>CM028131.1:1203667500-1206560833 GCA_016271365.2 Neoceratodus forsteri | reverse complement strand
CCCGTGTTGCTGGCCATCTTGGAGGCCATTACTCTCTAGGAATGCCACCAGCCTCTGCTTCAGTATCACCTCTATAAGCTTACCCACTATGGACGTGAGATTGACCATCCGATAATTTTCTGGCTCCTCCCTAGGCCCACTCTTGTGTATGGGCACCACATGGGCCACCCTCCAGTCCTGGGGCACACACCCCGTTTCCAGGGAGGTGTTGAATAGATCTGGCAGTGGCTCAGCCAACAGCTCTGCCATCTCCCTCAGCAGCCTGGGGTAAATGCCATCAGGATCTGGTGCCCTGTCCACCCTTACTGCCCCCAGCCGCTCTAGCACTCTTCTCCCTTTGATCACTTTGTCACCTCTTTCCCCCCTTCCCCACCCCCAGCCCATGCTGGTAGTGGACAATCCCTCTTCTTAGTGAAAATGGAGCAGAAGTACTCATTTAGAATTTCCGCTTGCTCCTCCTCCCCCTTTTCCACCCAATCTGCTCCCCGCTTTATCCTCACAATATGTTCCTTGCACGTCCTCTTTTCCCTGACACATGTAAACAAATTCTGGTCAGATCCACCACAGCTGCATAATGAAGCTAGTGAAGTTGTGTGGAATTGTTAAGGAGGTATGGAGAAACAACACAATGATTTGTAAGTAGTAAGATTTGTTTTAGTTTCTGTTCTAAGCAAGGCATACACATTATTAGGAAAATATATGGAGGTGTACATTTTAATGGAAGGAATAGGAAGCAATATAGGTTTACAAAAGAACCCCAGGGCAAATGCCATTGATATATGTGTTATCCTGGATGATATTGGCCGGACAACCAAATTTTAAAGAAAACACAATTGCACATACCCAATAATGCAAAGCATCATGGGAAACACATGCAAATCCCCATGATGGCACAGAAAGAAGGTGGCAGTACATGAAAAAGTAATGGCTGGCATATGTTTAGACTTGGGATTATTTAGTTTTTTTTTGTTTGTTTGTTTTTTTAGAGAAACATGGTTTTTGTCCATGAGGTGATGTAAATTATATTTAAGCAATGTGTTGATGTCAGGAAGTCAGGTGTAATGATGGACTGTTAGCAGAGAAAATGTGATAGTAACTTTCACAGGGGGTCGCATTTGATCAGGGCAAGGTGGTTATACTTGTGATAATGGGAATATTAGGAAAGTATGAGGTCTATGCAGAAGTGGAGTACAAATATGCACAGTTTCATAAGTATGTGCTCAGAGTACAGGCAAATACGATATGCAGGTTTGTTTTAGAAACTGGTAAAAATAGCGATACATGAAAATGATAGCAAGATAGATAATTACGTAGACATAGAGAGAGAGAGAGAGACACACACACACACACACACACAGAGGCAGGCAGAATAGGAATGGCAATGAAGTACTGAAGTGACGCCAACCTCACCCCCACCCCACAGACATGGACAGGCATTGGGGTGTGCCTTTGGGTCATTGCCCATAATGCTCATGCCATTTCACCTCACCCTACCCTGCAGACACAGACAAGTGTTGAGGTGTGCCTTGGGGTGTTCAGACTTTACACTCACCCCATTCTATAAGGAAATACGTTGAAATGGGTACAGTATAAGAGAATGGAGTGAACCTTGGGACTGAAGAGTCAAAGGCACACCTAGATGCCTGTCACTGGCTGCAGGGTGGGGATGGGGTGGAATGGCATTACTATTGACAATCCCAAGTCACACCCCTGATACCTGTCAGTCCCTACAGGGCAGGGTGTTATGGTCAGAAACCCTAATGCCCAGGGTGTTTCTTGGTACTTTCACTTCAAGTTTTCAGCATAGGCTTTTTGTGACCCCACCACACGAACAGTGACACTATCAGTTCATTAGCTGAAAGGTGATTTTGCACAGTGACTGTGCCATTTGGCACCACAGGTGCAAAAACACATTTTGAACAGGATATAAAAAATGACAGCTGTACTGTTTATGAGCAGATGTAAAAAAATGGTAATGTTGAAAATCTAGAGTGAAACTATAAAATAATTGGTGAAGTCATGACACTGCTCCTGCTAATGTATACTTTTTTCAAATTATTTTTCCTATGCATCCCATTGTTTTCATCTCTGTTGCTGTTATGTAACTTCTTAACATTGCAACAGCATGTAATGCATTACATTATAAGGACAAGTAAATGTTTTTAATACATTTACAGACAGTTACATAAACTTAATTTCCTTCATAGAATAATTTAAATTTAGTAACAGTGGTAGTACAAAGCAATTATTCAGACAACTTGAAAACTATAACTACTTCATATTGTACATTGATACCCCATAAGGACCTCCTTGAAATTGAGATGCAAATGTCACACATTTATCAGTTTTCTAAGAGGAATATTTTACTATCCAAAATACATTTTTTGCTTCAGTAACTGCCCAGCACATCTGTTGCATGACCTACTTATTGACATTTTACATTTGCTATTCAATGTACTGCTGCTTACTACACCAACATCATGAACCATAAAACAGATTACTGCCATAACTAGGAAGGCAGTATAGCACAGTAGTTTAAGGCTCTGGGCTGCAAATCTGGAGATCTGGGTTTGAATCCCACAGTCCCCACTTGCATACTGGGTGACCCTGAGCAAATCACTTAACTTCCTTGTGCTCCCAGTTTGCCCCTGTAAACAAGCTTTCAGCTTAGTGTGGCACTCTTGGTTAAACAACTGAAGCAAACAAAAAAAAAAAAACACAATATATTATTTTTCTTGCTTTATTTTGCTCCTACAAGCTTTGACTAGTACATCAGTCCTTAAATGTGTCTGTGACCTAGGCAGAACTACACTTAAAATCTTACGCGTAAATAAATAAATAATCAGAATAGCATTTATTTCAGTAGTATCTCCTTCCTTTTCGGGTGCCCATGACACTATGTATATATATTTATATCTTTTAACACCAAAGTACTAAACCTATTTAAATGCACAAAACACAAGACTTTATTCTCTTCACACATTACTGTTAAACTTCAGATCCCAGAATGGCCAAGAAACAATTGCTAGACTCACCCTTGCATGCCACTGTCATGCCCACTTCTCCAGCAAACAACAATCAATTACAGAAACCCTTTCATTTCTGTGCTATGCACTCTTACATCAGAGAGTCATAAATCTTACAGAACTGCTGAAAAAACAAATTCATCAAGACTGCATTTCTGAATTAAAACCTGTCATTTACAGTATCTATGTAAATAATAGTTTGCTGTCTACAAGCGATGTTACAGACATGACATTAACAAAATTTCTGTTTTACATAGAAAACATCCATATAATGAACTTGTCATACAGGATTTGTGACCTTCTGTCTGCATGTATCTGACAAAAGAAAAGGCACCTGCTTGATCCTTTTTTTTCTATTTTATTTTATGCCCAACTTGCTCATAATGTTACAGCCAAATATTGACATGCTTAGAGTTAAAAAAGAAAAATGTCATGATGTCTATGTATGTGTGTTGGGGGGTATGCCTAGATGCAGTTTCAGGCACTCCTTAATTACTTCCCCAGGCAGCTCTGATAGTCAATTGTTCCAACATGATCGATCCACATCATGCCCCTCCCACATAAACAAAAAAAAGTGGGGGTGGATCTTTAAGAGCTTCTCCAGTGGAGGTGGGGGTGGATCTTACGCCCCCAAAAAAACTAATGCTGCCTCTCACTTCTCAGGTTCCAGTTCTTGTACCTCCCATTTAAGAAAGAAAATAGTGCCCTTCAACCATTGATTAACATGAAAGCGTATTTATTTGAGGGCGGAAAACATTTTTTGGAGGGGGGTAAGGTGGAGGAGACTATTTACACCTTCAGTCAGTTCCATGGACAGAAAACATGACATCACCCCTTTTGTACATGCAAAACGTCTGCAGGCTCCACTCACTGCAGCTGTAAATGTCCTTTTCCCCTCCCTTTATGCCCTTATGCCGTGAGCTAACCTTAATTTCCTGGAGGCCTTAGTTTTTTTCACCCTTCTGGCTACCTCCCTTGACCAACTCCCGTATGCCTCCTTATCCTCTCCCTTCCCTGTTCTCCTGTACTCCTGGTATGCAGCCCTCTATACCCTCATGCCTTGCAGCACTTCCTTGTTCAGCCAACATGGTTTCTTGGCTCTGCTCTTCTTACTCCTTGTCCTGGTGCTGGCTACTGTGGCCTCTTTTAGCCCAGTCTTTATGACTCCCCACTTTTGTTCTGCATCCATACCCAGCCTTATATCCTGGAGTCTCCCTTGCAGTATTGCTCCCATCTTCCCAAAGTCCACCCTACTAAAGTCCATGACCTTAGTGCCCATGCCACCTGTCTCCCTGCCCCGCGAGAGAACGAGCCACACTGTTTGGTGGTCACTACCTGCTAGTCAGTCACTCCACCCTGACCTCCCTCACCGCCTCCCCATTTGCCAGTAGTAGGTCCAGAGTGCTACCTAGCCTTGTAGGCCTACTTACCAATTGCATCAGAAGGCTGTCCTGGAATGCATCAAGGAGCACCTGTTCCCTGGTGCTGCTAGTGGCCAGGGTGCTCCAGTCAACCATTTGTAGGTTAAAATCCCCCATTATCACCACCCTCCCCCTTCTACACACCCTCCTTATCTGCTGTGCCAACTCCCCATCCAGTTCCCCAGATTGGGCTGGTGGTCTGTACACCACTTCCAGCCTCAGCTTTCTGCCCTTGGAGTCCAGGAGCTGCACTCGAAGCACCTCTGTCCTCTCCTCTTCTCCCTCACCCCTTATTCATTTGATCCCTTCCATCACATAATGTGCAACCCCCCACTTCCAACCCCCTGTCCCTGCTATATTTCCTGTATCCCAGGATTTGCCAAGTCCCAATCACGGCACTCTGTGGCCCAAGTCTCTGTCACTGCAGCAGTGTCCACCCTCCCCCTCTGAAAGGAGTGCCTGAAGCTCTGCAATTTTGTTCCCCAGGCTTCTTGCCTTGAGAAAGACCACCTTCCACCCGGACCCCTCTTTCTTCTCACTCTTCTCCTTGGCCTGTGTTCCTCCTCCCAGTAGTCCACACCCTTTCTCCTCATTCTTACCGGGTGGTCGTGCCTTCTGTATTACACTCAGACCACTCTGCCTGCCCCCTCCCAGGGTTACAATGCTTCTGTCTTTTCCTATATCTAGGGGGTGAGCTCATTAGGCTCCCCATCTGGACCTTTTTACCAACCTCAGCCTTTTGGCCACCCCCACCACCACTAGTTTAAATCCACCTTAATAGAGATATACCCCCAATCCCATCTTTAATACTCCCATTCTCACTCAAGTGTAGTCTGTCCCCCACATACAAATCACTATTCACCCAGACCCTACTCCAGTGGGTCACTAACCCATAATTGTTGGAGTGTCACCATTCCCTAAGCCACTCTTTGAACTCCTCAATCCTACCCTTCCTCCCCATACTTGCACATGGTACCGGGAGTACCTCCAAGAATGCCACCGACTCCCTCACACTGCCTGTCCAACTCCTAGAGCCTCCCTCTCACTACTACCACAGTCTCCCTGCCAAGTCATTTGTACCCACATGCAACACTAAATGAGGTTTCTTCCTCCCCCTTGCTGTACATTTAAGCAGTGCCTGCCCTGCCCTTTCTGCAGTCAACCCGGGGATTGCTTCGACCCAAATACAGCTGTGCCTTTCCCCCCTTTCTGCCCCATCTCACCTCTTTCAGTTTAAAATCCTCCTGGATGAGTACTCCCCATCCCTTACTCCCTTTCCCTTCTAATGCCCCTTCCACCACTCCAGTATTCATTCTTCCCTGCCCCTTACCCCCACCAACTGCACCATCTGTGACTTCTGTATCTGCACTCCTTATTTCTGCCTCATCCCTTTTCTCTGCCTTATTCTTCCCATCCCCCTTGAAACCCTACCCAGTCTGATTACTTCCTACTGGGCTTCCCATGTCGACCTCCCCTCCTCCCCTGCTGATTTCCAACCCCTCTCCTATCCTCATTGTTGTCAATTTAGAGCTCCCATTCCCTTTGACCCCGACAGTGATACCCCTCCCATCCTTCCCCTTCCTGTAGCCTTCTCTCCTCCAGTCACCCCCTCCTTCCTTACTAGCCCCCTTCTACCCTTTCATCCTTGCTATCTCTTCCCCTACCTGTTGCCATCCCTCTCATGCCCGCTTGTCCTCCCCTTCAGTATGTTACTGCTCCCCTCTTTCCCATAGCAGAGGCTTGAATCTATTCCTAGTCAATACCTCTCTACATCTCCCCATCCATTCCCCTCCTATGTGTTCCCCTCTGTGCCCCCCAGTCCCACCCCATGTCCCTCCCTACCACATAGCCATCATTCTCCCCCAGTACTCCTCGTGGTCTCTTCCTCCCCATCAGCAGACCCTCCTCACCCTCGGGCACCCCTCCTTTCTCCCCTCTCTTTTGCTAGTGCCTCTAATACTGGGGTCAGTTTCAGTCCCTAGTTGTTCTTCTCTCATCCCTCCTTGCCATCCTCTATTCCCCCCAGCCAGGAAGCCTACCATACTCATCTGCCCTGTCACTTAGACTCCTCCCTAATCTCCACAGTTCCTCCCTCAAACTAGCCAGTTGTCTACAGACCATACACCCCCCCATCCTCCAAGCCCAGTCCAGTATCATGGCGGACCCACACTCTGTACACCCAGCAACCCTTCCAAAGATGCCCGCCCTATTGACATGTGGCACCTGCCCCATTTTGGCCCCATCTTATGTTATAGGCTCTTACTCCCGGTTTCTGTACCCTACTACAACTGTTAGGGTCTTATTTACTCAAATTCATGTTCCCCCCATACTAGTCTCCCTACTGCCCCCTTGCCAACCAGGTTAATTCAGTCTCAAATCTCATCCATTAAATACTGTATTGTAATATATAGATTGTTAAAATAATACCCCCAAAAACCATATAAAAAATCCCTGTAATACACTGCTCTCTTTCCCATAATACTACCCTTCCTCAAGTGATAATAGTATTGTTCACTGCTGATAATACTATCATTTGTGTTGATAATACTATCGTTTCAGCTTCAAACGATACTATTATCACTGAAACTCCACAGCGCATGCACCAGTCTCCCTGCCACACAACACGGTTGCCATAGTGCCACATTCCAGTTTGTGCACCCAATGTAACAACGTGCAATGCCATTGGCAGACTTTCTGAGTAGGTGGGCAAACCAAATGGAAAAACATGGCAGACATTTACTCTTGCTTAGCGAGAGCAACTCGAGTTATGGCCAGTTCATTTTTTCATTTTTATTTCCTCACAAAACCGGATTACCTGCCAAACAAAGAAAGAAACTAAACGGTAGGACTACCAAATTTAACTAAAACCTTTTTGTCACAAATGTGGGTTGGGCACAACTTCAATACAGTGGGTGGTCGGCCGAGAGCAAGCACATCTTTAGTGCAATAGGGGGCCAGCCCAGTTCACAGAATTTAGAAAACCAGCACATTTTTCTAATCGGATCCATATATTACAAAAAATGAAAAATAGGTTACAGTAAATTACTCGGCTGAAATTCCATCTCGAGGTTCTGGGGACATAGAAACCTCTCGAGCTTTGCTCTCGAGGTTATCTATGTCCCCAGAACTTCTCGATGGAATTACAGCCTTGTAATTCATTGTAACCTATCTATTATTCTATTTATTGTAGTAATCCTAAAGCCTCCTTGTCCATTTTTCACCCCTCAGCTACCATACTTTTTGTTCTCAGCCCTCATAGTTTCACTTAGCCCAGTTAGAAATCGTGTTGCACTCCAAGTATTACTCAGCTCAGTTAGAAAAATAAACAGAACAAATAAATATGTATTATTACAGCAATCCTAACAGTATAGCTCAGTGCTTAGATCAGTTAGAGAAATTCAACAGAACAACTAAATCTGTATCATTACAGCAATCCTAAAAGTATCAAATTATTGCTTCGTCTCCACCTCAGAGACCCTGCTGCAATATAGGACCACACAGGACCCTGGGCGGTTGGATGGGCAACTCTAAAGTCCTGACAGAGCTCCATTGAGCTCGCTCACTCCCCTTCTCTCACTCACTCATTCTGGTTCTCCTGGCGCTGCAGGCTGCCCTTTTGTACTGGGCTCCTGGCTGCGTTGGTGCCTTTTTCTGCCCACAAAGAAATCTGCAGCAGTCATGGCAGAGCTCCATTGGGCTTGCTCACTCCCCCTCTCTCACTCACTTGTTCTTAATCTGTCCCAAACACTGATTTCCAACTGCAACTGTGTTATTCTGCACCGCAAGTGTGAAAACACATTTTGGCCAGGATGTGAAAAATGACAGCTGTACTATTCATAAGGAGGTTTGAAAAAAATGCCAGTGTTGAAAATCTGGCATGAAAATATTGCAGATTTGGGAAGTTACAAGGGTGCGTGGAAACTGCTCAATGCATGCTTGTAACACAGTCATATTATGGACTTCCGTCACCAAATTTTCAATATAGGAATTTTAGGGCCTCTGCTCAAGAACAATTTGAGGCAGATGCAGTTTAGAGTAGAGACCCAGCTGATGGGTGGGTTATCTCAATGTTGGCAGCTGAGTGACTTCACAGCAGGACCATGGAGTGAATACCAAGAGACTCCCACTCCTTTTGAAATCAAATCAATAAGTTGCCAATCCAGGCTGAAAAAATATGTTTATTGTTACATTTACCTCTGTTTGGGGGGGAGGTCAGGGTGTGCTCTGACTTGTTGTTTTTGTGAGAAATAACAGATGTACTGTTCATGAGGTGGCATGAAAAAATCTGTATGTTGACAATTTGGAATGAAAATATTAAAAATTTGCAAAGTTACACTCCTGTATAGAAACTGTGCAATGCACACTCATAACACAGCCATTTTGGGGAATTTTTCATCAAATTTTCCACATGGACTTTTTGAGACCCCACCTCATGAACAGTGTCACTGTTGTTTCATTACTCAGTCTCAAAAGGTGATTCTGCACAGGGACTGCAAAATTACCTTTCGCTATCGGTAATGAAACGATAGTGCCAGTGTTCATGAGGTGGGTCCCAAAAAGCCCATGTTGAAAATTTGCTGCACAAAGACCTAATAATGGCTGAAATATCAACATAAGTTTAAAATGCCATTGACTGCCATTATACAGCACTTACCTTGATTCTTCAGTTCACCGTTTTACTTCAAAGAGTGCAGATGTGTCCTGGTCCTCAGAAGATGCCGGCCCCCAGCATCTGGAAGTAAGTATGGATGGGGGTGTGCAGGGAGGTGGGTGCAAAGAAGGAGGGTCAGGATGGGGGAGGGAGATGGGGGAGATGACCAGAGACCATTTTCTTCTTTACAGATTTAATTATAAAAAGAAAAAGAAAATCGGGGGACTGCTTTCTTTTTCTCAGGGATAAAAAATGTTTTGGGACACTGGGGGTGGTCTCTACAGTGTTCTAGAGTGTTGGTGGGGGGGCAGTAACATAATTGGGTTGTGATACTGGGGATGGGCTCCCCAGTGTCCCATACTATGGGGGGGGATCAAGGACATGGGAATTGCTCTCCTTCTCCAGGGGAAGGGGGCACTGTGATTGGTGCAGGAGCAACACTTGGCGGAGGCTGGGTTGCACCAATGCATGGAAAACACTTCTGGGGCAGGACAGATGCAGGTCATCATTGCACGTCACTACCCCAGCTTAAAGGAGAAAAAAAAACACTGCCCCGAACATTTCCATGACACCCTGCCACTGGCCTTAATTAGCCACCCAGCTGGCTCTCCCGACTAGATACTAGGATTGCGGTGCCAGTGCCCTTATGGTGCCGTGACCCTGCCCTCTGATGGGCAAGTCAGAGGTAACTGGGATAGCGCACAGGCAATATGGGTGGTGGAGGTACAGGGGCACTGTGACCAAGGCAGAGCCCAGATGTTCGGTGGCAGGCAAAAAGTATAAATAATAAAAAATAATAATTAAAAAAAAAATCCACATTTGGAAGGCTTAGCCTGAAGTTCAATGGACAAGCAGCCACCCACTCCCACTTCCTGAGCTATGTAAGGAGTTCCTTTCAGCCTCCTTCTGAAGCACTTTTTTCTTTGCTAGCCAGAGGCTCTGTTGGTCTGTCCTCTGAGCTGGTTGGGGCCTACCCTCCCCACCTGCTGTTTCTAGTTGTCTCTGCTGGACTTCGGTGTTTGTTCTCCTGCTTCTGGTTTATATCTTGCCTCTGGCTGTGTGCTTCTTTCTGTCCTTGTTTTCTGTGTTTTTGTGAGTCTTTGTTTTTGTTTTGGGCCTTGTTCCCTGTTTTCCGTGCTTATGTGTTTTGGTTTTGTCTTTTGGGGCTTGTTCCTAAGCTCCTAGCATACTGCTACTCCAGGGCTCATACTACTTTCTTTCAATTACCTATAACACTCAAATTACTTGCAATGCAACTGCAAACATAGTCTATGTGTTTCAGCTCAACTAAAACTGCTCTCCATGTTGCATACTTGTTTTCACACCTGATTCAGACTCACTCTGAACCCTAGCTATGCAGCTCAGTCAAGCACTCTCACCTCATTGTCTTACCTCACTGATGCCGTTTCATCACACTGCCTGATGACAGCTACTTTCAGAGCATCATGCCTCCTTTTATTTTATGTTTGTTGTAGTTTACAACTCAGTGTACTCAATACAGATGCTGCTTCTATGTTTGTACACCTTGTTATGCTCTGAGGTCTGCTAAAGCTACTGCTGATGCGGTAAATTAGTTTCAATACCTGCATGTGGGTGTTGGCCTTTCTATCACTTTGTTGTTTTCCTATGGTGGGGACTTGGAAGTGTCTGGGGAATTGTGGCCCAATGTGACTAATTATTTCTGTTCTAAATCATGTCTCCGCTGCTGACAAATCCTTAGAGTATGTGTTACCTTTATTGGCTTTTTGGGATGTCTGGCTGGCTTGCCCCACTGTTCACAGTGCTGTTTCATTGCTACTATGTTGTACAGACCTACATCCAGGTCCACCTATTACTACTCTGTTTACTGACCTATGTGCAGGTCCAGTCTTGCTTATGCAATCCTTGCTCATGCCTACCGCATCCCCTCTGCTTCAGCCTCTGGGATGTCTGCTGCATTCAATCTGCATTTGGCCTCGCAAGGTCTCAGCACTCAACGCTCATTATGGTTTCAACATTGCAGTGTTCATTTAGCTGCTCACCAGCTTTTCAGCTCTCTCACTTTCTCCCTACGGCTGCCTCTGGTTCACCTGGTTTGAGTTTAGGGCAAGTAGGCCAGGTGAGTGCCTCAGCAGTCATTGCTGTCCTCCTCCCTCCTTGGTTGCCCATCATGTTGCAGAGTACTCTTGTGACCTTCCACAGCATTCCCGCTACAGGGATTGAGTGAGAACCTACCTCGAATTGGAATATTTTCCACCTCCCTTTGATTGGATTTTCCAAATTGCAGCTGCAGAGCCATCACTAAATAAAATATCCCAAGCCTGGAGGGAAGGCAGCCTAAGCCTTAGATCCCCAGAGATTTCCTCCTCATAGAGTTTTTTTATCTTATCCATTGCCTCAGGTCATAACTGTTCATTAGCATAGTAGTGTCCCCTAGTTTCTTTAGGTAGGTTCCATTGTTGGATGGAGGTGGATGGTGTCCCTGCCATTCCCTCTCTCCTTAGACAATCCCCTCATTCTTAATGCAAACCATTAGAATCATGCCACGCAAACCTGGGCATTTCATTACATTATCAGATTGTCTATTCTTATCTACTACTACGTCACAGTTACTGCTTGCTTATATGCTTCGTACTTTGTTCTTTTGGGGATTCTTCCTAAGGTACCTTCAGCCATGGAAATCATCCCATGGCACCTGTAGGGGTGAAACCCTCTTCGGGGGTTCCTTGTCTTTGGTACCCCTACAGGGTGGTAATTCCTCTGGAATAGAGAGTGCGAACGGCCAAAACCATACTAACACAGTTGCACAAGCATAACACTATACTGACTGCCTAGGCCATTGAATTGGAAGGCTTAGCCTGGAGTTCAGTGGACAAGCAGCCAGCCACTCCCACTTCCTTAGCTATATAAGGAGTTCCTCTCAGCCTCCTTCTGAAACATTTTTTTCTTTCTCCCACCATCCTCCCCTTCTCCTCCAGTGGCAGCACTTCTCACCTTAGGATCCTTCCTAAGGTACCTTTAGCCACTGGAATTGTCCTGTGGCACCTCTAGGGGTGGAACCATCTTTGAGGGTTCCTTGCCTTTGGTACCCCACAGGGTGGTTATTCCTCTGGAATAGTGAGTGCGAATGCCCAAAACCAAACTAACACAGTTGCACAAGCATAGCACTGTACTGGCTGTGTAGGCCATTGAACAAAACTAGTGACCAGTATAGGAACAACAAATATGGGTAAAGGTCATATGTAGTCATTACTGTACTAAAAACTTATAAACTAGACAGATAATGTAGAGAAATTGTGTCTCAAAAAGGACTGAGACAGTACAATATTTAAGTAACTGTCTAAGTCAAACGTTTGCCAACACAGAGCAAGCCCCCTGTAATCATAAAAGTCTTGGTGCCAGTTCACACTAACAAAAAGACAAAGCAGAAACAGAACATCCTCTCGGCACCATGTATGTGGGCAGACCTCCTTATACCCATATGCTGCCAATATATAAATCAAAGACCAAAGTCAGTGTCCCAAAAGTAATAGAAATAAGCATCAAAATAGCCATAATTGGCAACAAAACTGAAATGAGTCCAAAGGGTCTTCCACCCATAGCCCAAACAGAAACATACAGTACTTGCATGACTCTCTTAGTCCTCATCTGACAAATTTTCAGCTTCCTCCCCTTCAGCCATCTCCTGCTCAATACAGTGTACAAACTTATCTGCCTCCTTAGGATCGTTAAATAAGTACTGATGACCATTCCACACCATATGGAGTTTAGTGGGAAATAGTAACTGATGTTGCACTTTCAGTTGTCACAGATGGCCCCTCGTCCCATCAAATGCCCATCTGCATTGGCAAGTGCTGAAGGACAGATCTGGAAAAAGCATCAGGTTTATATCCCTATATGTCAAAATTCTGCATCTTCCAGCTATTGCCAGCACTTGGTCCCGGTCCCCAATTCCCGTGAAGACGATCATGAGAGTTTGAGGAGCAGTAGGGAGGAAAAAAAACACTGTTTTATAACTTTTACAAGGATTTCTCTCAGGTGCTCGATGTATATGCTGCTTCCTCATTGGCTGCTCCACAGTGCCTCAGCTTCAGTCCTTTGAAGTGCATGACCGTTCAGCCCACCCAGCAGAGAGTTGTGTCAGGATCACACCTAGTGGTCATTGGTGTAGACTGCCAAACCCCTGGATCTGTAAACTGCAATGGGCTCAGCAGTGACATCCCCCCAAAATCCGGTATTGCCATAATATGTTGGTTTGCGAATGCGCAGCCAATGTAAAAACTGGAGCAAGTAATGCCACATAATAGCTTAAAAAACCTAATGCATCACAGAACTTAAGATATTGACAATGGGAAGTAGGCACAGAGGGTCTGTTAAAAATGATAGACTAGCCAGAGAGAGTGCATTTGTTTTGGAGAGATGCAACTCTGAAAACAATGTTCAGTGCACCCTGTACTAGGAAACCTCTGCAGTGCACAGATTTTAACACAACCTGCATTTACACACTGAACACATACAGTATCTCTGCAAATATTCATCAATAAGTGGATATATTTTGTATAATATTTGCGTCATATACAGATCACTGTGTCAACCACCTCCCAGAGCATGCCTGCTCACATAATTCCCTGTAAGTACCACAAAGATAATTTGGGGGGGGCAACATTTGTCATCTTTACCACAGGCAGTGTTGGAATTATGGGGGGGGGCTTGCCAGGGCTTGGCCACGGTAGCTCACACATCACTGCTATTGACTTATAATAGGAAGGTGGGCTCAATTTAAAGATAGGACCCTTATGGACCCCCCCCCAGCTCCCAAAGCTCATAAAGTGTAATTCCAGCACTGACCACAGGTGAGTTATAAGTACCCAGACTGGTACAGAAGAAGGAATGTAATGGCAGCAAGGGACACCTACTATACTAGCTCGCCATTTTCATTTGTACTTGTGGAAATGAATTCAAGTGTAAAAGACATTCTGTCAAGCATGCACACAATAACTGCATTTAGTTTCCTAAGGAAGGAGTCTTTTATCGCCATTGACGGTGGTACATACTCCAGTATGTTGGTACCCATTGTGACACTTGGACAGCTGGTTCTGCTTGCTCTATGATTTTTGCAATATAAAAATGTGTTATTGAGTGTCTCTCATGATACATCCTGTGCTCCTGGGATGACACCCCCCACCCCAGGTTTCAGTTCAAAGGACAGGATATGTTAAATAGCAGATCTCTGTAATGTGATTAACTTCCAATAACTCACATTTTATAGCCTTTTTAGGATCTGTGTTGCTTGAAGCCAGGAACTAAAATATCCATTTTATGATGTCCTCAGGAAGGGCAGTTAATTTCAACTGGTGCTGAAAAAACTATATTGCAGCTAGGTGAGAAAACTGCAGAGTTGTAAAAAGTTCTATGATGTCTTTGAAAAACAGGGAAACACACTAGATCAAAGGAAAGACTCAAGATCAAAAGGTCATATGCGGAAACAAGTTTTTGCTGATGTCACCTTATTTAATATACCCCCTGAGTGATGGGACATCATGTGTGGATTAATTTTTTATATTTTACAGGAAGGAGCTAGGTGACATCATGGAAGGGGCAGGTTTAGAGACAGTTTAACCTGTATTCTGTATGTTCCGCTTAGACACATTCCTGTTTGGACTCTCTTGAAACAACAGCTAACTAAAGCACTATAAGAAGGTATACATTAGATAGACAAGTCTAAGTGTATTGTGATAGAAGTTTATGTTTGTATTTCACCTTGTTCTTTTAAGTGATTGTATGTTTTGTGATGTATTGTTCTGTGGTTACATTTTACATATTTTATTCATTTTAAGTAAAACCTCTTATTTTAAAGAAACTTCCTCTATCTTCCAAGTCCTTCTTTTTTGCCTGTGATGCATGGATGGTTAAAATTTTGACAACACTGTTCTTAAGCTTAATGGTATACCAAACTGGGAAAAGGTAAGAATTTATCTAAGGTCTTTCATAGAGTTTGTAAGGGTTAATTTTGTATACCTGGTTAGGTGCCCTTGGCGAAAGATATCTGACATTCCCCTGAAGAGCAGAATTATCTGAGCCTGTACATTTGGGTATGCTAGCAGAAGGCTCACAGTTTGAATCCCTCCAGAACTTGAGACCAAAGGTGATTCGGACCCACAAAACAGACAGGAGGGTTATATTGTTCTGTTACCCTGTTCACAATACTGCACTCGGAGGTTGACACTGTGGAAGCAGAGGACCTGACCTGCTGAGTGGGGTTGTGACACCCAGCATCAGGTCCCATAGTGTCAATCAATATCTTTTTTTACCTTACCTCGTTGCCTTTATTTCTTCTTCCTAGCTGCCAGATTCTCCTTCCACCTGCTGAAGCCCCTTTGCCCACTGTAAGAGTCTTCCAATGGTCCAACCATCCATCAGTTTCTGCTCAACATCCTTTCTGGAATTATAACTGTAACTCACAGCTTGTCCTCTGTGGGTGGAACCCCCAGTTCCAAGCCAGTAGAAAGGTACTTCACTCAACAGCCGAGGTCCAGAAATATGGAAACATAAAAACGTAGAAGTTGTCAGCAGAAAAGGATCACTTGGTCCATCCAGTCTGCCCAGATGTTCGCTGCTTATTCTGTCTCTATATACTTTAACTGGCCTCCTGCAAACCACCCCTCCTCTGCCTATTCATCAATATTCCCCTATGCCTATGCCATGCCATGTGTGCTTGCCGCCCCCCCACACACACTATTTTTGACCCCACAACCTCAGCTGCCAGATTGTTCCAGGCATCCACCATTTTATCAGTGAAGTAGTATACCTCTTAAACTTTCCTCCTTCTAGCCTCATTGCATGCCCTCTTCTTCTGTTGCACTTACTCATTTGAAACAGACTCTCCTCCTGTACCCTGTTCACCCCTGTGAGGTTTTGTAGGTCTGTATTATGTCTCCCTCTCCCTCCTCTCTTCTAGGGTGTACATTTTGAGATCCTTCAGTCTGTACTCATAGGGTTTCTCATGCAACCCCTACACCATTTTAGTTGCCCTCCTCTGGATTGCTTCCACCCTGTCTATGTCCTTTCAGAGATGCATCCTCCAGAACTGAGCACAATACTCCAGGTGGGGTCACATCAGTGTCCTACACAGTTGTAACACCACCTCCCTACTCCTGCTGGTGATACCTCTCCCTCTGCACCCAAACATTCCACTGGCCCTGCCTACTGCTTTGTCACACTGTCCTGTCACTTTGAGGTCATCAGATATTATAATCCTAATGTCTCTTTCCTGCCTAGTGACCATTAGTACCCCCTTCCCCCATTTTATACTCAGTTCCTGGGTTTCTATGCCCTTGGTGCATGATTTTGCACTTTTGGCATTGGACCTCAGTTTCCATATCCTTGACAACTCCTGAAGGTTTCTAAGTTCATTGCTCACTTTCTCCATCTCCTCCTGTGTATCCAAAGGCATACTTTTCTTGTAGCTCTTCTGTAATGTCACTCATGAAGACATTGAAGAGGACTGTTCCCATTACTAAGCCCAGTGGCACATTTCTTGTCACTTTTCCCTCATTAGAGTGAGTGAGCGCCATTTACCACCACCCTCTGTTGCCTGCCCATGAACCAGTTTTTTACCCAGTTTACCACTTTGGATCACACACCTAGACTGTCCAATTTCTTTGTCAGTTTCCTATGTGGCACAGTGTCATATGGCTTGTTGAAGTCAAAGTAGGCCACATACAGATATTCCACTAGCCTTTGTTTTAACAGGATTTCCATTAATTCCACCACCACTGATGTGAGACTGACCAGTCAATAGTTGCTAACCTCCTCCCTGTTGGCCCTCTTATGAAGTGGGACTATGTCAGCTCTCCTCCAGTACTCTGGAACCACTCCTGATTCCAGTGAGTTGTTGAATAGGGCCATCAGTGGTGTAACAAGCTCCTCCGTGAGTTCCCTTAGCACACTTGGGTGTATCCCATCTGGTCCCCTGGCCTTCTCCACTCCCAGGTTTGCAAGTCCCTTCAGGACTCTTTCCTTTGTAAATGGACTTCTGTTCATGCCCCCATCCCTAGAGTTCCTGCTGCTTCACGATGGTCCGTTCCCTTCTTCCTCCATTGTGAAGACAGAGCAGAAGTACCTGTTCAGGATGTCAGCTTTTTCTTGATCGGCCTCTGTGTAGTCACTCTTTACCATCCTTCTTAGCCTCACTATGCCTCCCTTTGCCTTCCTCTTCTTGCTTATATGCCTGAGGAAAGTCTTGTCCCCTTTTGCTACCTCTTTGGCTATACTTTCCTCTGTTTGTGCTTTTGTTGCCTAACTGAATTCCCTGCTTCCTTCCATTTTACCTGGTACACCTTCTTATCCTCCTCCCTCTGTGTTTCTTTGTATCTCCTGAATGCTACCCTTTTTCCTTTACTTTTGTGGCCACTTCCCTAGAGTACCAAAGTGGCCTTTTTGTCAAACTGCTTTTGCTCAGGTTCATCATGCAGAGGTTGGTTGCCTTCACTTTGCCTTCCCTCAGTTTCTCCACTGCTCCTCTACTACATCCTGACAATCCACCCCTGCTAGGTTGCTTCTAAGGCAGTCTCCCAATTCTTTAAAATCCACCCTTCTAAAGTTCAGGACCCTCATCCTCATGTGATTTGCCTCTGCACCCATCTCAATGCTGAACCACACTGTACAGTGATCACTGGTCCCCAGGGGTCTGCCCACTGTGATGGCTGCAATACTTTCTCTGTTAGTGAGCATCAGGTCCAATATTGCCCCATCCCTAGTAAGTTCACAGACTAGTTGCCCGAAAAATGCCCCTTGCATGGAGTCTAGGATTGCCTTGCTTCTAGTTGAGATGGTGGCTGGAAGGCTTCAATCTACATATGGTCAACTGAAGTCCTCAACCAGCAGCACCTCCCACTTATTTGTCATCTGCTGATGGTTTCCCCAGTGCCTTATCCACTTTCTCCCCCTGTGTTGGAAGTCTGTATATCACTCCAGTATGAATTGTGGTCAATTCTGTTTCCAGGGTGACCCAGAGCTCTACCAGCCTTTACTTTATCTCTAGGTTCTTTGCACTGCCATAGCCCTGATACCCTCCTTTACACACATAACAACCACTCATCCCTTCCCTATCTCATCCAAATTGGGAGTAGCTTGGTATGGCCATATCACAGTCGTGTGATTTTCAGTACGCCATGACTCAGTTACAGCCACTTGGTCCAGGTCCACCTCTACCATGATGGCTTACAAGCATGGAATTTTTTTTTCCTAGACTCCTTGCATCGGTGCACATGGCTCTCCAAACCTTGCTTGCTCCCTGCCTGCAACCACCATTACCCTCTTCCCTTTTTGCCTGTGATACTCCCTGAGTCTCTGCCTGACTCTACCCTTCCCTCATTGCTCCATCTCTTTCTTGTCTCCTCTACACCTCTCTTTCTGTATCCATCCCCCCCTTGTTGTTCACCTTGTCTATCCTCTCCATTCTGCACCCCTGCCCTTGGGGTGTTTTCTCCCTTTGGACTCTTTCTCTCCTTGTTGCTTCAACCCATGGGTGTGGCAATTTACAACTCTGCTGGTAATATAGCCTTGCCCTCAGCTACTTTAGACGCTCATCCAAGGAACATTTAAATCTTCCCTTGAGTACTGAGGTCCCCTTCCCAGAAGAATGCAGGTGATCACCTCTATATAGGCCCATATCCTTCTAGTTCAGCCCCCAGTCCCCAGTCTCCAGTGAAGCTGATTCCCCCCTCTCTGCACTATGCCTCAACTAACTGTTGAAGTCCCTGGTGTGGTGTGGAGTGGCCTATCCTCCCTTCGGCTGTACATAGTTAGTACGTCATTCTACTTGAGGCTCCTGCCTAGTTCCTTGAACTGTCCCTGCACTATACTTGGTACCTTACTTGGTCATGAGACAGAAGAAGGCTATAGCCCATCTAGTCTGTCTCACACCTTAGCGGGACCACTTTGTTTGGTCCTTACATAGCAGGTAATCATCCAGTCTTTTTTTGAATGTTTCAAAAGAATCTACTAACATCATTTCCCTTGAAAGAGCATTCCACATCTTCACTACCTTCTATGTGAAGAAACTCCTCCTAGTATTCTTCCTGGAAAGGGACAATTTAAGCTGTTGGCTGTGGCTCCTTATATTAATGTCTCTTACACTGAATTCCAGACTCAGGCAATTCATTAGTTCTTTCTCCCTTATTATCTTAAAAATCTGTAACATATTCCCTCGTATTCACCTCATCTCCAATGTATATAGCCTTACATCTTGCAATCTGTTCTCATAGGGTTTATCTTTTAGTCCTGAAATCATCTTGGTTGCCCTATGCTGTATCTTCTCCAAGTTTGATATATCTCTCCTTAAGTGCGGGCTCCACAACAGTGTGCAGTAGCCAAAGTGTGGCCTTATATAGGTATTATATAATGGTAGTACACAGCTTCTATTTCTACCTACAATTGCGCCTTTAATACATCCCAGGGTTTTATTTGTTCTTTTTTGATGACTTCATTGCAGTGTGAGCTAAAACTGAGGTAATTATTTATTAATATGCCCAGATCTTTTTCACTCTCAGCCCTTCTCAGTACTATGCCATTTAGTTTGTACTGATTATTATTATTATTGTTAGCTCCTAGGTTCATAACCACACACTTATCAGTGTTGAAAGCCATACTGTTCTTGTGTGTCGAAACCTCCAAAGTCTGTAGATCGTCTACTAGGTCTTTTATCTCTTCCATTGTATTTACAGTACAGCTGCCCCCCAACTTTGCATAACCTTCAAATTTCACTACCCAGTTCTTTATATGGTTCTTTATGTCAGCTATGAATAGTAAAAAAGGGCCAACCCTAGAATCAAGCCCTGGGACTCCACTTGTCACCCCTCTTTGTTCTGATAGACTTCCTGTCACCCTGTCCCTCAGCAATCTTCCATCTAGCCATCCTGATACCCATCTCAGTAATTTTTTATCTATGCCTATATCATAGAGTTTCCTCAGGAGTATGCTATGTGGAACCTTGTCGAAGGCTTTCTGGAAGTTCAGATATATTAGATCCATGGGTAGGTTCTGTTCTAAAGTTTGAAAACAAACCAAAAGGTTAATATTAAATGCATGCTGAAAATAGAAAAAAAGAGTTAAAATTAATGTTTCAACCTTGGGTCTTCTTCAGGGAATATCTAGAGAAATAAGCAAAGTTAGCGTACCACACTAGCACAGCACTTCTTTAGATATTGGAAGATCTGAGACGTAATTTTAACTCAATTTTCTATTTTCAGTGTGCATTTAATATTACCATTTTATTTTGTTTTCAGACCACATGCTGATGCAGTGCCTTGTTTTTGTTCTAAGGTTCGGCTGACTTTCTTAAAATACTATGGTATTTGTTAAGTAAGATCTATTTTTATGTTGTCTTCTGTGTGTGCAAGCAACGTCTTGAAGTAGTAGTAGCACAGTGAGAGATGTGTTAGTGTTGGCAAATGCAGGGCACACTTTAGTAGGAGGGTCTCTCATTCCCCAATTAGTCAGCATGCTTGCGGTGAAGAAGAATTATGTAAAGTGCCACTAACTTGAAAGAAATATGCCGCTGCAATCAGAGACAAGCTCGTCATGCAGCGGCAGAGATGACATGCCTCCCATACCTGCCTTTCCTGGTGAAACATTTCAGTAAACATGGCGGCAGTTCCTGTCGCTGCCACACAATCCCCAAACAAAGCCGATATCGGGGTGCAATCCTCATGTCGGCATGTTCCTCTCCACATTGTGTGGCACACTGGGAGCCCACCCCAGTTTGCCACTGCTCACACAAGGACGACCATGTCAGCATGTTCCTCCCCCCATCCCCATTGTGTGGCACACCCAACAAATCATCCCACAATGTCTGGTTCTGTTTGTTTTTTTTTTACCTGAAAAAAAGAAAACATTCCTCATTGTCCGCGGTGCCCCCTTCCCCCAACCAGCACCAACCCTCTGTGCACACCACCTCCCAACACCCCCCTCACCCCATACTTACCTCTGGAGGTCCGGCACTGTGATCTTTGGTGGAGTCAGAACACATCTGAACTCTTCAAAGCTGAACTGCAAAATGAAGACAAGCTGTATATAATGGCATCAATGGGAGGTTTCAACTTAGGTGGATGTCTCAGCCATTTTTTTGAATTTTAGCTCCAAATTTTCAACATGGGGTTCTTGTGACCCTCTTCATGAACACATGCACTGTAAGCTCGTTATTCGGTCCTGAAAGGTGATTTTGTGGCCACTGATCAGAATCACCTTTTGGGACCAACTAATGAGACGATAGTGCCACTGCTCATGAGGTGGGGTCCCAAAAAGCCTATGTTGCAAATTTTGTGAAAATATTCCAAAAAATTAGTGTTATGAGCGAGCATTGAGCCATTTCCATGCACGCTCATAACTTCAACAATTTTTAATATTTTCATTCCAGATTTTCAACACTGCCTTTTTTCCAATCTCCTTATGAACAGTAAGCTGTCATTTTTCACATCCTGACCAAAATGCGTTTTTGCACATTTAGCGCACAATGGCGCGGCCGCTGTGGGAAATCAACTTTCAGGACAGATTAACAAAATCACAGTGCCACTGTTCATGAGCAGAGGTCCCAAAATGCCTATGTCAAAAATTTGGTTACAAAAATCCCCAAAATAATTGCGTTACGGTCGTGCGTTGCGCAGTTTCTATGCATGCTCGTGACTTCACCATTTTTTCATATTTTCACTCCAGATTTTCAACACTGCCATTATTTTCACCTCCTCATGAATAGTACAGCTCTCATTTTTCACATTCTGACCAAAATGTGTTTTCGCACCTGTGGTGCCAAATGGCGCAGTCTTTGTGTAAAATCACCTTTTGGCTAACGAACTGATAGTACCACTGTTCATGAGGTGGGGTCACAAAAAGCCTATGTAGAAAATTTGGAGTGAAAATACCACAAAATGCCAGAGGAATTAGAGTTTTCAACCATAATGCCCCACCCTGTAGAGACTGACAGGCGTCAGGAGTGTGACTTTGGGATTGCCGGCCATAATACTCATGCCATTCCACCCCCACTCCCCACCCCTTCAGCCAGTGACAAGCATCGAGGTGTATCTTGGACTCTTCAGCCCCAAAGTTCACCCCATTCTCCTATACTGCATCCATCTCAGCATATTTCCTTATGGAATGGGATGAATGTAAGGCCCAAAGACTCCAAGGCACACCAAGACACGTGTCAGTGTCTGAAAGGTAGTGTGAGGTAAAATGGCATGAGCGTTATGGCCAATGACCCAAAGGCACACCCCAATGCCTGTCAGTCTCTGCAGGGTGGAGGTGGGGTTGGTATCAGTTCAATACTTCACTGCCATTCCTACTATGCATCTCTCTTAACTCCTGCCTAACTCCTGTACTGCCAGTGCCAATGCCAGCAAGACAACATTCAGCGTTGACAGATGCTTGTTTCTAAAGCCATGCTGGGAGATATCACTTTGGTGTTTATTTTTTTATATCCTCCTCTAGTTTTTCTTTTATCATAGACTCCGTTGTTTTACCTAGTATTGATGTCAGGCTTATAGGCCTATGATTTGTCATCCTTGTCCTGTCCTCTTTTTTAAATATCGGGACCATGGTTTTACTCCTCCAATCCACAGGCACTTCATCTGTCTCAGTGGACATATTAAATAATGCAGTCAGTGGATTCGAAAGCCAGATGTTGATTTCCTTAATTAATCTTGAGATAAGACTGTCTGGTCCTAATAATTTAGTGGGATTTATTTTACTTAGTTTGTTCATTACCTCAGTTACTGTTATATCATTGTGCCCTAGTCTTGAACCTAGCTCTGCAGATGTAGGGTTGACTGTATTAATCCCCTCAGGTAAGCCACAATTTCTGGTATAAAAGGAGCAAAAATAATTATTAAATACTTCAGTGACTGATGAGGGTTCCTTAAATTCCTTTGTTCCATCTATTATTGGTCCCACTACCTTGTGATTTATTGTTTACATAAGCATAAAAAGCTTTTCCATTATCTTTCACGTGTGTTATCTTGAATTCCATCTTCTTTCTCTCTCTGTCTCCTGGTCATGCTTTTGCTTGTTCTTAGTTCTTTCGTATAATTCCCTACATTATATTCGTTATTGTCCTGTTTCATTGCCATCTAAGTAGATCTTTCCTGTTCAGTTGTTTCCTTATCCTCTGTAATGTATACCATTGTGGTACCACCTTACCCTTTTTATGTTGGCTTGCCGCGCAAGTGCAAGCCAACATCTTGAGGTAGTAGCACATTTCAGAGGTGTGTCAGTGTGGGCGAATATAGGACAAGCTTTAGTAGGTGCGTCCCTCATTCTCCAATAAGCCAGCATGCTAGCGCTGACACCAACATTATGTAAAGTGGACATAACTTGTAAACAAAATGCCACTGCAATCAGAGACAAGCTCGTCATACAGTGGCATAAAGACATGCCTCCCGTATGTGCCTTTCCTAGTGAAACATTTCAATAAACATGGTGCCGAAGCCACCGCCACTAAATCTCAAAGGAATCCAACATCGGGGGTACAATCCCCATGTCAGTATGTCCGGCTAGTTTTTTCTTTACCCCACGTTTTCCTTCAGTTGCAAGCACAATCCCCGTGTCAGCATGTCTGGCTATTTTTTCTTTACCCCATATGTTTTCCTTCAGTTGCAAGCAGGGAGTTTTGTGCGCTGTTTTTTTCCCCTCTGTCTTCCTTGGATGGGTGCGTCTGCAGGTTAAGAGTAATTCGCACTTGGCGGGGACCTGAAAGCTGTCCTGTCCTGTTTCACACCTCTCTTTGGAGCACTCATCTCAGCGAGCTGGAGTACTTACATTTAAAATACATTATTCAGTGAGAGCCAAAAGTGCAAAAAAACCTCTGCATTTCTATAGCGTCTGGTAAGGCACAACCCAGTCCACAAAACTTCAAAAGCACTGTCTGACTTTCTTAAAGGGGACATCAAGCTTTTACAGTTTTTAAAACTCATCTAGAAACTTACAAGTCGATTGAATGACTAGGCTGTTACTCAATGTCCTTTTTTCAGTCTTTCATTTATGTCTGGGCACGGTTGTAAACGAGATTTTAATGTCAATGGGATCATTTCACTGAATAAATACAGGACACCATCATCAGCATCATGACCATCATTGTCATCCTAATCCCGGGAACTTCCTTTCAAATCACCCATTGCCTCTCAATTTAATAGCACACCCCCCCCACACCCACACGTACGCGCACACATAAAAATGGGATCCGTCCTAAGTCCCGCCCCCCAAAATCCCGCATAATGAAATCCTGAAAATAAAATACTGACTACTCAAAAAACAGACGAGCCATAATCCCGAATGATGGTCGACAGAAACATTGAAATCCCGCATTAATACATAGCATAATACATGAGAAGGGTATATAACTCAACACACTGCAGCATGAAGTTAGCATGAAGTTTAATTCCAGTGCCTTCTGTAGCATGAAGTTTCATTTCATCATAAAGAAAACACACTATTAAAAGTTCTGACTTTAATTGCAAGTTTAAAATTAAAACTGTATCTCTGGTGGGATCGCCCAGTTTTTAAATGCTTAGATTATGAGCGATACCTTTTAGGAAAACCAATGTCAGTCTCTGTTCTTTCACTGTGATGACATTTTGGATTTTTTCTTCCCGCTTGCAGTACCACTTTTTAGCTGGGGACCTTGGCATACCCCTCAACATCTTTTCGCATGTAGCATCAGTGACTACAGCCTCTTTTTGTAGTTGTTGAATGAATCTATACGTTCTGACATGAGCTGAACCAATTAAAGCTCCAAGTCGATGGTGTCAAGCCTCAACTTTGTTCTGTGTCCTGGGAATTCCAAGTTCCACCTGATCTTGCACAGACCAAAATTCAGAAAGGACAATTGGAGCATTTCTAATCGGAGCTCCGTTTCTCGTTTTGCCTTCTTACTTGACCCAATATGTAGTTTTCTTCAAACCAAGATACTACTGGGGCAGCATTTTGAGGCATTATGCTTTTAATGTAGTCAAAAGTGTCAATAATCTCTCCCGCTGTTAGGAAAGCTAGGGCAACAAGGTGTCTTAATAACAAACTAAATTCTAAGTCACTTCCATACTGTGGAGATAATCCACACACCTGTATCTGTCTCCACACGATCTGTCATGGATGGAAAAGACAGCCTTTATTTGTCGTCTCTGAAAACTCAATTTTGCATGCGTTTATCACTGCATGTTTGAAGTCAGTAATAATGTACTTTGGGGCCAAGATTAGATCTGCCTTACCCACAAGGTCTTGCAGGTCCTGGAACAGTCACTGATAATTGCACTGAGACTTTGCAGTTATTATAACAAAAAACCAACTTATGCTTTGGTTTAGTTCTGGAGCAACAGATGAAAGTGAAACTTGCACTAATTGCGCTGGATTGTTGTGCAAAGTGACAGCTCTCTGCTTGAGAGCAAACATTGCCTCTACCATAGGTGCGTCTGCGGCATCTGGAGAGCGGTTGTGGTCACTCTCTTTAACCAACAGATGTTGACCACCACGCAGCATGGTTATCGCATGCCCATGACAATTCCAGGACTTGCGACTCTGGCAAAACCAAAAGCGCCTTTCTCCCCAAGTCTTTTCTGTGACCAGCAAGTACCCTCCAACACAAAGCTTATCACGTCCCTTCTGAGATGGGACAAGTCAGCACACTGAATAATCTGCTTCTGCCATTGCCACAGTGCTGACAAATGTGCAGAAAAGCAGGGTGCAGTAACCAAGATACCTTAAGTACCCTGGATCACAGACTTGCATCTGCGCTGTAACACCGTCTCACCTGTTCACCTGTTCAGCAATGGTACTTTGTGAGTATGAATGGTGCAATGCACTGTACCTGGCACTGAAGAATGTTTAATTACGTAATTCTGTCACCACTGAATTTTTTTCTTTGCTATTTCAGTATTTCGCAATTTGGGATTGGCAGCGATCGGTAAAATGTTTATTCGGGAAAAAAACATTTGGTATTTTAGTGTTCAGTATTTTATCGGCCGGGATTTAGTACCTAACCCCATAAAAATTGTATAAAATTGTTTCAGAAGCATGTGCTTTTCCTTTTTATCCTCTCTCTTCATTAGAGTTTAGTTTCTAAGTTAAACCTCTCCTTTGCAACCAATACCTATTTTTTTTAATATACCAAATTTTCTGACTGATACGAGATTGTATTCATTCTCCTCTTTCAGGTTCCACAAATTGTGTTGAACTTCTGCGCATCCATATTTTTGTTTGCAGAACTTTTCCCATCATTTCCTCTTTTTCATATTGATTTGCTTTTGCAAAAAAAATATTAAAGATCACATCCCCCCTCAGTTTTTTTATGCAAACAGATAGCTTGGCTCAAGGGTGTCCTGTCTCCAACTTTCAAGTTCTCCAAGAAAGAAGCTCCAACAGTTTTTTTTTTATTTTTCTTGCTGGAGTAATAACTTCAGATCTGATGATCAATGCCTTGCATTCACAGCCCACAGAGAAGTAAAAACAGAAGTGCACCTGACCTGCGCTCTAATGTTTTACATTTGTCAGGTTATATAAATGCACATCCACCATAAAAAATAAGTAAATACAGTGACTCAGCCAAAGGGGAAGGCACTTCTTTCTCTCTCTCTCTCTCTCTCTCTCTCTCTCTCTCCTTTCTGATCTGCAACAAAAAAAAAACACATTTCTCAGACATTTGATGATGATTGACTAAAGAGGCTGATCCTACCTTATGTGGGAATTGGAGGAGCTCAGCAGACCAAGCTTCCTATCACCAGAAAAAAAGAAAAGAAACCACAACTGTTCAACTTCATTGTTGAATGCAATAACTCCCACTGCTCAAAATGCAGACCCGCGGCAAGTACTGTGCAAACTAAGGACCGCAGCCAACCAGGAAACAACAGTATGGGCTTTTCTTGCTTCAAAGGCAAACCAATCCTCCATCATTAAGCCTAGTCATCTGGGAGAAAACTTGCCTTGGGAACTCACAGCTTGTTTGCGTCCCTTTTTTTTGTTATAATAGACATTTCATTTCAAGTAGCATTTTGTTCAGAAGACTGTGGTGTTTGGTCTCTTGACATCCGTAAAGTTGCACGGGATCAACTTCTAGATTCGGAGATTTCTGTTTTGGGTAAATGTGAGTTCCAGGAACTCACTTCGGTGAAGTTGATCTGTAATCCTTTCCTGAGCATCTACTGACCTGCCTGCACTGCTACTGGCACTTGGACATGGCCAGGCACCTCAGAGGTGCCAGATTCACCAAGTCTTGTTTCGGTAGGGATTGAAGAAAGGGAGAAGCGCAGGTCATTGCTGATTGAGCACCTTGGATCGCTCGGGCCTTGCGAAGTCGGCTGAGGAACCAAAGAAGACACCTCTGGGATATTTCTTGTCAAGAGGAGCTGTTCTCTGACTTCAGACTACTGTTCGCTGCCCATGGATTTACAACAGAAAAATGCAGAGAGACCACAAGAATGTATCCCCTGCCTTCAAGAATACTTTTTAAATGTATACCAGTATAGAGAGAAACAAGCGAGAGACACAAACACTAAATATACTCATGTTAATACTGTTACTATGATCAGCAGGTAGACATGCATGAAAAATAAACTTTGATTCTCAAGTATGTTAAGGTAAGTCATGCAGAAAAAAATAGTTTATACCCATTTATGTATGCATGTATGTATGTATGTACATTCCACCAGAATAGACTGGCTTGACTAATTTTCTAATTATAGGGCAGGAACTATCACACTTTCAGTTTCTGATTTAATTTGAATTCTTTTTTTATAGAGATTTTTTATGCTCTTGGCCACAGATTCGCCCTATCTTGACTGATCCACCTAGCCACATCAACAACCTTATCCCAGACTTACTGAACCTGCACCTCTCCTGCTGCGTCTAGTGCCCCCCTAGTAGGCACTTGTAGGGGCTCACACCCCTTCAGGGATCAGATGATTTAAACAGAGGCCGGTGTCAAGGGCGGTTGTGCATGACCTGCAATGGATCAGTCAGTCATCCTGCTGTGGCTGGGCTTCAGTTTTCCATGACACTTTTTTCCCCAGTGGCACACACAGCATGCTGGGGGAATACACTTCAGATGCATGCAACATGTACTTTGCTCAGAGAGCAAGCTTCCCTGGTCCACCAGCCAAAGCTGCTATGGTGCTGGAGTGTGCCGTCACTACTCCCCCAACTGGGATGTGCTGCTGCAGAGCCTAGCCTGGCCGCTTGAGTGCTGATGCCCAAGTCCACTCCTGAACTCAGGTCATCAACATGGGAGTGCGATACACCTCCATTGGGCCATCAGGTATCCCATAATTAGAATTATTACCAAAAGCAGCTGTGCCTGTCTCCCAACACCAATATTCTACAGCAGTTACTTCACAGCGCTGTTTCAGTCGTCACTGTTTTCAGTTCAAAGCTCTCAACCTACAGCTGTCTTGCCTTCCCCCCACAGTCATAACTCCCTCACTCTGTCCCATTCCCTCTTGAAACAGCCCATCGTCCCACAGGATATCACCTCCTCAGGTACAGTGTTCCACTTGCCTACCACCTGTTGAGTAAAAAAAGACTCCTGATTTCCCTCCTGAATTTACCCCCCTCCAGCCTCAGATGATGCCCTCTTGTATCACTCCCTACTTTTGTTCTCACCTATAACTCAAAAATGACTGGGATTTAAAATCTGAAATTTAGAGTATATCATATCCTGTCCCAAGGGTGGTGCATTCAGTGTTTTTAAAACAAAATCTCATCTTTCAAATTATATTAATTTAAAAGGGATATCGGCATCAGTTCACTACTTCACTGCCATTCCTATTATGCATCTCTTTAACTCCTGCACTACCAATGCCAATGCCAGCAAACCAACATTTGGCATTGACAAATGCTTGTTATTATATAGTGGTTTGTCAGGTACATATTTATTTTTGAGATACAGTATTTTGTTTTTGATTGTAGTCCAGAATTGTTCAGAACTGAGGATTTTAACAGTCTCTTCCAACTTCCATGCCTCTAATTCCTGTCTGAATGCTGCAAAATTCACCTCACAATAGTTTTTTTATAACAGTGTACCTGATATTTTTTTAGCTTGGTTTGCAAAGTGACTACTACTGCAGGTAGGGCATTGGATCCATTTCCTTGACATGAAAGATGCCTACCTCATATCAAAATCTGAAAACCTCACAGGAAATATTTAAGGTTTCCAATTCGGGGACACTTCCAATTCAGGGTATTGCCTTTTGGCTTGTCATCTGTGCCACGGGTCTTTACCAAATGATTGGCTGTGGTGGCAGCAGCCCTTCGCAGGGAAGGCCTTTTTTTCGTATTCCCTTACCTGGATGACTGGCTTCTGAAAGCCCACTCCAGGGAGCAACTCACACACACCCTAGCTCGAACTGTGCCAAAGCCCATTTTGAGTCCTTGCTGTCATCTGCTGTATATAAGGCTGTCTTGGATATGGCCATAGACTCATTATTTCTGCCTCTGGACAGGGTCGAGCATCTGATGGCACAGGCCTAACTAGTTTATAACAGCCGATATATGTCAGGCCAGAATGTTTCCTCAGCTTCTGGGTCTAATGGCAGTAGCCTTAGTTACAGTACCTCTGGCCAGGCTACTAAGGAGGCAGTATAGCGCAGTGGTTTAAGGCTCCAAGCTGCAATTCTGGAGACCTGGGTTTGAATCCCACAGCCCCCACTGCATACTGTGTGGCCCTGAGCATGTCACTTAACTTCCTTGTGCTTCCAGGTCACACCTGTAAACAAGCTTTCAGTTTAGTGTATCTCTCCTAGTTAAAAAAAAATATGAGGATCCTTCAGTGGATTTTGAGAGTACAGTGGGATTAACTCACAGATGATTTGGAACAGAAAGTTCTAGTAACCTCTCCAGTACGCAAGGTGATTAAGTAGTGGATGGAACCAAGCAACCTGCTGAAGGGGGTTCCTTTTTCAGTTCCATCCCCTTGTCAGATTTCAACAACAGATGCCTCAGGGATGGGCTGGGGTACATTTAGGGTGCCATGAGACACAAGGTGTATGGACCAAAGTGGAGAGCATCCTGCATTTAAATGTTCTAGAGATGAGAACTGTTCTGTATGGCCTACAACAGCCTTCCAGACTCACCTGTCCCCAGGTCCTCTGTTAGTACAGACAGACAACGCTGGTATAATGCATTACATCAACAAGCAAGGAGGAACTCACTCTTACCCCCCTATGCAAGGAGGCAATGAAAGTATGGTACTGGGCTCTAGACTAGCACTATATTATGGTCACTGTTGCCAAGTGTTTCAGTAATTTCGACATTATGAATGACTTCTATCTTGTCGGTGAAAACCAGGGCCAGCATTCACTGAAAAATGCAAAGTACCATGCAAACGTTTGCGTAGCACCTTGTGATTGCCCAGGTTGCAAAACTCGCTATTCACAGACGGACAGTAAATGATGCTATCCAACTGTGAATAGGACTGGTTAGAGGGAGCTGTAACACTGATGCCGCTACCTGTAACCCTACAGGCCAGCCCTGACTCCCAGCCCAGTGAATACCCCTGCAAGCATAGGGCCAGTGTGCTAAGTCAGTATTCACTAAGGCAGCCATGCAAATGAGCCCATGGGCATGCATGGCACTAACTGGCCATTTGCATGCCCACTATGGGTTCATTTACATAGTCTACAGCGAATGTTGTGCCCCCCCCCCAGCTCAGTTGCCAGCTGACACCCACATCTCTGGTGGTGTAGTGTTCCACCCTCCTCCCTGGTCCCCAATTGCCCATCTGATTTGTAAAACTATTTTCCATAGTGTAGTGGTCCCTCCCCTCCCTGATTACGCACCCAATTTGTAAAATTATTTAACATAGTGTAGTGGTCCCTCCCCTCCTGATCACGCACCCAATTTGTAAAATTATTTAACATAGTGTAGTGGTCCCTCTCTGGACCCCAATCGCCCACCTGATTTATAAAATTATTTTCCATAGTGTCATGGTCCCTCCCCTCTCCCTGACCACCCACCTGATTTGTAAAATTATGTTCAGTAGTATAGTGGTCCCTCCCTGGTCTCCGATCTCCCACCTGATTTGCAAAATTATGTTCCATAGTCCCTCCCCCTTTCCCGACTGCCCACTCTACTTTTAAAAATAATTTTCCATAGGGTAGTGGTCCCCCCCCCCTTGATTGCTAACACGATTTGTAAAAATAACTTTCCATTGCATAGTGGTCCCTTCCCCTCCCCGGTCCCCGATCGCCAATTCTATAAGTAATATAACTTTTTCATAATGTAGTGGTCCCTCCCTGGTCACCGATTGCCATCCCCAAATGCTGTAAACACCAATCCCTGGTAGTCTAGGATGCCTTCCCCAACCTATCCAGTGTGACACTCCACCCTGCTTCTCCCCATCCCAGCCCGTGATCGGTGACCAGCAAAGCCCACCACACACCACCACAGCTGGCCACCGACTGAGCCCTCAGGAGCACATATTGTATACAGTATGGCTCACTGACTGATTGACCAATCACAGTCAATGAGCTGTACTGTTTTAAGTACATGCTCTCTGAGGGCTCAGTTGGTGGCCAGCCGCGGTGGTGTAAGGTAGCCAGTGCTGGCTGCCGATCACAGGTTGGGATGGGGTTGGTGGAGCAGGGTAGTGGGTCATACTGGATGGGGTGGAGGGAGGAACCCTAGACTACCAGGGACTGGTGTTTACAGCATTTGGGGGTGGTGATCAGTGACCAGGGAGGGGAGAGGGACCACTACATTATGGAAAAGTTATACTACTTATAGGGTCAGCAATCGGGGACCAGACAGGGACCACTACACTATGTAAAATTATTTTTACAACTCAGTTAGGCGATCGGGTAAGGGGGTGGGACCACTACACTATGGAAACTTTTTTTTTCATCAACAGGTGGGCGACCAAGGATGGGGAGGGACCACTACTCTAGGGAAACTTTTTTTCATTATCAGATGGGTGATCGGGGATGGAGAGGGACCAAAACACTATGGAAATTGTTTTTTCATTATCATGTGGGCAATCGGGGATGGGTAGGGACCACTGCACTATGAAAACTTTTTTTTCATTATCAGCTGGGCAGTCGGGGATGGGAGGGACCACTACATTATGGAACAGTTTCACAGCATATGTGTACGGCGATTGGAAAACTGGAAGGGGGGGCTGCAGTACTTCTGCCAACCACTAGGGTTGTGTGGATTTACTGCCAGGTTTTTGTTGGTGGTAAATTCTCCATGCAAGGGCCTTTGCAAATGGCTCTTGCATGTAGCATAAACTTTGTGAACTGGACTTCAGGGATACACAGATCCCCTTCCCTTCATTTACATTGTGGCCCCCTCCCAACTTTGCCCTGGTGCACACCCAGTTAGTGGGAGAAAACTGGGCTTTTGTGAATACCAACTCCAGGCAAACTGGGTTTACACTTGGGCAGTTTTGTGAATCTGGTCCCAGGTCCAAAATATTGTTTGTTCTAGTTGGTTTGCCTACCATCTGGCATAATCCATTTTTTATAACCATAGCAATAAACAGTTATTCCTGATAATTCGTTACCATATTGTCCCAGTTTATGCTAGGTAGGTTAAAGTCCCCCAGCAATAACATTTGCCTATACTGTGCCATGTTTGAAATGTTATTTATTATTTATTGATATTCTTTGATGTTGGTATCTAGTGGTCTGTAGCAAATACCCAGAGTAAGTTTTTTGTTATATTTTCTCAGAAATTCAACCCATATAATCTCATTATTTGTATCTATTTTTAATTCTTTGGGTTGTTGCTTTCAATATTTTCTCATACGTACAAGGCTACCCCCCTACCTTTTTTGTTTATTCTATCTTTATAGAACAACTTGTATCCAGCTATATTTCTCTTCCAGCAGGTATTCTCCGATCACCAGATTTCAGTAATTGTTATTATTTATTTATTTATTTATTTATTTATTTATTTATTTGAAGTCTCGGATTACAATACCTATGAGTCAGAAGACTCTTTTTCATAGGTTCCACATCATACAACCACAAGTAACAATACAGGCAAAGAAATTCAACTAAAAACATCATCATATGGATAAATATAATTTCAGTAAGCAGATTAGTGTATCATAGTCATACAGAGAAAAGGCTAATTGAGTAAACTGAGTAGCAGAAACATATATTGCAAATAATAATTAAAAATGTTGCCCCATGCAGGGCAGCAAGCAGTTGGAGGCAGCCAGAAATGGCTTTGAGGGTGTGAGCTAGTCCACTTAAGAGTAAGGCTTCATCTACAAGATGTGGAGAGGGTGGGGAGCTATCATAAATGGGGCTGGGGGAGAGTTGGAGGGTATATGGGGGCGGGGGGGGCAGTCACAGATGCTGTGGGAGGTGAGGTGCGATCTCAAAAGTTGTTTAAAGGGACCCAATGCAGGTGAGTCAACTGTGCCTGCTGGAAGACCGTTCAGCCAACTGGGAGCCCTATAACTAAAGGACCATTGGGCCTGACTTGTGTGACAAAAGGGAACCTGGTATGTAAGATTCAGTCCATTTCTTGTGGTACGAGAACAGGCAAACTGTGTTAGCAAGTGCTGGGAGTTGGGGGTAAGGCCTAGGCTAATCTTTTTTCCATATAGGCAGGTGTGGTACTTCATCCTATCATGAGCCACTTAGTTGTGCTGTAGAGGTCACATGTATGCATCATACTGTGCGTGCCTGAGACTAGCCTGCAGGCTTTATTTAGAGCTAAGCAAATTCTTTGTAGTGCAGTGTCAGTAGCAGCACCATATATGAGACTGTAATCCACTATTGAGGATGGAGCATGTGACTGTTCTTCTGAGGCTCTCTACTGGCATACAGTGTTTATGCCTATATAACACCCCTAGCCTGCTGTTGACTGTTTTGGCAACCATGTTGATGTGTTCTGAAAAAGACAAGGCACTGTCGAGGGTGACACCAAGGTACTTCATGGTCTGCACTTGTTCTAGTGGGGTGCGGAGATTGTTCCTAATGAGGCTGTACTATGTATGTCGTGAGGGTTTGCGAAGAGCATGGTCTTTGTATTTTTATAGTTCAGGACCAGTTTGTACTGCAGGAACCAGGTTTTCAACTGCAGAGAATTCATCTTGTAGATGAAGGGTTAATACCTTGGGGTCTAGGTGGCTGGGAAGAATACTGCATCATCTGCATGTAGGAGAAGGGACATGCAAGAGGTAGTGAGTTTAGGAAGAGGCTGAACAGTAATGGACCTAGGATAGATCCTTGATGGACCCCTGACCAGACAGATTTACTGGCGGACAGTTTGTCACCGATTTTTTCATTATCTTTGCTGCAGTTGCTGCATTATCAATTTTATTTTCCTCAAGCAATATCTTAAGTTTAATCTTTTAAATAACATTTAAGCTTCTTGCATTAACCAACAACATTTTTAGGTCCTGTATATTGTTTAGGGTGTTTATATTACTTCTGCCCTTTTGCACTATGTCTCTCCCCCCTTCTCTCCTCCTTAGTTTAAAGATGATGTTTTTATTTATAGCTTCAAAAAATATATTCCCCAGGGTTTTGTTTCCCCTTCTACTCAGGTGCAACCCATTTTGACTGAAAAGATCATATTTTCCTTCAAAGATTTCCCATGTTTTTATTCAATCTATATTTTTTCCAGGCACGATTTTCTGAGCCAATTGTTAAATCTTTTTATTTTTTATTCCTTTCCCTACTTGCTCTTGGAACCAGCGACATTTCTGAATATATTATCTCATATTTGCATGCTTCTAGTATTTTGTGCATTTCCTTAAACTCATTAATTAATTCCTCGTCTTTTTGTCACCCTACATTATTTGTGCCTGGGGTAATAATGTTTAGTAGCATATCTGTTATATCACTTATTTTTGCCCCTTGATTGCTGCAAGATGTCACATTCTCCATATTCCCTCTGGCTGAGTATCTATCTGTATAGTTCATGGTCGAATCACCTAATATATAGATTTGCAAAGAGCTAGCTCCCTCTTTATTCTGGTTCTTATTTCCATTGTTTGGTCCTTAATTTCATCCTGATCTTTCCCTGGTGATTCTATACTCCCCACTAAGTCTAATATTTCTGATTCTAATTCTTGTTTGGTAATTTCACTCAGATCCTTCTCTGGCAACTCACTACTCCCCATTATATCTAAAAGTTCCTGTGATCGTTCTGCCAAGTGTTCTGTAAGGTTTAATAATTGGGAGTATTGATTTTTAACCTCTGTTTGGACGTTTATAGCTCTCCTTTCCTTTTTCCCTTTTCTTGCAGTTTTCCACTAAACTCCAGTCCTCCACATCATCATCTTCCAGTTCCCTTTGCCATTTTGTAAATTTTAATTTGGTGTTTAAGGTCAGCTATTTCCATGTCCTTTGTCTTCAATGTTGTTCTTATTGTTTCTAGTTCAGTGCAATGATTGTAATTGTACATATCAAACAAAAAAAATCTGCTTTTTTGCTAAACATGCCACATTGGGAGCATTTAACCCTCATCTCCCCATTTGCAAATGTTACAGTGCTTAGGTCCAGGTTCCAACAACGATTAGTACTCAGTGATTTATTAATTCATTCAAGTACTTAATGATTTATTGAGGTGAGAGTTGAGGAACTGGGGGTAACCTTCATACTGCATACCGTAATAATACCCCACTTCTATATGAAACTGTAGGCATGTACTAAAATTTCTTTCAGTGTATGTTCTGACCTTTGTTACCTAACATAGAAACATAGAATTTGACAGTGGATAAGGACTGCTTGGCCCACCCAGTCTGCCCATTTCCCTACCTAATGGATAAGCTGCAGATCCTAGTTAACCAACAGTCTACTCCTTCTACCCCCACCCCCTAGAATTACCTTATGAGTCATGACTGTCCCATGCATTCTTGAAATCCACCGTTTTTTACTCCACAACCTCCTCAGAAAGGCTTTTCTATGCATCGAAAACCCTCTCCATGACCTCTGAGCTGTCCCCCCAATCTTCAAATTGTGCCCCCTTGTTCTTGCACACCTCTTTTTCTGAAAGATGTTACCCTCTTGGACTTTGTTGATTCCCTTGAGGTACTTTAAAGTTTCCATCATGTCTCCCCTCTCCCTCCTTTCCTCAAGGCTATACATATTAAGCTCCTCAAGTCTCCCTTCATATGTTTTCTGGTGCAGACCTTGCACCATTTTAGTGTCCCTCCTCTGAACTGCCTCCATCCTGTCTATGTCTTTGAGGTGATTGGGTCTCCAGAAGTGCACGCAGTACTCCAGATGGGGTCTCACCAGCTGTCTGTGCAGAGGGATAACAACTTCTTGTTTTCTACTGGTGATGCCTCTCCCTATGCATCCCAATATCCCCCCAGCCCTCCTTACTGCCCTCTCACATTGCTTCTCCACCTTTAGGTCATCTGATATGACTACCCTCAGGTCCCGTTCCATTTTTGTTGTTGTTGTTAGTATCTCACCCCCCATTGTGTACTCTTCCCCAAGGTTTTTGTTTCCCAGGTGCATTTCTTTGCACTTCTTAGCATTGAATCTAAGCTGCCATACATTTGACCATTCCTCCAGCCTTGCCAAGTCCCTTCTCATCCTTTCCACCCCACCTTGTGTATCAACTGTGTTGCAGATCTTTGTGTCATCTGCAAAGAGATATACTTTCCCTTCCAGTTCCTCTGCAATGTCACTTATAAAGACATTAAAGAGAACCACTCCTAGTACTGAACTCTGTGGTACCCCACTAGTAACCCTCTTTCTTCAGAGTGGACTCCATTTACTATTACCCTCCGTGTCCTGTTCTCCAGCAAATTTTTTACCCAGGCTACCATCTTGGGTCCCACTCCCAGGCTGGCCAACTTGTATATTAATCTTTTGAGTGGGACTGTGTCAAATGCCTTGCTAAAGTCTAGGTAGGCCATGTCCACCTACCCTCCTTGATCTATTGCTTTGGTCACCCAGTCAAAGAAATCTATTAGATTTGTCTGATATGACCTTCCTGCTGTGAATCCATGCTGCCCTGGGTTCTGTGCCCCTCTGGCCTCTAGGTACTCAACAATTCTTTCCTTCAGAAATGATTCCATCATTTTCCCAATCACTAAGATTAAATTCACAGGTCTGTAGTTTTTTGCTTCTGCCCTGCACCCTCTTTTGTGAAGTGGAATAATATCTGCCCTCCTCCAGTCCTCACATACCACTCCATCCTCCCATGATTATCCCTTATGGTCAAGTACTAAACTGTTTCTCCTAGTTTAGCCCTTAAAAGAGTTTTGTTTTTGTTTTTAACATCACCACCAGAGTCTATGTTTGGTATGTAGTTATCTAGTGTAATGTGTTGTGAAAACTACAGAGGTGGTTACCTGCATGCTGCTTTGGTTAATCCCCTGTCATATCAGAAAGTAAGTCAGTGGAGGCCTGCAGTCTTTATACACCTTTAACTGCTTAATTTTTTTAGGCCTGCTGCCCCATCTTCCACTGCGGACACCATGCATGTGCTCATCCTGTTCATGCTCGCCCAGTTTGCTGTGGGGGCCAAATATAACCCCAGTGACCTGGAAGTTACCCCCCCAAGTTATGGGCCTACGTTTGCTGAAACAAATTAAAAACACCAATAAAAAGTGATGACTATCCCCTCGGGAGCTAAATGGCAGCCTATCCAGGAACTACAGTACCCACAGGTCCTTACTACTGTTTCCTAGCAACAGCTACTGTTGCCAGATACAATCAGGTTGGTGCAATGTGCTCTTAAAATACAAAGCTCTGATAGCTGTGGGAATTGCAGTCAGTGTTCAGCCTCCCAACACTTTTGAGGCTGAAAATGGACTAACCCAAAACTTGCCTCGCTCGCTGTGGGAGCTGAATATAACCCCCATGACTCAAAAGCTACCCTCATGGGTCATGGATCGATGTTTGCTGACATAAATTAAAAACATCAATAAAAAGTGATAAAACTCCCCTCAGGAGCTAAATGGCAGTCTAACCTGCCTTTCATTTAAAAATGCTCTCCGTTTGGGAAGTCCACTTACTTAGAGGTTGTTCCTGGGGCTACCAGGAACTACAATACCCACAGGTCCTCGCTACTATTTCCTGGTAACGGCTACTGTTGCCAGGTACAACCAGGAAGGTACAATGTGCTGCCAAAATACAAAATGCCAATAGCTGTGGGAATTGCAATCAGCGTTCAGCCTCCTAACACTTTTGAGGCTGAAAATGGACTGCTCCTACTCCAACCCTTGCCAGGTCATTAGTCCCTAGGTGAGCAATGACATCCAGCTCCTTCCCTCTCCATCTCTCTGAGCCAAAGAGCCAGCTAGGCACCTTACATCCCTCTCAGCTCCCCTTTCTGCTCCCAAGTCTATCCACCTCCCAATTGAGTCCTCACCAACAGCTGCTTTCTGTTTTACTGAGGACCTCTTCCTCCCACCCTGGGGCTTCTCCTTCTGAGGACCTCCACGTTCTCCCTTGCCACCACACTGGGTGCCTCCTCCAGGCTGTTCTGTCCCACCAGAATGGCAAAGGAATTTCATAGTGGCATAGGCCGAGGATTGTGTACTCCAACTGCCATCCAACGCTCCCGGAGTCCACCAAGGTCTGGTCATCCCTCCTCTGTCGGATTGTCCTCTGAGGCAAAGGTGGCAGACTCAGTGGCCCTGGGTGGGGAAAGAGGTCCTCTGGAAACTTGCCAGCTCAGTTCAGAGTCCAGCTACCTCCTCCCTCAGCTCAGAGAGGTGCATGCAAATGGAGAAATTCCTCAGTCTCCAGAATGTTTCCTAGAAGATTATGGCTCCACACCCATTACACTGAGTCACTCCTATGTTTGACTACCTGCTTGCTTTTTTTAACCACTGAACATAGCCTGCCCTCTGCTGAACCACTGAACCCTATCTGCTTACCTTTGTTACTTCTGAACCTACTTGCCTTTTTTACCACTGAACCTAGCCTTACCCTTTCTGCCTCCATCCTATACCCTTTTCCTTTCTTCCCTTCTTTACACTTTTGGAGTTTGGTTTATCACCCTACCCCAAATAGTGGTGGGGAAATTAATGGAAACCCTGTTAAATAGGGTGTTGCCTTTTTCCACATCTTATTGGCTGCTTCCAGTTACATGCTGTAAACCTTCCACACCCACACAAAGTCTTTCACTTTTGTTTAACATAGAGCCATACTATCCCTCCCCAGCTGCAAACCTTTCCAGAAAACTGCTAAACAATTACAGCATGTGAGCCCAAAAATGTGCTGCAAAATACAGATTTATTACCCTACAATTGCAGCAGCAGTCAGCCCCAAGACTTCCTTCCACACTGAGTAGCCAGCTTCAGAGTTTGTGTTTTAAATCCTGTCTAAAAGTGGCCCTTTGGCTGCTTCCAGTCCTGTGCTCTAAACCTTCCACACTCACACAATGCCTCTGCAAGCAAGGCAAGACACTACCCTGGGGAAAGAATGTCTACGCATGGCTCTGTGCCAGTTATTGGCAACTAATGAACTAGCACCCAGACTATAGCATACTCCTAAATATTCTGATAGCTGGTCCAGGCATGTGTTTCTCCCTTCCACCAGCATACTGATGGTCCTAATGCCCCCAAAGCAATGAACTCCCTTGTCCAGCTCAACTCTATGGGGCTTAACTATCCTGTCTATTGCCAGCCCCTTATCCTGATGAACCATTGTGGCTTCTACTAATACCATACATTTGTCTAGGGGTTACTTACTACTCTGGGTACCCTTTCTCCTCTGGGGTACTTCCATGATAGTTCACTTACATAGTGCTCCCTCTCTTACATACTTCTCTTTGGGGATTGGATCCACAAGAATCCCGGTGACTTCTTTTGAAAGGTGGCCCATCGCTACTCCTTGATGCCACTCAGGTTGGCTGGTGGTTCTTCCTCTCAGGGCAGAACTATTCTGGGTCTCCCTCCTCTGACTGGTCTCCAGAGGGCCCCTCCCCACCCCAGGAGGGGGTGAGGAGAAATGGGTCTTCCTCTCCACTCCTCTTCTTGAACTCAGACTCTGATACCTGGGCACTCCAGACCTGTCTGGGTCTGTCTGGAACTCTGGATGTTAAACAGAACTTGGAACCTGAGCTCTCAGCTAGCCTTCACCTCTTATGCTGTAAAAGGTCAAAGGGAAAGCCATGAATATTCATGCTTAAGCTTCCTGCTGCTGGTTGAGTCAGGAAGCACAGAACACAAACTTCAGTCACCCTTACTCCTAGGTGAGGTCAACTAGAAATCATCTGTCAGAGTCAGGTTTAACCCTTTGCATGCTCATTGGTAATCTACCTTGAGTATGGAAGAAGAGAGAGGTTGGTTACTTAGGCAACAGCAGGCAAACAGCCTTGGCAATCTCAAAACATTTTGAAAGGGAATAAGTAACCTTCTTAACAAATGCAAAAAGTTTAACCCCCATAGATATCAGTGATGTGCCTCAGCCAAATCCCTTTACCATAGCCAGCTTCTTCAACGTGGCCTTTAAGAACCTAGACAGCTGCCTGGACAGGTTCCCTCTACCCTGTATAGAATGCTAAACAGTCTGAGCCTCCACCTCACAGATCCCTTTTCTACTTCAGAGCTGTCAAAGATAAAGAGGTTTATCAGCTTCTCAACAAAACTGATAATAGTGAAAGTGATGAAAGGGATGCACTAACCCCTAAATGACTTAAAGCCACTGTACCTACCAAGCATTAACTCACTGATTTGTTAAACCTTTCCCTCATCACTGGCATTATGCCAGTTATCTGAAAAAAAGCTATTGTTGTACCCATTCTCAAATGAGGTACAAGCATGGAGACTGATAATTTTAGATCCAGATCTCTACTGCTAGAACTTGAAACATGCTGGAACCATTAGTGTAGAACCAGATGTGCAACTACATGGACAAGTATAAGCTGCTATCTCCAAATCAACATGGATTTAGAAAGTACCCAGGAGTCTCTACAGCTCTAGTCTCATTCAGGCCATGGACAAAGGACTGATGATTGAGACTCTGTTCCAAGTTTTATCCATTACCTTAGATCATGTGAATCATACAACACTGTTTGCAAAACTTAAAGAGCTGGAATTTTGTCCATTCCCTCTCTAATGGGTAAAAGTCAAGACTACCTTTCAAGCCACACTCTGGTACTAAAATATCAAGGTTCCCTGTTCTCCACCCAAAAGAAAAAATATGGCATTCTTCAGGGTTCAATCCTAAGCCCAATTCATTTGTCTTTGTTTATCAGTGCTCTGCCAGTTGTTTATGCCTTCCAGCAACCTGCTATATGCTGATGATGCAGTCATTTTTCCACCAGGACAGATAACATCAATGTTAAAAAATCTAATCTGGGAGAGGAATTTAGCCAAGTGAAGATCTGGCTACAAGCCAGGCTTTTGTTAATCAAAATCAAAGCAAAGGTTATGCTAATTGGCACCAAACCAAGAGTTAACAAAAACAGAAACATATTCAACTTGGCCACATAAGACATCACCAAAACTGAAATTGTAGACCACGTCCAATGTCTTGGGGATGGTATGGCATTTCTCCTGGAGATTCACAACCTTACCAGGAAAGTCCAGAAACTGAGAAGGGGAGTGGGCAGGTAAGGCTATGGCCAGCTTATATTCCAAACAGAAAAGAATGGTTGCAATACTGTTCTATAAGCACCTGCCAGTCACTATCATTCACTAAGCTAGGGATAAGGAGATAGGTGGTTCCTAGCAAGAGTGGCGATATACTCAACACCAGTATTGCTTTGCAATGTGTGCGCACCAAACCAGGGCACTCCCCAATTCTTCCCAGTGGTTGCCCAGGAATTGCTGAAAGCACAAAAAGAGGGAGACATGTTGCTAGTAGGGGGAGATTTCAATGAGGTGATGCGTGACCCATTTCTAGACTGTACAACTGGATCTAGTTTCCGTAGCACTTAGACAAGCATAGGGCTACACCAACTGGCACAAGAATGAAATCTTACTGAACCTTGAGGGGCTCTGCACCTCACAGCAAGGGAATTTTCATTCCATTCTACTCTGCATTATAGTAGTAGCTGAACTGACAACATTTTACTCCACTGAATTCATATCCCTAAATTAAAAGAAACCCCTATAGGTCCCATAATCATCATGTACCAAGCATGCATGCACCTAAGTGTGGTGCTGGGCCAAGGCCCCTGTAGCTCTCTGTGATGGTGCTTGGACATCTCCCTTCTGCAAACAAAACAATTCAGGAAATATGGTAGTTAAAGATAGCATCAGTCCACTACTTCTTTTTCAATGATTCTCTGGAGGTCTCTAAAGCAACAGTATGGAAGGACTACACAGTCTTCATATGGGGCTGAATTATAGGTTTTGCAGCCCATAAGAAGGAGAGGACCCAACATTTGCAAAGATTAGAAAAGGTAATAAAACAAGCTGAAAGGACATATCATATGGCTCAACCCCCCCCCCCAACCACCACAGACCTTCCATGGAGAATCTAACAACTTAAATACCAAATCAACACTTTTACAAGTTGCAAGGCCCAACTCACTATTCAGAGAACACAGCAGAGGTACTGGGAATTTGGCGAAAAGGCCAGAAAATTGCTGGGCTTCAGAACCCAAATGCAACAGGCCAGTAAATACTGTATATCTTTTCCATATGCCAGCCGAATGAGCAGATGTCCTCACAGCCCTAAGACATTAATAAGACTTTCAAACTATTCTATAAAAATGTCTATTCCACCAAAGTATGTGCATCTCGTCCCTTGCTACAGAAGTTTATGGGGCACACCAATCTCCCTAAACTCTCAGCAAGAGCAAAGTATATCATTGGAGGTCCAGATCACAATAGAGGACATTAAAACAGCGATATAGCACCCACCTAAGGCTAAAAACTGCAGGAAATAATAGTTTCCCTTTAAAACTCCAGGGAATCAGCCAGCCCAGTGGCAGGGAAGGCTGAGGTGCCTAGAGCCTTACCTCCTACCACACCAGTGACCTAGATTTGGAAATGGATGTGAGTCGTTCTGGGACTGGCTGGGGGAGGGAGGACTGAGTGTCCCAATGGATGACTGTCCTCCCTCCAGGGAGGGGGGGTAGTGTGACCTGCTGCTTGTCTGCCACCTGGAGGTGTCCAGGTGGTAGAACAGTCTGGGCACACAAGCAAAAAACTAATCACGAGTGTTTGAGGACGTCTCCATGGAGGCAGAGCTCATCCGTCATGCCATTGCATGCTGTGCAGTTTTGGGGGCAACAAAAACTGGAGGAAAAACTCCTCTGGCTGCAGGATGATGTCTGTGCCTTCTCAGGCCCTACACTAGCAACTGGGTACCCTGCTGAAAGTCCTGCAAGCAGAGGACACCAGGCAAGAAGGTAAGTTCCATGGAAGTCTGGTGATGGGATTAGGAGGACTGGACAGAAGGAGACTGGCTAGAGGTGACAAGGGGGATAAATTACTGATGGAAAACACCCTCCATGGAATAGTGGTTTCCCTTCCAAATGCTACCAGGCCTTTAACAGTGAATTAGCCCCTCACATACTCTGGATACTTATTGCACCCCTAATGGAAGGAGCACTAACCCCCACCACGAAACAAGTAGTAGTAACAGTCCTGCCCAAACAATGGATGTATTTACATATGGTAAGCAACTACCAGACACCGGTCAATATTGCTGTCTTAAATACTGACACAAATAATTTGGCAAAAGTTCTAGCAGCCAGACTGGAGCCAGTGTTACCGTATATGTTGGCAAGCATCAAGTGGGCTTCATTAAAGGGCAGACTGGAGCAGACAACCTCAGGATAATCTTAGACGCAGTCTGGGCAGGCATCCCCATTAACTCCCTCAAAGCATGATAAATACAGACACTAAAAAAGCTTTTGTTTCCTTAGAATGGAACTTCCTGCATCAGACAGTGGTTCCGGTGAGGCTACATTCCAAACTTTATCAAATAGGAGCAGCTGCACTACAAAGATCCCCAGGCATTTATTCTCACATATGGCATCATATCTGAACCCTTTTTGACTTTGCCATAGAGGGGCACTAGGCAAGGCTGCCCCCAGTCCCACTACCATACCTAATTGCTGTGGAGCCCTTAAGAAATTGACTCCAGAAGGCCATGAATGGGAGGACATCAAGGTAGAACAAACCTGCCTCAAAACACTGGTCTACTCAGATAACCTTTTATTGGCCATAACAAACTCATCTAGAGCCATCCACACAGTTCTGTGCATTCTAGAAGATTTTTATACTGTTTTGGGACTCAAGGGGTACTAGGCAAAAACTGAGGTACTCCCCTTGAATTCCTCCACCCCCGGCACTGACCAGTTCATGGCAGCTGCGGTGGTACTCCTCTAGTATTAAATTCCTATGAATGCCATTCACTCCCCAGTTGGACAGACTAGTCTCCATTAACCTAGATCCCCTATACAGAGAACTGTAGAGAGACTTTCTTAGATGGAAAGCACAGTCTTAACCTGGGGGAAAGGAGCTGTCTATAAGGTGATGACTTTCCCTAAACGTATTGACTGTCTTACAGACTTATCAGTAAAGATACCTAAAACCAAGTTAGATAAAGTAGAAGCCTTGGTCTCTAACTTTGCATGGGAAGGCCATAGGCTTCATTTTTAGCTTACAAAAGCATAGCACTCCAGTGATTAATGACAACTGGAGCCTACCATGGCTGCATGCCAAGTATATCATAGTGGGATTTAAACAGAATGTACACTGGTTACTGTTCTGAACTTAAAAGACACCAGTATGGATAGAGATTAAAGAAGCACTTGACAATGTCCCAACATGGAATACTCAGAGGGCAGGTTGTGCCCATGGGAAAACACTGCCTACTAAAAAGTCATTTGCCCACTAGGTATGACAGACTCTCATCAGTAACACCAAGAATACAGAGCTGTATATAGGTACATGTGGAAACCCATCTGGCTGAACTCTAACATTAGGAATTATTCCATAACCCTTAACTGTCACATTTGGTGCACGAGAGGCATGTAAATGCTGGCCCATATTTTGGGCCCCACAACAGGAATTTTAAATTCCTTTCTCAACCTGTCCTACAGATATGACCGACTCAGATGACAGTTTTAGCAGTTTCTCCAACTCTGACATGCCCTAACTTCCATTTTGGGCCACACCCTTAAGCTGGCCAACAAGTATATGGATGCTCTGCTGGACCAATGCAACACATTCCCAAAAAGGTTAGGAGGTAGGATTCACTCAGTTCTGTTAAGGGTCAAAACTCCCTCATTGATCAAGTGGAAAAATGTTAGGAAGAACTACTGTACATGCCACCATGAGCATAGAACAATGGGGCAGAAGGTTAATACTAGCACATACAGCATTTCAAGATGTCAGATACCAGTCAATCCAGAAAAAAATATCTACACAGATGGTATCTTTACGCCAAAATTAGTAAAGAAAGGTGGGACTCATGCACGCTGGTTGTTACTGGAAATGTATTGCTGCACAAGGAATGTTAATGCACAGAATCTGGGTGTGCACTACCCTACATCTATACTGGAAGCAAATAACAGATTTTAGTGTGTAAATTCTGGTTATACTAATGCCAGAAGATACTAAGTTCTGGTTACTGGGGAGGTGTCCAGAGGCTAGACACCCCTCCGTGAATTGTCAGATTGTGGCTATTGCTAATGGTTCTGGAAGTGAAACAACAAATTCTCTTAAAATGGAGGACTACCTCTGCCGCCTCATTTACAGAGTGGCTGACTGCCCTGTCACAGTTTGCAGCAGGTACCATGAACACCTACCTAAAAAGTTTTCCTGCCCCTGATTCATAGTTAATCTGATTAAGTTTTTGTGATTTCTGTGTCTTCTTATTTGCTTCATCATAGCAGCTAACTTCATTTGTACAGTTATATCATGGCTGCTTATCTTATCTGTGTACCTTACCTCTCCTGGACCCTGTGGATTAGTGGAAGCTTTTCATTGTAATATCCTGGGTCGTACCTAAGAAAATAGACATTTGTTTCCCTTGTGTACTTACAGAAACTAAATAAATAAATAAGAGACACTTTCTCATGCATCAAGTAATAAAATAACAGGTACAAATCCATTTCACTTTCTTTTCTGAGCCACATAATCTAGGCCAGCACTATGTAATAGTAAATCAAACTGCAAGAAGACAACTGAACCATGACAGAGACAGTGCAATAGAACACTCAGTACACAGCATTACTGTTCGCATCAGATTGTTCACAATGCCAGAACAGTTTACTCTTCTGAATATGTTACAGGATGCAATTATTAGGTTGCAGCTGTTTGTTATCTCTTGGACCACTTATGTTGTGGAGAATTGGAACAGAGAGTAATAAAATTCATGATATATTCTATTTATGAGCATATTTATTTAATTATTTAAAAACTGGTAACTGAGAAAGGCACACTGAGCCAAAGCTCATTTCCAGGTGCAGCCTGGGGGAGAGGAGAAATGGAGAAGAACAGTATAATAAACCTACAACTGGCATTTATTTTATTTATTTATTGAAGATATTGGATAACACAGCATGAGTAACAAAAAGTATAGATAAAGTGCAGATGCAGTGTACAGTTCAGCTGGATGGCAAAATAAGACAGTAAGAATCATTAAGCATGATGCAGCAAGTCATTAGTCATTAATGGACAAATTGTGGCCTCAGTGCTGGTTAAGAGTAGCAGAACAATATTGGGGAAAAAGAAACAGCCATAAATTGGTATGTGGTGCCAGGGAAGAAGGAAAAGACTAATTACTGGGGTATGCGCAATTGTGTTTTTTTCAAGGAAAAGACTTAGCATGATAAGCCCAGAAAAGTAACTGGATACCCCGGGGAGTGCTGGAAGTAGAAGGCCAATGGTGGTGAGAGAGAGAGAGAGAGCAGTGGGGGAGTAAAGGGTTGGGATGGCAGTAGCAGGGTGGCGGTAGAAGTTTTAGCTCTCTCAATAAAAAAGTATTAACAGAAAAAAAAAATCTTGGGTGCTCATACACTTCAGGTGCACCTTTGCAGAATGCCTAAATGTAAAAACAAAGAAAGCACATCAGAGAACTGGCACGCAGTAGAGAATTAACAACCAACTTACTTCTGAAACCAGGGTCACAACTGCCTGTAAATCCTGCTACCAGTTCTCAGCTCTGGGTCTCTAGCCTGTAACCTTGCCTCTGCCCAGGGATTGTAAAGAAAACAGTTTTCTACAGCCACGTAGCCAGATTTGTTCTGAAGACTAACCCATCCCTACCACTTTTATCAGACTAAACCCATCCCTGCCAGTTTGACACAAGGCTAAACTGGCTCCCAGAACACATACAATGCTGGATTGCTTGTACACAAGCTAATGATACACAACTCCCCTGACAGTCTTCCTTCCCAGTTGGTGCCCTCCAGTAGATCACACACCCTCTAATCCACTGACACTAACCAGCTGAATATTTCTCAGGTAAAACTTACCTGGTACAAGGTCACTCAGCAGCCAGTTTACATCAGAACAATCAAACAGCAGACACCTTTAAAACAAGACTCAAAGACCATTTGACTTGGCCTCTGCATGTATGTCTTATGATTTGTTGTTCTTTCCCTGTATGCTCTCTTTACATTTCTATGTAATGTTTTGTAACTCAAAGTTATGTTCTCTCCTGTACAGAGGAGGACCAAGAAAATGCAAACATGTTTTACAAAAATTTCTGCTCAGTGTTCACAGTAGAGGGGTAAGGGGAGGGACTGCAAATAAGCACCAAGAGCTCTGAGGGGACACTGTCTCAGCAAGCCCACCTAGCTAACAAAATAAATAAATGCTTTGCAAACCTGCAATATAAGATAATTATATTCGAGCAGCAATGGCACATCATGACGTGCTCCAAAAGGGAGTCTGCTGTTTGTTGTATTACTGGGAAACATCCTGGTGGGCAGAACTATAGTAATCTAAAGAGGGCATTGAAACTTACAGGATACAGTATTACACTTAATTTTATTACAGTTACTTTCCCTATCAGTGCCAATGGGAACCAAAATAACCTGGAAAATGATGTAATCAATCTGAGTATGAAAATGAAGATTAGTGCATACCACAGGTCTCTGTTTCTGCTAATCTGTATTCCAGATATTTTAAACCTTAAGAGTTCAACTTGAAAAGAAGGGCTGACTCTGACATGCCTGTGGTTTGACTTGAGTGATGTCACTTCTTCCAGAAACCACTGTGTGTCAAGAGAAACTCCCAAAAAGAACCTTGGAGTTTAAGCACCCCGGTAGGAAAGTCCCTGACTTGGCAGGGTAGTGTGTAACAGTAAATAATCAACTGTACCTAGACTAACTGCATCTCGACATTCACACTGATCCCAGGCACTGGGGAATGGGTCCTAATTGCCTCTAACATGGCTATATGGACATCAAAGAGAAGAAGGGGGAAAAGAAAGAAAGAACCCCCACCATGCAACCTAAAGGGCTGTGAAATTATACACTGGTACATGTTCTAACTCCTGTGTCCTTATATACAGTTTCACCACTTCTGAATACATACTTTCTGATTTCATGGGCTGGATTTTTATACCACTGTAGCAGCGATGCACCTGGGTGAATTTTTAAGGAAGTTTCACTGACCTAGTGTGCCTGGGCACATTGTTCAGATGGTGGATGCAGAAGGCAAGGGGCAAGGTCAGTTAAGCCATCTTTTAGATGGTCATGCATTTAAATCTTAGAACAGCAGCATGTGGCAGAATATGAGCACATGCAGCCATAATCCTCCTCTCCGAACTGCTGCAATAGGATGGAGTTTGCAAAAATAATTAGCACTTGCTACATTCAGGTGAGTGCCACAGGACACAGGCACCTCTCATATATGCATCCTTATGGGTAAACCCACCCCACAACAACTTTTTGGCAGTGAGGTCTGTAGTGCCCCAGAGAAATTGGGGGCACCACAGAAAATAGTGGAACTAGGGGCATCACAGAAAATAGGGGATCCTCAGGGACAGGAGGGGTCAGACAGTTATGGGGACACTAGTAGCTTAGGGAAACCATTGAAAAACTTAGGTGACCCTCTGAAACACAGAACAGGCCCCTCTCTAGATGACAGTCCTAGCAGTCTAAATTCAGGGTTTTAAAAGAAAAAAATTTTTATGTTTGCTTGCACGCATGTGCAAGAAACATAGTACAACAATATGAGTTTTCGTAGGTGTGCCTCCCCCACTTCCAATGCCCTGCTGCATTTTGCAGGCACGGCACTATGCCAGTGAATGTCAGAGCTGTCTATGACAGCCGTTCAGATGCAGTGGTGTACAGCTGAAAGCAAAAAACTGCTGCAATCAACGGTGGTAAAGTGTAGGCAATTTGCATACTGCTGTCAGCAGTATGCAAAGTGCCTACATGTTGGCACTGCACTAAAACAGCTGTCATAGACAGCTCTGTCCCCCCCCCATAACAAGTAGCATGCTGGGAGCCCACCCCAGCTGCTCATGCGCCCCCCCACACACACACTGTATGGCTGATGGGGTGCCCAATCCCCCGTTGGCTCCGCAGCATCCCCTCAACAGACTTCCAGGTGCCATGCTGGGACCCCACTCCAGCATGGCAACAGTCCGTATGGCCAATGGGGGTGCCCAATCCTCCATCGGCTTCACTGCCCCCCAAACAATTTCAGCTGCCATGCTGGGAGCCCACCCCAGCATGGCAAAAGTCCCAAGGCCGTCTGTAAAAAATGACCGAAGAAAAAACGGTCCTCACTGACTGTCTTGACCCCCTCCCCAACCCACGCCCACCCTCTGAGTGCCCCACCTCCTCAACACCCCACCTCACCCCCATACTTACCTCCAGAGTCTGGCATGATGATCTTCGTGGACCAGGAACACGCCTGCACTCTTCAAAGTCGACTACAAACTGAAGAAATGCTGGTAAGCTGTACAATGGCATAATTGGGGGGGTTTCAACTTTGGTGCATATTTTGGGCATTTTTGGAATTTTTTCACCAAATTTTCAACATGGGATTTTTGGGATCCCACCTCATGAACTCAGTCACTGCCATTTTGTTATTTGGTCCTGAAAGGTGATTTCACAGTCAGTGCGCGGAACCACCTTTCGGGACCGATTTATGAAATGACAGTGTCACATTTCATGAGGTAGGCCCCCCAAAACCCTATGTTGAAAATTTGGTGAAAAAATTCCCAAAAATTACTGTTTTACGAGTGTGCTTTGCGCGTTCCTACGCATGCTCGTAACTTTGAGAATTTTTAATATTTTCAATCCAGATTTTTAACATTGCCATTTTACCACACCTCCTTATGAACAGTACAGCTGTCATTTTCCACATCTCACTCAAATGTGTTTTCGCACAGGTAGTGCAAATTGGCTCAGTCAGTTTGCGAAATCAATGCTTGGGACACATTAAGAAAATCACAGTGACACTGTTCATGAGCAGAGATGTTAAAATGGCTATGTTGAAAATTTGGTGACAAAAGTCCATAAAATAACTGTTACGTGTGTGCATTGCGCAATTTCCATGCACCCTCATAAGTTCACGAATTTGTAATACTTTCAGTCCAGATTTTCAACATTGTGGAGGGGAGCTACACTGAAGGGACCCAGGGGATTCACTTCAACCTCCTGATAGGGAAGCCAACATCCATTGCCTTACCATCCTTCAACATCCCTGGTCAAACTCTTTCTCCTGTCTCCAGCCTGTGCAGAGCCTCCTCTAGGCTGCGTCGGTCCTCGCTACCTGCCAGGGGATTGGCTCCTTCATTCAGAGGTCAGCCTCTTGAGGCTGGGTCAGTGGCTTAAAAAAACAAGCATTTGTCAATGCCAAATGTTTGCTTGCTGGTATTGGCATTGGTAGTGCAGGAGTTAGAGAGATGCATAATAGGAATGGCAGTGAAGTACTGAACTAACGCCAACCCCCAACCTCACCCCTACCCTGCAGAGACTGACAGGCATTTGGGTGTGCCTCTGGGTTGGCCATAATGCTCACTCCATTCCACCTCATCCCACCCTGCAGACAGTGACAGGTGTCATGGTGTGCCTTGGTGTCTTCAGCTGTTACGCTCACCCCATTCCATAAGTAAATAAGGTGAGATGGGTGCCGTATAGGAGAATGGGGTGAACGTTAGGGCCAAAGACCCCAAGACACACCTCAGTGCTGGTCAGTGGCTGCAGGGTGAGAGTAGAATGGCATGAGCATTATGGCTGAGAACCCCAAGCCACACCCTCGATACCTGTTAGTCTGTACAGGGTGGGGGATAACAGTTGGAAAACCTAACACCCCAGGTGTTTGCTGGCATTTTCATTCAACATTTTCAACATAGGCTTTTTGGGACCTCCCCTCATAAATAGAGGCACTGAGATTTCATTAAAGGAGAAGTCCACACAAAACTTGAAAAAATATATGTTGTGCAGAGTGTTTTAATTTGTATGTGAAGTTCTAGTGTTTCCTTCCCTCTGACTGGTAACAGGAGTTTTTCCTAAATTAGCCTGCTAGCTTTAGGGTAGTTTTATGACCCCTGGAGATCTCCATATCAAACAGCTTAATTGTATTCCTTTGTCCCACACTGCACCTTGTTTCATGTGACAGTGATGTAGCAGAGACCATAAATTCAGCAGAAAGCAGTGCTTTACAATCAGTTCACAGCAGTAGAGATGGCTATATTTTAAAATCTATAAAATTCAGCTTAGTGACTATTCTCATCGTAAAGGTCTTACTGTCCTGAAAAGCTTTGCTGCTGGTAATTTTTGTGCAGCTTGTAAAGCTTCCAAGATTTATTTATTTATTTATTTATTTATTTAGACAGCAGTTTGGAAAACCTTTGAGCCATAGGCTCATTTACAAAGGTACCTTGTCACAGTAAGACAAACAAAAACACACAGTATAACAGTATAACACAGTATAACAGTAACTTAAGACATATATACAAACAAGCTGGTACAGGTAGGATTGATGCAAACAATACCAGGTTTATGTTGTCCTTAGCAGCTTAGTAGTAAGCTTTGTCATTAGTATTGAGTACGGCTTTGACTAGTAGCAATTACAGTTCAGGTGTTAACAAGGTGGTTCCGTAAGGACGTTTTGAAGCACGATATAGTTGGAGCTTCGGAGATGGAGGGGGGCAGTGTGTTGAACCAGGAGGAAGATATTTAGTTTGTTTGGCATGTGTGTGCTGTATGTTGGGTCTCTCTTACATCACTGTCACATGAGACAAGATGCACTGTGGGAACAAGAAATACAATTAAGCTGTCAGGGATGAAGATCCCCAGGGGTCATAAAACTACCCTAAAGCTAGCAAGCTAATTTAGAAAAAACTCCTAATACCAGTCAGAGGGAAGGAAACACTAGAACTTCACATACAAATGAAAACACTCTGCACAACGTATATTTTTTCAAGTTTTGGGTGGACTTCTCCTTTAATATGTTCCAAAGCTTGAATTCGCACAGCTACTGCACCATTCTGCACCACAGGTGCGAAAACACTTTTTGGGCAGGATGTAAAAAATGACAGCTATACTGTTTGTAAGGAGGTGTGCAAAATGGGCAATGTTGAAAATTTTGAGTGGAAATATTACAAATTTGTAAAGTTACGAGTGTGCGTGGAAAATGCGCAATGCTCGCTCGTAACATAGTCATTTTATGGACTTTTGTCACCACATTTTCAACATAGGCATTTTAGGAACTCAGCTCATGAACAGTCTCACTGTGCTTTTCTTATTCTGTCCCAAACAGTGATTTCCCTCAGCGACTGTGCTATTCTGTGCTGGAAGTGCAAAAACACATTTTGGCCAGGATGTGAAAAATGACAGCTGTACTCTTCATAAGGAGGTGTGGAAAAATGCCAGTGTTGAAAATCTGGAGTGAAAATATTATAAATTCACAAAGTTATGATGGTTCGTGGAACCGGCACAACGCACGCTTGTAACACAGTCATTTTATGGACTTTTTTCACCAAATTTTGAACATAGGCATTTTAGGACCTCTGCGCATTAACAGTATCACTGTGATTTTCTTAGTCTGTCCCAAACATTGATTTCCCACAGGACCGTGCTATTCTGCGCTGGAAGTGCAAAAACACATTTCAGCCAGGATGTGAAAAATGAGAGTTGTACTGTTCATAAGGAGGTGTAAAAAATGCCAATTTTGAAACTGTGGAGTGAAAATATTACAAATTCACGAAGGTATGAGGGTGCATGGAAACTGCACAATGCACACTTGTAATACAGGCATTTTATGGATTTTTGTCACCAAATTTTCAACATAGGCATTTTAATAATAATAATAATATTCTTTATTTTTATGGTGCCTTTTAAAAACCAAGGCACCTAACAAAGTACAAATAACATATCAAACATTCCAACATCTTAAAAATATAAAACAGCTGATACAAGTTAAAAGTAAGCTCAGTCACCAAACGCCTGGTACTGCAAATATGTCTTTAATGCCTGTTTGAATCCCTCCATGGTTGTGCACTCCCATAACTGATGGGGTAGAGAATTCCAAACGGTTGGGGCCACATGCATAAAAGCTCAGGCCTCCAAAGATTTCAGAAATACCCTAGGAATCTCTACCAACCCCTCATCAGCTGAGCGGAACAATCACCCAGGGCAGTAAGGAACCAGGAGCTCTTTCAAGTAGTCCAGGCCCTGTCCATGTAGGTCTTTAAAAGTCAGTAAACTGACTTTAAAGGTGATCCACCACTGTACAGGCAGCCAGTGCAGTCTGCCCAGCACCGGCGATATATGACAGGACCAGGAAGTCCCCATCAAAAGCTGGGCTGCAGTGTTCTGCACTAGCTGAAAGTGGAGGATTTCCACCCCAGGTAGCCCTAGGTAAAGGGAGTTGCAATAGTTCAAGCGCAAGGTCGCAAAGGCATGGACCAGCGTAGGCAGATCACTGGATGGTACAAGGTGCTTAATCCTGGAGATATTCTTCAGATGGTAAAAATAGGACTTGACAACAGCTGACACCTGCGAACACAGAGTCAACCCTTCATCAAAAATTACCCCCAGGTTTCGCACCTGTTCAGAGGATGGGCATGATAAGCCCCCAAGGAAAGGCTCAGAGGGCAAACCAACCCCTGGCCCGCCATCTGGCGGGCCAGATGCACAACCAGCACCTCAGTCTTTTCCGAGTTCAACTTCAGTCAACTCGAATCCATCCAATCCTGGATTTCTGTGAGGCAGTTGTTAAAGACCCAGACAGCTTCATCCTGGTTGGGTACAAAAGAAAGGTAGAGCTGGGTATCATCAGCATAGCAATGAAACCTCAGCCCATACCTTCTTACAAGGTCTCCGAGGGGCAGCATGTACACTGCAAATAACAAGGGAGACAACACTGAACCCTGAGGAACCCCACTTAACAGAGAAACTGGGTCTAAGGAATAAACTCTGGACACCACTCTCTGAGTTCTTCTGGTGAGGAAAGATGTAAACCACCTGAGGACTACATCTGATAATCCACAGATGAACCTCAGGTGATCAAGTAGAACCCCATGGTCCACAGTGTCAGATGCTGATGAGAGATCTAGAAGAACCAAGATAGAGCTATTTTTCCAATCTCAATCTCTAGCTATCAGAGGCCATATACTGGTCCAGAGCAATGCCCTTAGAGTGTGCTGGCTGGAGTACCGCCCTGATGTGGGCCATCTTATTCACAAAGAATCGAGCAAGCTTGTCACATTCTACCTGCGAAAAAGCTTTCCGAACATGCAGACAGGCTGGGTTGCACAGTCTGTCTCCAGTATGCTAAAGATGAGCTGGCCAATTCTGAGTAACCTCAATCTCCCTGGATAGAAACTCTGCCTTCTTACAAGTAATTGCAGATTGATAGGCTTGGTAATGATCCATCAATCTAAGGTGGTCGGCATCGAAGGCGGATTTCCACCAGCAACACTCTAACCTTCGTCCTAGTCACTGCATCTCCCTCAAAGTCCCATCAAACCATAGGGATCAAGGGTGAAGAGAGAGAGAGAGAGAATGAACACAGACAGGAGCAGTGACATCCAGGGCTGCCGAAATGGCCATGTTATAGGCCATCATGAGAGCCTCTGGGTCATTATTTGTCACTGGAAAGGACAATAGGTCAAGTACCACCACCAGGCCTTCAGAGCTAATATCTCATAAAGAGCGATACCTGATAATCTCCACAGGGGTAGGCCTGCAAAGGGGGGGGGCACTAAAACTAACTTTCACGGTGTAGTGATTGGACCATCCAACTGGTTCCACCCCCAGATCAGAGGCCTCAATCCCCAGGAGGAAGACTAAGTCAAGAGAGTGGGCATGTTTATGGGTAGCAGAGGTAACTATCTGTGTAAGGCCCAGAGATGACATCAACTAGAGGAAGTGCTGTCCAAATTGTGAGAATTTGTCATCGACCCAGGCTTTGAAGTCGCCCAGAACCATCAGTTTGGGCGACTCAAACACCATGTCAATGACGAAGTTTGCCACTTCCTGAAGAAACCGCTGCTCATCACCGGGAGGATGGTAAATGAGAGCAATCCTGCAGCCTACACCTGCTACCACAGCACCCTCAAATGACTCAGTCTCCTCAACTGGTACACTTGTGAGATTAAGTTCGGTCTTTAAACTGACCACAGCCCTCCCCGTTAAAGCCTCCAATATGGGGCCAGAGTTCTCATCCAGTCAGGTATCGGTGATGCAAGTCAGGTCCACTGTTCCCAAAATATCTGCAATAATTGCTGTCTTGTTCTTAATGTACCTGGCATTGCATAACACCAACCAAGTTGGACGAACCTTCCGGGCCTGAACAGTGTCACTGTGACTTTCTTAATCTGTCCCGAACACTGATTTCCTTCAGCAACTGTGCTATTCTGTGCCAGAAGTGTGAAAATACTTTTCAGCTAGGATGTGAAAAACAGCAGCTATACTGATCATAAGGAGGTATGAAAAAATGGCAATGTTGAAAATCTGGAGTTAAAATATTACAAATCAGTGAAGTTACGAGTGTGCGTGGAAACTGTGCAATGCATGCTCATAACACAGTCATTTTTTGAAATGTTTTCATCAAATTTGCAACATAGGCTTTGTGAGAGCCCACCTGATGAACAGTGACACTGTTGTTTCGTTACTGTGTCCCAAAAGGTGATTCCACACAGTGACCTCAAAATCACCTTTCAGGACCAAATAACCAGATGACAGTCACTGAATTCATGAGATGGGGTCACAAGAACCCCATGATAAAAATTTGGTGCAAAAATTCAGAAAAATGGCTGAGATATCCACCTAAGTTGAAAAAAATACATTTATGCCATTATACAGCTTCCCGGCACGTCTTCAGTTTGCGGTCGGCTTTGAAGAGGGCAGATGTGTTTCCGGTCCACCGAAAATCATTGTTCCGGACTCCGGAGGTAAGTATGAGGAGAGGGGGGAGTGTGGGGAGGTGGGGTGAGCTGAGGGTGCCTGCGGGTTCGGGGAGAGGTACCAGACTCAACGAGGGACCGTTTTTCTTTTACAGGAAACAAACAAACAAACAAAAAACAATGTGGGAAGGTTTTCTGCTTTAGCAGGTACTCAGCGTGCCACCTGAGTGTTTCTTGAGGGGGTTTGTAGCCACCGGGGATTGGGCATCCTCATCGGCAGAATGTTGGGTGGGGCAGTCAAATGAACTGAGGAGGATTGGGCACCCCTTGGCATACAACAGATGGGGGGGTATCATGCCGATGGGGATTGGGCTACCCTGTCACAAATGAACTGGGGAGGGGGCATGCTGACAGGGGGATTGGGCACCCCCATTGGCTGTAATGGGGACTGTGAGAGGTGGTGGCTGTCCATCTTCTTCCATGGGGACTGTGAGAGGCAAACAGAGAAGCCACCACCATGTTTGTTTGAAATGGGACACCAGACAATGCAGCTCTAATTCGTTGCTTCAGTCAGGGATTGCCCCGCAAGCAAGACTGTTGCCATTCGCCACAACAATGCCGCACCTCCACAACCCGCTACTCCAGCAAGCTGTCGCAATATGTTTCTTGCACATGCATGCAAGCAAACATCATAAAAGGTATCACCTGCAACATATTTGTTGTTTTTTTCTCTACATTGTATTCAGTCCTACAATTCTCCACATAGGATCTCCAGTTTTTGATCTGTATTTGTAGTGGTCATATGCTCTTAAAATCAATGATGTCAAAATCTTTATTGTGCAGACTGCATTTCTAGTTTTTCAAGTAAGTATCTGATCTCATACAGGCCTTTGCTTGCAAAACAAGCCACTCTAGTGGGTGAAACATGTTGCTGTTAAAACTTATTTCAGCTCTGCTAAAGTGTTTTCTTGTACTGCTCAATGATTATAATTTCTGAAATACCAAATGACGCTAGGGAAGATGCAATGTATCAGTTATGAAAAAGGGTTGGACTAGTGATGGTCAGTTTGGAGTGCGGCTCATTATCCAGTTTTAGCATCATCCAAAGATATGGCCACCTAAGTTATTAGCAGCATAACTTTCATTAACACAGATAATCACATATTGACTGACCTGACCAAACCCAGAAGGTAACCATCATGTCAGGTGGCAAGGAAAAGGACCAACACATTGACATCTACACATAGAAAACATACTGGCGTATATGGACCAAATGCTTCTGAATCCAATCTCAGTTTTAAAGATATCACAGTTTAGGGCCTCTTGTTGCATGTTACATTTGGCAACTAATTATTTCCATATGCTTCATATATTTCAGAAGGTCACAGGTAACTGCTCTGTACCCCAAAAAGAAATATATTTATAACCCAAACTTGTATGTTGAATCCTCATTGAACACAGACTACTGTTCCATTAACATAATGTTCATGCAGAGGTTTACAGGGAAAAGAACAGCAAGCAAATGTAGTGCTACCACACATATTCCATTCTTATTTAATTATTTATTTACAACGTTTCACCAGGAAAGGCATACTGAGCTGATAAACAGCTTGTTTCCAGATCCATCCTGGGGTAAAGGGGACGAGGAAAGAAATGTATAACAACCATAAGCAATAATTACTTGGCAGGTATACGGACTAAACAGCAAACACTAAGCCTCACACATATAAGCATTTATGAAATATTTGTGCAAATTCTTGGACATTTTATGCAAGGGTGATGGGGTGATTACAACCCAGGGGGAATCATGGAGGAACAAATAAAAAGCAAAGTGCAGGAAGAAGGAGGAGGTAGAGAAGGCTATCCATTGGGATTTGAGGAAGAAAGGAGCCAAGGTGACACGGTAGTGGCGGCAGCAGAAGGGGTGCCAAGAGAAGATCAGGGGATGATAGGGTAGCAGCTAGAAAACAGAGGAACAGGGACAGCTATCAGGTGCAATTGCAGGTGTGAGTCTTGAAATCATGGAATAGGGAGGAACGTGAGCACTGGGAGGAGGCAGAACAGATGTTTAGAGGGAGGGAATTCCATAGTTTGGGGAAATGGTAAGAGAAATGAGCCTGGCCAGCTGAAGATGTACTTGAAGGGAGTGCAAGGGAGCAGTAATGTGAGTTATGAAGGGTGTAAGAGGAGGGTGGGGGGTGGAGAGGAAAGAGGTATGGTAGGAGAGGAGGGAACCTAGCCAGTATTTAAAGATAAAGGAGGTACAGTGAACAAGGTGTCTGGCTGGCGGTACGTTATGTCAGTGACTCCAGAACAATGAGTCCACAAGTCAGTGAGGGAATTACGGCAATGACTAAACAGTGACATTCGTTTAACCCCCTTCCCAAGGTGCTACAACCTCAAAGTTGGTTATTTAAGTAAGGGGGTGCGGGTGGCAAAGCCCTGCCCCCCCCAAAAGTCACCATTTGTGCCTTCACTTACATTGCTTCGAGATTCCAGACTCATCGTTCTGAAGTCACTATTATCACATAGAACCATCTGGCTTCAAGGGAGGGAAGGGATAGAGAAGGATAGATGGAGCAGTGGTGGTTTGAGTATAAACAGTCCTCAATCAATATTTTTTAAATAAATATTTTCCTTTTTCTAAGCACAACAGAGAATTTTATCAGTAAACAACTTATGTACACCCTTAAAAAGACTATTTTTTTAATATAATTGGAAGGCGAATTTTGGGGTTTGGTGGTGCAGTGGGAGACACTAGACATGCCCCCCCACTGAACACTACATAAATAAATTGGAGTGCAACTACCCCATGAATGTGATATTTCTGAAATTTACAAAGGTGTTTGACAAAGTTCCTCATAAGGAATTGATTTTAACCTTAAATAACATGGGGGTAGCTAGCAACATAATTGACTGGATTGGCTCCTGCTTAATGGATGGGAGACAGCAGGTGAATCTCTGGGGCATCAATCACCTCAGGATGGGCAAGGGTGACTACCAGATTCCCCAAGGGCTCAGTGCTTCGTCAATGTCTGTTTAAATTGTACGTATCATCTACGAACTGCAATTAAGGCATCGGGGTCTCCAAATTTGAAGATGACACCAGAATTGGCACAATGGTACAAACTATAGATAAAATATTGAATCTGCAGAGAGCCTTCGCACCCCTGGAACAATAGACCAAAACACAAAGGCTGAATTTTAACACTGAAAATGCTCAGTTATGCATTTTGGCAGGAATAACAACAGGGCACATTATTATTTAGGAGGTAAGATACTGAAGGAGGTGTCTCAAGAAAGAGACTTGGGTGTGATAATATCAAATTACCTTAGTTTTTTGAAACAGTGTTATAGCATCAAACAAAGAGCCAATGGATTTCTTAATAGCATCATTAGGCATATTATAAGCAGGGAAAGGGAGGTGCTAATGCCTCTATATCTGTCCTTGGTTAGGCTGTATCTCGAGTATTGTGCCCAATTGTGGGCACCAGGCACTAAACCTGAGATCAGAGCACTCGAGTAGATACAGAGAAGAGCAACCAGGACAATAGGGGACCTCAGAGGCCTTAATTATGAAGAAAGGTTACACAACTTGAGGATATTCACCTTGGAATATCATAGAATGCAGGGATACTTGTGTTTAGTCTATGGTGCCTTAACCAGTTACGACCTTTGTGATTGCCTGGGTCTTAGGTGGAAAAATCAGTCCCATAACACAAGATCTCATGACCTACAACTCAAAAGGGGACCTTTGTAATTCAAGGAAGCGTACATCTTGGAACAACCAAAGGGTGATAGCATTGTGGAACTCACTCCCACTAGAGATAGTGAGTAGTGAAAATATGAATAATTTTAAGACCAAGCTAGACAACTATTGCAGTAGCAATAAAATAACTGGTTATATATGTTGATCTATGTGAGATCGTAATGGACTTTTGTCTTCTTTGCTCAGTACAAACCTATGATACCTGTGATAAGTAGGCATACTCTGAGTGTCCTTTGGACACATATTCCTTTGTTGGTGCTCCATTTTGCCAGCTCTCCAACCTGCCCTTCCCATCCTCCAAGCTGCTATTCACATGCAGCTGCAGCTCAGGGTGTTCCTGCTTCTCCTGGTTTTGGCTCCATTGCCACCATCTCCATTTTTTGGGTCCCCTGCTCCCTGGCTCCTCTATGTGTTGCTGTTTGTTGCATGTCCCACCCTCATCAGTGTTGCTCCTGTAGACAATATGACTGATTTATCTCTCCTGCTTGCTTTGTTGTGACTGCTGCCTGACTCTTGGCTCAGTCTTCCATTCTGCTCTTTGGGTTCTTCAGCCACTGTAGCTGTTTATGCAATTTCCTGCTGATGGACCATCATTGCTGCATGTCTGCTGCTTCCTCTGCTCTTTCATGCCTTATGGTATGTAACCCCTTGTCTCTGCCTTGATTTGTGGATTTGCTGTTGGTCTGTCTCTGTTCTGCTGGGTTCTGCCTGCTAGCCATACTCCTGTGTGCCCTGTCTGCTTTCTGCTTATGGCCATGCTTAGCTCCTGCTTTTTGAGCCTTTGATCTGCTGCTTGTAAACCTTACCCACCAGATTGCTCAGGTGGATGCCTTGTACTCTCCTCAAGGCTCAGTACATATACTTATCAACTTGCCATGTCTACCATTCCTATTTTACCTACTTCTACTATCTGGCATATGCCTTATTAGCAACCAGGCACTCACCCTATGACAAGTGGACATTTGCTTCACCAGCAATTGGGCACATGTCCAACAATAATATATCATGCACCCCACTGACCAGGACACTCACCCCAACAACTGTCCCTCAAGGTTTCAGTATCTTTTCACCCTCTATGGGTTTGTACTGCAATGTATTGAGTCTCTTAAGGGCTTAATATCTTCCTATCTCTGAACCTTGTTCTTCAGATGAGAGAATTAGGGCTGCCAGGATTGAAGCGGCTGTTACTCATGCTTTCTTCTTTTCCTTGTTTTTTTCATAACCCTAACATTCCTTTGGTACCAAGGTTCAGGCAATATGCACCCCAGAAGGGATGCCTTTTGTTGGGGGACAAGCCCTATAGCACCTTTTTAGGGTTGACAGTCTCAGGTGACAAAAGGATACACTTACTTACTCACCAGCTTCCCAGCTGAAGGTCTCAGGCACAAATTCATGCTTGTAGTTTTAATAGTATTATGTGACACTTGGACAGATGGCTGCCTAAAGCCTTGGATCCCTAGAGGTGTCCTCAGCAAGGGTTTCTTTCTTCTCCTCCATGCCAAAGACCATAGAAAACAGTTAACATACTTTGCCAGTTAGTTCCATTTCCACTAAATGAATTGGATTTGGATGGTGGCTCTTTCTAGGATTGTTAATTTTGTTGTTCAGCATCATGGCGGTCCCTCTCTTCTTAGTGAAAGATGATGTTCTGACAGTGTTATTCTTGTCCATGGTTCTGACTTTGGGCTTGTTTCCTAAGGTACTTTTATTCCTACAGCCCAACTTAGGGTTGAACCCTCCTCAAGAGGCTTCCTGGGCCACTAATACCCCCAAAATGGCACAAAAGAAAATGTGTGCATGCATGTTGTTAGTGTGAAGGGGTGGTTCAGTAGCCACCGTGGATGGTTATAACCTGGCTGTCTCAATAGTGCTGGACTCCCTAGCACCAATCTGTGTCCATCCACCTGCCTTCTGATGTAGATTGCCATTAAACCATGAAGAGCTGAGGCGGTTGAAGGTGATCATCAAAGACTGGAAGGTTTCTTGAGATAGTCTGGCTCAGGGGAGGCCAAGTTGGCTCTGAGGTCCTATTTTCAGGACTAGCAGAAGGCAATATCCCTGAAAAAGACAGAATTCTTGTCACTCGTTATTGCCTCAGGAGATAATTGGCCAGCTCAGCTTTTCCACACTGTAGACAGGCTAATTCATCCTTCCTGGCTGCAGTCCAGGAGTTTGTCTGAAGAATGGTGTAAGCAGTTTGGCAAATTCTTCCTTTTTTAGTTTATATTTATATTTTATTGAATTTTTTGTCATTATATACACCATACATAGTTATACAAAGTGTCATTTCTGTGTGTGTAAATAAAAAACAAAGAACAAATCAAGTCCAAATCATCTGGGGCATGGACAATAATAACAATCCAATCAGAAATGTTACATTATTGGCCAGCCCACTGGCACAGCAGTAGCGCTACTGCTTGTGATGCCAGCAACCCAGGTTCGGTAGTGAGCCTAGGTTGTCAGAGGGCCGGCTGGGGGGAGAGGGATTGAGCACCCGATGGGTCGCTCTCTTTCTCTGGTAGGGGTGGGTTGTACTCCTCGCCGCAATACTGCCACCACCTGGGTGATGACGGGTAGTGTTGGTGCAGCCAAGGAGGCAGGCTAGAGGGGAGGGGCAGATGTCAGACAAGGACCGGAGCAGAGGTGCATCTCTGTGCGCCTCCATCTCCTTGGTCCTCCTTGAGTGCTGACGTCAGCAGGGGAGGAGACCAAAACAAGGAAAAATCCCATGGCTGTTCTAGGAAAAGGGCTCCCGCACCAACAACAACCACAGAGGGACTGCGGAGGACTCCAGCTGCATGCTGTGCTGAAGCCTAGGAGGTAAGGTCCACCCTGCCTCTCCCAGGGGGATATCTGAGTCTCTAGAAGAAATAGAAGCGGGGCACTGTAACAGTGATCTCAGTTCCCCTCAGTGGCATAGCCCGGCAGGTGCATTGGGGGACCGGAGAGAGAGACTAGCCTTGGTGACAAGGGGGTGCAGAAGAACAGAGTAAAAAAAAAAAATGTTACATTACAGGTCTTAGATGCTAATTATTATAAGTTCAAGATTCAATATTTAATCACAAAACATATAAAGTACCTGCATCTTGCCCAAGCTTCATTTACCAAATTTTTGTCCACCAAGTGCCTTTCAGAAAAAGCAGCATTAATTAGCTATAAAAAACAAGCACATAGTACATTATCCATTTATGCTGCCACGGTCAACATCTCTTCTTCCAAAAGTATTGGGGATTCGGTTCCCCCCCATCTCTGAGTTCTGTTCATATTGGGGTCTGAGAAAAGCTGACACTTGGTCAATGTAAAAAAAAAATATGCATTCAACTACCTAGTATTTTATTCTAAGCTTTGCGTGGACAAGCAGTTGAAATTCAGCTCCAATCTCCAGCAATTCCTGTCTAAACACCAGAAAGTTTCTTCTTTTCTGCTGCGTCTGACATGAACAGTCCAGGTACAAATCAATGGCATTGTTTGATTTGTTGAAAATCCTGCCAGCTCAAATGATGAAAGGAAGGTTATCTTCAGGTAGCACATAAACTGCAATGAAAATGTCTTTAATCATTTCTCTTATACTTTGAAATTCTAAGTCAAATGAAGTAGGCAAAACCCTTAATTTCTGTAGCATTGTTGGTTTTCCAGAAATTTTGTCTTGTGTGACATAGTATAGTTGTCCTTAATAAGATTTATGGTCACAAATTCTTCCTGGACAGGGTACCCTCCTTTAGGGCTAGGATATCCCTAGGTGGCCTGTCACATGCTAGCAGTGGTGGAGCCAAGAGGTACTGGGGCACTCTGATGACTTGGAATGAATTTCAGCCAGTTTCTTTGGAGGAGGTACTGGATATCCTCTCTTGGCTGTGCACCAGTTACTGTGAATTGGGCCCAGGGCCTCCATACTGTTGGTGGACTTCTGTGAGGTATGAGATCTGATACTTGCTAGCAAATTATAGGCTTATCTTCACCTATACCATTTTTATCAGATTTAAGGTTTGTAAAGTTTTCTGTATAAACACACAAAATAACAACATGCTGCAGCGAGATAAATTACATATTCAATGCAAAACCTAGTAATTTCTAGGTAGTGCTATGTCATCATTATACAAAGAAGAGAGAAGTTAATAAAGTTCTAAGAGGTTCAAGGTTAAAAGTCATTGAGCTTAGACATTACATAAACTCCCCATCTTCACCACAGCAATTCAGATTTAGGCAGCCTTTGTGTAGTTTTGGCTGTAAGCTTTTCCATGCCATATACATCTATCATGAGGTTCTGCCAGAGGTTTACAGTGGCAATGCATCAGACAGCCCCTTCATGGTTCTCGTTTTCTTGGCTGTTAGGATACAGATGGCCAAGAGTTTCCTAGCAGCCTGTCATCTATTGCCCTCTGGCATGTCTTAGAATAGAACTAGCTGGGGTGACAGATGTAATGTTGGCTGGAATATGTCTCCCAGTTCCTACTGTAGTTGTTCCCAAAAATTCTGGAGCCAGGAGCAGGTTCTGAAGATATGTGCATGTGCTGAGCGGGCTTTCCTGTACATTCTCTAACAAGATGCATCAACCTGAGGGGTATATTTAGCTTGTTAAGTGGGTGTACTGAATGACCTGTTCCATAAAAATGTCTGCCAGTAGTGAGAGGACGTGGGTTTGTGGGTGTAACTCATGTATTTGTCCAATTGCTGTACAAAGATGTCTGTTTCAAGATCATTTTGCCACTACTGTTGGAGATAATCTGTAGCTTGCCCATCTAGGTCCATGAGTGAGCCATACAAAGTACGTGAAAGATGAGAGAGTGCAATGGATCACCCACTAACACTAAAAGGATCAAAAGGATAAGGCTCAGTGGTGACAGGGGATGTTGACGTAACCCCCCTACAAATTGGGGTTTACTAAAGTTTCTTTCTGAGCTGCCTAATGCCCACTGTCAGGATGGTGTCCTGTGTCTGCAGTAGCTGTATGTTTCTGCATGAGAGTGCTATAAGAAGCCTCCATGCCTGTCCCTTTAAGAGAGTCATTATGCTGTGTTAGAAATTAGTCTGGGTTGGGTCCGAGTAGTTTAGGCCTCGTGACCGGCCAGGCAAGTGGTATTTCTGCTCCATTCTGCAGTCGCTATATGCGCAGAGGGAGCTCTGTTAGGAACTGTGTTCATTCTTTTTGTCTGCCTTATTAATAATTGTATAGAAGTTTGTTTAACCTACCTTTTCTTTCAGCTTGGACTTTTTGCATAAGAGCCACCGTTTTGGTTCTGGACTGCCAGAGCTGGACCAACTGAACCTCAGGGGACCTAAAATGGAGACTGTCCCCAGAGGTCATGTGGGATTGAAATCTGTAGGAATTGTAGTTTTTAAGGTTTGGTGCCTAAATGAACCTGGAGGGGGAACCCTTGCTGTGACAGACAGTTCCCTCAGCCAACCAAACTTTTTGGATCTCAGAGGAAATCCCAAGAACTGCCTGCAACAGAGTCAGTCATGAGCGAGAGTTTGGAGAGTGAACAGCTCGAGCCATCAAGCAGCTGTTCCTGCATAGCAGCATGGGAGAATCAGTGGGAAGGCTGCGCTGGCCTACCTGTCACATCTTGCAGTGAGAAATCCTGTCAATGTGAAAGTTGGACTTAAATCTAATTCCTTTGTTTGAGATCTGAAGCCTGAAGAGAAAGAGAGTGATCATTGCCTGAATTTGGGACTGAAGACTTGCTCCAGAAGCAATTGGCCTGCCAGGTACAAAAGTGAGTCATGGATTGAGAGGTTTGCGCAGAACTTCTGCTAAATTGCAACCAGACTTTACTCAAACTGTGACTAAGAGTTTTTTTTCTTATAATGTGCTGAATGTGCTGTGTGGGTTGTGATTTGGTTCCCGACCTTCAAGTGTGTCATGCTATCTGGAAGCTGCTCCAGCACTCGCATGGACTAAATCTGAACTGTCTGCTCTGGTCTGGGCCCTGCCACCTCGGCCTAGACTGCTGCACTCATTACAGAGGCATTGTCTGATGAAAGATCCACTCGAGGATTCAGCTCCCTGCTCAACACCATCAAACAGGTAGTGACCAGCTTTGTGAGTCATGTGGGCCCTGCTTCCCCTGTCAAATCTGAACACCATCCAGAGGTCTTCATCTCGTCAGTCCTGCCTCCTGGTCTGGATAGTGTGAGTACCAAACAGGGTAGCTCCCTGCAACAAAGCTGCAATCATTGTGTGTCATTTGATTTATTTGTTTGGGTTTATTACAATGAACTGAGTCATCCGGCTCTGGATTACAAATTCTGGGTTGATGTGCATGCTAATTGTTTTCTTTCCTAAGGGCTCCAACAACAGCTGCAATGTTGGCCTACCCTGGGCATCACTTCAGGCTAGTCTGCTTAACAACTGGGTATCCATGGTTGTGTGACTATATACAAGGGACTCAATGTGCATGCATGTTCAGCCTGAATTAACCAGACCTGTCAATCATCTGCTAGATCCATGCCCCACCCCTGTTCACTTCCCCCAAATAAATTAGATTTTGTTCTTTTTGCATTTAACCTGGCTAGTTTGTACCTTTTTGGTGGGTGTATTGTACTGCCATTGAACTGTTGCATTACAGCCTTTACAGGTCTTACTTTACAAGGGGTCTCCAGGGCAGCTGTAGAGGATCCAGCCCTGGTGGTAAGTGCAAGGGGTGTGAGCAAGTTGTTACTGCCATATGGTACATGTGAATGTTTTGCTGATATACTGTTCAGGCCACTAGAGGGGCTGGTGGGGGGTCATAGCATCCTGGAGGGCTATACCAACAGCAGGTATGCTACCCCAGAACCATTCCTCCAGGTGGAGGCACCCCTTCAACGAGCTCAGGCCCCTCAACCTGCCCCTAGGCATGCAGGCAGGGGTAGTAGCCCTTAGGAAAGCACCACCTAGGGGTTACATCTTGGAGGCACTGCTTGGGATTAGTGCTCCCTAGTGGTCAAAATCAAGAATTACTGTGAAACGTTTAATGGATACCACTGTGGAAATGGCTGTTCATCAATTAGTGGGATGGTGTACGGGGCATGAAATTGACCCCCAGAATGCCTTTTTTTTTTTTTTTTGTACACTTTATTTATCAACCAGAACATACACATCAGGTATCAACAGCTTGTTGTTATATGTCATATAATATCATAATCCTTCCCCTAACAAGGGGAATGTTGTACGTGTAATAATTAATAAGATATTGGCTTTACAGATACTTAAAAGTTACATGTAGTTTGCTTTTGCTGGAATGTACAGGTTCTGAGGCTGGGCAAGTTACTGATACTGTTTACTCAGATAGGATATGAGGGGGCTAGGAAGCATGGGTCAGCCATCTTGGCCTGTTTTACACAAAGTCTGTTTAGGGTGTTAGGGGTCTTCCTGGACATGTATTCCTAAAAAGATGGGAACCAGGCCTCCGTTAATGCCATTTCCAGTGGGAGCCATATCTCTTCATATTTGTGTAATTGGTTTCATACAAGATACTGAGTATGTTCCATTTTCATAATGTTAAACATTGCAGCTAACCATGAGGCAACTGTTGGGGGGGGGTATAAATGATTCCCATTTATAGCTGTCTCTCACAGTCCTACCACATACCCCAGTCTTCAAAGTTTATGTCCATCTCCTTTTGCTCTACCCCCCAGGCTTGAGAAACCTAATAAGATCTCCAGGGGATCTGATGTAATATCAGCATGCAGGATTTTGGCTAACAACTCTCCTACCCCCCTTCCAAAATGCTTGAATTTTATGACATTGCCAGGTTAGGTGAAAAAAGGTCCCCACCTGTATTCCACACTTCAAATAGTATGGAGGTACTTCTGAGTTGATTCTATGTGCTTTCTTAAGTGTAAAATAGGCTCTCATCATAACATTATATTGAATACCCCGCAGTTTGTTGTTTACTGAGCAGCGGAGTAAGTTTTTCTGTATTAATGACCACTCACCTCCTGTTAGTCAGGATACAAGTCTACGTCCCACTTCTTCGTAGTCACTTCCAAGGGGTTAACTAGGGAGCCCACCAGTAAGTGACAGCATCTACCCAGTAGTTTGAAGGAGTTTCATGGTGAAAATTTGCAAAAAAGTTCCTCCAAGGGTAAGCGGTGCAGCTTTTCCTCCTCCCCCATTCCCAAAAATAATTACTCAATTCTATATTTGACCCAAATATGTCATATAGTGAGCAGGGTTCAGGGTGTACTTACTCCTACGATGTGCAAAAGGAAGCACCTGGTCTCCATCCCACACCTGAGCAAGCCTTGTGAGCCCTTTCCTAGCCCAGGAGCATAGATGGGATCCTGATGTTTGTGCTATTTTCTGGGACCCCCCCCCCAACAATTTCCAAAGAGATGTCCGGGAATGAATATACCTCTTCTCCAAATAGTTTGTGCGCTACCCTCCAAACCCTTAAGGTGGCCCTAGTACATGGGTTGGTTATCTTAGGGTGTAGTTCTTTGAATAAGGAGGTCACTAAAAGGGAGTGGTGTAAAGACGCTCTCCCCTCCCCCTCCATCTCTGGCCATTGAGGCGTGCCATCTGGGTCTTCCAACAATAAATCCCTGACATGTGCCAAATGAGCTGCCAAGTAATAATAGTAGATATGGGGGAGACCCAAACCAACTTCTGAGGGTTTTCTCCACAGGGCCTGTTTACTAATTGTAGGCCTCTTTCCCTACCATAGAAGTTGAGTAATAGATCCTTCTATAGATTTAATATATTTTCCTGGCAGAGAGATGGGGATTGATTGAAATAAATAAAGGACCTGCGGGAGAATCGACATTTTAATAAGGTTCACCCTCCCTGTTAAAGGTAGGGGAAGCACTGTCCATCAAATACATTCTTGCTTTATCTGTTGTACCAGAGGATCATAATTAATTTTGATAATATTTGCTAGTTTATTAGGAAGGTATACCCCTAGGTATTTGATATGGGCAGTTGGGGGGATCTTCACTCCAGCTGTGGTAATTGAAGCTTTACAGTGACCCAGGGGAAGCTATTAATTTTTGCTCCAATTAATTTTATGGCCTGATAAAGGGCGATATGTGTCAAATAAGGCACTTAACTCAGGTAGTGCTGTATTGGGATCATCCAAAAAGAGTAAAACGTTGTCTGCGAATAACGATATAACTTGATTGGTGCCGCCAGTGGAGAACATCTTAATTTTTGGATTAGCCCTTAAATTGACAGCCAAGACCTCAATACACAGAACATACAAAAGGGGTGACAGGGGGCAGCCTTGTGTAGTACCATGGGAAGGGGTGAAGGGTTGTGATAAGGTGTTGTTAGTAAGGATCTGTGCTCTCAGGGCTCTATATAGGTTGTGGATCCAATTAATGGATTCCTGTCTTAGTCCAAATTTTTCCAGTACTGCAAACATAAATGGCCACTCTACTCGATTGAATGCTTTCTCAGCATTGAGTGCCAAAAGGCCTTGCAATCGATCCCCCCGCTTAGACCACTTGTGGATAATATTCATGGCCCTCCTCAGATTATGTTTGGCTTGACGGCCCTGTACAAAGCCCCCTTAGTCTTTGTGAATTAATATAGGTAGAAGGGAGTCCAGTCAGCCAGCCAATAGTTTTGCAATGTCTTTATAGTCTGAGTTGAGGAGAGAAATTGGGTGGTAACATTCACATTGTGTGGGATCCTTTCCCAGCTTAGGCAGAACAACTTTTGTGCCCAGGGTTTGTGACTCCAAGAGGGCACCCTCCTCCAATGCCACCTACACCATCTCCACCAACAGGTCGCCCAATGAGTCCCAAGTAGCTCTATAAAATTCTACAGGGATGCTGTCTGGGCCTGGAACCTTCCCTCTTTTCATGTAATGGATGGTCTGCCAAACCTCATCTTTCAACAGAAGAGAGCACAGCTCCTGTCTTTGTGAATCATTTAATTTGGAAAGGCTTTGAAACTTCTCCTAAGAAAGACAAGAGGTCCGAACCTGCCCGGGTCTGTGTTGTATACAGGGTGGAGTAATACTCCTTGAACACTGTATTTATCTCCCTCGGATCATATGTGATCTCCCCCCCATTGTCTCCATTTTAAGTATAGTGCGTTCCGTCCTTTTTTCTTGACCATATTTACTAGCCATTTACCAGCCAAGTCTCCCTCAAAGTGTGTATTGTATTTTGTGAGCATCAGATCCTGTTCACTTCTTGTATCTTTTTGACCGAGTTTCCTCTTTAAAATTTTCAGTTCCCTAGTTTTTTCTGGGGTGACTGCTGACATATTGGACATTTCCAACTCAAGCATATTTGTTTGCAGGTCTTTTTCCTCCTTATCCTTTCCTTTTTTTTTGAGATGCAAAGAATGAAATAGTTTCACCTCTAACATAGGCTTTAAGCGCATCCCATACAAATTTTATGTGTTCCTGTGTTGTAATTAAAGAAGATGAATTCTTGGACCTTCTGGCTGATAAAGAAGACATAGCCTGGGTCTGACAAAATAATCTGGTCCAGGCACCATTGAGTGCATCCTTGTGCAGGGATTCCCAATGTTAAGTCTACCTTCAGGTAGGCATGGTCAGAGATGAGTACTGGGCCATAGATTTCCAACATATCGGGGCCCACCAGAGCTGGGGAAAGAAAAATGTAATCGAGTCTATAATATATTTGGTGGGGGTGGGAGAAGAATGAATATTCTCTCTCTCTCTCTCTCTCTCTCTCTCTCTCTCACTCTCTCTCTTGGTGGCAGTGACGCCATGCCTCCACCAAGGCCCTTTCCTCAACCAATGCTCAGAGGGCTTCTGCTCCCCTGGGGACTTGTCCCAGCCTCCTCTCAGAATGATCCAGTTTAGGATCAAGATATGTATTGAAGTCACCTCCTATTAAGTTATCCCCATATGGAGCCAGAGCAATCTGCAAGTGGGTAAAAAAATCCAGGGAGTCATAGTTTGGGCCATAAATAAAGGCCAGAGTTAGGGCCCCACCACCTCCACCTCCACAATCAGGTATCTACCCTGTGGATCAGACTGAGTAGAAATAATTCTATGGGGTACTCCTGGTCTAATCCAAATAGACACCCCCCGGCCTTGGAGGTGAAAGGGGATGACAGGAATGTTCCACTCCCTGATTGTGCAAGACTCTGAGCCTCCTCCCCCATACAATGTATTTCTTGTAAAAAGACCAGATCCGGGCCCAGCTTCCTTAACTGGTTCTATACTTGCTTCCATTTAACCACAGTGTGTAGCCCATGCACACTCCATGAAACACAACATAGATTAGCCATAGTCACAATAAAAATACAATAAAACATGGAGCCCCGATTTGGGGAAAATCAATATAGTGTCCCATACCAGGATGCGACATCCAAACTTTTTTAACCTTTTAACCTCTCTCCCCTCAACAGGCCCCCCCATCCTTACTTTCAAGGTCTCCCTCCTCCCTGTAGCATCTCTCCATTCCTCCATACCCCTAACTAAACTAAGTATGAAGACGGAGAGAAGCAATACTCCCCTCCCTACAGAGAAAAACAACATGTTGAACATCCCTCTAATCTCGTGGATGGGGCTGGGGATCCACTGCATTTCTTTTATATATTGAGTATTAGGAATTCCATCCTAGCTTGTTGGGGGGGAGAACATGTGGGTCCCAAGGGGACTCCCTCCCAAAATTACCTTGAGGGAGGCCCCCTGAGCTCTCCACGTTTCCCCACTAACCACTTTAGTGGCACGACTATAAAGGAGAACCCACAAGAAGGAATTCTGGCATCATCCCACCCAGAGTGGTGGCATTGCCTGGCTCCTTCTTCCCAGGCATTTACAGAATTGTCCCAATTGCTCTTACCAATGCTTTAATGCTAGGGTTTCCTTAAGTAAGTGGGTAGTTTTAAGATCGAGATCCCGCCCTTCTCCCCCCATCACAATACACTAATGACATCATATATGAGTTATAATACCATTTAAAAGATACATCTTTTAACAAAATCAGTAGTATAATTGTATGGATGCTAATTTTGTCTGTTAAAATAAAAGGAAGGCAAATCAACAGGCATCATCTCTTCACTGAGCAATAGGCCACTTAAGATCTCCACATCTCACAAAATGGTGGTACACTACGCACTATTGCCCTTCACGGCTGTCTATTGCTTTAAACTTGCAAGCATTTTGGGCCATCTGTAGCTGACTCTACCTTGGATGAGAAAGAAACACAAATGAAAAAAAAAAGGTAGGTTTTAGTGCCACGTCTATGCCCTCAGATGCTAAGTTATAATTACCAATTAGGCTTAAATAGCTGCTCAGTTGGCAAACAGAACTTTAAAAAAAAAGACAGATGTATCCTGTGTCTGCAAATTATATAGTTAACTTTATGTACCCAGCGACTGAGAGCCAGCATCAAAGAATGTCAGAAATAGAAACATAGAAACATAGAAGTTGATGGCAGATAAGGACCGCAAGGCTCATCCAGTCTGCACATTTCTTTTTCTACCTTATGAATGTGCCATATGCCTTTGCTCTGTCAATGGCCTATCTATTCATACTCATCTGTTTTGCTCCCTTATGCCTATCGCATGGCTGTCTGAAGCCCTGCACTGTATTCATATCCACCACTTTCTGAGGTGGGCCATTCCATGCATCCACCACCCTGTCTGAAAAAAGAACTTCCTCATATTACCTCTTAATCGGCCTTCCTCTAATCTCATGCTGTGTCCTCTTGTCCTGCTTTTTTTCTTATATTGAAACATGTTAGACTCTTTCACCTTGTTAATGCCCTTAAGGTGTTTGAATGTTTCAATCATATCACCTCTCTCCCTTCTTTGCTCTAGGGTATACATATTGAGTTCAGTTAATCTGTCCTCATATGTTTTCTGTTGCAGTTCCTGCACCATTTTGATTGTCCTTCTCTGGACTGCCTCAATTTTGTTAATGTCTTTGTGAAGGTGTGGCCTCCAGTATTGCATGCAGTACTCCAGATGGGGCCTAACCAGTGTCTTGTAAAGTGGGATTATTACCTCCCTCTTCCAGCTTGTGATAACCCTACTAATACACCCCAAGATACCTCTAGTGTTACCTACTACTTTAGAGGTCTGCTTGGATGATTACAGGTCATTGGTGATGATGACGCCCAAGTCTCTTTCTTGTGACTGCCAGCAACTGCCCTCCTAGCCTATAGGTGGCTTCAGGGTTTCTCTTTCCTATGTGCATTATCTTGCACTTCTTTTCGTTAAACCCCAGTTACCACTTTTCTGACCATTTTGCTAGTTTATCCAGATCTCTTCTCATTCTGTCCACCCCATCTGGATCATCTACTGTGTTGCAGATCTTGGAGTCATCTGCAAACAGACAAACCTTAACCTCCAGTCCATCTGCAATGTCACTGATGAAGATATTGAAGAGGACTGGCCCCAGGACTGATCCATGAGGTACCCCACTTGTGACTTACATCTCTACTGACTATACTGTTTACCACCATTCTCTGTTTTCTGCCCATCAACCAGTTTGCCACCCAGTTCACCAACGTCTGACCCACCCCGAGCCTACCCAGCTTATTAATACGTCTTCTATGTGGAACAGTATTGAAAGCTTTGCTGAAGTCAAAGTAGGCAACATCAACTGCTCTCCCTTGGTACACCACTCTGGTTACCCAGTCAAAGAAATCTATGAGATTAGTTTGACAGAACCTTCCTTTTGTAAACCCATGCTGTCTTGGATCCTGTGCTCCTATGGATTCCAGGTGTTGCACTATCCTTTCCTTAAGGAGTGTCTCCATAATCTTGCCCACTACTGAGGTAAGACTGACTGGTTTGTAGTTCTCTGCCTCCTCCCTGCTACCACTCTTGTGGAGCGGGATCACATGAGCCCTTCTCCAGTCTTCTGGGACATATCCTGTGCTCAGAGACTCACTAAACAGTTTTGATAATGACTCTGCTAGTTCCACCCTTAGCTCCTTTAGTACTCTGGGATGTATGCCATCAGGTCCCATTGCCTTATCCACCCTGAGCTTATCGAGCTCTTGTAGGATTCTTTCTTTAGTGAAGGGACTAGTGCACACCTCCCTCCCTCTCCACTGTGTCCATGGTGCAGAGTTGTGGGTCCTGCCCTACCTTCTCTTCAGTAAATACTGAGCAGAAGTATCTATTTAGGATAGATGCTTTTACATGGTCCTCTCCTCACACTCCCCCTTATACCCTTTGATCTTAGCAATACCCCCTCTGGACTTTCTCCTTTCACTAATGTATCTGTAGAAAGTCTTGTCACCTTCTTTTACTGTTCATGCTAGTGTTTCCTCTGTTTGGGCCTTTGCCTGCCTTACTGCCTTCCCTGCTTCCCTTAGGGAAGTTTGGTATGCCTCTCTATCTTCATCCTGCTGCATTCTCTTATATTTCCTGAAGGCCAGCCTTTTGGCTCTGATCTTTTCTGCTACTGTGTTTGAGAACCAAAGTGATTTCCTTCTTCTTTTCCACTTCCTTTTCTCACTAACACAATGGGATGTTGCTTCAAGTATTGCATCTTTAACACTTACCCACTTTGCCTGTACCCCCTCACCTGTATTTCTTTTTACCAGGGCTAGCTTAACTCTGTTGGCCATCTTATCAAAGTCAGTTACTCTGAAGTCCCATATCTTTGGCTTGGAATGGGATGATTTTATTCTAGTGGCCAAATTGAACCATACCACATGATGGTCACCGGCCCCCAGGTGACCTTCTACCTGGAGATCTGTGATCCTTTCCCTGTTAGTCGGTACTAGATCTAGGATAGCCATGTCTCTTGTGGGTTGTTGTACCAGTTATTTGAGGCCCTCCCCCTGCAGGTAATCCACCATGTGTCTAGTTCTGGCAGATGTCCCTGCTGGTATTGCCCAATCTGTATCTGGCATGTTGAAGTTTCCCATTATCAGAACCTCCCCTTTAGCTGTCATGTTTTGTATATCTTCTAACAGTAACGTGTATATGTCCTCTTCCTGGTCTGGAGGCCTGTACACAGCCCCAGTTCGTATGCCTGTCCCATTTCCTGTTTCCAGGGTGACCCACAATTTTTCTGGCTCATTATGTGTATTCTGAATTTCTGTAGCTTTGATATTTTCATTGACTTAAAGGCCCACGCCACCCCTCCTTTTTGCACCTCAGTCTCTTCTAAACAGTACATAACCAGGTACTGAAGTCTCCCAAGTGTGGTTACTGGTAAACCATGTCTCACTGATGGCTACTATGTCCAGTTTTGCCTCTGTCATAATTTCCTTCAGGTCTGGGACCTTGTTTCCCAGACTATGAGCATTTGTGTACATGATTTTCCAGTGGTCAAATTTTGGTGTGTTAGTTGTTGGGCGAGGTCTGGCATTTCCCCAGTGCATCGTATGGGAAGCCAGACCTTTTTCTTTACCTGGTGATGCAAATAGAAGTCAGCATGCTGCTTAGAGTCGAGAGGTAAGAGGACACCCCCAGAGAACCTAGCCTGCCATAATAGGCTATCTCCAGGTGTTTTGGGCTGAATGGTCTCCCACCCCAAAATTGCCTCCCCTCCCCTCCCTGCGCCATGCTCAGCAAATTAAGTACTTAGCTGTAGTTAACTGGTGAGGCATTTCAGCGTTCCTCCAGGTGCTGGTTTTGGGCTGAGCTTCTGTGGCCTTCCCATTCTTGAAGAAATTCAACCGCTGCAGCAGGGTTGGTGAATGCTCTTGTTTCTTCCTCTGTGGTTGTACCACGAGACATGCCAGGTAAACCAAAGGAAAAGGGCAGTTAACTTGATGGAGCTTTTTCTTAACCTCAGAAAATGCTTGTCTTCGAATCTGAAATGCCCAAGAGTAATCGGGGAAGATACTGCTGTGGCTTGATGAAGTAGAATTGGCCCTTTCTTCTGAGCTTCTTCTAGAACTCGTTGGCGATCCTGGTAGCATAGAAATTTTGCTAGCATGTGTCAGGGTCTCTGGTCCAGTTGATGTTTCTGCCCCAGAGAATGATGTGCCATCTGAATTTCTAGGCTACAGTCCGGTGGGAGGGAGAGGGTTTGCTTAAGCCATGTTTAAAAGAAAGCTGCACAATCTTTCCCCTCCTGACCCTCTAGAAGTCCCACAATGCAGATGTTATTCCACCTTTCACGGTTTTCATGGTCGTCTATTAAGTTTTTTAATTGCTCTATTTCTCTGAGAGCAGAACAGAGATCAGAGGCTGTAGAAGTTGATTGATCTGCCTGAGCACTTACTCAGGCTTCCATCTCATTAAGATGCTCTTCATGATTATCAACCGTCTCCATGAGAGAATTGACTGTTTTGTTGCATATGCTACAACTGTGCGGTCAAGTTGTCAAAACCAGCCTGCATTTTAGTGTCTAACTCGCATTTTAGATCTGTTATAAGGCATTCTATTGTTAAAAAAATCACAAAAAAAGATTTATAATATTAAAAAAAATTAAATTTCAAGAACATTTCTCCAACAGTGAATTGCCAATTGAATCTAATGTGGCCCTGATCTGCCAGACAGATGTGTTGGTCTCTCTCCAGGATGTAAATTTTGTGGTTTTTAAAAATTTTCTTTTTAGAAAAAACAGGAACAAAATGGCAGCAAATGAAAAGGATTATTTCAATTCAAAAAAAGGATTCCTTTTTTGTTTCATACAGCTATCTTGAAGGACTTACTGAGCATGATCAGAACCAAATTTTTTAAAATTTCAAAATTAAATAACTTTGGAACAGTTTAGTATTTTTTAACCAAACAAGTAAAAGACACATCTGTAGGCCAGCCCCCTTCTACTGTGAAAATTCAAGACCAAAATTCCAAACCATCTGAGCTGTAGGAACATTCAAATAAAACAAACAGCAAATCCAAAGAGTCAAAAATTCATTTTTTGTTCTATCCAGAACCTGGAAGCCACATATCCAACTGAAACAAAACTTGGCACAACTACAGATCTATGACATGAGATGGTGCAAGCAAAATCTCATGCAAATCTGTTGAATGGTTGTGTAGTTATTAAAGTGCAAAACTTGGGGTTTAACATTAAACTGCCTACTCAACCCCAACTATAAGGGTGTGAACACACCCCTATAATTATACTGGCACAGTGGTGCCAGTATAGTTAGGGTTGCATGGCCTCTTCTATGTTAAACCCAAAATTTTTCACTTTAATAACTTTGCTACTGTACAACTGATGTGCCACAAATTTTTCACGTGCCATCTAGTTCTACAGATCTCTGGATCTAGCAAGTTTCATTCCGATTGGTGGTGCAGTTGTAGAGCTGTGGAGTGGCAAAAAATGTGTAATTTACCATTTAGGAGAAAATTCTTTGCTCATCCACATCTCCGAAAGGGATTGGGGGGTCTGGTATAAAATTGTTAGGGTATATGGGGTCTGGGTTACAGATGTGCCCTTTGAAGGTTTGGTGAAAAAATATTAATCTGTTCAAAAGTTATTAAACGTACAAGTTTCCCATTATAGCCTATGGGAAAAAATATATGTGCTGTCTGAAAGCACTTTTTGCATTCATGAAAGCACTATGTAATGCCTCAAATGGCTTCAGTAGTGTTGTGCTGCCACCATCTTGTTTTCAGTTAGCGATGGTGAAAAAAATGCAAAAAATGCTGCCCTTTGGTAAACACCAACAGTTGTGTTTACCTAATTGGGGCCTGAGGAACATGATTCTGGCATTATTTTTTTTAAATAGTGGCCAGAAATATGGTTTTATTACTCAGCCATTTGTAGTTTTGGAAATTTGTGGCACTATTTTTGAGAAATTGCCACAACTGCGGCAGTTTTCATGCAACTAATGGCACTGTTGCACACAAACTGCTGCAAATTTGTGACACTTCTTTAATAAAAAAATAACAGCCCCCATAAATGGCCAAAATCCTTACTGTCCATTTTTGGGCAAAATAAGGCCAGAATCATACTTCTCGGCCCCCGTTTAGGTAAACACCTGTTGGCCATTTTTTTGTATTTTTGCACCAAATTGTCAATTAGGGCTTTTTTGGACCCCATGGTCTTTTTTGGACCCCACCCCATGAACACTGCCACTGTCTTTTCGTAACTTTGACCCATAAGGTGATTTTGCAGTTGCTGTGAGAAATTACCTTTTGGGACTGATTAATGAAATGACAAGGCCAGTGTTCATGAGGTGGGGTCCCAAAATGTCCATGTTGAAAATTTGGTGCAAAAACACCCCAAAAATGCCCAAGTTACACACGGTCTTGAAATTTTTCTGCACATGCTGGCAACTTTTGCAATTTTTTATATTTTCACTCCAAATTCTCAACATTGCAATTTGTTCACACCACCTCATGAATAGTTGTCATTTTTCACATCCTGCCTGAAACGTGTTTTTGCACCTGTGGCGCATAATGGTGTGGTTGCTGTGTGAAATCACCTTTCAGGTGTGAGTAAGGAAAGGACAGTGCTAGTGTTCATGAGGTGGGGCTCCAAAAAGCCCATGTTGAAAATTTGGTGAACAAATTCCTAAAAATGCTTGAGTTATGGGTGTCTGTTGAATTTTCTCTACGCAGGCACGTAACTTTGCTACTTTTCAATATTTTGCCTCCAAATTTTCAGCATAGCTATTTTTTCATACCACCTCATGAACAGTACTGCACTCATTTGTCACATCCTGTCCAAAATGTGTTTTCACATCTGTGGCGCAGAATGGCATTGCAGTTGCACATAATTATGTTTTGGCTTGCATTCCACAATTTCTCTGTACCGGGGTTGGGGTAATAAGATGGCTATGCTGAAAATTTGGTCACTGTTGTTCAAAACACAGAAGTGCAGGGCTCAGAGGGCCCTGGTTTCCACACCTGCATGCATACGTGCAGCTATGGAGGGAATGGAGTGCAGGGTCCGTACAGTAAAATAAGGATACTATTATATTATCTCAAAAAGTAGGGAAATTCATTGCAAAAAAACTCCATTAATGCATCAGTTCAGGTTCCTATTACAGTGATAAAAGCATGGAAATTCAGTGTTAGGGTTCCCAATCCAATCACCCCAAACTCCACACACCAACAGGCATCGGGGTGTGCCTTGGGGTCATTGGGCCTAACTCTCACCCCATTCTCCTAGGATCCATGACTGGAGTCCAACAGTATTTCTGTCAAATGTCTTGTCAGAGACACCGGCAGGTCGACCACATTCTGTGGTTGGCTGCCAGTTTGCTATCATTTTCTTTGTCTTCTTCGGGGGGCTTCATCCCCTGAACCCCCCATGTGGGGGGCTGTGCCCCATACCACCCCATTTACAGATTCTCAACTCCAGTCGGAGCTGATTAGGGGGATCAGGATGCCCGACAGGCAGAAACGGGTTCCAGCGGGTCTCCCACCATGGCTAGGTGCTGTAGTAGCTGTGGGGGACCTCGCTGGTGAAATGTCACTGCGAGGGGGCTAAATATTTTCCTATATTGTACCATCTCAGCTTCCTTACACATGGAATGGGATAAGAGTTGGGAACTCTAACACCAAATTTCCATACTTATGTTGCTGTGATAGGAAGCCTAACTGTTGCATTAATAGAGTGTTTTTGCAATGACTATATATACATACACACACATATATATATACAGTGTATATATAATATACATATATATATATATATATAGAGAGAGAGAGAGATAGATAGATAGATAGATAGATAGACAGATAGACAGAAATTAAAGTGGCATGGTAGCACCACTATATTTAGGGTTGAGAAGGCTATTTAATGTTAAACCCTAATTTTTGAACTTTAATAACTTTGCAACCGTTCAATGGATTTGCACGAATGTTTGCAAGCTCGGTCTCATGGGGCCGATGTCTTGATTTCCCAAGTTTCCTTCTGGTCAGATGTGCAGATTCCAAGGTCTGTATAGTGAACAAAAGTTAATTTTCTGAGTTTTCTGCTGTGTGTTTTAAGGGCTATAGCACCCAGATGGTTTGGAATTCTGATCTGAAATTTTCAGGGAAGAAAGGACTTTGCCCAAATATGTGCATTTCACAGGTATGGTGAAACAAATACCAATCCATTCCAAAGTTATTTAATTTAGAAATTGTGGGTTCTGAGCAGGCTCAATAAGCTCTTCAAAATAGCTATATAAAATGAAAAAATAATCCTTTTTCATTTGGGGCCAATCCATTTTCATGAGGGAAAAATCATTTTTTCATTTGGCTGCCATCTTGTTTTCTGTTTTTTGTAAAAAAAAATTCAAAACCCTCAACAATGACAGCCTGCAGAGAGACCAAAACATGTATCTTGCTTAGCGATACTCTGTTAGGTGGATTCTGGACTTAATTGTTGGAGAAATAAGCAAGAAATGCAATTTTTTTAAACTTCTAGATCTTTTTTCATGACATGCCTACACTTTTTTGTTTGTATGTTCATGTGAACATTTTCATATGAAAAAAATGCACCCTCAACACCCACCTCCCAATTACAAGCCCCATAATGATTAAATATTTCCCTGGTATCTAGTGGCACCCCTCACCCTCCGATCACTGTCCCCATAATTATTGTATTTTTTCCCTGATGTCTTGTGGTATCCCCACCTCCAAATTGCCCTTCCCATTGCCATTTATTCTTTCCCTGGTGTCTAGTGACACCCCTACTCCTGATCACCAATCTGTCTGAAATAAAGAAAATTGCCCCTCAATGTCTTTTTTTTAAACCTGAGGAAAACAAAACAAATTCTCAGTGCCCCTCACCTCTGGGATCATTGAAGAAATACATTAAAAAAGCAAGCAGTTACTTAAATGGAGCCAGAGTTAAAGTGGAACTTAAAAATCAGATCTCTTCAAAATCTAGGCTTTATAGAAAGAAAATATTGCCAAAAGCTATAAAAATTATCACATGTCTTTAACGCAAAAGACCACAGCTGAAAGAGCATTAACAAAGAAGCTTGACCGTACACACAAGGGGACAATACCAAAGCAAAAACAAAATAGAATCTTAGCGATATAGGTAATGCTTTTAGAAGGTGGATATGGGGCTTGTGTCAAGCCCTGCATCGACCGCAAAGTTTGGTGCAGCAGTGCCAAATCTCTTTGCCGCAACATAATTTTAAAAGAGTAGATACAACTGTGCCATTTTCCGCAGTTTACAGCAGCTTGTGCCAAAGCTTTGGTGCAAGTCCTGTAATAAGGGTTCCCGCATGGTACAAAGTTAAACCGGGGGAGCTGGTCTAACTTTGCTGCATTTAACTTGAGGGATTTGCAGTTGCTGGCTTTATAAAATTGCAAATTCCCCACTGTTTGATGCAAGTTTCCACTTGTGTCAAACTCCCTGACACAAGTCCCTTGCATCCTTCTAACCCTGTTTTAAAATTGGGCCCATGGGGTCAATTCTATTTTATTATTTTAAACCCCTACCTCTAATCACACCGAATTTGTGGATAGAGAAACCTTCAATATTTTCCTTTTACAGATCCCAGATTTTGAAGTGATCTGATTTTTTTTAACCTTCTTTATTAAAGTTTTATGATTTCGACAATAAAGACATACATACATATATCCCAGGCTAATCCCGAGCCCACATCCCAAAACTAGATATGGTTACTATATACATCCCCTAACCTATTTACATACACAGTTATAACATATTGTAATCATTAATTTAAGTCCCATTTTATTAATGTAACACTTGATTCTATTTCTTCAAGGTTAGCAATAAATCTGCTCTACCTCCAATTCAGACTTCCGTCTGTATTATTCTCCTTAACCTTGAAGTAACGATAAGTTCTCAGGACTGGGCATTAATAACTGTGTCCCTAGAAGAGAGAGAGAGAACCCATCCTAACCTTTTCAATATAAGATACCTTCCAAGTCCAGCTAAGAACTAGCTCAAGAGAGTATTATGCCTCACTGGATAGAAAACCTACAAAAAACAAGATCATACACCTCAACGTAATTATGATCCCTTTTCACATTCTTTTAAGAAAAAATTACTGACTACTCCCAGTCAGACAGACAGATCTGGATTTGAGCACTCTTCAGTTGTATTGAGTACACTGCATCTGATGCCCTCCATCTTTTATCATATATTTTCTTTTCCTCATATATTATCATTTGTCTTTTAAGTCTATGAAGGACCTGTGGCAGGTCACTGACCCATTGATCATAATTATAAATATGATAATTTTTCCAGTGCTTTAGGACAAATGCCTTAACCATAGCAGACATCAGTGACACATGATGCTTAGCTGAGTCCCTCACCACCATTTGCATATCTCCCAATACACAAATCTCTGGTTTAATATGCTCCAAATAGTTTAATAACGGGTCCATTTTTTGACTAATTTGAACCCATAATGAATGTATTTTGGGACAGCTCCACATCACATGTAACAAGTTCCCTGACTTCATTCTGGATCTATAACACTGATCTGTCTGTCTGAGCTTTCTAGAACATAGCTTAAGAGGGGAGTAGTAAATATTTTAACAAATAAAAAATTGCATAGTCTTATATTTCGGTACGGGCAGGAGTTTAACATTTTTCAAAATCTCTTTCCAGTCAGGCCTCAGGGGGGTTAGACTTTTTTCCCAATACAATATCTGAGCCTTAGATTCTAAGCTCACAAAATCTAACAGCACCATATAAACTTTTGAGAGGGGGTGTTGTGAGTAATCAATCTCCTTCAAATGAACCCAGGTAAATGGACTCTGACCCCTTTCCTTATTATCTCATATAAATTTCTGTACCAGATTTGTAATTTGGATCTTCTTGAAAAAGTCCCATTCCTTAGTCTGCACAGGTAAAATCACCCTATCTTCTAGTATAAAATCTGTCAAATTCAGGTCAGATAATTGTGATGCCCATTGTTGATTAATTATTAGTCCTCCCAGACGAAAGTTAGGATTTCCTATTATAGGTCGATCCCTAGCTCTCCTTTGTACCCCGGCCCCCGTGTCAGGTTTATTAAGTCCCACCATGCCTTCACTGATTTAAAAATTGGTGAGTGCTTTCCTCTATCAGGTATAGCCTCTGGATTTGAAAACAGCAATGCTTCCTGGGAGAGTTTCAGATCCTTTAAAATACGTTGCTCAATTTGGAGCCAAGTTGGGGTATATCCCTCTTCTTCCTGACTTCTGCACCACTGTCCCATTAAACCAAACTGTCCTGCTACAATACAAAATAGGTCTGGAAGTTTAATACCTCCCATAAGATAAGGAAGGCGTAGGACAGCATGTTTCCTCCTTGTGGGCTTAGGATTCCACAAGAATGCTGAAATTACCCTTTGTATATTAAAAACCTTCCTTTAGGAATATTGTAAGGTAATAAATAAATCAGGTATAACAATCTAGGTAGGAGAGTCATTTTAATCAATCCCAATCTGGCCGTGAAATTCAGGAGGAGTTTGCTCCACCTTATAATGTCATTTTTAATTGTGGCCAGGAGATTGTCCACATTTTCTTCCACTCCATTTTCTGTTTTGGCCATAATCCAAATACCCAAATATTTAATTTCTTTTGGGGTCCAGTTGAGTTGCAGATGTTCAAAATCTGCTCTATATGTATGCGCAGTAAGTGGAAGAACCTGAGTTTTACTTAGATTTAATTTGTAGTTGGAAACCTTTGAAAATTTCCTGAAAATTTCCAAGGCTTTTTGGAAACTAACAGCTGGATTATATAAATGCAACAAAATATCATCGGCAAAAAATGAGAATTTAAGCTCCATCCCTTGAACCTTAATTCCCTGAACCATGGGCTCCATATTAATTGCTCTTAATAAAGGTTCCAAGTAAATGTTGAACAAAATTGGTGACAAGGGGCAACCCTGTCTTGTCCCATTCCTCAGCAGGAACTCTTTAGACAGATAACCATTACATAGGACCCTAGCAGTAGGGACATTGTAAAGATTTTTAAGGCATCTGAGAAAGCCCTTCAGAAAACCCATTTTCTCCATTGTAAAAAATAGAAATTTATGGGAAAACCCGATCAAATGCCTTCTCGGTGTCAAGTGCAATCAGCGGCATAGCAGACTTGGAATTGGAAACCCGATGAAGGATGTGGTGCAATTTCCTTAATGCATCATGTGCCCCTCGACCTGGCATAAACCTGACTTGGTCCTGTCTAATTAATAGAGGAGTGACTTTTAAAATCCTGTTAGCCAATATCCTTGTGAGGACTTTAATATCCTGGTTTATTAAAGCAATGGGTCTGTAATCACCAGGTAAATCCCTGGATTTATCCGGTTTTGGAATCAATGTAATATAAGCCTGGTATAAGGGGAGATGGGGGACCCCGTCTTTCATAATATTTGAGAACAATTCTTTCAAAAGATGAATTATTTTCAATAAATGGACTTTGTAAAATTTAGCTGACAGGCCATCAGGCCCTGGTGTCTTACCATATGGCAATTCTTTAATTGCCTCCACAATTTCTAAATCAGAGATTGGGGCAGCCAGAGTCTGGGCATGCTCTCTGTCCAATTTGGGCAAAGGTATTTTATTCAGGAACCCTCTGATCTCTTCCTCTGAGCTAGTACCCCCCTCTTGATAGATCCCAGCATAGTAATCTGCAAAGGCATCAGCCATTCCCTGAGGATCCATAATAGTTTCCCCTCCAAACTTCACTGCCATAATCATTCTGTCTGCCTCTCACTCCCTAATTCTGGAGGCCAATAAGTGACCCGGTACATCCCCCTGTATCAAATATCTAGCATTTAATCTTTCAAGCCAGCGGTCTATCCTGAGATATGTCATACTTCTAAACTCTTCTCTTAAGTCTCTTAGCTCATTATCCAACTCATTGGAGGAACCCTCCAAAGGTAATAATGACTTAATGTCCCCAGTTAAAAATTCTTCCCGTGCTCTATTCAATTTATTCCTCCTAGCAGTATATTCCTGAGCTATTCCTGCATATAATACCTTGCAAGTAGGCCAAGCAAGTTTCTTATCCGCAAGTGTCGGAATTTGAATTTGAATAATCTCCTTTAGTGTATCTTCTAATTTAGCCACCATATTGTCAGCCGCTAGTATCCCTTCATCCAACTGCCATCGGTATGGTTTAGGGGGAATGTTGTCCATCTCACATATCATCTGGATCTGGGAGTGGTCAGATAGTACCCTATTAAAGTATTCCGTTCTTTGATACCCCTTAATGCTTCTCTATTGACCAAAAAGAAATAAATCCTACAATGTGACTTGTGCACCCCAGAATAAAAAGTCATCTCGGTATCCTCTTTTTTATACATTCTGTATGGGTCTACTAGTGCTGCAACTTCCAGGAATCTATTTAGAGCTATCTGCGATGCACTAGGTAATCTACTAGAAGAAGTGTTCCCCATTATCCAGACAAAGGTTCCAATCATCTGCCAGAATAAGTGGGTGAGATGGGAGCGTAGCAATATCAACTTCCAATGAAGCAAAACATTCTGATTTAGCAGGGGTAGGGCCATAAATTGAGGTACACAAAAATGGGTTTCCCAGGATTGAACCCGTTACATATATCCCCCTACCATCCTCTCATGACTTGATTTGAGTGATTACATATGGGCAATCTTTCCTTATTAATATCGCCACACCCCCAACACTTTTTCATTCCCTATTCCTATTACTTTACCCACCCATCCTTTCTTGAGTAAATAAAATTCCTCATTCAGTAAATGGGTTTCTTGAAGTGTAGCAAAGTGAACTCCCAAGGGATTTATATATTGTAATATAATCAGTCTTTTCTTCCTCCCCTTGAGGCCTTTTACATTCCATGAAAGAAGTTTAATCAGTACCATATTCTGTACCACTACCCCTGATATTCACCCTCATAAGTTCTATCCTTCTTATATTATATTTCATGGATTTTCTCTCTCCCCTTTTCCCCCAGTAAATCCCCCCTGTAACCTCAGATCCTCCAATCGACCTTCTTAGTCATCGTGAGACATATATGAGTCTGCCCCAAAGTGTCTCCGATCCCCCGAACCCCAGCATATAGAGAAATAGAAACAGAAGACACCCACAATAATCCCTAACCCCCATATTAACTTCTTAAATTACCTGCTGCCCCTTTAGCTTTAAATAAAAAAAAAGCTCCAGTATCTTAGCAGATAACTTCTTCCCCCCCATACATGGACACCACCACTAACATACCAACTAATATCAAAATTAGGGCATTCCATGCCCTGTCCATTCCCCCATTTGTCTATTCCAGCTGTAGCTGATTAGGGAGGAGATTATCCTTAAGCTACTCAAAAAGGAGAGCCTAAAAAGAATTTCCCCATAAGCCCCTGCAGCTTATACTTAATCCCTTTTTAGAGGAACACAGAACCCCTTGGAAAAGAATAACCCAATTTCCATAACATAATTGCTCATTAGCATATGCTGAACAGTAGCCCCTTTTCCCATAACCTTTTCTTCCATTCCAATCGTAAACTCCATTAACCTGCTCTACGATTTTTAAACTACAGGCTATTCAGTTTCCGATCCTCTTTTTAATACTGAACTTTAGTTTTGCAGAAAACAAACCAATAGTCCAGGACTGTTAGAGTTCTCAGGCCAGTTATGCCCTGGAGGAAGGAAGAGAAAAAAAAAAAAAGAAACCCAAAATCAGCGAAAGGCCCTCATTTAACAGTCCCATGGAACAGACATCTAGAGCAGTCCCAGACAAAAAGGGCAGATCTCTTCTCCAGAACCAGGAGTATAATCAGGATGAAAATAAATGAGCGCTATCAGCTATCACAGCACTTCCCGATCGTTGCTGCTCGCACTTGCCACTTTACTGCATTCACTCATGCAAGTCCCTCAGTCCTTCAGGTCGCTAACTTAAACAAATCTGGTAGCTCCACCCGGAGGTTTCCATGGCATCACATGTCATAGCATATCTCCTGTCTCCCTTTGGTAACTTCACAATCAGCGTAGCTGGGTACTACATTCTGAATTTCAGCCCCGCCAAGTACAGCTTCTTCTTAATCTCCGTATACTCCTTCTGTTTTTCTCTCACAGAAGGTAATAATCTTGAAAAAGCCAAATAGAAGCCCCATTCCACTGCAAATTTGTATTTGCTTTGGCTTTATTCAATACATGTGTTTTCTCTTTGAAATTCAAGAAATGCATAATAAGAACTCTGGGACGAGCTCCAGGTGGGGGCTTCTCTCAAAGAGCGATGGGCCCTCTCAATATTATAAGGTTCACCAAATGACATTGTACTGAATATTTTCTGGAGGAAATTCTGCATGAAGGCAACACAGTCTGGGCCTTCTAATTTCTCAGGTAGGCCCACCATGATTAAGTTATTCCTCCGACTTCGCGATTCTTGATCTTCCAGGCGATCCTCTAGTTTTTTAACTTGCCTTTTAAGAATGATCACCTCCTGGTCAATGCCCCCCGTTTTCCTTTCCTGTGAAGCAACTCTGGCCTCCCCATCCCCCACCCTTTGTGCTAAATCATGTAAAGCTGACTTCATTGTAGAGAAATCGGCAACCAGCCCTTGCAGAAGCCGTTTAATTTCAATAATATCATCTGAGGCTACATGCCCCCCTCGCTCTTCTACCCACTGATCTTCATTCTCTTCTGGAGCCGGGGAGTGGGGTTTTGAGCGTTTAACAGCTGGCGATCTTGCTGCCAAAGGCTCGGGGCTTCCACCTTCCATCTCAGCCACACTGTCAGCCAAGCCCACTTCTGCTTCTGGTGAATATACTCCTTATTAACTTAACTAGTCTCACTCTCCAAACTCAGAACCTTACTAACAATCGAAGCTCCTTGCTGAATCGAGTTGTGGGATCTTAAAACTAAAGTGATTTGCTAATATTGTCTTGTTAGGGTGTGGATGTGTTAGATAACGCCACTGCCTCAGGTGGTTGGGCAATGAGTCGCAGGCCGAGTGCATCCAATTCCACTGGAGGCGGACGTTATCCCAAACGACACACACCCTGGAGGGCATTATTGCTATTATACAATGGCTCATTGTTATACAGAATAAAAAAAATGTAAAGATGTTTTTGTGTGAAAAAATAATTTTGTTTTTTAAGAGAAGATGAAACAATCAATAAGATGCTCAGCCACAGGATGCTCAGCCACAGGATGCTCAGCCATAGGATGCTCATCTGCAGGTTCACAGTGAGGCTGAGACTAGACCCGTGATGTTGTACTGATTAACATCACACCCGTGATGTTGTACTGATTAACATCACAGGTCCAGCCCAAGACTGACCAATCAGAGTCCAGGATTTTTTCTTGCCATTGTATAATATATTTTATTCACTGCGACCCGGGAGCAGCCTCGGAGATGTCTTTTCCCCGCTAGCTCATCACGTGATCTCCGTGAACTGATTTTTAATATAGCAGCAGTACCCCTTGGCTCCAGTAACTGCTTGCTTTTTTTTTAATCTATATTTTCTATGATCACAGAGGTGAGGGGTGTGACAACCCACCTCTCCCTCCGGGCTGAAACAGCTTTTAGAGAAATGTCTGTCCTTGGGTATTCACTGCCACCAGCTGGACTGTCTTCCAGCACAACCTTCAACTGTACAAACTTGAATAATCAAACGTGCAATTGCACAAGTTAAAGTCTGGTAATGTGTCTCCCTCAGGTGGCGGATACTACACAGAGTTTACCTCGGCCAGTGGAAACCAAATATTACCTTAGAAAAATAACATCAAAGTCACAACTGTTGAGCAAATAAATAGCTTTTTACTTAACAGAAAGTGCACTGAGCATTTACAGGATATATATTTACAACACAAGAGAATAACACTAATACAGGAAAAGTAAACAAATGATTTTAAATAACAGATGGCAAAAGAAAAAGGCTATTACTGCAATATGCAAGTACTAAACTTACTCTTCCCTGTCCTTACAAGAGACGCTGGACCCTCTGCTAACTGCCAGCTCCCATGGACATAGCTTAAAGGGTAGGCACCCAAGGTTAGATTCTTACTCCAGCTTCAAAAGTAAGAAGAACAAACTTCATTGTCTTTCAGCCTCTGATATATTCTTCTGATAATAGGTAATGCCTATTCCCCCTTTGAATGCACCAACCATCTATCATGTATGTATTTAATTGTCCCAGTCAGACTGAACACCTATCAGTGACCAATTATTTTTCCTTTTAACCTTAAGTTTATATTTGAGTGAATCAATCATTTCAAACTGGCCTGTGTGTGTGGACTTGTCCACTCGAGATTTATGAGCCAGCTCTTATCTAGCAGCTAGGGAGGACTGAGAATTCCAGCTTGTGGATGCTGCTGGACAGTGGATTTTAGCCTGTGTGTGTGTTTTTTTTTCTAAACTGCTAAAAAAATGCCAGTTAGAGAATCCAAACCATTAACTCTTTCCTTCCCATTTCTGTCACATCTTCCCCCCCAGATAATGAAGGTATGTCCCTTGGGCCACCCCAAGTGACACAGCCGTTCATGCAACTACTGGGAAGTGCCCAAAGTATCCAGCCATGTCATTAGTCCTGCCTAGAGAGCCCATCTGCATCTGCATTTTGTTTGCCACTGCGATGATGGATGGTCATGTTGTATGCCTGCAGTACCAAACTCCAAAGTAGTAGTTTTCCATTTTGCCCACTTGAACTATGAAGACAAATCAGGGGATTATGATCTGTGACCACAGTAACTTCTCTCCCATATAAGTAAGGCTGCATTTTCTGAAGGGTCCACACTATTCCCAAGCATTCCTTCTCGATTGTGGTGTATGCCTCCTCTCTGGGCAAAAGCCTCCAGCTGAGGTACACAACCAGGTGCTCCTCTTCCTGCTGGGTAACTTGGTTCAGCACAGCCCCCAGCCCATGATCTGAGGCATCCACATGGAACATAAACTTTAAACTATAACTGGGTCTAGCCAATACAGCTGGGCCACATAAGGCTTTCTTTAGCTCCTGGAAAGTGACCTCACAGCCTTCTGACTACTTCACTGTATCTGGCTTTCCCTTCTTGGTTAAGTCTATCAGGGCTTAGCCAGATTGCTATAGTGAGGAACAAACCTTTGGTAGTACCCTGCTGTCCCTAGAAATGCCCTGACCTGTTTCTTTGTGGTAGGAGTAGGCCAGGCCAGGATGGCATCAACCTTGGCAGGCTCCGGGCAGATGTGTCCACTACTCACCCAGTGCCCAAGATAGAACACTTCTGCCAAACCTATCTGGCACTTTTCCACCGTGACTGTCAGACCTGCATTCTTTAATCTGTGGAACACTTCCCATACATTCTTGATGTGCTCATCTCAGATCTGGCTGTATATGGCTATATCATCCATATAAGCCAATGCAAAATCACCTACCCCAGACAGAATGCAATCCACTAGCCGTTGAAAGGTTGCAGGTGCATTCTTCATTCCAAATGGCATTTCCTTGAATTCGTATAAACTGAATGGAGTAACAAAAGCTGGTCTCTCCCTGGCTGCAGGGGTCAGAGGTACCTGCCAATAGCCCTTTGTTAGGTCTATTGTGGTCAAATACTTGGCTCCCCCAGTCCCTCCAGGGTCTCATCTGTTCTGGGCATGGGATAGGCATCAGACTCCATGCAGCTATTAAGCCTCTGGTAATCAATGCAGAATCATGTGGTGATGTCCCTTTTGGGGATCAGTACCATGGGTGATGCTCAGGGGCTACTAGATTCTTGGATTACTCCAAGTTCTAACATCTCCTGGAGCTCCTATTTCATAGTCTGCTTAACGTGCTCAGGTACCCTGTAGGGGGACTGTTTCATTGGAACCTGGCTCCCTTTATCCACATGGTGCTCTGCCATCGTGGTGTACCCCGGTTTCCCTGTGAACATGTCCTCAAATTCTCTCAGCACACCCCTAATTTCTTGCACCTTGGCTGGTGTCAGCTGTTCAGAGAGGGAAAGGTTGTCCACAGAGGATGCAACCCGGGCCTCCCCAAGCAGGTCCACCAGTGGATCCATCTCAGTTTCTTCCTCTGGGGCACTGCATACAGTGAGGACCAATTCCTCCGTGTCATGGTAAGGCTTCAGCATGTTAACATGATACACCTTTCATCTGCATCTCCTGTCTGGTAGCTCTATCATGTAATTGACATGGCTAACCTTTTGGACAATGGAGAATGGCCCCTCCCTTGCTGCCTGTAATTTATTCTGTCCGATAGGGATAAGTGTCATCACTCGCCGTCCCACCTAATATTCTCTGGCTCGAGACCCACGGTAACATCAGACTTTCTGCCGCTGTTGTGCAGTGGCCAGGTGCTCCTGACTAAGCCCCATGAGCTTCTCAAGGTGGATCCTGAAGTTCAAGACATACTGCACAACAGACTCTCCTTGGGAGGCACGGTCACCTTCCCATTCATCCCAAATCAAATCTAGGGGCCCCCGCACCCTCTGACCAAGGCCAAAGTTTTTCGGTTTTTACTGGAAAACCCAGTAAAACTCCAGAATTAGGGCTGCCTGAACACTGGTAAAAACAAAGATTTCATGGAATCCGCCATTTTATACTCAAACAGTAATTCTACAAAACTTGTATTTTTCTAATAATTGCTTCCTGAACTATTTTCAACTTGCTTTATTTAATGCTCTGTATATTGAGCCTTCTTTTATTCTGAATATTTATACACACACACTAAAAGAATGACAGCAGAATCCTGGTAAAATGCAGAAATTAGAATAACAATCACTGGTGCAATTCTGGAATCTGATGTATTGAAAATGGAATTTCAGTGTTTTAATCATCATAAATCAGTGGCCTTGCCTATGACCAAATAGGAGCTTGAAAGGTGAGAACCCAGTGGACTCCTGTGGGACTTCCCTGTATGCAAATAGGAGATGAGGCAAATATTTGCCCCAGTCCCTCTCACGCTGGTCTGCAAAAGTCCTTAGCATGGTCTTAAGAGTTGAATTAAATTGTTCCACCAGACCATTAGCTTGGGGATGATATAGGGAGGTTTTGAGCTGCTTTACCCCACACTTCTCCCACAAACTGCTCATTAACCCTGACATGAAATTGGTACCCCAATCTGACAGTATCTCCTGGGGAAAGCCCATCAGGCTAAATATTCCCAACAATGCATCTGCCACTGATTCTGCCTCAGAGGATGATAGGGCCACTGCCTCTGGGTATCTTGTGGCATAGTCGACAACTACCAGGATATACCACTTGCCAGTGTGACTTGGGGTGCTCAATGGCCCCACTATGTCCACAGCTACCCTCTTGAAGAGTTCATCAATAATGGGCAGGGGCACCAAAACTGCCTTGGCCTTGTCCCCCATTTTCCCCACCTGCTGGCACTGTGGACAAGTCCTGCAATAATTTGCCACATCCTTGCCAATACCAGGCCAGAAGAAATTGTTGCTTAGATGCTTTTTCATGCACCTCACCCCCAAGCATCCTGAAAAAGGGATATCATGGGCAAAGGCCAAAAGCTGCTGATGGTGAACCTTAGGGACTACCAGCTGCTGGAGTACCTCACCATCTAGCCCTTCCTCTGTTGTACATTCTCTATACAACAGCCCATTGTCCCAGTAAATGGACTCTTTACCCCCCAGAGGGCGCTCAGCCCTATGAGCTATTTTCCTCAGTTTTTGCAAGGTAGGGCCGGTTCGCTGCACAGCACTCAGCTGCCCTCGTCTGGCCCTTCCCAGTGCCCCTTCAGAAGGAAGTCCTGTGGGCTCCTCTATTTGTGACTGGGGTTCTGGACTGCTGCTTCTAGCCAGCCCCTCACCTAGGCTAGATACTTCCTCTGCTGCTGAGGGTGTGGCTGGACCACCCAGAGCCACCCTCTCTTCACCTTCAGAAGCTTGCCCTTGTGCCTGACTAAGAGTTACAACACACACCATTTTTTTCCTGGGGGCCAAATCATTCCCCACAATCACATTTGCAGGGAGGTCCTTTACAACCCCCACCTCCTTTTCTCCATGGCCCCCTTCCCAGCTCAGGAAGACTCTAGCCATTGGTATTGGGACTGCTGGCCCTGTGAATTCCCGGACCTTGGAATATTTCCCAGACACCATATGCTCTGCCTGGATGAGATCCTGCCTCACCAGGGAGATGTAAGCTCCTGAGTCCCTCAGTCCCTGTGTTACTGTCTCATTAACTACAATGGGATCAATATTGTCTTCAGAGAAGAGTGGTTCTTCAGGCTGGGCACACCTCACAAATGCACCAGTGCTCTTTTGATCACCTCCTCCCCATACCTCTGCCCCTTAACCATTTTCTGAGGGCAGTTATATCTCAAGTGCCCCACTTGATTGCAAATATGACATTTCTTGGGTCCTGTCTCTTGAGTCCCTTTAGAACCAGAGAGTTCTGCTTTGGGCTCAGATGCAGACTGGTTTCTTTTGGGCTGCCCCCCATGGGATCCCTTATAACCATGTGCTGCCCCCAAACCATAAGATTTACACTGTGTGTATGGCCGGCTAGACAGATACTTGTCGGCGCTCGCTGCCACCTCTTTTGAGGAGGTGCACACCCTGTCTAGGAGCCATACACGCATATCCTCGGGTACAATTTTAAGAAATTGTTCTCTCACCAACACATCTTTAATTAGTTCTACAGTGTTTGCTTTAGCCCCCTTCACCCACCTATCAAGGTAAATACAAAGCTGAACCTGCAGTTCTGCATAACTGTCTTCCGGGCTTTTCTTTAACTCTCTAAATTTCCTTCTATAAGCCTCAGGAGTTAATTCAAAATGTTTCAACAACAACACTGTTTAAACGTTATCATAATTATCATAGTCTTCATTACTCATTTATGCATGCAAAGCCCTCCTGGTAAGTTAGGGTGTGAGATAAGTTGACCAGGAAGCCTTAGTCAATTGGAATTGGTCACATACTCTCTCAAATGACCTTAAAAATAAATCCAGGTCATCTACCTCTTTAAACTGAGGGAACAATTTAGAATTCATTTTGGCTTCATGAGGTAAATTCACTCCACCATTACTCACAGTTTGCTGGCTGCACCGGGTCATCATCTCCTTCTCATGCTGTTGTCTCTGGAGTTCATGCTGTCTTTCTCTTTCTCTTTCTTCATGTTCTTTCTCTTTGTCTTGGTGTTATCTTTCTCTTTCTTCGCGTTCTTTTTCTCTGTCTGCCAGTCTCTTTTCTTCCAGTTCTTTCCTGCTTCCAGTCTTTTTGTTTCTGCATTTAACCTTCTTGCTTCTGCTTCAGCATCCAGTCTTTTCACCTCCTGTGCCTTGTCTTGCAGCAACAGCTGCAGTCACAGAGCATCAAGCTGGTTTGGGGGGTCTGCTACATCAATTCCTGACTCACCCGCAGAGACTGTCTGCTTCTGGTCATGTGCCATGAGGCAGCTATGAGGTCTGCCTTTTTCTTGTGTTTTAGACCTTCAGGCTGAATCCCCTTTTCCTGGCACCTTTCACAAAGCTGTGGCACAGTAAGTGAGTCATACTCCATGGAGCTCATTCCCTACTGCTATGCTGTACTGTGCTAACTAGAAACAAATAAAACTGTTGTACAAATGTATTCCCTTATATATCCTATTTTGCAATGCTAAGGTAACTGTTCCACTGGCAAACTCTGTATCTCAGTGTGGTACGCCGTCCGCTATCATCATCCCACCACTGCCAACCAATTGTGACAACCCACCTCTCCCTCTGGGCTGAAACAGCTTTTAGAGAGGTGTCTGTCCTCTGGTATTCACTGCCACCAGCTGGACTGTCTTCCAGCACAACCTTCAACTGTACAAACTTGAATAATCAAACGTGCAATTGCACAAGTTAAAGTCTGGTGGCGTGTCTCTCTCGGGTGGTGGATACTACACAGAGTTTACCTCAGCCAGTGGAAACCAAATATTACCTTAGAAAAATGACATCACAGTCACAACTGTTGAGCAAATAAATAGCTTTTTACTTAACAGACAGTGCACTGAGAATTTACAGGATATATATTTACAACACAAGACAATAACACTAATACAGGAAAAGTAAACAAATGATTTTAAATAACAGATGGCAAAAGAAAAAGGCTATTACTGCAATATGCTAGTACTAAACTCACCCTTCCCTGTCCTTACAAGAGACACTGGACCCTGTGCCAACTGCCAGCTCTCATGGACATAGCTAAAAGGGTAGGCACCCAAGCTTAGATTCTTCCTCCAGCTTCAAAAGTAAGAAAACACTTCATTGTCTTTCAGCCTCTTATACAGTATATTCTTCTGGGAATAGGTAATGCCTATTCCCCCTTTGAATGCACCAACCATCTAACATGTATGTATTTAATTTTCCCAATCAGACTGAACACCTATCAGTGACCAATTATATTTCCTTTTAACCTTAAGTTTATATTTGAGTGAATCAATCATTTCAAACTGGCCTGTGTGTGTGAACATGTCCACTCGAGATTTATGACCCAGCTCTTATCTAGCAGCTAGGGAGGACTGAGAATTCCAGCTTGTGGATGCTGCTGGATAGTGGATTTTAGCTTGTGTGTGTTTTTTTCCAAACTGCTAAAAAAACTCCAGCTAGAGAATCCAAACCATTAACTCTTTCCTTCCGATTTCTGTCACAAGGGGCACTGAGAATTTAGGTTTGTATTTCACAGGTTTTTTACAGGTTTAAAAAAGTAAAGATTCCGGCTCCACTTAAGTAACTGCTTGCCTTTTTTGTATTTTTTTTTCTATGATCGCAGAGTTGAGGGGCACTGAGAATTTAGTTTGTATCATGGTGCATAAATTACACCTATGATCATCTATGATCATTGACTTTTAAATCCATGTAAATAAGGGGTTGTATCATTTTGTGGTACTATTTTACTTGATTAGTGTGCTGTCCCCCTTGTACTACTCTGCTGTATTAAACTTATACATTAGTAAAGCATCTCTTTACTTTTATAGCAGCATTTGGTTTTGGCTGCTGAGAATATGATTATATGCTATGTCTCAACTACATTAGTTGAAATCTTATTTTATGGTATAATCTTTCTGGATCAGCAGGTGTGCCCCCCCCCCTCCCCACCATATTCTGCTATCATATCAAAATCATACACCAATAAAGCATACATTAATAAAGTTGCACATTGTTTTTATAAGAGCATTTAGTTGTGTCTGCTGAGAATATGGGCAGGATCCACAACAGGAATATTACTAAGTTTCCCTCCGCAACTGCCGTTTCGGACTGGAAATGTCCGCAGCTGCGGCGGTAGCCATTCACAGCAGCAGCAGTTGCGGAGGGTGCTACGGCAGGTTCTTCTGCCCATAGCAGCCTTCTGAAGCTGCGGTACTGTCCATGACAACAGCATCCGCAAGCTGCTATATTACATGGAGCCGGTCATACTCCTGCTCCGCCTACGTGAATACCTGCAGCTGCGGGTGACATGCAGCTTCGCAAGTGGTTTCCCACTAGCGCTAAAGTTTTCCCGCAGCTGCGGGTCCTTTGCCCCATACGTGAATCCTGCCCTATGATCCTATGTCGTGCCATGTATGAAACAACTGTATTATACAGCTCTCATTTTTTCAGATCTTCATTGATTGTATTCACTTTAGCCAAAGAGACATTAAGATTTGTAACTTGTTTAATAGAGAACATGCCTTTTAGTCACATTTGGAGTTTGACAATTGGGATATTATTTAAAGTAATATATTGAATGTTTGAGCTAATTATTGACTGTGAATGTGGTCATTGTTATTCTTATTTGATTTAACATGTTTATGTAATCAAGCAGGTTTTCCTGATGCATACATGAGCTTAAATAAATGTTTAATGTAATGCTTACACCAATCAGCATCACTTAATATTTTCAACATGTTGTCCAACTTATGCAGATAATTGATCTTTTTTTATGTGTGTGAGTGTGTGTGTTTGTGTTTTAATCACTTTCACTTGTTATTTGATGTATGTGCTTTTATAAACATCAGGAATGTATTTGAGCAGTTTGGGTCTGCCTCTGCTCATGTAACTGTGTTTTTCTACCAAAGTATTACTGTATTGCCTACTTTCTTCATCCAGGTTTTTTTTTCTGTTTTTCTCCACATTCAAGACATATAGGGCAGGATTCACAAAGAAAGCCAAAATTCCTGCAGCTGCGGGAAAAAGGCCTACAGCACTGCGGTAATGCAGTTGCGTGATATTCATAAAGAAATATTGAGCAGGTGTGGAATTTCGTAAAATCCCTGCGGCTGTGGAAATTGCGCATGTGCTGAAAATCCGCAACTGCAGATCCGCAGCTGCAGAAATAGCTTAGGAGGCACAGCAACAGTGAACTTAATTAGCTGGAACAGCAGACTTTAAGAGGCTGCCATAGAATGAAGCTGAAAGCACCCACAAAGAGACCAGCAACCAGTCCCTCAACTGTTACCACTACAGCACCACAGGTACCAGCAATACCATGGCACCACAGTGACCAACTGTTACTGCTGGTTCTCCCTCCCTGGGGTGTTCATATTGGCTGCAGGGGTAGCACTCACTGCAGGCTGGCCAGGTTCTACTGCCTGTGAGGCTCTGTCATGGGCTGCACTGTGTCTTGTGGTTGTTGCCTGTTGCCACATCAAGGCAATGTGTGCTTTTGTTGCAGTTACAGCAGCCACTGTTATACTATCTGGGATGCTGTTACCAGTGCCTCACCTCCCACCTTAATTGATTCCAATTGCTGGGGCTCTACTGCAGTTTGCTGAGAGAGAGTTACTCTCCATTCCACTTTGTGTAACATTTTTTATGCAGCTGTGGAAAAAACTGGTTGTGAATAGCCTTTCAGGGGCTGTGCCTCACTTATCTCACACCTTTTTTTCCCTCAGGGACTTCTGCAGCTGCACTTTTTTCCACAGTCCTTAGTGTTGTTTTCTGCAGCTGCGGAGGTTTTTTTTGAGTAGCACCCAGTGCAAATTCCTGTTTGTTTCCATAGCTACGGCAGTTTTGGTGACTTAGGGAAGGTTTTGCACCTTCAGAAAGCTTTGTGAATTCAGCCCATAATGTTTATTATGGAATGTTTACAAAAAGGAATACAGGGATTCAAAATTCTGCTCAGTTCCACTGGCAGAATGTTTCTCTCCTAACATACTGTACACAAACACAACAAAGACCTGTTTTAGTACCAGAGATTTAATTACAGTAGCTTACTGTCAGGGCAAGCAGAATATATTTCCCTGATGAGCAGGTAAAGACAGGAAGGGGGTTTTTCACTGTTAGTAAAGAAACAGTTTTAATGAAAATTATAAACAATACTTAATGTTTCTATTTTTTTTATGTCTGTAAGGAGAGTGTGATGATCAGGGAAACAACATTTAATTAATTTTTTTTATTTTTTATTTAAGATAGTTTTATTTTCAGGGACCAGGTGAAGTTTTTTACAGTGTAAAGGTAGCAGCCATGTTTGTGATGGAAGATCAGTTCTGGTTGCAGGGGGGACTGATGGAAGATAGTTTTGGTTCTAGTAGGACTGATTTGCTCATTGTGTGATGTGATTTAGGACCAAGATGACTGTGGATATATAGAGATTTAATGTATGGTCAGCTGATGTCTCTTGGCCAATGAGATTTCTAGATTTTTTCTTGCCATTTATATATATATGTGTGTGTGTATATATGTATATGTATATATATATATATACAGTATATATATATATATATATATATATATGTATATGTAATAGATAACTCACTCTAAGGTGTGTGGTTGCACTCTGATATACGCACATGTTGGTGTGCGTTGTTACGCACAAGGCTGTAGGCCGAGTATGTCAACCACCCAAGGTGTGCATATATCAGAGCATGACTGCACATCCAAGAGTGGGTTATCTATCTTATAAAATGGCAAAATTGTTTTGGAGGGGGGTGAAGTGCAGGTGTGCGGTCATGCTCTGATATACGCATGGTCTTGTGATGTGTTTCAACCAACCAGCAGAGATAATTTTTCCTACACATTTTATAAATATATATTTCAGATGAGATGTTAAACCAAGGTCCCATCTGCCTGGATTGGTGGTAGTTCAGGTGGATGTTAAAGATCCCATGGCACTTATCGAAAAGAGTAGGGGAATTTCCGCAGCACCCTGGCCAAATTTCCCTCATTCACTAAAAATACCACCAACAGCTTATTCTGGTTCTAGGTCAGTTGGCATTCATCTGTATCCCCTCCTCAGGTTCTTGCCTGAAAATGGGCAGGATTTGTCTAGTGCACTTACCCGGTCAACAAAAACTAAATAAAATAATATATATATATATATATATATATATATGTATATATATATATATATAGTCTTTGCAAAAATCTTCATTAATGCATCAGTTAGGTGGATACCACAGTGACAAAAGCAGGAAATGAGGCATTAGGGTTTTCAACCCTGCTGCCCCACCCCAGGGTTCCACCCCACCACCCCCTTCATCCCCCACCCCAACACACCAGCAGGCATTGGGTGTGCCATGGGATGATAAGGCCCAACTCTCACCCCATTCCACATGTAAATATGCTTACAAACTACAGTATAGGACAATAGGGTGAGAGGTTGGCCTTATGACCCCATGTCACACCCCGACATCTGTTGGTGTGTGGATGGTGGGGGGATGGGATGGGGTGGTAGGGGAGGTGGTCTCATAGTCTGGTGGTCTAGTGGTCCCTACCCTGGCAGGTAGTACCCACCACCCTGCTCTTCCCCTTCCCGGACCACGATCAAGCCACCGGCACAGCCTTCCTCACAGCACCATTGCCAGCAGCCCAAAGAACTGTCAGAGCATGTACTGTACAGTATGGGCTCTGACAGTTCTTTGGGCTGCTGGCTGTGTTGGTGTGAGGAGGCTGTACTGGTGGGCTGAGCAGGGTAAGTGAGGGGGAGAAGCAGGATGGTGGTGGGCAACATATCAAAAAACTGCACTAATACTGTAGTTAGGGATAAAGCCACAAATGTAGGGAAAAGTAGGGACATGTGGTGTTAGAGTTTTGAAAGCTAATACCCCACACCCACCCTGCACACACCAACAGATCAATGTTGGGGTGTGCCTTAGGGTTGTCGTATCTAACTCTCACCCCATTTCATCTGTAAGGAAGCTGAGATGGTACAGTATAGGTTAATGGGGTAAGCGTTAGGGCCGACAACCCTAAACACACCCAATGCTTTGGTGTGTGGAGGGGGTGTAGTGTGTAATGGCAGTAGGGTTGGGTGGGGGTGGAGTGGGGCGTTAGGGTTGGAAACCCTAACATTTGATTTCCCTGCCTTTGTCACTTTAGTATGTGTTGGTGGGAGTGTGGAGCCCCCCAAACTGCCCATTTGTGCATAATCATATGCATCTCGGGGAGCGTGGGCCCTCTGCTCCCACTTACACATAACTAGCAATCCTGTAGGCCAAGAGGCACTTGTAACACTAATTTGCCAATATCTCAGCGACTGTAGGAGCTATGAAAAAAATTCAAGAGTTGTTGTAATCATGACAGCAAGATCTCCATGTGCTATACGTCAATAAAATCTGCATCTCACATTGTTTCCAAGATACAGGCATCAAAAAATGCTATGGGCACCGCAATGTTATCCTATGGGAAAAACCTCAATTTCATAATGGCATATCTATGGAACCAATAAAATCTTTTATATCCAAACAGCATAAATCACATCTCTGGGACACCCCCTTATACCCTGTAAATTTCAAGGCAAAAAACAAAACTGTTAATATACAGTGTAATATTCCTGGTAACTGGTATGTGTTGATGGGAGCCCAGACATTTGGGGCCCTGTGCTCCCACCAAACTGCCCATTTGTGCATAATGATATGCATCTGTGGGAGCATGGGCCCTCTGGGTCCTGCGCTCCCACTTACACATAACTACGGAGCCATACAGTAGCCCAATAGGCCTGAAAAGGAACTCTTGTAATACTGATTTGTCAGTATCTCAGTAACCATACAACCTAGGAAACAAATTCCACTGCAGGTATAATCTATGATTTCCAAATTTCTCTTTGTGGCTTAGATCATTTAAAGGTGCTCTAAGTCGCAAGTAGTGAAAAGTCCGTATCTCGCTTTGTTTTCGAGATACAGGCGCTGAAAGTTGCTATGGGTGCCACAGTGTTATCCTATGGGAAAAATGTCAACTTCATAATGACATATCTATGGAACTGATTAACTTTTCAACATCTAAATAGCATAATTCACATCTCTGGGGTGTCCCCTTTATATCCTGCAAATTTCAAGTCAAAAGACCAAATCGTTAATTTACAATGCAGAGGGAAAGTTTTTAAAAGTTTAAAAATTCCTCGTTCATGAGCTAGCAAAATCCCCAACCTCGAGGTCAATCCCCATTCATGAACTGTCAAAATTGCCATCCGCAAGAAATCCTTGACCATCAGATTTTGGCCATCTGGTCGCTAACTAACGGTCAAGGATTTGGCTATCTCATGAAAGGGGATCAGCTCACGGATGGGGATTTTGACAGCTCGCGAATGGGACTTTTGCCAGTTCATGAAAGGGAATTCAAAAACCCAATCCCCTTTCATTAGCTGACAAAATCCCCATCCACAAGCTAATTCCCTTTTCATGGGGCAGCAAAATCCTTGACCGTCAGTCAAACCTCATCCGTGAGAATGACCATTTGGCCCCAAAGTGACGGTCAAGGATTTTGCTAGCTCGCAAAAGGGGATTGCTCGTGGACTGGGATTTTGTAAGTTCACAAAAGGAGATTCAAAAACCCAATCTTCTTTCACAAGCTGACAAAATCCCCATCAGTGACCTGATCCCCTTTCATGAGGCAGTAAATTCCTTCACTGTGAGTCAATCCTCGACCATGAGATGGGCCATCTGGTCCCTAACTAATGGTCAAGGATTTTGCTACCTCGTGAAAGGGGATCAGCTCATGGATGGAGATTTTGTCAGCTCACAAAACAGGATTGGAAGTGAGTCTCGGATGAAGAATTTCAAAATTTGAAATGACCACTTTTTGCCTAAAACAAAGCAAAGAAGCAAAGCAAGGGTATAAGTTTGTAGAGGGTGTCACACTGAACAAAACCCATGCCTTATTACAACAAAAAGTCACTCGTGGAGGAAGCTAAGACATTTTGTTTGGGGGGAAAATGAAAACAAGATGGAGGCTCATGAAAGGGGAATTTTTCCTGATGGATGGGGATTTTTTAAATCCCCATTTGCAAGCTGACAAAATCCATGACAGTGAGCCCAATCCCCTTTGGCCAAAAAATATATATAAATCTTGGCGTGAACTGAGCATGCTCAGAACCCACAAATTAAATAACTTTGGAATGGATTAATATTTTTTAACCAAGCCAATGCTGGACTGTTCTTTGACTCAGACTCTTTCTGCCCTGAAATATTCAGACCAAAAGGCCAAACAGTATGGTCACAGCGCAATGGGCAAAAAAGGTGCCAAAAATGACAAAAAAGTAAGTCCAACCAAAACACAACCTGGCAAATCAAGAGATCTACCATAAAGACTGCACATTCCAAATTTTGTGCAAATCCATTGAATGGTTGCAAAGTTATTAATGTACAAAATTTGAGGTTTAATATTAAAGTGCCTATTCAACCCTAACTATATTGGTGCGACTGCGCCAGTATTATATATATATATATATATATATATATATATATATATATATATATATATATATGAAACATAACAGGGACCTGTGGAATAAAAGAGCTGTCTAACCTGGTAACTTCACGAGCTGCGTAAGCCACGAGTGATGTTCCCAAAGTCAAGCATCTCAAGTGAAAACAAATCATGTATTCCACAAGGTCCCCATTACATATTTCATTTATTCAATATGGATCCTTTAGGATAGTGTAGGGAGTTTAGTTTTAAATTTTTTAATTTTTCATGTTAACTTACATGAACATTTTGTGGTTTTCCCAGGGTAGCTCTGCTTAGCATAGTGGTTGCTAAGCAGTTGTTATGGATATTCCAACTTTACATTATGGACAGTACATAATGAAAACGTTTGATGCACAATTCTTTTATTTTTCACAATTTTTGGGGGGGGAGTTTATTCGTCAAAAAACTGAATAAAAATTAAATTTTCTACCATTTTTGGCTGATTATAAAAAATCTAAAAGGCATCTATAAATTTAAGCCTTCATTGACCCATCAGAGGCATTTGATATGGTTCTTCATGTGCTCCTCCTCAAGCAGTTATCTGACATTGGACTCGCACCTGAAACTGTGAACTGATTTAGGAGTTACTTGAGCTGCCGCTCCCAACAAGTCAGGATTGGGGAAGTGCTATCAGAAAGCTGACCTGTCTTATCTGGTGTACCACAAGGGTCCATTCTGGGACTGTTGCTGTTCAGTGTTTTCTTAAATAATCTCCCTGCCTCCTGCCATTTCAGCATGCTCCTATATGCTGATGACACTGTGAATTTTACCAGAAACCTGTGTCCTGAACTCCTTGAAACTGATCTCCAAAATGGCTTTGCATCGGCAGAAAACTGGTTTAAAGAGCAAAGATTGGTCATGAACTATAAAAAACAAAGACCATGCTCTACTCGACAGCCCAAAGCAAGCAAAAAAGCTACCCCTTGGCAATAAAGAATGACAGTGGTGACACACTGGAGCTCATCTCACATTTCAAATACCTGGGAGTCACAACTGACTCCTCCCTGTCCTTCTCCCAGCAAATTGATATCACTGCAAGAGCTATTAATACCATTATCAGGATCCTCTACCACCACCAGCATTGTCTAACCCATGAAGCTTTAAACCTGGCAATCAGCAGCTCAGTTGTCTCCTTCATAGACTATGGGCTGGACATATACAGTTCTGCTACCAACACGGCACTCCAACGGATCTCAGTTACCTTAAACAAAGCCTGCTGCCTACTCTCAAATGCACCAAGACTCACACACACCTGTGAACTTTATGCTCAGGTTGGCTGGCTTCAACTGAATGACAGAATCAAGTATCAAACCTGCGTTCTTGCCAAAAAAGTCACATTAAATCTACTCCCAACAGGGGTGCAGAACCTGCTAACACTGCCTATGAATACCAGACAAACCAGAAGCTCTGCCACTCAAATTTTCCAAATGCCCAGAGGCTGCACTACCATGGCACAGTGTACATTCTCTAACCATGTACCCCTCTGGGTAAATGCACTGGCCCCTGACATCTCTGGCTCCTCAACAATTGGCTCTTTTAAATGTAGACTGTGCCAGCACCTCTTTGATACAAGTAGCTACATGTGCCCCCACTAAGGCTCAGCACGCAGCAACACTCTGCCTCTAGCACTTACCTTTGCCTCTGTCATGATAAGATAGTCAAACTGTAGCACTTTGCCCACCTCTCTACACTCCCAGCTCTGCCCCTTGCCCCTAGACCTCTCCCTACCCTCCTCCCTCCCTGTCTTATGTGCTCGGCTCACCTAGCTCTCCGACTCCCACTGTATCCTTCCCTATCCTTGTCTGCTTATCTTCTTGACACAGGCATACATTGTACAATGCCTCAGCATAGCTAGTGCTTTATGTTTGTTTTCTGTAACCTCCATGAATATTTTTCTCAGTATTTGTATATTTGTGCACAGTATTGTATCTTGTTGTCTAATGTATCTGACATGGAACCTTTCTATGAGCATCCACTCACAGATATTATTCAAGAACTTAATAAATAAAAATAAATAAATAAATGAAACCACTCTCATTTTGAAGATATTTTTGTGCTGAACAACTTTTTCGCTCAAAGTGCAATGCTATCAATTTTCATTTTAAAGTTATTTGTCGAAAAATAGCAAACAAAACCTTAATTTTCTGCTATTTTTTGCTAATTATAAAAAAACTAAAAGGTATCTATAGATAAAACATCACTCATTTTGTAGAAAGTTTTGTGCTGGACAACTTTCATACTCACAGTACCATTCTATCATTTTTCGTTTTAAAGTTATTTGCATTTGAATATGAGTAGTACTGCTACTGAGACTGAACATTCTAAATCAGCTGATGACATAGCAACTGTGTACATGTAAGCAATAAGACACAATGGGGTGATAACCGCACTCCTAGGGGTGTAGTTAGGCTCGAGGCCGAAGGCCAAGTGCCAGTCATCCCTAGGAGTGTGGTTATCACACTGTAATGCACAACCCCGGAGTGTCTTATTGCACTTATAAAACGTCCCTTTATTTTTAGAAGCAGTTTTTTTATATTTTTAAACACATTTTTAAATAAGTAAAAATGTAAATGAACCTGTGCTTTTAACATAAAATAGTCCTTCTCCCTATTGGTGCTAGATTAAAGTAGTATAATTAATGGGTCTCCCCTTTTTACCATAGGGAGACTGTGCCATAATTTGACGTTATAAAGGAGCATTTATAACGGCAAATGCACGCACGGTCTCCACGCTATATGCATGCGCCCGCTGCAGTGGATCCCTTCCTGGTTCATCGCTTCCCTCTCCTCGCATCCCAGCCGCCACAGAAACACTGCAGTGAGTCACTTTAAAAACAAAAAAAATATTTTTTTCTCCAAATATGGCCTAGCAAAAGCATGTTTTTAACAAAATGTAAACACTGAGGAAAAGAAAATCTGTCGAGTGACTCGCCGTCTGAAAACCAAACTAGAGTGCAGCAACAGGAACAGCTGCTGTTTTATACAACTGCTGTGGCCAAAAAGGGAAGACCCAGCAATTATATAGAATAAAGAATGGGGTGTTGTATGTAGACTTGAAGTTTGCACACACCTGAGGGGTTAGATGCTTTACACAAAACCCTCAAGCTTCGCTCTCGGGGTTTATGTAGCATGTAACCCCTCGGGTGTGTGTAAATTTTTCATTATACACCACCCCATATTTTATTCTATTTGTTATACAGTGTGTACCTCCCTGCCCACTTAAGCTTCATATTCCCCTGCCAGCCACAATAATTCACAAATGCTGTTTTTCTCATTCTAAGTTTAAGTTCATGTTTATTGCAGGAAAGACTCCATTGAGCAAGCTCATTCACAAGGTGGTCCTGAGGCACATACACATACAGTTCGCAATTACATAGACAGGAGATATAAAATGTAGAACAACAAAGAGAAAAAAATATATATAATACAAGAGGTATACACAATAGAAGTCCTTATGCTATATATGCAGTATGATACATAGACCCCTTATTTTATTTCATTCTCCTCAGTATGTAGACAAAACTAAAAGGAAGCTATAACAGAGGCTTCTTCGTTCTCCAGTGCTGCAAGCATAAGCGTAGTTCAAAACTACCACACTCACTGACAGCATCATGAACTGCTCGCTCTGTCCTAAAAGATAAACAGCAGGGTGAGTCATTTACCACCTTTTCTCTTTGTTTATATCGTATTATTGCTTACTTTCTTCATTCTGGTTTTTTCCCTTCTGTGTTTCCCCACATTCAAGAATTGGAATGTTTATCATGGAATATTTACCATGGAATACAGGGATTCAAAATTCTGCTCAGTTCTACTTGCAGAATGTTCCTCTACTAACGTACTGTACACACAGACAACAAAGGCCTGTTTTAGAGCCAGAGACTCAATTATCTCCCTTGTCAGGGAAAGCAGAAGAGATTTCCCTGATGAGCAGGTAAAGATAGAAGGGTGATTTTTCACTGTTAGCAAACAAACAGTTGTAATGAAAACTATGAACAATACTTAATGTTTCTAATTTGTTTATGTGTGTAAGGAGAGTGTGACTATCTGGTAAACAACATTTAACTAATTTGTTTTATTTTATATTTAAGATAATTTTAATTTTAGGGCCCAGATGAAGGTTTCTACAGTGTAAAGGTAGTGGCCATGTTTGTGGTGGAAGATCAGTTCTGGTTGTAGGGAGAGTGATGGAAAATAGTTTTGGTTTGTAGGAGGACTGATCTGCTCATTGTGTAATGTGGTTTAGGACCAGGATGACTGTGCGTATACAGAGAATTAATGTACGGTCAGCTGATCTGTCTTGGTCAATGAGATTTCTAGACTTTTTCTTGCCATTTTATAAAAGTGAGTGATGACATAGTAACTATGTACATAAATAAAATTTATGTACACAGTAGCTCACATATCAGGATTTATGCGATGGATATATTGTTCACACCTATTGTATAAATATATTTATGTAATGGCGTGAGTGGATAAACAGTGGAATAAATTAATTTATTCTCACTGGTGTTAGATAAATGGTAGTTCTAACATTTATCCAACACCCTGCTGTCAATCAACCACTGTTTATCCAACACCCTGCCATTAATCAAACCCCCTCCTGCTGGAACTAGATCACTCCCCCAGCCATTCCTGAGAGTGCCCATTTTGGTTGAAAACTCACACACAGTCCTTTAGAAATGTTCAGCCCACCCCACCCACCCTGACCTCACAGTAATTCCGCACACTTCCCCATCTCCAGGCAATAAAAGCAGTAACTTTTTTTAAAATGTTCCAGAAACTCCCATTACAAAATGCATCTTAAACCCAAAAATCTTCAGGCTCTTCCTGCCCCAATCCACAGTACAGAATCCTACAATCCAAACATAAAATGTCCACACCCCAAAAAAATGTCCTTTAAGTGCTTTATGCTCCAATCCAGTCGAATCCAGAAAAACAGTCCACACAAACTCTTCGGGTTCTTCTTGTCTCGATCCCACACCACAGCACACTCGCCACCAGTCCCTAGCCACCCAATATCCCAATTGGCTATTAACATGTCCAGCCTTCAGGATCTTCATGTCCCAATCCCCAAGAAAATCCACAACCATTATGTTCAAATAAAAAAAGCATCTTCAGGCTCTTCATGCCCCAATCCTCCATCGAATGCAAATACAGTACATCACTATCAAAAATTCCTCCGTCGACCGCCTACATCTTCTACGCCATCACCAATCAACAAAGCCTACACTGCCACACTCACGCTGTCAAACAGCATCCCTCAACACCTATTCCTGCCACTCTATACTCTCACACCATTGACTGCACTGGGTCCAGCTCAAAAACTCCCACCCAATACTCCCTCTTGAATACTCCACACGAACTGAATGAATCTGCACCACAAAGCTGAAACCATGCCCAAGCCACTCCCATAAATGCAACACAGTTGCACTGACCAATCAGATACTTTTTCCTATGCTCCTCCAACCAATCACCACACAGAATCCCCTCCATTCACAAAACAACACCCAGTCACATCTTACACACACACACACACACACACACACACACACACACACACACACACATCACTCACGAGGTGAAATTATGCCAAACTAAGCCACTGCATCACAAGTCGTGCCACACAGAAATATTTTTAAAACAAATAAAACATAAAAAAACAACAAAAAAGCCCAATCATAAATTGCATATGTGATGGGCTTATGTGGGTTACAGGATTTGAACTCGCAGTGTGTGACCTCGGAACCGCACTCATGGCTCCGCCACTCATGAGCTCAATCGAGGTCACACACTGTGAGTTCAAATAAATCATGTATCCCACACAAGCCCATCACATATCCCCTAAGGCCTGGATATTCAGAGCAGTTACGCATGGCGCAACTCAGTTGCACTGGTGCAAGTGCGAACCTGCGCCAAGGAGCCATATTCAGTGTGTGCCATTGCACAGTGCAAAATCCATTGCCCCAATGGGCAACTATAATGAATGCAGGGGCATATTCAACTGTGAAACTATAGTGCAAGTGTGGAGCAAATTGAAGTTGCTCTGAGCAGACTTGTTCTTATAAATACAGGGTGCAAAAACACAGATAGCACTTGCACCGGGGTGAGAGCGAGAGGGAGTGGGAGAGAGAGAGACAGAGAGCGAGAGAGAGAGAGACAGACCAAGGCAGACACAGAGGGAGAGGGAGAGGGACATAGGTGGCATTAGAGAGGGAGAGAGGGGCAGAGAGAGAGAGAGAGAGACACACACACACACTGACAGGCTTGTGTGGGGTACAGCACCAGGGTGGCACACAGCCAGCAGCAGCCAACCACCCGGGGGACATTGGACAGCAAGGGCCATTAACAGTGTACCCTTCATGATGGAGGCCATAATGAGGGATGTGAGGGGGCAGGAGGAACAGTGACGTGGCCGAGGAAGGGCCTGTTGGTGGTATGCCTGACACAGATGGTACCGTGCCTGCATCACCTTTGAGAATTACAGCAACACGGAAATTGTGGGCTGGTACCACCTGAACAGGGCCATTCTGAGGCAGCTCTGTGAGCTGTGCAGTGAGGAGATGCAGGCACCCACCAGACGGAGCCACGCCATGTCCATGGAGATGAAGGTGACAGCCGTCATGTGCCTGCTCACCATGAGCACCTTCCAGAGACCAACAGGGGACACCACAGACATAAGACAGTCAGCCACATCCCACCTCCTCACACAGTTCCTCAATGCTCTGCTGCAGCGTGCCTCAGAATTCATCCATTTCCCCAGCACACAGACACAGCTCACAGCAACCATACAGGACTTCCACAGGGTTGCACATATGCCTGGCATGATTGGGGCCATTGACTGCACCCATGTGGTGATCCGCATGCAACCTGGCCCCAAGGGTGTCGCATACATTAACTGGAAGGAAGCCCCAGCATAAACTGCCAGGTGGTGTGCGATGCCATGGGGTGCATCACCAATGTCTGTGCTACACACCCTGGGAGTGCACATGATGCATTCATCTGGCACAGCTCTGTGCTGTGTCACAGATTTGAACATGGGGACATACCCACTGGCCACCTAGTGGGTGAGTATGGCACAGGCAAGGGGCGATGGGAAGAGCAGACCTTGGGATGGGGGAAGGCAGAATGTGCATGTTGGCGTGGGCACCAGGGACAGGCAAGGTGCACAGCATAGAACAGCAGAGGGCTAACCATATCATTATCCACACAGGAGACAGCATGTATCCACTGAGGCCCTGGCTGTTCACCTCCTACCAGTGCCATCATCCCCAGCAGAGGAACGCTACAACGAGGCACATGCCAGCACATTCAACATCATCGAGTGTGTCTTTGGCATGCTGAAAGCATGTTTCCATTGCCTAGACAGGTTAGGCGGTGCCTTACAGCACAGCACCTCAAAAGCCTGTGGCCTATTTCTGGCCTGCTACATACTGCACAACATGGCCATTGACAGTGGGATAGCTGTCGAGGCTGATGAGAGCAACAGTAGTAGAGACAATGGAGGCAGTGGGCCAGAGGGTGCTGGACAGCCATTCCCTGGGTGAAGGAATCCCCAACTGCTACAGCAGGCATGATGCCACTGGGACACGATTGCACAGGAGCACTATGGTGCACACAGGTAGGTGGTGCGATACACATGCATGGGTCACACAAACAGGTACAGCACAAATGCAGAGGCATGTATGGCAATGGACATGCACACACAGAGGCATGATGTAGGGGTAGGGGGTCAGTGGCACACAACCACACACAGCAACACACACATGAGATGCATTGCACCAGTGCACAGGCACAGCTGGTGCTAAACTGCCCTCATCACACCCACGCTACACAGTCCAGCAGCAGGGAAAGCATGCACAGGCAGCATGCAGCATGACACACAGGTGCCACACTAGTGGTAGGCACACACACACACTGCCCATGTGCGCACAGGGCAGCAGTTGCAGACTGCCATCAGGGCAGTCCGCACATCAGGTCTGCTGCACAGACCCATGGCCACCATGACCATGGGGGTGGCCTCGCTGGGGCCACTCGGCATCCACAGGTTCTGCATCAGCCATGGGGGGTTTTCAACAGCCCCCCCAAGGGCTGAACCACGGGACTGCAACCGTGTCCATGCAGGGGTGTGTAGGCACCTAAACAGGCCAGCCCCGGACATGCCTGGGATGCCTACATCAGAGCCCGGCATCGACTGTGATGGGGTCACCCAACCCCGGGTATGTGGGGTGGACAGCACACTGTGGAGGGTCATCTGTGCATGGCCACACCCTGTGGCAGCCAGCAGTGCAACGCCATCCGTGATCGCAGTGGCAATGCGATCTAGCGATGCTGTTATGGCCTCCAGCATGCATTGCATCCCTGCCAGAATCTGCGCAGTGCCCTCTCCTACTGCTCAGCTAACTGGCGCACCTCCACACACAGTGCACACACCCCAGTGGCAAGCAGGACCTGTTGCTGAACAGATGCCCACAGCAGACAGGTGTGCTCAGGCAGGTGGTCAACGTCCTGGGGCTCCCGGGTGGAACGCCGATCCTTATGTGGTGACCGGCCATGCTGCACAGCCCCCCCTCTGGTGGACACTGCTCAGTGGGGTCTGCAGGGGCAATGGGCATAGCAGGTGTACCAGTGGTGGACCCTGTGTCCGGCTGCCAGGTGGCACCCGCAGCCTGCTGCCATCTTCCGTCCTGCTGCTGTATGCTGCCCAGTGCCTGCGCAGGTGCTCCACCACCACCGCAGGGCACAGCTTTGGCAACACACACCACTGCACCCACAGTGGTGGCAGGCAGCTGTTCCGCCACCGGTAGAGCGCTGGGCGTGGTGCCTGTGTCAGCTTCCAGCAGAGGTGAAACACCCACAATGTCACCCATGTGGTCCAGGAGCTGCGTGTAGTCCTCACTGGAGTTAGACCCTGCCCCGATCTGTGTCTCTACACATAGGACACCAAGGCTGGCATCCTGGAGGAACACATCCAGGACCTCCTCTGACACCAGGTCCAGGTCATCTGCCCACACTATGGTGCTGAGCTTCAGCCTGTTGGGCCCCTGGATCCTGGCAGAAGTGTTCAGCTGGTCCTCTGGGGCCATACCAGCATCCACAGATGCTGCCAGTACCCCATCATCTGCATGGAGGCATGTTGGTGCTGCAAGAGAAAAAAGGCGTATCAGGGCTGCAATGCCCACATGTGCCCCCCCTTCACTGCCGCTGCATATGTCCTGCAGCATGGCATGCACATGGGTGCACACACATGCACATGATATGCATGCCACCTGCATGCACGCCAGCATGCCCATGTATGCTCCCTCCATGCCACCAGCTGTGCATGGCTGACATACTTACCATGCAGTGATGGGCTGCCACCCATCTGGAATCCATCACCAGGCACACCCTCCACTGTGGTGCAGTGCAAGGTGGCTGCCACCAACCCCCCCTGCGGCATTAGCTTTGGTGCATCCACTGGCCCCCCTCCAGTGACAGTCCAGGCCACATGGATGGCTGCCACTTTCTCTTTAATGCATCTCTTGTCTGTCTCCACCTTCTTCCTTTACTCCTGCACCGACCGCTGGTGGCTGCCATGCTGGTTGACGTATGCTGCCACCTCCTCCCATCCATGAGTCTTGGTCTGTGGTGTGCCCTCAAATAGGGCATCTGTCTTGGTCTTTGTGAAATTGGACCTGCGCTTCCATGCAGACCCACTGTCCTCACCCTCCTCTTGATCCAACATGTCACTTTCTGTGGACATGGACAGCACAATGTGTCAGTGGCAGCACCTCCTTGTTCCATCCCACCATGCAGTGCTGTCCACTCCCAGTGAGCTGCAGCGGCATGCACAACTTACCTCTAAAGGATGCAATACTGATCCGTGGCCTGTGCTGTTCTGTGGTGCTTATAAGGTGCAACGCATGAAAATGAGGTTTGGTGCAACAGTAATGACATGCTAATGCACCCGGTGCACCACACATTGGCTGATAATCTCATTTGCATGTGGTGTCTGAATATCACAGTATTGCGCCATGTGCAATAGGATTGCACCAGAGCAAGTTGCGATAGTGCAATGTGCATGCATGCATGGTGTGCAGGCCCACAGTGCGCATGTGTGTCACAGCATCATGACGGCAATCACGCACCATGCGTGGACAGTGCAACGCTGTGGCATTGCAAATGTTGTGCATGGGCCAGCTATGCACATGGCCATGCATGGGGTGCCATGCCCTATCGCGCATGTGTTCAATGCTGATTGAACCCTGACCCCTGGATCAGACTTCTGACCCTGTGACCCCGCGTAGCTACACCCATTCCGTGTATCTCTGGCACTGTATGATGTGCGTGCACTGCACATGCTCCCACGCATTATGCAGTAGGCGCATGGTGTGGACACATGTGCCTCCTGCCACCGTTTTCATCCCTGAGATCGCGGTTGTGAACATGGTGCAGGGATGAGTATGGCATGCACCAAGCAGGAAAGGGATCTTGGGGTTATCATCTCTGATGACCTCAAGGTAGGGAAACAGTGTGACAAGGCAGCAGGTAAAGCAAATAGGATGTTGGGATGTATAGGCAGGTGCATCACCAGCAGGAAAAGGGAGGTCATAATTCCACTATACAAGACACTAGTGAGGCCCCACCTGGAGTACAGTGTACAGTTCTGGAGACCATACCTATGTAAGGACATAGACAGGGTAGAGAAGGTTCAGAGGAGGGCAACAAAGATGGTGAATGGATTGCATCACAAGTCGTATGAAGACAGGTTGAAGGAACTGAACATGTACTCCCTGGAGGAGAGGAGGGAGAGGGGATATGATAGAGACATACAAGTATCTCACAGGGAGGAACAGGGTGCAGGAATACACTATTTTTAAGCGAAAAAGATGTTTCGGGACTAGAGGGCATGGGATGAAGTTGGAGGGAGGACGATTCAGAGGAAACATGAGGAAGAATTTCTTCACAGAACAGGTGGTGGACAAGTGGAACACCCTGTCAGAGGAAGTGGTGGGGGCAGAAACAATCATGGGATTTAAGAATGCATGGGATAGACATAAAGGAATTCTGGAGGTCAGGGGTAAGGGGCAACAGACTTCTAGGAAAACATAAACTGAACTTACAAGCTCAAATGGGCAGACTGGGTGGGCCATAGGCCCTTATCTGCCGACACTGTCTATGTATCTATGTAAACTGGACACATGTGGAGCTGGTAAACCTGGTGGCCTGTGTCGAGCCCCACACCTCCCAACTTTTTCGTCAGGTGCCCCTGCAGCCGGACAGGGTCACTGTTTGGCAGGGGATTGCTGCCAGGCTGCAGCAGATGACCAGGGTGGCCAGGACAGGGAAGCAATGTCGCCACCAGTATGGAGACCTCCTGCGGTGAGACCCAGAGTGTCTGAGGAGCCTGCAGGCATGCGTCAGGAGAGGGGCTGTTCCTCAGCCAGGTAAGTCATCTCATGATGCACGTGTGCCCTGGTGATGTACTGTGGTGTTGGCTAGGCTGCCTGGCATGCCCTGCAGAGGGGTACACTGTCATCATGTGCATCATGGTGTGGCTTTGCCAGCTGCCACTTGCATAGCAATGCAGCCATGCGGGACGTGTCGGGCAGGGGCACACCCTGTGCACAGGGTTGGGGGTGGTGGGCGGCTGCTGTGGTTGATTCCTGATGTGTGCCTGTTTTCTTTCAATTCCCAGGGCCTGAGGATCATCACTGGGTACAGGCAGCATCTGCACAGCAGGCCGTGGTAGGCCAAGGCATGGTGGGACCAGCACCAGCGGGGCTGCACAGGGCAGGTAGGCACTGTCATGGTCCTTCGCACTGTACATGGGGAGTGGTGGGGGAGTGGGTGTGGGCATGGCCACTTGTGCCATGTGCTGTGGCAGCTGTGTGTGTCACACTGTGCATGGTGCATGCCACTGTGACTCATCCATTGGACACATGTGCCAGCTGTTGGTGGGTTGGGTGTGCGCTAGTTGTCACTGTTTTTGCTGTGGTGCTGCCATGTGGCTGTCATTGTGCAGTTGGGTGGCCATTGTGCGGTGGGGACCACCTCTGTGCAATGTCATGGTGCGCTGAGTTGCTGGCAGGTGTTGGCCCACTCTCCTGTGGGTGGGCAGTATGGGCCCTTCAGGGGTGTATGTTCCCACTGCCCATTGCACACTGTGGGTGGGCATGGTTCCTTGAGACATTGCACTGATCACCTGTCCTGTCTCTTCTTATAGGTGTCCAGCCGTGGAGGCCTAGGCAGCCATTATATGGTTGGCTGCTCCGGCAGCTGATCCTCATCACCTCAACAACAATGGAGGCAGTGCTCCAGATCAGGCACCTGCTGTTGGCAGAGAGGAGGTGGCAACTATTCCAAGGGGTGCAGGATGTGTCTACTGTTAGTTTGGCTTCAGCTTTACCCTGTTTTCCCTGTTGTACCTCCTCCTACAGTCCTCCTTCCCACTGTACAGTCCCTATTCCCTGTCCCCTTGCTTCAGTACATTGTTGTATTCATTAGTATATATATTTTGACTTACCTGCCTATGTCAGTGTCTGCTTTGCAGGTGGCGTGAGGAGCCATACTGCAGTGGCCCAGTGTCTGTCCATGTGGTGTGCATGTATTGTGCTTCTGTGGTTCACTGTTGTGTGCTGCGGTGTGTCCCATTGTGGTGGTGTCCTTCCACTCAGTTGGTGGCTGTGCCTTGGGGTGCCCATGGGGCAGCTATCAGGGGTGTGTGGCAGATGTGTGCTTGGTGGTGGCACATGGCCATGGTCATTGGTTGGGTACTGGCCACACACTGTGTTGGGGCCCCTGCTTGGCATTGTGCAGCCTGTCCCATGTGATCTGCTATGCTATCTGCCTCCCGGCATGTTCAGTGACTACTGTGTGGGCTTCCTGTGTGCCTGTGTGGCATGTGTGTGCTTGGCTGCATGGTCCTGAGTGTGGCCTGCTATGGTCTGGGAGGTGCAAGGCCAGCAGACTGCAGGGGGGGCTCCCTTGGTGGCCCTTCGTTGACCATTGGCACCTCCTGTAGCCTGCTATCTATGCCACTGTTGTGTTCTGCGGACAGGTGTCTAGGTGCCTGTGTGCGCCCTGCTGTGTCCTGCTGGTGGGGGCCTCCTGTAGCCTGTCACTGTGCTTCCCTGGCTCTGTCACTGAGTCTGTTCTCTGTGCCATGCCCCCCTCTGTTGCTCTGCTCCCACAGTTGCACTGGAGCATCTCTTTCTGTGCCATGGTACAACTTTGTGCCATGGCACAACTGTGCCATATTCAACCAGGTTGCACTGGCACAGTTCAGCCTGTGCAACCTCTGAATATGGCTCCTGTTGCACCATGGCACATTGGATTTGTGCTGCGCCGGCCTTGTCCTAGCCTTTGGCACATTTCTGAATAGCTGGGCCTATTTATTTATATATATATATATATATATATATTCTGCACCCCTATAGTTAGGGTTGAGCAGGCACTTCAGTGTTAAACTTAACATTTTGCACTTTAGTAACTTTACAACCATTGAACGGATTTACATGAAATTTAGTATGTACATTAATGTTGTTTTATGCAATGAATTTCCCTTCTTTTTGAGATAGTATAATAGTATACTTATTCCCGCAAGTTATGTACGTGTGTGGAATAAATTCAATTGGACGTACATAACCTGGGCAGTTTCAGGAATTTTTTCACCAAATTTTCAAAATGACCTTTTGGGGACCTCACATCATGAACACAGGCACCGTTATTTTGTTAATCTGTCCTGAATGGTGATTTCACAAAGTAACAACGCCATTTTGTGCAACAAGTGAGGAAACATGTTTTGGTCAGGATGTAAAAATGACAGCTGTATACTGTTCATGAGGAGGTGGGAAATATGGCAATGTTGAAACTCTGAACTGAAAATATGAAAAATTGTAGAAGTTATGCACGTGTGTACAACCTGTGCAATGCACGCTCATAATGCAGTAATTTTTGGGAATTTTTTTCACCAAATGTTCAACATGGGTTTTTTGAGATTTTCCCTCATGAACACTGGCAATGTGATTTCACTAATCTGTCCCAAAAGTTTATTTCACACAGTAAGTGCACCATTCTGCACCACAGGTGCAAAAAACATGTTTCCAGCAGGATGTGAAACATGACAGCTGTACTTTTCATGAGGAGGTGTGAAGAAAGGACAATGTTGAAAATCTGGAGTGAAAATAGTAAAAACTCTCGAAGTTATGAGCATGCATAGAAACTGCTCAATGCATACTCATAACGCAGTTATTTTTGGGACTTTTTGCACCAAATTTCCAAGATGGGGTTCTTGAAACCCCACATTATGAACACTGGCACTTTCATTTCAATATTCAGTCCCTAAAGGTGATCCATGCAGCAACTGCAAAATCACCTTTTTGAACCAATTAATGAAATGACAGTGCCAGTGTAACCCCCGCTACACCCCTGGTACCCTTGACTGGGCACAATTTACTTTAGAAATGGTACCATTCCTAGCTTTGGGAATGTATACCAGTCTCATTACTGCTAGAAGTCAAAAAAGGGGTGGGAGTGTACAAAAGCAAAACTTATGACCAAACCCAGGTCCTAAGGAGAGACCATTTTGCTAGGGCTATGCTAGACCTATACATCTGAAGGGGTACCCAGTAAATCCACACACACAGAAAGCAAAAACGTAATTGTCTAAACCAGTGTTGGGGTTCCAGATTGTGACTTCATTCCAAAAGATGTTCTCTAAAGCAAGGGTGGATCCCCAAGGTTTACACATCGTGGCACAATGAATTACAGAACAACCGATTACTGTATCTGATAGAAACTCTATGTATTCCAATTTTTCATAGGACATTGAATTCTCTTCAGTGACACTAGCCACAACTGAACATTTCTTCTAGTGGCACTGGCCATAACTGAGCACACATTTCCCATATGGCATAGGACTTTAAAACTTCTTCAAGCGGAACTGGCCACAACAGAGCACACCGGGGCTCCTTACTAGTACAACCCACTCCACAGGGTAAACTTTTCTTCAGACATTGGTCACCATGTCCAAAATAACCAGGCACCCTTATGGAACCTTTAGTGCTGAACAGGTTACTTCAGATTTGGGGCTCCCTACCCCCCTTTGCTTCCAAATTCATACCCAGTCATTCTTTCAGAGTTACACCTTACACTTCTTGAACACACTTAGGTAAATGCATCTTTGAATGAACTTTCACATCCAGCATTTAGGAAACACTACTCTAGAAGTGTAAGTATCCTGAACAATGTGAATCAGTCTGCCTCTGGACCCCACAATTGCCAGCCAATATTACACTGAGAAAAGTCTCAAACTTCAGAAGAGAAACTGGTGTACCTTTCCCTTTTAACCAGAGAAATACCAAAGCACAGGTACTTTCTTCTGGAAGCACAAAGTCAAATCTACTCAGATTTAGAATAGTACAGGCAGCTTCATATTGTCCTGGATCAAACAGGGGATTGCCCAAAGGATCCATTCTCTAGTAGTCCTTTTCACCACTCTGGGAATGAAAATCAGGAGATCCTGCTGTAAACAACGGTTTCCACCACTTCTCTTAGCAGGTTGGAGTATTTCAACACTAGGTAAGAAAACAGGATCTCCTCTCAAACCCACACTGCAGCCTTCACTCCTCATACTTCAACTGCTGACTCCACACTGACAGACTTCTCTACCAAATGACCCATGATTCTTAAACTCCCCACTCACAGCCAGCTTCTGTGGTTTATGCTGCTGCAAGAATTCGAAATGACCTCATTTCTCTCAACTCAGCTGAGACCAAGTAAACAAGAGAATGAGTAGGTGAAAACACCATTTAACTAGTTATTCACCAGCTGCCTTCCCTACCTAGCACTGACATTGATGGGATTCTAGTAACTCCAGGGACTGGGTGGTTACACTAACCCCTGCCAGGCAAATGACTGTCTGTAGTCATATCTCCACATGGCACCTGGCCATCCTACCCTCTGTGTTACCTACAAGGAGGGGTGATCAGGCCCTCCCCTACCATGTGCCAGGCACAGGCAGGCAACAATAAAGGAACAGAGGCCGGTTGATGAAACTTCAGCCCATATCATATGATCTATCTATGGATGCTCAGTGGCTTCAAGAAAACTACTTGAAGCATGCCCTAATATACAGCACTGGTGACCCCTAGCCGGCTCAGGATCACCAGCCTGCCTATCCCCCTAGCTCTCTAGCTGACTAAGCTGCCTACTGGTGAATGTGTCCCCCCAAACTTCCCAGGGTACCTGTGAATAACAAAGGAAACATACATTACATTTCCCCAATATTTCCCCACAAACTCACACTGGTGAAGAAAAACATGTTAACATCCTGTTAACCATAAACAATCCTAAAAAACTCTTGGAAAAGGGGAACTCAGCTGAGCTCTAACATCCTCTACTTCTCTTCTCTTCCTTTCTTCTTCAGGAAGACCTGCAAAAGAAGAAAACACAAAAACACATTCTGCATTCCACACAGTGCCTAAACCTCCACCTGAACACTAAAGAACCCCCAAAATATTTTTCTATAAAAGTACAAAAGTAAAAAATGGAAAGTAGACATTTATACAACACATTTGGGGATGGAAGGCCCTACAAATTTCAAAACTAGAGTCAAGATTACTGTTGCCCATAGGCATGATCCATTAAAGATTCTCTCCTAGGCGGAAGCCTGCTGAAGAACAGTTAGAAAGGACTGTGACTGTATAGCACTGCAATCCATGGGGAGAGTCTTTGATGACAAATAGATTTCAGTGGATAGACTTCAAAATGTAGGATGTGTTGTGCAAAGTCTGTAAAGTAAATAAAAAAGTTGGTCTTACCAGTTCATTGAAGAATGAAAACAAAGGATTACCTTACTTCTATGAGCTGAGGTTCATCTCCTTTTCAGACCAGATGGCATCTTTAGATACTGCTGGATGATGTCTTCTGGAAAAACAAATGATGAAACAGGAAAACTGCTGGATTGATGTCATCTGGAAACCAAGTGATGGAACAGGAAAACAGCTGGGTTATGTCATCTGGAAGGCCAGGTGATGGAATAGGAGAAATGCTGGACTGACGAATCTGGATACATCTGAAGAATCCTGGAACACTAGAAGAGCTGCATCTTCATCCATGGATACTGCTGCTTCAGATGACAGACATTGGGCTGCCACCACTCACTTCCTTTAGGCATGCTGGGCATATTCACAGGGAGTGGCACCATTAAGGGTAGTACCACTTGAGGTGTGGAGCAAGGGCTATGACCCCTTCTGGGAGTTCAAAGTTGATTAGCAGCCCCATCCAAAATTTGCACAATATCCATAAACGGAGTCCTGTACATTCTTCAGAATTTAAGACAATCACTTACAACTTTGTCCCTTACACATTCTGCTGTGCCAGAGTACAAATTCTTGCTTGCCTCTTCCAACAACCAGGATTGCCTGTTCTGTTCAATTTTCTCCCAGACTCATCAAGGAAAGGATTTCTCATAGATGGCATCAGCCCTCCTACATATCAGTCTTTCCTCCTTGCTACTCTTCACTAGTCTGCGGCCCATGGCCTAGTTTGGGGGTGGCCAGTCCTGGTTGAGCCAGTGTTGCATACTTAAAGAATGAAAAAACTTGTCCCCTACCATCTCTGTGGACAGGTTACTAGATCCTTCTTCAACTGTCTCTGGCTCGTCTGAGGCAAGAGCTTGAGGCAACTCACTGAAGCCCTCAACATGAAAATACATTTCTTCATCCTCCTCTTTCTCACTTATTATCTGAGCCCAAGAGTAAGCAAACATCCTCACTCCTAAGACATTCCACTCCTCACTGGGCTCAGAGGTAGACACCTCCCAAGTCAGTGTCCCTTGCAATTTGTCCTCCACCACTAGGCTAGGACTCAAACCCTGCTTCCATGGGTCCACATATCCTTCTGTTGCACTGTCCATCTGGGACACAGGGGTGGAAACCTCTCTCTGCTCCTTTCCTTGCAGTGGATCAATATCAGTTTTACTTTTTCCTGCTGTAACACACTGTGAAGAACTTTCTCCAACAGGTTCAACCTGGTGCTGCTTGCTGCTGCAGGCACAGTCCCCTACTCAGGTCCACATGGGAGCCAATGGAATTCTTGATGCCGTCTCCGGCACTGCACCCCTGCTACTTCACAAGGCAGTCCAAGCAATGGGGTATGAGAAACACATCCCTTCTAGCCTTTAGACACTATGCACAGTCTCACTGGATAGCTAGGGATTGCTACAGCTGGAGGCAACCTTTCACCATAGAAAGCTCTCTTCATTTCTCTTAGAGCTGCCACCTCTTCTGCGATCATAGCTCAGGCATGATCTGGATACCGGGGAGTTCCTGAAGCCATGTCTGAAAGCAAACACACAGAAACTTGTTGTTACTGAATTGCTCACTAGTCACATACTGTCTCACAAAATGGCTCCCTGCTGCTGTGTTTACTTTGCTGACTCGGCCCTGTAATGGTGGCAGTAACTTTTCTCAAGCATCAAACTCTGTTCACTTGCTCAGAAATGTGTTTCCAACCTTTTCTGGCTACTGAATTTACTCAAGACTGCAACTGATTGCTCTGCTGACACATTTCAGCAAATTCATATGATTTTGAACTTGACTTTGGGATCAGCATCCATTCCCTCAAACTATTTACACATGCTTCAAGTCACTTGTAAGCCACAGTCTTTCTTTGCACAGGATTGCCTGTTCTGTTGCACTCTCCCTATACAACTCACAGTCCCTTTTTGCTTAGGAAAATGTATTACTGTTGAAACCCTTATCACCGCTCACAGTTTATGCTCAGAATTTGTGTTTGTTGCTCTTTCTCTAACAACACATCATTCTTCTCTGCAAAAAAAAAAAAAACAAATCACGCTGCTTGCACACAGATTCTGCTGGCTTGATAATCACACACAGTTTGTTTGCACAGTTAACTGATTTACTCAATGAATTCAGTAGCTGGTTCCCTCCGATGGAAAATTTCCAGCCTGGTGCCGATCCTGGGAAGGTTTCGGGGGTGGAATGGGCTTGCGGTCCCACCAATCATAGCCATGAATGCCTTGCTCACTCTCCAGTCGGTCGGACAATGGGTTGAGCCCAAAATTAGACAGTAATATTCTTTTTATGACAGTTTAGAATGCTCACAAGCCCCTCGATGGTTGATCCTGGTCTGACCAGATCGTACATCACTCTCTCTCACCTCCTTGAACACTCTGCAGTGCAGACTCTGGCCAGGGGGAAGGACTGGATGCAGTCACACCAATCACTCAACGCCATGCAAATAAGCCTCTCTCTCTCTCTCTCTCTCTCTCTCTCTCTCTCTCTCTCCTTGAATGCTCTTCCTTCATGGTGATCATCGAGCAGGAGCAAATTTAAACTGTAAACTGTAACTTTTTTTCTCAGCTGCAATTTCAGTGGCGGGAGCACCGTTTTGACCATTTTCTCCACAGTTTCTGGATAATTTCTCTAGCGACTCCCCCAATTTGCACACAAATCACATGAAACTTTCAGGCACATATCTGAGTCTGTTCCTTAAAGTTCATACTACTTTTAGCATTTGAAAACTGCAATTTAAAAGTTCTGTAAGCACTTTCTGATGCAGAGACTAGGACACACATTTCAATGCTTTACTGTCCATTGCAAGTTGACAACACACAAGTAGACCTCTGTTCTTTACTGTTCTAGAAGGCACACAAGCAACACATTTGGATGGCACTTTTCTGGGCAAAATCCTCTGTCCAAAACTTCCTTTCTGTTTGGGCTACACTGCTACCAGACAGAAGATGCTGGACATACCATCAGCAAAACATCTCTGGTTCTGTCCCCAAATTAAACAACATCAGATGAGCCCACATTTTTTGTGGCGCTCTCCCAATTTAAACATCTTCAGATGAGCCCCTACTTTTTGTAACCATCCCCCTGCTACTTTACACAGTAGGCTACCCTGGTACCCTTGACTGGGTACAGACTACTTTGGCAATGGTACCATCCCTCGTTTTGGGAATGTATACCAGACTCATTACTTTTAGTGGTCAGAAAAGGGATGTGGGTGCACAAAAGCAAAACTTATGACCAAACCCAGGTCCTGAGGAGAGAACTTTTTGCTAGGGCTATGCTAGACCTATACTTCTGAAGGGGTTCCCAGTAAATCCACACACACAGGAAGCAAAAACATAAATGTCCAAACCAGAGTTGGGGTTCTAGAGTGTGATTTTATTCCAAAAGATGTTCTCTAAAGCAAGGGTTGACCCCCAAGGTTTACACATCATGGCACAAGGAATTACAGAACAACAGATTACTGTATCTGACAGAAACTCTACGTATTCCCATTTTTCATAAGACATTGAATTCTATTCCGTGGCACTGGCCACAACTGAACATTTCTTCTAGTGGCACTGGCCACAACTGAGCACACATTTCCCATTTGGCATAGGACTTTAAAACTTCTTCAAGTGGCACTGGCCACAACAGAGCACACTGGACCTTCTTACAAGCACAACCCACTCCAGGGGTAAACGTCTCTTCAGACATTGGCCACCATGTCCAAAATAACCAGGCCCCCTTATGGAACCTGTAGTGCTGAACTGGCTAATCCAGATGGGGAGTTGCCCACCCTTTGCTTCCAAACTCATACCCAGACATTCTTTCAGAGTTACACCTTAAACTTCTTGAACACACTTAGTTAAATGCATCGTTGAATGAACTTTCACATCCAGCATTTAGGAAACACTACTCTGGGAGTGTAAGAAATTAAAGTCCTGAACAATGTGAATCAGTCTGCCTCTGGACCCCACAATTGCAAGCCAACTTTACACTGAGAAAAGTCTCAAACTTCAGAAGAGAAACTGGTGTACCCTTCCCTTTTAACTAGAGAAACACCAAAAGTACAGGTACTTTCTTCTGGAAGCACAAAGTCAAACCTGCTCACAGTTAGAATAGTACAGGCAGCTTCATATTGTTCTGAATCAAATAGGGGACTGCCCCTAGGATCCATTCTCTAGCAGTCCTTTTCACCCCTTGGGGGATGAAAATCAGGAGACCTTGCAGTAAACAATGGATTCCACCTCTTTTCTTGGCAGGTTGGAATATTTCAGGACTATGGTGAGAAAACAAGCTCTCCTTTCAGAACACACACTGCAGCCCTCGCTCCTCACACTTCAACTGCTGACACCACACTGACAGACTTCTCTACCAACTGACCCAAGATTCTTAAACTCCCCACTCACAGCCAGCTTCTGTGGCTTATGCTGCTGTGAGAGTTCCAAATGACCTATTCTCTCTCATCTCAGCTGAGACCAAGTAAACAAGGGAGTGAGTAGGTGAAAAACCTATTTTACTAGATATTCACCTGCTGCCTTCCCTACCTAGTACTGACACTGTTGGGATTCTAGTAACCCCAGGGACTGGGTGGTTACACCAGTGTTCATGAGGTGGGGTGTCAAGAACCCCATGTTGAAACTCTGGGGTCATAATTCCAAAACATGGCTGAGATATCAACATAAGTTAAAAAATCCATTGACAGCCAATATAGGGAGCTTACCTGTATTTCTCAGTTTGCAGTTCACCTTTGAAGAGTGCAGATGTGTCCTGGTCCAGAGAAGATTGCAGCCGCTGACCTCTGGAGGTAAGTATGGGGTAAGGGCTGTGAGGAGGTGTGTGCACCAGAGGGAGGGGTGGGGATGGGGAGGGGGACTTGGGGAGATGACGAGGACCATTTTCTTTATTTCAGGATTTTTTTTTTATAGAAAGACATTGGGGGACTGATTTCTTTATTTCAGGCAGTACTCATGGTGATGGAGGGAGCACACTATAACTGGGGACATTGGGAGTGGGCTCCCTAGTGTCCCACTTTGGTTGGGGCTTCTGATGACATGGAGATAGGGCACCCCATTGTCAGACATGCTTTTTGGGGGGCTACTGCTGATGCATGGATTGGGCACCCTGTTGTTGGACATGGTTGTTTTTTGTTGGGGACACTGGGAGTGGGCTGCCCAGTGTCCCATACTGGTGGGGGTCCTCTAGTGCTGACACTGGAATTGGGCACCCCAAGTCAGCAAAAAGTATTTTCTTATCATAATCCTATTTTTAATTAATGACCTAGGATCCTACGTCGCATCTCGGTATACGAAGTAGGATCCTAGGTCATATTACATGGATATGCAGTAGGATTAAAATGATTAAACACATTTTATGGTCATATTTAATCCCATAAAGTGCAGAATGCTGATCCCAATAAACATGCTACATGTGTTAGTTCCTCCCCAAAATTTCATTTTGGGATGTTTCAACATTTTTTGGGGGGAGGCGTAACTGAAAACAAGATGGCAGCCATATGAAGTAGGAATTTCTCCATATGGAGCAGGATTCCTACTTTGTTTCATATAGCTATCTTGAAGTGCTTACTGAGCATGCTCAGAAACAGTCTTTTTTTAATTTTTAAATTACAATAACTTGAAAACTGCTTGCTGCTTTGACACCAGACTAGCAAAAGTCACATCTGTGGGGATAGTCCCTCTCTACCCTGAACATTTCACACCTAAAAACCAAACCCTCTGGGCTGTAGACAAGTTCAAAGAAAAATCCCAGCAAAGTCAATCAGCGAAAATATGATTTTTTCACTTCTCTGTAACTCAGAGACTGCACATCCAACTGTAACAAAACGTGGCAAATCAAGAGATCTACGCCAATGCACATACCAAATGTCATGTAAATCCATCAAATGATTGTAAAGTTATTAAAGTGCAGAATTTTGAGTTTAACATTGAACTGCTCACTCAACCCTAACTAAAGGGGCGTGACTGCGCCCCCATAATATCTATATATATATATATATATATATATATATATTCATTACCAAAAAAATTGTTAATGCATCAGTTAGGGTTGAGGCAATAGAAGTAGAAAAATGAGGCATTAGGGTTTCAAACACTACACCACCCCACTCCCTACCACTCTGTTCCCCCACTCCTCCACAGACCAACAGGCATTGGGGTGCACCTTGGGTCATTGGCCCCAACTCTTACCCCATTCCATGTGTAAGGAATCTGAGATGGTACAATGTAGGAGAATGAGGTGAGAGGCCCAATGACCCCAAGGCACACAACACCTGTTGGTGTGTGGATGGTGGGGGTGGGGTGGGGTTTTAGGGGTAGGGGGTGTTATGGTTTGAAACCCTAACACCTCATTTCCCCACCTTTGTTGCTTCAACTCTAACTGATGCATTAACAAAGTTTTTTGCAAAATATTTCCTTAGTTTCTTAGAAAGTGTAATGTTACCCTTATATGTTTGCAGAATCGCAGAAGGCTCTGTGATCAGTCTATAGTGTTTTGTGGTTGCATCTCCCTATGGGAGTGCAGGGCCATCCAAGCTCTGCACTCCCATCATGCTTCCATCACCCATAATGGTTTCCATTTATGGGAGTGCAGGGCCCTACAGCCCTGTGTTTACATCTATCCATAAGTGTAGAGGCAGTGTTATGAACTGTCATCTCCCAGTGGAAGTGCAGGTCCCTCAGAGCCCTGTACTCCCAGTACTGCATAATGGAGGGCCCTGCACTCCCATTACTGCAAAATGGTATCCATATGTGGGAGCGCAGGGCCCTTTGGGCCCTGCACTTCCACCCACCCATAAGTATAGAGAAACAGCACAGACCTAGAGATATTCCAAGTAACCCTTGTGATGCAAATGGTGAAATATCTCCGTAAAAATAGCAACACTGGAAAAAATGCCACCACAGTTGTAATCATGGCTTGGCAACCTATATGAATGCTTAAGCTGCATTTAGTGAAAAATCCATATCTCAAACTGTTTTCAAGATATAGGTGCTGAAAGATACTGTGTCCATCACAATGTTATCCTATGGGAAATTTCCAAACTTTGAAATGCTATAAGTATGGAAGCAATGTAAATTTTATCACCAAACCAGCAAAAGTCACATCTGTAGGGTAAGCCCTTTCTACCCTGAAAATGTTAGCCTGATATTCCAAACCGTTTCTTTGTAGTGAAGTGGCAAAGAAACAGTACTTTAGAAATCTCTTTTCGTAAACTGTCAAAATCCTTTTCCATGAGACAAATCCCTTTTTGTGAGATGTCAAAATCTCTTTTTGCATTGCAAAAAGAGATTACCTGCAGGGCTATCTTGTCTGACAACTCAAGTCCCTTTACATGAACTGTCAAAATCCCTTTTCGCGATCTGAATCCCTTTTTGTGAGGTGTCAAAATCCCTTTTCACATAGCAGAAAGGGATTTCTGGCAGGACCATCTGGTCCCTCAAATCCAAATCCTTTTCATGATGTGAAGAGAGATTTTGACACCTCATGATAAAGGGGAATCAGCTCGCTAAAGGGATTTTTATCAGCTCTAAAAGGATTTGAGCTGTCGAGCAGTAACCTGTGAGTAATCCTTTTTCATAATGCAAATTTGACACCTCACGAAGGGATTCAGCTTCGCAAAGGGATTTTGACAGCTCATGAAAAGGGATTTGAAAAATGAATCCCTTTTCGTGAGGCATCAAAATCCCTTTTCGAAAGCCGAATCCCTTTTCACGAGGTGCCAAAATCCATTTTCACATCATGAAAAGGGATTACCCACAGGCCATCTGATCTGACAACCCAATAGCTTTTTGTGAGCTGTCAAAATCCCTTTTCGCATCACGAAATGGGATTGGAAGTGAGTTGGGAAAAGGGATTTTAAAAATTAAAAATAAGCATTCCGGGGCCACAGTAAAGTAAACCGAATGTAGAGAACTGTAACGGACATCCACATGAGCAAAATACATACTTTGCTGTCTCCAAAAGATATCCCTGCGTAAAGTTATGACATTTTGTTTTGGGCTATAAAAATGAAAACAAGATGGCGGCTCGCGAAAAGGGAATTTTTTTCTCACGGAGGTGGATTTAATGAATCCCCTTTTGCAAGTGATGAAAATCCGGGGTCATGTGATGGCATCCATCTAAGCAGCAGCTGGGATACTGAGCTCCCCCCTCTGGCCGCCTTTATTGTGCAATTTTATAGTACATCCCGAAGTTTTTCCGGTAAATTTAACCAGAAAGCAGCAGTACTAATAGCCTGCCATCGTTTGGCGATTTCATCTCAAGAAATTAAGCCTTTGCTGGGTCACGATGGAGGTGGATGGGAAACAGGCCCTAACTAAGCACACTCCCCCTGCATCCCCGGAGAAGGCCGCGAAAAAGCAAAGAAACCAGGCCCTCACTAGGCCGGACTGCTGGAGGAGATAAGATACTGCAACCCACCCCACTGACGGAGGATAAATTCTCCAAGAACTCAACCTCTGAAGGACCTTTTGTGGAATTGACTGGAGAGCTCAAGTCATTGCGCAATGACCTCCTCTGTCTCTAAAAAGGTCTCGATGTGGAGGTCAGGTCGCCTCGGAGCAGTGGAGATCCAGGCCGAGACGGAGATAGTCGAGCTCAGGCAGCAAGTGAAGAGGCTGCAGCTTAAAACTGAGGACTTGAGGCGAAACCGCCAAAATAATCTGCTGATAATGGGCCTCCCTGAGCTGGAAGAAGGCCCAGACCTCGTGGCTTTCCTGCAAAATTCTCGTTAAAATAGTGGGCCCATCCCTATTAGTACCTCCTACCACCTTGAAAGGGCTCATCCTCATTGCGCCTCGACCTGCAGCTGGATCTCCTCACGCCCAGTCATCATGAAGTTCTCAGTTATGTGGAAAGGCAGCACGCTTTTTCTGAAGGCCCGAGAACTGAAAGAGATTCTGTGGGGAGCATCGAAGATCCGAATGCCCAGGACCTACCTGAAGAAACCGAGAAGAGAGCATGATCACCCTGTCGCGGTAAAGTTAATAGCGCAGCGATCCCATTCAGGATGGTATACCCTGCAACTTTAAAAGTGACTGTCGGAGGTTCATCTACCAGTTTTGGCACTCAAGCTGCCCATAGGAACTTGCCAATAGACTGCCTGACCTGTTCAAAGGGCCTGGCTGAAAGACTTCACTGTTAACTCTGGATGGCTGCTTTAGGGCTCTCTTGAATTAACATTTTTTCTTATTTTAGACTTTTGCCTGTGTCTGGTTTTTCCCTGGTTGTTTGGTTTTCTGGCCTCTCGTTTGTGAATGGCTATCTTTTTCTCACCTACCTCTGTCTCTGCTCTCTCTGTCATCCTTTTCCTCAGTGTTCTGGCTGTCCTGGTCTTTCTTCTTGGGTCCTCTCCGTGGGCTGTCTGTTGGGGCTGGAAGGAGATGGATCGCTGGGATTGGGTCTTGGCTGGGTCTCCCGGTTCCGTTTTTGGTTTGCATCCCCGCGGTGGAACTTTTGTTTGGTGGTTGCGGTTTCCGGGTGGGAACTTCCTGGATGACGGACGCTTTGGGTCCTCGGTTTTAGCAGTCCCTCGGAAACAGCAACCCTTGATCTGGTTGTCCCATGAGCTCTCCCTATCGCCCACTTGGATTGGCATATGAATGACTGGACCTTCTGCTATCCATGGTCTGTGTGGACTCGGTGGGTGTGCCAATCACTTGCTATGGTGGGGAGACGATGGGACTTATGCTGGCTCATTTAGGCGATTGGGGCCTGGCTTTCATTTTTATAGCTTGGGATTTAGATGCTCTCCTATCTGTTCTGCTTTTCTTTCCTTTCCCTTCCTCATGCCCTACCCTTTCTCGTTTTGCCTTGCTTTGCTTTATTTATATGTCGGAGGGCTGGGGTGGGGGAAGGTGGCTGTGGGGAGGACTTGAGTGGGCTTGCTCGCTGGATGTGGAATTAACGAGCCGTGTGTTGGGAGATAGCTAACCTCTGCCGGGGCTGGGTTGGGGAAGGATTGGGCTTATTATCGTTGGGGTTTTTCTTCAATTAGGGTACACCTGTTCTTTTGCAGTATATGGGTACTGCCTCCTGCCTGGGCGGTTGGAGGTCATGGGATTAAGGAGGTTCGTGATCGGGGTGACAGACTATATCTTGGACTATATTTGCTCAGACCTCCAACTGTATATAGTTTTTGGGGTTTATAGTTGGGGTTGTTTGTGGGGGGTTAACATATGGCATGCTATAGTACTGGTTTCTCTGATTTTTATAGGGGTGAGGAGGGTTTCTCCTGGCATTTTCTGGCTTTCTACTAAGCCTAGGATTCTGATTGGGGGAAGGGGTATGTGGGTTGGGGGGTTACGGATTGATATTCCATTTGACTTTTTTGTATGTAGGTCTGTCTGTTCAAATGGCTTTTTTCTGGTTGATATGGCTATCGGTGGGATGGGGGAATGGGGGGACTGTTTCCCCAAGAACTGGTCTTCTTCATTTTTCTGGTTTTTGGGCTTTTTGGGGGATGGGAGGGGAGGGAGAGATACGGAGTATGATTGGGATGGTGGGTCTCATCTCTGGCCTGTCCTATAAGGTTATCTCCCGGGGATTAGGACAGCTCAACATGTTTCTGGGGTTGTAAGGTTGGGGGTTTGTTCTTGGGTTATTACCGATTGGTTTGGACTGTACAATTGGGTCAGGTTACTATGGAACTCAGGGTTTCAGACCTTTATATGGGGGGTGCACCTTGCTACTGTATGTGACAACTGTTCTGTCTGGATATCTGATTGGTTTAATATATTTTTAAAATGGCTAGAAATACAGTTAAATTAGCGTCTTGGAATGTTAGAGGGCTTAGGGATCGGGTCAAACGTCTGCAGACTTTTAACCACTGCTCATTGCTCCACATTGATATCCTTTTTTTGCAGGAAACACACCTATGTCACGATGAAGCTAGGTTGCTTTCTCAATCTGGTTTCTCTCAATTCTATCTTGCTGGGAACTCTTGTTTTAGTAAAGGGGTGGCGATTCTTCTCAAAAGGCATGTTCTGTTTACCAAAAACCTAGCTCTCTCGGACCCAGAAGGGAGATATGTCCTAGTGAAGGGTAACCTAAACGGAGAAAACGTAGTTCTTGGCTCAGTGTATGGACCGTTGGGGGGGAACCCTGAGTTTTTTGTGACTTTGGCAGATAAATTGGCTAGTTTTTTGCCTGCTCAAATTATACTGGGGGGACTGGAATGTACCTTTCTCACCGACGTTGGATAGGGAACCTCAGGACAAACGTTTGCCTTCCCCGGCTCAGAGAGCTTTCTGGGAAATGATCTCGATGTTGGGTCTGGGTGACCCTTGGCGCCTTGCTAACCCTTCCTGTCGTGCTTTTTCCTTCCAATCCCAATCACATGGTACTAAGTCAAGATTGGATATGGTATTAGTCAGTCTCTCTTTCCTCCCAAATGTCTCTCTGTCTGGTATTGAACCGATCATCGTGTCAGATCATGCTATAGTTTGGGTACAAATGTCCCTAAATCCTGATTACTCTCGTGACTCTATGTGGCAACTAAATACTCAGTTACTAAAAGACCACCAAGGTGTCTCAGAAATCAGTTCCCGGATATCTCTCTTTCTGGCTGACAATATGAACTCCACCCCTAGAGTTGATATGATATGGGGAGCTCTAAAGTGTTATCTCAGGGGCGACTTTATCAAAATGGCTTCTTTTAGAAAGAAGACACGTTTAGCTAGGTCGTTGGAGCTGGTAGGCAGGATTAGGGAGTTAGAAAGTAGGTATTCGTCAACTTCCTCGGTGTCGGATCTCAAGGAGCTTCTCTTAGTCAAGAATGAATATTCAGATCTTCTGAAAGAGAAAACAGAATACTGCCTGGTGAAAACCCAGGCTAAATTCTGGATCTCGGTGAAAAATCTGGTAAGTTATTGGCTTTGCTCATGCAGCACTTGAGACTCGAGATCATCCTTCCTTGACCTCCCATCTGGTAATACTGTCTCTTCGCCTGAGATATTGCATGTCTTCAAAGAATATTATTGGTCTTTATAGTTACTCCCCGGCATTTTATCCTATAGCAGACGTCAAAGAATACATAAGAGGAATAGGTGTCCCGTGCATATCAGAGTCCCAGCAAGCGAGTCTACTAGCCCCTATTTCAGCTGAGGAAATAAGGAGTACTATTGCTTCTTTGGCCCCAGACAAGGCGCCGGGTCCGGATGGATTTCCGGCAAACTTTTACAAAGTCTTTGTTAAGGATTTAACTCCCATTCTTCTTAAACTATATAACTATCTCCCGGTTTCATCTGAGCTTGATCCTGCCTTATTCGAGGCTATTATAGTTTTAATCCCCAAGGCAGACAAGGACCCCTCCGATCCGGCTGGTTACCGCCTATCTCCCTTCAAAATTATGATATTAAAATACTAGCTAAAATACTCGCTGAAAGGATCAAGAAGATCTGGTTGGAGCTTCTGAGCCCTGAGCAGACTGGTTTTGTTTCCGGGAGGTCGGCGGCTGACCATCTGAGGACCTTGTCACACATTTCTCAGTATGCCCGGTCTACCTCAGGTCCAGTTGCTTTAATCTCTCTTGATGCTGAGAAAGCATTTGACCGGATTGACTGGTCTTTTTTATGGACAGTAATGTAGGAAATGGGCTTTCCGACTTCCTTTTTGAATATGATACAGGTATTTTATAATTGCCCCTCCGCTAAGATTTACTGTAATGGGGTCTTGTCCCCCTCTTTCCGTCTTTTTGCTGGTACCAGGCAGGGTTGTCCCCTTTCTCCCTTGTTGTTTAATTTATATCTGGAGCCTTTACTGATTAAACTTAAGTCGTCTCCTCGAGTGAGAGGTATCAAGCTCCAAAAACGGGAATTAGTTCTGTCTGCGTATGCAGATGATGTCTTGCTGCATCTAGTAGATCCGGTAACATCCTTAAAGGCAGCCCTCGATATTATCAGGCAGTTTAGCTCCTTTTCTGGTTACAAATTAAATATCTCTAAATGTGAGATTTTTCCTTTAAATAATTATACGTTTAAGCAAGATTTTCTTTCCTTTGGAATGAGGTGGACCTCCAGATCAATTAAATATCTTGGAATTTACTTTTCCACTGACCTCTCTCTTCTGAAAAAATTAAATTTGATTAGAGTCAGAGACTCGATTAGCCAGGACCTACAACGTTGGTCAGCCCTCCCTATTTCACTTTGTGGCAGAATTAATATTATCAAAATGAATGTTCTTCCCCGGATCTTCTATCCATTGAACCTTACCAATCTCTGGGTCCCTCTTTCCTTCTTTCAACAGCTTCACCGATTACTTTCTAATTTTATTTGGCAGGGGAAGGGTGTGCGATGCTCTTATGCCACCTTATCGCTCCCTAAGGACAGGGGTGGCTTGAGGCTCCCTAACCTTCTTCTATATTACTGGGCGGCCCATTTGTCTAAGTTAGGAAGATGGTTTTCCATGAATACTGAGAGCCTTTGCCCAATCTGGCTTCAGTTGGAGAAGGCTTTTCTCTCTGAACTTAGAGTTGATATGTCTGCTTTATTCTACCAGTCCTCGAAAGCTCTCTCACAGTAGGTCTCTGACGATACGGTGACAGTTTCTCTTAGATTGTGGGCACAATGTCTCAAGTTCTTTCGGATCTCCAATCTTATGGATTTAGGGCAGCCGATAGTTCTCAATCCCAATATCAGATTGGGGAATTCTTGGATAGGACCAAGTTGGCTCCCACAACTCAAAGATTCTAGGGTGGAACACCTGTTCGGTCAAGACTCGCTCCTTATGTCAGATGATATTCTAACGAGGTTTGATATATTAACCAAAGGTATTTTTAAGGTGTTCAAACTCTGGCACCTGGTGGGTAACAAATTTGGTACTACGGTTAGACATTCGGTGGTACACCCCTTTCCAACTAACATTATTAGCCTTGCCTCTCAGCCTCATTCCGTCTCGCGGATTTATTCCTATCTCCTGAGTTTTAACTCACAGGAGGATGTTGGGGGTCCCTTGGTCTGGACACGTCTTCTTCCTGAAGATGTTCCGCTCTGGAATAATTTTTGGCCTAATTTACATAGATATCATACTCAAGACAGGTTTCGGTTAGTACAGTATAATATTGTTAATAACCTTTACTATACTCCTGTTAAACTTTTTCAGCATAAGCTGGCCTCTGTCTCGGACTGTTTCAGGTGTTTACAAGCCGAGGGTAATCTAATTCACATTTTTTGGGAATGTCCTAAAGTCGCCCCACTGTGGTCCCTGATCCGGGACAATTTGGATCCCCTTCTGGGCCTGAGCAGGTTTTTCTGCCCCAAAATTTATGTGCTGGGTGATTTCTCTTATATAGATAGTGTGGAGCGCAGATACCATATGGCCTGAGTATCCATGGCAGTCAAGAAGCTGGTTTTAAGACATCGGAAGGACCAGCTGGTTGTATCATATGCTGATTGGTTAAAGGAGTTAATGTTGTATCTCCAATCAGAAAATGTGATTGCCAGCTATAAGGATGGTATGGATTTATTTCATAAAAGATGGGGTAAACTCCAGTCTTTATGTTTGCCTTAATATCAAGGTCTGACGACCCGATCCCTTGGCCCTCATATAGCATGTATAGTGTCTTTAGGTTTCCTTTGTGTTATTGTGGATCCTAGACCTGTTCCCTTTCTTTTGTAAGTAATTTAGATTGCTTTAGGTTGCTAAGTTACTCTGTAAATAGGCTGTGATATCCAGATTTCAGGTGTTTTGTGTTTGTGGTCCTTTGCTGGTGCACCCTTGGGAGGAGGGAGGGAAGGGGGGTGTGTGGGGGATTATGTATTTCCTGGAATTTTGGCTGTATGATATGTATTTCATGTCTTCCTTACTTCTTTTAAGCACTTCCTGATATCCTGTACATTTGTTTAATGGGGAAGGGGGTTTGGTTTTGTTATGTCCTTCTGGTTTTATTTTTTGTTGTTTTTCTGTTTGGTTGTATTGTTCGAAACTAATAAACTTAAATTTCAAAAAAAAAAAAAAGTGGTGAAAATCCCTTTTCATGAGTCCTTAATCCCTTTTCACACCATGCAGCTATCCAAATGACTGAATTGAGCATGCTCAGAACCCGACATTTAAAAATCAAATAGCTTTGGAACGGATTGATATTTTTTCACCAAACCAATGCTGACTTGTTCTTTTTTGGACAAGCTCCTTCTACCCTGAAATTTTCAGACCACAATTCCAAACAGTTTAGTCATAGGACAATAAGGAAAAAAACAGCCAAAACGGGCAAAAAAAAAGCAACTTTTACCATTTTTTTCACTATGTGCAGCACGAAATATGTAAATCCAATCAAAACAAATCTTGGTACATCAAGAGATCTACCCCACAGAACAGCACATACCAAAGTTTGTGCAAATCCATTCAACAGTTGCAAAGTTATTAAACTGCAGAATTTGAGGATTAACATTTGACTGCATATTCAACTCTAACTATAGTGGCACTACTGCACCACTATAATATATAAGGGATATGCAATGGAAGCAAGTGTAATAAATGATTTATCTGTACAAGAGCAGTTTCACCACAGGTAACCTCATGAGTGGCGTAAGCCAAGAGTAAGGTGTCCAAGGTCAAACTGCTCGAGTGCAGATAAATCATTTATTGCATGAGTTTTCCATTGCATATGCCATTTATGCAGTTCTTTTGTTTTTGCTTTTGTATGGGGCATTTGTTTGTCAAAGTGAATAAAAATTTAATTTTCTGCCATTTTTTGCTGATTATAGAAAATCTAAAAGGAATCTACAAATGAAACACCACTCATTGTGTAGATATGTTTATGCTGAACAACTTTGATGCTCAAAGTACCATATTATATTTTTTGTTTTTAAGTTATTTGCATTTGTTTGATGAAAAAGTGCACACAAATTAAATTTTCTGCTGTTTTTTGCTAATTCTGAAAAAACTAAAAAGTATCTATAAATGAAACACCACTCATTTTGTAGGTATTTTTGTGCTGAATAAACTTTGTGCTCACAGTACCATGCTATAATTTTTCATTTTAAAGTTATTTACATTTGTTTGTGGACAAAATGAAAACAAAATGAATTTTCTGCTGTGCTTTTGCTAATTATCAAAAAATTTAAAAGGTATCAATAAATAAAACACCAATCATTTTGTAGATATTTCCATGCTGAACAACTTTCATGATCACAATACCATGCTATCATTTTTCATTTTAAAGTTATTCGCATTTAAATATGGTTAATACTGCTACTGAGGCCGAACATTCTAAGTGACATAAACACTGTGGCCCAGATATTCAAACTGCGCTCAAAAGTAGCACAACAGCAGGAGCAAGCACAAACCAGTTGCGCAAATGCGCAACAGGTGCGATATTCAAACATGGAGCAGAGCAAATTGCTCAAGCAACCAACGTCTCAATATCGCACATACTGCGCCATCGTGCAACCAGGTAGGAGAGGCTGAGCCAAAATGCTGCGCTATGGCGCAACCATGGAAGCTCAGCTGAGCAGTGCAGAGCTGCCATAGTGCAAGCACAGCCCCTCCAGAGCAATGGAACTGCACATCCAGGGAGGCAGGTGGGGCCCACCGCCAGCCATGCCACACATGGGCACAGGAACTCACTGCAGAACCCACACCACACTGGCACAGCCCAAGCACAGCATCACTGGGGGTGGGACGGATGATCCACGTGCCCATGGGGACAAGCCAACTAAAGCATAGCAGAGCCATGACACCCCAGCACAACCACTGGCAGGCAGAGTGTGCCACACCCAGGGGGTTGACAACCACAGTGCACATCAGTCCCCCCCGTACACACAGCACAGTGTGCACCGTGCCCCCAAGACACCGCTCATGTGCAGTGACAGACACTACAGGAAACACCATGCACCCCCCGTGCCACACATCAACCCCATGCTGCAGAGAAGCAGACCAGCCAGACCCACCCTGTGCACTCAGCAGTGGGTGGCAGCAGATGGCAAGAGCAACAGAAAGGCAATGCTATGCTGGTGATACCTCCCCATGGACACACACACACACACACACACACACATATACCCAGGACCATAGTAGCCCAGATGGCATGTACACCCCTGCAACGGAGCACCCAGAGCCAGTTGCAAAGCAGACACCAACACAGCAGTTGTACCAAAATAGAAATGTATATTTAAATAAAAACAGTGAACAACAAAGGTCGAACTATGTACAAGTTGGGGGGGGACGGGTAAAAGGCAGGGGTGTTCAAGGGGAAGGGAATAAAAACTTGGAGAGGGAAGGCAGGGTGAAAGGGATGGGTGAAGGTGAAATGAAAGGTGGGCTACGGCCCAGCTGGCTCCTGCTCCTCCTCCTGCTGGCATCCCCTCCTGTGCCTGCACTGCCATTCCCCCTGGCACTGTAGGGCTTGCAGGACCTCCTGGTTGTCCAACACCACCTGGGTCAGGCGCCGCAGATCATGCGCCATGCGCCGCAGCACATCGAGGCCTAGGAAAATGGGAACACAGTCAATGGCTGAGACTGACCACAACCCTGAACACCACCCAACCTGCAACCCATCTAACCCAATGTCCTGCACATGTGATGGCATGCACCCACCCACAGTGAACATGCACATAGCCATCACAAACAGGCAGCACCAGCCATGGCACCACTCACCACACACACTGCCCACGCCAAGCACCGCACAAACCACGCTTGTCATGTGATGTGGCAACGTGGTGCGATGCCAGTTACACAGCTATGTGCCCAGTGCATGCCTGGACCACCTGTGATGCATACACAGACGTGTCGTGATGCTGCACTGTGATGCAGGTCACCTGTGTCACGCCTACATACATGGAGACATAGACAGTGTCGGCAGATAAGGGCCTATGGGACACCCAGTCTGGCCATTTGGCCTTGTACGATCACCTCTTGTCCTATAAGTCCTGCCCTCACCCTGACCTCCAGAAGTCCCTCATGGCAACCCACGATACTATATCCCGTGACCAAGTCAGCCCCACCACATCCTCTGGCAGGGTGTTCCACCGTCCACCACCCATCATGTGAAGAAACACTTTCTCATGTTCCTCTTAAACAAGCCCCCAACTGCATCCCATGCCCTCTAGTCCTGGAACATCCCTTACGCTTACAAATATTGTTTCCTGCACTCTGTTCCCCTGTACAATACTTGTATGTCCCCATCATATCCCACACCCTGTCCCTCCAGGGAGTACATGTTCAGTTCCGTCAACCTGTCTGCATAGGACTTGTGATGCAATCCATGCACCATCCATGTCGCCTCCCAGTGAACGCCTCCACCCAGTCCCTGTCCATAAGCAGGTATGTTCTCCGGAACTGTACACTGTACTCCAGTGTGGGGACTCACTACTGTTTCGTATAGTGGAACTATGACCTCCCCTTTGGTTGTGTCCAGCATGGTTGGTGGTCCTGCCCCCCCAGCATGCAATAGCATCCATGACGTAATGATACTCACACTCCTCCAGCAGCTCGGTCTGCCGCTGCTGCTGCTGCTGCCGCCGCTGCTGCTGCTGATGCTGCTGCTGTGGCCTGACAGCCTGTGGCACTGGGGCCCTGGCATGGCCCACATCACCATTGTCCGGCGTCCTCACCATCCGGCCTGTGGGAGACATACGGTGAGACAAACATCAGTGTGACTCAAAAGCAGAGTGCCCCCTGCCCCAGTGAGACTGCCTGCCCACACAGCCATAACCATCCATCGCACAGCTGCACACACTGACACACCGATGCACAGCCACCCAGGCACACACACCCTACAGAGAATATAGGTGAATAGATGGTACACTCCACGTGGCCTGAGCACCAGGCCCGCCTGGCATGGGAGCGCAGCCGCGTCAGTAGTTCTGGTCCTCCGGGAGATCACTGTACCGTGCCGCACTGCTCAGCAGACCGCCCCGCCAGTGACCCCACCAGGTCAGTGGCCACTTGCTGCCACAAATGGGTCCTAGGTCCGGTGAGGGGCCTCACCATATAGTCCCCTCATAGTGGGGCTCCACTAGGGCCACCAGGTTGGCCACTTCAACTGGGCTCCAGGACACCGCCCTCCTCTAGCCATGGCCCCAACTTTGCAGCAGGCAAATGGGCGCCCGGCTGCGCTGTGACCCCACGTGGAGTTGTTGCGCAATAGACCAGACAGGCTCCAATTGCGCTGTTCACACAGCGTCATTATTTAACATGGCGCCTGTAACCAGACAGCGCAATAGGATGTACATACGGCATGCCCACAGCGCCAGGGGTCAGAGGGCATACACAAGGTCACGGCAATGACGCAAGGCTACGCACAGCGCCATGGGATGTATAGGCATCCTGTGCGACTGCTAAGCATAGCACCAGTGCCACAGTGGACTATCGCGCAGAAGTGCCACAGTGCCATATAGTGCCCAGTGCTGTAGTGCCACTGGCACAATGGTGGCCATGGCCAGAATCGCCTATCGTGCTCAGCAGGTCTGCAGCGCGATCGACGCATGCGTAACCTGTCGGGCATGCGCAATGCAGTGTAGCACACAGCCACAAACATGCGCCATCGGCTCAGCCGGACCTTCCCTATTGCGCTAAGCGCAAATACGCGATATTCAGCCGACATATGCAAATCAGTTGATCAGCCATGCAAAGGCGCAGTGGCGCGATTAGCATGTCATTAAAGTTGCGCCACACCCCATTTGCATGTGTTGCGCTATAAAAATGCGACACTGGGTTGTGGCGGCCAGATTTGGTTATTGCAGGTGAGAGGTGAGTTACATGCTGTGTGATGCTCAGGACAATGCTCATGGGCAGGGGTGCTGGAGGATGTCATAGGTTGAGGGGGCTGAGCATGATGAGGGCACTTAGGAAGGGGCAGAGGGCACCCTTTCCATCAGTATCTGCCATGCGGAGAGGAAAGGGGGGGCTTGCCCCCACCCCCCAGCCTGCAGCCATGCTCATGGGGAAATGCTGTGGACTGCACAGTGACAGGTGTCCACTTCCACCCATACAGATCACCATGACTGACGAGAACCAGGCTGAGGCTGTGGACGGCGGGTGTAGGAGGAGGCCGAACTTCACCACAGCAGAGACTGAGGCCCTTCTCCAGGCCTACCTGGAGGATGAGCCGCTATTGAGTGGGCGGAGGGGCACCCCTCAGCAGCGTGCAGCTGCATGGGAGGGGGTAGCTCTGGCCGTCAACCTGCACGGAAGCCACCAGCGCTCCGTGCAGGAATGCCACAAAAGATGGGGACTGACCGCAGGAGGCTGAAGGAGAAGGTGGCAGCTTCAGGGTGGCACGTGCTGCCACTGGTGGGGGACCACCGGTGGTGTTGCAGCTGACCCCGACCGAGGAGACACTGGTCGCGGCCATGCAGCCGAGTGCCATTGCAGGTGTTCCAGGCGGAGGATTCCAGACGGGTGGAAGCCCATCACTGCACGGTATGACATGGTGATGTTGTGGGGGGGGCTGTTGTTCACATGCACTCACATGTACTCTCATTCTGTTTCAGATCCTGTTCATCTGCAGGAGACAGTGGTGGTGGGTGCTGACAGTGAGGCAGACCTGCTGGACCAGGAGGAGGGACCATCCACCTCCGCCAGCAGCCTGCAGGCACTGCAGCAGCAGGCTGGCTGGGCCCAACAACTCCGCCCGGCAGTGATACGGGTGCAGGGGTGCACAGCCTGTGTCACAGCAGTCTGGCATGCAGGTGTGCCAGCATGCTGTGCCTATGGCAGTGCACGCACCGGCACTATTGATGATAGCAGGCCTGCAATGGCCAGTGGATAGTGTGTCCCACGAGGGATGCATGGCAGGCCATCACGTGCCCCTGGCCCGTCCTGCTCCACACCTGTGTACCAGCATGCTGGCACAGTCACAGGCTGGGCCTGTCAGCACCGGTGGGGCAGCATCGGTGGCTGAGCAGGTGTCTGGCACTGTTGACAGCACAGGGTGGAACAGGTGGACCTGGGGGCTCCAGCAGTTGGAGGGCGGCAGCAGCAGTTGCACACCAGGCCTGGGGGGACAGCGTCAAGCAGTGGCACTTGTCCACCGCCCTTAGATCCGCCCATACCTGGTCCTGGCGAACAGCGGCCACCCTCAAGGGGTGCTGTGCACCAGGACCATCCACACCCTGGGGGTCACGATGCCATTGGGGCACAGTACCCTTTGGATGCACACACCCGCCTGCTGCAGGAGTCGGTACAGCTGCAGGGGCGGGTTGCAAGGTCCGTGGAGGCACTGACTGTGTCCGTGGAGCGGCATAGCAGGGAGTGTGCTCGGGACCGGGCCGAGATGGTCCATATGCGGACGGATGTGACCGCTGCCATCGACAGGCTGACCCAGGCAGTGGTCTCTGTGGCGACCGCATTGACCACACTGTCTGGTGACCCTGTACCACGCACCCCACACAGTGCGCACTCCACTCCCTCGCCTCGGCGCGCCATGTGACACCAGGCCTGTCGACGCCGGTTTCTGCTGGGCATCCTGAGCACCCCTGGTGCAAGTTTGTTTGGCGGGATGCAGACCCTGTGCCGGGCAAGGTCGCGGTCGGCACTGGGACCCCTGGTGGTGCACTAGCGCCACCCGATGTAGCCCCTCGCGCAGCCTGCCAGTGCTGCTAGGCCCACGGCGGGGCCGCCCACGCATCCGTGGTGGCTGTGGGACAGTGCTCCCTGACTGAGCTGTCTCCAATGCAGGCCCTGTCTGGTGCTGCCTGTGTGCAATGTGTGTCATGGTGGGCAGTGCACTGCTGGGTGCTCTGCTCACCAAGCTGACACACGGACCACCTGCACACCTCTCCCAACTGCTGTCCACAGGTGCGTGTGGATGATGATGCCTGCATTGCACTGTACACCAAGGTGCAAGGTTGCCCAGGTCCTGACACACGTACGTGGACAGTCCAGGTGGTGAGGGTGGTTGGTGGTGCTGTGTGTTGGCGTGTCATTTCCGCAGTGCTGTGCTGCTGCCCCTGTATGCTGCCTGGTGTGTGTGTGTGTGTGTGTGTGTCCATGTGAGTGCTCACCCCTCTCTGATGGTGTGTTGGTATGCCTGGACCCTTCAACTCCCCTGACCTTCATGCACGGTGTGTTCCCTTGTGTGCCTGTGGTTTCGCGATGGACAGTGTTGCCTGCACATGTCCCCTTGACTTACCTGTGTTGTGCGAGTGCTCTTCTGCAATGGTGTCCCGGTGCAGCTGGGCCTGCCGTGTCAGTCGGGGTCCCTCCGTCCTGGGGCGGCCATCACCCACATCACCGGCGCCACTGGGCGCCCCATCGCTGTCCCCTCTTGGACCTGTACGGCTATCCCATTGTCTTTGGCCATGTTGTGCAGGATGCAACAGGCCAGGAATATCCCACAGGCCTCTGGTGGCTGTACTGTAGGCTCTGCGGAGGTGTCCAGGCATCGGAAGCGTGCCTTGAGTATCCCAAACACCCGTCTCGATGATGTTCCGCAGGTTCTGCGCAGCTCTCATTGAAACCATGCTGCGCTAGTCGCGCGCCTGCATAGTGTGAGCAGCCAGGGACGGAGTGGGTATCCACAGTCACCTGTGTGGAGATAGTGGAGATCAGTGTCAGGTAAGGTCCATATTGCCCTTATCCTTATGTGCCACTACCATGGCACCTGTGTCATTCCCACCCTTGCACAGGGTTTGCATTCCATACATGTGTACTCACCCACTAGATGACCCGTGGGGATGTTCCCACTCTCGAATCGATGGCACAGTGCAGATTCATGCCATATGAAGGCATCATGTGCTCCGCCAGGGTGTGTGGCACAGACATTGATGATGCGCCCAGTGGCATCACACACCATCTGGCAGTTGACACTCGAGAAGCCCTTCGGGTTGCGATATGCTTGTCGTCGGGGCCAGGTGGCGTCGCGAATGGCCACATGGGTGCGATCTATGGCCCCTAGCATGCCAGGCATATGTGCTGCCCTGTGGAACTCCTGCATGTTTGCTGTCGCTCTGCGCGGTGCTGGGGAAATGGATGTACTCCGCAGCATGAGGCAGCAGTCGCCGAGGAATTGGGTGAGGATGCGTGATGTGGCCGACCGCGTAATGCCTGTGGTGTCACCTGTCGGCCTCTGGAAGGTGCCCGTGGCGAGCAGTCACATGCAGGCTGTCACCTGGTCTCCACGGACAGAGCATGACCCACATGAGGGTGCCTGCATCACATCACTGCACAGCTCACTGAGCGTCTCAGTATTGCCCTGTTCAGGCGGTACCGGGCCACAATCTCGACATCTGTGTACAGCTCGTAGCTGATGCGGGCACGATACCGCTTGTCGGGGGCGTATCGGCCGACGGGCCCCTCCGCGGCCACGCCCCTGCAGCATGCTGTCTCACCCCTCATTACAGCTTCCATGTGGAAGCTGACACTGTCCATCTCCCTGGCTCCTGCCCCCCCAGCTGCTGTTCCTGTGTTACCCCCACTGCCCCCACTGCTGCTTTCACTGCACCGGGCACCCCCCACTGGCCTCTCTGTCCTCCAGGATCCACTGTCCCTCTCTGCCCTTCCTGCTCCTTTCTCTGTCTCTCTCTCTCTCTCTCTGTCTCTCTGTCTCTCTCCCCCGGTTTGCAGCCTGCTAGAGTTCTTGCGCCGCGCCCTTGAGCCTTTTTATTTTGGCTCACATCCGGTACAGCGCATCCTCCGGCTGAGCCACTCTTGTGTATTGCGCAAGTGTTTAGATATCGCATTGCGCACTTTATGCATGGACCCGCCCCCTTCGGTTGCGCATGCCTTCATTTCCATTGCGCTGTGGCTCAGCGTGTTTTCGGTGGCGCAACTGGACACTTCTGAATATCGCAGAATGGCGCATTTTTGGAGTTGCGCACGCGCAACCCTGTTGCGCATGGCGCAACCCTTTTGAATATCTGGGCCTGTATAGATAAATGGCTGGCGACATAAGCACTGTGTGGATAAACGGCTGATGACATAGGCACTGTATACATAAATGAAATTTATGTACACAGTTACTCAGATAAGTGGATTCATCACACTCTGTTAATCTCCACCTCTATTGCATAAATATACACACATATATGCATATATATATGTATGTATATATCTCCATTGATCCATTGAGGGGACTAAGATGGACTAAGATGATAACCAGATGATTTGTTAGTGTAATATTAGCCACTACTAAACAATTTAAATCACAAATTGTAGTGTGAAAGAAATAATGTGACCCACTGGAATATGAACCCAGGCCCTAACATTTTTGAAAGTATGTGATACTGATTCAGAAATATGCCATTTGGAGAATTAATGCATTATTTTTTTTCTAAATAATGGGTTAACAAATGCTGATACTGGTGTTATTGCAATATCTGATCACATCCCAGTCTTAATTATTATACTCTTAAATGAGGAAAAAAAAAAAGACTGAAAACTGGAGATTTAATGTTGCCCTGCCTTACAAACTCTGGCCAGAGCCAGTAGGGCTCCAGCTGAGGAATTTGGGGTAAAAATATTGAAAGTTTGTTTTGTAATATTTTTACATCAAATTTTCAACATAGCCTTGTTATGATGCTGCCTCATGAAGAAGGGCAGAGATAATGTTCAACTCCTGACCTAAAGGTATTTTTTGGCAGGGACTGCAAAATCAACTTTCTAGGATGCAGAAACACATTTTGGGAAGGAGTTGAAAAAAGACAGCTGTCACATTCCTGAGGGGCTGTAAAGATATGGCTATGTTGTAAATCTGGATTAAATATATTGGAAATTACCAACATTGTGAGCCTGCATTCGCAAAACACAATGTAGGCTCATAACTGTATTGTTTTTACGTTCACTTGCGCGCATGCGCAAGGAACGTTTTGGGAGAGTAGCACACTTTAGAGGTGTGGCTCTCCCTTTCAATCCACTGCTCTGTTGAGCAGGTGTGGTGGTCCTGCACCAATGGGTGCGGGAGCTGTGTATGACAGTGGTGGTCTTCGCTTCAAAGAAAACCATCGCTGTCATAGAGAGCAACGCTTCACACTGCCCCTGCATCACACCGCCCCTTGCATCACGCTGCCCCCCAAGTCATGCCGCCCCTCCTCCAAATCTTTGCTGCCATGCTGGGAGCCCACCCCAGCATGGCAAACATCCCGTGTCATCTGCCGATGGGGGTGCCCAATCCCCCGTCGGCTCCATGGCCCCCACAAGCCATCCTTCTGGCATGCTGGGAGCCCACCCCAGTGTGGCAAACATCCCGGGTTGTCTGCCGACGGGGGTGCCCAATCCCCTGTCAGCTCCTCGGCCCCCCAGCCATCCTTCTGCCATGCTGGGAGACCACTCTAGCGTGGCAAATGTCCCACGTAGTCTTGGTTTTTTTTTCACCTGTAAAGCAAAAATGGTCCAATGGCGCTTCTCCCAGTTCCCCTTCCCACAACCTGCACCCACCCACTGTGCACCCAGCCTCCCCAGCCTCTCCACACACTCTCACCCCTATACTTACCTCCGAGCTCGGCGCGATTTCATTCGTGACCGGGAACAGGTCTGCACTCTTCAAAGCCGACGCAAACTGAGGAAATGCTGGTAAACTGCATAATGGGCTAGATAGGGGTTTTCAACTTTATTGCATATCTCAGGCATTTTTAGAATTTTGCACCAAATTTTCAACATGAGTTTTAGGACCCTTCTCATGAATGATGTCACTGTCATGGCATTATATGGTCAAGGTGATTTCACAGTCACTGTGAGAAATCACCTTCGGCTCGAATAACGCCATGACAGTGACATCATTCATGAGAAGGGGTCCCAAAACCCCATGTTGAAAATTTGCTGCAAAAATTCCAAAAAATGACTGTTTTACGAGCGTGCGTTGTGCAGTTCCTACACAGGCTCTTAAGTTCGTGAATTTTCAATATTTTCACTCCAGATTTTCAACATTGCCATTTTACCACACCTCCTTATGAGCAGTACAGCTGTCATTTTTCACATCCTGCCCAAAACGTGTTTCCACCCATGTAGTGCACAATGGCACAGTCGGTGTACAGACTCAATGTATGGGACACATCAAGAAAATCACAGTGACATTGTTCATGAGCAGAGGTCTTAAAATGGCTATGTTGAAAATTTGTGAAAAAATTCCTAAAAATGACTGTTTTACGAGTGTGCGTTGCGCAGTTCCTAGGCACGCTCATAAGTTTGCGAATTTTCAATATTTTCACTCCAGATTTTCAACATTACCATTTTACCACACCTCATCATGAGCAGTACAGCTGTCATTTTTCACATCATGCCCAAAACATGTTTCCGCCAATGTAGCGCACAATTGCGCAGTCGGTGTGAACTCAATGTGTGGGACACATTAAGAAAATCACAGTGACACTGTTCATGAGCAGAGGTCTTAAAATGGCTGTGTTGAAAATTTGGTGAAAAATTCCTGAAAATGACTGTTTTACGAGTGTTCATTGCACAGCTCCTATGCACGTTCGTAAGTTTGCAAATTTTCAATATTTTCACTCCACATTTTCAACATTGCCATTTTACCACACCTCCTTATGAGCTGTACAGCTGTCATTTTTCACATCCTGCCCAAAACGTGTTTCCACCCATGTAGTGCACAATGGCGCAGTCGGTGTGCGAAATCAATGTATGGGACACATTAAGAAAATCACAGTGACACTGATCATGAGCAGAGATCTTAAAATGGCTGTGTTGAAAATCTGGTGAAAAAATTCCTAAAAATGACTGTTTTATGAGTGTGCGTTGCGCAGTTCCTACGCACGCTCGTAAGTTTGCGAATTTTCAATATTTTCACTCCAGATTTTCAACATTGCTATTTTACCACACTGCCTCATGAGCAGTACAGCTGTCATTTTTCACATCCTGCCCAAAACGTGTTTCCGCCCATGTAGCACACAATGGCGCAGTTGGTGTACAGACTCAATGTATGGGACACATTAAGAAAATCACAGTGACACTGTTCATGAGCAGAGGTCTTAAAATGGCTGTGTTGAAAATTTGGTGAAACAATTCCTAAAAATGACTGTTTTATGAGTGTTCATTTCACAGCTCCTGTGCACACTCGTAAGTTTGCGAATTTTCAATATTTTCACTCCAGATTTTCAACATTGCCATTTTACCACACCTCCTTATGAGCAGTATAGCTGTCATTTTTCACATCTTGCCCAAAACGTGTTTCCACCCATGTAGCGCACAATGGCACAGTCGGTGTGTGAACTCAGTGTATGGGACACATTAAGAAAATCACAGTGTCACTGTTCATGAGCAGAGATCCTAAAATGGCTATGTTGAAAATTTGGTGAAAAAATTCCTAAAAATAACTGTTTTATAAGCGTGCGTTGTGCAGTTCCTACGCACGCTCGTAAGTTTGTGAATTTTCAATATTTCCCCTCCAGATTTTCAACATCGGCATTTTACCACACCTCCTCATGAGCAGTACAGCTGTCATTTTTCACATCCTGCCCAAAATGTGTTTCCGCCCATGTAGTGTACAATGGCGAGTCGGAGTGCTGAATCAATGTATGGGACACATTAAGAAAATCACAGTGACACTGTTCATGAGCAGAGGTCTTAAAATGGCTGTGTTGAAAATTTGGTGAAACAATTCCTAAAATGACTGTTTTATTTAGTGTTCATTGCACAGCCCTATGCACACTCATAAGTTTGCGAATTTTCAATATTTTCACTCCACATTTTCAACATTGCCATTTTACCACAACTCCTTATGAGCAGTGCAGCTGTCATTTTTCACATCTTGCCCAAAACGTGTTTCCACCCATGTAGCGCACAATGGCACAGTTGGTGTGCGAACTCAGTGTATGGGACACATTAAGAAAATTACAGTGTCACTGTTCATGAGCAGAGATCTTAAAATGGCTATGTTGAAAATTTGGTGAAAAAATTCCTAAAAATAACTGTTTTACGAGTGTGCGTTGTGCAGTTCCTATGCACGCTCATAAGTTTGTGAATTTTCAATATTTCCACTCCAGATTTTCAACATTGGCATTTTACCACACCTCCTCATGAGCAGTACAGCTGTCATTTTTCACATCCTGCCCAAAATGTGTTTCCCGCCTATGTAGTGCACAATGGCACGTCGGTAAAGCGAAATCAATGTATGGGACACATTAAGAAAATCACAGTGACACTGTTCATTAGCAGAGGTTTTAAATGGCAATGTTGAAAATTTGTGACAAAATTCCTAAAAATGACTGTTTTACGAGTGTTCATTTCGCAGCTCCTATGCACGTTCGAAGTTTGCTAATTTTCAATATTTTCACCCACATTTTCAACATTGCCATTTTACCACACCTCCTCATGAGCAGTATAGCTGTCATTTTTCACATCCTGCCCAAAACGTGTTTCCGCCCATGTAGCGCACAATGGAGCAGTCGGTGTGCAAAATCAATGTATGGGACACATTAAGAAAATCACAGTGACACTGATCATGAGCAGAGATCTTAAAATGGCTATGTTGAAAATTTGGTGAACAATTCCTAAAATTAACTGTTTTATGAGTGTGCGTTGTGCAGTTCCTACGCACGCTCGTAAGTTTGCGAATTTTCAATATTTTCACTCCAGATTTTCAACATTGCCATTTTACCACACCTCCTTATGAGCAGTACAGCTGTCATTTTTCACATCCTGCCCAAAATGTGTTTCTGCTCATGTAGTGCACAATGGCGCAGTCGGTGTGCAAAATCAATGTATGGGACACAGTAAGAAAATTACAGTGACACTGTTCATTAGCAGAGGAGTTTTAAAATGGCAATGTTGAAATTGGTGAAAAAAATTCCTAACAATGACTGTTTTACGGCGTCGTTGCACAGTTCCCACGCACCGAGGTTTGTGAATTTTCAATATTTCCACTCCAGATTTTCAACATTGCCATTTTACCAGACTTCCTTATGAGCAGTACAGCTGTCATTTTCACATCTTGCCCAAAACGTGTTTCCGTCTATGTAGCGCACAATGGGGGTAACAAACAGGTCATGCTGAAAACTTATTGTGCAAATACCAGCAATCGCACAGGGCATTAGGATAAAGCACCATACATGCCAAACACCACTGCAAATACCTGCAAGCGATCGTTCGGCATTGACAAATGCTTGTTTAATATTTTTACACCAAATTTTCCAACATAGCCTTCTTATGACCCACCTCATGAACAAGGGCTGAAAAAAATGTTAACTCCTGTCCAAAAGGTGATTTCACGCAGGGACCACAAAAACAGCTTTTGGGATGTAAAAAAACATTTTGCCCAGGATTTGAAAAGTGACAGCTATCACATTCATGGGGTACTGTAAAGATATGGCTATGCTGTAGATTTGGGATAAAAATATTGAAAATAACCAAAGTTATGAGCCTGCATTCATAAAATTCAATGTAGGATCATAACATTATTTTTTAATAGTTTTGCACCAAATTTTGAACATAGCCTTCTTACGACCCCATCTCATGAAGAAGGGCAGAGAACATTTTCAACTCCTGCCTGCCCAAAAAGTGATTTCACTCAGGGACCACAAAATCACTTTTCAGGACATATTTGCCCAATGTCAGTTCAATTGTTCATGAGGTGGGTCCCAAAAAAGGCATGGTGAACATTTAGGCCAAAAATATACAAAAATGGCCAAGTTATGTCACTAAGTTCAAAGCCCCAATGAAATGCATTGAATCACATACCTGTTTCTTTGGTTTGCAGTTCAGCTTTGAAGTTTGAAGACATGTCAGCAGTCCAGAGCAGAGTACAGCATTGGACTTCTGATTGGTAAGTAAAGGCTTGGGGGTAGAGGGGTGAGTGCTGAGTGGGAGGGTTGGGGGACTGTACCAGCCACAATAAGACATCGATGGATGGTTTTCTGTTTACAGGTTAAAAAAAAACTAAACTGAGTGGATTCCGGCACTGGTGGATTGGGCATGTCACAGTGCAACTATTTCATTTCTTATGGAGGGAGTGTGGTGGTGGGTACTTAGAGGGAGGATCAGGTGGGGGATATCTTCAATAAAGGGAAAAAATGATCATGACATTGGGGTTGGGCACCCCCAATTTCAATGAGTGAATTCCTGCACTGGTGGATTGGGTACCCCCCAGTGCAACTATTTCATTTCTTTAAGGGGGAGTGGGGTGGTGGGTGCTGAGAGGAAGGGTTAGGTGGGGATATATTTAATAATCAGCAAAAAAAAACAAAGCCGATCCTGACACTGGTATGTTTCCAGACATTGAGGGATTTGGCAACTCCCCCCCCCATGTCACTTATATGTTTCTGGGGGGTTGAGGGGGTGGGTTCTGAGAGGGAGGGTCTGGTGGAGAAATATTAATAATTTATAAAAAAAATTTTCAGTGGTCACGGCGGAATACGGCACAATCTGCCATGACCAAAATGGCTGCTGAGCACTATTGCGCATGTAGTCAGGCATGCACAATGCAGTTTGGTGGATGTGACCAGCACTTATTTTTCTTTAGTATTACAGATATCCCCCCATCGACCCACCACCCCACACAAACACACCCAAAAGCATAAGACTGACATTGGGGGTGCCCATTTCTCCAGTGCCACAATCAGGACTGACTTTCTTTTTGTAAAGATAAAATAGTGCTTTGTGAGAGGATGGCTCCAAAGACATGGGGGTGAATGTGACACATGTCCAGCAGGTTGTTCAGTTGGAAAGAATGCAAAGAATGGAAAAAATGTAGAGTCCCTTTTCTGAAAGCAAATTGACTGCAGGGCTCCACCCACTGCAGCCCTAAAAATGATAAATTCCAAAAATGTATTTCCTAAGAATCCAAAAATTTTTTGAAATTAATGACACAGCTGATGTATCTAGAAGCACTCTCTCAGAACCATACAGAGCCTACATATGGGGGATTATTGCCTTTTCATCAAAGAAGAAACAAGATTTGACTGGTGTCAGCAATGCTGGTCTTGATTTTTCATGGTGTACTTTGAATGGTATGGCATAAAACAAATAATGAATTGAAAGTGATGTGACAATTGAATTATGATTGATAGTAAATATCACCATTTGAAAGTGTAATGAAATAATAGGAGTCAAGTGAGTGAAGGCAGGTTCTTATATAAATTGTTTTTAACTATAAGTAAATCATTAGTAGAGGTAAACACAGTGATTAAAAAGTAGTAAAATGTCTTTGTAATAGTAATGGTACAGTGTATAAACAACACTGTCAAAATCTGTATGACGTTTGATGAATTAAAGTATGAAAAAAGTCATAATACATTTATGTATGTCATACAATTTTATATACATGTAAAGGCAATGAACTGCAAAGGTCAGTTTTGTAGGAGTGAGTTGTACACTGTTTCAAATACAAAGCTGTAATAGCGAAAGTAATAGAACTTAGCAAATGAGTAATAAAGTAAAACACAGAATAAGAAAGGTGCATTTACAGCAAATACATTACATCATTAAAAAGCATCATAACAAGTACACATTGAACTTGCAAACAGACATTTTTTCAATGTTTTCATAACAGTCAACAAGGTTTATTATATGTAAATGTGGTAGTTAAGAAGGTAAGTAGCCAATGTTATAGATGATCATCTGATGCAAAGTTCATAATAATAAAAGGTTTCAGACATTTGTCCAAGCACCCTGAGTGCACCACAGCCAGCACCCTACACTGATTACTTTTCCAGTCGGATTTAATTTCTACTCAACAGGTAGCACTGCACTTTCAACTGCAATTTCAGTTTTCAGTATTCATGCTCCACATTAACCTAGGCTTGTTTCTAGAGTTTTATTTCTTGCTGTAACTACATCATGCTTTTTATGTTTGCTTCATTCTGTGGTAAATTGTGGCATGTTATGTTCCTAAATGACTACCAGATCAAGAAACTCCAATTTCCAGTCTGGCAGAATTTAAAGCAACACTCATTTGTCCAACATGAACATTTGGCTTTCAATGCTATTGTTTAAATGTGTTCATCTGCACTATGCATAAATTTAAGTTTTAGATTTCTAATGTTGGTTCAGTGCTTACCAACCTTCTTTAACTGTACATGTATGTTCTTCTCAAAACTGAATCCATAACTATGTATAGAGGAAGCAGGGTCTAGCTCTGACACTCAACTTTTCACATAAAATGCCTTTTATACTTCAGCTACACCAAAACACGTTAACTTCAGTAATGTTTTTGCTACATGCTGCTTATTTAAATTTTTACTGAAATTACAAATGACTCTTTATATGGAAGAAACAATGATGCTAAAGGCAACATTTACAAGCATGTCTGCATTTGTTCTGAGCCATTAACAAAATCTGTCAATTTAGACTAGAAAATGTTGCCAGATGGCTAAGCAGAATATTCTAATGGTGAAGGCAAGACACATGTGGGGAAGGGGGATATATAATCTCTTAACATCATTTTGGTGATCCTGTTCTGATAAAGATTTTGTTTCTGACAGAGCTGGAAGACAATGCAAGGGGCTAGGGTTTCATAAAGATAGCAGAGAAGCGTGATGACATTTAACTATGCTGCCTTACCAAGCTGCCCATGTCAGCCCAAAGATTAAGAAGGTTTTGATAAGCACAGCTCATTTCATTTACTCATTGTAGTCAAGTGGAACTAATGTTGGAACTGAACCTTTACTCTCTTTCCTGCCCAATATGTTAAAATTGACAGTGAGTAGGTGGAAAGGGGAAATTGTTTAACCTTGAAATGCACACTAAGCTGAAGCTTGTTTTCAGGTGTGACCTGGGAGCACAAAGAAGCTAAGTGACTTGCTCAGGGTCACACAGTATGCAAGTGGAGGCTGATGAGGTTCAAACCCAAGTCTCTAGGTTTGCAGCTCAGTGCCCTTAACCATTATGATATACTGCCTCCAACTTTCCTGTTTTTTTATTTAAAGTGTTACATATGGGTCAAGGAACCATTCCCATCTGAAACAACTACCAGAGAAGGAATTTGGAGATGGGGGTACTGGCTGCAGGCATCAGTAGGGTAATGGCTGCTGTCCAAAACCTGAAAATACTGATTGGGCACACTGTGAAAAAAGTGAGTACTTCTTAACACGCAAACCATGAAGATTACCTCCATGGGCATTGGCAAAAGGCATGAAGATGGCTCAGGCAACAACCACGGAGACCAAGCAGAAAGTTACAGTAGCACATCTACTGTAGTGTAGCATAACGTGCACCAAGAAATGCTGTGCTGCAGTCATAACTTTCACAGGATGCAATCTGACATTCTACTGGTATAAACACAGTTGCAGTTGGAGAGCACGCCCATGGTGATCATTAGTGTGTTGGTGAATTGGGTTCCCAAGGTAGGGCTGGTATTTTTTGTAACTTACATTGGACCAGGTAGATGGAGCAGAGTAATGTTAATACCCTTAACCTGAGCCTTATATGCAAATGCATGCTCTGGAGAAGTACAGCAAAGTACATGCATGAAATGTGAACACTGGACAACACCTATCAGCAGTATACATTCTGGACAGGTTCTCACTCACCACATCCTCATGCACTGTTGAGGCCAGTCAATCACATAGTTAGAATCTGTGACAGACAGTAGTACAGAAAGGTAACACGTTACTTTTCCCACTCATTTTCTATTGCCAGTGCTAGTCCCCAAAGCTTTTACAACAACACTGCTAGAAAACACTCTCTGACCTTGACCATAATGGGGACTGGGCTGTTATACAGACCAGCCCTAAGAAAAGACAATGAAAAAGCTAGCTGAAAGAAAACACAACTAAAAGAATTGGATTTACAATGTAAATCAAATAATGAAGGCAGCCATTCCTTACTACTATGCATACTGGCATTAAGATGCAAGATTTACTCATGATAAGGTGGAATATGCATCATTCCATCTAAAACAGAACTATTGGGAGTCAGGCAGAAAGGCATGAAAACACTTAGGGCAGGATTGTTTAGTAAGCATGATGCAGGCACTGTGGCAGATTTGTAATGAAGCCTGTATCATGCCAACTGCATCTAAGCCTTTGAATGCTATTTGCAAAGATTCAGATGGACTTGAAGCATTTGTCATGGTTTTCAGCGAAAAAAAAGACACGTGCATCATTTATTTGACAGATCCAGAAACAAATGATTTGATACCTTTTATTGGACCAACATGGATGTTACAGAAAAGAACAAAGTGCTTTAGCTTCCGAACCAACCAGGTCCTTCTTCAGAAGCTTTGTGGCAGTTTTTTCAAATATCCCATACTATTAACACCAGATTATATAGAAAAAGCAGAAATAATTCTCATTGGTTTAACATATACATTTAAAACATAATAGAAGATTACATCAGAGAAGCTAATTAACACCAGTATGCCTTAAACTGAGGAGCCTCAGAAGGGCAAGGTTATCAAGAATTCTCTACAGCCAGAGAGTTCTTGTCACATAAATTTAAAATGTCTCAGTATGCCAAGAAAGCATTCTAGTGATAAAAAACCTTGAGTGGCATTCTCCTAATACATGTAAGATGAGCTTACAACTACATTCCAATTGTCCTGGTATACTAAAGGACAGATAATGAGAGACAAAATCCTGAAATTAGGTATAACTGCAAGTTGAAATCAAGCCTCAAATTAACCTACACATATAAACTTGATACATGAAAGTATCACTTGTAAGTGTAAGTGCAAAAAAAAAAAATTCCTTGTCAAGGACCCCCAAGAAAACGAGACCATGAGCCTGATAAATGCAGATTTCAACACAGAGTCTGTGTATAACAAAAATGCACAGAATCAGTCTAAGCAATCTAAATGAAAACCCAAAGGAATTACACCTTTAATGACCCCCAAGTAAATGAGATATGCATCTTAATATGAGCAGTTGAAAATGTGACAGTGTGAAATCCACCCACTGACAACTAATAGAAGGAAATAAATGCACACTATATGTGAAAACTAAGTGTTCTAGCCACATAACAACTGCCCCATGCCACGTCCCACCCACACATATGTGTGTACATACACCATACCACACCCCACACACACACACACACACCTGCACACCCCACACAACCACAACACACAACAAATATAGCAAACACATTCTGCACACACCACACCACACCACGCACAACAAACAAAACACACATACACACCATACCCACAACACATAAAAACACAACACACACCAAACACACACATACATACATCAGTATACACACACACACACACTCAAACGCACTCACCACACACTTACACTTACAAGTGATACTTTCATGTATCAAGTTTATATGTGTAGGTTAATTTGAGGCTTGATTTCAACTTGCAGTTATACCTAATTTCAGGATTTTGTCTCTCATTATCTGTCCTTTAGTATACCAGGACAATTGGAATGTAAGTTGTAAGCTCATCTTACATGTATTAGGGAGAATGCCACTCCAAGGTTTTTTTTTATCACTAGAATGCTTTCTTGGCATACTGAGACATTTTAAAATTTATGTGACAAGAACTCTCTGGCTGTAGAGAATTCTTGATAACCTTTGCCCTTCTGAGGCTCCTCAGTTTAAGGCATACTGGTGTTAATTAGCTTCTCTGATGTAATCTTCTATTATGTTTTAAATGTATATGTTAAACCAATGAGAATTATTTCTGCTTTTTCTATATAATCTGGTGTTAATAGTATGGGATATTTGAAAAAACTGCCACAAAGCTTCTGAAGAAGGACCTGGTTGGTTCGAAAGCTAAAGCACTTTGTTCTTTTCTGTAACATCCATGTTGGTCCAATAAAAGGTATCAAATCATTTGTTTCTGGATCTGTTTTTTAAAAGGACCAATACGGCACCTACAACATTTTTTTGCATCATTTATTTGATGCAGGCATCATTTTCAGAGTACATTTTGCATCTCAGTCGGATGCAAGTCAGAAGCTACATAAGCTGGAATGATAATGCAAGGTCTCTGAAGGCCTTCTGAAACTCCTGACCCTAGTATACAGACTTTGACAACAAACAAAATCAAAACGTAATTGTATGTATGTTGGAGAGAATTTGGAACACTCTAACAATTTCCACCCAACTAAACAATCTACTTTAAAAAAATTTCCAAGAAACTCTGCCAGTAATGTTCCCATATTACTTTATGATTGGAATCAGGCATGTTTTCTGGAAGATAAGCGGACCCCTTCTCTTTTCCCCTTGTTCCTCTTTCACTCCCACCACTTTTTATCCTCTCCTTGCCATTCCTCCTTTTCCCATTCTGTGCATTCTCCCTCTTTCCTCTTCCTCTTCTTTGTTACTCTGTTTTCTATCCACCGATTTTTTTATCTCTTTAAATGAGTGTTATGTACCATGTTTCTGTGATTAAAGTGATTGCTTATAATAGACTCAACTGATTTCAGCCACGGTTATTATAAGACGGCAGCTAATAATTGAGGGTGGCTTTCAATCAATCATTCAATTAATGTGTTGTCTTTAAAAGAGCTGTCAGCTGTCACTAAATGTCAGTGACTGTCAGTTTAGCTGTCATTGAGTAGACTTTTGGTATGTGCAGAGCACCTGAAAATGTCCAAAAGAAGGGCATATGATTTGGAGTTTAAATTAGTTGCTGCCAAGCATGCCACTCTTCAAGGCAATCGCCCTGTGGCTACAGCCTTAAATGTCAACAAAAAGTAGCCATGGGAATGGTGAAAAAAGCTCTTGCTTTTGGAGGAAAAACTGTCAGCTTCAGGCTTCATGTGTAGCAACAAGAAATGGCTCAGACTTGATGGTGGAGGTCGCAAATGCAGGGATCCAGAGAGCAAAAGTGGTCTCACATCCTGGATCATGTTACAGCATGAGCAGCATATGAGAATTACCAGGAAATCAATTGCCCTAAAATCCACATCAGAAATTCAGGACCCAATCTTTCATGACAGCTGTGGTTGGGTAGATACATTTCTATGGTGCTGTGGTTTCGACGTGAAACAAAAGACCACTGTAGACCAAAAGCACCCAAAGGACTACATTCCTAAGGTGGCTGAGTTTATTATGTTTTGCAGTCAGCAGATTAAGAGTCAAAAGATACCCCTTTCGAAGACATGCCAGGAAACTGCACTATAGACTGTGCTGGTGCCAGATCTGTCCCTATTCTCACAACTGGCCATGAGGAACAGCAAATCACTGTTTGCCTCACTGTGACGGCAGATAACTGAACTCCCCCCCCCCAACTTTGTGGCACTTAAGGGAAAGCGTTTGCCCACAAATGTCATGAATTTCCCCAGTATAGGTAATGGTCTCTCAAGTATTGACTGGACGAATGAGGAGCTTACTCTTGAATGGATGGAAATGTTTGGGGCAGTATCAGTTTCAAACAGTGCCTCTTGGTATGGGACACTTCCCATTGCCTCATCTGCCCAACTGTAAAAAAGAGGCAATAAAAAAAAACACAGTGGATTCCATTCCAGGGGGTGCACTAAGCCTCTCCAGCCTGCTGATGTTTCCTGGAATGCCTCCTTCAATGTAGCATATTGGGAATGTTAGGATAATTGGTCTGCAACAGAACAGCATGAGCTAACAGCCACTGGAAGCCACAGAACATCAACCAGAGAGAAGATGCTGGGGTGGGAAAAGTCACCATGGATGAGGTAATGGCTTTGCCTTTGCCAGTAGTTTATTGAAACCCAAGTTTTAATCCTCTTACTATTTTATTTTTATTTTTAGGCGAATGGAATAACTAGCTAGGATCCAAAAGTAATATCTTGCATGGAAGAAGATGGCTTCTGGGGCTAGAGATCTCCTAATCAAGGAGTTTGGCACTTCACCTGTACCTGATTCAGAGACTTCAGTCAGTGTCTGTCAGGGAATGGTTCCACCATTGGAACGTGCCCGTGATCCAGCGCCGGACAATTAGGATGCTAATCGGCAATGTCATCGATCATATTTCTTGCAGGGGGGGCATGCCCCCCGATAGATTCCTACTCTGGGGGTGGGCAGATCTCAGGGAGAGGGAGGGAGGGAGCATCCTGCATTTGGTGCCCTGATTGCCCAGGGGACAAATGGGAATACCCAGCCTGCTACCTGAGTCGGATCTTGAATTTGACTGCAGCACAGATGTGGAGGGGGAAAGGGGGTGATACTATTGACAGTGAAGACAAATCAGAGCAAACGTAACTGACCACATGGTATGCCTGACTGGCATGGTCAGCGTGGTTGGTGTCACTGGTTGAGATCAGATGAGATTAGATGAAATTGTAAAGTTATCACTGTTATCAGTAGAAGATACAATACAAAGATAGAGAAACTAATCTTAAGATTGAATGCAGTGAATAAAGTTTGATTTTACAGCCAATAAAGTTGCGATTTAAACAAATGGTGTTACAAGGTCACTTAGGCATTGGGCTGTATAAACAATAGTGTGCACCATCAGCACAGACAAGTCGCTCATACCTGTAATAGTAACTGTGGCTATTATTCAAGGGTGGCTTCTATTACAAAGTGTCCTATCTTGCTGTGGCTACTATTAGAGTGCAGCTTATAGTCAAGGGTGGCTTCAAAGCAAAGCAATATAGTAAGGCTTTATAGTTGTGGATGCATTCTCTTGAAAAAATGCAGGTAGCATGCAAAGCACTGGATTTTTTTAAGAGTTGCATAGTGGTTAGTTTTTTTTATCTATTTATTTACCAATAAAAATATTTTTTTTTCTTTACCTATGGTGGTAGCTGTACAGTATATTCCAGTGTTGCAAGTGCCTGATGTGTCTTTGTGTCTGAAGTTAAATTTGTCCAAAATGGCCAAATATGGGTAAACCAAACCTAAGAGCAATTCTCCAAACAATATGTTCAGTCTTTGGAAATTTCTTCTGGGGCTGGAAAAGGCACACTAAGCTGAAGCTCAGTTCCAGATGTCCAGATGTGTCATGGGAGCACAGGGAGGTTAATTTACTTGCTAAGGTCACACAATATGCAAGTAGCAGTAGTGGGTTTCAAACCCAGGTCTTTCTAGTCTCCTGGTTCTCAGCTTGATGCTTTAACACTCTATGCTTGGGAAATAAAATTATTTATCCTTATGGGGCAAGATCAATGCTATTACAATGACTGCGAGTCCAAAGACCATATACCGCGCATCCTCAAGAATATCCCAATATACCCCTATGACATGGTTTGAAAAATTAAGCTGTGCCACTCACCAGGATAAAGCACTCACAGTTTCTGCAGTGATATATTGCAGGAATGCAGTGTACCTCAATGGCATTTGCTCCAATTTGTCAGGCAGGAAACAATAACATCTTTATCACAGAGTGCTAAATCCTGGTGCAAAGTACTGTGCATAAGGATTTCAGGATTAAAGACAAAATTTGATTGTTACCTCGCAACTGTATTTACTTTATTGCCTAGGTGGGCATTTCAATTTGTGTAAATACACCATGATTAATAATTAATGCATGTATTAGATTCATGTTAATTCACCAGGGTTAATAATTATTGCATGTATATCAGATTTTGAAAGGTGATGCACCTTTTTCTACACAATATTTTTGCAGTATATCAGACTAATGTGCCACATAACATGATCTTTGGATGCATGTGGAGTTGGCAAGCTACCAGTGAAACGTTTTATTTGCAGTTAAGAGATTTTCAAGTAAGGCTGTGATCATAATGACATGACAAACTTTATATCCTGTGATCATCTATGTTTGTAACACAGACATGATTTTTTTTTATTCAGCCACACAAGAAGATAATGTGTACATTACAGAACAATAAGGTACTTTCCATCGGTGTATTGCCAGATAAATTTTACCAGTGCAAACCTAGATATGGCTTCTCCGTATTCAATGACCTTGTGATGTAGCATCATTGATTAACTGAACTAAGGCATGAAATAACTGTATAGTAACAGTTCACAATGTAAAAACACATTAAAACTCACAAGGTCAAACAGCCCCAACAGAAACTCAAATTCCTTTAGCAGATCATCTTCAGTATAAAGAAAAGAACAGGAATGAACTTTAGGGATGAAGGACACAGGTGAAATACCACCCTCTTCCTTCAATATGTTGTCCTGCTATTCAGCTCTGTTCCACCTCCCCATCCCCCTCATTATTGATCAGATGCACAGGAGTCCGACCATTGACACAAGTCTGTATGTTTGTCTATAGTAAGCCTAAAGACGGCTGTAATTTGTTCCATCCAACACAACTCACCTACTCTCCCATTCAAGCCTCTAGTGTAGGGGATTTGGCCTGCAACCAAAGTATACTGATTCCCTTTAGAACCACTGTGTAGAGTGCCTTGAAGAAGTTCTGCTAAACATGGTTGCCTACTCACAGGACCAGGGTCTCTAGGACTAAATATAAGAAAGTAAATGGGATAGGGACATCCCAAATCTGGACAAGGGCTCCATGAATGCAATCCAGTAGGAATGAATCACTAGACAATCCTAGAAGATGTGAAAGTGGGATTCCACCTGGCTGCATCCTTTCCAACAAGGACTGAAGGAATTCACACTAATATATTTAGTTATTGTGGGAGTATGGAAAAAGTAAGCCATATATTTCCAGCAAAATTTCTGTCTCCCTGGTGTCACCGTAATCTTTGATCCTATATCTAGTATCCAAGACCACTCACCATTTGGGATAAGGGAATGTGAATCCTCTTCCACTGTACTTTAGGTCATACAAATTGTGGATGTTCCTTCTCCTAGGAGGACCTGATATGCCTTAGCTATTGTGCCTCTCCATCCTGTTAGAATTGCTGCCCAATACAGAAACTCCTTTAAAGCAGTTAAATCTCTGCACACCTTAACCAACAAACTGTTACTGGTTAAATAGTGCATCACTTGCAAGTAACAAAGAAATCCTGCTTTAGCAGCCAAAATCATTGTTGGAGTTCCAGAAAAGAGATGCAGTGGGTCCCTGTTACAAAATGTTTGTACCTGGTGAAGGTCAAGCTATTCCAGTTTACCTATGCCGAATCGACAACACCATTGTCAAAGTTCGGCATAGCAAGAGTCCGAATGTTGATAGGCGAAATTTTGTCTGTCCGACATTCAAGTGTTTCTCTCAGGGGGCCGGCACACTCCCTTGTAAAAGATTAGCAGCTCCCAGTTGGAGTTGATTTGAAGGGGAGGTGACACACGGTGAAAGGGCAAAAGTTCAAACTCAGGTCCCCCACAGCGACAGTTTCAAAACTTATCGAAATTGTCGCTGTGGGGGATTTTGCATAACTGTTTCAATGAATGGTCAGCACATCACATATTCCATCTCTTAAAACCAGGGTCCATATGGCATAGAGAAAACTGGAGGTCACCTATAATAATCGACACAAGTCCCAACTCATTGGGAGACTTTGTTATACATTTAACTTTTAGGAACATCCTTAAAGTGTGTTTTCACAAGAGACTTGAGATATATGCCCAAAGGTATGGAGAGAAGGGGACATGTGGTACAGCAAACAGTGGTAAAGGGAGATGCTGAGCAACCTCTGTCTCGAGCCAGCCTATGTCCCCTCTTTGTTTGGTCCAAGTAATTACAGAAGCAATCTGCCCTGCCAGAAAGTAAAGTCAGAGGTCCAACATGGCCATTCTCCCCATCTCCCTAGGAAGAGTAAGAAGCTGCTTGCTTACTGTGCATCCTGAAACCCAAACAAAGGAGTTTAGGAGTCACTACAGGCATTGCCAATATTCCTCTGTGATTCAGATGAAGACAGCTTGAAAACAAAAATAAAAATCTGGGGAGAACATTCATTTTAGGGATCGCTACACAACTCTCCCAAGCTCAAAGACAGCAGCTTCCATTTACCAGTGTCAGCCTTCACTTCACCAATGAGTGTTTCATACTTAAAAGAGAAAAGAGAGGCAAGGTTCAGGGAACATGTACCCCCAAGTGTCGGACCACATTGATCGGGGCCCATTTAAAGGGACAAGATGTCCAAAAGGCCACTGGGCAGATCCCCCCCACCCCTCCATATGGCTAGCCTCTGATTTGCCAAAGTTAATTTTGTAGCCCGAAAGGGGTCCATATTCCTCTAGTTCTGCCAGCAATGCTAGGTTTGATGTTCCAGGGAAGAGAGGTAGAACAGGGCATCATTCATGTAGAGGGAGACCTTTTGTTCCCATACCCCCACCCATACTTGTTCCTGTCCTGCTACCCATACCATCTTAATGTTTGGGTTTTGGTGCACTGCAGCTGTGAGCAGCTCAATAGAGAGGCAAATAAAAGGGGTGAGAGGGGCAATCCTACTGCGTACCTCTGGTGAGGTGAAAGTGGGATGACTGTATCCCATTTACCTTGACAGATGCCTGGGGGGAGGCATACAAGGTCCTGATACTAGTCTGAAAGGTTTGATCCATCCCCATATCTTCCAATGTGCAGTGAAGGAACTCCTAGTTCACCCTGTCAGATGCCTTCTTGGCTTCCATAAATATTGCTAAGGTAAAATTAGGGGAGTGGCACTGCCCAGACAAGATGCTCAAAAGGCATCTGATGTTGTCATGCAGCAGCTTGTCCTTTATGAATCCTGTCTGGTCATGGTGAACTAAGTACCCCACCAACCACTGCAGTCTAGAGGCCAAGGCCAATGTAAAGACCTTGGGATCTACATTCAGGAGAGAGATGGGGCATTAAGAGTCACATAACATCACATTCTTCGCTGACTTTAAGAGGATCATTATCTGAGATTAGAAAATAGGGAGACTAAAATGGGCATTCTGATTGACTGAAAGCACCAACCGTCCAGTATGAGGCAACAGAGACCAGGAAATAATGAGTCTCAGCCTCTGTTTGCCTCATTTCATTCCAAGATTACTGTGCCAACAGAATTAAAAAAAACTAATTCTATCATGTTTTTCGTCTTGCATAGGGAGCGACAGCACCTCCCCCCCCCCCCCCGACTCAAAGTTTCACTGGGCACATTGATCCTTACGGCACTCATCACATTTCATAGCAAGAATTTAGGCAGCTCAGTTTTTGAAAGTTAACTGAGTGTAAAGGAAAATAAGTTGTGGTTCCTACCTTTCACAGCACCATGACCACGCCGACTGTGCAGTTTCTGTAGTGTCTCTAACTGCGATATCAGTATTCCTGACTACAGATGAAAACAATATCCAGAAATATCAAATAAAGTAATGAAGCAGGAGAGCCCTTTCTCCTCTTTATTTCCCAGCAACTTGAGGTCCCAGCACTCACTCATCCAATTGTACCATGACCGCTCTGTGTTTCCCAACTATGCGCAGCATTTGCACCCTGATGACACTGTTGCTTTAACAACAAAAAAAGAGGCACTTTAGGGCTAGCACCATTGAGGTGCTGTCATACTTGTCATCACCTAGTGTCTTGATCTTGCTGGTGACAACTTTTAAATTTAGTACTATGCTTGCACTGACCCCTCTCAGTTGTTCTTCTGGGTCTGTCATTGAGCCGCCCAGCCAAACCGTGTGTCATGGAAAGGTCCATCTTAAGACCACAGTTAAGAAAATGTCAACCCAATCAGTACGGGGGGGAGAAGACAGACAACAAAAGAAAAATGTAGATAGAAAGCAGGTCTCCACAGAAGCCTGGTAGGACCACGTTGGGGTTGGGGGTAGATTCACTAGACTAGTCACCAAAAAGAAAAACTAGGGAACACAAAAGAGCTGTGTTTTGCCAATGCCAGGATTAAGAGATCACTTTACAGAAAACAATTTTAATTCAGTTTTATAAACTTTTCAAAATTATGTAGAAGTTTTTGTTAAACATTTTGATATAAATGCTGACAAAACCCATTTTTTAAGCACAATATCCTCCAGTGTGGGCGGTGTAGGCAATACCGGATTTCTCAGGCCTCTGCCTGTGGTGTTGTGCCTCATTACGCCCCTGGGCAGTCCAGTATTGCCCAGTAGTGCCCACCCTGTCAGGTATTATTGCTTACATATTGCCAGGAACATGGAGCAGCTTCCATCTTTTGAACTACACAGTAGACCTCCAAGAGCAGAGATGAGAGACGCTCCACAAACATCTTGTAAAGTTATCATGCAGCCCATTAGGACCTGGGGACTTCCTGGATTTCAAGTTTTGCACTGCTTTCTGGATCTCCTCCGGAGTCAAAGGAGCATCAAATCCTCCTGGGCCTGTACTCTAGGTTTGCAGAACTGCACACAATAAATGAAAGCATCCACTTTAGTGGCATACATCTCAAAAGGATCCTGAGTGTAAAAAGATTTGTAAAACTGCCTAAACTGGGCCACTGTCTGGCCTGGTCAGATTCATATTGTTGCCTTCTGCCTGGCTGGCAGAACCGAGGCAATATAGCACAGTGGGTTAAGGCTCTGAGCTGCAGATCTGGAGACCTGGGTTTGAATCCCACAGCTGCTTAGGTGCATACTATGTGATCCTGAGCAAGTCACTTAACCTCCTTGTGCTCCCAGGTCACATTTTGAAACAAGCTTCAGCATAGTGTGCTACTCCTGGTTAAACAATGTTCCCTTTCCTTCCTTTCCCTTCCCTTTGTCTCTCAGCTAACCTGCCAGGCCAGCAATCTTCTTGCCCTGTTACCCAGTTCATAAGAGTACTGCCTCAAGAATCTCAATGCCCCTTCATTCTTCACCTCTAAGAGTCTGTTAAGATTTGCCCTGCAGTGCTCCAGTCAGTGTTTAACCTCTGCATTAAAAACTATTTTATCTTCTGCATTAAGGTCAAACAGTCCCCCGCCAGCCCAACCCATTTTAATATTTCAGCCAATCCCCCATGCTGGCTATTACCCCCCACCCTGCCCATTGTGATTCTGTGATACCAGGAAGCCCACCCCCCGGTGCTGCCCAACATAACACTGACACTGCATGTGCCCAGTCTCCTCTAGTATCTCCACCTGAAAGAAAGAAAACCATCCCTCATAGTTTTTTTAAATATACCCTGCAAAAAAAAAAATGTCCATCAATGTCTGTTGCTGGTATCACCGTAACTGTCCCCCCACCCAACCCTCTCACTCAGCACCCTCCCCAAAACCCTTATTTACCTACCTACCAACCAGGGGTTCAACGCCATAATCTACTGTGGACCACAGACACATCTTTGCTCTTCAAAACTGGACAGTGAACTGAGGAAATCAGAAATACAGTTCAATGTATTTTAAAGGGGTTTTGAACTTGTTATCATAGCTTGGCCATTTTTTAATATTTTTGCCCCAAATTTTAAACATGCCTTTTATGGGGCCCCACCTCATGAACAATGGTAGTAAAATTAGGCAAATCTGTCCCAAAAGGTGATTTTGTAGTTGCTGCATAAAATCACCTTTCCAGCAAGAGTTGAACATTTTCTCCATCCTTGTTCATGATGTGAGGTTGTAAAAGAAGACTATGTTGAAAATTCGGGGTACAAATATTAAGAAACAACAAAGTTATGGCGCTACATTGAAATTTAGGAGCGCAAGCTCATCTTTAATAATTTTCAATATTTTGACCCCAAATTTTCAACATTGCCATTTCTTCATAGCACCTCTTGAATGTGACAACTGTCATTTTTTAACTCTTGCCCAAAATGTGTTTTCACACTTGTAGAGCAAAATCACCTTTTAAGCAGGAGTTGAACATTTTCTCTGCCCTTGTTCATGAGGTGGACCAATAAAAAGGCTTTCTGAGGTCACAAGAAGACTATGATTAAAAGTGGGTGTTAAATATTAGAAAACAACAAAGTTATGAATCTATGTTGCAATTTTTCAATGCATACTCATAACTGTGGTAATTTTCAATATTTTGACTCCAACTTTCCAACATAGTTATCTTCTCTCATTTCTCAAATACTACCCAAAATGTGTTTTGACACTTGTGGCACAAAATGAAGTTTCAGCCATTGTTTTATAAATGACACCTGTTATGCTCAGAAGGAGTGGTCCAAAAAAAGATTGCGTTGAAAATTTGGGGTAAAAGTATGAAAAACCAACTGTATTATGAGGAAATGAATTGTTACAGCATTTACTCATAACTTTATTTTTTGAAGATTCTGGTTCCTAATGTTCAGCATATCCCTTGTGTTACCCCACCTTCCAAACATGGCAGGTGTCATTTTTCAAATCCCCATCCGAAACGTGTTTCCACAGTCACACAGCGATATAAACTTTTGGATGAGATTTTAGAAATGTCACCTGTCCTGATCATAATGTCTGGCCATAAAAGGACTGTTGGACATTTGGGGTCAAAATGTGGGAGCCCCCTTAAAAAAGCAGATATTGCCTCTCGGCTGTCGTATCCTGGGTAATTGCAATCTAACAATGTGTTAAAGCAGGGCACTACTGAAAATGAGACACTGCATCTCATCTGCTCTATCCTGGGTAAATATATAGTAAAAATGTGTACAACAGCAATACCAGCGGCAAACATTCGGCATTGACAAATGCTTGTTGGATAATGAGGCGGTTAAATTAAAACTGGATCATCTTGTTCAAGCCCAGAAAACTACCTTGGTCCTTCATGGCTCTTTAATTGATGGGTGGAAATATGTCAAATCTGGCTTTAAATCCTTTTTCATATCCCAAGGTAAAGAATTATCCAAAGGAATGTGCTTGAAATCTATAGATCTATGACAGCAATTTCAGAAACTGCTGACCCTGCCTTCTGTCACTGTGCATGATTTTTCTGCCCAGCTGTCTTTGCTTAAGAAAGAGATGCTATTGTATCAGTACCAGAGAATTACACCCCTCTTAATCATTCCTCTCAACTGTCCCACATTACAAGGGACATTCCTCATTTTACCCCTCAAAATTGCTCTGTCCCTCATCCATCCCTCATGAAAATGGTGCTGCCCACACAAAGAATGTGCTGTAAATTTAGACTCTAAGGCAGACATTTAAAATATTCTAAGATGCTAATGTAACCCCACACCAGCCCCTTATTTAACCAGCAGGCACACCTCCCATAGTCTAGGGGGAAAGAGAGGAGTCGATGTTACATAGTGCCACCATAAACAAGGTAGGAAATGTAGATGGAGTAGACATTATAAAACATAAACTAAGTGTGGCTACTAGGCAAACACCTGGTGGGACCAATACCATGGCCAAAACCCAGGTCCAGGGGAGAAAACATTTGCTCAGGGCTATGCTAGGTTTGCATTTCTGGACAGGGGTACCCAATTAACTGCACCTGGAGGCAATAACACAAATGTCCATACCAGGTTGTGATTCCAGAGTGTGGCTTTATTCCATAACAAAGTAGGAACACACAAAGCAAAGATGGACCCCCAAGGGTTTACACACACAGTAAATGCAGAACATCTGTGGTACAGAACTCTAAACTTTCCATATAGCATAGGATAACTGTAGAAAATGTGGTACTAGCCACTTGTAGAACACACAAGCAATTTCCCTTGACTAGGCACACATGGCCAGTACTTGGAAGTCCCATATGGCATAGGATGACCGAAGAAAATGTGGACTAGCCACAGGTGAACACACAAGTTCCCCTGAAAATGGCACACATGGCCAGTACTTGGTCACTTCCCATATAGCATAGGATAAATTGCGGTACACTGACCATGTAAGAGCACTACAGGCTGAACTGAAGAAAACCCACTCACTGGGGTAGAAGTTTCTTCAGGCATTGGCCACATGCCTGAAGAATGCATGGAATTGTTGCTTGCATAAGATCTCAAATTAAGGCCCGGCTGCAACCCATCTTTATAACAAAAAGATCCTTTCGCAAATTCAGTGCAGTAAACTTCCTATCTGACCTGAGCATGATCAGATGGCAAGATCTTTACCTAGCCAAAGATGTCAATAAGGCAGCTTGCATCCTTAATGACAAACTCACTACAATAATAAATAAGCATGCCCCTTTCATCAAAGTAAGTGTCGGAACAATTCCAACCCCTGGTTCACCTCGGATCTCAAGGCAGCCCTTATAGCTCAAGATAAGCTCTGGGCTAAAGCTAGACATTCCAAAGAATCTTCGGATTGGCAGGCCTTTAGAACAGCCAGAAATAACTGTGTGAAAAAACTTTGCTCTGCTAAAGCTAACTATTATATTTCTACTCTCGAACAAGCTAAAGGTAACCCTCATAAAATATGGAAGACTATCAAAGCTATAGAAGGATGGCCCATGGCCCCCTCTGTCCCAACAAAGATAGTTGCAAGTGGCAAGATTGTGGAAAACAAGTCCCTAATCCTGGAGGAACTTAACTCCCACTTTGCCACAGCTGGATTAGCTTTGACTGGTCACCTTATGCTGGTGCTGCGGTGAGCCAGCATACCCCTCCTGCCACATCTAGTCCTGCACCCAGCCCCTTCCAACTGCACAAGATAACTTATAAAGAAGTAGAAGATTCTCTTCTTAACTTAGACACCAAAAAAAGCGCAGGGGATGATGGCTTGGAACCCTTTTTCCTAAGGTCAGGCTACGCCCATCTCACTGCCCCAATTCTCCACATCTTCAATCTTTCCATTACATCTGCTACTGTGCCGTCCTGCTGAAATCAGCACATATCCTCCCTCTATTTAAATCTGGTGACCCATGCGATGTAAACAATTATAGGCCTATCTCCATATTGCCTATCCTTTCTAAAGTTCTCGAAAAACTGATCCATATTCAGTTAAAATCTTACTTGGAAACCTTCTCTCTCATTAACCCAGCTCAATCTGGCTTCCGGGCTAATCATAGCACAATCACTGCACTAGCTAAAGTAACCAATGATTGGATCTCTGCTACAGATGCTAAGAAGGTAACTGGTGCAGTCATTTTGGACCTCAGCAAAGCTTTTGATACTGTTGATCACAAACTATTAGTCAATTGCCTTGCAAAGTTGGGTGCCACATACCAAACCACCCAGTGGTTCTCTAGCTACCTAACTGGAAGATTCCAAAAAGTAAAGGCGGAAGGCTTTTTTTCTGCTGCCTTGCCAGTTGCAAGAGGAGTACCCCAAGGATCCATCTTAGGCCCTATCTTGTTTTCTCTGTACATTAATGACTTAGATGCTAACATATCTACATCCAATCTGCACTTTTTTGCAGATGATACTGTGTTGTATACTTCTGGCTCATCGTTATCTGAAGTCAAGGGAGTGCTTCAAGCGGACTTCGCACAACTTGAGCATAATCTAATAAAGGCAAAGCTTCTGTTCAATGCTAAGAAGACTAAAGCGATGATATTCTCCCGCAGTGCTGTCACAGACCCCCCCAATACCCTTGCCCAGGACTTCATTGTCACCACGCTAAACGAGCCTCTGGAAGTTGTAACCAAATTTAAATATCTAGGTATCTGGATCGACAATAAATTATCTTTCAGTGACCACGTCGAAGATGTCTCTAGAAGGTTAAAAGCAAGGTTAGGTTTCTTCTGCAGAAATAGGCCCTTTTTCCCCCTTGAAACTCGAAACAAGCTTGTACAGGCCACTTTTCTCCCCCTACTCAACTATGGCGATGTAATCTATTCCTCCACCACTCTTGCAAATCTAAGTAAACTGGACATCCTTTATCACCGTGCGTACGGTTCATTACCAACTCCTTACGTTCGCACCACTGTGACTTATATGCGGCTGTTGGTTGGACATCCACTACTAGAGCGCCTGCTCCATGCTGGGCTATGGACTCTTAAACTGCTCCTGCAGAAATTGCCAAGCTATCTCTCTTCCCTTATTAGTATCTCACATAGTGCATACTCTTAAGAAAATCTGACTTTATTATGCTTGACATACCAAGGACGCGACTTCCTTCGGTAAACGTGTCTATTGCATATGCCCTTCCCTCCATTTGGAACCACTCATAAACCGTGATTGAAACTAACCAGCACAGTTTCAATAAACTTCACAAATCGCTAAGTTCAGCCAAAATAAAAGACACCTGTAACTGTCATTAAGTCTCTTCCTTCCCCATGTGTGCCATATTTATCCACTGGTAAGGTATAATTGATTTGTCATATTAACTGCTTTCCCTTCCCCTTCTACTCCTGGCTTTATCTATGCTTACGCTCCACTGCTACTCTATCAAATCACTCCTCCCCCCCATATCAGTTGTAGACTGTTGTTTGGTCTAGCTGCCAAAATACTGTATATGTATTGCACACACCAGTCATCATGTTTCATTTATCAGTATGCAACCTGTAAGTCGCTTCCCTGTCTCATATCAATGTTTGCCACCTGCGGTCACCCTATGTGGTACCCTTGTATGTATATCCAGCCTGTATCATGTAACGTGCATTTCATGTATATACTGTTATTACCTATCTGTGTTTGTACTTTAAGTGTTTATGTCACAGGACCTCCTTGTGAATGAGCTTGCTCAATGGAGTTTTCCTGCAATAAACTTGAAACTTGAAAACTTGAAACTTGAAACATGCACTGACAGAAAACACAGGTGCCCTTCAGCACCCAGAGTGCTAAACTGGTCACTTCAGATGGGGGGTATCCCACCTTTTGTTTCCAAGTTCATACTAGGCCATCCCTCTGGAAAATACAGCTCACATTTATCCAAAATGTACTGATGATGCTTCTAGAAATGTATTTCACATTTAAACATCCTCACAGAACACCCCAGGGGTGTCAAGAACAAAAGTCCTGCTCACATGGCAGTCACAGACAGGACTCCACTGTGGACAGCCAACTTTTAAATGTCTTAGGTGACACGGTCCCTTTGACAGAGAAATTCACCTCAAAAGGCAGGTACTCCTGGGCAGACTTAAACAAAACAAAAGTATTCACTAGAAGTTGTCACTCAAGGCAGCTTCACAATGTCCTGGTAGGATCAGGGATTGCCCCTAACATCCTGGTAGCCTGCTCCATCCTTCCCTGGGGATGGTTTCCATCACTTAGACAAAGCTGGAGAATGCTGTACTCCAATAGGGTGAGAAAAACTGGAACACTGCAGCTTTCTATCGAAGCTGCTACTAGAACTGCAACTGCACTCTGCGGACTCCAGCCAACAACTGACTACAGAATTATAAATTCCCTACTCACAACAACTGCTGTGTGGCTTACGCTGCTGCAAGAGTTCTTAGGTGACATCACCTCTCCAGCTCCCAGCTGAGACCAGCAGCAGAGAGGAACAGAGTGAATTCCATTTACTGGCAAATCACTAGCTGCATTCCCTGCCTACCACTAACACTAATGGGATTCTGGTAACCCCAGGGAACAGGGGGGTTACACTCACCCCTAGCCAGGTAAATGACTGTCCGCAGTCATTCCCTTACCTGGCACCAGGCCATCCTACCCTATGTGTTGCCTATGTGGAGGTAGTGCTACCTTCTCCCCTACCATGTGCCAGTCACAAGCAGACAACATTAAAGGCCCAGAGGCCATTGGCTGATGCATCAGACCTTACTCTATGATCTTACTATGGAGAATCAGTGGTTCTGGGAGAACTTCCCAAAGCATGCCCTAACAGACCAGATCTGCAGCCCCTATGGCTGATCAGGACCACAGCCTGTCTATCCCTCTGGCCCTCTAGGGAAAATCTATCTATCCAAACTACCCACTGGGGGATTTCCCCCAATCCAGGGTACCTGCAGACCTTGCACCTTGGATCCAGGAACACCAGTCGGGTTGCATCTTCTTCATAAGATATGGCTGATGACTCTGTCTCTAACATAGGGTGTTGCCCCTGGATGCAGATTCTTGCTTGCTTCCTCCAATTACCAGGATTGCCTGTTCTGCTCAATTTCCTCCAAGACTTTACAAGGAAAGGTAGGAAAGGACCTCCCATATATGGCATCGGCCCTCCTACGAATCAGTCTCTCCACCTTACTACTGTTCATAAGTACATGGCCCATGGCACGACTTGGGGATGGCCAGTCCTGGTTCATCCAGTGCCACATATTTAAAGAACAGAAACACTTCTCCCCAACCATCTCTGCAGGCAGAGCAGTGGAGTAACCATCTTCTCTCTCTCTCTCTCTGGTTCCTCTGAGGCAAGAGCTTGAGGCCACTCACTGGGACCCTCAACATGAAGATATATATCCTCATCCTCCTCTTCCTCACTTAGGACCTGGGTCCAGGAGTGAGCAGTCATCCTCACTCCTGAGACAGTCCACTCCTCACTGGGCATGGAGGTAGACACCTCCCAGTCCAAAGTTTCATGAACTTCATCCTCCCCTACCAGACTAGGACTAGGACCTTCTCTCCTTGGGTCCATGGATCCTTCCTCTGCACTGTCCATACACGACACCAGCAAGGAAACATCACAAGATGTCTGCCCTTGTAGTAAATCCACACTGTCTTCCTTTGTACCACACTCTACTGGGCCTCCGTCAAAAGATTCAACCTGATGCTGTGTGCTGCTACATGCAGGGTTTCCTACTTTGGTCCAGATGGGAGCCAAACAAATTTGTGATGCCTTGAACAGACCATACTTCACTAGGCAACCTGAACAATGAGGTATTAAAAACACGTCCCTTACAGCCTTGAGGCACATTATGCATACTTTCATGGGGTTATGCATACTTTCACGTAGTTGGGTATTGCAACATGTATAGGCAACCTTTCACCATAGAAACCTTGCTCTATTTCCTTTAGTTTGGCCACTTTCTCTGCTATCATAGATTGGGCATGATCCAGGTAGCGGGATGTTCCTGAAGCCATGTCTGCAATTTAAACACATAAAAGTTCATTATTACTACTGGTTCACGATACTCTGAATGGTCTCTTAAAATGGTTCTCTGCTGCTGTGTTTACATTTACTGTCTGACCCTGTAATGGTGGTGGCAACACTCCTCTGGCATCAGATCTGTCTTTGACTCAAATAACTGTGCATCCGACCTCTCTGCTCCTGATTTCTTGCTCAAACTGTTATCGATTGCACTGTTTACATCTCTCAGCACATTCATATGATAAGGTACGTTACCAAGTGTTGTGGTTCATATTCTAATGACCCGCATATTTCTACTAATATAGATTTTCGAAATTTGTCATATAAACGGCAGAGAATAACCAAATGTACAAAATCATCTTGACCCAATTTACATCTACACAGAGTGTTATTTCTTTCCTGATCTTCATTATACTGATTTACTCTCCATTGACTAGTGAAGCACTCAAATATGAAACATGTGAATAACATTCTATGGCAAGGTCTATTGACTGCAGTCCGGATTATATTTCATCCTATGGCTCCTTTTATTCTTTGTATGCCATTTACAAATTTTATATTGCTTGCACCTTACCCTATCATCAAGGCCCTTGGAATTCTGTGGTTCTGCAGTTGCAGAATTTGCCGCAGAATTTGCATCATGCCGCAGAATGTATATAGTGCTGCAGAATTCATTGTTTTTGGTGAATTTTCATATAAATATACTGTTTTTCCATAGTGTCAGGCTTTCTTTCCCACCTCGTTTATCCTGAAGCCCCTCCTCTATGCTCAGCATATGATGTCATCAATGACATCACATCATATTTAGCCAATGACAGGACTGCATTCTGCCAGAGAAATGAATAAATCATGCCGCAGAAATCAGAAAATGCTGCCACAGAAGTCAAGAAGCCCTGCCGTAGAAATCAGAAAATTCTGCCACAGAACACCAGGGGCCCTGCCTATCATTTTGAATGAAAATATCCCTAATTCTGTTTCTTACTACGTTTTTTACACTGGCCATTGGAGATCTAAACACGTCTGATATGCAGGATAGTAAGCGATAAGGTTTAATAACATTTTCTACCATGTAAATGCTTGCAAAAATCACATTTTGCTTCAAGTAATTTACTGCTTCCTCAACACATAGTCTCGGCAACCTATATTCTGCCATTCCATAGACCTTTAACCAATAAATTATTAATCTTTGTTTTATCTGACACTCCACCAGTACTTGGCCTGTTTCCACCCTCACCAGTGCAGATGGTGTTCCATTAGATAACCCCAATAGTTTCCTGTAGAATATTTTTTAAACAGGCTTCTATATTAATATTCCTTTGTACCCCCCAAAGTTCAGCCCCTTATGATTATAGTACATTACGTATTATTATGGCCTGTCTAAAATTGTGCATCTGGCATGTAAGATGCTCCTTCTTATTTCACCAAAAAATTGTCCCACTGCACGTGTTGTTAAATGTTACAAATGAAGTAAGATCTGTGTAAAATCAGAAAAATACAAAACTGCCTAAACTGCAATTTCTGACTCTTTGAGAAAGGGTCACGTGGCTTTAATTGAGGAATGCTCCTGGTGTTCCAACTTTTAGGCTTCATCTCTTCTTTTGGTTTTTAGTTTTTGGTTTTTCTGCTTTTGAAGCGTCAAAGGAGAAGGGATTTGATTACTTTACATATTTTAATTTTTTTTACATTGTATGTGTTATTTCTTCTTTTATTATTGGGTTTTGAGAAATATGTTATTGTATTCCTTTGAGGGATTGTCAGTCTGTGCTTGTTTATAGTTTATTTTATTAATAAAAAAAACCCTACTCTTTTGACTACTTCAGTGCCATGCACTCTTTAATATCCACCTGAGCAACCACCAGAAAAGGCAGCCATGACCTCAGTTTAACATCTTATCCAAAGGATGGCACACCCTAATAGGACAATATCCCCTTAGCACTGCACTCAGGCCAGCATTTATGGTAGGAACCCAATCCCATTGTGGGACAAGAACTGATGACCTTCTAGCCCAGAGTCGTATATGCTACCAGCTGAGCTGCATTGATAAATTTCTTATTAACCGTATCAGCACTATGCCAACTGATACAGTGAGGCAGTTTAAAATTATCAGTTCATAAAGTAAACAAAGTGTCTGAAGGCATGTTAAGTGCCTGCCATATGCTGTTTACAGCCAGGTATGCCCAATAAGTTTATAAAGGATTGCATGACAGCAATTTAAGCAATAGTATTGAATTATACTATACTTCTATTTTTATAGTACATTTTATACACTGTAGTCCAAAGAAACCCCTCTAAAGTCATGACTGTATGCTTACAAGAGTCACCATGTGCCCCCTGATATCACTCTGCGAACAGTAGTCCGTCTGTGCTGGTATTGAAAGAGGAACTGTTGCTCAGTACAACAGGTTTATCGCCAATCTTGCTGCACACTGGGAGCCTTGGAATGACACATGTTACTGTCAGTGTTTGATGCATGCTTCAGTATTTTACCATTAAATGTCATCCAATGCTGTGAATGTGGCAGAACATTTGAAAATAGTATACTAACATTATGCTGCAATGAATTACATACAGGGGTTATTCCTTCTGCGAGTCTTTTTATGGTTAGTTCATCAGTTTATTTTTTGACTGTCTTTACAAGTCAAAGTAGTACAGAACAAAAATAAAGAAAAACTATTTATATACATAAACCAAAACATTGTAAAATAAAAACAGGACAACAATATATTTAAAAAATGTAAAAAGTGTATCCTTAAAAGAAAACAAAAAGAAGGAAAACAAATGTTACATATGGCATTCTATTGATCAGAAGAGCTGATGGGGGTACCATCTTAGTTTATTCCTGCAAATAAGGAATGTAAATGAAACATTGGGGGTCAGGGTCTGGCTGCCTACATTCTACCACAATGTTAATGTATCCCATATTTGTAAATACTCTGTAACAGACAACTGAGAGCTGTAATCAATTAAAATTTAATTTGACTGTCTTTGGTTGTCACATTTTAATGTACTGCTGTCAACACTGTGAGGTCTGATATAATAGCTGCTGTTCTAATTTTACTCTTCTGGTTGTTTTTTTTAAGCTGTTACCTGTCCCTCCACTTCCCTTCTCCTTCCCTCAGGTTGCCACTGAAAATGGGACTGTTTTTACTTTCTGTATTGCTCCCCTGATATAATAATTGAAATAAATAAACCACAGTTAAACAGTAGTTATTTCCCATTCTCTGATAATGGCCACTTCTGTCAGCCAACTTACCACTCCCATCTGCCACCCTTGTCTGTTCCTTACCTGGTCCCCCAGAGGGCCCATGTAGGACATTTCTTCAGCAGAAGGCATTTCCCCCATGCGGATTCCTCTAAGAGTGCTGTCAGTGATGACCTTTCTCAGGATTGTCTTGAATATGGGAGGAACAGGGGGTAGTTATGAGCAGTAGAGCCCTAGAGTTCCAACCTCATGGTGTCACACATCAAGGTTTTCCCTGGCAGTTTCACTCCACCCTCAGGACATAGCTGGCTAGTGAGATCACTGACTGGATGACCTTCAGATGGTTAAGTCTTAAATCCGGCAAGACTGAGGTGGTAATTACTGAACCTGGTCATTGAGGGTCAGCCATGACAGGGAGTGACACCAAGCTGAAACTAGGGGTCACTATGGACAAAGCTGACCTTGGATATAGAGGTGACAGTGGTTGTTTCTAGTGACTTTTTCTATCTTCTAGACATTGCCCAGATCAAACCATTTCTAACGGCCAGTGACCTGATTATGATAGAACATGTCTCTATCACTACCAGGCTAGAATACTGTAAAGCTCTCTATCTATGGTTATCTAGGAGTTTTATGTGTTGCCTGCAGCTGGTCCAAAATGTGGCAGACTGATCTCCAGGACTTTCCATGGAGTTCATATCACTCCAGTGCTGCACAAACTGCACTGGCTGCCCATTCAGTGGCATGTCAGCTTCAAGATATGGTTGGTATACAAGGTCCTACATGATGTAGCTTCAAGATATGGTTGGTATACAAGGTCTTTCATGATCTGGATCCTAACTATCTAAAAGATCTTCCCTCTTGCCTCCCTTCACCCTGTTTACTCCTCCAATGCTGATTTATTGTTGGTCTCATGGTCTCAGTAGATGCTTTCTGGGGACAGACCATTTATGGTAACTACGCCTGTTTTTTGGAATGTCTTACCTGTCCACATTAGAGCTGCCAGCATGGTGGGGGCCTTCTAAGGGATGCTGAAATATAATCTTGTTAATCTTGCTTATTGCCTGACCTAATTTAATTAATGAATGTACAGTATTGATTACTCTAAACTGGAATTAGCAACAAAATGTTGTTTGATGGGATGATCTTATTTAGTGTTGATATTTTATTTGTTTTTGCATTCTGTTTGGTCAGTTTCTTCACTTTGAATGGCACCATGAGCCTCAGGGAAAGAACGGTAAGGCAATAAAATTGCATTTCCTTTCCTAGGGCTACATCATACACATGTACATGCCAATGCCAGAGCCAGGTTGCATCCCCTTCCCACCAGACTCTCCCATTGCACTGCCACCAATAGTTACCCAAGTGGTGGTTTAGTAGTAGAGCATGCTGGTTTCTCTCTTCCAATGGAGGAGAGCAAGACTTGTCTCACCCTTCCCCCCCAGCCAGCTGTAAATACCCCAGGCTTGTTCACCAACATTGTGAGCAGCAGTGGTGCTGCTATTCCTATGGTCCAGCTTCATTAAATTGGAGCTGTGTTGACAGTATGTAAGAAAGTGACAGAAATATTAATAATTATGCAATGGCAAGAATGAATCCTGGGCTCTGATTGGTCAGTTGGCCACCACAGCAGGGATGTTATCCTGGTATAACATCCCTGCTGTTCACAGGTCTACTGTCATCATTATGGCTGCTATGGATGATGATCCTTTTGAGCCCTTTTTTCCATCTCCTCTTAAGAAACTAAAATATTTTTTCCACACTAATAAAAACATTCTTTTAAATTCTTTTTTTTATTTTATATATAACAACAAGCCATTGTATAATAGGAATAATGCCCTCCAGGGTGGGTGTTATGCTGGGATAACATCCCTTCTCAGGTGTTGGACTCCCTCAGCTGGTGGCCTCGGGCCCAACCACCCGAGGTGGGATGTTATCCCAGCATAACACCCACCCTGTTGGGCATTATTCCTTTATTTGAGATCTACGTGATTTCCTAGCCAATGGAAATTATACAAATGGACTCAAAAATGGTACATTTTGATTGGCTGTCAGCATTCTGATGGTCATACATTAACCTCTGTTATACTGTCATATACTGCCTGATCACCCCCGGCCATGGTGCATGAATTCTTCCTATCAGCATTGCATTCTTTAGCACAGTACTATTGAATGACTGTAATAACGCATTCTGATTCTGAACCAGTATTCGTAAACAGTTGGTGGATGAACTATTGTATTACAAGTATCCCTCTAAATGAGGAAAACATTCAAAGGTACACCTCTAATGCTTCTCTTTTGGAATAAGTTTTTTATACTAGCAATAAGGCACTCCATCAGTTAATCACCACAGGGGAAATATGGCACTCACTGTTCCTCTGCCACATTATACACCGGCCTAGTGGGTAATTAATGGACAGTTAAGCTAATCCCTGGTCATACCTTCTTGCTTAATTGGTGCTGTGCAGAATGTTGGCAGAATAGTTGTGGAATGTCCATACCACTGGCAAAATTTCCATCCAAATCTTGAGGTTCATTCTGTGGAATTCCACCAGATTGTAGTTGGTGGAACTGTATTCACCAGATTCGCATTATTCTGCTGATAATCATCTTGTAAGCATTACATTGAATTTCCATGGAAACAAGTGGGTGAATTTAAATTAACATGCACCCACTTGCTTACTAATGACCAGAACATATATACCTTAAGGTCTACAAAGGTGTCTTGAATGCCATAAATTTCTTTGGAATCATAGAGAATTTGCCCATTGCATTCACGGAATATTTTTCCACAGTTTATTAGAACTTCAGAGCTGTATTCCAATGTGCATTTCTGATAATGTGGTGAAAAGTACCAAAATACTATTCCATGAATCAGTGTTCAATGTAAACTGTGTAATACATAGTGTTTTCCGTAGAATTCCATTCTGTGGTTCTAGTCCATTTTTGCACAGCTAGTTTTACTTATTGAGAGTGAGTTTTACAAGATAGAGACAGGACTTTTTTTTTTCCTGAGGATAGGAGGCTCAATTTGAAAATTCAAATTTATTTAACATGGCTAGTGCCAAGGCTATCTGCAGCACTCCCACAGGAAGGGAATTTGGACTACAATAGATGTCAAGGTGAGCAGAGATGGGGAGAGACCACACAGAACAATAATGCAGTTCAAATATCACTGTGATGACCTCCAGAGGTGGTACACCGCACATACTGGAGAGCCTGGGTGCTGCTGTCACCACTGGTGAATAAAATAAATGTTACTGGACTGTTGGTAATAGTGAGTGTTACTGTACATTTTACGTTTACTCCTATTTAGCTATGATGAAAACTTTATGGTTGCACTTGCAGTGCACTGAGCCAATTGCTAATGTTAAATGTTCATCAGTGATGTAGGAGAATGAAAACAGTGCAAGGTGTGTTTCACTCTCTTCTCGGGTGACACTTAGCTCTCTGGCAGAGTGGACAGTGAGCAGGGTATAAAAGAGTTGCAGAGGGACCTGCATAGGCTGGAGATGTGTTCCAAGGTTTGTCAGCTGAAATTCAATGCCAAAAAGTGAAAAGTGATGATGCATATAGGGAACAAGAACCCAAGGACAGGATACAGGATAGTAGGAGTAAGAAGGAAACTACTTATGAGGAGAGTGACTTGGGACTGGGAGTCATCATAAGCAACTCCTTTAAAAAATCTAGGTGATGAAACAAGGCCTACACTTTAGCAAGACAACCACAATGTTGGTGTGTATTGGCAAAAATTTTGATAGCAGGAGAAAATAGGTGATACTACTTCTCTACAGATCACTGGTGATGCCCCATCTGGAATACTGTGTCCAGCTCCGGAGTCCCCAGCTAAGAAAAGAAGATGACAACAAGACACAGTTCAGTATGGGGTAACCAAAATTGTTTAGGGACAAAAGGGATGATCTTACAAGGATTAATTTAACTCTTACATGACCAGCTTAGGGCACTGAACATGTACTTGCTGGAGGCCAGAACGGAGATGGGTGCTTTGATAAAGACTTTGAACTTCCTAAAATGAATGAACAGTATAAAATGTCACAAAACTATTTAGCAGGAATAATGAATTAAAAACACGGAAACATGAGTGTAAGATGGTGGAGAGGAGATTCATAAAGGGGGCATTATGAAGTTTCATTTTACAGAATGGTTGAGATGTGGAACAACCTGCCTGCAGAGGCGGTGGATGCAAAAATCATTAATGGATTACAGCCAAGTTGATATATGGGTTAATTGGGTAATAAATAGTCTGTGGGGTTGTGTAAAGGCAGGAGGCAAGGGGGAGGAGGAGTCAAAAACCCTGTATAGATGGCAGGTCTTGGTGTAGGATAGGTTATAGCAGGGCACAGTGGCTGCACCAATGGTCATTTTCTGCTGGCATTGTCTATGTTGCTGTGTTTAAATAAGAATGCTAAGGTGTTTCTGGCTGTCACATTTTGACTGTCCAGCTCCTGAACTGTCCTTATTGAGGGGAGGCATAGTGCCTGCCTGTACATCTTCTCCCTCTTGTGTAATTTTAAGTAATGATAGGTCTGTTAGGAATCAAACCATGATAATGATGGACTTTACAACACATGATCTGTTGTATAAAGGACCAAGCTAGTGAATAGTTCAGGCCTGGTGCTGGAGGTCTCAATCCTACCTGGGTACTCCATAGTGCACGGTATTAGGCATGAGGGTAGGGGTGGGCATCTATTTTTGATCTTGTTCGAATCTCGGAGCGTTCCCAATGGGTGAAGATTGTTTTCTGGTAAGCACCTCTTTTTCTGTGTAGTGGATCAAGTGCCTACAAGGCTTCAGTTGTAGTTCTGGTATGACCTGGGAACAGCTGATGTGGAGACTGTCAAGTGTTCCCTGAGGGAGGGAGGTTTCCCTGTGGTGTTGAAGAATGCTGTGGTGAAAACTCTCTTCCAAAAAGCATCTTTGAACCTTGACGTCATGTCCACCTACAAACCTATCTGGAACTGTCCCTTTTTAAGGGAAGGCAATCAAGAAGATAATAGTGACACAGTTGTAGTGACAGTTACATCTGTAGAATTGTGTATGAGTCTTTCCAGCCTGGTAGTTAAAAATGTATTTCTCTCTGTCTTTAAGCATGTTGAAAAATATTGTAAAATAATCCTTTGGAATCCTCTTGTTTATCAAATATTTCTCTTTTCTGTCAGCAGCTGTTTCTCATCCAGAACAGGAGACAGGGATAAAAAAATCGCTGGGCCATCAGAAACAGTAGCTGATGTGCCGGGCGAATGTACCACAGAACATGTAATGTAATAAAATATCACTGGTTGCTACCTGACGTGGTACTCGTTTACCTATATTATGACTACTGTGATCTACCTATTACCAAGCTTTTACCACCAGTGTATTCCTGTAACACTGGTTGCTTTTTTAATCTATGTGTTATGTACTGTACTGTTTTGTTTCCTGTGATGCGTCGCTCTCTTGATGAGGTGCCTTTGTAAATGAGTCTTTGACTCAAAGGTCTGTAAATCGACGATCTAATAAACAAATAAATAGAACAGGAGGGACAACCCGGACCTGGTATGAGATTATTGTGATATTTAAACTGTTACACATTGATCTCTGAGGAAGAGCATCAATTTCATGTCAGCTGTGAAAGAAAGGGACTTCTTTGTCATTCGGCTGAACTGAAACACTGCATGTGCATTTGCTTTGCTTATATTTTCAACATGTTATGCAATCAAGTAAAGGAGTCTTGAAAGGCCAGTGAACAGCAAGAGACGTTCGAATGATGTGCAAACACCCCATGGTTGGTCTAAAAATACAGTGTTTGAACATGTCATGAATTCAGAATATTTCTTTCTAGCATTTCATCTGTCTTCATGACATGGTCTGTGTTCTGTCCTGCTGCTTGCATGAACTTCATACTGAAGTACCCAAAGGGGTGTTTGTGGATTGCGAAGCAGAAACAGAAACAGAAACAGGAAAATACTACTGCTTCTGCACTGAACTTGTATATTCAAGGGTTTAGTAGTGTATAATTATCAACAAAAGTTTTGGGTAATGTAGTACAAAGTCTCACTAACTTCAGAGATTTTTATGGCTCTCTATGAATAGCCAAGGCAGCCAACCACCAATGTAACCAAAAGGTGACACTGACTACTAACTTTTTAGTACTGCCCTTGTAAGTCATGTTGTCCTATATTGCTATAATTATGCTATCATCACTATTATTGTTAACCCAATAGCAAGTGAATAATATTATGTATTTTGCATTTCAAAGTCAGTTGAGGGGGTCACCACATGAGAGACATTAACCTGAGTAAAGGTATAAATATTATGCTTCTGTAACCCCCACCCCCATCATTTTGCAAATGACAGGTGGTATGCTGTTTGAATCTGACAGCAGTACCACGTGGGGACTGGGTTCGGGGAGGAATAGATCACTTAGCACAAAGGCTAGGTTTGGCTACTGTGCACAGGGGCACCCAAGTAACTCCGAACACAGGAAGCAATATCTGTAATGTCCACTACCAGGAATGGGATTCTGAAGTGTGGCTTTATTCACATCCAAGCAGAACAACAAAGCATAGATGGGCCCCCATGGGGCTACATTCCTGGTAATACAGATTAAAAGAATCAAGAACCCTTCTTCAACACTTCAGCCCTAGGCTCTGAACCCACTGGGCACACAGCCCAGACCTGCACGCTGCTTTGGGTACACAGCCCGAACTTGTACACTATTATGGGTTGTCCCTGGTTCGACTCCCCTGCCAGTCACTCGGACACCTTCCATATATCATGGAAACCTTTTCTGGTGGCTCTCTAAACCACCTAAGAGCACCTCAGCTCTATCAGGGAAACTTCCTTTTAATCCCACATCTGGGTACTTTCCTCAGGCACTGGCCAAGTACCTGACAGAAAGTAAAGGTGCCACAGAGCAAATCCGAAGAGGTGAATTTGGTTACTACTGATGGGGGGGGTCTCCCACCTCTCGCTTCCACAATTCATACCTGGCCATTTCTCTGGACAGTAAACACCTCATACTGTAAAGCTTGGCAATGCAGATTAAGGCTAAATGTATGTCACATTTCCTCTACTTGTCTTGCTTTCCCTTTGTGCTGGACGTGAACATATTTTTACTTGGCATAGCCCATTGCTCTAGGTCCCCCACTGATTAAGCAGTCCAATCCCTGGGGGGTTACACTTCCATTCAATAGACTTTATAATATACTTTCTTAGCTTTGCTTACGGTGACAAAAGGCACACCCTGGCCACAGAGGAAGCTGAGCACATATGCTATTGGGCATCTGGAGCAAATATGGTAAGCCTTCAAGGCCAGCACTGAGGCAGAGCATTGGTAGCCTCAGGCAACACAAAGAAGGCTATCAACAGTGCCTGCCACCAAGCCGGACACCGGAATGCACGGTGTTGAAAAACTCTTTCACAAAATTAAGAAAGCTCTGAAAATTGTGCAGGCAGACATCAAATCATTGAAGGCTTGTCAAAAGAAAATTGTTCAAAGGCTGGATGAGCTGCTTGGCCAAGTGGCACCATCACCCACTACGCCTGCACCACCACCACTCCTACCTTCACCTCAGACTGACTAAATTAATGATCGTAAATAATTTCAGTTTATTCATAGTTGTTTGTAATTTCATTCCATTACAGTTTTTACATTTGTTTTTTAGTTGCTGTTGTTGATTTTCCTTTTATCGTGAACCATTTTTTTTGAGAAAATTAACAGTGTCCTCTTGTGCTTAATCTGTGATTATCATGGTGCTGCTATTGGTGGACCGTGAGTGCTGATGTGTGTTTGAGATGCAAAACACTGGAATTGGCAGCAAAAAAGGGGCCTGATTATTGCCTTTATTATTTCCATGCATTACACTTAATGGCCCAACATGCTGTTGGTGTAGGTTAATGTTGCATCATGGCAATAAATGAATTTAACTGACATCTTCAGCACAGGTAATGGTTATGTTAACACTAGGGATGGGTGGACTGTCCCAGCAGAAGTCAGAACCCCCTCAGACCCAGGATTTACCCACAGGCTCAGATAACTTCAGATTCATTACTCCAGTTGGGTTCTGAGTAAATGGACAAGTTGCTGTGCTTGTTATAGGGCAAAAAATACCTTGTGTATGTGTGATGCCTCCTGATTAAGTTTCTGGCTCCATTCTTGACATGACTGGGTGGGTGATGGACTGTGCAGCAATGGTGGGGTAAGACTATGTGAGGCTCAGCATCAGGGTGGGTATGCACTAAGCAGTGTGGATTGCCTCATGTCGACTGCTCAGCTAAGTCTCACAGGAAAAATGGTTTGCGAGACTTAGCAGGAGCCAATCCAATCAGGACAGCAGGAAGTGTTGTCATGTGACATGGCTCTCTATAGCACTGGTTCACCTGCACCCTGACAGAGAGATGAGACAGTGTCAGTGTGGCAGCAGAGAAGGATAGAGAGGGAGTGATTGGATGGGAGTTGAGCCAATGGGAGATAAATCACTAAAAAAAGGTTAAAATCTTTATCATGCTTCGCAGGAGTCAGAGTGCAGCAAATAATGTGGGAATGCTGCTGGCTAAAGGGGAAGACAGGGAGGCAGTAAACCACAGTTTTCAACTGCATATGTGTGTGTCGCTGCTCTGTGCTGCATGTAGGAATGAGAGAAAAGTACTGGCAGTCAGAAAACGAGGTTGAAGAGGCAAATTATAAAGAGAAATTGTCTAACAGAGTGGAAAAGAGAGTCAGACAGAGTATGTGTGGTGGCTACCTCTGCCTTTACATTACTGTCTGCAAGCTGTAAAAAAAAAAAAGAGCAAAAATGGTTTAAAAAGTAGCAGATTAGAAACAGACACAGAGATAAAGAGAAACCAGACAGTTCTGTGCTGGCTGCTGGTATCTGCCTGCAGGCTGCTGTGTGCTACATATGTCGTCATCCCCACTCCTAGAGGATGTCTGCCCTGCTTGCTTACTTACCTCCCTTACACTTCAGCAGTTCTACTTTATTTCTCATGCACATTATAATTTGAAGTGTCCCCCCCCGCACTGTATTGAATGCTACAGATTTTGCCCCTTTAAAATGCATTTTAACACATTTGAAATATTTATAAATAATCAGAACTAATCAGGACTAATCAGAACCCCACTGTGTTCAACATTTTGACAGTTTGGGTGTGGTTCTTTGTGACAGCAGCACCTCATGGAGATGGAGGAAGCGCAGAAGGATGGGTCAGATGCAGCAGCAGCATTGGCAGCTATCAGTCCACTAAGGTTTGTTTATTGGGGGCAGCAGCACCCCATGGAGGAGAAGGTGCAGGAAGACAGGCCCAACACAGCAGCAGCTGCAGCAGGGCAGCTATCAGCTCACTCAAGTTTTGGTTCTTTGGATCAGCAGTACCCCATGGAGGAGGAGGAGGAGGAGGCACAGGCAGATGGGCAAGATGCAGTAGGAGCACCAGCAGGACAGCAGATTTCACTTGGGTTTGATGCTTGGGGTTAGCGGCAAGGGTGTAGGCAGGCATACTCACTGTAAACATTTGTGTACAGTTTTGGCTGAGTGCCTGTCCCAAATCATATCTATTTTTATGTTTGCTTGCACACATGTGCAAGAAACATAGTGCCACCATATGAATTTCCGTAGGTGTGCCACTCAGTTTCCAATGCCCTGCTGCTTCTTGCAGGCACTGCCTCACCGCACCAATAAATGTCCGAGCTGTCTATGACAGCAGTTCAGATGCAGTGGTGTACAGTTGAAAGCAAAAGACCGCTACAATCAGCGGTGGTAACATGTAGGCACAAGTGCCTACACTCGGCACTGTATCTGAACACAGTTGTCATAGACAGTTCCCTTGTTTTCTAGTCCCCCCCTTCTCAAACACCCAAGTAGCACACTGGGAGCCCTCCCCAGTGTGCTCATGCGCTCCCCCCCGCACACCGTATAGCCGATTGGGGTGCTCCATCACCCGTCGTCTCTGCTGCCTCCTCAAACAAACTTCCAGGTGCCATGTTGAGAGCCCACCCCAGCGTGGCAAAAGTCCGTATGGCGATGGGGTGCCCAACCCCTGTCAGCTTCACTGTACCCCCCCCAAAAAAAGGACTTCCAGTTGCCACACTGGGAGCCCACCCCAGTGTGACAAACATCTGTATGGCTGACAGGGCTGTCCAATCCCCCATCGGCTCCACTGTCCCCCCCAAAATACTTCCAGCTTCTATGCTGGGAGCCCACCCCAGCATGACAAAAGCCCTGCGTCATCTTCTAAAAAGAAAAAAAAAACACCTGAAAACAAAAAACGGTCCCTCGTTGACTGTCTTGCCCCCTCCCCCAACCCACGCCAAACCTCTGTGCATGCACCTCCCCACACACCCTCAACCGACCCCATACTTACCTCCGGAGCCCAGCGCAATGATCTTCGGTGGACCGGGAACACGTCTGCACTCTTCAAAGCTGACTGTGAACTGAAGAAATGCTGGTAAGCTGTATAATGGCATAAATGTTTGTTTTTTTTTCAACTTTAGTGCATATCTCGGCCATTTTGTGGAATTTTTCCACCAAATTTTCAACATGGGGTTCTTGGGGACCCACATCATGAACTCAGTCATTGTCATTTTGTTATTCAGTCCGGAAAGGTGATTTCACGGTCACTGTGTGGAACCACCTTTCAGGACTGAGTAATGGAACAGCAGTGTCATAGTTCATGAAGTAGGTGCCCAAAAACCCTATGTTGAAAATTTGGTGAAAAAATTCCCAAAAATGACTGTTTTACAAGCACGCGTTGTGCCATTACTACACATGCTCATAACTTTGAGAATTTTTAATATTTTCACTCCAAATTTTCAACATTGCCATTTTACCATACCTCCTTATGAACAGTACAGCTGTCATGTTTCATACCTCACCCAAAATGTGTTTTCGCACATGTAGCACACATTGGCACGGTTGGCGTGCGAAATCAATGTTTGGGACAGATTAAGAAAATCATAGTAACACTGTTCATGAGCAGAGGTGTCAAAATGGCTATGTTTAAAATTTGGTAACAAAAGTCCATAAAATGACTCTGTTACGAGCATGCATTGCGCAATTTCCACGCACCCTCGTAAGTTCACAAATTTGTAATATTTGCAGTCCAGATTTTCAACATTGACATTTTTCCACACCTCCTTTTGAAAAGTACAGCTGTAATTTTTCACACCCTGGCCAAAATGTGTTTTCACACTTCCGGCGCAGACTAGCGGTCACTGTGGGAAATTAGTGTTAGGGACAGAATACGAAAATCACAGTGACACTGTTCATGAATGGAGGTCCCAAAATGCCTATGTTGAAAATCTGCTGTAAAAAATTGCTAAACTAATTACATTATGGGAGTACATTGTGCAGTTTCTACGCACTCTCACGACTTCACCAGTCTTTGTATATTTTCACTCCACATTTTCAGCAATGCCATTTTTTACACCTCCTCATGAACAGTATACCTGTCACTTTTCACATCCTGTTCGAAATGTGTTTTCACACCTGTGGAGCCAAATGGTGCAGTTGCTGTGCAAAATCATCTTTCACCTAACAAACTGATAGTGTCTCTGATCATGCGGAGGGGTCACAAACAGCCCATGTGGAAATCTTGGAGTAAAAATACCAAGAAACGCCCAGGGCATTAGGGTTTTTGATGATACCGCCCTACCCTGTAGGGACTGACAGGCATCAAGGGTGCAACTTGGGACTGTCAACAGTAATGCTCATGCCATTCCACCCCCACCCCCACCCTGCAGCCAGTGACAGGCATCGAGGTGTGCCTTGGACCCTTTGCCCCCAGAGTTCACCCCATTCTCCTATACTGCACCCATTTCAGCATATTTCCTTATGGAATGAGGTGAATGTAAAGCCCAAACACCCCAAGGCACACCTCAACACTTGTCAGTGTCTGAAGGGTAGGGTTAGGTGAAATGTCATGACCGTCATGGGCGATGGCCCAAAGGCACACCCCAATGCCTGCCCAGCTCTGCAGAGTGAGGGTGGAGCTGGCGTCAATTCAATACTTCAATGCCATTCCTACACTGCATCTGTCTAACTCCTGCACTTCCACTGCTAATGCCAGCAAGCAAACATTTGGCATTGACAAATGCTTGTTGTTATCATTGTCATTTTAATCTATACTATTTAAGTTAGTTCAGGCCACTGAGCAGTGTCTCAACTTAAACTTTTGTTGTTTAGGAGATAGATATGTGTACCACTTATTTAGAGATTGGATGAGTCATCTGACTTGTTTGCTATGGGGGCAGCATTTAGAGAGGATGTGTACATTTTTTTTAATGGGGGGAAGCATTTGGGGATTGTATGTACAAAATGAAAACTTCTGGCTACACTCCTAGTTAGCAGTACCCCATGGAGGAGGAGGAGGCATGGAGGATGGACACGATGCAGCACTAGCAGCAGCATTGGTTTGGGTGGCTTCATGACTTTATTCTGGGTGTTCTAAACAATTTTTCCTTATGCTTCTCTTCATCGAGTACTTTTACTACAGGCTTGTAGTAAAAGTTATAGTGGTATTGGTGGTGTGTGTATTATTTGTTTGGTTTACCATTTTTGTGTATTTTTTGATTTGTTTATTGCTGCTGTTTCTCCTCCTATTCATCAGGTGAAAAGATGTGCTCACTACAGCTGGAGAGAGAGAGAGAGAGAAAGAGAGAGAGAGAGATTTGCAGTCAGATACAGTCTGACATAGAGAAGACTGTGACTTTTTCAGTATTATCAATATACTAAAAGAACTAACTGCTGGTGTGCCACCCCAAAAATACATATTTAAGGCTGGCATGTGGGATTGATTTGCTGCTTCAAATTTTTTTTTCCACAGCAGGCTTTTTTTCCTGTAAGGAAGGAAATTGTTTCTGTTTCTGACCTTGAATAACATTTTCAGTGTCAGTATCACTATGAAGGTGATCAACTCGGGGTGTGGTATTGTGCAATCAAGTTCCAGAAGTGGGAAGGGCAAGGGAAGAGTTGCACATATGGACGGTTGACATGCAGCATCAGCAGCAGCAGGGCAGCTATCAGTTCTCTTAAGCTTGGGTGGCTTCATATCTTTATTCCAGGGGCTCGATTTTCAAACGTAAAACTATAACGCAAGGTGCCTATGCCCAACAGATATGATGCAAGTGGCATCTTGTGTCATAGTTTGCGGCTATCCCAATTTTCAAATGCCAGCTGAGGTGAAATCAGGATGCCGTGTGGCAAAGTCCCCCTGCTAGACAGTTGTGGCAAAAGCGCCCACGTGCCAGGTTGCATAAGTGGTTGCACCACAGCGAGGCTGCACCATCCCCCTTTTTCCTATTGCAGAAGCCCATGGACCAGCCAGGAGGTGGTCTATGGGTCCAGCACTGCTGCCTGGCAGGGTGAAGATTGGGGGGACCTGGAAGGAGGGGACCGGGGGCTGATGTAGCCTGGTAGTGCCATGTGGGTAAAAGGGACATGGCAGCAGTGGGAAGCACAAGAGTTAGCACCTGGCAATGGTGCCCTGGAGTTTCCACACAATGGATTGGGCTGCGGGGGCACAGCTGGACCAGCGTGACATGGATCCTAGTAAACAGCAGCCCTTGCACCAGCCCCACAAGACCACCAGTCCTCTACATGCAGCAGATAACAGTGGGTGCCACTTGCAGGGTGTGTTTCATGGCCAGGGACATGACCAAGGCACTGTGACTGTCTTCTGGTACTGCAGCCCCTTTTTGCAGGTGGGCGGCCACCCACCCACCCACTCACTGTGTTGGGGACTGGTGCACTTATAGGGCAGGTGCCAGGTTTTGGGTAGCTGGGGTTAGGTCATGGTCTGTCCCAGGCTACCCCCCCACCTCAGCCAATCAACTCACTGGACCTGCATATGGCAGCCCACCACCCTGACATTGCTCTCATGCCCCCAGGCTCCTAGGGCACCCTCATGCTCCTTCTGCCCCCTCTCCCCTCCTTGTCAGCATTTTCCCACCCACCACCTTCTCAGCCTCTCTCTGGCTCCACTGGCAGGGGGTGACGGATCCCTCCATCAAACCTCACAGGTGCAACATATGTTTGGCACAAACCTGTGGCTGCGGCAACTTCCAGGTCTGTGGCAGAGGTACCCCCATTTATACAAAATACAGTGTAGGGTCCTTGACACACCCAGAGTTTGCCACGGCTCTAGATTGCCTCAAATTGTGGCAATCTAAAGGCTCATTGAGAATCGAGCCCCAGGTGTTCTAAACAATTTTTCCTTCTACTACTCTTTGTTAAGTACATTTCCAACAGGCGTGTAGTAAAAGTTATGGTGGTGCTTGTGGTATATGTATTATTTGCTTGGTTTATAATTTTTGTGTGTTTTTTAATTTGTTTGTTGCAGCTGCATTTTCCCTCCCAATCTTTGTGTGAAGGACTGTGGTCATCACTAGCTAGAGTACAGAGACAGGGGGGAAAGAGACAGAGATAGAGATTTATTTGTAGTCTGATACAGACTGATACAGAAACATAGAAACTGTTGGCAGATAAGAATTACTTGTTCCACCCATTCTGACCATTTTTCCATACTACAGTATCACTGCAGACTTTATTTTATCTCCGGCTCTTTTTCCCCTCCCCCATACTTTTCCACCAAGATCTCTTTAGGCTTATCCCATGCATTCTTGAACCCCATCACTGTTTTCACCTGCACCACCTTGGATGGTAGTATGTTCCACAAATTCACAACCCTTTCTGCGAAGTTCTTCCTCACATCTCTCCTGAATCTATCCCCTCCACCTCCAGCTTCACAGCATCCCCCCTCCCCGGTATTGTGCATCTTTTTTTCTGAAAAATACTTCCTTTCTGTACCTTCTTTACCCCTGTGAGGTATTTAACTATTTCTACCATATCCCACCTTTCCCTTCTCTCTTTCAGGGTGTACCTATTGAGTTCCTTCAGTCTCTCCTCTTTGGGATTTTGATGCTGACCCCTCACCATTTTAGTTTTATTTATTTGTTTTTCATAACTGGGTAGGCACACTAGACATAGACATGCCTATTTTCAGGCATGACCCGAGAGGTTACAATATGGTGATACATGACAATTTTAGGATATGATACAACACTTGAAATGGTAGGATACAATACAATAAACGGTTTACAGTCAATACAAAGTCAGTTCAACACATCAGGGGTAGCTAGTACCCTGAGTTAAGGAAAGATATAGAAAAATAATAAGCGCTGTTACACTGAGGAACAAATATAGCATGCGGGTAGAATAAGTGCAGTCATTTACAACAGTTTAATGACAGGACTTTGGTTTGATCCTGGCAAGCTACTGGGAGGCAAGTATAACAGTGAAGGTTGTTGTAGAGAAGAGGGGGTAGAATTAAGCGTAGAAATGGGGTAGGGTAGCAGAGGGACAGGAGAGCAAGGAGAGGAGGGAAGGAGACTTAGATCTATATATAGTAGAGGATGATCAGAGAAGCGCAAGGGGGAGACAAGAGTACGAGCTAGTGGTGAAGCACATGGGAAGAGGGGAGGCATATTGGCAGTAGTAGGTGTGCAGAGGGGGCTTAAGGTGGATTTAAGCATGTACAGTGAGCTGACTTAGTAAGGTGATCAAGGTGTCCCTTTTTAAAGAGGTCATTAATTGGTGCTAGCTGGGTACCTAAAGGATGAGAGTTCCAATAATGAGGGGCTGCATGGGAGAAAGTATGGACTCTTGGCTGTTCTACACCTTGGGATGTGAAGGGGAGTTTGGCCAACTGACCTAAGTCCATGTGAGGAGGTTTGCTGGAACAGCATGGAGGCTAGGGATATGGAGGTTCCTGATGTGATAATGTTATCTGTCAGACAGCCAAGAAAGAGGAGTCGATGGGCAATTAGGGATGGCCATTTCAGGTCAGCATAAAGCTGACAGCAATGTTTATGATGAGAAGAGGTGGAGGCGTACTGACCGATATTATTGTACATCGTGTCCCACCTGTGAAGAAAGGCTTTTGATGTAACTATATATGTGACAGCACCATAGGCGAGGGCTGGGAGCAGAATGCCACGGTCAATGGCCAATCTAGCTGATGGGGTAAGGATGTAACTCGTTTTGTAAGCGATTCCGATTTTGACATTGACAGATTTACAGGTTGCAGAGATGTGTTGGTCTAAATTCCAGGATCCATCAAGTAGTACGCCCAGGTATTTGAAGGAGCTTACAGTATCTAACAAAGAGTTATTCTCACAGTAGATTTTGAACTGGTTAGGATTGTTTCTGAGCTTTGCATCAGAGATGAAAAGCATGGCTTGAGTTTTACCAGCATTCAGGATGAGCTTGTTTTTGGAGAGCCAAGGCTGGATGTTTAGGAAACCAGATGAGAGGAATAAATTGATGTCCGATATATTCCTGGAGCTAGAGTACAGAACAAGGTCAGCCACATACAGTAGAGATGAACATGAAGGGGTATTCAAAGAGATATTGTTGATAAAAATGGAGAATAGGAGGGGGCAAAGAATGGATCCCTGAGGAACTCCTATATTTATGGTTGTCGAATTGGACATGGCAGAGTTAAACTTTGCAACCTGTTCCCTGTTTGACAGGTAGCTATTAAACCAGTCCACTACTTGTGATGAGAAATCCAGGGATAGTAGTATAGCAAAGAGAAGGGGGAGGTCAACAAGACCCAATGCTTTAGTTAGATCTATGAAGACCACACCCATGAGAAAGCCCCTACCCATGGCAGTAGAGACATCATTTGTAAATTTAAGAAGGACTGCTGTCATGCTGTAACCTTTACAGAAACCATGTTGGTTATCAGAGAGGAGGTTATGATTAAGGAGGAAGGAGATGGTTTATGTGGCAACCAGTTTCTCTAAGATTTTGCTCAGAACAGAGTATGGCTATTGGTCAATAGTTAGAGATGTCCTTAGGATCCTCTTTTTTAAAAACTGGAGTGATTCTGGCAATTTTCCAAATGCTAGGTACTGAGCTATTGCAGAGAAACTGATTAAAGATTTTTGCCAGTGGGGATGCAATAAAGGGAGCGTCAAGTTTTAGAAGCCTGGGCTCAAGACCATCTGAGCCAACGCTAGTACTGTCAGAGACCGAATTTAGTAATTTGAGGACATCAGCCCTAGTTATGGTCTTGAAACAGAAAGATAGATGAGTAGGAGTGGAGTCAGTTTTGGTGTGGAGGGTGGTGGACTGACCGGAAGGAAATGGAAGAAGATGTGTATTTTGACAGATCTGAGAAGTGGAGGTTAAAAGAGTTTGCAATGGTGGTTGGATTACTATAGTGGGTACCATTAATAACCATATCATTTTGGCCCCAAGGAAGGTTTTTTTCTGAGCCCAGAATTCCTGAGAGTCTTCTGCCACATCTATCAATAGCTCTTTGCAGAAGGAGCTGTTATCAAGTTGAATATTCCTTTTGCAGGCATTTCCTCATGTCCTATAGTCGTTATAATTGGAAGGAAGACTAGAAGCCTTGAAATGCCTCCAGCTTTTGTCCCAGGCTTGAAGTTGCACTAGAAGGTCTTTGTGGAGCCACCTTGTTGGTGTGCCCCAGACTCTACACATAACAGACGAGGTATGCCTGTCCTGGAGTACCCCAAATTGGGGTATAAAATAGTTTAGAGCAGTCTAAGCATCACAGGCTAAGTGGATGAAGGATCAGTCTACTAAAGAGACGGAGTACAGGAATTTAGCCTGCTCTTCTGTAGGATGGCAAAGTTATGGAAGGTTATGTACTTGTGAGGGGGAGAAGGGACTGATGTAGTGTGCCAGATACAGTATATGGGGGAGTGGTCACTTATGGCATCAGCCAAAGTTCCAGCTTCTGTGATTCTGTCAATAACCATTTGACAGTACCAAGTCTATTAGTGTACTAGATTTGGAGGACAACATGACTCTTGTAGGTTCTGTGATTAGTTGGTGAAAGTTATGCCCTTGCACTGTGTAAAAGATTGACTTATTTGCCTTTCCATAGTTGCTCTCCTCTGGACTGCCTCCTCTCTGTCTATATCCCTCCAGAGATGTGGCCTCCAGAACTGTACACAGTATTCTGAGTAAGGACTTACCAGAGATTTATACAGAGGCAGCACCATCTCCCTCCTTCTGCTGGTGATACCTCTCCCTATGCACCCCAGCATCCCACTAGCCCTCTGAACTGCTTTTTTGCATTGCCCGGCCACCTTTAGGTCATCAGATATTACTACCCCCAGATGTCTCTCTCCTGTTTTGTGGTCATCAATAACACTCTCCCCATTCTGTACTCTGCATCTGGCTTTCTGTGCCCTAACTGCATTATTTTGCATGTTTTTACATTGAACCCACCTGCCATATTTGTGACCAATCCTCAAGTTATCTCAAGTCTCTGTTCATCCTTTCCACTCCCCCTGGAGTATCCATGCTATTGCATATTTTGGTGTCATTTGCAAATACTGTAGGTAGACATTCCCCTCCAGATCCTCTGATATGTCATTTATAAAGACATTAAACAGTACCAGTCCCGGCACCGATCCCCGAGGCACCCCACTGGTCACCCTCCCCTCTTCTGAGTGAACTCCATTTACAACCACCCTCTGTTACCTATCCCCTAACCAATTCTTTATCATGTTTACCACCTTTTAACCCATTTCTAGGCTACTTAGCTTGCTTAATAGTCTTCTATGTGGAACTGTGTTGAATGCCGTATTGAAGTCTAGCTAGGAAACATCCACTGCTCCACCCTGATCTAATTCCTTTGTCAACCAATCAAAGAAATCTATCATACTTATTAGACATGATCTCTCACCCATGAATCCATGCTGTCTTGGGTCTTATACCCCATTAGATTCAAGATATTCCATTATCATCTCCTTCAGCAATAATTCCATTAACTTTCCCACCACTAATGTGAGGCTGACTGAGCTATAATTTCCAACCTCCTCCCTGCTACCACTTTTTATGAAGTGTTAATACATCATCCATGCTCCAGTCCTTTGGAACCACACCTATTTCAAGTGAGCTGTTGAATAGTTCTGTTGGAGGTGCAGCCAGTACCTTCTTGAGCTCCCTAAATATCCAGCGTGCACCCCATCTGGTCCCATTATTTTATTCACTTTCACATTAGCCAATCCCTTTAGGAATGTCTCTTCTGAAACAAGACTAGTGTTTACCTCCCTTCCTTCAGAGATTCTTTCACTTTATTGTTGTCCTTACCCTTCTCCTTCCACTGTGAACACTGAACAAAAGCATATGTTCAGGATGTCTGCCTTTTCCTGGTCCCCCTCCATACTATCCCTGTCATCCCCTTTTAACCTTACAATCCCTCCCCTGTGGCTGGATTTTCAGATGACTTAGACTGCCTCAAGCCCCAGGTATGCCAACAATATGGTGCACCAAGCTTGCAGCAAACTAATGGAATTTTCTATCTTGTGTGGCAACTGCTACAAGTTAGATCAACTTTTTGTGGTCTAGCTTGCAGCAATCCTGTGGGCCATTTTTATGGCACTTGCACCAGATATTTGGTGCAAGCTGCTATAAATCATGGAAACCATCACAGCTGCACCCAAGAGTGTAAAATTATGTGCAGTTGCAACAATCAGGACTGGTGCAGCTGCACTGGTGCAAGGGTTTGACACAGGGCTTGCCGCAAGTCCTGCACCACCCTTTGAAAATCCCTTTTCACTCACATACCGAAAAAAGTATTGTTCTCTTTCGTTACCACTTGGGCTATTTCTGTTCAGTTTTTGACTCTGTGCTCTGTACTGCTTTCTCTGTTTCTCTGTTTCTGACATAGAGATGACTGTGCCTTATTGAGTAATATTAATACGGTGCGCTCCACTTGTGTGCACCTTGGTTGAATGCACATTTTGATTATATGCACAAAAATAGCATGTACCAATCCCAATCCTATGTAGTTGATGATACAAAATGTGCTTGTATGCACACCATATTTTGGTTGTTTGCACACTTTTTCCTCCAGACAGGACCTCCACACGTATTAACTCTGTCAATCATACCTGTTAAACAGGTGTTAACTGTGCTGCTAGTACTGTACATGAAAGTTTTATTCAGTTCAACCTGTCTGTTTGTCAGAGTCAGCAGCCATGGCGAAAATTATCAGCTTAAATAGCTCAGATTGTGCGACACTTGACAAATTGGTATGTTTTAAATGAATCTGATACATTTAACAGAAACATAGAAACATAGACATTGACGGGAGATAAGGACCTCAAGGCCCATCCAGTCTGCCCATTTTTTCTATCTTATGAATGTGCCATAGGTCTTTACTCTGTCAATGGGCTATCTATTCATACTCATCTGTATTGCTTCCTAATGCCTATCCCATGCCTGTTTGAAGCCCTGCACTGTATTCATATCTACCACTTCCTGAGGTAGGCCGTTCCATGCATCCACCACCCTTTCTGTGAAAAAGAACTTCCTCACATTCCCCCTTAATCGGCCTCCCTCTGATCTCATGCTGTGTCCTCTTGTCCTGCTATTTTTCTTGTATTTATTTATTTAAAGGTTTTACCAGGGAGGCATGCTGAGCAGACTACTGCTCAATTCCAGATGTGCCCTGGGGGTAGGGGGAGTGGGAGTGCATACATAAATACTTGTACAATACAATTCAAAGGTATACATACAAGATAAACATTTATGAGGCGGAGTGCAATTACATTTGGCAGATGAATAGTCATATGGCAGGAGGCTAACACCAGAAAGGTTACAGTGAGAAGTATAGACAGGAAACAGATTAATTAGTAATGCTACATAGGAGGGGTTTGGCCCCAATGCAGAAGGTGTTGGTCACCTGGTTAGTGAGATCACATGTGTGAATGCACAGGTGGGGTGGAAGTATGTTTTGAGAATGGAGTTTAGGTGCCATCCTATGGGGGGGCGTACTGGATAACCGAGGTGAGTGAATTCCAGATATTGGGCATACAATACCTGAAAGCAGACTGGCCTGCCGAGGTTGTCCTGAGTGGAATGGCCAGAAGATGTGAGTCGCTGTTCCTCAGTACATAGCCCTGGGGGGGTGTGTGGACTGACAGGAGCATGGTGAGATATGAGGGGAGGGACTGTGACCAGTATTTGGCCATGAGGCTAGCACAGTGGGAGAGACACCAGTCCTGTAACGAGGGGCAGTCAAGGTTGCGGTACAGGACACAGTGATGGATATTGGGAGAACAGTCAAGTGCAAAGCAACAGAAGGAATGGAAGAGGGGGGTCCAGTCTGACTAGGGTGGACTTTGGTGCAGTACTGTAGACTACATCCCCATAGTCAAAGAGGAGGAGGATCATCCTCTGCAGTATGACACATTGGGCTGGCAACAGGATGCAACCACGATTGCGATACATTACACCTAGCTTGGAGTAAAGCTTTTTGAAGATGGCATAAATGTGTGCAGAGAAGTCAAGGTGTTGATCAAGCCAGACCCTGAGATATCTGCAGGAGGAGCAAGCCTCAATAGAAGTCCCATCCAGGGTATGGAAGGAGGGGGTAGAGGGTAGCCTTGAAAGTCTCTGCCTCATGCCGAAGGTCATAGAGATAGTTTTCTTGGCATTGAGAATAAGCCGATTAGAGTGAAACCAGAGATGAACTTCACTGAAGTCCGGACAGAGTCTGGTTGCTACATCAGAAGTCGAGGGGCCGGATGTATACAAAACTGTATCATCCACGTACATGTGAATGGATGTATGATGGCAGGCAGAGGGCAGGTCATTTAGGAAGATGGAGAAAAGGAGTGGGCCTAGGACTGAGCCTTACGGAACTCTAGAGGTAACAGGAAGGGGCACAGCGATGGCATTGCCAATTCTGATGGATTGGGATCGGCCTAACAGATAAGACTGAAACTAGCTGATGGCCACACCTGAGAGTCCTGTGTGAAAGAGCTTAGCTAGCAGGAGTGTGTGGGAGACTGTGTTGAAGGCTTTGGCCAGCTCGACAAAAATGGCTGATGTGATTAGGCCCCTACCCATACCAGTGAGGATAGAGTCTGTGAGTCTTATGAGTGAGGTGGAAGTGGAGTGGGACTTCCTAAATCCAGACTGGTAAGGGGTGAAAAAAGAAGAGGAATCAAGATTGGTGAGTTAAGGGAGAACTGATTTTTCCTGGATTTCATCCAGGATAGGTAGCAGGGATATCGGGTGGTAATTTCTGGGGGCAGAGATGTTAACCACCTTTGGGAAGTGGGAGGACTGTGGCATGCTTCCACTTGGTGGGGATAGTGGCTAGAGAGAATGAGAGGTTATAGACAGATACCAAGGGGATGGCGACGGCAGGGGCTGACAAGTATAGCAATCTGGAATCCTAGCCAGTACAGCATTTACCTTTGTTGGGATTTAGGGCATAGATACATAGATACATAGACAGTGTCGGCAGATAAGGGCCTATGGCCCACCCAGTCTGCCCATTTGAGCTTGTAAGTTCAGTTTGTTTTCCTAGAAGTCTGTTTCCCCTTACTCCTGACCTCTAGAATTCCTTTATGTCTATCCCATGCATTCTTAAATCCCGTGATTGTTTCAGCTCCCACCACTTCCTCTGGCAGGGTGTTCCACTTGTCCACCACCGTTCTGTGAAGAAATTCTTCTCATGTTTCCTCTGAATCGTCCTCCTCCAACTTCATCCCATGCCCTCTAGTCCTGGAACATCTTTTTCGCTTAAAAATAGTGTTTTCCTGCACTCTGTTTCTCCCTGTAAGATACTTGTATGTCTCTATCATATCCCCTCTCTCCCTCCTCTCCTCCAGGGAGTACATGTTCAGTTCCTTCAACCTGTCTTCATAGGACTTGTGATGCAATCCATGCACCATCTTTGTTGCCCTCCTCTGAACCTTCTGTACCCTGTCTATGTCCTTACGTAGTGCCTTGTAGACTTCAGCAGGAGTAATCTGGTGGAAAGTGAAGGGGGTCCCAGTTTGGGGGACCTTTTGTGGGGGTATGGGTGGTGGGGGAGTTTGGGTGGTCCAAGGGGTGAGGGTGCCCAGGAGTGATGAGGTGCAGTTTGTAAAGGATGAATTGAAATGAGTGGCCACTTTGAAGGGGTCTGTATTCATGGAGCTGCCTGTGTTGAGTGCAGGGGAAGGAGGCTGAGAGAGAGGGACAAAAAGAGATTTAACCACCTTCCAAAATTTGGAAGGTTGGCTTAAGTTAGACTGGAAAGTGTCGCTAAAGTATTTTGCTTTAGCCCTGTGGTTCTGTCTAGAGCAGGCATTTCAAAGGGAGCAGTACCTTTGAAAGTGCCCCGGAGAGCTGGAGACCTTAAAAGCCTTCCAGGCTACATCCCTGTCTTTGAGGAGTGTCAAGAAGTCTGTAGTGATCCATGTGAGGTGGGTACCCCTCACCCGAGCATGTTTTACAGGGGCATGCGCGTTCCAGACCACAGTGAACCTGGCCTTAAAAACTCCCAGGCTGAATCAATAGAAGTGGCCTGGGGAAGTATGACCAGTCCAAGCTAGACAAGTCGAGCAGGAGAGATGCAAGGTCCAAGGATTTGAAAGATCTTGTGAAGATGATTCTGGGGGAAGTTGTTTTAGGATGAAGATTTTTTCTAATGGAGTAAATCATATTGTGATCACTTATAGAGTCTGGAAGCAGACTGCTGGCGAGTATATGATGTTGGCACGATGTAAGGGACCAGTCAAGGAGAGAGTGGTTAGATGACTCATGATTGAGGCGAGTATGTTCACTGATTAGTTGGGATAGATGTAATGCAGTCACCTGGTTCCACAGCTTGGAGTTGCCACTGGAGAACCAGTTTTAGTTGAAATCCCAGAGGATGTGCAACTTGCCCCCAGAGGCCAGAGAAGTAAAGGTGTACAGGTGTTCCCGGATGGAGGTCGAGGTTGCGGCAGGAGAACAATAGGATCTGGCCAGAAATATGGGGCAGGTGTGGGCGAGGGATAGTTTTATTAGTAAGGTGTCGATGAATTGCGAGGGACTGCGCAGTGGGACTGGAGTAAACTGAAGTGAGAAGTTTATATACATGGCAACACCAGTCCCTCTTTTGGTGTCAGGGCTGTCTTGGCGAATAAGGGAGTAACCCGGAATAGTGAAGTCCACATCTAGGTTGTGTGATTTCAGCCATGTTTCAGTAATGGTCAGTATGTCTGGTCTACACTAGAGGTCAACTGGTTGCAGCAGACTAATTTTGTTTATAATGCTGCAGATGTTTAGGTGCACGAGTTTAATTCCACAGGGCAGTGACAGGCAGGGGGCGTGATTTGGGCAGAGAGGGTTGGGGTTAGGGCCAGGGGTTTTGTTCAATGTCCCCAGATAGCAGGAGCAGTACGATAATCAGGAACCTACTCTTTGGAAATGCCCAAAGGGGTTTCCAACTCGAATGCTGTGACTGTTCTGATGGTGCAGAGGAGGTTAGGTCATGAATTTTTAGGGCGGCTAAGCCATCGTAAAAGGAGGGTGGGAGGACAGAAGGACCAGCCAACAAATTTAATTGCATGGGAGCAGGGGAAAGCTGCATGGTTGAGGTGGTATGGGAGGGGGAGAGGGGGGTGCTAGGATTAGAAGTCATGGCAGGCAAGGCTACTCCTCAGGGAGAGAGGAGGGGGGCAATGAAACAACAGGAGCAAGAAGTAAAATAACTGCTATCCCTGAAGTCCACATTTTGGGCTTGGACCAGTAGGTGGAGGATACAGTGGGATTGCTGCCTCTAATTGTGGACTCCAATAACCAGGTAATGGTAAAGTAGCCTGTTAGGCTAAAGTCATCACATGAGCACCACTATAAAGAACAGGGATGACCAAGGGTGGTGGTGGGGGTGGTGGGGAGCCAACGTGAGTTTGAACTCCTAATTCTTTCTGCGCCAGGCTGTAGCATCACACACCTGTTACAGTTGCTTCGGGGGAGCTTGCTGCTTAGGAGAGGGCCTAGTCCCACTAGCCCTCAAAACCACGAGGACGGCTGTGAAGGAACAGAAAAGAAAATGTCAGCATTAATACAGGTAAACGGTAGGGAGGGGTTGAAACAGGGGAGGGGCTTGTGGGGGACACAGGCGGGGGGGGGAGCTGGGCAGAAGGTGAAACAGAAACTTTAGCAATCATACCAGACATAGCACAAGGAATTAATTAAGCTGTGAGAATTAAATTAAAAGAAGCAGTGCTGAGGACTGCTCCTGCTCGGCTCCCTGTCTTACAGCACCCTGGGGCTTTAGGAGCTCGAAGGATGAGCAGAGTTCAGAGTACTTCAGCTCAAAATTTAAGGTCTCAAATTTTTTAAATTTTTTTAATTTTTATGTATTACTTTATCTGATTATGAGAGTATTTTAAGTTAACCACGGCTCCTGAAGGCTTAAGGCACAGACCGCTGCATCGCATTGAAACATGTTAGACTCTTTCACCTTGTTAATGCCCTTAAGATGTTTGAATGGTTCAATCATATCACCTCTCTCCCTCCTTTGCTCAAGGGTATAAATATTGCGCTCCATTAATCTGTCCTCATATGTTTTCAGATGCAGTCTTTGGACCATTTTGGTTGCCCTTCTCTGCACTGCCTCCATTTTATTAACGTCCTTGTGCAGATGCGGCCTCCAGTACTGCACGCAGTACTCCAGATGGGGCCTAAACAATGTCTTGTAAAGAGGGATTATTACCTCCCTGTTATGACTTGTGATACCCCTACTAATACACCCCAACATCCCTCTAGCCTTACCTACTGCTTTAGTGGTCTGCTTGGACGATTTCAGGTCATCTGTGATGATGATGTCCATGTCTCTTTCTTCCCTTGTGATTGCTAGCAACTCCCCTCCCAGCCTATAGGTGGCTTCAGGGTTTCTCTAAAGGTAAAAGTGAGAAGTGAGGATGTGTGTTTTAATGAGTGGCTCCATTGATTTCAATACAGTTTGGGCTGTATGACATTTCAGATGTATGCACATAAATGGGATGTCCCAATCATGTGCACACATCAAGAAGTAACTGTATATGCAAATAATTAAATGCTGGTGTGCCACCCCAAACATTCATACTTAAGGCTGACATTTGAGATGGAGAAATGTTTCTGTTTCAGATCTTAAATAATATTTTCAGTGTCAGGTTCACTATGAAGAACTGCGGCTCAGGGCGTGGTATTGTGCAGTCAAGTTCCTTTGGTTGGAGAGGCAAGGGGAAAAGCTGCACATGTGGCCAGTAGCACTACAGCAGCAGCATCCAACATGTGTGCGTCACAGCCCTCCATCAGCTAATGACATACCAGCAATGCGTATGATGTCCCAGTCACAAGAAGGGGAGGATTCTCGGAGTGAGGCCACTGTTGAGTGTGAAAACACAGTCACAGATGATTTTTAATAATTTGCAGTGTGAGATGTTAGAGGAGGAAGAGGAGGGACTGGAGGAGGTAGAAGATGGAGTGGAGGAGATAAAGAAGGAGGAGAGGGGTGTTTCAGTCAAGGATATCAACACTGATACAGTGATTTTTGTTCCAGTCTAGATGATCCAGTCCTCGATTTAGACTGAGAGCCAGAGAGAGAGAGAGAGAGAGAGAGAGATGCCCTCACAATTTCATTCTATAGATGAAAGGGGAATCATAAATGTGAGGAGCGGGAGGAGGAGGAGAAGGCAGAAGATGATAAGGGCATATCCAAAATAAAAAGAAAGTTAAAGTGCAGAAGCAACAACAACGGGACTGTGTTATGGGGGGTAGCAGTGGAGGCATGAGTGGTCATAATGGCAGAGGTGCAGGCTCAGTCATGTTCCCTCACCATGCATAAATGCCTTGCTTTAGGATGGAGCAGCCAGTGCACAATAAGCTCTCTAGGGTGGGATTTGTTTGTCACAGACATCACAGATGAGAGCTTTGCAGTTTGTCAGATCTGTAATGCTCTAGTCAGCCGTGGCAAACCTGGGTCACATCGTGGGACTAGGGTTCAGCATAGACATCTGAAACCCAAACAATTAAGCTGCAGCAACATGAGAGGGAAGCTCAACTGGTATTGAGGTGACCTGGTACTGGACATGGTGGAGGGGGGATGATAATGCCATATTCTGGGATAGAGACAATAGCAGCAGTAGCAATAGCAACACCATATTGCTTTTTGACACCAGCACCCCTGCCAGTAAAGTTTCAAAACAGGCTACTTCTATATCTGGATATTTTTCAAAGGAGAAAAGTATGAGACTTACACCATGGTAGAAATAATCTATCCCAGTCAGCTGTCACACCACTTTCCTCATCTGCACCCCCACCACTAATGCAACCTAAAATAATCAAGGCACTCTCAGAACATACAAAATTTCACCATAACCAACCACTCCCCTGGGAACTCAACACATGTTTGGTACAAATGCTGGGAGTTGATATTCTGCCTTACTTTTTTGTTGAAAATGGTGATTTAAGGTGTAATCCCTAGGTGGAGCTATCCCAAGGGCTACTACCCCTGCTGACTTGGCTAGTAGTAGGTTAAGGGGCCTGAGTTCTGAAACGGGCGCCTCTACCTGGAGGTCAGAGATGGTAGTGGTCAAGCTAACCTGGGCACAGCCCTCCGGGACACTGTAACCCCCCTCTTTCTTTACTAGTGGCCGGATCAATACACAATAATCACTTTCACAATACCTCTGATACGCTACACAAGTACCCACACTGTTTGAACTTACCACTAGGGCTTTCCTCTGGCTCTGCCCTAGGGACCCCCTATAAAACAAGGTTATACACAGCAAATAACAGCAGTACAGTACTCTTGCGTAAAATGGAACCGCAGTCAGGGTAAATGCAAATAAGAGTTAGATCTGATTTATTTAAGGGACTTGAACGAGGGAGGGGTGTAATCAGGTTAATTTGCTTAATTGCTGTATCAATCAAACAGTTATGCATGCACTTGAGGGTCCATAAACACACACCTGGGTACCCAGATGGAGAGCGGTGGGCTAGCCAGGAACTTTGCAGCTGGTTGGGGCCCTGTGATGGAAGAAAAACAACATACACAACACATACTATTTGTAATCTGGAGCTGGAGGGCTCAGTTCGTGAAAAGAAAACAACAAGACAATCAGATGACAAATTTTAGATTAGGCTGTTGTTGCAGGGAGCTACCCTGGTGATTACTCGTGATACCCAAAACTGGACACAGGCTGGACGAAAAGCAAGACAGCAGGTGGTTAATCTAGAGACCAAGAGAAGTAGGTCCCACACGAATCGCCGAGTCATCATTCCTGTTCAAGCGTGGAGCAGGGGGCTGGTCCCCAAGCAGGTCTCTTGTCGGTGGCTTTCATTGTGCAGCGGGTGGTCTGGCTGGACCAGTGTGTCAAGGCCCCGACCAAATGGAGACAAATTCGGATACAGTCCATTTTGGACTGGATACAGTTTCCAGCAAGCAGAACAGTTCACACAGTGGGAACCAAATCACGACCCACTAACAACTCACAGCACATTTACACGTAAGGTAATTCTACTGTACCAGGCAAACCGCTTTCCGGTCGCAATTACAGAGTCTCTGCACAATCCGGGAGTTCAGTGGTGGCTGGAAATCCAGACAGGCTGATTGCATTCAGCAAAATCTTCGGTCTTCTTCAGGTATGAGCCAGGTAAAAAATCAGTGGCTTACTTGGTTCTCACAAACTTGGATTTAGTCCGAAATAATTCTCTTATCTCCTTCTCAGGGGCAGCAGGCAGACATGCAGGCCACAACTCAGGCCTTTCACAGTCCTCCCATGCAAAACTACACAGAACTCTTGCCCAAATCACTTGAACTGTTACTTCTTCACTTCTCAGCCCTAACTAACTGAAAATTGCAAGCAGTCTGAGAAATCCCCCAAGATCCAAAAGGTTTGGTTGGCTGATCTGTCTGTCGGTCACAACAAAGGCTCCCCCTTCAGGTGCAAAAACACGCCAAAAGCCCAAAACTACAATTCCTACAGATTTTGACTCCAGACAGCTCCTGTAGTCTGGCTCCATTTTAGGTCCCACCAGTATTGATTGGTCCAATTCGGCAGTCCAGGACCAAGATAGTGGAGACAGACAAAACAGTTCTTGCTGCAAAGAAGGCAGGTTAAACAAATTACATTATCATTATCACTCTAAATGATTTTTAGCAAGTAGTTACATCTTTCAACAGAGCTCCCTCTCAGATTACTTTTGACTGCAATCCAGGCAGCTCTTAAAGAGACAGTGCACAGAGGCTATACAGGCACTCTCTGGCAATCACATTTAAACTGCTAAAACGTAGGACACCAGCCTGGCAGTGAGCGTTAAGGCAAGCTCAAGGAAGACTTTTTGGGAAGCCCCATTTGTAGGGGGGTTACTAAGGTATCTAGTGAGTAGAGGAGTTGCAAAGTGGAATATTCCATCACGAAAATATTTTTTCACAAACTAAGGCTGTTCCTGAACTATATGCTGTATAGATTTGAAATCCTTTGTGTCTCACATCATTAGCCTTTGTGCCATAGATACTGTACACATTACCACAGATATGTGTAGCAGTGGGCCTGGAGCTGCCCGCTCATATACTGCATATGTATCATGGCCCACTGGGCTCATTTTCCTAATTTTTCTGCGAAGCTTTGTCAGTCTCCTTCCTGCCTAAGCCACCCTCCCTTTGCTAGTGTGCAGCAGCAGACCACACTCAGCATGACACGGATGGACACTGTGCAGCACACTGCCATAAATATGTTAAGCAAACTGCAAGCTCAAATTGATGAGTGGCTCATGTGGAAGGACATGAAAGCAGAGTTTATTTCCAATGACACTGGCAAGAATGTTGTTAAGGCCATTGAGGATGGATTATTTACTCATGGTCCATGCTTTGCCCACTGTCTGAATTCAACAGTACTGGATTACCTCAAGAACAATAGTGAGACTGATGCCATGTTGATGTCTGCCTGCCACTTGTGTGGACATTTTAGCTGTTATATGAAGGCCAGAAATGAGGTTAAAAATCAGTAGATCAAAATGGAATTCCACAGCACTAGCAAAAGCAGGAGGTGGTCACATCATGGAGTTCCACTTTATATATGCTGGAATGCCTGTTTGAGCAATACAAGGCCTTAACAGACTTCACCATGTTGCAAAGAGATCATGACACATCCTCTTTCTCCCTCACTATAGATGATGGCACCTGGCGGACACTCTAATCTAAAGTCTACCGCCCTTTGAACATGCTAACCATACAGTTAGTGTGGCAAATGCCTGTATCGGTCAGACAATACTGCTGATTTGTGTGTTGTTGCAGACATTGAACATCAGGGAGCTGTTCAATTGGAATAGGGACATCAGCAGTAATCTTGTAGAAATGATGATTGGATATGTGTGCACTGGACTTCTACTAGGGGCACAGAAGCAGATGGCAGCCTAAAGACATAGCTCTCTGCCTCTGAGGGCCAAATACTAAAGAATCCATCTGTAAATTCCAGAATTTGCATATTTTACATAGACTGAGTTGTGCTGAACATTGTCAGTATCATGGAGGTATATAAATCTAAATACTACTCTGCGGATATCCAAGGTTATTAGAGTGCTGACTTGCCCAGAGCAGAAAGGGCCTATGGTCTAATCATGGATCAGCCCCCACCTCCAGCAACTTGGGACCCAGCAGCGTTGGAGCGGATGTTCGGCCAAGTCATCACCCAAATGGCCCAAGTAATGATGGCCATGGGTTCTCCAAGGAATGGAAGCCCGGCTCTTCCAAAATGAGAGCTGAATCACTGCCACTGAAGAACTACCTGCCTGACCACACCACTACCCTCTGTGAACACCAGGCCATTCTAAACAGAATGCAGTAGAAAATCAATGATCTCGAGAACTGGGGGAGGAGGAACAACCTCCAGTTCTTGGGATTTCTGGAGAGAGTAGAGGGACATAGCATCAAGACTTTTCTGCATGCAGCATTAACGGAGATCCTTCTATTGGAACCTGGGTGTGTGGTGCAGGTGGAAAGGGCCCACCGCACATTTGCCTCAATGCCGCAGGGGAATGACAGGCCAAGGCCAATAATTGCCCGGTTTCTGGACTACTGGGAAAAAGAACTGATAATGGACAAGTCCAGGAAACTGCAAAATATAATGTGGAGGTCCCACAGAATCAATATATATACCCGGACTACTCCAAAGAGCATACACAGAGGTGTCACTTCATGCACCACAGCAGCCTGGTCTTCTCATTGCGCTACCCAGCCACAATGTGGGTAGAGCACAAAGGGTCCCACATTCCTTCACTTCTCCAGAAGCACTGACAGACTTCCTAAATAGAAACTGGCCAGGGGAATCACAGCACCAAGTTCCACAACCCCAAACAGCTCAACTGGCGGCCTGGGTCAAAGGTCCCTTCTGAAGAAAATAAGACAGCCGGAGTGGGTCTTAACCCCAGGAGACACATGGGAGCTCCAGGCCAGAAGTAACAGAAAGCATCAATCCTCATGATGATACAGAAGGAGTGACTATCCAACAGAGACGCCCCGCAGCTCCAGCCCAGCTGTACATCTAATGGACACAGCAAAACCCGAAGCCCTGGAAGACTTCTCAATGCCAAACAGATACAGCGCCCTGAGGCCTATTACTCCAGACCCCCAGCTGAAGACCTCTGGGGGCCAAAGCAGCGCACACTGATTATCCAGCTCCAAACCTGTGTCACCGGCCAGATTCTGGGCAGAATGTGCTGCTTCCCCCAGCAAGGCCCAGCCAGTCCTGCAAGACCAGTGTCACTTTCCAAAGATGTCACTAGACAGGGAGGAAGGAAGCTCCTGAAAAGCTGCAACCTGCATCATCGGGTCGAAGGTCAGCACCTCAATCAGGATCCCTCACCCTTGGACGATCAGATAAGTAACTTGGGAGATAACCTCCAGAGGTCGCTGATACTATAATATTTATGCTGCTGTGGGACGTGGGGGGGGGGCACGATGGTTTTCTACATGGTCGCAAATTGTCAGTCTGCCCTAGGTGCGGGCCATGCACTGGCTGCCTGGCAGGCCTCCCCCCCCCCAACTCCAGGGCTCCTTGCGAGTCCCTGCAACCCCCAAGAGTTCCATGCAAAGGTGGCTGGTGGAGTGCCAAAGGCAGTGGCACTAGTGAGATACTGACTGGATCCCCTGGTAGGCCCAGGTTCCCCCCTTATGCCTCTACCAATCAAAGAGCCTAAGACTCCATGGCCGAGGGCTGGGATTCAGATGGTGGGACACCCCCTCACCTCCCTCGCCCTCCTCTCTCTCCCCTTACTCCCCACTGCCCAACCGAATCCAAAGTACCAAGCAGAGAACTTAATGGCTGTCAGCCGCAGACCCCATCAGGATGGTTGTCCTGTGGTGGGAGGGTGTGGGCCACCCCATTGATGTACGGACTATATGGGCAGCAGTTAGCTGTGGCCTCACTTATACCCCTGTCTCCCAAAGGGAAATGCTGCATGACAATTTTTTATATAAGTTAACTGTTATGAAGTGTACGATTACAATGTTGCTATTTTATTGCTGCTTTGAATGTACAGTCACATATAAAACTGAACAATACCTGACTAGAGCCTTTATGTAAGGTTACTCGCTGCAGACACCAGCCACATGCCCCAAATCCACACCACACATTTTGGGTCTGCCAGGGGTCTCAGATTCTTAGCTCGCAGTCTCTACCTGCTGTCAATATATCGACAAAGCACTGCCTCCCCTCCTAGACCCAAATGGGTGATAGCACTGCATATTTATGGAATGTGCATGGGCTGAATGCCCCCCCAAAATAAGAGGAGGCTGGTGCTCACACATATGAAGAGACTGAGGGCGGATCTGGCATTCCTGCAGGAAACAAAATTGAGCAGGGAGGACCAAGAGAGGTTTAACAAGCATTTGTCAATGCCGAATGTTTGCTTGCTGGCACTGACATTGGTAGTGTAGAAGTTACAGAGCTGCATAATAGGAATGGCAGGGAAGTATTGAACTGAAGCCAACCCGACCACCACCCTGCAGAGAGTGGCAGGCATTGGGGTGTGCCTTTGGGTCGTCGGGCATAACGACCATGCCATTTCACCACACCCTACCCTGCAGACACGGACAAGTGTCACGGTGTGCCTTGGGGTCTTTGGCCCTTATGTGCACCCCATTCCATCAGCAAATACGGTGAGATGGGTGCGGTATAGGAGAATGGGGTGAAGTTTGGGCCCGAAGAGTCCGATGCACACCCTGATGCCTCTCACTGGCTGCAGGGTGTGGGTGTGGGTGGAATGGTATGATCATGACAGGCAAGAATCCCAAGTCACACCCCTGATGCCTGTCATACTCCACAGGGTGGGGCGTTATGGTTGGAAACCCTAACGCCTCAGGCATTCGTTGGTATTTTCACTCCAAATTTTCAACATGGGTTTTTTGTGACCCCCACCTCATGAACGGTGGTAATATCAGTTTGTTAGCTGAAAACTGCTTTTGCACAGCGACTATGGCATTTGGCACCACTGGTGCAAAAACACCAGCGGTACTGTTCATGGGGATGTGTAAAAAATGGCAATGTTGAAAATCTGCTGTGAAAATCTTAAAAAAACTGGTGAAGTCATGAGTGTGCATAGAAACTGTGCAATGCACACCCGTAATGTAACTAGTTTTTTTTTTATAGTAGATTGTTAACACAGGCATTTTGGGACCTCCGATCATGAACAGTGTCAGCGTGATTTCCTTTATCTGTCCCAAACAATGATTTCCCACAGCGACCATGCATCTCTGCACTGAAAATGTGAAAACACATTTCGGCCATGTTGTGGAAAATGACAGCTGTACTGTTCATAAGGAGGTGTGGAAAAATGCCACTGGTGAAAATCTGGACTGAAAATATTACAAATTCATGAACTTACGAGGTTGCGTGGAAACTGCGCAATGCTCACTAGTGACACAGTCATTTATGGGTTTGTCACCAAATTTTCAAGCGTAGCCATTTTAAGACCTTTGCTCATGACCAGTGTCACTGTGATTTTCTTAATCTGTCCCAAACATTGTTTTCGCAAACTGACTGTACCATTGTGCGCTACATGTGCGAAAACACATTTTGGCCGAGATGTGAAAAATGGTAGCTGCACTGCTTGTAAGGAAGTGCAGTAAAATGACACTGTTGAAAATCTGGTGTGCAAATATTACAGATTTGCAAACTTGCCAGCGTGCGTAGGAACTGCGCAACGTGTGCTCCTAAACCAGTCATTTTTGGGAATTTTTTCACCAAATTTTCAACATAGCCATTTTAACACCTCTGCTCATGAACAGTATCACTGTGATTTTCTTAATGTGTCCCGTACATTGATTTCGCACACTGACTGCGCCATTGTGCACTACATGGGCGGAAACACATTTTGGAAGAGATGTGAAAAATGACAGCTGTACTGCTCATAAGGAGGTGTGGTAAAATGGCAATGTTGAAAATCTGGAGTGAAAATATTGAAATTTCACAAACTTACGCGTGCGTAGGAACTGCAACGCATGCTTGTAAAACAGTCATTTTTAGGAATTTTTTCACCAAATTTTCAACATAGCCATTTTAAGACCTCTGCTCATGAACAGTGTCACTGTGATTTTCTTAATGTGTCCCGTACATTGATTTCGCACACCAACTGCGCCATTGTGTGCTATGGTCGGAAACACATTTTGGGTGCGATGTGAAAAATGACAGCTATACTGCTCATAAGAAGGTGTGGTAAAATGGCAATGTTAAAATCTGGAGTGAAAATATTGAAAATTACGAACTTACGAGCTGCATAAGAATTGCACAACGATTGTAGAAACAGTCATTTTTAGGAATTTTTCCACCAAATTTTCAAAATAGGCTTTTTGAGAGCCCACCTTATGAACACTGGCAGTGTTGTTTTGTTAATCATTCCGGAAAGGTGATTTCGCACAGTGGCTGCAAAATCACCCTTCGGGCCCGAGTAACGCCATGACAGTGCAAGAATTCATGAGGAGGGGTCCCAAAAACCCCATGTTGGAAATTTGGTGCAAAAATTCCAAAAAATGCCTGAGATATGCAACAAAGTTGAAAAAACCCTATCTATCTCATTATACAGCTTACCTTCATTTCCTTAGTTTGCGGTCGGCTTTGAAGAGTGCAGACGTGTTCCCGGTCCACCGAAGATCGTCGCGCCGGACTCCGGAGGTAAGTATGGGGTGAGGGGGGGTGTGGGGAGGCAGGGTGCGCAGTGGGTGGGTGCAGGTTGTGGGGGGGTGCATGGAGACTGTGAGGGACAGTTTTTTCTTTACAGGGTTTTTTAAAAGATGACGCGGGACGTTTGCCATGCTGGGGTGGGCTCCCAGCATGGTAGAAGGATGGCTGGGGAGGTGTGGAGCCGATGGAGGACTGGGCACCCCCATTGGCCATGGTATCTGTTGCCACGCTGGGGTGGGCTCCCAGCGTGGCACCCTGTACTCGAGGGCGGCGGAGACAGTGAAGCCGACGGGGGATTGGGAACCCCTGTCGGCGACAGCATGGGGGGGTGGGGGAGATACAGTAGAGCTGACTGGGGATTGTGCACCCGTCCAGCCAATATCATTTTGCCACGCTGGGGTGGGCTCCCAGCATGGCACTTGGATGCTTTGGGGGTGGAGCCGACGGGATTGGGCACCCCATTGGCCACACAGTGTGGAGGGGGAGGGGGGAAGGTTATGATGAGCACGCAGTGCGCGTGGCGCGCGTGTGTGTGTGTGGGGAGAGCTCTGCCTGCCGGGAGCTCCCTTCAACTGTATGCCACTGTATTTTCCTGCTGTCATAGACAGCTGGAGCAGTGATTGGTGCTCTGCGACCGCGCCTGCAAATACACTGACTGAATTGGAAGAGGATGACACACCTCTGGAAAACTCGGATGATGGCACTATGTTTCTTGCACATGCGTGCAAACAAACATAAAAAGGACTGTGTGGGCCAGATACTCCATGCCTCAGCCCCAACAAAAAAAAGGAGGGTGGCAATAGTTATTCACAAAAAACTGCAGTGGACGGTTAAGAAAGTGGAGAAGGACATGGATGGAAGATGGGTTCTAGCACAGGTGGATGCCCCATAGGGACCACTGCTACTGGGGAACATTTAAGAACCCAGTGAGGATGCCCCAGGGCTCTTTCATTCTGTGGCTCAGAGGATAGGGGAGATGTCAGGGAACAATACCCTTGTGCTGATAGGGGGAGATTTTAACTTGACATTGGACCCCTTTGTAGACAGGAGCCCATCCAATGTGGTGCTTCATGCCAGAGGTGTGGCTGCCCTTGTATTCCTTATGCAAGAACTGGCTCTAACAGACATATGGAGGGTATTCCACCTGAGGGATCAAGACTACACTTACCATTCCCCAGTGTACAACTCTTACAGCTGTATTGACTTCTGGCTGTCTTCCCCCGATATCATGAAGTCATCTCTGGAAACTGTCATTCACCCCATCTCTGACCACGCCCCAGTCCAGCTCACCTTTGTGTTTAGCCTCCCAACTTTCCACTCTCCCTCATGGTGACTGGATCCCCTCCTGTTGAGGGACCCAGACTTTGCGCCCTGGCTGCAAAAGGAGGCCATTCTTTTTTTCAAAGAAAACCCCATAGCAGACATGTCAACGGGCAATACCTGGGAGGCCTTCAAGGCCACCCTTAGAGGTGCAATAATTGGTTATGCACACAGCTGAAGAAAGAAAAGGGAGCAGCAGCTTTTAGAACTGGAAAGAGCATTGATAGAGGCGGAAGACCTCTTCAAGGCCTCCACCATCCCCCAGCATATGTCCCAAGAAGATTTAAAGGTTACAGGCATTCAGTTGCAGATAAATGAGCTAGTCACAAGAAAAGCAGAGATCTCAATCCTACAGCTCAAACACAAATATTGGGAGGCCAAGGAAAAAGGGGGCATGGTCCTGGCATACCACCTGAGGAAACAACAGGAGGACAGGCACTTTGTAGGCCTGGTCGATAGCACAGGGCAGACTCACACCACTCTGGAAAACATAAACAGCATAATGGCAGACTTTTACCCCACTTTATATACATCATCTAGGGTCCCAAACTTGGAAGGTGCTGCCTCTTTTTTGCAAAAACTAAACCTCCCCACGCTGACTGGCCAGCAATTAGCAGCACTGGATGCCCCCATAACAGCGGATGAGGTAGCCTCCACCCTGCAGTCACTGAAAACTGGTAAGCCCCCCGGTGGGGATGGCTTTCCACTAGAAATCTGGCAGCTCATACACTAAACAGTGTCCTCAATCCTCTGCCAAGTCTAGACTGAAGCCTTGGGGCAGGGTTCCTTCCCTTCATCCTTCCGGGAAGTGGTAATTATAGTCCTCCCAAAAAATGGCAAGAACCCCCCAAAAGCCTCTAGCTATTGGCCGATCTCCCTGCTGAATGTAGACAGCAAGGTCCTGGCTAAATTGCTGGCCTCCAGACTCAGAGCTCTACTCCCCCAGCTCATTCACCCCTCTCAAGTTGAGTTTGTGAAAGGCAGGTATAGTACGGACCACCTCCTCTCCCTCCTCAATTTGATGCATGCCCCTAAATCCCTCCCCACCCCTGCCACGGAAGTGACCCTCGATTTTGAAAAGGCGTTTGACTCCCTGGAGTGGAATTTCATATGACTGGTCCTACAAACCATGGGCTTTGGTTCGGTATTCCAGGCTTGGGTAGATGCCATGTACTATCTCCCCACGGCGAGGGTACTGGTGAATGCTTGGCTCTCCCCCCCCAGCACCTCAGAGAAGAGGGACTGCCAAGGCTGCCCACTTTCCCCCTTGCTCTTTGTTCTAGTGGTGGAACCTCTGGCTGTGGCCATAAGGCAAGCCCCAGGGGTTAAGGGACTGAAAATTGGAGACGTGGAACACACAACACTTATGTACATGGATGATCTCCTTCTTCCACTTGCGGACATTGAAAGGTCAGTCCCCATTCTCTTGGACATACTGTTGAACTTTGCGCTTTTCTGCGGCCTCTGGTTGAACCAGACCAAGACCAAGGTTCTTCTCCTAAACAATCACTGCACCCCCCCCCGATGGACAGCCCACAATCTGTGGTGGGAGCCAGATGGTATCACCTATTTAGGGATCCTAATCACCCCATGCCTCTCCAAAATATGGGAGGTTAATCTGAAGCCTTTAATAGCCAGCATCCACATGGAACTAGAAAGGTGGCCACCCCTTTGGCTCACCCTAGCAAGGAAAATAACTGCCATTAAAATGATCACCACCTCCAAGCTTTTATATGTAATCTCACATCTCCCCCTAAAACTCCCTCCCATATGGTTCAGCAAGATAGACACTCTCCTGGGGCATTTCATTTGGGAAGGGAAATAACCAAGATATGGTAGGAGCAAGCTTAGGGCACACTGGTCAGAAGGGGGTGGAGCCTGCCATGGTTTGAGGGCTATAAATGGGTCTTTCAGATGGCGCAAACACTGAAGTGGTTTGCAGCCCCCAATGAGGAAGCACCACAGTGGGTGGGCATGGAGCAGGTATCTAGTGGAGTGACCAACTTACCCCTACTTCTCTACAACACCTCTCCCCGGGGACTAAGACTGCATCCCACAATCAGACCCTCCATAGAATGCTGGATGAGAACTCACAAGAAGATGAAGACAGATCCCTCTCCTCTCAATTAAACATCAATATGGGGCAACTTAGATATTAGGATAGATCGTGGCCCCATAGTATGGCCGGCATGGGCCAATGCAGCATCTGGTGTACATGCCGGGCACCCAACGTGGACACTTTTCAGGGCCTCCAAGGGTGGTTCAGTAATCCACCCACAGACCACTGGAAATACCTCCAAATTAGGAGCACCACAATGCAATATGTCAGAAATCAATCCATGGGACCACAGAAAGACTCCCCCCTACAACGATGGCTTTCCCTCTCCAAGGGTCGCTCTAGTGTGGTAGAAACAGCACTCAGAACCCAGATCCACTCCCAATCCCAGATCGCAAAGGCAGAGGAGTAATTTTAGTGTCAAGGTTGGGGGGACAAGGTTACTCTCAATCAGCCTTGGACTGTGAGTGCTGTGCTATCCACCAAAAAGTAAATCATCTATGGAAAAATACCATTATTTCTATCAACATACATTTGAAAGCTAATACCTACAGGGAAAACACTGAAGATCCTGCGGGAGACCATATACTGACTGGCACAGCCCACCTCTCACTTCCTTGGCCAGCCGCCAAATGGGAAGACATGGAGCATGCATCCAATGTATAGTACAGGCTGCATGTCCATCTCCTGTATTGTACAGGGAGGGTGGACTGTGTAATATACAGGGTGCACGGTCCCTGTACAGTATGCAGGCCGCATTCTGTACAGTACATGATCCATCTGCACTTCCTGTACAATACAGGAGATGCATTCATGCCATGTAATGTACATTGGACATGTGCTCTATCTGTTCCCATTTGGTGGCCAACTAAGGAGGTGAGAGGTGGGCTATGCTGGTTGCTGTATGGTCTCCTGCCACACCAGCAACAATAGGTAAGGGTTGGTTGGTCACCAATTGAACCCATATTTTAAACCCCCTAGTGCTGTCACTGGCTGCTTGCTCCTCTTTACTGTGTTTAAAGCAGCAGTTACTGCTGCTTTAAACATATTCTGGAAGTAGAAACAGCTACGTATAGAAACTTTCAAATACCTCAAGAGAATAGACAAAGTCCAAGAGGGAATGATAGAGATGTGCAAGAACAAGTTGCCACAATTTGTAGATAGAGGGGAGACGGCTCAGGGGCAACGCGAGGAATTATTTTTTCATGGAGAGGGTGGTGGATGCATGGATCTGCCTTCCTGAGGAGGTCTCCTGAGGAGGTCGTAGAGTCAAAAACAGTGGGGGAATTCAAGAATGCATGGGACAGACATAAGGCAATTATAGTGGTGGGTTGGGGGAAGTAGGCTGTTGGTTAACTAGAATCTGCAGCCTATCCAATAGGTAGGGAAATGGCAGACTTGGTGGGCCAAGCAGCCCTTATCTGAGTGTCAAAATTTATGTTTCTATGTTTCACCTACACTGGGCAGTTTTTTTTGTCTGCAAAACAAAAAACGAAATACCCTACTTTTCAAGCCCTCCAACAGTGTCCACATCACTTCATCCACAGTCCACTCACCTGCAGGGTTTGAGTTTATTTTAATTACTTTAACTCTGGAAACATAACACAGAAGAAAACACTGGAGTTGCATGATAGGCTAACCATATAACTGCCCAGCCCCTCCCCCACACCCACCCAGCCAGCACAGCACAGCAGCCCTTACCAAAGTAGACATAATCAGGTTCAGTCGGCTGTACCAAGCCGCTTAGACAACAAAGTTGTTGAAGGACTTGACAGCGACAGCAGTTTGCTGCCAGTGATCACATCCCCGTGGTAATGTTTCGAGAACCGCAACAGCGCAACATAAGATTTAGTGTTTGGGGGGGCTCTGCCACCGCACCTCCTGGAATTATAGATTCTTAACTCCGGAGGGAGCAGATGTCAGGGGAGAGCGGTGAACACTGGTAGTCGGTGTCTCGGACATTCATTGCGACAATTCATTCCGCAATGTGGTTGGCAAATGGGTTGTGTCACTGTGAGGGGTTTGTTGTAACTGCATCGCTGTTACAATGGTACACTGGCTCAGTCAGAGTCAGACAGCACACAGCAGAGATACTAGACAGCGCAGCATTGACTGACTAAAGACAGTAGACAGGACTAACACAGCACAACAGAGAAGACCACCAATAAACATAATAATTAAAATTAAACACCACCTACCCTTGCCTTCTTGCACACTAGAGCTATGTTAGCTCAAGTTGAGAAGCTAATCGTGCTGTTTTTCTGTGCTGGTGGTCACTGGTAGAGGCGCAGAGCCACTGTCCCACTCCTGTCTGGAGACACTACACTACAGGAAGAGAGAATGCCTTGCAGACTGCAGCAGGCTTCTTTTCCCAGGCACTCCCTGACCCTGACTGGCACCAAATTAAATTGCCAATAGTGTGGTCACTGCCAGCTCAGAACTGCCCTGATTATGCAGACCGGAATTCCCTTCCACCACCTCCTCTGTTTATTGCAGCAGTTTTGTGCATAGCGTCCCCTTCCCCCCGTGGCATGAGTATTGCTGTAGCTGCCCCCCAATCACTACTCACCCCACCCATGACCCACCGCTGCAGCACCACCAGTAACCAGACTCAGTCCTACCAGCTAGTTGCTGCTTTCAGCCACTGCCTCATAATCAGTCTGCTGTCCTCTCCTCTGTTCCAAACTTTTCTAGCCTCTGTGTCCAGGCAGACAGTTCCACAGGCTTACTCAGTGCAACCCAACACTCCAACCAACCAACCGACATTCAGTCACTCACAGCAGGTGGGCCCCACCCTGCTGCACCACTGCCTGACTGACTCCCGAGTCCCACATGAAGCAAGCAACTTAAGACATTGGGCAAGCAAAGTGGTGTAGGTGGCTTCTGAATGAGGTAGGCAGATGTGGCAGCATTCAGAAAGGCAGGCAGGAGGGAAGGGATGCACCAAACATGACAGCACCATAGTCTTGACGCCAGCTCATCCTGACTTCTCACTCGCTGTTGGCGGCAGTGCATGTTTACACTACTTCCAGGTGCAGTGACTGCAGTCTGTCGCTTTCTCCCTTCGTGCCACAATTCAGTCCTGTTCCTCCCAGTTCCAGTCAGGCCAGTTTGTGAAACAATGTCCCCCCCCCCCCACTGCTCTGTCTGTCATCCTCACCTGCTCCTCTGTCTGTCACTCTCTCACGACTCTCATAAGTGAAACCCGAACCTCCCACCACAGCAGGCTCCGTAGTCGCTCCTAGCCCACAGCAGGCAGCAGCAGTAAGGTAGGGGTCTGAATGTTGGGGGTGACAAATGTGATCACCCAAATTGTTGGGGGGAACTTGTGCCCCCTTTCCCCCCATATAATTACTCCCCTGCGCAAAGGTCAAATGGGAGTTAGCCCTTGGTATCCAAATTACAGAGAAAGAATGGGCAGCAGGCTGGTGATTGCTGCATAGGGCCTACCCAGACCCTCGTAGTGCGCTAATCCAGAACAAGATTATGCAATCCTTGTACAGAACCCCGGTGGTACTTTACAAAGCTAAGTTAGCACCAGATGATTGATGTTGGAGATGTCAATCCCAGAAAGGGGACTTGCTGCATATGATCTGGGCATGCCAGCAGATCAGGCCTCTATGGCAATATGTGTGCACCCTAGGATCCCAGATCCTACACAAACTTCTTCCCCCTAGGCTGGAGGCCCTTCTGCTGGGCCTTCATGGTGGTATGACATCATTCACCCTTAAGGAGCAGAAATGGACTGCCATCATAAGTATGCTTGCAAAGTGGCTAATCCTCTGAAAGTGGAGGACGTCAGATGTCCCTTCAGCCCAAGATGTGACGAACGACCTAGCCCAAAATGCCACCCTGGCAAGCATGTCCCATGTGATTGCAAGCACATTACCGCAGATACCAAATTTTGGGACCCCTTCCTAGTGCTATTAAAACCAAAAGAGTGAATTGGATGAGAATTCAAAGACCCCCCTCCACACACCCCTTCACACACACACACCCCCGAGTGCATCTAGTGTTTTTTTTGAAATTCTGGGAAGAGCTGTAAAAGGGCCTAGGGTACTGCTGTGGGTGGTGAGGAACACCCACAAGGGTGAGGTGAATGGGTAGGGGGAGCTCACATTGTTTGAAACACTATTTTTCTGCCTAGCTTGGGGTCTTGGTAAATCTGTTGGGGGCTGCAGCTGCCTCCAAACACTGGTCTGTTCAGGTTTGGAAACTTTCACTATCCATAACCTGGTGACATAGGTGGCCTAGCTATAGAAAGGTGGCGCAGCTGGAGGGGCAGCCACAGGAGTGGCCTCTTTGGTAGGATGGTGGGGTGCAGTGGATGTGGGGCGGCCATGGTTCTAAATTGGGCTTGGAGGATGGAAGGCTGCATGGTGTATTATCAACTCACACAGCTGAAAGAGGAAATAGGGTGGCTGCAGTGGGCACTATGCAGAGGGGGAGGGGGACAGTGGCAGTATCAACCAGAGATGGTGAGGAAGGGGGCAGGGGAAAGCACCAGGGGTTTGGAAATATGGTCTGTGAGTGCAGGAGCTCGGGGGAAGGAGGATGGGAGGGGGTCAAGTGGATGCAACAGAGTGCTGGAGGAGGATGACAGCAAATCCAGGAGTGAAATGAGAAATCTTGAGTCAGGAGGCAAGGCGACAGCTAGGAACAAGGAAGTGTGGAGGGTCATAGGACCAGGTAAAAGTAGGCAGATGCCTGAAATTCAGGGACAGGCTTCAAATAAGGCCTCTACCAGCAACAGAAAAGGAAGCTTGGGAATACAGCATGAAAACAGATTTGCCCCCTCGATCTACTAGTAGAGTAAGGGATCGACTGTGTGGAGCCAGCAGAGGGGGAAGTAGGGGTAGGGAAGTTGGGAGACACAGGAAATGATCTCTTGAGAGCAGGATAACTGGGTGGTAAAGGGATTGACCCCTTGGGGACACATCAGGGTGAGGTACTAGAGGAGCCTGAGCCCAGGGTAGGAGGCAGCGGGGTGATCTTGGTGGGAGAGGCAAAGGAAACAGGTGCTGTCAGCCCAGCAGAGACAGATAAGGGGGTGATGGAAGGGATGGGCACAGGAAGCGGCCAGGTAGGTAGGAGCAGCAGGGAGGTGTTTCTACATGAGAATACACATGGATCAGGGGGTGTGGGAGGCCTGGCGGATGAGAGGGGTGAGGTTATTTTGGCTGCAGTGAAAGGAGTACAGTTGTGGCAGACAGTGACGGGGGAAACAGAGTAGAGGGCCAGGGACAAGGTAGGATGCTGGAGGGAGGAAGGCAGTATCTGAGAGCTGGAGATCAGAAGAGGAAAGATGGTCACAGCAAAACAGGGAGGATATCTGACAGTAAGGAAAAGACAGGCAAAAAGAGGTGGCAGGATGGGGTCAGGATGAAGAGGACAGAGAGCAGAGGAAAGTGCCTGCAGAGGGTGGAGGGTGCATGAAAGGACAGGACAAGATAGATGAGACACCATCAAGGACAGAAAATGCAGAGACTGTTGTGGTGCATGGAGATTCGATCATTAAAGGGATCCACTGGCAAAAGAGGAAAGTAGCCTTTAAGGGGAGGTCAGTTTTTTGTGATGCAGGCAAGGAGGCTAGAAGGGTGCTCCCCAGTATAAGGGACTGCATCAATCTTGTGGGTGGAAAATTGCACCTAATTTTGTACCTGGGTACAAATGACTTAGCAGTGGAAGAGGTGGAGGTGGTTCAAAGGAGGTTCAGGGGACTGGCAGAGGGATGCAGAGGACTGATCAGTTCCCTTGCCTTCTCGGAGGTCCTGTCAGTGCATTGTGCTTGCATGGCCAGGCAACACAGAGTAAAATAATTTAACCTCTGGCTAAAGCAGTGGTGTAGGGAGGAGGGCTTCACATGTCTGGGAGATTGGGGGGATAAGTGGGTGGATGAACACCTGTACGCAAGGGACAGGTTACACATAAGTAATGCAGGGCCCAGTCTACTAAGAGGAAAGCTGCAGGGGTATATTGATGACAGGCTGGGGATAGATATAAATTTAAACTAGCCAGGGGAGAGTGTAGCACTAGGGGAAAAGGAGATTCTTGAAATAGCAAAGTAAACCCAGCCTACACTCTCCCAAGGCAAGAAACAATGGATGGCAGGAGAGAAGGGGACTATAGGGTCATGGAGGGGTGGAAAGGGATACTAGCAAACACCAGGAGCCTAGATAATAAGATGGTGGACTTAGAGAGTGGTGGGAGTTGAAGACTCAGACTTAATCGCTATAACAGAAATGTGGTGGACAGAGTGCCATAACTGGGACGAGGAGCTACAAGGGCACAGTCTTTTTAAAAGAGACAGGCAGGGGAAAAAGGGAGGGGGTTAGCCCTGTACGTGAGAGAAGGAACAGTGGGAGAGTAGGGTATGGAGGAAAGGGGATCTGCTAAGATCCTTTGGGTTACCCTAGGAAGAGAGGGGAAGTGGGGCAATAAGGGTGGGGTGGTGTACAGGCCACCTTACCAGAGTAAGGAAGTGGATATGGAGATTGCCAGGGCCATACAAGAGAATGCCAAAAAGGGGGAGATCCTAGTAGTTGGGGTGCTAACCCTGCCTGAGGTGGATTGGCAAACCCCATCGGCCATATCAGAAAGAAGCAGGGACTTGCTAGAAACCATGCAGGATGCACTCCTAAATCAGCTGGTCACAGAACCTACCGGGGGGGGGGAGACACTTGACGTTGTGTTGATCAATGGGGACAGCATGGGGGAGGCAGAGGTTGGGGAAAACTTGGGAGACAGACCACCAAATGGTCAGGTTTTCCATCTGGGCAGGGCCAAAATCAGGCAGGCCATCCACCAAGGTGCTTGACTTCAGGAGGGCAAGCTTTGGGAGGATGAGGAGTGTCCGGAGGAGGAAAATGGAAGACAGCCACCACCTGAAGGAGGTAGAGTAGCTGTGGGGGTAATAAAGGGAGAAATCCTAAAAGCCATGGACCAATGAATCTGGAAAATTAGCAAATGAAAAAGGGGAAGAAAGCCTCTGTGGTTTACAGCAGGAGTTAGGGAGGCAATCAGGGAGAAAAAAAGGCATTCAAGGCCTACAAAATGTCACAGGGGGTGGAGGAAAGGGCAGTCTATAAAGAAAAACTTAGGGAAGCTGGGAAAAACAATCAGGAAGGCAAAAGCAAGCACAGAGGAGAAAATAGCTAGGGAGGTGAAAAGGGGAGACAAAAAATTGTTTAGGTATGTCAGGAACAAGAGGAAAAGTAGACAAGGGATCCCGAGGCTTACAGTGGAGGGGGTAATAAGGTTGAAGGGGATGAGGAAAAGGCGACGCTACTGTATGAATACTTCACATCAGTATTCACGTCAGAAAAGGGTGGTGGGGGCCAGTAGTCAGGAGAAGGGGTACCGGGGGAAAAGAGGCAGACACGAGTCCCTTCACAGAGGTGAGGGTGATGGGGGAAATGAGAAAAGTAAAAACTGATAAGGCTACGGGGCCAGATCAGGTACACCCAAAAGTTCTCAGGAAGATGAGGGAGGAGCTGGCAGGATCTCTTGGCAAGCTGTTTAATCTATCCCTCAAAACAAGGAGGTTTCCAGGGGACTGGAAGAGGGCAGAGGTAGTACTGCTTTACAAGGGTGGGAGGAAAGAGAACCCTGGAAACTATCCCCCAGTCAGCCTCATCACTGTGGTAGGCAAGCTGATGGAAACCTTCATTAAGGAGAGACTGGTAAGACACCTAGAGGAGGAGGAAGGGCTAAGTGATGACAACCAACATGGGTTCACAGGGGTAGGGCTTGTCAGACCAACCTGGTAGAATTCTTCAAGGGTGTTACAGAGGTGTATGATCAAAGGGGGATGGTGGATGTGGCCTACCTGGGTTTCAGGAAGGTGTTAGATTCCGTACCCCACAGAAGGTTGATAAACAAGTTAGCCAGCTTGGGAGTGGGGGCAAAACTTACAAAGTGGGTGGAGGATTGGCTGGGAGGAAGAACTCAGAGAGTAGTAGTAAATGAAAAGCACTCCAGGGAACTAGGGGTGAAGAATGGGGTACCACAAGGATCAGTGCTGGGTCCAGTATTGTTCAATGTGTATGTGGGGGATTTAGCGGAGGGTCCAAATGGAAATGTATGCCTAACTTCACGGATGACACGAAGGTCTATAACAGGACAGACATGCTGGGGAGGTGGTAGAAAATGAGGCAAGATCTAGCCAGGCTGGAGGAGTGGGCGGAAAGGTGGCAACTGGAATTCAATTTGAGGAAGTGCAAAATAATGCACATAGGGCAAAATAATCCAAGAGCTAATTACTGCCTGGGGGTGAGCCACTGCGGGTCACAGAGCAAGAACAGGACCTGGGTATTTGTATCTCTGACACATTAAAGGTTAGAAACCAGTGTGAAAGGATAGTGGGTAAGGCAACAAAAATGTTGGCATGCATTGGGAGGGGTTTCACAAGCAGGAGGAGGGAGGTAATCATGCCACTGTATAAGACACTGGTTAGACCACAGCTGGAGTATGGAGTACAATTCTGGGGGCCCCATTTACAAGGAAACAAGGATGGGCTAGAGGGGGTACAGAGAAGGGTGACTAAATGATCCAGGTACTGAATGGGAGACCATATAGGAGAGGCTGACAGAGCTTGGTCTGTATACACTGGAGATGAGAAGGGATGGGGGGCATGGTGGAAACTCAAATACATGAAGAGAATAAATAAGGCCAAAGAGGCTAGCATCTTCAGACTGAGTGAAAACAAAACCACCAGGGATCATGCACTCAAGCTGGAGGGGACAGATATTGGGGAGATGTAAGGGGGAGTTACTGCTCACAAAGGGTAGTAGGGCCATGGAATAGGTTACCGAAATAGGTAGTGGAGGTGGATACAGTGGAGAAATTCAAAAGGGCATGGGATACCTAAATGGGGCTTGGCAGGAGTGGAGAGAGAGGGTGGGGGAGAAAGGGGTAAAGGGAGGGGGAGGTGGGCTATCATTTTTTGGGCAGACTCGATGGGCTTTATGGTCCTTTTCAGCCGGCAGGTTTCTATGATTCTATGGTCTTGAGAGTTTTGGCTAAAAGGCATAGTTCAGACACAGTGTAAAGCAGTACCCAACTGCAAGATATTAGTCAGTTCAACACAAACTCCATGATTTCTTTATCACACCGAGTGATCCTTCAAGATACTTTGTAAATTTGTTTGTGTCTTACACAGGAACTCCTATGGAACCTGGTTACAGTTTAGCACTCTGGGAAGCACCCAAGAATCACCTCTTAGAGTTGAGGCTCCAGTCCACTCCAGGTATAGTTACAGTATTTGTTTTCCGTTTTAGAGACATGGATGCCACAATTAACCTCCTACTCTCCTCATGTAACAAGGCAAATCTTGGAAGCCTGAGGGCGTAGGAGTTACTCGAGAGTGAAAGTTATCATTTGCAAGTCATAATTGTTCCAGTTTTAAAGTGATGCTGATTGCCTCCAGCACAGCACACATGACTGTACTTGTTATTTCCCTGTGAACCAACTTAAGTGGAAAAAAAAAAAAAAACTTTAGCAACAAATATGTGTGCACTGACTAACCTTTGTGCAGCATGGTGGAGGCCAGTGTTTTCGGTGTGGTGATCATATTAGATCTCTGTTATAAGCATGGTCAGAAGAGTGGCAACTGGGATTTAATGCAAAGAAGTGCAAAATCATGCACATAGGGAAGAGAAACCCTGAAGCCACCTATAGGCTGGAAGGGGAGTTGCTAGCAGTCACAAAGGAAGAAAGAGACTTGGGCATCATCATCACTGATGACCTAAAATCATCCAAGCAGACCTCTAAAGCAGTAGGTAAGGCTAGGGGTTGTTAGGGTGTATTAGTAGGGTATCACAAGTCGTAAGAGGGAGGTATTAATCCTCTGTACAAGACACTGGTTAGCTCTATCTGGAGTACTGTACAGTATTGGAGGCCACACCTTCACAAGGACATTAACCAAATTGAGGCAGTCCAGAGAAGGGCAACCAAAATGGTGCAGGACTGCATCAGAAGACATATGAGGACAGATTAACGGAGCTCAATATGTATACCCTTGAGCAAAGGAGGGAGAGAGGTGATATGATCGAGGCATTCAAACACCTTAAGGGCATAAACAAGGTGAAAGAGTCTAACATGTTTAAATATAAGAAAAATAGCAGGACAAGAGGACACAGCATGAGATTAGAGGAGGCCGATTAAGGGGAATGAGGAAATTCTTTTTCACAGAAAGGGTGGTGGATGCATGGAATGGCTTACCACAAGAAATGGTGGCTATGAATACAGTGCAGGGCTTCAAACAGGCATGGGATAGGCATAAGGGGAGCAATACAAATGACTATGAATAGATAGGCCACTGACAGAACAAAGGCCGATGGCACATTTATAAGGTAGAAAAAGAAATGGGCAGACTGGATGGGCCTTGCGGTCCTTATCTGCCTTCAACTTCTGTGTTTCTATGTAGCATGGCATCTGGCCTCTACTTGAGGGAGGAGATTCAGATACTCAAATTCAGGTAGTACCAGGGCTTGTGCGGAAACACATGAGAATCCAGCAAGGTAAACAAAAAAAACACATGGTGCAGTCTGACGCCAGAGTGAGCTAAACCAGTGTGTAACAGCTTGGTCAGTGTAAATGGGGCTTTAAACGATAACACTGATATCCAAGGAGAACTGTTTACTCAAGGAGCTTATCTATTTCAACTACCAATCCTTAGACCATTACCGGGGGTGCTGCTGCCCCAAAGAATGAAACCTGAGTGACATGATAGCTGCCCTGCCGCTGCTGCATCTGGCCCATCCTCTGGTGTCTCCACCTCCATAGGGTGCTGCTGACTCAAGAAAAACAAACCCAAATGAACTGACAGCTGTCCTGTTGCTGCTGCTGTTGCATCTGCATCTGGCCCATCCACATGTGCAGCTCTTCCTTTTCCACTCCTACCAATGGAAGTCGACTACGCAAAACCATGTCCTGAGTCGCACTTCTTTTGAAAATGTTGTTCAATGTCAGAAACAGTTTCCTTCATTACAAGGAAAAAAGTCTGCTGATAAAAAAACTATCTCAAATATAAACCTTAAATATGTTTTTTTGGGATGGTACAGCAACAGTTAATGTTTTAGGGGCCAGAATTTCAAATATTTGCACCTAGCGCTAAGCATTAGCACTTGGGACTGCACACATTTTGTACTAGTTTCCCATATTCAGAGGATACTGCTTCTCTTGTCAATGACACTAGTGCCCTAGTGTAAAGTTAATATATGCAGCACCAGAATGGGGGTGTGTGTGTAATGTGTAGACTGTGCACAGCGCAATATTCAAAAATATAGCACTGTGTTAACGGAATGGCACTGCAGGATAGTACTACCCAAACACTGCCTATAAAAATCAGATCTTAACCTGGGGCAAACCCCAGGAGTGGGGTGAGGCATAGCAGAACACACACACACACACACACACACACACAGCTGAAAAAAAAATCTCACATTGTGTATCTGATGCAGCTGGTCATGCAAGATGAGGAGAAGGCCAATGCCCCCCAGCCCCAGGTGCAGGCGCTGGAGGCACTATGCTGCAGACAGACATTTCCATCCATAGAAACATAGAAACATAGAAGTTGACGGCAGATAAGGACTGCAAGGCCCATTCAGTCTGCCCATTTTTTCTACCTTATGAATGTGCCATAGTCCTTTACTCTGTCAATAGCCTATCTATTCATACTCATCTGTATTACTCCCTTATGCTTATCCCATGCCTGTTTGAAGCCCTGCATTGTATTCATATCCACCACTTCCTGAGGTAGGCCATTCATACATCCACCACCCCTTCTGTGAAAAATAACTTTCTCACATTACCCCTTAATTGGCCTCCCTCTAAGCTCATGCTGTGTCCTCTTGTCCGCTATTTTCCTATATTGAAACATGTTAGACTCTTTCACCTTGTTAATGTCCTTAAGATGTTTGAATGTTTTGATTATATCACCTCTTTCCCTCATTTGCTCTAGGGTATACATATCGTATGTTTTCTGGTGCAGTCTCTGCACCATTTTGGTTGTCCTTCTCTGGACTGCCTCCATTTTGTTAATGTCCTTGTGCAGGTGCGACCTCCAGTACTGCATGCAATACTCCAGATGGGGCCTAACAAGTTTTTTGTAAAGAGGGATTATTACCACCCTCTTACGACTTGTGATACCCCTAATAATACACCCCAACATCCCTCTAGCCTTATCTACTGCTTTAGTGGTCTGCTTGGATAATTTCAAGTCAACTGTGATGATGATGCCCAAGTCTCTTTCTTCCCTTTTGATTGCCAGCAACTCCCCTCCCAACCTATTGGTGGCTTCAGGGTTTCTCTTCCCTGTGTGCATGATCTTGCATTTCTTTGTGTTAAAACCCAGTTGCCACTCATCCGACTATTTTGCCAGTTTATCCAGATCTCTTCTCATTCTGTCCACCCCATCTGGATCATCTACTCTGTTGCAGATCTTGGTGTCCTCTGCAAACAGATAAACCTTACCCTACAGTCCATCTGCAATGTCACTGATAAAGATATTGAAGAGGACTGGCCCCAGGACTGATCCCTGAGGTACCCCACTTGTGACTTGCAACTCTTCTGACTGTATACCGTTTATCACCACTCTCTGTTTTCTGTCCGCCAACCAGTTTGCCATCCAGTTGACCAACTTCTGACTCACCCCAAGCCTACCCAGCTTATTAATTAATCTTCTATGTGGAACAGTATCGAAAGCTTTGCTGAAGTTCAGGTAGGTGACATCAACTGCACCCCCTTGATCCACCACTCTGGTTACCCAGTCAAAGAAATCTATGAGATTAGTTTGACAGGGCCGTCCTGTTGTAAATCCATGCTGTCTTGGATCCTGTGCTCCTATGGATTCCAGCTGTTGCACTATCCTTTCCTTAAGGAGTGCCTCCATAATCTTGCCCATTAGTGAGGTAAGACTGACTGGTCTGTAGTTCCCTGCCTCCTCCCTGCTACCACTTTTGTGGAGTGGGATCACAATGAGTCCTTCTCCAGTCTTCTGGGACCTCTCCTGTGCTCAGAGACTCAGTAAACAGTTCTAATAATGGCTCTGCTAGTTCCACCCTTAGCTCCTTTAGTACAGTGGGATGTATGCCATCAGGTCCTATTGTCTTGTCCACCCTGAGCTTAACAAGCTCTTGTCGGACCCTTTCTTTTGTGAAGGGACTTGTGCATACCTACCTCCCCCCGTGTCCATGGTGCTGAGCTGTGGGCCCTGCTCTACCTTCTCCTCAGTAAATACTGAGCAGAAATATCTATTTAGGATAGATGATTTTCCTTGGTCCTCCTCCACACACTCCCCCTTATCCCCTTTGATCTTAGCAATACCCCCTCTGGACTTTCTCCTTTCACTAATGTATCTCTAGAAAGTTTTGTCCCCTTCTTTTACTGTTCCTGATAGTGTTTCCTCAGGTTGGGCCTTTGCCTGCCTTACTGTCTTCCCTGCTTCCCTTAGGGAAGTTTGGTATGATTTCCTATCTTCGTCCCACTGCATTCCCTTATGTTTCCTGAAGGCCAAACTTTTGGCTCTGATTTTTTCTGCTGCTGTTTTTGAGAACAAAAGTGGTTTCCTCCTTCTTTTGCTCTTGCTTTTCTCCCTAACACAATGAGATATTGCTCCAAGTATTGCATCCTTAATATTTGCCCACCTTGCCTGTACCCCTCACCTGTATTTCTTCTTTCCAGGGCTAGATTAACTCTGTTGGCCATCTTATCAAAGTCAGCTCCTCTGAAGTCCCATATTTTTGCCTTGGAATGGAATGATTTAGTTCTAGTGGCCAAATTGAACCATACCGTGTGATGGTCACTGGCCCCCAGGTGACCTTCTACTTAGAAATCTGTGATCTTTTCCCCGTTACACACTGCTAGATCTAAGATAGCCCTGTCTCTTGTGGGTTGTCGTGCCAGTTGTTTGAGGCCCTTCCACTGCAGGGAATCCTCTATGTGTCTAGTTCTGGCAGATGGTCCTGCTGGTATTAACCAATCTTTATCTGGCATGTTGAAGTCTCCCATTATCAGAACCTCCCCTTTAGCTGTCTTGTTTTGTATATCTTCTAACAGTAATGTGTCTGTGTCCTCCCCCTGGTCTGGAGGCCTGTAGACAACCCCAGTTTGCATGGCTGTCCCATTTCCTGTTTCCAGGGTGACCCACAGTTCTTTTGGCTCCTTATGTGTATTCTGAATTTCTGTAGCTTTGATATTTCCATTGACATAAAGGCCACTCCCCCTTTTGCACCTCGGTCTCTTCTGAACAATACATAGCTGGGCATCAAGTCTCCCAAGTGTGGTTACTGGTGAACCATGTCTCATTAATGGCTACTATGTGCAGTTTAGTCTCTGTCATTGTTGCCTGCAGGTCTGGGATCTGCGACCAGCAGAGTGAACGGCAACTACGCCCCAATTCTATTGAGTTCTGCACCTACCAGCTGTACTTGGTAACACTAACTGCACCCATGTTGCCATCCAGGCACCCACCAGTGATGGAGTGGAGACATATGTGAATAGGAAGGAAGGGGTACCACTTCATCAAGTGCCAGATGGTCTGTGATGCAACAGGGCACATTATCAACATGCAGGCATAGTTACCCGACAGTGCCCATGATACCTTCCTCTGGCACAACACCATCAAAGGTGGGGACCTCCTTAATGGGCACCTTGTCAGTGAGTATACTAGAAAAGCCTCTCTCTCCTCCCAGTGTTGCAGATGGTGACACTAACCCACGCCCTTTATCTAAATAAGGGACAGTGCATATCCCATGTGTTTCTGACTGCTCACACTTGTCCTGTGACTCACATCCACTGCAGAGGACAAGTAGAACGTGGCATAGATCGCTACATGTAACATCATCAAGCATCTTTTTGGCATCCTAAATATGTGGTTCAGGTTCCCTACAATACACCTCTCATAAAGCCTGTGCCATATTCCTTGCCCGTTGCATACTACACAATATGGCTCTCAACCGTGGGATACGCCTGCCAGCCCCAGAGGAACACCCTGAAGGAGGTGCCATGCCAGAGGATCAGGGATGCAGCAGCAACTCTACAGGTGTGACCACAGGATAGCTAGGAGGTCACCAGAGTACAGAGTCCACCTCATCACAAACCTCTTACGACCCAGACTGTGAGTACAGACCACACAGGAGACCGTAATGTGTTTTGAAAATGTATTCTCTAAATAATAACACTGATGTTCATGAAATCATAAATATAAGGCCAAACAGGTGGTGAAAGGTATTTGAAGGGGACTGAAAATAAATATGGTGCCATCCCAGCAGGGGTAAGGGCCTTCACAGAAATAAGGTGCCATCCCCACAGGGTGGGATTCAAAGGGGGCTGAAAATAAATAAGGTGCCATCCTGGCAAGCAGTGGGGTTAAAGGGAGCTGTACACAAATAAGGTTCCATCCTGACAAGGGGTGGGTAACAGAAATATTAGGCCAGTCAGGCAAGGGGTGTGGAAACATGGATAATGTGGAGGGCCTTAGGTGACACATGTGGGATAAAGCTGGTGGGGTAATATTCACCGTATGTGCATCCCCCACCACTTCCCTTGACACAGAGGGTATGTGTGCATTGTACAGGGAACGGTGTGGGGGGTCCTCATCCACACAATGGGAGATGTTATATGTTTTATTGAATGGAATTCAATAAAACATATAACAAATAAAGTATACAAAAATACAAAATCGTTTATAACAGATCTAAAACAGGAATTAAGTACACGTTGCATGTGTAATAGTTAAAGTAATCCAGCTGACTTAAATATTTTCATTGTTTGTCAATGTTTGTATCTGTGTTCCCTTTTGTGATGGTTAATGATTTCATATGTAATGTATCTATTGTATATTGGATGTTTGTTTGTATTGTATAATGTCTTTGGCAACTTTGATGTAACAAATCCACTCACAGGACCTTCTTGTAAATAGGACTTTGGTCCTAATGATGTGAAACACCATCTATTTCCTGTCTAAAAATAAAGATTTTTACTACTACTACTACTACTTATGAGCATGGGGATAGTGTTAACCGCCCACAGTCATGGCCTCATGGAGTACTGACCCTGCTGAGGAGCAAGCCATGGCCGGGGATCTTAGTGTCCTGGGTTTTCGGATGTCTGCACTGCAGAGGGTGCTGGTAGGCCAAGGTGTCTGTTGTGGGGTGACAGTCCTCCCACTTGAATGGCTGGGGCTCTGGCTTCAGCCTCCATTGCAGTGGCACACAGTCTATCAACACACACATGTTTGCCACAGTGCAAGCATGACTGCCATGTACTCTGTTTGATGTAGCTCTGCATGCTGCCCGGCATGCTGCATGTTGTCCTGCAGCATGTGGTGTATACATGGCAGTTCAGCCAGCATGCTCACCTGTGCCCCACGACTATCTGCAGCAGCCACCTGTTGGCTGCTGTCTCCTATTGTCGCCAGGGACTATCCATTTGGACTGGGCCAGGCTGAACCATTGGACGTTGTGTAGTTCGGGTTTGCACTGCAGCCAGCAGTCAAATCAAGTCAAGTCAAACTTTCTTTATTAAAAGGCGCTTTCCAAAAACCAAAGCACCTGTACAAAACATTACTAAAAACTAATTTAGATTAAAATTCCAGATCAAAACTTTTTCCATTAAAATTAATAATAAAATTAAAAACAAATCGGGGTATGCCAACTCAAACAGACATGTCTTCAATGAAGATTTAAAGGACTCAGTGGACAGGCACTCTCTCACCCAACGAGGCAGAGAATTCCACAGGGTCGGGGCCATGAATGCAAATGCTCTGGCCCCAGAGGTCTTCAAATGGACTCTGGGAACCTCCAGCAATCCCTCGTCGGTGGAATGGAATGGAACGGGCAGTGGGGATGATAGGGACAGAGGAGATCTTGAAAATGGCACGGTCCCTGTTCATGAAGGGCCTTACAGTTCAGCAATGCAACCTTGAAGGAGATTCTCCACTGCCCCGGCAGCCAGTGCAGTTCATGGAGCACGGGTATAATATGACTGGTTCTTGATGATCCAGTCAGCAGCCTGGCAGCCGCATTCTGCACCAACTGCAGGCAGCGGATCTGCACCCCTGGAAGCCCTAGGTATAGAGCATTGCAATAGTCAAGGCGGGAGGACACAAAGGCATGGACTAGTTTGGGAAGGTCCTCAGGCAGAACAAGGTGTTTCACTCAGGTGAGGTTCCTCAGATGGTAAAATGAAGTCTTGACAATGGCCATCACCTGAGTTTTAAGTGTCAGTTCGGAGTCAAGCACAATGCCCCACACCCATTCAAGGGCCCTTGACTGGTTGCCCTCCAAGTATAATACCGGAAGGACAACCAGGAGGAAGCCCCTCTGCCCAATGACCTGGGTCCACAAATGGCAACTCAGTCTTCTCTGGGTTTACTGTACTGCATGTTGTTGTAGCCGGGGTAGCATAGTAATGGCTGGGCTGGTGGGATTGGCCTGGGGGGCAGGGCAGTGCCCATGTTGGTGACAGGGCCCTGGGATTGCACAGCTTTGGCTGGACCTGTGGGATTGGCCTGGGGTGGTATGTTAGTGACCCTGCTGGTGATGGGGTCATGTGGTGGCACAGTAGTGGCTGTGCCAAGGGTAGTGGGTGGGTGAGCCACTGCGCTGGCAGTTCAGGAAGGGATGGTGGCTGAGCCAATTGGTATGGAGGCAGGCAGGGTCAGGAAACCCCTCCTGGTCCAGGGTGGGCCCATCTCTCTCCCACTCCTCCAAAAAGGTTTCCACATCGTCCTCTTCATCATCGTCCTCTCCCTTCTCCTCCTCCTCCTCCTCAATGGACCCCATGTCCTCCACAGCATAGGGTGGCTTCAGGGGCAGCCACCACTGTGATGAACCCAGGACATCTGGAACAGTGTCCACTATGATGGACTAAGTCATTGAAAGAAGAGAAGACAGATAAACAGCAATGTAATCTACATACCTGTGTACTGACCATGGCAGCATGCATGCCCAACATACTGTGTCTCAACACCCATGGTGCCTTTGCAGTGTGGTGCCCATACACCCACTTGGTCATTAACAGCCCACATACCCACACCAGTGATCACACAGGTGGTGACACACATATGACACAGTAGGGGATTACCCCACAGATGGCTAACACACCAGTATACAGGGTCCTTCAGGGGGTACCAGTGGTCCAACAGCCAAGCCAATGCAGTAGACATCACAGAACATCAGTAGGGGAGACCAGGGAGACATACACATGTGAATATTACATGTAACTGTGATTCACTAGCTGTTTGTGTTCCCCATAACTATACCATAGAATGACCACAGCTTCCTGGTGGGCTTGTTCAAGACTACAAACAGGTACACCATGATGGTATATCATCATCGCAGTGACTCCCCGACGGCGAAGACCATCACAGCAACAGGATTTGGGCAAAATCCGCATGTCGCTGTGATGGTCTCTGCACAGCCAGGGGACCACCTCTCAGGGTGTTTCATCCCCCCCCCCCGGTGGTCCAACTCCGACTCGGAATTGGAATCCTAGAGACCGGGGTGTGGGGGCAGAGCCCCCCACATGGGGGGTTGGGGGAGTGCAGCTCCCCGATGGAAACACGGAGGTATCCCTGACACTGCATTGCCGACACTCAGCAATGTAGCTGATGCTGTTGGGGATGTCTCCGTGGCCGCTGTCGCTGCGGCATGGTAAAACCCACCATGACAGACAGGGCATGCAGCAATAGTGACCCACATGTGTTGTGTCCAGTGGACCATGCAGGATGCATGACTATGCATACAGTGGGATGGGTACAACTGTATGCATAGTCATGCATACAGTTGGATGGGGTACACATAGCACAGATCTGTGCAGTGCATTCTGTGGCTCCACCCTCTGCCTGTCCATGTGGGACCCACAGAACTATCCCCCCCCCGCTCACAACAATATCACTGGTGTATATATGCATGCGCGCATACACACACACACTCAATGTGATTGTTCAAATCTGGTCCCTCACATGGCTGTGCTGGTACCACTTGGCACTTGTAGTCACACCCATCACCGCCACAGCCTGGATGGCTGCAGTTATTGTCTCCTCTGCAGGAGCTAGAGGTGCAGCTGCTTGGCACCCACCACCTGTGACCTGCTTGTCCTGCCGTGCCTTGCCAGGACCTGTTTGGCATGGTGCTTCTCACCTTCCACCTTATTCTTAACACCCTGTATTGAGCAGTTTGGCCACCCACAACATTCAATGCCTCTGTAATTTTTATTTGGAAGCAGGACATTCAACCACAGTCTTACGTTTCTGGGGCCTAGAATTGGTCCCCATCCCTGGTGCAAATTTCTGGGATCAAGTCCTAAAAAAGAGAGAAGTTTTTTGGATCTTCACCTTGAACTACACTAACTCATTTGTGAGTTTAAATGAAGAATGCAATTGGGGTTTATTTTTCTAAATAACATTAAATTTTATTCATGGTGATTTCATTATAAAAATATTGGTCTCTTCCCTCTCCATGCTTCCCACCCCAGGACTTTTTTTGACAGCATGAGAGATTTCATTATATTTTTGGGGGGACTTAGAACATATAAGATACTGATGTATAAATTCAGCATATGAGTAATTGAACTTATGTATGTGATACAATTAGATCTGGGGGTTGAACCCCAATACTGAATTGTAATAATAGATAAATATTGAATTTATGTTTGTAAAAATATATATGAAGTATAAGAACTGAACATCTGGCATTGGTGGGATTTGAACCCACATGATAATTATATGGAATTTAGAGTGCAAGAATTTTCACAATATAAGCTAGATTTTAACTATACGACGATTCTGCATGTATTTTTGTGGAGGTTATCCAACCCAAAAAAAGTCATATTTGATTGGTATAGGTAGTTCTTATATATATGTTGTGAAAAACACATTAGCATGGAAATAATCACAAACAGTCAGTTGACAAGAATTGCTATTTTTATTTAATTAAAAAATTGGAATTTAAATTCCATAGGTGGGGGGAGAACCCCTGGTCGTGTGGATCATATGCGTGCCTTTGGTTCCATTTTCCTTCGTTTTCCCAGTCATGCCACAGGTACCTTCTTGATTCACCCCTTCTTGTACCAGAACACAATTGGGATTATATTGGAGCCGGTGTGGTGACGTCGAACAAAACGTCACAAGACTCCCCCTACCACCACGGTATTTAAACACGGAAGATAGCGAGCACTCCTCCCCAGTTAGTGAGGAGGACACTACATGCTACTCGGAGGTAAAAAATTACTTATTTACTTGTTTATTCTACTAATAACTTTTTTTGCACTTGGCCATCTTACCATATGAATATTTTTTTTACTTTCAAGCAACCTGTAAAAAACAGAAGCGAGTGCATTGCTAAATGAATGAAGTTTGAATAGTGTTTGAAAGTGAAGCGCACAAGGCGAGCAGTGTTTTTCTGCCACTAGAAATATAATAGAAGTAAACATATACAGGTATATTTTTTATCGCTCGACTAAGCGTTTAACCGCATTGCTAAACCAGATAATATTTAAATCAATAAACAAAGGAGTACCTGAAATATTTGAATAATTTTACTTTTTTTGAATGAATAGGCCATCATAAAGCACTCCTTCGGTTATCAGCCAGGAAGAATATTGGCGTTTTCAAGCCATTATAAACCAGGTAATTGTTTTACTGACATCAGCCGGCTTGTTTGAATTTTTCCATGCATTTTCTTACTACAGTATTTTGTTGATTATTTAGCAATCACATCTGAATGATTACTAGGCGGGGACAAGTTTGAAAAAAGTTTAAAGTCTAAAAAGAGCCAATTTAAGGTATTTTATATTTTGTTATCTCTGCTCATTTCTCCTTGGGTTTGAATATATTCAGCTAATTAGAATTGATTATATGTGTTAAAAAATATTATGTGATATTTACATTATTTTTATTTGTTTTTACACTAGCAACACAGAGGGGCCTGAGGAAGTGGAATGTACCACAAAACTGTTGCCCAATAATTTATTGTGTGAAGATACCATTTTAAATAAATATTTAAAACAGATGCAGTGGAGTTTACCCATTCTCAATTATTTTGTCTGTAATTTCTAACCAGGTCTGCTCAGTTTTACTCTTGGTCCCCTTATTCCAGAGTACACAGCCCTTGTGAGCAACATAGGACTGGACCAGGGCCTGCACGTCATCCTCCAAGAATTGGTCATTTCTCTGCCTCTCCCAGTCCACTATGGTCCCTGCTGGAAATGGAGAGAAAGAACAGAACTGAGCATTGCAGACACACAGCAGAGCAAAGAACAAAGGTAGATCGGTGTGAAGGCCTGACTGATCCTTGGCAGAGACATGTAAGTGTCCTAGTATAGCTGGGCCCAACACAGAGCCAGCCCTCTGCCTAACATAGGTTTTGGCTATATGCAGATACAACCATAGTCATCTAGTCCAGATACAGCATAAACACAGTGCTATGAACACCCATGTCCCTTCATAAGCCATTTCACAAAACACTTACCTCTAGCCGCCTGCAGTTCTGCTGTGGAATCTTTGTGGTACACTTTCTCCTTTTATATGGTCCAAACACAATTGGGCATGCTATTGAATGAATACATTGTAGCAATAACATGCTAATGTGGATTTTACCCTCAGAATGCAAAATTAGCTGATTTGAATACTCTGAGCATTGCAGTTTTGCTCCAAGCGCTGTTGTAATTGTAGCAGCAGTAGCATTGATATTGTGCTAGCAAAGCATCCATATGCAGTGCTGACATGATGTCACACATCATGGATGACATCGTCATATAGTGCAGGCAGGCATGCGTGCTATGATGTTGTGCAGTGGCATTGCACAGAGCTGCACAGGGCTTTGCATGTACAGTCAAACACAATCCAAAAACAATACCACAAACTATGCACAATGCACGTGTGTGTCTGTGCATGTGCACAATGTGCATGTGCCACCACATGCCTGCTGCGTGCAGATGGCCCCTACCCACCAGAAGCATGTATTGCATTGTACAAAAAATGACATCAGCACAGCGCTAATGGCAAAATGTGTTGTGCAAACAGAATGGCTACAACAAACATACTGTCACCTGCCTGATGTGAGGACTGTGACAACAGTAGTGCCACTGCTAAATCAGTGCTTTAATTCCTACTACACCGCCAAATTGCAGGAGGACGCCTGTCCTGCAGAGGGATGCAAAGTGGTCGACCTTTGACCTGGCCAACTTGGTAGATCTTGTAGTTGCCATGTGCAACAGTTGAGGGTGATGGTGGAGATTGAAATGGTGTGAAGGCCAAGTAAGTACAGACAGCTCTATGTTTTGGATGGTGACCTGTGTGCAGTACTGTTTCCGGGCTAATATGCCTCCTGGGTCATGTGCACTGGACCATTATGTCCCTGTTGTGTATCCTCTGACCTATGGGACCTTCTCATTTGCATATCCTGATCCTACCAATGCTGCTATATAGGCAAACTCCCCCAGTGGATACCCACCCGGTGCCTTATACACTGCAGGACCCACTGTAGATCCCTGAGGCATGCACCTGCCATGGCAGCAAAAGTGTATCCTATCACAGTGACATGGCTGCAGTGTCAGGGTGGATGACTAGGTAATGTAATGTAACATGTGTTCTACATGTAGCAGTGGTGGCACATGAAACCAACAGCACTTGGCTGTGGTCACTGTCTGTTTTGTGTACTCTATCCGTATTATGCAGCATGGGTGCTGGTACGCATCCACCATGTAATGCATGGTGTATTACTATATTGCAGAGTGTGTGCCACTCCTGTACTGGTCATTGTGTTGGCCTACATCTGTGGTGCCATGTCCTCCCTACTGTTGCATAGGTATGTCTCCTGTGCGCCTGTTGTGTGTAACTTGGGGTTACCTGCATCCTACTGCATAGTATGAGGTGTACATGGCCTCTAGCTGACATATGAGGGTATGTTGGATAGGGGTGGTGAGGATTGCTGGATACAGATACTACACGGGCTGGTATACACTATTCTAGGCCATAGCTACAACAGGGGGATGTAAAATTCTGGCTTTGCTTTGGCCATGGCAACCTGTCTGTGTGAGATGACAGGGATTTTCACAGTGGAAGAGTGTGGTCTTGCATGGTCCTGTCCATCCACACCATGCATATGTGGCTGCCAGTGCACAATAATGGCAAACGGGTGTATATGACATTTAAGGTTTATAGTACTGTGCCACATGTTCCATTCCACCACATGCTATTAATCAAGTCTCGTTTGTCCTCCTCCACAGGCACCAGGGCCCAGCAGGACCAAGTCAAGGCCAGGTAGTAGCAGGGGCACTGCATGGACCAGTGGCAGTGGCAGCAGTCACCAGGCTGTGATGGAGCCCAGTATGGCTGGCGTGTGGAGGAATGGTCCACAAACATGCATTCAGTACCTTGCATTGTGTGTTTCATAGTCTGGGTTGCATGTCTACATTATGCTGCATGCTTTTGTGGTTGAGGACAAATGCCTATGCGTTGTTATCCATGGTCCAGCACCCCTGATTTTACTTGCACCTGGCAGACAGCAACACGTATGTAGGTATATGTACTAACCTTAGGGCAGAAACACTTATCATACAAGCATAACTGTCAGGATCTGTGTTCTACTGTATTTTACTGATGCATATTATGCTCCATTATGTTTTACCAATGTATCTTAGTCCTGGGAGACGCTTTCCATTATATTTTAACTGTATAATTATACGCAAGCCAATAGAGTCACCTTTAGTGCTTGTGCATCACTGTAACTGCAACTGACCTTGCGGACTTATAGAGATCCCATTTTTCACGCTACCTCTGCAAGCTAAGCAACTTATGTCACTTAGGATGGTTACTAATGCCACCTGTTACTGTCCAATTATACACTTTTTATGTATCTTCTTTAGTAGTTACCATAGTGGTTATTGGGGTTTAGATAATGGGATAAGTGAAACTCGGATCCAGATTGGCTGAAACAGCCTGCCACCCGGGCTGTTATTTCTTAATAACGGCCCAGTAAAAACAAGATCCATTTCAGTGTGCCCTATTACTTAAATTATCCTTGGGCATCCTTTGCTTTTGCAGGACAGGGACATCAAAGTACTACCTGCAAAAATGCCATCCATCTTGGCCCATGGCCTCCTCTACACAGGTAAGTCCCATGACTGTGCACTCCAGCCTCTTGACTTACCTGAGCTGGGACCATTCTTACCAGCTACACCAGATGTTTTAGAGGATACCACCATGTATCATGTCTTTACAGATGGCTCTGCCTCCTATGTGGATGGAGAACAGGTAGCAGGATTTGGGGTGCTCATCATCGACAAAGATGGTGATTTCAGGTGCATTTCTAGGAAGTGCACTGTCATCTCACAGTATGTCGAACTGGCAGCTGAGGCCTGTGCTTTGGAGATCATGCTCCATGGTGACAAGGATGCCATCATCTTTGCAGACTCTAACTGGGTCTGCTTTTCCCTTACTGAGTTTCTACTATTTTGGGAGAAAAATGACTTTATATCCTCTGATGGCACACCTGTCAAATACAGGGATTTGTTTGTGTTTATACACACCCTGACACAACCGTTTACTCACAAACTGTATATTCACAAGGTAAAAGCTCACTGTAAATGTGATCCTTACCATGAATTCAATGATCAAGCAGACTTGCTTACCAAAGCAGGTGCTCGGGGGGGGGGGGCATGGACAATGACTCACCCAGTAGCTGTGGCAGCTATTTTTCTAGCCGCCAAGACTAGGCAGAAACCAGTACCAGAACCTCCACTGGACATTTCTGCTGCACAGAAATCTGACCCAGAACTAAAAGTTGTGTTCAAATTCCTGGACAAGGGAATTGAACAACCACTACTTGTTGGTAGTCCATACAAGAGACACTCTGACAACATACACTTGTCTAGTGATCAGAAGCTCATCTGGTATTGAAAAGATGAAACAGGTGACAAATTGTGGGTTGCACCATGATTTTTGCAAACAAAATTCACCCATATGATTCATGATACCCCCACTGGTGGACTCCAGGGGGCAGACAACACCCTCCAGAGACTTAAAACCATCATCTGTTGGCCTGGCATGGCCAAAGATGTACAGCACTATGTGGACAACTGCATAGTGCCTGCCCAGAATAATCCAATTTTGGTGAACAGAAATGCCAAATTGTTACCACAAAGGCAAACTGGACCATGGAATGCGATACAAATCAATTTCATTGGCCCCTTGACCAACTCCAGCAAGAACAAGTATGCACTTGTAGTTGCAGTTTTGTTTTCTAAGTTGGTAGAAACATTTCCCAGTAAGAATAACATGGCAAAGACAACTGCCAAGATCCTGGTGGATCAATTGTTCTCCAGGTGGGGCCTACCCTTAAAGGTAGACTCAGACCAAAGAACCAGTTTTACAGCTGAGCTGATGAAGCAGACACTCCAGCTACTTGGAGTAGATCAGGAATTCCATATCCTTCTTTACCATCCTCAATCCTCAGGCCAGGTAGAAAGAGCAAACAGAAGAATAAAACAGATGTTAGGCGAATTCATCAATGATGATCCCAAAGATTGGGATTCACTCTTGTCACTTCTACTGATGACAATCGGGGCACTCCTGCTGCAACTACTCAGTGCACACCTTATGAGGTTATGACTGGTAGAGCCATCAGATTACCTGAGCACCTGTTGATTGATCTCCACACCCCTACTACAGATAGAGTATCTGTAGAAAAATATGTTGAAAAGTTCATGATGACATCATGAAGACACACCTGTTCGCTGCCAATCAAATGGGTAAAGCTCAACAACAAGCTAAAGCTCATTTTGATAAGCATGTCAAAGAAGACGAATGGCAAGTTGAAGACCAAGTTATGCTTCTCCAATACAGACAACCAACTCATTCATTTGCCAGCAAATGGGAAGGCCCATATCCCATTGTCAACAAACTCAGTCCTGCTGTCTACCAGGTCTGAGTTAAACAGCAAAAACAGACCACCAACAAGTGTTTCCATGCTGATCAGCTCAAGTTATATAAAGGTGCCTAAACTTACTTTTCCTAAACCACTTAGGGCTGAATGGCACCCCTCATTTAACAATCCTTTTCTATTTTCTTTCAGGTACACTGGCAAGATGGCTATCTTGCACCTCCTCATCTTGGTGGGACTACTTTCTTTAACTGATTCTCAGAACAGACCCCTATCTACTGCACACAAAAAATGTATAGAACTTTTGCTTAGCAAACTTGAACACTCGGACCCCAAGGGGGTTCATATTAATGTGCCCAACAAAATGATTACTGTTAAGAAAGGCTCAGATGTACTGTATATCTTAATGCCATGGTAGTAGCTCCAGACAAATCCACATTGCAAATACAATGGGAAAATGATCTTTTTTTTTTTTAATTTTCCTCTTTATATTGCTCGTGGCCGTCTAGGCTTTCTGCCCAGTCACGGACCCCTGTACCCCCACCTCCATTACTGGCCATGACTCCGACACCCCGGCTTACCCCCTCAAGGTGGGGATGTGGTACCTGAGGCACAGTGCCACATACGTGGGACTAGAATTGGAGCCAACTCTGTAGGCTGATTAGGGCCAAGGGCGGCATCATTAATGGTGGCCTCAAGCAGGATTTTCTGTTTTTGTGTCCCATGGGGCAGGGACATGCAATGACTTCCAGCATCAGCCCCACCCCTCTTTATCTTTTAGATGCCTGTGCATGCGTATCCTCCTGGCCTCCGCCAGGAGTCATACATGCACCGGGCATTCACCCCAGCCCTCCCCCCAGAGAAGGAGAGCAGCCCTGAAGGCACTCGAACCTTTCTCCCCTCCCGGCTGGCCCTCCAGCTCCTGGGTCCATTCCTGAACCCAGGTCGCTGGTGTCGCATGCGGAAATCCAAATGCTGTGCCAGTGGGCCAGCTATGGGGAACTGATCTTAATGGTTACACCCTTCCTGTAGCTCATTTATCTAAAGGTACTTTCCAGGGATGGCCCAACACAGGTATCTCTCCCAATGGTATACTCTCTATTTGACAGACTTCTCCCAGACATACTGGTTGCTACAACCTTACTGCTCTCATAGATCCTGCTTGGTATGACTGCCTCACTTCTGAGGAGTCATGTGTGTTCTGTCTTCACAACTATGTAGCTACTGAAGCTCTTTTCCTTTCTGTAGTCCCACCCACCGAAGAAGAAATGACTGACTGCCCTCCCCAGGAGGAAGGCCTCCTAGTGGTTTGACAGCCACTTCCCTTCCAAGTGCCCTGATTAATAATGTACAATTTATGCATGTCTCAGTTATTTTCGATCTTACACATTGTAATATGGCTGAGATCAGGGCCAGATCAAGCTCCTGGGGGGCCTGGGGCACTTGGACCTCTGGGGGGCCCATGTGTGTGCAGTGTTTATGACATGTGAAAATCCCCAACCCACGTAGGGGGGTCTGGGGGCATGCCCCCCCAGAAAATTTTGAAAAAAATGGTTGAAAATGGTGCACTTTAGGGGGTTTCCTTATCATTTTCTGATTTTTTTTTCCCTACTGTAAAAAGTGACACTTTATGCTGGAAAATTACTGTACATGCCACTGCCTCAAATCATATATTGTATGTTTCCATATTCACATATATGGATAGTACAAATTTGTATGTGCTTTCAGAATATGAATATATAAACATACGGTGGATATTACTACAAATATATATAATATTTGCAAAGTGAGACAGCGAGATAAGGGCAGTGTTCAAACTTTGGGGAGGTCTGGTGGGGGGCTTGAGTCTGGAAGGTGTTTACTACTCCATTCGCAAAAGAAAGGGTGCTACAAGAGCTCGCTAAGTTCAGGGTGGACAAGGCAGTGGGACCTGATGGCATACATCCCAGGGTACTAAAGGAGCTAAGGTTGGAGCTAGGATAGCCATTATCAGAACAGTTTATTGAGTCTCTGAGCACAGGAGAGGTCACATTTTTTTTTGTTTTTGTTTTTTTTGAGAGTGACATCTTGGAGTGCCTAAAGAATTGCTAGTACAGAGAGTACTCAGCAGCCAAAGACAAGTGTAAAGATGATTCACTGGCCACAGAGGTGGACGGCGATAGGGATAAGGCACTGACTCCAGGGTCTGTTGGTGTCAAAGCCTCACATCACTTCTGCTGGTGCCAAGAAAAGGCCAGAACTTGGCCACGCCGGAGTCCCTATGGAAGATATCTAGGCAACAAAAAATCTCTGTATTTCTCCTATATTATAGTGGCCCATCCGGGCCTGAATGTGGACAACCTCTGTAAAAAGTGGTGAGGCCCCAGAAGAAGACAAGACTCAGTGTGTACATCAAGGAGAACTTAGAAGAAAGGGGAACCTAGATGAATATGGATTTGCAGGACTGGACTACACAGTCAAAGGTAGTAGAGATGTGTTCATCTACCCCAGCATCCTTACAGGCTTACAGGTAGTGTGCAAACAGCCCACTTACACAAGAATAAAAGGGGCATACCAATCAAGACAGTCTGACATAGTCAATAAGAAACAATTTCATCAAGAAAATGGGCCAGCTTCTCCATCAACCATAGGGATGTACCCTGTGTAAGAGCTAGTATAGTCAATCCAAAAAGGTGCATAGGATGTTCCATGAGCAGAACAACTTCCAAGCACAGTTACACTGAACAGTGCACAGGGGCATGTGCTGCATTTAGTAACTATCAGGAATATACCCCAGGCAGGGAGGAGGAGGAGGACAAGAAAGAAAAAGGTAGAAATAAGTTGCGTTCCAGAAAATCCCTTGTTTTGGTTGGTGGAAGGGCCCATGGGATCCTTACCCCAGACACTTGGTCGTTTGTCACCCCATTCTCTATTCATCATAATTTCCCCAAAACAAAATCAATTTATGCTACTAGAACATGGCATTTGCGTGACTTAGCAGTTGCAAATGTATCAATAATGTCATCAAAGCTGATTTGTCGAAGTATATCACTTTCAATACTTAGAAGAGTGAGTTGCACTGAGACGGTCATCTCGCATTGTAGATCGCAGTTTGTTTTTAATGAGGGCCATTTTGCTGAATGAGCGTTCACCTGAGCAGTTAGTCACCATCAGTGACAGGTACATGCGAAGAGCGACAGAAACATTCGGAAAGGTCTCTTGCAGTTCTTCAGTATGAAGTAGTGATGCTCGAGATAGTGGTGAATCACAACCTCTTGCCTTTGCAAAGCTGATGAACTGAGACATTTCACCAGGGAAGACCTCAATAGACAAGTCTGATGGGTATTCTTGAGCTAATTTCTGAGCCTCAAGATGTATTGCCTCATCAGTTAAGATGTCAGAGTCCACTATAACTTTGAAGCGATCATAGACACTTTGGTAAGCCGAAATCCTGTAATTCAAAGCCATAATGAGGCAATCTATTATAACCAAGTAGGTCTTAGTCCGGAATTTCTCTCTGCCAGTTAGAACAACTCCTTCAGATTGCACATCGTCATACTGCATGTTTCTTTTCCTTTTCCTTGACTGATCAGTTCTGTAAGTAGAGCCAGATAATTCTTGTGCTCGCATTTCAAATTTATCGAAACTATCACGTAATGTGTTGACAAAGGTTTTGAGAGACGTCAGTAATTCAACAGCTGATTTAAGATCAATTTTGCTATGTTGCAAAGATTTGCTCGTCGCATTAAATCTGACAAGAATGGTATTCCACAGATCACAAAGAAATGCTGTTTCGACTAACTCCATTGTTTGGGACAACGAGTCTGCCTCATGTCTTGAGGTGCCATTCTGATGTTCATCATCAGCCATTTCCTCTAGAGCAGCTTTGATGTCGGCATAGCTGTCAAAGAGTGCCTTGGTTGCATCAGCATCTGCAGACCACTGTGTGTCAGACAGTGACTTCAGTGTCAATCCATCACCTTTCTCTTTTAAATGTTTCATCAACACTGACCAACGGTGTGTAGACGCGGAGAAGAAAGTGTATACTTTCTGCAGAAAACCAAAGAAGCTGACTGCCTCGACACAGCAATCAACAGAATTAGAACCAACTAGGTTCAGAGAATGGGCAGCGCAAGGTACAAATATTGCTAGAGGGTTCACTTGTCTGAGTCGTGCTTGCATGCCAGAGTATCGTCCAGCCATGTTGTTTGCATTGTCGTAAGACTGGCCACGGCAATCCATGAAGTCAATGGCTTCAGTCTTCAGGTAGTCTAGCAGAGTATTTGCTAGGTCTTCAGCCATATGACTGCTGATTTGCAGGAAAGTCAAGAAGCGCTCAACTGGAACACCATTTAAAACATATCGAGCAATCACAGTCAGCTGATCAACGTGAGTTAAATCAGGCGTTGAATCAACAGATACTGAGAAATACTTGGCCATTGCGATTTCTCTAACAATAGTACCTTGAACATGGTTCGCCATGATTTGAACGAATTCTTCAAATATAGTTGAGGACAGGTAAGCAGGCTTTCCTCGACCAGCATTACCAAAGTTTTCTATATGTGTGGCCAGAAAGGGATCAAACTTCGCTATCAATTCTGTGCAACCAAGGAAGTTGCCATTATGTTTTGATCCAATTATTTCATCATCTCCTCGGAAGGGCAGGCCTCTCTCAGCCAGAAGAGTAACAACAGCCACTACCCGACATAATACATCACGCCAATACTGCTTTCTCTCCTGACACTGCTTCTCCAAACTGCGGTCAACATGGCAATATTCTTTGCGACGGTTGCAAATGCTGAGAATGCAATCTCTGTGCACGTCACTTTCTTCATGTGTGCGGATTCTCTCGTCCACTTTTTTCCAGTCATTAAAACCTTCAACTTGCGAAAACTGATCCTTCTGACTTGTCATCAACATGCAGAAGAAACAGTATACAGATCCTTTTGAAGGACTATATAGCATCCATTTCCTCAGATGCATCTCACCATTCGTCCACCTGGTGTAGAACATGTGATTTTTCATGAAACGGAAATGCCCCTTTGGCTGTCTCTGTGTTGGGTTGTAATAACGCTTTGACTTCATGTAACTGTCAGAGTCAGTCTTATTCTGACAACTGTCTGGTCCTTTCTCAATCCAGAAGTCCACTGTGGTGGAACGTATGGGGAACCACTCCACAGGATCAGTTGATCGACATTCATATTCATCATGTACTGAGTGTGATGAATCGCTGATAGGCTCCTTCTGTCCCAAAAACATGTCATCATTTTCATTTGTGGAAGTGACAGTCAAAGGACACTGGTGGACAACCACAGTATTGTCTTCAAAATGTTCTAAATCAGATTCCGCATTAGGATGTGCCTGTGAAACTTCAGAGTTGACAGTAGCATTCACACTTGCTGAGGGATAACTAGTTGGGGTGACAAGGACATCAGCTGACACAGAAGCATTAATCGTGAAAAATTGACTGAGTCGAGGGGTCTTTGCCAACACGGAATTCAGTTTATCTTGCTTCTCTTTCGCAATGTGACATTTCAGAGCACCTGATTGCAAAACCCTTCATGGCATTTTCTTTAATCTTATACGCACACACTGTCTCCGCACGTCCCAGTCAGACCTGGGAAACAAAATGAGGGATTGGAAAAGAACTGCATACAGTAGTAATTGTTAGTAATCACACAGTTAACTGTCAACATAGTTGGAAGCCACAATAATGTTAGTCTCTATCCAAAATTTTAAGACGACATTTTCTTTTCTTTCATTCCTGAACCAAAATGTGGAAAAATGGGTACCATACAAGTCAGAAGGTAAGTGGCAATCTAAAATAGCATAAAAAGTATAGGTCAACATTTTCACCAGATTCATGCACAGCTGCTTTAGCAAAATTATCAGAAACATGTGGAGCACCATTATTCATCCTCTCAAGCTGCCACTTAGAAAATGGTTAAAAGTATTCCAGGCTTCTGATTGGCTGAGGACTTCTCTAGCTGGGCATCTATCAGACAACAGATGGCCGCCTATTAAAAGTATCAGCCCAGCCAACCCCATGACCATCACCACAGTCCTGCTGCCCAACCTGGTCTCTAATTGGCTAAAACACCTCATTTCATTTTCAAATCTCCGCCATTGTATTTGTCTTAACGAGAGGTGAGACCACACACCAGTCCACAACATGTTCTCCCAATAAAATTATGAACCTAATGCGTATCCCTGCTGAAATAAGCAGAGCACAGCCAGTAGAAAGAAATAAATGAACCTGTTTTCACAAAGTTACTTTTCTTTCTTATCTCCCGTCCACACCTGAGCTGTCACGATTTGACAGTGCAATGGACAACGTGGCATTTTTGCCCCATTATCCACAGAAATCCTGGTCACACTTTTAAAATCAAAACTGAAAACCACCATTTTTTCTGAGTCACCAAGACAGCCACTGAGCTGGCAAGCTCCAACCCTCATGCACACATACGCAGACACCACCAAATGACAATCTAAATAAAGATCTCCAAAACAACAACAGCAGTTTTCATTTTCAGACTATGACCGCTACCACGCCGTCCTGCTCACCACCACTCACATCCGATGCTCATCTGTCTCTTAACCCAAAGACAAGCAACTCTATTTTTCAATCCACATATAACCTAATTTTCTAAGCACAATAACACCCTCCAGGGTGGTGGTATGGCTATATCCACCTTCCAGGGCTATAAGACCCTCCGCCTGTGGCATCAAGCATCATTACCCCTTGGTGGTCGGGTAATAATACCGCCCACCCTGTTGAGTTATTGGTTGCACACAGCATGTATCAAGCATGCTTTTATTTGAAATTGCAAGCCATGATGTAGCTCTCATATAGATATGTACTGTACACTATTCCCATAAATTTTAGTACAAAATGATGATGAAAACTAAAATGCAGTCTTACTTACCTCTGATAAACTCTCCTAGTCTCCTCTCTGCCTGAAAATGAATGAACTACTCGAGTCGGCCAGGCGCCGCGGTCTTCTCTTTTACTAGTCAGACTCGATAGCAAAATGCTCTGAAAATAGAAAAACAGAAAAATAAATACTGTATCTTGAAGCCAGATAAAGTCCTCTGAACTGTAAATGCCATCACTGATGACCTGAAATCATCCAAGCAGACCTCTAAAGCAGTAGGTAAGGCTGGGGGGTTAAGGTGTATTAGTAGGGGTATCACAAGTCGTAAAAGGGAGGTAATAATCCCTCTTTACAAGACACTGGTTAGGCCCCATCTGGAGTACTGCATGCAGTATTGGAGGCCACACCTTCACAAGGACATTAACCAAATTGAGGCAGTCCAGAGAAGGGCAACCAAAATGGTGCAGGGACTGCATCAGAAGACATATGAGGACAGATTAACAGAGCTCAATATGTATACCCTTGAGCAAAGGAGGGACACCTTAAGGGCATTAACAAGGTGAAAGAGTCTAACATGTTTAAATAAAAGAAAAATAGCAGGACAAGAGGACACAGCATGAGATTAGAGGGGGCCAATTAAGGGGTAATGTGAGGAAATTCTTTTTCACAGAAAGGGTGGTGGATGCATGGAATGGCCTACCTCAGGAAGTGGTGGCTGTGAATACAGTGCAGGGCTTCAAACAGGCATGGGATAGGCATAAGGGAGCAATACAAATGAGTATGAATAGATAGGCCACTGACAGGGCAAAGGACAATGGCACATTTATAAGATAGAAAAAGAAATGGGCAGACTGCATGGGCCTTGCGGACTTACGGTCCTTAACTTCTATGTTTCTATGTTTCTATGGAGAGAGCCTCCCTCACCACAGAGGGCTCCAACGGTATGAGTAACTGCATTGTAGTTAGACAGGGAAGCAGCATTATTATGGCAAAGAACATGTTTGCTTTGGGAGACAGTAACACCAGTTGTCAAGTTAAGCAGGTAGGTCACTAACCCTTTAACTCAACGTTCTCCATCACAAAGAAATGCCTAATTGCAGTACTTCCTCCCTGCCCTGGTAAGCGTAAGGGGTACCATGATCAGCCACATATGGTATCTTGGTATGGGGGGATATGTAAACTGTGAATAACTTTCTTCCTTCCTTATGACAGGACTGGTAAGTTCAACTTAGCCTTCTAGTCCTGTCATAAGGAAGGAAGTTATTAGCAGATTACATATCCTCAAATTGAACACTGTCTGTAATTTGTTGTTGAGGTAATAAAAGTACAATTTACATTTAATACATTTAAACAACTTAAACTCAAGTAGTTGAATTTGAAATCATGTAGATTCACTCTCAAAAGGAAGGAAGGGCATTTCTATTACATCAACAACAAGGAAATTACAGTGCGCAGTGGTTGGTGTGTGTGTGTGTCAGTTTTCTGCTTGTGCTTACAGTGCTTCTGTACTTGTGCTGTTTATTTTTTTTATTTGCTCATTTATTTATTGCTCTATGCCATTACTGCCCTGCACTAATGCCTTGCATGCCATTGCCAATTGCTATGTAAGTAATATAACTTTATTAAGCCTTGCCTTGCTACTTAATACTTCCCCTCAAAATTGGGGATTCCACTGCTCATCCATCCTCTATGCCTTGCCCAGCTGCCCTATGAGTTATGAGACTGGAGGTTATCAGCACAGCAGTCAGAGGAATACAAATTTGATGTGGGTACAGGGCGGCAGGGCGCTGGCATTCATGATCATCACAACAACAGACTCACTCAACCAGATGTGGCTGGGCTGGCCCCGCTCTCACATGTTCCAACAAGAGCGAGAGATGGGCTCACAGTCAGGTGTGGGGGCAGCAGGGGCTGCTGGATTGTGCAGGGAGGGACTCTGGGAGAAGTAGTGGGAGGTGGGATGCAAGCCTGGATGGCTGCCTGCAAGTGCCTGGAGCTGTTGGACAATAGCTAAATAATATAAATATAATAATAAAAATAATATAAAATAATAATAGTCAAATTAACTAGCCTGGGAGGGCCCCAGGGTGGTAGCCTGGTAAAACATTGGCTGGACAACAGGACCACAGAAGGTAATTGCAAATGGAGTCCACTTGAAGAAAGAGGGGTTACTAGTGGGTACCGCAGGGTTCAGTACTGGGTCCAGTCCTTTTTAATGTCTTTATAAGTGACATTGCAGAGGGACTGGAAGGAAAAGTATGCCTCTTTGCAGATGACACAAAGATCTGCAACAGGGTTGATGCACAAGAAGGCGTAGAAAGGATGAGATGGGGCTTGGCAAGGTTGGAGGAATGGTCAGAAGTAAGGCAGCTTAGATTCAATGCAAAGAAGTGCAAAATAATGCACTAGGGAAACAAAAACCCAGGGGAAGATTACACAGTGGAGGGGGAGGTACGAACAACAACAAAAATGGAAAGGGACCTGGGGGTAATCATATCAGATGATCTAAAGGATGGCGCAAGCAATGTGAGAAAGCGGTAGGGAGGGCTTGGGGGATACTGGGATGTGAGGCAACACCAGCAGAAAACAGGAAGTTGTTATCCCCCTGTACAGACAGTTGGTGAGACCCCATCTAGTAGAACTATAGGTACATAGGAGACTTAGAAATGTCCAAAAATAAACTTGGAGTAAGCACGAGGACGTGGTGCTACAATACCCAAAAAGTAGAGCACACACACCTCTAATAGCAAGGGCACTAGTCTAAATATAAGTTCAACTTTTATTAACACATACACGTAAAAACCTGGACGCTGCTTTCAGATGAAAAATTACATCCTTTCTCAAAGGTCATCCAAACGCTGGCCAGGTTTTTTTGGTATGTAATAAGTTTAACTTATATTTAGACTGGTGTGCTCTACTTTTGTGTTTTAGACTTAGAAATGTGTTCAGTCTTTTGTGTGGTATAGTAGCAAATCTGAGCACTATTTTACATGCCAGTGAGTGAGTACCTAAGGTTACTATGAGGTAAGTAGTTCTTAAGCATTTAAAAGGCTTTTAATTTGTATGTAACATGATGGTATGCCATTAACAGGGTGTCATAATAATAGCTCGGTGAGATAACAGCTAACTATGCATGACAGTGTGGGTATGTTAGAGCACTGTACATGTAGCCAGGTAGCTCTTTTCACTGATGGCATCTTGTTTAAGAATGTGAGTGTGAGGTGCTTGGCCATGCTGTCAGAGGTAGAAGAGGCAAGAGCTGTTCATGGGCAGCATGGGCTCCCGCCGCTCCCGCTCCCCTCCTGCAGACCTAGGTTCAACGTTCAAGCCTGATGACTTCTATTTTTTTTTTCAAGACCACAGTTTCACCCCCACCTCATCCCTCCAGAGTTGCAGCCACCCCCGAGTTCCAGTAATTCTCCCCCATCCTCAGCTGCGTCCGCTCAGGCTCTGGAGAATGACCCCCCCGTCCCTGAGTTCCTCCCTAGAGCACACATTCAAACATGAGGTATATGCTCAGACTCAGAAACAACAATGGCTTTCAATAGTAGTACAAGTCTGTCCAGGAGCCCGGAGGATTGTGCAGGATAGGGATTGGGGGGGCACAGGGATCTGGCTGCCTGCCTACCGGCATTGCATCTGGTGCCGATTCGAACGCGACCATATTTTTTTGTTCAACTGCCGTCAGATCCTCGGGCAGCGGGAGTCGGATCAAGAGCAACAGCAACAGGGGAGTTAGTACTAGGGACTCTGGAGGTGGGGAGGGCACTCAGACAAGAGAGAGGGAGTACTAGTGTCCACTCGACTTGACTGTCATCTCAGAGAAGTAACGAGAGAGGGAGAGGTGGCGGCCGAAGGAACTGGAGGTCGGAGACGGAGTGTGAAGTATTCGAGGACATACTAGCAGGTCAGGAAATTAATTCAACTTGAACTTCCAAATAATTTAACATGAAAAGAAAAACATCACATGCAGGCTGTAGCAGACCAGACCAGTTCATCTAACTTCTTTCTATGGTACCTACCCGGGCCTGGCTACCCCCTCCCGGCCCCCACCCCCAGAGTAAGAATTCATTCAGGATGGTGGTCCATGCCTCTTAAGTGTCCCTGATTTTCAGGGATGTCCCTGATTTCACCTCAAAATTTTACTCTGTCCCTCCTAAAATCTGTGTTTCCCTGACTAAACAGTGATGATTGAAAGAATAAAATTATGTCAAAAAACAATAAAGCTGCAGACTTCTTATATTCTTCAGAAAATGTATTATACACTGAGTCCCTTATTCTGCCAGCATTCTGAGTGGATACTGGATAGCACCAATTTTAAAACTTTTAAGTGTGTCCCTGATTTTGGGCCTTTGTGCTTTGTCCCTGATTTTTTTAAGCCTTGTTTTGTCCCTGATTTATGAGGCAGGAGGAGGAGGAGGAGGTTGAGACCGCAGGGCGATTCAATAAAAAAAAAAATAAAATCATTAAATGAGAGAAGGAGCCTCAGGAGGACCTATCCAGGCAGGCAATAGGCTTGACTCGCGTCCCGCCGACTCCCAGCATGGCCTCCGGCCGGCCGGCTCGAGTTTTCAATACTGTGAGTCTTACTCTGACAAGACAAGTCAGTAAGTACCTCCGAGTCCACCTCCTCGTGTGACTGATCGCTATATTTTTTTTTTTGTGTCTCCCGTCCTGTTCACCTCTCTCTCCTCCTCACTAGTTGTACCGCACTACTATAGGCACTACTATACGCCGTAGCAAGCAACAAGATTTGCCCGGGGCCGGGAAGGGGAACCTCTCGAACGATCGTGAACCCAATACCCAACCCACGTCTGCTCAGCTCTAATCTCCTCCAACTTCTGCGTGGTGCATAGGATGGACTCGGAGTAATACAAAACTTTACTTACATGCGCAGACGCAGTCAGACGACGGTCAGACGAGACGACGATGAGCGACACACCACATGACTTCTCTCTGCCTAGTGCCTGCATATCATGTGATCCCCCCCCCGGCCGTTCCATTGCAGTGAGTCTTGTCTAATCAATTCTTCAGGCAGCGGCGACACTTGCTGGCAAAAACAGGAACAGCAGGGGCCGCCGGCAGCAAGGGATTTAAAGCAGTGGCAGCCACTTTGAAAAGGAAACTTGCCGGTGTTTCTCCGGGGTACCCCCTCATGGTGGTGGGGCCTGGGGCATTTGCCCCATTTGCCCCCCTCTTAATCCGGGCCTGGCTGAGATTGATCTCTGTCACATGCCCAATACCTCTAAATTTTTCAGAACTGTGAGAGTTACTTACAATTCTGATGGGCAGTATTGTGTACTGACAAATCATAAATCCTTTGCTTATGCTCAAATATCTTGTGAGATTTCAGCTCCTAAGTTCTGTTTTACTCCACAGCAGAAAACAGTTATAGGTCACACAGTCATTACTCCTATTCCCTTCCCTGAACCAGATGTTATTGATACCGATCCACAATACTTGCTTGCCTTGTCTCAGTACTTGCCCATGTTTAATGCGCACATTGACCCTTTGACTCTTTCTTTGAAATCTCTTTTAGCTAGAAAAAAATTGCATTTGATTTATATTAGCAATAATATTTCTAAGGCTGGTGATGTTCTTAATGATCTTATTCATGATGGTGATTTAAGTACTGCTCTATCCAATACATGGTTAGAACCGACTTTAAAAGCTTTTGCTATTATCCAAGCATTTCTGATTGTTTCTCTGATACTAACCCTTTGCTGTCTGAGATGTACTCTCAGACAACACCAAGAACAACTCGAATTCCTTCACAAGGCTTGTGCCTCGGGCTTGTAAATGACCTTTTAGCTCCATCCCACTACTCTTCTGTGGTTGTTGCCTTTTCTTCTGAAGGAAACAAGGGGGGAAATGTTATCCATGGTCCAGCACCCATGATTGTACCCCCACCTCGCAGACAGCAACACATATGTGGGTATATGTACTAACCTTAGGGCAGAGACACTTATATAAGCATAAGTGTCAGGATCTGTGTTCTACTGTATTTTACTAAAGCATATTATGCTCCTTTATGTTTTACCAATGTATCTTAGTCCTGGGAGATGTTTTCCATTATATTTTAACTGCATAATTATAAGTAAGGCAATAGTGCCACCTTTAGTGCTTGTGCATCACTGTAACTGCAACTGACCTTGGAGACTTATAGAGATCCCATTGTTCACACTACCTCTGCAAGCTAAGCAACTTCTTATGTTAGTTAGGATAGTTACTCATGCCACCTGTTACTGTCCAATTATATACTTTTTATGTATCTTCTTTAGTAGTTACCATAGTGATTATCGGGGTATCAGACCCCTTGCAGCACATAGCTTCTCTGAGATGAGAGACTGCATATACCTAGGTAAGGAAAACTGGAAGCTCTCCCAGTGTATTCACTGTTGGTAGTAAGCCTGTATTATCTGTGCACCACTTGTCTGTTGTCTCTTCCTTTGTGCCGTTCCAACAAGAACCTGAGAAAGGTAATGTTATTACCCAGTTACAGTGTGCTTCACCATGCTTCATGCATGTCTGTGGGGGAGAACCTATACAGTTGTGGGTGGGGACAGTCACCCAGTCCTTGGGGCATTGTCCCACCACTGCTACTGTGGTGTGTCAGGGTCTGTGTGCTCTACTGTTGTGCATGTCATTGTGGCAGGCATGCTCCCCTGTGTGTGTTGCATGTGTGTGCATGCGGGGGGCATGTGTGTGTATAATGTGCCTTTGCATGCATTACCCTATGTACATCCTGCGAGACCCACCACAGGTAAACGAAAAAAAAAAAACACTATAAGGGGGAAAACTTGAACCCAATCCAGTGACCATCCCACAGACTCATGGCCTGTCACTCTAACCACCATGCCATGGAGCCAGTTGGTTCACTCCCTGCACAACCTGATCCATCAGGTGAAGGGCCTGAGTGAAAAGAGCTCCTTCTATAGCCCTGTAATGGTCACGCTATAATTCCCTGGATATGTTTTCACACACGCTGTTTTTACAGCGCGGTTTTTACTGCGCTGTAATTGACATCCGCATTTGACATGCTACCAAGGTAGTCCATGTGTCAGCTGGTTGTACTTCTATTATGCATGTTATGTCACTCCTGTATCCCTCGTTCTGTGTGCACAACTGGCTGAGTTCGGTATATTTCTTTCCATTGGTGCCCAGAGTGCTGGAAGAAAGCAACAAGATGTGATTAGTCATGAAGGCAGGGAGAAGCTGCTCCAGCCCCAGGTCAGACTTTTGAGGATGCTGGTCAGAAATGTAGAGGAAAACACCAGGGCCATGAAGGGCCTTCCATCTGTGACACAGCACCAGCAGCAGAAGCCGCTACAACTACCACCAACACTGCTGCCTGCAGCCCCTTGATTGTTTCAGGCATTGGACATTGTTTTTGTTGATGGGCAGGCGCCCTTTTTATGCTTATTTTTTAATGGGCAGGTGCCCTTTTTTTGGTGGGTGCCCTTTATTTTGTTTGTTTTTTAACACATGGGTGCCCTTTTTTTTGTTTTGAATGGACTGGTGTCCATTATTTTGTTTGTTTCTTAATGGGTGGGTCCCCATTTTCTTTGCCCCCCCCCACGAGCTGCTGCCCTTTTTCTTTTGTTTTATATCTTTTGTTTGCCTCACAGGAGGCAGTATAGCGCAGTGGTTTAAGGCTCTGAGCTGCAAATCTAAAGACCTGGATTTGAATCCCACGGCCCCCACTTGCATACTATGAGACCCTGAGCAAGTCTCTTAATTTCCTTGTGCTCCCAGGTCTTACCTGGAAACAAGCTTCAGCTTAGTGTGCCTCTCCTGGTTAAACAATTTCCCTTTTGTTCCCCCCCCCACCCATGAGTTTTTACCCTTTATCTTTTGTTCCTCCCCACCCATACCCCATATGGGCAGTTGCCCTTTTTCTTCTGTTTCTCCCCCACCCCCACTCCATATGGGTGGTTGCCCTTTTTCTTTTGTTTTCTCCCCACTCCATATGGGTGGTTGCCCTTTTTCTTTTGTCCCCCCAAACATGGGCAGTTGACCTTTGTCTTGTGTTTCTCCCCCACCACCCTTGTTGTTGTTCTTGTTTTTTTGTTGTTGTTTTTTTTTTGTATGGCTTGTTACCATATTTGTATAGTAAAGTTTAGTTTTGATACCTATTCTGCTGTGTTGTGTGTCTTTGATTGGTGCCCTCCTCACACCCACTGCAGCCTCCACGTTCAGTGCTATACTCAGTGCTATATTCAGTGCTGCGCAAGTGCACAGCACTGCGCAGGTGCTTTCCTTGCTGCACCAGCACAATGCATTTGTGCCGCACGGGTGCGGCCCTACCTTCAAATGTATTAGTGCCTTTCTTTTGAATATACCTGTGGTGGGTACTGGCCCTAACACTAATGCAGCACAGGTGCAGCTGACTTAAAATGAGGCCCTACATTAATATTACTTAAAAAGACACATTCTTCTCTATGCCAGACTGTATCTAACTAAAAATAAATCTCTCCCTCCCTCTCTCTGCAGCCATTGATGAGCACAGCGCTTCACCCTATGACTGGGAGAAAAAACATAGCTGCAACCCACAAATCAAAACACGCGCAAAAATTGTAACCAAGCAAATAATACATACACCACCAATACCACTATAACTTTTACTGAAAGCCTGTAAAAAAAGTACTCGACAAAGCAAGTTTAGGGGAATTCGAGAAGCTTCAAGGCATCGCAGCAGCTGGCTATTTGTCTGGGGCCCTCCCTCCCTGGCCCTGGTAGGAAGGTAGGGGACCTCCCTTGGGGTGAGCAGATGTCACGGCAAAGCCATGAGGGGAGGTCCTACAAGGCTGCCTAGGGGTAGTGGCATTTTGTGGAGGGGAGAGGCAAAAAGGATTATGTCAGCTAAGGGCCAGCAGCTCTCCTTTCTTTCTCCTCCGTTTGCCAAACTGCAAACAACTCTGGTGACCAGCAGTCAGAAAGAGGACCTTTTCTGAGCCTTCTAGTTAGGGGAGGAGAAGAAGAGCACTAAGGCACTAGGCAGGTCTGGGTTTGAGTCCTGATTTCTCTAACATTTCTTTCTGAAATTGTGCTTTCAGGAGCAGTGGTGCTATAGATTAAACAGCTGCCTCTAGTGCTGAGCACTATGGGCTGTGGGTTCTAATTATGTAATGGATAATTCCAGGCACTCGGTAACCTGCAGAGTAGGTTTAGTCTGTAAGTCTGGATGGTTATAAATAGTTTGCCCAGTTATGTTCTACTCGGGCAACAATGATGGGCCACCACCCACACAGCTTAGGAGCCATTGCTCCTTAGGACCTCATTCTAGGAAGTCTAGACACATTGCTGGGGGAGCAGGTCAGGAGCCCGGCGGTACAATGGGGTCTGTTTCTTTCGACCATTGTACGGGTTCCTTTACCTCTCCTCTCTAATGGCTTCCATTTCACTGCCTCCTGTCTTACTCAGGGGTACCCTACCTTAGAGGCACTCCCGTGGGGTGGAGGTGTTGCTGCCTGGCCCAGTGGCAGACAGAGGCCAGTGTCTTTTTGGCTCCCTGGGGTCCTCCGTGGGACAGCATGAGCTTTGATGGGAGCAGGATTTTAGGAAGTGCAGTACCATTCAGTTTGCAGTGCTGAACGCTCTCTCGAGCAGGGGAAACATTTGTGTAAAGTGTTTTTTAAACACCAAATATCTCACTTTGTATAGATGGGGCTGGGTGCTTAGCTGGGGGAATGTGGTGAGAAGCTCAGATAATACCACAGGGCTCCATTTCTTCTGACCACTACTTGGGTTTGTTTCTCCCCCCAGAATGGCCTCCCACCATTGTTGGCTGTCTGTTCTGATCGACCACATTGTCATTAGATTCCCCTTGTTGCACCTTATACAAAAGAAAAAAAAAGGGGAAAAAAGAGAAATGGGGGGGGGGAAGTAATCCGTCCTTTCTTCTGGATGCCCCTTCATGAACTAGGAGCTTGCTGCACAGAGGTCAATCTCCCTCATGGGCAGGGAATTCACCCCCACTTCCCTTCAGTAAATGCAAGTTTCCCCATTATACAGCATGGCCCTCCACCTACCTCCTGGGCCAACCTATTCACCTCCATGGATGTCAGATGGGCCTTGTTCTGGGATTCCAGCACTGCTGCTTATGGGGCTGGGTTGTAGATCTGGCCATCTGGTGAGTAGCTGAATACATTTCATTTCATTCCAGCTATAGGGTTGTGGTAACCTCCAATGGTTTGTTCATGGGGGTGGAATTTGACCTGGCCCCCAAAAGGTCCTTAAGTTTCGCGCACTGGGTAGCTCATGGGTCCCGAAACATAAGGTGCCATCCTGCCTTCCTGATTTGTGGAAGTAGATCTTGGCAGCCAACTTGGTTGTGGCAGTAGGAAGTCTGCCATGAGCACCATGGGTCTGCAGTGGCTGCACATAGCTATGGTAATTAAATATATGTGCTGGTCTTCCTAGCAATACACTAATCATCGCTTATGGCAAACTGGGCCCCTTCCCAGCATAAGAACTGATAACAGCTGACTCTAGCAGTATCAACATAGTTGTTTATGTTTGGTGCAGGCTGACAGCAGCTTATAACACAGGCAATGGGGCTAATACTACCAGGCACTGCCTATGATGTGGTTTTCTTTGTGGGTGCAGTCTAAATAGGAAATGATCACTCAAAGCACATACAAACATAATGTGGCTATTGCGTTCAGTTTGCCACTTAAAATTGGTGATAGTCCCAAAATCATTGCAATCAAAGCTGGGTTTAGCAACAGTAGCTGGGCTATGGTTTAATTTAGATACAAGAGCCTGCCTAATAGTAAGATACGGTAGCTCATTTTCCTTGGGGTAATTCAGGTCTAAGATATGTATGGAGTACCGAGCAGGCTAGCCAAGGACATAACGCCAGGTGCATTCGCAGGGCTGGCAGTATAGCCTAGTGGTTAGGGTAATGATCTGTGAATGGGCTTGGTATAGCCAGCAGACCTGAGTTTGATTCACAACCCCCACTTGCATACTACATGACTCTGAGCAAGTCACTTAACCACCCCAAAGCTCCCTGGTCACCCCTGAAACAGGCACTGGTGCCTAGTGGGCCTTACCCAGTTAACAAATAATTCCTCTGCATGGGGCGGCTAGATTTTGGTGGCCTGGCTACTATTTATAGCAGCTACATCATCATATGGGAATCTCTCACCAGGACAGGTCTACTGGTCCACTAGCCTGAGAAGCAGTCAGCATGCATAGATCTGGGTTCTATTTCCGGTCTCTCGATTTTCGGATCTTGTGTTCGGGGCCTTTTGCCACCAAGCTATAGTAGGTTGCCCGATGACTAAATGTCAGTATGGTAGTAGTAAATGGAAGTAATTGTAAATCATGGCGAGACAGAATACAAATTTATATGTTTCAGATACGGTCTTTGGACACAGGGCTACAATAGATGGACTGGCTGAGGGAACAGCTGGCATAGCCTAATGGTGAGAGCACAAATCGGTGATCCAGAAGGTTGGGTTTGAAGCCTGATTCCCCCCCCCCAAAAAAAAAACAGCATCGCGGGCATATCTGTTTGAGCATCCAGCCTAGTAAGCCTTCCCAGTTTGATCTGTCTTACCTAACGGTGGCACACTTGGCTTAGTGATGCCGTACTTATATGATGATTTGTGCACTGTCTTACATCTCTTTGCTGTGGGTGAGCCTTAGTCAAGGCCTCTGGAATTCTGTGATTCTGGGGTTGCATTTTCCATAGGATTTGCATCATGCCACAGAATTCATATAGTGCCGCAGAATTATTCTTTGGTGTATTCTCATTCCGATATACAGTTTTCCATAAGCTATGCTCCAGTACCCATCTTGTTTATCCTGAAGCCTTTCCTCTATGCTTGGCATGTGAGGTCATCAATGGCAGCACATCATATTATAGCCAAGGGTAGGGCTGCATTCTGCAACAGAAATGAATACATCATGTGCAGAAATCGGACGTGATGCCAAAGAAACCTAGGAGTCCTGCCACAGAAATCAAAAAACATTGCCGCAGAGCACTAGGGCCCCTGACTTTAGTTCACTAGGCAGGAGGGAGGTCAAAACATTTGTTTATATTAGGATTGTTCAGGAAGTACTAGGAGAGATATTGGGGTCAACGCCCCCATTCCCACTTGCTGAGCAGCAGTAATGCTGAAGTCGGGGCCGGGCCTCTTTTTGTGGCTGGTTGGGGTCATTTCTCTCTGCATATAGATATATATGAATAAAGAAAAAGAATGAAGATATAAGTAGATTAAAAAATGGCAGGCTGCTCCCATGAAAGAGGGGGCTATGGCATAGAACAGCTCAGCCAGCGTAGCCCGGGAGACCAGGGTTATGTTCACTGTCTCTGACTTTATCCCCCCCACACACACACACTTTATTGCCTGCCACTGGTGTGGACTGCTGTGCTTGTGGTGGTGTGATGGTTTCTGCACTTTTTTTTTTTATTTTAGTCTTTGGTAACTGGGTAAGGCCCACTTGGCACAAGTGCCTGTTTTCAGGAGTGCCTGCAATCACTGAGGCCGCAGTGGTGTAGTCCATTATGTGGGAGTAATGGAAATTCATGGCTGCCTCAAGGTTATAACCATTCTCCCAGAAGTGTCCGCTTTACCATCAGGCTAATTGCTATATTCTCCCATCCCACAGATCTGCAAATTATATACCTATACTCTCATCCACCCTCACAAAACTTTCAAGGCTTTAACAAATATGCAAGGAAAATGAAAAGTCCTGCCTCCATGGCTTGGAGGATAGGGCCACAGTACGGGAAGGCTGCACAGATCAAAGGGTCGGGGGTTTTGAGTCCAACCCTTGCATCAGGTGGTTTCCAAATAAAAGATAAAGTACGATATTGCCTGTCAGGAAATTTATTAATTTTCTACTGTACAACTGGACAGACCTGTTTTTGGCAATTTGCCTCTCCCACAAAAAAATGAAAAAAAAAACTTGATTCCATTTGTTGGGAAGGCATTGTGTTAAAGTAGTGAGTGTTGTCATGGTGGGCACTTCATAGCCTCTGATGTCACAAAACCAAATTAGGCTTATGGGAAACCTTGGCCAAAGGGCTCGGTCGAATGTGACGCCAGGAACACAAAGCCACAGAGTCTGTAAGGCAGATTGGAGAGTGCCGATTGAACACCTCAGGTGGGTTTTACAAGGCCAGAAGCAGGGGTATTATGTACACTGGACATTCTGTAAGCAGAATAATGAGGGTCGGGGGGCTGGAGTGGGCCAGTGGGGTGGCATTATGTCCTCCATCCATAGATGATCACCAGCCGCCCACATACACACAAACACATACACACACTCACAAGGTACACAGTGGGCATATCTAGAGTCCAGGGTTTCACACCCCATAGGACCCAGCTTCAGTTTTTGGGAATGGTACACTGCGTGGCGGCCACCAGGGTAGGCACCATGGCGTGCACAGGTAGATTAGAGCAGGCATCATTGAACCTGATTCCATTAGTATTAGACCTGGGAAGATTAGCATCAGGGATCATCTTGCTAGAGTAAATGTTAATAGCTAGAAATGCAGACAGAAGGCAGGTTTGCAATGCAGAATCAAGTTGGCAGGTACTCTAGCCTGGTTCTTCAAATGGGGGGTTCCAGCTGCCACACAAGGAAAACTCAGATGCCCAATCCAGGAGGCTCTGGGTGCTGTACAGAATAATTTCCACAATCATAGTAAATTACAAAAAATCAAAGAGCAAGCAGAAATCCAGAACTTAAACTGCATTAAATGTATTTGGATAGGCTAGCTTAAATAGAGGAGTTTTCAGGCCCCTCCTGATGGCCCTCCATAGGAGAGTTTACTTTTACACTAGCTGAAGATCTTTCTGGGGAGTAGGGCTTCTAGGTAGTATTGGGGAGATACAACAGGGGCCCTAGGTGGGTCCGGCTTGGACAGCCAAAATGGCAGGCATGGCACGGCAGCAGTGCATCTTGGTCTGAGCAGCATGGGGCCGGGTAACAGAGCATTACCTCAGGGCTCCCAGAGTGGTGGAGCGTGTGCCGGCTGGTGCAATGGAGGGTATCGGGGGATGGCTTCTCACATCCCCAGGGATTCCAGGGTGGAATGACAGCTAGGGTGGGGCAGGTTTCGTGGCACCCTAACAAACAGGTGGTACCTCAGCAAGTGGAGCAGGGTGCAATAGGAGAGGCACAGGCAGTCTTTCGCTACATCAGCAGCAGTTGCATTAACTTTCTGTTGTCTCTTACAGGTTCCATGGAAGGTACGACAAGCAGTGAATATGGGAATTACGTCACCGCTGTGCAGTAGCAGGGGCAGCCATCTGGACTAAGGAATGGGCCCCTATGGTACCACCAGAATGGCACAACTTTCTGATGAATAGTCTAGCACCAGGAAGCACATATACACTTGGGTTCCTTCTTGGAATGGGTTCTCAATGGGTCACACCCAGTGCAGTGAGGATGCTGTCCAAGGTTGGGATAATGGAGCAGCAAGCTGCATGTGGAAGACATATTGTGAGTTGGGAACCTTAAGGCTGGGGGGCTGGGGAGAGCCTTCCCACAGGATTTGAGGGAGGAGAGAATGGATAAGTGCAAGACAGACAGACAGACAGACCAACAGACAGGTAGATAGATAGATAGATAGATAGATAGATAGATAGATAGATAGATAGATAGATAGATAGATAGATAGATAGATAGATTGATTTCAGTTTGGTAGGTGGATCTTGGAGGTTAATTGGAGCAGCATCTTGGGGGGGTCGGACTTCGTCCATCCTGTGGTGGCCTGGGAAAATCACAAACTGAGGGTACAAGGGGAAGAAGGAGGAGATGATTTGAATCCTCCCAAAGGGCTCATCACTTCACCTCGGCAAGATGGTGGGGACTGCAGGACCTATACCCAGATGGGGAGGGTCATGGTCCACCTTTATCAGGATTATTCCACAGGGACAGCAGTGCCAGATGTGGGCAGCTGCAAGAGTGATCGGCCATATGATCTTCCCGGCTCCTGTCGGTGGGGATCTGACACAGGAGGTGCATCAGTCATTAGGCTGCAGTAGGGTAGCCCAAGAATTGGGGGCAGGAGTGTGGGAGGCATGAATGAAAATTGACATGGGTGTATTTTTTTTTTATAAAATTTGCTAACTGTATTCCATAAAGTCTTGATAAAATAGTTGCAGAACATTTTCCATAGACTAAATTGAGATCCATGGAATTGTATTCCGCAGTAATGGAGTGAAAACTCCATTCCACAGTATTCCATCATAGAACTCCACAGTTCCACTTCCGATGAAATTTAACAGAATTTTAGCCAAATCTCTCAAAATTCCACAGAATTCCACTCCACTGAAATTTAAAAATTCTGTACAGCACTAATAGAAAGTCTCCTTCAGTGTTACCACAGATGGTGTTCATTTCAACCATCTATGAGGCTCTGCTGTCATGTTAAAAAGAAGTGAAGAAAACATGTTACTGAGTCATTACACTGAAGCATATCAATTATTTGTATTTCACTGAATAAAGTCATGTTTGCTATGATCAATGATAATTTATTTTATTGTTAGTATATGTACAGTGCTATTTAGAATTTCCTCAGATATAGTACATATCTAACACAATCAAAGGGATCAGAGGAGAACTATTGGAAACAATAAAACACTAATTTAATTTTGGGTTTGACCATTTTTACATGGGTGAAGGCAGGACTGACAGAACAACACACACACTGAGATCTGAGCTGCATAATGTCAGCTCTAGGTGGCTGTATAAAAACCCTCTCTGAGGCTCACCCATGTCTGGGAAACATATGCTGACTTGTTTAGAAGCTATATGAGCTGATTGTGGTTGCTGTTTGATGATGTTACTAAGAACCAGTTTGACAGCATGCTCTTCAGGGTAATGTGCTGCATAGGTTCCTGACACACATCTGGAGAACCACACAGATCAGCTGAGCTAAACTGCGGTTTACGATTAAGCTGTGCTTAGCAGGCAGAAGCACAACACCTAATATAGGCTGACATACATACAGCACATAGCAACCTGAAATTTAAGGCTTGCTCTACTGAATCAGCTTGATCTCTGCTTAGACTCAAAAGGAAGTTACACAACATTTAGATCTGTTACAAACAGGAGATTAAGCAGTACATATTCTTCCACTCAGTTACTGGAGTTTCTTACACATCTTATTTTTAAAAGGACAGGGCATTTTTTTGGTCAATATTGTCCATTTACTATAAAATCCATGAAGGAACTGTATTACATATGACTTCCTATGGAGCTCTGAAACTAAGGTTCCATTGTTTTGTTTTCATTTTATTTATTTATTTAAATGCTTGATAATCAGGAAAGGCACACTGAACCAAGGCTCGTTTCCAGGAATAACCTGGGGGAAAGGGGAGAGGGATTAGGCTTACAGGCAGATGCAAATATCAGAAGAGCAATTCATGTCTAATATAAATGCAGTATACAATTGTCAACAATACAAAGAGTGCAGGGCATATAAATTAAGAGGCATACAGTAAAATGTGAGGATACAAAACTTAGTTGATAAGGCTATGGTGAGAAAAAGGTAAGAGGATTCGGGAGAGGGGGTGGCCGGAAGAGGGAGCCTGAATAGATGTTTTAATGGATGGAGAGAAAGGACAAAGGTGAAGAGGATGGGAAGACAGGTTAGGATTGGGTGAGATAATGCTCACATATGAAGGGACAGGAGAGGAGTTGGGGGGGCTCCAGTTATAAGGGTCTATGGACAGAAAGGTGGGAAATTACAAACCAAGGGGGGGTGACTGTGGGAGGGTGGGTTGGAGTGAAGACACAGAAGGCGAGAAAAGTTTTTTAAAATGTCCCATAGGGCAGTGTACTTTATTACAGAAAGACTTCAACACACTTGCAATAAAATAAACAGTTCAAACAGTGCAAATCTGGAACTTCTGTGTTTCTTGTACTGGTTGACTAGTCAGAATGATCTTGGGCTACTGTAAAAACTCTGACTTAAAGGACTGTCGGTTCCCACTCAGCCAGAAGGCTCACAGGGACAAAACCAGTACCTGAGTGTGGTCCTAACTGCACCTGCAGCTCTGCAGCCCACAGAAACATAGAAGTTGACGGCAGAAGGATACCACCAGGTCCATCTAGTCTGCCCAGTGTTTTAGACCTATTCTGACACTCTTGCTGCCCTTTGGTGTAAGGGCTCCCACACTTTAGGTAGACAAATTACCCCTCCAGCTGCTCAACTCAGCTGTGGTCCAAAACATCTCAGTCTTGGCTAGTACTGCCACTGGTCAGTTGTTCTGAGACTGCTCTCAGCACCGACTACTTCCCTCTGGCATCAGGCAGTTTTCAATCCTGCAAAGGACTGCTCCCTCCACAGTTCAGATCTCATCTATCTTTCATCTGTGGGCTAGACTGTGCTCAGCCAGCTCCTTTTAAGGGGCTGGAGACCATGTGACCTGTCAATCATAGTTTAAATTTTAGTTAAATGTTTGCAACAGCTTTAAATACAGCTGTTTCATACAAAAAAGTAAACAAAACATGAAAACATTTTAACACACATCAGCTTTTAAATAATTAGAAGATAAAGCAAAAATCAAATAAAGAAGGTAACTCTCAGGCAGGAAGCCCCAGCTTTCTTGTTCCCAGACTCCCTCATGCTGGGTTTCTAGAAAGCCCACAGGTTTCAGTCGGTCTGAGCCTATAGTAATCCACAAAATGGATGCCAGTAAACTAAGAGCACATGGAGTCAAGCACTTCCTAAACAGGTAAATGTTTTCAACATATAGCAATGTGTGCAGTTTAGGCTTAAAGAAGCATTCCATTTAGTATCAGGAAAATACAAATAAGACCAGCAATGTGAAACAAAAGGCATTGCCAATGCATCATTTGCAGCAGATTGTAAAACATGCGTTTTATACATTTTATCCAAGAAGAAGAAGAGCGTCATGCTTCCTGATACATTTATTACCCTCCATGTGAAACTAAAGGTGATGTATAGTAGTTCTCCAGAAATTTTTTTCTATTTTATTAAGGATCAAAAACACAGATTCAAAATCTTTATGTACTTTCTTCCCCAGTTGCAATATTTTGCAAAGGTCACTTTTAACAGGGGAATACAGCACCAAAGTACTCAAGTTTTCCTTTTACCCAAACTGTGCTAGGGCAGCCCTTGTACTAGCTGGGGGTGGGGGTTGGGGGATCATTAGAAAGAGTATTAAAGTTTCAACACTGGGTGATCAGTCAGCAAAGACAAGATAGAAGAATATTAAGGTTAGCATAGAAGAATGGCTGCAGCCAAAAGGATAGGAAAGAAACATTAAAGGTAATTTGACATGCTGCATTGAATGTTTCAGGTCTCGGCACACTTTCATTTTATTTGGTACCTTAGAACAGCCTTGTTGTGGCTGAATGGATTTCTAGCCCCTTAGGACTACATTCTCTATTTTCATTAAACAAAAATACAGTGGGAGGGTTTTCACCCTACCACAGTGACAGGAACAGGGAGGAGGAGAGAGAGTCTGAGTAGATGTTTTAGTGAAGGGAGAGAGGGGAAAAGGCAAAGAGGATTGGGGAGCAAGTTCCACAGGGAGGAGAGCCAGTAGGAGAAGGCAGCTTGACCACAGCATGAGCAGGGGTGAGGTTAAGAGAAGGTGCAGGGGTCCCTGGAGTGTAAAGAGTAGGCGGGGAAGAGGAGGGAAGATAAGTAGGAGGGATTTTGCAATGAAAGAGGTGCAGTGGTACTGGTCACGAAGGGGTAGAGGGGGGATGGAAATGTATGAGTATAGGGAGCAATGGTGTGTGCAGGAAGGGGAATTAGAGGCAGAGTGACAGAAGGCATTGTAGAGGGTATCTAGTCTGGCAAGAGAGGAGGAGGAAGGGGCAGAGCTGCATACCACATCAGCATAATCAAATATTGGGAGGATCATTTTAGTTAGTTCTTGGTGGATGTGAGTTGGGAGGCAGTCCTTCGGTAAAGGATGCCAAGCTTGGAGCGGTGTTTGGCGTGAATGACATCATTGTGGACAGATAAATCAAGTTTGCTGTCCAGGAAGATGCCAAGATATTTGAAGGTGGGGAAGACCCCAGAAGGTTGCCATCCAGGGTGGAGATGGTTGGGGAGGTGATAGCCTAGCTAGCATGTGGGAAGTGCCAAAGGTCATGGTCACAGTCTTTCTGGTGTTGATTTTGAGTTGGTTATTCTGAAACCAGTATAGCGCCTTGTGAAAGTCACTTTGGAATGAGGCTTCAACTGCAGAAGAAGAGGGGCTTAATGCATAAATTACGGTGTCATCGCATACATGTGTATATGGGATGAGACACAGGTGGAGGGAAAATCATTGAGGAATATGGAAAATAGTATGGGGCCCAGGAGGGAGTCCTGGGGGATGCCTGCTAGGATGGGGGAGTGACAGTTCACCACCCACCTGGGCAGACTGTTGTCAGCCCGTGAGGTAGGAGCAGAACCATGCAACTGCTAAGGCACAGAGGGCCAGCTGAGGATAATTTACTCAGAAGGAGGGGGTGGGAGACAGAGTTGAAGGCTTTTGCAAAGTTAATGAATATGGTAGAAGTGATGTGTCCCTGATCCATTCTGGAGAGAATAGCGTCAGTGACACACAATAGGGAGGAGATGGTGGAGTGTTTTTTTCTAAAGCCAAACTGGAAAGGTGAGAGAAAGGATGAGGAGTTTAGAAAGTTTGCGAGTCTGGACTACACTAGGGACTCTTGAAGTTTAGCAAAGGAGGAAAGGAGTGAGATCGGCCTGTAGTTACCCAGGGAGGAGGGGCCATGCCCTTTGTGTAGAGGTAGTACTTTGGCAACTTTCCAGGCATGAGAGACAGTACCGTGGGAGAAGGATAGGTTCAGGAGATGAGTGAGAGGATGGACAATGGCAGGAGAGGATATTTAGAAAAGTTTGGCATCCCGACCATCAGGGCTATGTTTGGAGATGTTAAGGGACAGGAGGGCATGGAAAACTTCCTGAAGGGAGATGGGGGGAGGAATAAAACAATCAGCAGTGTTGGGTGAGTGAGGGAGAGGGGGAGCTGAGGTAGATAGGCAGGGTAGAGCACAGGTGGTGAAGAAATTGTTAAAGAGGGTAGCAACAGCAAGTTGATCAGAGACCAGTGAGCCATCACTGGGGGCGGGCACAGATTGGGCAGGATGGTTGAACAAGGAATGGATCATTCTCAAGAATTTGGATGTGGAATTTAGGTTGAACTGAAGGTTGGACTTGACATAGTGGGGCTTGGCAGTGTGAATCACCTTAGTTCAGGTGTTCCATAGGGACCTGTAAAGTAGGTGGTCGGAAAAGGAGTGGAAGGCCTTGAAACAGGCCCATGAGAGGTCCCATGACTTACACACATCTATTAGGTCAGGCATAACCAAGGGATGGTAGGTGCATTTCGCATGATTTTTGTGGAGGGGGGCATGAGTGTTCCAGGTGTTGGATAGGATGGTGGTAAATGAAGACAGGGCTGAGTTGATATCATGTGCAGAGTAAACAGTGGACCAATCTGAGGAGGCCACGTCAAGAATGAGGGTAGCAGTGCTGAGTGACCTGAGGGGCCTGTGCCAGATGTACTTGTGGGTGGATTGGGGGATTGAACTTTTCCTATGCAGGAGGTAAAGCAGTGGTCACTGAGAGCATCGGAGAGAATGCCTACAACCAAGATGTGATGAGGTGGGAGGATAACACCCAGTCCAGGAGGGAGTGGTTAGATGAGTGGGGGTTGAATCTCTTGGGTTCAGTGCTTAGCTGTGTCAGGTTCAGAAACTTAACAGAGTGGAGGAGGGGCTTCATTTAAGGAGAGAACCAGCTGATATTGAAGTTGCAGAGGAGGATGAACTCACTGGAGGAGGAGAGGGAGGTGAGAGAGGAGAAAGAGTTGAGGAGGGAGAAGAAAGAGACTTGAGCAGGCATAAAGGCTGCCTACAGAGATTGGGAGGGTGAAATGGAGGGATAGCTTTATTAATAGAAGTTCATGAAAGGCAGGGAGGACTTCCTTGAAGGAGATGGAGCAGGAGATGGTATGGCAGATGTATAAAGCAATGTCACCACCACATTTGCCTCTATCTTGGCAAAAGAGGTGAAAATCTGGGAGGACGAGATGAGAGTCAGGGACTCTAGAGGAGAGCCAGGATTCAGAAATGCACAGGATGTCTGGAGAGTGCAGGGAGAGCCAGACTTTGTGTGAGTCGAGCTTAGGGAGGAGGCTTCTAATATTAAAGTGGTAGATACTGATGCCTTTGGGTACAGATGGGGGGGATCAGCACCAGCCAGGAGGAAGAGGATGAGTAGGAAGAGGTGAAAGAAGATGATTTTTTACTTCCTGAGAGATGGCAGAGGGCAAGTGGAGGGATGAGGAGGTATGGGGAGGAGGAAGCAGTGGAGAAATTCAGAGCTTAAAGAGGGAGAGTGCAGGAGACTGGGGTAGATATAGAGGGGATATGGGAGATGAGATGTAAGGGGGGAGAGGGTGAAAGGAAGGGAGGGGCAAGAGAGGGAGAGATAAGGTGGAGGAAGGAGGGTGAAGGGTGAAGAGGTAGGGGATAGAGGGAGGGACAGGGGGTGGGGGAGTGGGAAGAGAAGAGAAGAAGGGGGGAGGAAGGTAAGATATAGCTACCAAGAGGAGCATCAAATGAGGTAGGGTAGTTTGAGACTCAGAAGGCATTGATCCAGAATAGGCATGTAAAGGAAGGGGTAGCCTTGAATGATAGTAGACACAGGAGACAAGGGTCAGGTAGAGACAGGCACAAAACAAAAATTGCAGCCAAGGGTGGGCAACTGAGGACAGACAGTAGGCAACAAAGGAACCCGGCTATTGTATAGTCAGGGATGTTGAAGAATTTATCCAGCAACCTTGTACAGGGTGAAAAGCAACCCAGGGCAAGGGAGCTAGCTGCCTAAAGCAAGTGAAAAGCAAAGGTGTGCCTGCAAGTAGAAGCAAATTAAAGCAGCAGGTGTGCAGAAACAGCACTGTAACTGATTAATTTAGCATGCTAAACAGGTGCAGCAACAGGGGTAGTCAAGGTAATTAATGCGACAAGTAAAGCAGTAGGTACTCAAATGTGTTGGTTGAAAGAGTTATTGTTACAATACAGTGAGAGCAACTTGCACTACTAACATCACCAGAGACAGCTCTCTGTAACACGTTCAATGCAATGTATAGCTGATCTAGATTCTGCAATATTGTATAACAAAAAAACTGTAACCTTCAGCTGCCATTCTATGTCTATATGTATTAAGTGTTTATGTTTGTTTTTTCTGACGCGGAGCCTTTGTAAATGAGTCCCTGAATCAAAGGTTGTAATCCTAAAGTCTGTTAAATAAATTAATGAATACCTGAAGTATAGGTGCAGCTACAGTACACAGGAGCTTACAACTGGGGAAGATTCAGTAGAGGTGTGCGTAGGTTGAGCAGCAGTGTTTAAATGCTCAGTCTGGTTACTCATGTTGGTTTATTGATGTTGAAACTGTTGGCCTTGCCTAGTATCTTTTAGTGATATTGTCATACAGAGATGTGTGTGTGAGCAGGAGAAGGAGATGGTAAGTCGCTCTTGGGTCAATGTCAATTAGCTCCCGTCAATACGCGCCACAACAACTCGCTCCCGACAACTCGTATGCAAGTCAATTGGCCCCTGTACTTCCGACTCCGCGTCTTTTCACTCCCCAACACTCAGTGAAAAATTTACATGCCTAATAGCACAGCTAATTTGTGATTACACCGAACGTTCTTTGCCTCTGTCTTGGTCCTGTTCTAGATAAATCATATTTCAGTATGCAAGTTTATTGAAAGACCTGTCTGCTGTTAAGAATAACCATTATGGATCTTATCGCATGTAATGCAACCTCATACACATGATTTTCCATTATGTGTTTGGGATTCACTACACATTAAATTGTGGATTCATTGTTTAAAAGAGTGTAGGGCTGCAAGCTGCTCCTTGTTACAATATAAATTATGTTATTTTTAAGGTAGTGTGCAGCAATTAGAGGGAGAACGCAGAGCAATTTAAACAGCCCAGTTGCTGATAAAGAAACTTCCAGTAAAACAGAACAGCCTTTATAACCTATTTGATTTACAGAGGCAAGCATTTTGGTATCAGGACACACTTCAAAAAAGGCGAGGAAAAGGAGAAAGCAGTCATTCAGTTCACATTTTGAAGTTAAACAAAAGCCTTATTGCACAGTACCGGTTGTACTGGTATTTGATACTGGACTGTCAGATTTATACTGAACACATCAAATGGATACTGCAGCAATGAGACAGAGGTGGAACCGTTAGGAAGCTGCTCTATAAGTGTAAAATAGATTACTCTAAAATTGTTCATGTTCCTGTCATATTTTGGTGCTTAGGGAAATGAGGAATTTTGGGATATTTGTTGCAGATCTTGTTTGTAAGGTTCGAGCTGTTCAGTGGAGTTTGGCTATTAATTGCTTGTGGGAGCGAAAAGACGAGGAGCAAAATGCACAAGGGAGTGAGCTGTCAGGAGCGTGTTGTCGGGAGCCAATTTTTAGGGCGCAAATTGTCGGGAGCGAATTGACATGCTCCCGTGGCTCTTACTGTTAACGTTTATTCCCAGTCGACTTTATCTTACAAAGGAGCCAGATGACAGAACATGAGCAACCATTTTCAACAGCCAACAAAAATCATTATTTACTAGGCAAAAATAACCAAACCACATCAAAAGGGTGAGTCATTCCGAATGCATGCCCATTCAGTTATTTGCCTCTCATGTACAACCATCAACAGGGGTTTAGAGCTGGGCAAGATTGCTGGACTTCTTTGTTTATGTTTGTGAATTTGGACAGATCTGTGTGAAATGCTTGCATTTCATGGACTTAGCAAAGATACACAGTGCAATGATCCCCCCAAACAAAAAAAATCCACTCACCACTCCAGCAAATACTTCCCTACCTATTTTACCATTTGCATTGAATTATGGAAAGTTTTGGGAGCACACCCATTTTGTTCTCCATCCCTTTTCCCCCATTCCATCTCATCTGCAACTTCAGATATGCTCATGCCCAAAACTGGACAACTCATTTATATGTTTTATTTAGTTGTTAAATGTAGAGAATTTGATATGTTTATTGTAGATTTTTGTTTGATGTATTTTTGTCCAGGTTGGGCCTGAAAAGGGACCCTCAGTCCAGTGTATTTACCCGGTTAACAAAGAATAAATTAAATGAAAACAAGCATTTGTCAATGCCGAATGTTGCTTGCTTCTATGTGCTGTTTAGGTATTTGGAAGTCATTGGAGTGCAAATATTGAAAATTTGCGAACTTACGAGCATGCGTAGGAACTGCGCAACGCATGCTCGTAAAACAGTCATTGTTAGGAAATTTTTCACGAAATTTTCAACATAGCCATTTTAAGACCTCTGCTCATGAACAGTGTCACTGTGATTTTGTTAATGTGTCCCATACATTGAGTTTGCACAACGACTGCGTCATTGTGCGCTACATGGGCGGAAACACGTTTTGGGCAGGATGTGAAAAATGACAGCTGTACTGCTCATAAGGAGGTGTGGTAAAATGGCAATGTTGAAAATCTGGAGTGGAAATATTGAAAATTCGCAAACCTACGAGCGTGCATGGGAACTGTGCAACGCACACTCGTAAAACAGTCATTTTTAGGAAGTCTTTCACCAAATTTTCAACATTGCCATTCTAAGATCTCTGCTCATGAACAGTGACACTGTGATTTTCTTAATGTGTCCCATACACTGAGTTCGCACACCGACTGCGCCATTGTGCGCTACATGGGCGGAAACATGTTTTGGGCAGGATGTAAAATGACAGCTGTACTGCTCATGAGAAGGTGTGGTAAAATGGCAATGTTGAAAATCTGGAGTGAAAATATTGAAAATTTGTGAACTTACGAGCTCATGAGAACCGCGCAACGCACGCCGAAAACAGTCATTTTAGGAATTTTTTCACCAAATTTTCAACATAGCCATTTTAAGACCTCTGCTCATGAACAGTGTCACTGTGATTTTCTTAATTTGTCCCATACATTGATTTCACACACCGACCGCGCCCATTCTCATGCAACAAGGGCAGAAACACATTTTGGGTGAGATGTGAAAATGACAGCTGTACTACCTATAAGAAGGTAATGGCAATGTTGAAAATCTGGAGTGAAAATATTGAAATTTCTTGAACTTACGAGCCTGCGTAGGAACTGCATAATGCACTCAGTAAAACAGTCATTTTTAGAATTTGACCAAATTTTCAACATGGGGTTTTGGGACCCTTCTCATGAATGATGTCACTGTCATGGTGGTATTCAGGCCCAAAGGGTGATTTTGCAGTCACTGCGCAGTCACCGCGCCGAAATCACCCTTTGGGCCCGAATAACGCCATGACAGTGACATCATTCATGAGAAGGGGTCCTAAAAACCCCATGTTGAAAATTTGATGCAAAAATTCCCAAAAATGCCTGAGATATGCAATAAAGTTGAACCCCCCCATCTAGCCCATTATACAGCTTACCGGCATTTCCTCAGTTCGCGGTCGGCTTTGAAGACTGCAGACGTGTTCCCGGTCTACGAAGATCGCTGCACCAGAGTCCGGAGGTAGAGTATGGGGTGAGGGGGTGGGGAGGCTGGGTGCGCAGTGGGTGGGTGCGGGTTGTGGGAGGGGGGGGAGGCAGCGCTGCGGAGACCATTTTGTTTTATAGGTTTAAAAAAAAGGCGTCGTGGGGCGTTTGCCATGCTGGGGTGGGCTCCTAGTGTGGCACAAGGACAGAGGGCCATTCAGCCGATGGGATTGGGCACCCCGTCGGTAAGACTGATTGCCACGCTGGGGTGGGCTCCCAGTGTGGCACCAGCTTCTAGGGGGACGGCGCGAGGCTCAGCCGGCGGGGATTGGGCACCCGTTGGCTACACAGTGCGTGCGGAGGCGCGCCGCACGCCTGCATGTGGGGAGCTACGGCTTTATCGCTGCTCACTGAAGCGAGTTCCCCTTTTCACTGGTGCCATACTGCATTTTGGAGCGTGTCATAGACAACTCCAAAATGCATTGGCTTAAGGGGCCGCGCCTGCCAGCTCACTGACTGAATTGGAGGAGGAGGTGACACACCTCCGAAATCTCCAATGATGGCACTATGTTTCTTGCACATGCGTGCAAGCAACATAAAAATGTTTAGTAGCTCCCCCATCTTTGGGGGTGCACCGATGTGTGCTTAGTACCTACCACCATGGTTTGCATCCTTTACCTCTATATGCACTGTGGATTAAGTATGGTTAGCAGTAGACTGTGGGACTTCAGGAGTCTGTGTGGGATGGTGTTGTAATAAAGATCATAGCTTGACAACAGGCATCCATGAGGAAATCCAATTTCAGAAGATGCTTGGACACTACGCCCCAAAACTACAATCTCTATTGATACCCCACCTGACCTATCCTCGTGAAGACCCATAGCCAAATGCTGAGCATAGTGCACTAATGGTTGGAGTGGTAGGAGGGAAATAAATGGCACAAGGTTCGCACAATTCCCTTGGGATTTGTAATTTGGAAAATAGTACAAATATCCATTTTCATGGTATTGTCCTTGAAAATAGTATTTTACACATCTATAATGGAATATTAATTAATGACATCTGAATAGGTGGATTTATCTGCTAGGGGTTGGCTGAAACCACCACCATTCATTTCACAAGGTCACCTATGCAGCAATGAGATAATAATAGCTTTCTACTTTGTCCTGGCAGATTGTTCCACTTGGAATCTGACCCTCTGCTGGGATCTGGCTCTCACTTATGAACTTGAATAAATACAGACTCAGCCATTGGTTCAGAATCCGTATGTATATATCATGACTGACTACTGCTAGAGACAGAGAACGGAGAAGACAGAAATGCCATCAGGCTGCCTGGCCAGTCTGCAGTGCCACTGAGCTATCTGTGAGCCAGTCATTGTGCTGGGTCCAAGTGAACAGGCATTACAGTGCATGGTCCTCCTCTGTACCTTTCCTCTCCATACCTATGCTCCCTACTGAGCGAGCCTACTGCAGCACAGTATGTTATATAGCAACATTGCCAGAGCTTTTACACCATTTCTGTGTTGTCCACTAGTGCTGTTGCATCAGCCAGCATGTAAGAATTTCAGTGAATGCGGGTCATGGGTATGCAGTAAATAGATTTGGGGCTGTAAGTTTGTACCTATACAGGTGGCAATCTGGACTTCACTACACTATCAATGGACTCAGAGACTGAACAGAGAGGACTCTGTGGGGGAGCAGCTATGTTTGCATGGCAGGTACAGAGGTAAGGCACCAGTCGAGAAGGAATGGGACTGAGAGCACCCTGGGTGGCAGCCAGTGTAATGAATGTAAGTTGCAAGGTCAAGGGTGAGCATGCATTTGGCACCAGAGGCTGTAGAGACTGAGAGAGAGTCTCTGCACTCATAGGAAGTCAAAATTATTACGTTAGAAACATAAATCTTAATAAATAAACAATATTTGTTAGTTGGCATCTAGTTGTTTTCAGCAATAATGCGTTTTCAGCAGAAATATCAAAATGCCCATTTTTCTTTTTGTTTTCTTTCATTCTTGAACTAAGATCATTTTTTTTTTTTTGAAATTTTTGAAAGTTCTCATTCTGGTGCCATTCCTACCATGAAATAAATAAATATCTTGGTACAGTGCTGTGCTGTTTACCATCAGAAACATGTGGTAACACCGCCCCAATACATCCACAGTGTGAATCTAGCATGTACATTCAATGAGTAACCTCAACGGAAGAGATTTTTAAAAACTGCAAGTGGTGGCCAACTTTAATAGTAGGAGTAATTAATTATGAAAATCAGCTATAAAAGTTGTTTTAAAAATATATGCGAAAACTAAAAATATATTGAGGATGAACCTATGTATGCCAGAAATACATTTTCCCTTAAAAAAACTATATGACGACATTTTTTGCCAACTGATACTGTTGTTTTAAATTTAGGCAGCAAGCTTGTTGAGCAGCATTTAGTTATTGATGAAGCACTAACATTAACAATTCATTTTTATGTTGGCTCGCGCTTGCTCGCCAGCCAACATATTGCAGTAGTAGCAGATTTGGAGGTGCGGTCACTGTGGGCGAATGCAGGGCACGCATCAGTAGGTGCACCCTTCATTCCCCAATAAAGCAGCTGCAGGCGTTGACACCAGCAACACGTAAACTGACCGCCAGATCAAAGAAAAGGTCCACTGCAAAGAGAACCAAGCTCATCATGCAGCGGCGTGCCTTTCCTGGTGAACCAGTTCAATAAACATGGCGGCATTGACTTACGCCGCGCAGAGCGCTGACCTCAGGGGTACCCAGTCCCCCTGTCTGCATGCCCCGACCTACTTCATTTGCCAGTGGGGGAGCCCACTCCCTGTAGGCATAATTCCCCCTCCCTCCCATTTCACATGTGTGCCGAGGGGGAGCCCAATCCCCCTCGGCATCATGCACCCCCCAACAGTCTTTCTTTGCCAACAGGGGGCCCCAATACCCTTATGCTTTAGTCCCTCCTTCCCAGTTTAATTTGCCGATGGGGGAGTCCACTTCCACAATATCACAAACATTTAATAAAGGAACAGCATGATATTACAAAATACAAACCTCTGTCACCCAATGGAATGAATGCAAATATACTGTATATCTATATGTAACAATGCTAGCCAAACAGGGAAAAATAGTGGCCACATCGGTGAACTGGGGTGCAGGCAGCTGGTCAGTCACTGTCCTCCTCCTGGGAGTTCTCACTCGACCTCGTGGGTATTGTGTCTGCATGTTCTCATTCAACAAGCACCATGCAGCGCAGTGGACCATGATGACCCGGGAAAGAGAGGAATACAGGGAATAGTCATGAGTGAGAAGCACATGCATTGCAACCACTACTCTCAGTGAGCACACAGGCCCCTGCTATTCCCCCCCACACTGCATGTACCTTAGATGGCTCAGCAAGAGGCCACTATCCCCCCATGTTGTCCTTGTAGTACACATCTTGCGTGTCCACTCATCAGGACAACCAGTAAGGGACATGTAGCTCCCACTGTGAAAATCATGCTACTACCTGTGCTGTCGCATCATCAGGCTGGTCCAGGCACTTCAGGACTATTCTGTCCATCCTCCCACAGTAGTCCTGTGGAAACACAACATGTGGAACATGGTCAGTTACACCATAAACAGCATACATAGCATGCACACACCCATGCCCATCACCTGATGCATACATATCTCACCTGGCTCCTTCACCTGCTATATTGTTCCACTCTCTATTGACTCTTGGTAGCAGAGCTGGGATATCTGCCACAGCTTCTGTGGGTACATACCCACCCTCTTCACAGTGCCTGCTGTTCCTAATGTCTCTGCCATCATAGAATATGTCAAGGTATGGCCCAGTGACACTCCTGCACAGTGCATCACCCCACAGGCATGACGAATACATGCCTTTTTAACGGTGAGCAGGTAAGAAGGGAACAGCCATGTTGAATCCTTGTATGCTGCAGGGGTGGAAGACAGTACACACTGGTGTACACACCCAGACTGTGCACCACCAGCAAGGGCCACAGCACAAGGGTACTGAGAATGCGCCCAGGACTATCACTGAATCTTCTCCTGATGGACATGGAGAGGGAGCATGGGCAGGCATTGAGGGTAAGGCCATGTCCACATGTCTTTCATCCATGGCTGGACTCTAGCACCCTGTGGGACACATACCGTGTTGAGTGCTTTCATCTGGATCATGCCATGATCACACAGCTGTGTGACATGTTCCAGCACAATGTGGCCCTGATGACACGATGGTCATGGGCGACATCCATGGAGATGAAGGTGCTATGTGCCTTGATGTACTATGTCAGAGGGTCATTCCAGAGGGTGGTAAAGAACGTCTCAGGTGTTAGCCAGTCACCCATGAGCAGGGCACTGCACCAGGTCACCAATACCACAGGCCTGCATGTGCAGGACCACATATCATTTACCCACAGTAGAGGCAGACATACAAACCACAATGGAGGCATTTGATGCCATGCATTGCATACCTAATGTTTATTTATTTATTTATTTATTCTCAGATTGACAATACCTTTGAGCACAGTACAGCTCATTTACAAAGGTTCCACGTCAAAGAGAGGGAGGGTAAAACAGACAAAGAAAGGCAAAATGAAACAATTCAAGTATTAAGAACAAGACAGCATAGTATCAAAAAAATAGTAAATACATTCTCAGATAAGATTAAAGTCAAATTTGATTAAATAAATAGGGAGAGGAGGGGAAGTAGGGGCAGAAGAAAATAGGGAGGGTGAGAAAAGAAGTGAGGAGGGTAGCCACCTAGGGCTTTGTCAAGAGATAGCAAGTGGCAGGGGAGAGGGTGAGAGTAGAAAAGTGGGGAAGGATAAGAGGAGAATGAGCCAAAGGAGAAGAGTCAAAGCTGGTGGCCAAGAGGGTTGAAAAGGAACCGATTAGGTTCAAGTGGGCAAGGCTGTTCTCAGCTAGGCAGTCACAGGTGCTCTGTAGCAGGATGTGTTGGCGCAGAACGCGTTTAAACTTGGACATCCCAGATTTGCTTGTTAGATCATGGCCAAGGCCATTTAGCCAGATGGGGGCTCTGTAAAGAAAGACCATTGGCACTGTGTAGTTCGGAACTTTGGTACAAGTAGAAGCTCAGAGTCCAAAGCCCGGGTATGGTGGACCTTGAGGGCTCTGGGTAGAAGGCAAGAGGTTCTGGTAGGTAGATCTCCACTGAGCGCTTTCTTTGCTAGTATACATGAGTGATACTTGATCCGACCTTGTAGATTGAGCCAGCCAGTTTCTGCATAAAGATCACACGTGTGAGTGAAGCAGTCTGAGTTCGTGATGAGCCTACAAGCTTTGTTAAGTGTTAAGTTCAGCCTTTTTAGAGATGTGGGGGTGGCTGCATCATATATTGCCATGCCATAGTCAATGGTGGATACTACTGAACTGTTGACTGCAAGTCTAAGTGCCTCCGAGGTTAGATTCCTTCTATGCCTAAATAGCAGGCCTAGTTTCACATTCGCCAACTTGGCAATAGTCTGAATGTGGGATACATAGGAGAGACGGCTGTCTAAGGTTATTCAAAGATATTTGAGTTGTTGAACTTGTTCAAGGGGAGCTCCGAGGTTGTTTTTTATTAACATAACATGCGACCTGTGCTTATGTCGGGGGGAGGAGAACAACAGAAGCTTAGTTTTTTTGTAGTTCAGGACAAGTTTGTGCATATGGAACCATTTCTCAACTTCGAGGAAACCTGTTTGAAGATTGCCCTCGAGCACAGTGGGATCAGTGTTGTTTGTGTTGTTTGTTTAGATGATGGCATCGTCGGCCATAAAAGAGTGTCCTAAGTTGACAGGATTGGGGTAGGTTATTCAGAAAGATACTAAACAGGAGAGGGCCAAGGGTGGACCCCTGAAGGACACCAGATCAGACAGATTGTAGTTCGGAGACGATATTAGATATTTTCACCCACTGAGACCTATCAGCAAGGTAGCTTCCAAACCATTTCAGTGTGTTTTGTGAGACACCAACTGCGGCAAGTTGAGTAAGAAGCAGGTTGTAATTCACGGTGTCGAAAGCTTTCATAAGGTTGATAAATGCAGCACCAACAATCTTGTTATTGTCGAAGGACTGATGTATGTAGCTGGTAAATTCAAGCAAAACTGTGGTGGTGCTGTGTTTTTTCCTGAAGCCATGTTGCTGGGGACATTGTAGGTCATACTTTTCAAGGTAATCAACCATTTAATTGGAAACTATACATTCAAGGACTTTTGATAGCGGGGGGGAGGGGGGTATTGATATCAGCCAGTAGTTACAGTGCTAAGTAGGATCCCCGTATTTGTGCACAGGGGTGACCAACGCAGATTTCCAGACTTCTGCGAACTGTGAAACGGAAAGTGATAAGTTTCGAATCTTGGTAACTGGTAAGAGTACTTCTTCAATAGTCAGTGCAAGGAGTTTGAGATCAAGCATGTCTCCACTATGTCTGGTTTTGCCAAGGACTTTAGTCAGGAGTTTTCAGACTAGGGATTGGGAGACCTTTTTGAAGTAGAAAGGTGGGTGTTCAGGATGATTCAATTCAGTGGCCCCTGTTGATGACATGGAAGTATCAACAAAGAATTCTTTGGGGAGGACACCTGGCAGATTGGTGAAAGCTGTGTTGAAGGTATTTGCAATTTGGAGTGGATCAGTGATGGGATGGCCATCCTTCAATAGAATTGTTGGTGTGGTCTTTTGTTCTTTGCCTGTGATGTCTTTTATATTAGCCCAGAAACTCCTACTGGGCAATGGGCAGACTGGATGGGCCTTGCGGTCCTTATCTGCCGTCAACTTCTATGTTTCTATGTTTCTACTGTCACCCCAGGAGTTGGAGAGTAGCTCTCTGTGGAGCCTACTTATTGCTTGTCTAATTTCCCTAGTACAGATATTTCTGGCAGCTTTGTAAGCCTGCAGATCCTGTTGCTTAATGTAATGGGGGCCACAGTATGCATGCATGTGGCAATCCTGGTCCTGACTACAGATGAGGAGGGCAACCAGAACTGCACTGTATTGATTGTCAGATAGTGTTTGATGCATCAGATATCATCATTAATGTGTGTACCAAATACCTGGGATCCTGTCATGATGCCTACATATTTGAGAACTCACAGCTTGGTGCCCTATTAGTGCACGTGGTGCCAGGGATGGATGGCTGTTAGGTGGGTACAGGTACTCCACACAGGTCCCTAAAGTGTATACAGAGACCCCGTGATGTACTAATTCCATTGTTTTTCTATTGCACAGGTGACAGCAGATATCCAGTATGCCATATCTGATGACACCCTTCTTGAGACTCTGGGCACAGAGGAGGAGACGCACAATGAGGCCCACAAGATGACACAGCTGGGGTGTTGAGTGGACAATGGACCAGCTGAAGATGAGGTTCTGGTGCCTGGATCTGACCAGCGGCATGATGATGCTTGCCCCTGGGAAGGATTGCAGAGTGTTCACTGCATGTGCAATGCAGCACAACATGGCTGTGCAGCACTGGCTTCCAATGCCACTGGACATGCATGAATGTTTCCCACCAGGCAATGAGGGAGGGGGGCACACCAGGGGAGGGGAACTGAATCACAGTCTGGCCAAACACCTCGCCAGGGACTTGTGCAGGGCTCACTGAGCCGTTAGGGGGGTAGCATGATAGTGTGGCACAGTGATGATGACATAGTGTACCCTGAGTGCCAATTTGCCTGGTGTTAGTGGGGGTGGGCCATTTGGTACATAACTGGTGATATATGAGGATGTGGGTTATGTGTTGTGGTAATGGGGGGGCATACTGTTGGCAGTACATGTGATGGGAGGGTTATGTGCAGTTAATATTAGTGTAGGTGCTTGTGTTCCACTGTGGTTACAGTGCTGTGGGATGAATGCATCACTTTCTCCTTGCCTGCTGCTCTCTGAGCTATCAAGGAACATATGTCTAGGTGACGTGTCTTGGCTGTCACCTTGCCACCACCACTGGGCCACCTGTCAGCCTGTATGTCAGGCTCCAGTTGTGGCTGTCCTCCATATCTTCAGGGATGCAGGGGGTGTCAGGTGTGTGGTGAGACAGGGATACTTGGGTGGCCTCAGTGAATGTCATGGTGGGAGTGTCTGTGCCTGCCACTATGTAGTCTGTCAGCCATTCCAGCAGGCCCCCTATCTTGTTTATCCCCCTTCACATCCACCACACCTCTGTTATGTTCTCCCTCATTGCCTGGAGGCACTCACACTACAGCTGCCATAGAAACATACATAGAAGTTGACGGCAGATAAGGACCGCAAGGCCCATCCAGTCTGCCCATTTGTTTTTCTACCTTATAAATGTGCCATCGGCCTTTGCTCTGTCAGTGGCCTATCTATTCATAGTCATTTGTATTGCTCCCTTATGCCTACCCCATGCCTGTTTGAAGCCCTGCACTGTATTCATAGCCACCACTTCTTGTGGTAAGCCATTCCATGCATCCACCATTCTTTCTGTGAAAAAGAATTTCCTCACATTCCCCCTTAATTGGCCCCCCTCTAATCTCGTGCTGTGTCCTCTTGTCCTGCTATTTTTCTTATATTTAAACATGTTAGACTCTTTCACCTTGTTAATGCCCTTAAGTGTTTGAATGCCTCGATCATATCACCTCTCTCCCTCCTTTGCTCAAGGGTATACATATTGAGCTCTGTTAATCTGCCCTCACATGTCTTCTGATGCAGTCCCTGCACCATTTTGGTTGCCCTTCTCTGGACTGCCTCAATTTGGTTAATGTCCTTGTGAAGGTGTGGCCTCCAATACTGCACACAGTACTCCAGATGGGGTCTAACCAGTGTCTTGTAAAGAGGGATTATTACCTCCCTCTTACGACTTGTGATACCCCTACTAATACACCCTAAACCCCCTAGCCTTACCTACTGCTTTAGAGGTCTGCTTGGATGATTTCAGGTCATCAGTGATGATGATGCCCAAGCCTCTTTCTTCCTTTGTGACTGCTAGCAACTCCCCTCCCAGCCAATAGGTGGCTTCAGGGTTTCTCTTCCCTATGTGCATGATTTTGCACTTCTTTGCATTAAATCCCAGTTGCCACTCTTCTGACCATTTTGCTAGTTTATCCAGATCTCTTCTCATTCTACCTACCCCATCTGGATCATCTACTCTGTTGCAGATCTTGGTATCATCTGCAAACAGACAAGCCTTACCCTCTAGTCCATCTGCAAGGTCACTAATGAAGATGTTGAAGAGGACTGGCCCCAGGACTGATCCCTGAGGTAACCCACTTGTGACTTGCATCTCTTCTGACTGTATACCATTTACCACTACTCTCTGTTTTCTGCCTGTCAACCAGTTTGCCACCCAGTTGACCAACTTCTGACCCACCCGAGCCTACCCAGCTTATTTATCAATCTTCTATGTGGAACAGTGTCAAAAGCTTTGCTGAAGTCAAGGTAGGCGACATCAAATGCTCCCCTTGGTCCACCACTCTGGTTACCCAGTCAAAGAAATCTATGAGATTAGTTTGACAGGACCTTCCTTTTGTAAACCCATGCTGTCTTGGATCCTGTGCCCCTATGGATTCCAGGTGTTGCACTATCCTTTCCTTAAGGAGTGCCTCCATAATCTTGCCCACTACTGAGGTAAGACTGACTGGTCTGTAGTTTCCGCCTCCTCCTGCTACCACTCTTGTGGAGCGGATAACATGAGCCCTTCTCCAGTCTTCTGGGACCTCCTGTGCTCAGAGGCTCACTAAACAGTTCTGCTAATAGCTCTGCTAGTTCCACCTTTAGCTCCTTAAGTACCCTGGGATGTATGCCATCAGGTCCCATTGCCTTATCCACCCTGAGCTTAGCAAGCTCTTGTAGGACCCTTTCTTTTGTGAAGGGAGTAGTGCTCACCTCCCTCCCCCCTGTGTCCATGATGCTGAGCTGTGGGCCCTGCCCTACCTTCTCTTCAGTAAATACTGAGCAAAAGTATCTATTTAGGATAGATGCCTTTACAGGGTCCTCCTCCTCACATGTTCCCTTTTCTCCATTAAGCTTAGCAATACCCCCTCTGGACTTTCTCCTTTCACTAATGTATCTATAGAAAGTCTTGTCACCTTCTTTTACTGTTCATGCTAGTGTTTCCTCAGTTTGGGACTTTGCCTGCCTTACTGCCTTCCCTGCTTCCCTTAGGGCAGTTTGGTATGCCTCTCTATCTTCATCCCGCTGTGTTCCCTTATATTTCCTGAAGGCCAGCCTTTTGGCTCTGACCTTTTCTGCTACTGTATTTGAGAACCAAAGTGGTTTCCTTCTTCTTTTGCACTTCCTTTTCTGTCTAACACAATGGGATGTTGCTTCAAGTATTGCATCCTTAATGCTTGCCCACTTTGCCTGTACCCCTCACCTGTGTTTCTTTTGCCAGGCTAGCTTAACTCTGTTGGCCATCTTATCAAAGTCAGCTCCTCTGAAGTCCCATATTTTTGCCTTGGAATGGGATGATTTAGATGTAGTAGCCAAATTGAGCCATACCATGTGATGGTCACTGGCCCCCAGGTGACCTTCTACCTGGAGATCTGTGATCCCTTCCTTGTTAGTCAGTACTAGATCTAGGATAGCCCTGTCTCTTGTGGGTTGCTGTACCAGTTGTTTGAGGCCCTCCCCCTGCAGGGAATCCACTATGTGTCTAGTTCTGGCAGATGTTCCTGCTGGTATTGATCAATCTGTATCCGGCATGTTGAAGTCTCCCATTATCAGAACCTCCCTTTAGCTGTCATGTTTTGTATATCTTCTAACAGTAATGTGTCTATGTCCTCCCCTGGTCTGGGGCCTGTAGACAACCCCAGTTCTTATGGCTGTCCCATTTCCTGTTTCAGGGTGACCCACAGTTCTTCTGGCTCCTTATGTGTATTCTGAATTTCTGTAGCTTTGATATTTTCATTGACATACAGGGCCCTCCTCCCCCTTTTGCACCTCGTCTCTTCTGAACAATACATAGCCAGGTACTGAAGTCTCCCAAGTGTGGTTACTGGTAAACCATGTCTCACTAATTGCTACTATGTCCAGTTTAGCCTCTGACATTATTGCCTGCAGGTCTGGGATCTTATTTCCCAGGCTGTGAGCATTTGTGTACATGATTTTCCATTGGCCAGATTTTGGTGTGTTAGTTGTTGGGTGAGGTTTGGCATTACCCCTATGTGTCGTATGGGGAGACAAACCTTTTTTCTTACCTGGTGATGCAAATGAACTGCAAACATGCTGAATCCCTGTTTGACCACTAGCTGAGGGGAGGGTGTTCTTCCCATTCGACGATGGGTGCTGCACCCTCCCCATTTGCTAGTTTAAATATTCTGCAAAGACGTCAAACTTCTGCCCCAATGCACTGACTCCCTCCTTAGTCAGATGCAGTCCATCAAATTTAAAGAACTTTCGCTCCCAGAACTGTTGCCAGTTCCCTACAAATCTGTGTCCTTTTTCCTGGCACCAGCCCTTGAGCCACGTGTTTAGCTCCCCTATCTCTGCTTCTCTGACCTTCCGTCCATCTGCTCCCCTCCATACCTCAGGGTACCATGTATGCAGTATACTCCTGGAGGCCACCCTCCCCATTCTACATGGTCTTTGGCCTGATGAGCCCTTGTCTCCACTGTTCAGGTGTCCTTGTATGTTCCCCCTTGTAACCCTTGTTCTCAGCTGACCACCAATGTTGTGCAGGTTGCCTGTGTCCTGTGTGTGACTGACAGTGTACCATACTGCATATGGCTGTTCAACTGTGAAAGCTGTGGCATGTGGGACATCCTTGGGTGGCTGCCTGAGGTAGGACTGGGTCAGTGCATCCACATAGGTGCTGGTTGTTCGTGGGCTGTCACTGGGGGTGTTTCTCCTGTCCTCATCAATCTGGCTGTCCTCCACTTTGTCCAGGCAGTGTGTGCCCCTCCTCTGGTGTGCACATGGGCACTGGTGCTGTGCCTTAGGGTGAGAGGAAAGATGTTTGTTTTGTGCCAAGCCACTGCTGTGTACATCTAGGGGTGTACAGCAGAACATCTAGGGCAACACATGCTTGCGGCATCCTCCAGCCGCAAGCTGTCTGTTTCACTCTACCCCCCATTGCATCCTTGGCAGGGGTTGCATGTTCCTTATCGGAGGTGTGCCTAGTCTCTGAGTCTGTAGGGTGCAGCACAGGGTGGTTGGCACATCCATGGCATCCAGCACCCCCTGCATTGCCATACATACCTGGCAGGGTGTCCATGAACTCCTCCTCCCCACGCAGGGTCACCTCAGCGAGGGTGTCTGCCCCCATCCTCTCAATGGGCATCAGGCTGTACCCCTGCATGGTTGGCCCTTCACCCGTGCTGGTCCATTGGCATATGACAGATGCCAGCTTCTGCTTGACAGCAAATCGCATGTCACGCCACTTATGTTTGATGGCAGCTAATGTGCGTGCCTGTGGCCCAGCTTTGTTGAACGGCTGTCTGTATGTCCAGTCACTGCTGTGCCTTGGTCTCAGCCAGCACCTATGGTGACTGTGGCCCTTAGAGGATGGCATAGAGCTCCCAAATGTCATGGACCATGGTGGCCAGCTGTGTACCAGTGAAGTTCGTGGACCAGGTACAGCCTTGGCAGCATGTCCGGCCTGGTCCATGCATCACGAGGTGACCCTACTCGGTTCCATAGGGCACCAGCTAGTGGCAGCCTGGGTGCCACAAGTGCATCCATTCCCCACCCAGTCGAGGCATTTTCCATAGTGCTATTCACTTCTGCATTTGCATGCAGGGTGGAGAGATGCCTGTATATGGCAGGGTCATGGTTCTGCAGGCCCACCCACCCACTGCTTGCTCCATGTGGCCCTGTATACCTCAGACTACCATGCCCCTGCATCCATGCACCCTGTGTGTGTGTTAGTGCACTGCCCATAACTCCCCATGCCTGCGTTGTGGGTAGCTGAGCGCTGCCAATACAGTGCTTACATACATTAGTGCATACTGTAGGCCTCATTATCAGTAGAAGGGGCTTAAAGGGTATCATTTATGACGAGAGGTCAACATCGTTTGAACATCCATGAAAAGCCCTTTAAAATTAGATATTGGGTTTGTCATCCAGAGGTATAACTGACTAAGTCTGATTTACCACCATTTTACTTAGCTCATGAACCCTAGTCTCTCAGGTACCTTAGCACTTTAAAAGTAGGCATGCTCAGCTGGTTGAGTGCATGGCGAGCTGAGACACAGAAACATAGAAACATAGACTTTGATGGCAGATAAGGACCGCTTGGCCCACCTAGTCTGCCCTTTTCCCTACCTATTGGATAAGCTGCAGATCCTAGTTAACCAACAGCTTACTTCTTCCTACCCCCACCAGAATTGCCTTATGTCTGTCCCAGGCATTCTTGAATTCCTCCACTGTTTTTGACCCCATGACCTCCTTAGGAAGGCCGTTCCATGCGTCCACCACCCTCTCTGTGAAAAAAATACTTCCTCACACTGCCCCGAGCCATCCACCCTCTATCTTCAAATTGTGTCCCCTTGTTCTTGCATATCTCTTTTTCTGAAAGATGCCACCCTCTTGGACTTTGTTGATGCCCTTGAGGCACTTGAAAATTTCTATCATGTGTCCCCTTCTCCCTTCTTTCCTCAGGGGTATACATATTAAGCTCTTTTAATCTCTCTTTTTATGTCTTCTGTTGCAGACCCTGCACCATTTTAGTTGCCCTCCTCTGGACTGCCTCCATCCTGTCTATGTCTTTGCAGAGATGGGATCTCCAGAACTGCACGCAGTACTCCAAATGAGGTCTCACCAACTGTCTGTACAGAGGGATAACAACTTCTTGTTTTCTACTGGTGATGCCTCTTCCTATACATCCCAGTGTCCCCCCATCCATCCTTACTACCTTCTCACATTGCTTGCTTATCTTTAGGTCATCTGATATGACTACCCCCAGGTCCCTTTCCATTTTTGTTGTTGTTAATACCTCCCCTGCCCATTGTGTACTCTTCCCCTGGTTTTTGTTTCCCAGTTGCATTACTTTGCATTTCTTTGCATTGAATCTAAGCTGCCATACTTTTGGCCATTTAACCTTGCTGCCAGCTCCACTGATGACCCAGATTTTGGAACTAACTGCTGTTGCCAGAGGCCGGCCAGGGAATGAGGACTGAGCATCCCATGACAGCTCTCCTCCTTTATAAAGGGGGAACAGTGTGACTAAATGCTTGATCATCACCTAGTAGAAGCTGGGTGGTGTCACAGCAGTCATTTTCCTGGTTGGTAGGGTGAATGACACTGAGCTGTACTGTGTCTTCATGCAGTACATGTGCACCATAGCATGTATGCCATCCCACAAAGAAAAAACACCCTTGTGGAGAAAAGTCTGAGTAAGCAAAATGATGGCGTGCACTCTGTGCCACCCATGTAGATGGTCACCTGCCCATGGAGGTACAAGAGGAGGAAGATAAGTCCTGGAGTGGACGACAGGGCTGGGTGCACAATGCCTGGGTGTAAGTGGATAAACAAAGAATGGAAAAAACAGTAGGTGACGAGGGTGAGAATATCAACGAACATAACAGGTCTTAGGCACCAACACACATTCTCAAGGACCTGAACGAGCTGCAGAAGACACATGGGGGTGCTTATACCATTACACATTTGTTATTAGTGTGCTTTTAATAACAATTATATGGTGGTTCCAAGAATACCCCTGCATACCAGTAGTGTAACATCCTGCCTACATGAGAATGTGGCTGTGGCTGCTAAATGGCTGGTGGGAGGGGGAATACAAAACAGTTATCCCTTTCTGTGCTAGGTAATTGTGTGCTAGTCATGGTGTACACAAAACATAACAAAGCTGGTGGTACAGTGACTCACACCTAATAGCACACTGGATAAATTTGTATTCTGCTTATGTCCATTGTCTTGGTTTCCTGTTTTTTTTTTTGCTATACTCTCCTGTTTACAAATCCCCGATAAGTGAACACCCCACCTAAGTACAGAAGCATGAACTGCCTGAAGATGATTAACTTCTGCTTAACTGCACAGTAACAGGGTAGAATGAGTTGTGTATTGTCCCATTTATCAGTGTTGGATGCTAGCGTTGCTCTTAGTCCCTAGGAACCCACTCCCAAAATGTCATTAGTTCTTTGGCATACATATTCACAAGGGCATGGTGTGCATATACTGCATATGGAACCCAAGCAACCAGAAGAGCCAATCAGTAAGTGCTTCTAGCTTATCAACCCTTCTCACCTGAATTAAATAGAAGGCATTGGAAAAAGAGTCACATGTGTGGCTCATAGGTGTGTGAAGGGGTTAAACAGACATCTGGAAGTGAAGTTCAAAGGGAAAATTAGAGGGAGCCAAAATGAGTGGACATAGGTACAGGTAGCTTAGAACATATGAGTACCATGAGCTGAATTTCAGTGTTAGCTGTAATGGGCAGTAGTAAGGGAGTACTGGGTCCTTAACTGTGTTCTTGCTGTGACACACAGCATGACAGGAGTACTCACTGTGACCCAATGTGATCTATGAGGAGGGGTAATGCATTCTCTGCTTAAGTGCACAATCTGCTTAAACAACACAAACATTTTTTTCCCCCAAGAGTGTGCACTTAAAAGAGACCTCCATGGCAAGACCTTTTATTAGATGTAGACATTTATTCATTCAGGCTTTCAAAGCCACACAGATTAGAAATGTTATTCAGATGATGGGCAAATCACTTGGGGAAAAAAGGATATAATGTGACTTTTAAAACTACTTATACTAACTAGTTATTAATTCATGCATTATTGTTTAATAATAATGCATTCTTTTCTTTAAATTGTTTATCATAATATCTGATAATAAAGTGACTGAAATGTTAACTGTGCACAGGGTCCCACCACAGCAAACTAAACCTTGATAGCAAGCACTAACGCTAAAGGAAACAAGCATTTGTCAATGCCGAATGTTGATCGCGCTGGTGTGTTGAGCTCGCTCACTGCCCCTCTGTCACTCGCTCAGTCTGTTTCTCCCAGTGCTGCAGGCTGCTGTTTTCTACTGGGTTCCTGCCTGCGTTGGCACCTTGTTCTGCCCACTAAGAAATCCACAGCTGTCCCGACAGAGCTGCGTTGAGGTGGCTCACTCCCCCTCTCTCACTCACTCATTCTGTTTCTCCTGGCGCTGCAGGCTGCCCTTTTGTACGGGGCTCCTGCCTCTGTTGGTGGCTTTTTCTGCCCACAAAGAAATATGCAGCAGTCCCAACACAGGCCTGTTGAGCCTGCTGAGCCCCCCTCTCTCACTCACTCGTTCCATTTCTGCCGGCGCTGCAGGCTGCCCTTTTGTACTGGGCTCCTGCCTGTGTTGGCACCTTTTTCTGCCCACAAAGAAATCCACAGCTGTCCTGACAGAGCTTCATTGAGGTGCTCACTCTCCCTGTGTCACTCACTCATTCTGTTTCTCCTGGCGCTGCAGCCTGCCTTTTTGTACTCGGCTCCTGGCTCTGTTGGCGCCTTTTTCTGCCCAAAAAGAAATCTGCAGCAGTCCCGACAATGCTCTGTTGAGCTTGCTCAGTCCCCTTCTTTCAATCACTCATTCCATTTCTGGTGGCATTGCATGCTGCCCTTTTCTATTGGGCTCCTGCCTGCGTTGCCGCCATTTGCAGCAGTTACAATAGAGCTCCATTGAGCTCGCTCACTCCCCCTCTCTCATTCGCTCATTCTGGTTTTCCTGCCACTGCAGGCTGCCATTTTGTACTGGGCCCCTGCATGCATTGCTGCCTTTTTCTACCCACAAACAAATCTGCAGCAGTCCCAACACAGCTCCACTGAGCTCACTCACTCCCCGTCCCTCACTCGCTCATTCTGTGTCTCCTACTGCTGAAGGCTGCCCTTTTGTACTGGGCTCCTGCCTGCATTGGTGGCTTGTTCTGGCCAGAAAGATCTGAAGCAGTCCTGACACAGCTCCATTGAGCTCGCTCACTCCCCCTATCTCACTCACTCACTCATTCCGTTTCTGCCTACGCTGCAAGCTGGCCTTTTGTACTGGGCTCCTGCCTGCGTTGCTGCATTTTCTGCCCACAAAGAAATCTGCAGCAATCACAATAGCGCTCCATTGAGCTCGCTCACTACCACTCACTCACTCATTCTGTTTCTCTTGGCGCCGCAGGCTGCGCTTGTGTACGGGGCTGCTGGCTGCATTGGCACCTTTGTCTGTCCACAAATAAATCTGCAGCTGTACCGACAAAGCTCCACTGAGGTCGCTCAGTCTCCCTCTGTCACACGCTCATTCTGTTTGTCCTGGTGCTGTAAGTGGCCCTTCTGTATGGGGCTCCTGCCTGCATTGGTGCCTTTTTCTGCCGACAAATAAATCCACAGCAGTCCTGCTAGAGCTCTATTGAGCTCACTCAATTCCCCTGTCTCACTCACTCGTACTGTTTCTCCCACCGCTGCAGGCTGGCCTTTTCTACTGGGCCCCTGCCTGCATTGATGCCTTTTTCTGCCCACAAAGAAATCCACAGCAGTCCTGACAGCGCTCTAGTGAGTTCGCTCACTCTTCCTCCCTCACTCACTCTCTCTCTCATTCTGTTTCTCCCAGTGCTGCAGGCTGCCCTTTTGTACTGGCCTCTTGCGTTGGGGCCTTTTTCTGCCCACAAACAAATCCAGAGCCATCCCAACAGAGCTCAGTTGAGCTCGGTCACTCCCCCCTCTCACTCATTCCATCTTAATCTATCCCAAACACTGATGTCCCACAGCGACCGTGCTATTCTCCGTCAGGAGTGCAAAAACATATTTTAGCCAGGGTGTGAAAAATGACAGCTGTACTGTTCATAAGGAGGTGTGAAAGAATGCCACTGTTGAAAATGTGGCATGAAAATAGTGCAAATTTGCAAAGTTACATGGGTGCGTGGAAACAGTTCAACACACGCTTGTAACACAGTCATGTTATGGAGTTTTGTCACCAAATTTTGAACATAGGGATTTTAGGACCTCTGCTCATGAACAGTGCCACTGTCATTTTCTTAATCTGTCCCAAACACTGATTTCCCACAGCAACCGCGTTATTCTGTGCTGCAACTGTGAAACCACATTTCACTCAGGACGTGAAAAATGACAGCTGTACTGCTCATAAGGAGGTGTGAAAAAATGCCATTGTTGAAAATGTGGCATGACTCTATTACGAATCTGCAAAGTTACAAGGGTGTTTGGAAAGTGTGCAACGCACACCTGTAGCACACTCATTTGATGGGCTATCATCACCAAATTTTCAACATAGGCATTTTAGGACCTCTGCTCATGAACAGTATCACTGTCATTTTATTAATCTGTCCCAGACAGTGATTTTCCACAGCGACCGCTCTATTCTGCGCTGCAACTGCGAAAACACATTTCGGCCAGGATGAAAAAAATGACAGCTGCACTGTTCATAAGTAGGTGTGGGAAAATGGCAATGTTGAAAATCTGGAGTGAAAATATTATACATTCATGAAGTTATGAGCGTGTGTGCAAACTGCGCAACACACGCTTGTAACAGTCATTTTATGAAGTATCGTTGCCAAATTTTCAACATAGCCATTTCAGGACCTCTACTCATGAACAGTGTAACTGTCATTTTCTTAATCTGTCCTGAGCACTGATTTCTGACAGCGACCGTGCTATTCTGCGCCAGAAGTGCGAAAACACATTTCCGCCAGGATGTGAACAATGAAAACGTACTGTTCACAAGGAGGTGTGACAAAATGCTAATGTTGAAAATCTGGCATCAAAATATTGCAAATTCACGAAGGATTTTTTTCCACCAAATTTGCAACATAGGCTTTTTGAGAGCCAACCTCATGAACACTTGCACTGTCCTTTTGTTAATCGTCCCCAAAAGGTGATTCCGTGCAGTGACCCCGAAATCACCTTTTGGGGTGAGTTAACACCATGACAGTTGAAGCATTCATGAGGAGGGATCTCAAAAACCCCATGTTGAAAATTTGGTGAAAAAATTCCAAAAAATGCCTGAGATATGCAGTAAAGTTGAAAAAACCCCATTTACTCCATTATACAGCTTATTAGCATTTCCTCAGTTTGCGGTTGGCTTTGAAGAGTGCAGACGTGTTCCCAGTCCAGCGAAGATCATCACACCGGACTCTGGGGGTAAGTATGTGGTGAGGGGGTGTGTGGGGAGGCACGGTGCACAGTGGGTGAGTGCAGGTTGCGGGAGGGGGGGTCTGGGAGACCATGCGGGACTGTTTTTTCTTTACAGGTAAAAAAAAAGACAACACGGGGTGGTTTTTCACTTCACAGAGGCATTTGGCATGCTGGGGTGGGCTCCCAGTGTGCCACCAGAGTCTCGCTTTTTAGAGGGGCGCTGTAGCCAATGGAGGATTGGATACCCCTTTCGGCAAACAACAAAAGGGGGGATTCCTTTCTGCCGATGGGGATTGGGCACCCCGTCGGCAAACAACAAAGGGGGGATTCCTCTTTGCCGACAGGAATTGGGCACCCCATTGGCAGACAATGAAACGGGGGTGGTCACATTATGCCTATGGGGAGTGGGCTCCCCCATCAGCAGATAAACATTGGGGGGTTATATTGTTTGTGAACAGGGTGGCAACCTACCACCATGTTCACAAACAATATCAAGCTTGCTAGATCCGCTCTGCAATGACAGGTCACTCCCTCATTGCAGTGGATGGCTTACACTGCAATGATGAGGCAGCCCCTGATTGCAGCAGCTGATTTGTCACAAGTTGGTGTGAACGTTCCAAACTTGTGTCACCAGCAGCCTGCAACAGCACTGGGGGAAGCGGGACAAGCCTTTGCAGGCTGTGGGAGCATTGGCCACAACAGTGCCATGCCTCCACAGCCTGCTTCTTAGCAAGCTGTGCCAATATGTTTCTTGTGCTGCATGCAATCAACATAAAAACAGACAAGATCTTTATTTACCTGCTAATTATCAGTAACCCTGACCATTAACCCAGCGACACCCACGGTATCCTGACTGCACACTCACTCAGTGATGTGTTGCTGAAAGTTCGGGAGGCCTGTGCTATTTAAAGTCACACTGAGGTAGATTAGTTTTGCTCTGAGTGCTCTTAAATGGCAGGCAAGGGCTGGATCCTCACAGCAGCTGATAACTGAAAGCCACACACTTAAGCTTTGCATCAAAGAGACATAAAAACTAAAAATATGACAGACCGCTTATACTCAAAGTCATATAGAAACATCACCCCATAACCCCTAATGCAACAGGTAAGTGTCATCTTTGAGAACACAAAGCAGACTTGACTTACAGTATATGCTTTTGACATCTTTTTGACTACAGTGAGACTAAATTATATGGTGGGATATGAAAATGAATCCTGAGGGCATCCAGGAAAAGTGATGTATTTAAGCTCATGGGGGAGTGACGTTGTTGCTATGCCCATTGAACCTCGGGCTTAAAGCCCTCTCCCATTCAATATGCTTATGCAACTGGATATGATATGATAATGCTTGTGTATCTTGAGTAACTTGAATTTTATGTGGCTTTCCACCTCTCTATCCGTGGGATATACCTCCTGTAGGAGTACAACGCAAGGAACCCTAGTGAGGACTCTCCCCCTACAGGTGACGGAAATGAATGGGTCAGCTAAAGGTAGGTTAGGAAGAAGCCCAAAAAGAATACCTGAATTGTCAAGCGTTGAAGACTGAAATGATTAATGAATTCTGTGAGAAGGGCTGACTTCCGGAGGTGAGGGGGAAAGCTGGGCCACCATCTGCCTCCTCCAACAGCAGAACCTAACTAGCTAAGAAGAAAATTACTAATTCTAACTAATATTATGACCATTGGCATGGAGGAGAGGAAAAAACCCCTTTGAGGAGGAAACCTCTGGGGATCCAAGGTCTAGGTCACCTTCCCTCCAGGCTGATGACGTTTGAATTGAGGATGTATATTTTTAGAAAGAAAGGGTTCGGTAACTAGAAGGATACAGGTAGTGAGGATGATGACTGAATATGGAAGATTCCTAAAAGAAAGCACAGATCAAAGATGGAACAAGAGGTTGCATGAAGGTTGAATGTGAATATGAGGCAAAATGAATATTGATGATGATGGGGATCGCTGCAGGAAGTCAGCGGGTCGATGAGGAAGCATAAGATCGATAATAGGTATGATTGATTGAGTGAGGCAAGGAAGTAGAAATTGAGGTTGATAAGGCATGATTATGCGATGTAAACAATTAGATCCTGTTGTTGTGGTCAATGAGTGGCATCGGAGTCAAATATGAAATGCTCGAGGGAATGATGGAACTAGATAAACCTTGTTGGAATTAAGGAGGGTATGCTAGAGTAGTCAATGTGAGATAGTAGATCTGGAAGCAAGGATAGGAGGGAGTAAATCCATTTATGAATCAGAGCAGCAAGGGGTATTCAGATGTGCTCACGAGGATATTCCAGATATGTCAGTGAGGAGACCAATAATATTGCAGACTGGCTTGATGGAGCGATGCATTTAATAGAGCTATGCCAATGAGCAGACACTGAGGTTGAAGAGGCATTCCTGATTATGCAATGTAAATGATTAGACGATTAGAACCTGGATGATTAGACCCTGATGTTGTAGTGGAAGAGGTAGAACAGTATTGAATGATAGGAATGTTAGAGTAAGCAATGTAAATGAATGAGCTTTGAAGTAATGCTGAGTGAAAGATGACTGGATTTGTGAACATGATATGACTGGATTTATGAACTTGATGCATTCGGCAGGAGGGCCGCAGCCGATAGGTGGCATAGGAATTATGATAGGTATGCCCAAAAAGAATGCTGAGAGCAGGCCAAGAGTGGCTAGAAGCTTGGATAGCCGGAAGTGAACTGGAAGAGGAGAAGATCGGAAGGAACCAAAAATGAACTGGCACGAAGGAAGTACACCAATGAGGCACCTGGAAAGGAGGTAGAGTCTGAGGCCAAGAAGGGAGATCCGGAACCAGAGGCAACTCAGGTGAAGTGATTGAGGATCAAAACTGGACGAGATATGATGAAGAGTGAGCGAAATTGGACAAAGTATGATGATGAGTGAAGCGAAGAGCTGAGGGAAGCTTACGATGGCAGAATCCTGAAGAGCAGGTATGAAACCGGAAGAAGAGGAGACGGGAATGTACAGGAACAGAACTTGAACGAAGGTATCAGCACCAGGGAGTGAGACAAATCATGGAACTCCTCGAAAGAAGATGGACCCTAAGGCCAAGAAAGTGCATCAGGAACTAGAGGATCCATGAACCAGAGGGCAAGCACTGGACGGCGATCGAGGGGAGTCAGATCTGACAAAGGACGAAGAGGAGGGAAACCAAGAGTGGAAAGAATCCACGACAGGCAGGATGAGAATAATCACTGGGCTGAGGAACGGAACAGGAACAGATGCGGTACAATGAGAGATTGATGCCATAACTGCAGGTATGGGAAAGCAAAGTATGAAATGATGAAGGACGGTAGGGAGGTCAATAGGGTAGCACAGGACCCAGCTGATGCAAATGAGACAGCGGAGCGATGGGTATCCAGATGTGCTCATGAGGAGAGTCCGGATGTGCTGATGAGGAGAAAATTGATAATGCAGACAGACTTGATTGAGCGATGCAAAGGATCGTACACTGAGATCGAAGAGGCATGTTTGATTAAGCGATTAGACTCTGAACGATTGGACCTTGACGTTGCAGTTGATGAGGCAGTATGGAATTCAATGATGGAATGTTCAAGTAAATGATGTAAAGATAGAAAACTTGAGGCAACGTTGAATGAATAAACTGGATTCATGAACTCGATATGACTGGAGGTATGGACTCGGTACATTAGGAAGGATGACTGTGGCTGATTGGTGGCATAGTTTTTGGTTTGTAGCAGATATTCTGCAGGTGGAGGCTACTTCTAACTGAAAGGTGAAATAAGGAACTTAGAATTATCAGGAAAAGACAGTCTTTCAAGCAACAGAGGGAGGTGGATCTAGCTTTACTTTTGTTACAATTCTTAAGATTTTCAGTGCAGGAAGAGTTTAAAGCACAGCTGACTTATTTTGGGGCTTACTGCTTTCAGAGCACAAACCACCAGGCTGTTTTGGGGCTGGGGAGGTTTACCTGTGTCTGACTTGGATGTCTGGATTTTTCTCTGTTTGACTAGAAGGGTATTTTCTCTGTCAAATTGTTGTGTAGGGCATCTTGCTGACAGGAAGGCACTCATCGCAGCGGTGGGTCAGAGCTTTTAGCTGATTGTTTTGTGAGGGCACAGTTTAGGCCCAACCCTGCCCACCCTCACCCCACCCACCCTGGAAATAGTTCCTTTATACCTGGGGTTCTGACATCATTTCCTCAAGAGTGCAAGGTGCAGATCACTGTCATATCCTCTCTAGCACACTGCACTGACAATATAAGCATACACATTGTATAATATATATATTTCTATATAACAAACCAATCACACACACACACACACACACACACAAAAAGTAGATAAACATGTGGGGAGTAGTGCAGTGTAATGGCTGTGGGGCAGCAGTCTTCCAGGAGTCTTTCTGGAGGCTGAGATGCTGCCCTATTTTCAGACAACTCTCTGCCCTGAGGGAGGAAGTTGCCCGTCTTCAGGCCACACTGGACAGTAGTAAGGGAACCTTCCCCCAGGCCACACTGGACAGTAGAAAGTGAAACTCCCCCATCCAGGGAGCACCAGAGCCACCACCACTACCTCAGAGGTTGCAAAGAAAGCACAGCAGTTGGACCACAGTGGGCTCAGGGAGGGTGAGGATGGTGGAACAGAGGCACACCCAGTCAGTCATTCCACTCCACAATCCATACACCATTCTGGGGGAGCATAGCTCCCCTATGGATGCACCCACAGAGGAGACTAAGGAGGCTGAGGACAACTGTCACAAGGGAGGCCCACAGGAAGGAGGCAGAGAACACCACAGGGAAAGGAAGCAGCTCCTGGTGGGGGACTCAGTTATTAGGGGATAGAACTGGGGGGAGCAGGGAAAACTGAAGAAAGGTGCCTGCCTAGGCTTGGAGGGACAATAAGCGCATCCTCAGGATCACAACAACAGCTGCACGGGAGTCTGAGCTGGACGTCATTGTCCACCTAGGGACAAATGACTTGGCTCATCATGAGATTAGAGCAGTGCAGGAGGACTTTGTAGAGTTGGGGAGGGACCTAAGACAAGTAGCGCACACACAGTATCCTTCTCAGAGGTGCTGCCTGTCAATGGGTGAGGCGAGGGTACTTTGCACCGTGCAGTTTAATGAATGGTTGAAAAAATGGTGTGGAGCACAGGGGTTTGGCTTCACTGGGGACTGGGGTTCCACCTGGAGGGACACCAGCCTATACTGGCAGGATGGTCTGCATCTGTCCAGGAAGGGAACAAGTCTTTTGAGCATTCGGTTTAAATGCTTCATTGGCAAGCTTTTAAACTAGTCAAGGGGAAGGCACTGATAAGCAGCAGGAAAATCCCAGCCTCTCCCTACAAAACAGGGTACTAAATGAGAAAAAGACCGAGGTAGAAAGGTCAGTGGGGGATGCTGCAAGAGAAGGAAAAGCCATCAAAAAATGGAGAGCAATGAGTACCAATGCCCGCAGTCTGAGTAACAAGCTTCCTGAATTAGTGGCCTTGATGGAGGAGGAACATCTGGATATCGTGACAGTCACAAAAACATGGTACACACAGAACCATGACTGAGACATAAACATACCAGGATACACTATCTACAGGAGGGACAGGGAGGGTAAAAGAGGAGGAGGAGTAGCTCTTTACATAAGGGAAGGAATCAAAGCAACAGAACAAAAGGGTAAACAGGGAGAAGAAGCACTGTGGGTAAATTTGGAGACAGGCAATGGCACCACAATCTGCACAGGGGTTGTATACAGACCCCCTTCTCAGGGGGAGGAAATGGACAAGGAAATGATAGAAAGTATACTTAGAATGGCAGAAAAAGGGGAGATATTGCTGATGGGTGAGCTGAATATGCCAGATGTTAACTAGAGTGCAGTTGCAGCAGCCACTCCGAAGAGTGGGGTTATTTTAGATGCCCTACAGGTGGCATGCCTTAGACAACTAGTATTGGAGCCCACTCAAGAGGGAGCAATCTTAGACCTGGTTCTCTCAAATGGAGATGGAGAGAGGATCACAGATGTAGAAGTGGGTAGCCATCTGAGAACTAGCGACCATCGAACAGTATGGTTCACAATAAACACAGCAATAGAGTCAAGCCATACAAAGGCAAAAGTACTGGACTTTAGGAGGGCTGACTTTGCCAAAATGGGTGAGTGCCTAAGGAATGCACTAGCAAATGGGCAGGAAGGAGGGGTGGAAGAACAATGGGGAATAATAAAATCTGCCATCACAGAGGTAACAAACCTTTGTGTGAAGCAAATAAACAAAATGAAACGATGTAAGAAGCCACTATGGTTCTCAAAGGAAGTGGCAGTGAAGGTTCAAGAAAAAAAGAAAGCATTCAGGAAGTACAAGGAAGCATAGAAGGAGCAGGACAGAGAACTGTATCAGTTAAAGCAAAAGGAAGCTGGGAAGGCAGTCAGAACACCAAAGACCCAAACCGAGGAAAAGATAGCCAACTCAGTTAAGAAGGGGATAAAACCTTTATAGGTACATCAGGGAGCGAAGGAAGACCAAGGGAGGATAGTGAGGCTTAATAAAGGGAGGGAGGGTGGGCAGAGGGTGACTGTGAAAAGGCAGAGATACTAAACAAATATTTTTGCTCAGTATTTACAAATGAAGAGGGGAGGTACCTAAAACAAACAGTAGAAACACTCTGGATACAGAAGTTGATACCAGCCCATTTACAGAAGAAAGGGTTCTGAAAGAATCTTAAAACTGAAGGTGGACAAAGCAATGGGGCCTGATGGGATTCATCCCAGAATTCTAAAAGAACTAAGGGTAGAACTAGTGACACCACTGACTACCCTTTTTAACAAATCATGGGAGGATGGGTGGTACCCAAGGACTGGAGGAGGGCAGATGTGATTCCCCTTCAAAAGTGGGAGCAAGGCAGAAGCAGGACTACAGACCTGTTAGTTTGCCTCAGTGATAGGAAAATGATGGAATCACTTCTGAGGAAAGAATTGCTCAGTATCTAGAGGCCAGAGGGGCAGGACCCAAGGCAGCATGCATTCACAGTGGGAAGGTCATGCCAGACGAATGTGATAGATTTCTTTGACTGGGTGACAAAGTAGTAGATCAGGGGCTGTGGACATGGCCTACCTAGACACAGCAAGGCATTTGACACAGTCCATAAAGATTAATATAAGTTAGCCAGCCTGGGAGTGGGTCCCAAGATGACAGCCTGGGTAAAGAATTGGCTGGAGAATAGGACACAGAGAGTAATAGTAAATGGAGTCCTCTGAAGAAAGAGGGGTTACTAATGGGGTACCCTGGGGTCCAGTGATAGGACCGGTCCTCTTCAATGTCTTTATAAGCGACATTGCAGAGGGACTGGAAGGAAAAGTATGTCTCTTTGCAGATGACACAAAGATCTGCAACAGAGTTGATGCACAAGGTGGCGTGGAAAGGATGAGAAGGGACTTGGCAAGGTTAGAGGAATGGTCAAATGTATGGCAGCTTAGATTCAATGCTAAGAAGTGCAAGGTAATGCACCTGGGAAACAAAAACCCAGGGGAAGAGTACACAATGGGGGTGAGATACTAACAACAACAAAAATGGAAAGGGACCTGGGGGTAGTCATATCAGATGACCTAAAGGTGGGCAAGCAATGTGAGAGGGCAGCAAGGAGGGCTGGGGGGATACTGGGATGCATAGGGAGAGGCATCACCAGTAGAAAACAGGAAGTTATTATCCCTCTGTACAGACAGCTGGTCAGACCCCATCTGGAATACTGCATGCAGTTCTGGAGACCCAATCTCCGCAAAGACATAGACAGGATGGAAGCTGTCCAGAGGAGGATAACTAAAATGGTGCAGGGTCTGCACCGGAAGACATATGAAGAGAGACTTAAGGAGCTTAATATGTATAGCCTCGAGAAAAGGGGGGGGGGACATGATAGAAACTTTCAAGTACCTCAAGGGAATCAACAAAGTCCAAGAGGGTAGCATCTTTCAAAAAAAGAGGTGTGCAAGAACAAGGGGCACAATTTGAAGATGGGGGCCACTCCAGAGGTAATTTAGCAAGTATTTTTCACAGAGAGGGTCTGGATGCATGGAACGGCCTCGGAGGAGGTTGTGGAGTCAAAAACAGTGGTGGAATTCAAGCACGCATGGGGCAGTCATAAGGCAATTCTAGGGGTTGGGGGTAGGAAGAAGTAGGCTGCTGGTTAACTTGGATCTGCAGCTTATCCATTAGGTAGGGAAATGAGCAGACTGAGTGGGCCAAGCGGTCCTTATCTGTCATCAAATTCTATGTTTCTATGTTTCTATAGGAATTATGGTGGGTATTCCCAAAAAGAATATCGATAACAGGGAGCTAGTGGAAGGAATCCTGGGTGGCTGGTACGGAATAGGAAGAGGAGGAGACAGGAATGAATTTGGAATGAACCTCTACACAAGAAGTAAAATGAAGTAGGCTCCTCAAAAGGAGGTAGATGCTGAGGCCAAGAAGGTATATCTGGAACCAGAGGCAACTCAAGTTGAGCGATCGAGGATCAAAACTGGACGAGGTATGTGAACGGTTAGACCTTGAACGATTAGACCCTGAGGTTGTAGTCGTTGAGGTATCAGAAGATTCAATGATAGGAATGTTCAAGTAAGCAATGTAAATAGAGAAACCTTGAGATAATGCTGAGGGAATGATGACTGTATTAAAGAACTCGACTGATAAGATGGCATAGGATCCATGATAGGTACGCCCAAAAAGAATAGTGATAGCAGGCCACAAGTGGAGGGAATCCTGGATCACCAGTACGGAATATGGAAGAGGAGGAGACAGAAATGATTCAAAGATAATGATGCTTGCCACAGGAGTGCAGCAGTGCAACAGGAGCAGATCAAGGAAAAGGAGACTGGAAATGGACTTGAACGATGGTGGAGAGCAGCCAGCTGGCCCAAATAAGGTATTGGGTACCAGCACGTCCTTGACTGGATATCGAAGCGAGTGGAGATAATATGGAGATGAGGTGGCAGAGGAGTCATGATAGGGATGCCCAAAGAAGTATCGAATGCACGCCACGATGGGAAGTAGACTCTGATGGCAAGGTCGATGAAGTAAGAACCAGATGCACTACAGCCATGCAAGCAAGGAGGCTCCTCAAAAGGAGACAGACCCCAAAGCCAAGAAGGCAAACTCGGAACCAGAGGGGAGGCAAACTAGAGGGGAAGGTTGAGGGCAGCATGGAACTCAAGGAGAGCAAGACTAAGCAAGGAAGCAACCCAAGGTGAACGACTGAGGCGCAAATTAGATGAAGTATGATGCAAAGATGAGGTAATCTCGAATGCTACAATAGAAAAGACAAAAGCTGAAAAGAATGCACCCAGAAGACCAATACAAGCCACGTGCAGAGCCCAGTACCTGCAAATAAGCAAGCCCGACCTGCCTTGAAGGAATATAGAAGCTGATTAAATGGAGGCAGGAGGTTAAGCAATGAATTAGGAACAGCAGGCATGAACATGCTCATGATCTGGGAAATGCAGAAAAGCATCCCAGAAATGTGAATGTGTGCAATGGGTGAATAACAACAGGAATAGAGCAGAAAGTTTTGCAGTCATACCCAAAGACCATGATCGTAGAAAGCCAACGAAGCTGGAAATAGGTTGGTCAATATGTGGCAAATTGGCATTACAGAACCAGCAGGAGGGTCCCACTCCCAGTGAAGCCCGCGTCCCATGAAAAAGCCAGGTAAAAAACTGACTAGGATGGGCTGAAATGCGGTCCAAAATGAGACGTGGTAGGAGAAAATGAATGATGCGAACCAGGGCTGGTGAGAGACAGCAACCCCGGAAATACGCCCAAAATAATGATCCAGAGCCGGGCACGACACCCCGCTACGGTCGGAGGCACAGACGAGCGGAGCTGGGTGGGAGACACACACCTACATGCCAGAGCCAGGCCATGAAGGAGGCTCCTCAAAAGGAGGTGACAGGAAGAGGAGATCTGAGAGGAAGGAGCAAGCGGCAGATGAGGAGAGAAAGAGAGCAAGCGGTCCCCAATGCTGGCAGCGCACCATACACAGGCAGGCGAGGGGCAAGGGACCGAACAAGGGAGAACCAACATGGAAGGAACGAGAAGGGTCAGGGGTTGCTCCAAAGAGAAGTGGGAAAGTCGGGGAGCAGAGAGCAGGCAAATAAGCTGGGCGACGAGGAGTGAAGCAAAAGTCGGACGTAGCAGGGAATGGGTGAAATGAGACAAAACAGAGCTGCAGCAGAGCCGAGTAGGCAAACAGAAAGTATGAGACATGCGTCAAGTAGAGTGAGAGAAGGAGCAAGCAGGTAGCCAGAGGTGCTGTAAGCACAGGAAGGGGTGATACTGAAGCGATCAAGGAGGGAAAGACGGAAACGAACCTGCAGCCGCCAAAGCAAGGCTAGAGTAAAGGATGTCGGAAGCAGGGCAGAGAGGAGAGCAGCGCCTCTGGCTGCAACTCAATGAAAACGAATCCTGAGGGCGTCCAGGAAAAGTAACGTATTTAAGCTCATGGGGGAGTGACATTGTTGCTCCACCCACTGAACCTCGGGCTTAAAGCCCTCCCATTATGTAGAGTGTTTTGGTATATATGTTAAGTCCTAGTGTGTCCTTTCCCTCTGTCTGCTATTTGCAGTTTTTCCTAAATTGCCTGCTAGCTGTATAGTAGTTTTACGACCCCTGGGGATCTCCATAACAAATAGTTTTATTGGCTTTCTTTCTCCCACGATGCCCCCCTGTCTCATGTGACAGTGATGTAGCTATGCCCTTAGATTAAGCATGTGTACTACTTTAAAATTAGTTTAGCAACAGCAGAGCCTTGTAACTATTCTTATCCAGGGAGCACAAATGTTAGCTTGCTTTCAGGTATCTGCTAAACTAACTGGGATTTCTGTAAGAAAACATCTACTAAATAGCTCTAATTCATTATTTGTGTTTTTGATGTTAAAACACTTCTGCTAGCTAGACCTGATGCATAGAGAAAACAAAAATAGTGAATTAGAGCTATTTAGTAGCTGTTGTCTTACAGAAACCCCAGTTAGCATGCTCTCAGGTATCTGCTAAACTAACTGTTGACATTTGTGCTCCCTGGATAAGAAGAGTTACAAGGCTCTGCTGTTGCTAAACTAAGTTTAAAGCAGTACACATGCTAAATCTAAGGACATGGCTACATCACTGTCACATGAGACAGGGGGCATCATGGGAGAAAGAAAGCCAATAAAACCATTTGTTATGGAGATCCCCGGGGGTCGTAAAACTACCATACAGCTAGCAGGCAATTTAGGAAACACTCCTAATAGCAGACAGAGGGAAGGACACACTAGGATTTAACATACATATCAAAACACTCTACATAACATATGTTTTTTGCACATTCTGGGTGGACTGCTCCTTTAAGAATACTTAATTGGATTAAATGCAATGTCACATGACCAAGGAAAGAATAAAGCTCGAAGCTAGGAAAACAAATCATTTCAGCCAGAAGATAAACTGGTCAGGCAAGTTCTGCTCCAACTGTGGCATTATTTCATTATCTACAACAGTGATCTTGTAGTAAACAAACAGCATGGGTGGGGGTGGGGAGAATCCAAACACAGAGAGATCAGAGGTTAGGCCTGTAGTCAGCAATAAGGAAAAGTCACAATGCTTTCTTCAGCCATTTTTTTATAAAAAGGGGAATCTAATGACTTAATTTTTTTTAAAGTCTTGATCTCTGATCCAACATCAGTTCTTTGGAATCACTGGGGGCTTACGCCTACTTATTAATGGGGGTTGGACCCAAGCTGTACGTATTGGTGATGCCATCTCACCTCCTTTCTCTATCTGCTCTAATGTCCCCCAAGGATCTGTTCTTGGCCCCATCCTATTCTCCATTTTTCTAAACAACCTTCCCCTCACCTGCTCCTCTGCGTCCATTCATACTGTATGTATGCAGATGACACAGTTCTCTACACCTATGGTTCCTGTGCCTCTGACCTCACGAGCTGTCTCCAACTGACTTTCAACAACATCTGACACTTGTTTGGGGCCAACCAGCTGCCCCTAGGTGCCCCCCAAAAATAGTCTCAATGTCCTTTGGCACCAGACAGAGACTTGCCAAGCTCTCCCTTCCCCCCCTTCCTGACCCTTCATGGTGTTGTGATTGAGGATGTCTCCTCCTTAAAATATCTCACGGTACGGTTGGATTACCACCTTGACTTTTCTACTTATCTGGATGCCATTCACCAGAAGCAGCTTCCTAAACTTGGGGTGCTTTACAGGGACAAAGCAAGTATCCTGCTTCCTGCTCATTGAGAGGTTATCTGTCACAAAGATAATTCGGCCTATCTTCAGTTACGGCAACATTGTATATAACACTGTCCCCAAGTTCATCCTTGCCAGGCTGGATCCTGCCTTTCACACCTTCTGCCACTTTGCCCTGGATTACCTCCCCAGAATCCACCACTGTTCCCTGTATTCCTCTTTTTCCTTGCCATCCCTTGATGCCAGGTGCCTCATTTATTGTGCCACCTTTGTCTCCAAATTCTGGCTGGGTTGCCTCCCCCCATCTTTCCTCCCTTATCTCTTCCTTCCAGCTCTTACTCACGTCACAGCTCTGACACCTGCTCTCTCACTTTCCCCCAATTAAATTCTCTGCTGGTCAAGTTGCTTTCTCCTTCCACTTCCTCAAACTTTAGAGCACCTTCCCTGTTGTTGTTCACAACGTTCCCTCTTCCTCATCACTAAAATCCCTCCTCTGGGACATAACTACTCACTCCTGCAGTTGCTGGTGATCCTAGGCATAATCCCCCTGTTCCTTCCTCCATACATTCCCTCCATCCACTGCCCTTGTGTATTGGTCCACTTTTCTTATTTGAATAGTCCCCCGCAGTACTTGCAGTCTCCTTTCCCTCCCTCATTTTGCTGCCAATTGTACTTTGCGTAACTGTTGCTACTGATATGCTATCAATATGCTATGTTTTGCACTACTTACCTTATGCTTCCTCTCATCTTACTACTGCATACTTTTTATTCTTTATAATTATTGTTTATAGTTGTAACATTACTGATATAACTTATCACTGCACTCTCCACCTCCCCTCTCACCCTCTTCTAGGACACATCTGGAAACTAGCTGTTAGTTTAGGATGTTTTTCCTGGTGGAAAGAAAGAAAGAAAGAGAGAGAGAGAGAGAGAGGGAGAGAGAGAGAGAAAGAAAGAAAGAAGGAAAGAGAGAGAAAAAGAAGGAAAGAAATAACCACTGAACTAGCTGTAAGTTAAGTTTGGTTCTACAAAAGACTCAAACATCTTGAACCTCAGGTGCTCTGTTGTTGTGGACTGTGGTGGAATTTTGAGGTGACTGGTTCACCCTGGTCCACATGGTGCAGACCAGTAGAGCCAGTCAAATATCAAATCGCAGTCCACACCTAAAATAGTTAACTAGGCAGTGTGTCATAAACTTGTTTAAGAAAAATGTATAAGAAATGTGATAAAATCTGTGTGTTAGCCACGGTTGAGCTTGCTAAACACTGGCTAATAACAGATTGCAATGCAAACAGGAAAGGTGTAGCCTTCTAATTAGTAAACTCCCAAATGGTCATCTGTGAGCCTCTTATGGGCCAAAGCACACTTTATAAAAGATGAGGCCAAAAAGGGTTTTCCACACAAGAAAGAAAGAAAACAGTGGAACCTCAGCTCATATTGACATGTTAATATTTTACAGTGTAGATTCCTGACCAGTGAGGGGGGTCACCTTGCCATCAGTGGTCAGGCTGATCTTGATTTGGTCAAATAATGAGACCAAGAACCCCTTTAAATGTTAAAATGATGGAATAAAAACCAGGTAATAAAATTGAATTGACTTGAATGAAGTGCAGGCTTTCAAGTAACTTTTTTTTTTTGGGGGGGGGGCACTGGTACTATAAATATTTGTTTTTAATTTTGACCAAACACCAAGAGCACCCCTGTAAGCATTTTAAAAACGTTAAGAAAATATGATAAAAAAATTCAATGACCTACGCAGCCAGTATGGTGTTACGTTTGTGCAACTGTGTTAGTTTGGTTTTGGCCATTCGCACTCTCTATTCCAGAGGAATTGCCAACCTATAAGGGTACCAAAGGCAAAGAACCCTCAAAAAGAGTTCTACCCCAGAGGTGCCACGGGATGATTCCCATGGCTAAAGGTACCTTAGGAAGGATCCCCAAAAAGAAATGTAGGGGCACGAAGCATATAGCAAGCGGTAGCTGTGATGTAGTAGTAGATAAAGCATCAGACAACTTGATAACATAATGAGATGCTCAGGTTTGCATGGCATGATTTTGATGGTTTGTGTTAGAGAATGAGGGGACCTCTAAGGAGAGAGGGAATGGCAGGGACACCACCCAGCTCCATCCAACAGTGGAACCTACCTAAAGAAGCTAGGGAATACTACTGTGCTAAATAATAGTCATGACCTGAGGCACAGAGGACAGAAAAAAATCCCTATTAGGAGGAAATCTCTGGGGATCCAAGGCCTAGGTCACCTTCCCTCCAGGCTTAGGATATTTTATTTAGTGACAGTGCTGCTGCTACAATTTGGAAACCCAATTAAAGGGAGGGGGAAAATATTTCAATTTGAAGGAAGGCTCTCACTCAATCCCTCTAGCGGGAATGCTCTGCAACATCAGGGGCAACCAAGGCGGGAGGAGGACAGCAACGACCGCTGAGGCACTCACCTGGTCTACTCACCCTAAAAACAAACCAGTTGAACCAGAGGCAATCATAGGGATAATGCGGTGAAGGTGCCTTGCTAGGGAAACCACTAAAGCCAATGGATAACCATTGTAGTGGAAACCACTAGAGCCTAAGGAGATTGGAGTAAACACCCTTCACAGCTAGTCTTAAATTCTACACTAGGAGTTGCTGTCATGTAGTGAATAGCTAAAGCCAAGCCTGGAGCGAGAACATTCCCAGCTATGGGCCAGGTGAGATGGACCCCACCCCAAATCAGGCATGCTCAAGATGCAGACTTAGAATACAGAGCAAGACAGTCTGCTGCAGGGGAACCCTGCACCAGAATGGTATGGCTGGCATGCCCCAGGAACTGATGAGGAGCTAAATGAGCATTAAGTGCTGAGACCTGCAGAGGTCAGATGCAGTGAGTGAGCATTAAGCAATGATTGTGTAAGCAAGAGTGGACCTGCACATTGGTCAGTAAGGCAGTGTAGCAATAGTTGGACCTGCACGTAGGTCAGTAAGTAGTAATAGTAGGACCTGCACATAAGTCTGCAAAACATAGTAGCAATGTAGGACCTGAATGTAGGTCAGAGGAGCAGCACTATGAATAGTGAGGCAAGACAGCCAGGCATGTCAAAAGCCAATGAAGGTGATAAATACTCTGAGGATTTTTGGCGTCGGAGACAGGATTTAGAACATGAGTAATTAGCCACACTAGGCCACGACTCCCCAAACACTTACAAGTCCCCACCGTAGAAAAAACAAGAAAGTGATGGAAGGGCTGAGACCCTCATGCAGGTATTGAAAACTAGCGGTAGCTTAGCTGACCTCAGAATATAACATAGTGTACAAACATAGAGAGCATCTCTACTGAGTAACTGAGTTATAAACTTCATAAAACATAGAATGAAAGGAGGCACTATGCTCTGAAGCAGATATCACCAGGCAGTGCAATGAAACTGCAGCAATGAGGTAATATAGAATGAGCTGCGAGAGCATGAGTGAGCTGCATAGATAGAGTTCAGAGTGATCCTGAATCAGGTGAAAACAATTAAATGTGCAGCATGGAGAGCAGCTGTGGTTGAGCTGAAACACACAGATGTTTGCAGTTGCATTGTAAGTAATTGAGAGTTGTGAGTAACTGAGATCAAGTAGTATGAACTCTGGTTTTGCACTGTGCTAGGAGCTTAGAAACAAAGCCCCCCAAAAACCAAAACCAAAGACACACAAACACAGAAAATAAGGAAAAAGTCAGAAAGAAGCACACAGCCGGAGGCAAAATACAAACCAGAAGCAGGAATACAAACACAGAAGTCCAGCAGAGACAAGCAGGAGCAGCAAGGCGGGGGGGAGGGGTAGGCCCCACCCAGCCCAGTAGGCCCCAGCCAGCAGCAGAGGACAGACCAACAGAGCCTCTGGCTGGCCAAGGAGAAGTGCTTCAGAACGAGGTTGAGAGGAGCTGCTTATAGAGCTCAGGAAGTGGAAGTGGCTGGCTGCTTGTCCATTGAACTACAGGCCCAGCATTCCAATTATATAATCCAGCCCTACTTTCCTCCTCTCCTCTAGCACTGGCACCTTCCCCTCCATCCCCCCTCGCCCCGTCCCCTGTCTTGGCTCTTCCTACCCCTTCCCCCCACACTACTGACTTAGTCTGGGTCCTCCTCCTCCCCCACCCTATGGCTAACCCAGCCCACCACTCCATGCTGGCAACAGAACCCCTGCTAAGGATACTGCTCATTCCACCCCGCCCATTTCCCACCAACACCCCATCCCCTTCCCTCGCAGTCACCCAGTCCTTTACCACCCCACCACCTAGCTTTTGGTAACATCCCCTCCTCAATCCCTCCCCAGTATTCCCTAGCCCCAGTCACGCCATTCCATTCTCTCTGGCATTGAGATGTGCCTTGGGGTCTTCGACCCTAAAGTTCACCCCACTCTTCTATACTGCACCCATCCCAGCTTATTTCCTTAAGGAATAGGATGAGCGTAAGGGCCAAATACCCCAAGGCACACCGTGACACCTGTCAGTGTCTGCAGGGTGGGGTGAGGTGGAATGGCGTGAGCGTTATGGCCGATGACCCAAAGGCACACTCCAACACCTGTCAGTCTCAGCAGGTTGGGAATGGGGTTGGTGTTAGTTCAATACTTCACTGCCATTCCTATTATGCATCTCTCTAACTCCTGAAAGTACCAATGCCAATACCAGCAAGCAAACATTCAGCATTGACAAATGCTTGTTATTGCTGCTTGCAGATGCAACGCAAAGCAACATCTTGTTACAAGAACGGCATGTCAGAGGTGTGTCACTATGGGGTCCAATGCAGCTTAGGTTGCAATGGGTTCAGCACTGGCAGCCCAATGATCAGCAAGGCTGCTCATTATGTGTATTTCTATGTTTGGGTTGCACACTTTGCATAGTTGAAAGGTGCCAACCACTCCATTCAAAGAGCAGCTGGCTTCTTTCATCTGCATACATCCACCTGGAGCCTTCTGTAGTTTTCATGCTATTTGATCTAGATTTATGGATCTCCTCTGTTAAGCAGCAGCAAATTTCACCACAGTTTAAGTAATGAAAAAGCATTAAAATTCACAGGTGCCTGGGCAAAAGTTGGATAGCAAGTGAGCTGATGTTCTGCAAGATCAGTTCCTCTTTAACAAATCCATAAAGCACTGGCCAATTTCACCGCAGTTTAAATTAAAAACAAAAGTCTCTCTATAACCCACTACTGCAGATCCCAGCCCCTCTTCCTGCACATTACTCGCTGCCTCCCTCTGCGAGCTGTCCCACCTACCAGTCCCCTGTTCTAGCAGCCTTTGCTCAACAGACCACCACACTCCTCCTCTCCCCATGCCCCTGGGAACAGGCTGGGTGTCTGAGCTGTACAGTTGCTCAGCTGAGTGACTGATGGTTCATGCGTACACATACATACCTCCCTGACCCACAGCAGCAGATCCCAATTGCTTCCCCAGAGAAATGCACCTTCTTAATTTTACATATACCCCCAACCCACTGCCACACAGCCCAATTTCTTCCTCAGTAACCCCACTGCCACAGATCCCAATTGCTTCCTCAGTAATCTCCTGCCACAAATCTTGATTGCCTCCCTTCATAACCTCCCTGCAGTGCTGTGAAGGATTCTGTCAGGGGATTAGTGAAAGAAAACCTTTTGCACACTTGGATGAAAAAGTGAAAGACCTTGGCTATATTTAAATTAAAGTTCCAGGGAAGGCACTGAGCCCCTGCTCATGTGGAAGGCTATATACAGTAGCACCAAATGCTCAAGGATATATATCTTCATTTCTGCTGAACTAACTGCCTGGGTGTCTTGCTAAGGCGTTTGAGGGATGGGCATGCATGAGGGGGCCCCGCAGCCTCTCAGTGTCTGAATGGGATGTACGGTGAGCTTCCTGTGCTGTTACAATGATTTCTTGCAGAGGCCCATTCCCAATCAAGGTGAAGAGGAGAACAAGAAAGAGGAGATGCAACTCCTGGTCAGGGCACAGTAAGAGATGCACAACATTCTGATCCTATGTTATTTTCCATCTCAGTAATCACTAGTCAAGGACAATTAGGCTCCTTACTGGTCACAGGGATCGAACCATTGATCCCGGGGCAGCAGCACTTCAGTAGAGCAAAACAGGAATGATGGAGGGTCTGTCTTCATTACGCGACCTTGCATATGGATTAGCTCTTGTGGATGAATGGAGACTGGGTTTACTAAGTCCTGCTTATGTTCACTGTACTTGAAAATGAAATTGACTGAAAGGTAAAACATGGCCTAAGGAACAGTGGCAGTTCAGTTACAGTAACCAAAAACTTGCAGTGAAGTTCTACTCAGTATGAGTGTTTTTGGGTTGGTAGTGGAAGGGGTAAGCAGAGAGGGGTGGTACTGATGCTGGGGCAAAATAAAAGTGGGGTCATTAGAAGGGAGGAAGTTGCTGGGGGATGAATGATATGTGTTTGTGCATGTGGGGGGGTGGTGGTGAGGACATTATTTACTGATTTTCCTGAAACCAGTTGGGAATGATGAGATGAAATGGTTCCATGTGATAATGGCAATCGTGAAAAGGTGATCACCGTTTGGGCGAGTGTACATCAAGAGGTCACCGGAGACTTAGGTTTTCTTTATTTTATGCAGGAGGCTGTGCCCCCCTACATCCTCCTATTAAATGATTCTCAACTCCAGGGGGTGCATGTGGGGGGGAGTGCAAAAGTAAAAAGAAAAAAAAACCCGACCCGTCGCAAAAAACACTAGTGTGCACAGAAACGAACCCGGCACCCTCCCAACCCCAGCCTGCCACCAACCCACCATACCACACGGCCAACTCAGCAGCCTACCACTGCACTACACCCCACAAACCCTCCTTCCACTCATCACATGGTGTGGTCTCTCCCAACCCCACCCCCACACATGTGTGTATACATAGCAACATCCTGTCGCTATAGTCGCTGAACCCCCAATCCAGTCGCCCTCCCTGCCCGGTAGCCCTGTGCACAGATGCAGTGATTGAGTTCCCCTTTCTGAAAGCACTCAATTGCGGTCATCATCATCACAGACTACCGATGAAATGCACTTGGAGTTGGGGTTGTTTGTGGGATTCTAGATTAACCATTTCTTTGCCTGCATTACTTCTTTCCTGGAGACAGGTCTCTGTGCTGTTCACGCATTTCTGGAAGAAACAGCTGTCTCTGAACTAGGTGTTGACTTGTAAGCCATCAAATGGATCCTGCAAGGGCAACAGTGATGATCCACTCCCGCTTCTCAGTTCCTGGCATCTATCTCTACCTGCACACTAACTGCACCCTCTTTCTGCAAACTCTCCCACCTGGCAACCCTCTGTTCTGACAGCCTCTGCTCAATTGCCTGCCACCCCCCTCTCCCCTTGTTGCTGGGAACAGGCTTAGAGTATCTGCTGTACAATGCAGCAACAGCAGTCCATCATACACATTTGCATACACCCCTCCCTATCCCACTGCCACCATGCAGATCCTGATTACTTCCTCTGGTACAAGAAAAAACCTCCTTCCTTTTATATACACCCTGCAACACAACCCACTGCCCCAGATCCCGATCCTTCCCCAGCAATAGAAAGCAAACAAATAAAGTGCCTGCATCTTTAGCCTACATACATTCCCTGCATCCACATCCCCACTCACTGCCCCAGATCCCAATCCTTCCCCAGCAATAAAAAACAAACAAAAAAAGTGCCTGCATCTTTATCCTACGTACATTCCCTGCATCCACATCCCCACTCACTGCCCCAGATCCCATCCTTCCCCAGCAATAAAAAACAAACAAAAAAAGTGCCTGCATCTTTATCCTACGTACATTCCCTGCATCCACATCCCCACTCACTGCCCCAGATCCCGATCCTTCCCCAGCAATAAAAAACAAACAAAAAAAGTGCCTGCGTCTTTATCCTACATACATTCCCTGCATCCACATCCCCACTCACTGCCCCAGATCCCAATTGCTTCTTAAAAATATGTTCCTTCATTTTACATACCTTGCCACCACCTTTTAGCTCATTTGTAAAGAGCCCCGCTGGTCTTCGAAACTTCAGGCCTGCTGCACCTTTTGAAAGAGCCCTATTGGGCTCAGAACCACTGCTCTTCCCTCTCCTTGGTCCTGTTATCAGTTCCCCTCCCTCTACCAAGTCCTCTTAGTGGCTTCCCCTTCACAGACTCCCCCCAGCTCCTGTTTTTCATACAGCAGACATGCTAGTAGAGGTCCAGAAATCAGCTACCTGTGCTGGTAGTGACCAAGCTGGGGGCCTAGACTTCGCAGGTGGAGTTTTAAAATTCAGGGTCACAATCTAAGAATACAACAGTGTTATCATTAAACTCTTCATTTTCCAGTCATGACAATTTCACTATAACTCCTGTCATTGATTTCATAATTTTATCCGCTGTGCTATCTATGTCCAACAGCTACGCAGCAAATATAAGCAAGCAAACATCTGACATTGACAAATGCTTGTTCATACTGTGTGCATATAATAATAATTACATAGAGAATAATGGTTAGGTAAGTGTGTGTTATGGATTTTTTCACACATTCAAGGTGTGTGATGACCCATAAACCTCAAGAACGAAGCTCAAGAGGTTTATATGGCCATCACACACCAAGGGTGTGTGAAAAAAATCCATAGCATCAAACTTACCTATCCTTTATTTTTTATAATTGCTTGTGTGGAGGTTTAGACTGTATTCCTAGCAGCTTGAAAGAAAAATACTTTTTTTGGCTAAAGCACAGTTTTATTTTTGAGGAAATTGAACTGTGCAGGAGTACTGTTGAAAACACAGCGGGTGAAATAGTTTTTGTGAAACAATGGAATGCAACAGTTTAAAGGGACACTGTCAACCTGTTTTTCATCCTTTTATTTCTAATTGAAACACCACATTTTATGATTGTTTACCCTCTCTAAAATTCACTGATGTTGCTGTTTGTTTTGTCTGTCTCCTTGTTTAGCAGAACTGAAATGTATGGCAATGTATATTTATAAACCACCTTGTTTTATTTACAATCCTGGTTCTGTTCTTACTGCATACTTTCTAAGCATTAGAAACACACCCAACCAGTGCAGTCACTCATAAGAAAGAAGCTTCCTAAACTCTAATTGCATCATGAGGGGCTAGACTGTTTTGTGGGTGTTCCTAAGTCCAGGAAAGATGTGATTGGAGTTGTTTAAGGGATATAAACAAACCGGTTTTGGTGTGATAACACCAGTATGTTAGGCAGTCTGTTTTTCACTTTTTAAAAGACAGTAAGAGTCAGAATCAAACTACCAGCTACATAAGCAAACTTTACTGAATGTTGGCAGTCATAAAATATTTTTTTTTAAACTGGGGACCCTATGAGACCTAAGGGGGTTGACAGTGTCCCTTTAAAAGTCTTTTCTTTGGGGAATGTCATATCAACCAGATTTCAGGTTATTATGAAGTGTCATGTCAACCTGATTTCAGGTTATTATTGCCTTTGGAGGACAATAACCCGAAATTTGGTTGATATGCATTTTTAACAAAAAGGTAATCCAGTTGATATTTATGGTCACCAATAATTATTAATGTATAATTACTGGCCAGCAATTTATTGTACTGAAAGAGCCGGTTGATATTTGCCGTAATAATCCACAGGTTATTATGGCATTCACGCACTATGCCCATCAAAACGTCCGGCTCCCTCATTGGCTCGCGTTTTTTAGCTGGGCAGTCTGAACACTTCCAAAAACATGGCGGATCCATCTTTCCGTTATCGAGGAGCTGCCACAGACGGGCCCCCAACAAACACACTCATCTCTCGTTTTCCAGTAAGTGTCTGTCACATATGACCCTATCTTGTTGATCCTATCTAACACTGTAAAGATTAAAGGAAATTATCTGGTTGATCCCGTAGTTCTTCTGCTTCTGACACAGGCTAGTGGGTGCGAGGAGTAGTAACGGTCCCCGAGATGACTGGCGTGATACCCAGTGGAGACTACGTTTAAAAAAAAATAGCAGAAACATAATGCCCATTCTAGAAAGGGAGAGACAGACTGTGTGTGTGTATGTGTGTGTGTGAAACACAGAAGTTCAAGTTAGGCTGCAGAGTGTGTGTGTGTGTGTGTGTGTGTGTGTGTGTGTGTGTGTGTGTGTGTGTGCATATGACAGAACTCAGGCTGTAAAAATTTTTAGCCTGCAATTACATAAAATAAAAGATGGGGAATTGAGTGAACACTTGAATTTAATGTATACCCTCGGTGTGGGATGCTTTGATAAACCTCGGGCTTTGCCCTCGGGGTTTATGTAGCATCCCACACCTCGGGTATACATTAAATTCTCATATCACACACTTCCCCATCCATTATTCTCTATGTATCAGATGCCATGAGGTTATTCATCCATCCACAGCATTGTCCTTTATTAAGAATACTTAATTGGTCAAATGCATCATCACACGACAGAGTGAAGGATAAAGCTAGAAGCTGGGAAAACAAATCATTTCAGCCAGAAGGCAGGCTGGTCAGACAGGTTCTCCTCCAAGCTTAGCATCATTCCATTATCTACAACAATGATCTAGTGGGGGGGGGGGTCCAATGACAGACAGATCAGAGGTTAGGCCTGTAGTTAGCAGTATGGAACAGTCACAATTCTTTCTTTAGCCATTTTTATGTTTGCTTGCACGCATGTGCAAGAAACATAGTGCCATCATCCGAGTTTTAGAAGGTGTGTCACCCCCTCTTCCAATTCAGTCAGTGTGTTGGAAGGCGCGGCCCCAGTCCCCCAATGCATGCTGGAGCTGTCTATGACAGCTCCAAAATGCAGTGGAGTACAGTTGAAAGGGGGAGCTACGCTTCAGTGAGCAGCGATCAGATATCGCCTGCTCATGCGCCAACTCTCCTACATCACACACACACACACATACACGCACGCATGCGTACTTCTTGGTTTAAACACTGTATAGCGTGATTGCCCAATCCCCCATCGGCTGTGCCGCGCGTGCTCCCCAAAGCCTTCCACATGCCATGCTGGGTGCCCACCCAGCATGGCAAATCATTATAGCCGACGGGTGCCCAACTCGTCCGCCCACTGTCCTTACCCCCGGTACACGGTGCCATGCTGGGAACTCACCCCAGTGTGGCAACTGATGCTATGGCCAACGGGGTGCCCAACCTCGTCAGCTCCATGCCTTCCCAACCAGTTATCCTTGTGCCACGCTGGGAGCCCACCCCAGTGTGGCAACGTCCCGCATTGTCATTTAAAAACAACCTGAAAAATTAAAACTGTCCCTCGGCGCTTCTCCCTGCCCTCCCACAACCCACACCACCCACGCCCCTGCCTCCCACACAAACCCTCACCCCATACTTACCTCCGACCTCGGCGCGATGATCTTCGTGGACCGGGAACATGTCTGCACTCTTCAAAGCCGACCGTGAACTGAGGAAATGCCGTAAGCTGTATAATGGGATAGATAGGGTTTTCAACTTTGTTGCATATCTCAGGCATTTTTGGAATTTTGCACCAAATTTTCAACATGTGGTTTTGAGACCCTTCTCATGAGTGATGTCACTGTCCATGGTGTTATTTGGGCCCAAAGGGTGATTTCACAGTCACTGTGTGAAATCACCCCTTTGGCAGACTTTGATTAGCAGCGACACTGCCAGCGTTCATAAGGTGGGCTCTCAAGAAGCCTATTTTTGAAAATTTGGTGGAAAAAAAAAAATGAATGTTTTACGTAGCGTATGCTATGCAGTTTCTACGCACGCTCATAAGTTCACGAATTTTCAATATTTTCACTCCAGATTTTCAACATTGCCATTTTACCACACCTCCTTATGAGCAGTACAGCTGTCATTTTTCACATCTTGCCCAAAATGTGTTTCTGCCCATGTAGCGCACAATGGTGCAGTCAGTGTGCGAAAGCAATGTTTGGGACAGATAAAGAAAATCACAGTGACACTGTTCATGAGCAGACATCTTAACATGGCTATGTTGAAAATTTGGTGAAAAAATTCCTAAAAATGACTGTTTTACGAGTGTGCATTGCGCAGTTCCTACGGACGCTCGTAAGTTCTCTATTTTCAATATTTCACTCCAGATTTTCAACATTGCCATTTTATAACACTTCCTTATGAACAGTACAGCTGCCATTTTTCACATGTCCCCCAAAATGTGTTTTCGCACATGTAGCGCACAATGGTGCAGTGTGCAAAAGCAATGTTTGGGACAGATAAAGAAAATCACAGTGACACTGTTCATGATCGGAGGTCCCAAAATGCCTCTGTTGACAATCTGCTGTAAAAAATCCCCAAACAAATTACATTACGGGTGTGCGTTGCACAGTTTCTATACATCAGTTTTTTTAATATTTTTACTGCAGATTTGCAACATTGCCATTTTTTACACCTCCCCATGAACAGTACAGCTATCATTTTTTACATCCTGTTCGGAATGTGTTTGCACCTGTGGTGCTAAATGCCGTAGTCGCTGTGCATAAGCAGCTTTCGGCTAACAAACTGATATTACCACTGTTCATGAGGTGGGGTCACAAAAAAAAATGTTGAAAATCTGGAGTGACAATACCAACGAATGCCTGAGGTATTATGGTTTCCAGCCATAACGCCCAACCCCGTAGAGAATGACAGGCATCAGGGATGTGACTTGGGATTCTTGCCTGCAATGCTCATACCATTCCACACCCTGTAGCCAGTGTGAGGCATCGAGGTATGCCTTGGACTCTTTGGCCCCAAAGTTCACCCTATTCTCCTATACCGCACCCATCTCACCATATTTCCTGATGGAACGGGGTGCGCATAAGGGTCAAAGACCCCAAGGCACACCGTGACACTTGTCAGTGTATGCAGGGTGGGGTGTGGTGAAATGGCGTGGCCGTTATGCCTGACGACCCAAAGGCACACCCCAATGCCTGTCACTCTCTGCAGGGTGGTGGTGGGGTTGGCTTCAGTTCAATACTTCGCTGCCATTCCTATTATGCAGCTCTGTAACTTCTACACTACCACTGCCAATGCCAGCAAGCAAACATTCGGCATTGACAAATGCTTGTTATGTTTGCTTGCACGCATGTGCAAGAAACATAGTGCATCATCCGAGTTTTGGAGGTGTGTCAGCCACTTCCAATTCAGTCAGTGTGTTTGCAGGGCGTGACGCGGTTCTCCAATGCCTACTGGAGCTGTCTGTCAGCCAGCTCCAAATGCAGTACTACAGTTGAAAGGGCGAGCTACGCTTCAGTGAGCAGCGATCAGATATCGCCTGCTCATGCGCGCTCTCCCTACACGTGTGCACACACACACACACACACACATATGCTGCGTGCTGCCCCCCCAATGCACACACTGTATAGCCAACAGGGGTGCCCAATCCCCATCGGCTGTGCTGCACCCTCCCCAAAACACAGATCCATATGCCATGCAGTGTGCCCACCCCAGCGTGGCTACACATCATATAGCTGACGGGGGTGCCCAATCCCCTGTCGGCTCCACTGTCCCCCCCCTGAGTACAGGGTGCCATGCTGGGAGCCCACCCAGGCATGGCAACAGATGCCATGGCTGATGGGGTGCCCAATCCTACGTCGGCTACACGCCCCTCAGCCGTCCTTCTGCACGCTGGGGCCCACCCCAGAGTGGCAAGCGTCTCATGACGTCCTCATTAAAAAAAAAATCAAAAACAGTCCCTCACTGTCTTACAGCGCACCACCCTCTGTGCCTGCCTCCCACCCCACCCCATACTTACCTCCGGAGCTCGCGCGATTTATCTTCGCTGACCGGGAACACGTCTGCGCTCTTCAAAGCCAACCACGATCTGAGGAAATGCAGGTAAGCTGTATAATGGGATAGATAGGGTTTTTTTCAACTTTATTGCATATCTCAGGCATTTTTCAGAATTTTTGCACCAAATTTTCAACATGGCGTTTGTGGGACCCCTTCTCATGAATGCTGTCACTGTCATGGCGTTACTCGGGCCTGAAGGGTGATTTTGCAGCCACTGCGTGAAATCACCTTTCCAGAATGATTAATGAAATGACACTGCCAGTGTTCATAAGGTGGGCTCTCAAAAAGCCTATTTTGAAAATTTGGTGTCAAAATCTAAAATGACTGTTTCTGATGAGCGTATGCGCAGTTCCTACGCATACTCGTAAGTTTCGCAAATTTTCAATATTTTCGCTCCAGATTTTCAACATTGCCATTTTACCACACCTTCTTATGAGCAGTACAGTTGTCATTTTTCACATCTCACCCACAACGTGTTTCTGCCCATGTAGCGCACAATGGTGCAGTCGGTGTGCGAAAGCAATGTATGGGACATGTTAGGAAAATCACAGTGACACTGGTCATGAGCAGAGGTGTTAAAATGGCTATGTTGAAAATTTGGTGAAAAAATTCCCAAAAATGACTGTTTTAGGAGCGCATGTTGCACAGTTCCTACGCACGCTGGCAAGTTTGCGAATTTGCAATATTTGCACACCAGATTTTCAACAGTGCCACTTTACTACACTTCCTTATGAGCAGTACAGCTACCATTTTTCACATCTCGCCCAAAATGTGTTTCCGCACATGTAGCGCACAATGGTACAGTCAGTGTGCGAAAACAATGTTTGGGACAGATTAAGAAAATCACAGCGACACTGGTCATGAGCAGAGGTCTTAAAATGGCTATGTTAAAAATCTGGTGACAAAACTCCATAAAATGACTGTTACGAGTGAGCACTGCGCAGTTTCCATGCACCCTCATAAGTTCATGACTTTGTAATATTTTCAGTCCAGATTTTCACCAGTGACATTTTTCCACACCTCCTTATGAACAGTACAGCTGTCATTTTCCACAACATGGCCGAAATGTGTTTTCACACTTTCAGTACAGAAATGCCTGGTCGCTGTGGGAAATCATTGTTCGGGACAGATAAAGAAAATCACACTGACACTGTTCATGATCGGAGGTCCCAAAATGCCTGTGTTAACAATCTGCTGTAAAAAAATCCCCAAACTAGTTACATTACAGGTGTGCATTGCACAGTTTCTATGCACGCTCATGACTTCACCAGTTTTTTTAAGATTTTCACAGCAGATTTTCAACATTGCCATTTTTTACACCTCCCCATGAACAGTACTGCTGTCATTTTTCACATCCCGTTCAGAATGTGTTTTTGCACCTGTGGTGCCAAATACCATAGTCGCTGTGCAAAAGCAGTTTTCGGTTAACAAACTGATATTGCCAGTGTTCATGAGGTGGGGGTCACAAAAAAACCATGTTGAAAATTTGGAGTGAAAATACCAACGAATGCCTGAGGCGTTAGGGTTTCCGACCATAACGCCCCACCCTGTAGAGAATGACAGACATCAGGGGTGTGACTTGGGATTCTTGCCTGTCATGCTCATACCATTCCACCCCCACCCACACCCTGCAGCCAGTGAGAGGCATCAAGATGTGCCTCGGACTCTTCGGGCCCAAACTTCACCCCATTCTCCTATACCACACCCATCTCACTGTATTTCCTGATGGAATGGGGTGCGCATAAGGGCCAAAGACCCCAAGGCACACCGTGACACTTGTCAGTGTCTGCAGGGTAGGGTGTGGTGAAATGGTGTGATCGTTATGCCTGACGACCCAAAGGCACACCCCAATGCCTGTCACTCTCTGCAGGGTGGTGGTGGGGTTGGCTTCAGTTCAATACTTCGCTGCCATTCCTATAATGCAGCTCTGTAACTTCTACACTACCAGTGCCAATGCCAGCAAGCAAACATTCGGCATTGACAAATGCTTGTTTGTTTCCTTGCATGCATGAGCAAGAAACATAGTGCCACCATATGAGTTTTTGTAGATGTGCCTCCCCCACTTCCAATGCCCTGCTCCCTTTTGCAGGCACAGTTGCACTGTGCCAATGAATATCCAAGCTGTCTTTGACAGCTGTTCGGATGCTGTGGAGTACAGTTCGAAGGAAAACACCGCCACAATCAGTGGAGGTAATGTGTAGACAATTTGCATACTGCCATCGGCAGTATGAAAATTGCCATGTCAGCACTGCATCTGAAGTGTCAGACAATTCGTCCCCCCCAACAAACACCAATGTAGCATGCTGGGTGCTCACCCCTGCATGCTTATGTGCTCTCCTCCACCCCCGCACACTGTATGACTGACGGGGGTGCCCAATCCCCCATTGGCTCCACTGGCCCCTCTCAAAACAGACTTCCAGGTGCCATGCTGGGAGCCCACCCCAGCAAGTCAAAAGTCCGTATGGCCGATGGGGGTGCCTAATCCCCCGTTGGTTACACTGTACCCCCCAAGAGAAAACAGACTTCTAGGTGCCATGCTGGGAGCCCACTCCAGCATGGTTAAAGTTGGTATGGTCGACGGGAGTGCCCAATCTCCCGTTGGCTCCACTGTACCCCATTGCCCCCAAGAAAACATACTTGTAGGTGCCACACTGGGAGCACAACCCAGCATGGCACAGGTCGGTATGGCCGAAGGGGGTGCACAATCACCCGTCGGCTCCACTCCCCCCCCCCAAAAAAAAACTTCCAGCTGCCACATTGGGAGCCCACTCCGGCATGGCAAAAGTCCCGCATACCTGTAAAAAAAAAATGGTCCCTGGTTTACTGTCTTGCTCCTCCCCCAACCCACACCCACCTTCTGCGCACCCACCTTCCCACACACCCCCGACCCCATACTTACCTCTGGAGGCTGGCGCAATGATCTTTGGTGGACCGGGAACAAATCTGCACTTTTCAAAGCCGACTGCAAACTGAAGTAATGCCGGTAAGCTGTATAATGGCATAAATGTTTTTTCTCGGCTGGCCCGGTGGCGCTGAGGGTTGGCCCGCTGGGCGCCACACCCGGCGCCACCGGCGGGCCCATGTTCGGGAATGAGCACGGGTTGCGAGGGTGGCGGAAGAGATGGATTGGCGTCCGGAGGACTGCTCTCCATCTCTGGGGTGGGGATTTGGTCGGCTGGTGCTTGTCTGACCCCAGCGGAGGCTGGGGAGACCGACACCGCATGAGCCACAAGACTAGGGGAAGGCGGGGACGTGGCTGGACGCTTGACTAGTAGCATGCACGGAGCGCGCGCACTCAGTCGCTGGCGTCATTGCACGCCATGGCCTGTCGGGGGAGAAAACAAGAAAAATGGGCCCGGTGGCACAGTGTGGATTCCCTGGTGCCATTCCTGGAGGAGCGCCTCCCTGGCATGGATCGCGTTGTGGTGGGTTGAGTCGCTCCTCAACACCCCCTCCCATGAAAGGTAAGTCGCCCGAGTGCGGAAGGGGGGGTCTGTCCGGAATGGCACCGGGGAACGGGCGGAGTGCGGGGGGTAGCCGGAGTTCGAAAATACCAAAAAAAAAAAGATGTTTTTTTTCAACTTTGGTACATATTTCAGCCATTTTGGGGAATTTTTTCACCAAATTTTCAACATGGCATTTTTGGGGCCCCACCTCATGAACTCAGTCACTGTCATTTTGTTATTCAGTCCCGAAAGATGATTTCACGGTCACTGTGCGGAACCACCTTTCTAGACCGAGTAATGAAAACGAGTGTCACAGTTCATGAAGCAGACCCCCAAAACCCTATGTTGAAAATTTGGTGAAAAAATCCCCCAAAATGACCATTTTACGAGAGGGCATTGCACTTGTAACTTCACAAATTTTTACTATTTTCATTCCAGATTTTCAAAATTGCCATTTTAGCATACCTCCTAATGAGCAGTACAACTGCCATTTTTCACATCTTGCCCAAAATGAGTTTTCGCGCATGTAGCGCACAATGGCACAGTTGGTGTGCAAAATCAATGTTCAGGACAGATTGAGAAAATCACAGTGACGCTGTTCATGAGCAGAGGTCTTAAAATGGCTATGTTGAAAATTTGGTGACAAAAGTCCATAAAATGACTGTGTTACAAGCATGCATTGCGCAGTTTCAACGCACCCTTGTAAGTTCACGAATTTGTAATATTTTCAGTCCAGATTTTCAACACTGGCATTTTTCCACACCTCCTTATGAACAGCACAGCTGCCATTTTTCACACCCTGACCGAAATGTGTTTTAGCACTTCTGGCTCAGAAATACATGGTCGCTGTGGGAAATCAGTGTTAGGGACAAATTAAGAAAATCACAGTGACACCGTTCTTTTTTTTTAAATTAAATAAACTTTATTCATTTTATGGCATATCAACACTCTATAACAGGCATACATCTTTCCAACAGTACTTACATTGGTACAATGGCATGAGTCCTTAACAAGGTAGGTAACAGTACATATATAACGATTCGACAGTTCTGCCATGCATTGAGTACATGGAAAAAAAAAAGGTAACATACTCATGCCTTCCAATCAGCGGTTAAAATACCCCCCCATACTTCCCCGCCACCCGTAATCCCCCCAACCCAACCCTCAGAGCCATATTCGCCTTCCCCAGTGGTGCCATTTTCATTTACTAGGTGAGACTCCAACCCCTTATATCTGTAAAATATGGAATAAAGAAGTCATCTGTGTGAGTCTGTCCAAGAGACGGCCTCCTATGGTTCCTTATGGGGTAACCCTATAGGATATTATTATTCCTTTATCTATTCTTCTCTTCTAATTTGGTTTCCTAGAAACAGGAGGGAGGGAACAGAGTGTAAAAAGCTTCTCTCACCTGGATTTATACAGGGGGAGTTAGCCTCTTAGGCACGCAATTGCCTTTTCCATTCTTAAGTTGTATAGGAGTTCCTTTACCCACTCAAGGTAGGAGATCACATGCTGATCTTTCCAATAGTGAAGGACAAGCCTTTTAACCGACAAAGATATAATGGCCATATGGTACCTCTTCTCCTTAAAAGGGACAGTGGTATAGTACCCCACTATACAAACCTGTGGTGAGAAATGTTCCTGCAACCTCAGTAGTGGATCAGCCCTTTTCTGAATGGCTTTCCAGAGGCAGGCTACCTTGGGTCAGTCCCATAATATATGGAGTAGTGTCCCAGGTTCCTGTTCACACCTAAAGCACATTGAGTTCTGTATCTTCCCCATTCCATACAATTTAGTTGGAGTATAATAGATATTATGCAATAGATAGAACTGTGTTAGTCTTAAGTGGTCATTGGTAATGTATAAACGGACTCCCTCCCAGATTTTATCCCATAAAAAATTATCCTGTGGGAAATTACGCTCCCAGTAACTAGAGCGACCTGATGCCTCCAGATTAGGTTTCCCATGTAACACTGAAACCAGCTGGGATACCATGTGGGGTTGCTTGACACATTCAAGGAGCTCTTGAAAAGGAGGCACCTGTTGCATACTCCATATTCCTGAACCAAACCACTTTATCAGCGCAGTGACACTGTTCAAGAGTGGAGGTCCCAAAATGCCTGTGTTGGCAATCTGCTGTAAAAAATTCCAAAACTAATTACATTATGGGTGTGCATTGTGCAGTTTCTACTCACGCTCGTGACTTCACCAGTTTTTTTAATATTTTCACTCCAGATTTTCAACATTGCCATGTTTTACACCTCCCCATGAACAGTGCAGCTGTCATTTTTCACATCCTGTTCGAAATGTGTTTTCGCACCTGTGGTGCCAAATGGCATAGTCGCTGTGCAAAATCAGATTTCCACTAATGAACTGGTATTGCCACTGTTCATGAGGTGGGGGTCACAAAAACCCATGTTGAAAATTTGGAGTGAAAATACCAATGAATGCCTGGGGCATTAGGGTTTCTAACCATAACGCCCCGCCATGTAGAGACTGACAGTCATCGGGGTGTGACTTGGGACTGTCACCTGTAATGCTCATGCCATTCCACCCCCATCTGCACCCTGCAGGCAGTGACAGGCTTCAAGGTGTGCCTTGGACTCTTCAGCCCCAAAGTTCACCCCATTCTCCTATGCTGCACCTATCTCACCGTATTTCCTTATGGAATGGGGTGAGCATAAGGCCCAAAGACTCCAAGGCACACCATGGCACTTGTCAGTGTCTGCAGGGTAGGGTGTGGTGAAATGGCATGGCCGTTATGCCTGACAACCCAAAGGCACACCCCAATGTCTGTCAGTCTCTGCAGGGTGGTGGTGAGGTTGGCTTCAGTTCAGTACTTCACTGCCATTCCTATTATGCATCTCTCTAACTCCTACACTACCAATGCCAATGCCAGCAAGCAAACATTCGGCATTGAAAAATGCTTGTTTAAAAACCGGGAAACTAGTGACTTAATTTTCTTAACAGCTTGATCTCTGATCTAACCTCAGTTCTTTGGAATTACCTAGGGCCGTATTCCTGCTTACTAATGAACCATTGAACTAGCGGTAGATTTGGATCTACTAAAGAATCAAGCATCTTGAACTTAAGGTGTTTCTTGCAGACTGTGCAAACTTTCGGGGGAAAACAGAGACATTTGGGTTTGACTGGTTTGCCTTGGTCCACATGGTGCAGATCAGTTGAGCCAGTCAAACAGCAAACTGCAGCCCACAGCTAAAATAGTTAACTGGGCAGTGTAAGTCATAAGTAACCTCACTTTCATGTCAGACTCAGTTCGGCAACTCAGCACATGGAGGGAGCTCACTAGCACATTTAGCATTGGGCTCATACCTAGCTTAGGCAGGTATGCAAGAGAATTTAGCTAGAAATAAATACAATTCAATAAATTACCACTAACAACTTAATTTGATTTAACTTTCGTTGGTTTCCATCGGTATCCCCCCCTCTCCCAGAATGAGGCTGAACAAAGGCAGAATTGCCCTTCTTTTCCACTCAACAAACTAAACTAATAAATTAAAAAATAGCCATAAACATATTTAAAAAAGGCCAACATTTCAATTTTAATTCAGGAAATCACACAAACAAAAGCCAGCAGTGCTGCAGCAGTTAATATGTCTAACTTTATTTGGCAAAAGGAAAGGCAAGAGCAACAAAACTGTCTTAGGTGAGCAGTGCACTGAAAAGCAGCAGGCCTTTGAGACCAGGGGCTTGCTTGGAGTGAGAATTGGGAGGGAAGGTAATGTGCTTGGGAAGTGGGCAGCAGGGAAATTATGTGGTGGCAGTCTGCCATTGCCTTACAGCCCAAAACAACCATATGTTTTGCAAGACGCTAAAGGAGTCAGACTTGACTGCATCATGATTTTTTTTCAGAATAAGCAGGGTATGGAACAGAGATACTGAATAACTAATTAAGGAGTTACTGGGCAGTAAATAGCTAGTGGGTATGTGTTGGCAGCATGGCAGTGGCCATGTGCCCACATCATAAAATACTTTTCCGTTTCTACACTAGAAGAATAAGGACTGCTGCATGTTTTTCATAACTGCATTTTTTAAAGATTAATTTGTGCACATGGTACAGCAAAGACCTCTGAGGCTTGCAGCTAGGGTATTGTATAGCAAGTGGTTGTCAGTTGGCAGCCTGCCAGTTCCCAGTTGCTACTAGTTGACACTTTAGTGACATCCTATAAAAATAAAATAAAGAAGATTCTTCTTCTTCCTTTCTTTACACTCCTAGCTTCCTGAGGTTGCTCCTGTAGCATTGTGCATGCCCTCCTGAGCTGTACTAGTGAGGTGTAATAAGGCCAGTGGGCAGTAAGTGGGTGTCACCTGGAAGCTTGGCAGTTCTCAGACACTGCTAGTTGGCAGTTTTGTAGCATCCTGTAAAAATATACAAAAAACATTTTTGTCTTCCAGTTTTCATGATTCCAACTTCTTGAGGTAACTCCTTTAACATTGTATGTGTTCTCCTGAGCTGTGCTAGTGTAGCATGATCTAGGTAGTGGGCATTCCTCGGATGCCCAGATTTTTCGTTGACACCATCCTACCCTCCTCCTCCTCTTGCAGCACCTCCCTCTTCTTGGGGTTGGTCCATCTTCCCTAAAGTGCCTTTGGTCTTGAGGACCTCATCCCTGTGACACCGTGAGAGGCTAGAACTCTTTCTTAAGGATTCCTGCATCTTTGTGGCACCCCTGCTGGGTGGCTTTGCCTGTAGCAGGGACTGATAGAATGTAAGCCAAAGAACAGACAAGTAGCACAAGCAATCATATACTGCTACTGCTACTTACCGTAGTCTTCCCATTCAATTCTAATGATACCTTCATATGAGCCCAATGATCACTTGAAATTATGTTTTTAGGCTTCAGTAAGTATTCCATAATGTATCACACAGAAAAAAATGTTAACTGTTAACAGTACTGGGATTACACAGAAGTTAGGTTAGTAATTTAGATAAAGAACCATGTAAGTAAAAGGACATGGAAAGTATGACTTAATGATTTTGAATCAGAGAAAGTTAAGATATCCAGTGGCATGTGCTGGGCCCACTACTGATTAATACAGTACATACTGTAAGTGGGTTATTAAATCTGTGTACAGCACAAAACAAGGAGAAGAAGCATATAGTGATGTAGGATCTAGAAGTATGTAAATGGATTTATAAAGAACTGCAGAATGAGCAAATTGCTGGGACATGAAATTTACTGAAGGGTAGAGCACAGAGCTGTACTTGAGAAGAATAACTACAGGGAAAGCTATTACGTGAATGGTGTAGCATTAAGGAAGGTCAAAGAGGAAAGGTCAATGGAAGTTATAATATCTGATTTACACAGGAATGCCAGTGCTAAACACCTTCAAGGAAAGCACCACAAATGTTCAAAAGAGGAACTTTGCAAGCAGGTCCAGGTCAGTAATGGCCCCTATATATAGAATATGAAAGACCTCAGCTACAGTACTACTGCCAGTTCTGGAACCCATTTCATAGGAAGGCTACAGATCCTGTAGATTACAAAAAGTCCAAAAAAGAGCAACTGGAATGATACTAGGAGAAGACATCATGAAATTCAGAGATACTCTTAATACCCTAAACATGTTCACTTTGGAACAAAGGCAGATAAGAAGAAACTTGATTATTTGGTATGGATTCTTAAATAAGCTGTCACAAGGTCTCTGGACCAGGGGAAGCCAGTGGATGTCCTGTACCTAGACGTCTCCAAGGCTTTTGACTTGGTGCCACACCATGGACTATTGGAGAAGCTGAGGAGCTTGGAGTTGGGGAAGAAGATACTAGGGTGGGTTGGGAATTGGTTAACGGATAGTTATCAGAAAGTGGTAGTTGGGGGTGAGGCCTCGTTTCCCAGAAGGGTTGTTAGTGGGGCCCCCAAGAATCAGTGTTGGGGCTGGTCCTATTTAACGTGTTCATCTTAGACATCAGGGTTGGACCTAGGAGTAGGCTGAGTCTGTTCACAGGTGACTCCAAACTGGGAGCAGCGGTAGACAAGGAGGAGGGGAGTAGGATGCTGCAAGAAGACTTGAAGACACTTGAAAGGTGGTCCCACACTTGGCAGCTGAGGTTCAATGCCAAGAAGTGCAGTGTACTCCACTTGGGGGACAGGAACCCAGGGTACAACTACGGTCTCAGAGGGGAAAAGCTGGCAGTCTCCAGGGTAGAAAAGGATCTTGGGGTGGCAATAGATCCCATAATAAATAACTCTGAGCAGTGTAGGACGGCAGCTGCGAAGTCGAATAGGATGCTGGGGTGCATAGCCAGGGGGATAACATCAAGGAGGAGAGCGATCCTTCTGCCCCTGTACAGCTGCTGGTAAGGCCGCACCTAGAGTACTGTGTGCAGTTTTGGAGCCCATACTTGAGGAAGGATTTTGCCTTTCTTGAGAGGGTCCAGAGGAGGGCATCAGAGGTGATTCACAGTCTGAAGGATCTGTCCTATGAGGAGAGACTACAAGATTTGAACATGTACTCCCTGGAGGAGAGGAGGGATAGGGGGATATAATAGAGGTCTTTAAATATTTGAAGGGGATTAACTGGTTTAGCTCTGATGGACTGCTCCAGTTGAGGAAGGACAGAGCCATGAGGGGACATAGCCTGAGTTTGCAGTACTATCGAAAGGCTTAACCTTCACACCAGATCCTCAGCTATTACATTTAAACTATTTGTAGACCTTAATAAATTCTTCAGAAAAATAAGTGAAAACTTTTTTTCACTCCAACAAAACATGGGATTTAAAGAACAGGAATCCACTGAACAACTGGAGAGCAAAAGTTCAAAATGTGGCAGCTCTGGTTAGCTGTTTGGGGGAAAATGTTTGGCTCCATGTGCTGTCATGCTCAGTATGCTTCAAAACAGGTATGCACTAATCAGCACAACTATGTGCCATGCGGCTGAGCAGAAGGCAACACATGGTTTTGGAATGCACTAACCCCAACTGGCCCAGTGTGTGGGATCTGTGCATAGGGAGGGGCCAGCCAGGAGGTGGACATAGGCTGGACAGAAGCCCAGTGTGGTCTTGGAGTGAACCCCCTATCTGCATGGGGCCTTGGTATATAGCAGTCCATCTAAGGACTGCACTGTCCCAGAGGCAGTGACGTGTTTTTATTTAAAAATTAACAAAAGTGTCATGGTAGGCACCTTTAACACAAATGTCTACAGCACAAAAGATGGCAGGGGCCCATTGTTATGTACCATTTTAGTGCCTTCTCACTCATATGGGGGGTGTGCCCTTCAGTTATGGCAGTCCTCTGGCTGATGTACCAGAAACCACATGACTCAGTGCCAGCAGTCTGCTTATGTGCCACACTTTGCTAGCTGACACCCCCCCTTCTCCGCTCACAGCCCCAACTAGCTACACATGTGCAACAGTACAAGCATAATCAGGGCTTGGGAGGTACATATGGTGGGGAATGGGATGTAAGTGCATCCCATGGTGTCCTAAAGACTCACGGGTGCACGTAGCTTTGTCCTATGCATCACTTATATTGTCATGCATTGGGACAAATTTCAGTAGTGACTAGGGTCCATAATGTGGAATCAAGAGGCACAAGATGATGTTAATATTCTGGAGATGGATATGGAAGAGGGTTACAGTGGGTCACAGAATTTGAAGCCATTACTGGTGGGTCCACATGATGAAAGGAAATTTGCCTCAGACCATTTACAACTACAATAACTGATTTTGAAGATTTCAGAAAAAACAAAAATGATCGTACTGTACAAATCTATGCAAAAATGCAACAATCAGCTGCTCTGCTAACTTTTCAAAAAACAGTCCTCAGTGAGGTAGAGGAGCATCTTAACAACAATTGGAGAAGATCTAGTCTCAATTTAACAACACAAGAGAAGACAGCTCTACAAGAAATTGGTAAAATGGGAAGACTGGAAGAGCCTTTCAGTCTTTTTCTGCCATCAATTTCTATGTAAGAATGTGAAGAATTCAAAAACTATAGAATTAAGCATGGATGATAAGGAAGGTCAAATTATAATCCAAAATAAATGTGATTATGAATCAGAGATAAATCATCATCTTCAAAATAAAATCATTTCAGATTGTTGAATTCCAATCCAACATCAGCCTTGAAAAAGAAGCTAGATAACCTTATGGATTTAGCACTGGAAAATAATTGGATCAACATTTCCAGAAATGCATAAGAATCTCCAGTCCTGCCTACTGTGGGTGCCTATAGTATCTGGAACTGGATTATCACTGAAAAGCTTTCCACATTTGCTGATTGTTTTCTTAAAAAGATGATAGGTCTTTCCTCTTACATTAGGAACACCAGGGGATGCAGGAGACCTTCAAGAATTCCATACAGCAAACAAGATAAAATCGATGGGGCTCAGGCTCAGTTCTGCACCAGCAAAATGTCATACCAGACTAGTAGGAAAAGAGTGTGCAAAAAGAAGTAACCAGGCACACTAAGTTGCTGCTCAGTTTTTACTGAGCAAATAACAAAATGGACATAAAGCAAGATACAAGCCCCAGCGCTTCGAGCCTGTGTGGACTCTTCACCAGGGGGAGGGGTGACTATGGCAGCAGCCAATACATTTAAGGGCTGTGATTAAACAGACAGTATCCAAAAAAAGCAAATGTAAAAAAAGTGCACAAGCTTAAATCTGCTTAAAAAGATTGGATAAAAACATATATAAATACGCAAACAATGGGCCTTATGCACAAAAAAAAGCCTACATGCCATAACCCTAAGTGTGAATGCCACTCAGTGGGGGTCCCACAGACCCCCCATAGCATTCACAAACAGTGCACAAGTCTTCAGCGTGGTGGATCCCACTACCACATGGGCAGCAACACACTGGGAGTGGACAAGAGGGGGAGTGTTGGGGGCGTGCCTGCACTACATGCCATGCACAAAGGTGCGCTATGCATGGGGGAGTGTAGGTTGGCACAAGATATGGCATGGGGACCCTGCCACAAATGACCTACATGCCGCACAGACACAGAACCCTGCCTGGTTCCATAGGCAGTAGCCCTCCCCCCAGCAACAGAACCCCCGTCCCATCCCATGTACCATCCCACCCCCCCAACACACAGTAGTGCCTCGTACCCAGGCACATAAATGGCAATCCCAACACACTGGAGCCCTGTCCCCATACATTCATGTGAGTAGCCCCCCACTCACAGCAGCCTTGTCCCCGTTCCAGTAAAAGGCACCTCCCCAACACACTGGTGCCCTGGCCCCGTTATGGAATATGTTAACCACCCCAACACAGTGGAGTCCCATCCCCATTGCAGCAAATGTCAACCCCCCCAAACACACACAGGTGCCCCATTCCCTGTCTGCATGTGTAACAACCCACCAACCCCAATCCCAGCACCCCTGCCCCATCACCCCCCCACGGCACTGACAGCACTACCACCTATCCCCCATACCTGAATGTCAGTGCCGCAGCGATCTATGGTGAGAGGCACAGCCCTCCGCACACCTCCTTGGCTGCCCACTGTCCAACTGATGCTGGGGGTGCAGCACTATAAATAGGCAGCACACTCCCAGCATCACTTGGATGTCCAGCAGCCAAGGAGGTGTGTGGCAGGATGTGCTGCTGGCCGTCCATAGCTGCAGCACCAACATGCAGGTACAGGGGTGGTGTTGTCAGTGCTGCAGGGGTTGGGGGGGCTACTGTTCATCAATGAGCAGGCTGGAGTGCTGGGATCAGGGGTGGTCGGGCATTGTTTTACATACATGGGTCCTTCACATTGGGGCCCCAGTTGGGGATTACATCACATAAGAGAGGGGCACAGAAGAGTGCAGGACGGTCAGCACCTATGTGTACAGGGCACTGCTGTGTGGTGGGAGGAGGGTGAGTTTACATATATGGACCATTATGGGGCACTGCTGTGTGGTGGGGGAAGGTGGGCTTCTACATACAGATGGGGACAGAGCAATGATGTGTGCTGGGGTGGGTGGGTTGGTATAGGGGACTGAGGTAGGTGTACAGTTTTGTTGGGGGGACGTCTGTACATTAGGCGTGACGTGGTGCCATGGGGGTGGGTAACAGGCAGGGGGGGACCACTAGCTAATGTGGTCTGCTAATTTGTTGCCAGGGGTTCTGCATTAGCTATTCATGCACCCAGGCCTACGCCTTCTTGCGCAGGGGATCCACTCTGGGACCCAGGTTGGGCATCCCATTGGCTACCTGCCTGGGTTATCTACTCTGCCCTGTCTGCCCTCCTTGCACCTGTGCACTGGAGGGGTGGAGCCATGGACAGGTACCCCGCAGGTGCATGCAGTAGTGATTACCACACACCCTGCACCTGTCTGGAGCCGCGGAGCTATGCGGGTGGCTACGCACCTCTGGCATATACTTCCTGCCCAGTCATGCATAAAGCCCATTAATAGAACAGGCTAGTGAATTAATTTAGTTGTAAGGAAGCATAATAATAGTAATTATATTTAAATACATTTAATGCATACAGTGCTTAAATAGCATCTATGAATTATAATTAATCAGAGATGACAAGAGAGCTTCCATTTAGACATCAATTTCAGTGGTAGATCCAGGCCACCTAATGGAGAGAAGACAAAAGAGCAATAATGAATAAACATATTCATCACAAAAAAGGGGGGGGGGGGCAAATGACCCAAATAGTAGGAGGTCAGCAGGGCAAGACATATAAACATCAAGGAGAGTACAGAATGGACACAGTTTCTCAGAGATACTAACTAAACCAAAAAGAAACACTTTTTTAATTCCTAGTAATTCATTTAGAGCAGAGAACTCAAGAAACTCAAAGAACTCAAAAACTATGTATAAGCAGGAGGTCAAAAGGTCAAACAGGTTGGTAAATAAGGGTTCATATAAAAAGGCATAAAAAAGCATCAAAGGCAAAGAAAGTAAAATAAAAAAAAAAATCCAAAAATACAGTACAATTACAGAAATGGCAAAATGTCCCAAACATCATTTAGGCCTTTTGGGTAGAGAGCCCCTAACAGATAAATAAGTCTACTTTCCCTTTGTAGAAGGGTGTTGTGTCTGTTTCCCCCTTGTGGGTTAAGGGGTACATGATCAATAGCCATGAGCTGGAACAGGTTCACATTTTGGTGATGATTTAAGCACCAGTAGGTCCCTACTGGGGTGTTACAACACCCATGTAAAATGGAGCATACATGCTCCTGAATCCATTCTTTTGAACTGCATGTTGTCATTCCCAGATACACAGTTGGACAGTCACACAATAATGCATAGATAACATGAGTGGTGCGACAAGTAATCAAGTACTTAATCTCTATCAGGATGCCATTTGTGGGGCTGGTAAAGACTGCCACGTTGCATGTATTTACAAAAGTTGTAATTACCACAATGATGTGAACCAAAAGTGCCTAGTGGTAACATAGGTTTTGGGGCAACATTGCCAGGGGTAAAATTACTTCTAACTACCCTGTCCTAAATGCTTTTGCATTTTCTATAAACTTGGGGAGTTACCAATAATACCATTCAAATCAGGATCAGCATCTAAGATGTGCCAAAAACGTTTCAGAGTTAAAGCAATTTTGGGCGTGACAGAATTCAATTCCATGATAAAACTGATTGTTTCCTTATTTTTTGGTTTCAACAATGTAGAACAGTCTTGGGTTAAAGCAGAATCAGTAGCTCCTGTAAAATAGTGGCATCATAACCCCTCTGTGATAGCCAAGCTGTAAAGTCCTCTGTATGGTTTTCAAAAGCGGGTATTTTTGAACAGTTTCTTTGAAATCTCAGATACTGTCCCTTAGGGATCTCCTAAAAAGGTGGGGTGGGAGATAACTATCAGCCTTCAAAACAGTATTACCAGATAAGTGCTTCCGAAACTTTTGTATACAAATTGTGCCATCTGTGGTGTCATGCAGTCTAAGGTCCAGAAAAGTAACAGTATCTGGATCAATCGTATTGGTAAGGCAAAGATTCCAGTCATTTTGGTTTAAACTACTTAACAGAGAAACATAGAAACAGACTTTGATGGCAGATAAGGACCACTTCTCCCATCTAGTCTGCCCATTTCCCTACCTATTGGATAAGCTGCAGATTCTAGTTAACCAACAGCCTACTTCTTCCTACCCCCACCAGAATTGCCTTATGTCTGGCCCATGCATTCTTGAATTCCCCCACTGTTGTTGACCCCATGACCTCCTCAGGAAGGCTGTTCCATGCATCTACCACCCTCTCTGTGAAAAAATACTTCCTCAAATTGCCCAAGCCGTCCCCCCTCTGTCTTCAAATTGCGTCCCCTTGTTCTTGCACATCTCTTTTTCTGAAATATGCTACCCTCTTGGACTTTGTTGATTCCCTTGAGGTACTTGAAAGTTTCTATCATGCCCCCCCTCTCCCTCCTTTCCTTAAGGGTATACATGTTAAGCTCCTTAAGTCTCTCTTCATATGGCTTCTGTTGCAGACCCTGCACCATTTTAGTTGCCATCCTCTAGACTGCATCCATCCTGTCTATGTCCTTGTGGTGATGAGGTCTCCAGAACTGCACACAGTACTCCAGATGTGGTCTCACCAACTGTCTGTACAGAGGGATAACAACTTCCTGTTTTCTACTGGTGGTGCATCTCCCTATAAATCCCAGTATCCCTCCAACCCTCCTTACTGCCTTCTCACATTGCTTGCTTATCTTTAGGTCATCTGATGTGACTACCTCAGGTCCCTATCCATTTTTATGTTTGCTTACATGCATGTGTAAGAAACATAGTGCCATCGTACGAGTTTTCTAGAGGTGTGTCAGCCTCTTCCAATTCAGTCAGCGTGTTTGCAGGCGTGGTCGCAGTGCGCCAATCACTGCTGCAGCTGTCTATGACAGCAGGAAAATGCAGTGGCATACAGTTGAAAGGGAGAGCTCCGCTTGAGTGAGCAGAGCTCTCCCCCCCCACACACACACGCAAGCACGCATATTGCGTGCTGATGCACTCCCTCCCACCTCACGCACACCGTGGCCGGCGGGGTGCTCAATTCCCGCTGGTTCCACCCCTCAACAACAGTGTCCAGGTGCCACGCTGGGAGCCCACCCCAGCGTGGCAAGAACTGTCATAGCCAACGGGGTGCCCAGTCCCCCATCGGCTCCATGGCTGCACGCCCCCCCCAAAAAAGCTTTCCATGTGCCACGCTGGGAGCCCACCCCAGCATGGCAAAGCATGTTATGGCCGACAGGGAGTGCCCAACCCCCCATCAGCTCCAGCCGCCCCAAACAGCCTTTCCAGCTGCCACGCTGGGAGCCCACCCCAGCGTGGCAAACGTCCCGCATCGTCTAAAAACCTGTAAAGAAGAAAACCTTCCCTCGCAGTCTCCCCCCCCCACAACCCGCACCCACCCACTGCGCACCTGCCTCCTCACACCTCTCACCCCATACTTACCTCCGCCTGTTCGCGACGATCATCGGTGGACCAGGAACACGTCTGCACTCTTCAAAGCCAACCGCGAACTGAGGAAATGCCGGTAAGCTGTATAATGGAATAAATAGGGTTTTTCAACTTTGTTGCATATCTCAGGCATTTTGGGAATTTTGGGGCCCATATTTTCAACATGGGTTTTGGGACCCTCCTCGTGAATTCTTGCACTGTCACTTGGCGTTGTCGGGCCCGAAGGGTGATTTCGCAGTCACCGACTGAATCACCTTTTGGGACCTATTAATGAAATGACACTGCCAGTGTTCATAAGGTGGGATCTCAAAAGCCTATGTTGGAAATTTGGTGAAAAATTCTAAAATGACTTGTTTTATTAGCGCTGCTGCAGTTCCTATGCACGCTCGTAAGTTCATGAATTTTCAATATTTTCACTCCAGATTTTCAACACTGCCATTTTGCCACACCTCCTTATGAGCAGTACAGCTGTCATTTTCCACATCTCACCCAAAACGTGTTTCCGCCCATGTAGCGCACAATGGCTCAGTTGGTGTGCGAAATCAATGTACGGGACACACTAAGAAAATTAAAGTGACACTGTTCATGAGTAGAGGTCTTAAAATGGCTATGTTGAAAATTTGGTGAAAAAATTCCTAAAAATGACTGTTTTACGAGCGTGCGTTGCGCAGTTCCTACGCACACTCGTAAGTTCGCGAATTTTCAATATTTTCTATCCAGATTTTCAACATTGCCATTTTACCACACCTCCTTATGAGCAGTACAGCTGTCATTTTTCACATCTCACCCAAAATGTGTTTTCGCCCATGTAGCGCACAATGGTGCATTCGGTGTGCGAAATCAATGTACGGGACAAATTAAGAAAATCACAGTGACACTGTTCATGAGCAGAGGTCTTAAAATGGCTATGTTGAAATCTGGTGGCAGTCCAAAAATGACTGTTTCTGACCGTGCGTTGCAGGATTCCTACGCCCGCTGGCAAGTTTGCGATTTGTAATGTTGCACACCAGATTTTCAACAGTGCCATTTTACCGCACTTCCTTATGAGCAGTACAGCTGCCATTTTTCACATCTCGCCCAAAATGTATTTCCGTACATGTAGCGCACAATGGTACAGTCGGTGTGCGAAAGCAAAGTTTGGGACAGATTAAAAAAATCACAGTGACACTGGTCATGAGCAGAGGTCTTAAAATGTCTACTGTATGTTGAAAATATGGTGACAAAACTCCATAAAATGACTGTGTTACAAGTGAGCATTGCACAGTTTCCACGCACCCTCATCAGTTCATGAATTTGTAATATTTTCAGTCCAGATTTTCACCAGTGGCATTTTTCCACAGCTCCTTAGGAATTGTACAACTGTCATTTTCCACAACATGGCCGAAATGTGTTTTCACACTTTCAGCGCAGAAATGCGTGGTTGCTGTGGGAAATCATTGTTCGGGACAGATAAAGAAAATCACATTGACACTGTTCATGATTGGAGGTCCCAAAATGCCTGTGTTAACAATCTGCTGTAAAAAAATCCCCAAACTAGTTACATTACGGGTGTGCGTTGCACAGTTTCTACGCACGCTCGTGACTTCACCAGTTTTTTCAATATTTTCACAGCAGATTTTCAACATTGCCATTTTTTACACCTCCCCATGAACAGTACCGCTGTCATTTTTCACTTCCTGTTCGAATGTGTTTTTGCACCTGTGGTGCCAAATGCCGTAGTCGCTGTGCAAAAGCAGTTTCGGCTAACAAACTGATATTGCCACTGTTCAGGAGGTGGGGGTCACAAAAAAACCATGTTGAAAATTTGGAGTGAAAATACCAATGAATGCCTGAGGCGTTAGGGTTTCCGACCATAACGCCCCACCCTGTAGAGAATGACAGGCATCAGGGGTGTGACTTGCGATTCTTGCCTGTAATGCTCATACCACTCCACCCCACCCACCCTAGCCAGTGGGAGGCATCAAGTTGTGCCTCGGACTCTTGGGCCCAAACTTCACCCCATTCTCCTATACCACACCCATCTCACCGTATTTCCTGATGGAATGGGTGCGCACATAAGGAGCCAAAGACCCCAAGGCACAGTGACACTTGTCAGTGTCTGCAGGGTAGGGTGTGAGTGAAATGGCGTGGTCGTTAAGCCTGATGACCCAAGGCACACCCAATGCCTGTCACTCTCTGCAGGGTGGTGGTGGGGTTGGCTTCAGTTCAATACTTCGCTGCCATTCCTATTATGCAGCTCTGTAACTTCTGCACTACCAATGCCAATGCCAGCAAGCAAACATTCGGCATTGACAAATGCTTGTTGTTGTTGTTAATACCCCCACTGTGTACTCTTCCCTGGGTTTATGTTTGCCAGGTGCATTAATTTGCACTTCTTTGCATTGAATGTAATACTTAAGAAAGCATCTGCTTCAGACTGTGTGCCCCCATGCACAAAATGTCAATATCACGTCCCCAGTACTTAATCCGATCATGGTACTTGTTTACACAGTGGTTGAAGATGGCAACCTCCTCCCACCAACCCAAAAATAGACTGGCGTAGGAGGGCACCATTGCTGACCCCATGGCTGTTCCACAAACCTGCAGGTAAAACTTGGACTTAAAAGTAAAAAAAAAATACTAGTCAAAACAAGCTTGAATAACAAAATCAGGGTTCAAAATGCCTTCACTCTGAGACATATCCATAAAGAACTGAACCGCATGAAGTCCCAGGTGATGTCTGATGCTGGTTTAAAGTGATTCGACATCAGTAGTCAACCATATGGAACCAGCATCAATGGTTTGCTGTACAAAAGTCTCCAAACCCACCACAGTATCTCTGAGGTGGGAAGATAGATGCACCACCAAGGTATATAAAAAGCCATCCAGAAATCTGGACAGGTTTTCTGTTAGGGAGCCCACCCCTGAAATAATAGGCCATCCTGGCAGTGTCTGGGGGTCCTTGTGTACCTTTGGTAAGAGACAGAATGTGGGGACAACTGGAAATTTCTGAAACAGGTACCTGTACTCCTGTTCAGTAATCACTGTTCAGGACTTGTAAGAGAGCAAAAATTCATTAAGTTTACTTTTATACAATAGTGTACTTTCCCATCTAACAGTCTATAGTTCTCAGTTTTTTGAATTTGGCATTGTGCTTCCAGCAGGTAGTCTATAGTGTTGAGAACTACCACCTGTCCCCCTTGTATCTGCCAGCTTTACAGCAATGTTCTTCACCTGAGACAGTTTCTTAAGAGCTTGGGCCTCCTCCTTGGTGACATTTCCATGTGAACTAAAGTTAGTAGTTGTCAAAATCTTATCCACTTCCTGGCAAATGAGCCTTTCAAAAGTTGAAACTGTTGGCGAGATGTATTTCCCTGGGTAGAAGACTGAAGTGGATTGTAAAACTGTCTATTCCAGATGGTTTCAGAGTTAACGCTTTCAAAATTATTCAAGGCCCACTCCGAATCCTAACTTCCCGGCAGCAGCTTTGGTTCAAATCCCTCTGATATCACTATTCTCAACTGGAAAAGACGCTATTGGAGTCTGGTTTCAATAAAAGTCATACGGGATTTACATTGATGTAATTGGGCAGATCTTGATTAAGCTTTGCTTCATACAGTACATCAGTCAATCATGGTCAGGGCCTACAGTTGGTACAGTTCTTGTTTAAAAATAATTCTGGAAATCATTCTTAATACTCGGTGGATGCAACCTCACCTAGTGGCTATAAATTTGACCCATATAATAGAAATTGTTTTGGCTTTTCCACCAAGAAATCCTGACTGGAGAAATCTATCATCTTTCCATATGAATTTCAATTCTGCAATGTGTATCATCCCATATGGCTGTTTTTCAACTTCATATTTTTTGTAACGTGTTATTTCAGCTACCCTCCTAGATAACCATATAACCATCACAGTTGCTGTTGTATCTGATTTCACATTGTGGCTTAATTCTTCTCAGAATGGAATGGCATGCCCTTTTTCTATTCAGTCTTTCTTTTCCATTTCTCAAAGTTTTCACTGATTTCATCAGTCATATGGTCTTGCTGCATGCCATTAGGTTGTTCACTGAGCTCTGGCTTCAAGAACTACTATCTGTTCTGAAAGACTAATGTCCCTCAGCAATCTTCCAGATTTATCCAATTGTAACAGCTCCAGCAGTAAAAAGCCATCATTGATTTTTACAGTTTTATTTTACTGTGATAATCAAACTACTGTAAACATACAAACATAGGCAATGTTGGCAATAAAAGACCATTGGTCCATTTAGTCTGCCCAATTTTACCCTTCACTACCCAGTCAACCTATTGTCAAGACAGGGCTTTAGCTCTTGCCTCCCCACTAACTCCCTACCTTCTGACTACCCCCTTGAGTGACAATTAAGTCCTTTACTCTGCCCCAGCTGTGCTTGAATCCATTATTGTTTTTGCATCCACCACCTCTACCAGTAGGCTGTTCCACTGCTCAACCACTCTCCCCGTAAAGTAAATGTTTCTCACATCACTCCTGAATCTCCTTCCCCACACCACCACCAATAAGCTTCCACTCATGTGGCCTGGTTTTCAGTTTGCCATTCTTGCCCAATAGTTTCTCACAGTTTACCTGATTCATTCCATTCAGGAACTTCAAGGTCTTTATTATGTTACCCTTCTCCTTTCTGGCCACCAGTGAGTGAATATTCAGTAACCTGAGTTGATCCTTATAGGATCTTCCCTGTCGGTCCTGAATCATTTTGGTTAAGCTATGCTGTACCAGCCTGTCTCTGTCTTCCCTCAGGTGGGGACTCCAGAGCTGAGAACAATATTCCAAACGGGGTCTCAACAGTGATCTATAGAGAGGTAGTATTACCTTTTTCCTGCTACTACTAAAACCCATCCTATACACCCCAAGATTCTGGTTGTCTTGTAACATTGGATAGTTTCTTTTATGGAGTCACTTGTGATAACTTTCAGGTCCCTTTCCTCTGAAGTAGTACTCAGTTTAACCCCTCCCATCCTGTATTCCATTCTTATTCCTAAGGTTCTTGTTCCTTATGTGTACTACCTTGCACTTTTCGGAATTGAATTTTAACTGTCAAACCTTGGACCACCTCTCTAACCTTTGCAAGCCCCTCAGCAACTCCATTATCTCCTTCTTGCTGTCTACCCTGCGACATAGCTTAGTGTTATCGGAGACACACCTTACCCTGTGTTCTTCTACCTATGTCACAGATGAACATACTGAAAAAGACTGGTCCCAGGACTGAACTTTATGGAACCCCACTCACAACCTCCCTTCCCCCCAATTTGACTTTGTTTACCATCACACTCTGCTGTCTTCCTCCCTAACCAACTGCCTACCCATCTCACTAGATCCTTCTCTACCTCCAGATCCTGTAATTTCTTCAGTAACCTTCTGTGTGGCACTGAGTTGAATGCCTTGCTGAAGTTGAAGTAGAGTAAATCTATTGCTTGCCTCATATCAAGCGCCCTTGTTACCCAGTCAATAAATACTATCAGGTTGGTCTGACAAAACCTCCCTTCCACAAACTTGTGCTGCTTACCATCATGTAGCTCATTTCTCTCCAGGTGGTTCACTTGGTCCTCTTTGACTAGTGTCTCCATCAGTTTACCTGCAATGGAGGAAAGACTGACAGAACCTGTAGTTTCTCAAGTTTATCCTGTCACCTTCCTTTTGGAGTAGCACCACATCCACCACCCTCCAGTCTCTCAGAACAACCACTGACTGTAGTGAGGTATTGAACAGCCCTGCCAGCTTTCTTCTCAAGTCCTTGAAAAGCTGCACTTCACAGTTGTCTCAGACAAAGAACTTGAGAATGCAGTCTTATAACCATAAGAGACACAGTAACGGTACATATAAACAGCTATTATAAAACAATGTCTGGAAATGTAGTGTTCTAATTGACTGATTCACATTCTAACATGATATGTTGAACTTTTTGAACTGCAGCTATAAAAACATTACTTTATAAAAAGAACATTTTCATTTTATAATGGCATTAATGAATTCCAGGGGCTGGGTTAACTTCATTAATCTAACCCAAGTGCATTAGCTTTTCCGCATGACCCCTTAGGGTTACATTAACCAATGTTAAACCAACATCTAACCCCAACATCTAATTACAGTATATCTTAATGCTTAAATATTACTTTCCACGTAATCAGACTACTCAGTTGCTAAACTTCATGCTATGAATCATACATCCAAAATCCTATTGCTGTAGTCCATCAAGTCCACAGTTTGCTTCTTTTAACTCAGCCTGGAGGGAAGGTAACCTCAGACCTTGGATACCCACAGGTTTTCTTCTTTTGGGTTTTCTTTCTCCTCCAGGCCAGCCATCAATTATGCTGTGATTTGGAGGAGGTGAAGCTTTGGTCATGTTTCTCTCTGGTCACTTGGGATGGTGGCCTCACATTCTCAGTTTCCCTTCTTAAGGGATCTTGCTCCTCTGGCACCCCTCCAAGAGGATGGAAAGTCTCATCAAAGACCAGCCATATAAAACAATATCAGCATAAGTACAAAACACATGTCTGCTGATCCAGTGAATTGAGAAGGCTCTGCATCAGGTTCAGTGAGGATGAACAGCTTGCTCTGTATACCAAATACCCAATTTAAACACAAGCCTAACTCCATTTGGGGCTCTTGTGTTCGTGCCTTCAACCTCCCCTCCATCTCCAGCACTTTTCTTTGGGGCCAGGGGATGATGGCCTTCGCATTCTTATGTAACCCCCCTGCAAATGGGGGTTCCCAAAAGACTTCCAGGAGCTTGCTTGAATGCTCCAAGACTGAATGGTGTTTGGCGTTTAAGCCATTTATCAGTGAGTGTTTTTAGAGCCTCTGGTACTGTCTCTTTAAGAGCTGTCTGCTTGCAGACATAATTAGTTTGTATGGGGGGACTGTGTGTTTCTCTGTTTGAGTACCACTCGAACTGCTGCCAATTCACTCCATTTTTGCAGTCACTAGGAGTGCAAAGGAACCTATCTGAAAGATGTAACTGTTTGCCAGAAATAATTTAGAGTAATAATGAAAATACAGTTTGTCTAACCTGCTTTCTTTGCAGTCAGAACTGTGTTTGCCTACTTCCCATTCTAGTTTTGAACTGCTGAACTGGACCAATCAGTGTGGGGTAAGCTATCTCTAAAATGGTGCCTTGGACGAATCAGAACTTGGACTCATAATCTGAGCCAGCCACAAGAGGATTGTATGGGCAGTGACTCTGGGAGATGTAGTTTAGACTTGAGCCTTTTGGACCAACAGCAGCAGTCTATTGTGAGTGACAGCCAATCCAGTCAAGAACTGGGAGGAACTCAAAGGAAGTGCCGGTTTTGTCTGTTGGAGTTTCAGTTTAGATCTGGCAGTGAAGGGGAAAGAAACCCTGTGCTCCTTCAGTGCACAGTTTCAGTCAAAAATGTGTGTAAGGTCCAGAGTTCCGTCTGCAGCTTGTGTAACTGCTTGTTAGGACTGAATCGTCCTGTGAAAAGAATCAAAGGATCTCTGAAGAGTAGAAACCAGGCTCACCCTGTAGAAGACTGGAGAAATTGTTGAATTGCACTCGGTCTGTCAGGAACTGAATCTGCTGTGTGTTCTCCCGGGTATTGTGCAGTAATTGCGATCTGGATAGAGAAGCAGCCTGCCTGGTATAGTACTTTCTTTTTACCATATATATGTGTGAAGAGTCTCGTGGAGCTCAAGAGTAGCCCTGCTGACGTTGAAGGACCCTATCTTGTTTGGAGGTCGTGAGTACTAATTCAGGGTCGCTCCCTGTTGAATTGCCACATTAAATCCAAATGGAATCACTGTACTGCTGACTGTTTAAACTAATTTTCTTTTCACTGTGTGAAAGGGCCCTACCAGCTGCCACGGTTTGGACTAGCCACTAGGGCTTGGGTACCCAGGGACAGTAACTGGTAGGGATAGGCCTGTGCACAGAGCCATAGGTAGATAGTAAAGTGATAAGCTAATTAACCTGATTTCCCTGTCCTTGTTATATCCCCTAAATAAATCAGAGCTGCTTGTTTCAGCAAAGTTATACTGCCTGAGGTATTTGTCTATGTTAAAGTACTGTACTGTGATTGTTGCACTGTATCTTATTTCACAGGAGGTCCCAGTGCGGAACTAGTCCTGGGGTAAGTGTATACTGTGAAGGTAATTCTGATATATTGTGTGGGCCACTAGTGGGAAGAAAGGGGGGTTGCAGTGTCCCAGAGGGCTGTGACCAAGTAAGTTTAACTATTGCAAACCCTGACCTCTGGGTGGAGGCACCCACCATTGGATCCAGGCCCCTCAACCTGTTAGTGGCAAATCAGGCAGGGGTAGTAGCCCCTGGGATAGCGCCATCTAGGGGTTACACTTAGTTTTCTGTAGCCCGATGGAACAAACTCCTCTGGCATCTCTCCAAGAGTGTTGAAAGTCTCATCATAGACCAGAGACCCACGGCCATCAAAACAATAATTGCATAAAAACAACATTCACATCCACTGGCGCAATGAACCATGGGCAGATACAGGAGTTCTGCTATGGGGGCAACATTTTGTTTAGAAAAATGTAAAAGGTGCTCTTTTAAAATCCAGAGTAGGCTAAAAAAGCTGCTTTTGTCTGCTCTAAGGGGATGCAGGGTGTTACATTCCTGCATAAATGGATCCACTAATGATTACATCTGAGACAGAAAGGCTACCTGTAGATGAAAATGATCAAAATGCACCTCTCGCTTTTACATCTGTTTTACTCTCACTAGCCTTATTCGTGATGAAAATTATCAAAGGCACTATCAACTAAATCTACTAAAAGCACAAAATAAGACTTGAATTGATGTTTTTCAGCTTCCCAGCTAATACTGCTATTTATAAAAGATCTCAGTACTGATTTAAAAGGGCAATGCCAGGTGTTCCACATTGTTAGCTAAAAGGACTTAAATGACTTAAAAGTAGGTGTCCTTGATGTTTAGCAACCTACAGACTTTCAGAACTGTCTGACACTACCATGAAGGTCAAAATAAAATGGTTCAGTGGCATCAAAGAGGCACCCGCACACCCAGTTATAATAGAAAAAAATGGTAACCCTTAATGTGCCACCTTCATTTAGAAAAGTACTGCTCGCAGAAAGCAAGAGAAAGATAAAATAGTTCTCTTAAAATATATAAATCTTATTTATAAACCAATTAATGAATCAGTTTGTATTTCTATACTCCCCATCATATAGGCTATGGGTGTAGCACATATAGATAAAAACTTTTTAAAACAGTTACACATGATTCAGAATAAAACAAATTTGGTACAGGGAAAGCTTTTGGACAGGCTCATAAAATGTCAAGAACAAATGGTTTTGTTAGGGCCTGATATTTATCATTTTTTGCTACTTATAGACTCTGTGTTCTACCACATCCTTTATAGTTTTCTGAGGTAATATTACTGGAGATCTGAATTGAAAATGACAAGAAACTGAGCATTCTTTTTTATTTATATTTTTTTATTTGTATGTTTTCCATCCAGGTCTTGCCCTTCCCCCACCTGCCCCAGGTGATTACCCAGCCCCATTGCCCACAACTACAGCCCTCACTTTCTAACCCTTTGGCTTACCTCCCAAGGAGGGGCTGGTCTCCAATCACTAGAGTACCTAAGGGTAGTTACGAGTACAGTGGGTGGTGTAGGGCATGCGTGTATGGGGTATCATGTTATAGGCCAGTGAATTTTATTCCAACCCTGTGGAAGTCTGCACAATAGGGCACAAATGCGTGCGTGTGCATGCTGTTGCATAATGCCACATGGAGACATCAGGCATTTGCCCTCTCCATCAGCTGTGACTGCATTTAAACCTGTAGTCTCCTGGTTCACCTTTGTAGTGGCAACATGAATCTGGTCGCAATAAATTAGGACACCAAAAACATGTCGCCCACAACTACCGCACCTGTACATTCTGCCGCAACCCATGTAGGGTGACAAGGGAAAGCAGAAGAGAACAGTTGGTTATTAAAGTGTGTTTCACCCCCACACCCCCTGACACTAAATATAACCTCCTCCAGGTCCAAGCATGAGTGGACCAGAGGAGAATAGTGTCGGTCATGAGTGCAGGGTGCTGTGAAATCCAGCATGCCCCTGTCACTCAGGACCTTTTCCTATTGCTTGGAATTGTGGCACCCTAATTGCAGCACCCATACAATGGCATATGCAGCTCCCAGGTGGCAATGCTGCAGCAGGGCCTGACTTTCACCCTCCGTAGAGAAGGACAGCTTCCTCTGGGATACACTGTCCTTTTCCATTTTGCTGGCCCTCCTAAGCCAGGCTAGGGAGCAAACTCAGATCACCAATATCACGAGATCACGAGTGGCAGTCCTGCCTCTGCGCTGACAGGTGAAACTGAGCATTCGTAGTAGCGACCTGTGTCTGTAGTAAGACAGTACCATATAACTTTAGTCACAGCATGGAAAATTTATAGAGAAAAAAGGAGGATATGTGTTCCACAAAATATACAGGAGATGACAAGGAAATTGGCTGATATAGGAAGAAGGGAGTGGAGATGGACAATAAGCACTTGGAGCAGAAGGATTTCTGAGTGATGTTCCCCTAGGGGTTGGTGCTGGGCCGGATGCTCTTTAACATGTTTATAACATGGAGGAAGGAGTCAGTGGCAGGCTTCTAAAGTTCCCTTACAACACTAAATTGACTGAAGCAGCAGAAATCATGTGTGTGTGTGTGTGTGGGGACTAGAACAAGTAAAGATTAGTTACAAGAAGGATGGTCTATTGTTGATTAATCCATGGTTGGGGTGTTCAACCCAACCATGGTTTCGAAGTGACATATTGCTTGGTACATGGCATTACATGCAGGAGTAATGCCATGTTACAGTTTCTCTACAAATGAACACAGACACAGTGAATTTCATTTAAAAATATTTATCTGTAGAAGTGAAACACACTTCTCGTTTAACGAGAAAAAATTAGAACACTTCGATCACTATATCGCAGGTAACCAACATGTCCTGCTAAAACATTGCTGTATTTATTAGCAATCATTGCTGTAATGAAAATACATAATTTTAAACAAATAAAAAACTTACATTGTTGATGAAATACTCTTCAGTATTGGCAAATTCCCATTACTGTGATGGTGCATTGTGGGATTGATTATGTGACCGACACATGGCATTACGTCACAGTCCCATTGCAGTATGGGTAGAATCGGGTGGTTTGCAATACTCAGTGGTTGCAACATCTTTAATATAACTATTTAACATTTTAAAACTTTTTTTTTACTTTCTCAAACTTTTTACTTCAGAATCGACTACTACAGGTACGTTTTACTCAGCAGAAACATTACATAGGGAGAATGTGACTATATACTGATCCATTGTGTTTGCAAGATGACTGAATGAATGCTGGGTGGGTGCGTGGGATACATTTTGCACTCATTTGAATTTCCATAAATAAAAATGCAGCTGTTAGTTTCTGTGGTTTGATTTAGTACTACATCAGCAACCATGGTCTACTTTGGTATTAGATCATGGTTGCTGATGTACCACATATTTGATTTAAACCAATCTAAATACTTTATTTTGCTTCTCTTTTTTATGCCATGTTACAAAGTGTAATACCCAGTGGCTAAGACCACAGCTTAGCCACTGGGTATTGAACTTTGTTCTAGTTCTGATTCTATGAATGTGTTCCATTAATTATGGCAACTGTACTTTTATTCTGTATTCTGTATTTAGTGTTGCCTTTTACACAGTTACTGTTATTTGTTATTTATTTTATTGCACCTAATTGTTCTTCTGAGTTGTACTGCACACCGCTTTCCCCTCCCACATGACGCATCAAGAAATGAGTTGCAAGCACCTATGTATGTCTTTCCTGCTAAATTGTTTGCAATCAATCAAAGCAATATGGTCTGTATTGGTTTCATAAGTACTATTCCAAGTTTGTCTATACGATATGACCTAAGCTGCAAGAATCTAAAACATCTGTTTCATATGTTGTATTTTTCATTAATCTGTTCAAAAGATAAAAACTTATTTTCTTGAAAAAGTTTTCAATATATGTAGGTTAAACCTTTTCCCTCCAAGTAGACCACCCAGCATTGAATAAAGATCATGTAGTGGTTACTACAAAGTGGTGGGAGTATATTCATTTTCAGACTTTATTTAGTGAGATAACAGACCTGCTGCCATGTCTCCCATGTGGATCTTGGAACTATGGGGCCAATGCTCAAAGGTGCAGAGCACCTCCATTCCACATATGTGGGGTGCAGAGACACCCCAACCCATTGCACCCCCCACTTGGGATGCACTGGGGGAGGAGTGCAGCCCCCACACACCCTATCCCCCACTTGCACAGACTGCAATGTACAGGGGGATAGCGGGGCTATGGCAGCACTACATGGCATGCACAAAGCCACATAGAGCTGTGTACTGGGGCACATGGGAGGGTAGCTGGTATGCCATGGTAAACCCTGCCATAAGTTATCATGTGCCCTGCCCCTGCACACACCAGATGAGGGATCGGCCCTGTGGCAGGTGGGCATTCTCCACAGAGTGAGCCAGCTGTGTCCCCATACCCCAGAGGCTGACACCCCCACACACACATATGGTGCTGCCCTATCCCCAGCAGCTGCACACCCACCCCAGGGCAGTACCACTGTGTCCATGTTGCCCATGGCCCGACACTGCACTGGCAAGGCACCTGGTGTGGCACCCCCCCCAGATGCACCTGTCCCCAGATCACAGGCCCCCCCCATGTGGGCACCTTCCCCTGGTGGTACACCCCCATCACCCACACACATGGACACAGGGGTGCCCTGGATCCCATCCCACCCACCGCTGTCCAGCAATAACCCCTCCCACACACACACCAGCGGCACTGACACCCCCCTCTTCCTGCATGGTCCGTCAGTGCCATGTCTTGGAACAGCAGGCAGCACTTCCCACCACACATCACCATGGCTGCCAGCCATCTGACATCCACAGAAACACTCAGCTAATGTGCATCTTACTGCATAAGGGATCTACTGTTGGACCTGGGATGGGCATCCGATTGAATGCCTGTCTGGATCCGTGACTCCGCTCCAGCCACCCCATGGAGTGGTGCATATTGGGAGGGCATGTCCACAGACAGGTCACAGCGACTGGGGAATGCAGACAGTGCACATCTGACCACAAGTGCAGAGCTCCATGGGTGGGATGTGTACCTTGGGTGCGTAATTCCCGCCCGTTGGAGCATAGGCTCCAATATTAGTAACTTTATGTATGTTCTTTTAAGGGATATGTATGTACAATATTTGGTAGATTTTGATAAGTTGGCATTGTGGGAATTTTTGATATTCTGTACAGGCCCACCGAAGGGTTCTTCTTTCTACACTTTATCAATGTATTGGACCAAAATAGCCTGATGACGTTACCAAAAATTGAATAAAGAAAGACCAGCCTTTTTATTTAGGGCTTGTGATTGTTTACAGGCTTATCAAGTTTTTTTCTTCATTCACAGAAGCGTATTTGTTATTTTGTCCACAGATGCAAATACATCTTTTGAACTGACATACATGAAACATGGCATCACATTCACCTAAATTACTTATACACTTACACTCACCCCATTAATAAGAGTGGAAGTTCTGTCCTTTTTTTTTTTTTCTGGTTTGGATTCAGTAGTTTTAATTAATGGGGTCAAGCTGAAGTCTATAAATTTTTCTTTGCTCCTAGATTATATTTAGTTATTTTAAAAGTGATTAGTCTTGCATTTCCTATTGCCTATTGAATAAAGACCTTCGAGTTCCTGAAAGGAATGAACCAGTTAAACTGCAAGGAACTATTCAAAAGAAATTGTGTATCTAGAACATGGGGACGTGAGTGGATGCTGGTGGGAGGGTATTCAGGTGGGACATGAGGAAATAATTTTTAAGGGAGAGAGTGGCTGAGCTGTAGAACAGCCTGCTGGCAGTGGTGGTGAGCACCAAGACCATTAACTGCTTCAGACATGGTTGGGACAGAGTTAAGGGCTTAATAGTCACCCGGGGGGGGGGGTAGCAACATAGGGGCAAGTAGTGTATGCATAAACCCTGTATAGAAAATAGGTCTCATGGGTAGGATAGGGTATTACAGGCAGACTACATGGACCAATGATCTTTTCCTATCATCAACTTCTATGTTTCTATGGAGGAAGGCTTTAGATTTTTGTCAGTTTATCTTGAAACCTGATTCAACTCCAAATCTAGCAATAGTGACTATTATTTATTTGGACAGACTCCAAGGGATTCTTTAATGATAGTAAAATATTGTCAGCATACAGGGAGAGTTTAACCTAGTGTACTTATGTTTTTGCCATGAATCCTTCAATAATACCGCTGTCCCTAAAACTGCAATGCACTATGTATAGGGCTTCAGTTGTTATAGCAAATGAAAGTGCTGATGGAGGCAGCCCTGTCTAGTGCCTATTGTTATAGTGAAGGGTCTGGAAATTGTTGGATTTGTTATGTTTTCTTGCACGCATGCACAAAGCAAACATATTGTTACTGTAGTGTAAGGGGATGTGTTGGTGTATACTGTATAAGCCAATGGATGTGGAAATGCAGTAGGCTTGCATCTCAAAAGCCAATTTTGAGAAGGCTGATGATGACAGTGTTCAGCTGGCTGATGGGCATATTCTTGTAGTTCAAAGGAAAGAGCCCCTCTAATCACAATGGTTTCTGTCCATTAGTCAGTTAGCAGACATCATCAGGTTTTGAAGATAAACATCAAGCCTCATAGTGTGTGTGTGTGTGTGTGTGTGTGTGTGTGTGTGTGCTGTATGAACCCTAGTGACAGACAGGAAATGCCTATTTCAAAGCGCTAAACAGAGTTGGGGAAAAACAGCATGCAGAATGCATATATAAAAGCTTCAAATATTTTATTTATTTATTTATTGAAAATTTTGGAATTACAATCCTTTGAGTCATAGACTGCTTTACAAAGGCTCCACATCAGTACAAAAGCAGAAACATTACATTTAGATATATTATACATAGTTCACAAAAGTAGAAACATTATATTTAGACATATCTTACATAGTTCATAGTACAGTGTATTTACATTGGTTGGTTACCATCTCAAGGGTTGTTAGAGGACCCTGGGTCATCGAGGTGAGATAGGTCAGGTCACCGATTCGGAGGGACTTTACCGAGACCTGAGTTGAGGTTTAAGTATAGCAAGGTTATAAGCCTAGGTATGAAGTCATGGAATAAGCTAGTTTTCTATCACATTCAGACTAGGGGAGGACTGTTGGAACCAGCCACATGTCTCCGAGTCAAGAAGAAGGCTCTTGATACCAGTTTTAAATTGGCCAAGACTAGGGGCCAGGGAGATGGAGGATGGTAGGTTGTTAAGCTAGAGGGGAGCATGATAACAGAAAGACCTTTGCCCTAGTGAGGTCCTACAGTGGGGGACTATGAGGTAGCTGCTTGCCAGGTGCCTAGGGGTATTCCTGTGGGGGGCTGGCTGGATGAGGGGGTGGAGGCCCTTAGGTGTTAGATTCATAAGTGTTTTTTTGGCTTGGAGGCAAGTGTGGTACTTCAGTCTCCCTTTGAAGGTCAGCCAGTATGCTAGCTTGTAGAGCACACACATGTGGGTTAATCTATCACAGCCTGTGACCAGTTGGCAAGCTTTGTTGAGGGCTAGATTGATGCAGTTATGGGCTGTTTGGTCAGCGGTGCCATATATTATTATCCTGTAATTGACCAATGAAAGGACTGAGCAGGTTACATCCAGACATGGGGCCTGGGGAGGTAGGCAGTGTTTATGTCTGTATAGAATCCCTAATCAGGTGTTAACAAAGGAGGAGAGGTGTTTAATGTGTGTGTGGTAGGTGAGGGATGTGTCCAGCGTGACACCCAGATATTTGAAATTTGGGACCTGTTCAATGTGGATGCCCCCGTGAGTTTGAGATAGATAGCAGGGCATTACTGTAAGGGCTTTGGCGGTGAGTAAAGATCATGGATTTCATCTTGTTGTAGTTTAGTATTAACCGATGGTCGGTGAACCAGGATTCTAGTTCTCTAAAAAAGCCTTGTATAGCATTGTGAAGAGAGTTAGGATTGGTATGTTTCCAGTATTCTATGGCATCATCTGCATAGAGCAATAGCTTTCTACTGCAGGACTGTGGGAGGAAGTTTAGGAAGAGAGTGAACAGCAGAGGGCCTAAAATCGACCCTTGAGGGACACCCGCTAGAACTGGTCGCTTGGAGGAGAGGGTGGTGCTAATTTTGACTTGTTGTGTCTGGTCTGTGAGATAGTTTCTGAACCAGGAGATAGCCTCAGGGGTGAAATGGAATAGCATGCCAATAATGTAACTCCAAAGAAAGCCAGGCACTCGCCACTACATATACTGCTGACACCACATGAAGATTTAAAAAGCTTTATCAAAACGTTGCTTGCCTAACACGTTTCAGGTCTCCTCCATACCCTTTCTGAAAGGCTACAGCACAGTTCTGTACTTTTATCCTCTGTACCATTCATCCAGAACTGTATTTTGTGCAGTTCTTTCCCCTTTTTCTTTAATAATGAGGGAAATGACATAAAAACAAGATTACTGCCCCTTGGACTTCATTAGCTTTGGCTGCTTGTCAACACATGACATCATAATGCCCTGTTTCTAACATCATAATTATCTCCACAACAACAGATTGTGATGACATAAACAGAACTGTAACTTCAGAAGTAGAGAAGCAGACAGAGCAAATAGGGTAGATATCCTGTTTCCATGTAAATGTCCTTAGTAATAAACAAATAAGGACAATAATTACAAAAACAGGTGACATATAAACTAAACTGTGTCTAGATATTATGTTTCCCACGGTTGTCTTAACATCAGGGGCTCTTTAAAGCCCTGTTACACTGCAACATAACATTCAGATTTGACGAATACTTGTTAGTACTAATGCCATGGATGATCCGTAGCTCATTTCTCTTCATGTCATAAAAGTACTGCCAAATCCCACATTCATCATAGTATTAAACTTTCAACACTACAGTTGTTTATTAGGAATCCTGACAGATATCAGCAAGGAGCCCAGCCAGAAACTATTTTGACTCCACTAGCAATCTTGGAGGGATACCATCTGCATCCTTGGATTTTCATAGCTGAACACCTTCTAGATACTTATCTATTAGGCATGAACAGCAGTGCCTTTTGTTCAGCCTCTTCCACAACTTCCTCACCTGCTGGTCATGTCCACTGACCTTCTGCCTAAACTGTGATTCGAAGTATTTAGTACCCCTACCACACTCTGCTTCCTCCAAGTCCTCTAGCCCAATGATCAGGGCCATGTCTTGCCTAATATCTCCTATCGTTCCCCATGCATTGAATAAAAGGGGGTATTATGCCCTTGATATCCTGTATGGTCTTGTACTCCAACCCAGTCTTTGCCTATGCAATTATAGCTTTGTTTCCCGTCTGTACTGACCTATGCTTTGCTTCTCTTGTCCTGTCTCCAGAATCCTTCCACTTATTATAGGCCCTATCTTCTCCCATAACTTTCCCTGCATGTCCTTGGACAGCTAGGAAAACCTCCACCTAATCTCTTACCTTTATTACCTACTGGGATGCAACTAGTCACTGCCTCCATCATATTCTGCTTCAGGACCTTCTACTCGGTAGCAGCATTCCCACTCAACAGAGTAGTCACCAATTTAGCTTCCGCCACCTCCTGCAGCTTATCAGCTCTCCTGATGTTTATCATCCTGGTCTTGTTAGTAAAGAAGATTTCCCAATCACCTCAGTCCTGTTATTGAAGCTTTTATCCACCAGCTCCCCTGCACTGTCTGATTGCACAGTGCCATCAGCACTACTCAGAAGCAGATCCAGAACTGCACCCACTCTTGTCCGATTCCTTACATGCTGAAAAAGGGAACAATCTTTCACAACAGACATAAAACCTCTCTTTGTTTTCCCACCATCCAGTCAATGTCAGGTTGGTTGAAATTCCCCATAAGAACTGAAAACTCCTTTGTGGTTATTCTCTTGGTATCAGTCACTACCAGTTGCAAGCACTGTTCTCCTTTACTACCTAGTGGTCTATAATACACTCCAGAATTGACTTCCTGCTTCCTGTGGACCATATTTCCAACCAGAAGTTTTCTAGAAACATAGAAAGTGATGGCAGAAGAGACCATATGGTCCATCTAGTCTGCCCATAGGCCTTCCCCCTCCCTTAACTGCTAGTCAGTGTGGTGGTGCCTTTGTACCTGTCCCAAGCATTCTTGAAATCTACCACTGTTTTGGCCCCCACCACTACCTGAGGAAAGCTGTTCCACACATCCACCACCCTCTCAGTAATGAAAAACTTGTGTGTGTTACCTCTGAATTTGCCCCCCTCCAGCTTCATGTTGTGCGCTCTAGTTCTTGTGTGCTTTCTGACTTGAAACAGTTCCTGAACCTGCACCTTGTTTATTCCATTTAGGAACTTGTAGGTCTCAATCATGTCTCCCCTCTCCCTCCGCTGCTCCAGGGAATGTTCAGGTTTTGCAGACACTCTTCATAGTTTTTGCTCTGTAGGCCGTGCATGATTTTTGAAGCTCTCCTTTGCACTGTCTCCAGTCTGTTGATATCCTTTTTTAGGTGTGGCCTCCAGAACTGTATGCTGTATTCCAGGTGTGGCCTCACCAGAGATCTACAGAGTTGCAGGATGACCTCCTTTTTTCTGCTGGCGATCCCTCTGCCTATGCAGCCCAATATGCCATTCGCCCATAGTGCCGCTTTCTCGCACTGTTTGGACATCTTTAGGTCATCCATTATAATTATTCCCAAATCTCTTTCCTGTTTGGAAGATTCCAGTTGTACTCCTCCCAGGTAGTAGTCCTCTCCTGGTTTGGCCCATCCTAGGTACATAGCCTGGAATTTTTTTATGGTAATCTTTATTAGCCATGTTTCTGACCATTTTTCCAGAGCCTTAAGGTTGGCCTTCATCTTTTCTACCCCACTTGGAGAGTCTACCCTATTGCTTATTTTTGGGGTGTCTCCGAATAAGCTCACCTTCCCCTCTAGTCCCTCAGTTATGTCACTAATAAAAATATTGAATAGGATCGGACCAAGTACTGATCCTTGTGGCACTCCACTATCTACTCCTCTTTCTTCTTAAAGTGAGCCATTTACAAGTACCCTCTGTGTCCTTCCAGGAGCCAGCTCCTTACCCATTTCACTACTCCCATTCTATCCAGTTTGTTGAGTAGCCTTCTGTGTGGGACCAAGTTGAAGGCTTGCCGAAATCGAGGTATACTATGTCTACTGCTCCTCCCTGGTCTATTATTTTAGTCACACAGTTAAAGAAGTCTATCAGATTGGTTTGGCATGACCTTTCTGTTGTAAAGCCATGCTGTTTTGTGTCTAATTTGTTGTTTTCTTCTAGAAAGGATATAATCCTCTTCTTGAGCAGAGTTTCCATTATTTTTTATAGAGCTTCCACCCTTCCTCAGCTCCTCTTTCTCCCTTGTCTCAGTCTCCTCCTTGACATAAAACACAACACCTCCACCCTCTTGACTCACCCTGCCCTTTTGATGAGACTGTAGGCTTCCACCCTTGCATTTCAGCTTATTCTTTCTTTGCACCATAGAAACATAATATTTGTCCATAGAAAAGGACTGCTTGGCCTACTCAGTCTGCTCAGACCAGGTCTCTAAACCACTCTACATTGCACTGTAACTTGTTTTATGTTAAATGTACTCTGGGCAGTCATAATTCTGCAGTGAAGGACTTTAGTTTTCCACTTCCCTGCATTGGGCTCTTCTTAGCCGACATTTCTAACCTTGTTCTTGCCTAGGGCATGGATATTTTCCTACACTAACTTTTGTTTAAAGCCTCCCCACTACTCTATTCTCTGCATCCACATCCCACCCCTTCTGGGCTCAGGTGAAGACTGTCAGTTGCACACAGACTTCCTCTGCTCCAGAATGCCTTCCAGTTGGTAGGAAACTAAAACCCTTGGTTCATGTTTCAAACCCTTAACCAAGTATTCACCTGCCTAATCTCTTAATACATCACCGGCCATGAACATAAAGGCAGTAGATTCTCAGGTAATGCTACATTGGAGGTCCTGCTCATGTATCTCCTACCTAGCACCATAAATCTATCCTGCCATCCACTTCTCGAATCCCTTATGCTTCACTGGGGTCCGGTGGTGATTTATTATGAATTAGGAAACTCTTAAGATAATTTTTGATATATAAACATAAAATGATTCAACTATTTATTTATTTAATTAATTTTCTATTTAGATTTTTGCACAGCAGGATTGCCTCATTTAGGTTAATCACCTATTTTCAAGACAGTTCTGGGGTACAGTAACAGCAGCAGATAGTTTATGAAGGTAAAAATGTGAAAGTTGAAGATGTAGTTAGACAAACTCATAAAACAATGTCTTTTTGTGAAATGTGATGTTATGACTTGTAATGCCATATCTTCTCACAATAAAGCTGAGTTAAAAATAAAACATTACATATTAACATATCATATATATAACATATAATAACAGTATCTTGGAGCCATTATTGGCTTCAGCATTGTATAACATTCCACTAAACCAGAGCTCCATAAAAGTATCCCACTTGCCCCACTAAGTAACCAACCCAGAAGATATGATACCTTTGACTCTGGAGCACTGCAAGCTCGGTATTCATGTAGATAAAAGGTCAGGTACAAATCATAATTGTATATTCTATGTCTTGGTACTGTTATTGTCTATAAGTCATAATACATTAATTTCCGCACCTGTTATGGACAAACTCTCTCTAAGATCATTGGACTAAGCCTGCAAGACAAACAGGTTAGACAAGAACTCTTAGCAGTGCATACTAACTACAACAGCCACAGCGTGAGCATGGGCTGACCTTATTGCCCTTTACAAGGTCCATGATGTGGTCAGGATCACTCACAAGGCCTCGGGCTTCACACACAACCTTAAAATATAGTGGACTCCATAATGCTTGCACTAAATAGTTGCATTCAACTAAGGTAACTCCTTTATGACCAAGTTCAAAACAAAGTTAAACAGGCCATCTAATTCTGGAAGTTTGTTCACCATCGTTTTGCACCTCCCCTATGTGCCACCCTTATACCGGAAGTTACTGACACCCTCTGCTCTACTTCCTTGGAAGTTGTAGAGACTTTCAACAAATACTTTACTAGTTACCCAGGTTCCTCCTTACTGACCTACCCACCTCACAATGCCACCCCCTCCACTCCCCTCCCTTTGAACCAGCTTTTGCATTCTCCCCAGTATCTCCTTCTGACACCCTCTGGGTCCTCCTTGCCCTTGGTTCCCTTGAAAGGAGCAGTCCCAACACCAAGGACAAGGCGCTTATACAGCTTGCAGGTCTAGCCATGGCCAAATCCATCTCTACCCTTCTGAACCTGTACTCCATTCCTTCAACAGTGCCCTACACCTGAAAGGTATCTGAATTCATCCCTCAGTGCAAAGGTAGTGACATCTTGACCCCAGGAAATTGCTAACTTCCTTTCTCTCCTACCCTCCCTTTCCCAGATTCAGGAACAATTTTCCCACTCCCAGTTCACCACCTTCCTATCCAACTCATCGCTTCTCTCCCCCTTTCCAATCAGGCTTCCAGTCCACTTACTCCACTATTACCATCCTCCAAATGTCCAATGACCCCATCCTTACTGGGATGGATCAGGGACTCCTCACATAGGCCATGTTCACTGATCTCCTAAAGATTTGGGTACATCCCCCATCTCCTCCTCCTCCTTAGCATGCTTGACAGAGCTGTGTTGTTAGAGTGAACAACATCCCGGTTCAGTTCATACTAGTATCTAACCACGTTTAACCTGTTCACATAGGAGGTTTCACCTCTCCTCCCTCTCAGTAGACATGGGAGTCCTGCAAGGCTCAGTCATTGTCCCTGTGCTGTTCTCCATATTTATTAAAGACCTGCCATCTGCCTGAATCTCCTCCCAAATCAAAAAGTATGTGGATAATAAAGGAATAATGCCTGACAGGGTGGGTGTTATGCTGGGATAACATCCCACCTCAGGTGGTTGGGCCCGAGGCCACTGGCCGAGGGCATCTAACACCCGAGAAGGGATGTTATCCCAGCATAACACCCACCCTGGAGGGCATTATTCCTATTATACAATGGCTCATTGTTTTATACAGAAAAAAATCATTTTAAAGAATTTTATTTAGTGTTTTAAAATATTTTTTTAAGCAAAGATGCAAACGCTGCCACAATAACATCAGCAGGGATGTTATGCCAGGATAACATCCCTGCTGTGATGGCCAACTGACCAATCAAGAGCCAGGATTCTTTCTTGCCATTGTATAATATAATAATGTTTCCTGGTGACCTAGACTCTGGTGTCTTCTAAAGTGAATTACAGCCTGATTCTGATACTATACACTGCTGGTTCTGCATTTACCAACATTTATAAAATGGACAGGGTTTCCTGAGGAATCTGACTAGTCCTTGGTCATGATATAAAACATGTTAGAATCCACAGCAAAAGGCCAGCCTTATTATCCACATTTTACATTAAAATCCTTACACATACTTTACCTGGCACTTAACATAGTAACACAATATTTTCCACCGAAAAAGGACAGCTTGGCCCACTCGGATGGTCACTGCCTAATCCACTTCTGCAGATCCTAACTGATCTCTGGTGACCCTCCCTCTCCTTCCTCCCTGCCTATTTACTAATATTCCCCTATGTCTGTCCTACGAATGCTTAAAGCCACCTACTGTTTTCATCTCCACCACATCCACTGGCAGTCTGTTCCAGACTTCCACCAGTCTTTCAGTGAAGCAATACTTCCTCTTATCCCTCTTAAACTCCACTCCTCCATCCAGCTTTATGACATGCTCTCGGATCCTGGTGCTCTTTCTTTTTTAAAAGAGACATCCCTCCTGTACCCAGTTCACCCTGTGAGGTACTTGTAGGTCTCTGTCATGTCTCCTCTCACACTCGTCTCTTCCAGAGAGTACATGTTGACATCCCTCAGTCTCTCGTTATAAGGCTTTTGATGCAACCCCTGCACCATTTTAGTTGCCCTCCTCTGGAGTGCCTCCACCCTGTTTGCCCTCCAGAACTGGACACAATACTCCAGGTGGGGTCTCACCAGCAAGCAATACAGTGGCAACACCATCTCCAATCTCCTGCTGGAGATATCTCTCCCTCTGCATCCCAACATCCCACTGGTCCTACCCACTGCTTTATCACACAGCCCTGCCACTTTGAGGTCATCAGATATGATGATCACAAGGTCCCTTTCCTGCTTAGTGACTATCAAGACCTCTCCCCATCCCATACTTAGCTTCTGGGTTCCTATGTCTCAGGTGCATGATTTTGTACTTTTTGCATTAAACCTCAACTGCCATGCTCTTGACCACTTCTCGAGTTTTTCAAGGTCCCTACACATTCTCTCTACCCCATCCTGAGTGTCTACACCATTACAGAGTTTGGTATCATCTGCAAAAAGGCATACCTTCTCTTCCAGATCTTCTGTAGTGTCACTTATGAAGACATTGAAGAGGACTGGTCCCAGTACCGAGTCTTGTGGCAACCTGCTGATCCATCTCCCCTCATTAGGATGAGTGCCATTAACCATCACCCTCTATCACCTATCCATTAACCAGTTCCTTACCTAATTCACCACTTTTGATCCCACCCCTAGGTTGCTCAATTTTTTCATCAATTTCTTGTGTGGCACAGTGTTGAAGGCCTTGCTTAAGTCCAGATAGGCCAAGTCTACTGCACTCTCCTGACCTATTTCCTTGGTCACCCAGTCGAAGAAATCAATTAGATTCATCTGGCATTGCTCCCCCCAACCCCAGTGAATCCATGCTGCTTTTCGTCTTGTAGCCCACTGGATTCAAGATACTCTACCAACCTTCCCTTTAACAGGGTTTCCATTAATTTCCTCACCACTGATGTCAAACTGATCAGCCTAGAGTTGCTAGTCTCCTCCTTGTTGCTGCTTTTGTGGAGAGGGATCACATCTCCTCTCCTTCAGTCTCATCATTTCTAATGAGCTGCTGAATAAGGCCATCACTGGGTATCTAGCACCTCCCTCAATTCCTTTAGTACCCTTTGGGTGAATCCCATCCAGTCTCATAACCTTGTTCACTTTCAGAGCTGCAAGTTCATTTAGGACTCTTTCATCTGAAATTGGAGTTGTGCCCATAAACTTTGAAAGGGCAGACATTTTTCTCATGGACTTTGACCATTTTAGGACTAGTATAGATCTGAACAAGTTGTGCCAAAAGCTGAATTTGAAGTGTTCTTATAGCATGAAGGAAAACAGTATGGAAAGATTAACAGGAAATGTTGAATCAGTGGAAATAATACCTACTCGGGAAGTACTGTTGGCACTGGAGCAACTGGAAGAGGTGGTGGATATGTAAAATGGAGCTGATACTACATCATCGGGTGAAGCCAGAGATGGTATACAAAGGAAAAAACAATCTACCTTTATGCCACCTATAAGTACTGTGGCAAGTGTCAAACTCTGTGTGGAAGATTTAAGAGACTTGGCTAATGAAGCTATCCAACCACAATATGTGAATGTGTGTGTAGGGGGAAAGGAAGGCATTACAGCATCTGAAAAAAATGTCCAGATTACAGTCAAACCAGCAGACAAAGGGGCAGTGTGGTGATCATGAATACTGATGATTATGTTGCAGAGGATTTAAAAAAAAAGGCAACTTGCTAACACAGTCTATTATAGAAATACTATGACTCCATGCTGCTCCTAAAAAGGAGGATAGATGACTTTTTGTGCTGGGTCTATGGTATGGGACTTATAACATCAAAAGAAAAAGATTTGCTGACTGCTGACCATTGCCTTAGGCCTCAAATTTACATTCTGCCTAAAGTTCATAAGCCCTTACAAAATTTCCCTGGGAGGTTCATCATTTCGGGCATAGACTCATTGACAGAGCCCATGTCTTGCTTAATTGATGATGCCATAAATGTTCTGGTTCCCAAGCTGCCCTCTCATGTTACTGACACAGGGGCTATGCTCAAAGTGTTGTAGGGGCAACAGAATCCATGACATTTGGCACAGGCCAAAAGCTAGCAAAGCTCCCATCTTTCCCTACCCTTTCCCTGCCTTCTGTACCCTAGATAGCACCCAACCTGAGGCAGTCCCAGCCTTCAAATACCCCTTCCCAAATAGGGGAATATTTGTATTCGGGAAAGAGTATTCAGCCAGCTGCAAAAAAAAGCTCTTCCACCTCCTTCCCAGCAAAAAAAAATTAAAGCAGTAAAATGTAAACCCCATCCCCCACCCTCTGTCAGCAGTCCAATCCCACCTCCTCACCCCCAGCACCCACAATTTGTTATATTTGCTTAGAAAAATGTCAGATAAATCCCTCGTTGGATGATGTGCACAACCTGCCCCCCTCATGGCCAGTCACTGTCTTTCTTATTGTATAGCTGTTCATGCATAAAATAAAGATCAGTTATGTCCCCAGGCCCTTGCAGCACCATACTCCCACCCTCCACCCCCAGCACCCAGTTCTTAATAGGAGAAGACGACGGGCACAAACCTGCCCTCCTTCACGGGCGGATGCCTCTCGTGAATGAAGTCGGTAGCACTGTTGCTCGCTAATCATGTGTTTTTTTGCCCCACTGGAAATGCCATCTTTGTCCCTTGAGCTGTTGAATTATAACTGATACTCATGCAGAAAGGATCAAATAATTTAAAAAAGATAGTGACAGGTATACATAGCGAATTGTTACATCTCCACACACCCCTGGAGAAAGAAAAAAAAACTCTTTTAGGCCCCCCTCCAAATTATGATTTTTTTTTTTTTAATATACAAGTCAGCTAACTCCAACTGCTATGTCTCCAGTTCACTCTTAGGGTGAACCCCACAAGAGTTTCTTCTGGCATGTCTCTGATCTTAAAAAAAAAAAAAAAAAAAAAAAGGGCACAACTATTGTCTGAACAGCCCATCCACATTACCATGCTGCAATCACTTGTGCATTGTATTACCTGACTGTTACTTGTGTCCTTATCTCCTTGTAACCTCCGGGTCGCACCTGAAAATAGGTATTTGTCTTTGTCTAGTGTGCTGACCTGGTTAACAAAAGCTAAATAAATAATCCACTGTGGCCACTAATGTCCATATTATAGACCTGTAGTACTAGGATCCATCTTAGTCATTTTGAGTTCTGGCCACTGGTACTATGCAACGATGTAAGGGGGTTGTGATCAATAACCATAGTGCACTCCCTTTCATACAGGTAAGGCCTCAACTTCTGCAAAGAGCAGACAGTACCTAGACACTCTTTCTCAATTGTGGCATAGGCCTCTTCTCTGGGCAGCAGCTTCCTGCTCTTGTACATGACTGGGTGCTTCTTGCATGAGTGCTTAACCTGATTCAGAACTGCACCTAACCCATGATCAGATGCATCTGCATGTACAATAAACCTAAGAGAATAGTCTAAACATAGGTGCCCAACACACTGCCTCCTTCAGCTGATGGAATGCGATATCATAGGTTTCCTTCCACTGAACCTTTTCTGGCATTTTCTTCCTGGTGAAACTAGACAGAGGTTTGGCCATGCTGCTGAAATGTGTACTCACACCCCACCCTGTTCGCAAGGTATGACACTTCTTCCATTCCCATCTGCCACTTCTCTAGCTTTACTGTCATCCCAGTGGTCTGTTTTTGGCAGAACACCTTGGTCACAGGCCTAATGTGATTCTCCCAAGTCTGGCTATAGATGGTAATGTCATACATGTACATCAGAGTGAAGTCTCCTTCCCCCTGCAGAATGTAGTCCACAAGCTGCTGAAAAGTGGTTGGCACATTCTTAATCCCGAATGGCATTACCTTGATCTCAAATAATCCAAATGGGGTGAGGAAGGCTGACCTTTCTTTGGCTTCAGCAGTCAGGGGTACCTGCCAATAGCCATTCATCAGGTCAATGGTGGCTAGATAAAGAACTCCCCATAACCTCTCTTGGACCGTATCACTCCTGGGCATGGAGTATGCATCCAACTCTGTGCAACTATTGAACTTGCAGTAGTCAACTCAGAGTCTCATGGTCCCGTACTTTTTGGGAATCAGTACCACTGGGGAGGCGCAGGGACTCCTGGATCACCTGGAGAGCCAGCATCTCTTTGACTTTGCCCTCTATGGCATGTCTTACACCTTCTGGGACTCAGTGGGGTGGCTGTCTCAGTGGGGTTTGGGATCCTGTATCCATGTGGTGCTCCACCAGTGTGGTATGCCCTGGCTTCCCTGTAAACATTTCACCATATGTACACACCACTCCACTCATTTCAGCAGCTTGGGCTAGTGTCAGCTGCTCCAAGAGTGGAACCATCCACTGAGGAGTCTCTCTTCATCTTTCCCAGGAGATCCACCAGTGGGTCTGCTTTTTCCCCTTTCCCCCAGATAGCCATACACAGCCAGGACCATCTCATCCCTGTCATGTTTATGTGGTAAACTTGCTGTTTGTGCCTCCTGTCAGGTAGCTCCATCACATAATTAACATCATTCACCCTCCTGTCCACCAAGTAAGGCCTCTCTCAAGCTGCCTGTAATTTATTTTGCTGGATGAGGACATGCACCATCACCCACTCCTTGACTTTGTACTCCTGGGGTCTGGTCCCATGGTCATATCATGTCTTCAGCCTCTGTGTTCCAGTGGTTAGGTGCTCCTGGGCAAACCCCATGAGATCCCTGAGCCATGATCTGAAATTCTGGAAATACTCTGGAACATATTCCCCATTGGGGAGCAAACTCACCCCCCCCCATTCATCCCTTATCAAATGAAGAGGGCCCCTTACTCTAAGACTAAACAGGAGCTTAAAAGGTGAGCACCCTATTTCAATTGCTCTACTTAACCATTAGTGTGGGGGTGGTACTGTGAGGCTTTGAGCTGCCTTACCCCACATGGTTTCCTGAGACTAACCATCAGATCAGATATGAAGTTGGTGCACTGGTCAAATGACTTCTGGTTGAGTCGTGAGCAAGATGACGCTTGAGACGAGAGCTCCTCACCTCAGGCATGAACACTTCAAAATAACCCTTTCAGCAAAGCCTTATTTTGTTTCTTTTCATTTTACACTAATAAAATAATCTGTTTTTTAAATGATTTTTAGTCAAATACATTGAGTAAAGTTTGGCTGTCAGTCATGACTACCGCTCCACGATCTGCTTCAGCCAGCTTTGATCCAGTAGCTATACAGCAGATGTTTTTGCAGATCCTGCAACAGGTAAGGAGTGTTAAGTCTCATATCACTACTCTGCAGACCCAGATGGATCAAATGTCCATCAAGGTCTCTGATGACAAAACCACGTTGCAGTGACTAGTTCTTCAGGCTGATGACCAGGACACTGTGATTCAGTGCCTCAAAACTGAGATAGCCCTCCCATGGGAAAAAATAGATGCTCTCAAGTACCTAAAGTGACAGAACAACATCTGTATTGGTGGGGTCCCTGAGGGTGCCGAAGGGAGGAACATTTGTGATTTTGTCCAACATCTTCTCATAGATTTTCTGAACCTTCTTGGTAAGAACCTACAAATGTAAAGGGCCCATAGGACTCTGGCTCTGCATCCAAAACTTGGAGTAAAACCAAGATCTATCAGGCAAATCATTACTTATGACACTAGTTGGGTGATTTACGTGGCCACCTGCAGTTGCATGGCCTTCTATGTTAGTAAAACAACCAGAAATTTTACATTGAGAATAAGTAAACACACCAGGGCCAGAGATAAAGGGGACATTACATATGCTACTGTGAATCACATTAAACATAATACAGATGGTACTGTTCATTCCTTCATGTTCATGGAAATTGACAAAGTTAATCCACACCCTCAAGGTGGGAGCAACAATGATTTGTTGCTTCAAAGGGAAGCTTTTTTGATTATTAATTTAAAAGCAGATCAATTCCCTGGGCTCAACACTGGTTTTGATATCATATACCTTTTCTAAGAAATTGGAAATAACAGATTGATTTTTATTGTTGTATTTATATGTGTATATTGTATTATGCATGTATTTATGGCTATCAGTATCACATTTTTAACAAATGAGTTATTTATGTCACACTAGGTGTTTTCAACTTTCTCCCCCCCCCCCCTTTTTTTCCTCTCACTTTTCCCTTCACCTTTCCCCTATTTGTTTTGGTTTGGCTCTCATTTACATGACTCCCAATCACAGTGTAATGTTTCCTTTAAACTGGTTATATCAGCTTGTTTTCTTAAGTGACATCATTATGACATCATCACTGTTTTAGTATTTAAGCTTTCTGTCTTATACTGCACCAGCTTTTGATAAAGGATTGTGTCCAAAATGTGTCAAGCATGCAGTTTTCATGTGTGTTTTGGAATAAAACTTGAACTTTATGGACTTCTGGAACCTGTGTGATGTTTACATTGGTTGGTGAGTGGCCATTTTTTACAAAGTGAATTTCTGACCTGAATGGTGCACCACCTCACCTAGTGCAGCCTTTTCCTGGTTTTTTATTAGGGCCACACATACCTCTGGTCACTTTTCCACCTTCAACTCAGTAAGGCATAATACAACAGTAGAACAGACTATTTTCTCATCCAAACCAACATAGAGTACTGTCATCAGTACATGACACGCACATGGGACCCATTATGATATTGAACCATGCTTGTGTGCACCGCTCCCTGACCATTAATCCAGCCCCCCACACTGCAATGGAGCCTAAATAGCTGTCTGCTAGGCTCACCCATGCCACAGTGACATATATTTTGCTGACACCAATTACAGTGCAGGCAAAATGCCACATGACATTACAGTGCCAGGCATTTAGTCTCCTGTGAGTTGCAGTGCCAAAGTGCCCTCCCAGGAAACAGTTGCTTTGGTGGGAGGCTTTGCCCAATGCACCCCTCCCAAACTAAATATATCCTCCTCTAGGGTGGGCATGCCCAGGAGGGGGTAGAAACTGTGTGGGTGCAAAGGGCGACATGAGTGAGGGGTAATCTAAAATCAAGATCGCCCCTTTCACTGTTGCCCTTGTTGCAGTGCCATAATTGCCGTGACCAAAATGAGTCCACAACTTGATGGACTACGTATTTGCTATAGGACCCAGCATTTAGAACATGGCTGAATAAGGAGATTCAGTCCTACTTTGACTTCAGTGACACCCCCGATGTCACTACCACCACTCTCTGGGAAGCATTTAAATCTTTCATTTAGGGCAGAATAATCAGCTACTCTGTGCATGCCAAGAAAAAAATGAATGGCTAAGCTTGCAATTCAGACTTAAGCAAAATGAAAAGGAATACAACTTGGTCTAGCATCATCCCGCTGAGCTGTCTTGGGAGCTTATGAATTTGAAATGTCAAATTAATACATTAACTCACACAGCAGCCCACAAAGCTATCCAGCAAAAAGCCCACAAATATTGGGAGTCTGGTGAAAAGGGTGGCCACCGTTTGGCCTAGAGAACAAGAATGTGGCAAGCTGCTAAACAGATTCCAAATATTAGGATATCACCAATGAATACCATTATGAAACAGAGTTCAACAAAGCCTTCCATGACTATTGCTTTGCATAATACCAATGCTGTAGATTCAGAGGTTCCTCCCCAGTCCCTGCAGGATTTCATGCAAGGCACCACTATTTCCTGCCTCACAGTAATGCCGACACACTCCTTAGAAACTCCAGTCTCCTTGCAGGAGATCCATACAGCAGTCAAGGCATTGCCCACCCTTAAAACCCCTAGAATGGACAGCTTTCTGTGGAGTTCTACCAAACATTCCTTCCCTCCTTAGGCAGCAGACTACTGGCCATTTACTCCACTGCAGCTGACCAAGGACACCTTCCTTACTCCATGTCTGAGGCCCTCGTCACCCTCCTGCCCAAGCCTGGTAAGGGCCCACATCATCCAGCCAATTACTAAACCATCTCCTTACTGAACATAGATGCTAAGATCCTTGCCAAAATGCTGGCCCTCAGACTGGAGAAAATCATTCTGCATATCATACAGCATCACCAAATTGGGTTTGTGACAAGCACAATGGCCCCCAATAATCTCAGGGTGGTCATAGATATAATTTGGGCTGCCTCACGGCAGAGACATCCTGCCCTCTTACTCAGCATTGGCACAGAGAAAGCGTTGCAATCTGTGGAGTGGGAACATCTATATCAGACCATGGATGCCATGGGCTATGGCACAAATTTTACTTGCTGGACTCGATTATTATACTCTAACCCCACAGCTGCAGTTCTCACTAATGGGATGATCTCACCCACCTTAGTGCTAGCCAAGGGAATGAAGCATGGATGTCCAGTCTCCCCAATGCTGTACCTTCTAACAGTGTAGTCACTCCTTCGGAAAATAAGGCAGACCTCAGACATTATGGGTGTAACAATAGGCAGGCAGGAACACAAAACCATGACCTATGGTGATGATCTGTTACTTGCCCTCTCAAACACACATTGACTGACTTTGGCCAAATCTCAGGGCTAAAGTTAAACTGGTCTAAAATGGAAGCGATGCCACTGAAGGGGAAACATCAGCCTGCACAAGTCTCGCACTTGGAGAGGAAATGGTCGCCCCATTGGCTCCAATACCTAGGTATAGCCTTGCCAACAGATTTAAAACATATGGTAGACCAAAACATCTATCCCCTAATAAAAGAACTGGAGGCAGAATCCAAGGTGGAAGCCCTGCAGTCTTACATTTGGGGTTAAAAATTGCAGCTTAAGAAATGATGGCATTTCCAAAACTTTTATTCTGCCTCAGCAGCCTTCAAACAGATGTGTATACCACAGGCCAAATTCCACAGACTGGAAACACTCTTTCAAGCATTCCTCTGGGAAAGAAAACAGCCACACTTCAATTAATCCAACCTCCAGACGCCAATCAAGTGGGGTAGATGGGATGTTCCACGGCTATGGGCATATCTCCAGGCCACCAGCATTAGACAGAACTTGTGGTGGTTAGTACCCATTTCCCACACAACACTGCTATGGCAGTGTCTGGAGGGCAACAACTACTCAAACTTCCCTTGGAATGGGCCCAAAACCCGTAAACTCCCAGCGATGGTCTCCCCCTCCCCGACCCCCTCCTTTGCGATGAAAGCCTGGGTTATAATGCTTCACCACTACAGGCATGACAAAGTCCACCTAGGTAAGTGGGAACCACTTTGAGAAAACTCGTACACCACTATTGGAGGTAAGTCCCAAGTTGGACTACCTGGATCGACAAGGGTATTCTTACAGTTGGCCTTCTGAACACCGTTCACCTTCCAGACTATATCTTCTACATATGATCTCCCAAAAAGAGATTTTTTGGAGATATTTACAAACCAGAAAGGCCATTAACTGTCACCTGCAATCAGCTTCTAATCTAAATGACCCCCTCCCCGCATGCTTTGCTTAGAACCTGGGACACCCAGCCAAAAGTATATCAGCTCCTTCTGAAACTACACTGCCCTCTCCTGCATAAGCAAAAACTGGCCTTGAAAGAAGCATTCTATATTTCTTTGTTTGAATCTGATTGGGCAGCCATACTCAGCAAGGCCCATACTAGCATCAGGGACCATAGATATTAGCTTATCCAAAATAAAATCCAGCAAAGATGTTATCATACCCCTGAAGCTTTGTATTCCGACTGCTGGTGATGCCAATCAACCCTGGGGTGCATAGAACACACATTATGGTCCTGCCCTTCCTTACCTTCCTACTGGGATCAGGTTTTTCAGTTCTGTGAAGACTCTCTATCCATCCAAGTACCACACTACCCATGGCTATGGATTCTGCAGGATATGACCATGGCCTCTACCCTTCAAAAAGCCTGCTAAACCATGGCTCACTGTCATATCTTCAGAAGCTAAAAAGACAAATACTTTTGAAATGGAGATCTACCACACCCTTTACACAAACAGAATGGCTCCTTGCACTTGCCAAACTCGATGAGTATGAGTGATTGTCCCATTTGTCATCGCAGAGCCTCAGTCGCTTTAATAAAATCTGGAAACCTTTTCTCTATACTCTAGACCCTGCTCTCCCTCCTCTATCTTCCTAGCAACACCTGCTTACATTTTCTTTCTGCTGTTTTGAGCACTTCTCATCACTGACAATCTATTATTAACCTGCCATCCTCTATTAAAAGCTTAAGTATTGTGATGAACGTGATTATGTAATGATGTGGGGATTCCATGATGTTGTTTTTATGTATATGATACTTACCTATTAACTAGTTCCTTTACTCATGTTTTGTTGTACATACTAGTTTAAAACATGTATGGTGCTAGACACTAATGTTAGCCCTATAAGTACATTAAAGTGGTATAGCATATCCAAGGGGCTTGCCCCATCTAGGCAAATTTAAATACCCTGTTGATGTTTTGTTATTGCTGAAATTCAATAAAATTCAAAAAAAAAGGTGGTGTACTGGTCCCACAGAATCTCCTTGTGGGAACACACCCAGATAAATATCCCCAGCAGTTTGTTGGTTACCTTCTCAGTTTTGATGGAGGACAAGGGCACTGCCTCTCAGTACTCTCGGTACCTTGTAGCGTAATCTACGACCACTAAAATGTATTGCTTACCAGTGTGACTTGGGGTGCTAAGGGGCCCCACAATGTCCATGGCAATTTGCCAAAATGGCTGTTCGAGAACAGGTAGAGGAATTTTGCATTGTCCCCAACCTTTCCCACCCTCTGGCACTACGTACAAGTCTGACAGTAGTTTGCCACATCTTCAAAAATACTGGGTCAGTAAAAATTGTTAGCCAGCAGCCTATTTTTACAACTGACACCTAGGTGTCCTGAAAAGGGTATGTCATGGGCTAAGGCTAGAAGCTGTTTCCTATACTGCCTAGGAACCACTGTCTTCCAGAGTACCCCTTCCTCTGGTCCTCCCTTAGGAACCCACCCATGATACAAGAGCCCATTCTCCCAATACACCTCCCTTTTTCCAGAACTTGGAGAGTCACCTTCCACACTGGTGGCTAGCTCCCTTAACTTCTGCAGGGATGGGTCAGCTTATCGATTGCTCCCTAGCTCCACATGCTCATCCTTCTCCAGAACACCATCAGCTGTAGGAGGGTGGCCCACTTTTGAGCTCTCCTCAGTCTGTAACTGTGGCTCAGAACTGCTGCTAAATCTGTGGCTCAGAACTACTACATCCAGCTCGTTCTTCAGCTACAGATTCTCCTGCTACTGAGGTAGGGGCTGCTTCCTCATGAACTGCCCCCTCTGTGTCCTCAAAAGCCAGTTCCTTCACCTTGCTGCAGGTAGTGACATACATAATATTGTCCCTAATATTAAAGCCATCCCTTACTAAATGTAACACAATGGCAACACCATGGAACGACAATGGCAACATAGTGGTGAGCTACAAAATGTGCAATGGTACTACCCAGGGGTACCATGGTTGTACTATGGTAGTTTATTTTTTGATTAATTCTGTTGATATGGTAGGACAGTGGTACAATGGTATCACAATGGAATTGAAACAACCCACTGTGAAACCATGAAAACCTCAATGGTAGTACAGTGGTAATCACAGTGGTATTGCAATGGCAAATGAGTGGTATTACAGTGGTATTCTGAATAACTTTTTGTAAGGGATTACCCATGGTTACATCCTCAGGCAGACCTGGTCCAACACCAGCCTCCCATATACCCTGGTCACCTTCCTAGCTTAGAAAGATCTGTGTCAGTGGCACTGACTCCGCAGGATCTGTCACTCCTCTAATCCTAGAAAACTGGCCAGGCAGAATGTGTTCCTCTTATTTTATTTATTTATTTCTAAGAATCAGTTTACAACCTTTGAGCCAGAGGCTCGTTTCCAAAGGTACTTCATCACATAAAGACATACATTGTGTTTTTGGTTACATAGCATAGATTTGCAAAACAATAGGCATTCAACAGAGGCGCCACGTCACACTGTGGTCAGACAAATACAATTAGGTTACAGGGAACATGTAATTGATAACAGGTGTTACACAAGTTGGTATCAAGTGAGCAATCCAGTTGGTAAACACTGAAACAGCTGGCACTGGCCAGGTTAAACATAGGCACAGTGTACAGGGAAGTGGTGGTGGGGATGGCTAGGGTGGAGAGCTGCCGGGGGCATTGTCCAAGAGAAGCAGAGGTGGAGGCTATGTTCAGAGACAGGAGCAGTTACGAGTGCTGAAGATGTGGTTCGAAGGGTGGTTTGAACTTGGAGATGGTGGTGGCATTGGTGATGGGGGCAGGGAGAGAGTTAAACCAGGTTGGGGCTCTATAGCAGAAGGACCTCTGGCCACGGCTGGTTCTTGATCTGAGGACCATTAGAGTGGTCTTGTAGGGAAGACCGTGTTGCAATAGTGGGAGGGCTCTGGTGGATGGATGCCGTTACCCCAGGGGGGGAGAGCCCGAGTAGGGTTTTTTTTGTGAGGAGACAGGTTTGGTATCGGAGCCGTTCATCCAGGGTAAGCAGGTTAGCCTCAACATACAGCTGACAGGTGTGTGTGAGCCTGGGGGCACCAGTAATCAATCTGCAGGCTTTATTCAGGGTTAAGTGAATTTTGTTGAGTGCAGTGGTGTCGGCAGCACCATATACTGGTAGACCATAGTCTACAAGGGACAGAACGGATGATGTAACAGCGAGCCGGAGAGCATTTGGGGGAAGGCAGGTTCTATGGTGGAAGAGGATGCCAAGCCATGTGTTAGTGGCGGATGTTAGGGCGTCGATGTGGTTGTGAAATGTGAGGGCTGAGTCGAAGGTAACCCCAAGGTATTTGTAGGAGCAGACTTGTTCCAGTGGCTGATTGGTACTTGGAAGGATATAGAGTGGGTGGTTGCTAGCTTTGTTTTGGGGGTGGGAAAAGAGCATAGCTTTGGTTTTATTAAGATTGATGACGAGTCTGCGCTCCTTAAACCAAGTCTCCGCACTGTTGAAAGACTGCTGTAGGGAGTCCTGAAGGGAGATGGGATTGCGGTGGGTGGCAAAAAGGACAGCGTCGTCTGCATACAGTAGAATTTTGCCAGGGCATGCACTGGGCAGGGTGTTCAGATAGAGCGAGAAGAGAAGGGGGCCCAGGATGGAGCCTTGGGGAACCCCAGAGAGAATGGAACGGGTATCGGAGAGTGTGCTATTAATTTTTACACACTGAGATCGAGTGTCAAGATAGCTAGTGCACCATGCTAGGGGGCCAGCTGAGAGACCAGTGTGGCAGAGTGCATTCAGCAGAAGTGGATGGGAGACGGTGTCGAAAGCCTTTGAGAGGTCGATGAACACTGCACCAGCTAGGAGCTGGTATCCAAGGAGGAGTGTAGAAAGTTGGAGAATCTAATAAGGGCAGTGCTGGTACTGTGACCAGCACGGAGCCATGTTGCTCTGGGCATAAAATGTTATGCTTAGCCAGATAATCAGTGATTTGAATGACCACCACTTTCTCCAGGGCTTTGGGGGGGGGGAGGATGGAGATTGGCCGGTAGTTGTTGGCCAATGACCTGTCGCCCCCTTTATGAATAGGTGTGATAATGGCTGTTTTCCAAACTGTGGGAAATTGTCCCAGGCAGAGTGACTGGTTAATTAGGCTGGTGAGTGGGGCAAGGACTTCATCTAGCACCAGCCTGATGATGCTGGGGTCCAGTGGGTCACTGCCGGGATTGTTGCCATTGAGAGCTTTGATTAGGATGGGTCTGGCTTCCCGGGTGGAAATCTTGCGCAGGTGGAAGCTGGGGTGCTGGAGGACAGGGGGAGGTTGGTTGGGGGGAGGGTCAAAGAAATTACTAGGGAGGACTGAGCTAAGGTCAGTGAAAGTGGTGTTGAACCAGTTAGCTATGGTGGCAGGCTCGGTGGAGGTAGTGCCATTTCTAGTGAGCTGGGATGGGGCAGGGGAGCATGCTTTACTGTTAAGTTGCTTAATATTATCCCAGAAAGTCCGGGCTGAGCCCCAGGAGGAGGTAAGGGAGGCCTGGTAATGGTCTGCCTTGGCTTTCCTGATGACGCAAGCACTTATTCGACTGCACATTGTAGGCTTGCCTATCAGACAGACGACCTGTTTCAGTGGCAAGGTGCCAGAGGTTATCCCGGTTTCAAAGTAATTGTAGGAGGGCCGGGCTAACCCAGGGTGCGTTCTGTTTTTTGGACCGGATTTTGGTGAAGGGTGCAAAGAGATCACAGGCCATGTTGAAGGTGTGAGTGAAGAAGGCGAGGGCAGTGTCAATGTTGGTTGCATGCTGAATGGGGGACCAGTCAAATCCTGCTTCATCAAAAAGATGGAGACTCCAGTGTTCCTCAATCCCTGTGTCACCATCCCATTTATACACAGGATGCATGTGAGAAGTAGAGTTAGTGGGCACTGCACTCTCTGTAAAGGCTGTTAACTCCAGTGAGCTTTCTAAGCTACCCCTTCCTACTGCATTAACCCCTTTTTTTACAGTTTTCAGGCAGTCATAAAACAAATGCCCCAGTTTCTAGCAGATATTACACCTGTGCTCACCTGTCTCCATGCTTTGAGATCAGGTGGTTGACCATTTTGTTCAGGCACAGGCTAGTTTCCTTTAGGCCTCCTGCCAGGCCACCTGATGTCTCTCCCCATTACATTTGTGGTGAGAGGATGGTCAGCTACATATGAACTGATCAGATCTTTCATCTGCCTCCCTTGTGCAGCTCAGAGTGCTCTCCAACAATCATAGTCTCAGATCCTCAGATACAGTTTTTAGAAACGGTTCCAGAAGAAATAAATCTTCTATTTCCTCCACAGAGTGAGCTTTAGCACCCTCTACCTAACACTCCAACAAGTTACTTAGCTGCACACACATTTCAGCATAGCTGTCCCTGGTGCATTTCTTAACCCTCTAAATGTTTGCCTATAAGTCTCCAGTGTTAACTCAGAATGTTTTAGCAAGGCATTTTTCACTTTATCATAGTCCATGCAATCATCATTGTGCATTCTGGCAAAGGCTTTTAATGGCTTGCCTGTAAGCAGTGGCAATAGGTGAGTCACCCAAGAAGCCCTGCCAAGATCCAGTTGCCACAGATTGTCTCAAAAGATAGTAAAAATAGATCAAAATGATTCCCTCCTAATAGCTAGGAAACATTTTAGAATTAAGTTTGGCTTCCTGAGTTGAACCACTTGTGCCATTACACTCAGTCTGTAGTGATAACCTCTGGCACAGAATCTCCATCTGACTCTTATGCTGGCACTGCCTTTCTTGCTCCTCCGCCTTTTGCTTCTCCTCCTTCTCTTACTCTTCTTGCTTTTGCTGAATCTGGTGCTGGCACTCTTTCACTATTCAGCCTTTCACTTCTCCTCATCTGCTTCCAGCTTCATCATCTGCAGATCTCGCTGTGCCTTTTGCCCCTCAGTTTTGGCCTTCTCCTTAAGCAGGGCAAGCTCCAGCTCAAACATTTGTACCCCGGCTACTTGCACAGCTGCCCCAGTCAAAGACTCTGGCTCATCTGCAATCTCTTTAGCCTCCATCTCACAACTCTGGCTAGCAGTAACCCCTTTTGCATGATTTTCCTGGTAATTTTTCTCTGAAGGCTGGCTGTCAGTTCTGCCCATGTTTGGCCACCCTGATAGGCCAGTTCTCTCACTTGACATAGATCCTGCAATATCCAATCAAAATCACACAGTGAAAAATGGCACGGTCAAAAATGTGCAGGCATAGAAGTGTGTGCAGTTTCGGAGTTTTTTTATTTGTTTTTTTATATTTGTGTGGTTTCTGACCACGTGTTTTTGTGGTGTCTGTGCAGTGCACTTTTTGCCTATGCCATTTTTCACTGCCTGATTTTGACCTGGACCAGCTTCTGCAGTTGTAGCAGTGAGCAATTTTCATATGACCCAGGCATAATATCTTCTATTTATCGACTCTTGCTTAAAAAGAAAAATGGTAGAATATATAGTCCCCTTTTGTATATCCTGCTCTATGACTGGACAGATTACCTTTATACTAAAGATCCCAACCTGCTGCCTCCAGTTTGTGGCAAACTAGTCTCTCCCAGACTAGCCTGCGACTGTTAGCAGCTTCCTCGAACTCTTCAATGTCTGAAGGGTAATCAGTAGCTACCACCACTCCACTCAGACACTCTTTTGGGGTATCTCCAGGTCTACATCTCTCCAGGAGCCACTGCCCACACAGTACAGTGCTCCTTGCTCAGTGTCACATGACCCACTCCTCTCTGTCACAACAGAGAACACCGTGCTTTAGAAATAGATTATGGTAATCGTACTCTTCTCTTCTCTTTTGAGGTGGAAATACAGTTTTGTCAACTGGAAATCAGTTAGCTGTGTGATGCTTGGCCAGCTGGTTATGATTATTGTATGACATTGGTATTTTAAATAAATGGTCAGTGTATGAAATGTCAGTCTGTGAGATTTGGCCCTTTTAAATTACAAGGTGTCAGCAGCTGAAATCACAAAACCGTTCAACAGCTTGATGGTGTTACTGATCTTGAGTAAAAAGGTAAGAATATACCTAAGGTCTCTTATGAAGTTACAAGGGTTCATTTTGGAAGCCTGGCAGGGTGCCCTTGGTGAAAGACTGTACTGCAATCCACTAAGAGGGTACATATCTGAGCCTGTTCATTGGGTATGCTACCATAAGGTTCACAGTTTGAAGCCCCCCAGAACTTGAGACTAAAGGTGATTCAGACCCAAAAGCAGGCAGGAGGGCTACCCTGTCTGTTACCTGTCCACACTATTGCGCTCTGAGGTTGGCACTGTGGGAGCAAAGGGCCTGACCTGCCGAGTGCATTTGTGACAAGCTGTACCTCAAAGGATTCAGTCACAGAAACATGAAGTACATGAAAATATATTTTAATACTTCCAGATAGCTACAGGATATTACAGCAAGACCATAGGGAACAGTAATTCTACTGAATTTGAAAGAAATTGTTGAACAGTAGGCTATGCACACAGAAAAAAAACTCTCTCTCTCTCTCTGTCTCTCTGTCAAGGTAGGATGACTTACCGCAGGTCACTTTGGTGAATCAAGGCAGACTCGAACCCTTAGATGGCAACTGTTTGTAGTCCCAAACCTGACTGTCTCTTTCAGGCTCTACCAGACATCAAGACCATCTAATTGTCCTCCCATGACGTGTGTAATCCCATATGTCACTCTGACATCACAGATTCAAAATCCCTTTGTCCTGAACTGGGTGGAAGAACCAGTTTGGTCTGGCCTTTTTGATAAATATATTTGTTCCCCCCCCCCCGAGACGTCACCCCAACTGAAATGTTTGGTTTAGCTGGCAGCTTCCTGACATCAAAAGACACTTTCTAGGTGAAGCCATAGGTTGTCCAGGGGTCCTGCCATGAGACTGGACAACCAGATAATAAATTTTAATCAGAGCCAGTTTGTCTGCTCTGATAAGCATCTTCCCCCTGCCCCCAACACACACACATATACTGGAAATACCAGCAGTGTCCCTTGAGCTGTTACATTCTAACTGATACTCATGCAGAGAGGAGGACTGAGAAATAAATAATAATAAAAGAAACATACAGTGACAGGTATATGTAGAAAATTATTATAGTATTTCAACAGTAGATGAGTCATTGATAAAATAACTTGATCTAGCTGGCAATATTTGTTCCCACTGGTGTGATGTAAATTGCAGAATTTCATGAAACAAGCATTTGTCAATGCCGAATGTTTGCTTGCTGGCATTGGGATTGGCAGTGCAGGAGTTAGACAGCTGCATAATAGGAATGGCAGTGAAGTATTGAACTGAAGCCAACCCCGCCACCACCCTGCAGATACGAGCAGGCATTGGGGTGTGTCTTTGGGTCATCAGGCATAATGGCCATGCCATTTCACCACACCCCACCCTGCAGACACTGACAAGTGTCACGGTGTGCCTTGGGATCTTTGGCCCTTATGCACACCCCATTCCATTAGGAAGTACGGTGAGATGGGTGCGGTATAGGAGAATGGGGTGAACTTTGGGGCCAAAGAGTCCAAGGCATACCTCGTTGCCTCTCAGTGACTGCAGGGTGTGGAATGGTATGAGCATCACAGGCAAGAATCCCAAGTCGCACCCCTGATGCCTGTCATTCTCTATAGGGTGGGGCGTTATAGTTGACAAGCCTAATACCTCAGGCATTCGTTGGTATTTTCACTCCAAATTTTCAACATGTTTGTTTTGTGACCCCATCTCATGAACAGAGGGAATATCAGTTTGTTAGCCGAAAGCTGCTTATGCACAGTGACTACGGCATTTAGCACACAGGTGCAAAAATATTCCGAACAGGATGTAAAAAAATGACAGCTGTACTCTTTCATGGGGAGGTGTAAAAAATGGCTATGTTGCAAATGTGTAGTAAAAATATTTAAAAAAATGGTGAAGTCACGAGCATACATAGAAACTGTGCAACGCACACCCATAATATAGTTAGGTTGGGGATTTCTTACAGCAGATTGTCAACTCAGGCATTTTGGTGCCTCCGATCATGAACAGTGTCACTGTGATTTTCTTTATCTGTGTCGAACAATGATTTCCCACAGCGACCATGCATCTCTGCACTGAAAGTGTGAAAACACACTTCGGCCATGTTGTGAAAAATGGCAGCTGTACTGCTCATAAGGAAGTGTGGAAAAATGCCACTGGTGAAAATCTGGACTGAAAATATTACAAAGTCATGAACTAATGAGGGTGTGGAAACTGTGCAATGCTCACTGTGAACACAGTTCATTTTAAGGACTTTTGTCACCAAATTTTCAACATAGCCATTTTAAGACCTCTGCTCATGAACAGTGTAACTGTGATTTTCTTAATCTGTCCTAAACATTGCTTTCGCCACCAACAGCACCATTGTGCTACATGTGCGAAAACACATTTTGGGGCATATATGAAAAATTGCAGCTGTACTGTTCATAGGAAGTTTAATAAAATGGACATGTTGAAAATCTGGAGTGAAAATATTAAATTTGCAAACTTATGAGCATGCATAGGAACTGTGGAGCATGCCGTAAAACTCATTTTTAGGAATTTTTCACCAAATTCTCAACATAGCCATTTTAAGACCTCTGCTCATGAACAGTGTCACTGTGATTTTCTTAATTTGTCCCATACACTGATTTCGCACACCGACTACACCATTGTGCGCTACATGGGTGGAAACACATTTTGGGTGAGATGTGAAAAATGACAGCTGTACTGCTCATAAGAAGGTGTGGTACAATGGCAATGTTGAAAATCTGGAGTGAAAATATTGAAAATTTGCGAACTAACGAGCGTGCGTAGGAACTGTACAACGCACGCTCGTAAAACATTCATTTTTTGAAATTTTTTCACCAAATTCTCAACATAGCCATTTTAAGACCTCTGCTCATGAACAGTGTCACTGTGATTTTCTTAATTTGTCCCATACATTGATTTCGCACACCGACTGCGCCATTGTGCGCTACATGGGCGGAAACACATTTTGGGTGAGATGTGAAAAATGACAGCTGTACTACTCATAAGAAGGTGTGGTAAAATGGCAATGTTGAAAATCTGGAGTGAAAATATTGAAAATTAGCGAACTTACGAGCCTGCGAGACTGCATACCGCGCAGCGACGCTGAAAACAGTTTATTTTTGGACTCGGCACTTAATTTTCAACATGGGGTTTTGATCCCCTTCTCATGATTGATGTCACTGTCATGGCATTATTCGGGTCCAAAGGGTGATTTCGCAGTCACTGCTCAGTCACCGCGGAAATCACCCTTCGACCCTGATAACGCCATGACAGTGACATCAATCATGAGAAGGGGTCTCAAAACCCCATGTTGAAAATTTGGTGCAAAAATTCAAAATGCCTGAGATATGCAATAAAGTTGAAACCCCTATCTAGCCCATTATACAGCTTACCGGCATTTCTCAGTTCGCGGTCGCTTTGAAGAGTGCAGACGGTTCCCGGTCCAATCAAGACTGCCGTGCACCGAGGTTCAGAGGTAAGTATGGGGTGAGTGGGGAGGTTCAAAGCAGGGTGGGTGCGGGTTGTGGGAGGGGGGCGGGGAGACTCACTGTTGGACCGTTTTTTCTTCACAGGAAAAAAAAAAATGGACGACATGGGATGTTTGCCACGCTGGGGTGGGTTCCCAGCATGGCACAAGGATGTTGGGGGGAGCCGTTCAGCCGACGGGGGATTGGGCACCCCGTTGGCCTCACGATGCTTGCCACGCTGGGGTGGGCTCCCAGCGTGGCACTCCTCTGGTGGGGAGGACGGTGCAGCCGGCCGGGGTGGGCACCCCAGTGGCTATGATTAGTTGCCATGCTGGGTGGGCACCCAGCGTGGCATTTTATAGCGTTTGGGGAGGCAGAAGGAGCGCCCTTTGGCCGGCGGGGATTGGGCACCGTCGGCTGCCACACGTGCGTGCGTGCTGGTAGCGCACACCTCGGGCGTCTTTGTGGGAGCTGTGCGTGAGCAGCCTTATCTTATCTTATCGCTGCTCACTCAAGCATAGCTCCCCCTTTCAACTGTATGCCAATGCATTTTGCAGCGTGTCATAGACAGCTCCAAAATGCATTGGCTTACAGGGGCCGTGCCTGCAAGCACACTGACTGCATTGGAGGAGGAGGTGACACACCTCCGAAATCTCCGATGATGGCACTATGTTTCTTGCACATGTGTGCAAGCAAACATAAAAATGAATCCAAGGTATCTGACTTCAGCCACTCCACCTGACTGAGAGTTATGCAATCTGAGACTGATACTAGCAAGAGCTTGCTGACAGTAAATAGTATGATCTCAGTTTCCTTTGCATTAATCACCAGTTTGTTTACTGAAAAGCGTATTAGCAAAACCAACTGCAATCACACTGCAATGCATTTCTAACCTTTAAAATCACTGAATCAGCGAGACATAGAATGATGTCATCTGTATATATTCTGATGTTAGTGTTGGGTTGGATAGTGGACAACCAGCTAATGAAAACTGAGAACAGGAGAGGGGTGGATCCAAGACTTAACCTTAGGGGGCACCTTGAGAGACTGGTAGAAGGCTGGTGAGACAACACCCAACTTAGAACTTGGCTGAAGTGAACATATCACTGATAAAACATTACTGGAATTGTGAGAATTGTGCTGCTGAGTTACAAGGTATGCCTAAGTGGCTTCACCCCTTTAATTTCTCAGCGTTCCACCTTAATAATGATAATGGTTAGTACTCTTCTTTCCAAGTTCTTGCATTTTTTAGTGCATCAAGGACATTTTGTTGTGGAAGAATATGTCACTGAGACCCCGATCTACAGCCAGCAAGCTCTTCTGTATTAATGCCTATGTGGCATCTTTCTTGTCAGCAGTGGATATTTAGTTTTTTGTCTTTTGATATTCATTCTGTGCTTTAGAGTCACTGAGCAAATAAGCAGCTATGCAGCTTTTTTTTAACTCTGTTTCTTCACTTCACCTTCAGCAGGGATGTACTCCATAGTCTGTCCTTGTCATGAGAACTCCCCACCCCTACCCAGCATTCCCCCCACCCGCCTGGACCGGGAGGCCCGTGACTAACCTCTTACTCTGGGGCTCCCCCAGAGGGCTGAGGGAGGGACTGAGATGAATCTTTGACACCTAGCGAGCAGACAGGGTGTCATTTGAGCAGGTGGGAAGTCCTAGGCTCCAGTGTCATGGTGCTCAGTTGAGAAGGGGTTTTCTTTCTTGGTTGCTGCTGAAGGCATGGACATGGAATGACATCAACTCGCGATCATGCGTACTCCCACACATGACCCAAAGATGTCACCTCCTCCCATCTCTGTAGTCCCAGCAAGTGTACTCCCAGCCTCTGCTGGGAAATCACCAGAGCATGGGGTGCTACCATCCACCCAAGCCCCCCCCCCCAGAGGAAGAGAGCTGTCAAAGGGATGTTCATTGTATCTCCCCCTGGCTGGCTCTGATGCTCCAGGCTCTATCCCAAACCTGGTTGGTCATCATCACAGGTGAAGTGCTACCACTGTGCTGGCAGGCTGGCTTAGTGGCTACTTGGATTGAGTAGATCACAATCTTCTGTGGCAGACATGTGCATTCGTTCAGTGAGGATCAGAATCACAAACCTAATTCCCTAAATAGACTAGAAGAATCATCACTGAGCTTCCTAGAATTCTATCAAAGATACAGTAACAGACATGACCAGGCCTTATAATTTTTTGTTCCAGTTCTATTTCTTCTCATTTTTGATAATTATGCTGTGTGTGTGTGAGTGTGTGTGTGTGTGTGTGTGTGTGTGTGTGTTGGCAGTTTTGGATAGGTGCCTTTAGGTTTGCCTTATCTAATCACGCTCAGACAGAGATAAGAACAGCAGGCTGTTGCAATGAGGTCACATGTCAGATTACAGTTAGATTTGTATTCACAGCAAAACCACCTTGTAATGACAGCCATGTTACCACCTGCAGTCACATAATAACTGAAGCAGCTCATTTCTTGTAGTCTGAGACATTTCACTGCAGCAGGGAAACAAGTTTGCATACTTAATGGTAGTGTTGGTTTATGAAAAAAAAATCTTGTTCATATTCAGAATGAGCTGGTGCTTTTGTCCACTACATAAACAGATGGTTTGCTGATAGAGGCATGTGTTAAATAAATGCAATCTTCTAAATGTTTTCCATAAGGGTGTGGTTAAACACTGTCTGAATTTGAAAATTAGATTTCACTTAAAAAAATGAAGAGGTTAGTTTATTGCAAACATGACTCCAGTTATGGAGCACTGGGAGTCACAATATCTCGTAAGCCCTCTTGTATCTGAGACAGAGGTAGTCTTTGTTCCTCTTTTTATGGCTGCATAGCTTTGCTATGCAACTGCTTGTTATCTGTTAGGTGAGTAGGGTAGGATTGCAGCGGAATCAGAAAAGGTATCCTTCCAATTGGAAATTGCATCACACAATTCAGAAAAATAGTTTGTTAGAAAAACTATTTTTCTCATTTGAGTGATGCCAATTCATGTAGAAAGTCATTTTAAAGCATTACTATTGGAATGGATCAGGAGGACAATGAACGACTACAATTGAAAAACTACAGTACAGTACAGAAGTCATTCACTTTGCTAGTGCTCATTATGCTATAATGATGACAGGCAGCCATGTGTGCATTCTAGCTGGCAACCTGGGTGGTGAAATGGTAACTGCCCTGTAATATGCACCCTCCACCCAAGCAGGAGGGGGTCCACACTTGCGATTAGTTGCTAGGGCCAGGAGTCCATCCCAGGTGCTTCCAACTGTGCTTCTAACCCCTCTCCTTTTGTTGCCCCCCCCACCACCTACAAACCCAATATATCATTACAGTGGACCAGGTGCAGATCCACTGTATCAACTCCAACCCCTTTGCTAGCTCTCCCCTCTGCAGCTTGCGAAAAAGGCATGGACACCATTGTTGTGTAGTGTATGTCTTCTGTGAAGGCATATGCTGCTGTAGCCCCCATTACCTTAGTCCCTTTGGGAAACAGTGACCATAACATGATCATCTTTGACCTTCTTGTAAGAAGTCCAGTAGTAGAGGGGCTTACCAAAATATTGGTGTGGAATAAGGCTGATTTTGGAGCAGTCAGAGAAAGAGTACAATTATGGAACTGGGAGGAGGAATTTGCAAATAAAACCGTACATGAACAGTGGGAAATTATGAATAATGTGTTAGAAAAATGTGTGAAAGATCATATTCCACTAAAAAAGAAATACAATAAAAAGGGTACTACACCAAGTTGGCTAAACTTTAAAATAAAAGGGATGATTAAAAAGAAACAAAAGATGTACAAAAAAATTAAACACAACGTGAAAGGTGAGGGATGGATCAAATATAGGCTATTACAAACACAAATAAAAAAGAAAATAAGACAGGCAAGGAAAACGCATGAAAGGAGACTTGCAATAAAAAGCAACGACAACTGTAAGACATTTTATGCTTATGTAAATGAGTTAAAAGGGGTGGTCAAAAAATAGGACCATTGGAAGCAGGAAATGGGAAAATGGCAACTACAGATACGGATATGGCAAATATTCAAAATGAGTATTTTTCATTAGTCTTCTCTAAAGAAAACAATACCTGGACTTATCAAAAAAAAGGGGAGATGAGACTATGGGAAATCATATTAAAATAATAACCCAGGATGTTCAAAATAGGTTGGCAGCGTTAAAAATAAATAAATCTCCAGGACCAGATGGCTATCACCCCAGATTGTTGAAAGAGTTAGCTGTTGAGTTGGCCCCACCTTTATGTCACCTATTCCAACAGTCATTAGATGCAGGGGAGGTTTTAGATACCTGGAGGGAAGTTATGGTTATACTCCTACATAAAAAGGGAACTAAAAAGGGTCCATCAAATTATAGACCAGTGAGTCTAACTAGTATCCTAGGGAAATTGCTGGAAGGGATTATTAAGGACTTTATAAATAAACATCTACAAGAAAATAGCTTGGAGGATAAGTCACAGCATGGTTTCAGGAAGGGGTATTCCTGTCAGACAAGCATGCTTCATTTTTATGACAGGGCGAGCAGGGTTTTGGATGGTGGGGGAGCTGTGGATGTGATTTATTTGGATTTTACAAAAGCTTTTGATAAGCTTCCTCATAAACTACTTATTGAGCGACTTCAGAAGATTGGGCTGCACTGTAGTGTGGTATCTTCGATTGCCTCTTGGTTGGCAGACAGAGTGCAGCATGTAAATATAAGGGGAGCTTTTTCAGATTGGGCAAAGGTCACCAGTGGAGTGCCACAGGGGTCTGTGTTGGGACCAGTCCTTTTTAACATCTATGTGGCAACACTGGAGGAACATCCAGGAAATGTATGGCTTACCAAATTTGCTGATGATTGTCATTTAGGGTTGGAGTTAATGGATCCAAATGATCACTTAAAATTACAACATGAACTAAATAACATTAATTCATGGTGTTCAACCTACACATTATATTTGAATCCAGAAAAATGTACTGTGATGCATTATGGGATCCAAAAATGTAAATGCCACCTACTACTTGGGTGATATCATCCTAAAAACTGTTGATGAGGAAAGAGACCTGGGCATTTTGGTGACAAAAGATCTTCATTTTTTGACACATTGTAAAAGAGTTACCAAAAAGGCAAATGGGATACTAAATTGTATATTGAGAAATATCTCGAGCAGGGATAGTGATGTAACGTTGCCCCTTTATGCCACCCTGGTGAGACCCCTTATGGAGTATGGTACCCAGATTTGGTCACCCTATTTAAGAGGAGATGTGGATGGATTGGAGGGAGTCCAAAGAAGGGCTACATGAGTGATGAGAGGGATGCAGGGTAAAAATTATACAGAGAGGCTAAATTTACTAAATCTGTTTTCTTTAGAGTACAGAAGATTAAAAGGAGATATGTTCTTGTTGTTTAAAGCCTTAACTTAAGGGACAGTGGGCAATGGATCAGAAAGGGACCAATCTGGAGACCTGGTTAGGGTGGCTTGGGACACCCACACACTGAGGACAGTTTCAAGTGCTCCCACAGGGAATTCCAGAGACACAGGTGGGAGGAGGAGGAACGTACATGGTCAGGAAGGGAGTTCCATAGCCTCGGAGCACATGTATAGCTGAAATGGACGCATATGACCATTGGGGGGACACCACCATCCTGCACCTCTAAAAAGGTTTTTTGCATCGGCTGAATTAATTTTGAAAGAAAAGTCTTATACCATTCGGCTCCAAAGCCATCTGGGCCTGGGCTTTTTAATGGTTTGCTGGCATTTGGCAAGGCATTTGACACAGTCCCACACAAAAGATTAGTAGTCAAATTAACCAGCCTGGGGAGGTCCCAGGTGGTAGCCTGGTAAAACATTGGCTGAACAACAGGACACAGAAGGTAATTGTAAATGGAGTCCACTCTGAAGAAAGAGGGGTTACTAATGGGGTACCGCAGGGTTCAGTGCTGGGTCCGTTCCTTTTTAATGTCTTTATAAGTGACATTGCAGAGGGACTGGAAGGAAAAGTATGCCTCTTTGCAGATGACACAAAGATCTGCAACAGGGTTGATACACAAGGAGGCATGGAAAGGATGAGAAGGGACTTGGCAAGGTTGGAGGAATGGTCAAAAGTATGGCAGCTTGGATTCAATGCAAAGAAGTGCAAAGTAATGCACCTGGGAAACAAAAACCCAGGGAAGATTACACAATGGGGGAGGTAGTAACAACAACAAAAATGGAAAGGGACCTGGGGTAATCATATCAGATGACCTTAAGGTTGGCAAACAATCGGGAAGGTGGTAGGGAGGGCAGGGGATACTGGGATATAGGGAGAGGTATCACCAGCAGAAAACAGGAAGTTGTTATCCCCCTGTACAGACAGTTGGTGAGATCCCATCTGGAGTACTGTGTACAGTTCTGAGACCCCATCTCCGCAAGGACATAGGCAGGATGGAGGCAGTTCAGAGGAGGGCAACTAAAATGGTGCAGGGTCTGCAATAGAAGCCATACGAGGAGAGACTAAAGAAGCTTAATATGTATACCCTTGAGGAAAGGAGGGAGAGGGGGACATGATAGAAACGTTTCAGTACCTCAGTGAAATCAACAAAGTCCAAGAGGGTAGCATCTTTCAGAAAAAGAGATGTGCAAGAACAAGGGGACACAATTTGAAGATAGAGGGGGATGGCTCAGGGGCAATCTGAGGAAGTATTTTTTCACAGAGAGGGTGGTGGATGCATGGAACAGCCTTCCTGAGGAGGTTGTGGGGTCTAAAACTGTGGGAGAATTCAAGAATGCATGGGACAGACATAAGGCAATTTTTGTGGGGCGTAGGAAGAAATAGGCTGTTGGTTAAATAGGATCTGCAGCTTATCCTCTAGGTAGAGAAATGGGCAGACTGGGTGGGCCAAGCGGTCCTTATCTGCCATCAAAGTCTATGTTTCTATGTTTCTATGTAACTGAAGATGAACTCTGGAACAAAATAGGCTTAAATTTAGAATTAAAAGTCATCATACTAGAGCACACCCCTATCAGTTACATGGGGAACAGTGTATAACTTAGCACAGGAAAAGGTGGTATAACCAAAGAGTTGTTCCTATATGGAACTCAATGCCATTGGAGGTGGTGGAAAGTAAGACAATGGAGGTATTCAAGCAGAAGTTAGATGGACTACATTGTTTGTGTAGATTTTAGAAATGCATCTTGGCGAGCATTATGGCCATCATTGTCCCCCTTATCAAGGGCAAATTTCTAGTTGTGATTGCCTGTCACCCTGACTGACTGCAACTGGTGTAAAATCCCCTTTCTGTGAGGCTGGACTGAATGCCACCATAGCTCAGCAAGTGACTGAGTTCCAAGGCACATTCATTTTAAGGCTAAGGCGTTAATGACAACTAGCTCAGCATGGTGCTGTAAAATCCCTGTGAACAAACTAAGTAGGGAAGGGGTTCAGCACTCCCATACAGCAAACTCACACAGTACTACTGATTGTGTGTGCAAACAGTTCCATTTATTCAGAGCACCAATGTGCAAATCACAGACACATAATTCAGACCATAGCAGATGAGAGGACCAACTGGAGCACCAACATTTTACACCTGCCACTCTTGCCACTTCGATGAGGTGTGTAGCCCCACACTGTCATGGCTTTTTACAGCAGGCATTTAAAAGCACATGCCATTTAATATCAAAGTGCTTATCTCACCACCACAAAAAAGTGCAAGGTGAAAAACAGATAAAAACAGCACTGAAGAGTAAATCACGTTTCTAATACAAAGATAATTGGAAGACTATAGCTTGTAGTTCAAGGGGGTTGTGGAACTGACCACACCTCCCTTTTGGCCTATTTAAGGGCTGCTCTCCTCACGCCACACACAAGCATTTTCCTTGCCGGCTGGAGGCTCTGTTCATCTGTCTTCTCTGTTAGGCCTGCAGTGGCTTTGCCCCCGGTTTGTTTGTGCTCTGGTCTCTGCTAGGTTTCTGCTGGATGTATTCCTGTATTTCTCCTGCTTTGGTTAGTATTTGTTTTACATTGAATGTGTGTTGTTTTTCTGTTCTACTGAGTTTATACTTTGGTTCTGTTTATTCTTTTTTTTTTTTTTTGGGGCTTTCTAGTCGCCCTTTTTTTGTGTTGTGTTGCTCATTTGCTGTGCTCTGGTTCTCTGTCCTCCTCAGCTACCTGGCATCATTAGACCCCTGCATTGCTACCTGGCATCCTCAATTTTCTGCATTTGTTGTATGGTTCAGCTCCCATTCAAACCCTCTGCTGCTGATTCCACTTAATTTCCTGCACCTGGTCTAAGCTCTTGCTCTCAGCTAGCTGCAAGGAGTGGCAGCAGCTACTGCTGTGTTTCTGTTGCAACTCCAGGTAATTGTGCTGCTTTTGCTCCTTCCTTCTTTTCCTTGGGGATGTCTTGCTACAGTCTTCATTGAGTTTAAAATTATTCTGCCTGTCCACTACATGTACTCAACCTGCAGTTGCACTTCCTTGTTTTTTGTGTAGACTATTTCAATTTGTTTGGCCATTCCGTGCTATTAGCTATGCAACAGAATCTTGCCCAATTGCCCTGCCCTTCCATGTTGCTTTCCCCTTGTGTACAGCCCTTTTGGGGTTCTTAATTTGCTCAAACACATGCCAGCCCAGCTAAAACTGCAGACATTCATCAATTTAATTTAATCTACTAGTTCGGTTCAACTGCTGGTACTTAAATTATTTTATCCTTCTGGTTTAATTAGCTGTTTGGCATCATAGTGCCTCTCTCTGGCTTCTCCATTTTGCCCACTGTGGGGGTCTGTGTTGTTGTAGCAGGCATCATGGCTCCAGGCAGCAGGGGCAACTTTCACCTTTTTATATGTTTTTTTGGTCACTGGCTCACCCTGGCCTCCTCCTGCTGCTCGGCATAGCCTTTACGGCAATGTGCAATCAGCCATTCCAGGCAACTCTCTACCTAAGGGCTTCTGGCTCTACCCAGCTTTCAACCATCCCTTCCCTAATATTATGCACCTGGTTTACACAATTATCCCAGCCTTTCTGCCCTTGCACTACCAGCAATGCTCATCTCCCTTCCAAGTCTGGCAGCATATCCTGTTCACTTGCTTTGAACCACACCTCCTACAATACTGGCTTGCGGCCTCTTCCTCCTACGTAACTGGCTTTATGGCCTCCTCCTCTTCTCCAACTGTTGGCCCTGTGCTTCACCTGGCCTCGCCATTCTCTAACTCATAGTATACAATTCAATTCACTCCCAATTTGACTTCCTAATGGACTTGGTCGGCATGCATTCCTGTGCTTGACAACTGCTATTTGCCTTACCTAGACCCAGGAGAGGGTCCATATTGTTCAGCCTAACCTACATACAGGTCTCATCCAGTCAAGACCCATGGGAGGGTCCACAGTGCCCCGTCCGACCTATGTACAGGTCTCCCCATATCTGCTATTATCCATTACAACCCACATACGGGTCCCATGCTCCTTACCATGTGCAGGTTTTTTGCTCAATACAACTCACTTTTCCACAGTTTGGAGACCTGCCAATCATATCCATTATTCCAGGACTCAGGGCTAGCCCTGTGGCTTACAGTCTCTCTCTCTCTCTCTCTCTCTCTCTCTGCATGCCAAAGTCCTCATCTTGAGCATGCAAAGCTTAGGGCTGGGTCCTTCTCACCTGGCCCATAGTTAGGAAGGTCCTTGCTTTGGGTGGACCTTTAGTTGTCAACCATACCAATGACACATCTCAAGATAGTATTTAAGACTTCAGAGATGAAGGGGTGGGGCTCTCATGGGAAGGGTCCCATTAGCTGCCTGAGTGGGTTCAGAGGCACCCTTTCATCATATTCTCCCTAAGACTGCCTCAGGTTCACCTGGTTTAATTCATAGATTGGTAGGCCGACTGAGTGCCTTAGTGGTCATTACTCTCCTCCTCCTGCCTTGGTCGACTCTTGATGCAGAGTGCACTCACAACCCTCTATGGTGTTCCCATTAGAGGGATAGAGCGAGAGTGTTCCCCAACATTGCAGTTCCCTTGGATTGATCTACTAAATTGCAGTAGCAGAGCCATCACTAACCAAAACTGTCCCAAAGCCTGGAGGGAAGATGACCTAGGCCTTGGATCCCCAGAGGTTTCCTCCTCAAAGGGGGGGTGTTCCTCTCCTCCATGCCAATGGTAATAATACTAGATAGGCATCATTGTAGTCCCTAGGTCACTTAGGTAGGTTTCCCACTTAAGTAGATTTCCACTGTTGGATGGAGTCAGGAGGATGTCCTGTAATCATCCCATCTCCCCATTTGGCTGTTCGCTCTCTCCTTAGGAAGCCAAGCCTCAACGCCTTACAGTCAGACCTCAGAGTGGGTCACTATTCACCTGTCATTTCCTGCATACTTTACTCAAACAATACAACCAATTGACCTATGCTACCAGCTGAACCCCATTACCAACCAACCTAAGTACCGGTCTTCATTGACACATGCTGCCAACAGAACCTATGCTACCACCTGACCTATGCACAGGTCTTCATTGACCCATGCTACCAACTGAACCCATACTATCAACCGACCTATGTACAGGTACTCGACCCTGTTATGTGTTCACTACCTTTTATGCTTTGCTTGACACTCTTTTTGGGCTTCTTCCAAAGGTACCTTTAGCCAATGGAATCACTCCTGTGGCACCCCAAGGGGTGGAATCCTCCCCAAGGGTTCCTTGCCTTCATATCCCTACAGGGTGGTATAGCCCATTGATAGAGAGGCAAATAGCCAAAGTTTGTCTATGTTACACAAGCAAGAAATCAGTTGCACAGGCACGTTGAACTGGAAGGCTATAGCCTGTAGTTCAAGGGGGAGGTGCAACTGGCCACACCCCCCTTTTGGCCTATTTAAGGGCTGCTCTCCTCACTGCACACACAAGCATTTTTCCTTGCCCCTTGATCCACCCCTCTTCCTGCAGCGGCACACCTCTCTCTCCCGTGGACTTCTTCCTAAGGTACCTTTAGTCAAGGGAATCACTCCTGCGGCACCTCAAGGGGTGGAACCTTCCCCCAGGGTTCCTTGCCTTCGTACCCCTACAGGGTGGCATAATCCCATGGATAGAGAGGTGAACAGCCAAAGTTTATCTATGTTACACATGCACAAAACCAGTTGCACAGGCACATTACATCTATTGAGATATAAATTTGTAACCAAATATAAATATGTAGAAATACTGTAGAGTGAATTTGAACTTCTACATTTCAAAAATTCATAATCCAGCTTGGGTATACCTGTAAAATATAACAGATATAAGATATGAACCCATACTTTTACTATAAAAATTTACAGCAGTCAGGGGAACAAGTTCCACTTGGTCATTAAGGCCCAGTGATGTTAATACCCCCAATTAATAAATCCAATATGCTTCTCCCAAAGCTAATTTCTTTCCTATGTCCCCTCCTCCTAGCCCCAAACTGACCTTTTCAATGCCAAAGAACACTGGTACATGCTCATCCTCATTCTCCACCTCTGTTCTGTTCACACATATGACCAAAGCAGATTTATTATTTTTCAATGCAATGGCCTCATGTGCTTCCCCACCCATTCTCTTAACTTTTTCTTTGTACATCCAACAAGGTATGCCCCACATGGACAGGTAACAAGGTACACTATGTTGGTGGAATCACAATTAATGAAATCTTTGATTCTATTCTCCCTCTTTTAGGATTACAGAAAGCAGTAGTTGTAACAATAATCGGGCAATAATAATAGCTGCCAAATGTTCTCGTACCTGAAGATGGAGGTGGTAACCAGGACACTTTTGTTTTCCTGGATGGTCACTGTGTATGTGGGTGCCCCTCAGATCTTTTGCCCCTTGATACACAGTTTTGGGGGGATTACCAGTGCACTTCCTCAACCTGGGTTCTGCTTTCAAAATGTGTCAGTTTTTAAGAACAATACTTTCCACTACATCCATATCTGCTGAGTATGTTGTTACAAAATTCAGTCTATTTTTGGCATCACTATCTCATCCTGGGGTTCCAAAAGGGATTTCTTGGGAATTGCATCAACCTTAATTCTAGCCCTCATCACATTCCTACCATAACCAATGTCCATAAAGTGGTTTTCCATTGCAATGGCCACTTCCATGTAATAGTCCTTCAGGATTCAATGTCTTTATTCCTTCTGGCTTTAATTTATTATTATTCACATAAGTTGCCCTTTGGAAATATTGATTATAGTGTGGTGTGGGTGGGAACAGTCAGCTGCTAATAATGTGTTTTGGTCAGTAGGTTTTAGAGTGTATTGTCCACACCACCCCCATCTGCTGCTCTACTGATTTCCAGATCCAGGAAAGTAATCATTTCTACATCCTAACTGACTGCAGATTTAAAAAACTGCTTCCCTGGACTCCAAATACTTTTTGAAGTCCATAAATTTTGCCATCGACCCCTGACACACCATAATGCAATCATGTATATACCATTTCCACAACTTGATCTCGTCTAGAAATGGCTTACTGTTAGAACAGATATTCCTATGTTCTCATAGTCCCATGGCCACATTTGCGTAATTGGGGCAAAAGCAGTCCTCACTGCAGTACCACTCAAACCTGACTGCATTGCATTGCAACACACATTTCGCTGTTTCCACTACTACATCTGTAGGTGGAGTATTTGGGTCATTTTTCCCTTGCAGGTAAAACTCTAGTGCCTCTAAACCCAAAACGTAGGGAATATTTGTATAGAAGGATTCCACATCAAAGGTGACAAGAGAACTACAACCTCCGATGTGGATATCTCTCAAGATGTTAAGAATATCTCTTGTGCCTTATGTATAGATCCTGAGCCCTGCCACTATAAGTTTAATATGGCATTCTATATACTTGGACATGGGCTCTGTACAAGAGCCCACCCCAGAAATGATGGGCCTCCCAAGGGGATTATTCATGGTTTTATGTACCTTAGGTAGTAAGTAAATGACCGGACATAGTGAATAATCTACTGTCAACATGTCCTTTGTTTTTTCATCTATATGTCAATCAGTCTATGCCCTCTGTACAAGTACATCAGCTCATTTTTAAGCTGTCTGTAACATCATGTAATATTCTTTTGTGCCAGTTGATATCATCAAGTTGACAATGTTCTTCAGCAATGTTGGCTTCCATGTCCATAATGACCACATTGCTGCCCTTATCTGCTGGTTTAATCTTATGCACAGCATTATTACACAGTTGTTTCATGGCCGTTCTCTCCTCTGATGATGGATTATTGTATCCATATGTGCCATAGATACCTGCTGCTCCAGATTCTGGAAGAAGTTACTGATGCAATTCTCCTCCCTCTGAATTGCACTTGTTTGCCCCGATACCTCCAATCTCTTTATTGCCCTCCTTCTCCCCTACTCTTCTTAGGTTTCATGAACTCCTTCTCAGACTCAAGTGGAAGTGGGACAGTGAAGATACTTCTAAAAAACCTGTAGGTTCACTGTCTGTATCAGCTGAGCTTGATTCAGTATCTGTGCCTTATTTGTTTTTCTTTAATATTGACTGTGGCTGGTTCGCCCAATCAAAAACTCTATCATTTTTGTAATCTTGCTCATCCTGTATAAATTTCTTTTTTTTGTTAACACTAGTTTATTTCATCAGATTTTTCCAAATTTTGATTTTGTTTTGTTTTTTGAATAATCTGTAATTGGAGATAAGGCTTCTTTTTTCTTTGAACTCCACAGTCAATTCATCCTGCAGTCTTTTAGAATCTTGCAAATTACAGCAAAGCAGGCCTAAGGATTCAGCATGCTGCTTCTCTCTCCACTGCTGCATGGACTGTGCAGGGTCTTTTCCAAATGCTGTTTTTAAATCAGATGTAAGCCCCTTGGTACACTTCTTACACCAAGATATGCTTGCATAGTCCGTTGCTGCAAAAAAAAAACATTTCATATTAAGTGCAAGTTTTTCATAGCTACCAAATGCCTTTTTTTTAAAAGGTTGGCTTTGATTACTTCTTCAAGACATTTGCCATCTTCCCTGAGATTACAAAAGGATCCTCGCCAACTTGCTTTTTGAAAAGCACATCGAATAACTTGACTGGTTCCTCATTCATTCTTTCACTGTGTAAGTATGTTTGCTAATGCTGACTATGCAGCATAAACGTGTACCCGCCAGAGTGTTGTCCTACCACACAATACAAGTTTCTAGTGATCACTGGTTTGGCGTGGTGCTGTAAAATCCTGCTGCACAAACTGGGAAGGAAAGGGATTCCGCACTCCAGTACAACAACCTCACACAGTGCTATCGACTGAAGGTAGTAGTTCAAACTGACTATAAAATTTGTAAATATTTATACTGGAATATAAATTTATATCTCAGTAGATTATCTTTGTATTAATATTTAGATTTACTTTTTTTAAATTTCAGTTTCTTATTATATGACTATATGAGGAATATATTACATAAAATAGGCAAAGTAAGAAGGGCAAGACAATAAGTCCATCAAAATCCCATTATGCATGAGCACCAAGACTTATACATTCTAAATCCAGACAATTCAGAACTCCAAATATCTAAACTGTTTGATAGGATTTAGTCCAAGTTCTATGATTCTAATAACAGCTTCAATGAAAAGCAACAATACCTCCATTTCTGAAAGCAAATAGTTATCCTGTACAATTAATGTCAATGATGAAATGAGGCTCAACAGAGGACTCTCTGCAAGGTATATAATATGATGCCCAACCTCTTTATGTAAGCCTATCTTGGTGCTGAAATTCAGTAGTAATACCACAGTGACAAAAAAAAAAACTTAGATTAATTGATCTAAAACAAATCTTAAATAATCTTAAGATAACACAGAATGCATAAAGAGAGAGGTCACTGTTGCACAACATAATAGAAGGGAAGATGAGGGGGTAAATAAGTGAAAAGGGAGGCCCTTCACCCATTCTCCCTCAAAGTTTCATCAGAGCAGAAAGGTTTGGTGCATCACGTCAGGGCTTCCTGTCCCTGTACTACTTAAGGTACGAAATCAGCATAATGCTCAGGCTGATACATCACCCACTTATGCCATCTAAGGTCAAAGGCCTCCACTTGGTTCGATTGCCTAGCAAAAAGCCTTTCCAATGCATAGATTTCCCTTGTGAGGGTGCACCAGGAATCTCGAGTTGGGACTGTGGTCATGCGTCATAGCCCGGTAATGGCTTTTTTTGGGGCCAAGACAAGTAGTGCGAGCTGCCTACACTAGTAGCCATAGACATTGCCAGCTATTTCCCGAAATGTCTGTGATATTTCTAGAGAAATCTCCTGCTTTCTGCACTTCCACAGTAGAGGCAGCAGAGAGAAACTCTTTAGAAATTTTGTGAAATATCTGGAAATAGCTGGCAATGTCTGTAGCTACCACTGTATATGTGTCCTTAGCAACTCTAATGCTCTCTGGTGGTGTGGCCGTTACTATATAAGAAGGTGTAGGGTGTAAATAACTCTGAGCAGTCATATATGGCCACTTATTTTTGAATAACCTCCTGCCAATATGGGGTCAAGGTTTCACAGGCCCATAAGATATGTCCCTGGTCCACCTTTGTACAGCCACAGCCTCGCCAACACCTCCCAAAAGTGACATCAGAGTATTTGCCACTATGGCTGGGGTAAAGAAAAATCTAATTCTGTTCTTCCATGCATATTCCCTCCAATATGGTGAGCTGGAGACATTATATGCTGGAAGAGCAGAATTGTTCCAGTTATGGGTGGGTATATCAGACTGTAATTCTTGATTTGGTCAAGTCCACCGGTTTAATGAGATTTTATTATGTTTTCATTTATTGCTGTATGTCCTCATTTTATGTTCGGCACTCAGAAGCCTCTGGGATTGGGCGCCTTATAAATAAAACTGCCTTGACTTGCCTTTCTCCTGAAAGACCTTATATAGGTGGCTAATACGGTGCTCAGTGGATGCTGCCTTAATGTAGGATTGAAATCAGGGAGACCATGAGTGATGGCCTCTCTGCTATGTGCGTTAGTGCTTTTTCAGATGGTTGCAGGTAGGATTTTAACTGCAGGTATCTATGGAAGTCTGCCGATGGTAAATGATAAGTTGTTTGCAATGACACAAAAGAAAGTATGCCAGTGGGTACCATCATTTAGAAGATGTATTGTAAGCCACGGTGCTTCCACTGAGCAAGGGCTCTATCAATTTTGTTGGGAGGAAAAGTAGTGTCACTTGCAAATGCTCTAAGGAAGAGTGTTTCTGCCAGAGTTAGGCACTTACTCAGCATGGCAAGCCACTGTCAAAAGGGTTCTACAGTGTATTGAGGGAATTTGGTGAGTGAGGTACATTGTGGTGGGTAACCAAACAGGTAACCTGTGATATTAAATATGTCAGTTAAGGTGAGTTCTATCTGTTTCCAGTGAGTTTCATGCCCAGGATTAACCCAACATATAAGGGTGCATAGCTAAGAGGCCACTGCATATTCTCACAAATTGCACAAGTTTAGGCACCCCTCCCATCCCGTGGCAACTGGAGTTTGGAATACCTCACCCTAGGGGGCCTTCCTCTCCAGACAAACCTGAAAATTAACCCATCTTATGCTTGAAAGTAAGATTTACTAGGTACAATGGGAAGTGTTTGCAAGAAAAATAAAATACAGGGTAATATGTTTTGCTGGATGGCCTCCACCCTGCCCAGGAAACCCAATGGAAGCAGTGACCACCTGGATAGATCTTCTGTAAGTTGTTGTGTTAATGGCTCATAGTTAAGCAGTTCAGTATGTGAAAGGTTCCTAGTTAGCTTAATTCCTAAATAACACATGGCCAATTTGTGCCATTTGAAAGGGAATGCATGCTTCAAAGACACAGAAGGGGTATAGTTATAAAGGAGTACTTCATTTTTTTGTTTATTCACCCTGTACCCCTCCAGAGTTCCAAAGATGCTTAACTGTTCCAGCATTTAGATTTGCTTTGCACAGTTGTCACATAAGCACTTTAATGTTTAATGGCTTGATCTTTTAAATGCCTTCTATTAAAAAAAAAACGCAGACCAGCAAGGCCAAGAGGACTAGATGCCCTACAACAAAACTAGTCTGCAAAATGATTAAAGCGTACCTTCTCAGGATACCACTTATGCTACTTCTGATATCTAGAAATGTTCATCCTAACCTGGGGCCTACCGGCCTAGCGCCCCATGCCACAAAAAGGTGGGAGGGGTCCCTCACATTAGCCTCAATCAATGGCTGCAGCCTCCTTAACAAACTTGACATCTTGCAAACCTGGGTCCAGCAGCATAGCCCTGATGTACTCTCTGTTGTCAAAACATGGCTTAACCCCAAGATACCAGACGCTAGAGTCACCATCCCTGGATACTCTATATTCAGGCAGGACAGGGTTTCCAAATGAGGTGGGGGCTATGCCATCTACCTGAGGAATTCCTATCTGGGTCAAGTCTTACCTTTCTCAAACCCTAAACCACCCTCGCAGGTTCTCGCTATTAAAGTTCTACTCAGGGTGCACAACAAGGAGCTCACCATTGCCTCGTGTACCTACCCCCTAAAGATCAGCCTAATGGATTTATGAGCATATTGGAAAGCCTATAGGGATTACACCATAATTCTGAACTCATAGTACTAGGCGACTTCAACATAAATTGGCTATCGCTGGAGGCCAGAAACTACAAGGAGCTGTCACGGCACAGAACCTCATCCAGCTTGTTACCACCCCCACCAGATGCAACTATAGGACAGGGTCACACACACTTCTGGACTGGATCCTTACTAATCACCCTGAATGAATCTCAAAAGTCTCAGTGCTCCCTGATGGGATCAGTGACCACTCACCGGTCACATGTACCTGGACAAACAAATTCGTTAAGCCCCCTCCTAAAATAATCCACACCAGAGTGTTAAAGCAGGGGTACCTTGAGCTACTAAAGACACACCTAAGTCTCCTGGACTGGACACCAATCAACTCCACCATTGATGTAAACCAAGCCTTAGACCTTTTCATCAGCCTCTTCACTGCGGCCTGCAATATCTTTGCACCTCTCAAAAACCTGAAGGTCAGGGGCAGAGCTAACCCTTGGATAACCCCCGATCTAATCACTTTACTCAAACATAGGGACCATCTCTGGCACTCTGCCCATGCAACATCCAAACCTGGGGATATTCATAAATATAAAGCTGCCAGAAATTAGTGCACGCAGGCAGTTAGGAGTGCCAAAAGCAAATACTTCAAGGAAGCTCTCTCAAACTCCTGGGGTGATGGAACAAAAATTTGGAGTAACTTGAAAGACCTTACAGGCAAGGACCCTAAGTCACCATCCACCATGCTCAACATAAATGGAACACCAGCATCTGACCTGTACACAATCACCAACACCTTTAACAATGCGTTCTCCAACTTGGATAGTGTCCTCCCTTCTAATTTCTTCAATGCCCCCTCTGGTAGTAACCCTCCTGCCACTGCTTCTCTCCTACACCCTGCCCCACAATTCTACTTCAAGGAGATCCCAGTGCATGAAGCTAGAACCTACATTCTGAAGGCCATTCACAATGCAGGCTACAGCGGTGACTCCCTTGACCTGAAGTTGTTAACGCTTGTCCTTGAAGAAGTCCTTGAACCCCTGGCAAAGATCCTCAACCTATCACTAAGGATGTCCCGGTTTCCGTTCTCACTGGAAACAGGTGACCATCACACCAGTAAACAAAAGTGGAGACAAATCACTGCACTCCAACTACAGACCTATTTCCATCCTCCCTCCATTGTCTAAGGCCCTGAAGCGCATCGACTCAGGCCAACTAGTCGAGTACGTTGAAAAATATGACATCCAGTGTCCTGAGCAACATGGTTTCTGAAAAGGGCGGAGTACCACCACTGTACTATTAGAATTCATAAGCTTCATCCATACCATGCTCGATCAAGGAAACTGTGTAGGGGCAGTATTCATTGACCTTACGAAAGCCTTTGATACTGTGAACCACCCACTCCTACTCAAGCAATTATCAAACATTGGGCTCTCCAATGAAGCCCTGCTCTGGTTTTCAAGCTACCTTGGGGAGAGGGTCCAGCAGGTTAGGATTGCTGGTGTCACCTCAGAAGAAAAGCCAGTCCTTTCAGGGGTCCCACAGGGGTCCATCCTGGGGCCACTACTCTTCAGCCTCTTCCTTAATGACCTTCCCAGTGTCTGCCACCAGAAACTGCTGCTCCATGCCGATGACGCAGTCATGTTCACCAACCACCAAAACGCAGAGCTCCTCGAGAAACAATTACAGCTTGAATTCATGAGCATCAAAGAATGGTTCAAGTCACACAAACTGGTCATGAACTACAGCAAAACAAAGGTTATGACCTTCTACAATGCCAGGAGTAAGTACAAATTCCATGACCTTACCATCCTAAACCAAACAGGGACCTTACTTGAACACATTCCTGATTTTAAATATGTAGGTGTCACATTGGACAGCTCACTCTCCTACCATCGGCACACAGATTCTGTCGCCAAAGCCACCAACATCTGTATAGGCCTGCTCTACAGGCACAAACACTGCATGACTCCTGACACTCTCTGGTTGGCTATCAACAGCTCTGTCACTTCCATCATTGATTACGGGCTAACAATCTATGGCTCTGCCCTCCTCCGAATTATAGTTGCACTCAACAAAGCATGCAGGCTGCTAACTGGGGCTGACGGACTTACACACACTTGTGACCTGTACACTTGGGCAGGATGGCTTCCTGTCATCAGCCAGATACAGTATCAAACCTGCCTCTTAGCCAAAAAAGTCCTCCTCGGGATCATGCCCAGGGGCATTGAAAAGCTCCTCATTGATCACCACAGCACCCAACGAACTAGAAGTTCACAACAACTAACCTTCCTTGTCCCCAGATGCTGGACTACCATGGGCCAGAGGGCATTTGCCCACAGAGCACTACAGTGGTACAATACTCTCAACATTGAAACTCTTACTGTTGCTGCTCTTGACCCTTTTAAGAGACAACTCCGACATCTCATTTCAACTAGTCGTTATGACTGCCTCGCCTAATCAGGGGCCCACCTCTCACTGCCCTACACTTCAGTCTTGACAACTACCTCTCCCCGCCTTGCCCCCCCCCTTCTACCTGCCTCACCTGCCCACTCCCTTGCCCCCTCTTCCTTTCCTTCCACCCTGGGAATTTCCTGACTTTTATCTCTCCCCTTTAGAGCTCTTATTCTTACCCTCTACCATCCAACAACAGCCTTCCTGCCTGCATACCCCCCACCCCACCTGCAGCGCTTATTTCTAAGATTGCCCTTGGCTGGTATGTCATGCTACCTAACATTTGGCACATTTTGAATTACTGGAATTTCCTAAGCTGCAGTCTCTTGCTTCTTTTTATTGTGTAATTATGTATTATTATGTCGATCTTTGTATGTATGTATACCCCCCATTCCTTCGATGTGGAACCTTTGTAAATGAGCAGTTCCTGATCAAAGGTATTTATAAGCCTAGATTTCAATAAAATAAAAATAAATAAAATAAAAATGCATGACAGTATGGGGTCCCATACCTTGACAAAGTGACAGGAGTAGTAGGTGTGAAACATTAGGGGCTCCAGTGGGTCCTTTTGTCTGCTACAGACTGAGTTATGTGTTTGTTTGTGATTTGCATGTTGGTGTTCTGAATAAATTGAACTTTTTTGCTCCCACATTTTAAAGCAACAGACTATTCTGTTAGTATACAGGGGGAGTGGAGGGTGTGGCCAAAAATGGAACAGGGGAGTTATCCTGTTCAGTTGAGTCCACAGGATGGAAACTCAGTGGGTGTCGACCTAGTTGAGGTAGGTAGATATGTAGGTAGTAGGTAAAATTTATTTTTATACAGATATATGATATCTAGGACAGAGTCATATTTACAAAAATCATCCTGTATGTTTTTTTGACTTGTGTGCAGCTGTAATGCAATGCTATAGACCACATAATGATCTATAACACTGCTTTAGTAGCATTACATGCAACTTGGGAGATGGGGTACCCAAAAGACACTACAGGAGTGGCAGCAGCCATGAGTGGACAAGACAAAGGCAGAGCACTGGAGGAGAAGAGTGCAGTGGAGAAGCAGTTCCAGCCACAAGAGCATCAGAGAACCATTGTCAGTCTCAGTGGAGCAGATGAGACAGCATGCATGGTTTTGTGCACTCTCCCCTTTCCATGCTCCATACCTGTGAAGCATTCCCTGGTGTGCATTGGTATCCCCCAGCCATGAAAGAACATGCTGCCACTGCAGCAAGTTTCATCAGCCTCCCAACCTATTCCCCTGAACCAACAGGAACCCCCTTCTGCTTCTGCAAGTCCCGCCCACCTCCCAACCTGTTCCCTAGGCCCTGAAATAACACCCCTTGCTGTGCACGAGTTCAAGGCAGCTTGGTAGCCCTGTTGTTTTTAGTCCAAATTGAAAGTTTTAATTGTCTCTTGGATGACTTTAAACCCTCATTCCAATGGCACTCTACCGGCTTTTTACTAGTGTTCTTTGAACACCAAAGTCTCTCTCCTTCTGAAAGCAACTAAGATATCTGCAGTATGGCTGGATGTACTACCAAGAGCAGACACCTCCCTATTCTGGCATGGACCCCTAGAGACAGGCCAAGCTAGGTTTGGATTTTTTACTTGGATAATGTCCTAACTGGATATAGCACAAGGACCAGAAGGCTGACATTATCACGATCTATGATTTTGCAGAAACTTGCTTCTAGCTAAAAATTTTAATTTAGCCTATAAATTAATTCGATATGTGAGGCAGAACACAATGGCAGCATAATAGAGAGCTATTCAAAAGCAAAATCTGGAGCTACACTCACAGTGTCATGCTACAGAGTACCTAATTGAATAGGGTTTTCACATTTGCACAGTAAACATGCAATTAGTATTTTGAAGAAAGACTCTAGTTTATTTTTAACTCAGGACATCTGCTGGAAGGGATATGTTCCATGGACAAAATTTAACACAAAAAAAATCACGCACAGATACAACCAGTCCCAAATTTGGCTGCATGGGGCAGAGGTTCGGGGTGCAAGAGTCTTGAATAAAGCAGTTCCGGACCTTTGGGACTGCTCCATCACTGAATTAGAAATTAGATCCCCTCCCAAATCAAAGTTTAATTTTGAATTTCATGGCATACCCTGCTAATAAAAGTATTTGTTATTTATTGGCAACTAAAACAAGGGGAACAACTCTGATTGAAGTTCCATTGCCACAGAGCTTCCACGAAAACACACAGGTCATATGACCAAGGGGATACCCTGTTTAATAGTATTCCATCTGTGAGCCCCCCCATACTCCTCAGTTTATAATTCCCCCTACATTTACTGTGCAAATATACTACTGCAGCTCATCAGTGTTCTCCTGTCTCTCTCAGCAGCAAATAAACACCTTCACAGGGATGCCTTAATCCAGCTCGCAACAGTCTACCATCAATGCTGCGCAGGATGTCTGCTCGGGATGATGTTCCACCACATATTAGAATGGGATGGGGAGGTCCACTGTCATGACTCCCCAATCTCCTTACACTTCCAGGGGGTACTCAGGCAGTGGCATATGCCACTAACTAAGCCCAGTGGCACTGTGGCACTGTATGTCCCCTGGGGACTGTGCTTCATCTTCTGCCAGGCCACCAGACTTGCAGAGCACTTGATTAGAACCCAGATCTCCAGCATGGAAGTGAGATTCACCATTCACTAGGCAGTCAGGCTGGCCATTCTGCCAAAATACAGGTTGCTTGACTATTTGAGTTCTACACACACAACTACCTCCTTTACAACCAGCTCAGTTTGCTGAGATGCACACCTTGTAGGTGGGCCGGAGTATAGAAAAAGTCACTGTCAAAGTTATGCTGGAGTGATAATTCCAGCTCTGGGTCCAAAACACCTGAAGTGAATAGAATGGTGGTATCATCTGCATACATGTATATGTGTGAGGAGACACAGGTGGGGGGGGGGGTCATTTAAGAAGATGGAGAAAAGGAATGGGCCAAGGAAGGAGCTCTGGGGATAATGGACTTGATGGGCATCACTAACATGGACTGACTGAGCCAATCCAAAAAGATGGAGTGGAACCACCCAACTGCCAGGTTAGATAGGCCTCTAGCACCTGACTTATAAAAAAGAAGGGGGTAGGCCATAGTGTCAAATGCCTTTGCTAGGTCTATAACAATGGCTGCAGTGAACAGGCCCTGGTCCATGCCTTTCAGCGCAAAGTCAGTGATTCAGAGGAGGAAGGAGATGGTGGAGCGGTGTTTGTGGATGCCAGTTTAGAAAAAGAAAAGGAAAGAAGAGGTAAGGTAGGTGGATAGCAGGAGAGAACATGTTTTTCCTGCACATTAACCAGAGCAGGAAGGAGTGAGATGAGCTGAAAATTACCTGGGGTGGAAGAGTCGCCCATTTGAGAAGGAATAGTTTAGCCTGCTTCCAGGACAGAGGGATGGATCCAAGTTGGATACAAAGGCTGAAAAGGGAAACAAGAGGGGCATTGATGACCAGTGCAAAGAGATGAAGACGATTCATAATATCCAGCCCATTTAGGCTGTGCCTCATAGAAGAGCTAAGAGAGAGTAAGGCAGCAAGGGTGGACTCCCAGGAAACCAGGAAGAAGGAAAAAGATGACTGGGGTGAGGTGGTGGGATACGGCATTTGGAGACAGACCAGGCAGGCAGAAGGGAGAGAAGTGAGGGGAGGAGAACGTAGGGAGAGGACACAGGATGCTAAGAATTTGTTAACGGTGTTGGCAACTTCAGTTGAGTCTGAGACAGGTGAGTATCCTAGTTTGAGGATGGGGAGGTAGACTGAGTTGGGGGTGATGAAGAGTGAATAACCTTCCAGAACCTATCAGGGGATTTAAAATTGTTCTGCAGGTTGTAGGTGAATTGCATTGATTTGGCTACCCAGGTGGCCTTAGTGCTGGTGTTATGTAGCTGTTTATATCTCAACAAGTCCTCAGGACAGCATGAGGCCTTGTGGAGATGCCAGACAGAATCACAAGTTTTGAGCACATCAGTGGCCTCTGCGAGTTCCAGGGAAGGCGGGATATACAGATGCAGCACCTCCTAAAAGGAGCATATTGGTCTCATGTTGCAATGAACTGAGACTTGAAAGAGGTAAGTGCAATATCTATATCAATGGATAACCTGAGTGCTGACCAGTCAGTGGCCCGAAGATCACCTAGAAGGGATGGCAGGTCAAGAAACTTGAGCAACCTAAACAAAATAAACTTTGGTGGGGCTTTACTGTAGCGATAGTCCCAATGCAGTAGACCTTACAATAGTCACTGAAATCATTCACTAGTGTGCCTGCAGAAATACTGCAGTGAGGATGTGAGGACAGGACCCAGTAAATGAGGGAATGTTTTGCAGAGTTGGGGCTGAGATAGGTTGGGTTAGGAATGAGCCATGTGAGACTGAGTGACTCAGTTTGGTGACTGGTCTTTTGCCAAGGGCGAGGCCAGTTTATTTAGATTCTCAAGGACTAAGAGCTCACCTAAAGCTGAAAGGGAGGAAATGGTTGAGATGTTTGCAGGACAGGTGCCAGGCTTAGCTATTGGGGAGGAGTAAATGCCTCCAATGAAAATGGAAAGTGTGCAGGGGAAAGACAGCCTTCACAGGAGGAGTTCATGGGAAGAGAGCAGACACAATGATGCACAACATCATAGTTAAGGCTGTGACATATGTATAGAAGAGCTCCACCGCTACACTTCCTATGGTCTTGCCTGTGAACTGTGGAACCAGACAGTCTGATTTCTACATAACTGATTTGGGCAGAGACCCAGATTTCAATAAAGATCAAGACATCAGGACTGCAGTGTATGGCCCATAGCCTTAACTGATCAAGCCAGGGGAGTAGGCTCCATTTAAATTATCAGTATCAGTGGTTCAATAGGTAGCATGCTCATCTCTGGGGCTGGAAAATCACAAGGTCATGGGTTCTGGCCCCACGTGAGGCACTTGGGGTAAAACCCAAAACTGACACTACTATGAGTGGGTTACTGCACTCCTGATGTGCCATCTTTCAGATGAGACATTAAACAAGGTCCCTTCTGCCCATCTCTGAGCACTGTCCAGGTGGAAGGAAAAAATCCCATGGCACTTGTTAATGAAGAGTCCGGGAGTTTCCCTGGGGTCACAGCCAACATTTCCCCACCAAAAAAACAAATCCTTGCAGCCCACCCTGCAGGACACACCTGAAAACAACATACAAACATACGAAATTTGCCAGCAGATAAAGGCCTAGAGGTCTATCAAGTCTGCTCGAATGTGCAGCTAGCACCCCTTATTCTGCAGCTGACCCTCCCTTCCACCCTTCCCCTTCATTAACCCTTCCCCTTGTCCTGTCCCATCCCCTTTTGAAGCAGTCCACTGTTCTACTGGATACCACTTCTGCAGGTAACACATTCCACCAAGCCACCACCCTCTCTGTAAAAAGTGTCTCTAATCTCCTCCTGAACTTTCCTCCTCCAGTCTCATATCATGGCCCCTGGTGGCCCTCCCTCCTTACTTTGAACAGCCCCTCTGTACCCGTCTTGTTTATTCCTTTCATGTATTTAAAGGTTTCAATCATGTCACCCCTGTTCCTCCTCTCCTCCAGTGAGTACATGTTCAACTCCTTCAACCTCCTCTCGTATGATAAGTCTCCCAGCCGCTTGATCATCTTTGTAGCCCTGCACTGCATAACCCATCAAGTAACTTAATGTCCTTCTTCAGATACGGGCACCAGTACTGCACGCAGTACTCCAGGTGTGGTCTAACTAATGACCTATACAGTGGCAGAATCACCTCCTCCCTCCTCAAGGATATACCCCCTGCAATACAACCCAGCATTTTGTTGGCCTTGCAGCTGCCTTCCTACATTGTGCCGAGTTGTTCATTGACCCTGTAATGAGCACACCCAGATCCTTCTCCTCCTCTGTCTGGGCTAGCTGCACTCCCCCCAGCTGGTAACTCCTCCTTGGATTCTTCATCCCAAAATGCAGCACCTTGCACTTTTTGGCATTAAACCCCAGTTGCCAGGTGTCTGACCAGGTTTCAAGCTTTGCCAGATCATCTTGCAACCCCTGCCATCCCCCTAGGTCATCCACCACCGCGCCTACCTTGGTATCATCAGCAAACAGACTGATCTTGCTCTTGATGTCCCATGATATGTCTGCAATGAATATCCCAAACAACACTGGTCCCAACACCGAGCCCTGTGGAACACCGCTCGTCACTGCCCTTGGGTGTGAGAGCTCCCCACCCACCACCACCCTCTGTTGTCTTCCCTGCAGCCAGTTTCCTACCCATCTCACCAGCTTTGCACCCGCTCTTGTGCCTACTAACTTCCTTCCCAGCCTTCCATGCGGCACAGAGTCGAATGCCTTACTGAAGTCCAGATACAGGACATCCACTGCATGGCCCCTGTCCAGTTGCCCAGTTACCCAGTTATAGAACTCCACCAGGTTGGTTTGGCAGGATCTGCCACGTATGAAGCCATGCTATCTGCTGTCCTGTAGTCCTTTGGCCTCTAGGAGGGCCACCAGCCTCTCCTTCAGGATAGTCTCCATTAGCTTACCCACGATGGATGCGAGGCTCACTGGTCTGTAGTTTCCCGGTTCATCCTTGGGGCAACTCTTGTGGAGGGGCACCACATGAGCCATCCTCCAGTCCTGAGGTACACACCCCAAATGTAGTGAGGCATTAAATAGGTCTGCCAAAGGTCCTGCAAGGACCTCTGCCAGCTCCTTCAGTACCCTGGGGCGGATGCCATCTGGGCCTGGCACCTTGTCCACCCACAGTGCCTTCAAACCCTCTCGAACTCTGCCCTCCATGATTTCCCCATCTGTCACCCCTTCCTCCCCTGTTTCTGCCATTTCTCCCACCTTGGGTGTCACCCCCTTCTTCTCTTCATTAAATACTGAGCAGAAGTACTCATTTAGTGCTTCTGCATTATCACACCCTGCTTCCACCCAACCCCCCCCTCCTTCCTAATCCTTACTATGTGGTCCTTACAGCTCCTTTTCTCCCTGATGTACTTAAAGAAGTCCTTCTCCCCCTTCTTAATGCCTTGTGCCAGCCTGAGTTCCGTAGATGCTTTGGCTCCCCTTACTGTCCTTGTCACCTCTTTTGATTCTGTCAAGTACTCCTCCCTGTCCTCCCCCTCCCTGTTTTCTTGTACTTCCTAAAGGCAGCTCTTTTCTTCCTTACCTTTTCCATGACCTCCTTGCTCAACCAACTCGGTTTCTTAACCCTAGCCTTCTTGCTCTGGGCTTTGCAGCAGGTTTTGGTTGCCTCCACTATCCCCAGCTTTATAAGCTCCCACCTCTGATTAGTGTCCATACTAGATTGAATTCTGGTCAGGTACCCTTTTACCACTTCCCCCATCCTCCCAAAGTCGGTCCTCCTGAAGTTTCCACTCCTTCCTTGCCCATATCCAATGTGAGCCATACTGAGTGGTGGTCACTCCCTGACAGCGGTTCCTCCACTGTAAGTTCTCTCACAAAGTCCCCATTTGCCAGCACAAGGTCAAGGGTTTTCCCTAACCTGGTTGGTTCACTGACCATTTGCAGCAGGAAGCTGTCCTGGAAGGCATCCAGCAGTACCTGCTCCCTTCCATTCCTGGTTGTTGGGGTACTCCAGTCCACTCCTGGCATGTTGAAGTCCCCCACAATCACCACACTACCCTTCTCGCAGGTCCTGCTGATCTGTCCCGCTAGTTCCCTGTCTAACTCCTCCATCTGAGATGGTGGCCTGTACACCACTCCCATTCTAAGAATCCTATTCTTGGAATCCTGGATTTGCATCCAAAGTGACTCCGTATTACCCTCCTCCCCTTCCTCCCTTACACACTTCAGTCCTTCCTTCACAAATAGTGCCACCCCCTCCTTTCCCAATCACCCTGTCCCTACGAAATAACCTGTACCCTGGTACAGACAGGTCCCAGTCATTGTATTGGGTGGCCCATGTTTCTGTGATGGCTGCAATGTCCACCTCTCCCTCTGCCATGAGAACCTATAACTCTGCAGTTTTCCTCCCAAGGCTTCTAGCATTAAGGTAGCCACACCTCCACCCCCCTCCCATCCTGCCCCCTTTCCTAGCATCACCAATAGTACTTGCCATTTGTCCTTTGTCACTGTTATGGGGGGTAAGCTCATATGGTTTCCCAACCTGTGGTCTGTGCATATCTCTTCCCCAATTGCCACCCTCCACTTCTAGTTTAAATTCCCAACTTCCTCTATGTACTCCTCCATCCTCTGTTTCAACACTTTCTTTCCCTCCTCACTCAAGTGTAGTCTGTCCTTGGCATAGAGACTACTGTCCTCCCAGGTTCCTCCCCACCCCCCCAACAGCCCATATCCTTTAGCACAACACCAGGTTCTTAGCCATCCATTAAATTCCTCTATTCTCAGCTTTCTTGTTGCGCTTGCCTTTGGCACCGGAAGTATCTCTGAAAAAGTTACTGATCTTCCTGCCCCCTCACATAATAGTACTAGTTCCTCAAACCTCCTCTGGAGTATATATACTGTCTTGTCAGCCAGGTCATTTGTCCCAAGATGTATAATTAAATGAGGCTTGTCCCTACCCCTTCTAGCATAACAAGCTGTCACAGCTTAATGTGCCTTTCCTGGTCACAAATTATAAATAAATAACTATGAACAGCACTCAGGTCTTTGGGCAGGGTAGGGGATGGGAAGAAGATAGGGCAAGATTTTTGCATTAAAATGCAAGTCCCGTTGATTTTAACATGGTTATCTTTAATAGCTCTTTTATTTATTTCACTATGGTGCGGGAATAAAACAAATATGCATATTTTCAATTCCATTTTTTATATATTATATGTATTAAAAGTTTGGTCAGGAAGGGCCTATTGAGGTGAGAAACAGTTTCTAAGGATGGTACAAGGAGAGCAAACACACAGCAATACACAGTAGTGATAATGCCCAGTAACAATACATGTCCGTACATATTAATACAGCAATACCCAGTAACAGTAAAATTAAAGCTACAGAATTGCAGACCCTCACAAAATACAGAAGCTAGGCAATAACTGTAGCTAGCAACAATGGCAGCAATAACAATATGATGCAATGCATTAGTTACAACAATGGTGCATAGGATCAACAGTTGTCTACATTGGAGGTAGCATGGAAGCACTGGCCAGGAGGAAGTAAAAAATCCCATGGCACTTGTTGATGAAGAGTATTGGAGTTTCCCTGGTGTCACAGACAACATTTCAGGTGCAGGGGCAAGGTATGGGTATTATGTAACTGGAGAGGAGCTTTCAGAATGAAGGTAGAAGAAACAGAGTAGATGGGGGGTTAGACCAGAGGTGAGCTAGATGATGATGATGATGAGAGAAAACTGATTTAGCAGCAGAGGTCTTGAGCTGGGGGACTGTAAAGTATGAGGGACAGCAGAGCAGGGGGACAGTAGGTAGAAGAAGATGGGCAAGGCAGGAGGGAGGACAGTTAGTCAGGGAGGGACTCAGACCAGAATTTCAATATGAGGGAGGCCCGGTGCCGATGGGGTGGTGGCCTTCCGGTGAAGAGGGTGACAGAGAGGAGTGCAAGTCACAGTGGTGGGTGTGTGGAGCATAGTCAAGGACAAAGTGACAGAACAGTGTAGTCAGGAGAGGGTGGATGAAGGAGTTTATCAATCTGTAATGTTTTTGTTCTCCCTGTCATATGTAAAAATAGATGGTGTTATGTCTGCAGAACGCATGGACATTTATGGGGGCTTGAAGTGCATGAAGTTCATAGAGAAAGAGCTTATAACTGCAGTGCACAAACTACGGTCACAAAAATCTCATAATGACAGTACCATGTGCAATAAGTGCTCAAAGTGACCAAAGTTAAATTTCAGGATGTTTTGTACTTGAGATCCCTTTGTCAGCTATTGTACGGCACAGGCTTGGGCTATATTTGTGCTTGCTTCTAAAGTTTTAATGAGAAAGATGTGTAGATGTTCTGAAGCAATGAAAGGGGCAACTACTCAATCATCAACTAACCCTTCTATTGCTAAACCAACTAAAGAAAATATTCCCGGGTGGACTTAGAACAGAACTAAAGGAGTGACGTGCCGTTAGAGGCAGAATGTTCTGGAAAATAAAAGTGCTGAAGTAAAAAAAGTTCCTAAAAAACATACCGTCTCTGTGTATGAAAAAAAAATAAAAAACAAATTCGAATTGCCAAGGCTTCTTGCAGCCAAGCTGGAATTAGACATGTTTTTCATTTACAAGGACTGTGTTGTACATTTTTTTTAAATACGGTTTAGAAGAGAAACATAAATAAGTGCTGTAGCTGGGATTTGAACCTAGGCCTGCCTGGAGTACTGTGCCATTGTGCTACCAGGACAGCTAGAACCCTCAGGATCTTAGAGGCACTAATCATTTCTCAATAAACACCCTGGAGACACACAAGTTAGAATTACATTGTGTTTTATTTACAGGGAGATTTATTTTCTGAACATACACGTCAGAAATCATTTCAGGACTCTAACCTTCACATAACTGTACTGTGAGTTAAAAAAAAAAGTTCACATTCAGGTAGCATAAACCTTGCTTAAACTAACAAGGAAACACTTATTTATTTATTTAAATTTTGGTGACCAGGTAGGCCACTGAGACCAAAACAGTCCCTTTTTTAGGGGCGACCCAGAATTAATTACATACATCTATAAACATAACAAAATACATACACGTCATTTCACAATTAACAGTCAATACAGACATACTGACCATGTCAAGGATACAGTGACAGGTTAATTACAATCAATATCAACAGGAGTAGAAGTACTATTATCTTCACATTCAGGTAACTTCTGTCTTCGAGGTTCATCATCTGAAAAACTCATTTAGCCACTGATTGATCGTAACATTGCCAAAAAGACAAAAACTGACCCCCATTATAGCACTGCTGTTTTGTTTCCTGCTTACAGATGTGAAAACCTCAGTTGCTTTTCCTTTTTATCTGAAAATTCCTGGGGTTTCCCTTTGTTCTGTTTCTCTGTGGAGGGATATATTTCTCAAGGGATATTCACAAGTTATTTTCTCAGTGAAGTAGTTCTGGCACAGTAATTGTTGATTAAATAGATTTAATCAATGGTCACCTGATGCTCTTTGATGAATTGGGTTACCTCCTTTTTCCAACCCATGTTATATTGACAGCTAGTGTATTTGTTATGTGCATTAAAACAGAGCATAAACAAGCATTTGTCAATGGCGAATGTTGATTGCGTTGGTGTGTTGAGCTTGCTTACTGCCCCTCTGTCACTCGCTCAGTCTGTGTCTCCCTGTGCTGCAGGCTGCTGTTTTGTACTGGGCTCCTGCCTGCATTGGCATCTTATTCTGCCACTAAGAAATCCACAGCTGTTCCAACAGAGCTCCGTTGAGGTGGCTCACTCCCCCTCTCTCACTCGCTCATTCTGGTTCTCCTGGCACTGCAGGCTGCCCTTTTTGTACTGGGCTCCTGCCTCTGTTGGTGGCTTTTTCTGCCCACAAAGAAATCTGCAGCAGTCCCGACACAGGTCTGTTGAGCCTGCTGACTTTCCCTCTCTCACTTGCTCATTCCATTTCTGTCGGCGCTGTAGGCTGCCCTTTTCTATTGGGCTCCTGCCTGCGTTGCTGCCTTCGTCTGCCCACAAACAAATTTGCAGCAGTTACAATAGAGCTCCATTGAGCTCGCTCACTCCCCCTCTCTCACTCACTCATTCTGGTTTTCCCGCCACTGCAGGCTGCCCTTTTGTACTGGGCCACTGCATGCATTGCTGTCTTTTTCTGTCCTCAAACAAATCTGCAGCAGTCCCAACAGAGCTAGTTGAGCTTACTCACGCCCCCTCCCTCACTCACTCATTCTGTGTCTCCCGCCGCTGCAGGATGCCCTTTTGTACTGGGCTCCTGCCTGCATCGGTGGCTTGGTCTGGCCAGAAAGAAATCTGAAGCAATCCTGACACAGCTCCATTGAGCTCGCTCACTCCTCCTCTCTCACTCACTCATTCCGTTTCTGCCGGTGCTGCAAGCTGGCCTTTTGTACTGGGATCCTGCTGCATTGCCACATTTTCTGCCCACAAAGAAATCTGCAGCAGTCACAATACAGCTCTGTTGAGCTCACTTACTACCGTGCTGTCACTCACTCATTCTGTTTGTCTTGGCGCTGCAGGCTGCGCTTGTGTACGGGGCTCCTGGCTGCGTTGGCACCTTTGTCTGTCCACAAAGAAATCTGCAGCTGTACCGACAAAGCTCCATTGAGGTTGCTCAGTCTCCCTCTGTCACGTGCTCATTCTGTTTGTCCTGGCGCTTCAAGCAGCCCTTTTGTACGGGGCTCCTGCCTGCATTGGCGCCTTTTTCTGCCAACAAAGAAATCCTCAGCAGTCCTGATAGAGCTCCATTGAGCTCACTCAGTCCCCTGTCTCACTCACTCATTCTGTTTCTCCCAGTGCTGCAGGCTGCCCTTTGTACTGGGCTCATGCTAGGGCCTTTTTCTGCCCACAAACAAATCCACAGCAGTCCCGACAGAGCTCAGTTGAGCTCGGTCACTCCCCCCTCTCACTCATTCCATCTTAATCTGTCCCAAACACTGATGTCCCACAGCGACCGTACTATTCTCCGGCAGGAGTGCAAAGACATATTTTAGCCAGGATGTGAAAAATGACAGCTGTACTGTTCATAAGGAGGTGTGAAAGAATGCCACTGTTGAAAATGTGGCATGAAAATAGTACAAATTTGCAAAGTTACAAGGGTGCATGGAAACAGTTCAATGCACACTTGTAACACAGTCATGTTATGGAGTTTTGTCACCAAATTTTGAACATAGGGATTTTAGGACCTCTGCTCATGAATAGTGCCACTGTCATTTTCTTAATCTGTCCCGAACACTGATTTCCCACAGCGACGCTGTTATTCTGTGCCAAATCAGAAACCACATTTCACTCAGGACGTGAAAATGACAGCTGTACTGATCATAAGGAGGTGTGAAAAATGCCATTGTTGAAAATGTGGCATGACACTATTACGAATCTGCAAAGTTACAAGGGTGCGTGGAAAGTGTGCAACGCACACCTGTAGCACACTCATTTGATGGGCTATTATCACCAAATTTTCAACATAGGCATTTTAGGACCTCTGCTCATGAACAGGATCACTGTCATTTTATTAATCTGTCCCAGACAGTGATTTTCCACAGCGACCGCTCTATTCTGTGCTGCAACTGTGAAAACACATTTCGGCCAGGATGAGAAAAATGACAGTTGCACTGTTCATAAGTAGGTGTGGGAAAATGGCAATGTTGAAAATCTGGAGTGAAAATATAAATTTGCGAAGTTATGAGCATGCGTGCAAACTGCGCAACATACGCTCGTAACACAGTCATTTTATGGAGTATAGAAACATAGAAACATAGAATTTGACGGCAGATAAGGACCGCTTGGCCCACCCAGTCTGCCATTTCCCTACCTGATTGATGAGCTGCAGATTCTAGTTAATCAACAGCTTATTTCCTCCTGCCCCCCACTAGAATTGCCTTATGCCTGTCCCATGCATTCTTGAATTCTCCCACTGTTCCTGACTCCACAGCCTCCTCAGGAAGGCTGTTCCATGCATCCACAACTCTCTCTGTGAAAACATACTTTCTAACATTACCTCTGAACCGTCCCCCCTCTATCTTCAAATTGTGACCCCTTGTTCTTGCACATCTCTTCTTCTGAAAGATACTACCCTCTTGTACCTTGTTAATTCCCTTGAGATACTTGAAAGATTCTATTATGTCCCCCCTCTCTCTCCTTTCCTCAGGGGTATACATATTAAGCTGCTTTAGTCTCTCCTCGTATGTCTTCTGGTGCAGACCTTGCACCATTTTGGTTGCCCTCCTCTGAACAGCCTCCACTCTGTCTATGTCTTTGTGGAGATGGAGTCTCCAGAATTGCACGCAGGACTCCAGATGGGGTCTCACTAACTGTCTGTAGAGAGGGATAACAACTTCCTGTTTTCTCCTGTTGATGCCTCTCCCTGTGCATCCCAGTATCCCCCCAGCCCTCCTTACTGCCTTCTCACATTGCTTGCCCACCTTTAGGTCATCTGCTATAATTACTCCTAGGTCTCTTTCGATTTTTGTTGTTGTTATTAACTCATCCCTGCATTGTGTACTCTTCCCTTGGGTTTTTGTTTCCCAGATGCATCACCATGCACTTCTTTGCATTGAATCTGAGCTGCCACATATTTGACCATTCCTCCAACCATGCCAAGTCCCTTTTCATTCTTTCCACTCCACCTTGTTTATCAACCCTGTTGAGATCTTTGTGTCATCTGCAAAGAGAAATACCTTTCCTTCCAGGTGCTCTCCAATGTCACTTATAAAGATATTAAAGAGGACTGGTCCCAGTACTGAACCCTGCGATACCCCGCTCGTTACCCTCCTTTCTTCACTGTGGACTCCGTTTACTATTACCTTTTGCATCCTGTTGTCCAGTCAGTTTTTTATCCAGGCTACCACCTTGGGACCCACTCCAAGGCTGGCTAACTTATATATTAATCTTTTGTGTGAGACTGTGTCGAATGTCTTGCTAAAATCTAAGTAGACCATATCCACAGCCCCTCCCTGGTCTACTACTTTGGTCACCCAGTCAAAGAAATCTATTAGATTTGTCTGACATGACCTTCCTGCTGTGAAACCAAGCTGCCTTGGGTCCTATGCCCCACTGGCCTCTAGGTACTCAACAATTCTTTCCTTCAGAAGTGATTCCATCATTTTACCTACCACTGAAGTCAAACTAACTGGTCTGTAGTTTTCTGCCTCTGCCCTGCTCCCACTTTTGTGAAGTGGAATCACATTTGCCCTCCTCCAGTCCTCAGGTACTACTCCATCCTCCCATGATTTGTCAAAGAGAGTAGTTAGTGGTGTTACTAATTCTACCCTTAGTTCTTTTAGTATTCTTGGGTGAATCCCATCAGGCCCCATTGCTTTGTCCACCCTCAGTTTCAAGAGTTCTTTCAAAACCCTTTCTTCTGTGAATGGACTGGTATCGACCCCCCATTCAGAGTTTCTCCCTTCTTTGGTTTAGGCACCTCTCCCTCCTCATCTGTTGTGATTACTGAGCAGAAATATTTGTTCAGTATCCCTGCTTTTTCACTGTCATCCTCTGCTCACATCCCTTCCCCTTTATTAAGTCTCTGTATCCCTCCCTTGGTCTTTCTTCACTCCCTAATGTACCTATAAAAGGTTTTATCCCCCTTCTTAACAGAGTTGGCTATCTTTTCCTCAGTTTGTGCCTTTGCTATTCTGACTGCCTTCCCTGCCTCCTTCTGCTTTAACTGATAAAGTTCTCTGTCCTGCTCCTTCTGTGTTTCCTTATATTTCCTGAATGCTATCCTTTTCTCCTTAACCGTCCCTGCCACCTCTTTTGAGAACCATAGTGGTTTTTTCCTTCATTTTGTTTTATCGATTTGCTTCACACAAAAGCTTGTTGCCTCTGCAATGGCTGTTTTGATTATTCCCCATTGTTCCTCCACCCCTCCTTCTTGCCCATTTGCTAGTGCCTTTCTAAGGGTCAGTCTTCCTAAAGTCCAATACTCTTGTTTTTGTATGGTTTGACTCTACGGCTGTGTTTATTGTGAACCACACTGTTTGGTGGTCAGTTGTTCCCAGATGGCTACCCACTTCTAAATCTGAGATCCTTTCTCCTTCCCCATTTGAGAGTACCAGGTCTAAGATTGCTCCCTCCCAAGTGGGTTCCAACACTAGCTGTCTGAGGCATGCCCCCTGTAGGGCATCAAGAATGACCCTGCTCTTGGATGTGCCTGCAGCAAAGGTACTCCAGTTAACATCTGGCATATTCAGGTCCCCCATCAACAATATCTCCCTTTTTTCTGCCATTTTAAGGATGCCTTCTATCATTTCCTTGTCCATGTCCTCCCCCATTTCATTACCATATTTTCAACATAGCCATTTTAGGACCTCTACTCATGAACAGTGCCACTGTCATTTTCTTAATCTCTCCCGAACACTGATTTCCGACAGCAACCGTGCTATTCTCGCCGGAAGTGCGAAAACACATTTCTACCAGGACGTGAACAATGACAGCTGTACTGTTCACAAAGAGGTGTGACAAAATGCCAATGTTGAAAATCTGGTGTCAAAATATTGCAAATTCATGGAGATTCTGAGTGCGTAGCAACTCGTACAACACGCCAGAACAGTCATTTTAGATGCTCACCAATTTGTACACATAGGCTTTTTGAGAGCCCACCTCATGAACACTGGCACTGTCATTTTATTAACTGGCCCCTAAGGGTGATTCCATGCAGTGACCTTGAAATCACCCTTTGGGGCTGATTAATGCCATGACAGTTCAAGCTTTCATGAGGAGGGGTCCCAAAAACCCCATTTTGAAAATTTGGTGAAAAAATTCCAAAAAATGCCTGAGTTACGCACTAAAGTTGAAAACACCCTGTTCGTTACATTATACAGCTTACCGGCATTTTGTCAGTTCTCGGTCGGCTTTGAAAAGTGCAGACGTGTTCCTGGTCCACCGAAGATGGTCATGCCGGACTCCAGAGATAAGTATGGGGTGAGGGGGGGTGTGGAGGTAGGGTGCACAGTGGGTGGGTGGGTTGTGGAGGTGGCAGGAGACTATGAGGGACTGCTTTTTTTTTCAGGTTAAAAAAAAAAAGACATTGCAGGACCATTTTTAATCTCTTGTATATGCACACTGGGGTGGACTCTCAGCATGCCACCAGAGGCTTTCTGTTTTTTGGGAGTAGCAGTAGCCGACGGGTTTGGGCACCCCATCGCACACAAATGGGAGGGATATCATTATGACGGTGGGATTTGGCACCCCGTCAGCAGAAATGAAAGGGGGTTACAGAATGCCGATAGAGAGGGCTCTGTCGGCAAAATCAACAATAGGCACCAAGCCAACGGGATTGGGGCCCCACAGCACATAAACACAGAGTTTATATTGTTTCAGACAGGTGGCAACACCACCATGTTCACAAACAATATCAGGGTTTTACATCCGCCTGCAATGATGGGTCACCCATCATTGCAGCGGATGGCTGATGCTGCAATGACGAGGCGGCCCCTGATTGCAGCGACGAAGTTGTCAGTAGTTGGTGCGAACATTCCAAACTACTGTCACCAGCAGCCTGCAATGGCATTGGGGGAAGCAGGACAGGCCTTTGCAGGCTGTGGGGGCATTAGCCACAACAGTGCCACGCCTCCACAGCCTGCTACTGAGAAAGCTGCCTCAATATGTTGTTTGTGCTGTGCGCAATCAACATAAAAATTCATAACTGGAAGACTGAATCCTGCCAAAATAGGATGCTTTATGGCACCACTCTAGAGCAAAAGAAAAAAAAACAATTCAAGGAAGATAAATTGGCTGTAATGTAAAAAAGAAAGAAAGAAGAAAAGATTCTATTCAAACATATCTGGTTTGGATACACAAAGATTCATGCATACACTGTCTCTGAGCAAGATACTGCCATTTCTGTTAAAATGCAGACATAAAATCAGTTCAGTTCAGCCAACCCATGTGCACAGTAATAGGGCAACCACTCGTAATGCCCAACCTGAATTTAAGAATGAGTTTGGATCATCAGAGGTTCAGCTAGGGTGGAAGGCCAAGCATCCCATGGAATGCTTCTTTCCACTGGGGTGGAAGAGAGAAGTCCTGTTGCCACACTACCCTCAGGGGACAGCAGGGAGGTACAGTGGGGACTGTAAGATTGATTAATTGAATGATTGATTGATTGATTTATAAAAGTTTATTTTTATCAAGGAAAATACACTTAGAACAAAAAGTTCTCTTTACAAAAGTTTTCCTGCTGCAGTAAACTTAAGTTGCAATGCAATACAAAAACATTTAAACAATAATAATACATATGCACCTACTAATCCATCACAGTTCCAAATATGAAATACAATTACACATATGTTCAATCTCTGTTGCTATTGTTTATTTTTATTTATTTATTTATTTTGTTTGTTTAATTCCTTAGAAGTCAGTGATCAAGTTTTTACTGAGATTTGGTTCCATGAGCCTGCAGTGTTTGCCCTAAGGGTCATAGACCCCAACCTAGAAACTGTTCTGGTGGAACCAGTTCTCTGAGCATTGCTTCTCTTTGTGGGTACCTAGAAACTACATTCATGCTTTGGCTATGCAAAATATTTAAAGTCTGTAAAGGTTCTGGTCTTAAATTTTTAAAAATAATTTATAAACAGCGAAGCTCCTTTCGGACTGTCATAGGTTGTTAATTCAGTTTCTTATATACTTGGCAATTATGTACAGCAAGTTTGCATTTTGGTGCAAATCCCATTATTTTATTATAAAACCTGCATAATTTTGCCAAATTAGTGTGACTAGCATAATGTAATACACAATCCCTATAGACAAGTCCAGGGCCAGTTTGAGCAATTGTTGGGCTATCTTTATCCATGCTTTTGATGATGAATCAAAGGTCAGTCTTCTCATTGTGCCAAATTTCTAGTTAGTTCTAGATGATATTAATTTAGTTTTTTTTTTTATCAGATAAGTCTTAGTGCACTAGGCAGTTGTAGCTGCCTATTTTCAGGCACAGCCGGGAAGGATACAAGCAGAATGATATGACAAGGGTCATGGAGATACATTACAGTGGCAAAAAAAAAACAAAAAAAAAACAATGAGGTGCACCAAAAGCAAGGGATACATGATGACAGTAGCCTGGTATATGAATATTACAAAACACTAAAAACAAATGAAAAGAACTTGAAATACATAAAACATAAATTTTCAGAGAATGTATACAGAGGTCTTTAGTAATAAACAGTTTCAAACAGACAGACCCTCTTAGAAACAGGTACAGTTGTAAGTGTTATTTTAATATGGGGTAGAACACCTTAAATATTGGTCATAAATAACTTCTGTTTATATTCAGAAGTATTCACGATTAATGTCTCTTCCAAGAATCTAGTTGGAAGTCTCTGTTTCCATAACTGGTTTTCATAAACCATAGCTAGAAATGCAAACTTTGGGTTTTTCATAAATTCATAAGTCCTGAGCTATGAATCACCCCCGCATGGCTAAAAAAAAATTAGTTTGCAATTTTTGTTCAAGTTCATATTGAGTCTTAGTTGAATCCACAATAACTGTCATCAGCTAACATTAGATGTCAGTCTGAGTTAATAAGTAAGACAGGCTCTTTACATAAAATAGGAAACAATAGGGCTGAGAAAAGAGGAGAGATGGGGAGGATGCCATCGACGTCATTGCACATGCTTGCACACTGTGCACAAACATATCTGATGATATCCAGTGTAGCAGTGTCCTTGACGGGGTGGGGAGAAAAAAACAAAGATTGCTAATTCTTGTTAATTGCCAACATGATAGATTTCAGCTCCTGCTGTAGGCCCTACCCCCCCCGCCCTGCACACACACCTATTCTGGCAGTTCTCCCCTATCAGCTGGCATCTGAGGTACCCAGAGGGGCTTGGGGAACCCCAGTGATGGCTATGCCATGGAGGGCATGACATGGTAGCATGATAGGGAATATGACAGTAATCCTTGCAGATGCCAGGGTTACCAATCTGAGGTGAAGGTCAGGTGGTCCTGAGATAGAGGAGGTTCCTTGATGTGGGCCAAGCAGAACAAAAAAGCTTAGGACTGCTCAAATTTACAGGAATTCCAGCTTGAAGGTAAACCATAAATCTTAATGCCAGACTGAACATTTTTAAAGAATAACAGTAATTTTATTTTCCATCTGAAGTTTGAATTTCATTCATTATAGTGACTTTGTAGGAAATAGTTTCTATTACATGGATGACCCCTATTACTTACCAATTTTCAATGCCTGAGAAATGTGACTTACACAGTGGAGTAATGGACAGTGGTTAATGGATTGTGAATAACATCTCGAAACATAAAGACTGCATTTCCCACTGCTAGCAACAGATATTGTAATAACACTTGCTTGCAAAACTGTCATGCCATTACACACTTTCTACCACAAAGGAACAACACATTTATGTTCAAACAATGCTCCCAAACACAATCCCTTATGGAAAATCCTCATAAACACAAGCCCAGTTCTTTACCACATACAAATAACAAATTATACATAGGTGCCTGTGAACAACTCGGTGGTCATTTCATGTTGTAAAGCTGGGGGAGGAGCCACTTGCCCCTTAGGTTCATGAGTTATCCTACCCCCAGCTTCACTCAATGAAATTACCACCTTGTTTTCACACGTGCCTATGCATAACTCTATTTGTACTTTGTTGAAGGGGTTTGCTAGCCTCAGAAATTGAGAATGTTGCAGGCTGGCAGAACACAGCAGTAGAACTCACGTGCAGTCCTTCCCAAGTGGCATAAATGTTTGTAACACCTGACTGGGGCTCTTGGGGCAACTTCTTCAACCTCTCCAAGAAGAAGGCTTGGGACCTTTTGTAGTTTGTGGATGACTGGGTGCCTAATGGCACTGTGACCTGGTGCTATCTGCAGTGACCCCTCATGGGTTAGGGAGCATACTTCTGCAGTCGCCAGAAGTGCAGCTTCAAATAACTTGGGGATTTCCCTCCTACACAGTGACCACCACATAGGTACTGTAGTTATGACCATGCAATAAAATAGCAATGGAATGGAATTCAAAAGCAAACCACAGTAGCTTAAGTAAAAAAGAGTGGTAGGAAAGGAACAAGGGGTCACAAGGGAATTTGGGAGCTGGGGAGGGATACCAATATTCTTACTTAATTCTGCATGCACTCTTTTAGTGTCCACCCCTAACTGTCTATCAAGCTCCAGCTGCAGGTGCACCTGGTTTTCCCCATAATGAACTTGAGAGCTCCTTATAAGTTATCGGAGGTATCAGGGGTATCTCACAGAATTGAAGTTGTAGGCAACAGGCTGGTGTACACATTGGCAAACTTGCTGACTTTGGACACAAGTAACCAATTAGTCAACAGGGAAACTGAAACAGAAACCACAGAACCATAGAATCTGACAGCAGATGAGGACTGCTTGGCCCATCTAGTCTGCCCATTTTCCCTACCTACTGTAATACCACAGACTCTACTTGATCTCCAGCTTAGCCCTCCCTTCCCTAACCACTAAGGTTCCCTTATGCCTGTCCTATGCATTCCTGAATCCCATTACAGTTTTTGCCCCCACCATCTCCCATGGAAGGCTGTTCCAGGCATCCACCACTCTTTCTGTGAAGAAGTACTTCCCTCACATTTTCCCTGAGTCTACCCCATCTCCAGTTTCATATCATGCCCCTTTGCTCTTGAGCATCTGTTTTTTTCTGAAAAATGCTTCCCTCTTGTATCTTATCTATACTTGTGAGGTATTTGAAAGTCTCTCACATTTCCCACTGAGCCATTTTACTGTTGCCATTAAACCTAATCATTCCATCCCCTGTAAAACCTTATATAATTCCAACAAACAGCAGAAGTGTGTGGATAGAGAACCCCCCATCCCAATAAAAGAAGTCTAGAGAATTATTAGAGTTAGTGGGCTGTACTAGGTGATCCCCCAAAGGACATGTAATAAAATGCTTCAACTGGAGGTAACGAAAAAACTCAACACATTTTTCCACCCATCCTATAGTTCAAAATATCCAGTTTAAAAGTTGCACATATTTCTCTAGAACAATTTTAATTAGCAAACCCTAAATGCTATACTTGTTAACAACAAATTTAATAAAACAAATGTTTGAATATTTCACCACACAAACTCGCTTCTTTTTCTGCAGGAGATGGGTCACAAGCCACCAAGACCCTATTGGGAGTTGATAGGCAGGTCCCACCCTCCATTGCTATAAAACGTCACATTCCAGCACTACAACAGAACTCTCTCTAGCCTTTGGATAGCAATCACATACCCTTGAGCAATACAAGGTGGAAATGAACACCTTTTGCCTACCATCCACTCCCCACAGGGAATAACTCTACCTGGAGATCCCATTTCATTATTATACATATTAATAATAAAGATGGGAAGACCATTCTCAGGGCTGTTAAGAGAGGTCTCGCTCATTCTTAGAATGTGAGAACCACAAACCAAAGGTGAGCAATTCTGATTCCCTAAAAATGTGACCACTTTTACAACCAAGAATGGTCTCTCAGGCAATATCAAAGGGTCCCTTAACAAAGTGCTCAAAAGGTGCGAGACATTGGGTGGTGCCTCCTGCCTGGTGGTGTTCCAGCGAGTGTGCATGGCATGTTTTTTATTAAATAAAACAGTACTGTGATAGCAGCCAATGTATGGTTTTTATTTTTGTTCCTGTGCGAGTGCTCAGTTTTTCTGAAAAATTTACTTGAACATTATTACTGATAGCACTGGAGTTTTAGGAGCAACCCTTTGTGAGAGAGAGAGAGAGTCCCCACTTGTATCCAAATGGGATGGTGGGCTTGAAGGCCACCTCAGTCCTACTAAGGACTTTAGCCTTCCAGTCCTATCTAATCTAATCTTTATCCATTTATCTATCTATCTATCTATCTATCTATCTATCTATCTATCTATCTATCTATCTATCTATCTATCTATCTCCTCCAGCTGTTGATGACGCTTCGCCTCACACAGGTAGTTACCTCCTCTACCCATGTAGGTGGTCACTCGTTGAATCTGATCTTTCTTCTGCGTATGGAAGTAGCTGACTTGGGGGTAGAACCAGTCATCTGGTCTGAGCATCACACCATAAGGTTCAGTTTCAGGGCCCCCCCCAATAGGTCTGCCCCTATGGAGATTGTTCAGTACCACCCTTTAAGGGGAGTTACCCCCAGTGACCTATCGGCAGTGCTGGACCTATTAGGTTTGTCGGGTGAATGCATGAGTCTAGGTGATCTGGTATTGGCCTATAATAAGGCTGTAGAAGATGCCCTTGACAAGATTGCTTCTGCTCGTGTTCGGCCTCTAACCCTTCACCAAAGGAACCCTTGGTTTGATGGTTCCTTGAAGGAGTTGAGGCAAGTTGGCCAAAGGATGGCGAGGGCCTGGCAAAAGTCCGATCTTGATGCTGACAGGCTTAGGTTGATGGCACATTATGATGGCTATCAATCAGAAATCACCCTTAAGAAGGTAGAATTTCTGTCCAGAGAGATTTCTGCTGTGTGGAATCGACCGGCTCTGCTTTTCCGGACTGTTGACAGATTGTGCAATCCAATCTGTCTCCAGCTCAAAGAAGCTTTTTCTCAGCTGAAATGCAAGGAGTTCACTCAATTCTTCATAGATAAGGTTGCCAGCATCAGGTCTGGCATCTTCCCGGCCTCTTCTATGAAAGATTGTAGAGATCGGCAGGAAGTGGCATGCACTTGGTCTGTCTGGTCAGATTTTTGCTGTCAGGAATTCACGGACATTGTGAAGATCATCCAAACACTGCACCCAACCAGTTGTAGTTTGGAGCTGGGCCCTACACCCCTTTTAGTGGGTTGTGTAGATGTTGTCTGCCCAATCCTTGTGGAAATTGTCTGGAAGTCCTTGGAGAGGGGAGCCTTTCCAGATCCCCTCAAGGAGGTGGTCGTTCGACCACTACTTAAGAAATCCTCCATGGATCCAGACTCTCTAGTTAACTACTGGCCTATCTGTAACCTGCCATTTGTTGGTAAGGTTATCAAAAAGGTGGTTGCGCTGCAATTGAACAATCGCCTTATAACTCACAATGTCTATGATACTCTCCAGTCTGGTTTTAGGAAGAGGCAGAGCATGAAGACTGCACTTGTCTGTGTATTGAATGACCTCCTAATGGTAAGAGATTGAAAGGCACATACCATTCTGGTCCTTCTTGATCTCTCTCTGCTGCATTTGACACTGTAGACCATGGTGTGCTGTTGGAGTGTCTGCGGCTTCTTTGTGGGCTGTCTGGTACAGTCCTCAAATGGTTTCATTCGTTCCTCGCGGGCAGGTCTCAGAGAGTTATCACCAGAATTTATTCCTCTGGCACTCACTCCCTGCCCTTCGTGGTGCCGCAGGACTCCATTCTGGTCCCCATGTTGTTTGCAGTGTACATGCTGCCATTGGGAGATATCATCAAATGATACAGTCTGAGTTTTCACTGCTATGCAGATGATACTCAGCTGTATATGTCTTTTCTGCCCGGACATGATGATGTATTCTCTGTGCTAAATAACTGCCTCACCGAAATCAGAACTTGGATGAGTACCAGCTGGCTGAGACTGAATCTGGATAAGACTGACGTGTTGGTTGTGGACCCTGGTCATTTGGGGGTGGGTTTTGCGGCTAGTCAGCCATCAGGTCTATCAACTAATGGCATACCATTCACTACCTCAGACCAGGTACATAACCTGGACATTATTTTTGATGATGGTCTGACACTAAAATCTCAGGTGTCGGCTGTCATCAAATCCTCTTTTTACCATCTGAGGATTATCAACCGGGTGAAACACTTGGTTCTTCTGGATGATCTTCCAACAGTGGTCCATGCTTTTGTCACTATTCACCTTGATTACTGAAGTTCCCATTACCTAGGGCTACCAGGGGTTGATGTCCGCTGCTTGTAGCTGGTGCAGAATGCAGCAGCCAGGCTTTTGACTGGGACCTCTAGGTCCAGTCATATTACGCCTGTGCTCTGCGGGCTGCACTGGCTACCTGGTCAGTGGTGGATCACCTTTAAGGCTGGCTTGCTAACCTTTAAAGCTGTACATGATCAGGGGCCCAGTTACCTGCAAGACCTCCTGGTACCCTACTGCCCCGGCTGTCCTCTCCGATCCAACAATGAGGGATTGCTAGAGATTCCTGGGGTGCGACTAAAGACATCTGGTGCCCATGCCTTTTCTTTTTCATCTCCGACCATGTGGAATTCTCTACCTTGTCGGTTAAGAGAATGCTTGACCGTCAACAGCTTTAAAACTGAGTTAAAAACGTATTTAGCTTAGCCTTCCCAAACTATGGTTAAGTTGTTATTTATTGCCCTTGTCTTAATTTATATTTATATTTATTGTATCTGATTTTATGTGCAGTGCCTTGGCTTGGAAAGGCTCTATAAAAATAAAGTTTGACTTGACTTGACTATCTATCTATCTTATTTATTTATTGAAAACATCAGAGATTATCTTTCAACACAGGTGCTAATTTACAAAGGTTCTATGTCAAACACATAGTCACAAAAAACATTACAACAAACAGTTCCAGAAGAAATGTAGTTGTGTTAGGCTCAAAGCACTTAGGATAGAACAATTGCATACAGTTTTGAAGAAATCCATACATATTATTGTATAAAAAGGCACAGGATATCTACAGAGAGAACCAAATAAAACAGTTTAATGGTTACAATTGCACTGGACTGCAAGGGCAGACTATAAATATATCTTAAATTGATTAATCTTGGGGAGATTCAGCAGCATATCAGTCAGTTCCTTTAACCAGATAGCAGCCTTATTAGCAAAAAACTGCTTGCCCAGCTGAGTTCTTCTGAAAGGAGGATTAATGGAGAACTGCACAGAATCTTTGTGTCATTTTTCCCAGTAGAAGCTGTCTTTTAAATACTGGTTCATATTATGTTGTTGTTCTAGCTATCCAGGCCTTTTAGTTATCCTAGTGGGTGTTTCTGATTTACATGCTGGTAAGAACCATTTTTGAACTGTATGATGCAGTTTATGTCCCTGTTCTACTCTTCTGCTGGCACACTGCATCCATGTTTTTTTACAGAACTCTGTGCCTGAAAGGGACATAAACTACATCATTCAGTTCTAAAATGGCACTTCACATCAGACTGTAAAGCAAAAACACCCACTGAGGTTACTAAAAGGCCTGTATATATGGAACAATAACATAATTTTAACCAGTATTGAAAAAAACAACTTCTACTGGGAAAATCACTCACAGGTCACATGCAGTTCTCCTTTATAGGCATTACTGGCCATGTTCCTGGTGTTGTATTGTTTGGAGATGGCATGGAAGCAATTTCTGAAAGCAGGGGGTGTTAGGCCCAGGAGTGCCTTTTTGGCTAGCAAACAGGTATGAAGCTTTTTTCTGAATGGTAAAGGTAGCCAGTTAGTGTGTGCATAAAGGGTACAACTACCATCTGTGTGTGATTATCTGTACCACATACAAAGTGGCACTCCTTATTCAGATCAGCTTTACTCTGTTTAGTATCAGGTCCCAGGCAGCTGCATAGCAAGGAGGTAATAATCTATAGGTGACAGCATGGTACTGGCCACAATAAGGCATCTGGCATCCCCAGTGACATTGTTCTGGTTGTGGTACAGAGCACTTGGTCTTCTATGAACTATGGCTGCCGGATTGTCAACATGGGAGTTACTCCAAGGTATTTTAAGGTCTTCGCCTGTTCAAAGTTTTGTCCCTGGCTGTTTTGGATGACAAAGGGTGGAACTCTCCTTTTCTGTGGGAGGCTAGAGAAGAGCATGTTCTTCTTTTTTTTTTTGTATGTAATTGAGGACCAGTTTGTTGGCGGAGAATCAGCTTCTTAGTGACATGAAGTTACTTTGGAGAGTGGTATTGAGGCTGCCAAGATCAGAGCTTTTGGAACTGATGACAGCATCATCAGCACAGAGGAGTACATTGGCTGTCTGACAGGTATCAGGCAGTTGATTTATGAAGAGTAGGCCCAAGATGGAGCCCAAGATTGGGCCACCAACAGATACTCCCCTAGTGTCAGACAATGAGTTAGCAATCTTCACACACTGGGAGCAATTGGTGAGATAGTTGTGGAACCAGTCAACTGTGTTCAGTGACAAACCCAGGCTAAGGAGCTTGCTAAGTACTGTAGGAGCTTACGGCTGACCAGGTCGAAGGCAATAGTAAGGTCAATATATATATAGCTCTGATGAGGCCTCCATTGTCAAGGGCCTCATGTACATTGTTGGTGTATTCCAACAACACCATGTTGATACTGTGGAGCTTCTGGAAGCCATGCTGCTGTACACACTTGACACTGTATTTTTTGAGCTTTGTGACAAGTTGGTCGGAGACTATTCTCTTAAGGGCCTTGGACATGGGAAGGGGAGAGAATAGAAATAGGTCTATAATTGGCAAGGCTAGTGCAATCTCTGATTTTGAAAACTAGTGTAAACAGTGTAGATTTCCACTTTTTGGGGGAACTGTGAGTAGCACAGGGAATAGTTACAAATTCTAGAGATTGGGTGGGAAAGTTCCTCTACTGCCAGGGAACAAAGTTTTTTATCAACCAAATCAATCCCACACCTAGTTTTGCCAAGTACCCTACTTATGTATTTCAAGGTTCCTTTGACTGAAACAGCCTTAAAGTAGAATTTAGGGTACTCTGATTCAGAACCCATCATCTGGGAGGCTTCAAGACCGGGTTCCCTGCAGGGGTCTGGGCAATCTCAGTGGGGATGATGGAACCGAGGTCAATAAAGGCTATGTTGAAGTAACTGGCAATTTCGGTGGAATAAAGGATTTTTCAACTTTCCACCATTATCATTTGAGGAGTGGTTTTAACTCCTTTGCAAAGGAGCTCTGAGACGTCCCAGAATATGTTGCCATTGCTTCAGTTCTGCGTCTGCTGGTCCTTATATAAGTCAGATTTGGCCTTTCTAATCATACTGATGAACATATTGCAGACTTCCTTGTACCTCTGCAGGCAGGCAGGGGACCCTGTTTCCCTGGCCAGTGCCTACAGATTGTTCATCTCCCTCATGCAGGTGAGGAGTTCAGGGTTATTTATACGAATGATGTTCCTTTGGCCTTGCATTTTTTTAAAGGGTGTCAATTTATCAACAGGCATGTGTGAGCTTGGAGACAAAGAATTCTAGGGCTGAGTCAATACTGAGAATGGCATCTAAAAAACACCCTAATCAATTTGGGCCAAGTAAGATTTGAATGTAGTCATCTTCATTTTGTTTAGGACTCTGCTGACTGTGATCTAGGGGATGGCTATGTCTGTTAAACTGCCAGTGCACATTGCACCAGGAATGGTCACTTAGGGTATCTGGCAAAACTTTGACAACTTTAACCCTAACAGGGTGTGTAACTAATATCCAGTCGAGTAGCGTTGTGCACAGGATTCATAATGTTTTTTTTTTTGTTTTTTTACATGCCACAAACAAGTAGCACCTCTCAGCAGAAATGTGTATTGAATTTTGTGAGCAATGCATAGGTTAGAGTGTGCTAGTGTTTGAATGTGTTACGAGTAGCATTGTGGTGCATGTTTCATAATTGGTCCTGGTGTGCTCTGTGACCATCTGTGTTTGAGAGATAGGCTGGACATCTTATCCCTATGATCTGTGCTGGACTTAGTATTCCAACTGATGTTAAAGTCACCAGTAGCAATGTATTCTCAGTTCTAGTTGAGTTAGATGAAGTAAAACACTTAAAACAGAAGTTACAGTGCCCACCCCCCACCAGGCAATACAAGGCAGCAGCAAATAACAAGGTGAACCTTTCAACAGACTTGGAGGCAGGCAACCTTTTAGTAGATTTGGAGACAGGCAGTGGAGATCATGCAAACAGTAATCCTAGTATGTGTCCTGTAGATCCAAGTCTAACTGGTGAAATACACAAGTTCAAGTCCTGGTGGCAGAACAGGGGTCCATGCAGGACACAGATTTAAGACTTAAAGGCAAGCAGATGCATTGATACTGACCAAATAGCAAATAAGGAATCCAAAAATCAGTCTCCTAGATTAAAGTTGAGGGTCCCAGAATCAGACTGAATACAAACATCAAATTCTTCCCAGCAGATGTACACCCTCAGCTATAAATCTTTGTACTCCTGAGTCAGTCTGAACCAGTCACCTGCCACCATGGTTCTACAAATACTGCCCTAAATTAATTAGTGCTAAATGAGAAAGCATTATCAACTGAAAGTAGTCAGGAGGAAACAGGGTGTTAGATGTCAACAAGCAGGAATCAGGTTTGTGGAATGTCTCATAACAATGATGGCAATAATAAGAGAGCAGTTAGTTCTTTGGAGAATAAATTGGCCTTATAACATCAGGCATCAGGCTTCCTGAATCTGTCAGATATATCTGTCTGTCTATCTATCATCTATCTTTCTGTCTGTCTGTCTGCCTGCCTGCCTGTCTGTCTGTCTATCTATCTATCTAGCTAGCTATCTATATATTACAGGACAGTGTCAGAACTCTAATAGTTATTTACAGTTGTGTTCCCTGTCACTGGTGCTCTCTCCAGGACTGGCTTCCTGGAGAAAAGACCTTCCTCCACCTTATTTCAGCATGGTGCAGTATAAATGCAGAGTCTTTGATGTTTTCACTTCTAGAAAGGTGTCTCATAGATCTTTACCTCTCAGGTAAACATCAGATAACATCCCCTTACATGCCATTTGAAAATTTGCCTCTCAAGCTTTTTGCTGAATCTCACTGCTGCAGAAGTAGTTGAAATCCAGCTGCACTACAGAGCTCCAACCATTCATCTCCCTGTCACAGAAAAGCCACACTCTTAAGGATCAGATACCACCACCTAATGTGAGTGATAGCTGGCATAAACACGCTGTGGTTGCTACAGACAGGGTAAACTAGCAGATGGGATTTAGCACTGTCCTGCCAGGAAGTAGGTTAGCCTTATTTGTTTACTTACAGCCTCTAACATTGTGAAGATCCAGCTGCACTGTAAATGCCTTCCAGAGCTTCATTTCAACATGCCCTGACCCTGAGTTCTGTCCTGAGGCTAGGACTTCAATTCCTTTTGTTGATACACAGCTTATTCTTAACACAGAAACATAAATTGTCAGTAGATAAGGGCCTTTGGCCCACCTGGTCTGCAGTATTACCCCTAACAATTGCACTCTATCATGCACTGCTGGCATTAGGTTGTACCCTATTCTTGGGTCAGGGAACAAAACATAAGCTTGGCAATAGAGCCACTCTCATCTGCTCTCTCTCTCCAGGCTGTCATGCTGGTGCAGTTTTGTTCTCACACTCTGGTACTGAACTACTTGCTCCAGGAACCACTCCCAGCCTCTTGAATTAAGACAGCTGCTTGGCCACACCCATTGGTGCTCCCACACCCAGTTCTGACCCATAAAGTTCCATCAAGGGCCAGGACCCTGGGATTCTGTTGTGCAGCAGCATCCTTGATGATCAAAGGATCAAAAACTCTAAGCACAGACTCCTGTCACTTCCTACTGATGTCATGCAGTTGCCCCATGGCAGCCCAAGGATCACAGGGGACCAGAGAATGAAGGGAATTATCTTGCTTTGTCATAGGCATTCTCTGAGGACCCAGGAGCCCAGAAAGGTAGGCCTACAGTTTTCTAATGCTGTGGCATCTCTCTTCATTCTACACTCCAACTGCCACCTCAGGCTCTCACATCTCACTTCTTTAAAACCAAGTCAGGGGAGTTTCTAATATTCTTATGTTTCCTCATTCACCTGCAGAAATGCCATCTCTAATCTAGGGTGAATGCTTTGTGGCTAACTTGAAGACCCTATATATTTGCCCTTCACTGTTTACTAAAGTGCTACCAGTTTCAAGTGTCAGTGAGACTTAATCTGATCACATGCCTCCTAATCACAATGTCTTGGTCTCTTGTCCCATGCTAGGGACCTGGACCCATGTCCAGGGCTGATACTATGATATAGAACTGGAGTGTTGCCCTGTATAAGGTAGCATTCTTTGTATGAGATGGGAGGCTGTCTAGGTGGTAACTAAAAATCCATACACAAAAATGACAGCGTACTCATGGGATGGAAAATGCTTTCACACACGGTTCAGGTACGGAGCTAAGTTTATTTCTAACATTCAGTCCTCTTTAATGACAAAGTATGAAATGCCACTGACCAAGTTCTAATGAGCAAAATCCAGGGTCAACTGTCTGTAATTCCAGGCAGATTCAAGCATTTGGATTTGTGAAAGGATGCAAAGATTTTTTCAATGCATTTATGCATTTTGATGTTAAGAGGATTGTAAGGGAGTAATATGTGAAGGCATTTTAATCCTGATATGAGTGTGCTGTCATTTTTGCTTTCTGAGTGTGAGTTGGGCTGGCTGTTCTGGTTGTGCACTCATCCTGTTTCCATATGCGTGCCCTCCTTTGTACTGTAGCTAAAAGTCCCATAGTATGGCTCAAAAAGAATACCCCCTGTGGAGAAAATTAATAGAGTATTCAAGCAGAGCATGTACTTAGTCACCAACTGGATGGCAGTTGAATGTGAGCTGAATGCGAGTCAGAATGATGCCATGTAAATGAGTTAACACTCAACAGGTTGGAATGCTCCACTTTTCAGAAATAAAACTGACTAAACTGTCAACTAGCATTCAACTGCAAATTATTCCTATCAGAAATTCTTTAAACTATAAATTTGTATATGTATTAGATCAAACTGTGCCTATCTTCTTTATTTAGGAAGTATCTTTTTACTAGGCACATATAGTTCAGTTATAAAAGGACAATTGTGTTTTGTGCTGCTAAGTCTTAACTTTTCACAGGCGTAAATGTTCTGGTTTGTCTTTAAACTCCTTCACAGAGGAGCATGTTTTGTTTATGAAGAGTCAATGAACAGTGCTTGATTTGTGTTAAACGCAGTCTACTTCCTTGTCTAAACTTGTAATGTAATTTCAAAATCAATATTAAACCCTAATATTACAATCATGTGAAACTAATAAGAATATTAAAATCAGATAACTCTGTGCTACTAGAAATATGCTAATTAGTTTACAGGGCCCAGATGGCATTCAATTCAGGCTCAACTTGTGAAAAACTCCAGATCAGAAGTGATTGTTCACAACCTGCATTCAACTTGGTGAAAGAATTCAACTAGTCCTCAACTTTCAAAATATTTCTAAATCAGTTGAATGTTTCCCCTTATAAATGCTCAACTGGCAATGCTCAATTAAAACTGCTGTTTCAGCTGTTTGCTGTTTATCAGCTAATTTGCTGCTAGATTATTATCAACTGTACATGTTCACATGTGTAGCAGTAACCCTAGTGTCCTGTCCAATACTGTTTCCTTCTCCTTCTCCTTTATATAAAGGGGTTTATGCAATTGTCTATAGCTCTGCATGATGGAGACATTGGGCCTGATATTCAAAAATGCACCTGGCATTGGCGCAAGTGGTTGCTCAGTGCAACTGAGTTGCGCTGGAGCAACAAAGGGAAATATTCAAAGGAGATGTGCCATGGCTCATCATGTCTGAATATACCAAAAAATGCCCATGGTGCATATACAATGTGCAGGTGCATCCCCCAGACAGTCTGAATACCAGGAATGGGAAATGTGTCAGTGCATCAGAGATACACTGTGCACAAATTCATGATATTCAGACACAAATATGCAAATGGGGCCATAACACATGCAAGGTGCAAATGGGGCCATTTGCATGTCATTATGGCCCCATTTTGCTTGAGCTGTGCAGAGCTGGCCAGCGAAATGCACCTGACACCCTACACAGCATGCAATCCCAGTACTAGGTATTGCAGTACTACCCACTCCCCATCCCGTACCACCGATCACCATTATAAAGTATTTTTATAATCTCTGGTGATCCAATGATTCCCCCCTCCCCACTTGTAACCCTGATCACCGTAATTTTGTTGAACTTCTTTCCCTGGTAGTCTAGTGGCACCCCCCCACCACCATAACCCCTGATTTCCATTGTAAAGTAATTGTAAAATCCCTGCTAGTCCAGTGGTTCCCCCTCCTCCCTGCTCATAACCCTGATCACTGTTATAAGGTATCTTTAAATCCCTGGTAGTCCAGTGGCACCCTCACCATACAGACACCCAGCTCCCACTCCGTCATCGGGCTGGCAGCATACTTACCTGCATACCTCGCAGCTGCACTTACTAAATGATAGCTATAGTATAAGGTAAGCTCATTGGTCCACACTGTGACCAATGTGGCTTGCAGTGCATATTGTACGTCATTCACAACTTTGTGAATGAATTACTTCATTCACAAAGTTGTGAATGACTATATGTTATGCACTGCTAGCCCATTGGTCCACAGTGTGGACCAATGAGCTTGCAGCACATACTGTAAGCTGTCATTCAGCGGGCAGCCGTGGAGGTATGCAGGTGGTATGCTGCCCACTGATGACCGGGGAGCTGGGTTGGGCTGGGGGTCCTGTGTGGGTGGGGAGTACCACTGACTACTAGGGATTTAAAGATACCTTATAACAGCTATCAGGGTTACGGTGTGGGAGGGGGAACATCTGGATTACCAGGAATTTACAATTAGTTTATGATGGTGATCGAGGTTATGGGCTGGGGGGGTACCACTAGACTACCAGGGATTATCATGGGTGCTTCTGTACGATGTTCTGGGGGGGGGAGGAAGCCACCCACAGCTGGTGGCTGCTGTGATGCGCCTTGCACTACGGCAGCTTGCTTGTGGGTGGCTTCCACTTGAGCATAATTTTTCCATGCTCTACTTTGTGCCCAGGTATGCGGCACAACTCCGGGATGTGCCGGCATATGAGCTGCACATCTCAGCTGAATATCGAGATGTGCCACATATGTATGGGCATGCCCCCCCTGGAGATGCACTGCATACATTATCTTTGCATCCTGGTGCATCAGGAATTGCACTGCTCAATTCCCCCTTTTGAATATTGCCCCAGGGCGCATGTCTGGGGTTGCGCTGGTGCAACTCCTTTGAATGTCTAGCCCATTAATGGCAACCTTGTTAGTCTAAATACTGTTCCTGCATTACTTTTTATATTGGTTTATTAGATGCCTTACATCCAAAACTCACTAGAGAAAAAAAATCTATCAATTTAGATGTTAAACATTTTGAATCCCACTTCTCCAATTTTATGTATCCTCCCTCCTTCCTGATTTAAAATCAATTACTGTGGCTCTATATTTTTTCACATTTTACATGGGAATTCTGTCCCTTTCACATTTTTACAGCTGCATCATATGGTATGCCACAGCCATGTTACTATCAGTAGGAGAGAGAGAAGAAGTGGAACTGGAAAAGCTGGCTAATCCTTTCAAGTGCAAATCGCATCATGCAGATAAAAAAATTATTTGCATCCAGGATGGCTGCTTGAGCAAGCCATGCATGATGACTGCTCACCATGCCAACTTCTTTTTTTTCTGAATATTACTTTCCTAAAATGAAAAAGGCACCTTGTAAGGGAAAGAAATGTGAAAATACAAAAAAATGATCAACCTACATTGACTTGCCTATTAAGAAGGGGCTGCATTAGCCGGCCTGATGGTGCTGAGGGTTGAGGTGCTGGATGCCACACCTAGCACCACACTGGTGACCCATGTTCGGAAACGAGCATGAGCCACCAGGGTTCAGCAGGGAAGGAAGAGGATTGAGCATATGACAACAGCTCTCCTTTCCTGGGGAAGGGTGGGCATGTCATCCCATTCCTTGGCTGCCCCTTGGTGGAAGATGGGGAACAGTACCAGAGCCAGGGAGACAGCGTGGCATCATGAAGCGCACATGCCTCCATGCACGCACATTCACAGCCATGAGGGGGTGGGACCACAGAAAAGAGGAAATGGCTGCCGGCTTCATGGAAGCACCTCAGGTACTCTGGCACCGCAGCCTCATGGAGCTTTCGGGCCCGCATCAGATATGTGCTCAGAAGGGGGAGGACGGCCTTCCCCCCTTCCACCCCACCTCAGGGGGTAATCTGAGGGGGATATAGGGCCTGGGGCTGTTCCGGGGGGAAGGCAGCGGATGAAGACTGGTGGGAACTGAAAGCCTGCCAGCAGACCAGGGAGCATAAACATCTAAATTTGAAAAAAAAAAGGAGGGGTTGCATCAACATTTTTTTTGCAAGGAATCTAAGGTCCAGAGGAACCTAAATCTGTTAAGGCAATGACAAGTGGCACTGGCTGTGGGAAACTCCAGGTGGTGGAATTATACCACAGTTGTGCTGATCCAATTACCAGAATGAAACCTCAACTGGTGATGGTGCAGGAGCATATACTGTATCTCTCTCACCTAAAAAGAAATACACATAGCTGGAACAAATCTCAGAAGTTCCTATATTGGAACCGCATGCTCAGGTGGCATCCCAAAGTCCAACTACTTTGACCCACAGCTCCCAGAGTGTCTTATTGCACTTATAAAATTGGCTTTGGGCTGAGAAGTGAGAAAACTTAAAAAGGAAACCTAAAAATGTTTAAACATCTGTAGTTTTGTGGGAAACGGCCTCCCACACATGGGCTGTCACTACAGTGTGCTAGCCTAAGTTGCATTGTGTGCGCCACAGTAGTGAAGGCACTTTTTGTGTGAACTGTCTCTTGAATTCCACTCCCTTGATTTTGTTACACTTTTTTTTCCTTAAATTAAAAAAATGTATATTGGTTTACTCTGTGGAATTTAATTGGAAGTGACTGGCTTCAGGTGTTTCAGTTCAGTGCATGGGTGGACCAGCAAGGTAGTAGTGTACAGTACATGAAAGTGAAACCAGGATTAGGAACTGAAGCATCAAGAAGCTGCACACTGCTATGTTTAGTAATTAAGAAACATTGATACTGGGACTTTTTCATACCCATTGGTTGTGCTGTCTTAATGCAATGGATAGGAACACATTTCCGCCAATCAAGACGCAGGATTCTTAGTGCCCATTTTATAAAAGCACTATAATAGCATTACAGCATAAAATGAACAAATAGAGAAAACTTTGGGTTAAGAAAAACCCAGGACTGTTGGCCTATCTAATTTGAGCCTTTTTATATCATTTTTAGTTAAATCCTTGCATTTACCAATTGAAAAAGTTCCCTTTGTTGTAGAAGCTTTCGGGATACCTGAAAAAGGAGTTAAATGTGTACAAGAGTCAATGAACATGAAAATCTCACAATGAATCAAAGCTTCACAGAGATCTCTGATGTACTGTATCTGCCAATGACTAAAATAAAAATCCAACTGCTACGATCATGATGAATATTGCTTTTGAAACGGACTAGGAGATTCTGGTTCAGAAAGCGAGGCATAATGGGATCTTTATTTTCATAGTGAAAAAGTTCATAGTTTCTCTGATATGTGTACAGTCACTCAACTATCGTGAAAGCAGTTTGTGATTTATGGAGTTGACCAGAACGATATACAGTAGGTGCAACCTTTATGGTTCCCTTTCCTGCAAAGTGCTCAGTAAACAACCAAAGGAAGAAATTTATCTTCTACAATTCTAATCAGCTTCATGAATTTATTCTAGCAAGAAAAATAGAAAAGCAGAAAAGGGAGGAAAGATATGATTTAGATGAGTCTTCAAAATATATGAATCATATTTCTGAAAAGCCTCTCTTAGAAGATGAGAAATGGGTCAAATAAATTAAATGTGACAAATAAAAATAACTTTAGGTATAGTATGCATTACTAATGATCCAAAAAGACTTGCCTGAGAACTGTGATGGACTATGTTTATGGCTGCGTGGGTGAAGCTCCGAAGATGTATTGCTAAGAATCTTGAAAAGGGCACTGTGGAAGCACGTGACTAGACAGTGCTCCGGCATGCTTCCACAGTGCTGTGGCAAAGTTCCACTGTGGTATGTTTGAACGGGTTTTCCCCTATGCTGGCCACAAAAATGCACCTCCTTTGGCAGGCACTACTTTTTTGCTGCACCTACAAAACAGATGGCCGCCATGCCCAAGGTAGCTGCCGAATCAAATTGTGCATGAGTGAGTATCGCACATGCACAGTTCTGTCACGGTGGCCATCTTGAATATGGAAGACTCTGGTGCAGCAAGAACTCTGAGGATTCTTTCACTCAGTCTCACTGTGCTGAGCAGCCATACTGCCTCTGACCAGAGTTTATTTTGTTCTGATTGCTATCAGGCTGTCCTGTTTTCCAGTTATACAGTGCTTTACTATGACTATTAGTTTAAATATTTAACTCAGCTTGTGACTAGCTCAAACATACTTTGTTTTTGAGTAGGGAATAGTATAGATAGACAGACAGACAGCTAGATAGATAGATAGATAGATAGATAGATAGATAGATAGATAGATAGATAGGAGACTTAATCAGGCAAAATCCATATTTTTTTTCTTCTTTCTAAAAAATACAGCACAGTCATTTTTACTTACTAGGTATTTTTAGATATGTTTAATGTAACAATTTAACTGCCCTCCTTGGTGGTTCTCAGCCTCTGAGGGCTCTTTGTTTTGAAACTGCCCACCACAGTGGGTCTCAGCCTCCAAGGGTTCAAACTTTCCCTGTGTTGGTTCTCAGTCTTCACAAATATCAGAAGTACACCCTCATTGTTGGTCCATCCTTTTTTTCCTGCTCTTGTTTCTAAAGGATTGTACTGGGAGCCCTACCCAGTGTTTCCTAAGCTCCTCACCCAACCGTGGGTGACTTAATCCCTCCTTCCACCTCCTTGAACTGGAGCCATCTGAACTTTAATTTGCAAATTGCAATATATGAAATACTCACTCATGCTGTATATTTTCTAAATTATTCTGCAAGAGGCTGTCTGGGAAGAAAGGTGCCAATGGGTGCAAGGGATAGATTGGAGGTGGGGCAGCATAAGGAAGCAGTGCCGCTGGATGCCAGGCACGACTGCATTGAGGCAGGATGTGTGGTGAGGTGCCACTGAATGCCAGGGAAGCCAGGGAAAGATGCCAGACAGTGATCAGATTTGAACCTCACAAATTCAGATTGCCATCCCTCCTCACCATCCTTCTCTCCTGACAAATGTGTAGCTGTTGTGTGATGAAACCCCACAGCAAGGCACCAATGCATAGTTCATGTGGTCATTGTCACAACCACACTCAGCAGGTCAGGCCCTCTGCTCCCACAGTGCCAACCTCCAAGCGCAGTATTGTGAACAAGTAGCAGACAAGGTAATCCTCCTGTCTGCTTGTGGGTCCGAATCACCTTTAGTCTCAAGTTCTGGGGGGATTCAAACTGTGAACCTTATGCTAGCGTACCCAAATGTACAGGCTCAGAAAATCTGCTGTTCGGGGGGATGCCAGATATCTTTTGCCTAAGGGCACCTAACCAGGTTTCCAAAATGAACCCTTAAAACTCTATAAAATACCTTAGGTACATTCTTACCTTTTCCCAGTTTGGGTAACACCATCAAGCTCCTGAACAGTTTTTGTCAGTCTTAACCCTCTATACATCACACGCAAAAAGAGAACTGGCAGACCCAGGTAGTTTTTGAAAATAATATTTTTACTAAAATGGATAAAAATATGTAAAATGTAAACACAGAACAGTATATCAAAAAGCATAAGATCACTTAAAAGAACAAGGTTAAAGTACAACACATAAACTCCTACCACAATACACTTAGACTTTTTCTATCTAATGTATTACCTCTGTAGTGCTTATAGTTAGATCTTGTTTCTTAAGAGCCCAAAAAGATATGACACTCAATTGAAACACAGAGTACAGTTTAAAACTCTGTGTTTCCACCCCTTCTATGATGTCATCTAGCTTCTCCTTTTAGAATATAAAAATTATACAAACAATGATCTTCTTGTCAGGAGATATTTTAAATACTATGGCCCAGATATTCAAAAGGGTTGCGCATGGTGTGACAGTGTTGCGCCATCTTGCCAACCACTGATATTTGACGTGATATTCAAACAGGAATTGCACTGGCACAAATCCCGATGCGCCGGAGCGCATCTGTAATGTATGCAGGCGCAGGTGGGGGGGGGGCGTGCCCATGCATACTCTGCACATCCTGATATTCAGCCCAGGATGTGCTGAGCCATGCATGCGCAACCCCTACTTGTGCCGCACAAAGTTGATCCAAAAAAAGAGCAATGGCTGGCCACCCACAGGTGAGCTGCCATATTGCAGAGCGCAACATGGCAGCTGCCACCTGTGGGTGGCCACCTGAGCTCCAGCTGCACCTCTGTGGTGGCGCTTTCCCATGCTCCGGACCATGCAGTTCAAATTAACGCCAATATCTTCAGGGTCTGGGGTGATTGAGCAGCACCGATCGATCTGGCTTGTGTATAGTGCCGAATTTATATTCTTGCGGGTTCAGGATTGCTGGTCAGTTGGTCGGGCTTATCAAAACAAAAAGAATAACTATATACCTGGTGGTCCAGTTGGATTCTTTTTTTATTTTACTTAAGCCCACGATCGGGCTGACAGCGGTCCACTGGACCACCAGGGATATAGGATTCTCACTTTTAATACACAAGCCCACGATCGGGCAGACAGCTGTCCACTGGACCACCAGGGATATTGGATCCTTATTTATTTTACTTAAGCCCGCGATTGGGCTGACAGCAGTCCACTGGACCACCAGGGATTTTGGATTTTTAATTTTTCAAATTCCCACCATCAGGCTGTGGGCCACATTGCCGCGCTGCAGGGGGTGTTGGTCCCTGACAGCTGCTGCCTGGCAGGGAGCGCCAGGCGCAAGTCACTGGGGATTGGCACACCTGCATGCAAATGGGGCCATAATGACATGCAAATGGCCCCATTTGCACCTTGCATACATTATGGCCCCATTTGCATGTGCACTTTTGAATATTGCGGTTGTTGCGCCTAGCGCCATGGAACTTGCACTAGCGCATCCCCCTGCTCCACTCTGGCCACTTGCACTGGTGCAGTACCACTGCATCATGCACACTGTGGGTGGCCAGGGTGCGATATTCAACAATGCTGAGCCATGGCACAACTCTGTTGAATATCACCCAGTCAATGCCCCGCGCAGCCAAGTTGCGCTTACTTGCTTGGCGCCACAGCCTGGCTTAGTTTGAATATCTGGGCTCATGACTGGCAAAAACCAATTTCCCAATATGACTCCTTAATTAACACCCCCTCTTTGATCTCGAGCAGTTACTCTTCCCAGGGCACATAAAAGGATTTTATGACTTTTCACACCATGTTATAAAATGTTTTTTCTCTAAGATGTCATAAATGTTTACGAGCCCTATATCCTGGTAGCTGGGTCAGTTCTAATTAAGACTGGAAAACAGGAGACTCTTAATTAAGTCTCTCTAGTCTTTTAATTACCTCCTAGTTTCAGGTCACTTGACTGTAACTGAAACCTGGGGGGGCACCCATGGCACACTGACAATCACACACTATTTTTTTATATTACAAATATCATCCAATAATCATAACCAGCTGGCCAAGCATCACAGTCATCAGTTAAGTAGAAGAATATATGTTAGAATGCTTGTTCTTTGCAGCCTTGTCCATTCATACTCCTGTTCCATGACTCAGACTACCAATCTCAAGAGGTGCCCAGAGATCAGTCATGTGAACAAAGAAACCCTCATTCCAGTGAGAGTTCCACTACCAGAGGTGCCACAATAAAGTGGTTCCCTTAGAATAAGGGTACATTTGGGAATGTATGGTTGATATTCCCATGAAGAAGAGGAAATGGCTCACTGATGATTGAGGACTGCATCATCCACACCTGACTCAAGACACAATTTTATGACCTTCAGCATAGAGAAGAGGAAAAATTCATCAGTGGAGGAAACCTCTGGGAATCCAAGGCCTTGGGTCGCCATCTCACAAGACATATTATTAATTAGTATTCCTTATTGATACTCAGAATGATTGTGGGAGCTGCATTAAAGCTTGAACAAAAATTATATGATGCAGACCCTGCTATTACGGGTGCTGCAGAGCGAAGGCCAAATGAGATGTTACACTACTTTGGAAATATGCTGAAAATCAGTTGCTGTCTTGTCTCTCTCTCATCACTGAGAAATCTGCCCTCATGAGTATACTACAGAGCTCAGTTTTGCAAATAAACATATCTCCTCCCATGAGGACTCAACCCTTTGAGGTGTCCAAGGGATACATTCCTGAATGCTAAAGAAATATTGGATGGTACAACAGCAACAAGGAGAGAGAGAGAGAGAGAGAGAGAGAGAGAGAGAGAGTGAAAAGGCAGCTAATGGAAACACTTGCAGATGTGACATGGCTGCTAAGCCTCTCTCCATCATTGGGCATGAGGACCTCCTAGTAATGGCATTGAGAACTGATGCTGGTCAGTCATTAAGCCCATATTATGGTGGGGTATATGAGCTTGAATGATAGTTGGGCATTCAGACTGTGATTATGGTGGGGCATAGAGCACTCAATGATGGTAGGGAGGGGGGGGGTGGTAACTATAGGCCAGTCAGCCTAACTTCAGTGGTAGGGAAATTGATGTAATCATTACTCAGCAAAAAGACTGTGATATACCTTGAATCCAGCAGACAGCAGGATCCGAGACAGCATGGTTTCACAACAGGCAGGTCTTGCTAAACAAACCTGATAAATTTATTTGACTGGGTGACAATGGAGATAGATCAGGAAGGGGCGGTAGATGTGGCCTACCTGGATTTTAGCAAGGCCTTCAATACTGTCCTGCATAAAAGGCTAATAAACAAGTTGAGCAGACTGGAAGTCAGTTCTGGAGTGGTAAACTGGATTAGAAATTGGTTGAGCGGTAGGACACAAAGGGTGGTAGTGAACAGAGTTCAGTCCGTAAAGAGGAAAGTAACCAGCAGGGTGCCTCAGGGATTGGTGCTAGGCCCAGTCCTTTTTAATGTCTTCATAAGTGACATTGCAGAGGGTCTGAAGGGGAAGGTGTGCCTCTTTGCAGATGACACAAAGATCTGGACACGGGAACCTGAGGGAGGAGTACTCAATGGGAGGGGAAGTGCTGTTAGCCACAAAATAGGAGAGGGATCTAGGAGTGATTATGTCTGAGGACTTAAAGGTGGCTGGACAGTGTGAGAATGTGGTTAGAAGGGCCAGCGGGATGTTGGGGTGCATAGGGAGAGGCATCACCAGCAGAAAAAGGCAGGTGGTGTTGCCACTACACAAATCATTAGTGAGACCACATCTGGAGTACAGTGTTCAGTTTTTGAGGCCGCATCTCAGGAAGGACATAGACAAAGAGGAGGCAGTCCAAAGAAGGGCTGCAAAATGGTACAGGGGCTGTATCAGAAGTCATATGAGGAAAGGCTGAAAGACCTCAATATGGATTCTCTAGAGATGAGGAGAGAGACAGAGAGAGAGAGAGAGAAAGGTAGAACATGATAGAGATGTTCAAATACCTTAAAGGGATAAATAAGGTATGGGGGGGGTTAGAATCTTTCAGAAAAGAGGATGGACAACAACTAGGGGACATGATGTGAAGTTGGAGGGAGGTAGAATCAGAGTAATGGGCGGAAGTACTTCTTTACAGGAAGGATGGTGGATGCTTGGAATAGCTGCTCCACAGTGGTGGTGGGGGCAAAAACATTGGAGGAATTCAAAAATGCATGGGACAGACACAAGGGAATACTAGAAACGGGAAGAGTGGGAAAGCCGCAGATCCGCTACAGTCTGCAGCATAAGTAAAAGGTAGGAAAAATGGGCAGACTAGATGGGCCAGGTGGTCCTTATCTGCCGACAAATTCTGTGTATCTATGTATCTGCCCAAAATAATGGAAGGGCAATGGACCCCAGAGGAAAGAGACAAGACAGCCAGAAAGGTAGGCTGTGAGGCAGGAGGTTAATGTATTTATTCAAAGCAGCTGATCGCACCATGACTGTAGTTCAGAGCATTACCAGAATGAGAGCAATGGAACTGGACGGATAGGGCACAACCCATGGAAAGCGGCAAAAGAAAAGCATATTTCACCCCCCCCCCCACATACATGAAAAGCAGACTGAAAATAGAAATATTGCAGCTGCAGGCCACAAACCAGTGAGAAGATGAGGGAAGTAGGGTACAACAGGGGAGCAGAACAGGAGACAAGCACAGCAGAAGCAATACAACGGTGGGTAACTAGACAGCAGCAGCATGGACTTAGGCCATGGGAACCCAGGGAAGGAAATGGAGGCCAGGTAGTGGCATACACTAGGTGGGGGGTGGTGCTGAGCCATGCACATAGCAGAAGGCCCAACCAGAAAAAGACTTTTAGGTTAGGCAGGTTGTGCTGGCTCTCAGGTGCAGAGCGGTGGCTAAGAACACAGGCCAGGAAAACTGGGACACATAGTGCATCAGGAAGCGGATGTGAGCATGGCTGGAGCTGGCAGAGTTGAGCCAGCAGCAGATGTGTGGATGGGTCAGGATGCATGGCTGAAGAAGAGTCTGGAGGAGAAAACTGGATGTCAGCCTGGAACTGGACCAGCATAGAACTGCAAGCAACAAAATAGAGTCTAGAAGGACGTATGAGCATGGGCACTATTTGTCGTGCTGTGTAGGGGTGGGATGTTTATCACCCAGACTCCATCAAACCCTAGGCAAACAACCCTGTAATTCTCATCCCTCCCCATCCTAGAGGTTTCTAGCAGCCAAGCCAACATCTAGGATAGAAGTAACAACTTCTGACTTTTGGAGCATTGGTATGAACTTGAGGCATAGCATAACAAGATGCCCACATTCTTCTTCCTGTTGATATATGTGCACGCGCATGCGCGCGCGCGCACACGCACACACACACACACACACACACGGGTCTTTGAATATATATATATTTTATGCTTCTAAGATATCCAACATCAATTTTTGTTTCTGACTTGTAGGGCTCAGGCTGTGCAATTCAAATACTATTCAGGACTAATACACACAGATACTTCACTTGTATCACCCTCAAACACTGGTAGTTGTGTTAGACATCATAAAGTCGTATTAGATCTTGACGGAGGCCATGTGACACATGTGAGATGTCCCATGGTCCTTGGGGCCACTCACTGCATATGTTAAGGGTAGTGGCCTTGGCTATTGCTTTAAGGAATGGGGCAGCCAAAAGCAAACTAGGCACTCTAAACACCACAGCTTCTAACTTCCACAAAATAAACACCGGAAATGTGAGGTAGCGCAACAGTTGATTCCTTTAGTGTTCGAAACTGTTGATATGTGTTACAAGTCTGATAATCATGCAGTTCTTTCTTTAGCCCTACACGTGGGCCATTATAAGCCCTTTCCCTACACACACAGAGGTGACTTTGACATTAGCCCATTTTCTGGTTATAGGCCTTCTATTTCCCAGCCTCTACCATGGTACAAACACCAGTGCACTTCAGGTCCAAGGACCAACCATGAGGATCCCTATCCACCTGTGTCATTGAAACTGGGATTCCTCAGCCCATCCTGTCTAGGATTCCATCCCTTAGAATTGTCCCAGCCCTAAGGCCTTCAGGGCCAAATTTCAGGCAATTTTGATGAATGACACCAAAGCTATTAAGGTGCAAATCTAGGGGGTTAACACAGAACTTGTCAGGCAGCCTGTCAACCTTAAAAACAACCTACCCTGCAGCAGGGAGTGGATTATCCATGAGGATTTCAACCTCAACTGGCACTCAGCCCAGGCCAAGATTGCCAAAGAAACTATTGTTAGTCTGGGTTTGCAGCAGTTAATCACAGCTCCCACCTGTACAAACTATAGGACAGGGTATGAATTAGTCTTGGACTGGATTTTAGCCTCCAACCCTTCACACGTCACTGACTCAGGCATTCTGCCTGACTCTCTGAGAGACCACTGTGCAGTTTTCTGTTGCTGGTCTGCTAAAACCTCCCAAACTGAACATAAATATATACTCAAGACAACTAAATAAACTTAGAGTAGCTGACGCCTTTAGGAAAACTTAAAAAAAAATAATGTTCAGACATAGTTCAGCTGTTATTTCATATATTTTCTATGTATTTCTATAGATTTTTCCTCTTCATTATTTATTAGTAAAGAAACTCCCACAAAAACAAGATCTGCATCCCTTAGAGTTCATCTACCTCTATAGCTTATTCCCTACTTGAAATTATAAGGCTCTCTTGTGACATCATAGTCTGTTGCTATGGAAACAACTGTGATGTCACAAGCAAAGTATTATGACATCAGGTTGGGAAGAAGCAATAGGAAGTGATGAACCCTCAAGAAATAACAATCCTGTTTTCATGCATATGACCTCAGTAATAAATAATGGGAATAAGAAACACAAAGTTAATGAGAAATTTAAAGCTGCTTTGTGTCCACATATGTTTTGAAAAGTTCTTCTTGAGGCGTCAGTGGCTCTTTAACACTGAAGAATTCTCCAAAGCCATTCGGGCCACTGACTGGCCTTTCACTGAAAGCATCACAGACATAGACATCGCCCTTCACACATTCAGCAAGAACTTCCAAAGGATCTGCGACTCCTTCATCCCCCTTAAAAAACTTCAGGTCAAAAGGATCAGAAATGAATCGGTTCATACATTTCATTCATGTTTTATTTTTAACCAGGAAGTGGACTGAGCACAGCCCTTTTTCAGCCACGCTTGACATTTAGACATCAAGAACAACTATACAGATGACATATAATGACAATAACAATTACCTCCAATCTCCTTAACCTTATGAGGAAGTGAGACAGGGCTTGGTCAAAATATAGAAAACTCAAACTCCCCAACCTATTGCAACAATACAAAACACTCTGTGGCAGTTGCAAATCTGCAGTCCACTCTGCTAAAATAAACTTTCTTAGAGAAAAACAGCTTAGCTCCAGGGGTAACCCAAAACTAACCTGGAGGTTCCTTAATGACCTCACTGGGAGAAGTAAATCCAGTGAACAAATTAACCTTTCTATAGGTGGGGGGCAACCTATTATGGAGCTCCTGGCCATTACCAGTCACTTCAACTCCTACTTCTGTGACTTGGACAAATACAAACTTAACACCTCAGTTGACCCCTGGTCTCCCACGCCCCTCCCATCCAAACCTCCACCCCAACTTCCACTTCTGCTACCTCTCACCCCATGAGGCGATCAGACTCATAAAAATGAATGATCCCAGGCCAACCCTAGGCCTTGACAGTATTGACTACTGCATCCTTAAGCTGGAATGTGAGTCTATCACTTTCCCCCTTACCAACATTTTCAACCATTCTCTCTGCACTGGCTCCTATTCCCTCAAATGTAAATGTGCCACCTTAAAACCTCTACACAAATCCAGCCCCAAAAATGATGAGGTTAACTACAGACCTATTCTCTCATGGTACCACTGTCCAAAATTATAGAGAAAATCGTACTTAGTAAAACCCTTGAATACCTTGAGAAATACAACCTTCAAACAGATTCACAGCATGGCTTTAGGGCCAGTCATAACACTGAGATAGCACTCATCAAATTCACTAACTTCATTAACAAGGCTAACGATGAAGGCCTTTACACCAGATCGGTGTTTGTGGACCTCACAAAAGCCTTCAACCTAATCGACCACAAGGTACTCCTCAACACCCTCTCCAGATTCAATTTCTCCTTGGATGTCGTAAACTGGTTTTCAAACTACCTCGGCCACAGATCTCACAAAACTGTGATTGAAGGTGTTCTCTCCGACACCTGCCCCATCAAATATGGAGTCCCCCAGGGCTCCATTCTGGGCCCCCTCCTCTTCTCCCTCATGGTCAACTCCTTCCCTAAGATCTTGAAGCACACAGAAATCATACTTTATGCAGACAATGCTGCTCTGTTCTGTAAAGAAAAGGACTCATCCATCCTTCTTGACAAACTCCAACATGATTTCTACCAGCTCCACTCCTGGTTTTCCTCCAAGGGTCTAGTCCCAAACTACAAAAACATGAAGTCAGTGGTTTTCCCAGGGTCCAGAAGAACTGCCACCTTCAATTTCATCATCCTAGGTAACAATGGCAACTTAATAGAAAGAGTCTCAGAGTTCAGGTACCTTGGCCTTATCCTGGACTGTCACCTAACCTTCAAACTGTGGAAGTGAGAGCCCACAAGAGGAATTAAATCTTTCATGGCTTCCCTGGATAAAATTGTTTAAGAAGAAATAACAGAATTGACCAGGACATTTGAATGAACTGAGACTCTTTTTTGGTTGTGTGAATATTTTACTTTAAGTAATAGTTTATTTTATTTACCTTGCTTATTTTATGTTAGTTTAAGTAGGTATTAATGTTGTAATTTTGTATTATCCTCCCCTTCTGTGTGAGAGACAGTGGGTGGGATTTGTACATTTTTCCATTTTCCCCCCACTTTGTGAAAGAGAGAGTGGAGGAGTTGCCATCTGAGTGTGATTTGATTTTTTGTTAATAGTTGTTTACTTTATGTTTTTTGATTTGAGTTAAAGTGTGGGGTGGTTTTATTAAGGGAGTATATTAAGAAATATTAATTTAGCGGGTTTTTTATAATTTAGTATTATTGATAAGGTTTAAAAAAAAAATGTGTTGGGCTAGTAAAAACACAGTCAGGCGGTATTCCCCCTCCAGATTGAGGGATCTCCGACCCTTTGAATGTCCTGCACTTCCTTCAGAAGTTTATAGGAGATGCCGAATATTCAGCATTTCAAGATGAAGGAGTGGGGGGGAATAGGAGATCTCGGAACTCTTGCAGGGGATGGGAAAAGAGTGGGTGGATAGGGACAGTTGGAACCAGGAGGTGCCTTGGGGCAAAATGGATACATGAGCGAGGTTCATCATGTCTTGTACCCATACCCAAGGGCACTGACTTGGTCAGGCAGGAGGTGGAGTCATCCTTGGAGTCTCGTCCCTTTCGGGCGGTGTTAAGCAATGCTAGATCTATCAGAAGCAAGACTGCCTTGGTAGCAGATCTTGTTATATCTGTGGATTTAGCTTGCATCACCGAGACCTGGCTTGATGAAAATGCAGGCCCCATTTTGGAATCCGCAGTTCCAGCCGGGTTCTCGGTGATTCACCACCCGAGAGTGGACCGTAGGGGCGGGGGAGTTGCAGTCTGTTTTAGAGAGGAACTGGACCTCAGGGAGATACCAGTTGGGTGTACCAACTCCTTTGAGTGTGTTGTGGGTGCAGGTGTAGGCTTCAGGATACTTCTCATTTATCGTCCACCAGGTGATGGGAGGGAATTCCTGAGGGAGGTTGCGGATTTCATCACCGAGAGGGCATTGGAATCCCCCCGATGGTTAATTCTGGGGGATTTCAATGCCTGGGTCGACGTTGAACTCACACCATTTGGTCAAAACTTCCTCCAATTGATGGACTCATTGGGCCTGACACGGGTTATTACCTCTGCAACCCATCGGGGAGGGGACACTCATTGGATTTGATATTCCATCTGGGGATGGAAGTCTCTGATGTGGAGGTGGAGCCCATCAGTTGGTCTGACCATCATGCCCTGAGGTTCAGTTTCACAGCCCCCCAAAAGAGGCCTACCCCAAAGGAGATTGTACAGTTCCATCCTTTGGGAGGAGTTACCTCAGAAGACCTAATGACGGAGCTGGACTTCTCGGGATTTCCAATGGATAGCACTGACCCAGGGTCCCTAGTACTAGCCTATAACAGGGCAGTTGTGAGGGCCTTGGATGTCATTGCTCCAATCTGTGTTCATCCCTGTACTCTCCACCTAGGGGCCCCATGGTTTACCAAGGAGATCCGTGGGTTGAAGAGACAGGGCGAAGATGGAGGCAGCTGGCGGAAAACTCACATGGAAGTGGACAGACTTAGACTGTTAGATCATTATAAGAACTATCAGTTAGCAATTTCCCATAAGAAGGCAGAGTTCCTGTCCAGGGAAATTGCTACAGCAAGGAATAGACCGGCCCAGCTCTTCTGGACTGTGGACAGATTGTGCAATCCAGTCTGTCTTCAATCTGGTTGAGCATTGTCACAATTACAGTGTGAGGAATTCGTGATGTTCTTCGCTGATAAGGTGTCCACTATCAGGGTGAGATCAGCCAGTGCCTTCCCACAGGATCTTGCAGTGATCAGCCGAGGGGCACAAATACCCAACTGACCTGGTTCACCTTCAGTCAACCGGCAGTCATAGATATAGTGAGGATCATCCAGACTTTGCGGCCTACCTGCTGTAGATTGGATCTGGGCCCTACTCACCTACTTGTGGGGTGTGTAGAGGTTATTGGCCCGATCCTTACTGGGATAGTTGCGGTGTCACTGGAGAAAGGGATCTTTCCTGATCCCTTGAAGGAGGCAATAGTATGCCCCCTTTTGAAAAAATCCTCCCTTGATCCCGACTGCCCAGAAAACTACAGACTGGTCTTGAATCTTCCCTTTTTGGGGAAGACTGTCGAGAAGGTGGTTGCACTGCAGCTGGAAGACCATTTAACTATCCACAGTATCTATGACCCTCTCCAATCTGGCTTCAGGAAAAGGCATAGTACTGAGACAGCTCTTGTTCGGGTACTAAATGATCTCCTGATGGTGAGAGATCAGAGAACTCGATCTATCTTGGTTCTCCTTGATCTCTCAGCAGCGTTTGACACCGTGGATCATGGGGTGCTGCTCGATCACCTGTGGTTTCTCTGTGGACTAAGGGGGGTGGTCCACAGTTGGTTTAAATCTTTCCTGCAGGATAGGAGTCAGAGAGTAGTGTCAGGGATTCATTCTTCGGCCTCTCACTGTCTACACTGTGAGGTGCCACAGGGTTCGGTGCTGTCCCCCATGTTATTTGCGGTGTACATGCTTCCATTAGGGGACATTATAAGACAATATGGGTTGAAGTTTCATTGCTATGCCGATGATTCTCAACTCTATATGTCTTTTATGCCTGAGCGAGAGTCTGAGTCAAGTACATTATTTAACAACTGCCTCCTGGAGATACAGAATTGGATGAGTACCAACTGGCTGAGGTTGAATCTGGGAAAAACAGAGGTATTGGTGGTGGAACCAGGGGTGTGGATGTCAGGTTCATGGGCGGGAAAACCCTCAGGTTTATTTCTGGGGGAGACCCCGCTTATGGCATCTGGCCAGGTATGTAACCTTGGTGTTATATTTGACAAGGGCCTGACCCTGAGGGCGCAGGTGTCGGCCATGGTCAAAACATCCTTTTTCCATCTAAGGAATATAGCATGGGTGAAACACCTGGTTCCATCAGAGGATCTTCCTATCCTGGTCCATGCCTTTGTTGCCAGTCATCTTGATTACTGCAACACCCTTTATCTAGGGCTGCCGGGAGTGGACATCCGCTGCTTGCAGCTGGTGCAAAATGCGGCAGCTAGGTTGTTGACTGGAAGCCCAAGGTCCAACCATATAACACCTGTGCTTCACGAGTTGCACTGGCTGCCGGTACAGTGGCGGATCACTTTCAAGGTCATGTTGATGACCTATAAAACCCTACATTGGTTGGGTCCCCACTACCTGGAAGAACTCCTGACTTCTTACTGCCCCTCCCGCTCCCTCCGATCCTCTGGCAAGGGATTGCTAGAGATTCCCAGGGTAACTTTAAAAACATTTGGTGGAAGAACATTTGCCTTTATGGCTCCTACCCTGTGGAATTCTCTACCTTGCCAGATACGAAACAGCCTGACTGTGGAGGGCTTTAAAAAAGCCCTAAAAACTTTTATTTTTAATGAAGCATTTCATTAATGTAATTTAAATTGAAGTTGCTATGTATAAAATGTTATTTATTATTGTGGTTTTAATGCTGCTTATGTAATCTTGTAAAGGTGCCCTGAGCTTGGGAAGGGCACCTTATATAAATATCATTTTTACTTTTACTTTACTTATAAACTTCACATTAATCAGCTCATTAAAAAAGCACACTAAAGGCTAGGCATGTTATACAGATTCAAACCATACCATATCCCTTAATCCAGGTCCCTGCTTGCTAATAGCCTCCTGCTCCCCATATTCAACTATGGGGCCTTGATCTACTACCCCCCTCAAAGAATCTTCCATAGGCTAAGGACTACCTATCACAACGTCATCTGGTTTGCCACTGGATTCTCGAGATTGACCCACCACAGTGACCTATACAAATCCTCCAATTGGCCCCCATTAGAGGACAAGCTGTACAGCAAAATCCTGGCTTTCTTCTATAAAATCACCCGGGACTCCTTCTGAGCAGCATAGTCTCCATATTCCCTAGGTCTGCTCACACAAGGCCCACCAGACAGTCCGCCATCCACTCCTTCACTCTCCCATTTTGTCAGACTACCCAAGGTCAACACACCCTCCCATACAAGGGGGTGAAACTGTTCCATAGCCTCTCCTTTCCTAGTTCAGTATCCCTCACTGACTTCTTTTAAGTACAACCTAAAGAGACACCAAGCTAGTTCCCAAACCTGTAAATGCCTCCGTCCCTGATTGTTTTAGACATCTCCCATTTATATTGTACTACAACTGCCTACTATGATTGATTCTGTATATATATTTGTTTGGTTACACTTTGTATACTCTCATAATTTTTATTTGAACCCTTCCTGTATTGTACAATCTTGTATATTCTGTAATGCTCTTGTTCATCTCTGTATAACTGGATGCTTGTGAAAATGGGCAATTTTGCTCACATGCCTTCCCAGTTTAAAAAATAAACAGAAACTAAACTGAAACTATGCTCACACTATCTATCCATCTATCTATGGGATACATAACAGGGACCTGTGGAATACATGATTTATTTTCACAAGAACTATTTGACCTTGGGTAACCTCACAAGTGGTGAAAGCTATGAGTGTTGTGGCCAAGGTCAAACAGTTGAGTGGAAATAAATCATGTATTCCACAAGGTCCCTGTTATGTATTACATTTATACAATAAGGATCCTTTAGGATAGTGCAGGGAGTTTTGCTTTAAATTGTTTATTTATTTAATTTTTAATGTAAACTTACATGGACTTTTTGTGGCTTTCCCAGTGTAGCTCCATTTAGCACAGTGGTTGCTAAGTGGTTGCTGTGGACATTCCAACTTTACATTATAGCCAGAGCATAATGAAAAAGTCTGATGCATAATTCTTTTGGTTTTGCTTTGTGTGTGGGGGGGGCATTTGTTTGTCAAAAAAGTGAATAAAAACAGAATGTTCTGTCATTTTTTGCTGATTATAACAAATCTAAAAGGTATCCTCCATCAATAAAGCACATCTCATTTTGTAGATATTTTTGTGCTGAACAACTTTTGAGATCAAAGTACCATGCTGTCATTTTTTGTTTGAAAGTTATTTGCATTTGTTTGTCGAAAAAGTGCAAAAGAAATTGAATTTTCTGCTGTTTTTGGATGATTATAAAAGAAAATAAAAGGTATATATAAATGAAACACAACTCATTTTGTGGATATTTTTGTACTGGACAACTTTTGTGCATAAAGTACTAAGCTATCATTTTTCATTTTAAAGTTATTCACATTTGTTTGTTGAAAAAATGAAAAGAAATTGCATTTTCTGCTGTTTTTTGCTAAATATAAAAAAGTCTAAAAGGTATCTATAAATGAAACCCAACTCATTTTGTAGATATTTTTGTGCTGAACAACTTTCATACTCACAGTGCCATGGTATAATTTTTTGTTTTAAAGTTATTCACATTTAAATATACTTAGTACTAGTACATTCTAAATGAGTTCAGAGTGCTTGTGCTGGACCAACTGACATAACAACTGTTTGGATAAATGGCTGATAACATAACTGTGTAGATAAATATATTTATTCAATGGCTGTGAAGACAAATGGATTTATTCAATGGGTTTTGAGCCCACTCCTACTGCAGATATTGCAAAAAACATTGTTAATGCGCCAGTTAGGGTCAAATCAACAAAAGTTGGGAAATGTGACATTAGGGTTTACAGCCCTAACACCCCTCCCCTTTCTAGGCAGCACATCAGGAATGGGGTGTGCCTTGGGCTACTCAAGCCCAACACTCACCCCATTCATCTGTAAATAAGGTCAAATGTACAGTATACAATGTAGGAGAATTGGGTGAGCGTTAGGCTTGAGTACTCCAATGCACACCCCACACCTGGTGTGCTGCCTGGAGGGTAAGAGGTGTTAGGGTCGTAAACCCTAATGCCACATTTCCCAACTTTTGTCACTTTGACCCTAACTGGTGCATTAATGAAGTTTTTTTGTAATTTTTCAGAAAGTATAATTGTACCCTTATTTCACTGTGGGAGCTCAGGATCCTTTGGAACCTGCGCTCCCATGCATTTTGCTGTGGGGGTGCAGGGTCTTTCAGACCATGTGCTCCTGTGCATACATAATTTTATCACAATTTATCTTTTACCTGGTATTCACTGGACCACCCCACCCTACATTTGTGCCCAGTCCCCTTAATTTTAAGTTAATAGCCCTGGTGGCACCTCCCACCCTCCAATTCCCATATATGTTTTATTACATTTCCCACCCAACCTCCCACTGTGCACCCATCAGCCCACCCCGCTAGACCCCCCCCCCACACACTCTCACTCACCTGAAATGTTCCAACATTGAAGATCCACCCTCTGATCAAAGATGTGTCTTGATGCTGGAACTGGTGACTGCTTTCTGACAAGTGAGGTAACTGTGATCAGAAAATACATTGAACCACAGTCACCTTATTTCTCATACAGCAGTCACAGTTCCAGCAGCAAGACATATGTCAATTGGAGAGTGGATCTTCACTTCTGGAACACTTCAGATGAGTGAGGGTGTGTGTGTGGGGGTCTAGGCAGTGCAGGGTGGTGGGTGCACAGTGGAAGGTTGGGAGGGGGTGGGGGTCAGATCAACAGTGGATGTTTTTTTTTTCAAGTTTAAAAAAATTAAGATGAGGGACAGTTTTCTAATTTTCAGCTTCACAGTTACGTAGAAGGGTGGGGGTGCCACTGGCCACCAATTGGGGCATGAAAGGAAAGTAATATGAGGATTGGAAGGTGGGGGGTACCACTAGACACCAGGGATATACATTGTGGCATAATACTGAATGGGGAAAATTGGAGGGTGGGGTTACCACTGGCCACCAATGATTATACAGAACATCTGGCACTGCAAAGGGGGGGGGTAAAAATCCTTTTGCATGCCAGTAAATCCTTTTTGCTACCTTTTTTCATCCACATAAAAAAGGATCTATTGTTATGCAAAAGGATTTTGGATTTGGTATTTTTGAATCCTTTTTTGGGAGTAAGGATCCTTCATCATGAATCCTTTTTTGTCCTTGTGAAAAAGGACCCCACCTAGCAAAAAAGGATGTTGGACTTAGTTAATTTTGTAATCCTTTTTTGCGAGCTAGGATCTTTTTTTATGAATCCTTTTCATGAAAAAGGATCCAGTGTAACGAAAAAAGATTTTGGACTTTTTTTTAATCCTTTTTCACAAGATAGGATCCTTTTTCATGAATCCTTTTTCATTTTCATGAAATAGGATACCATCTCACAAAAAAAGGTTAATAAAAAAAAACAAAGTCTGAAATCCTTTTTCATGACACACAATCCTTTTTCGTGAGAACAAAAAAGGATTAATGAAAAAGGATCTTAGCAAGTCATGATAGAAGGTGTTAAAAAACATTATGGGGACATATTGGGAGCAAATAAGTGAACAATACACCTAAGTAAGTCCTGATGAGCAAGATACATGTTTTGGAGTGTCTGCTATGCACCATTTTGGAGAGCAATACAAAACAAATGTGAAAACAAGATGGTTGCTCATGAAAAAGGATTTTCTTTCATGAAAAAGGATCTGGGCCCTTATGAAAAAGAATCCTTTTTCATGAGACCACATTCCTTTGTCGTTCCAGGAAGCTATCCAAAAGAATGAACTGAGCATGCTCAAAACCCGAAACTTTAAAATTAAATAACTTTGCAATGGATTAATATTTTTTTCACCAAACCAGTGAAAGGCACTTCTGTGGGGAAAGCCCTTTGTACCCTGAAAATGTCAGACCAAACTTCTAAACCATCTGGGTGCAGTGTGATGACAAAGAAAGCTCAACAAAAGGTGAATTTTAACATGTTAGCACTATGTGCAGCTTGAAATCTGCCAATCCAACCAAAATGAAGCTTGGCACATCAAAACATCTATCACACAAGACTGTGCATGCAAAATTTCATGCAAATCCTTTGAACTGTTGCAAGGTTATTAAAGTGCAAAATTTGAGGTTTAACATTAAAGTGCCTACTCAACCCCAACTATAGGGGTGCTATCACACCCCTATATCGATATATATATAGTTATTATATATCTATATTCATCACACTGGTGTAATAGCAATACTAGTTAGCGTTGAGTGGGGTATTTAATGTTAAACCTCCATTTTTGTACCTTAGCAAGTTTGGTGGTGTTTGGCAAAATTGCCTGCATTTGTATGCATTGTCTCAGGTGCAAGTTCTTATGACATGAGAAGTTTTGATGGCATCTTGTGCAGTTTGTGAGATATGGAATGACGATTTTAAGCAAAAAGGAATTTTTTTCCAATTCTTATTATGCTTTTTTTTCCTCTCACTCCTAGCCTAGATGGTATAGATTTTTTTCTGAAACTTTTAGGGTAGAAGAGACCTGTTCCATGGCAGTCCCTTTCAAAGGTTTTGTAGAACCATGTTAATGAGTTCAGGAGTTATAAGGATTTTAAGTTTTTTTCTGAGCATGCTCCACATGGATTTTGGAGAACCCTCTGATACAATAGCAAATTTTCATGTTGCGAGAGCGTTTTACTTTCACACCACTTTGTTCTCACAAAAAAAATACTTTTTTGAGTCATGATGGACATAATCTTATTTTTTTTTCAATTAAAAAAACATGGAAAAGACATAAAATGAAGAATTTGAAAAAAAACAAACACATGAGTCCTGTTTAATGGGATCTGTTAAGCAAGATTATAATGTTTGCTTTTCTCAAAATGAGACTGAAATGCCTTTCTATGGGACTGTGGCTGTGTAACACATAATTTATAGTGTCACACATTTTAATGTGCTTAAATGTGCAACACTAAAATGTATGATATTAACATTCTATTTTTGTGTTTCACATTCTTTTACTCTTAACTTGGCTGTTTTACAATATTTTAGTCCCAGATTTTGAATATACAGTTTACATGACCCCACCTCATGAACAAGGATGGTGGGGATCTTCAAGTACAGGTCAAAAGATGATTTCACAGTTGCTCTGTGAAACCTCCTTTTGGGTAGAATTTGTCACATTCTAGTGACCATGTTTATTAAGTAGGGTCAACATAATTTTCATGCCCCACATTTATGTGCAACACTAAAGTGTGACACTACAATTTGAAACATTAAAATTTTCTGTGCTTCATCAAAAACTGGAATTCTTTTTTTTTTTTGCACTTAAGTGTGAATAGACTCTTTCCTTGGCATGGGACTTGGAGGGCCCTGAGCATAAACATCTGCTCACAGCACTTGCATTAATGAGGACATAATTCCATTATCTGAAAAAGAAAGGAAATTTATTGCATACAAACTGCATTAATGGATCAGTTAGAGTTCAAGTTAATGACACAAAAGTAAGGAAATGTGGATTATGGTTTCCAACCCTAACTCCCCACCCCCTCCCCAATAGCAAAAGGACAAGACCACACAATAGCCACAGATAAACATCATCAGGTACAGTAAGACAAACAACATAGAAGTGTTTCCAGAAGATACAAATGCAGTAGCACTGATGCGCTACCTTTGTGGATTGGTATCTGTGACTGCAAAAGCACTGGCCCCACAGGGTCTGTGCTTCTACAGCCAGAAGTGTGTGTTTGTATATGTCTTATTGCGTGCAAGAGTAACTGTGGCTGCAGAAGCACAGGCCCTTTTCAGAAGCACAGGCCCCACAAAAAATGACAGCTGTACTGTTCATGAGATGGTGTGTAAAAATGGGTATGTTGAAAATCTGGAGTCAAAATATTGTAAATTACCAAAGTTATGTGCCTGCATAGAAACAGCACAACACCTGCTTGTAATGCAGCCATTTTAAGGAATTGTTTCACCAAATTTTCAACATGGACTTTTTGGGACCCCACCTCATGAACACTGACACTGTCATTTCATTAATCGGTCACAAAAGGTGATTTCATGCAGTAACTGCACCATTCCATGCCACAGGTGCCTAAACACATTTTGGGCAGGATGTGAGAAGTGACAGCTATACTGTTCATTAGGTGGTGTGAGAAACTGACAATGTTGAAAATTTGGAGTGAAAATATTAAAAATTGCCAAAGTTACGTGTTTGCATAGAAACATTTTTTGCGGTATTTTTACACCAAATTTTCAACATGGGCTTTTTGGGACCCCACCTCATGAACACTGGCACTGTCATTTCATTACTCTGTCCTGAAAGGTGATTTCGCACAAAGACAGCCAAATCCCCTTTCAGGATAAGTAATGAAATGACAGTACCAGTGTTCATGAGGTGGGGTCCCAAAAAGCACATGTTGAAATTTTGGTTCAAAAATATATAAAAATGGCCAAGATATCAACATAAGTTCAAAACACCATTGACAGCCATTATGCAGCACTTACCTTGATTCTTCAGTTCACAGCTTGGCTTTGAAAAGTGCAGATGTGCCCCAGTCCACAGAAGATGACAGCCCTCAACCTCCAGTGGTAAGTATAGGGTAAGAGGGGTGGAGCTGTGGGTGCTCAGTGGGAGGGGCAGGATGAGGGAGGGGCAGTGGGGATGACAAGGGATTGTCAAAAAAAGATGGCTGGGGTGGTTTCCTTTTTTACAGGAAAGAAATCAAATAGGCATTTGGGGACATGGAAGTGGGATCCCCAGTGTTCCAAAGTGCTGGGGGGGGGGTGTTGGTTACTATAGCCGGCATGGGGATTGGGCCCCCGATGCCAGAAACAAAAAATAAATGGACGGGGGGCCTCTGACACCGGGAGTGGGCATCCTGGTGTCAGATTATATATTTGAGGACACTGGGAGTGGGCTCCACAGTGTCCCAAAGTGCTGGGGGGGTTGGGCTTCTATTGCACAATCAGACATGGGGCCAAAGTTTTAATAGATTGGCTTTTGTTTGCTTTTAATTTTTTTTTCTAGCAGTTGTGTTTGGGCCTCAAATAGGCCTTGGCTTGGTAATGAGACCACGAGTGTCTGCGCATGCGTGAGTTTATGTTACAGAGAGAGCAGTACCGCGCATGCACAGATCTTGGTGAATGCGCCATCTTGGTAGTTTTTTTCTGTGTATTGAGTGGGACTACAGGCTACTGTGCATTCACAGGTTCAGAAGTCAGGGAAGCAATACCATGCTTGCACAGGGCATGGCTGGGGTGCCATTTTGGTAGTTTATCACAAGGAGATGCAGTACCAGGGCAATAATTGTGTGAAAGGAAAGGAAAAGGGAGACAAGATGGGGAAACATTGTTGGGTGTACAAAAAGGACATGGTATTTAGGTACATGGAGGAGCAGCTGGGATTGAAGGGGCAAAGTAAAGGATTTAAAGGGCAAAGCGGGCATTATAAAAAAATATAAGAGAAAAGGGACCTGACATTAGATAAGAAGTAGTTTTATATTGTCTCAGGGGCACACAGTGTGCGGGTAGGGGCTGTGGGATTCAGACCCGGGTCTCTGGGTTTTGCAGCTCAGAGCCTTGGACCACTGCGCTATGCTGCCTCCAATTAGGAACTCTAAGAGACATCAGAAGATGAGGGAGGAATTTTAACAATAGTTGTGTCTTCAGAGGGGGGATATGAGAAATGCAGAAAGGGGTTTTTGAGGGTTATAAGAATATGGGGAGGATGGAATTTTACAGCATGGAAGGGACATTAACGTTTTTTTGCTGTATCCCCTCATTTGCTCATTGATGTATGTAAGTATTTAGGATGGAAGCAGGAACATCAAGTAATGTAACAGGTGCCCAGATGATGGAGCAGGCAGCAGAGTTGATGGCAAAGGTGAATGAGATCCTGGAGATGGCAAAGAAGAAGGAGGCAGATGAGGAGGCAGAGAGGTACAGAGCAAGAGAATCACAAAATAAAGGACAGATGGAGAAAGTGAATGAGCTGCGGGAGACAGCGAGATGCAAGGATGAGAAAGAAGCGGCCAAGAAGAGGAAGATGCCAGCATGGGGCTCTGGTGAGAGCCCAGCAGGAAAGCGACTGGTGCAGGAGTTGACATCGGATGAAGGGCAGACAAAGGTGGCGGATGCAGGAGTGGGGAATGGTAAGGATAAGGCTGGCGTGGTGTATGATGGGGATTTGACAGAATATCTGGTGGGTCTTCTAGGGAATATGGGAGAGACAGGATTAGAAAAGATGGAACAGGCATTTAAAGAGATACAAGAGGCAGCAAAGGGGGAGTGAATCAAGGAGGGAGGTAGTACTGGGGTTAAGATAGGGAATGAGGGTGTACCAGGTATGACCCTGGGGGACCATGTACTGCAAACTATTAAAGAGAAAATAAGGAAGGGCAACTAAATCTCCAAGGGCTGGCAGTATAGCCTAGAGGTTAGAGTAACGAGCTGTGAATGAGCTTGTTACATCCAGCAGACCAGAGCTTGGTTTGATTCTCATAACCTCCACTTGCATACTGTGTGACTCTGAGCAAGCTACTTAACTGCCCAGTGCTCCAAGGTCGCCCCTGAAAACAGGAACTTGTGCCTAGTGGGCCTTACCTGGTTACCAAAGACTAAAATAAAAAAATAAATAAAATAAATCGATGTATTTTCACTAGTGGATAAAGACACAGTGAAAAAATATGAACAGAAGGAAATGATGAGAAAAATCGGAATAGCAGTGGTACTGGCATTGGTGGGTAAGAGGTTAGAAGAAACCAGATATAGGGGAAAAATATTGATACTTTACAGGCAGGGTTCACAGTATTTAGTGCCATCCTCTTGGAGAAAAAGCCAGAACTGGCTATTCCGCTTTTGACATATTCCACCATAATAAAGGATGCATACAAGATGAAGCTAGGTTACGGATGGTTGAAGTATGACGAGGCATTTAGGCAGAGGATGGTGGCAACAGGGGAATCTTAGGTGGGATTCCACACACTCAGAATTGTGGGTAAGAATGTTATCAGGACAGATAGGGTGAAGCAGAGAAGGGAGCAGGCAAGTGGGTAGTAGCCATCTTGGGAAGACGTGCTGGGGATATAACAAAGCATCATGCATGTGGACAAATTGTAAATTTAAACATGTGTGTTCCAAATGTTTGGGACAGCATCCAGTGTCCCACTGCAGATCAATGGGGGACAAGCAGGGGGAGCACAGTTTCAATGGGCAGCCCTTTCAGGGGAACCAGGGGGTCAAGAGAGGGACCATACCAAAACAATAGGGGAAGGGGAGTCCATGGGCGAGGAGGTTTTGGGATGAATTTTCACAGGAATTAAAATGGTGGGAAGGGAAATCAAGTGCAAATGTTTTGAGCTGGCAAGGACACCAGTCAAATTAGAGATCGTGACGGAATGGATCAAGGGATACCCTGACAAGAACATTGGGGGGATGCTTAGGAAGGGGTTTGAAAAGGGCTTTGATTTAGGCTTTTGGGGAGTTCGTAGAGACGTGAGGGTGGAGAATCTAAGGTCTATAAAAGGAAAAGAAGACATAGTGGCTAGAAGGATCGGGAAGGAATTGAAGGCCGGCAGGGTGGAAGGGTCATTTCCACAGCCACCAATGAGACACTTTAGGGTGTTTCCATTAAAGGTAGTGCCAAAGAAGCAGGTAGGGGAATACAGGTTAATTCATCATTTGTCATACCCGGATGGGGCTTCTGTGAATGAACACATTCCTGAGGATCTCTGTACAGTGTCCTATGCTACGCTGGACCAGGCAGTAGAACGTATTAAGGCAGTATAAGGGTCTTGGATGGCTAAAACGGACATCAAGGCATCATTTAGGCTGTTGCTGGTCAGGCCAGAGGATTGGGATTTATTAGGTTTTCGATTTTAGGGGAGCTATTACTTTGACAAGACAATGCCAATGGGATGTTCTGTGGCTTGTGCAAAATTTTGAGGCCTTTAGTACATGAATGCAATGGGCATATGGGAAAAAGTACAGCTATAAAGCAGTGGTTCACTATCTGAACAACTTTTTGTTGATAGGTCAGGGTAAAGAGGGTACAGCACTGATGTTAAGAAAGTTTGAAGAGATGTGTATTATCATGGGGGTGCCATTAGCGGTGCGGAAAACTGAAGGCCCAGCTAAGAAATTGAAATTTTTAGGTATAGAGGTGGACACAGAACAGCAGGTGTTCAGACTGCCGCAGGATAAAGTAATGAGGTTAAGGGAATTACTGGTGCAGGTAACGATTAAGAGGAGAGACCCTTTAGGGATGGTACAGCAGCTGTTGGGGCATTTTAATTTTGTTTGCAGAGCAGTAGCACCGGCCAGGGAATTTACCAGGAGGTTATCAAGGGCAATGGGTAAGGCAAGCCTACCACACCACTGGGTGGATATAACAAAGTGGATACAGCAAGATTTGGAGGTATGGGAACAGTATCTGGATGGGTACAATGGTGTCACCTTTTGGCAGGATGAATGATTGGATAATAATTACCTGGAGCTATACACTGACACATCAGAGGCAATTGGGATGGGGGCATATTTTAAAGGAAACTGGATTTCAGAAGCATGGCCAGAGAACTGGGGGGAGAAAGGACTCTTGAGGGACATTACATTCCTAGAAATAGTACCAATCTGGGTGGCCATGTTGGCATGGGGATGACAGTTTAGGAATAGGAAGATCATTTTCTGGTGCAATAATAAAGCAGTGATGGAGGTGATCAACAGGCAAAGGGGGCACACGGAAATGGTGAACAGGGTCCTGAGGCAGCTGGTTTTAGCAGGGTTGAATATAAACCTATCATTTAAAGCAAAGCACATAGAAGGGATTAACAACAAGATAGCTGACGGCATGTCCCATCTTCAGTTCGACAGGTTCAGGTCCATGGCACCACAAGCTACATTGTAAAGAACAAGGGTGCCAGTGCAGGTGTGGGAGATTGGATGGAAGAAGCCCACTGGCTGTTTAGGAGCTCATGGTCTGCGAGCATGCTGAGACCCTACAAGGGGGGCGTAGAACGCATTCCAGGAGTTTTGGCAATGACAGGGTTTGAGGTAAGTGAGCCAGTAACACAGGATCAGATGGCTAAGTTTATGGTAAAAAAATGGGAAGCAGGGATAGCTAGTGCAACCATGTGAGTACAGCTGGTGGGCATGTAACATCAGGGACTGGGCAGAGCCGAACAAGTTTAAGATGGTGCAGGGCATGTTAATGGGATGGCAAAAACTGCAAGGTCGATCGGAAGATAGCAGAAAACCCGTAGTGGGGAGGTGCTCCAAAGGTTACTGGGGGGGCTAATTTAGGACATGCAATTCGGAATATGAGGTCTGTTTGTTTAGAGCAATTTTCTTAGTCATGGCAAAAGAGGCTTTAAGGGTAGGGGAAGTGGCAGTCAAGAGTAAAAATGACTTAAATGGAATTGCTGTGTGAGGAGATCCAGTGGACAAAGGAGCAGGCAGTAATTTGGCTGAGACGATCAAAGATGGATCAAATGGGGGTGAGAACAGAGGTAAAACTGGAAAGAGAGGTGGGGGCAGGGCCTTGTGCAGTAAGGGCCCTTGAGGTATAGCGGGTCATAAGATCAAGAGGGGGCAAAGGGTTCTTCATACACAAAGATGGGATACCAGTTACTAGCTACCAAGTGACAGGAGTTTTAAAGAAAGGTATGGCAGTGGTTGGTGAATACCCCCCCCCATTTTTCATCCCACTCATTGAGAATAGGCATGGCTTCAGAAATAGCAGCATGAGGGGGCATGGAAAGGGAGGTTAACAAAGTAGGTAGATGGAAATCTAACTGTTATAGAAGCTATGTGAGAAAGTTATTGTAACAATTGCCGACATTATTTTTCGCAGGAACAAGCTGGACAAGGCATGTTTGGATTATTGGGCATTCCTACATATATTGGGCAGAGCGATGGGCCCCCAAATACCCAGGAGGGAAGCAATTTGGTTGGGACCCAGACATGACCACTGTACGTTGGAAAGGGGTCCGGGGCATGAAGTGGTCTCAGATCATCCCAATTTTAGAAGAACAAAAATTAAAATGGCCAAAACTGGACCTGGTGGTTATACACTTGGGAGGGAATGATTTAGGTGGATAGCCCTGGGGGGTTCTTTTAAAGGAGATAGAAAGGGACACTGGGGCGATACAGCAGTGGTGACCAGAGGTTGGGATGTGCTGGTCAGATATCATATCCAGGATGGTCTGGTGGCATGCTAGGGATATAAAAGGGGTGGAAAGAGAAAGGAAGTGGGTGAATAGGAGGGTAGCAGCACTGATGTTGAAGTTAAAAGGGTGCTGCATTACATATAGTAATATATCATATAGTAACCCAGGTTCATACTGTCAAGACAGGGTCCACTTATCAACTGTAGGAATGTCTTCATTTGTATTGCAATTGGGTGATTTCACTGAGGAATGGGAGAAGAAGGAAATGCAAAAGAGTGGAGGGAAGCCCATTGTCTATCACTAAAGGCTAGAGATGGGCTATTGGAAAAGTGGGAGTAAAAAAGGGGGGGAGGGGGTTATAGATAGGGGTAAGGGTGAGGGAATCAGGCAAGGACTGGGGTCAAGTGCACCCAGCCATGACTGCAACATGAAAAAGAAGAGTTGAAAGAACTGGGGGTCGGGGTTTTGTGGCACCCAGACTCAGGTTGGAGTATGTAAATTTGTTTACCATTAAGCAGAAGGGGTGTTGGGTTCCACACATCCGGACCCCGAGAAGATTTCATCAAGAATAGCAATATGATACAAGTTGGGACTGAGTTTTACAGAATAAAAATGGACTTAATAAGTGTATGAGAAGAATGGAGTGGAAAATGTATATATTGTAAACAAAATGATGATTTGTGGAGTTTATGTTGAAGAGGAGATTTTGTAAAGAAGGAAATAAATTAATTGCCAATCGAGCACCCACTATCTTTGAGTCTGTGCATTATTTCTCAGGGGATCTCCTTCTGACAAATATGGTTGCCACTAAAAGGCAACCTGAATTGTCAGGGGGATTCCCTGGAAATTGATGGGGTAGGGTGTAGATTGGTTAGGCCAGGGGTTGGGGAGGGTGAGCTAGAATCAGGAAATGGGAAGGAGGACAGATAGGGGAAGGATTAGGTCAGCAGGGCAGGTAAAGGGGGAAGGACTATGACATCAAGTGAGAGTCAAACGACAAGGTGGGAGTTTTGACCCCGGGATTGGACAAGAGGAGGGTCCAAGGCAAGGGGTCCCAAGAAAAGTATAAGATCAGGCAGGACACAGATCCCCCTTCTTTTGCTGGGATTCACAAAGATTATACCCACCCACTCACCCACCCTGGTTGAAGGTTGTATGAAAATGGGGTCCCTGAAAGAGGCCGGCTAAGGGTGACAAGAGGGGGGTAGAGTGGCCTGGAAAAGGCATGAGCAGGGGTGATGGAATGAAGGGTTGCCTAAGAGAGAACAATGGTGTCTCTTGATGAATGTAAAGAGAAAAGGGAAGAAGAGAAAGGTTGCCTTGAGAGGGCGACATCATAAGTCTTAGGGCTGCCAGGGCAATCAAGAGACAGGAGGAGGGGCAGAGGGCAAAAAGGGGAAAATGTGGGGGTAAAAAGGGGGAGAGGGGTTATAGATGGGAATAGGGTTGGGGAGAATCATGCACGGGCTGGGGTCAAGCGCACCCAACCGTGACTGCAAAATGAAAAAGAAGAGTCGAAAGAACTGGGGGTCGGGTTTTTGTGGCACCCGGACTCAGGTTGGAGTATTTGAATTTGTTTACCATTAAGTAGAAGGGGTGTTGGGTTCCACAAATCTGAACCCCGAGAAGACTTCATCAAAAGAATAGCAATATGTTACAAGTTGGGACTGAGTTTTACAGAATAAAAATGGACTTAATAAGTGTATAAGAAGAAAGGAGTGGAAAATGTATACTGTATATTGTAAACAGAATGATGATTTGTGGTGTTTATGGTAGAGCAACAGAACAACAGAAGAAAAGGTTCTGCAAGAACTCCTAAAATTGAAGGTGGACAAAGCAATGAGTCCTGATGGAATTCACCCCAGAATTCTAAAAGAATTAAGGAAGGAACTAGTGAAACCACTGGCTACTCTTTTTAATAAATCATGGGAGGATGGTGTGGTACCCGAGGACTGGAGGAAGGCGGATGTGATTCCCTTTCACAAAAGTGGGACCAAGACAGAGGCAGGAAACTACAGACCTGTCTGTCTGACCTCTGTGGTAGGGAAAGTGATGGAGTCACTTCTGAAGGAAAGAATAGTTGAGTACCTAGAGGTCAGTGGAGCACAGGATCCAAGGCAGCATGGGTTCACAGCGGGAAGGTCATGTCAGAAGAATCTAATAGATTTCTTTGACTGGGTGACCAAAGTAGTAGACCAGGGAGGGGCTGTGGACATGGCCTACCTAGACTTTAGCAAGGCATTTGACACAGTCCCACACAAAAGATTATTAGTCAAATTAACCAGCCTGGGAGTGGGTCCCAGGGTGGTAGCCTGGTTAAAATATTGGCTGGACAACAGGACACAGAAGGTAATTGTAAATGGAGTCCACTCTGAAGAAAGGGCGGTTACTAGTGGGGTACTGCAGGGTTCAGTATTGGGTCCAGTCCTTTCTAATGTCTTCATCAGTGACATTGCAGAGGGACTGGAAGGAAAAGTATGCCTTTTTGCAGATGACACAAAGATCTGCAACAGGGTTGATACACAAGGAGGCGTGAAAAGGATGAAAAGGGACTTGGCAAGGTTAGAGGAATGGTCAGACGTATGGCAGCTAGGATTCAATGCAAAAGTGCAAATAATGCACCTGGGAAACAAGAACCCAGGGAAGAATACACAATGGGTGGGAGGTAGTAACAACAACAAACAAGAAAGGGACCTGGGGGTAATCATATCAGATGACCTTAAGGTTAGCAAGCAATGTGAGGAAGGCAGTAAGGAGGGCCGGGGTATACTGGGATGTATAGGGAGGCATCAGCAGCAGAAAACAGGAAGTTGTTATCCCTCTGTACAGACAGTTGGTGAGACCCCATCTGGAATACTGTGTCCAGTTCTGGAGACCCCATCTCCGCAAGGACATAGATAGGATAGAGGCAGTCCAGAGGAGGGCAACTAAAATGGTGCAGGGTCTGCAAGAGAAGCCGTGATGAGGAGAGACTAAAGGAGCTTAATATGTATACCCTTGAGGAAAGAAGGGAGGGGGGGACATGATAGAAACTTTCAAGTACCAAGGGAATCAACAAAGTCCAAGAGGGTAGCATCTTTCAGAAAAGAGACTTGCAAGAACAAGGGGACACAATTTAAAGATAGAAGGAGGGTGGTTCGGGGCAATGTGAGAAGTATTATTTCACAGAGAGGGTAGTGGATGCATGGAACAGCCTTCCTGAGGAAGTTGTGGGGTCTAAAACTGTGGGAGAATTCAAGAATGCATGGGACAGACATAAGGCAATTCTTGTGGGGGGCAGGAAGATATAGGCTGTTGGTTAACAGGATCTGCGGCCTATCCTGTAGGTAGGGAAATGGGCAGACTAGATGGGCCTAGCGGTCCTTATCTGCCGTCAAAGTCTATGTTTCTATGTTTCAGTGATTTTGTAAAGAAGGAAAAAAATTAATTGCCAATCGAGCACCCACAATATTTGAGTCTGTGCATCATTTCTGAGGGGATCTCCCTCTGGCAATTTTGCAAAAATAGTGCCACAAATTTCCAACACTACCAATGGCTGAGTTTAAAAATATATATATTTCCGGCCACTATTTTAAAAAACTAAGGCCAGAATCGTGCTCTTTGGGCCCTGATTAGGTAAACACAACTGTTGCTGTTTAACAAGGGGCAGTATTTTTTGAATTACAGCGTTTTTCTCCCGTCACTAACAGAAAACAAGATGGCAGCAACACGACACTACTGATACCATTTGAGGCAGCAAAAATTGCTTTCGCAGCAGCAAAACCTGCTTTCACACATAACATCTAATTTTTCCCATAGGCTATAATGGGCAAATTAAAACTTCAGTAACTTTTGAATAGATTCATATTTTTTCACCAAACCTTCAAAAGGCATATCTGTGACTCAGACCCCATATACCTAACTATTTCAGACTAGACCCCCAAGCCATTTCAGACATGTGGAACAGCAAAGGATTTGCACCTAAATGGTAATTTTCAAATTTTTGGACACTACGCATCTCCGCAACTGCACATCTGACTGGTCCAAAACTTGCCATATCATGAGATCTATGGTACCTAAAGGCACATGAAAGATTTTGGGCACATGTCGTATAGTTGCAAAGTTATTAAACTGCAAAATTTGGGGTTTAAATAGAAGTGACCGCTGAACCTAACTATACATAAAATATATATATAATTATGTGATTCACCATGGCCCTAATAAAAATATCACCCAAATGTTTGCAGAGTGCAGTTTGACCTTATGTCATCATGAGTGGTGAAGCCATGAGTGGTGCCAAAAGGTCAAACTGCACAAGGGAAATTATCAGTGATATTTTCATTAGGGCCATGGCATATATCTGATTTAAGCAATGCCTTTAATCATAGTATGGAAAGAAAAAATCCTGCATCCTGATTGTTCAGTGGCCACCTTCAGCAGTGATGTTCTCCCAGCACAACGTCACTGAATGAAGGTGAAGATCATCGAACCAGAAAAGCTCAGTCTGGACCTACTGTGTACATAAATAGACCTAGTAAGTGACTAAATGTAGCTAGGCTGAGGATAAAAATGATTTTCTCGCTCTAGGTCTGACCACCCTCTACATATCAAAAATATTTGCCAAACTTTATCCTCACTAGTGATGCATATATATATATATATATATATATATTTATATATGTATATAGTAAAAACGTTTTTTCTCTCTCCATATTGAAATTAATAGTGTAAGTGGGTAGGTTGGGGAAGAGATTTGTAGTCAATGTTGGGGGCACTTTGAGATTTGTGTTTAAATTTGTAACAGGTAGTGCGAGGAATATAGCGCAGGAAATTAATCTTGGGGGGGATGGAGCTGCCAGGGACTTAGTGCCTTCTAACGAGAGCACTATAAAAGACTCCCTTGCTCAGTGTGTCCCAGCATCCTCATGACCCAGTGTGTGAGAAGAACCTTGTAAGAATGGAACATTTACCCTAGGTGTCTGCAGGCATCCGCAAATAGTCTGCAGTCCATAGGAGACTTTGCAGAGGAGACACCAGACCTAGATAGGAGATAACATAGTACTGTGTATGGATATACTTAAGTACACAGCTTAAGATTAAGTAGCTACAGATAGTGGGGTAACAACTAAAGTGTAAGAGGTAGTAGACATCAGGCAAAATATCAGCTAGTAGAAGGGTTGAAAAGGGAACTTAGACAACACCCGATCTAGGGTAGGGTAACAAATACATTTCAAACAAGTAAATGAAGAAGTAGGATGTTAACAAATATAGATTTAACAGACAAAAAGGTTAAGGAAGGAAAGAGCATGGGAGTGGTGCAGTGTAATGGGAGTGGAGCAGCAGTCTTTCGAGACACATTCTGGAAACTGAGACACTGCACCATTTACGCTCACCCCTCTGGGTTGAGGGCAGAGATTGCTGCACTTTGGGATGAATTGGCAAAGGTGCAGAGAATGTTCTGCCACATCCATGGGGCCACCAAGTATGCCACCACTCCCTCAGAGGAAATCTAAGCAGAAGCAGAGTGGCTGGACCTTGCTGGGCACTGGGAGTGTGTGGTGGTGGGAACGTATGCACTCCTCAGCCTGTATCACTGAACAATTCATTCACCATACCAGTGTGAAATGAGATCTGGGAGGAGGCACCCAAAGCAGTGGGAAGTGAGGATGTGCAGGTCCTCAGAAGGGGAGGCCCCAAAGAAAGAGAGAGGAAGAGGTCCTCAGCTGAAGAAGAAACAGCTGCTGGTGAGAGACTCTATTGTTAGGGGGATATTCTTGGGAGCAGTGGGTGGAAGGGAGCAGGAGATGAAGTGCTTCCTTGGTGCTTTTACTTGAAGGGCTGGAGAGCAGATCCAGAGAATTTATAGGGTGGCAGGAGATGGGAATGAGAGCTAGATGTTATTGCCCACCTGGGGACAAATGACTTGGCAATGGATATGGTAGAGGTAGTGCAGGGTAATTTCAGGGAGCTGGGGAGGGGGCGTAAAATAGGTAGCATGTATGGTAGCATTTGCTGAGGTGTTACCTGTGTATGGCCAGGGAGAGAGAACAGCACTCCACACCAGGGCTTTTAACAATTGGTTGAAGGCACGGTATGGAGGAGGACTGTGGATACACTGGGGACTGTGGGCAAGCCTAGGAAGATATGAGCCTCTATAGGGGATACAGCCTGCATCCTTCAAGAAGGGGGACCACAGTCCTTAGTGGGAGGTTTAAATGCTAGTTGGATGAGCATTTAAACTAGCAGGGGGGCATGCTGTAATACCAAGGGAGGCAAAAATTGCCCCCTAGATGATGAAGCAACAAGGCAAGAGGGCCTGAGGGGAGTAATTTCCCCCAGGGTAGGGGTGCAAGAAGACAGGGGTGGGGGAAAGGCAGAGGACAAGGGGGTATAAAACAGGAAAGCAGGAAGAAAGGAGTAAAGGAGCCAGATAATGGAAAGGGTAACAAGAGAAGAGGGGGTCAGGGGAGTTTCAAAGAACAACATGAGGGAAGAAAGCAAGGAGGTTGGTAGGGAGGAGGAGGGAGGTGTAAGGTATGGAAAAGCCATGTGCACTAATGAATTCATCTGGGTAATAATATTCTGGAGCTTGAGGCCATCATGGAGGAGGCTAGCCTAGATTTGGTGGCTGTGATGATCTCATGGTGCACTGACAGCCATGACTGGGATATGGCCATACTAGACTACTGTCTGTTCAGGAGAAACAGGGAAGGAGGAGGGGAGGATGGGTTGTATTATATGTGAGGGAGAGAATCAAGGCTATGAAAGTACAGGGGTGCCGAGAGGAAAAGGAGGGATTGGAAGTGCTGTGGATCATCCTGAAAACAGGAGCTGGGTCTGTTATCCATACGGGGTGGTATACAGACCTCCAGCACAGGGAGAGGACTTTGATAGGGGCAAGACACTTGGGGAAGACATCATCAGGATGGCAAACAAGGGGAGGTGCTGCTAATTGTGACTTCAGTCTGCCAGATGAGGACTGGAGCCTTCCATTTGCAGCTTTAGCAAGGAGCAGGGCCAGCCTTGACTCCCTGCAAGAGACTCTTCTCAGGCAGCTAGCCAGTGAACCCACTAGGGACTGGGGAAGTGCTGAACCTGGTGCTTACAAACAGGGACAGCACTGTAGACATCACAGTGGGCAGTCCCCTAGGTACCAGTGATTACTATTCACTGTGGTTTAACATTAAAGGAGCAGTATACCCTTGTGTATTGTAAATGTTATTTATTTCCTTTTCAACAGACAACTATTTCCGTGTAGCTGCTGGGAATATATGCATTTGCCTTAGTTTATTTTCACTGTTCATACCAGCCATGTAACTATCCTGGGGATCTCCAGTTTATGGTTGTTAATATCTCATTGTGTCTGACAGCTGCATTAGCATATGAGAACCATGATGTGTCAGCACCCTTTAGACTCAACAGTATGCTCAATTACAGTTCAACAAAACAAGTTGCAGGAAGGTGTAAAACACCACATTAACCTTTAATTAGCTTTCTGAACTGTCTGAGATGTAATGCAGGGTTTTTTCCTTTAAACTGCATTCAGTCTATGTGAACAGTATATAGACAGTTTTTCCAGGTTATGTGTACTTTCAGCATGGAGAAACATGGTGTAAATGAGTGCTGTGACATCATGTTCTCATATGCTAATGTGCAGCTCACAGGGACAATGACATTTCAACAACCAGAAAATGGAAACCCCCAGGCTAGTTACAGGGGCTAGTATGAACAGTGAAAACAAACTAAAGCAAACATACATATCCTCAACAATGACACAGAAAGAGTCACCTGTTGACAAGAAAACATTTACAAGATAGGAGGGTGTACTACTTCTTTAAAATGTGAGTAGAGGCAAACCATACAAGGATGAAGGTCTTGGACTTTAGAAGGGCAAATTTTAAAGAAATGGAAGACTGCTTCAGAAACTGCCTAGTTGGTGGGGGGGGGGGGGATTACCAGGGAGGGGTGGAGGAACAGTGTAGAAAAATAAGGGAGGCATAATTAAGGCAACCAGCCTCTGCATGAAGGAATTGATTAAAAGCAAAAGCAAAAATAGACTGTAATGGTCCTTTAGGGAAGTGGCCCTTGTGGCGAAGGAAAAAAGGGTGACATGCAGGAGTTATAAGGAAACACAGAGGGAGGAAGATAGAGAGTAAAACAGAGGGAAGCAGGTAATGCAGTGAGGGGGACAAAGGTGTAGACAGAGGAAAGGATCAGCAAAGGGATATCAAATGGGGATAAGACTTTCTCCAGGTGCATTAGTGAGAAAAAAGAAAACAAGAGGAGGGATAGGGATGATAAGGAAACTGTCAGAGGAAGACGGCACAGAAGGAGACCAAGAAAAAGCAGACATCCTGAACAGGTACTTCTGCTCAGTCTTCACAGTAGGGGGAGGGAGGATGGACCACCAGGGAACAGCAGAAACAAAGGGGGGGGGTGAGGAGTGGACTCAAGTCAATTTTCAGAGGACACAGTCCTGAAGGGACTTGCAGTTCTGAAAGCGGACCAGGTTATGGGACTGCATGGGACACACCCAGAGGTACTGAAAGAACTCAGGGAGCTGCTGGCTGCTCCTCTGATGGCTTTATTCATCAGCTCACTAGAATCTGGCATGGTTCCAGAGGACTGGAGGAGAGCAGGCATGGTCCCCCTACATAAGAAAAGCAGCAAAGAAGAGACTAGCAACTATAGTCCAGTGAGTCTCACCGCAGTGGTGGGGAAATTAATGGAAAAACTGATAAAGGAAAGATTGGTAGGCTATGTTGAATCCAATGGGCTGCAAGACCAGAGACAGCATAGATTCACCGGGGAGTCATGCCAGATGAACCTTATTGATTTCTTTGACTGAGTGACCAGGAAAATAGATTGTGGTGGGGAAGGGCAGTGGACATGGCCTGTCTGGACCTTAGCAAGGACTTTAACACAGTGCCACATAGGAGACTGATTAAGAAATTAATCAGTATAGGAGTGAGATCCAAGACGGTGAATTGGGTTAGAAACTGGTTTACTGCAAGGTGACTGAGGATGGTGGTTAATGGTTCTCACTCTAATGATGGAAGAGTGATCAGTGGGGTGCAGCATCTCTCAGTCCTGGGACCAGTCCTCTTCAATGTCTTAATAAGTGACACTACAGAAAGAATGAAAGGGAAAGTATTCCTTCTTGTAGATGATACCAAAATCTGTAATAGGGTGATCAATCAGGAGGAGATGGAAAGAATGTGTAGGGACCTTGGGGAAACTTGAGGAGTAGTCAAAAACACGGTAGCTGAAGTTCAATGCTAAAAAGTGCAAAATCATGCACCTAGGTCATAGGAACCCAAGAACTCAGTATATGATCAGAGGAGGTACTGTTAGTTGCTAAGTAGGAAAGGGACCATGAGGTTATCATATCTGATGACCTCAAAGTGGCAGACAGTGTGACAAAGCATTGCATAAAGCCAGTGCTATGCGGGGATACATTGGGAGAGGTATCTCCTGCAGGAGGAGGAGGTGGTGTTGTCACTGTATTGCTTACTGGTGAGACCCCACCTGGAGTATTGTGTCCAGCTCTGGAGGCTGCACCACAGAAAGGACATAGACTGGGTGGTGGCAGTCCGGAGGTGGGCAATGAAAATGGTGCAGGGGTTGCACCAAAAGCCCTATGAGGAGAGACTGAGGTATCTCAACATGTACACCCTGGAGTAAAGGAGAGAAAGAGGGGACCTGATAGAGTCCTGCAAGTACCTCACAGGGGTGAACAAGGTGCAGGAGGGAAGTCTTTTTCAGATGAGGAAGAGCACCAGAACCTGAGGCATGCAATGAAGCTGGTGGGGTGGAGTTTAAGAGGAATGTGAGTAAGTACTACTTCACTGAAAGAGTAGCAGATGCCTGGAATAGACCGCCAGCAGAAGTGGTGGAGGCAAAAACAGTAGGAGGGGTTCAAGAGTGCATGGGATAGACACACTGTACAAGAATATTAGAAAGCAGGCAGGGAGGAGGGAGGATTGCCAGAGACCAGTTACAGTCTGTGGAGGCAGACTAGTCAGGGACCATCTGGGCAGACTAGCTTGGCCAAGCTGTCCTTTTCTGCTGAAAAATTCTATATCTTTTTTTAATGGGTGACCAAAGTAGTAGACCAGGGAGGGGCTGTGGACATGGTCTACCTAGATTTTAGCAAGGCATTTGATATGGTCCCACACAAAAGATTAATACAGAAGTTAGCAAGCCTTGGAGTAGGTCCCAAGGTGGTAGCCTGGATAAAAAACAGGACGCAAAGGGTAGCGGTAAACAGAGTCCACAGTGAAGAAAGGAGGGTTACTAGTGGGGTACTGCAGGGTTCAGTACTGGGACCGGTCCTTTTTAATGTCTTTATAAGTGACATTGCAGAGGAACTGGAAGGAAAAGTATGTCTCTTTGCAGATGACACAAAGATCTGCAACAGGGTTGATGCACAAGATGGAGTGGAAAGGATGAGAAGGGACTTGGAAAGGTTGGAGGAATGGTCAAATGTATGGCAGCTCAGATTCAATGCAAAGAAGTGCAAGGTAATGCCCCTGGGAAACAAAAACCCAGGGGAAGAGTACACAACAGGGGGTGAGATACTGACAACAGTAAAAATGGAAAGGGACCTGGGGTGATTATATCAGATGACCTAAAGGTGGGCAAGCAATGTGAGAAGGCAGTAAGGAAGGCTGGGGATACTGGATGCACAGGAGAGGCATCAATAGTAGAAAACAGGAAGTTGTTATCCCTCCATACAGACAGTTGGTGAGACCCCATCTGGAGTACTGTGTGCAGTTCTGGAGACCCCATCTCTGCAAAGACATAGACAGAGTGGAGGCTGTCCAGAGGAGGGCAACCAAAATGGTGCAGGGTCTGCACCAGAAGACATACAAAGAAAGACTAAAGGAGCTTAATATGTATACCCTTGAGGAAAGAAGGGAGAGAGGGGACATGATAGAAACTTTCAAGTACCTCTAGGGAATCACCAAAGTCCAAGAGGGTATCATCTTTCAAAAAAAGAGATGTACAAGAACAAGGGGGCACAATTTGAAGATAGAGGGAGGATGGCTCAGAGGTAATGTGAGGAAGCATTTTTTCATTGAGAGGGTTGTGGATGCAAGGAACAGCCTCCCTGAGGAGGTTGTGGAGTCAAGAACAGTGGGGGGATTCAAGAATGCATGGAACAGACATAAGGCAGTCCTAGTGGGGGTAGGAGGAAGTAAGCTGTTGGTTAACTAGGATCTGCAGCTTATCTGTTAGGCAGGAAAATGAGCAGACTAGGTGGGCCAAGCGGTCCTTATCTGCCGTCAAATTCTATGTTTCTATGTTTCTGTGTATTAACTGTTTTATTAAGAATCTGAAGAAAAATACATCAGGCATTTTAACTTCATAACAAAAATCCAAAACATCTGCTGTAAAATATAAAACCAAGATAGACATAATAATATAACAAAGTACCACATTCTGTACTACAATAGAAAGGGCCTTACAATGAAAACACATAACAGTTAACAGTAGCACTAAGGAGGAATATGAAAAATACAAAAATACAGTGGACTCAGAGGCAAGACATGGGCAAAGCCAGATTTAAACACTGCTACTGAGAAGCATTCTGGCAGAAAGCTCATTAACCACTAAAGAGCTGAATCCATAGGAAAAAAGGCTTACAGGACAAATGTAGGATCCAACTGCAATTTGTAAAATACTCAGCATCTCCAGATTTCTTCAAAAACCAGACAAATTCTATTGCTATGTAGACTCACCCCTATTCCCTCTTTCCATACCCTTGATGGTGCGCCAGTTAAAGATGTCTCCTCCTTTAAGTACCTCATTGTCTGGCAGGACCATCACCTTGATTCCTCTGTTCACGTGGATGCATTCCACAAGAAACTCCACCCCAAACTTGATGTGGTCTATAGGAACAAGAGAAGCATCCGGCTTCCTGCTCACAAAGAGTTTCTCTCAAAGATAATACTCTCCATTTTCGACTATAGTGACATGGTTTACTGTGCTGCTTTCAAGTCCACCTTAGCCAGACTGGGCCTCCTCTTTCACATCCGTCGATTTGCCCTCCACAAACCACTGCACACTCACCACTGTTCTTTGTACACCTCTCTCTTTTTTACCTCTCTTGTTGCCAGGTGCCTTGCCCACTGTGCCTCTTTTATCTCCAAATTTTGGTTTGGCTCCCTCCCTTCCCTCCCCTCGTATCTTGCTTCTGTCCCTATTCACCCTTCTACCTCTTACTCCCTTCACAATGCTTACTCTTGCTCTCCCCCAGTGAAATCCAGTGCTGGTCATCTACCTTCTCATTCCCCTTACCTAAACTCTGGTGATCGCTCTCATCCTTTCACTCACTCTGCTCCTTCCCTTCTCATTCTGAAATCTCTCCTCTGATTTTTTATGCTGTCTTGCACACGCGCAAGCAACATCTTGTGGTAGTAGTAGCACAGTGAGAGGTGTGTCAGTCTTGGCAAATGCAGAGCATGCTTTAGTAGGTGCATCCCTCATTCCCCAATTAGCGAGCAGGCTAGTGCTGATGCAAGAATTACATAAAGTGCCACCAACTTGAAAGAAAGGTGCTGCTGCAATCAGAGACAAGCTCGTCATGCAGCGGCAGAGATGACACGCCTCCCGTACGTGCCTTTCCTGATGAAATATTTCAACAAACATGGTGGTGGCTCTTGCTCCTGCCACATAATCCCAAACAAAGCCAACATCAGGGTGTAATCCCCATGGCATGTCTACCCACTGTGTGGCACACTGGGGCCACACAGTGTGCTGCCTCACACAAAGTGGGCAGGTCGGCATCCCCCCACCTCCACTGTGTGTCATACCCAACAAATCATCCCACAATGACTGGGCAGCTCCTGCCACTGCCACACAATCCCCAAACAAAGCTGACGTCAGGGGTGCAATCCCCATGTCGGCATATCCCCCATGCCCCACATTGTGTGGCACACTGGGAGCCCACCCCAGTGTGTTGCCGCTCACACAAAGCTGACCATGTCAGCATGTTCCTGCCCCCACATTGTGTGGCACACTGACAGCCCACCCCAGTGTGCCCAACATTCTTCCCCTGAAAGTCATGGGGCACACTGGGAGTCCACCCCAGTGTGCAAAACATTTGTTTTATTTCTCCTGTAAAGAAAGAAGACCATCCCACAATGTCAGGTTTTTTTTTGTACCTGAAAAAAAGAAAATGGTCCCTCATTGTCCACAGCACCCCTCCCCAGCCACTCCCTCTGGGCACCCCCTCCCACCCCCTCTCCCCATACTTACCTACGGAGGTCCAGCGCTGCGATCTTCAGTGGAGCAGGAACATGTCTGGACTCTTCAAAACTGAACTGCAAAATGAAGAAATGCCGGTAAGCTATATAATGGCATCAGTGGGGTGGGGATTCAACTTAGGTGGATATCTCAGCCATTTATTTGAATTTATACTCCAAATTTTCAACATGGGGTTCTTGGGACCCCACCTCATGAAAACATGCACTGTCATCTCATTATTCGGTGCTGAAAGTTGATTTCATGGTCACTGCGCGGAATCATCTTTCAGGACCAGTTAACAAAATGACAGTGCCACTGCTTATGAGGTGGGGTCCCAAAAAGCCTATGTTGCAAATTTGGTAAAACAAAACCAACAAATGGCTGTGTTAGGAGCATGCATTGCGCAGTATCCACGCACATTCGTAACTTCGACAATTTTTTATATTTTCACTCCAGATTTTCAACATTGCCATTTCTTCATACCTCCTCATGAACAGTACAGCTGCCATTTTTCACAACCTGTCCGAAATGTGTTTTCGCACATCTGGTGCACAATGTCACGGTTGCTGTGGAAAATCAAATTTTGTGACAGATTAACAAAATCACAGTGCCACTGTTCATGAGCGGAGATCCCAAAATGCCTATGTTGAAAATTTGGTTAAAAATAATCCCCAAAATAATTGCATTATGGGCATGCGTTGTGCAGTTTCTATGCACGCTCGTGACTTCACCAATTTTTCATATTTTCACACCAGAGTTTTACACCTCCTCATGAACAGTACAGCTGTCATTTTTCACATCCTGCCCAAAATGTGTTTTTGCACCTGTGGCGCCAAATGGTGCAGTTGCTGTGGAAAATCACCTTTCAGCTAACAAACTGATAGTTCCACCATTCATGAGGTGGAGTCACAAAAAGCACATGTTGAAAATTTGGAATGAAAATACCAACAAGTGCCTGGGGCGTTAGGGTTTCCAACCATAACGTCCCACCCTGTAGAGACTGACAGGTGTCAGGGGTGTGACTTGGGATTGTCAGCTGTAATGTTTATGCCATTCCACCCCCACCCCCACCCTGCAGCCATTGACAGGCATCAAGGTGTGCCTTTGACTCTTCGGCCCGAAAGTTCACCCCATTCTCCTATACTGCACCCATCTCAGCATATTTTCTTATGGAATGGGGTGAACATAAGGCCCGAAAACCCCAAGGCAAACCGTGACACTTGTCAGTATCTGCAGGGTAGGGTGAGGTGAAATGGCATGAGCATTATGGCCGATGATCCAAAGGCACACCCCAATGTCTGTCAGTCTCTGCAAGGTGGGGTTGGGGTAGGCATCAGTTCAATACTTCACTGCCATTCCTATTATGCATCTCTCTAACTCCTGCACTACCAATGCCAATGGCAGCAAGACAACATTCAGCATTAACAAATGCTTGTCTACTCCTGTAGTTGCTACTGGTACTGGGTAGATGTCTGTCCACTACCTTCCACCCTACAATGACACTAGTACAGCCCCCTCTCACCCAGTTATCAATAACATATCAGTCCCTATCCCCTTGTTCTCATATTATTGCATTGTTGGTCATTGCTTTATGTATTTATTTATTTAATTTATTTATTAGATCATTGGTTTACAGACCTTTGAGTCTAAGACTCATTTGCAAAAGCACCTCATCAAGAGAGCAATACATCACAGCAAACAAAACAGTACAGTACATAACGCTTAGATTAAAAAAGCAACCAGTGTTACAGGAATTCACTAGTGGTACAAGCTTGGTAAAAGGTAGTTCACAGTAGTCATAATATAGGTACATGAGTACCATGTCAGGTAGCAACCAGAGATATTTTATTACATTAGTCAGCAGATGTTGTCTGAGACCCCAGGCATATACAGCAAAAGTAAACAGGGCAAATCCAGCCTAGGGGTGAGGGTAAGGGGAAGGTGGGAGATTATGTGCAGTCGCAGCAGTGAGTGCTTGTCAGATGGCTTCTGAGGGAGACCTTGAAAGGACCAAGCTTAGTGGAGTCAGCTATGTTGGCTGGGAGGGAACTGAACCAGGAGGGAGCCTGATAGCAAAAGGATCTCTGGGCCATAGAGGTCCTTACCCTGGGGACAATAAGGGAGATTTTGACAGTGCTGCAGGTGGAGACTGAGGAGGAGGCATGCTGCAGGGAGGTGGCAACCCCAAGGTGGGGGAGAGCCCTAGCAGGGTCTTTTTTACAAGAAGGCAGGTTTGGAAGTGGAGTCTTTCTTCAAGGTTGAGCAAGTTGGTGGTGGAGTACAGCAGGCACGTATGGGTGCTCCTAGGGGCTCCCAGCATTAGCCTGCAGGCCTTGTTTGTAGACAGCTGGATTCTTGCAAGCGCAATGTTGTTGGCTGCAGCATAGATGGGCAGCCCATAGTCGATTAGCGACAGGACAGAGGAGGCGATTGCCAATTTAAGGGCCTCTCATGGTAGGCAGTCCCCATGGCAGTGTAACGGTCCAATCCTGACATTGGTGGCAGCAGAAAGGGCATTGATATGGGAATGGAAGGAGAGTGCCGAAGCAAAGATAATGCCCAGATACTTGGAGGAGGAAACCTGCTCAATGTGGTTTAGTGTGCTAGGCTGTATCATGAGCGGGGCACCACTGGCTTTGCTTTGTCAATGTGAGAAGAGCATAGCTTTGGTCTTTTTTAGGTTCAGGACTAGTCTTCGTGATGTGAACCAATGCTCAGCTCTATCAAAAGCTTGTTGGAGGGTGGCCTGAAGTGTGTTGGGGTTGGAGTCAGAGGCGATGAGCACAGCGTCATCCGTGTAGAGGAGGATCTTACTTGGGCAGGCTGAGGGAAGGGAGTTGAGGTTGAGACTGAAGAGGAGAGGGCCTAAAATGGAGCCCTGGGGAACCCCAGAGCAGACAGGTTGTGTGTCAGATAGGGTGCTATTGATTTTTACACACTGAGTTCTGGCAGAGAGGTAGCTAGTGAACCATGCAAAGGGGTCGGGGGAGAAACCAAGGCATCTGAGGGAGTCAAAGTGGAGGGGATGGAAAACTGCGTTAAAGGCCTTGGAGAGGTCAATGAACATGGCACCGGCAGGACTTCTGGTATCAAGAGCAGAGTGCAGAAAGTTGGAGAATTCAAGTAGTGTGATTGTGGTGCTGTGACCTGCATGAAAGCCATGCCATTCAGGGCACAGGATATTGTGCATGGCCAGGTATTTAGCAAGCAGGTTGGCAACTACTTTTTCAAGGGTCTTAGAGAGTGGAGGGAGGATGGAGATAGGTCGATAGTTACCTGGGATTGCTCAATCACCTCTCTTTAGGATGGGAGTGATGATGGTGGTTTTCCATGTGCTGGGAAACTGCCCCAGGCACAGACAGCGGTTGAGCAGCTTAGTAAGTGGGACCAAGATAGCATCCAACATCAGACAAAGTAGCCTAATGTTCAGTAGGTTGGTGCCGGGGATGTTACTATTAATGGCTTTTTGCCGAAGGGATCTAGCCTCAAGCGGGGAGGTGGTACATAGATAGAAAGGAGGTCTCTGGAGAGTGGGCAGGGCGCTACTGGGATGGGATCAAAAGGTTACTGGGCAGGACTGAACTCAGGTCTGAGAAAGTGTGTTTAGGCAGTCTGCAATGCCAAGGGGTCAGAGCAGACAGTTCCATTAAAGGAGAGTTGGGGGTGGGGAGTGGGAGTTCCCATTCAGCTCTTTTACATTACTCCAAAAGTTCCTAGCTGACCCCCAGTAGGAGACAAGAGCAGATTGGTAGTACTGGGCTTTGGCCTGTCGAATGGCCCAAGTACACTTATTGCGCTTGGTGTTGTATGCTTGCCTATCAGCTGGCTTGCCAGATTCCATGGCAATGTGCCATAGGTTGTTTTTCATTTTAAGTTTGTGAAGGAGGAAGGGGGATAACCCAGGGCATGCTTTGCTTTTTGGTGCGATTTCTAGTGAAAGGGGCATAGAGGTCACAGGCAGTGTTAAAAGTACAAGTGAAAAAATCCAATGCCTCATCTATGGACGGTGCAAGCCTGATCGGGGACCAATCCAGCTGTGAGAGGTACAGTTTAAGGCAATGCAGGCCGCCTGGGAGTAGGCAATATCATTGGGTGGTTTGTGATGCAGGTTTGCTGTTGGTAGCAGACCAAGAGAATACAACCTGGGAATGGTCACTTAGTGAGTTGGGAAGTACACTGACATCAGGGCCACTAGGGTGGTGAGGGTGGCTAAGGCAAGGAAGGAGCAGAACCTGGCCAGGGAAATTAGGAGAGGGAACAAGGGATTCTTTAGATACATTGGGGAAAAGCGGAGGGTGAAGGGGCAGATTAGCAGGATTAAAACAGGGGAGAGACAGGCACAAGACCCGGGGAGCAGGCGAGGTACTAAATGAGTACTTCACCTCAGTTTTCATGAAGGAAAATGGGGGGCTGCATCATACATGGGGGGAGATGGTGAAACTGAGGGGGGGACCCTTATCGATCACGGGTCTGGGGAGAGGGTGGCCATCAGTGGCAGGTGTGGGGGAAGGCAAAGCAGGAGGATGAGGTAGTGGAGGTGGAAATCACGGCAGAGAGAGTGAGGGAAGCCCTCAGGTCCCTTAAGACAGAGAAAGCACTGTAGCCAGATAAATTACATCCCAGAGTGCTGAAGGAACTGGTGGATGTCCTGACAAAACCCCTGGTGGAGCTTTTCAGCATCTCTCTGAGGACAGGGTGGGTGTCCCAGGACTGGAAAGTGGCACATATAGTGTCTATCCACAAGAGGGGATCAAGGGAGGTGGCAGGGAACTACAGGCCCATCAGCCTGACATCGGTGGTGGGCAAGGTGATGGAGGGCATTGTCAAGGAGAGGCTAGGTGAGGACCTGGAAAAGTCGGGGTGCCTGGACGATAGGCAGCATGGATTGATCCCAGGGAAATCATGTCAGACAAACCTTGTGGAGTTTTCTGACTGGGTGACAAGTGCCTTGGACCAGGGTAGACCGGTGTACGTCCTCTTTCTTGACTTCAGCAAGGCGGTTGACTCTGTTCCTCACGGGGGCCTGTTGGATAAGCTGGGAGAAATGGGGGTGGGGAACCAAATGACCAAATGGATAGGAAATTGGCTCCAGGACTGGACCAAGAGAGTCGTGGTTGGTGGACTAGCCTCATCCCCAAGGAGGGTCATTAGTGGGGTCCCTCAGGGATCGGTCCTTGGGCCCCTCTTGTTCAACACCTATGTCTCTGACATAAGGACGGATATCAGGAGTGAGAGGAGTCTCTTTGCAAATGACTCAAAACTGGGGGCGGTGGTGGATGGGGAGGAGGGGAAGGTGGCCCTACAGGGGGACCTGGAAGCTCTGGAAAGGTGGTCTAGAAATTGGAAGCTGAGGTTCAATGCAGGGAAATGCAAGGTACTACACCTGGGAGCCAGAAACCTGGGCCAAGTGCACACCCTGGGGGGGGGATGCTACAAGTCTCAGTGGCTGAGAGGGATCTGGAGGTGGTGATGGATGTCAAGATGAACAACTCTGAGACTTGTAGGAGGGCAGCAGCCAAGGTCAACAGGATGCTGGGATGCATCATTAGGGGGATCACCTCCAGAAGGAGGGAAGTGATACTCCCTCTGTATTACTGCTTGGTGAGGGCGCACCTCGAGTACTGCATGCAGTTTTGGAGGCCACACTTAAAGAGGGACATCAAACTCCTGGAGAGGGTCCAGAGGAGGGCAACCAAAATGATCTGGGGTTTGGGGGACAGGACCTATGGGGAGAGGCTCGAAGAGCTAAATATGCACACATTGGAAGAAAGAAGGGACCGGGGGGACATGATAGAGGTCTTCAGGTACTTGAAGGGGTAAATAGGGAGGAGCAGTGGGTGCTCTGAAGGAAGGAGGGGGTTATCTAGAAGGCATGGATGGAAGCTGGAGGGGGGGAGATTCAGGAGAGAAAGGAGGAGGTGCTACTTCACTGAGAGGGTGGTGGAGCCATGGAATGCACTGCCCAGGGGGCTGGTGGAGGCAGAGATGGTGAAGGGGTTCAAGAGGGGGTGGGACAGGTACAGGGGAAAGATTCTGGAAGTAAAGTCCTGTGCAGCGAGAATATCCGGGACTGGGAAGGGAGAAACCAGAGAGGGCAAGGGGGGCAGCAAGGTCAGCTCCCAGGGTGGCGGCTGACCAAAGGAGCAGACACGAAAGACCGTCAGGCCTATTCTGCTGGCATTTTAGTATGTTAGTATATCGAGCACCCTCTGGGGGTGGTTGGTAATGGTGATGTCCAGGAGGGTGCTGGTGCCAGTAGAGGGGATGAATCTAGTTGGGGTGGTGACAAGCTGAGACATGTCAAGGGTGGCAAAGATATCTCTGGTTTGGAAGGCCGTGGCAGAGAGCCAGTTGATATTCAGGTCACCAACAAAATTATCTGGGCCATTTTGGAAGGTAGGCCAGAGAGGTAGTCAGCAAGCACCTGAATGGTGAGGTGTTGCTTTCTGGGGGGAATATAGGCAACGGTGAGAAAGTGTGGGCCCTTACCAGGGTTGAGGGAGATTTTTAGCATGAGGGCTTGTGCCCCGTTATCAAGCTTGGGTGGTAGAAGTGCATGTCCAAGAAGGAAGTCACGCATGTAGACAGCACAACCACCTCCACGTTTACCCACCTGATCTTCTCTGAAAAGGGTGTAACCAGGGAGGGAGACAAAGGAGTCAGGGGTGGATTTGGATAACCAGGTTTCGATGAGTGCAACAATGTCCGGTTGGTGCTAAGTAACCAAGCATTGGAATGCAGCAGCCTTCTTAAGCAGGCTGCAAATATTGATGGAAGCTATGCGAAGTCCTTGAGCCTGGGCAGGCTTGTTCATAAGGTAGGGCACGGGGCCAGGGTTTGGATAAATGTTACCTGATAGAAGCAACAGGAGGGTGATTAGGCACACCAAAGTGTGGTAGTGATTGTGGCATCTTCCCTTGCGATTGGACATGGGGCCAGGTGCTGGGGTTCAAGGGTGGGTAGAGTACGAAGGGTGGGAAAGGCATAGTGGAGAAGAAACCAAGGTATGAGTGGGAAGTAAGAGGTAGTAGGGGTGGAAGTGTGGGGCAGAACTGAGGGGGGAGGTGGTCGATCATTGGGGAGGTCTGGTAGAGGTGTTGTAGATAAGAGGGGGGGTGCTATGGGTAGAGGGTGACAGTCCTAAGTGAGGTGGGGTTGGTTTAGGAAGTAGGAGGAGAAGGACCATAGTCAGTGTCAATGCACTTGGTCCCGGATGCACTGAGGATGATAAGTTAAATTTGAGCACGAGAGAGGATCACCCCTTTAAGAAGTTACAGAAAGGAGAACCCCTTTAAGGGCTGGGAACAAATCTAATTGGTTAAATCATTTGGTTAAAACCTTGGAAAAATATAAATTAGGGCATTTGTGGAATGATGCAAATATAAATATTACAATTTCTATACAGTTTACAGACTTAATTAAAAAGAAAGTAATGTTGATTGCTAGGGCACAAGATACTGAAAAAATTAAGAATCAAAAATGCCCGTCTGGGTTCAAGGAGAATAAATTGTACCATGGCTTTGAGGAGTTTTTATCACTCCCAATTTTGAGATAGCAACGTAAAGCCATTTCTTGGGCAAGAATGGGTCTAATCACATGTAAATATACATATTTTAATAGAGCTGATAAGAAAGTCCCAGATGAAAAAATGGATTGCTGATGCAAGAAAGGGTTAATGGAGGATTTACAGCATATTATAGTTAATTGGCCATTGCATGTTAAAGTCAGAAATACCCAGCTTGCACAGACACTTTCTATTTATGCAAAAAATGTATATGATGTGGTATATATTTTATTACACCCAAGAACTTATGAGGAATCTGAGAAGATTGCAAACTTTTTTATGGCAGTATTAAACAAAAAAATGGATGTGCAATATAAATTGGGGGTGGGTAAATGATATTCATTGTATGTCAATAGTATCGATGCCGGCTTTTTTCCTTTTTTTATTAGAATTTCTTTTGACGTATTTTTAAAATTTCTTATTCTTTTTTGGGGGGATATGTTTGTAATAGCTATGATACATGTTGTTATAACTGAACAATAACATTTGATTGATTGATTGAAAGGAGATCCCCTTTAAGGAGTTGCTGTAATTGACTAGTGTGAGGCCTCAGTGGGTGGGAATCACTGGGGAAGTGTATTTAAGAAAGGAGGGAGGAGGAGGGGGTGCGGGGTGGGCGAAAAAACTGTTCAGAGAGCAGTACAGCAAGGCAGTGGCTGAGCTGTGTTTTGAAAAAGGTGCCTTGGGTGCTTGCTTTCTCAATGGGGATCTACAGCATCCAATCGGGAAGCAGTCACAGTCCCCAGGAGCCAGTCCAATTACGGGGATTGAAGCCTGACAGCTCTGAGCTAGGAGCTGACCAATCATACCTGCTTTCCTTGGTCAGGAGGTGGGCGAGGCTGGATGCAGAGGTCTGGCACTTGAGCAGAGTAGCAGTGCCAGGGCCACTTGGCTGAGGTGGAGCCTGGTTTGGCTTGTGGCTAAAAAAGATCAGAAAAAAAGATGGTCCATTAGTTAAAAAGTCAAAGACAAAGCTCAAGTCAATTGGTGGAAGGGTCCTGGGCAATATAGTGCTCAGGGCAGAAGTAGGTGCAAATAGTGGGAGAGAAAAGGTTCCTGAGGAGAGGTCTAGTCAAACATGCCAGGTGGGAATTTAGCAAAACAAAAGGCTGGTTCAGGAGGTTGATGGGGGGGGGAGGGCCTTGAATGAGGCCAGGGAGAGCTTGAAAGGAGGTGTGTGGTGGAGAAGACTCAGGGTAGTCTGGAATGGGTAGAGAAGATGGCCAAAAATGTCAGGCAATGTTTACAGAATGTGTTGGTTCAGGCGAGTGTCAGGAGAGGGAATCAGGGGTCCAGTAGATGCCAGAGAAACAGTGTGGGGAATAGAAAGAACAAAATGCAAAAGGGAACAAGCAAGAGAAAGAGGGAAACAAAGAAGGCAGTCCGAGGAGGAATGAGAGGAACCGTGATGGGAAAATAGTGTTGCAGAAAAACAACAGGCAGTAGTCAGTTGTTCAAGCTATTCTACAATATTGGGCAATTAGCTTGGCAGAAAAAATTCAGTAGTGCAGCAGTAAACTATATAGACGTCAGGCAGTCAAAGTTTGCTACAACTCTGCCATACTCCGGAAGGCAGTTCCTACATATACAGTGCAATAGTTCAAGGGTAAAATGTTTAAGCAGTAAAAATATTCAGCAGTACAAGCCATAAGCTATATAGAAGTCAGGCCTAGCTAGTACAGCAGGCTAAACAGCAGAAAATTCGAAGAAGAGAAAAAAAAAAAAATGTCCACATGAGAAGTAAATTCAGCAGAAAAAACTGTCCAGAGAATAGTACAGCAAGGCAGTGGCCAAGCTCTGTTTTAAAAAGGTGCCTTGGGTGCTTGTTTTCTCAATGGGGATCTGCAGCATCCAATCGGGAAGCAGCCACAGTCCCCAAGAGCCAGTCCAAGTATGGCTTATGGTTCTTTTGCTCTTCTTTATGCAGTTTATTACATTATTGTATTAGCAAAATTCTGCTCTGCTGCATTGCCAGTAATTGACTTGTTTGCTTATTTCCTTATTATTGCATTTTGTACACTATACCTTTAATTTGTATCATTCTCTACTCTCCCCCCACCCCCCAGATGCATCTGCAAACTAACTGATACCAGCTCTGTATGACTTTCCTGGTAAAACCTTTGAAATAAATAACAAATACAGGCTATCGGGGCCCTGAGCACGTCTCTTGAGAGGAGACCCCCAACAGTCCTCCTTTCTTGTGGTGCTGCATGTTGCCAAAAACCCAGTCCTCTTTCTGTGCTGCCTGCTGTATCTTGAGCTCCTCTCCTTGTAACATGACCTTGACAGCCTTAATCCCTTAACCCTTGATGGACCAAGCCACAGGCCTAAACACTCACCAACAGGGAGGTCACACCATAAGAATTTCTGGGGGGGGAGCACACAATTCAAAATGTATTTAACATGAACATTAAATAGCACTTTTGCTGGCTCCTTTACCCCCTCCCCCAGACTCTATGAGCATGACTGCTCAGACCCAGAAGCAGATAGTTTTAAAGGTTTAAACCTGCACACCTTGGAATACTGGAGAATGAGGGGGGGACCTGTGCCTAGTATACCGTGCCTTTAGCAATGAAGATCTTTGGGATTGTGTAGGCTTGGAATTAAAATATTGTCAGCCTGCCACAGGAGCCCATGAGCTCCAACTGAAAGGAATTATTAATCGTACCAACAGAAGGAAAACATGCTTCTCTGAGGGAGTGGTATCAGTGTGGAACAAGCTGCCTCTAGAGATAATAGGTAGCTGATCAGTAAATGAGTTCAAAATAAAACTGGACAATTTCTGCCTTGAAAACATCCAAGGTTATGTCTGTTGATGTGTTCCGAACATCTAGCCTCTGAGGCCAGGAGATCAGAAGGCTGTGGTTCTATCCCCACACCAGGCACTTGGGTTAATATCCCAATACTGACACTGCAGTGCAGCATGAGAGGGGGTTGCTGCACTCCTGAGGTGCTGTCTTTCGGATGAGACGTTAAACCGAGGTCCCGTCTGTCTGTTCTGGCGGTAGTTCAGGTGGACATTAAAGATCCCATGGCACTTCTCGAAAAGAGTAGGGAAAGTTTCCCCAGTGCCCTAGCTAAATTTCCCCATTCACTAAAAATACCACCAACAGCTTAATCTGGTTCAAGGTCAGTTGGCATTCATCTATATCCCCATCCCCCGGGTCATGCCTGAAAATAGGCAGAATTTGTCTAATGCACTTACCTGGTCAACAAAAACTAAATAAATAAATCTGTGGACACATTGTCCTCCTAGCTCCTTATAAACCTATGCACCTATGATCCAAAATGGAGAATCAGATGGCAGAGCAGACATCTCTCCCTCTAATGGAGTATGTTACACATACATATGAGCACTTCTGCTTATAACATGCATGCATATTTTATTGCTCAGATAACTTCTGTTATGAAATGGGTTGAAAGAATGCTGGCACTTGATTGGTTGAGAGCTACTTTCGCCTGGGCCATTATCCCAGCACAACAGCCTGGCCAAAAATAGTCCCACCACAAACGGGACTTAGCACCTTTCAATTACAAATCGGCTTCTTTCTCGGTAAAATGCCCACAACTAACATGGCACACAGGAAACATCCCAGCTGCAGTTACAATCACAAGGGGAAACACTGGGATAGTCACCTGTCCTCAAAATGAGGCTTCTTCTAGAAAAAAGTTTGGCTTACCTTAGCCATCAAATCCAACTAAAAATGTCTCCTGCTCACGGTCTGCTGCTCCCATTGTCGCCTACAAGGGATGCAAGCTGCTCCATCACCATCCACTCACTGGTCGCTCTCTCTCTCACGCTCTCTCTCTCTCTCTCTCTCTCTCTTTACTCATGTCCCCAAGCTTGCAGACGATTGTGATAGTTCTTAAAAGACTGTAGCAGGCCTGAGAAACAAAGCCACATTCCACAGACCACCAACGATCCACAAACTGCAACTAGAAACTGATTCCCTATGTAGCGAAGTCATGCTGACTCTCTGCTGCCTGTACTTGCTGCCTATGTGCAGCATAGGCACCGCCAACTGTCAGACTGCCAGCACAACCACACATGACAGGAAAAAGGATACTATTTCTTCTTTTTTAATCTATTTGTATTGTCTAAACTTTAGTCATTTAAACTTTCTAGGACCCATTTTATAATTGAAACAAGGCACTCCAGGAGGTGCATACTGGTGGAACAATGGTCCTTCTCAGGTGATGGAAGCACTGCTTCAATCCACCCAAGGCGGGCCATTATTCCACCATAACACACCTCCTGTCATGCCTTATTGCTTAAATAACCCCTTGATCTTGAGCCATTATTAACAGCAGAAGCAAGTCTGAAATGTAAATCAATATTTATTATTTATACGAATGTGCAAATACAAGTACCGATACCTCAAACATAAATACAAAACTCAGCCCTGTGCACAGCTGCCTACGTACTAGCTGTGAGTTTATGCAACTCTTTCACCAAGCAAACATTCCAAGGTATCTTTATAGGATTTGTTTCTGTTCTTTGAGGAGCAGCCTGCTATATTCAGTTTTTAAAGCAATTAAATTACTTAATTTCTCTTTTCCAAACCATCCTTTCTTTGCAGCAGAGCATCTTTTTTTTCCACAGCAGCAGCAGTAGCAGCAGCAGTAGTGGCTGCATCTCCTTTCTTCAGCTAGGATAAAATTGAAATTCACAAGTCACAACACATGCATATTTCTCACAAAGTCTCCCTAAATCTCTTATGAAGCCATGGTTTTACTAACAGGAACTTGCAAAACATGATATAACTATACAAAATGGTACATAATATTGGGATAAACATACACTAAGGACATAAATACCGCCCCCAGAGAAAATGTGCTGATTTACCCTACCATGAAAGTTAAAATATTGTTTATACAAGACAGTAAGTAAAGGCACCACTGGTTTCCTTCATTCCCAAGCCACTGAGGAGGGGGAGCTTTTTCTGAACTTAAAGGTAGGAGTTAATAAATTAATCATGCAGATCATAAAAGCTGCATATAAACACAGCGACCTGTGAAACAATTTAAAAAGAAAACAGTGTTCTTATTCTTCATTAGTTCTTGGCAGGGCTGTACACTGAAACTATTTTATAAGCCAGGGCAGGAAAACAATGGTCTCTGGCTAATGAATGATTAAGTAGATGAACAAATTGCTGTGGCAAGCACTTATTGTTTAACATTATACAGTAATTAGATTCACTAGCTATTGCCAACAAGATTTTTCTCTGTCCGGCAACATTTTTAAGGTCTTCAGCTACTGGTCATGAAGTGGAAAAAGAATGCTTGTGACCTTTGGTATTGGTAGTAGCTACTTTTATTTATTTACATGGCCTGTTTTATTGATGGTGGGATGATGTTGCCCAGGACACTGGGCAAAATCCCTGTACTCTTATATAAAGTTCCATGGATCTTTAGTGTACACCTTGAAAGCCACCAGAAATGGGAAGAGGGGACTTCAGCTTAACATCTTATCCAAAGGATGGTACCTCAACAGTACATCATCCAGGGATGGCTTTAGTTCCCAAAGCACCTCTAGGTAAATGTGGCATCAGTACCCCCACCACCAGAACTGTGAGGAAGGGTCCCTGATTTAACACCTCATTCAAAGGATGGCACCACAACAGTGTAGCACCAGAGAAAAGTCTGAGGCCCTGAAGCACCTCTAGGTTAATTTGGTATCGTCCGCCCCCCTCTGCCACCACTACCATCACCAACACCCACCCAACTTGGTGCAGCCAGACAGCCAGCAAAATAATGATTTATTGATTTGGTTCCCATAGTCATCCTATCCTTAAGGCCAGCCCTGGAAATACCCCTTTAAAGCTGCATTACAGTGTCAGTATGTTATCAGCCCCAGTTCCTAGTGTGGTGCAAGAAAACATGACCTTCCTATGTTCCAGCAGTTCCTAGTGTGGGGCAAGAACCCATGATCTTCCTATCTTCCAGCAGTTCCTGGTGTGGGGCAATAACCCATGACCTTCCTATCTTCCAGCAGTTCCTGGTGTGGGGCAAGGACCCATGAACATCCTATCTTCCAGCAGTTCCTGGTGCGGGCCAAAAACCCACGATCTTCCTATCTTCCAGCAGTTCCTGGTGTGGGGCAAGAACCCATGACCTTCTTATCTTCCAGCAATTCCTGGTGTGAGGCAAGGACCCATGACCATCCTATCTTCCAGCCCTGGAGAGAACGTGCAGTGTGCTGAGCCATGACACTGATAAAACTTTAGAATCTGGAATGCTTTCGATTAGGAGTAGATAAAGGGACACTGGTAAACCCCTAGGGCCAAAGAAAGTATTCATGGTCAAAACACAGATTTAAATCTGGATTGAGTTATGTTTCTTCTGTTTGTTATTTTCATAAAAAGCTTTTCAGATTAAACAGTAACAAGAAAATAAATTCACCATTTTAACTGTGAGCATGATACAGCTCTGTCCTCTGACGTAAATAATGTCAGATCATTATTTTTAAAAGAAATATATGCATGTTTTTAAATTTAAGAAACAGAATGAACTTTTTCAGTAAAGGTTGGTTAGATCGCTGAATTGTTTTTAAATAGAAGTCTTTTTGTATGCCTAAAAGTGAGTCGACACAGTAGTTGTACTTTTAATATTTAAATGCTTGCAGGACAAATAAAGGGGTCATTGTTTCAAAGATCACAGTATAGTCATTCTGAAATATTGAGATATTATGAAAAGCTCATGTGACCAAACGAAGTATTCTGAAAGAATCAAAAATAATTTAGGAGAACAACAGCCCTGGCAAAGGTCATTCTGGAGCTACATTTTCAAATGTGAAACAATTGCATATATGCTGCAAAAAAGTTGCCCAAAGAAGGGTACCCTTGCATAACCACATTTTTTTTTAAAAAGGTTGCCTTTTTGCAACCTTTTGCACATTTTACAAGATTGTACACAATTTTCTGTATGCAGATGCTATACCTGGTATTACCAGCTGTAACACCTATGCAAAAAACTGAAAATGCCACTGTACACAAAAAAATGCTGAAAATAGCACTTTTCCCAGTGCTGAGATTTTTCCCTGCACTTGCAAGCTGCACACAGGGACTTAGAACCTTAGAAACCTAGACAATGTTGGCAGAAAAGGACCACTGGTCCATCCAATTTGCCCTGTTTTACCCTACAAACAAACAGTGGCTCCACACGGAATGCTTGTGCCTGGTAAAATTAAGTATGCAGGTGGAAAAGAACTGGTACTGAGCAGCGGGTTAATTACAACACTTTAAAAACTGCCGGTGACTCTACCAGTTTTGCCTGATGCTTCAAGAGTCCTCTCTTGAAGAAGCATCAGGTGAAACCTTTAGAGTCACCGATGGTTTTCAAGTGCAGCCTCTACTATTAATTCACGCCCTCAATAGAACTAGCTTGTTAGTGTGGTTTTACTTTTTATTAACAAAAAAGTGAGAAGTGCTGTAATTAACCCATCGTGCAGTGCCAGCTCTTTTCTGCCTGCCTGTTTTCCCCTACCATACCCAATGACCTATTGTCTAGATGAGATTTTCACTCTTGCCTCTCCCATGCTCCCTACCTTATTGCTACCCCCCGACAACTATTAATCCCTTTATTCTTTCCAGCTATGCTTGAGACAAGTAATGGTTTTTGAACCCACTACCTTGGCTGGTAGACAGTTCTATGGTGCAACCACTCTCTCGGTCCTGAATCCCCTTCCCCCCACCCGCATCAGGAATTTGAAGGTCTTTAACGTGTCAACACTCTTCCTGCAGGCCTCCAGCAAGCACATGTTCAGTGACCTCAGACAATCCTCATAGGCCCTATCACCCTGAATCATTTTGGTTCCTCTGTGTTGCACCGTATAGAAACCATACTTAGTCCCGGTGCCAAGCCAGGTTCTTCAAAAATAAGGCCCCTGATCTATAAATTTGGAAACTTTTTCTTAAACAGTTGCCTTGACCATCAAAAAGAGATAGGAAGTCCTAAATCTCCATGTGGTATCACGTTCTTCCACTTTGCATAACATGCTTGTTTCATACCTCATTTTTCAGGCATGGTGTCATAACAGTGCCAACAATAATAGTGTGGCATAAATGCCGCAGACAGAACTGCGTATTCCAAAATAAAATTGGAAACAACACTGACCAGAACAAAACAGAGCAGTCCATTGAAAATAATGGGACTTTCTTTTTTTATCAGGGGTCTTCGCCTGACAAACCCCCCTGACTTTAAATAACAAACTCAGATGGGGTGTGGATTCAGGGATGAGGTGAAACTTGAAGAGGGGGAAAACTTCATGGTTCCAAAAAAAAAAAAGAATGAAAAAGCTGCAACACTGGGAGACCTGGGGGGAGGGGGGAAATGAACTATGGTCCCTGGTCTCCAACCCTGCTGTGTTCTGGTGCCTTAGCCACTCCACCATGGGAGCAACTCGACCAGGCACCACATACATGGCAACTTGATCCGTGTCTAGTAAGAGCACAGAGCGATAGGAGTAGTGGTAGTTCCCTACTGCTATTATGCAGTTGAGCTCTACACAGTGAGGTTATTGCTGTGCGTTTTTTGTTTAGCGCTATTGACCTGGTACCATTTTCATACGTCTGTCCTAAATAGTTTATAATAAATGATCGGCTTGAATAATTGACACACTTGTGTGCTGTATATAACAGTTTTGACATCAGAATCCTGAAACTCATGGTCACGATGACAAAACAGTTACATTTGATTGATAGACTGGCTGTATAATTCAAACTGTTCAAATGTGCCACTTGCTCTATAGCACTTTGAGGCAAACAGTGCCTGCTTGATTTAGTCTACCCAAAGAAGAAAGGAATGCCTTCATCTGTGACAGTTTTAAACCCTTCTATGTTTTTGACCATATCCTGTACAAAACAAAAATAGCCTAATTGTAAATTACAAGGCTTATAATTCAATCGTGAAGTTCTAATGACATTACAAACCACTGAATCCTCACTTGTGTGGTTTATGAAGTTACCAGGACCCTTTAACGGAATTACATCCTTGTAATTCATATCAAAGTTGGCAACCATTTCATTTAAAGTAACTACCCTTTATGAAAAAAATATAAATCACAACATTGTTCTAAGCCAGTTAGGATTGTTAATTTCTAAGCAGTCCAGGTACTCTAACAAACATAAGGGGGACGTTTCATGCAAACAGCTCAAAATTTAGAAAATCTAGGGTCAGTTGGCATACAGTAGCTCATTTCTTACATAGGGGATTCTCTAATTATCTTCAGACTAGACCAATCTGGTTTTCAATAAGCTCCAGGTTTTTAAAAAAACAGAAAATGTTATTATGATTTATAGTACAGTATGTTCATACAGAAACATAGAATTTGTCAGCAGACAAGATCCAATTGGCCCACCTAGTCTGCCCACTTTGTCCCTTCTATACTGCCACTGAAAAACCAACCTGATCTCTAGTTGACCCCCCCCCCTCCACAAACACACACTTTTCTACTAAGATTCCTTTGTGCCTATCTCATTCATGCTTTAATCCCACCACTGTCTTCACTCCCACCACCTCTGCTGGTAGACTGTTCTGAGTGTCCACCATTCTTTCAGCGAAAAAGTACTTTCTCACTCCCTCCAAACCTCCCCCTAACAGCTTCATTACATTCTCTTTTGTACTGGAGCACCTTCTCCTCTGAAAAATACTCTCCTCCTTTTCTGTACTTTGTTCACCCCCATGAGGTATTTATATGTCTCTATCAGGTACCCCACTCTCCCTCCTCTCTTCCAAGGTATATATATATTGTGATCCTTCAGTGTCTCTTGATAGGGCTTTTGATGCAACCCCTGCACCATTTTAGTTTCTTTCCTCTGGACAGCTTTTAGCCTGTCTATGTCCTTTCTGAGATGTGATCTCCAGTACTGGACTCACTACTTCAGGTGGGGTCTCACTAATGATTGATACAGTGGCAACACCACCTCTCTCCTTCTGCTAGTGATTCTCCTCCCTGTGCGCCCCAGCATTCCACTGGCCCTGCCTACTGCCTTGTTGCACTGCCCTACCACCTTGAGAGTGACAGATATGATAACCTAAGGTTTCTTGCCTGCTTTTTGACCATCAATGCCTCACCCCCACCCCCCCACCATTTTAAAGATTATATGTACTGTATATTTCCTGCGTTATAATGGGTAACGCGAAGTCCATTGAAAACAATGACTTTGCATTACTCCGCCTTCCCAAACCACTACTCCACTAATCCTTAAGGCGAAGTACATTGAAAACAATGTACTTCGCCTTACTTTTCCTTGTTTTTAAGCTCCAAAGGTGAATTTTGCAGTGATTCATGGGATTTCGGGTCACATGGGCTCTAGATTGTTCTGCACAGCCTCAGTTTGGGGTAGTGTGTGTAGGAAGCTGTGGGAGACAATCTGCTCTGAGAGCTCTGTGATTCGAACCTTCTAAAAGCTGTTAAAAAAGCCTTTTGGGGTCATTTGCTTTGCTGAAACTTTAGTTAATTAATTATAGGAAACCCTCCTGTGCTCATATCATCGAGCGTTTATTGTTTGTGTGTGGATTTTCAATGTTAATGTACAATATTCAGTCTGTGTACTGAGAGACAGTGGAAGTGTGCTTTGGGGGAGGGGCGTATCTATGGTGTAGGTAGATTAACTTGGAGAAAAAGACAGTGCTTTCTGTTTTGGTGATATTTTTCTTGTATAACTGTTAATGAACACACAGTAATATTTTCAATAATTCTTGCCATTTTTTTGCTGATTGTTGTGGTACAGCAGTGCATAATTTTAGTTTTGTTTAAAGTATGTGGTTATATTAACATACTAGCATACTATTTGCCAGCAGATTAGGCCTTACGGTCTATCAAGTCTGCTCGAACCTTAGATCCTTAGTTGGGTGCTGAGGCCCTCCCAGCCCTTGTGCTCCAGAAACCCCTATCATCCATCCCCACCCCCCTGGGCCAGGCCATCATCTGATACATCCGCTTTCTGTGTCTGTCCCACCCTCTCTTGAAGCCATCCACTGTGGATCTCTGAACCAGCTCGCCAGGCAGTGCATTCCAAGGGTCCACCACCCTCTCAGTGAAAAACCTCCTCCTCTTTTCCCCCCTCACCCTTCCACCTTCCAACTTCAAACCATGCCCTCTGGTGATACCTCCCTGCTTTAGTCTAAAGATCCCCTCCATGTTTACCCTATTTATTCCCTTGAGGTACTTGAAGACCTCAATCATGTCCCCCTGTCTCTCCTCTCCTCCAATGAAAACAGGCAGAGCTCCTCAAGTCTGTCCTCATACGCCAAATCCCCTAGCCCTTGTATCATCTTAGTTGCCCTCCTCTGTACCCTCTCCAGGAGCTGTATGTTCCTCTTCAAGTGTGGTCTCCAGTACTGTACACAGTACTCAAGGTGTGGTCTAACCAGTCCATTGTACAGCGGCAGAATCACTTCCTTGCTCCTAGAGGTGATCCCCCTTACGATGCATCCCAACATCCTGTTTGCCTTGCTAGCTGCTCTCCTGCACTGCTCAGAGTTATTCATACATGCATCCACCATGACCCCTAGGTATTTTTCCCCTATTGAGGCCTCCAGCGCCTCCCCTCCCAGGGTGTACCTGTGTTAAGGGTTTCCCCGACCAAGATGCAACACCTTGCACTTAGTAATATTGAAATTAAAGTTCTATGTGTGAGCCCAGCTTTCCAGGGTGTCCAGGTCCCCTTGCAGGGTCAACCTCCCCTCTTCTCCCTCAACTAGTGCTCCCATCTTGGAGTCATCCACGAAGATACTCATTTCACACCCTACCCTCCTGATGTCCGATATAGTATGCATTAAGCAGAGTTGGACCCAGGACCGACCTCTTGGACCCCACTACCAACCTCTCTAGGGTTCGAGAGCTCCCCACAGACCACTACTCTCTGGGTGCATCCAGCTAGCCAGTTTTCAATCCATCTGACCATCAAAGGGCCTACTCCTAACCCCATCAGTTTCTCCACCAGACCATTGTGGGGGACAGAGTCAAACGCCTTGCTGAAGTCCAAGAACAGTACATCCACAGGCTTTCCCCTGTCCAGTTCTGATGTTACCCATTCATAGAACTCCACAAGATTGGTTTGACATGATCTACCTGGCACAAACCCATGTTGCCGACTATCCAGACCTCCCACCTCCTCCAAGTACACCCCAATCATTCCTTTAGTATACTCTCCATTAATTTTCCCACCACCGAGGTCAAACTGATGGGTCTATAGTTACCTGGTACTTCCTCGACCCCCTTTATGGATTGGCACCACATGTGCCTCTCGCCAATCCCTAGGTACCCTCCCTGTCTCAAGTGACCTGTTGAAGAGCTTTGCCGGGGTGCAGCCAGTATGTCCAATTCCCATAGTACTCTCGGATGAATGCCATCCGGCCCAGGAGATTTGTCTTTCTTTAGGGCCTTGAGGGCTAACCACACCCTTTTGGTGGAGATAGCATCATCCGTCCCCTCCACCTTACTAGCCTTTTTATCCTTATCCAGATGTGACACCCCTGGGGTACCTCTCCCTCCCTCTTCCTCCATTTCTGTTGCTCCCCTGATCCCACTCACTGCCACTTCTATCCCCTTCATGCCTTGCTTTGTAGATACCCCATCCCCCTCACTAGTGAACACAGAGGCAAAGTACTCGTTAAATACCTCTGCCTGGTCCCTCGCTTCTTCCACCCACCCTCCTTCTGATCTCAATCTTCTGAGATGGCCCTTTGTTTTCTCTGCCCCAATGTACCAGAAGAACCCCTTTCCTCCTTGTATCCTCTGTGCCAGCCGCTGCTCTTTACTGGACTTTGCTCCTCACCATACGGGTGACTTTTCTAGATGCAGGATGGTACATTTCTTATCCCTATCCCTCTTGTTGTTTTATATTTTGTAGGCGCCTTCTTTCTCTGACTGCTACCTGTACCTCACTGGACCACCAGCATGGTTTATGTGACCTTGCTCCCTTACGCTTCAACTTAGCGCAGATCCTGACTGCCTCATGAAGTCCCCGCTTATGACCTCCCATCTCCTTTCCACACTTGTCATTGATGTAATCCCTTCAAGTGATCCTTGAGAATATTTCCCATGCCCTCAAAGTCTGTCCCCTGAGTCCACTGCCAGTGTTCTAGATCTCCCCTCCCCCATGCTTATTTGAAACCAGACAGTATTGTGGTCGCTCCCAGTCAGGGGGTCCTGTACAACCAGGTCCCTTACCAGATCCCCATCTGCCAGAACCACATCCAGGACATGCCTCTCCCTTGCGGGCTCCATCACATGCTGTGTTAAGAACACATCCTGGAAGCCGTCCAGCAGCCTCTGCTCCTTGGCCACCTTATAGGACATGGTTCCCCAGTTTGTACCTGGCATATTAAGGTCCCCCATCAACACAACTCCTTCCCCTTTTGGTCCACACTGGGCAATGATGTTGTCCAGCAAACCATCCTCTAGAACATCACTCATCCCAGGGGGCCTATATACTACTCCCAGCTTGACCTTATCTCCTGCTCGGGATCGTAAGGTAACCCATAAGGCCTCCACGTTTCCCTCTGCCTCTTCTACCCTAGCAATTTCTATGACATCTCTAATGAACATAGCCACTCCACCCCCTCTGCCCTCCTTTCTATCCTTCCTAAGCATAGTGTACCCCCGTATGTTTAGGTCCCAGTCATGGTTTTTGTTGGCCCATGTCTCCGTGACCGCTGCCACATCCACCCCCCAACAGCATGGCTGGAACTCTGGCAACTTGTTTCAAGCTCCTGGCATTTACTAACACCAACCCCACCCCTTATATTATTGAAGTTTTCAATTTGCTATGCATTACTTAGTATGTGTGTGAGTATGTGATGTGTGTCATCAAATCAGACACCTTTATTGTGCCACATAATTTCAGCAATGTGAACCTGCTATCCACTGCAGCTGTGTAATTTTGTACTTCTTTGTGGTATCTTTACTAGTACTAGTACTAGTGACTGTTACTGCAGAAGTGCAGTATACTGCCCCCCCCCGCAGCCCACCCCAACTGGCAAAGGAATTATTTTCCAGATTTGAATTTCTGATGGTGAGCACTGGTTAGGTGTTGTGCCTTTGCAGCTGCATCTCTTCAGTGTGCAGTGCAATCTTAATCTGTCTGTGCATTTGCATCTCTTTGGGGTCCCAATCTCCATCTCTAACTTAAGTCACAGTTGTTTCTTTGGCTTCCTTTCAGAGTACTGAACAGGTGTGGTGCATAATTCTGCATGAACATTGTACTCAGTAATATGCATTTTTAAGTCAGGACCATCATCATGAGTCACTCGTGATACAAATCACATTCTTCATCATCACGGTCACAAATGCAGTCACAAATCACGATTTACGATCATGCCATGAATCACATTAATCTTTTTTAATACTGACTTGGATGTATTGTAAGCCTGTTTTGTAGTATCTCTCCATGCTTCACCACCCCACCATTGTACTCATTAATGAGTGTTTTTAAGTCGGGGAGTTTTGTGCCATGCCTCTGTGGTACCCGGGGAAGTACAGCCATAGGCATTCACGTTTCTTTATCACCACAGTCACAAATGCAGTCACAAATCATGAATTATGATCATGTCACAAATCACAACATTAATTTTTTTTAATAGTTACTTGGATGTATTTTAAGCCTGTTTTGTAGTATCTCTCCATGCTTCACCACCCCACCATTGTACTCATTAATGAGTGTTTTTAAGTCGGGGAGTTTTGTGCCACACCTCATTGGGGCCCGGGTAAGTACAGCCATAGGCATTCGTGTTTCTTCTTCATCATGGTTACAATTGCAGTCACAAATCATGATTTACAATTATGTCATGAATCACAACATACATTTTTTTACTAGTTACTTGGATGTATTGTAAGCCTATTTTGTAGTATCTCTCCAGGCTTCACTATCCCACCATTGTATTCATTAATAAGTGTTTTTAAGTCAGGGATTTGGACAGTATCTGCGGTACATACACAGACTGGAAAGAAGACTGACTGCACACATGCAGTTTAGCACAGTATACTTGCACTGCTCAGAATACAAAATGTCACACATATGGAAGACAACAAAAAAGGGCATACTTGCATACAAGGGGTCAGGGATGGTGGAAGAATACATTTTGTAACACAACAAGGAAGGTGTAGGGGGCACATGGTGTGCAGTAAAAAGAACTAATGTGGGATCCCATGATGATCCAGCAGCAGTTCCAGCATGGACATAATTTGCAACTGATGTCCCTCTATGCGATCCTGGTGGAGCAGCAGGTGTTACTGTGGCCCTCCTCTTCTTAGGGATGCCGCCATGCACAGCTGCACCATCTGCCACAGAATAGCCAGCAGGTACAGGCATGGTCCATTCTGTGGCAGCCTGCCACTCCAACTGGTGGTGATTGAGCATATGGGTGTTCTGGCCCCCAGTCCCCAGATGAGTCCTCCGGGGGCCATGGTACACCTCCACCTCACATATGCAGCACTTGACCACACTGCTGTGCCCCTGACACAGTCAAAAAACTGCCAAACAATGGAGGTGTGGGGAGGACCAGGCACAGACAGGGGAGGGCCAGATGAACTGGCAGCTGACTGGTCACGGTGCTGAACAGGGATGGGATCCACACCTGAGTCTGGAGGAACAGGCACATCCAGAGGACCTGGTGCTGGACTTGGTGGTGGTGGTGGCTCAACTGCCTCAGAGTCAGGACAGGAGGTGGTGCTGGTCCTGCTTCCCGAGGGGGGGAGACAAACAACTAACTACTTATAAAGGTAAGAAAAATAAAATTTACAGAAAGAACAAATTAAGTAAAAAAGAGTACAGAAAATATAAAAAATGTAGCTTTTAAAAAAGCTGTTGGGTCTAAATCAAAGTTTAAATCTCCTCCTCACTCTGATCTCAAAGTATCAGCAGTCACAAAACACACTCCTCTCTCTCCATCTGCATAGAAGAAAGTAAAAGTGTCTGCTTGTATGACTCACTTCCTTCCTGCCTAGCTAAAGAGCATGTGACTTACAGTACTGTAAGCCATGTGATGTGTGGGGGGGCTGCCAAATCTGAAACACCAAGTGGATCACTTAGAATCATAATGAGGAATGCAAAGTCCATTAAAAACAATGACTTTGCCTTACTTCACATTGCCATTCCACCTTAACATGACATGGTAATGACAAGGTGGAGTGAGCACTTTGCATTGCCTATTCCATGTAGCGGAGTGGCAACGCCAAGTGCCCGCTACGCATTCACTTTGCTGGCGGAATTTAAATTCACTGCATCTCTACTGATCGTAAAGAGGTATGAAAAAATGCCAATGATGAAAATCTGGAGTGAAACTATTACAAATTCGTGAAGTTACGAGGGTGCATGGAAACTGCACAATGCACGCTCATAACACAGTCATTTTATGGACTTTTGTCACTAAATTTTCAATATCGGCATTGTAGGACCTCTGCTCATGAACAGTATCACTTTGATTTTCTTAATCTTGTCCTGAACACTGATTTCCCACAACGACCTCGCTATTCTGCTCCATAAGTGCAAAAACACATTTCTGCAAGGATGTGAAAAAAAGACAGCAGTACTGTTCATAAGGAGGTATGAAAAAATGCCAATGTTAAAAATCTGGAGTGAAAAAATTACAAATTCGCGAAGTTACAAGTGTGTGTGGAAACTGCACAATGCACACTCATAACACACTCATTTTTTGGAATCTTTTCACCAGATTTGCAACATAGGCTTTTTGAGAGGCCACCGCATGAACAGTGACACTGTCATTTTGTTAATCAGTCCCAAAAGGTGATTCCATTCAGTGACCTCAAAATCACCTTTCTGGACCAAATACTGCCATGAAAGTGACTGAATTCATGGAGAGGGGTCCCAAGAACTCCATGTTGAATATTTGGTGCCAAAAGTCAAAAAAATGGCCCAGATATCCACATAAGTTGAAAAAAAAACATTTATGCCATTATGCAGCTTACTGGCATTTCTTCAGTTCACGGTTGGCTTTGAAGAGTGCAGACGTGTTTCTGGTTCACCGAAGATCATTGTGCTGGACTCTGGAGGTAAGTATGGGATGGGGGGTGTGTGGGGAGGTGCAGTGCTCAAAGGGTGGGTTTGGGTTGGGGACGGGGCCATGAGAGACAGCAAGGGGCTGTTTTCTTTTTTTACAAGATTAAAAAATAACATTAAAAGACATCGCGGGACACTTTTGGCACACTGGGGTGGAGTCCTAGCATGCCACCTGGGTGTCTTTTGGCAGGAGGACTGGATCAGATGAGGATTGGGCACCCTCGTCAGCCATACAGTGTGCTTGGAGGCGCATGAGCCGAGGGGGATTGGGCAACCCCCTCGGCACACAATAAATGGGGGTAGCACATTATGCTGATGAGGATTGGGCTACCCCATTGGCAAATGAACTAGGAAGGGGGCATGCTGATGGGGGATTGTGTACCCCCTTTGGCTTTAATGGGGACTGTGAGAGGTGGTGGCTGTCCGTCGGCTTCCGTAGGGACTGTGAGAGGCCAACAGAGATGCCGCTGCCATGTTTATTGAAAGGGGACACCAGACAATGCAACTGTAATTGGCTGCTGTAGTCAGGGACCACCCCACAGCAAAAACAGCTGATTGCTGATGACGGGGCACTCCCTGATTGCAGCGGTGAGTTTGTTTTAAGTTGGTGGCAAGCTACACTACTGCTGTCATGGACAGCATGATCCTCTATTGGTGCCACACAGACCAGCCCCAAAATGGGCTGCTGGCATTGGCAACAACACTGCCATGCCTCCACAACTCACTACTGCAGCAAGCTGGCCAAATATGTTTCTTGCACATGTGTGCAAGCAAACATAAAAATTACTTACCATAGTAATGTTGGTTATCCTCAGGGATTCTTCATCATGGTTTCACTCTATGCATCATTACCCATGAGGGTTGATGCCCTAGAGACAAGGCAAGACAATTCTAAGAATTGAACTTAGAATTAGAATGTGGTTTGAAACTCCCTGCTCACACTTTCTACCATGACAGTTGTCAGATGTGTTACTATAGCCAGAGGAGAAGGCAGCTATTCATTCTAGCTTAAATGGCTGCCAAAAATGTATGTGAATTTCAACTTTATGAAAAAAAAATTAATAAAAACAAACCTGTAAATTTAAAATGTAACTATGCAGAAAACACAACTTACAATTGTAGTGAAAACTGCAATAGTAATGGTTAAGCAACTTAAGTGAAAGTAACCGATTATTGTGAGAACCTATTTTCAGGTTCTGGAAGAAGAGGCAGGGTGAGAGAGTGAAGCCATAGTGAGGGATCCCTGAGAAGAAACATTACTATGGTAATATTTTTCTTCTAACCCCAGGAATCCCTCACTTACGGTTTCACTCTGTGCAGACTATAAAGTGGTACCTTGGGAGACAGGGTCCAGAAACTACTTTGGAAAAAGGTTCTTAAATACAGCATTTCCAAAGCTGACATCCCTGCTACCCTGTATGTCCAGACAACAGTGCTTTGTGAAGGTGTGTACTGTTTTCCAGGTACCAGATTTGCAAATTTCTAATTAATGGATGCCCCTTGAGGATGTCACAGAGGCAGAGGTGCCCCTTGTGGAATGCATCCATAAGTCACTAGGCAGTATTTTGCCTGGTTTTTCATAACAGAACTGTATGCAAGAGACTATCCAGTGAGAGAGAGAACTCTTGGAATCTGGTTTACCCTTTCCCAACCTCACCATAAGAAACAACAAACTGAGTGCTTTTTAATCTGACATCTTTTGTCCTATCCAACTAGATGCTCAGAGTTCGTTTCAAGTCAAGGCTGAACAATTTTTGCTCACCTTGTCTGGAATGTTCTGGGTAAAGCACAGGGAGTGTTACTAACTGGTTCAGGTGGAATTCAGACACCACCTTAGGTAGGAATTTCCTATTGGTTCTAAGGACTACCTTATTCCTACTGAAGATAATGTAATTTAGCTCTGTGCAGAGGACTTGCAGTTCACTCACCATCCTAGCAGAGGTCATGGCAACCAGGAAAATGGTTTTACTGGTAACATACTTTAAGTCAGCAGTGTCCATAGGCTCGAATGGAGCCTCCATGAGCTGTGCAAGGCAGACATTGAGATCCCACTGTGTGATTGGGTCCCTTACTGGTGAGGATAAGTGACTATGGCCTTTAAAAAAACCTTTAGAAAATGGGTTGAGAGGCCAGTGACTTTCCCTTGCCTGCTGAAACAGTATGTAGGCTGACATTGCTGCTGAGTGCACCTTCAGTGTTGATGGCCTTAAGCCTAATGACTTTAGGTGTACCAAATATTCAAAACTGTAGGCAAACCTGCCTCTATTGGGATTATTCTTTTGGGGGCACACTAGTAATAAAATCTCTTCTGTTTTGTGAAGTATATTTTTCTGGTTGCTGGTTTCCCTGAAACTAGAACTTCCTCTGAGAGAGTTCATAGGTTCATAGGTTCATAGAAGTGTACGAGCAATGAAGGCTATGTAAGGATGCCCATTGTATGCTCACCACCCATATGTCCTATGGGTGGAAATCAAATTTTTTGTTTCCCATATGTTTATCCAATCTTTGCTTAAAGGTATTTAAATTATCACTATTAACGACACTTACAGGTAAGTTATTCCACAAACCCACAACTCTCTGTGTGAAAAATAGACTCCTTCTAGTGGATATACATTTTTCTCCAATGAGTTTATAACCATGACTCCTAGTTGACTTGACATTGGAGGCAGTAGTAAGTCCAATTGTGGTTCTTAAATAATCATTTTTAAGGTTTGATATACCAATATTAAGTCACCCCTTATTTGTCTGTATTTTATAGAAAATAGGTTAAGTTTTTTTAATCTATCTTCATAACTATTACTATGTAAAGATGATACTTTTTTAGTGAATTTATGCTGAACACCCTCAGTGAGTTTTAAACCCCTTATAGAAGTTAGTGTACAAAATTGAGAGCAGTATTCCAAGTGGGGACATACCAGACTGGGGAAGAGTGGCATAATAACCTTGGAGTCTCTAATTTTGATATTTCTTAAAATAGAGCCAATTATTTTATTACATTTTTTAATTTTAATTATATTATTTTTTAAAGTTAAATTATCTGAGATTATGACACCCAAATCCTTTTCTTCCAAAAATTCTTTTTAGATAAACATTGTTTAAGGAATAATTGAAGGGGGTATTATTTTTGCCCAAATGTAAGACTTTACATTTGTCAACATTAAAAAACATACCATAAGCCTTTGCCCAGTTTGATAGGTTGTTTAAATGATTTTGTATGGAGCATTTATCATGAAAGGTGCTTACCAAACTACCCATTTTACAGTCATCAGCATATTTTATGACCCATATCTTATCAGTAGTAGGCAGTGTAGAGACCATAATATTAAACAGTATTAGACCCAGGACGGGGAGCCCTGGGGAACACCACTAGTCACCACACCCATCGAAGACAGGTGACCCTTGACTGATACCTGTTGAGTTCTGTTTCCCAACCATGACTGTATCCAGTTTATAATATTAGGTTGCAACTTAATTTTGACCAATTCTTGTAGTAAGACTTTATGTGATACTTTATCAAAAGCTTTGGAAAAATCCAAAAATATTACATCTACCGAATACCCAAGTCCAAGGCAGCACTTACTGGTTCAGAAAATGTAGTAGGTTGGTCAAAACTGATCTTTCAGTCACAAAACCGTGTTGAAAGATATCTACTATTTTATTTCTTTCTAAATGATCTATAATATGGGCTTTAAGCAATCTTTCCATAATTTTGCCTATGATGGAAGTCAGGCTTATGGGCCGATAATTGTTAGGGTCATGTCTGGATCCACCCTTATATATGGGTGTAACTATAGCCTCCCTCCAAGCCTGAACAACTTTACCTTCTCTGATTGAAGAATTAAATAACACAGCTAGAGGACCAGAAATTGAATGACTAATTTTTTGTAAAAATCTGGATGGAATACCATCAGGACCAGGAGAGCTGTTTGATTTTAAAGATTTAATTTGTTTTGCAACCTCCATTTTTGTAAAAACAGGAAAACTAGAATTATTTACTAGAAGAGGCGTATTTGCAGCTTCCTTAGTTTTGAAAACTTTTAGAAATGTCTCATTTAAAATTGTAGCAGTAGTTGTTTCATCTAAAATAGGTATATATTGATGTTAAATGGTCCAATTGTATGATTTCTTTCTTTCATGGAACCAATATAATTATAAAATTGCTTTTTGTTGTCTTTAACTTTAGTAACTAAGTTGAATTCAATTTTCGATTTAGATGATTTAATCAGGTGTTTTAATTTTTTTGGCTGCAATTTTGTATTTTTCCAGGAGACTGTTGGAATTAACTTTTTTATATTTTCTATATAGTTTTCTTTTTTTTTGTAATTGTTTCTTAATTTTTGAGGACCACCAAAGAGGGACACGTTTATTGTTGCAGTACTTCATTCTATAAGGAACCCAATTTGAGAGACAAATATTGATTTTGTTATTAATTAAATCCCAAATTTGTAATAAATTTAGGTTATTTAGTTCCGTCTCCCAATTCCATTTAGATAAAAAATCATTTATTTTTTTATAGTTTGCTTTATTAAAGTTTTTGATTTTAGTAATGCCATTTGTGCTTGGAAAGTCTGCTATGTATTCATAATTGACCATGCAATGATCACTATCACCCAGAGGAGGAAGTATTTTGATGTTATCAATTTTCTCATTAACATTGGTGAGTACAATGTCAAGGATATTGTTACCACGGGTAGGTTTATTAACTATTTGTTCTAGGTTAGATTCAAGAAAAGTATCCATAAACATCTTTTCAGTATTTGAAGCTGATGTATAATTGTCCCAGTTGACAGTTGGAAGATTGAAATCACCCATCAGTATATAGGGAGTATCAATGTGTACCTCAGATATTTCTTCTATTAAACTTTGATTTTCATCATTAGTTAAACTAGAAGATCTATATATTAGCCCAATTACTAGTGGACTGTGGGGGAAAAAAATGTTGACCCATAAGCTCTCATTATTACCTGTTTTAGTTTTAATTGTGTTTGCTTTCACGTGTTCATCATTGTATAATACAACACCTCCTCCCTTTTTATTTTCATTTTGGTTTTTGTAAAACTTATTATATCCCTTTATGTCAGTGTTCCAGTCTTCATCCTTATACCAAGTTTCAGTAACTCCACAAATTGATATTTTTTGTGCTTGAAGGATGTAAGTAAGTTCTTTTTTGTTGCGTAGACTTCTGGCATTAGTTAATATAATATTTATATTTGGTTTAGAAATGACACCAGTAGTGTTCATTTGGGGGAATTTACAGTTGATTATGGATGCAGGGTTTGAAGAATAGTTGAAAAATTGAGGTTCAAGAGTTGTATCTAGAACATACAACTCCCCCCTTGCTGGAAGTTTAAACAACTATTGATAGAATACACTATGCTTTCACCCAATAGCCTACTATCCCTCCTGCTGAGATGGAGTCCGTCCCAACAATAGAGGTTTGATTTACCATAAAAGTCCTCCCAGTGAGTTATACATTGTATATCTTGTTTAAGACACCAACATCTCAACCAATTATTTATTTCTTTCATTTTACATTGTTGGGAAAGATTTGCTCTTGGAATAGGCAAGATTTCAGATAGGACTACCTCACATCCTAAATCCAATAATTTGTTTGTTAATGCAACATAATCTTCTTTTAGTTTTTGAGAAGAATCTTTAGAACATTGTTGGCTCTTGTGAGCTATTACCAAAGGTTTAAAACCTGAGTTTTGTAAGATGTTGCTGGACATCTCTGTGATGTCAGTAATGCCAGCACCCCTGAAGCTTGAAAGAGTTCTATTTGTGTTGTCAGGATTGCAAATGATTCTATCAATATGTTTGATGATAGAGTCTCCTAGCACTATAACCTGTCTTTTTTTGCAAACATCATCTTGATTTAGGTCCAAGTTGTCACAATTTTCTAGTAAAATCAAGGGATTTACATCAACTTGGTCATGTTTTTTGGCCTCTCTGGTGTCAGTAACATTTTGTAGATTGCTGGGAAAAAGAGGTGAAGAATTAAACTCTGCATTTGAAAGATTCATATTTGTTATAGTAAATATTGGGTTTTCTATATTTTCAAAATTTTCAGAAATGGGGACACTTATTGTTTCTGGATCATGGCCTGTATCTGAGATATATGTTAAAGGATCAAAGAATTGAAAGTAGAAACCGTAAATTGGTCTGCTCTTCTGCCCTTTTTGGATTTTTGAATTTGTAAGTGTACCAATCTTCATCTGCATTATCAGATGGATCTTCTTCCTTGTTCTCTTAACACTAACTTTTCTTTTCTTTTGTGCAGGGGTATTTCAATAGGTTCTTGACAAGTGGTGATAATTTTGTTTGCCTTCTGGCCTTTTGATAATGGTCTAAGTTTTTTTCCCTGACATTTGGGCTTTTTGCCTACCACATGTACTTTGGTGGGTTGGGAAATATCACTAATTTGATTTTAAATCTACTAGACATTTCCTGTTGGCTGGTCTCTAAAAAGCTTAACCTACTGTTAAACAATTCCAATTCGGCAGTTAAATCATGGTTAACGTTACATTTAACACAGGTAAAGGGCAAGGTGAAGTTGTTTATCTCAGATATTAAGTACATATTACAGGACTGACATCTGCAACCAAAGCACTCTTTGTTTATTTGGATAATATCTTCCATATTTTTACGTAGTAAGTTTAACTCCAAGATGGTATATTACAGTTTATGAAGGTATCTGGCTTCTCAAACTGTCTGTTGAACAAAATGCAGTAAAGCTTAAAACAAGCTGCAATAGAGTATAGGAATAGTATTGATTGTCTGGAAAACACAAAGTCACCTTCCACCTTCTTCCACCTACGGACGCCGACAGACGCCGCTGGCCTCTGCCCGCGTCACCTCCGCTCCACACTTGACTCCGCTCTCTGGAGCCGGCAGTTATGTAGCGCTATCGTGCTGACGTCACCAGTTGCTATGGTGATCAAAGGAGACAACAAAGCAAACAGTGGGCCAGGCAGATATAGCTCGCTTTTATAAAGGCGAGTTAGCCAACACCAAAAGCAGCTGCAAAGGGCTGCCTTTTGAGCACTGAGGAGCAATGCCTGCCCAGTTTTCCAAGCCCCTAAAATGGGGTTTAAAAATGCCTCTACACTGATTTCCTGTCAAACAGTCCTTGAATTTAAACAGTAGGCAGAACCTGTTAGCAATGCAGAGAGACTAGGAGATGAGCTAAAAAGCTCTCTGGAGCCCACAGTTTTATAGCCCTATCGCGCTGACGTCACCAGTTGCTATGGTGATCAAAGGAGACAACAAAGCAAAACAGTGGAGTCGGGCAATGTATATAGCTCGCCTTTATAAAGGCGAGTTAGCCAACACCAAAAGCAGCTGCAAAGGGCTGCCTTTTGAGCACTGAGGAGCAATGCCTGCCCAGTTTTCCAAGCCCTCTAAAATGGGGTTTAAAAAATGCCTCTACACTGATTTCCCTGTCAAAACAGTCCTTGAATTTAAACAGTAGGCAGAACCTGTTAGCAATGCAGAGAGACTAGGAGATGATCTAAAAAGCTCTCTGGAGCCCACAGTTTTATAGCCCTATCGCGCTGACGTCACCAGTTGCTATGGTGATCAAAGGAGACAACAAAGCAAAACAGTGGAGTCGGGCACTGTATATAGCTCGCCTTTATAAAGGCGAGTTAGCCAACACCAAAAGCAGCTGCAAAGGGCTGCCTTTTGAGCACTGAGGAGCAATGACTGCCCAGTTTTCCAAGCCCTCTAAAAGGGGGTTTAAAAAATGCCTCTACACTGATTTCCCTGTTAAAACAGTCCTTGAATTTAAACAGTAGGCAGTACCTGTTAGCAATGCAGAGAGACTTGGAGATAAGCTGTTTCAGTCTCCAACACACCACCTCCTGATAATGATTCAAAACCACACAGGAGTGTGAGTAGCTTCAGTTCTTCAGCACTTGGAAGCCTTTGGACTAGGAGAACAAGAGATATCCACAGTTCCCCAAAATAATGCAGAATATTATAGATCCTCAAGAATCATACCCTCATGCATAGTGTTCTGAGGTTTGGGAATGCTATCCCGCCCTAAGCTATGGTCAGCAGATTATGACTCTGGCAGGCTGATTGGAGGTTTGCTGGATAGGGTCAGCAGAATAGAATACCAGGCCTGTCTGGCCCAGTCTGAAACTACTGTTTGACCAAGACTCAGTCAGCACTCATTACCTTTGATGAAGACCGCAGGCACACCAGTACGTTGCAATATTTATTGTTATTGTGAAAGCAACACACAGCATATAGAAAGGTGTAGCCCAGGGAGGCCCCCACAAATATCCCAATGTTTCACGCCCTTTACCAATGCTTTGTCAAGGTGTAGTGCACCATAGTATTGAACATTTATACCACACTCTGTTAGTTAATTATAAAAATGTGAAAATGTCTACAAACAATTCCAGTATATCATCATACTACCATTAGCAAAAAATGCATTTCATATATATATACTTTCATTTTAGTACATATACATCAACATGTCCTCATAGAATACAAAACACTCTGGCAAAGATTTATCTCTGCAACTGTGGGAGTTAGATAACCCTTCTATAGGTATCCCCTTGATGTGGAGGGGGGAGTTAAGTGTACAATATTATCATGCACTCTTCTTCATTATTTAACTAGGATTAGTTGTAATACAGCATTCTGTATTATTGATCCTGGTTACATTTCATTTTTGTGTGGAGATTTTTGCATGAATTTATCTTTGACGCCCCCACATCTAGTAATTTAGTATAAGAGCCTAGCCAGCTCTATCTGATCACTTAAGCCTGGCCACTTTAGTGCCCCTAACTGATAAATCCAATAGGCTTCCCTACTGGCAAGTTTTCTTTCTATATCCCCTCCCCTGGGTCCCAAGAACACTTTATCAATTCCTGTAAATAAGGGAATGTGCCTTGAACTATCTCAGGATTGTTAATATGCATTGGCATAGCATATTTTAAATTTCTACTTGTTATAGCCCGCATGTGTTCATCTATCCTTTCTTTAAACTTTCTTTTCATTTTTCCCACATAATAAACCTCACAACTGCATGTTGATAAGAAAATAACATTCTATGTATCACAAGTAATGAAATTTAGAATTTTATATTCTTTTCCACCCTTTGGATTTACAAAGGTCACGGTCTTGTTGACTACATTGCAATATTTACATCTTCACATTGTGTGAATCCAGGTGTGGGGGAACTAAAAAAAAAAAAACACTTTTCTTTTCCACTGGCTGCACACTGTGGACCTCCTGATCTCTGATATTTTGTGCCCTCCTAAATGTTATCCTTGATGGTATCACTGCAACATCTCTTAGCCGTGGCTCAATCCTAAGTGTTTCCCAATTTTTGTGAACCACCTGTTTTATCATATGTGCATCAGTGGAGAACGTAGTTACAAAATTCATTCTATTGTCTGGCATTGTATCTTTCACTTTCTCTTCTAGAAACTGTTCCTGGGATATTACAGTTCAACCTCATTTATCCAACCTGCTTGGGGGACATCCGATATGGTCGGATAATCGGGGGGTCGGATAAACAGGATTCCAACATTAAATCAGTCCTCCTTCTTTCATTAACACACTCATGATGCAGTAATATGTAATCATTTGATTGCCGGTGCAAAATGTGCAAAATACAGTACAAATCTTTATTTCATTTTAGTGCTTGGTGCTTACTTTAAAAATGTACAATATTTTATGTACTGTGCAGTAGTTTAGTTTAGCTTTTAAAATAGTCAGCATGGTGGTTTTATGTAGCGTGAGCTGACAGCATGAGTGAAGAGCGCTGCGGAGCTTGTCAGCTTACTTCTTGCAGTTTCGGACTAGCTTTGCGGTTTCTGTTTTAATTATTTTTTCCTGCTTTTTGTGCCTCGGAATCAGCATGTCTGTTTTTTTTGGGTTACTGCAGCAAGGAGAGAGCATAAGGTAAGAGAGCTGGGGAGCTGATCTGGTGGCAAGACATAGGTTTGGGCAGGATTTCTTGTGTTTAAAAAAATGCAGTTTTAGAGGGTATTAATTCGGTGTCTGGCTTGAGGGTTTCTCTGATGGAAGGTCAGAGCACGAGCGAAAGCAGCTGAGGAGTTGATTTGGTGGCATCTTGTGGGTTAACAGAAGGGTTGTCCTTTCCGTGGCCCTAATGACAGCTTTTGACAGCTTTGACAGCAAAGCTCTGTTGGCTCAGATGAACATAGGATGAACATATGAAAACAGTGGGGGACACATATCAGGTTCGTTAAATAGGGAGGTTTGGTAGTACGGGGGTCAGATAAATGGGGTTTGACTGTAATTCTACTTCCGCCTTTGATTTCTACAAAACCTTGAGTCCTTACCCCCTCTCCCTTAAACGGTAAGTAAGGTCTCCTGTATGTTTTAAATATTCCATCGCCTCAGTACAGTTGCATTAAACATGCATGTATTGCCATTTTCAGATATTTTGCATAGTGTGTCTTGGATGACAACTACTGGCTCTTAACAAAGTGTTCCTATGTGTTGGTTTACTAAAGAGGGAGGTCACAATGTCACCATTTGACTTTCTTGAGATGGTTCAATCTAGAAAGCTGATTTTTTCTATATTGCAATTGAGCTGAAATCTGAACACAGCATCCTGCCTTTCCAAATATTGTTTAAATACTAGCAATTCACTCTCAGTTCTGTGCCAGATCATAAAACAATCATTGATAAAACACTTGTAAAACTCAATTTTTGTTCTACATGGGCTATTTTCTCAGTAAATTGCTTTGTTTTCCCAAAAAAGCCATTGTCAGATTGTCAGGATAATTGGGGGTGAATGTTGCCCCCCATCGCTGTTCCTTTTCATTGTATGTAATATTTTCCCATAGAATTGAACATGTTGCTTTATAATGCTATCTTTGACATGTTTACTAATAGATCTGTTGTAGGTCTGTCACTTTCCCCTCATATCAAAAAAATTTCTTCAAACTCATCAATCCATAATAATGAGGTATATTCATGAACAGACTTGTTGCATCCATTGTGACTAATAATCTATGTAACCACTCAGTCCCCTGATGTTACTAGAATCCCATCAGGTTAGCCATAGGATGGTAGAGGGTTCATTAGGAGCTCTGTGTAGATGACATCATTGTTTACTCAGCTAGGCTGAGCAGAGAATGGATTATATCTTTTAGAATTCTCACAGCAGCATAAGCCACTTTGGGATCAGCTGCTGTGGGGAGGTTTAGAATGTTGAGATGATAGTGCACTCAGTCTGTAGTAGAGTTAGTGTAGTCAGCAGCAGAGTGAAGAGGAGCTCTGAGTGTGGGGGTTCCTGCTGGTTTTCTGGTGGGAGACTGAGTGAAGGACCTCTGGCAGTATTTCTCACCCTAGTTAGTTGGGCAAAGGAGGCAGTAGTGGAGAAACATCTGCAGAATGTGTGCAAAAAAAAATGTTTGAACTTATTACAAAGTCAGGCAACAGTCTCAAAAATATGTGCAGTGTGTGAAACCAAAAGCAATTCAGGCCACACTTTCAACCCATGTGGAAACCAGGAAAGAGTGTGTTAGAAACAGAGTGCAGAGTTAGGCAGCATGTTTCAGCAGTACAGAGAAAGTAAATAAGAACTGCAGTGTGTACCAAGTCAGAGCCAATACTAAATGCAAAGAGCAGAGTAGTAATTTTAGACTTGTGTGTTGTTTTTACAGAACATGGCAACTGGCCAATCCAGGTACCCCTCCATGTGAAAGCATGGGTCAACCAGCAGGAAAGAGATTTTGCCATGTATAAACATTTATATCATTGTAAAGGAGCCCCAGCAGATGTAGCACTCCCAAATTTCCCAGTACAAGTCTATGTTGCTTGAGGCCAGGAAGGGACACCCTAGTGATATCACACTGCAAGAACTGCAGAAGGCAGTATGGTATGTATGATACAGAAGGCACAGTGCATGCAAAAGGGAAAGCAATTTGTCTGGTCCCTACATGGACACTGACAGAGGGTCCCATCAGTGCAAAGCAGCAAATGGCTGAGCACAGACAGGAAGATTCTGAAGATTTTGCCAGAGAGTTCTTCGAGGGAATTTCTCAGGATGTCTTGCAAGGGCAGGAGGAAATGGTCTTTTTCACACCAGTAAAGGTGGAAGAAGACCCCTCAGAGACTGAGACTGTAAATCCATGGGCAGAAGGTCTGAGTCGGAGCCTCATTGGAGAGGATGAAATGGAAGATGCTCTGCATTGGAAGGTAACCACCTCAGAAGGCAGTGAGCAATGAACAGTTTCAGGGGCTGAAGGCACAATTAGCTCTTGGGCAGAGAAAGTAGAGCAAACTGAGTTGGAGCAAGTTGTAAGGCAACTGACAGTGAGATTGGTCTGTCAGTGGCCCCAATTACAAGTGAGCCACAAGAGACTGTAGAGAGCTCAAAAGAAATGCAACCAAGTACAGAGAGGGACTGATTTTTCCCTGTGCTGAGCATCCAAAGCTGGCTTCACCAGGTCTGGCTGTTGCCCCAGCCAGGCCATGGATTTAGACCTGCCAAAAAGCAACATGCAGGAACGTTTAATCAGATGTAGGGCTGTGGGCAAAGATGGACAGACCTATCCATTTTTCCCAAGGCACATATGGGAGGAAATAAAAATAAACAGGCATGCCTGGTTATGGGAAGAAGCCAGTGCCAATGTCAATCCAAGAGTGAACATGTTTGCGCAAATAGAATTGTGTCACAAGAGACTGCAATTTTGGAAGCATAGCAGAACTTTGTACATAGACTCTGTCCGAATTGTGCATACAGCTGGCAGAGAGATGGTTCATAATGTGCGAATTACTCAACCAGGTAGGACCACTGTCTATGCCCACCATCTTGAGTGGTACTATTCCTGAGTGCCACTAGTCCGGCTATGTGCAAATTGCCAAGAGAACTACAGCCAAGTGATGCAGCATGCCAGTGTAGGAACTTGCTTATCCAATGCGGCAGCAACCAAAGAGGAGGCAACTCTACTGGTGATCCAGGTTTGATTCCAGCCCAGGTCTAGCAGCAGGCATGGAAGAACTTGATCTGAAGATTTTTATCAGTCCAGATGAGTGAAGCAATCCTGCCCAGGTTCAGCAGGAGGCGTGGAAGAGTCTGATCTGAACATTTTCATCAGTCCAGATGGTAGAAGAAATCCTGCCCAGATCCAAAGAGGTGATGCAGAATTTCAGCCTGCAAATAGAGTCTGGTAAAATGTACATTTTCCTCTTTGACTTTTATGTTTCTTGAATATGCCACCCTAGTGAAGCTGTCCATGGAACTGTTGCTCCTAACGAGACACTCCTGGATCTGGACTACAGTTAAGCAGGCCTTGTGTCTGTGCAAGAACAGTTTTCGACATGCTTCAGCCTAGGAGAGACTCTTCTTGTGTGACATGCCATGTGCACTCTGGACATTCTTTCCTTTAGGTTACCAGAACTTTGTAGGGACTCCTTCCACCCAAATGTATTGTAAATGTCTTTTTTTTTTATTTTATACTGTTTTTGTAGAAAACCTTTTAAAAATACTTTTTGGGATTGTGTAGTATCTTGCTTGGTGGGAGGTTTGGTCACTTGTTTTTTTTACAGGTTGTTTCATATGTGCAGGTTTTCTTTTACAGGTATGCCTGGGAGAAGAAACAAAGACAAGAAGAAGATGCTTAGAATGCATTAGAGTTCTCTTTAGACTGTTTTTGGAGAAATGTGTTCAACTGGTAGATGTTAACCATTTTTGCTTTTCAGGTTTGGAAAATGTAGTTCTGGGGTTTTGGGAAATAGATAGCAATCCAATATGTATGTTTCTAAAGCAGTCTACAGTTTAAAAGTCTGTGAAAAGTGTTTGGGGATAGTTTTTCACCCTGGTAGGTAGCACAGGTCAGATAGCTTTTCCCTAGAGGATTAGGGGGATAGACAGACTGGAGGGCTTAACTTGAGTACAAACCTTCATTGCTGTTCTGTCAGGACATGCTTCAGATAGTCTCTTGGAGCCACTGATAGTCCCAAGGTAGTTGTTAGGTGAAGCTGAGATGCTTCAGAGGGCCTCTGTTCTCTGGTGCAACCTGCCTGGGTTTCATCCTAGGTAGGAGTGAGCCTGGCTAACTCACTCTGTAGGGTGCCCAGTGGTTTGGAGGGCCTGCATTGCAGACCACAACACTTGCTGTGGACACCAAGGCTTGTCTGGTTGGTGGTGAGTGTAACCACACAGTCTCCTGGGGTTACTAGAATCCCATCAGGTTAGCCAGAGGAAAGGTATAGGGATCATTAGGAACTCTGTGTAGATGACATCATTGTTTACTCAGATAGGCTGAGCAGAGAATGGATTATGTTATTTAGAATTCTTGCAGCAGCATAAGCCACTTTGGAATCAGCAGCTCTGGGGAGGTTTAGAATGTTGAAATGGTAGTGCACTCAGTCTGTAGTAGAGTTAGTGTATTCAGCAGCAGAGTAAAGACGAGCTCTGAGTGTGGGGGTTCCTGATGGTCTCCTGGTAGGAGACTGGGTGAAGGACCTCTGGCAGTATTTCTCACCCTAGTTAGTGAGACATCTACAGTGCCATCTGAAGTGGTGGAAAACGTTGATTCCAGGACACCTGTGTGCCATTTTCCTGTGAGAAGAGAGAGTGGGACTGCAGTTCAGTGTGTCCAAGGGTCAATTCCCCTGATGACCCAAGGAAAGTCAGCTGCCCTAGAGGAGACAAAGAGTGTTTCCTGGTCTGAAAGCTATGGAGAGCTATGATGCAAGTGTGAATTTCAGTCAGATGTCTGTACAGAAAATGCAACAAAGCTGTAAGTACAGAGACATAGACTAAATGGAATGTGTTTTTTCTGGGCTGCTGTCTGCTGGTTGTATGTGCCACAACTAAGGCTAGAGTACACCAGGCAGAGCCACAGTCTCTCCACAGATATGTGCTGAATGTTTTTAATTTACTGTGGATGCCTCTAGCACCCTGTTGAGGGTGGAGGGTCAATTTTGTGTTACCACAGAGGGATGGCAGAGGCTGACTGGGGCTAAGGTGGGAGGAGCACCATTCGAAACTCCAGTCAGGGCTAACTGGTCTTGGAAGGGCACAAAGTTTAAGCCTGCAGATGTTAACTAAGCCCATCAAAGTCAGGAGATGTTTTGAGTGTGTGGCAACCCACCACATAAATAGACACTCATAGAGAAAAAATGCTCAGTGTACCCCTAGGAAAGAAGGGTGGATGGTGCCAGTGTTGGAAACAGTAAAATGTCTATATATGCTTGAACATAAGGGTGGGACAGTGTTCAAATTGCTGTGCTAACAGAAGAAAGTACAATTTGCTTTGTTTGTTCTGAGAAAATAGTGTCAGCACTCCTCACCTGTATAGTGACAAATTTGGGGATCACCCTGTTCTGCAATTATTTGTCAACTTATTGTCAGAATAAAGCCATACTTCACAATCCCATTTTCTGTTTGGACATTAGATCTCTGCTTCCTGAGTGATATGTTACTGGGTCCCCTGCTGATAGTTTTAGACCTAGCATATGCCTAGCACCAGTCCCCAGAACCTGGAATAAATATAAATGTGTTTTGTGCCCTAACCACCCAACCCCTTTAGACAGCTGAGCTAGCTATTCACCTCAGAACTAGGGGTGATGCCTTTTGTTTTGCCAACTGGTGGCCTGTTGTGTTGTATGTGGCACAAGTTAGAGGAGTCCCAGACTGCACCTGGCCAGGACATGGGTTACATATATTTTTACCCACTGTCATATCTGTAGTAAAATTAATGATGTCCCTACTGTCCTTCAGATAAGATCTTAATCCTTGTGCACAAGACTTTATATAACAATCAACAAATTGGGACAGGGGTTCAGTTAGTGAGCCTTGTCCCGAGATGATTGACCTTCCTGGCAGATTTATTAAAGTCTTGTGCACTTTGGGTAACAGATAAAAAGCTGGTCTTAATGGATACTTAGTTGTTAAAAATTCTAACTATTTCTTGGTTACATGTCATTCCTAAAATGACTTCAATAGTGAATAAATATATCCATCTTTTAAGTTTTATAGTAGGGTCACTTGCTAAAGGTCTATAAGTTTCTTTATCTGATAATTGCCTTGCTGCTTCTTTCACATAATCACAGGTGTTCATGATCATGATGCTGCCCGGCCCCCCATCAGCCAGCTTCAGTGTGATCATGTGATTACTACTCAAGTTCTTTAATGCTTTTCTCTCCATCTGTGATAAATTGTTAAACACTTTTTTTCTTTTATTGTTTTTATGATAATTTTCTAACTCAACCATACAGTCTTTATAGAAAACATTTACTGCTGGGTTCAATGGGGGTGGGGTGGTATGAAGGTGGAACATTTTCTTAAACCTGAATCTACTTGTGATTTATTTGTTCAGTTTCACTATAAGATTTAGTATGTTCTTCCACTAGCACCCCCCCCCCTTCTGTATTAGCATTTCTCTCAATTTGTTCTCCAGGATCTTTAACATGAAAAAAACAGCTCAGGTTTAACAATCTTATGAACTTATTTAAACCTATAAATGTTTCAAACTTATTAATACATGTTGATGGAACGTAGCTTAAACCTTTATTCAGTACTTCATTTTCAGCATTGCTTAAAACATAATCAGATCACATTGTCTGCTGGTTGATTTACTTGTAAAACAGTATTAGGAACATTAGCTTGAACATTTTCAAAGCACCCATTTGTGCTACTGTTAGTTGCACGTTCATACTCTAGTCCTATTACTGCCTTCTCTTTCAACCCCATTAGCCCCCACTTGTTCTTCATATAGAATCACTGTCTGACACAAAATCAAACAATAGATTTAATTTGATTAACAAATCACTATCACAAACATTTTCATCATCGGTTTCATAGTCCCAATATTCATTAGGTGCATCGAGAGGCCGGTGACTTTCCCTTGCCTGCTGATATGTAGGCTGACACAGCTGCTGAGTGCACTTTCAGTGTTAGTGGTCTTAGGCCTAATGGATTTAGGTGTACCAAATATTCAAAACTGTAGGCAAACCTGCCTATATTGGGATTATTCTTTTGGGGGCACACCAGTAATAAAACCTCTTCTGTTTTGTGAAGTATATCTTTCTGGTTGCTGGTTTTCTTGAAACTAGAACTTCCTCTGAGAGATTTAATGCAGAATATTATAGATCCTCAAGAATCATGCCCTCATGCATAGTGTTCTGAGGTTTGGGAATGCTATCCTGCCCTGAGCCATGATCAGAAGATTATGACTCAGTGGCAGGCTGATTGGAGGTTTGCTGGACAGGGTCAGCAGAACAGAATACCTGGTCTGTCTGACTCACTCTGAAACTATTAGGATCGTTGTTGTAGACTCCCTTCTGAGTTTCAGAACTTTTTGGATGTGTGGAAATGGTAGGAAGACATACAGGATCTTCCCAGTCCATTCCAAGATAAGGGCATCCTCTGGAACTATCCTTCTCACTGGTGGTCTGAAACAAAATTGTGGAAGCTGATTGTTTTTCCAAGAAGTGAACAGGTCTGTCTTGGGAGGTCCCCAGCTTCTGAACACTGTGGCCATAACGTGCCTGCTCAAGTTCCATTCATGATTTCCCTGACTGATTCTGCTTAAGGAATCTGCCAGGACATTGTCTTTGCCTGGCAAATGCACCACGTGAATGTCTGGTTCCAGGGTGTACACCAGATTCTAGACTCTCATTGCTTCTGTACACAGTTTTGAGGGTCGTGTACCTCTTTGCTTGTTTATGTAACATATTGGTGTGGTGTTGTCTGTCCTGATTTGGACAGTCTGACCATGTAGCTGGAAGGAGAAAAACTGCATTGCTAGCAGCACTGCCCTGAGCTCGAGGAGACTGATGCGTTTCAGCAGCTCCTGTGGGTTCCACATGCCACTCACTATGAGATCCCATAGATGGGTGCCAACTCCAACAGTGAGGCATCTTTGATAAGGATTCTTGGTGGTGATTGCTGAAGGAAGGGAATACCCTCTCTGGGGTTGCTTTGTTCCTTCCACCACTCTAATGAAAGCTTTTCATTGTAAGGTGTTTAGCTCGCACCTGTGAAGACCAATACTCAAACAGGTTCTAGTTGGGTCATCTGCAGTTTTATCAGAAATCCTAGAGACTCCAAAGTGCATTTTACAGTGAAAATATAAGTGAGGGATTGCAGGGGTTAGAACAGCTCTGCTTCACTTCGTTGCTTTCTCACCCAAAGAACTTGAGAAATGCACTCATATAACTGTGAGACCTCAATTATATGTACATATAAACATATACACAGAAATCATGCAAGGCATATGCCCAGAATGCAAGAGACAAATGTAAGTTTAACACATGGATTGTTGCGGGCTAAGTGCAAAATCCCCATCTACCTTCAATCATTAATATTATTGGATGATTTTGTTTTTTACTACTTTCCTAAACTAATAAAGACAAACTGCAAGGATTATTCCTGAATGATGGAATATATGCAAATATCATGTACTCATCAATGAATTTTCCTCACAAAACTTGTGTTAAACTTGCATGTATGTTTAGCATGCCTTGCAGATACATATCATTCTTGCATTTTCTTTTCTTGCAGTAAGTGTTTGTATTTTTTAACTGTAAGACACATTGTAAATTAAGGGAGCTAGGAGTCTGAGCTGTTGTTTTGCTTCACTGTCATAAGCATATTGTTCATATAGGCTTACTACAGACAAATTAAATAATTGCCACATTTTTGTACTAAACAGGTAGGACATTGACTATGGGTAAAAAAAGTGAAATATTTTATTAGAACAGCTCTGTTTTCTTTATTCGCAATGTACTTTTGATAGCCCCCCCTCCCAAAAAAAAACGTATTTAACTTCATCTGCTTTAACAAAAGAGATGGAAATGTATCGAGCTTAGCACTGGCGAGCATGGCAATTTATTGGGAGAGGGAAATGTAGTTATTCCATATGTACTTTTCTCCTGCTACGATGTCTCTCCCAACCCCTTTCCGTGAAGATAGCAGAGACAACACAAGTACAGCTGAACTGCATGCATAATGATACTGGCTCTGAAAAACAGAAGAGGGCCATCCAGTGATCACATGGCACAGTTTGCCTTCCCCAACAGCAGTTAAAGTACTTTTCCCATTAAGCTGGTTCCACTGTGACAGTAGGCAGTGCACTAGTATAGAAACATAGAAGTTGATGGCAGATAAGGACCGCAAGGCCCATCCAGTCTGCCCATTTCTTTTTCTACCTTATAAATGTGCCATCGGCCTTTGCTCTGTCAGTGGTCTATCTATTCATACTCATTTATATTGCTCCCTTATGCCTATCCCATGCCTGTTTGAAGCCCTGCACTGTATTCATAGCCACCACTTCTTGGGGTAGGCCATTCCATGCATCCACCACCCTTTCTGTGAAAAAGAATTTCCTCACATTCCCCCTTAATCAGACCCCCTCTAATCTCATGCTGTGTCCTCTTGTCCTGCTATTTTTCTTATATTTAAACATGTTAGACTCTTTCACCTTGTTAATGCCCTTAAGGTGTTTGAATGCCTCGATCAACTCACCTCTCTCCCTCCTTTTCTCAAGGGTATACATATTGAGCTCTGTTAATCTGTCCTCATATGTCTTCTGATGCAGTCCCTGCACCATTTTGGTTGCCCTTCTCTGGACTGCCTCAATTTGGTTAATGTCCTTGTGAAGGTGTGGCCTCCAATACTGCACGAGTACTCCAGATGGGGCCTAACCAGTGTCTTGTAAAGAGGATTATTACCTCCTCTCACGACTTGTGATACCCCTACTAATACACCCTAACACCCCCCTAGCCTTACCTACTGCTTTAGAGGTCTGCTTGGATGATTTCAGGTCATCAGTGATGATGATGCCCAAGTCTCTTTCTTCCTTTGTGACTGCTAGCAGCTCCTCTCCCAGCCTATAGGTGGCTTCAGAGTTTCTCTTCCCTATGTGCATTAAATCCCAGTTGCCACTCTTCTGACCATTTTGCTAGTTTATCCAGATCTCTTCTCATTCTGCCCACCCCATCTGGATCATCTACTCTGTTGCAGATCTTGGTGTCATCTGCAAACAGACAAGCCTTACCCTCTAGTCCATCTGCAAGGTCACTAATGAAGATGTTGAAGAGGACTGGCCCCAGGACTGATCCCAGAGGTACCCCACTTGTGACTTGCATCTCTTCTGACTGTATACCATTTACCACCACTCTCTGTTTTCTGCCCATCAACCAGTTTGCCACCCAGTTGACCAACTTCTGACCCACCCAAGCCTACCCAGCTTATTTATCAATCTTCTATGTGGAACAGTGTCAAAAGCTTTGTTGAAGTCAAGGTAGGCGACATCAACTGCTCCCCCTTGGTCCACCACTCTGGTTACCCAGTCAAAGAAATCTATGAGATTAGTTTGACAGGACCTTCCTTTGTAAACCCATGCTGTCTTGGATCCTGTGCCCCTATGGATTCCAGGTGTTGCACTATCCTTTCCTTAAGGGTGTCTCCATAATCTTGCCCACTAATGAGGTAAGACTGACTGGTCTGTAGTTCCCTGCCTCCTCCCTGCTACCACTCTTGTGGAGCGGGATTACATGAGCCCTTCTCCAGTCTTCTGGGACCTCTCCTGTGCTCAGAGACTCACTAAACAGTTCTGCTAATGGTTCTGCTAGTTCCACCTTTAGCTCCTTAAGTACCCTGGGATGTATGCCATCAGGTCCCATTGCCTTGTCCACCCTGAGCTTAGCAAGCTCTTGTAGGACCCTTTCTTTTGTGAAGGGAGTAGTGCTCACCTCCTTCCCCCCTGTGTCCATGGTGCTGAGCTGTGGACCCTGCCCTACCTTCTCTTCAGTAAATACTGAGCAAAAGTATCTATTTAGGATAGATGCTTTTACATGGTCCTCCTCCTCACATGCTCCCTTTTCTCCATTAAGCTTAGCAATACCCCCTCTGGACTTTCTCCTTTCACTAATGTATCTATAGAAAGTCTTGTCACCTTCATTTACTGTTCGAGCTAGTGTTTCCTCAGTTTGGGACTTTGCCTGCCTTACTGCCTTCCCTGTTTCCCTTAGGGCAGTTTGGTATGCCTCCCTATCTTCATCCCGCTGTGTTCCCTTATATTTCCTGAAGGCCAGCCTTTTGGCTCTGACCTTTCTGCTACTGTATTTGAGAACCAAAGTGGTTTCCTTCTTCTTTGCACTTCCTTTTCTGTCTAACACAATGGGATGTTGCTTCAAGTTTTGCATCCTAATGCTTGCCCACTTTGCCTGTACCCCCTCACCTGTGTTTCTTTTGCCAGGGCTAGCTTAACTCTGTTGGCCATCTTATCAAAGTCAGCTCCTCTGAAGTCCCATATTTTTGCCTTGGAATGGGATGATTTAGATGTAGTAGCCAAATTGAACCATACCATGTGATGGTCACTGGCCCCAGGTGACCTTCTACCTGGAGATCTGTGATCCCTTCCTGTTAGTCAGTACTAGATCTAGGATAGCCCTGTCTCTTGTGGGTTGTTGTACCAGTTGTTTGAGGCCCTCCCCCTGCAGAGAATCCACTATGTGTCTAGTTCTGGCAGATGTTTCTGTTGGTATTGACCAATCTGTATCCGGCATGTTGAAGTCTCCCATTATCAGAACGTCCCCTTTAGCTGTCATGTTTTGTATATCTTCTAACAATAATGTGTCTATGTCCTCCCCCTGGTCTGGGGGCCTGTAGACAACCCCAGTTCTTATGGCTGTCCCATTTCCTGTTTCAGGGTGACCCACAGTTCTTCTGGCTCCTTATGTGTATTCTGAATTTCTGTGGCTTTGATATTTTCATTTGACATACAGGGCCACCCCCCGCTCACCTCGGTCTCTTCTGAACAATACATAGCCAGGTACTGAAGTCTCCAAGTGTGGTTACTGGTAAACCACATCTCACTAATTGCTACTATGTCCAGTTTAGCCTCTGACATTATTGCCTGCAGGTCTGGGATCTTATTTCAGGCTGTGTGCATTTGGTACATGATTTTCCATTGGCCAGATTTCAGTGCGTTAGTTGTTGGGTGAGGTTTGGCATTACCCCAGTGCGTTGTATGGGGAGACAAACCTTTTTTCTTACCTGGTGATGCAAATGAACTGCAAACATGCTGGATCCCTGTTTGACCACTAGCTGAGGTGGAAGGGGTGTTCTTCCCATTTGACGTATGGGGTGCTGCACCCCTCTCCCCATTTGCTGGTTTAAATATTCTGCAAAGACATCAAACTTCTGCACCAATGCACTGACTCCCTCCTTAGTCAGATGCAGTCCATCAAATTTAAAGAACTTTCACTCCCAGAACTGTTGCCAGTTCCCTACAAATCTGTGTCCTTTTCCTGGACCAGCCCTTGAGCCACGTGTTTAGCTCCCCTATCTCCCCTTCTCTGACCTTGGTCCATCTGCTCCCCTCTCTCAGACTGGCAGGATCTCAGAGAAGGAGATGCCAGAGCGAAATGGATGATAGTTTTCACCCAGCCTGGTCAGGTGTTCCTTGGTCTCACAACTGACCCGGCTGGGCGAGATCATTAGTCCCTATGTGTACTAGGACATCAATGTTTTCTCCTGCTTTGTGAACAATTTTAGCAATGTGGTCAGTGTCTCTCCATGCTGATGTACCTGGGAGACATCTGACCATTACCCCTGGCTGGAGATGGGTATCAACTCCCCGAATCATGCAGTCTCCTATGATCAGAATTTTTTTGGATTCCCTTTTTGCTTTTTCTGTTTTGGTTCCTAATTTGGGTGAGTTTTGTTGTGCTAGCTCTTGTGCCACAGTGTCCTGCTCTGCAGTGTCTTCTGCCTCTTTGTTTGATTTCAGAGATAGAGGCAGATACCTGTTTGTAGTGTTTATATGGTTTTTGGAGGTAATATGTTGGAGAGCAGAGAGTGATGGGGCACCCGATTTGCCCCTCCTAACCACCTGCCAACCTCCTGGTCCAACTACCCTCTGCGGTTGAGGTTTTTCTGTTGGATGCTGGGGAAATGGTGGGTGGTTCTTATAATGTATTTCCTCTTGCATATGAAATTTGAGGCGTGCAATCTCTGCCCGTGCTGCCTGGAGCTGAGCCTTAAGATCTCCAATGGCCCAGCATGTAGGACAGTGTCCTAAATCCTGTAAGACTGTCCTTCTGAAAATTGTTCCACAGTACCTGCAGTTAATGATATCCATTCCAGATAAGTTGCTGGAATAATACACAGACCCCATATGTCTTTTGCTTTGTTGGTAGTTTCACCACAAAACGGTAGAAAAAGAACATAATTTGGATTTATAACATGTCTTTTGTACACAGTGCATCCCAAAGTGTTTTAGAAGCAATATATTAGACATAAGTAATGTAGTGAATGTGTGTGGGGATGTAAGGCAACATCTTAATAGCAAGAACATCACACATGCTATGTACAACTTCCAAACATATTTATTTAGAGAGGGACTTAGATATGCTCCGATGATTCCCTGTATCATCATTCAGATTCCTTGGATAGTGGCAAGTTTGACCCAGATTTGTTTACTTCAGTGCATATAACGAGGTATTCGGGTGATAATCTAGTAATATTATATGAATTATATGGAAATGTGCCCACTGCCAATGTACCCACCAGGACAAAGCTTCAAGAGCTAGCCACAGATAGTGATCCAGACTAAATAATGCAGGATCGTAGCATCTCTAAATGGAATGTTAGCCACAAAACCAGGACTACATCTACTGTCTTCAATAGGGATTTTTAATTTCACTGGAATTATTATTTTTTTTTTTTATTATTATTTTTACTGGTATTATAGCATTTGCCAGAAAAAAGGAATTGTGTTTAAATAAACCAGGTGGATCCTCAGATTTAATACAGGATTTTGACAAAATGCCATTTTCTTTTTTTGAAATTGTATTTTATCCTCCTCCTCTGCCTCCTCCGACCCTTCGGCGTTGTCCCTCAGACATCCCACTACCCGCGACCCAGCTCACACAATCCACGGGCCCCCATGGAGCTGTGGTTTACCCCCCGGGAGGGCAGTGGAGCCATCCCTATGTTTACAGTTTCGTCGGCCCCATGGACTTGCTGAGTGGGCGCGGGCAAATGCGAGGCACGTCCCAGGACCCCTTCCTCCCGGACAAGGCAGGCTCCATTTTCCTGTTTTCTCCCTCCCTTTGCAGATGCAATCCCTGGCGTCATGATGCGTGCGTCGGCGCGTCTGCTCTGCTATTGGTGGCCGTCCGACCAATCCCTGAAAGGGCATGCGCTTCCTCGAGCCTCCGCTTGGGGTCGCAGAAGGGCCGGAATGTGGCCGAATCCCCTCCCCGGAGTAGGCGAGCTGTCGTCGGACGCTCAAGCCTGACTCCCCCCGGCCGACCCACCGGCTACCCGAGTCCACTCCCGACAAAATGCCATTTTCATTGCTGCTCTGTTCCTGATGTTACAGGCCCCAAAATACTTTCATGATGTCATTTTACTACTTAGTCTGTGGTTATTCCAGCTCCTGCCCTTTACAAAAAATCTTTTTTTTAAAAATGAGATGTGAAATGATGGTGACATAATTACTTTTTATATACTAAGATGTTCAATGTATGGTCCCGTCTTTAGCAGGAGGAAGCCTGTGCTAAGACTAAAATTACATCATGCGGTTTCTCACCATATGCTGTGATTCTGAAAACCAAGGGTAGAGATAGCAGTGACAAAAGCACAATTTAGTGTCACACTTCAACATTACTTTTTCTAAATATAGAATATTTTGATATAAATGCACCCCAGAAGTGGAAATAAAACACAATACATTTTTCTGTGCCAGTAATATTTAATATCTCATCCAAATGGCAGGACCTCCTCTGACATGACAGCTCTCCCGGTTGATGAAATGCTGTTTCAGTATAGGGAATGATAACTGTTCCCTTCTTTGTTGGTACTCAGAATTGATACCTCATTATCAGGCACATTCTATGTTTTGTTACCTTTCATGATGTCTAGTTCATCATAGTACCCTGAGCAAATAACCCATCCTTCTCCCCTATTTACCTATATCTAATATTTATTACTTTCCTCTTATTGCTGGGTTTGGGTAAATGTTTGAAAATGGTGTCAGATCTTTAAACAATTATCAAATTTATGTTCCCTTTGGTAATGTATTCTTTCCATATTGGTACAATCTACAAAAATATTCATACATTCTTTATAACTAAGAGGCATGTTATCTTTCCAGTGCAATACAGTATAATTATTTTTCTTGCCACTACTAATGTCAGTGATAGGACTAATTCCATAACTTCATTAAGGGCTAGCGTAGAAATGTCTCCCAATTAGAGAACTCTGTGATCAAATGGGATATTTTTTCAATATGGTCTTAGAAGCTTATCTCTAACAGAATCCTAATATGCTTTTATTGAACTACACATAATGAACATGTTTAGCCTTATGCCTGTTTCAGTATTACATCACCGATACATTTCCAACATTGCGGAGTCAAATTTTGTCTATCTGCTTGGTATAAAATATAGTCTGTGTGTGATATTGATCTATTTTGCTTTAATTTGCCATTTTTATGTTTGTTTGTATGCATGTACAAGAAACATAGTGCCTCCATACGAGTTTTTGTAAGTGTGCCACCCCCACATCCAATGCCCTGCTCCTTGTTGCAGGCACTGCCACACCGCACCAATGAATGTCCGAGCTGTCTATGACAGTCCTTCAGATGCAGTGGCGTACAGTTCTGAGGAAAACACCACTTCAATCAGCAGTGGTAACATGTAGGCAATTTGTATACTGCTGTTGGCAGTATGCAAATTGCCTACACGTCGGCACTGGATCTGAACTGTCATAGACAGTTTGTTACTGAAATCAGATCCAGTCCCACCCTCATGAACACCAAGGTAGCAGGCTGGGAGCCCATCCTAGCATGCTCATGCACTCTCCTCCACCCCCGCACACTGTATACCCAATGGGGGTGCCCAATCCTTGTTGGCTCTACTGTCCCCCCAAAGCAAACTTCCAGGTGCCACACTGGGAGCCCACCCCAGTGTGGCAAATGTCTGTGGCTCCCCCATTGGCTCCACTGAGTCCCATGTCATTATGTGCTCCTCCCCTGCACACTGTATGGCCAACAGGGGTGCCCAATCCCCCGTTGGCTCCACTGCCCCCTAAACTAACTCCAGGTGCCATGCTGGGAGCCCACCCCAGTGTGGCAAAAGTCCAGTGTCATCTTTTTTAAAAAAAAACTGAAAAACTGTAACAAAAGAAAACGGTCCCTCGTTGACTCTCTTGCCCCTCCTCACACAACCCTCACCCACCCTCTGTGTACCCCACCTCCCCACACACCCTCACCCCATACTTACCTCCAGAGGCTGGTGCGATGATCTTCGGTGGACTGGGAACACGTCTGCACTCTTCAAAGCTGACCGCGAACTGAAGAAATGCCGGTAAGCTGTATAATGACATAAATGTTTTTTTCAATTTTGGTGCATACTGTATCTCAGCCATTTTAGGGAATTTGCTCACCAAATTTTCAACATGGGGTTCTTCGGACCCCAACTCATGAATTCAGCCACTGTTATTTTGTTATTCAGTCCCAAAAGGTTATTTTGCAGTCATTACATGGAACCACCTTTCAGGACTGAGTAATGAAATGACAGTGTTGCAGTTCATGAGGTAGGCCCCCCAAAACCCTATGTTGAAAATTTGGTGAAAAAATTCCCCAAAATGACTGTTTTATGAGCGTGCATTGCGTAGTTCCTATGCACGCTCGTAACTTCAAGAATTTTTACTGTTTTCACTCCAGATTTTTAACATTGCCATTTTACCACACCTCCTTATGAGCAGTACAGCTGTCATTTTCCACATCTTGCCCAAAATGTGTTTTCGTGCATGTAATGCACAGTGGCGCAGTTGGTGTGCGAAATAAATGTTTAGGACAGATTAAGACAAGCATTTGTCAATGCCGAATGTTTGCTTGCTGACATTGGCCGTGGTAGTGTAGAAGTTACAGAGCTGCGTAATAGGAATGGCAGTGAAGTATTGAACTGAAGCCAACCCCACCACCACCCTGCAGAGAGTGACAGGCATTGGGGTGTGCCTTTGGGTCGTCAGGCATAACGGCCACATCATTTCACCACACCCCACCCTGCAGACACTGACAAGTGTCACGGTGTTCCTTGGGGTCTTTGGCCCTTATGCGCACCCCATTCCATTAGGAAATACAGTGAGATGGGTGTGATATAGGAGAATGGGGTAAACTTTGGGGCCAAAGAGTCTAAGGCATACCTCGATGCCTCTCACTGGCTGCAGGGTGTGGAATGGTATGAACATTACAGGCAAGAATCCCAAGTCACACCCCTGATGCCTGTCACTCTCTACAGGGTTGGGCATTATGGTTGGAAACCCTAATACCTCAGGCATTCATTGGTATTTTCACTCCAAATTTTAAACATGTTTTTTTTGTAACCCCACCTCATGAACAGGGGGAATATCAGTTTCTTAGCCGAAAGCTGCTTATGCACAGCGACTCTGGCATTTAGCACTACAGGTGCAAAACATTCGAACAGGATGTAAAAATGACAGCTGTACTGTTCATGGGGAGGTGTAAAAAATGGCAATGTTGCAAATCTGCAGTAAAAATATAAAATAAATGGTGAAGTCACGAGCATACATAGAAACTGTGCAACGCACACCCGTAATATAATTAGGTTGGGGATTTTTTACAGCAGATTGTCAGCTCAGGCATTTTGGTGCCTCCGATCATGAACAGTGTCACTGTGATTTTCTTTATCTGTCCCAAACAATGATTTCCCACAGCGACCACGCATCTCTGCGCTGAAAGTGTGAAAACACACTTCGGCCATGTTATGAAAAATGACAGCTGTACTGTTCATAAGGAAGTGTGGAAAAATGCCACTGGTGAAAATCTGGACTGAAAATATTACAAAGTCATGGACTTATGAGGGTGCGTGGAAACTGCGCAATGCTCATTCATAACACAGTCATTTTATGGACTTTTGTCACCAAATTTTCAACATAGCCATTTTAAGACCTCTGCTCATGAACAGTGTAACTGTGATTTTCTTAATCTGTCCCAAGCATTGCTTTCGCACACCAACAGCACCATTGTCGCTGTGTGTCTTGAAAACACATTTCTAGGCGACATATGAAAAATGGCAGCTGTACTGTTCATAAGGAAGTGTAATAAAATGGCAATGTTGAAAATCTGGAATGAAAATATCAAATTCACAAACTTACGAGCATGCATAGGAACTGCGCAACACACGCTCGTAAAACAGTCATTTTTAGGAATTTTTTCACCAAATTTTCAACATAGCCATTTTAAGACCTCTGCTCATGAACAGTGTCACTGTGATTTTCTTAATGTGTCCTATACATTGATTTCGCACATCGACTGCGCCATTGTGCGCTACATGGGCGGAAACACATTTTGGGCAAGATGTGAAAAATGACAGCTGTACTGCTCATAAGGAGGTGTGGTAAAATGGCAATGTTGAAAATCTGGAGTGAAAATATTGAAAATTCGCGAACTTACAAGCATGCGTAGGAACTGCGCAATGCACGCTCGTAAAACAGTCATTTTTAGGAATTGTTTCACCAAATTTTCAACATAGCCATTTGAAGACCTCTGCTCATGAACAGTGTCACTGTGATTTTCTTAATTTGTCCTGTACATTGATTTCGCACACCGACTGCGCCATTGTGCGCTACATGGGTGGAAACAAGTTTTGGGTGGGATGTGAAAAATGACAGCTATACTACTCATAAGAAGGTGTGGTAAAATGGCAATGTTGAAAATCTGGAGTGAAAATATTGAAAATTCGCTAACTTACGAGCGTGCATAGGAACTGTACAACGCACGCTAGTAAAACAGTCATTTTCTGGAATTTTTTCACCAAATTTTCAACATAGCCATTTTAAGACCTCTGCTCATGAACAGTGTCACTGTGATTTTCTTAATTTGTCCTGTACATTGATTTTGCAGACCGACTGCGCCATTGTGTGCTACATGGGCTGAAACATGTTTTGGGTGAGATGTGAAAAATGACAGCTGTACTACTCATAAGAAGGTGTGGTAAAATGGCAATGTTGAAAATCTGGAGTGAAAATATTGAAAATTCGCGAACTTATGAGCCTGCGTAGGAACTGTGCACAGCACGCTTGTAAAACAGTCATTTTTTGGAATTTTTCCACTAAATTTTCAAAATAGGCTTCTTGAGAGCCCACCTTATGAACGCTGGCAGTGTCATTTCATTAATCAGGCCCGAAAGGTGATTTTGCGCAGTGACTGCGAAATCACCCTTGAGGCCCGAATAACGCCATGAAGGTGACATCATTCATGAGAAGGGGTCCCAAAAACCTCATGTTGAAAATTTGGTGCAAAAATTCCAAAAAATGCCTGAGATATGCAACAAAGTTGAAAAAACCCTATCTATCCCATTATACAGCTTACCGGCATTTCCTCGGTTCGTGGTCGGCTTTGAAGAGTGCAGCCGTGTTCCCGGTCCACTGAAGATCGTTGCGCCGAACTTCGGAGGTAAGTATGGGTGAGGGTGTGGGGAGGTAGGGCGCACAGTGGTGGAGTGCGGGTTGTGGGGGGCAGGAAGACTGCGTGGGACCGTTACAGGTTTTTTTTTTTTTAACATGATTTATTGGACGCTTGGCTACACTGGGGTGGGCTCTCAGCGTGCACAAGGATGGCTAGTTGGGGGCATGGAGCCAATGGGGATTGGCACCCGTCAGCTCATAGCATCAGTTGCCATGCTGGGGTGGGCTCCCAGCGTGGCACCCTGTACTCTGGGGGGACAGTGGAGCCGGCGGGGATTGGGCACCCCGTCGGCTATACCAGTGAGTTGCCACGCTGGGGTGGGCACCCAGCATGGCATTTGGAATGCTTTGGGGAGGAGCGGCGCCAGCCGCCGACGTGATTGGGCAATTCTGCCGGCCAGAGTGTGTACGCTGGGGAGCACGCAGTACGCGTAATGTGTATGTATGTGTGTGTGTGTGTGTGTAGGGGAGCTGCGCAAAGCAGGCAATATCTGATCGCTGCTCACTGAAGTATAGCTCTCCCTTTCAATCAACTGTACGCCACTGCATTTTGGAGCTGTCATAGACAGCTCCAGCATGCATTGGCGGACTGGGGCCGCACCTGCCAACACACTGACTGAATTGGAAGAGGGGGTGACACACCTCCGAAAACTCGGATGATGGCACTATGTTTCTTGCACATGTGTGCAAGCAGACATAAAAATGACAGTGACACTGCTCATGAGCAGGGGTCTTAAAATGCTATTTTGAAAATTTGGTGACAAAAGTCCAGAAAATGACTGTGTTACAAGTGTGCATTGTGCACTTTCCATGCACCCTGGTAAGTTCACAAATCTGTAATAATTTCAGTCCAGATTTTCAATACTGGCATTTTCCCACACCTCCTTATGAACAGTACAGCTGTCATTTTTCACACCCTGGCCAAAATGTGTTTTTATACTTTCGGTGCAGAAATGCACGGTCGCCGTGGGAAATCAGTGTTCGGGACAGATTAAGAAAATCACAGTGACACTGTTCATGACCAGAGGTCGCAAAATGCCTGTGTTGACAATCTGCTGTAAAAAAATCCCCATGAACAGTACATCTGTCAGTTTTTACATCCTTTTCGAAATGTGTTTTCGCACCTCTGGTGCCAAATGGCGTAGTCGTTGTGCAAAATCGGCTTTTGGCTAATGAACTGATATTGCCACTGTTCATGAGGTGGGGTCACAAAAAAAACATGTTGAAAATTGGAGTGAAAATACCAACAAAAGCCCAAGGTGTTAGAGTTTCCAGCCATAATGCCCCACCCTGTAGAGACTGACAGGCATCAGGGGTGTGACTTGGGATTGTTGCCTGTAATGCTCATGTCATTCCAACCCTACCCACCCCCTGCAGCCAGTGACAGGCATCAAGGTATGCCTTGGACTCTTCGGCCTGAAAGTTCACCCCATTATCCTGTACTGCACCCATCTCACCATATTTCCTTATGGAATGGGGTGATGGTAAGAGCCAAAGACCTCATAGCACACCGTGACACTTGTCGGTGTCTGCAGGGTGGGGTGTGGTGAAATGGCGTGGGTGTTATGGCCGATGACTCAAAGACACACCCCAATGTCTGTCAATCACTGCAAGGTGGTGGTGGGGTTGGCTTCAGTTCAGTACTTCGCTGCTATTCCTATTATGCATCTCTCTTAACTCCTACACTACCAATGCCAATGCCAGCAAGCAAACATTTGGCATTGACAAATGCTTGTTTAGGTTGTATCTGGTGTTGCTAGTATGTCATCCCATTTTTCCTGTCTAAAATCTTCTTGGTATGTTTCTGCCAAGAAACTGTGAGTTGCATCAAATTTAATCTTGTGGCATTATATATTTGACAGAAGCTTGCTTTTGGCTGATAAACTAATGACAAATACTCTAGGTCAAATGCTGGTGGTAATTTACTATCCTAGGTATATTTTCTGAGAAAATCTTTAACCTGCAAGAAGCCTAGACAGCTCCCTGCTGGGAGCTTACATTCTCTCTGAAGTACTTTGAATGACATCAATACATTATTCTGGCAGTATTACCCTAATAATTGTTATCCTTAAATGATGTTATAAACAGAGCACTGTAGTATATTGGTGAAAAATGTAAATGTTATTTTTCATTTCCAATATCATTTGAGCTTCCTTCCATATTCTGTATGTTGTTTAGTTGTTTTTAAGCTCTTTTTACATAACAGTTCTTCTCCCAAATTAACAAACCTTTGACCAAGCTGGTAAAAGGTACAGATAATTCTTCTATATTATCCACCTAAAAGATTGAATGCAGTGTTCACAGGGCAGAACCAAGTAAAGGATTTTTTTCCTGAGCTACAATATAATACAGTCTCAGATTAGTAAGAGCTACCCCTCCTTTATTCAGAACAGGTTATTTTTTGTCCAAACAGGCACTATGATGTTTTCCTTTCCAAAGAAGGTATCTAATTTTTTATGTTGATTGCACGCATGCGCAAGAAACATGTTGCGGCAGCTTGCTGCAGAAGCAGGTAGTGGAGGTGCGGTACTGTTGTGGCCAATGCCTCCACTGCCTTTTGAGGTTTGGCCCGCTTTCCCCAATGGGGTGGCATGCTGCTGCTGACACTAGTTCAGCAAGCATGCAACCGCCTTGAAATGTTTTAGCTGCTGCAATCAGGGTCCGCCTCGTCATTGCAGCATCAGCCATTTCACTGCAATAAGGGAGCGACCCGTCATTGCAGGGTGGTACCTTGCATGCCCCCAACCCAGTTTGCTGATGGGGACCCAGTCCCTGTTGGCATAATGTCCCCACCCCCAAGTTTCTGTTGTATGATAAGGGGGTGCCCAATCCCCCTCGGCATCATGCCCCCTGTCTTTCTTTGATAACGGTGAACCCAATCCCCATCAGCTTCAGTCCACCCCTTCCCAGTTGAATTTTTCAATGGGGAGCCCACTCTCCATTGTCATAATGTCTCCCACCACCAATATGTTGTCTGCCGAGGGGGTGCCCAATCCCCCTTGGCTCCCCCCCTCAGTATGTGCCGACAGGGGTGCCCAATCCCCCGCCGGCTATAGCACCCCCTCCCAAAACCACTCAGGTGGCAAGCTGGGGCCCACTCCAGTGTGCCAATTCCTCCTGAAAAAAACAAACAGTTCCCAATGTTTTTTTTGTTTGATTTTACCCTGTAAACCAGAAAATGGTCCCTCATTGAGTCCGTGGCCCCGGCCCCAACCGCACCCACCCTCTGTGCACCCTGCCCCCCACCCCTCACCCCATACTTACCTCCGGAGCCCAACGCGGCGATCTTCAGTGGACTGGGAACACGTCTGCACTCTTCAAAGCCGACCACAAACTGAAGAAATGCCGGTAAGCTGTATGATGGCATAAATAGGGTTTTTACAACTCTGGTGCATATCTCAAGCATTTTAGAGAATTTTGTCACCAAATTTTCAACATGGGGTTATTGGGACCCCTCCTCATGAATTCAGCCACTGTCATGGTGTTATTCAGTCCCGAAAGGTGATTTTGCAGTCACTGCACGGAATCACCTTTTGGGACTGATTAACGAAACAACAGTGCCAGTGTTCATGAGGTGGGCTCTCAAAAAGCCTATGTTGCAAATTTGGTGGAAAAAAATCCCAAAAAATAATTGTTTTATGAGCGTGCATTGCGCAGTTCCTATGCACGCTCGTAACTTCGCTAATTTGCAATATTTTCACTCCAGATTTTCAACAGTGGCATTTTCTGCACCTCCTTATGAACAGTATAGCTGTCATTTTTCACATCCTGGCCAAAATGTGTTTTCACAGTTCCGGCACAGAATAGCACAGTCGCTGTGGGAAATCAGTGTTTGGGACACATTAAGAAAATTACAGTGACACTGCTCATGAGCAGAGGTCCTAAAATGCCTATGTTGAAAATGTTGTGATGAAAGTCCATAAAATGACTGTGTTACAAGCTTGCATTGTGCAGTTTACATGCACCCTTGTAACTTCGCAAATTTGTATTATTTTCATGCCAGATTTTCAACACTGGCATTTTTTCACATCTCCTTATGAACAGTACAGCTGTCATTTTCACATCCTGGCCGAAATGTGTTTTTGCACTTCCGGTGCAGAATAGCGCAGTCGCTTTGGGAAATCAGTGTTTGGGACAGATTAAGATCGAGCGAGTGAGAGAGGGGAAGTGAGCAAGCTCAGCTGAGCTCTCTTGGGACTGCTGCAGATTTCTTTGTCGGCAGAAAAAGGCACCAACACAGGCAAGAGCCCAGTACAAAAGGGCAGCCTGCAATGCTAGGAGAAACAGAACAAGCAAGTGAGGGAGGGGGAGTGAGCGAGCTCAACGGCGCTCTGTCGGGACTGCTGCAGATTTCTTTGAGGGAAGAAAAAGGCATCAATGCAGGCAGGGGCCCAGTACAAATGGGCAGCCTGCAGCAGTGGGAGAAACAGTATCAGTGAGTGAGAGAGGGGGAGTGAGTGAGCTCAACGGAGCTCTATAGGGACTGCTGCAGATTTCTTTGTGGACAGAAAAAGGCGCGAACACAGGCAACAGTCCAGTATAAAAGGGCAGCCTGTAGCGCTGGAAGAAACAGAATGAGTGAGTGAGAGAGGGGGAGTGAGCGAGCTCAAGGGAGCTCTGTCGGGTCCGGACACAAGCTAGGGGTTGGAAGGGGAGGGATAGGATTGAGCATCCAGATGACTGCTCTCCTGTCCTGGGGTGAGATCCAAGGACCCACCACCATGTAGCGGCCCCTGGTGATGACTGGGGGCACTATTAGAGCAGTGTAGTAAAGGGGGCGGAGTGTGGCGGATGTTGGCATGCTGTGCCTAAGCATTATTGCATGCCTGCACTCCGCAAAGGGGAGAAAAGTGGAAAATGGGCTACGGTCGCAGCATGAGCTTCTGAACCCCGCTGCCCACCCTGAATGGTGCCTCCTCAACTGGATTGTGCTCCAGTGGGTCAAGCTGGGAAGCTCCTCACCACCCCGCCATGGAGGGTAATCCATGGAGGTGAACAGGTCAGCCTGATGTTGGGCCCAGGGCTAGGGGGGTTGGTCAGGATGACCAAGCTGACCATAGCCCAGGGAGAAAATATGTACAAAAAATAGCAGGATTAGAGGGGTATATCTCTACTAAAGTGTATTTAAACTAGTGGGGGGGGGGGGCCAAAAGACTGAGGTTGGTAGAAAGGTCTGGACAGGGGAGCCTAATGAGCTCATCACCCTAGATATAGGTAAAGGCGGAGGTGTAGTAACCCTGGAAGGGGACAGGCAGAGTGGTCTGATTGTAATACAGAAGGCACCACCACCCAGTAGAAAATAGGCAATGGTTCATCCAGTCTGCCTGTAGTTACCTAACAAACCCTGGAACCTATTGTCCATAAAGGGTACTAGCTCTCACTATCAACCCCCCCGTTCCTCTCCCTACTACTACTACCACCCTGAGTAATTGCAATATACTTTACTCTGTCCCAGCCATGCTTGACACCATTCATGGTTTTGTCACCTTCCACATCAGCTGACAGACTATTCTACAGTTCCACAACCTTTTCTGTAAAACAAAACTTTCTCATATCCCTCTTGAACATCCCTCCTGTCAGTTTCCACTCATGCCCCACATCCTTGAACTGTTTCTCATGCTGAATAGCTACTTTCAGTTCACCTTTTGTATTGCTGTCAGGAGCTTGAAGGTCTTTATCATATCACCCCTCTCTCGTCTGGTCTTAGTAACGAGTACATGTTCCGTCGCTTGAACTGATTCTTATAAAATCTGACCTGCTGACCCAGAATTATCCTTGTCACTCTTTGTTGCAAATCTCTAGGAGACAACCACAGAACTGGGCACAGCACTCCAGGTGCGACCACACCAACGATTTATAGAGGTAGTAAAACTACTTTTCTTCTATCGTCAGTACTCCTTCCAATACATCTCAGAATCCTATTTGCCTTACTATAGGTCTTATTGCATTGGTTTGATTAAAGGAGCCACTAATGATGACTCTTAGGTCTCTCTCTCCTCAGCCATAGTACTCAACTTTAGTCCTCCCATCTAGTACTCTGTCCTAGGGTTCTTGTTCCCTAGGTGCATCACCTTACACTGTTTGACATTGAATTTCACCTGCCAGACCCCGTCCACCTCTGTAGTCTTTGCAGGTCACTATGCATCTGCTTAATTCCTGTACCTCTACCTACCCTCCCATAAAGCTTAGTGTCATCTGTGAAGAGACACAGCTTGCCCCAGATTCTTTCAACAAGGTTACTGGGAAACATATTGAAGAGGACAGGACCCAGTAAGGATTCCTGTGGCATCACACTAGTGACCTCCTTCTCTTCTGATTTGACACCATTAATTGCACATTTCTGGTGCCTCTCCTTCAACCAGTTTGCTCCAATGGGGGTGGAAACCTGGCACATGACATCTTTCTACTTAATTATTTTGCAAGATTCTTTGCTTTTGCAATTTCTAGCATGGATTTTAGTGACTTTCACCATAAACAATGTGCACAGTATGATGCCTCCTCAAAAAAGTATGCAAAACAAAATTGCCACAAAAACACATGTAAAAGAGCAAAAGAAAAAATATGCAAAATAGTGCATGGTGCTGATGTAGTACACAAAACTACATCTGCACCCAAAAATTTTTTTAAATGGCACTGGCACAAAAAGGACGCAGAATACTAGCAGAAAGACGATGTAAACCACACAGGCACAAAACAGTTCACTAAATTGTGTTGTAAAAGCACATTATTTATTTATTTATTTATTTATTTATTTATTTATTTTCCAGCCCCCCAATCTCCAGCAGGGGCTTGAGCTCCTGCTCCCACCATCTCCCCATGCCCAGGCTTACCCCTCTGGGCAGGGCTGCGGAGCAGGCGCCCCATCCCCAAGGACCATGGTAGCTTGCCCTGGCTTACCCCCATGGTGGGGCCACGGGAATGGGGACACCTGGTGGGTGCAGTAGGCAGTGGTGGTGGCAGTGCAGAGCTTCTTGCTTTGGGGCTGGCATTTTTGTGTACTGTATCGGGGCATGGACGTGCAATGATGGCCAGCATCTGCCCTGCCCCTTCGCCGATACAACTCTGGCACTGCAGCTCCACCAGCCTATGCAAGGGGTCTGTAGTGTGCTGGACACAAAACCCCCTGCCCCCGGAGAAGGAGAGCAGTCCCCGGGACATTCAATCCTTCTCCCCGGTTGTCCCTCCGACATGCCAGGTCCGTTCCCAAACCCGGGTCGTCGGCATCGCAGATGGATGCTCTGCCTCCGCACTGATGGGCCCTCATCAAAGCACATTATGCAAAGCAACTGAACCACAAAAAATATTTGGAAACTGGTGGCACTGGCAACATACAACATTTCTCACAGTGTTGCAATATAGTTCATTGAATAGTAACTTAGTGCTGCTGCCTGAAAGTACCATCATCAGCACAAGTTACTAAAACAGACACTAAGAGCTGTAGGGATCAGGAACTCTTCATTGGGAATTGCTGGCAACATTGTATTTGACATCCTTTATCTGTGATACCAATTCCTGTGCCAGTAATTTAGAATCACTGGATGCTTGCACCTCTAAGGGGGAGGGACTAAATGTGCTATATTTCTGACCCAAAAAGAGTTCCAGATTTGGCCAATAGGTTAGAAAAATAGATTTTCCATTGGCAACAATATTTCTTTGTACATGGGCATTCCCCTTTGAGATGGGCAGCAGTATCCCTTTAGATAGTGTATTAACACAAAAGACAGCACTCTGACGTCTCTCTGCCAAAATATATACTTTATTTTAAATAAAAGGCACAAGTGCTAAAGGCCAAATCAAGCAATGTACCAAAAGGGACAAAAGCTAATAGTCCAAGCACTTGAGGCATACTGACTCTTCATCACCCCCGATGAAGTGGATAGGTATGGACTCAAGTGCCAGGACTTAGCTTTTTGTCCTTTTGACATGTTGCTTGTTTCACACTTTAGCACTTGTGCACTTTAGTTTAAAATAAAGTTTATTTTGGCAGCTCAAATTCAGAATGCAGTCTTTTGTGTTAATATTGTTTCCTCTGCTATACTGCTGCACTTGCCGATGAGTATGTACGTTTTCAGAGCCTGTATGTTCCCTTTAGAGTACAGTACTGTACCAAGCAAAAGGAAATACAACAGTACATAGAGCAAGCTCGTCAAATCTTGTCCTCGGACTAATCAAGGTTACAGGCTTATACTGACCTAGAGTGGATAATGTGTTGAAAAATAGCTGCATACTAAAACTATACCAAATGAAGACAGGTGGCATCCCCCTGTAGGTATGCATGGGAAATTTAGTCCTTCTGTTCCTCTTCAAAGTTAGCATTACTCACTGTGTTTTGAAACTTTTTGTTCCTGATTCTGTTACTGAAAAGGCATTTGGGTGTTTTCCATTCCAATCTCCAGCTAATCTCACTTACAATGAAAATGACTAGGAATGTGTTTTTAGTTTCAAATACCATGTAAGAAATGTTTTACTACCTTTGTACTTTGAGTTTTGCTTCCCATCAAAGTTTCATGGCGGGGTTACCATATAAAATATGACATGCTAACTAGCTATTTCTCGTGTACAGTATGCAAAGACTGCTTACACCGGTAGACCATTTGTGTGTTTGCACTTGAGTATAAATATTTACTGAAAAGTACTTATGCTGAGCTAACATTAATTAGACCAATGCATGTCTCCTTCCTACTCTTTTCCTGCCATGTTCTCCCACATTTTAAGAAGTAATGTAGCCTAGTGGTTGCAGCACAGATCTCTGAATGTGAACCTGGAGACACAAATTTGCATCAAGCAGGTTGTGCATCTTGTGGAATAACTGTAGACCTCAGATGCATCGTGAAGCACAAGACATTGCTGATTGCTTTCATTCCCCAGAGAAGTGTTACTATCCCAAAGAATGCACACATTGGAGTGTCTTGTTGCAATTATAAAATGGGTCCAAATTTTACAAACAGTAAAGTACAAATTTTGGAATAAAACAGTTTTTATTGCACTTTTAAAAGCTATCTATACATCACAGAGAAAGTAGCTGCTCCATCATTCTTTAAGTTGAATTCACCCAGAAGATTTATCTACTGTATATCTATATTTATATCTATATCTGTATCTGTATCTATATCTATATCTATATGTATAATCTATTATCTAAATCTGTATCTATGATCTATATCTAAATCTGTATCTATATACCATAGAATATAGCCATTCAAAATTCTGTTCAGTTCCTCTGGTGGAATGTCCCCCCACCCATATACACACACACACACACACACACACACACGTATACGCACACACATTTATAGACACACAACAGAAGACCTCATATGGATCTGATGCTACACTTTTATCAATAGTAGGATACACTGCAGAGATTTTCCTAGGAAGATGGCAAAGATAGGAGGATGACCATTCTTGATCACCAAAGAAAGCCCAGACATTAAAGAGATCCAGCAAGATTAGGTCCTGCACCATATCAGTCAGTGCCTTACCTACATAGGATCCCAATAATGTTTGACTATCCACTAATCTTGCAGGTATAAAAAAATTACATCCCTCGTAAATTTGTATTTACTGGGTCCCAGGGATTTCCCTGTTGTTTGCAGGTACACACGCTCTGCCCCCACACTCACTAGCAGGATGACAAATGCCAGTGAGATCGTGGGGGTGCGCTCCATTATAAGCAATGGGTGACAGCTTTTACATGTTTTTTAAACAATATAATGGCCATTTGGCAATGAAACGGGGGCACCGGTTGACTAACAAGGCCCTTGTTAGTCGACCAGTGCCTACATTTTGTTGCCAAGTAGCCATTATATTGTTTAAAAAAATATGTAAAAGTTGCTGCCCATTGCTTATAATGGAGCACGAACCCCCATGCTCTAACTGGCATCTCATCATCACGCTAGTGAGCGGGGGGCAGAGCATCTGTGCTTGTAAAAACATGGGAAGTCCTTGGGACCCAGTAAATACAAATTTATGAGGGATGTAACTTTTTTATACCTGCAAGATTAGTGGAAAGTCAAACATTATCAGGATCCTGTGTAGGTACGGCACTGATAGATATGGTGCAGGGGCTACTTTTTGTAGCTTGGTGAATCTCTTTAAAACTGTGAATAATATTTTATGTTTTTTAATCTGTTTATTTATTTAAAATTTGGTGACTGGGATAGGCACACTGAGCCTGGGCTCGTTCCAGCTGTGACCTGTGGGCAGGGGATACAGTAGAGAGTGAAATTGCAAAGTGACAACACTAGGTGCAGGAACATGTACAAGAGAACCACAGTGCAAGTAATGAATTTCAGAGAAAGATGAAAACAGTGTAAAAAGTGCACATTTACTTTGGTTATGGGGTAGCCAGGTTGAGAGGTAAGGAGTACCGCCAGTGTGTGGCACGTTATTTGTACAGAAATACTGAGGCATAAAATTCAGATTACAGAGCACCCCGAATTCTAAGCTGTACAACCGAGTAGGCAAAAATGGGTGAAAAAGATAAAATAGCAGGAGGGATGGATAGGACATGAGTTGTTGTAATGTGGAGATGAGAAAGAATCCTAGCTGCAGGTGCATCCTTTTGAGACATGTGTCAGTAAGACTCATTTGAGAGTATGCAGGGAGGTAGAGAGACTGATGTGAAGAGAGTGAGACTGTTCTACAGTGCAGGGAGTCAGAGAAAGCTGACTGGCCTGCTTCTGATTTACTGTGAGGGATATGAAAGGACTGAGCAGCAGATAAACTGAGGGAAAAAGGAGTGGGAGGAGATGGCAGTGTTAAGGAGACAGGAGAAGGAAATCAGAACAGTGACAAGCCAGTATTTGGCATGAAGACAGCACTATGTGAGAGACACCAGGCTTCAAGAGAGGGGAAAGAGAGATAAGCATAGAGAGAGCACTGATGAGTGAGATGGAGCACTTAGGGCAACATGGTAGAAGGAATGAAAAAAGGGGTCCAGCCTAGCAAATGTTTTTAATTCCTTTATGTGTGTAGGGAGGAGATCAGAGATGAAAAACATTTAATTATAAATTTTAAAAACTTGAGGAAGTGTTACTTTTAGGGTCTAATTGAAGGTTTTCAGTGGCTAAATGAGGTTGCCATGTTTGTGATGGCAATCAGGGATAAGTGAATGAATTCTGAATGTTATTTACCCAAATTCCAAATGCCACTGCCTGAACTAGTTACAGCTGTGCATTTATGGGATTAAACATATGGGTCCCAGAACTTGTTTAGGCATTCGGGCAAAAGGAAATTTCCAACCCATTTTATAATTCCACCACTGTGTCTTATTAAATGTATGACTTAAAAAATGGACTTAACCTCCCTACACTTAAAGGAATGGGACAGTTTCCTTTAAAACGATTACTGCTGGCATTGGTTGAGCTCAAATCTCAAGACAATCAAAATAATGTGAGTTTTGGGACATTACGTACTTTATTACTAAAGACATTTGCATGAAACCAGGCTCTTTGCACTTTAGACTTCTTCTACTTCTGCTGCTATTCCTGCCTTGAAATCATAATCCTGCGCTTGTGATATCAGAATAATTTCCATAGTAACAGGTTTTGGTGCATGAACAAAGGTTTATAACATTACCTTGTAGAGGGAAAGATTCTGTTTTAATGAAAATGCCTTCAGTATTAAAGGTTGCAAAGTCCGAAATTCAGACTTGGGTAAAGTGTATTGGAGCTGGGATGCAGTGTATATGAATAGTGCTATATAGAAACAAATTCCTATCTTGTCCGGCACCATGCATTAGAGAGAAGCTCATATACTACGTATAGTCTTGTGCTTTGTATTGTGGCATTGAACTACAGTGGAGGCCTTAACTTCATCCTCTTGAAAGGAGCTGTGTGATTTTGAAGTCATAGTGGCATTTAGAAAGCTCTGATGGAGGGGCTGGCCCACTGGCACAGTGTTAGGGCTACCTTTGTTCATGCCAAATGAACCTGGGTCATTGGGGGCCCAGCTGTGGGGAGGTGAACTATAGCATTCCAGGGGATGCTCCCCTTCTCTGGGGAGAGAGCAAGAGTGATGCCACTGTAGCAGCCCCATATGGTGACTGCAGCACTGGCAGGCATATTTTTTGGAGGGTAGACACTGGCTGATGCTGCAGGGTAACACAGTCAACATGCAAGCTAATTCATGGCATCCTCATCCCTGGCATCTTGAGGAGGGACACAGAAACAGCAAAAATGATACCAGCACTTGTGACAACAGACCCCAGTATGTTCAGACTTTGCACCTCTGCTGCAGCGACTCCTGATGTAAGACCACATTCAGGGGTGAATACCCCTACCTCAAACCCATATAGGTGATAAACCAAAGCTCCATGGAGGATGAGGCTTCAAGGAGAAAGAGGTGCCAGTGAGTCCAGTGTGCCTTGGCAGCTCTTGAGGGACATGTAGATGAGTAACAAAGTCAAGCAACAGGCAAAAAGTGTTGATAAATAACAAACAGAAGGTTCTGTTGGAACAAGACTCATTTATCCTGCAGAATTATCTTTTTGCATAGAGGATAATGCCCAAGTAACAGTGGTTAACCATGATGTAATCACCTCAAGCAGTTGCCAGGACAACCAAGTAAACCTCGAGAGCGCAGCTCGAGAGGTTTCCAGTTGTCATGGCAACCGCGAGAGGTGATTACGTCCATGGTTGACCACCATTACTCAGGCATTGTATTTTATAGTGTATGGAAAAACTAGCCACTGTGGGGAAAAAAGATCGTTTTTTTTTAAACGTACATTTGGTCTACTGTTTGGCTATGAATGCCCCCTGATTTGAATGTTGAGCAACTGAAGTGCTGAAATTAGCCATTGCGATCTATACTGCAGCGGGTCTGTAACTGTAACTGAATGGAATGTGTGTGTATTGAACAAATGTCGAAGCAGCAGATCAGCTTTCCTGTCCAAGAATTTTGACAGGTGGTGACACTCTATCCTGTAGTCCCATCATTGTGATATAGTTAAGCAAGGTTTACAGCATACTGATGTCATAACGATGGGATTATCAGGTTATAAACTGATTGAAAACAGAGGTTAATAGACACGGTCCACACATTATAAAAAAAGAAATTTAGAACTCAGTAAGATCTTTTGGATTTTTTTGAGAATAATTAAAAAATATCTGCTCTTTTTAAAGTACTTTTACACAATGAATACCGCACCCTAACTGTAATCCCCCTCCCCCCACACACACATACAGCAGGGCACGTTTAGCAACGCACAATTCTCCAGTTTCAATATTATTTATTTCTCTTTTCCCTTCTTCAGGGCCATCATGACCATTCATTTCCTCAAGTAATTTCCGACCAGTGCCAATACCAGTTCATGGTCTGCTAGCAGGGGGTGTTGAGCAGCAGGAATTCTGTTCTTTCTCCTCCAGGGAACCGCACACCTGATCTCCATGGCACTCATCTGCTATGTTTACACATAGAAACATAGACAGTGTAGGCAGATAAGGGCCTACGGCCCACCCAGTCTGCCCATTTGAGCTTGTAAGTTCACTTTATGTTTTCCTAGAAGCCTGTTGCCCCTTAACCCTGACCTACAGAATTCCTTTATGTCTAGCCCATGCATTCTTAAATCCTGTGATTGTTTCAGCCCCCACCACTTCCTCTGACAGGGTGTTCCACTTGTCCACCACCCGTTCTGTGAAGAAATTCTTCCTCATGTTTCCTCTGAATTGTTCTCCCTCCAACTTCATCCCATGCCCTCTAGTCCTGGAACGTCTTTTTCACTTACAAATAGTGTATTCCTGCACCCTGTTCCTCCCTGTAAGATACTTGTATGTCTCTATCATATCCCCTCTCTCCCTCCTCTCCTCCAGGGAGTGCATATTCAATTCCTTCAACCTGTCCTCATAGGACTTGTGATGCAATCCATGTATCATCTTTGTTGCCCTCCTCTGAACCTTCTCTACCCTGTCTATGTCCTTACACAGGTAAGGTCTCCAGAACTGTAGACTGTTCTCCAGGTGGGGCCTCACTAGTGTCTTGTATAGTGGAATTACGACCTCCCTTTTCCTGCTGGTGATGCCCCTGCCTATGCATCCCAGCATCCTATTTGCTTTACCTGCTGCCTTGTCACACTGTTTCCCTACCTTGAGGTCATCAGAGATGATAACCCCAAGATCCCTTTCCTGCTTGGTGCATGCTATATCCTCACCCCCCAACTGATATATTGTGCCAGGGTTTTTGTGCCCCATATGTATTATCTTGCACTTCTTTGCATTGAATTTCAGTTACACAGCCACTGAGCTTACTGTGCTCTCTCACTGCACCGCTGTCTACACCTACTGCAGCGCTGCATGTTTCCCTTCACACGGCCCCTCTCAGTGGCAATGCAAGATGCATTGCTGAGGGGCCATGACTCGGGGGACGGGCTTTCCTGCTGATGTGGTGAGAGGAGGGTCTGTTTTGGTTGACATCCAGTGCCCTGCCTGCCGATGTCCACAGGGTTTGCAGTGGGTGGGCAGGATATTATGATGTAGTATTACAGTGGTAACTGGAGTGGGAAGGAGTGCCATTACACTTCCTGGGTAAATGTCAAAATTAGAATGGAATGAATCTGGGAGGGGGGGTACCATTAGACTACCATATTAAGTGTCAGAATTACAATGGGGACCAAGGCAGGATGGGGTAACACTGGACTTCCAGGATAAATATCAGAATTACAATGAGGATCATGGTGGGAGAGGGAGAGTATGAATTGTTTTGTATTTTTTTCCATTTCTTTTTTTATTTAAAACCCTTCTGCAGGAGCCAACGAGCTTGCTCTCTGTGTCACCTCACATCCTGGTTACTGCAAGGGAATCATGGAAGGCAGAAGAGGATGTTGGGGGGCAGCCAGGAATCATGGGTAAGAAGATGTGTTACCTCGGAGTGAGCCGTGCAGCCAATACACACGGGTGCTTAAGCCACTTGCTTCATACTCACTCCACTCTGCTCAGTGTCCCCCACTTAGGAGAGAATCTGGGAACACCATAACCATCAACTTATCAAGACAGGGCAAGAGTCTACATGGAAGCCTTTGTACTAGAGCAACACAAGTGATCCAATGCAAATGCAACCTTGTAAATTAGCCCATAATCCTCATATATCACAAGCCAGAAAAATTCAAGTCATGTAAAATTAAATACTCTTATAAATGTATCGATTGTATCCAAGTACTGTATACTACGCTATGTACTGTATGTTCCCTTTGTACCTTGTATATGTTACCTGCAGCTCACAGACTGGGTTTCTCCCATAAAAGGAACCAGGTTCCAATGAGACTACAAGTTTACCAAATAAATAAATAAAAATAGCAAGCATGTGTCAGTGCCATACATTGGCTGCTTGTTTAGTGCTGGCACCTTCCTGAGCTCCCTTTATACCCTGCAGTGTACCTCATCTTGTCCCACAGCCTTATGTACTTTCAAGGCAGCAACTTATTTCAGTAACACCTATTTAAATCCCACCCTCCTATGCACCCAGCACCCACAATTTGTTTTTCTTTCTGTCAAAAAAACACTTTTAATGGGGCCCAGCAGAATCCGCCTACCTCCACAGCTGGCCCCATCTTACAAACTAATTTAAGTGAGTAGCAGCAGTGCCAAGAATGCAGAGTAATCCCCAAAATTTAAATGAGAGGCAGCAGTGCCAAGAATACAGAGTAATCCCCCAAATGTAAACGAGAGGCAGCAGCGCCAAGAATGCAGAGTAATCTCCCAAATTTAAGGGAGAGGCAGCAGCACTAAGAATACAGAGAAATCACACTCCCCCTAACAAAACAAGTAGTGACCTGACCACTCCATCCATCCATCGCCTTCCCCACACACACTCACCCACATCCAGCACCTAATTCTCCTTAATAGGAGACGGCAATTGCAGCTGCCACCCGCCAGTCCAGCACAGCACAACCCTCTCTCTTCCACTGCCGAGCATTGGCTTATAATGAATGAAACCACACTGCTTGTTGCTATAGCACAGCCAGAAGATCACATTGCAAAAAAAGTACATTAATGCATAAGTTAGGGGTTTTATTAGATTGTCAAAAGGTGGGAAATTCGATGTTAGGATTCCCACTCCTACCACCCCACCCTCCACACACAAACAGGCATCAGGGTGTGCCATGGGGTTGTCAGGTCCAACTCTCACTCCATTCCATGTGTAAACAACCTGACATGGTGCAGTATAGGAGAATGGGGTGAGAGTTAGGCCTGATGACCCCATGGCACACCCTGACACCTGTTGGTGTGTGGAGGGTGGGGAGGGTGGTAGGCGTGGGAACCCCAGCATCGAATTTCCCAGCTTTTGATGATTTAATAAAAACCCTAACTGATGCATTAACATAGTTTTTGCAATGAATTTCCCTTCTTTTTGAGATAGTATAATAGTATCCTTATTTTACTGTGGGAGCACAGGGTCTGAATCCCGCAAAGTTATGTGTATGCGTAGAAAAAGGTCATTGGATGCACATAACTTGGGCATTTTCAGGAATTTTTTCACCAAATTTTCAACATGGCCTTTTGGGGACCCCACATCATGAACACTGTCACTGTCATTTCATTAATCTGTCTCAAAAGCTGATTTCACAAAGTGGTCATGCTATTCTGCGCAATGGGTGCGAAAAGATGTTTAGGTCAAGATGTGAAAAATGACAGCTGTATACTGTTCATAAGGAGGTGTGAAAAATGGCAATGTTGAAAATCTGGAATGAAAATGAAAGATTGTCAAAGTTACACACGTGCGTAGAACCTACGCAACGCACGCTCGTAACACGGTTGTCTTTTTTTTAATTATTTTACCAAATTTTCATCATGGGCTTTTTGAGACCTCCCCTCATGAACACTGGTACTGTGATTTTGTTAATCCATCCTGAAAGTTGATTTCACACAGCGACTGCGCCATTCTGTGCCACAGGTGCGAAAACACATTTCAGGCAGGATGTGAAAAATGACAGCTGTACTGTTCATGAGGAGGTGTGACAAAATGGCAATGTTGAAAATCTGTAGTGAAAATATAAAAAAATTGGCGAAGTTATGAGTGTGTGTATAAACTGCACAACGCACGCCTGTAACGCAGTCATTTTGGGGACTTTTTGCACCAAATAGTCATCATAAGGTTCTTAGGAAGCCACCTCATGAACACTGGCACTGTCATTTCATTAATCAGTCCAAAAGGTATTTCCGTGCTATGACCGCAAAATCACCTTTTAGGACCGATTAATGAGATGACAGTATCAGTGTTCATGTGGTGGGTCTCAAGAACCCATGTTGAAAATTTGTGGTAAAAATTCCTAAAAATGGCTGAGATATCAATATAAGTTGAAAGTCATATTGACTACCATTATACGGCGCTTACCATTGATTCTTCAGTTCCTGGTTCGGCTTGGAAGAGTGCAGGCGTGTCCTGGTCCAGAGAAAATCACAGCCACCAACCTCCAGAGGTAAGTATGGGGTAAGGGGGGGTGCGAGAAGCTGGGTACACAGAGGGAGGGTGGAGATGGGTAGGGAAGACATGGGGAGATGCTGAAGGACCGTTTTCTTTTTCCAGGTTTAAAAAAAAGAAGACGTCTGAGGACTGTTTTCTTTTTTACAGGTACATCATACATTTTGGGACACTGGGAGTGGGTTACCCAGTGTCGCACTCTGTCGGGGGGCTACTACCGATGTGGGGATTGGGCACCCCACTGTCAGCAAACATAAGGGGGAAACATGGCAACACAGCTGGGGGGGCATACTGGGAACACTGGGAGTGGGCTACCCAGTGTTCCACACTGTCGGGGAAGGGGGGCTACTTCCGACACAGGGACTGGGCACCCCATTGTCAGCAAACATTAGATGAAGAGGGCACACTGCTGGAAGGGAGGGGGGACCATACTGAAGGACAACTGGGTACAGTGGGAGTTGGCTACCAAGTGTCCCACACCGAGAAGGAGGTGGGGCCTGTTGGTCTGGGAAGGAGATTTGTTTGTTTTTTTGGAAGCCATTGTTGCAAGACTTCCCCTTTCACTGTTTACTGACATGGCCATCATGCAAATCAAGGGACCAAAGCCCTCTCTGATTGGAGTGGCTTCGGCCCTTTGAAGTGCATGACTGTTCAGTCCACCTAGCAGAGAGTTGCATCAGGAGCACACTGAGTGGCCATTGATGCTGACTGCCAAGCCCAATACAAGCCCCTGGTTTTGTGTACTGTTATGGGCTCAGCAGTGACACACACCCAAAATCCCATATTGCAACAATACGTTGGTTTGCAAGTGCATGCATGCAACCAATGTAAAAATGCATATGAACCACACTGGTCGCTCAGACAGCTAGTACAGTGTCACTAAACCTGGATGAGATAGAGAATATTGAATAGGCAACTATACACAATCAGTGTGTTCTGCTACAGAGGTATTCTGATTCCCTCTGACCTCGGGAGCAAAGCTCTAGAGGTCCATGGGAATCAGAACCCGGAGGTGGCAGAACACACTGGTTATGCATAAAGTTGCTCATCCTGTATTTTTTATAGTGTATAGTATTTATGTGAAATGAGTGCATTGAGTTTTTTTTTCCTCCTTTACAATGAAACTGACTTGTGCAGTCTCCAGAGGTTCTAGAATGCTGTTCTACCACAGAAGGGTATAATCACATTCCAGGACCTTTCAACTGTGGTACAACAGCACTTTGAAAAGGCTGGATTTCTATATAGAACAATGATATACTATACACTATAAAATATTTTCTACTACTTAGGACATGGCTGACTTTCTTTATGTCCCACATATTCTGAGAAACGCTGGATCTGAGCAGAGAATTTCAGGCACCCACTTGATGTGGGCTCCTGTGGCCTAAAGCCAGTCTGTGTGTGGTAAATTACTGTTACTGTTCTTCAGTGGCAAATATCTAAATACAAAAGTTCTGCTTCTTGGTTTCAGTGACTAATAGCAGTATTTTCCCCAAAGCACACATAACAAACCCTTAAATACTCTCATTTTAAGACAGAGGGAGGGTTGTCCTTGACTTAACAATTAGATTCAAGACTAAAAAACTCAGAAAGGTTAACCCCCAACACACACCCACGCACTGCTTTATATAGCAGACATCAGAGATACCAGGAACCCCTTGTGTGCTATATGCATTTCCTTAACCTAGGTCAAGCATCTAAACTGCTTTTCCTCTTAAAGGAATGGCATCTACTGAATAGAAATTTCAAAACATTGTGTTTACAGTAATTGTATTTAAATGTTAAGCTTTTAAATTTGTGCCATTATTGTACAGTATTTTTAATTCTTTCATGTAAGTTGGTACTTATTCACTTGTGTGTTTCAAATACTTTTCGTTTTTAACACCTGACCTCACAATTCTTGCATTTGGGGCATCACAGTCTGTTGCTGAGAAATACACTATGATGCCATAGTTAATTGCACTACAAGATGGAAACATCTTCATTGAATCTTTTTCTATAGATTTCATAACAATGCCATCAACAATTAATTGAAAAATTGGAGAAAGCCAACAAGTTCCTGGGGGCACTAAAACATTGGCAAGGAGCCAGGACACAATGGGCTTCATCTGAGGGGTTCAAAGGAACTTGAATATGGAGATACAGTAGCTACACCCTTTTTGGTGGAGATATTTCAAGATTTACTCAGGCATGTGGGGTATTTTAGGATTGGAGTGAGGCAATTGTTGTTCCTGTATTTAAGTAGTGAGTCAAGAGTAACACAGGTATCAAAAGGCAGGTAGGCCTGACCTCAGCCACAGGTAAGATCTGAGAGGTCACCCAGAATAAGATGACAAACAAAACCTGGATTAACACAAATTAATGTAGGCAAGCCAGGTTGAACTTGAATTGTATAACTCAGTTTGATTTGATTGCTTCCTGGGACAACGTGCCCGCAGTCCTACCACACTCTGAGTAAAATAAAGAGTATCTAATTCCATTTGAACTCTCACCCACAAGCTTTAGCCCATGTCCACTTATTATAAAGTTCATAAGGCCTCCAAGAGATGTCTCTTGTGATATAAGAGACTCCAAACATGAGGTTTAGGTGAGAGGACCACGAAGGGAAACTAAATGGTTCTGTCTGCCCAAACCTCAGGAGTCTCCTATACCATAAAAGACACCCCTAGTAGGCCCTATTAACTTATTATAAATTATTTAAATTTAGCTTGAGTGATTTATAATAAGATGACAGCCTTTTATTTTTCCATTTTATTGTGCCATTCTGTCCCCTGGTATACTGGTGGAACGCTCCCTCTGAACACTCCTTTGAATTTTAAACACAAACGGTATTTACACGGTGTTTGTAAATTCAAACAAGCAATAGTTTTTAGCCTCCACATGATCAAAAGGGGAGTCCTACAAAATACTAATAGACACTCACCAGACGTACAATAGCCCAACACCGTTTGCCAAAAAAATTGCTTGCCAGACAGTAGAAATTTGGCCACAGGAGAGGTGATTATATTTAAGTATGAAAGGTGCAGGGGCAAAGCCCCCTGAAACATAAAATCACCTCCTCAATGGGCACATTCCTATTGTCAGGCAAGTGATTGTCGGGCAAACAGTGTCAGGCTATAGTACGTCAGGCGAGTGACTGATAGTATTCCGTAGTAGTATTCCATAGTAGTATTCCGTAGTAGTATTCTGTAGTAGTATTCCATAGCAGTATTCCGTAGTAGTATTCTGTAGTAGTATTCTGTAGTAGATCCAATCAAAAGTGGTCTCCATATGATCAAAAGCAGTTACCGGTTAAGCATACAGCAGACATCCACTCAAGGCCTCAACAGGAAACAAATCTCAAAGATACACTGTTCAGTGAGTATTCCCAAAAAGAGCTTCAAGTATTTCCAGGATTGACTTTTTTCAAACATAAAACCTTGTTTCCTATGGGCATGTATATGCTGCAAACACTCTCTGCACTCAGCACAATGTTATTCAGACAGATATAAGTGTAAGCCCCCTTCCCGATGTCTAGGGGTATGCCTGATGTTAATTGACAAAGAGGGGACACTATACAGCCAGAACCACAGTCTCAGAAAATAATGCAACTTGTTACCTGGGTCAAGATGCGATGTCACGAGGAGTGCCAGCTTCACTTAGAAGCCCGGGGTGCAGCAGCTGTACAGGCAACTTGATTAGTGCAAAAACACAATGGGCAAAATGTTTAAGTCCATTGTCCACTTCATATTCAAAAGTGCAAACAGATTTAATGTAAAATGAGAAACTTGATAAACCATTCCATGGAGCGTAGGGTAACACTTATGGTGGGGGTACTTCACAGTCCGAAACCTGACATTTGTCCTGCAACAATCTCTTTTTTCAACAGACTGACAGCTTGCAGACATTCTCTTGAGCCGAAAATGCTACATTCCTGACAGCAGCAGTGTATGTGGGCTGAAGCAGGCCAGACTTATAAATATAGAAATATAGAAACATAGAAGTTGGCGGCAGATAAGGACCGCAAGACCCATCCAGTCTGCCCATTTATTTTTCTACCTTATAAATATGCCATCGGCCTTTGCTCTGTCAGTGGCCTAGCTAGTCATACTCATCTGTATTGCTCCCTTATGCCTATCCCATGCCTGTTTGAAGCCCCGCACTGTATTCATAGCCACCACTTCCTTAGGTAGGCCGTTCCATGCATCCACCACCCTTTCTGTGAAAAAGAATTTCCTCACATTCCCCCTTAATCGGCCTCCCTCTAATCTCATGCTGTGTCCTCTTGTCCTGCTATTTTTCTTATATTTAAACATGTTAGACTCTTTCACCTTGTTAATGCCCTTAAGGTGTTTGAATGTCTCGATCATATCACCTCTCTCCCTCCTTTGCTCTAGGGTATACACATTGAGCTCCGTTAATCTGTCCTCATATGTCTTCTGATGCAGTCCCTGCACCATTTTGGTTGCCCTTCTCTGGACTGACTCAATTTGGTGAATGTCCTCGTGAAGGTGTGGCCTCCAGTACTGCACGCAGTACTCCAGATGGGGCCTAACCAGTGTCTTGTAAAGAGGGATTATTACCTCCCTCTTACGACTTGTGATACCCCTACTAATACACCCTAACACACTAACACTTAAAAGCATTTCAAATTCAGCAGCACTCTCAATTCATATTCCTTCACTTTACTCTGTCTTCACTTAAACACTTGCTTACTGTTCCCTTCTCTTAGTCTCAGCCATGTTCAAATTGATGCAGCAATTGTGACAGCACAAGACATTTCTACTGTCCCAATTCCATTTCTTACTTTGCCTTGCTTTAACTTTCTAACACAGGGGGTTACCTCAAAACACAGGGGGCTGATTTTAAACCACAGGGTGCTATCTTCCTTACTGAGAGGTCTTAAACTTTCAACGGTGTTCCTTTTAGTAAGAACAAAAACCACCTAAGACCTTCCAGATACCCAATCTCTGATGCCACGTGTCTGCTCCAAGCATCCCAGGGAATTATTTTGTCCCTGGTGATCTAGAAGACCCAAGGCACTTGCCGCTCATGCAGCGATTCCAATTTCTGCACTGCTTTCACCCAGGATACTGACTGCTGTGCCACATGGAGCACCTGGACAGTCTGCCACCCTGCCGGGGTCCCATCCAACCATTCCCCACATGGATCCTTTCCTGCCTCCATAGACTGCACCCCTTGAGAGCCCAAACAGTGTAGTGGCCATCGGTCAGAGGAAAAGAGGTAGACTGTCACCACTATACCCTCAACAGTCCAGGCTGCCATCTCTGAACTGCGCCCCAGGCCCAATCTGCCAGAGCAGGCCCCACCACAGAAACACTACTGGCTCACAGGGTGCACTTGCCTATGGGCAAGATTACTTAGAAAACAAGGCCCTCTTTAGTGCTTACCTTACCAAGGTGCCAGAGATCACTTGGCAGGCACCCATACTTCAGACTTTCATGTGCTCTGGCTCCCACCAGCACTGACAGGACCCAAACTGGTGTTCCACTGCTCCCCTTTCTCTTGCTACCCAAACCGCCACACTCTCCATACTCAGGTCTTTGAGGGAGGAGGCCAGGGTGGCAAGCAGCCCACCCTGGCTTAGCTGCCCTCCAGCCAAACTTGCAAGCTGAAACCCTGACTTGCTCTCTCTTCTTCACCCTCTCTCCTAGAATCTCCTTATAAAAAAACTTCCACTTTTATACCCTCTGGGCTGGGGCCCCCCTGCTTGCAGACAGGCTGCCAGCTCCAGACCTACAGGTACCAGAACTTCCTTTGCACTAACTAGAGCTCCCAGATAAATTAACTGGTAAGCTCCCAGAGGGGGCTTACATAAGTATTTAGGGATTTACCTTCTCATCTTTTGTTCAGAGTGCTCTGGAGACTCATAATTCTCTGCATGCGATTAATAGGTTGTTGTCTTCACATTTCAGTGGGGTTATATAGCTCTTGCTCCTGTTTTGAAATTCAGTGGTTACATTTATGGCTTTGTCTTTTCTTTTTTATACTGCCCTAAAATGTTTGTTACAAAAATGCTTAAATTACTGACTGATAATTGCTGTCTAATAACTTTGCTTGCTATAAGGATTAGCACATACCACTATACAAGAGAAAGTGAAGTCCTAAATACTTACATCTGCAGTATCTGAATCAATCAATCAATCAAAATCTTTATTTATCCAGGCAAACATCATTGAGCAGTGCTCATTTGCAAGATGGATCTGGGTAGGACAAGCTCATTTACATACTCAATGGACAATACAAAGTATACATGGAAATAAACATATTCATTTACATATTCAATGGACAATACAAAGTATACATGGAAATAAACATATTCATTTACATATTCAATGGACAATACAAAGTATACATGGAAATAGACAAGGTATTACAGCGTGATTCATGATATCACAACAAAACATATGAGAGGATAAACCCTAGCGTGTTTACAAAATTGCCTCTCTCTCTCTCTCTCTATATATATATACGTATGTGTGTGTGTGTGTATGTACACAGCAACAAAGTTGGATTGTACAGTAGCTTCAGATGTGGGGAAAAGTTTAAGAGGTGGATGGGATTAACTACTCATCGTGTAGTCATTTCCATCCCCTACGGATATTATCCATAGGGGATGGAAAGGGGAGGTCAGGTAGGTGTGGGCAGGTCTGGGGAGGGAGAGCTATAAGAGAGTGAACTACCATTATGGAGGTGGAGAAATGGGATAAGGGGACAAGAGGGTGAGATGGTAAGTGCAATGTAAGGAGTAGAAATAAAGGATGATGAATATATTGCTAACCATCAGGGTAAGGAGACATCTAGACTAATTTTAAGAGCAGGGTTGGGGAACACATAGAAAATTCCCATGGAGAAGGGAAAAGAGAATAGCGGGAGGAGAGTTTCAGAGTTATATGTCTGGACTGAAGGTACTAGTCAGACATGGTGGTGGTGCAGTGGATATATAATCAAGCTAACGATGCAGGAAGCATTTGCAGCATTCCTTGATAAGGCGTGAATAAAGGGACTTAAAGGAGTAATGGTTATGGGTATGCTCAGTTTCATTGTTTTTTGCAGTTTGTTCCACAAGGAGGGCAGCGTGAAGCTAATGGCAGTCCTTCCAAAGTGAGAATTAACTTTGGGCATTTTCAACAGAATGTAAGAGTAGCTTCTTAGAGCAAACTTGCTTATTATGTTTTGCTGGAGACAATCTGAGACATATTGCAGTAATTAATTGGATATTCCTCTGAATGTCCATATGGCAGCATTACTGTCCCTCCTAAACTGAAGCAAATTCCATCCCACTGCTGCATACAGGGAGCAGTGATGTGTGGAAAATGGAAGTCCTGTAATAAACCTCAAGGCTCTATGGTAGAACATATCCAATTTTACAAGGTAGGAGGTGAGGCAGTGGCTGTATAGGAAATCCGCATAGTCAATTACAGAAAGAAACATTGCCTGGACCAACCTTTACTTAGCATCACTTGTGAGAAAGGGGCTGATCCTAAATTAAAGACCAAGCCTCTGGCGTAGTTGTTTTAGCAATTTCTCCATATGTTCTGTAAAGGAAAGCCTGTTGTCAAGCCAAGCTCCCAGGTACTTAAATTTTGCAACAAATTCTAGGTTTTCTCCTAGAATTGTGACTATCTGCAGTACGGATCCTGAGACAGTTGGGTTTACCGCATGCATGAAAGGAGAGAAAAGCATTGCTTTTGTTTTCTTTGCATTAAGCAGAAGCTTTTTGTTTAGGAGTTGATATTGGAGTAGATTGAATTCTGTCTGTAGGTCGCTACAAGCTGTTTCTGGTGATGGGCAGCTCACATAGAGCACTGTGTCATCAGCAAATGGACTGCAGCCTTGGTTATATCATCGTCAATGTTATTGATATAGACAGCGAAGAGGATAGGACCAAGAATGGATCCTTGGGGTACGCCTCTTAGCAGTGGCTTAAGGGTGAGAGTTCACCTTCAGCCTTGACCTGTTGGAGGTGTCCAGAGAGGTAGTTGGTGAACCACTGTAGGGAAAGTGAATCCAGCCCTATGGATTCCAGAGATGAGAGGAGCAGATCATGAGCGACCATGTCGAATGCCTTATTTAGGTCCAGAAACACAGCACAGATACAATTCCTCTTGTCTAATTCTCTCTCTGCCAATCATTGGTTACTTTTGCTAGGGCCGTGATGGTACTATACTGGGCTCTGAAGCCAGATTGTGCAGGGTTTAGGAGATTCATAGTTTCAAGGTAAGATCTCAGTTGAATACTTAACAATTTTTTCCTGCAGTTTTGATAGGACAGGAAGAATGGGAATTGGCCTATAATTGTTAAGGTCACAAGGACCCCTGATTTAAATAGCAGAATGACCTGAACAGTTTTCCAGATCAAGGGGATTGCTTCTTGGGACAATGAGAGATTGAACAAGTGTGTTATAGGGACCGCTAGCACGGGATAGGCAATCTTCAGGAAGTAAGGGTTGAGGGAGAATGCTCCAGCACTTTTCTTTGTGTCCAACTGGCATAGCATTTCTTCAACCTATTTCTGCATGGCTGGTTGCAGAGAGAATATTGACTTTGTCACAATGGTATCAGTATGTTGAGTGCCAAGCTGGGAGTGTATCGAATTTGCTGGAAAGTTGTCAAATGCTAAACCTGCAGTCATGAAATGATTGTTGAATGATTCTAGGACTTCCAATCTGTCTTTGACAATATCATTTCCAGAGATGATATTGGTCGGGAGTGAGTTTCCTGGTGTGTGGCCAGACAGGTCATTGATGGTGTTCCAGAATTTAGCTGGGTTCTTGATAGAGGAATCCAATTCAGTATGATAATACCAAGCTTTTGCATCCCTAATCTTCCTAGTACACATGTTCCTTGCCCTTTTAAACTGACACCAGTCTGACTGTGTCTTAGTTTCCCATGCTTTTTTCCACAGCTTGTCCCTCTCTAGCAGAGCAGTTTCGAGATCTGGGGTGAACCATTGACATAGTTTATTTCTTATATGCACTTTAAGTAGCAGTGCTTGTCTGTTTAAGGCCCCTAATATTATTTCAATTAGGATTTCATAAGCTGAGTGTACTGTTTTTGACAGGTAAAAATCTTGCCAGCATGCAGAGTACTTCAGATCATCTAGGTACGCATGAGTATCACTGCACTGAGTACTGAGTGCATTTACACCACTATATTTAAAAACAAACTGTTTTGAGAGACTAATAATTGCCCATAGATGCACATACGAAATTAGGTTTTATATTTAAAAAAAATGCCCATCCTGGAAAGCCATGAGGCTCTACTTGGAATAATTTGCTTTCCAGTTTGCTTTCTATTGAAGCCTTGAGTGGATATGTGCCATAGAATAAATTGGTGACCCCTTCTTTACTGTGTCTGCTTTTCTTCCTCCTCCTCAACCCTGAGCCTCCTAAACTGTGACCCTTCATACTTGCTCCTGAACATATTGTAATCCCATACCCCTTTTTGCCCTACTATTCTCTCCCTTTTCTTCTGCTCTTCTCCCTCCTCCTCCTCTTCTTAACCTCCCCTTTCTCCTTACCATTTGCTCCTTTTCCTTACTTAAAGCACATTCATTCCTATGGAGTTTTTCTGCAGTGGCTGCCCACATGCTCTGCAAACAGTAAATTGTACTTCTTGTATTCTGACTCATTCCAGTCAAACTGTAGGGTTTTCTTATGACCCAGTTTTGTGCTACACATTATGTTTACATTTGACAAAGTTTCATGTTATTCTGTAATTACCTATCTGCACCTTATTTTACAGCTGGTATATTGCAGTTTATGTTTAACTTTTTGCCCTCATATTATGCCCCAGGATGTTTCTGGTAGAAAGCTGTTCTCAGCTCAACATGTCTTTCCTGGTAGAACTTGTAAATAAATAAATCATATCAACTGTGTCCATATGGAAGGAAAAGGGTGTAACGACTATTTTAGCAGTAATGATGACTCTTGAACTGGAATTACTAGAAATGAGAGTCCTGGAAGACTGGTTTAATTACTGTGTTGTTGAACATAACCATAAAGTAATTAAAACAGATTGCAAAAAATCTTGTGTGGAGTGAACCTTGGCTTGGTGGTGCCTGGCTACAACAAATTCAATATACAAGTAGCGTGCTCCCAGTTACTGTATTGCACTTATACCTTAATGCACTGTTTGGTATTTCATTTTCATTGTGCTTTATTTTTCTCATATTTTATTTGTATTACTATTGCACATTACAGTACTTTATCTTCACATTTTGTATTATTACCTCCTACCCCTAAACCCCCTGGGTGCATCCAGAAACAAGCTGTTCCCAGTTCAGTATGTTTTTTCTCATAAAATGTTTAAAATAAATAAATCAATGAACAAAAAATGAAGCAGCATGCATCTCCTCCAGTGGTATCCTTCAGGTGGTGCGTAACGTTCACACTGCACTGGTGTGAGTGGTGCAGAGTAGCTGACCTGCACATTTGTGGGTGATGTAAGCTATCCATTTCAGCTTACGTAAAACTCTGCAGTGGGGGTGGGCTGAAACAGCAGGAGCTTCAAGTCCCTGTGTGAACACTCTGCACCACATAAAGTGATGCACTTACAGTTTTGAAAGCCAGCAGAAGGAAATAAAAAAAAAACATAGGAGCGAGGGGAACCAGGCTGCCTGCAGCACTTAAACATCTTCTGCACCGCTCCACCACTCCTATTTGAGGACGCAGTGGAAATGCCTTCAACAGTGCTCTTCATACACAACTGCTCTAATGGTGCCAAAGGCCAGCATGAATGTAAATGCACCTACAAGAACTAAAATTCCTGCACCTTTTCAGCTTCCCACCACTGCAGAGATTCACAGGAGCTGAAACAGAACACCTTACAACACTCCCAAATGTGTTTACACTTATCCTCTGGCAGCAGGTCAGCTATTCTGCACCAATCATTCTGCTGCAGAATGCTCAGTGTAAACGGATTTCAGATTCAGTGTAGCCAAATTTAGAGCCCCTTTTACATGACCTGTTGTGTGCCAGACTCTCTGCAACATTGCCTGTTTTTGCCTCTATAGGCAAGCTGCACTACCTCTGATGGTAGCAATCATTCTCCAGCAGTCCCTGTTTTTCATGATTCATTGTTTCAGTTTCGTGCTGCTCTGTGTTTGTGTGTAAAAGAGCCACACCATTCACACTGATCCATGCATAGACTCTTGTGTGAGACAGCTCAATTTCCCACATTGCAGTTCTTCATTGCAGCCCAGAAATGAGCCAACAATCTCTCCGTGGCTCTTGTGGTGTCTCTTTGAACATCCATGTGTACTGTTTAATAAAGGTATGTTTCACTGTAGTAAAAGAACTACTGACACTAAACTTTCCCTGCACTGTAAGCCTTGCTGCATTCTAAGCAAAAGTGATTCATGATGGCATGGCAATATGTGCTAAATTAGTCTGCAGTCACACACTGGCTCCTGCCATTCCCATCGGAAGCACACAAAGCAAGGTCTCCGTAGTGAAAGCATGGACTTGTCCAGCCTTGAAGGCGGTCTGGATACTGTAGTAAAGTTCAGCAAATGAAAACACTGTGTGCATGCCGATCTTGAATGTTTTCTTGACTCAGAGTTTGGTAGACACTTAAAAGTTTGTCCACTGTGCTGTATACAAGGGTAGAAACATATAGTTGGTAGTTGTTCAGTGTTCAGAAAATGCCCCAGTGGGTTAAATTATTTGTAAACAGTAGTGAGGTTGAAGGGGCTTTCCATGTATTTGAGTATTCAGCCCTAGAAGGTGAGATAAGGCAGGAATTACTGGCATGACTGAGGAAGTGGCACTTAATATACATATGTGTGAGTGTGAGTATAGCTGAAGGATGGCTGCCTGGCATTATTTCTGAACAATAAACTGTAAAGCATTCCTCAAAATCAGTATAATAGCACTGAAATGTTTACCTATAAGTGTAAACAAATCCTAGATTCCCAGATTATGCTGTCCTTCTCTGGAGAGGGATGGCTGTAGCATGTGCCGTGGCAATGCCACCTGGCAGACCAAGCGCGGTCAAGCAGTGAAAGGAAGCCTGGGCCGGTCACCATCAACTTGGGCTTATATGTAAGGTATAAATAAATGTGAACTGTATTTAATTTGCCATGGAGAATAAGTAAGTTTTGGACAATGTCACTACAGGTACATTTATTCCAGTCCCCCAAAATACTTGTATTTGTTTTCCACCTGTTGGTATTTGGTTTCACATTGGCACCTTTTGAAGCATGCTAGTATATGTGTGTCGATCCTGATAATTGTGGTAGATAATGCTTTTCACAGCAGAGAGCTTATTTTCCTCATAGACACCATTGCATTGTTTTTCAGAACATTGGGGTTACCTCATGCAAAGTCTGTTTTTCCATCTGGGCTTGACCAAAGTGCTTTGGTAATAAATTATTTGCAGAGGTCATACAAGTCACAGCAGTTTCATGTAGTTTTATCATAGCTGGTACCGAGTTTGTTGAAACTACTGCTGTCATGCATGCTGTTGTATTACTTTCTCTCTTGTGTTATGATAATTCTGGCCCCGTTAACTGCGATAATGTAGCATGGTAAGGGAGCAATGAGCATCTGTTACAGTACTATTGGGGTATCCATTTCTTTGCTTTTTTTTGGAGTTGATTCTGCATGGTGACAGCCTTAGTGCATAGCCATGCACCAATGACCCCGCAGTGGAAGTTAACCTTGCCATGGTTACTGGGATTAAACCAGTAATTGACTTCTGTTCTGAGGACCAATAACTCCCTTTTTTGGTGGTGGTGGGGTGCTGCTTTCTATAAAGTAATGGCAGTCTGAACTCATGTAAAGATGCTGCATATTGAACATTGGTTGACTTACAGCCTTAGCTTAACCACAGAGATGGAACACGACCGTGGCATGCCATATTGCACTTTCTGTGTGCTATGTGTGGTTTCCTAGGATGCAAAACCCAGCTGTTTGTTCTGCACTTCCCAATTTCCCAGTGATATCATCATGCTACAGTCAGTTTTTCTCTTTCCAGCTGAATATATGGCCATGCCGGTGAAGCGGAAGGACAGGTAGCCACACACCAAAATGTGCCCATCAGTTGGACTGAGGTGTTGTTACCACCATATATCTACCGTCCACTTTTTAAGGATGCACCCTTTAAAGGATACCATTGGGAATGCAAGTCCCCAATGGGGCCATTTGCATACCCATTATGTGACCATTTGCATAGGTAGTGGCTTCATGAAGCGTGGCATGGCACCCCTTCCACCAGCCTCCATGATCGCTGCTGCTATCCATGTAGGTAGAGCCTCAACACCCCATCTCCAGTCCGGCGTCAATCTGGTGATAGTGTTTCCCCTCCATCCATACCATCACCAGCCCCGCATGCACACTAATATTCTACGGTGCCAATGTTTACATGCTTTGCTTAGTTCCATTGTGTGTCATCACATATGCTATGGTTTTGGCCACATGGGATTACAAGCGTAATTTTAAATGTCTGAACATCACCACATTGTACCGTTCCTGTGTGACACAGCATAACCTTATATCTTGATAGTTCATTAAAGGTGAAGGCCATGGATTGTGAACTATTCATGCAATTTTTACGGTGGCATACAAATGCAATTGAACACCTGCCACCTTGAGTGGCAATGAAGTCTAGGATCCATTTACAGTGATACTTGCTGTGTAGAAGATTCATTGTGGCACTGTTCCTGTGGCTGACATTTTCTAGTTATGAAACCAGAATACGAACCATGTGGTCCTGAGTAAGAACATCTGTTTTTTGGAGTATTGTAACAACCACCTTTACTGAACTCCAGTGGGTTGAAAATTTCCACATGAGTCGAGCCACATTTTAATATGTCCTTCAAAAAATGTAACCACTGATACAATGAAGAACACAGTGATGCACCCAGCACTTCCTCCTGATGTGAGGCTGGCATCACCCTGTGGAGGCTAGCAACTAACAAGTACCGTTCTATTGGCCATCTATTTGGGGTCTCCGTGTCTTCAGTCTGCATGTCCATTCATGAGGTTTGTAGGGCCATATGCTACACTTTTAAGCACCACATCACCATACCCAGTGGCACATGCCTCAACAAAATCATCAATGGCTTTGAAGCGAACTTTGGATTTCCACAAACTGCTGGTGCAATAGATGGGACACATATTCCAATAACAGTACCAGCAGAGGATCCTTCAGACTATTTCAATCACAAAGGTTGCAATTCCATTGTCATGCAAGATGTGGTTGACCATTAGCTCTGTTTTTGGAACAGAAATATCAGATGGCCAGGAAAAGTACATGATGCACATATTCTTGCAAACAGCTCATTGTATGAAAAACCATTAGTGGTGTTTTATCCCCAGACATAACACCTGTCATTGGGAATGTAAATGTGCCAATTTTCCTTATTGGTAATCCCACCTACCCACTGATGCTATGGTTAATGAAGCCATTTCTGGACACCAGGAGACTGACAGTGGGACAGAAAACTTTTAAATACTGATTGTCAAGTGCCCAAATGGTTGTGGAAAATGCTCCAAGGTGGTAAGCTGGGTTAGAAACTGGTTAAGGGATAGAACACAGAGGGTGGTGGTAAATGGAGTTTGTTCTGTGGAAAGAAAGGTAACCAGCAGGGTGCCACAAGGTTCAGTTCTGGGGCCAGTCCTATTCAATGTCTTCATAACTGACATTGCAGAAGGTCTGGAAGGAAAGGTATGCTTATTTGGAGACAATACTAAGATCTGCAATAGGGTAGACACTCCAGGATGGTGGACAAAATGACCAGGGACCTAGGTAAACTTGAGGAATGGTCAAGAGTGTGTTAGCTAAGATTCAATGCAAAAAAGTGCAAAATCATTCATCTGGGGCACAGGAAACCAGGGGAGGCTCATGTGATGGGGGGAGAGAGATACTGACGGCAACCAAACAGGAGAGGGATCTGGAGGTAAACATATCAGATGATCTAAAGGAGGCCAGACAATGTGCCAAGGCTGTGGGGAAAGACAGTGGGATACTGGGGTGCATAGGAAGAGGCATCATCAGCAGAAAAAAGTAGGCGGTGATGTCTCTATATAAATCATTAGTGAGATTTCAGCTGGAGTATTGTGTCCAGTTCTGGAGGCCACATCTATGTAAAAACATAGACAGGGTGGGGGCAGTTCAGCAAAGGCAACAAAAATGGTGCAGAACCTGCATCAAAAGTAATATGAGGAAAGATTAGAGGACCTCAATTTGTACACACTGGAGGAGGGGGTGGGAGGTATGATAGAGACCTTCAGATATCTCAAGGGCATAAATAAGGTACATGAGGGTAGCATCTTTCAGAAAAACAGATGTTCTCGAACAAGGGATCATGACACGAGGCTGGAAGGGGGTAGACTAAGGGGTAACATGAGGAAGTATTTCTTCACAGAAAGGGTGGTAGATGCATGGAACAGCCTCCCAGTGAAAGTGTTGGGGGCAAATTCGGTAGGGGAATTCAAAACATGGGATTTGCATAGTGGTACTCTAGCAATAGGTAGAAGAACAAAATCAGAGATCAAGTAGGGACTTTGGTTTTTGCAGCAGGTAGGGAAAATGGGCAGTCTATGTGGGCAGACTAGGTGGGCCTTATCTGACGTCAAATTTTATGTAATGCTTTAGTTGTCTCAAGGGAAGATGGAGATGCCCTCTTAAGAGACTTGACATGGACATACTGTTTGTACCCACCACTGCGTACACTTGCTGCATTTTGCGTGACCTCTGTGAATGTCATGAAGAGTTGTTCTATTTGGACTGGATTTTTGGTGATCAATCAGATAGCTTGCCAACAGCCTCTTTCTACTCCAACTGACAGAACCGCATGTGGTCCGGGGGGGGGGGCATGCTAGAGGTACACGACAGGCTCTTTTGCAGTTTGTCACTAATCAACAGTGCTTAGAAACATTTATGCAATTGTTCACAAGGTCACTAACCATTTGTCCCACTTGTTGTGCCTGTTGTTCCCCATTTCTTCATAGTTTGTTAACAATCTAGATATTGTTGATATATTGCTCCAACTTTCCATGGAAGGGTATTGCAGTATTCTGCAACCTTGTCTGTAACCAAATAGTCACTCCCTTCCCCTTCGGTTACTGCCACTGCAAGGTGGTTGAAAGTTGGGAGGTCCACTTTTCCTCCAATATGGCAACATTTTGTAAATGCCTCAAAATTTTCCAAGGTTCCACCATTTGTGATAGCGCAATATTCTGAACGTGTTATGCAGCTTTTCATCTAGTTCCACTTAGTCTTTTGGCTGAACTGCAGAATAATACATTAAACTGCGGATTTTATTCCTTTACTGTGTTATTTTGTTATACACTGTCATCGTCCCCCTCAGCGCCAATCATCGGCCCACTGTAGAATATCATTTTTGCCAGGTGTCTAGTGGCCCCACCCACACCTGCTTATCTCCAGCCCTATGTAAAAACAGTCCCTGTTGTCTAGCAGCCATCCCCTCATGCCAATCGCTGCCCCATGTATAAACAAATAACTGGTGTTTAGTGTTCCATCCCCACCGGCCGATTAACTGCACTATATGAAAAACATGCTTACTGTCTAGTGCACCACCACCACCGCCACCACCACCACCACCACCACCACCACCACCAGTCACCAATTGCCAGCACCAAGTAAAGAAAAAACCTGGTGTGTAGTGCTCCAACCTGCCAATTGCTGCCCCTATGTTAAAAAAAAGAAAACATTTAAATAATTTACCTTCCCTGGTGTCTAGTGGACCCCTTCCCTATCCACTTATTAAAAAAAAGTATTCCCTCATTCACTGGTGTACCGTGGATACCACACCCCCCCCCAACCATGGCAAGTATTCCCACACAACCCCACTTCCCCCCCACCTGACCCCAAGAGGGTGACTGGTACAGCCCTCCTCTCTCCACCACTGCTGGCTGCACACTGAGCTGGCAATGAATGTCTGCTTGCTTGCTTGTACAAGCATGCGCTCATTCTTCTGACATTCTAGTTCCAGCTCATTGAGTGGTATAATCACTCTGTGGGACAACACAGACAAGAGCCCAGGGCTGTTCTGGTGGCCTAAAGAAAGAGGAATGGGTGGGTGAAGAAAGGCATGGTGGACCACCACCAGTGGTCCACCTTGCCATTCCCCCGTCCCCCAACATCAAGCGGAACATCCCTTCATTCTTGACTGCGCCTTCCCACATAGCCGTCATAGTACTCAGTGAGTGGGAGCTGGAACGTCAAAGAATGAGTATGTGCTTGTACATGCACGCACTTATTCATTGACAGTTCAGTGGGCAGCTAGCCATGGTGGAGAGAGGATGGCTATGCCAGTTGACCACTCACGATCGGGGTGAGGGTGGAGATAAGGGTGGTGGGGGGGGCAACCTGCAGGGGTGGTGGTGTGTGCTGTCCATTAGACCCCAGGGGAGGAGGGACTCCATTTTTTTTGATAAGGTGATAGGGAATGGGGGGGGGTCCACTAGACACTAGGGATTGTTTTAGTTGTTGACAGCAATTGTGTAGGGGGGGCATAGACACCAGGGCATTTGTTAGTTGGGGCCAGCAATTGGCGTGTTTGATGGAACCAGCAGACACCAGGATTTTCTTTTATATGATGCCAGTGATTTGATGAAGGTGAGAGAGCCACTAGACACCATGTGTGTGGTTTTTTTTTTACATGTTGATGGCAATTGGTTGGTGGAATGAATTAATGTAAACCTCCAGGTTAAAAAGACACAGAACAGACCACTCACAGTGATTGGTTCTGTGAATTTTTTTTCATGCAGTGTCACACATTACCTGCTGTCCATGCATTTATTCTGCCCTTTCAATGTGGAATTTCCATGAAAGTTGCAAAAATGATTTAAAGGAGTAGTATACCCAGAATTTGCAAAAAAACATATGTTGTGCAAAATGTTTTGATTTGTGTGTGAAGTCAAAGTGTGTCCTTCCCTATGTCTGCTATTAGGAGTTTTTCCTAAATTAGCCTGCTAGCTTTATGGTAGTTTTACAACCTCTGGGGATCTCCATCTGAGCCAGATTTATTGCTTTTCTTGTACCTACCGTACAATGCATCCTGTCTCATGTGACAGTGATGTAGCAGAGAACATAGATTCCACAGCAAGCATTGCTTTAGAATTAGTTCACAACTGCAGAGCTGTGTAACTTTTCTTATCCAGTGTGCACAAATGGCTATGTGTACAGTTTAGCAGATACTTGAGAGCTGAGTAGGTTTTCTGTAAGAAAACGGCTACAAAACAGCTCTAATTCAATATTTTTGTTTTCTATGTGTGTCTGGTCTAGCTAGCAGGAGTAAGTGTTTTAATTTTAAAACTTTCAATTTCATCAAACTACACACAACCATGAAAAACATAGAAATCACCCCAGATCATCATGCTATAATTAGCAAAGACTCTAGCTGTTTTCTTACAGAAAACCTCACTCAGTTAGCTCTCAAGTATTTGCTAAACTGTAAATGTAGGTACCAGCATTCTATTAGGTAGAACTGGCAGTTAGTTCTGATTTTGCTGTGTGATATGATTTACTTTTTTTTTTGTACAACTGTAAAGCAACAGTAACCCCACTCAGTTCTCTAGTATTTGTTAAACTGTACATGAAGCCATTTGTGCACACTGGATATAAAAAGTTATACAGCTCTGCTGTTGTGTACTAGTTCTAAAGCAGTGCTTGCTGTTGAATCAATGGTCTCTGTTACATCACTGTCACATGAGACAGAATGCATTGTAGGTACAAGAAAACCAATAAATCTGGCTCTGATGGAGATCCCTAGGGGCCGTAAAACTACCATAAATCTAGCAGGCTAATTTAGGAAAAACTCCTAATAGCAGACAGAGGGAAGGACACACTAGGGCTTCACACACAAATCAAAACACTATGTACAACATAGTTTTTTTGCAAATTCTGGGTGTACTACTCCTCCTTTAAGAACTTTCCCAGAAGGGTAGGTCTTACTGTCATGGAAATTCTGCCAGCAGAAATAAATTTTTGCACACCTCTACTGTAACATACAGTAGGAAGTCCGACCATGTTATAGCTTATAGTTCTGCTGGCACACACACTCACATTCACGGTGCCTTTTTGTGGCAAGCAGAATAAACCGTCACCAGCCTCCTGTCCCCACCGCTGTAAGTGCAGGCAGGTAGGGTGGCTCTTGTTTATATGACACGTTGACGTGACTCCGGTCCTACTCTTGACCATGCTATTCACAGCTATGAGCATGAGTAATGCACAGTATTGATGCTGAGCATTATCATCACTTATATGAAGTTACAAGTTCTGGTATGATTGGGAGTAATCCCCATCACTGTCTGGACTGAAGTACTGGGCTTGATCAATCATGATGAGGTGCTGTGGTCGAAATTTACACTGCACACATGGCATGGCCGGAAGTGTGAACTAAGGGTTTGGTGGTGTGTGCAGTTGTCGATCACGTTCCAATAACAGCTTAAGCAACATCTGCTCGTGCTCCATTCTCTTAACCTCCATCCACTCATAAAACTCCAAGCATTAACGTTCAGCAGCCAAATGGTCACGTCCTGCCTGGGCCTGGAACTCTTCACGTTGCTGCTAGGCCTGTTGGAATTGTTCATCAGAATTAGTCAAGTACGGTATAAATTTGTCAGCTATTGCTGACTTAGTTGCCTCTGCATGCCTCCTGCATGCATGCAGAGGTGCCTGCATTGTAGGGGCAGATTGCGAGACAGCAGATTCCATGGTGAGTTCTGCAATGGTGGTCTGTGACATTGCTGCTGCACTTGTCAATGGGGTTGCCATGATATTGTCCTCCTCACCTGAAGGTGCATTGTCGTCAAACACCACTTCATTGATTTCAGGGCTAATAGCCATGCCACTGACCAGAAGCTGTGAGGGCTCAGTTGTGGCCCATGACCCAAGTATTGCATCCAACTCCACGTAAAATCGGCATTCCACTCATACCTGCCCATTGTGCCATCGCTGCACCATATGTACTGGTGTTTCAGTCCCTTGATACAGGTACGGAATTGGGTCTTAGTGCACTCAAACCCCATTGTGTGCATTTTCTGCATGATTTGTGATTTTATATATATATATATATTTATATATATATATGTATATCTATCTATATATGTGTATTTTTCAGATTCTCATTCAGAGCAGACTACACATTCGCATCACCTCAGATTGCAATGAGGGCTCTTATCTCTTCCATGCTCCAGTTGCAGTTTTGGGTTTTGCTGTCCATGTTTTGATAAACAAACATAGACAGACACATGAGTTACTTGTGGCAACGTAAAAATCCAGAAATCATGTACATGTCATAGGGTGAATAACTTTCTTGGATCACAGCTCCTGTAAAGAGAAACTGACCTACATGATATGGATTGCCTCAACATGCACTGTGCCAGCACACCCTCCCTTTGTCAACAACTACTGTCCACTGCCCACCCTTCCCAGGTCAGCAACTACTGTCCACTGCCCCACTCCCCAGGTAAACAACTCATGTCCATTGCCCACCCTTCTTGGGACAGGGACAGATGTAATCTCCATCCCCCAGGCAAAGGACACATGTGCACAGCACACCCTACGCAGGTCAACAACTTGTGTCCACTGCTCACGATCCACAGGCCAAGAACTCATGTCTAGTGTCCACCGTCAAAGCGCCATCAACTGAGGGCCATTGTCCATAATCCCCATGCAAGGTACTCATGTCCACAGCCCACCATCCCCAGGACAGGGACACATGTCAAGTGCCCACCCTTCCTGGGCAAAAGACACATGTGCACAGCACACCAACCACAGGTCAACAACTTGTGTCCACTACTAATTTTCCAGGGGCCAGGAACTCATGTCTACTGCCCACCATCCAAGAGCCTACAACCCATGGCCATTGCCCCTTGCTGGGTACTCATGTCAGGTGCCCACAATCCCAAGGCCACCAACTGAGGGCCATTGCTCATAATCCATGGGCAAGATACTCATGTCCGCTGCCCACCCTCCCCAGGACAGGGACATATGTCAAGTGTCCACCCTTCCTGGGCAAAGGACACATGTGCACAGCACGCCTACCATGGGTCAACAATTCATGTCCACTGCCCAACCTCCAGGGGCCAAGAACTCATGTCCACTGCCCACCATCCAAGGGCCTATAACCCATGGCCATTGCCCACCTCCCCTTCCCAGGTACTCACGTCAAGTGCCCACAGTTCAAGGTCCACTGACTGAGGGCTATTGCCCATAATCCCTGAGCAAAGTACTCTGGTCAACAGCCCACCCACCCCTGGTCAGGGACACAAGTGCACAGCACACCTTCCCTGGGCCAGGGACACATCTCAACTGCACACCCTTCCCATTCCAGGGACACATCTCAACTGCCCGCCTTCCCAGGGCCAGGGACACATGTTCACTGACCACCCTCCCCAAGCCAAGAGCTCATTTGCAATGACCACTTTTCCAGGGCAAAGAACTCATGTCCTCTGCCCACCTGCTATGATTGATGAACTCATCTACACTGCACACCCTCCCTGGCCCAGGGACACATCTCAACTGCCCACCCTCCCCAGGCCATGGACACATGTCCACTGGTCACCATCCACATCAAAGGACACATGTGCACACCCCACCCTCCCTGTGACAGAGATGGTATCTGGCAAAGACAGCAAGGGTAGAATAGCGCAGACAAAAATAATGCGGAGATTAGCCAGGATTACAGTGTGAAACATGACTGTGCAAGTCCTATAGTTGTTTCCACACAAGTGGACAACTACAAGAACATGAATCTGTTTCCCCTGCATAGCCTGCTGCCATGGCATGGTGGCTATGGTTACAGGCTATGGTGTGGTCAACCTAGGTTCAGGGTTGCCCTGGGATATTTTTGTGGGCAATGGTAGGGCCCTCTCCAGACTTTCTCTTCCTCACCCCTTTTTGCCAAACTTGGGGGTGGCTATATATATATATATATATATATGTTTGAGGGGTGCAGGGGGCTTTGCTCCCCACAGAAAATTTTATTTCCCTGTGCCTGTACCCCCTAAGTTTCCCACCCCAACAGCTGATGTTGCCTGTGGAGCTTTTGTGGGTGGGTATGTCCCAGAGAGTCTCTGTGGCTACTGTGCTCATGCCCTCTAAGTTTTCTGCCTCACTTGATGGCATTCCCTGCAGGAGTTTTTGTGGGCAGGTGTGTTGTGGTGAGTCTGTGTGGCTTGTGCCACATGTGTATGGTGCCTGTGGTTTTGCATGAATGGTTTTTGACATGCTATTCCCTCCATGCTATCATCACAGCAACCTGACAGGGACACATGTCAACTACCCACCCTCCCCAGGTAAAGAACACATATGCAGAGCACACACTCCCCAGGTCAACCACTCATGTCTACTGCCCACCCTCCATGGGCCAAGAACTCATGTCCAATGTACACCGTGTAAGGGCCACCGACTGAAGGTCATTGACTGTATTCCTCGGGCAAGGTACTCATCTCCACTACCCACACATCCCAGGCCAGGGAGACATGTCAGCTGCTCACCCTCCCCATGCAAAAAGATACATATGCATAGCACACACTCTCCAGATCAATAGCTTGTGTGCACTGCCTACCAACCCTGGGCAAACAACTCCTGTCCACTGCCTACCCTTCCCGGGCCAAGAATTCTGGTCCACTGTCCGACCTCCAATTCTGACAAATCATAGCCATTGCCCACCCTTCCCTCACTGGGTACTCATGTCCAGTGCACACTGTTCCAGGGCCACCGACTCATGGCTATTGCCCAGAATCCACTGGCAAGGTACTTATTTGCAGTGCCCACTTGCCATGGCCAAGGGACATGTGTGCACTGCCCACCTTCGATGGGACAACAAGTCATGTGCACTGCCCACCCTCCCCAGGACAGGGATATGTGTCAACTGCCCACCCTCCCCAGGCAAAGGACACATGTGCACAGCACAGCCCCCCAGGTCAAAAACCTGTGTCCTCTGCCCACCATCCATGGGCCACAGTTCAACTGCCTACCCACCCTGGGCCATGGCCAATGAAAATTATCAAGGGCACTTGATGAAGCTCCAAAGGGAGGGACCAAAATGCCACTGGGCAATTTTTATGGGGTGGCACATTAAATATACAATTAAGGTTTCTAGTGTGTGTGCTTGATACTTATATAAAATATTTGCTTTTTTGCACAAGACACGCTGTGGTTTGGTCTCATCATATATGGTGGGCTTGAGGGATGGCTGCGAGGTTTTTCTGATCTTCTACATACTGTATATGATGCATCAAATTTCTCTTTCTGCTGGCTTAATTTGAGAGCAGTTTCTTGACAGGTATATAATATGTGTAAAAAAAATACAGACATGGGAGCTGCCATGTGGCCACAAAATTATAGTGTGGTCCTTTTTATGTATGTTGTTTTGCTGCTTGTTTGGGTCTTTGCAGACAAATCACTACCTGTCAATGTTTGTAATGTATCTACTTTTTGCCGCTACACTGTCTACAACAATGTCATCCCTTATGCTTTGGTTCATGCCTGTAAAGGACAAACTCTTGTCCCAGTGCCCCTACCTGGTTACCAGATACATAAATGAATAAATAAAATAAATACACATCACTGTCTTTCATAAACCAGTATCTTAAAGGCACCCATGTCTGTAAACGTTTGTCTGCATGGTGTGCTATGTAACTTGACGGCATAGAGGTTATTAAAGAAAATGATATTACAGGGAAAGGTTTTGTATATGATGTCACAAGGTGGTGTTGTTGAAATTATTCTAACACCTCAAGTAGAGGGTTAAGACCTCATGTGTAGACAAGCAGCAGAAACAAATGATAGCCAAGGGAGAACCAGCCAGTTTCCATGCAAATGTCTGATAAAGAAATGAAGCGAAGTACAGAAAATGCATGAAACAGATGCTGAGCTGTGTCTAAACACAAAGGCTTTCACTGTGCTAACAATAGCCCTTTTACAAACTGCCCGTTGTGACCTTATTGTGAAATAATGTCACACCTGGGGTGTGGAGACACCTGAGGGCAAAGGCGAGGAACTATTCCCCACATCACAGGTGTGACATTATCTCAGAGTCACAATTTGGCTCAGTTATAAAAGTCTTGTTTTGCATGTTCTACGTTTAGAAAGGAACAGATGCCATGTGATGAGCTTAGCACGTAGGTAACTGTAAAGTGTATGTGTGAGCTGTTGTACTGTGGAATGTGTCTCTGTTATTGCACATATACTCTGTGACTCAAATGACTAAAATCTATCCTTGCTGTCCTCTCAGGACCACTTATTTTATTTATTTAAAAAAATGTTTCACCAGGAAGGCACACTGAGCCAGTACTAGTTTCCAGGTCTGACCTGGGGGGGGGGGGGGAGAGATACAACAATAAATAAATATACAAGTAATACATATATATATATATATATATATATATATATATATATATATATATATATACAGGAAATATTACACAGTACAGCAATCAATAGGTTGGGATTTCAGTACAGTGATCGATGGAAAAATATACAGAGGGATGACTACTGAACAATAATAAATTTCACTGAAGGATTAGTTAGGTAGAAATGCAACTGAAAATTAAAAGGGGCTCGGTTCTCAGTGGGCTTACTCAGTTCTAAATAAACAAGGGTGGCCAGATGGCTGAACAGAGGCAAATCACACTTCCATGCTGGCAACTGAGGTTCAGGAGTAATTTTGGGAACTGTAGCTCAGGTGGCCAGGCTGGAAAATGCTGTGCCACTGGCAGCATGTTACAGTCAGTGGGAGGGAGGCAGCGCCCTCCAGCACCACAACGGCTGCTGCTTGTGGGCCAGCAAGCTTGCTTTCCTGGCAGAGGACACTGCATGCACCAGAGGCTGATCCCCCACATGCTGTGCATGCTGCCAGCGAGCAGAGGAGAGGAGGAAACATGGAGGAAAAACTCAACCAGTTCTGTTAGATAGCTTGCTCCCCCCCCCCCCGAAGGCCCGGCCATACAGAGTGGAGCAAGCCATGGGAAAAGGAAGTCGGGGTACATACATGGATAAGGTGGGTGATCAGGCTGAAATGCTGGCTAGAAGAGGACAGGTTCATGAGGTGGACAAACCCTAAAATAAAGAAAAAAATAAAACAATCTTAATGTAGGATTCCAGTATTCCATTTGTCAATTGCTTATTCAGACATTCAGGGGCCCCCAACCTATACCCCAACAAATAACACTCCTTGGTAGTCTAGTGGCCTCCCAACCAAAACCCAAGCAGACAACACTCCCTGGTAGTCCAGTGGCTCCCCCTCTCTCAAGCCATGCTCCCCGTGCACATCTATTTATAGGTTCAGTACCATGATGATCTTGGCCCCTTGATTTCAGTGCACAGTGGGCACAGCTGTATGATATCCTTACCAGCTAGCAGAAAAAGTTCCTAGGCAGTGGTGTCACTCAAGTATTGTCCTCACTGCAACCGTGGTATTAAACATTGTGAATGGCATAGCATCTGTTCCATTTACATACTGACCTCACCTCATCCATGCAACAGCACATTTTCATGTGTGCTGACATAGCAGGGCTGTCCAACCATCTCTGAGCATAGCTCAGCTGGATCACAAGCAAGGGGCTGGTACTAACTCATGCAGCAATGACTAAGTGCTAGACCCCTGAAGCACTGGGCCCCAGCGTCTCATACATTAGGGTGGAGCTTCATGCTCAGACAATGTTATGAATCATAGATCTGCAGAGACATATAGAACCAGTGTATCTTAGACATGTGGAGTGGAAAAAACAATAATATAAATCCCATCCTGATATATTCTTAGGGCTGGTCTAAGAAATAGTAACACATTAACATAGTAAACACTGTAATTTAACATCAGAAGGGACTCTAGGTCAATAAGGTCTTCCCCTCCTCTCTGCTTCACAAGTGGGGATTAGTAAGAATGCTATACAAACATTTATAAAGTTACAGATTCCCCACCCACGCTTGTACCCAGGTGACCCTGCAATTCCTTTGGCAATCAGAATTTGTTTTGAGGCTTAGCTTTAAGTCCTGTGTTGTTTTCATACCCACTCTTTTTGCTGGGAGGCTGTTCCACATGCAACAACCCCCCTTTCAGGTGGGGGTGATGGTTGTTCCCTACACAGGATGCATGCCCAGAGTCTGGGCAGGCTGACCCATTGGAAATTCAGAAAGAGGGGCATCTGTTGGAGGAAAAAAGGTTCCTGTTTTTAAACCACATGCATAATCATTCTTCTTGCTGCTGGGCAAAGCAAGCTATGTATGCTCCATGTCTTAAGCACTCTTTTTTTTACTGCCCACCAATTCATTTAACATTTAAAATGCTCTAATGGTTGATCAGGACAGAAGTTTGTGTTTGAAATGATGGCCACCCAAGCCTGCCTGCTGGCGTGCAGGGCTAAGACATTGAATGCTTACCTCCTGCCACACTGGTGACCCGTGTTTGGAAACCAGCATGGATTGCCTGGGGTCAGTGGGCTGAGAGAGGGCCGAGAGCCCCAGGGCCTCCTCTACTCTCCTAAGATAGGCTGGACAACCATTTCAGCCCATGACAGTCACTGGGTGGAGGCCCAATGGCAGTGCAGGCTTGAGCAGCTCAAGGGGAGGGAGGGAGCTGCTGCTGCACAGGATGGGTTCACGGTGCACCTCCATGCACATGTACTGGCACCGAAGCAGAGTACGGGAACTCAGAAGACAGAAAGTAGGAGCATGGGCAATGAAGCCCTGCCTGTCTCTTTGGGACCCACTCAGCCATCCAAAGATCAGGGGACTCTGGATGTTTGTTTACGTATGCAATCAGAAAACACCTTTGAGTACAGATCTTCCTTTACAAAGGTTTCACCTCAGAGTCGGACAATACGGTTACATACAAACGGTTTCTACATTAATTTCAGAGGAATACAGACAGTACAATCAACAAGATGCAGAGCTACACAAATGGAATTCTGTAATTACAATATCAATGACAGTATTACAGTGCAAGTTGGGGCAACAGTTATTGTTTGAAAACTGGCATGTCCTTGCTGATCAGGGGAGCACTCCTTTTCTAGGAGCTTCATAGGTTTACACCGAAACTTGACTTGTTCGCACAGAGTGCCTGAGGAAATTTGGAACTTGTATGCCTTGACATGGAATATGTGCTCAGACTTGGCCAGATGATCAAGCTAATGTTCTGATTTAGGGCCATGTATTCAAATGTTATCCTGCAGTCATGGGTGTCAGCAAGTATACCACATATATTTTGCTGAGTACAGTAAAATCTGGAAAATCCAAGGGCAACATGAGCCTCAGGCCAGGGCAAGAAACACAAACAGAGCTTGATGCACACAAAGAACTGTTTTTCCCCATCTTGGGTACTTTACTGTGAGTTTGTGAACGATATTTGGAAGATGTGTGGGTGCTAAACTTAGAGACCATGATTGTGTGAGTGACCTGATCAAGTATCTATGTATTAATGCTGGTGTGATCAGACTCCTGTAAGGCTGGCTACCTTGATGTGGTACAGAGTCTTATCATGATGTATCCTAAACCTTGTATTTAAAAGCTAGCCAAATTCTCATTTAATATGTGTGTGTGTGTTAGATTAAATAAAATGTTATGAATCTATTAGGATCATTGGCTTACTACACATTGTTGACTGAAATGGGGGTTGGGGCAATGTTTGTGTTGGGGGGCAGCACATCTCTTCGTTTATTTTTATGGAGAGGGTGCAACAGTTCTGTCAACTCTCGAGCACAAATTTACAATTCCTGGCTATACCACTGCCTGAGGTGCATGATTAAGAATTTCAGCTACACCGGGGGCTGAAATTGCATTATAGAACATGAACTGTGCAGTGACTGGGAAGCGGTCCTTGTTATTGGTTTTGGTAGTCAAATGAGGCCAATCAAGTAGCACTCATGCAATATCCCTGATTTGCAGGAGGACTGTGGACCTGCATTCACAAGTAAGAAATCCAGCCCATACATACAGTATCAATATGCTCATTCTCTTAGTTTCTGTTCATATGTTTTTGGGGAAAGTAGCATGCTGCAACATACACTTATCTACTGCTGGAGGTAAAACGGGATATAATAACATTTACCTTTCTTGGGTGTTTACAAAAATATGAAATGTTTTCTTTCACGACTGAAGAAAATCTTACATTTGGTTAGATATTGAAAGCAGAGTCCCTGCTTCCTTGCTTACACAGGCAAGCAGCAGCAAAACCATAACTGCAGTACTAAGGAATCTTGTTTCTCAACATGTGGGAACAGCAATGTCATGAAAGGCTACCACATTTCCATGGGACTTCTTTTGATGTCCAAACCCCAGAGTCAGGGAGACATTTGGTCTCTGGAATGTGGGAGATCTCACAAACTTACACTAGGACAAAAATAGCTGCAATGCCTGCGGGAAGTAAATGACGTCCTTAAGGCTATGAATTCTGAGACAGGAGAGGATTTAAATGAGAGAAACATGTTTTTGAGAAGAGTTCAGTGTTTTACATCAGTTTAGTCCAGGATATGACAGAAAGAGAGAGAGCGAGAGAGAGAGATGTACATCAGAGAACTGAAAATTCACTACAAAATAGGGTACTTCTGTATTTCATTATGTGGATGTGGTCTACAGCACCACCCCTTCCTCTTCCCTTGCCAGACTGGGCACCCTATGTAACACCTTCTGCTGCTTTGCTGCTAATGCACTTCCTCATACACATCACTGCCCTCTCTCTACACTTCCCTCTCGATTCTTTCTCTTCACTCCCAACACCTAATGCACTGTGCATCCTTCATTTCTAAACATAAATTTGCTTCTCTTCCTCCCTACCTCTCCTCTCTTCTTTTCCCCTTTCCATCTGCCTGACACGCTCTTTGGTCTAGAGATTCCTGCACTTTTTCTATTCTTCATTCCAACTTTGTTTCTGGGCACTCTACTTTCTCTTCTCGTTTTCCTTCCATCTGAAACAATCTCCCTCCTACACTTCGGCTTTCTCCTTCCCATCTCTCTCTCTCTCTCTCTTTCAACCATCAGCTCAAACTTCTTGTTGCCCCTTCTATTCCTGTCCTGGCCTTAGTGGACATTTGTTCACTGCTCCTCTTCCTCCTCTACTGTGCTGCATGCAAATCTGCCCTGATTTGAGAATCCCCCCCCCCCCCATTTTGTTCCTTCTGTTACTGCCTACAGCTGCTGGGTTTTTGCCATTTTAGGCACACACCTGTAGTCATTGCTGCAATATTTAACGCTATACAGTTTCATATGGTTTTTGTTTACTGCCTGTTATTAACTTTACCCTAACTTTTTTACCTGTGTCTTAAGAGTCAGTACATCCTGTATAGTTTCTGAATGCATGTGCTGCACTTTATTATTATGTATGTTTTGTCTACCTGTTCCCTTCTTTCCAGGTCACACCTGGAAATGAGTCTTTGCTCAGTGTGTCTTTCCTGGTTACCACTTTAAAAAAAAAAATAAACAAATGTCCTGCAGTAGCTGAGAAACTAACAGAAATGAACATCAAAATGGAAAAAAGGAAAACATAGATAATTAGCCCTACATCCTGTGTGGCCCGTCACTATTTGCACTCCCACACACATATTTTTCCTTTAAGTTTTATGCCAATAATATTATGCAAATCTAATCCCTGGTTTACTGTTAAATTAAATTTATCATGGGCAGTCAAGTGCCCATGAGGTAAACAGGTTCAAAGGAGGCAGTATAGAGCTGTGGTTTAGGGCACTGATCTGCAAACCTAGAGACCTGGGTTTGAATCCCACAGCCCCCACTTGTATGCTGTGTGACCCTGAGCAAGTCATTTAACTTCCTTGTGCTCCCAGGTTGCACCTGGAAACAAGCTTTGGTTTAATGTGCCTTTCCTGGTTAAACAACTTTCCCATTATACCTCCACCCCTCCCCCATGCTTACAGTCCCAGAGCAGAAGCAAAGCACCGCTGAACCCGACAAGCCTCTGCAGGGTAATGCAATCTCCACCTCTTTTTCTGTGTCATGGAGCTCATGCACAGGAACATAATTTTGCATGCACCCATTTGTGGACATGAAGAAAACATTTGGTGTTTGATGTTGTGCACTTTATTTTCACTCATATTGTACCTCTTTTTAAACTGTATTGCTTTAAGCTTTTGTACAGTTTTGTTGTGATATGTTACTTTGTTCTGTTCTCACCCTTACCTATTCATCCAAGACACATCTGGAAATAAGCTGCTTCTCAGTTCTGCATGCCATTACTGGTGAAAATAATTTGAAAAAAAAGAAAGGATGTCATCAACGTTTTCAATAGCACCAAATTTAAAACTGCAAAAGAGACCTGCTTGTCCAAATACCTCCAGGTGTTCGCAACCACCTCTCACAGATCAACAACTGCTATGGTACTCAGTCTATGGGGAGAACAAATTGCTTCTGTTCCTCTGGAAAAAAAGGCACTCAGCCAGTGCTCATTTTATGTACAGAGCTGCCAAAGCCTAGAATTCACTGTCCTACAGTGAAGACCCCCATCCCAACCTTCTCCACCTTGAAGACCCAAGCCTATGCCCACTTTATCCAGAAACTGCACCGTAACTATGGGTAGAATTGTCTAAGACTCTACTATAACCTTGCAACTGTCCTGTAACAGTAATTTTGCTGCTTCTTCTGTCACTGTAACCCTGACTCATGCAGTTGTTCCCTGCAGTTGTTGCTGTACTGTTTCATGTTTGAATTCCCCTCACATTGCCTATATAACCTGTGAAAACTGTGATGCTCGTAGTTATCTTGCTCTTTATATTGTTCTCTTGTTCTTGCTGTTGTAACCTACCTGACTTAGCTCAAAGGTCTTCCATTAAAAAAATTAAATACATACATATATATATGTATATATATATAGCTGTGTGGACAGTATTCGAGAGACAAAGTGTGACATTCATACACTCAAAAAAAGTTTTATAATTAGGCATGGCTCAACCTTAATTTTAATGTGTATATGTGGTACTTGCATAATACAAAATATAAAGATAGTTCTGTTTTTCTAAGTTTGGAAAAATGGCACAGTTAGTTATGACATGTAAACTACTTTCATGGGTAACTCATTGTCCATTATGTATTGTTTCCCATTTCTAGTAATAAATAAAATTTTCAAATGCAGTGTCTCTGTCTTCTATTAAAGTGTATTTGTTTGCAACATCTAATGATTTGATGTTCTTCCATACCTATGTGTTGCTATCTATCCTCCAATGTAGACAGCACTAAAAATACAAACAGGAGGTTACCAAAGTTTCATTACCTCATGCTTATACTGTTTATGTCCAGTCTACATGCCTTTCACACTTAAGCTGGACATTAAGTAGAAAGATAAACATGAACAAACCACTTGGTTGTACTTGATTTATTATGTGACCATATCTGTCGCATAAAACTACTGTAGGTGTGAAGACACCACAGTAGCAATGCAACATGTGAAATACATGGTACAACTTTTATTAATGGCTTATTATCAACAAACAGCCAATACACACTGATAAGTACCATGCCACATCAGGGGCCATTTTGAAATCATTGTAGTTCCGCAGAGCCAGACTGAGGAGAGGCCCAACCACATTTAACAACCAGAAAGCAACCAGACAAGCTGTTTGGTACTGATAACTATAGATGAGGGTGCCACATGATGCTCCCTGGCAACCCATTGCTGGCCTTTGAGTGGAAAATGATGTCAAAATATCACACAGGCCCACGCTAAGCTGACCACCACATGCATCTCAGGGATGTCACTGCAGCAGGGTTCTTGTTCTGCACATGGAATGCCACATCCAAACTACTCTACAAGTCAAAACAATGCACCAAAGTTTCCCATGAACAAGCAAAGTCAAGGCAAGAGACAGCTGGATGTTACATGGTGGGCCGGAGCCACATCAGGGGTCATTTTGACATCACTGTACCTCCACAGAGTCAAACTCAGAGCAGGCCCAACCACAGTTACCAACCAGAAAGCACGCAGGGAAGCTGTATGGTGTTGATAACTATAGATGCAGGCAGTGCATGGCATCCCCTGGCAGCCCAGTGCCAGCCATTAAGGGGAAAATGATGCCAAAATATCACACAGGCCTACCCTCTGCTCACCACCATGTGCATCACAGGGACACTGCTGCTGCAGGGTTCTTGTACTGCACATGGAATGCCACATTCAAACTGCTTGAGTCAGGCCCAGGTGATATATTTTTATTTTCCAACAGTTCCAAGATATTATGCCAATGCTTGACATTTAATTTATAGGCAGTCTCATAAATAAATCTGATAAATGTTTTTACCAGATGAATCCAAACCACTGATGTAGCCCAACAGGCACTAGTATACCCAGCCAATGACCAGATTCCAGTACTACACATGGTATCCCTCCCATACCCCTGAATGTGCTAAGCAATGCCATGAGCAGCCCTTCTGAGGTAAGCCCAAGTGCTGTATTTTTTTTTATTTTTAGACAGTTCCAACATATTGTGCCATCACTTGACATCTAATTTAGAAACAGTCTTATTATAAATAAATCATGAAAATGTTTTGCCAGATGAATCCAAAACAATGATGCTGCCCTATAGGCACTAGCACACCCAGGCAATGACCCAGTTATTACACATGGTACCCCCCCCCCATGCCATGAGCAGCCATTTTGAGGTAGGCCCAAGTGCTGTATTCTTTTATTTTTAAGCAGTTCTAACATATTATGCCACCACTTGATGTCTAGTTTAGAAGCAGTCTCATTCCTACACATGGTAACACCCCCCAATAACCTGAATGAACTGACCAATGCCATAAGAAGCATTTTTGAGGTAGGTCCCATTACTGTAGTTTTTTTATTTTCAAACAGTTCCAATATATTATGCCACCACCCACACCTGATCCCCTAGTTCAGTGTGCCAATACAATGATGCTCCTTTATAATCTTTAAAAAGGCAACTTTATCATTTTAAAATAACACCACACACACACGCACACACACACACACACACACACACACACACCTACCTTAACCAGAGCCAGCATCACCCCTTCTTTTCAAAAATTACAAGCATCTCTCACAAATTGCATTTATTTTTATTTAAAACATTTTAAGAGTGCAGCTTTTATATTCATTCCACATACACACTTCTAAAATAAAGCCATCATTACATCAACAGGTGCAGCATTCATTCTACAAATACACATTCTTAGAATTTACCAGTAGGAACCCCGTAGGTGTTATTTTTTCCCCCATTTAAACATGATTAAAGTCATCACCAGGGGAAAGTTCACCAATATTAGCAATATTCTGAAGAAATCAAATTATACAATGAAAACCTGCGGGATGGATTGTAAACAAAAAACTATAAATCTCAAACAAAACTCTATTTGATTAGACTGGTCACATATATGCACAGCCCCATTTTGAAGAGGGGCCCTTCTCAAACAGCTGGGCCATGAGAGAACACACAATTTTAACTTTTCTGCCCCCAAAGATGATAGAACACAACTGCTGTACTATAGCCAGATAGTATTTAATATGCACTATTTAAACAGTGCCAGCACCAGAGGAAAGTTCAGCTGATATACTGTACTTCCCAAACAAAACTTTAAATATACTATTTAACATGCCCCATTTAGACACTAACTGCATCAGAAGAAAGATCTGCTGATATACGTCCCACACACAACTTTAAACTATACTGTTTAATATGCCCCATTTACACAGTGCTAGAACCAGAGGAAAGTTCTGGTGATATACTTCCCAAACAAAACTTTAAAATTTACTCATTGTGCTGTACAGCCCACTAAACCAATCATCATCTGTTCTGAAGAGGGGCCCTTCACAAACAGCAGGACCATGAAGTCTTAAGGTGAATACTTTACTTTCTCTGTCCACAAAATCACACAGAATAACTGCTGCACTTTAGCCAGTCACTATTTAATATGCCTCCCAGAATTTTAACTTGCTATTTTGTAGTAAAATGCAGAAGATCATGTTTTCTAGTGACTGGAGACCTCTGAGACCCATCCAAACTCCTGTGCAGCACACCAGATTTAAAATGGACAACACTTCATTCTACCTGTTTTTAAGAATGGAAAATGGGAGAAGTAGTGGGAAGAGAACAGTTTTGCTTAGAGCCAGAGTACCAAAACTGATTGCCTGATGTCACCTTCAGGTCCTGGCTATTTGTACCAATACCAGCATCATCATCATCCACGTGGGTAACATGGACACGTCAGCAAGAGCCACATCTTTTGATGCTGCTGCTCCTAGCAGGCTCTATGTACCACTGCATTAAGATTGCAGATTTGTGCAGGGGAAACACGTTAAGCAATGTGAACTGACACTGAAAAAAAACCTCAAAGCATAAAGGCAGAATACACAAAAGAAATTATGCAGCTATATAAGACACCACAGTAATGCACAAAAGTAATAAATTATATGTGGTGTCATGTAAATGTCATGACATCTGCATAAAAACAATAATCACTGGGGGACAGTTACACATCCACTCTGTCCACTAAAAAAGAAAACTTTAGTATTGTGCTTTAAATACAGTAAATTTAATGGTCACCAAGATGTGTAGCACAGCCATGTCACAAAATGGCTACCTTTTTTAAGGTTATTTTCATTAGTAAAATGTAGCCACAATTAAATAAAAATACATACACCCTTTTTTCATGCACACTATCTCTTGACCATATTGGCAACAGCACAGAGCACACATTCTGTATTTTTAATAAATTATGAGTAAAATACAGACCTTATTTTAAGTGCACACCCGTCTCTCAAATACTGTCCACACACACACACACACACACACACATATATATATATATATATATATATAGGGGCACAGTCGTGCCCTATATTTAGGGTTATGAAGGCACTTCTATGTTAAACTCTAAATGTTGTGCGTTAATAACTTTGGGCCCATTCAACGGATTTGCATGAAATCTGGCATGCACAGTGGGGCATGGTAGATCTCTAGATCTGCCAAGTTTCGTTTTGGTTGGACTTATGCTCTTTGTGCACCAAAATGCTAAAAAAAAATGCACTTTTTGCCAGTTATGTGGGCAGCTTTGGGGATTTTGCCCATGGCACTGTGCAGCTGTCATGTGGCATGCTGCTCTGCAAGATTGCTCATCTGAAAGAGCTTCAGTGCCTGAATATGCCACTTTTCACTTGGTGAAAAAATATTGATCCATTCAAAAGTTATTGCAGTTTTAAGCTCCCATTATAAGTCAATGGGAAAATGTATGTGGTTGTGTTGCGAACAAAGAATGGGGTTTTGGCCATCTCATCCCTCCTCATGATCAAAGAATTTGCAGCCTTGCGGTCAAAGAATCTTTGACCCCGAGAAATTCTTTGATCATGACGGCCACCATGTTTTTTTCATTTTCTCCTCACAAAAACACAAATATATCGGCTATGGGGTCATTCCTGAAGTAAAACCTTGATGGGTTTTATCCATGGGGCTTTATTCTATCGAGCCATGTCCCCGGGTTGATGTCAAATCATCTAAAATAGAGTTTCCAACATTTTTATTCTTTGATCGCTGCTCGCTAACGATCTTTGATAGCGAGCCTGCAAATTCTTTGATCATGAGATTCTTTGATCACGATCTTTTGATCACAAGTGAGGAACAAAATGGCCAGATGAAAAAAAACTAATTTCCCAGCTTAGGGGTGGGTTATTAACGCAAATGAGAGTGGGCTTTGCTCAGGGGCCTTCATTTCATTGAACCATTCTGCTGGTTTAATGTAATTTTGCTTAATTTTTGAATTCCAGCATTTTTTATTCTTTGATTGTGAGCCTGCAAATTCTTTAATCACGAGCCTGCAAATTCTTTGATCACGAGATTCTCTGACCGTGATCTTTGATCGCGAGATGATGACCAGATGGCAAGATTAAAAAATCACATTTATAAGCATCAGGGTCACCTACAAACACAAACTAGGCTGGGTTTTGCTCAGGGGGCTTCATTTTATTGAGACAAGCCAGTGGTTTAATTTAATTCTGTTTAATTTTTGATGTTCAGCATTTTTTATTCTTTGATTGTGAGCCTGTAAATTCTTTCAGCTGCCTGAATGGTCACCTTGGTATGCCGCAACTACCCAGCTTGATTCTCACTTGAGGTATCTTTGGGTTTGAGACCCACCACTAGCTACTACTAACACAGTTCAATGGCCTGTTCCAAGGGCCAACCACCCACCGCTATAGTCACAGCTGGGTGCACTCTTTCACTTGCCCTGTATTAGGCACAGGTGTGCTTTGGAACAGTTTAGCAGCCTGCCTCTTCAGAGATGGACCAACAGACTTGCCAAATACACCTGGTTATCTATACTCTTAAAGGGATACAGTCTACATTAACAGTTTCACACCCTAGTGTAGGGCTGGTCACAATTTGCACTCTGTGTACAAAAACTTCTTTTGTTACTTACTGTTTGTTGCAGCATAGTGAACTGTATCAGGCTGATTTTTGTGATTTCCAAGCTGACATTTGCTTTAACCAGACATCCCACAATCCCCTGCAGCTGACATATAGGCACGTCTGCAGCACTGGGAGGTTCAGTAGCCTGCAGTGCATGTTACAGATTTTATAAGCCCAGATCAGATGTTTGCCAGTCCTGCTGTATTTCCACAGCTACTGTAAGTAGAGTCCTCTGTGACTGTACTTAGCCCAAGAAATACAGCAGGACCAGCAAAAACAAAGACCAGAGTTTATAAAAACTGTAACATACATTGTAGACTATTAAATCTTCCACTGTTAGATTCCTCCTCTTACATAAGCTGCAAAGGATTCTGGGGTTTGTAGTTACAGAAAATGTCACTGTGTAAGTCACCAAAATTAGCCTGATACAATATATTATACTGTAGTAAACAGTAAGTAAAAAATGTTTTGCACACAAAGTACAAATTGAGACCAGCCCGACATTTGGGTGTAGGATACTTAGTGCTGACTGTTCCCCTTTAAAAGAACAGTACAAATCACAGACAGCATGAAGTATATGCAAATAATATTTAATACTCCAAAATATTTACATATTGTACAAGATTATACATACCAGACAACTACAAAAATGAAAAATAAAAGCTTTTGAACAGACAGAATACAGACAGGAAAACTCACTAGTTTTTAAACTAGATTCTAGTAGATAACTTGAGCTTAGAAACATGGAAACATATAAATTGATGGCAGATAAGAACCACTAGGCCCACCCATTCTACCCATGTTCTCTATTTGCTGCAAAAATCACAGACCCTACTTGATCTCTGGCTTTGTTCTCTTTCCTATTGTTAGGGTTCCTCTATACCTATCCATTTCATTTTTGAATTTCCCTACTGAATTTGCCCCCACCACCTCTGCTGGGAGGCTGTTCCGTGCATCCACCACCCCTTCTGTGAAGAAATACTTCCTCATGTTACCACTTAGTCAAAAGTGAAGGAAATCTTTGGGAGGTTTGCACCTGGTACCTTCTGCATCATGATTACATGCACCAAGCCAGTATGCCACAGAAGCCCACCCCCAACTGGGATCTCTTGAGTCATAGCAGATACTGACAGATGATGTTCCCAGGTTGGCTCCTAAAATATGACTTAATCATATAAGGAAATTCAGCCAGAAAAATATCCATGCCAGGAAGATCCCTCTGCTTGCATTATCCAAATTGCCTCTTTTACATCACAAGATGGACTTTTTTTGTTCTGCAGAAGCACTGCAGTTTGGGTCTTGGATGTGATTTAAATCCACTTTCCTTTGTTCCATATGGCACACAGAACACCAGGGGCCATCTGGCCTGCCATTGCTACTGTTTATGCAGAAACAAATAGCCCATTTTAGATGAAATCCCTCTTTACTGGATGAATAAAGCTGTGTTAATCTGGTGAGAACAAAGGATAACAGGCAGAATGCAGTTTCAAATTCCCACATACATCCGGAATCTGCCAAAATATTTCACAGAGAAATAAAAGAAAAAATATATATGTCTATCTTATAGCAACACAGTTGCACCCTTGTATTAAGGGTTGAGTAGGCAATTTAATGTTAAACCCCAGTTTTTGCACTTTAATAACTTTGCAACCATTCTATGGATTTAAATGAAATTCTGTATGTGTGGCCTCAAGGGGTAGATCTCTTGATGTTCCAAGATTTGTTTCAGTTGGACGTGGGTATTCTGAGATCCGGGTAGCAATAAAAGTGAATTTTTTGTGGGTTTTTTTTTTTTTTGCTGTTTCTTTAGTCAACCCTTAGCACCCAGACTGTTTGGAATTTTGGTCTGAAATTTTCAGGGTAGAAAGGGCCTGGCCCAAAGTAGTGTCTTTTGCTGGTTTGATAAAAAATATGAATCCGTTCCAGAGTTATTAATTTTAAAAATTGTGGGTTCTGAGTATGCTCAGTAAGCACAAGCTAGCTGTATGAAAAAAGAAATACTTTTTTGTTTGGCGTCAATCCTTTTTTTGTGAGGAAAAAATCCTTTTTTCATTTGCCACCATCTTGTTTTGTCAAAACCCACATAAATTACATCCTGCAGAGAAAACACATCTATCTTTTTCATCAGGACTCCATTAGGTGGATTCTGCACTTAACTATTGAAGAAATTACCCCAAAATGTGTGCTTTTTTTTACATTTTAAATTCTTTATTGTGACTTGCTTCTGCTTTTTTGGTTTGGACTTAGTATAAAAATTTTCATATGAATGAAGATATACGAAAATTTTCGTACGATATTTCCATTCATACAAAAATAGTTGTATGATATTTTCATTCATACAGAAATTTTTGTGTGATATTTTCATTCAAACCAAAATTTTCAAATATTTCTGTTCATTTGAAAATTTTTGTACTAAGTCCAAATGAAAAAATCAAGAAAAAGCAAGTATATGGAAATATCATACAATCCTTATTTTTCCCTGGTGTCTAGTGGCACCCCCTCCTGTAATCATTTAATCTTTCTCTGGTGTCTAGTGGGACCCCTACTCTCCGAGCTCCACCCCCATAATTATTTAATTTTTCTCTGGTTTCTAGTGGCACTCCACCCCCATCTGATCACTATCCTCCTAATTATTTCAGCTTTCCCTAGTGTCTAGTGGCACCCCTCACCCTCTAATTACCGTCCCCATAATGATGTTATTTTTCCCTGATGTCTAGTGGCAACCCCCACTATCTGATTGCCATCCCCGTATGTTTTTCACCTTTCCCTAGTGTCTAGTGGCACCTGCCAGCCCTCTGATCATCATCCCCACATTTAATACTTTTTCTCTGGTGTCAAGTGGCACTCCCACCCTCTGATTGCACTTCCCATATTTTATATTATTTCCCTGGTGTCTAGTGACACCCCCATCCTCTGATTGCTGTCCCCATATGTTTCTCATCTTTCCCTCACATCAAGTGGCATCCCCACCCCTCTGATCACTGTTGCCATATTTTATTCTTTTTCCCCGGTGTCTAGCAGCACCCACCACCCTTTGATCACCATTCCCATATTTTTTTCATATTTCCCTGGTGTCTAGTGGCACCAACCACCCTCTGATTTCCATTCATGTATTTGATTGCATCTTTTCCAGGTGTCTAGTGGCACCCACACCCTCCGATCACTGTCCCCATATTTTTTCCAGTTTTCCTGCTGTCTAGCAGCACCCACCCTCTGATCACTGTCCCCATATTTCAATACCCTGCAATAAAGAAAACTTCCTTTATGTATTTTTAACCTGTAAAAAAATGATCCCTTGCCAATCCAATCCCCCTGCCCTGACCTCTCACTGAGCACCCCCCATCTTGTAACACCCCATACCTCTCACCCACCCTCACTCACCTGAACAGGTTTCTGGGTCAAGATCCATTCTCCAGTCAAACACATGCCTTGCTGCTAGAACCACTGACTGCAATATGAGAAACTAAGGTAAGTGTGGTTCTGTGTATTGCAATGGGGTTTTCAACTTTGATGTATAACTTTGCCATTTTTACATATTTTGACACCAAATTTTCAACATGACCCTTTTGGGTTCCCACCTCATGAACAATGGTGGTGGAGGAATTATGCCAATCTATCCCAAAAGGTGATTTTGCAGTCACTTGGTGAATTCAACTTTTGGGTAGGATTTGAAACTTTTCACCACCCTTGTTCATGAGGTGGGGTCATAAGCAGGCTATTTTGAAAATTTGGGGTCAAAATATACAAAACTGGAAAACTTATGCACGTCCATTGACATTTTGCATTGCTCACTCATAAATCTGGTAATTTTAAATACAGTATTTTTACCCCAAATTTATGACATAGCCATTTTTTATACCACCTCATAAATTTGACAGCCGTCATTTTTCAAATCCTGGCCAAACTGTGTTTTTGCACCTGTGGCATGGAATTAGAGTCCAGTGGCATGAAATATTGTTTCAATGGGGGTTTGAACATTTTCAGTATCAGGTTCATGAGGTGGGATAATAAGAGGGCTGTGCTGACGTTTGGTTACTGCTTTGCTACAAATGCAAGTGTAAGGCCCTCTGGGCCCTGCGCTTACACAGCAACATACATGTCCACATTTATGGAGCTCTCCTACAGGCAAATGAGGATATGATTATGCTATCTCAAAAAGTAAGGACATTCTTTGCAAAAAAAACTGCTTTACTGCACCATATAGGGTTAAGACTACAGTGACAAAAGAAGGAAAATGCAGTTTTAGGGTTTCCAACCTTAACCTCCCACACCTGAAGCAAATCAGAGAAGGAGTCTTCCTTGGGTTTGTCAACCCTACAACTCACTCTATTGTGGTAGCAAGAAAGTTCCAATGTGATGGATACAGGTGTGTATGTTTCAGGAGTGTATACAATGCGATGAACATTAGGGATGACAGTGTCACAATCGTGTTCCTTGGTGATTCTGGTCCTTTTTTTTTCAAAATATTTTTCTCCCCCCACCTGACCCTCCCTCTCAGTGCTGACCACCCCACCCCAAGAAACATAACAGTGACACTGGGTGTGCCCAATCCCCCCATGTCACAATAGGGAATCCTTGGTCCTGTTTTATTATTTTATTTAACCTGTAAAAAGAAAACCATCCATCAAAGTTATTTAAACCATTTCTGACCCCCTCCCCGCAGCCCCCCAGCCCTTACTTACCTATTGGTAGTCTAATGCCATAATTCCCTCTGGACTGCAGACACATCTTCACTCTTCAAAGTCAGACCACAAACTGAAACAAGTATTTGTCAATGCCAAATGTTTGCTTGCTGGCATTGGCAGTGGTAGCATAGAAGCTACAGAGCTGCGTAATAGGAATGGCAGTGAAGTATTGAACTGAAGCCAACCCCACCACCACCCTGCAGAGAGTGACAGGCATTGGGGTGTGCCTTTGGGTCATCAGGTATAACGGTCATGCCATTTCACCACACCCTACCCTGCAGACACTGACAAGTGTCACAGTGTGCCTTGGGGTCTTTGGTCCTTATGCACACCCAGTTCCATCAGGAAATATGGTGAGATGGGTGTGGTATAGGAGAATGGGGTGAACTTTGGGGCCAAAGAGTCCAAGACATACCTCGATGCCTCTCACTGGCTGCAGGGTGTGGAATGGTATGAGCATTGCAGGCAAGAATCCTAAGTCACATCTCTGTTGCCTGTCATTCTCTACGGGGTTGGGCATTATGGTTGGAAACCATAATACCTCAGGCATTCATTGGTACTTTCACTCCAAATTTTCAACATGTTTTTTTTGTGACCCCATCTCATGAACAGTGGCAATATCAGTTTGTTAGCGGAAAGCTGCTTATGCACAGTGACTACGGCATTTAGCACCACAGGTGCAAACACATTTTGAACAGGATGTGAAAATGACAGCTGTACTGTTCATGGGAGGTTAAAAATGGCAATGTTGCAAAATCTGTAGTAAAATATTAAAAACTGGTGAAGTCAAAAGCGCAGATAGAAATCTGTACCGGACACCTGTAATGTAATTAGTTTGGGGATTTTTTACAGCAGATTGTCAACAGAGGCATTTTGGGACCTCCGATCATGAACAGTGTCACTGTAATTTTCTTTATCTGTCCCGAACAATGATTTCCCACAGTGACCACGCATCTCTGCGCTGAAAGTGGGAAAACACATTACGGCCATGTTGTGAAAAATGACAGCTGTACTGCTCATAAGGAAGTGTGGAAAAATGCCACTGGTGAAAATCTGGACTGAAAATATTAAAAAGTCATGAACTTACGAGGGTGTGTGGAAACTGCATATTGCTCACTCGTAACGCAGTCATTTTATGGACTTTTGTCACCAAATTTTCAACATAGCCATTTTAAGACCTCTGCTCATGAACAGTGTAACTGTGATTTTCTTAATCTGTCCCAAACATTGCTTTTGCACACTGACTGCATCATTATGCGCTACATGTGCGAAAACACATTTTGGGTGACTTATGAAAAATGGCAGCTGTATTGTTCATAAGGAAGTATTATAAAATGGCAATGTTGAAAATCTTAAAAAGCATTAAGGAAGCAAAATTGCCATTCCCCATAAATTCCATTGGCAGAATTATACATTCTGCATGGCTCCATGCAGAGGGGTTTCAGCCAAGAAGCCTTTTCTTTCATTATCTCAACATGGGGTATTTTTACAGTTACTTGCTTGTAATTGAACCTTATATGACGGCATGTATTTACATATCAGTTTTTGTTTTAGATTGATGTAGGAATCCTGAAATCTCTACACTGGAGGACTTTACTGTACTCTTAATCTTTGAAATACCTTTGATGGGTTTACTTTAATCCACAATAAATGTATTGTAGTGCATTGTAATCATTATGTATTCATTTACTATATTGCATTACAAGTTAAAATGAGTAAAAATATCTAAAAATGAAACTTAAATGTAAGCCCAAGCCCTAGTTGAGGGGTCAAGCTGGGGTTCTTGATTTAAAGATGGTACAACCAGAGCAATCCCAGATCATGCACATGTTTATAACCACACTGAACTATGTACAAATTCCACATCGTCCAGGATAATTCACAGTGATATTTTACTGTTCTCAGTGCAGTTCATGTAACATCTCTTTACAATGTATTTTCCTCCTGAACCATGTATGCCACAGGCAGTTACAAATGAAACTTTTCCTGTACACACCTTGCCTAAGGATATATATCTAGCCCCTGCCATAGCGCAATAACCAGTGTGCTTTAAGTTCACAGACCAACCATGAGACTCCAAGTCCCTTCCACCTAGTCTCTTGGCCCTGGCCTGCTCGGCCAATTCCATCTGAGAATCTAGTCCCACTGGTGTCTCAGCCCAAAAATCTTCCTTGAAAATGTCCTGCTATGCTTTGATCCCTAAACACCAGTGGAATCAGACAGAAACCTTCCTTCCCTTCTACCACATGGCAGAATTACATCTTGGGTCAGTTTGATCTTATTCTCCTTTGGGCCCAATTGCTGTTTTTTGACCCAGGACTGTACTTTAGGCCCAAAGGCATTTTGGGCACACCTCTCAAGGGGAAACGTCTCACAGTCCACTCCTTCTCTTGGGTAATATCTTCCCAACTCTTAAAGAAAGCCTTCTACCTTCCCCCTTATATCATGTGCTCCTCCCTCTGTAACATCTACCTGGCAGCCTTATCTCTTGCTGTGCCTGGCTTGGAACACACAGTGGGGGAACTGGATGGCACAGTAGTGCTACCGCTCCCTTGTGGAGGAGAGAAATGTCTTACATAATTATTATATAAGGAAAAATGTTTAAAACAACCAAACATCCCTTACAGAAATATAAATGTGCTGTGTACATGCAGAATGCATGCCACATGCTTAATTGTACAATGTTTGCACGCAGTTCACATACACAAAGTGATCCTAAATGAACCAGGTCTAAAAAGCAAATCAGGCTAGCATGCCGCAAGTGCAGCAGGTAAGCTGGTGTGAACATCTTTTAAAAATTACATCAGGTTCGCATGTTGCCCGCTTGACATGAGTGCAGCAGTTAAGCTGGTGTGAACATCATTTAAACATCACATCAGGTTCACATGCTGCACACTTGCCATGTGTGCAGCAGCTAAGCTGGTGCAAATCTCATCTATAAAACACACCAGTTTCTATTTCTTATACTACTGCTAGCAATTAGAGTCATTAAAATACATTTTTATTTGAATTCCCATAAAATTAGGTAAACTCATTAATTCTGATCCTTTTGCAAGTTGTTTAATGGCTTTTAATTTTTGTCATTAAATCGCGCCATTAATTTATAAAGTATTGTTTGCTGACTGCATTAAATGCCTAGGATATAGCCAGTCAACGTATCCTCCATTCCAGATGTACGAAGAGGGGCCTCTGTGTTGTGAAGCCTATCCTTTTTGTTTTGGACCATGCAAATCCCTTATGCATATTTAGTGTTGCAAATGTGTTTTTCCATGACTGTTTCATCTCACTTACTTTCCCTTTGTCATACTGTACTGAGCATATACGCTATGGCCATGCTCAGCATTCTGTGCTGAGTAGGGCCTTGGAAGTCTGCACCATACCTCACTTTTGTCACTGAAATGAGGGACATGGGCACTTGAAATGAGGGACAATGAGGGACATTAACCCACATGATGATCAGGACACATCATGAAACATGGAGATCCAGTACATCAGAACACAGTGGATACCATTGCATTAGCACCTGAGAATTCATTTCTACCATTAAGCAGGAGTGCCATTTAAGTAGGGCAGAGGTGACAGTTGCCCCACACCCCCAGTATTTGAGCCTAAGTTGTTCTTATGGTGTGGCAATAATGGCATTAAATTTGAATTTAATCTTTTCACAGTAAGTGGCACCTGTCCTGTGTGTGTACTCACACTGCTGGTACTCTCTAGACTCATGTTGTCCACTCTCTCCACCTATTAGCAGTGGCACAATCACATGTGATGTGGATGGTCTCCAGCCAAGAAAGAGCACATGAGTCTTGCAAGTGCAACACTGTCTTTTCTGACACAGAGTAGACAGACTGCACACTACAGCTTGGAGGAGTCAGTGAACACTGAACTCTCAATAGCAGTGTTGTAACAGCATAGTTTTGTTGCTGTACTCTTAGTGAGTCTCCATCTCCCCTGGTGGCTGAAGGGGCAGAGGGTGAGCTAGAAGCTAACTCAAGACTAGGCTACCAACTTACTCTACTAGGCTTGCCTTACAAAAAAACCAGCACAGACCCCCAAGGCAGCAGGCTAGGCTTAGCAGCAATGGTGACAGTAGTGTGGGTGGCCTTCATAGGCCTTGATCAGTGCAGTGCAGTGCAATGCAGCAGCAGAAATAGCAGCAACCATGCAAGAAGCAATCAACCCAGGTTGGGTGGGTTTGGTTGGTGAGGTGACTTGGTCACAGACCACATTGGGGACCTCTGATGGTCGGTTCTAGCACCCAGCTTCTGGCAGAAGGAGAGATGGGGGAGCGGATTGCAAACTGGGCTGGTGGCACATTGTGCCAGGCTACAGGTGCTGGTCATATGGCTGGGTAAGTAAAAGTAAATATTTTTTTTTTACAGGGGGATTCGTGGAGGAGGAAGGACTGAAATATCGATGTATTTTTCACATTCTTCATCTTTGGGCGGCTTTATGACCCATATGGGGATGGGTATTGATTGGAATGGAGCAGGAGAGAAAAATTGGGACAGAGTTATTTTGGGAGGGGCAGAACTTCCGCCAGAAAAATAATTGGTTAGTAACTGGGTGGGTTTAAGCCCAAATCTGATGCACTGCTCCAGGGTATATACAGATGAATCTTATGCATTTTAATTTTTCCTGATTTGCATATCACTTTTCAGTCAAAACAAATAAGTTGCACCTTTTAGAAATGTTACAGACATTCTAGAGCTGTTCCTTGTCTTCACAGACAGATGAGTGATATGGTTTGCACAAACTATTGGAGCTCCCTATAGCCAGGCTTATGCCCCCCCTCCCCAGTGAAGCTGACCTTCACATCCCCACACTCAGGCACATTATGACAAAGGGCAATGGAGACTGGAGGGGTGTGCACCATTGAAATGAATGGGGGCATTTTTTATTAATATTTTATACATTATTGATGGAGAGTTGGAGATGAATAAAGGCCACCACTCAACTAACAAGGGCCTTTTTAGCAGAACAGCGGCCTTCATTATTCTCCAACTCATCATCATCATAACATATACAATAGTAATAAAAAATAACTCCATTCATTTCAAGAGGATACGCCCCAGCACTCTAACACATAGACATCATCTCTTAAAGACTCCTGCCTTTGACTCCTCGAACTCAAGTAAGAGACTTTTTACTTATATCTATACTTGGTGGGTTGTCTGTAGCAGCATGGGTGTACACACAAAGGTGTGTGTGCATGGGGGGGGACTGGCCATGTAGGTGGGTGTCAAGCTATTGCTACTTTTGTGTTTGCACCTTAAAGTCTGCTTGCATGGAAGCATTTAAAACTATGAAGAGAAAAATGTACGAATACAGGCCAGACAGAAGTAATTAAGTGGTTTTGTGGGTAAGTTTGTGTATTGGGGGTGGTAAAAACCACATGTGTTTCCATTGGTATGTGTGCTACAGTTCAACTGTGAAACTGAGATGAGGGACAGAAGAAAATTGAAAAGCATAACAGTGGCTACAAGCATGCTGCATGCATGCAGATGTACTCAGATACAGTATGTATTGAAGTACAAGTGAACCATATGTGTGCAGACATTATTGCTTAGTGACTAAAAGCACTGAACTGCAAACCAGGAGACCTTGAGGCATGAAGACCTGGGTTTGAATCTCATTAGCCCCCACTTGTGCATGATGTGATCCTGAGCAAGTCACTTAACTTTTACGTGTGCAGTTATCCATGACCACTTGCTTTTTGTATGCATGCCACTTGCATGCAGTCTTTCCCAATTTAACATAAAAATCATGGCTTCCTCACTTGCTTGCTGCATGCATGCCATATGTATGCAATCAGTTCCAATTTAACATTTAAATCATACTTGCAGGAGACTTCTGGTTCCGACACAGCTCTGACTAGAAGCTAAACGGACCGCTCTGAGCCGATCTGCAAACAAATCCTCCAAAAATACTAGAATTCTAAATTAAATCATCATCAATGGCTTCTGGAGGGTTACCTAAAGATTGAGGGACTCAAAACAGATCTCACCAAGTGCGAAGGGAAAAGGAAGGCTCAGATTCCAGACATGGTTCTCCGACATGAGGCCCATCTACCTCACACCAGAATAATACCAGTCAGACATATGATACTGATGAGGAGAGTGATCACCTCTCCCGGTCAAGATTCAACTCACCGATAAAGGAATTAAGAGACATGAGAACCAAAAATAGGTCAGAGTTTAAACAACTCAATCAAAAGCTTTCTCAAATTGAAAACCACATACAAGAGGCTGAGGAGAGACTCTCTACTAATGAGGATAACCTCCAGCACCTCGGAAGAACAGTATCAGCTCTGTGCATGCATGCCATATCCACAGAAAGAAAGTGCCTGGACCTAGAGAGCAGATCTTGCAGAGAAAACCTCAGACTCTATGGGTTACATGAGGGCTCTGAAGAAGAAGACATGGCTGAGTTTCTCACTGACATGTTAAAAGATGTCTTGAATCTCCCAAAATTTACAAGCTCAAAATCGAGAGAGAGCATAGAGCCCTTATCCCCAAGCTGAAAGATTCCACCTCAAGACAATGATCTATCATAATAAAATTCTACAGTCTGACAACTAAAGAAGATATTCTTAGAAGGGCATGGCAACAGTGGGAAGTAAAGTACCCAGCATCACAGCTTTTCTTCGACCACGACTACCCACCTGCTATTTAGAAACAACAACAAGAATACTCCTCACTGATCAAGCTACTCCGCACATAGAATATCCAAATTCAGACACCATATCCAGCAAGGCTGACGGTTTTCTGGAAGGAGCGAATGGAAATATACAACACCTCTCAAGCGGCCAGGGAAGCAGCACTGAAGAAGGACCTACAGGTACCAGAGCCCCCTAAATCTACCAGCCTTTAAAGAAGAGACCGGGACCAAGAGAGGCAGACTGTCACCGGAGTTTCTGAACATGACTTGCTTTAGTTTGAAAGCTGAAAGACCTTGCACAGGATGCTTTTCTGAGATCTTCTCTTAGTGAGTACCATGGGCTTGGGCCCACAAGATAACTATGACTTTGCTTTTTGTTTTTGGAATCCCCCATCCTCGAACATTGCTGCTCCTCATTTTTGAGCAGGGGAGGTGACTTTTTCATTTTCTTTACCCTTGACTGTAACACTTTATTTACCAGATTTAAAGCATGCCTTAGCAGATTTGTCCGAGGGCTGGGGGGCAGAAGGGTGGGCAATTGCTGACTCTGGGTCTGGGCAAGAGAAGAAAACAGCTCCCCCTTTTTCGGGTCTTCTCTTTCAATGTTTTGTTCAAGGAGGAGGGTACCCATGGAGTGAAATAGTGACTCAGAGTTTCCTTGTATTCTTGATCCATGTTACACTTGTACTCCACTTTTACAAATGGCACTCCCTTGTAGAAAAGTATGGATTAGGTTTGTATTTTAAAGCAGATTGGCTCACTGGCTACATGTCCTTAAAGCCAGCAAGATACTTGAGCCCAGTGTCACCTTGACCCAAGAAGAGATCCTCCTGGCTAGAAGGAACACTTTTCTCTTCTACCCACATAAACATCCCAAAAGGTGGGTGCAGAGGTCACTTCATACAGTAGATCTTCTATCTTGGAAGTGTAGAAACATAGATTAGTTTTGTGCCCCGTTGGCACTACCTTGTTCATGTTGTATTAAATCAGCTAAACCGGATAGAAAAGATTTGGGGGAGTTGAGTTATATATATACTACAGGCTCAGAGGAGTTAAGAGTTTAAAAGGCTCTAGATGGGGGGTACACCTAGACAACAAACCAAGGGTCTATTCAGCTTTATCTACATTGAAGTTTGTTAAATGACTTTTACATTTTGTACCTATAACGTACATGGTATATCTAGCCCAATTACGCACTCGAAGATTCTTTCTACACTGAAACAGTCCAGAGAAGATTTTGTTATGCTCCAGGAGACTCATCTCACGAGTGAAGAACATAGAAAATTTGAGCGCCTTGAGTTCAGCCAAATATACGCCTCCTCATATAAGGGGTGTAGGAGAAGGGGCACAATCCTTATGATCCCACCGAGGGTCCCGTTTGTATGCACAGACAAGCTTATTGACAAAGAAGGATGATATGTCCTGGTGAAGCGCAGATTAAATGGAAAACCCATTACCCTGGCATCTGTATATTCCCCCCTCCCAACACAGACTTTTCCAGCTATAGATCTTTTTTCTTTTGTTAACCCAGTGGACGGAGGGACCACTTGTCTGTGGAGGGGATTTTAGTCTAAATTTAAGTATGCATATGAGCAAGGACCCACCCAGTACAAACTGAGAAAGATAATTAAGGACCTGACTAAGCTGCTTAAAGAGCTTGGCTTTTCGGACATGGAGATATCTTAATAGTACAAATAAACATAGCACCTTCTTTTCTCAAGCCAATCAAAGTTACACAGCAGTTGATTATTTTTTAATATCCCAAGAACACATTCAACTTGCCCAAAAACCCAGGGTGGGAGATTTTATATTATCAGATCATGCCCCTGTATTTCTTAAACTTAAAAATGATCATTTCCAGAGAAGTATGGTCTGGAGACTGATCATATCTCTGCTTAGAGACAAAGAGACCATCCAGGAGGTAAAAGATCATTTAAAACAAGCTCTGGTGGACAATGATACACTGGAAATGGATATCTTCATAGTCTGAGATACCCTTAAAGCTCTATGCAGAGGGAAGTTTTTAGAAATTGCAGCCAGAAAGAAGAAAATGAGTAAGCAAAGGCAAACTAAATTATTAACACAAATACAACTCCAAGAGGAACAACAGAAAAAAAAGAGCTCCACTGAGCTCACAAAACAACTTCAAACCTTGAAACAGGAGCTTCGTACACTCCTAGATTATTATGTAGAACAAAAGCTCATGTTCCTGTGGCAAAAATATTATGAGGGTGGCCCCCACTCCCTAAAATTGTTAGCGGGATGCCTAAGAGCCCAACGGGCTAAAGCACAAATCTCTAGCCTTAGGCTCTCTCCCAAAAGCCCCCTACAACACTCAGTATCTCAGATATCTGACATATTTGTCCAATTTTACTCCCAGCTATATACGCCCCTCCCCCACATCCCCCAACTAATAAGATCAAAGATTTCCTGGGCACTCTCAATATTCCTGCATTCCCAAAAATCTTATGAGACTCCTTGGTGGCCCCAATTTCAAATCAGGAGATAACAGAAACTGGTAACCTTAAAACTAATAAATGCCACAGAACTGATGGCCTCCCAGGGGAATTTTATAAAACATTCAAACAAGAAATTTTCCCTACACTCCACATACTTTTCACCTAAGTCTCATCTCCTAAGGCCCCTATTCCTCCATCCTGGCAATATGCAATAATTTCTGTGATACCCAAACCTGGTAAGGACCCCTCCCTGCCTGGTTCCTGCTGTCCCATCTCAGTCCTAAACACAGACTTTAGAATACTGATAGCTATACTTGCCCATAGATTAAAACATATTGCCCCTACTCTCATCCATCAGGACCAAAGTGGCTTCATCCAGGGATGACAAGCACAAGATAATATCAGACAAAACATGTATTTAATTGACCAGATTACCCAGCAAAAAACACCCTCCCTTTTAATTAGTCTAGACACTGAAAAAGCATTCAATATGATTTCATGGCCATTGCTAAGAGAAGTGTTAACCACCTTTCGATTCCCAGATCAATTTATAAACCTTATATTTAAATTCTACCATAGCCCCCAAAGATATATCAGATCGAATGGTCATAGCTCACAAACATTTTCCGTACAAAGAGGAACTAGTCAGGGATGCCCAATCTCCCCATTACTATTTGTCTTTTATATAGAGCCTTTAGCTCAGTTTATTCGGTTGGATAAAAACCTCCCAGGAATACAATTTGGCATCACAGAACATAAATTAGCCCTTTTCGCTGATGACATTCTAGTTTACCTTTCCAAACCTGACACCCCTCTTCCCCACCTTTTTCAAAAACTCAAGTTATTTTCTGAATTAGCAGGATACTCCCTAAACACAGCTAAAACAGAAGTGCTAACCTATAACTACACACCAACATTACAATTTTGGAATAAATATAACTTTAAATGGGACCTAACAGAATTAAAATACTTAGGTATTAAAATCCCTACTGACTTGAGACTCCTTCTCAACCTTAATTATTCCCCCTTAATGAAGGCCCTCAAAACAGACATAAGGAGATGGAATATCCTCCCCCATCCTTTTATGCCAGAAATCAAGCGATCAAAATGAATGCCCTTCCAAGGCTATTAAATTTATTTCCATGTGTCCCTTGTGTGATCCCTATAAAATTTCTTACCCAATGGCAACGTACCCTTTCACAGTTTCTCTGGCAGGGTTAAAAACCAAGGCTGAAATCCTACCTGCTTATGCTGCCCAAAAATCTAGGGGGCATATCACTCCCAAATCTGTCACATTACTGGAATGCTTCACAGATGAGGCTAGCCCTCCTTTGGGGGAATTCTTCATATACCGCCCATTGGAGACAGATGGATCTTTTCAGATCCTAAACACTCTCTCTGGCAGCAGCCCTGTTCTCTCCTGCCCAAATGAAACAACAATTGGCGGCACTACCAGAAAGCCCCACCTCAATTATGGAAGGTTGGAAAAAGGGATATTCCCATAGGTGCTATAATACCCACAATTGGAAATATGAATGGTTTATAACAAATGTAGATTTTCCCCCGCAAAGGAATATACTTGGTACACACTCCAAATGTCCCAAGGCCTAGTAGCCCCATGGCAACTAATTCGCCAAAACGCAGTCATATCATTTGCAGAGGCACAAATTAAATTCAAATGGAATACAAAAGACCTAATCTATTTTCTCCAGATCAGGGACTTCATAAACTCTCAATTTAGATCACAAACTACTAAGCCTCATGTCCCTGATGACAGTAGCCCATTCATCCAAATATGGACCTTTACCGAAAGTGATCATGCAATTTCTAAATTATGTACGTTTTTACTCTCACAACAGGTCCATTTAGCAGATGCATTAAAACTTAGGTGGAAGCAGGACTTGGGCTGCCCCCTCCTTCAGACAATTTGGCCCAAAATCTGGCAAATTACATGGTCTACTACGTTATCTCCAGGCTAGCAGGAATACGTTTGGAAAGTTCGCACCAGATATTTCCTAGTTCCCAAATTCCTTGCCAGGTGTAGACTAGGAACCTCTGCTGAATGCTAGAGAATGTGTGGCACCATTGAGGCACTGCATGCCCACATATTTCTACACTGGCAATAGATCTCCCAGCAGATAGGAAATGTGCTCAATCTTCAGGTCCCGCTACTCCCTGGGAGCCTTTTGTTAGGTCTCCCTCCCATAGATTTGAAAGGCAAAGACCCCCAATACCTCTGATCAATACTTCTGGCTGCAGCCTACAAGGCCATAACCAAAAAATGGTTACAACCAGAGTTACCAACAGTGGAAGAATGGCTGAGTATTATCAAACATATACAAAACTTTGAACAATTAACTCATAATTTATAGAATAAGACTGCAGCCTATCAGAACCAATGGACCAGATGTGACTTGAGAGCTAACCTTCACCAGGTGCCTGGGGTCTAAATCTGGGTGAATTTAGTATCTCCTCCCTCCATTGGGGCTGAACTCCCCTATGGGATTCTCCCCATGGGTAAGTCTATTAATAAATACTTTGAAAATATACTCCCTATATTTAATATGAAATGCATTAAATTCTCCCCGAATTCGAATCTGGATACTACTAAGTTCCTTTTAAATGGAAATACCTTTAGCTGATGAGTTCTAAATTGGAAATTGTTTTCCTTGTTATTTTATTTTTGTTATTTATTATTATTAGCTTCACTTTTAGGTCCAGGTTACTGCATCAGTTCTTGTTTTATACCAGATGGGTACTGGACTTTAGAAGAAGTTTAAATAAAGAAACAATAAATTGTATTCAACCATGTGATAATAGATAACTTAGACACCTGATATAGTAAGCTAAATAAGAGATTTTCACTTAGCTTTAAAAAAAATAGCTTAATAATCTTTGTAACTATTTGACTGTAATTGAATGACAAAGTATAATCCACTGTGTACTGTTTCAGTTCTGTCTACAACGGTATGTATTGTGGTAAGTCTCAAAAGAAAAAAGATTCAATAAAAATGAAGTATAAAAAAAAATCAAACTTGCGGCACGCATATCACTTGGGTAGTTTAATGTGTGCAGCATGAAAACATTTCATATAATTATTTCTGTAAGGGATGGCTGGCACAATCTGTTCCAGTGGATCAAAGACCAGCTAATGCCCACAGGACAAAACTATCAGTCTATTCAGTCACAGCTCTGGATTTCATATCATTAGCATCCAAACTGAAAACCACTTCAGTCATCCACAGAATGTTGTCAAGGGGACAGTCCCCATGGTGCCTAAATTGTATTTCCCAGCTGTAGCTAACATGGTTGCATGGGTGAGAGTAGACAAAAAGTGAAATCATTTGGTGCAGCATAAGTGGTATAGACACTTCTTTTTGTTTGTTTGTTTCATAGTTTTTCATCCTCTGGCATTGTTTCACCTTCGCAACCCCCCACTCCAAAAATGTCTTCCCCATGGGACTTCAAACCCCACAAATTGTTCATCGCAGCGGGGCTTCCCCTAGGACAGAGACCACCTGGGTACCCCAGCAGGGCCATGTCCAGACTGGAAGCTGAACTGGAGGATCATGAGGCACAGAGGGGTTTTTCTTGCTGCACCCTGATTGCCTTCCCAAGGATGACAACGTGCTGTGGGGCTGAGAAGGTGGAGCACGTGAAGACATACCTCTGCTCCAGACTCCGGCTGCCGCCTTTTCACCTGTGTGGTGCCCCAACTGCCCTGCCACCCAGGAATTCTAGATGGCAGTGAGCAATGGATGTGAACCCCTCCCCAGGAGAGGAAAGCTTGCCATACAGTGGCTCCCTCCCTTCCTCCCCAGCCAACCCATGATGACCCAGGCTTGTTCCTGAACCCAGGTTGCCAGTGCAGCATAAGGTGTGGCATTCAGTGCCTCAACCCTCAGCTCTACCAGGCCAGCTGCTGTTTTTTATTAACATGTTTGAATAGCACTGAATACTGAGCTAACAGAATGCAAACCAGCTTTCACCAATGGTCAGTTAAAAACACTTTCAAAATGAAAATCCTGTTTTTAAGGTTTCATTTCATTTTCATTTTCATTTTCATTTTATTGTTTATACTGGAAAGGCATGTGAGAAAAATTGCCTGTTTTCACATGCATCCAGTTACAAAATTTGGTACAGTAATACATATTGGTAAACATTACATAGTGTGGAATGAGAGTGCATACAAAATTGGTACAGTAACACATATTGGTGAACATTACATCGTAAGGAATAACAGTCATACAAAGAGGGCAGAACATAATGGAACAGAACACAATAGTCTATCATAGGATTGGACGTTTTGCCCTTGGAGCGGACTCCAGAAAACACCACTGTGAGGCCCTGTATTCTCTTCAATGGCCTACCTATGACTCAAGGTTACAGTTTCACACCTTCTGCCTTGTATTCAAACTTACCAAGCTCTTTAATCCCCCTTGCCTAAGGGGAATCGTTTACAAAAATAGCACCCACATGCACGCTTAGATCTACTTCCTTACCCTTATTAGCAATCCAGAAGACACAACGCCTATCGGTTAAGCACTCATTCGCCTTCTCAGCTCCCTCTGCTTGGAATTCCCTCCCCCCAAACTTAATTCTCCTGCCCCACTCTATCCTCCTTCAAAAATGAGCTTACCTCTTTCCTACTAACCCTCCTCCTCTGCAATTGCTTTAAATAACCCTTATAGTGTCGTTAATGCCTAGTCTATGTTATTCTGATAGGTCTATCTTGTAATCCACCTGCTCTCGTGTTCCTGCTATGTATATATTGTATAATATTAGTTATTCTGTTTATTTGTATATGCTTAATGCCTGATCTGTTTTAAGTTATTTACCTGGCTTTCCACTGTAATCATTTTTGCAGCATTGTTAAATCTCTCTGTATCCTGTATATTATTACTGTATTTATCTATTGTACTGTGTTCAACATTGTCACCCGGGTCGTCACTGAAAAAGGGACTGCATGGTCTCAGTGGACTTACCCGGTTACCAAAATTCTAATAATTAATAAATAAATAAATTAATAATAGGGAAGGTATTGTTAAAGATAAAACAACTATATAATACATTTATAGAGAAAAGCAAAAATATGCCAGGTGAAAAGTGAAAGAAATTGAAAAGAAGAGATTGGAGCTGAGATCATGGATCAGGGGCAGCTGCATTATAGTTTGCCTAAAAAGTAGGATTTCAATTAGTTTTTGAATGATGTAAGTGTGTTGCACAGGATCAAGGGTGAGGAAAGGCTGTTAAAAAGTTTGGCACCTTTGTAGGAGAGGGAGGGTTGCCTCTGGGTGGTACGACAGTGAGGAATCACGAAGGCGTGGGCGCGGGAGTGCCTAGTGATCCTGGTGTGTACAAACTTATTGAAGAGTAAGGAGATGCTGCTAGGCATGGAACCCATTTGGATTTTAAAGAAAAAAATTAGAATTCTGCTGTCAAATCTATCCTCCAGGGAGAGCCAGCTTGCAGCATTGTACAGATCACAGTGGTGCATTCTAAAGGGGAGGCCTGTGATGAGTCAGATGATGCTGTAACATGTGGTCTTTAATCTAACTAGATTTTTCTGTGAGATGGAGGTTGAGTATATGAGGGAGCCATAGTCTAAAATAGGGAGCAGGAAATAATTGGCAAGCAAGGCCCTAGTTTCTGGTATGAGGAAATGTTTTAGTCGATGTAGGATGCCACGTCTTTGGTGAATTCTTTTAATTAATTGATGAGTGTATAGCTCGTAGTTCAGGTGACAGTCCAAGTGAATCTCTAGGTATTTGAAGGTGGTGACTCTCTCGATTGGGTTACTGTAGTTGACTATAAAAGTAAAATCGAAATTCAGGGTAGAAAAGTTGTGAATTTTAAATTAAGTTAACTTTGGGTACTTATGCGTTGTTCAGTGAAAAACATGATGGACTGGTGGTCTTTTTTTTTTTTTCATATGTTCACATTTTTATGTGAGAATTTCTCTTTGCTGGCCTGGAAGCAAAACGGATTGAACTGTTTGACATGTTTGCACTACTGAGGCTTATGTTAGGAAACCCTAAAAATAAAAACAAAAACAAGGCACTGCGTCAGAATATGGTCTAAAAGCAAAACAAAATGGTTATATTAAATGCATACTGAAAATAGAAAATAGAGTTAAAAATCTGCGTTTCGACCTTAGGTCTTCTTCAGGAAATATCTAAAAGAGAAAAAAACAAAGTTAGTGTCTAACTCTAAACATGATACTTTTTTCTACTGCTGACAAACAGTACATCATTGAAAATTATCATATGGCTCAATGATTGTTTTCCTGAGTAACAGTAATCAAAAACAATGGATGGAGAATGCTTCACTCATACAGTGCCATCACATTTTTACTTATTTGTCACAGACAGTTAAAGGAGTATTACAGTCAAGATCAGCAAAACATATGGGGCTCAATTCTCAAAGAGCCTTTACAGTGACACAAGCTGCCACTAAAGGAAGCTTGTGTCAAAGCCTGGTGCACCAGGGACCATGTGCCTGATTCTCTATAAGGCAGGGTCCCGGCGGCAAAGTACCATGGTTTATGGCAACCCTGGCACTACGCCGAACAGACGGTGCATCCTGAGGGTGTGCTGCAAGTTTTGGGGCAGCTGTGCACTGCTCTAGATAGTCCCTGGTGACTAGCAGCCCCCCTCCCTGATCTCTGACATCCCTCACAAAATGTTATTTACAAAAGCCGCTGGTGGTCTAGAGGCCCCCGTTCCGATCTCCCATGTCCCCTAATAAGATATTATTAAAATAATCAACCCTGTTGCTCTAGCACCCACCCTCCCTGATTGCCGATGTCCATGAACATTTGTCATTTAAATAATCACCCCAGTGAGCTAACATCCCCCCTCCCCAACCCCCGATGTCAGTGAATATATATTATTTAAAAAAATGCCCCTGGTAATCAAGCATCCCCCTCCCCAATCCCCAAAGTCTGTGAATATTTGTTATTAAAATAGCGACCCTTAGTGATCTAGGTCCCCCCTTCCCTGATTCCCAACATCCCCCACAAAATGTTATTGAAACAATCCCCTGGTGGTCTAGTGGACCCCACCCCAATCCCCCAAGTCCATAATATGAATTATCCCCTATTAATTCCCTTGTGATGTAGCGCCTCTCCCCCAAAAGCCCTGATCACCCCTTAGCAAGTAAAACATCATTGGTGGTCTAGTGGACTCCCACCCCCACCCTGGCTGGCAGTGACCCACCACCCCCTACCTCCTCTATCCCCAAAGGAAGCCGGTGACTAGCACAACCCATTGCTCACCACCACTGCCAGCTGCCGTTTGAGCTGTCAATGAACACTGTACTGTATTCAGTACACGCCCATTGATTGACAGCTTGCTCAATCAATGGGTATGTACCGAATACAGTACAGCACTCATTAAAAGTTTTTGTGAATAGCTCAGGGGACATATTTTGACACAAAGTGCCACTTGCACTATTTATGTGTGACACAGGCACCTTGTGTCTTTCACAGGGTTTGAGAATGGAGCCCATGTTGTGCAGAGTGTTTTCATTTGTGTGTTTAGCCCTGGCTTGTCCTTCCCTTTGTTTATTTGTTTGCTATTAAGAGTTTTTTCTCAATTTGCCTAATAGTTTTATGGTCTCTCCTAGTTTTAGGGCCTCTGGGGACCTCCATATTATTGAAAGGCTCAGTCTGTAGATCAATGGGCTGAAGCAACCAGCCACACCCCCTGCCTGAGCTATTTAACACCATCTTTCCTGCTTCATTCAGAAGCATCTTTTCTTTGTTGCAGCCAGAGGCTCTAACCCTCCCTCACTTTCTTCAGAGTTTGTTCCCTTGTGCATTGGAGCCTGCTTGGTTTGTGCTGGACTTCTACTTGTTTATGCTAGCTTCTGTTTGATTTGTGCTTCTTCTCATCTCCTAGGTCTGTATTTTGCTTCTTCTCTGGTTGCAGTCTGTGCTTCTGTCTCTGCGGTTTGTGTCTGCTCCCTCCTGCTCTCCTGCTTGTGTTTCCTTTCATTTTACTTCTTTTGGGGCTTTTTTATAGTTTCCAAGCCTCCTGTATCCCAGTTGCTTGTGTGTGCTTTCCAAGCTTACATGATGTTGTTCCTTACAGTTAGTATTCTCCAATTACTTTTTCATACTTCAGCAATCCCTCTGTTTAACTGCATTTGTCCTCTATGTGCTTTTCAGTTCTACTTGCTGCTTCCCTGCCTGTAGCAATCTCTCTGTGTACAACTATCTTTAAGCAATATACAGTACCATGAGAGGGTGTGGGTGATGGCAGAATTTACCCAGGCCTGGTGTGGTTCGGTAATGAGGCCACAGAATGAGTGAGTAAACCACACCACAAAGGGGTAAATCCTGCCATCACCCACACCCTCGAGGGGCATATTGCAATTACAATGTCCTTTTTTAAATACAGAGAAATATAGTAAATAAAAAGTTTTTGGTTTTTTTTTTGCATTTTAAATTCTTTTTTTGTATTTTTATTGCTCCTCCAGAAGAAGTAGTTCTCGATTACTGGGGTTTGGTGATACTGCACATGTGCAGTATTGCTTTGTGCTTCCTGGCCTGGTGCTTTGATTGGGACTAGGAAATGTTTAAATATGTGTGCAGGTTGCATTTTTGACTGTGTCCTGGATCCATTTTTCTTGTATGAGCTGGGACAGCCTTCAGTACTTTGCTCATTCTGTTTTGGACTACAGTGGCACTGCAAGGATACAGGTGGTGTACTGCTGTCAGGCGAGAGAACGGCAGTGGTCTGGCTCCAGCTGTCAGTGGAATCCCCATTTATTTGGCTGAGAATTCCAGGCTTCATGGGCAAAGAGCTTTTTTTTTGATGGGGGGGTCTCAAAGGAAGTTGTTAGTGGAGCGAGTGGTTTATGCTTTGCAGAAGCTGGTGATCAGGGTGGCAATAGAGTAGAATCCGAGGGGTGAAAAAACTTTCAGAGGGAAATCACGTGGAAGGAGTTGCCTGGAAACTATTTCTGAAATACTGTTTCATCTGGATCTTTGCTAGAGTGTTTGGGGAAGTTGTTGTGGCGACTGTCGGTTTTGTTCATGTTTTGGTGAACTGGTGTGCTTTCTTTTGTGTGTTGTGGGTTTACTTGTGAGTCACAGCACTTTAACAAGGTAGCCATCCATTGCTGTCGGCGCCACTCCTGACTTTGTCATGCTCTGAGCGATTTTTACTGTTTGGTTTTCGGAGTGATTTCAGAAAAGTGGTCCTGCTGCGGCTGACTGGTGATGGGCACTTTTTACCTTTGGGTGATAGCAGGATTTACAATGTGTAAATCATACCAGACAGCCAATCTGGAAGCTGTATTTTTACAGCCATTGTACAATTCATATTTTATACCAGGCTCCTCTCAGTGCCTGACTCCACATAGCAGTCACAACTCCCATCTGTTTAATTGTTCTGCTTGCTTTTCTAGCAGTGCTGTGTGGCTATACTGCCAGTTTTAGCACTGCTCTACTGCCATTTCTCCTGCTTACTTAGCATTTTAAATCATTTCTGCAATATCCTCCATGTTGCTATAAAAATGGGTTGGCCTTCAGTGCTAGTGCTCGTCCCAGTTCACGAGTCTATTGTAAAGCTTATTACCACTAATCTGTTATAGTTTTACTGAAAGAGCAACCCTGTGTATATGTCATGAACTTTAACTTGTTCTCCTGAAAATAACACAACAATCCCTAGTTCTTGGACATCATTTCAAATGTTTCTGTAAAAGTTTCTTCATTTGAACCAGTAGGCATTTAAATGTTATGTATAAAGTTTATGAATTCAAGCTGCACTGTCAGCTTTTTATTGGCATGGTATCATGGTGGCATGCTTGTGGCATTGCTGTTCTTCCCATGGTGGGGGACTGTTGAGTCGCAGTGGGGCATCGTGTTTTCAGGCAGCTGAAGGAGCAAGCTTTTGTGTAACTTGTATGAATTTTAATCCTGCTCCTTAGTAATCTAAATAATTCATGACGCATTCCTCAAGGACAGCATTTCAGGTTTACAACTTATCCCTGGCCAGTGACTACTGTTAATCTCCCTAGTTATGGGACAGATTTAAAAGTTTCTCTGCGGGCTTCTGAATTTGAACAGTGCTGAAAATTTTATTTAACAATAATCTGCCATGCTTCCAAGCACTGTTTCCTGTTTAACACTCAAAAGGCGCTTTTACACACAGGTTTTTAAAACGGAATCAGCGTTACCTGTGTGGCGCCATTGTACTCTGTTGCGTTTAGGTTCCTTACTACACACTGCGAGTATTCCAGCAACATTTGTCTCCATTTGTTTCAGCTCCCCCAGAGTTTGCTGCTGTACAAATGTTGTTTTCTGCCTTTGTATCGGAATGGCTGTTTTACACAGCATGGCAAAACAGTACACAATGGTGCAAACCGCACAAGCAGAGATTGCGGTTTGATGAACGTCGTTTTAGGGGACCTAAATAGATGCAATTTACATAAGGATGTAACAGAATACTGTTTCCATAACAGTTATTCCGTTACATAAACCTGTGTGTAAAAGCTCCTATAGAAACATAGACTTTGATGGCAGATAAAGACCACTTGGCCCACCCAGTCTGCCCATTTCCCAACTTACTGGATAAGCTGCAGATTCTAGTTAACCAACAGCCTACTTCCTGCAACCCCCCACTACAATTGCCTTATGTCTGTCCCATGCATGTTTGAATTCCCCCCACTGTTTTAGACCCAACAACCTCCCCAGGAAGGCAGTTCCATGCATACACCACTCTCTCCGTGAAAAAAAAATGATTGTTTCCAGTGCTTCCAATTGCTAAATGCCAATTCCAGATATGAGTCTATATATTTTCAGTTATGCTATATATCATATATCAAGGTATGTCTCCCATATTAATATACCATGTGCACAAAAGATATATAGAATGTTAATATATGCACTGGACTATCTAATGTACTATGTTGTGGAATACCTAATTTACTATGCTGGCTATTAATGTACAGTAATGAGAATTCTGAATCTCACAATTAATTTGGCTTCCCTAATGAAACTGGCTGGCTTGCATTCCCTGGAGGTAATGGGAATTGATGTTTTGCTCAATTTCTCAGACTCTCATGGGGGTCTGATTATTGCTTAGACTAACATACATGGAGGTTAGTCTTCTTGTGCTTGATGAAAAGTGTGTATGACCTATGTGAGGGTCAACAGATGCTTAACAGTTGAATTTATGCTCCCATTCATAAATCAGAGGTACATGTATGCCAACCATGACCATTAGTTTCTATGGCTCTGGGCTTGCCCTGCAGCCGACGATCTCGCTCCATACCCACAAAGTCTGAATCTTGAGCATGTGAAACTTGGGACAGGGTCCTTCTTCTCTGGCCCATAGTGGGAATGTCCTTATTCTGGGAGGAGCTTTAACCATGCTGTTGCACCATAGGCACTTCTTGATGTAGAATTTAAGACTTCAGTTGTAAGGGGTGGGGCCCTTAAGCCCAAGGGGGCTCCTTTAACTAACTGAGTGTGTTCAGCAGCACCTTCTAAGCTATTCTCCCCACAACCACCTCTGGTTCTCCTGGTCTGTTCTTAGGCTCGTGTAGGCCAGTTGAATGCCTCAGCAGTTGTCATGCTCCTCCTCCCACCTTGGCGGATGGTACTCCCATGTGGGAGTACCCCACTGTTGCAGACTCTGCTCGCAACCCTTCACAGTGTTCCCATTAGAGGGACAGAGTGAGAGCCTTCCTCCAAATTGGAATATTTTCCATCTCCCCTGAATTCAGTTTCTAAACTGCAGCAGCAGAGCCATCACTAAATATAATATCCCAAGCCTGAAAGGAAGTCAGCCTAGGCCTTGGTCCCCAAAGACTTCCTCCTCAAAGAGGGGTTTTCCTCTCCTCTGTGCCAAAGGTCATAATATCTACAGTAGCTAGGCATATTCCCTAGGTTACATAGGTAGGTTTCTGCTGTTGGATGGAGCTGGATGATAGCACTTCAATGCCATTCCCTCTCTTCTTCGGAAGTCATGCCTTCTTGATATCTAATCATTTAGACCTACAGGAAGGTCGCTACACATTACCCATTGTCATCTGCTGACCTATGCAAAGATCCTAAATACACAATACCTACTCATCGCTTTCTGCAATGCTTTCTGCTCTACACTCTCTTGGGGTTCCTTCTTAAGGTACTTTTAGCCCAAAAGAATCCTTCCCATGGCACCTCTAGTGGTGGAACCCTTCTCTAGGGTTCCTTACCTTCGGCATACCTACAGGGTGGTATTTACTGAGAAACAGAGAGGCGAACTGCCACAAAAGTTTATTCAGTAAGATGCATAAGTACAAAAGTTAATTCAACAAGGTGCATATGTACAATACTACACTATGCTGTGTAAGCACATTGAATTGAAAGGCATAGTCTGTGGTTCAATGGGCTAAAACAACCAGCCTCGCCACCTGTCTGAGCTATTTAACACCATTCTTCCTCATTCATTTAGAAGCATTTTTTCTTTGCCCCACCATCCTCCCCTCCTGCTCCAATGGCATCACCTTTCTCCTCGGGGCTCCTTGCTAAGGTACCTTTAGCCTATTGGAATACTTCCTATGGCACCTGTATGGGTGGAATCCTACTCCAGGGTTCCTTGCCTTCAGGATCCCTACAGGGTGGTATTCCCTAAGGAATAGAGAGGTGAACAGCCACACAGGCTTATTCAGTAAGTTGCATAAGCACAAAAGTTCATTCACCTAGTTGTATAAGCACAACACTACATTAAGTTGAGTAAGCACATTAAATCATGGTTTAATGCCCTTCTTTTTCCTACCATGCTTCCTGCCCCATGTGACAGTGATGCATCCAGGCCCATGGCTTCAGCAAGTACTGGTTTACAATCAATTTTACAGCAGTACTGGTGTGATTTTAAGTCACTTTCCTTATCCAGTAGGCACTGGAGGCTACTTTTACAGCTTAGCAATTACTTGAGGTCTAACTGAGTGGGTATTCTATAAGAAAACAGTATTGCATTGATGATATAGGGTGATTTGTGTGCTTTCTATGGCTGGGTGTAGTTTAATGAAATTAAAAGCTTTAAAAGCAAAAGATTTTCCCCCACTGTCTAGACCTAGACAAACATACAGAAAACAAAAATATTGAATGAGAGTTATTTAGATGAGAGCAGAACATCAGTCTCCTATTTTCATATTCAGGCTGGTAGTGTAGCCTAGAGGTTAGAGGAACGAGGTGTGAACAAGCTTGATACATCCAGCAGACCAGACCTGAGTTTGATTCTCACAATCTCCACTTGCATACTGTGTGACTCTGAGCAAGTCACTTAACTGCCCAGTGCTCCCAGGTCGCCCCTGAAAACAGGCACTTGTGCCTAGTGGGCCTAACCCGGTTACCAAGGACTAAAATAAAAAAAATAAAAAAAATAAAAATAAATATTACTGCTGCTGTAGTTTCCCTCACTAAATCTGAGGCCCTGGATGCATCACTGTCACATGTGAGAAGGGCACTGTAGGGCAAAGAAGAGTAAGAAATCATGCTAACATGGAGATCCCCAGAGGATATAAAACTAGTAGGCAAATTTAGAAAAAAAACTTCTAACAGCAAACAGGGGAGGACACTCCAGGACTAAACACACAACTCAAAACACTCTACGCAGCATATGTTTTTACAAATTTTAACTGTAGTACTCCTTGAACAGAACACAAATGAATGTTTTGTGTGGTCACGTGTGTCACTTCATTGGGTAAGTGGTCCTAATCTAATGAATTTCTCTTATTCTTAAAGCTTGTATTCCCTTAGCAAAATGCTCTTACTTCACTTCAAGCAGCCATTATGACTGGATCCTAAGAGCCCTCTGCATTTTCTTGAAGGGAGAGAGCACAGGCAGCATTTCAAGCAAAGGATTTCTGTTCTTGTATCCTTAGGAAAAACAGATCTTCCTGGACCTACCCTTGACCTGGGTAACAGTAAATAAAAATATATAAATGGTAATCAAGTAAACATATTAGAATCTGTTCATTTTATCACATGAGTGAGAAGCAAAACATTCAGAATAATTGGATGCACCAAACTAAATTTTGTATTCAGAATTAAAAACATCATACTACCATTGTATTGGCAATTGCTCCAACCCACATGGAATACTGCTCCCAATTTTTGGCACTCTACCACAAAAAGTATATAATCATGCCTGAGAGGGTTCAGTGAAGGGACAAAAAGCTAATTTTTACCTGGAGGCCATTTTGTTTCATGGTTAAGCAAAGGATGGTTCAGACTTGAAAAGGAGCTATTGAAAGCTCACCTACTCAAGTGCAAAGAGTTACACAATCTTGTGAAGCCTCACATTAAAGCAGCCAAGGCCTCTCACCACAGAACCCAGCAACAGCTCTTGCTAAAAGACTCCCACAATCTATGGTCTGCAATCAATGAAATTATAGGGAAACCTAGAAAAATATTTCCCTTCTCTATCATGTGGGATGGCACACAGATTATTGGGGACCAAAATATAGCAGACACTTTTAATAATGCTTTCAGTGACCTCTCAGCTCATATACCTGTCCCTGGGCAACAGCATGACTTGCTGGAAGAGATGCCCGCTCCCCCAACAGACAACCTTTCTACTTTAAAAGGTTAACATGGTCTGAGATTTATGGGTGCTTAAAAAGAATAAAATTCAAAACAAGTCTAAGTTCTGAAAACATTGTCCTAAAGCTGTTAAAGTCTGTTCTAAGGGAAGTCACCTTCCCCTTACAAGCTATTTTCAATCTGTTCCTGGCAACTGGCACAGTACATGACATCTGGAAAAATTCCCATGTGACCCCGGTCTTAAAAAAAGGAGACCCTTGCCTGACAAACAATCATCACCCTATGTCAGTCCTATCCCCACTATCCAAAACACTTGAGCAAGTTGTCAATGACCAACTCTCTCATTACCTCTCTGCCCATAAGCTACTGGCTAGGGAGTAGCATGGTTTTAGAAACATCACAGCACTATGACTGCCCTACTGGAATACGTTGACTCAATCCACAGAGCCTTGGATGGAGGAAAGATAGCTAGTTCCATTTTCATCAACCTCACAAAAGCATTCGACCTTGTGAACCACACTCTCATCTGCAACGTGCTTTCAGGCCTGGGGCTCTCCAGTGACTCTGTTGCATGGTTCAAAAACTACTTATCCAGAAGAACCCAAGCTGTAAAGTACTGGGCGTCCTCTCCCAAGACTTGCCTGTCTCTATTGGTGTCCCCCAGGGGTCAATTCTGGGACCCTTTCTTTTTAGCCTTTTTATAAAAGATCTTCCAGCAGCCTGTAAATCTACCCACATTTTGCTGTATGCGGATTATGCAGTCTTGTTCACTAGTGAGTCATGTCTGATCACCCTTCAACAAAAGCTGCAAATAGATTTGAATGCAATACAGAACTGGTTCACTGCCAACTCACTGGTAATGAATAAGCAGAAAATCATGTGTATGCTCTTCTGAACCAGGAGCAAGCTAAGAAAGCTGCCTGCCCTCTCCATTGTCACAAACTTGGGCTCCCCACTTGAACAAGTAACATCTCTCAAGTACCTGGGTGTGATACTGGATAGTGGGATGACATACAATTTGTATGTTGATTTATTAATAAAAACAGCTAACCGTAGACTTGGACTGCTGTACAGGCACAGACACAGCTTCATCCCTGAAATAAGAAAGCAGCTTGTGCAGTCCTTCATAACTAGTCTGAGTACGGGATTACTGTATATGGCTCAGCTTGTGACAATGTCCTAGCCAGAGTCAGGAGCCTTCTCAACAGGGCATGTAGGTTTGCCCTGGGCCTTAAGCCTGATACACATACCTGTGTTCTTTATAGGGCACTAAACACATTTGACCTTGACAATTGGTTGCCTTTCCAGACACTTTTCCTTGGCCACAAGACCCTGCATGGCCTTCTGTCCCCTAGCCTTAAGTCCTTCTTCACTGTAGTAGACAACTACTCCACGTGAGATGAACAATGCTCCCTTCTGCTTCCAAGGAGTAAAACCACCCTAGGCCAATCTTGTTTTTCTCTTCAATTCCCTAAACAGTGGAATAACCTACCTTTCTCCATAAAAAACGTGTCCCTCTGCCAATCTCTTCAAGACTAAGCTACTCCCCCTACTTTCCCTTGCAGAGTCTTGTAATTGCTTCACTTGATATATTTCCTCCACACCTCTAGCCTATCTCCTGTTACTGCACTTTATTGTAAATTGTTTAGTTAAATAATTATATGTTTTTGACACTGCACCAGCCCAAGATTGAGTTATTGATGTGCTCAGACTACTGTTGATTGTAATCCTGGAACTTGTACTACCCTCTCTGATGCACCCGTAATGTACTATTTCTGACACTATTGTTGTATCCTCAATACTAAATCATTTGAAAATAGGCTCTGCCTAAATGATTTTATGTGAAATAAAAATGAAATGAATGAATGAATGAATGAAATGAAGGCTATGGAGGACATGAGTTATGAAGAAAGACAAAAGTCTCCAGGATTGATGAGACCTGAAACCAGATCGCAAAGAGGGAACATGCTTTAAATGCAAGAGGTGGTTAAAGATGAAACATTATTCCAATGAATGGGCATGGATTTTAAGAAGTCAATAGTCACAACTCGAGGACATAACATGCAACTTTGTAAATCTATTACCAATTCCAGAAAGTTTTTGTCCCTCAAAGAGTTGTGAGCCTTTGGCACAACTTACCCCGACATGTTGTTGACTGCGGTACTAAAATTCCAACTTTAAGTATGAAATCGACAAAATGATTGCAGTCAGCCATCCATTCAGGCATTACCACTGAGACAGTGGAGGGAAGTCCTGATGGACCACATGGTTTTCTGGTGCCTATCCTCCCTACTGATCCCTAGTGAAGCAGCATGGCCTACTATAGGGCCTAGAGCACAGGCTTGTAAACCTGGAGACTTAGGTTCAAACCCCATCAAGGCCCACTACTCACAACCCACCCCCAAGCTGGGTTATCCTGGGTAACCCTAGGCAAATCAATTTAAAGAAAAAGGTCCAGTCAAAGAATTTTGCCCTAGTGTCCACCACCGCATCACTAAGATAGTTTGTGGCAGTCCAAGGAGACTAACTGAGCAAATCCTACACTTGTGTCACAGATGTAAGAAGATGGCAGAAAACAAACATGGTAAAATATTTACAGCATTAATGCCCAGTAAAACAAGCACACTCTAATATTAGCACAGAAAAAAGCATAATAACAAAGCAACTACAAGAACTAAACCAGCAATAAAGCACAGGGGGTTTTACAAGGGTGGGCAATAGTTTGTAGGCTGAGGTCAGGGTCATTGGAACTAGACCAGGAGAAGGCAAGTTTCTGTTTCCTATACCTGAACAACTGATTGTGTTAGGAAAGATTCGGGGGTAACTTGTTCTCTAAATGAAGAAGCTTATGCTGGATAGAAGTCTGACCAGATTTTCTTTTCCAGTGAGGGGTCTGAATCCTGACTGATTGAAGGCATGGGTAAATAACTATCTATTTATAGACACGATTATTTTCCTGACTGGATACCCCACATCAGGCTTCTAGCTGCAACATATAGAATAGTGGATGGGTGAACATCCACAACAATGCTGTGTTTCCATCGAGGGAGTTGATGACAACACAGAGACCTCAAGAGCGAAGCTCGAGAGGTCTCATTGATGTCATCAACTGCCTGAGATGGGGATGCAGACTTAGTTGCGGATGTTCACCCATCCACTAATTTTTATAGTATATGGGTTTTTTGTTTTACATTTTTTTTTCGATACTTGCTGTATGCGCTGCTCCCGTTTTCCTCTGGTCAGAGGTGCAAGTGATAGACAAGAAGTACAGGAACTCAGGCACTGTCAAATATGGAAATGCAGAATGAAGATCCTCAATCTGAAGGATAGCTGTGTGAAGTCACGTCTATCTGTTTAGACACTAGTAGATTCAGTTAGAGATACTGAGGTATTTCTAGCAAAATTGCACTGTTGTACAAGTCAAATGTTGTTATGGAAACCCTGATTTTAGGTCACAGGGCCAGAAACTGTCATTATGTTGTTGGTTTAAGAATTTCAGTTCCAGTGTCAGTGGGAACAAGTACAGGAACTCTGTTCCTGCTGCAAAAAAGGTACAGGAATGGACTTCCTGTACATTCCTGTTCACTTTCATCACTGCCTCTGGTGCGTCTGCTTGCGCCCGTTCCCACTTATGCTCTGTCCTGCTCCTCAGTTTCTCCTTTGCACATCATTTCTTTTTAAATCGGGGAGAAAAAAGAAAGCAATTGGTTTTAGAAAGGGAGCCATGCATGGCTCTCCGTGTCCCGATTCCCGACTTCTACGTCAGTGGCTCCGCTGCTCGGCGCTCGATAAATCACGCTGCCATGTTTTTTTTTTCTAGACAGCGTCATCTGAGCCAATCAGGCAGCAGGTCAAGAGTAAAAAGTTGTTGTACTATTGATGTGACATCAGAACGATAGTACAACAACTTTTTTGACCTTTGAACTGTACTACAACAAGATTTCAGCAGTTGCTGAAATCCATTCTCAACAGGCAGCACTCATATACTATATATATATATCAACCCTAACATCTGAATGACAACACAGCTTACTTTTCTGTGGTGCTGTCTCAAAGGGGGCTCCCTTTATGAATGAAGACGGATCATGTGCAAGAGTAGCAGGGTGGGCAAGGGGTTTGAGAGAGCACATGCCATTATTTAGGTGGCCACCATTTTTGTCTCATTTCACCTTTTGAAACTTCTTCTCAACCGATTGCCAGCATCCTGGGTCTACTCCCAAACCCATGTTGTTGACATAACAGCATGCAGTGCTGCCTCTGAGCCATTGTGCAGCTCTCGGGACAAACAAAACTGAAATAGTCTGGGAGTTTTCACGAGCAAAGCTCAGATCCCTGGCATTCAGCATGATTGTTACATCTTATGTCTAAACTGGTCCAATCCAGTTGCTGGTACATTGGGCAGTGATGAACGTGGGGAGGACACATCAAAGCACATTGGCTCAAAAGCATTATAAAGGGTGTCCAGTTTGGCAGTAGAGGATTTAGTAGCATTTAAATCATCAGCATTTGTTGCTCAGAAAAAATATCATCATATAATGTTTTTTTCATCAATATAGTTCTGACACAATTAGTTTCATCTTCATTATATTTTTATTACCCTCTGATGTTCTTAAAACAGCTTTTATTACACGTTCTAAGAAATGACTCAGATCATTAAAGATGGCTGCTACTAGCAATTTTAGAAAATTACCTTCATCAGCGTTACTTTCCGCAGTTACATCCTGAATTCATGCTGTGGATGTACTAGGATGGTGCTAGCCCACATTTCTGATGATGAACAGCAGAGTACCAAAAACTTTTAACTTATTCATAGCGGACTTGGCCAGAGAGCAAGGACTTTAAAAGACTTCTCTAACTTGGGTATTAAAACAGGTTTGTGGGACCCATGTAATAGTTAATGACTTGGGTACAGAAGTGTTACTTTAGGCCTAGGAGTGGTGGAAGGGGTCCTGTGTCTGGCTGTCACTGGCTTCCTCTTGTGCGGGTAACTGGATGCTCGGGTCCTGGCCAGAGTCTGAGACTGAAGACATGGGGGGCCTGTTGAGGACTTACACTCCAAGAGGGTCTCCAGGTGGCTTCTGCACAGATTGTCTTGTGTTTCTGTAATGGTGGATAAGTAGCAGACAAAATCTTAAGATGGCAAGGGACTGTGGTCCTCAGCAAGGGGCCTGTGTGAATGGTGGAAAACAAGAGCAGTTGGTACCAAAGATCAGAACCCCAAAGACAAGTGATGGAGCCACTGTTGTTGTGACCACTTTAGATGCTGACTCTGACCTCCATGGAGGTGTGGGGCTGGGGACAGGCTGACCAAGGTAGCCTATACCTCAATGTTCTGTGTGAGTGTGTATTCAGAAGGGAAGGCTACACTCCTTCATTTGCCCTCCAGAGACACTGTGTTGCTCTTTCTGTGCCAGTCAGGACCAGGTATACCCAGATGTCCCCTTCTCCCATTAGCTGCTGTAAGGGGTGTTGACATGTAAAGTAATGCAGATATCTGTTTGGGTCACATTTAATGTAATGGGAAATGTACAATTGAAAGTAAAGTGCTGGAGGGTACTGTGGTAGTGACCTGTAAATACACTGATGTTGCTAATGAGAAACAAACCCATGAATGGTTGGTCAGAGGCAGTGTACAGTAACCTTGATTATATCAAATGCAATTATGCTGAACTGGATATTTGATTTGGGGTGCTGATTTGAAACTAGGACCAGAACAGGAGCTGTGGTCAGGGCCCCACCAGCTGCAGTCTCACAGTTGTTGCCTCAAGTGTGAGCACTAGCTTCTGTAAATAAATGTTTGGAGTTTTACAAGTAAGTATGCTGGACAAAGGGTATCTTTTCAGGTATGACTTGGGCCAATTATGAAAGATTCCTGATTCAGTTTAAGGGAAATTCTATACCAAAACCAAAAGAAGTGGTGGTGGTGACAGAGGGGAATATATTCTTGTTACAATGGGGAAACTCCAACAGATGCAACTGCTATCAGCTGAAAAGCTTCAGCTGTGTTATACAAAGGAAGTGGGTAGCATTAGCAACCATCTGGTTTCAATTCCAGTATGACTTTAAAGAGCTGGTAGTACCAAAATAGGCAGAAAATGATATTCCGTTTTAAAAGTAGCCAGTTACTACTTTTTATTTCTGCAGTATTTTGTCTTTTCCTTTTGCTCATACTGTATATGGTTTTCTACCTAGAAGTATTAGGTGTAATGTGAAGAGCTGTACTTTATCTGCAGGCTAACATACAGGTAGCTACTGTAGGTCTGTTCCTTTCATACCTATCAGGCAAGGCAGTGCAATTCTATTTACATACCACCGTATCCCTGGGGTGCAGAGAGCTTCACCAAAGATAATAGTAATGTATACATTAGTACTGCCTCATAAATAAACAGAGCACTTAATTCCAATGAAATAAATATCTCGCTAACAAATCAAGTAATAATTATCCCAGATCAACAACCTGACAGGACATTTCAAAAGACAGATGAAACAAGTAACTGAACTCCCCAATAACAGACTTCTCAGGCTGGGGTGTCACCATAAGCTTGAATGAACTAACAGGATTTCAGCCCCTTTCTTAAAAGCCACAACCAAGTGGGAACTTCTAAAATGATCTAGAAAGGACTTCCAAATAATGGCTTCCACCACTTCAAAAGCTCTGTCATCAGTTTGTTTGAAGTGAGATCCCAGGATGACCAACAAATTATCCTTAGTGGAGTGGAAGTGTCAGCGAGCATAAAAGGCCACGAGATCTTTACGGCAGGCTAGACTCAGTTTGTGTCTTATCTTTTAATTTAAAGTGACCTTGAAAGTGGTGTGCCACCTAATGAACAGACTGCATAGCACAGGTGAGCTATGGTCAGAGATTGCTACCCCTGCACCCTGCAATCAGCCTAGTCACCTCATTCTACACCAGCTTTAGGCAACTCATCAACGTACCAGATAGCCCTTAGTACAGAGCATTACAGTACTGAATACTTTTTTTTTAGTTGTTTAACCAGGAGTAGCACACTAAGCTGAAAGTTTTTTTACAGGTGCGATCTGGGAGCACAGGGAAGTTAAGTGACTTGCTCAGGATCACACAGTATGCAAGTGGAAGCTGTGGCATTCAAACCCAGGTCTGGTCTGCTGAATGTCACCAGATTTGCAGCTCAGAGCCTTAAACCACTGCACTGTACTGCCTCCCTCTTAAACCACAGACTGCACAGCACAGGTGAGCTATGGTCTGAGATTGCTACCCTTGCACCCTGCAATCAGCTAGGGGTTACAAAGGTATCCACTAGGTTTACCAATTCCTTTAGCACTAGGAAGGGTTTAATCCAAAAGATATTCTTTACCTGGAAGAAACCACTACAGACTATGGATACCACCTGATATTCTAGTGAGAACCTACAGTCCACAATGTCCCCCAGGTTCTTTTCCCTAGTCACTGTCCCTAATGCAGTGTCATTTTAAGATGGTAAAGTTGACACAGCACCCAACATAGCTGACCCATGAACTCTGTGTACCACCACCCCCTGTCGCCTGTCTATTAATCAATTTCTTACCCATTTATGAACTTTGGATCCACTGCTAAGCTACCCAACTTGCTTAATAGTCTTCTAAATTGAATGGCAATGAACCCCTTACTGAAATCCAGGTAGGCTATGTCTGCTGCTTCCCACAATCTAGTTCCTTGGTCACCCAGTCAAAGAAATCTATCAGATTCATTTGACATGATCCCCCCCCCAAGTGTGTCCACGCTGCCTTGGATCTTGTAACCTATGGGTGTCAAGATATTCCACAATCCTTTCCTTCGGCAATCATTCCACTACCTTTCCCACCACCAAAATCAAGCTGACTGGCCTGTAATTGCCATCAACTTCCCTGTTTCCACTTTTGTGAAGTGAGACTACATCTGCCCTCCTCCAGTCCTCTGGGACCACTACTGTTTCCTATAAGCTGTTAAACAGGACTATCAGAGGTGCAGCCAGTTCCTCCCTGAGCTCTCTCAACACCCTTGGGTGGACCCCATCTGGCTCCATTGCTTGGTCCACTTTCAGATTTGCAAGTCCCTTCAGAACTCTCTCCTCCAAAAACAGACTAGTGTCCACCTCCCTCTCTCCCTCTAATGATCATCTTACATTTTGGTGCCCCCCCCATCTCTTTCCCCTGTAAACACTCAACAAAAGTATTTGTTCAGGATGTCTGCATTTTCCTGTTCCTCCTCTGCACAGTACATCCCTTCCCTTTTTAACCTTACAATCCCACCATGATCGCCTCTATTTGCTTACATACCTAAAAGATGTCATGTTCCCTTTTGATACTGCCTTGGCTAGTCTCTGTTGTTTGCACCTTCACACTCCTTACTGCTCTCCCTGCTTCCCTGTTTCCCCGATGCACACCATTATCCTCCTCCCTCTGCATCTCCTTGTACCTTCAGAATGCTACCTTTTTTGCTTTTACCTTTTCCACCACCTCTTTTGAGAACCATAGTGGTCTCTTGTTCATCTTGCTTTTGCTCACTCGCTTGATGCAGAGGTTTGTTGCCTTTACTATGGCCCTTTTTAGTTTCCCTTATTGCTCCGCCACCCCACCCAAGTCATCCTTTTCTGCCAGGTCATCCCTGAGTAATTCACCCATCTTTTTAAAATCTGCCCTCCTGAAGTCCAGGACCTCACCTTGTGTGGTTCAGTTCTGCAGCCATCCTTATATTGAATCACACTGTATGGTGAATGTGATCTCCAGGTGGCCCCCCACGTTGACATCTGCAATACTATCCCTGTTGTTGAGTACCATGTCCAGTATTGCCCCATCACGCATGGGTTCACTGACTAGCTGCCTCTGGAATGGCCCCTGCAGGGAGTCCAGGATTTCCCTGTTTCTAGCAGAAGCCACAGTTGGGAGGCTCCAATCTACATTTGGGAATATGAAGTCCCTCACCAGCAGCAACCCCCCTTTTCTGCCATCTTGCCAGTGGCTTCCATCAGTACCTTATCTACAGTGGTAGTTAAGAAGTAGACCATTATCGCTGATGGTCGCCAACCACAGAAAAATACTGCAGATTTACTGTGGAAAAAAAAAATGCATTAAATAACATTGTTTTTTTCTCACGGTAGTGGTAAATCCACTGTATTTTCTTCTGCAGTTGATGATAAATACTGCAGTAATGGTCAACCTTTTTGTAACTACCACTGTAACCCCTTCCTCTGTGCTGGAGATTTGTAGATCATACCAGTGCAAACAGAGGCTCCATTTTCTGCCTCTAGGGTGATCCACAGTACCTCTGCACCCCCGTATGCTCTGTACCTCCATCGCTTTTATGCCCCCCCACACATAAAGTACAACATTCCCTCCTTTCCTTCCTGCCCTGTCCTTTCTAAGCAGAGTATAGCCTGGTATGGCCATGTCTCAGTCATGGATTTTAGTACACCATGACTCAGAAATGGTACAGTTTCCAGGTCGGCCGCTGGCCCAGTTGTGCTGAGGGTTGAGGCGCTGGACACCACACCTCACACTACATTGGCAACCCAGGTTCAGGAATGGGCCCAGGTTGTTGGGGGTCACCCGGGGGGGGGCAGAGCTGGATTGAGCCACCTCATGGTAGCTCTTCTCTCTGGGGGTGGGCTCCAGCACTGCTTCACTAGGGAGCGGTGTAGGGAGGGGAGGACGATATTAGGTGCTTGCCAGAGGTTGTGTTCTCCACATGACATCTTGTCTGGGCCATGGCCCTTTGCACCGGTGTTCCTCAGAGTGGTGACTAGGTAGCTACTTCTATAATCACCAAATTAAAAAAAACTTGTCCCACTGCTATACCATGTGATCCCTGTAAAAGTGGGGATGTAACCTGGATGGTCAGTATGCTGGCATCGAGCCTTGCTGGCAGATTGGTAAACAATTTCTATAAAAAAAGAAATTCCAAATCAGCCTCTGCATTGATGATGCCTAATTCTGGAATCTTATTTCCTAGACATCTATCATTCTCACAAATGGCTTTCCAGGTTTTGTTATCACTCTGTTTGGTACCCCCGTTTTCCCTTTTTGCCTTCCCTCCTCCCCCCTTTTTAATGTTCTTGCCCCAGTTCCCCTTTATTTCTTCCACCCTGCTTCCTCTATTAATTTGCACTGTGGGGGATGCCACTTCTCTCAGGTCCTCCCTACTCCCTACTTCAATCTGTTGGGGGGGGGGGGATTTCTGCCTCCCTGATCTTTCCTGCCACCCTCATTGGATAGTTTAAATGTTCATCAAAGTAACATCTAAACAGTACACTGAGGACTGCAGTTCCCCTCTCAAATGGATGCAGGCCATCCCCCCATAAAGGCCCTTATCCTTCCAGGAGGACCCCAACTTCCCAATGTAGCCAAACTCCTCCCTCTGCACATTCCCTCAACCATAAGATGAAGGTCCTGATGTAGATATCCCTCTCCTTCCCTGTGTTGTAGACAGGCAGCACCTAAGGGAAAGCCACTGAGTATGCTATCTGTCTAAGACCCCTTCCCAGCTCCCTAAACTCTCCCTGCACTATCCTAACCCCATCCCTAGCCAGGTTATTCATCCCCAGGTAGACAATAACATTCAGCTCTGTTACCATCCTGCTAGCAATCCCCAGGATCCTCTTCCCATCCCTCCAGGCTGTGGCACCGCATAGGCACCTGAACTCCTTCCCACTCCTTTATGTTCCAAATCTATCCCCTCACAATCAAGTCCCCCACCAGAAGTTGCTTTCTCCTTTTCTGTGGTCCTCTTCCACAATCCTTATCTCTCTGCTTCCAAGGACCCCCACATCCTCCCTGGTTTCTACCACAGGAGCCTCTTCCTGGCAGTCCTGCCTCACCAGAGCAGTGTAGGAGATGCATAGAGGTACCAGTTGAGTAATGTGCCTCTGACCCACTACCCCAACTCTTCCTGAGCCCACCATAGTCCAGGTGTTTCTCCTCCCTGGCATCCTGTGAGGCAACGGTGGCAAACCTGGTGGCCCCTAGGTAGGAAAAGAGGTTGTCAAATCCCAGCCAACTTGGCCATGTGTCTAGTGACCTCCTCTCTGAAGCCAGAAATATGACTGTAGATGGGGCAGCACCGCCATCTCCAGAAGGTCTCTCCAAAAACTGCCACCGCACAGCCACTGCACTGCACCACTCCCATCATGCCTGACTCCTATTTTCTCTGTGTTGCCAGAAAGTACTTTTGTACCCTTACTCCTGTTGGGGAGTTTCTAGCGTTCTTTTTTTTTTTAACTCATGTTCTCCTTTACCTGGTTTAAATCCCCTTATACTCTTACCCTAGATAGGGTGTTTCTCCTATTCCCAGTTTAGTCCTACCTTTTATCTTATCAGGCCTTTATGCCTACCTTTGTCAGAGTTGTCTGACATGACCTCCCCCTGGAATCCATGCTGCCTCTGATCTTGTAACCCACTTCATTCAAGATACTCCACACAATCCTTTCCTTTAGCAGTGACTTCATTAATGTACCCACCACTGATGTCAGACTGACGGGCCTGTAGTTGTCAGCCTCCTCCCTGCTACCACTTTTATGAAGCGGAACTATATCTGTCCTCCTCCAGTCCCCTGGAATGACTCCCATTTCCAGCAAGTTTTTGAATAAGGCTGTCTGAGATGACACCAGTACCTCCCTGAGCTCCCTCAATACCCTTGAGTGTATCCTGTCTAGCCCCAAAGCTTTCTCCATATTCTGATTTGCTAACCTCTTCAGGACTCTCTCATCTGTAAATGGACTTGTGTCTACCTCCCTCCCCAAAGTGCACCTGCTGCTTTTATGTGGCCAGTTCCTCTTCTTCTTCTTCCTCTGTAAATACTAAAAGAAAACATTTGTTCAGGATATCTGATTTTTCTAGATTCTCCTCTGTACAGCCCCCCGCCCTTCTTAACCTCACAATTCCTACCCTTGTCTTCCTCTTTTAACTTATGTACCTAAAAAAGTGTCTGTTCCCTTTAAATACACCTTGGGCTATTCTTTCCTTGGTTTGTGCCTTTGTGCTAATCATCACTTTCTCTGCTTTCCTTTGCATCTCCTGATACATCTACCTATCCCCTTCCCTCTGCATTTCTTTAGACTTTCTGAGTGCTACCTTTTTAGCCTTTACCTTTTCAGCCACTTCCTTTGAGAACCATAGTGGTCTCTTTTTTTCTCCTGTTTTTGCTCATTTCCTTCATGCAGAAGTTTGTTGACTTCACTACATCATTCCATAACTTAGCTCACTGTTCCTCCATCCCACCCAGGTCATCCTCTCACTAGGTCATCTCTGAAACATTCACCCATTTTTTTTTTACTCTACCCTTCTGAAGTCCAGGACCCTTGTGCTTGTGTGATTTGCTTTTGTTGCCATCCTCATGTTGAACCATGCTGTGTGGTGATTACTGGTCCCCAGGTGGTGGCCTCCCACCTTGATGTCTGCAATACTGTCCCTGTTTGGGAGCACCAGGTCCAGTATTGCCCCATCATGAGTGGAGTCCCTAAATAGCTGTCTAAGAAACATCCTCTGCAGGGGTCTATGATATCCCTGCTTCCAACTGAGGTTATGGCTAGGAGGCTCCAATCTACATCTGGCAATCCCCCCCACCAGCAATACCTCCCCTTTTTCTGCCATTGTGCTCATGGCTTTCACCAGTGCCATATCCAGTTTCTCCCACTGTGTTGGAGATCTACAGATCACACCAGTGTGAATAGTTGCTTCATTCCTGTCTCTAGGGTGGCTCACAGTACCTCCACACCCTCCATTCTCCCCAGATTCCCTATGTCTCTATCATTCTAATATCCTCCCTTACATGGAGCACTACCCCACACCTCCTCCCTTCCCTCCCACCCTATCTTTCTTACACTGAGTATAGCTTGGCATGATCATGTCCCTGTTGTGGTTTCCTGTGCACCATGACTCAGCAATGGCCACAATATCCAGGTCTATCTCTGTCATGATGACCTCCAAGTCTGGAATTTTATTTTGATTTGGTTCATCATACACTACTACTAAACAAACTTCAAAACCTAGTTCTTGACAACTTTTCTCTAATCTGACTCTGAAGTTACCACTCAAACTGCCTGCAATATGTAAGAACCAAAACAATGCTCTTCGCTTGCAAAAAACCTCACTGAAAGCATACCACAGGGTTTCATTCTCAGGCTCCTACTGTTCTCCCTATTTGTCAATGACCTCCTCAACAACTGCAGTGGTGCAAAAGCCTTACTATATACAGATGCTTTATTATAGGGCAGGTGAAGTCCAAGACAACAATGGTTCCCTGCAGAGTGACTTTCTACAGCTACAGAGCTGGTTTGCACAGAACAACCTTCTGCAAAATAGCAAAGAACAAAACCATGCTGCTCGGTTCAGTCTTGAAAATACACCACCAAATAAACTTCCTTGAGATCATAACCTACTCAGGAACTCCTCTGGGAACTGTCCCCCCTTCAAGTATCTTGTATTACACCTGGGCTCCACTCTGTCCTACAACTCACACACAGATTCTATCAAAAGAACAATAAACCAGAAGTTGAACCTACTGTACATGATAAAAGCTTGCCTAACCAAAGAATCAAGGCTCGCAGTGTTCTTCTTCCCACTCTCACATAGGGGGAAGCCACACGTCTATCTGCAAGAGAAACTGAAATGGCCAGGCTCAGTGTGCTGTGCAATAGAATTGGTCACTGCTCCCTTGATACTCACCACAGGGACCACCATTGCAGAGTTCTAAAGTAGATAAATTGACCCAGCAAGATGGCTGAGGTGCTACTCCACTCCATGCTGCTCTAATCTTATTTGGAAAAATTATAATATTACTTAAGGGAGTTCCCTGCTTTACTTCAAGCTTTGATAATGGTATTGTATATTCAAAAAATAACTGCTAGTTTTACTCATTTTAAATCCTCAAGCTTGCTGTTTTATTTTACTTTTATTCTAGTTGACTGCTTGCCTTGAATATTGGTCTATGATCCTTGTGCTATTCTGGTCTATGTTTCTCAATTTTGAGTTCTTTTGGTTGGTATTGCTTGATTTGAACAGCTTATGTGATGTTTATGAAAAGAATGCCACAGACTGAATTTTTATTAACTTTTATTAAGCAAACCTCCTGGTTCTATCAGGCAGACACAGGACAGTCTGAGAACTGCAGGGGTAGAGATCCTGAGAGACCTGAAAGCTTGATTGGAGAGGGTGCCAAGCAATGACGTTACGAACTCCAGAGGAGAGATTTGGTTGCACTTTAAGTGTTGAAAGATACATTTTATAGGAAAAACAAGTATGATAATGCTGCCAGGGGCTTGGGTGTTAATATGCCAAAATCAAAAAGAATGAAATACGACACTCGGAGCATTTTCTGTTTTTCCTTACACAGATGAACTCTCTTGACACAGTGGATAGAGCAATAGAGTCCAGGATATGAGACAAGAGAGGGCAAGAGATGACAAATTATATAAAAACAGTTGCTGAAATCTTCTGGGGTCAAGAAGTGCTTGAAATTTTGTATAGACTCTTTTTCAGAGAGGAAGACTTAGCGTGAATTTCCCAGAGTTTTGGCTACCTTATAACCCTCATATATAGCTCATATTAATTTATTTTTACATTTGTTTATTTATTCATTTAACTGGGATGGTGAACTGATCCAATGGACCATTTTCAGGTACGACCTGGAGATGGCACAATGGTAAAGTACAAGCACAAAGTACAAAAAACAGCACAGGATGATCCAAGTACAAAAATACAAGAATACAATATAGATAAACACCTAATGTGAGTCACCAAAAAAACAGTACAGGATGATCCAAGTACAACAATACAATACAGATAAACACCTAATGTGAGTCACCAAAAAACAGTACAGGATGATCCAAGTACAACAATACAAGAATACAGTACAGATAAATACCTAATGTGAGTCACAGAAAAAACAGTACAGAATGATCCAAGTACAACAATACAAGAATACAGTACAGATAAATACCTATTGTAAGTCACACAAAAAACAGTACAGGATGATCCAAGTACAACAGTACAAGAATACAGCACAGATAAATACCTAATGTGAGTCACACAAAAAAAAACAGTACAGGATTATCCAAGTACAACAATACAAGAATACAGTACAGATAAATACCTAATATGGGTCACAAAAAAAACAGTACAGGATGATCCAAGTACAACAATACAAGAATACAGTACAGATAAATACCTAATGTGAGTCACAAAAAAAACAGTACAGGATGATCCAAGTACAACAATACAGTAACGATAAATACCTAATGCGAGTCACAAAAAAAACAGTACAGTGCAAGCAACAGTATGTGCATAGTTATACATCATATTCCACAGAAGTGCACAAAATACAAAGCACAGTAGTGGTGGCTACACTTAACTACCCAAACATTACAAGGATGGTGTTATCCATTGTAGGATAAAATATAATAGAATGTTAATGGCGTTTACCATTCACCCTAATGTGACCCTTCCTTTGAAGGTACTGTTTTTAATTTATTTTATAATTAACGGCTTACGCGCCAAAGAACCTAAAGGGCTGTGGGTTGTGACTCATTAACTGAGATAATTAATGCATCATATTTTCAGAAGAAGGCCATGAGGAGCATAAATCTAAAGACAAGCATCAGACATATGATAAAATTCAGGCCTGTAAGTTGGTAGGCTTGGGAGAAATCCTTGACAATTTGAAGTAACCCAATATATTACTAGAACTTGAAAGGAGGCTAAAGTAGCCAGAACTTTCTCATCTAAATAGGAACACTATGACCATGATGAATGTGAACTGGTTTTAAATTAGCTTAATAGCTTTCATTTATTTTTGTATGTACTTTCTTTTGTGTATTTATAACATTGAATAAATAGCTGTCATATTTATAAAGAAGACAATTTAAATACCTAGATGAAATAAGATAGCAGTATTCTAGAGTCTGTTATATTCTAAAATGTGAACATTTTATAGGTATTATCAGACATATTTGCTACAAAAGTCCTTTTGCTAATGAAGCTATAACAAGTCTTAAGTGTCTGCTTATTCAGGTGCGACTCTCTTTACCTGTCATGTATTGCAGTTATTATAATTCTGTTTATTTATGCTGCATGTCTAGCATACTAAGACAGAAAAGTCTTTGGAAATTTACAAATATCCATTATAATCAGTTCATAATTATGTTATAGACATACCAACTGTTCAAAGTAATCATTCTTAAAGCATTTAATCTATTTTTAGGATTTGTTATTTCTACAGGCAGATTTGGAGCCCTTAAAAATTGTTAAGGCTGTCTACAGGAATTTAACGGTAGTACAAATTTTCCTGGACCAGGGTTTAACCTAATTCCTGGTTCTCAAACCTAGGAAAGATTAGTAGGGGGTATTGGCCTTATGGTCAGCCATCTTAAGTATGAAGGGGTCCTAGGGTTAACTTGTATGGTACTGGGCACTGAATACCAAGTAAGATAGTCACTGGTGGAAGTCTCAACTTCATGTTGTAAGAACACAAATGTAGGGCAGAACCTGATGTTTTCTGACACCTAGACGATGGGTGAGCATTGATGTAAATTATTCCCTGTAATTCACTGGTGGTTAGGGACTGCTATAGACCCATTAGGCTATTTGGCCAAAAAAGGAAAGATTGCCCAGTTTAAGGGCAGTTCGCTCAAGGATTGTCCCATTTGTATCACCTGGTGTGATGGAAGATGTTCAGAGCTCCAGTTATTGTATAGCCAGAGCCATCATAGCGTGGACCCCTTATGTACCATACAATATCATTGTAGCAGGGATTTTCCCAGTAGAACTTCAGAAATTTTTCTTGTTGCCTGAAAAAAGGCAGGTGTATCTGAGATTCATCCATTTGAAAAAGCACTTTTACTATTTTTGTCCTACCACCCTGAATATATTCCTGTGGGTTTTGGAAATTGGGACTGGTGGAATTTTAAATCACATGTTTTGTAGTCTATGTTTGGTTAAATTTGTATTCTTGAATTTCTCTGATCCATCTGGGTTATTTCCATGGGTCAGTATCCTTTTAGGAACTGCTGACCTTAGACCTCTTACAGTAACTACATTAAAAATTATACTAGAAACCAGTGCAGATCTTGGTTTGGCCGAAGCTTTTGGCTTTGGATATTTTATATTATGTTTACTTCCACATTAGAAAGTATAATTTGCACTATTACTTCAACCCTGCCTACAAGAAGTAATCATTTGTGAATTTGCTACACCTGCCTCATGATGCAATTTGTTTTTCTATTTTTACCTTTCAGACTGTATGCACTGTATTGTTATATACCAAATATATGTGAATTATTTATTTCTAACATTGCAATGACTGAAAAGTCGAACAATAATCATGAAGTAAATAAATTAACCCACACTCGCTGGTTGAATGTAATTTTCACTTCATTGAACAACCTATAAACTCATTAACTCTGACTCTCCTCTCTGTCTGACCTCAACTCTGATCAGACACCCCTCCTCCAGAAAATTGAGGTCCTCATCTTTCATACTCCTCTCAACCCTGCTATGAAAATAAGTTTGGTGAAGAGATCCTTCATGTACCTAGCCCTACTCCTGTGAAATTCCCTTCCCCACTGTTAAACACAATGGCCTGGATATTCAAAAGGGTTGCGCCATGCTCAACAGGGTTGCGCATGCGCAAGTCCAAAATGCGCCATTCTGCGATATTCAGCAGGAGACAGTTACGCCACTGGCATCAGGTTGCGCAAGAGAGCAATGCAAATGAATGCATGCTCAACAGGAGGGGGAGGATCCATGCATAACCTGCATCAGTCGGGTTGTGCAGAGTTGTGCATGCGCAACCCCCAACCTGCGCCTGCACAACCTTGAGCCCAAAAAGGCTTAAGTTGAGGGCCACCCACAGGTGAGCTGCTGCATTGCAGGGCACAACACAGCAGCTGCCACCCCTGGCTGGCCCCCAACTCTTTCCCTGTGCCCCCCCACCAGCCCGATCGCGGGCATAGTGTAACACGACTCCCCGCCCACACATCTCCCACAGCCCGATCGCGGGCAGTACAGGTACATGTAACACCCCCATATCCCGAAGCCATCCGCGGGCATAACGTATATGAACCCCCAGTGCCCGATCCGCGGGCAGGAATATAACCCCAACCCAAATATCTCCCTGGTGGTCCAGTGGACCGTAAAAGCCCGATCGCGGGCAGAATCATCACAAACCCCCAAACATCTCCCTGGTGTCTAGTGTCCCCCACCGAAGCCCCTCACCCGCTCCCCGCGGCGGCGAGAGCAGCATCCACCGCCTACCACCCGCCTACCGACTGACTGTCCGGTAGGGCTGCATGCCATTGGTGCAGAACTACAGCCAATGAGCACAGCCCATACCCCCTGCAGCTTGCATTTCCCAACCCTGTTATTAAATAAGGACTCAAAGACAGAAAGAGGAGCAAGAGGATGAGAGAGCAGAATTATGGAGGAGAGCTGGTATTCTAAAGCTGTGATAGCTGGAGGAGGGTGTGCCTCAAATGCCCTCTCACAGATCAGACTGAAAGCAACACATCTCATGTTTTGCAAGTGAACATAAAGACAAATTCTGCTGCAATATTAGTATGCTAAACATACACATGAACCAATATAGGCCACAGTACTACAGAGAGTTTACTAAATGACTAAAATGCAGTTGATCATTCATCAAGTAATTTGGTTCTAAAGGTACCAGTAACCTTAATTATGCTGTGCCTTTCTAAGTACTAAATACACTTACTAATTTATAGTGTTTTCTTATGTAGCCTACTGCACAAGGTACTCTGTGATTCCCTTAATAAGCAGACATGTGTCCAGGCTTACCCTGAAGACCTGAACTGTCTTCACATCCATAAATACTATTCAGATAACTAGCTATTCAATGGTACATTATTACAGAAATGTATGCTCAAATATATTGCATTTATTCCTGCCTTAACACATGCTAGCATGGGGTCTATACACAAATGATATGGTTGTTTCCTCCGGCAGAAAGGGCAGGGACACTACTGAGAATGTTCACATTACAGGGCCCAATACTGAGTCATATAAAAAGTGTGGTAGTGCTAGGAGGTATATACAGGTGCCCTATAGCTCCCCCATACTTTTTAGCAATGCCCAAAGCTGGACATCTGTTGCCAGATTGGGGGGGGGGGCAGTCCCCTGGGACAGTGTTTCTTGACACAAAATGCAAATTAGTTTATCCTGATGTTAGTGGGCCCAGTCAGGTTTTGCACCCACTAACATACTGCACTGCAACAGCTGCATAGTTCAGGTCATAGCATAGTCGTAGTCACCTGACACTTTGCCATGGACATAACTCAAGGCCAGCTAGAGTTGTTATTTTCCCAACCCTCATCTTGTGGCTGCTTCTAGACCGTACAGCTCACTCTGCCTTCCATCATCCCTGGTGGTCTAGTGGCCCACTATTTAATATTTCTGTCTTGTGTGCAGAGGAAACCACCACTCTAGTTCTGTCCCTATTGTATACAGAGTTTAGTAGCATTGCGCTCTACCTAATTCCTTGTCTTATGATTTCTACAATAGGATCTATGCTACATCTATTTTTATCTTTAATACAAGAACATGTGTGGATACATTTAAATATCAGGGGTGTACCTCGATTCCTCCCCTTCCTATGCTGCACACTTTATTGATATTACAAAATGGGTTCTCCAGAAACTTATTCTGTTATATTGAGTCAGGGACTTTCTAACTCAGAGTCCTGAAGCCAGTGTCAGTAGTACGCATCAGACATTGACTTTTCTCATTGAACATGGGTCACTATTCTGTAATTAGTCCATAGCTTTAGGAAGTAGTGCTCCACAATTGTGCATGGTTTGCACTGATGGTAGACCTATGAACATACCATTACCTCCTAACTCCTGACTTCAGGCTCTACTGGCTATCACTGTACAATAAAGACACTATCAGCATCTGCTCTCTTCCCCATAAGATGACTGCATATGGGAACCCACTCCACCAAGCCTTCCAGTTAACAGCCCACACTCAAGCTCAAGCTCTTTGTTCCATGGACACTAATCTGCTTAATGTTCCACAGGCTAAGACAGCAATGTCGTACAAAGCCTTTGGTTTCAGGGACTCAAAAATTAGGTACTCCTTACCATCTCACATTTGGACAAACTCTCTTCACATCAAGGGTTAAGGGACATCTCTCTATGAACACCACCAGTAACTGTCTCAGATATTCATACCTCATCTGCCTAGCCTTTTCCCTATGTTCATTAATGTTGTTACCTTGTGCGAGTATCCTTGGTCACTACTGTGAAAGATACTCTGTTGAACTTAGCTCACTTGGTTAACAAGTCAGCAATAAGACACAACAGGGCATTGGTTGTCAGGTGTTAATGCATGCCCAGATGCGTAATAAGGCATGCAGTGCTTGCATCGAGTGCATTTAGCACCTGGAAGTAATTGAATGTTGCACAGTAGAAGTCCTTCCTTATTTTACTTTTAAAACTGAGTAAGGCTCTTAAATTTTCTCCTGGATCCAGTCCCCCGCCCCCCAAAAAATATTTCACCGCTAGCCCATCAGAGCTCAGCATCTAGTAATAGTGGCAGAAGAACTTTTCAGTGGGTTGGTTCTACTGAGGGCATTTATTAGTTGATACACATCATACTGAGACAGGGACAGCAAGGGTATGGTCTGAAGAGGAGGGTCAGCCCAGTTTTGATTAAAATCACCCAATAATGATGTGACCTGCCATACTTGGGATAGGATTTTGGATCTGAATGGGCATAGAGAGGTAAGTGTGATGGAAAAGGGGACCAGAACACTGTATATTTTTGATTAATTTATTATTTTCTAAATATGCATCTGATTCAGGTACAAAATGGCTACCAGAACAAATGATCAAGCAGTATATGAGAGCTTATGTTAGAGGTCTGATGTTCTCATGGGAAAGTTAACAGGAAAGCCAGGGAGAAGGCAATAAAGCAATAAACCCAGTGGGGGTACCCTTCTTGGAGATGTTCCTATGTTGAACAAAGGACCCAGGTGGGCGTCATTATGGTAACGAGGAGATGCTGAAGGTGGGTGGACACACACACACAAACACCACACACACACTCGCTCTCTCTCAAGAGGGCTGGGACAACATGGAACTGTCACTCAAAATGAGAAGACCCTCCCAACAGAGAGGAGAAATATATTGAGGGGCTGTAAGCAGGTTCACTCTCTTGGACTGAAACATTTAAGATGAGGGCCCTACCATTACAAAGACTAGCTGATGGGTAAGACAGCCCAGGTAGGGAAAGTGCTTCTTTAGCTAGGGCAGGTGAAGGATTTTAGGTGAGGATAGCTTAGAATTCTGCTGTACAATACCTGTCTGTTTAATGCAATTTTATTATCTGCTTCTTAGTAAATGTGCAACCCTTTTGTTTCCTGTAACTACATCCTGGTGTAAATACTTGTAGTATTTTAGTAAAGCTTCTATTTTTATAGAATCAGTGACTGCTTGTGTTATTTAAAAAGGTAATTCTGCTATTTCTGCTGGACTCTGTTTGCAGTCTGTCTGGAAATCCCTGGTGAGTGGGATTTCTGTTACATTAATTGAGGGTGGGATATGTGTGGTAACTGGGCGCCAGTGCAGTGCAGGAATAACATGCAGTGTGCTTTCTGTGGTAGGAACTCAAGAAGGCACACACTTGTGGAGTGCCAACAAAAATACATTTTTTAACAGTCACAAAACAGGATTTCAAAATGCTCATTGTTTACTACTTTTTTTTTATAGGAGACAGTTTAGTGCAGCGTAGCTAGAGAATATGAGCTTCTCAAGTTATGTAAAATTTCATGTACAGCAGCTTCATGAGCTGTGCACAGCAAGGGGATTGTCCATGAGGGCATGACAAAGAATGCACTTATGGTTGGTGCAGGACCAGCTGCAGGAGGGGCAGACTGTCTCAAATGGGCATAGCCCAATACCTGATCAGTAGACAGTCACCGAGTACAGTGACCCAGGTAGCGAAACTGAGGTCACAGTGGCTGAGCAAGGGGGGGCACCTTGTGACACAAGCTGGGGAAGCTGTGCAGCCCGATCAACCTCAGCTTGAGATCCTGAAGGCAGAGCTTTCACTGCAGGTTGCCAAACTCCAGAGGGCAAGGCTGGAGGCTGAAAGGGAGAAAATAAGGCTGGAAGTAGAGAAAAGAGAAAAGATTCACCAGCATGAGAGTCTTATGTAAGAGGAGAGAGAGAGAGAGAGAGAGAGAGAGAGAGAGAAGGAACCAGAAGAGTGAGAGTGAGTGAGTGAGTGAGAGAATGAATGAATGATGGCATGAGATCAAGATGGAAAAACTGTGCCAAACATCGCGACAAACCGTAAGTAATGGCAATTGGTGGTTTAATCCCCGAAGCCACAATTAATTCTAAAATGTTTCCACAATACCAAGAAGGAGATGATCTGTATTTGTTTTTAAAATCATTTTAAAGGGTTTGTGGGCAATTTAAATTAGATAAGATTGCGTGGATGATCCACCTGAGTCCATTACTTATTGGCCATGCCTTACATTTGCTCAATGGATGATAAGGATTGCTTGGAGTTTAATAAAGTTAAAGAATGTTATTAAAACATTTGAACTGACTCATGAGACTTATAGGTGGAAATTTAGAGAGTTAAGAAAAGGCCCAGGAAACAGCTATGTAGAACTGCATGTCCAAATGTGTGCCTATTTAGACCATTGGGTAGATGGGTCACAGAAGGACTGAAAGATCAGGTTAAGATTTAATTGTAAGAACAGTTTCTTAAAATTGTACCTGAGACCTGCCTGCATTTGGCTACTGGACTGGTTATGCAACTCTGCAAAGGAGGCAGCAGAAAGAGTTGATTTGTATGTGGCCAGCAGACCACATTCGCAGTGCAAGAACTATGGGGGTGGGGCACCACATGGTTTTAAGGGGACCCAGGGAGGGCAGCATAAAGGAAACCATCCTGCATCCAAGCCCAAAACAGAACCCATCGGTTCTAAGGGAAACAGGCAGCCAGGGGCCAAGGAATGCTGGATTTGCCAGAAAGTGGGGCATCTATCCTATGACTGCCCTAAAAACAGGAGTAAAGGGCAAAAGCCTGGGGGAGGGAGTGACCAAGACAGTACACCACAGTTGGTAAACTGTGCACACACTGTTGTGCCATAGAAATCCACCAAGCATATGCACCCTATTATAGTCAATGGGACAATAACTCCAGGATTGAGGGACACTAGTGCCTCCATCTCCATGGTAAGGCAGGATCTGATCCAGGAGGAGCAAATTCTGCCAGGGCAGTTCTTCAAGATTTGGGGAGTCATGGGTCCAGTGTTACAAGTGCCAATGGCTCAGGTCTTCCTGAGCTGGGAGGGCAGCTATTGGGTACAGGAGGTGGGAGTTGTACCTAATCTCCCTGTGGATGTGATCATGGGGAACAATTCTGACCACAGGGAAAACCTAGTGTGTGTTACTACCCATAGCCAGGCAAAAGGGCAAGCTTTTGAGGGGGAGGTGGGCGTGACACAGCCTGTGCAGACCCATCCCTCAGCAGCTGAAGAAGTGGCTAGTGTGGGTGAAGAGCTAGCTAGGAGTAGCAGCCCTGAGCCCCAGCTGCAAGAAGAGGAGGTTGCCACCAGGGGCAGCTTTCCTTCTGAAGAGGAACTGGGGAGGGTCAGATGGGAGAAGCTAGACTGGGCACTGCAAGCTGAGAGAAAACAGAGAGGTGGCAGACAGTGCTGAGGCCTCTCAAGGGAGCAAAAGTTAGTTTATTGGGAAAATGGGCTGTTGTACAGGAGTGTACAGCACAGAGGGCTAGAGAGAGGTACTCAGTAGCTGGTAGTCCCCTGGACTACCAAAAGCAGCTTCTGACCTTGGCTCATGATATTCCTTTTTAGGCCTTCTGGGTATTAACCGCACAAAAAAAGCATGCTAACAATTTCTTTTGGCCAAGCATGTACACAGATGTAGCACATTACTGTTGGATTGTCCACATTGCCAGTGGAGGTTGGGACAAGACTAAGGCAACTTTGGTGCCCCTGCCTAGTATCGATGAACCCTTTACGAGTGTAGCCCGTGGACATAGTGGGGACCCCGAGTACCCCAAGTCACATGGACAAATGATACATACTGGTTGTGGTGGATTACGCAACCAGGTACCCCGAGGCAGTAGCCATGTCCTCCACTGAGGCAGAAAAGGTGGCTGATGAGCTCCTGGGAATCTTTAGCTGAGTGGGATTTCCCCAGGAGATTTTAATCAGACAAGGGTGCAAATTTCATGTCATCCTTAATAACCAGTTTGTGGAAGAAGTGCAGGGTGAAACAGCTCCGTGCTTCGCCCTGTCACCCCGAGACAAATGACCTGGTTGAGTGATTCAATGGGACCATTAAAACTATGATCAGTGCGTTGCAGACCAGCACAAAGGGAGTGGGACAAATATTTGCCCCACCTCCTGTTTGCATACAGGAAGTCCCACAGGAGTCCACAGGTTCTCACCCCTCGAGCTCCTGTTTGGTCCAAGGTGAGGGGGCCCCAAGATTTAGTCAGGGTGAATGGGAAGATGACAATGCCACCCAAAGAGAGTCTGTGTCGGGAGTATGTCCTAAATTTTAGGGCCAGGCTTAGGAGCTTGCCCAGGTGCACTTAGCCTCTGCACAACAGCAACAGAAAGTCTGGTAGTGCGACTGTGGGGCCAGAGCTTGGAAGTATGAAGTCAGACAGCGAGTGATGGTTCTCGTCCCAGTCCAACACAATAAACTGCAGGCAGCATGGGAGGTCCATTCTCCATAATCAGGAAGCTGAGTGATGTTAACTATATAGTAGGGCTGCCTGACAGAAGGTGCAGGTAGAGGGTATATCATGCGAATATGAAGAAGCCCTACTATGATAGGAAGGAAATGATCCTCGTGTGTGCAGTGCAACAGAGGAAGGAAATGAGGCTGATTCCTTAGTGGACCTCCTGGGGAAGCCCAGGAGGGATCCTCAGTGAATAACGTCACCCTCTAAGGGCAGCTGACACCGGCCCAGGCCAAGGAGATGAGGGTGTGCTGCGAGAATTTGGGGACATGTTCATGGGGAATCTGAGGTACACCACAATGGCTGAACACCACATTGACACTGGGGCCTGGGTTCTGCTGAGGCAGTTCCCCTACAAGGTATCCAAGGGGGTTAAGAAGACCATGCTGGAGGAACTCAGGGAGACGCTGGCCCTTGGTGTGATCCAGGAGTTCAGTAGTCCTTGGGCTTCACCTGTGGTTCTGATTCCCAAGAAGGATGGTAACACATGATTCTGTGTTGACTAACAGAGGCTCAATAGCTGTACAGAGTCTGATGCCTATCCCATGCCCTGAATGGATGAGACCTTGGAACGGCTGGGTGGATCCTGGTTCCCGACCATGACACACCTGATGAAGGGCTACTGGCAGGTGCCATTAATCCCTGCAGCCAGGCAGATGTCTTCTCTCATTACCCCATATGGCTTATTCAAATTCAGAGTGATGCCATTTGGGATGAAGAATGCGCCCGCAACCTTCCAAAGCCTTGTGGATCGTATCCCGGCAGGGGCAGGGGCAGGTGAATATGCACTGGCTTATATGGACGATATCACCATTTACAGCCAGACATGGGAGGATCATGTCAAGCATGTGAGGGAAGTGTTCTGCAGACTGAAGGCCACAGGGCTGACAGGCATGGTTGAAGTGTCTTACCTTGGGCACTGGGTGGACAGTGGATGCATCCATACAGAGCCAGCAAAGGTTGAGGCCATCCAGGCCTGGCCCACCCCTGCCACAAAGAAACAGGTAAGGGCAATTCTGGGTGCAGCAGGGTACTACAGGAGGTTTGTCCCTCACTTCAGTGATGTGGCCAAGCCCTGACAGACCTGATGAAAAAGAGAATGCCTGAAAAAGTTCTCTGGACAGAGGACTGCGAGTCTGCCTTCCAACAGTTGAAGGAGGCATTATGTTGGTCACCCATGCTTGCTAGCCCCAATTATGACTTAAACTTCTTAGTATATGTGGATGCCTCAGACCATGGGTTGGGTGCCATCCTGAGCCAGGTTATACGACAAGTAGAGGAACACCCCATAGTGTACCTGAGCCGAAAGCTTCTGCCCAGGGAAGAGTCATATGCCACAGTGGAGAGAGAATGTCTGGGGATAGTGTTGGCCCTTCAGAAGCTGCAGTCATATCTGTATGGTATGGAGTTCACTGTGGTCACTGATCTTAACCCCTTGACATGGCTCCATAGGACTGGTAGGCAAAACACAAAGTTATTGCACTGGAGTTTGGCACTACAGTCATATAATATGATCATTCAGCATCGAAGTGGGGCACAGAATGCCAGTGCAGATGGACTGTTGAGGCAGGGCTTGGTGCATGGCATATTCCTTTAGCCACTCCCCAGGCCTCACAAGAACAGCAGTGTCTCTTGGGGGTTGCCCAAAAGAGACACACCTTCATTTCTTGAGGGAGGGAGATGTGACAGGAAAGAGAACCAGAACCCTGTATTCTTTTGATTAATTTATTTTTTCTAAATATGCATCTGATTCAGGTACAAGATGGCAACCAGATCACATGATCAAGTAGTATATAACGGCTTACGTTAGAGGTCTGATGTTCTCATTGGAAAGTTAACAGGAAAGTCAGGGAGGGGGCAATAAAGCAATAAACCCAGAGGGGGTGTCCTTCTTGGAGATGTCCCCATGTTGAACAAAGGACCCAGGTGGACATCATTATGGCAGCAAGGAGGTGCTGAAGGGTGGGTGGACACATACACTCTCTCCTCAAAGAGGGCTGGGACAACATGGAACTGTCACTCAAAATGAGTGAGACCCCTCCCAACAGAGAGGAGAGATATATTAAGGGGCTGTAAGCAGGTTCACTCTCTTGGACTGAAACATCAAAAGATGAGGGCCCCTGCCATTACAAAGACTAACTGATGGGTAAAACAGCATAATGAGGGAAGGTGCTTCTTTAGCTAGGGCAGGTGAAGGATTTTAGGTGATGCTAGCTTAGAATTATGCTGTACAATGCCTGCCTGTTTAAAATGTGATTTCATTTTCTGCTTCTTAGTAAATGTACAACTCTTATTTCCTGTAAATACATCCTGTTTTAAATACTTGTAGTATTTTAGTAAAGTTTCTATTTTTATAGAATCAGTGACTGCTTGTGTTATTTAGAAAGGTAATTCTACTATTTCTGCTGGACTCTGTTTGCAGTCCGTCTCCAAAAGGGCACTCTACCCACAGTTATTGTGTGGACCTTCCTGACCTTGAGCAAGGAGAAGGTAAAATAAAAACAGGTTTCTTGGTTACTGTTGGTAAAAACCTTGTGGTGGCAGTGAGCTGGAAATCCTTTGTGAGTGGGATTTCTGTTACAGTCAATATTGTTATGTTTTGGTTAGATGTACAGTACTGTTGCAGACAGAAATTTGTCATTCATCCCACCACACAAAGCTTTAGGGTAAGGCTGTCTATGAGTTGATAAAAATGAGCTGCGTCAAAGAGATGACATGTAGACTATCAGTGGCATGAAAGCTATGCTCCACCCTTAATTTCCCCAAGTCTGCCATTGTGAAATAAATTAAACCAAGTAACATTAGTTGTTCAACAATAGTATTGCTCCCCAGTTGGGTCCAGTAAAATGCTATAATTTCAAAGTTATGGTTATGAGTCCAGATTGTTAGTTCATCGACATGAATTTGGATGCGCTGTTCCTTTAAGAGTGTCATTCTATGACCATGAAGCCTATATATGCTATTAAAAGAGGATTTAGAGCAGGCCCATGGCCCAATGGGTAGTGCATTGTGTTCCCATGCTAGTGGCCTGAGCATGGCAGCAGACTCGGGAGTCAGTCGACTGGTCCAGTGTGGCTGGGGAGGACTGACAGTGCTCCCAGGCAGGAAAGGGGTGGTACCACTGTCTGCTGCAACAGTGAATCCTGCAGTGGGCCAGGAGCTTGCCAACTCCACGGGGCACACTACATGCTGCTGTGGCCTGTCGGGCACTGCCTGCCACCATGAGTGTGGTGGATGGAGTCAAGGGTGTAAAAGGGAAAAAAAAAACCTTTGCATACCAGCCACTATGTATGATAGTCCCAGTATCTTTGAGTACCACCCCATGTGGATCCCCAGTGGCATGACAGTGGTTGGAATGTATGATCTAAGAAAAGGTCCACTGCAATGAGAGCCAAGCTTATCATGCAGTGGCGTGTCTTTCCTGGTGAAGCAGTTCAATAAACATGGTGGCATTGACTGCCACCGCACAGAGAGATGACTTCAGGGGTGCCCAATTCCTTGTCGGAATGCCCCGACCCACTTCATTTGCCGATGGGGGAGCCCACTCCCCATCGGAATAATGCCCCCTTCCTCCCATTTCACATGTGTGCCGAGGGAGTGCCCAATCCCCCTCGGCATCATGTGCCCCCCAACATTCTTTCTTTGCTGATGGGGGTCCAGTCCCTGTCAGCTTTAGTCCCCCATTTCCAGTTTAATTTGCCAATGGGGAGCACACTCCCCGTTGGCATAATGTCCCCCCTCCATTTATTGTGTGCGAGGGGATGCCCAATCCCCTCAGCTCTTGTCCCCTTCACCTTGGTATGTGCCAGCAGGCATGCCCAATCCTGTCGGCTACAGCATCCCCAAAAACACTCAAGTGGAATGCTGGGATCCCACCCAAGTGTGCCAAATACCCCTGTAAAACAAAAAAGTCCCACAATGTTTTTTTGGTTTTTTTTTTAAACCTGTAAATCAGAAAACAGTCCCTCGCAGTCTGTCCAGCTCCCTCCCTCAACCCGCACCTACCCTATGTGTATCCCACCTCCCCACACACCCCTCACCCCCATACTTACCTCCGGAGCCTGGCGTGACGATCTTCAGTGGACCGGGAACACATGTGCACTCTTCAAAGCCAACTGCGAACTGAAGAAATGTCGGTAAGCTGTATAATGGCATAAATAGGGTTTTTTCAACTTTGGTGCATATCTCGGCCATTTTTGGGAATTTTGGCACCAAATTTTCAACATGGGGTTATTGGGACCCCTCCTCATGAATTCAGTCACTGTCATGGCGTTATTCAGTCCCAGAAGGTGATTTTGCAGTCACTGCACGGAATCACCTTTTGGGACAGATTAACAAAATGACAGTGCCACTATTCATGAGGAAACTAAAAAGCCTATGCTGCAAATTTGGTGGCAAAATCAAAAATGGCTGTTTCACGTGCATGCGCTGCGAAGTTTCCGCACGCCGTTATAACTTCATGAATTTGTAATATTTTCATGCCAGATTTTCAACATTGCCATTTTCCCCACACCTTCCTTATGAACAGTATAGCTATCATTTTACATATCCTGGCCTAAATGTGTTTTCACACATCCGGCGCAGAATAGCGCGGTCGCTCTGCGAAATCAGTTTTCAGGACAGTTTGACAAAATGACAGTGACACTGTTCATGAACAGAGGTCCTAAAATGCCTATGTTGAAAATTTGGTGATGAAAGTCCATAAAATGTCAGTGTTACAAGCATGTGTTGCGCAGTTTCCACGCACCCTTGTAACTTTGCAAATTTGCAATATTTTCATGCCAAATTTTCAACACTGGCATTTTTTCACACCTCCTTATGAACAGTACAGCTGTCATTTTTCATATCCTGCCCAAAATGTGTTTTCACACCTGTGGCGTACAATGGCGTGGTCGATGTGGGAGATCAACTTTTGGGACAGATTAAGAAAATCATAGTGCCACTGTTCATGAGGGGAGGTCCCAAAATGCCTATGTTGAAAATGTGGTTTAAAAAAACCAAAAAATATTTGGGTTACAGATGTGCGTTGCGCAGTTTCTATGCATGCTCATAACTTCACCAATTTTTCATATTTTCGCTCCAGATTTTCAATGTTGCCATTTTTTTTACACCTCCTCATGAACAATACAGTTGTCATTTTTTACATTCTGCCCAAAATGTGTTTACATACCTGTGGCCTAAATGGCACAGTCGCTGTCAAAATCACCTTTCAGCTAACAAACTGATACTGCCGCTCTTCATGAGATGGGATCACAAAAACCCATGCTGATAATTTGGAGTGAAAATACTAACACATGCCTATGGCGTTAGGTTTCCAACTGTTACATGCCACCTGTAGAAACTGACAGGCATCAGGGGTGTGACTTGGGATCAGCAGCTAGAATGCTCATGGCATTCCCCCCACCCACCCTGCAGCCAGTGACAGGCATGAGGTGTGCCTTGGGTGTTCAGCCACAAAGTTCACCCCATTCTCCTATACTGCACCCACCTCAGTGTATTTCCTTATGGAATGGGGTAAGTATAATGCCCAAGGACCCCAAAGTACACCACAACACTTGTCAGTGTCTTCAGGGTAGGTGAGAGTAAAATGGCATGAGCGTTATAGCCAACGACCCAAAGGCACACCCCAATGCCTGTCAGTCTCTGCAGGGTAGGTGTGGGGGTTGGCGTCAGTTCAGTACTTCACTGCCACTCCTATTATGCGTCTCTAACTCCTGCACTACCAATGCCAATGCTAGCGAGACAACATTTAGCATTGACAAATGCTTGTTTTTTGTTGGTACATCCAGCACTGAATGAGCCAAATCTGAAAGTTGTCCATACTTAGAAGAAGTTCCCAGAACAAGTAAGATTTCAGATTGTGCCTGTTTCCAGTTGTCAGGCCATGCTGTGATTGCCAACCTTTGGATTTAATAACGAGGACACAGGAGTAAACTATGTAAGCAAAAAAATGGTATGGGGCTGCCATATTATCACTCACTACCCTTCTGATTTCAAGGTCCTTCTTGGTCAATTTGTGTCGATAAATGCAAATGCCATTAATAAAAAAATGTGTATATTATGTATTACTACATTTCAAATTCTGTACTTGTTAGTAGCTCTCCATATATACCATCTCTGCTGTAAGTCATATATTTGTCCACCTGCTATTCATGTCTTTTTTGTTAGATTATGAAGCAATAAAGCATGACCAGGGGTTTAATTAATAGTCTGTTAATCACTTCCTAGGATTGTAATGTGGCATGAGGAACACAAGTGCCATATTGCCCCTAGAGGACAAGTAACTGACTGTTAATCTAACTCCTGGGAGTGCCTTGTTGCTATTATACAAATTATTCCAAAAGAAGAGAGTTAAAAGTGTAATTTTGAATGTTTTCCTCATTTAGAGGAGATTTTTAATAAAATAGTTTTTCCACCAACAGTTTAAGAATGCTGGTTCAGAACCAGAATGCATCATTCTAGTCATTCAGCAGTGTTAGAGGATGGAATGCTGACAGGAAGAACTCATGCGCCATGGTGATCAGGCTGTACGTGACAGTGTAACAGGGATTTATGTAAGGCTGTTGGAATCCTAACAGTCAATCAGATTGCATCATTTCTGAGACCTTTTTTATAATATCTGTTGGCCTGTGTTTAAAGTTGTTTCTTAATTTCCTGAATTATGTGAATTTGCATCGTTACCCATTGTATGTTATCTGTCCTTGTAAATGAGCACTGCTCAGTGGAGCTTTTCTTGGTAAAATATATAAAAATAAATATGAATATATGAAATGTTTCTTGTGGATTCACACAGCATTCTATATTTACTCAAGATCAAGGGAAACAATGGTCATAAAACAGAAAAAAAAACAATGAAATTGCTGCATATTCAATTTATGCAATAGAGACCTTCTGCTTGTAAATTTTGTTAAGTAAAATCAGTGATGTCCAGCAATTCCATTCCCTCTCCATCCAGATCTCTCAGTACATGCATCAAGTGAACTCCATGACGATACACCCTATACTGGGGACTGGGATGGAGGATCGGAAAACAGTGAACACAAGGGATTTCACTAAAGAAAAATTTACTATAGAACATGAAGTGTGGTGCAAAAATGAGGACATCACAGATTCAACTGCACACATGAACTGGAAGATCGGGAATGAGAGTGATAAAGAACAACTGGATACCAGGGATTTCAATCAACTGTGTCACTGGCCAATATTGTGCTGATGCTCTTTGTTCAAATGACCCCACAAAGTGCATGCAGATGGTCCCTTAGTACAACGCATTCATGATAGGTTGGTTAGTATGTTTGACCGGAATATGAACCAAAATGGCAATTGGTGCTATCCCGTTAAGGGCAATACCGTCCCATGTGGGTCATATGCAGCTTTGGCCCGTGTCATTTGTGAGCAATAATACCAGACAGGGTAGGTGGTATTTTGCTATATCGGACCAACCAGGGGCATAATGAGGACTAGTACTGCAGGCAGAGGGCCTTATAGACCCTGGAAGCCCTGGTATAGCCCATACTGCCTACCCTGGAGTGTAATATTGTCTTAGAAAAAGGGTTTGTTATAAAATGTTAACGTTTAAAAAAACAAAAATACATTAAAACTGACCACATAACTTGTAATTATTGTAAAGCAGTCCTTATGTGGTTCAGTTGCCAGCAGAAGCACTGCTCTTGGAGGTCTTCTGTTTAATTACTGTGACTGCCCCCACAATTCCACACACACAAGGTGATTTTTTTTGCAGTGTTTCCTGTGGTGCACCGGCCTCCCCCTCCCTTCATGGCAGATCAGCTGATGGCTGTTATAGTTTTTACCCACACCTCATTCTGTTTGTACAGTCATTGTGATCACAATCTTGTCTGCCCATTGCCATCCTGCCCATCCACATGCCTGTAGATGGGTGGACCCAACTGCTTCATGGCTGTGGCGAGAGTGGGTGATCAATGGAGTGAGCGATTTAATGGCGCTTATAAAAAGGTGACTAAAAAAAAAGAAAAGAACGTTAGTATTGTTAGCGGGTGGAGGTAGAAGTGAGTGCTAACATTTACATTTATCTGGTAGTGGGATGTCGGCACTTGAAAGTGAGCAGGACATCAGAAGCGACACGGACGATCAGCTGGCAAAGCATAATGCTGGGACTTACAGCACTATGGGAGAACAACAGTAGCGCTAATTTAATTTGGGAATGTGACAAGCTGGCCTATGGTATATGGAAAGGCAACAAGCTGTGTTTCACGTTCACAGAACAAAATGCCCTTTTATTGCTTCAAATGTGAGGTGTTACTCCAGAAAATCATAATCAGTCAGTTCAACTTCCCCAGCCTGGTCTGGTAACATAAAAATTAACATAAAACAGTTCTTTCAGGCTGACTTGACAAAGGAATCTTTGCACCACTTATGTGGGCCAGCAGTTTGTTCAAAATACGGTCTTAAATGAGGCACAGTTTCCCCTTTTAGCCTCGTCTTCAGGCAGTACTCAGCAGTAGATTCTAATCACTGTTATTGGCTCAACTGGCTAAACTAGTCCTTGACTTCAGAATCCTGTGCTCCAGACATGGTCTGGTTCTCAGTAGCAGGCTTCAGCTATTTTTCCCCAGCGGCTCTCTGCATAACTTAAAACTTTCTCTTTGGTTTCAGCTCTGGTTTCTCTCTCACAGGGCAGCAGCTTCTCTCCCTCTTGCTGAATTCCCCTGCCTTTTTTCAGTCTCTGTCTAATTGGCCACACCTGTGGAAGCATCCCCCTTTGCTTGTTGCAGTCTCTACATTTCCTCAGTTTCATCCTAGGGTAAACCCCTTGTTCCCGATGTGTTGTTTACCCTGCCACATACCACCCCTCTTTGTGCAAAGGCACAGTTGGTCGACCCTGACTTCTTCCTCCCAGGACAGGAAGTCCATGTTTCTGTTCTGGGTCCTGGCCCAGTGATGCACTGTGAAGGAAAATGGCTGGAGGGCCAAGTACCACCTGGTGATGCGGGGGTTGTCATCCTTCATCACTTGGAGCCAACGTAGAGGGGCATGGTCAGTAACCAGGATGAACTGCCGGCCATGCAGGTAGTAGCAGAGGGCGTCCACAGCCCACTTGACTGTGAGACACTCTTTTTCTATTACTGCATAGTTTTTCTCCCAGGGAAAGAGTTTTCGGCTGAGGTAGAGAATAGGATGTTCCTCTCCCTCAAACTCCTCGGAGAGCACGGCTCCTATCCCGACTTGAGAGGTGTCAGTTTGCAGGATAAAGGTCCTGTCGAAGTCAGGACTGCATAACATTGGCTCTCTGCACAGTGCCGCTTTAAGTTGTGTGAAGGCCTGGTCACACTCCTCTGACCAGTGGACCCTGTTGGGGGCAGATTTCCGGGTGAGGTCTGTAAGGGGGCTGGCAAGGGTAGAGAAGTGCGGTATTAACCGGCGGTAATACCCTGCCAACCCTAAGAAGGCCCTCACCTGGGTTTCTGTGGTGGGTACCAGGCACTCTGCTATGGCTTTCACCTTACTGATCAAGGGTCTCACCTGTCCATTGCCTATACAGTACCCTAAATATTTTGTCTCTGCTTTGGCCGATGCACACTTTGCTGGATTGGCCATCAGCTCTGCTTCTCGGAGGGACTGTAGTACAGCTGCCACCTTGGATACATGGGATTCCCAATCAGTGCAGTGGATCACCACGTCATCCAAGTAAGCAGCTGCGTACTGGGCATGGGGCCACAGCAAGTGATTCATGAGCCTTTGAAAGGTTGCAGGGGTCCCATGTAAGCCGAAAGGCATGGTACAGAACTGGTATAGCCCAAAGGGGGTAGCAAATGCTGTCTTTTCGAGACTCAGGGTCAAGGGTTTGTCAGTACCCTTTTGTTAGGTCAAACTTCGTGATGTACTTGGCTTCCCAAGTCTATCCAACAGTTCGTCTACCCTAGGCATGGGGTAGGCATCAAACTTCGAGATGGCATTGACCCTGCAAAAATCAATACAGAAGCGAGTAGCCCCACCTTCTTTTGGCACTAACACTATGGGGCTACTCCAGTCACTGCTGGATTCCTCAATCACTCCCAACTCTAGCATGTGCTGTAACTCCTGTTTAACCGCGTCTCGCATGACTTCTGGCAAGCGATACGGTCACTGCCACACTTTCTCCCCTGGCTGTGTTTCTATATGGTGGGTTATCATATGGGTTGTCCCCGGGAGGAAGGAGAAAACATCTAAAAACTGGCTTACCAACTTTCCTAGTTGCTGTATCTGTTTGTGAGACAGCTGTTCTCCCACTGGGACTTGTATCCCCAGATTGTCATCTGGCACTTGAGGTCCCAGATCCACTAGGTCTGGTTCGGTGGAAATCAATAAGCTATCCCTCTGGTTCCAGAATTTCAGCAAATTAACATGGTAGATCTGGGTCTCTTTTCACCTCTCTGGCTGGCAAACTTCATAGTCAACTAGGACCACCATCCGGGTAACTTTGTAAGGCCCCTTCCATTTGGCTAGAAGCTTATTCTGGCTACTTGGCAACAACACTAGTACCTGGTCACCTGGCTTATATTCCCTCAACCGGGCTCCCTTGTTATAGTAGTACTCTTGTCTTTGTTGAGCCTTCACCAGATTCTCTCGGGCAAATTCCCACCAATTTAATCTTTCCCTCAATTGCAGGACATATTGCACTACATTTTCAGTCTTGGGGTCGGGTTTCTCTCACATTTCTTTTACTACATCAAGAACACCTCGGGGCAGCGCCCATAGAGGAGTTCAAAAGGAGCGAACCCTGTAGACGCTTGAGTGACCTCCCGCATTGCGAACAGCAGTAAGGGAAGTAACTTGTCCCAGTCCCTGACCTCAGTGGTTGTGAACTTTCGAAGCATGGTTTTGAGGGTTTGGTTGAATCGCTCCACGAGACCATCCATCTGGGGATGGTAGATTGAGGTCTTTATGGAGCTGATTCCCAACAAAGTACAAACCTCCTGAGTCAGGCAGGACATGAAGTTAGTTCCCTGGTCTGTCAACATTTCCTTCAGTATTCCCATGTGACTAAAGACCTTTAACAGTTCCCCGGCTACAATTTTGGCCAAAATGCTTCATAATGGAATGGCCTCAGGGTACCAGGTAGCATAGTCCACAATTACCAGAATGTATTGGTACCCCTGCACTCTTTTCTAGGGGTCCCACTATGTCAACCCTGATCTGGTCAAAGGTGCCTCCGTAACAGGTAAAAGGTACTAAAGGGCCCTGGGATTGTTCTTTGGAGCTACTAACTGGCACTCTGGACCTATACACAATAATCTTTAACCTGTTGATATATGCCCAGCAAAAGAATCGGGGTAACAGTCAGGCTAGTGTATTCTCTACCCACAGTGCCCAGCCACTGGAATAGAGTGGGCAAGGCATAGTAATTCCCTCTGAAAGACTCGCGGGATTAGCAACTGATGCCGGGTATCCACCGTTTGGGCCTCTTTACTAACTTGATACAGGATACCTCCTTGTAACTCAAAATGAGGATAGCGTGCTGCCCAATTCTCATCTACCACCTCCCCTTCCCTGACAGCCAACTGGGTGTATACTCGGCTGAGTATACCATCAGCCCTTTGTTCTTTGGCATTGTCTGGGCAGTGCTTTAATACATCTTGCTCTGATAGGGATGGTCCTCCTGAACTTTGGTTAAGTGGGTCAGCGTTAGGGTCGTGCAGTGGGTCTGGACCCACTTCTGCCTTTGCTTCACCTTTCTGCTGTGAATCTGCCCCTTCAGGACCCCTTTTCTTTGCTGTCCTATGTTCCTGCTTAGATTTATGGGTTCTGGTCTGGGCATTAAAAATCCCTGGGTCCGGGAAAGGAAAAACGTCCCCAAGCTGCGGGTGGCTGACCACCCCCCTCCCTTCATGACCCTGAGATCGGGTAGTTACCAAAGATAAGTCTGCTTTCCATAAGTTGTCAAACCATTTCTAATCCCTCCCCAGTAACATTGGATAGGGTAACCCTGAGGCAACTCCCACCTTTATAGTCTCTGTTCGGCCCCCCCGAGTAAGGGTAACCATCACACCAGGGTAAGCCTTTACATCCCCATGCACACACCGGATAGGGACTGGGTTCTGTCCTGCCAGCATCGGGGTTCACCAGGGCCATCCTGACTAGGGTCTGGCAGCTTCCTGAGTCCACCACAGCCTCCATCTCTATCCCTTCTACTTGACAGAGAATCACAAAATCTAGGATTCAGGGCCCCCCCCCACTGTACAGTGAATACCCATCTGTAAATGTGCAGTCTATGAAGGTACAGTCCATGTGGGGGCAGTTCTTTGCAAAGTGAACCCTCTGTCCACATGAGAAACATGCCCCTGCATCTCGGCTATGGGGTGAACCTCCGGGCTTAGGCAACGGGCCCTCTGGAAATGTCTCCCTGGGCTTCTCGGGTGTCATTTTTCCCCAGAGTCTGACCCTTATTTGGCCCATATACCCCCTTCCTACATGCCAAGGTCCCTTCATAGTTCCAGCCAATATTCCTTCAGTCTGGCTCCTGGGTATATTCCTCATCTTCCCCTGTGGCCTTGTAGGCTGGATCACGGGGCAGAAGGAGAGTTCAGCATCCAACACTTGTTCCACAATCTGCACGGCCTCTGCTAGGGTGGAGATCTTCTGTTTGCGGACACAACTCTGTATTCCCGGGGGCAGGATGTTCAGAAATTGTTCCAAGATGATTAACTCAGCCACCTTGGAGCCACTGCGTCCTTCAGTCTTTAACCAATGCCAACACAGATCCCGCAGTTGTTGTCCCACCACTCTAGGTCGTGCATCTGCTGCAAATTTGAAGCTTCAGAACCTCCGTCAGTAACTTTCTGCATTGATGCCTGGGTGGTCTAGGATTGCTTCTTTCACCTCTGTGTACTTTCCTTCTGTGGTACTGTCCATAGCTCGATAGGCTGCTTGGGCTTTCCCAGTCAGACAGGGGGCAAGATGGACAGCCCACTGGGGTCTGGGCCATCCAGCAGCTTCCGCCACTCACTCAAACATTACCAGGAAGGCCTCAGGATCATCTTCAGATGTCATTTTGGTCAGCATGGCATTCATTCTAGGAACCCCTGGCCCCATGATAGTTGGACCAGCCTCCCCAGTAGGATCTTGTTGTGGCTGTTGCACCATGGACTGCAGGAGCTGCTGTTGTTGTTGTCCGAGCTGTACAAGAAACTGCTGTTGTGCCTCCTGTTGTGCTTGTTGTGCCCATTATTGCGCCTCCTGTTTGGCTTGCTGTGCTTGTTGAGCCCGTTGCTGCACCTCCTGCTGCTGCTGAGCCAGCTAGGTGAGAATCCGTTGTTGCTTAGCCTGTTGTGCTTGTTGTTGCTCAACGAGAAACTTCAGCACTTTCTCCAAATCCATTTTTCCAGAATGTAACTAGTCCTGCTCACTCCAGCAGGGGTTCAAATCCCACTTCTAACACCATGTGTGACAAGCTGGCCTATGGTATATGGAAAGGCAACACGCTGTGTTTCAGGTTCACAGAACAAAATGCACTTTTATTGCTTCAAATGTGAGGTGTTACTCCAGAAAATCATAATCAGTCAGTTCAACTTCCCCAGCCTGGTCTGGAAAACATAAAAATTAACATAAAACAGTTCTTTCAAGCTGACTTGACAAAAGGAATCTTTGCACCACTTATGTGGGCCAGCAGTTTGTTCAAAATACGGTCTTAAATGACGCACACACAGTTTCCCCTTTTAGCCTCGTCTTCAGGCAGTTCTCAGCAGTAGATTCTACTCACTGTTATTGGCTCAACTGGCTAAACTAGTCCTTGACTTCAGAATCCTGTGCTCCAGACATGGTCTGGTTCTCAGAAGCAGGCTTCAACTATTTTTCCCCCACGGCTCTCTGCATAACTTAAAACTTTCTCTTTGGTTTCTGCTCTGGTTCCTCTCTCACAGGGCAGCAGCTTCCAGCTTCTCTCCCTCTTGCTGAATTATCCTGCCTTATTTCAGTCTCTCTCTAATTGACCACACCTGTGGAAGCATTCCCCCCCCCTTTGCCTGTTGCAGTCTCTACATTTCCTCAGTTTCATCCTAGGGGTTAACCCCTTGTTCCCTGGTGTGGTGTTTACCCTGTCACAGGGAACAAGAGTGAGGGTGAGCTCATAGTCTGAGTGGTGATCAATGGACAGGATGTGTAAGTGGAATTAAAAAAAACTTATCTTGGGTCAAGAAGGGTTGGAGGTGGGGAAGCAGTCTCTGTTAGTGCTTCGCACACAACATGTTAGCGCTAAGAGTACTGACAAGACAAAACTTGTTCAGTCAAATGTTGGTCAAAATGTTTAACAAGAGTACACTGTGTGCCATGTGTGATTACTTTGGCATACAGGCCTTTTTATAATTTTGTGAAGTGATCCTTTCAGGAGACAGGGGAAGGAGCAGCCTGTATCTCTCGCTAAGTGAGAGAAAAAAATGGTGGCAGTTTGAAATTTAAAATTCTAAGGGCACACTGATATTTGAACATGGTCAACTAGCCAGAGACTGGGACTTATTATTTCCCGGTCTCTGTTGCCTGATACTGGACTGGCTGCTTGGTTGCATTAGCCAATCGGAAAGTAGAATTCTACCTACCCATTTTCTAAGAAACAGATATTCACTTAGTGCTGCTTGGTTGCATTAGCCAATCGGAAAGTAGAATTCTACCTACCCATTTTCTAAGAAACAGATATTCACTTAGTGCTACTTCTACGTGGACCGATATTCAGACAGACAGTGCTAATCACTGGCAAGCATTGTCAGTTTGAATATCATCATAGGGGATGAGTGGTAAGTGGGAATAAGATGTGGATTACTCTCATGTACAGATGACAAATCAAATATTTCCCAATTTCATTTTTTTCTTTAATCAAATAACATCTGACTGTCACAGTGTTCAAGCTCACCCTTCCCCCTCCCCCAAATCTAACCATTAGAAATGTTAAAACAATGACATATCTGTTGTGGCAGTTGTGGAACAAGCATTTGTCAATGCCAAATGTTGTCTCGCTGGCATTGGCATAGGTAGTGCTGGAGTTAGAGATGCAAAATAGGAATGGCAGTGAAGTACTGAAGTGACGTCAACCCCACCACCACCCTGTAGAGACTGACAGGCATTCAGGTGTGCCTTTGGGTTTTCAGCTATAACGCTCATGCCATTGTACCTCACTGTACCCAGTAGACACTGACAAGTGTTGTGGTGTGCTTTGGGGTCTTTGGGCGTTATACTTACCCCATTACATAAGGAAATACGTGGAGGTGGGTGCAGTATAGGAGAATGGGGTGAACTTTGTGGCCATACTCTGCAAGGCACACCACTGTACCTGTCACTGGCTGCAGGGTGGGGGTAGGGGTGGAATGGCATGAGCATTACAGCCGATGATCCCAAGTCACACCCCTGATGCCTGTCAGTCTCTAAGGGGGGGGGAGTGCTACAGTTGGAAACCCTAACACCGTAGTCGTGTGTTGGTATTTTCACTCCAAATTTTCAACATGGGCTTTTGTGACCCCACCTCATGAAGAGCAGCACAATCAGTTTGTAAGCTGAAAGGTGATTTTGCACAGCGGTTATGCCATTTAGCGACACAGGGATGAAAACACATTTTAGGCAGTAATGTGGAACATGACAACTGTATTGTTCATGAGGAGGTGCACAAAAATGGCAATGTTAAAAATCTGGAGTGAAAAAAATGAGAAATTGGTGAAATCATTAGCATGCATAGAAGCTGCGTAACACATGTCCGTAACCCAATTATTTGTAGGAGTTTTTTTAGCCACATTTTCAACATAGGTATTTTGGGACCTCCCCTCATGAACAGTGGCGCTGTGATTTTGTTAATGTGTCCCAAAAGGTGATTTCTCACAGCAACCATGCCATTGTGCACCACAGCTGTGGAAATGCATTTTGGGCAGGCTGTGAAAAATGACAGCTGTACTGTTGATAAAGAGGTGTGAAAAAATGGCAGTGTTGAAGATCTGGCATGAAAATATTGCAAATTTGTGAAGCTACAAGGGTGCTTGGAAACTGCTCAACGCACGCTTGCAACATAGTCATTTAATGGACTTCGCCACAAATTTTCAACATAGGCATTTTAAGACCTCTGCTCATGAACAGGGTCACCGTCATTTCCTCAAACTATCGTGAAAACTAATTTCGCACAGCGACAGTGCAATTCTACGCCGGACATATGAAAACACATTTTGGACAGGATATGTAAAATGACAGCTGTACTGTTCATAAGGAGGTGTGGGAAAATGCCAATTTTGAAAATCTGGTGTGAAAATATTACAAATTCATGAAGTTACGAGCGTGCGTGGAAACTGCACAACGCATGTTCGTAAAACACTTATTTTATGGACTTTTGTCACCAAATTTTCAACATAGGCATTTTAGAAACTCTGCTAATGAACAGAGTCACTGTCATTTTCATAATGTGTCTCAAACATGGATTTCCCACCTCAACCACGCTATTCTGCGCCAGAACTGCGAAAACACATTTCAGCCAGGATGTGAAAAATGACAGCTGTACTGTTCATAAGGAGGTGCAGAAAAATGGCAATGTTGAAAATCTGGAGTGAAAATATTATAAATTCACGAACTAACGAGCGTGCATGCAAACTACGCAACACTCGCTTGTAAAATAATAATTTTTTGGATTTTTTCCACCAAATTTGCAACATAGGCATTTTAGGATGTCTGCTCATAACCAGTGTCACTGTCATTTTTGTAATCTGTCCCGAACACTGATTTCCCACAACGACTGCGCTATTCTGTGCCGGAAGTGCGAAAACAAATTTTGGCCAGGATGTGAAAAATGACAGCTGTACTGTTCATAAGGAGGTGTGTAAAAATGTCAGTGTTAAAATCTGGCATGAAAATATTGCAAATTCGTGAAGTTACGAGCGTGCGTAGCAACTGCGATAACGCACACTTGTAAAACAGTCATTTTGGAGATTTTTCCACCAAATTTGCAACATAGCCTTTTTGAGAGCCCACCTCATGAACACTGGCACTGTTGTTTCGTTAATCAGTCCCAAAAGGTGATTCCACGCAGTGACCACGAAATCACCTTTTGGGGCTGAATAATGCCATGACAGTGACAGAATTCATGAGGAGGGGTCCCAAAAACCCCATGTTGAAAATTTGGTGCCAAAATTCCAAAAAATGCCTGAGATATGCATCAAAGTTGAAAAAACCCTATTACCCTATTCATTCCATTATACAGCTTACTGGCATTTCCTCAGTTAGCGGTCAGCTTTGAAGAGTGCAGACATGTTCCCGGTCCACCGAATATCATTGCGCCGGACTCCGGAAGTAAGTATGGGGGGGTGTAGGGAGGCAGGGTGCGCCAGAGGGTGGGCGTGGGTTGCCGGGGCAGGGAGACGGCGAGAGAGCATTATTTTTTCACAGGGTAAAAAAAAAACATCACAGGACAGTTTTTTTTTACAAGGTATTTGGCACACTGGGGAGGGCTCCCAGCGTGCCACCCAAGTGTTTTTTTGGGGGGGATGTAGTAGCCGACAGAGGATTGGGCACCCCATTGGCACATATGGAAGGGGAGTGGGGGACACGATTCGAGGGGGATTGGGCACCCCCCTCGGCACAGAAGAAAGGGAGGGACATCATGCTGATGGTGAGTGGGCTCCCCCATCTGCAGATCTAACTGGAAAAGGGGGGGAACTGAAGCCGACTGGGATTGGGGCCCCGTTGGCAAAGAAGTGTTTTTGGCAGGCGCATGAGCGCGAGGGATTGGGCACCTCGGCACCTGTGAAATGGGGAGGGAATTATGCCAATGGGAAGTGGGCTCCCCTATCGGCAGTGTGACAGGCGGTGGTGGTAGTCACTGCCGCCATGTTGCCTGCACGTCGGGAGTCGTAATGTGGTCACGCTACATGAGAGATTCACTCTCATTGCAGTGGAGTTTTTCTCAGATGTTGTGGCCACATTACATACGCAGGGTGTCGGCCCCTGCTGCTGGCTGATTCTGGAATGAGGGACGCACCTACTGATGCATGCCCTGCATTGGCCCCCAAAAGTGACCGCGCCTCCAAATCTGCTACTACCGCAATATGTTGGCTGCACATGCGCGAGCCAACATAAAAAAGGGATGATAGTGAGTGAAGATAATATATTTACACATACAACATTTGTTTTCATAGTATCACAAAATTAAGGAGCTCATGAGTTATTTATAATAGGATACTGCATATACAATAGGGTATAACTTGCAGCACATTTCACATGGTTCCAAAGGCAAAGGCTTTGGAGAGGAGTCAGCATAGCTGCCTAGTTAAGACAAAAAAGAAAAGTCTTACTCAACTTTAGTGCAACATATTTGTTTCGATCTCCACTAAACAGCAAATGGCATTGCTTTCCTCCAGTAGCAGTTCCCATTATTGCTAAATTTTCAGACAAAATTGAATATATGAATACTTCACGCAAACGTTTAGAAAATTTTTTTAGTTTTGGCCTGTGTGTGTGGGGTGGGGGGGACCAACACTTCCTCTTTATTCATTTGGAATTTCATGAATGAAAGGTGGTTAATGAAAACTTTTAAATCTGGTACAATGTTCCCTGTATTAAGATGTAGCCACTTACAATAACAACAGAAACTCATTGCCAAAATAATGAATAGAGCGTAACCTGCTAACTTGAACATGCCATCATAATCACAGTGACACTGTTCATGAGTGGAGGTCACAAAATGCCTATGTTGAAAATCTGGTTAAAAAAATCCCCAAAATAATTGCATTATGGGTGTGCGTTGCACAGTTTCTACGCACGCTATTGACTTCAGCAAATTTTCATATTTTACTCCAGATTTTCAACATTGCCATTTTTTTACACCTCCTCATGAACAGTACAGCTGTCATTTTTCACATCCTGCTGAAATGTGTTTTCATACCTGTGGTGCAAAGTGGTGCAGTTGCTGTGCAAAATCACTTTTCAGCTAATGAACTGATAGTGCCACTGTTCATGAGGTGGGATCACAATAAGCCCATGTTGAAAATTTGGAGTGAAAATACCAACAAACGCCCAGGGTGTTAGGGTTTCCAACCATAACGCCCCACCCTGTAGAGACTGACAGGCATCAGGGGGTGTGACTTGGGATTGTCAGCTGTAATGCTCATGCCATTTCACCCCCACCCTGCAGCCAGTGACAGGCATCGAGGTATGCCATGGATACTTCGGCCCCAAAGTTCACCCACTTCTCCTATACTGAACTCACCTCAGCCTATTTCCTTATGGAATGGAGTGAGCGTAAGGCCCGAAGACCCCAAGGCACACCGCAACACTTGTTGGTGTCTGCAGGGTAGGGTGAGGTGAAATGGCATGAACCTTATGGTCGACAACCCAAAGGCACACCCCAATGCCTGTCAGTTTCTGCAGAGTGGGGTGAGGTTGGCGTCAGTTCACTACTTCACTGCCATTCCTGTTATGCATCTATCTAACTCCTGCACTACCAATGCCAATGCCAGCAAGCCAACATTTACCATTGACAAATGCTTGTTATCATTGTAACTATCTAGTTGATCCTGTTTTCACTCTTCTCGCCACTGAACTGAATTCACCACTCAAGGTAAGAGTGAGAGTGAGCGACTTGTCAGTGCAGAGCAGTACAGTCCTGTATCCAACAAGCAGTGTGCAGGCTAGACATCGGGCACCCGTAGCGAGCGTTTTAAGCAAAGTAGTCTTGGGCCTGTTTTCGATCCGAGGAAATCAGATCCATATATTAAAAAACATGACAAATAGGTTTGTGTGCATTACCAGGGAAACTTACCACATGGGTGTAGCTAGGGGGGGGTTTCTGGGTGCATGGAACCCCTCCCATCTGTAAAAACTGTCTGCTGTGGCTAAAAAAATGCCCCCCCAAAAAATCCTCTGTCTCAGCCCCCCCCCCATGAGTCAGCCTAGCCAAAGGATTTCATTTTAATATTCATTTTAATACTCACAATGATGAGCTAAGCAGCCACATCGGTACCGGTAAATAAGATCTTTAAATTGCCAGACAAGCAAGCGAGTCGGGAGGTGGGCATTGGCTTATGAATATGCATGATGAGCCCTGCCTCTGACCCACTGGAAACAGATGAGTAGCCTCAGATTCTGAGTCACATAACTGTAAACTGGGGTGGTCATGTGATTCAGCAGCAGAGACTAGTGCAGAGTACTACCAGCAATTTGGTGCATCAGTGTGGGGAGTCAGCATAGTGCTAGGCCAGCTATTTGCAGCACTTACAATAAAATAAAAAAAAATCAACCAACCCAGCAGTCATCTGTCATTCCCATCTACTGAGCTTGAGAAGAGTCTCAGTCAGTGGTGCATAGCCTGGGGTACTCACTGGTGCATGGTCTGATTAAATTGAGCTCTCACGACACAAGATTGCAAGCTGGATTCAATTTTAGCTTCAGGCTCCTCTAGTCTGTGTGGGCTGCGGCACCTTCAGTTTGCAAGCACAGTCGCTTTACAGCTCTGGTGGTGGCAAAAGGTAAGCTCAGTAAAGTCACAGAATGTTTAAAAAAAAAGTTAAAAGGGCCTTTGGCACAAAAAATAAAATCAGTCACACAAGCAGTAAAAAAAATAGCCATGTAGGTCTGCTGCCAGTAAATGAGGCCCTGGGAATAAAAAAAGGAATGAAAATAAGGAAGTTTGGAATAAAAAAAATTAAATCAGTACTGTCAAGCAGCAAAATAAATTTGCCAAAATTAAAATATGTGGCATAGGGTAAAAGGGAATAAAGTCTTCCTCTGTCAGAGTCTCTGGGATGTTTTTCAAGTAACAGAGAAGATGCCACTCTGGCATTGTATGTTGACACAACAGATTTCATCTGGACCAAGGATTTTTTTTTAAATTTAATACAAATAATAAATATATGGTGGACTTCCTAGAGAGTCCTGGAAAATTGTACTGTGTTTCTTATATGTTTATCAGCATGCAGACTAACATAGAAAGTTGCTGGCAGATTAGGGCCACAATGCCCATCCAGTCTTCCCTTTATTGGTGGCTGGTGACACTACTTGATTATCAGCTTAGCCTCTCTTTCTTACCTCTACAGTACTGTTATGCATGTACCAGGTATGTTTGACCCCCACAGTGCTTGCCCCAGCCACCTCCTGTGGCAGACAATTCCAATTGTTCACCACCTGCTCAAAGAAAAGTACTTCCCATGTTCCCCTTAATTGTAGTAATTTTCTCGTATCATTCAACCTTGTTCTCATATCCCTCCTATACTGGAAGATTTCTGCCTGGACCTTATTAATGTCCCTAAGGTACTTGAAAGTTGATATTTCCTGTTGTCCCTTCTTTCCTCCAGCCTATGGATGTTCAAGTCCCTTAGCCTCCCTCATATGTCTTCTGTTGCAAGCATGCACCATCTTAGTCACCCTTTTCTGAACCGCCTCCACCCCATCTATATCCTTTTGAAGATGTCTCAGTACTGCACACATTATTCCAGGTGAAGCCTCACTAGTGTGTTGTGTACAGTGGCATCACCACCTCCCTTCTCCTGCTCATAATACCCCTACCTATGCATCCCAGCATAGTACTGGCTCTCCCCAACGCTTCATACATTGTTTGGTCATCTTTAGGTCATCTGAGATGATGCTTAAATCTCTTTCCTCCCTGATAACCAACAGCAATTTTTCTCCCATTCTGTAGCTCATTGCTAGATTTTTACACCCCAGGTGCATAGCTTTGCACTTTTCTGCATTGAATCTCAATTGCCACAGTTCAGACCACTTCTCCAGCTTTACCAGGTCCCTCCTCATTCTACCTACCACATCCAGGAGTGCCTACCCTGTTGCACATCTTGGTGTCATTTGCATATAGACACACCTTTCCTTTCAGCTCCCCTGCAATGTCTCTTATAAAGACATTAAAAAGGACTGCCCTCAGGACTGAACCCTCAGTGGTACTCCACTGGTCACCTTTCTTTCCTCTGATTGGATCCCATTTACTACCACCTTCTGCTTCCTATTAATTAGTCAGTTCCTAACCCAGTTCACCACCTTTTGGCCCATCCCCAGACTGGCCGACTACTTGTTCATCAGTCTTCTGTGCGGTATGGTGTAAAAGGCCTTGCTGAAGTCAATGTAGGTGACATCCACTGCTCCCCCCTGGTCCACCACCTTGGTTATTCAGCCAAAAATCTATCATTTTGATGTGCTTGATGGGACCTGCTGTAAATCCATGCTGCCTGGGATCTTGGGCTGCATTGTCCTCTAGGTGACCCACTATCCTCTCCTCTTTAAGTAATGCCTCCGTAATCTTCCCCACCACTGAGGTGAGGCTTATCAGCCTATATTTTCCTGGCTCTTCTCTGCCTCCACTCTGTGTAAAGGGACCACATGCATCCTCCTCCAGTCCTCTGGCACTATTCCAGTATTAAGGGACTCACTGAACTAGCCTTTATGGTATGCTTGTATGCTGGTTGCACAAATAATAGGCAGTTTATTTAACATTGTTTAAATATTTTTCATGCAATACTGTTTAGTATGGGAGCCTGACCCAAATGTAATAAAATATTTAAACATATATAAATATCTGACCATTATGTGTTTGCTGTAAAGGGCTCATGCATGTAATGTAAAGGGAAAGGGAGGAAGACAATTAAGAGAAACCATAGAACGTGAGCAATTAAAGAGGAAGTATATGCAGTGGGAGAGGTGGAACATAAAAGGCAAGGGAATAGCTGAACACAGAAATTAAATTTGGGGAAGTGAAAATTAACCAAAAATAACATTTGAAGGAACACCTGGCAAAACAGCAAACGTGGTGTAGGCTTGGTAACAGAATGTGGAGAGGTAAAAGAGAAAGGTGGAAATTTAAAAAGAGAGAAAAGAATCCTGAGTTTAACTGAAATACCTGGGACTGGGGATGGATGAGACTGACAACTTGAATTTTGATGCATTTTGTAACTCAACAGTTATTGCCTAAAATGTACAAAACTGCACCATTTGTCTCCTAAATTTCCAAAATTTTCCAAGGGGGCATGCCCCTGGACCCCCCCCAAGAAGTGTTTAGGAAAACCCCCTTCATCAAATCCTGGCTACGCCCCTGTACCATCTCAAGGTTCTGGACACACTGGAATCTCTTGAGCTTCGCTCTCAAGTTTCCAGTGTCCAGAACCTCTCAAAAGTATTACTCCCTGGTAATGCACACAAACATATCCATTATTCTACGTTTAATGCCATTAAAGCTACCCTCTTTACAGCAGTTACTGTACTGCAGTGAACTGCGGTATTGCGTTGCTTCCTTGCCAGCACTGTTGTATGTTGCCCACATGCTCACTAAAAACCCTGGGCAGGATTTTCCAACAATTGTGAATGCCACAACAGGGCTTGCAGCATTCACCCACCAGCAATCGGCATTTTCTATCCCGTGAGGCAATTGCTACAAGTTCGACCAACTGTTTGTGGCCTAGCATGCGGCAATCCCGAGGATCTTTTTTACGGAGCCTGCACCGGGTATGTGGCACAAGCTGCAGTAAATAGTGGAAACTGTTGAAACTATGCCCAAGATTGTAAAATTGGGTGCAATTGTGGCAAATGTGTTTGGTGCACCACCAGAACCTAAGTGTCATGGTGCAGGGCTTGTTGAAAGCCCTCTGCCATGCTTTGAGAATCCTTCCCCTGATTCTGGATGACTATATGAGATCAAAATGTGTCCATCCACATAAAAACAGGATTAAGAAATATTCTATATACTGTGCTACTGGTTCTACCAGGAACACTCTTATGGTACGTAAAGATTTCTAACATGCATTATGAAAGTATGAGAACAGCGAGGTCAAGATGCACTGTTCTGATACAGTAATGTTGAGAGTATGACCAGTCTTACAACCACAACTGACATATTGGTTACAGTAATAAATAGAACAGCCGATATGAAATCATCAGTAACAAGGCAGTAATAACATGAGATCAAAGCTCAAATTACTTATGATGTCATCAAAACCGCTAGATAAAATGACAAACAGAAACATAAATTGTTGGCAGAAAAGGACTGGTAGGAACATCTTGTCTGCCTATTTTCCTGCCTATTACTGCACCCTGGACTCTGTTTGGTCACAGTTGTCCTCCACCTCCCTTTCCTTTACTAATTATGCCCATGTGCCTATCACATACATGCTTGGAAGCACCCCACTGTGTTTGCCCCCATCGCCTCTTCTGGCAGACTGTTCCAGGTGTCCACCACCCTTTCTCTGAAGAAATATTTCTCACATCTGTCTTGAGCTCCCTTCCAAGCTTCATAGCATGCCCCTGTATTCTAACATTCTTCTCCTCCTCCTCCTCCTCCTCCTGAACAGTGTTCACCCTGTGAGGCATTTATAGGTCTCAATCATGTCCCCTTTCACGCCCCTCTCCACCAGGGAGTACATGTTGAGCTCCTGCAGCCTCTGCCTGTATGGTTTCTCATGCAAGCTTTACACAATTGTGATAGCCCTCCTCTGAATTGCTTCCACATTGGCTATGTCTTTATGGAGGTGTAACTTTCAGAACTGGACACAATACTCCAGGTGGGGTCTCACTAGTGAGTGATACATTGGCAACACCACCTCCTTTCTCCTGCTAGAGATCCACCTCTCTGTGCACCCCCACATTCAGTTAACCTTGCCTACTGCCTTGTTGCACTGCCCCACCACCTTGAGATCATCAGATATGATTACTCCAAGGTCCCTTTCTTTGCTGGGTTACTATAAGTACCTATGCCACCCCCAGGTTTCACCACCACAGTTGCATGACTTTGCACATTTTGGCATTGACACCCAGCCATCATAACCTAGACCACTCCTCTAGTTTCAACACATCCCTTTGCATTCTCTCCACCCCTTCCTGGTTGTTTACCCTGTTGCAGACTTATAAAGAGACACACCTTCCTCTCCAGTTCCTCAGCAGTGTCACTTGTGAAGACATTGAAGAGGACAGAACCCCAGTACCAATCTCTGTGGTATTCCACTGGTCATTCTCCCATCCCTTGAGTGATTGCTGTTTACTACCGGCCTGTGCCTTGTATCCTTCAACCAGTTTGATACCCAGCTCACCACCTTCTCTCCTAACCATCAGGCTGTTAAGTTTCTTCATTAGCCTACAGTATGGTACAATGTCAAAATCTTTGCTGAAGTTGAGATAGGCAACATCCACTGTCTTCCCTTAATCTAACTCACTAGCTGCCCAGTCAGAGAAATCTATGAGGTTTGTTTGACATGATCTCCTCCTGTGAAACAGTGCTGATGGTAATCCTGCAGCCCTTTTTTCTCCATGTACTCCATCAGTCTCTCCTTCAGCAGAGTTTCTATTATTTCCTCACTACTGATGTGACACTGACTGGTCTGTAACTGCTAGCCTCCTTTCTGCTGTCGCTCTTGTTCAGGGGTACCACATATCGTCCCTCCTCTATTCCACTGGAACTACCACCATCTCTAATGAGGTGCTAAATAGTGATGCCACAATGCTCTGTTCTTTTAGTACCCATGGGTGGAGCCCATCTGGCCCCATCTCCTTGTTTTCCTTTAGGACTTCCAGTCTCCGAGGACTCTTTCCTCCAAAAATGAACTTGTGTCCACTCCCCTTCCCCCCGATGCCTGCTGGTACATGTTGGTCCATCCCATTCCCCTCCACTGTGAAGACCGAACAGAAGTACTCATTTAAAATCTGTCTTAGCACCTTCTTAGAGAACCACAGTGGCTTCTTCCTCCTCTTACCCTTGCTTATTTCCTTCAAAAAGCTTTCCCTTGCCTTAGTTATTCCCTTTCTTAACCTTTTCTAGTGTGTCTCCACTACCCCAGGCATCCCCCTTCAAGGTGTTTACTATGGCAGTCTCCCATTACATTCAAATCTTCCCTCCGGAAGTTCAGGACCTTTGTACTAGTGTGACTTTTTTCCTGCCCAAGTTGTATACCAAACCACAGACTAGGATGATTGCTTGTACCCAGGGGGCTACCCGCTCTGACTTTTGCAATGCTGTCACTGATCATAAGCACCAGATCTAGCACTGCCCCATCACTAGTGGATTCTGTAATCAGCTGACTGTGAAATGCCCCATGTAGGAAATCTAGGATTGCCCTGTTTCTTGATGCAGCTGTGGCCAGAATGTTCCAGGCCGCATCTGGCAAATTAAAATCCCCCATAATCAATACCTCCACTTTGTTTGCCATTTTCTCAATGATCTCCCCTAAAACCCTAACTCCTCCACCTGTGTTGGTTGTCTGTACACCACCTCATGTGGATAAAGGCCCTAGACCCTGCCTCTAAGCTAACGCAAAGAACCTCCAGCCCTTCCATAGTCCCGTTATGTACTCGTATGTCCGTGGCCTATACCTTCCCTCATATATAACCCCTATCCTTCCAGTACTTGGTGCAACCCAGAACGGTCACATCCTAGCTGTGGTTGTCAGGGCACCATGATTCTTTTATGACCACCAGAGCCAGGCCTGCCTCCACAATGGTTGCCTCAAGGTCAGGAATTTTATTTTTTAGGCTCCATGTGTTGGCAGTCATAGCTCTCCACTCCCTTTGTCCCTTCTTGTTCCTACTTCACCTTCCTTTCCCTGTTCCATCCTTCACCTTGTCCCTGGTACTGTCTTCCCTTTTCATTCTCCCTCTGTCCACCCTCCTTAATTGTCCTTTCATCATTAGAGCCACCTCCTGACCCTCCCCTCCTTTCCTCCTCTTTGTCTCTAAGCCCATATAGCCCTGGGTGAATCTATCTCCCTGGGCTTCTCCTCTCTGCTGCTCCATTTCCTGGGGTGCATTTACTGTCTACCTCATTTTTCTGCCTCACCCCTTGGCTAGTATATATGTCAATTGAAGTATAGAGATGTTGCAAAATTAAATTTCATGGCAAAATTGCCACAAAATCAGCAATTTTGCTATGCAAAACATTACATGAAATTCCGCCATTCCACAAAACATTTGGCCTGGTGCGAAATTGCGAAATGTCTCATGCGAAACATGAAATTGTGCTGCAAAATGCACAATTTCACCCAATTTCACCCAAATGTTTCAAAATTTCACCAGAATTTCACCATTTCATGGGCAAAATTTTGCATTTCATGGCACCCGCAAAATTTCGTATTTTGCACCCATGAAATATTTTGTGAAATGCGTGAATTTTGTCAAATATTTTGCAGAACAAAATTTTCTAATTTCGCACATCTCTATTGAAGTAGCATTTAAACATTCCACCAATGACTGCAGTTCCCTGAAGGATGAATGGAGACCATCTCCTTATACAGGCCTTCATCCCCAGGTAGGACCCCAGTCCTCAATGTAGTCAAGCCCTCCTCCCCTGCACCATGCCTTCCAACCAGTTATTAGAAGACCCTGCTGTGGTGTTCCTAGCCTCCCTGGCTGTACACAGGTAGCACCTCTGTGAAGACCACAGTGTGAGCTATCTCCTTCAGGCCCCTCCCCAGCTGTTTAAATCTAACCTGAACCATCCCTGCTGTGTCCCTTGTGAGGTCATTAGTGTCTCCAGATGGACAATGACATACAGCTCCCCCTCCTGCTCCTCCACTGTAGTGATCCTAAAGATATGCTCACCATCCCTCTGTGCCAAGGCTCAAGGTAGACACCTCACCTTCCTCTTTTTCTCCCATCCTGTTCCCCAAACAATCCCCCCAGTGACTGAATCCCCCACCAGACATTGCTTCCTCTTCTGCTGGGATACACTGCCTCCCATCTTTAGGCCTCCCTCTGGAGGACCCTTACATCATCCTTGCCCACTACAGGGGACACCTCTTGGCTGCCCCGTCTCACCAGAGTGGTGAAAGAGTTGTGTAGTAGCAGCGGCTAAGGAATGTATTCCTGACCACCAACACCACCCTTCCACAGTTCACCACAGATAATCCCAATTACTGCAGGTTTCATATCGGTTATTTTGTTGTCTTTTTTTTAAAATATACAGAGCACCTCAAACATTCAAATTCATAATACCATCAATCTGAATGACATACTGAGGTTCTGATGACACTGGTTCCCTATGGGAAAAAATGATTCTCATATATTACAACATAAACTTGAACATCAGCTGAATAAGGATGACTAATGTGCATCCAATGATCACAGCATAGGATTAGGCTGAGAAGGTGAAAGAACTGAAAGTCACTAAGCAGGAAAGGTAATTTGAGGTTATCATACTGTATGTGACAATGGCAAAGTGGCATAAAAGTGTGACAAAGCAGTGAATATGGACAGTTGGATGCTGGGATTAGTGGTGGGCAAAGTGGCTGAAATTTGCTCCGTGAAGCAATTCACAAGATGTGTTTTCAATGTAACTTGAGTTAAGACATAATTAGGGACAGTGACACAGTGTATGGGTTACAGGTACTGAATTTGTGATTGTGATGATGATTTGGTCTTCATGTGGCTTTGGCTTATAGTGACACAGCTTGCTAGCTGTTAATCAGCATATATGACAGAATGGAATAGCCAAACTTTAAACATAATGTGTTACTGCAATCAAGTACTAATAACTCCATGTTCATCTCTTTAGGAGGAAACTTTCTGATGCTGAGTGCTGTCATTGTTGCTTTCTCCAAATAACAAGTTCAACATCATACCCTCCGGGCTGGCAGACATGATGCAACAAGTAATATGAATCCATGACCATGACAATCAGTACTGGACTGGAGGAGGATGCAGATAAAACCTGTGAATAATTTACCAAACAATAAACCATCCATTTATGAAACTTTCTTGAAATTAAAATGCACCCCCCCAAAAAAATACTTACTTTCCAATGCCACAATTCCTCATCAAGCTCAGAAATGCACACACCAAGTGCGACTATGTGACCTGTGACACAAAACAAAACAATGATTATATATATATATATATATATATATATATATATATCTCACACAGTTAAGGTCAGGTTCTGTGGAAAACAATGATGGTGCCAGAGCAGGTACATTAATCAACTTACCAAGAGTAGTATTAGTGTACACACAAGGGCATCCTTCCTGTTGGGATCAGTGCAGCACACTTTGGGCAACCAACAGCTTTCTCTGTCTTATCATCTCGGATGGTAAACTCAATGGTCTTCTTGCACACAGTTTGGCAAGACACTGTGCATCATCCCATCACAGTCAGGTCAACTGCAACATTACATGTAATCCCAACAGCAGCAGCAGGGCACTTAGTTCTTATTGGAGTGTGGAGACTTTGCATTTCTTGTTACACTCTCATTTCACTTTGCCTGGACTGATGAATTTTCTGGACACAAGACAGTAGCATTTTGGGGATGCAAATTAATGCTGGTGACTGTGTGTGACCACTGCGTGCAAGACTGAGTGCGCCATTAATTCTGGGAGACTTTGCATTGCTTGTTATGCTCTTATTTGACTTTGTCTGGACTGGGGAATTTTCTGGACACAAGACAGTAGCATTCTAGGGATGCAGATTAATTCTGGTGACAGTGTGTGTGACTGCTGCGTGCAACACTGACTGCGCCATTAATTCTGGGAGGCTTTGCATTGCTTGTTATGCTCTCATTTCACTTTGTCTGGACTGAGGAATTTTCTGGACACAAGACAGTAGCATTTTGGGGATGCACATTCATTCTGGAGACTCTGTTTGATCATTGCGCGCAACACTGACTGCACCATTAATTCTGGGAGACTTTGCATTGCTTGTTATGCTCTCATTTCACTTTGCCTGGACTGAAGAATTTTCTGGACACAAGACAGTAGCATTTTGGGGATGCAAATTAATGCTGGTGACTGTGTGTGACCACTGCGTGCGCACTGATGCGCCATTAATTCTGGGAGACTTTGCATTGCTTGTTATGCTCTTATTTGACTTTGTCTGGACTGGGTAATTTTTTGGACACAACGCAGTAGCAGTTTGGGGATGCACATTAATTCTGGTGACTGTGTGACCAATGCATGCAACACTGACTGTGCCATTAGTTCTGGGAAGCTTTGCATTGCTTGTTATGCTCTCATTTCACTTTCTCTGGACTGGGGAATTTTCTGGACGCAAGACAGTAGCATTTTGGGGATGCACTTTAATTCTGGTGACTGTGTGCGACCACTGCATGCATGACTGAGTGTGCCATTAATTCTGGGAGACCTTGCATTGCTTGTTACGCTCTCATTTCACTTTGCCTGGACTGGGGAATTTTCTGGACACGAGGCAGTAGCATTTTGGGGATGCACATCAATTTTGATTACTGTGTGTGACCACTGCACACAACACTGACTGCACCATTAATTCTGGGAGGCTTTGCTTTGCTTGTTATGCTCTCATTTCACTTTGGACTGATAATTTTCTGGACACAAGACAGTAGCATTTTGGGGATGCACATTAATTCTGGTGACTATATGTGACCACTGCATGTATGACTGAGTGCACCATTAATTCTGGGAGACCTTGCATTGCTTGTTATGCTCTCATTTCACTTTGTCTGGACCGTGGAATTTTCTGGGCACAAGACAGTAGCATTTTGAGGATGTACATTAATTCTGGTGACTGTGTGTGAGTGTAAACACTGTGCCAAACACTGACTGCACCATTAATTAATTCCATTCCTAGTTGTATTCCAACTTCAAAATGTCTATTTCCAAAAATAAATATTTTTGGAGCCTCAGTAATGTTTACTTTCTGTCGTGGTATCGTGAAGTGTTTGTTAAAAAGCAGGACTGAGCAGTGCAATAATACTGTGCTAAACTGCATGTGTGCAGTGCAATGTCCTGTGTGTGCAGACACTGTCCATCTTCTTGCAAACATTTATATGATGACTTTTTCAAGTGTTTATGGTATAAAGAATACAGTTAAGGATATATAATGAATATTGTATTTGTACCATCATTAGCAGTGGCGGAAGTGGACTGGACCTGTTATACATTCCAACTTTATGTCTGTACACCATAAAATATTTGGGGTGCCTCAGCAATATTTCATGTCTGTTGGGTACAGTTTGTTGAAAAGCAGGAGTGAACAGTGCTATGAATTGATCTCCTAAAAGTCATGTGTGCACTGTAACTGAGGTGCACACTGCCCACCAACTGCACCAAGACATCTGAAGACATATTATATGGCTTTGACCACTGCTGATGATGGTACAATTAAAATATATGTTATATATTCTTATCATTATTCTTTATACCATAAAGCTGGAACAAGTCAGCATATTTATGTTTAGGTGAGCTAGACTGTGTCTGCACAGGGCATTACACTGCACACATGCAGTTTAGCATAGCATTATTGCACTGCTCAGTCCTGCTTTTAACAAACACTCCAAGACAGAAAGTAAACATTACTGAGGTGCCTAAAATATGTCAGGGTAAACATTCTTAAGTTGGAATATAACAGGGCCATAAGAAGCACACTGCACTATGTGGAGGGCTGTTGGTACACAATACCTGGCTCCAAATGTGCAAGGCAAACACACAAAGCCACCACTCCATATGAATACATGCCACAAAAAAAGTTCAATGATACTGCAACTTTATTGATGGCAAAAAAAGGCACACACAAATGACCACTGTGCTTTACTGCTTATGCCTTCATTAGGCACACCACTGAAGGCCTAACCAGCAAAACAAAAGGCTCATTACTATGTGCCTTGTTTTGTCATAAATATAGTTGCCAGTAGCAGTTTAACTTTTTTAGTGGTATCTATTCATGTGGAGTTATGTAGATTCTGGTTTTGTTAAAAGAGTAGTCAACACAAATTTGAAAAAACAAATGTTATGCAGAGCACTTCTGATTTGTATGTAAAGTCCTACTCGTCCTTCCCTCTGTCTGATATTAGGAATTTTTACTAAATTAGCCTGCTACCTTTATGGTACTTTTATGAGCCCTGTGGATCTTCTTCATGAATGTTATTGCCTTTATCACTCCGACATTGCACTCTGTATCATGTGACAGTGATGTAGTATAGCCCATAGATTTACCATATGCATGACAGCAGAGCTGTGTAACTGTTGTTATGCAGTGATGCCAGGTGGCAACTGTTACAGTTTAGCATGCACCTCAGAGCTAGGTGAGTGGGGTTTCTGTCTGAAAACTGCTAGTCAGTTACACAGGTCTGCTGTTGTGAACTGTGCATTTGGTAATCAGTGGACTAGGCTACATCACTGTACATGACACAGGGCATTGTCGGAGCAATAAAGGCAATAAAGCGATTTAACATGAAGGCACACCACAATTTAGTAATTTAGTAAAAACTCCTAATAGCAGACAGAGGGAAGGACACACTAGGGGAAGGACTTTACATGCAAATCAAAATGCTTTGCATAATATATGCTGTTTCAAATTTGGATTGGACTACTCCTTTAAGTTGAAATAATGATGGCAGGGACAAACCATTTTAATTTAAAACAAGGAAAACCAAAACAGTGCACACGCACTTAACAGAAGGAAGGGATGGTCAGGATACAAAGTGTCACGCATACAGAAGACAAGGAAAAAAGTGCATAATTAGATACGGGGTGGTGGGGAATACATTTTTATGACACAGCAGGGAGGGTGGGGGGCACATGGTGGGAGGAAAAAAAACTAGTGTGGGATCCCATGGTAGTCCAGTAGCAGTTGGAGCACATACATCAGCTGCAATTGATGGCCCTCTATCTGCTCCAACTGCTGCTTGACAGCACTCACCCTCTCATTTATCGTGTCCACAGCACTCCAGAGAACTGCGATGTCTGCCTGACTTACAGGCAGTTCTCTGGGGTCCGCAGGTGCTGCAGCTGCTGGTGGTGGTGCCGGTGGAGCAGCAGGTGCTGCAGTGGCCCTCCTCCTCATATTAAGGCCACATACAGCCACACCCTCTGCCACAGAATGGCCAGCAGGTGCAGGCCTGGCCCATTCTGTAGCAGCCTGCCACTCTACCAGGTGGTGGCTGATCATGTGGGTGTGCTGGCTCCAGTCCCCAGGTGAGTCCCCCAAGGGCCACGGTGCACCTCCACCATACCAATGCAGCACCTGACTAGGCTGCTGTCCCCACAACACAATTAAAAAACTCACAAACCAGGGAGGTTTGGGGAGGACCAGGCACAGGTGGGGGGGCCAGATGCACTGGCAGCCTGGTCACAGTTGTGAGGCTCCATACTTGGGGCTGGGGGCGCAGGCACATCCTGCTCAGGATGAGCTGGTGCTGGTGCTGGTGCTGGTGGTGCCACTGCCTGAGGAGGTGGTGGTCCTTCTTCAGGGAGGGGGCCTGCAAGATTTTTGTCTGGTCCAACATGAACCAGGCACACCCCCCATGTGTGCGTACTCCTCCCTGGCCATGCTATGGTCCCAGAACTGCCCCACCCCAGACAGTCCCTGGCCCTGCTCCATCTCTGCTCAACTCAACTTAGTTGACTGCCCTCCTTGGTTCAAACAATGACACAAAACAGTCACACACAAGACACACACAACAGGCACACACAGTCAGACAAAGTCAAACAACAACTTATAAAAGTAAGAAAAAAAAATTTGCAGGAACAAATTAAGTAAAAATAGAGTCTACAAAAAGCACAAACAAATGTAGCTTTTAAAAAGCTGATGGGTCTCTCTCTCTCTCTCTCTCTCTCTCTCTCTCTTTCTGTAAATCTCTAACTGCTCTCTCAAATCATGATCTTACTGCCTCCTCCCTCTCTTTCCCTCTGCCCAGAAGAAGTGAAAGTATCTCCTTGCATGAGTCACTTCCTTCCTGCCTGACTAAAACATGTGACTTACAGTACTGTAAGCCATGTGATGTGTGTGGGGCTGCCAATAGACTTGCCAACTTGTCACTCTGCCTTTACTTTGCATTAAGGCAGAATGACAATGCAAAAGTAATAATTACAAGGCAAAGTGAGCTCTTTCATATTGGCCACTCAGTGTAGCAGAATGGCAATGTAAAGTGCCACTTCACAGGCACTTCGCCAGTGAAATTTAAATTTGCTGCATCTCTAGCTAGGATGCATAGTGAGATGTTTATCCAGCAGGATAAGGAGGTGATGTTGCCACTATATCAATCAAAGGTGAGAATGCACATGGTGTACGGTGTCCATTTATGGAGGCTGCACCTCAAAAAGCACATATAAAGTATGGAGTAATTCCAGAGTAGGCAGGGGTAGAATTTAAAGAAAAAAGTGGCACTATTGGTAGACTAGCAAAATACTGATTTTGGTATTCCACTCAGAAATCTGGTGTTCCACCCAATTCTTTAATTTTAAGTGCCTATGAATAGTTTTAGCCCATCCTCCACCACACATTTCAGTTGTCCAATGTCAGTAGAGGCACACTTCTTTTATTTAGTTATTTTACCGTTTAATTAAACAGGATAGCAAGTTGAGTGGCAACAACTCATTGTGTTGCCTGTATATCCATGGCACTCCCATTTCCTTACCTTAGGGTTACGTCCACCTGATAGGCTGCCAGATGCACATGTGACCTAATGATCATATTTTGATCCCACCTCCAAGCCGCCTCTGGATCCCTCTTGTTCTCAGTTTTTTATGTGCATCTGGTTAAGCTGCAGCACTTTACCAAGCTCCCATGCCAAACAGCAGAATAAGGTAAAGAATAATTCATATTTAATTGCACAGACAGCTCAGCATGAGTAATACAAGGCTTTAGAACACTAAGGAACTTAACAGAATAGCATATAGTGAATTTGATGCATGTTCCAACTAATTACAGCAGCCTACTAAAATGAGGCTACTTATCAGGGTTTCATTATGTTTGTCGTTGGTTATAGTGCTTTAATGGAACGTTTCATAAAGTTCACAATGCATTTTAACTGTTAAATGAGGCACAGATTACAGCTAGAGCCTAGATTAGGAACTTGTACCAGCAGTAGATATGTGGTCTTTTAAAATTGGCACCAGTGGTTGGTTTTACTATAGCGCTGCGACAGCACTCTCGCCGACATCTCTGACAGTGACAGACACAATGCTGAGTGATGGCATTGTACTGTCGTTGATGTCTGTGTGTTGCAATTAGGGGGGCTGCACCCCTGAACCCCCCAGTCTCTAGATATCCAACTCCGAGTCAGAGTTGGATCATGGCGGGGGCACAACACTGGGAGTCACACCGCTGTTGTCTTCATAGATCAGCACAGCGACTCGCTGCATTCAGGTGAAATCTGTTGCTGTGCTGGTTTTCGTGGTCATGGAGTCACTCTACGATTGGTACACCCCAGTAATTCACCCCAACCAGAGATCCTTCCTCCTGAGCGAGGAGATCAGGCTTATCCACGCATGCGGTCCCTGATCCAGTGACTGCAGTGTGCAGTGGCACAGTCTCCAAAAACATTTAAAGTGATTTAAAAAAGATATAATTGGCTGTATTCTGCTCTCCACTCCCCTCATGCAGCACAGCAATGATGTAGGTACCCAACCCAATTCCAAGGCTCCTGATCCAGCAACCAGGGAATTACAAGGGGTCATGAACAAAGGAGACTTTTGCAATACCAATGTGAGTTCTTTTAAATGCCACATACTGGCTTCAGAGCTGGGTGTTGTATTTTAAAAATAGGAATGACTCCATAGCTGCTCCTCTGCCCATCTTCTTGCATCTCCTCCATTTCCTCACAAAGATGCACGCATGTGCAGTGACATCACGACATCCACGCATGTGCACCCAGTGGCCACCCACCATATTGTGAGAGGTTTTGCTCTCTGGCAGCTGCCATTTTAGTAAAGTAAAACTACTGTCGCCATCTCAAGTAGGGCACCCTCCTCCATTTTAATAGTGGACAAAAGGCAGTAGTCTGAAGCACACCTCTTAAATGAATGGATGCTAAATAAATTTAAAGAGGCCTACATTAAGGAGATAACCCTAATAGAAGGGCCAGAAGGTTGTAGTTCTAGCATAACCTGCAATTCCACTTGCAAAGAGTGGCAGGCAGATAATCACCAGCATGGAGTGTGACATTAAGAGAAAACTGTACTGTGGGGATGTGATGTCCTTACACAGTAAAACAATAATGAACCCATATTATATGGGGCAGTCCTAACATAATGCGTGTTAAGCAATAACAGGGCACAGTATTGGACTGTAATGCTATCCGTGGTCAGTTAAAAAATAAAAACACACTTTTACACACAGTCCCATTGATGTCTTTCAGATGTCCAAATTAAGGGAATGTCAATCCTGTAAACTTACACTATTGCCACAACAAAGGAGTGTAATGTGCCCTTCCTGTGAATTAGAAGGCTTTGAACAGGAGATGAACATGCAGGACTTTGCAAGGGCAGGGCAGAGCCAGCCTAGACAGGAGTGGCAGGTAGACCCTGCTACTGTCACCCTCCAGAAAGCCACAATAGCCGTGATGGAGAGCCAACAGAGTTTCATGTTAAAGGTTCTAGAATGCATGGAAGCCATGGTAAACATTAGGACAACACCTGGGGGACTGCCCAAACTGACAGCTGGAGGTCATGACAAAGGGGTTAACAATGCCTCCCTTCCACACACCAATACTTCTACTCAGCCAATAAACGAGAACCTTAATGACTTCCAGGGCGAACTTCCTCATGATGATGAGGAATTGGACATGTCACATGACAGTGGCACTAATCCGAAAGCGAGCCTGAAAAAGATGAAACCTCAAATACCCAAGAGGTATCATTCATTATGTCAAAGTTATTCATGGCAGACATCGTTACTGACCTAGTTAAGTAGGTAAGAACAACACTAGGTTTTGAACAGATCGAGCAACGCCCAGAGAGCAAACTGGACCCTATGCTTCAACTACCTCCAAAACAGGAAAATGTCTTCCCAGTCTGGCCAGCACTGGATGAAATAATAGCAAAAGAATAGGAGGCTACAGACCCTGCCAGAATCAAAGAAAAATGTTCCCTAGACCTAATGAACCCCAAACAAGAAGACAGATTCAAGGCTTGGTGCACAGCACCAAAGATAGACCCCAAAATCTCAGAACTTAACAAAAGGACCGTGATACCAGCAGAGGGCACTGTGGCACTAAAGGATCCTGTTGACAAGAAAATGGAGTAAATGCTCAAAAGATCTTTGAAATGTCAGGCCAGGTGGTCAGAGCTGCTACAACAGCCACGTATGCAGAGCTCAGATCAGATGGATCAAAGAGATAAGTAAAAAACTACCTCCAAAATCGCAGGAGGCAGAACTACTTAACTACACACTTCAAGCAGCAAAATACCTGGGGGACATGTCCCTTGACTCACCGAAGATGAACACTAGGTCAGTGGCAGTAGCAAACAGAGCAAGACATTCGCTATGGCTGAAGTTCTGGGATGAGGATGAGTCAAAGGCTTGTCTACAAAAACTCCCATTCAAGGGAAACCGTGTGTTCAGAGAGGGCCTTCATGAGTTCCTCAGGAGAAGGGGCCAGTGAAAGGATGGTGAAGGCAACAAAGATAAAGGATATCTACCATCCTATTGGGGCAGATCACAGGGATATAGATCACGGCCTGACAAATGGTTTATAGCTTTCAGGACAAAAATAATACAAACCAAAACAGATACAACTACCACAATAAAGGTACATCCAGTTTCAGAGGCAGAGGGTGACCCTCTAGGGGCAAGTTCACAAACCAAAGAGGGAAGACCACAAAGAGATTCAATCGATGACTATGCACAAATCAAGGCAAATTTAGTAACACCACAGCACCAGCACCATCTGATACAACCTCAAACAAGTCAAGACACACCAATAGGGGGACGACTTCAAAAATTCAGCTCAATATGGGCAAGTACGACATCAGACAAATGGGTAAAGGAAGTGGTGACACAATGGTACACCATAGAATTCAAGCAGATACCAACCAGAGAAACACTAGTAATTTCACCAGTGACCAAGAAGAAATGGTCATCACAAAAGATTCAGGAGATCTTAAATGCCCTGTTTGACAGAAGCAATACAACCAGTTCCCAAGAAGGAATCCAGAAGGGGGATATACTCTATATTCTTTTTGGTGCCAAAGAAGACAGGGGACCTCAGACTGGTCCTAGACCTGAAATGTATCAACAAGTTCATATTGACAAAGAAATTCAAAATGGAGACTATAAAATCCACACTTCAGTCAATCAAACTGCATGATTATCTCACCTCAATAGACTTAAAGAATGCTTATTTACATATACAGTGAAGCCCGCCAGGATGAAGTGCAGTGTCACAGGCTTACAGCATGATGGAAAGGATTAACTCCCATTGAAATTGCATTGCTTGCTGCAGTAATTCTACTGCAGAATTCTGCAGTGCTGCACTTCATTCTGGTGGGCTTCACTGTACCTATGTGTCCACCCCACAGGAAATTTCTAAGATTCCAAATACTGGGCCAACAATTCCAGTGTAGAACATTTCCATTCGGACTGGTGTCAGCACCAAGGGTATTTACAAAAATCTCAGTCGTGTTGGCAGCCAAACTCAAAGAACAAGGGGTACACATCATTCCTTATCTAGACAACTGGTTAATCAGGACAAGGTCCAAACAGGACTCAGAAACAGCCACCAAACAAACCATACAGGCCCTGACCGATCATGGATGGGTGATCAATACTGCCAAGGGCTGTCTAGTCCCTACACAATGCATAGAGCACCTGGGAGCAGAAAGAGACACAAGGGAAGGACTTTTCAGACAAACAAAAATGAGGATAGTCAACCTCATAAACTTAGTAAAGGGCTTGCAAACAATCAATGCACCACTATAGCATTGGTGTCCCAAGTGCTAGGTTGCATGTCCTCCTGCATCAACTTCATATCATGGGGAGATGGTACATGCACCCACTGCAAATGCTATTCCTACAGTATGGTTCACCATCAAAGGAGAACATGCAATGTAAAATGAAGAGGAAAGAGACAGTCAAGAGGTCATGAAGCTGGTGGACAAACAGACACCACCTAACCTGGGACAATCCTCTGAAAATAACACACAATGTTACCAAAGACAGGTATGCCAGCCTGTGGGGATGGGGAGCATCGATGAGATACAGATCAGCACGGGGCAAATGGACATCCTTGGAAAAGAAATTGCCAATCAATGTTCTGGAAATGAGGACAGTAGGGCATGCACTCATAGCATTCAAGACACTCATAACAGGAAAGACGATTCTGACACGCTCAGACAACAGAGCGAATGTAGCATATATAACTGAACAAGGGGGCACCAAGAGTGTAGGATTACAGAGGGAGACAAATATGATAATGATCTGGACACAGAAGAACTTAAAACACATAACAGCCATACACCTAGACAGCAAACTAAATACAACTGCGGTTAGATAAGCAGAGAGCAAATCCACCCCGGAGAATGGCAACTCCAACCGGACATATTTCAATGAGTCCAGAGGAGATGAGGCTAGATAGTCATAGATTTGATGGCCACTGACAAGAACAAGCAATTGGACAGATTCTTTTTGAGGTTCAAGGAACCGCAGTTGATGGGAGTGGATGCCCTTTCCATTCCATGGACACATGACTATTCATATGTGTTTCCCCCACTGCCACTATTAGCACAGGTCCTATCAAAAATTTGACACTCAAGGAGAATAATAATAATCATAGCACCATACTGGCCCAGTGCAGAATGGTTTGCCATAATAGTGGCAATGGCAATGGACAGTTGGAAACTACCAGCACATCAGGACATGCTAATTCAGGAACCAATAACACATCCCAATCCAAACAATCTAAAGCTTGTAGCCTGACTCCTGAAAGGGAGAGACTGCTAAACACAGGTTACCACAACACAGCATAGAAACTATGTTCCAATTATGGCACAACTCCACAGCAGCAACATATTACAGGCAACGGAACATATTTGCCACATGGTGCCATTCAAGAAAGTTACCACCAGAATCAGCGTCAGTAGCTGACATTTTGCTACATCTCCAACAAGGATTTGAAAAGGGCCTAGCACCTTCATCACTAAGGGTTCAGTTATCTGCCATAAGTGCCGCCATGGGGACCATGGAGGGAGCCCAACCAGGTTCGCATCCAGACATTATAAGATTCTTAAAGGCTACAAGAAATATGAGGCCACAAAACAAAATAAGGGTACCACCATGGGACCTGACATTGGTGCTTAATGTACTTACACTAACCCCTTCAAACCAATAAAGGACATTGACATTTACTGGCTATGCCTCAAAACAGCATTCGTTGTGGCAATATGCTCTGCCCGCAGGATAGACAAACTGATAGCACTATCTTGCAAGGAGCTATTCATTACTTTTACACAGGAAGGTGTCTCATTCTGAACAGTACCATCTTTTGTGCCCAAAATAGATTCACATTTTCATGCAAACCAAACCGTTGAACTACCAACCTTTTACAAAGATCACACAAACAAAAGAGAGAACCCTACACTCACTGGATGTAAAGAGGGCACTAACAACATACATTGAAAGAACAGCCTCCATCAGGTACTCGGAGACACTATTTGTGGTGGCCATAGGACACAAGAAGGGCTCAGGGGCAGCAAAAGCAACACTCCCCTCGTGGCTAAAAAAGACTATTACATAATCATGTAGTGAGCTGCCCAGCTGCTAGCCTTTATTGGTAGATATTATTCTGTTGTATATATGTTTTTTTCTAATTCTATATATGTGCTAGTATCAGCACAAGGCACCTAGAGAAAAGACTGGATTTTTAAAAGGGTTTTGACCTTCCTCTGACCTGAGAGGCCAGCTGCTTGTCGTGATCTGGCAAGTTATTGTCAAAGGCTTTGGGGACACATGATCAAAGGGGTATTTCCAATAGGAACTGACCAAGGGAAACCAGAAGTAATACAATCACCTGTATAATCATAAAACTTACAGGATCTTCCTTATAACTAATTAAATTAAGCCAGTTCAAACCCGAGGATGTTTTAGGCAGGAAAGATCCTTTTATCAGGCTTGTGTGAGGTAGTAGAAAAAGAAACACATTCTTATAACATACCTGTGTGAGATTGTAATTACAGGTGTCATAAATGTAGGCTGGGTGACATCACCAGGTGGCCAGAAAATTGTGGGGAAAGCTCAAGAGTGATATCCGGTGGCCTAAAATGGAAGGGCCAGCCTTTATCCACAGAGAGGGTATTTAAAACCCCAGCTCAGGGCATTTGGACACACATTTTCATCTGAACACTCTGCTTGACACACACCAGAAGCCAAACTGCTGAGACACAGGGTGGCTGACAAGGATGAAAAGAAAGACTGAAATATTTTGCAAACCAGTGATTCTCTGGACTTTGAAATTTTCAGACCTAAGCTAGAGACTTAGCTAATAGGTTTTAATGCATTTTTTCTGTATATTTTTCCATTTATTCCTTATACTGTAACCTAAATTAGTATATGTCCTATTTTAGTTGTAACTGCATTTAATTATTTTAGCAAAAATCTTTGCTTTTCTAAAGAAATGCTGCCTGTGAGAGTTCTTATATTGTATGTGTGGCTGAAGAAGGTTTATTAAAGGGGAACTGTCATCAACAGGGTTTCTTAATGTCTGAAAGACCATAAAAAGCTAATTTGACTGAGTCATTGTGTTTATCTGAGAGTCTTTGCAGTCCAGAGTTATTCATATATAAATCAGTCTGTAATTAAGGACTGGAGGCAGCCATATGTTTTAGGCTCCTGACAGGAAATAATGTCACCAAGGATCTTGGCCCTCCATTAACTGTAGGTTAAACAGGAAAGCGCCAGTTTTATTATGCATTTTTAAGGTGTTATTACAACACTTTCCACATTTATAATAATTGTTTTGTGTGTGCATTGAAACTAGCGAGTTATCACCCTTACATTTCAAACTGTTAGTAAAAAAATCCATCTTTAGGATTGTTTTAACCTCTAGGACACAATTAATTGTTTATTTAATTGTGAAAACAACTGGATGGACAAAATTGTTTAAAAAAAGCATCATCTGAACTGCATTATTAAAATATATAATACATGGGTGTGCGTATAACCAAAATTTTACACACACCTGAGGGTGTGTGCAAAATTCTGATTTTTACACCCACCCACTCATATATTGTTTTATTTAATCAATGGTGATAATTTTTTTTCCCCCTTTCAGCGCAGTTCGGTTAGTGTAGCACTTCTGTCAGAGAGATACACACACACACACACACACACACACACGCACACCACACACACAGACATACCCACACCCCATACACACCACACACACACACTCACACATGCATGCATGTGCACACACACACACACACAAACACCATCTCTTCCTTTGTTTTTTCTTTTTTTTACATTACAGTTGGAATGGCATTCTGGAAAGTTGTGGTCCATTGGCATAGCTGCAGAGTGTAAGACACGCTCAAAGGGTATGGGTGGCAAGATTAACCAGATTGATTTTTTTCCTTTATGGTAGAAAATCCCATTTCATCCAAAGTATTTCAGGAAGAAACCATTATATTTTTAACTTCATCAAAGGAAGTAAAATACTCTTTTAATAATGCATTTCAGGTTATGCATGTTGTAACTGTGTTGTTCATCAATGTGTTTTTGCTATTAATAAACAAGTAATGATGTCCTATTTTTTCTTTTCAAGTCAAATCTGTCTAGAAAGAGCAAAATATCTTCAGTATCATAACACATGCTCAGATTGTTTCTACTGTCTTTGTCCAGGAAAGGCACACAGCTACAGCTAGGTATGTTTTGGGAGCACAGGGAGGTTAAGTGACTTGCTCTGGTCACACAATATACAAGTAGAGAATGATGGAATCAAAACCCATTCTGCTGGATGAATGGAGCTTGTTCACAGCTCTGGGCTGTACTGCCAGCCGATAATCAAAAACTTCACATTTGAAGGCTGGCCCCATGATGCCAGGCCAGTAGATACGTAGCCACATTTGCATCTTGTAGACCTGAGTTCACACCTAAATTGTAAGAGAAATGGCTGTAAGAGAGGGAATGGAAAAGGACAAAAGTTGGTGCTGTGGTAGCCCCAGAAATCTGTGCTCACATGAACACAGACAGGGTTTAGAAATCTGTTATGGGGCCCCAATACCTGTTGGCACCAGAGAGCCAGCCTTGAGATGTATAGTTTTTGATGATCAGCTGGCAGTATAGCTTAGAGATTAAAGTAACCCTAAAGATGGAGTATTGTTACTAACAGTTTGAAATGTAAAGATGATAACTCACTAGTTTCAATGCACATACAAAACAAGTCTTATAAATGTAGAAAGTGTTGTAATAATGCCTTAAAACACACTTAATAAAACAGACAATTTCCTATTTAACCTACAGTCAATGGAGGGCCAAGATCCTCAGTGACATAATTTCCTGTCGGGAGCCTAAAACATACGGTTGCCCCAGCCCTTAATTACAGGCTGAGGTACATATGAATAACTCCGGACTGCAAAGACTCACAGATAAACACAATGTCTCACTCAAATTAACTGTTTATGGTCTTTCAGACATTAGAAACCCTGTTGATGACAGTTCCCCTTTAATAATCTGTGACAACTGTTAATTGCTTAGAGGGGCCACCACAAGCAACCAAATTGAGAAAAGGGTCTGTAAGGGATCTGGAAGGATAGGGAGAATACCAGAGTCTCATATGAGTCTGCAGGGATTGTGAACTAGGCTGTTGCATGTCCCGTAGGGCGAAGGCCAAATCAGGCTTACACTGCTACCACAAAGAGAGTGCAATTCCTGGGTCTTCCTCCTTTGTATACTAGCCAAGAAAAAGTTCATATCTGGCCACAAGACTCGAGACTGGTATTGTGTCCTTATTCAGAGCTAGAGGGATTCCCAGGATCCTCATGGCAGAGGTGCAGTCATGACCTTGGTGAGTATTCTAAAGGATGAGAAGAGTATCCCTGTTCCTCTTCCCATCATCACTGCACTTAAGGGTGGGCACTATGAGCTCAGTGGGCCTGACCCCAGGAGTGGGTTCATGACAAATCCTACAAGACAAGTAACAAGGTTCCACCCACTGGAATCAAGGCACACTCCAACAGGGCAGTGGCTACCTCATAGGTGGAGGAAATTCAGCAACAGCCCAGGAAATTTGTTCGGCCATTAGCTGGTCGACAATATACACCTTTACAAAACATTACAGACTAGATACAGTAATTCCAAACAGAACTTCATCTGGACAAAAAGTATTAATGACAGCAACACTGTCCAATGTGGCTTCCAACAGCCCCAACTAGAAGGGCACTGCTTTTTAATTATCCTAAGGTAAGGAAAAAGGAGTGCCATGGATATACAGGCAACACAATGGTAGTTTACTCACCTACTAAAGGTGATTTTATATTACTGTATATCAATGGCACTCCAGCCCACCCAGGGAAGCAGAGATGCTTATTCTTTGCATGGACAGTATAAGGTCCAGTATATGCCCAGCCTACAGGGCTTGAAAGTTTCATGAAGTTATGAGGTATGGACAACTATGGAAATTACACAGAGTTAAAGATAGATGTTTGACAATTATAGCTAAATAAAGTAGATTTACAACAACCATGTGTCTCTAGGAGATAATATACTGTCTGTGCATGCAGGTTATTTATTTCACAGCTGTGAAGGATTGAAAACTGAAGGCAAGAGCGATCCAGAGGGGGCTCATGGTGGGATCGAAATATGATCATTAGGTCACATGTGCATCTGGCAGCCTATCAGGTGGACATAATGCTAAGGTAAGGAAAGGGAGTGCCATGGATATACAGTAACACAATCACCTTTACCAGGTGAGTAAACTGCCATTTCCACTGGTGTACAGCTTTTGCCCATTTCTGTAGTTGGGTGAACTAGAACACTTTGAGTTGGAGTGACTTGCCCAAGGTAACATTCAACCTTAAGAATTACTGTGTCCCACATCCATTCCATATGGAGAAGGTACTTTAATGGATGGTGCTGTAAACTTAAAATTTAAATTGACTAATGTAAGCTGTAAAGTGCTGCCACTGAATGTAATCTATGGACAGCTATTTGTTGAATGTAAACTGGATATTTTTAATGTAATTGGAAAGGTACTGTCTTCCCATCTTATTTTGTACCACTACTCTAATACACTGTCTTGTTTTGAATGTGCCATCTAGATGGCCTAGGTCATGCCTGAAAATGGTCCCTGGGACCAGTGTATTCATCTGGTAAACAATTACATCAATAAACAAATAAACATAAATCCTAAACATACTACAATGCTCAGCTATTTTTCAGTGACAACATACTGAGAGATGTGCTTCCCCCCCCTGTCATGAGCCCAACCTCAGAAATTGCTACATCTTATTTCCGCTGCCAGGGACTCCAGCATACCAATGGTGCTGGTGTCCCTGGACGCGGAAAAGGCATTTGATAGGGTCTCCTGGGACTTCCTCTTCACCACCCTGACCTGCTTTGGTATGCCTGATGAGTTCTTAAGATGGGTAAAACTTCTATACTGCTCCCCATCAGCCAGAGTTAAATGTAATGGAGTGTTATCTCCTCCTTTTCAGTTGTTTTGGGGCACAAGGCAAGGGTGTCCCTTGTCTCCCCTTGCTCTTTAACCTATATCTAGAGCCCTTGCTTTGCAGGTTGTTAAGCAACACTAGTATTAAAGGGATTCAGATGGGAACCGCAAGATTTGCCTTTTCAGAGTATGCAGATGATATCTTACTACATGTAGAGAGGCCTAGTCTATCAATCCCAGCCATGCTAACTGAAATTGAGAAATTTTCTAAAATATCATTTTATAAGCTGAATCGGGCCAAAACTAGGGTCTTACCCTTAAATAGTAGAGTGAGCAAGGTGGAATTGTCTCCCTATGGCCTTTCATGGATAGCAAAGTCCATAGTATATTTGGGCATAAAAGTTTCTAGAGATATTGGAACTATGATCAAGGATAACCTTGGTAATTTAATCAAAACGATAGCCGGGGATATGGAGAGGTAGGGCCTGCTCCCCTTTTCCCTGTGGGGTAGGTTGAATGTTGTTAAAATGAATATTCTACCCAGGATTTTATATCCAATGGGAATGCTAGGGAGCTTTTTACCGAAAGCATGGTTTTCCAAATTCCAAAGGTTGGTGAATGGTTTCCTTTGGAAGAGGAAAGGCATCCATAGATCCTATTTTAAATTAACGTCCCTGAAGCTTAGAGGGGGCCTTGCGGCCCCCTCCTTTTCCCATATTATATAGTGTTTTACTTCAGTAAATTGGCCTTTTTAGAATAAAGAATTTGGGCCGTCGGATTACTTCCCCTTATGGCTCAATATAGAGAAACATCTGGTGGCCAGAGTTAACTGCTCGCTAGGGACTCTTTTATATGCTTCCCCATCCCATATTCCTAAACCCCTTAGGAACAACCCAATGGGTTGGTCACTTAAGACCTCTCTTCAGATACAGAAAAATCTTAGAGTGAGGTGGTGTCAGTCATCGGACCAGCCTACTATAGGTAACCCGCATTTTAAGATTGGAGGCTATCCAATACCTCCCACTTTTTGGCCTCAGATGAATTATTATAAGGTCTCTGATATCTGGTCGAATGGGAGACCGCTCCCCTTTAATCGCTTCCAGAGTTCCACTGGGGTCTCAGACAAAAGCGCCTTCAAATATGTTCAAGTCAGCAAGGCCCTTACCTCCTTTTTTTCCTGTGTTCCGATGAAAGACTCAGTGGGTATGGATGTATCCTCACTTCTCCAGACGGCCTCCCAACACCACTCGGTTTCTACCCTTTACAAAACTTTGCAGGTTTTGGACTCTAAACTACCAACTGGGATTTGTTACTACTGGACGAAGGAATTGGGAATTACTGAGGATCCTGTTTTATGGGGGAATCTTTGGTATTCAATGTATAAATACATAAAACAAGACAGACTCCAGTTAATCCATTTTAATATTATGCACAATGTTTACCTTACGCCGGTGAAACTGTTTAAAATTGGGAGATTGGCTTCACCACTTTGTGGCAAGTGCAAGGGTGACATGGGTTCACTTTATCACATGCTATGGACTTACCCCAGGGTGCAAGCGCTCTGGCAGTCCATTAATAATACCTTAGACCCTATGTTGGGTTTAGAGGCCTTGTTTACCCCGGAAGTGTGCCTGTTAAGTGATTTCCCCCTGGCACCCCAAGAGTCAGAAGAGCACATATGCTACTTATCTCTGCAGTAGCTAAACTGATTATCATGCGGCATTGGGCAGAAGATAAACTCCCCTCTACAATGGAATGGTATAGGGAGATCATGTTAGCGTTACAATTGGAAAGGCACATAGCCTCTATGCAAGATAGAACAAAGGCCTACTTATCGATATGGGGCAATTTGGAGACTCTTTTGGCAGTGTGGAAGCCTTGATGGTTTGGTCTACACCCTGGGTTCTGGTCTATATGTAAATAACAGTGTGTGGCCTGGGAGGGGGGGTTAGATATTTAATTTCTTTTTTTTCTAGGGGTGGCATGGGCTTTATTTGAATGAGTTTATGTTTTTAAATACTTGAGTTGATGGATTTGATAGCTGGTAATATTGTTTTTACCATTGTATTGTTTTATCTGGATTGTTAAAACTCAATAAAGCTTATTAAATAAAAAAAAAAAGAAAAAGAAACTGACAAAACAGAATGATGATGTCAAGTTTTATGGGGAAAAAACTAAATTATACAAATGTAGTACAGCAATATATAGACTTTAACAAATATTAGTATTTATTTTTATTTATTTAGCTTTTGTTGACCGGGTAAGTGCACTAGACAAATCCTGCCTATTTTCAGGCACGACCCGGGGGAGGGGGATACAGATGAATGCCAACTGACCTTGAACCAGATTAAGCTGTTGACATGACACATTATCACAATATGTATAAGGACTCACAATTAGTGTCCCAAAACTAACATTGTTTTAAGTGTAGTGAATTCTGATGAAAAAAAAACTTTCCTCTCATATGACAGTCATACACAATAAACTGCAAGAACAATATACAGACAAAACTACAGTGTATGGCACAAAAACAGGTTACATCAGCATTAGGGAGGAACACAATAATTTAATTGAATTTGTAAACTGTTTCTGAGTTATTAAGGGAAATAATGCACTATGACTATACAAACATGATGCATAACCAATGCATTTATTTTATATACAAAGGCCCAGATATTCAAAAGGGTTGCCCCATGCGCAATAGGGCTCCGCCTGCGCAAGTCCGAACTTGCTCCATTCTGCCATATTCAGCAGGAGGCAGTTGCGCTCACAGAAAACATGCTGAGCAACAGCGCAATGCAAATGAATGCATGCTGAACTGGAGGGGGAGGAACCATGCATAAACTGCACAGCCCAATATTCAGCAGGGCTGTGCAGAGTTGTGCAGACGCAACCCCCAACCTGCGCCTGCACAACTTTGAGCCAAAAAAAAAAGGTTTAAGTTGAGGGCCACCCACAGGTGAGCTGCTGCATTGCAGGGTGCAACACAGCAGCTGCCACCTGTGGCTGGCCCCCAACCCAGTCCCTGTGCCCCCCCACAGCCCGATCGTGGGCAGCCGACTGTAAATCCCCACCACCGCCCCCCACTGGCTCGATCACAGGCATAGTTTAATCCCCCACCAGCCCAATCGCGGGCAGCAATGTGGCTCCCCAGAACGTATCCTGGTGGTCCAGTGGACAAAAAGCGATAAGTGGGCAGTGGTTGTTTAATAAACCCCCTGCCAAATTCATCCCTGGTGGTCAGTGGCACATCCCGATTGCGGGATGTATATGTTGAACAACCCCGAACATAGCTCTGGTGGCTAGTGTCCCCCACCCCACCCCAGACCCACCACCCCCTCCCCGTAGCCAGCCGGCGGCGGCATCCCACCAGGCCTGCCACCCGCGCGTCTGCCGACTGACTGCCGGTGAACTGCGCCCATTGGTGCAGAGCAAGAGCAGTGAGCGTGCAACAGACATGACAGTCAGATTTGTGAATTAATACATTCATTCATTCACAAAACTGGACTGTCTTAAGTCGGAGGGCTGCACGCCCATGGCTCCTGCCCCGCCAGAAAATACAGCGACGAACGATCAGCCAGCGGCGGCTGGCGGTCGGGATGCTGCCGCCCGTCGGCTGCCGGGGCGTGGTGGGGCTCGTGGAAGGTGAATGTGAGGACACTAACCACCAGGAATATGTTCGAGAGGAGGTAACTTGTTCACATACATCATCCGTGATCAGGATGTGCCACTGGACCCGGAAGAATTCGCAGGGGGCTGATTAACAACTACTGCCAGCGATCGGCTTCTCGTCCACTGACCACCAGAGATGAATGCGGGGTTTATTAAACAACTACTGCCCGCGATTGGGCTTTTTGGTCCACTGGACCACTAGGGATACGTTCGGGAGCCACATTGCTGCTCGCGATCGGGCTGGTGGAGGGTTAAACTATGCCCACGATCGGGCCAGTGGGGAGAGGTGGTGGGGATTGTACACTGTTTCGCCCGCAATCGGGCTGCAGGGGGCATCAGTCCCTGACGGCTGCTGCCTGGCAGGGTGCCAGGCGCAAGTCCTCAGGGATCGGCGCACTTGCATGCTAATGGCATGCAAATGGGGCCATAATCAGATGCAAATGACCCCCCCTGCCTTGCATGAATTATGGCCCCATTTGCATGTCATCTTTTGAATATGGGGATTTTGTGCATGCCGCAATTGTACTTGCGCCACCGCAAGTTGAATGCTCCACTCTGACAACTTGCGGTGGCGCAAGTTCCACTGCGCCATGCACAGTGGCTGTGGCCAGGGGGTGATATTCAAAGGAGTTGCTCAAGGGCGCAACTCCTTTGAATATCGCTCTGGACACACCCCTGCACAACTATTTTGTGCAGCGCAAGGGCTTGGCGCCACAAATAGCGCAGTTTGAATATCCAGCCCAATATCTGCATAAGGGATGACATAACTTGCTTATAAAATGTCAAGCCACAAAATAAACACCTGTGAATTATGAGTCTTTAGAGCTGTCTAGAAGCAAAATACGTTTTCACTGCAGGAAAAATCATACCAATTAGTCACTCCACAGCTAGTTCTGAGAACTAATTGATTAGTAATAAATATAGTCTCTAAAATATAAAAGAAAATTGCACTGACAGCTATGCTAAAGAAAAATCAAACTTTTATGAAGCAGCTCAGGACTCAGACTGTGAATGGAAAAAAAAGACAGAGAAAGAGATGGAGAGGTTGCAGCTTTGTACAATATGAAACTTTTACCGAGCAGTCAGCTCCCATCAGAAACGGGTTTGTTTTGTTGTTACCCTACTAACACACTCAGTATTCAGGAAAGCAGATCTCTTATACATTCAAAGCAAATCAAATAGCCATTGAAAAAATGGCACCTTTTTCTAAAGCCAATAATCACCATTCAAGACTTGGCTCCCCGTCACTGATAAGAAGAGTTTTCAAACTACACAAGCTCAGTCCATAGTTATGGGAGTGTTGCCTAAGCTAACTATCTAAACCACACCTTCTCACATAAAAAGAAATATAGAGCAGATCCAAGACATACAAAGTTGGTTGCACAGAAACACGTTAGTTTCTTATTAGACTGTCAGAATGGTCTTGATCGAAATGACACTGGAGCAGAAGGGTTACGAGCTGTCATGTTACCAGCATTACTATCTTCTAACTGGTAGCCAGCTCCTGTCAGAAATGGGGTTTCTTTTATTGTTATCTATATATCACACACATTACTGCATATCTCTTAAACATTCAAAGTGAGCAAAATAGCCATTATTAACAAAACAAAATAATGAAACTTTTTTCTTTGCCAAAAAAAACAAGCATTTATCAATGCCGAATGTTGATTGCGTTGGTCCGTTGAGCTTGCCCACTGCCCCTGTGTCACTCGCTCATTCTGTTTCTCCGGTGCTGCAGGCTGCTCTTTTGTACTGGGCTCCTGCTCATGTTATGGTTTTCTGCCCACAAAGAAATCTGCAGCTGTCCCGCAGAGCTCGGTTGAGGTGGGTCACCCCCTCTCTCACTCGATCATTCTGTTTCTGCTGGCGCTGCAGGCTGCCCTTTTGTACTGGCCTCCCGCCTCTGTTGGTGGCTTCTTCTGCCCACAAAGAAATCTGCAGCAGTTCTGACACAGGTCCGTTGAGCTAGCTTACTCCCCCTCTCTCGCTCATTCCGTTTCTGCTGGTGCTGCAGGCTGGCCTTTTGTACTGGGCTCCTGCCTGCGTTGCCACCTTTTTCTGCCACAAAGCGATCCGCAGCAGTCACAATAGAGGTCTGTTGAGCTCGCTCACTCCCCCTCTCTCACTCACTCATTGTGTTTCTCCCGGCACTGCTGGCTGCCCTTTTGTACTGGGCTTCTGCCTGCATTGGCACCTTTTTCTGCCCACAAAGCTGCAGCTGTCCCGACAGAGCTCCGTTGAGGTCACTCTCCACCTATCTCATCGCTCATTCTGTTTCTCCTGGTGCTGCAGGCTACCCTTTTGTACTAGGCTTCTGCCTGCTTTGGCACGTTTTGCTGCCCACAAAGAAATCTGCAGCTGTCTCGACAGAGCTCCATTGCGGTGGGTCACTCCCCCTCTCTCACTTGCTCATTCTGATTTTGGTGGTGTTGCAGACTGCCCTTTTGTACTGGGCTCCTGCCTCTGTTGGCGGCTTTTTCTGCCCACAAAGAAATCTGCAGCAGTCCTGACACAGGTCCATTGAGGTAGCTCACTCCCCCTCTCTCACTCGCTCATTCCGTTTCTGCTGGTGCTGCAGGCTGGCCTTTTGTACTGGGCTCCTGCCTGTGTTGACACCTTTTTCTGCCCACAAAGAAATCCACAGCAGTCACGATAGAGCTCCATTGAGCTCGCTCACTCCCCTTTTCTCACTCGCTCGTTGTATTTCTCCCGGTGCTGCAGGCTGCCCTTTTGTACTGGGCTTCTGCCTGTGTTGGCACCTTTTTCTGCCCACAAAGAAATCTGCAGCTGTCCCAACAGAGCTCTGGTGAGGTCACTCACTCCGCCTGTCTCACGCACTCATTCTGTTTCTCCTGGCACTGCAGGCTGCCATTTTGTAGTGGTCTCCTGCCTTTGTTGGCACCTTTTTGCCCACAAAGAAATCTGCAGCAATCCCGACACAGCTCCGTTGAGCTCGCTCACCCTCTCTCACTCGCCGCTCCATTTCTGTCGGCACTGCAGGCTGCCTTTTTGTACTGAGCTTGCCTGCATTGCCGTCTCTTCTTGCCACAAGAAAATCTGCTGCAGTCACGATAGAGCTCCGTTGAGCTCGCTCCTCCCCTCTGTCACTCACTTGTTCTGTTTCTTCCACCGCTGCAGGCTGCCCTTTTGTAATCAGCCCCTGCATGCATTGCTGCCTTTTCATGCCCACAAAGAAATCCGCAGCAGTCCCAGCAGAGCTCCATTAAGCTCAATCACTCCCCCTCCCTCACTCACTCGTTCTGTGTCTCCCGGCGCTACAGGCTGCCCTTTTGTACTGGGTTCCTGCCTGCATTGTCACCTTTTTCTGCCCACAAAGAAATCCACAGCAGTCCCGACAGAGCTCCATTGAGCTCACTCACTCCCCCCACTCACTCACTCATTCTGTGTCTTCCGGTGCTACAGGCTGCCCTTTTGTACTGGGTTCCTGCCTGCATTGTCGCTTTTCCTGCCCACAAAGAAATCCACAGCAGTCTATCAGAGCTCAGTTGAGCTCAGTCACTCCCCCAGTCGCTCAGTGCTAATCTGTCCCAAACACTGATTTCCGACAGCGACTGCGGTATTCTGTGCTGGAAGCATGGAAACACATTTTGGCCAGGATGTGAAAAATGACGGCTGTACTGTTCATAAGGAGGTGTGAACAAATGCCAGTGTTGAAAATCTGGCATGAAAATATTACTAATTTGCAAACTTACAAAGATGTGTGGAACCTGCACAACACACGCTCGTAACACAGTCATTTTATGGAGTTTAATCACAAAATTTTCAACATAGGCATTTTAGAACCTCTGCTCATGAACAGTGTCAGTGTGATTTTCTTAATATGTCCCGAACACTGATTTCCCACAGCGACGCTGTTGAGTGGAATAAACTGCCAACAGTACTACGCCTGCTGACACACACTCTATCTTCAAATCCTTCCTCAAAAGTTGGCTCCTAGCAAACTCCTCCTGTCACTGTTCCCTGGATAGTCGACCTGTTCCTGTCAAATCTGTCACCCACTGAGCCACATTCTGCCTCCCCTAGGATTTCCCACCATTCCCTCCACATCCACTCACTACAAACTGCTGTTTCTACTTCAATTATAGGTAATGTACTAATGTTGCCTACCACAAATGTACCTCTGCAATAACTAATTTATTTATTGTAAATAACTGATGTTATCAAATTCTTGCTTCATGTAACCTGTATCCACAGTTTTGCTTTTGTTCTATTCTCTGTTTGCCTCCTCATGTTTCTTTTCTGTGCAGTATTGTTATCAGTGCCATTTCTGAACATGGCCGGGTCGTGCCTGAAAATGGTCCCTGGGATCAGCGCACCACCGGTTATCAAAGTCATAAATAAATAAATTCTGCGCCAGAAGTGTGAAAACACATTTCAGCCAGGATGTGGAGAATGACAGCTGTACTGTTCACAAGGAGGTCTGAAAAAATGCCAATGTTGAAAATCTGGCGTGAAAATATTGCTAATTCGCAAAGTTACGAGCATGTGTAGCAACTGTGGAACGCACGCTCATAAAACAGTCATTTTTTGGATTTTTCACACCACATTTGCAGTATAGGTTTCTTGAGAGCCCACCTCATGAACACTGGCACTGTTGTTTTGTTAATCGGTCCCAAAAGGGGATTCTGACCGTGAAATCACCTTTCGGGCTGAACAACACCATGGCAGTGCCAGAATTCACGAGGGTGGTCCCAAAAACCCCATGTTGAAAATTTGGTGCCCAACTAAAAATGCCTCAGATATGCACCAAAGTTGAAGAAACCCATTTATTTCATTATACAGGTTACCGGCATTTCCTCAGTTCAGGGTCGGTTTGAGAAGAGTGCAGACATGTTCCCGGTCCACGAAGATCATTGTGCTGGGCTCTGGAGGTAAGTATGGGGTGAGGGGTGTGTGGAGAGGTGAGTGCACAGTGGGTGGGCGAGGTTGTTGGAGGCAGGCAGGGAGACCGCCGAGGGACCGCTTCTTTTTACAGGTTAAAAAATGACATAGCTGGACTGTTTTTAATTTTATAGGGGCATGTGGCACACTGGGGTGGGCTCCCAGCATGCCAACAGCATCTTCTGTTTGGGGGGTGCAGCTGTAGCCAACAAGGGATTGGGCACCCCCATTGGCACACAAGAAAAGGGGGGTGTTACATTATGCCGATGGGCATTGGGCACCCCCATTGGCACACAACAAAAGGGGGGGTGATATTATGTCAACAGGGATTGGGCTCCCTCGTCGGCAACATAAACCTTATGGCACTGGCCCGACAGGGATTGGGGCCCCATCAGCAAACAAACATGGTGGGGGTCATATGCTGCCAAGGGGATAGGACACCCCTCGGCCGGGGGTTAATATTGTTTGTGAACATGGCGGCAAGCCACTGCCATGTTCACAAACAATATCAATGTTCAGTTATGCCCTGCAATGGCGGGTTGACTCCTCATTGCAGTGAATGGCTGATGTTGTAAAATGACTTAGGCTGCCCTTGATTGCAGCGGGTTAAACATTAGAATGTTGTGGCACGCTGGCTGAAATCCAGTGTCAGCAGCAGTGTGCCAAGGCATTGGGGGAAGCAGGCCAAGCCTTTAAAGGCTGTGGGGGCATTGGCCACAACAGTGCCGCACCTCCACAACCTGCTTCTGCAGAAAGCTGCCGCAATATGTTTCTTGCGCATGCATGCAATCAACATAAAAAATCACCACTGAAGGCCTGTCTTATGGTGTTACTGAAGGAAAGGTCTGTCAAACTACACAAGCTCAGTCATTATCTGTGAGCATAAACATTACGAAAAAAAAACCTTCTCTAAATCACATATCGTCAGTTATTAAATAAATTACAGAGACAGGCCCTACACATACACGTTAGAATATAAACACACCACACAAATGACTTATTCAGATTTTAACACAGTCTCGATCAAAGTGATTATGAAGGGGTACAAGCTGTCACTACAAGCATCTTCCTACTGACAGCACTTTGCCATGCAGGGGTAGTGATGTATGTAGATCACGATCACTGCTCTGCGCGTAGCTAGCCATCTCAAACTGAAATCATGATCTCATTGTAGGACACCATGCAGTACCCTGCTTTCTGTCAATTATGATTACATCTTTATATTATAAAAACATGATAGACTCATTTTAAGTCCACAAAGCATATAAAAATTGTTTTATACAAACAACCTGTTGCACTTCACCTTCAAGGCCTTTGTTATGTGCATGTACAGCACTTGGGAAAGGAACATTCTACCAGTGTAACTGTGCAGAATTTTAATCCATGTATTCAATGGTACATATTCCAAATGTTGAATTTGGCTAAGGACACAGAAAGAGAAAGAGTGAGGAAAAGAGGCAATAAAAAGAGAGGAACTGGGGAACACATACACAGGCAGAGGCAGAACCGTACTGCTTAAATAAATTCCTGAAGTTCATAAAAGCACATACATTTAAATAATATATGGGTGTTTTTAGGAGAAGTCTACCCCCCCCAAAAAAAAAAAACTGACAGGCTCATCAGTTTTGAACACATTTCTATTAACTACTTGTATTGCTTTAAAATGCAAAAAAAGGTTACTTTTTATATAAATATATAAAAATGTGTGCCACACATGGTCTTCATAGTCTTTCAATGTTTTTAACTACTTCCACTTAGCAGTCTAGGGACTCATTTTTGTCTCAAAATTAAAATGGAAACATATTTCAATGAAATTTATCTTTTTAAGATAATTTCTTATTGTAACTTAAGTCAAATACATAAGTGCTATTTCATGAGGGCAGTAAGACACTCCAGGATATGCCATTATGGTGATATAATAGCACTTTTCATACTTGGCTGTGCCCCCTGCCTAACAACACACCTGAGGTGTGTAATTATTATCACCATAATGCACACGCTTGTCATGTCTCATTGCTTACATCTTCTTAGTTTTGTCATATTTGATACCTTGACGGTTAGTTTCATCACAGTGGAGTACTGAACCAGCTTTCCCAATTCTAATGATATCACAACTGCCAGTGCAGCACTGAAGCCAGCAGTCGAAATCAAAGAGAAACAGCTCAGTCTTAAAGCAAACAGCAGGTTTAAATGCAAAAACTAGTAAACTGATGTTGTATAAATCAAATATGCAATGCCCTGACTCAAGATACACAATCTATTATCACTTAGGAGGGGCCAAAGAGAAACATTTCAGTCTCAAAACAAACAGCAGTTTTAAATGCAAAAATTAGCAAACTGATATTGCATAAATCAAATATGCAATGCCCTGACTCAAAATACACAGTCTATTATCACTTAGGAGGGGCCAGCAGTTGAAATCAACAAGAAACAGTTTAGTCTTAAAACAAACAGCAGGTTTAAATGCAAACACTAATAAACTGATGTTGTATAAATCAAATACGCAATGCCATGACTCAAAATACACAGTCTAATATCACTTAGGAAGGGGTTGGACTTTGGAAACTCACTTGTGGCTTTGTCATTTGTGAGTTATGGTTCTCTCCCATCACACTTGAAAATAGAATGCATATTTTAACTCAGGCCATTGCATATCCCCTGTATTTTGTGAGCTGGATTATTAGGTAATTAGAAAATGGGTTTGAAAAATTTAGTCCCCTGATTGGCTAATACCAGTCCCCTGACATACATTTATGTGCCAACAGAGACCACAAAGAAACAAGTCCCAGTGCCACCCAGACTCATTATACAATAATATTACTGTGTCTACCACAGAACCTTTTAAACACTGACTGGTAGCAATTGTTTCACCCCTGGTTAGCAGAAATTGTTTTGGCTACACCTGCCTATTTCACAGTCACAGTTTTGTCATGTACTACTGCTCCGCTTTTGAAAGCAAGCATTTCTGACTGGCTGCTCCTGATAACAACTGATCTCTGCTTCCCACTGCCTTCACTCTCTGCAGGAATAGAGACTCACTAAGCGACAAACAGTCGCCATAGCAACTGACAAGTCATACTCGCCTGCACAGCATGGACTGTGAAAGAACTGCTTTGGCATGGAAAACAAGTAATTTTATTTTTATCTTAAAAAATTAAAATGAAGCTGCATTTTGTAAGCACAATAGGAAACTCCAGGGTGAGCAGTGTTGGGCTACACTCTCCCTTCCAGCACCTACGGCATAGGGCCTCACTACCCCCTGGATAGAAGTGTATAGCCCAACACTACCCACCCTATCCTATGTTATTGTTTATGTACAGGGCAGACTGGATGGGCCTTGGGCCTTAGGCCTTTCGCTGTCCTCAGCATACTGTTTTTCTGTACCACATTGTATCTTGTCATTTTTATCTCCACCGGTGGCATTTAAACAGGTACCTGCTCTTACTTAGATTTTTCAAGGTGAACCCTCTGTATGAACCTGGCTGAGCATAACTCAGACTCCTACTAGCTACACTAGGAGTTGCTCCTGTGGTCTAGAGTTGATCTTTTAAATTAATATGTGTCTCAGTGGGCCTACCTGGATGCAAAGATTGAATTGAATCTATCCAGAGGTAGAGGAAGTGTATATTTCTGAACTTATTTCATTTGAATTCGGTGACTAACCAACAGATGGCAGCAGACAGTATTAGCTTGAATTTCCTTGATACACAGTATAGTGTACTTCACAACAAGGGATGGGCAGACTCACAGAGGGTCTGGTGCTGGTTTTGGTTTTGCAAAATCAACAATGATTGTGATTCTTGTTTTGGTTCTGGATTTTGATTCAGGGTCAATATAATATTCACCCTTTCCTTCAGTTTTAATCTATAATAAAAAAACTAAAAAAAAAGTGAATAATGGTGAAAGAAACATTCCCCCAAAACAATGGTTATAATTCAGGGGTAAAGAAAATGCTGGAGTACTATACCCCTTTCAAAACAATGGCTACTGGCCGGGGACTACTCAGGGACCAGAACACTACCCCCCGAACACACACATACAGTACGTACACAAAACTGACTATAAGTCTGGGGCTACTAAATATCAAGGCAGTACTCGCTAAAAAACAGTCAGTTTGTTACAAGCCTGGGCCTACTCAAATTAGAGGAGTGCCCCCCCACCAAAAAAGGGCAACAACCAGGGTCTCCTTAAATACTGGAGCACTACCCACCAAAACAGCATTTGTCAATGCGAATGTTGTCTTGCTGGCATTGGCATTGGTAGTGCAGGAGTTAGAGAGATGCATAATAGGAATGGCAGTGAAGTACTGAACTGATGCCAACCCCACCCCCACCCTGCAGAGACTGACAGGCGTTGGGGTGTGCCTTTGGGTTGTCAGCCATAACGCTCATGCCATTTCACCTCACCCTAACCTGCAGATACTGACAAGCGTAGCAGTGTGCCTTGGGGTCTTCGGGCTTTATGCTCACCCCATTCCACAAGGAAATATGCTGAGATGGGTGCAGTATATGAGAATGGGGTGAACTTTGGGGCCGAAGACTCTAAGGCACACCTCGATGCCTGTCACTGGCTGCAGGGTGGGGGTGGGGGTGGAATGGCATGTGCATTACAGCCGACAATCCAAAGTCACACCCCTGACGCCTGTCAGTCTCTACAGCATGGGGCGTTACGGTTGGAAACCCTAATGTCCCGGGTGTTTGTTGGTATTTTCACTCCAAATTTTCAACATAGGCTTTTGTGACCCCACCTCATGAACAGTAACGCGGTCAGTTCTTTAGTGATTTTGCACAGTGGCTGTGCCATTTAGTATCACAGGTGCAAAGCATTCTGGCAGGATGTGAAAATGACAGCTGTACTGTTTTTGAAGGAAGTGTAAAAAAATGGCAGTGTTGAAAATCTGGAGTGAAAATATGAAAAACTGGTAAAGTCATGAGCTTGCGTAGAAACTGCACAACGCACACCTGTAACACAATTATTTTTGGGATTTTTTTAACAGAATTTTCAACCTAGGCATTTTGGGACCATGGCTCATGAACAGTGTCACTGTGATTTTGTTAATCTGTACTGAAAGTTGATTTCCCACAGGGACCGCGCCATTGTGCGACACATGTGCGAAAACACATTTCAGGCAGGATGTGAAAAATGACAGCTATACTGTTCATGAGGAGGTGTGAAAAAATGGCAATGTTGAAAATCTTGAGTGAATCTACTAAAACTGTTAAAGCTTCGGTACATGAAAGCCGCGCATAGCATAGCTCAAAGCATGCATTGTTGGAATTTTTTCACAAATTTGCAACATGGGCTTTTGGTCCTCACCTCATGAACAGTGGCACTGTCATTTCATTAATTGGTGCAAAAAGATGATTCCGGCAGTGACCGCCAAAATCACCTTTCAGGACCAAGTAATGAGATGACAATGCATGTGTTCATGGTGGGGTCCCAAGAACCCATGTATAAAATTGGAGCCAAAATTCCAAAACTGGCTGAGATATCAACCTAAGTTGAAACCCCCCATTGATGCCATTATAAAGCTTACTGTGATTTTCTTCATTTTGCGGTCAGCTTTTAAAGAGTTCAGACATGTTCCCAGTCCACAGAAGATCATAATGCCAGATCTCCAGAGGTAAGTATGGAGTGAGGGGAGTGCAGGGGAGTGGGGTGTGCAGAGGGTGGGTGCAGGTTGGAGGAGGAGGGCACCAGGGATGACGTGGGACCGTTTAATTTTTACAGGTACATTCTCTCTCTCTCTCTCTCACAGCAGACATCAGGGGATGGTTTTCTTTATTTACAGGCAAAAATAAAAAATGGGCACACTGGCATGGGCTCCAGTGTGCCCATGAGTTTGAGGGGAACATGATGCTGATGGAGAATGGGCCCCATCGGCAAAGAAAGTGTGTGTGTGGGGGGGGGGGACATGATGCCAACAGGAAATGGGCCCAGAAACTATGTGACAGGGGAACATGCTGACACGGGGACTGGCCACCCCCAATATTGGCTTTGTGGGGATTGTTTGTGGTGGGTGGCAGGAGCCACCATATTTACTGAAATGTTTCACCAGGAAATGCACGTAACGGAGCCTTGTCATCTGACGCTCCAATGAGGGGCAGATTTCTTTCAAGATTTTGGCACTCTTTGAAGTTTCATATGTCAGTGCTAGCATGCTTGCTAATTGGGGGCTGAGGGACACACCCAATAATGCATTCCATGCATTGGCCAACACTGACACACCTCTGAAATATGCTACTACTACAAGATGTTGCTTGTGCCTGTGCAAGACATCATTAACAAGCATTTGTCAGTGCCGAATGTTGCTTGCTTCTATGTGCTGTTTAGGTATTTGGAAGTCATTGGAGTGCAAATATTGAAAATTTGCGAACTTCTAGGCGCTGATAGGAACTGTAGCATGACGTCGAAACAGTCATTGTTAGAAATTTTCACGAAAATGTTCAACATAGCCATTTTAAGACCTCTGGTCATGAACAGTGTCAGTGTGATTTTGTTAATGTGTCCCATACATTGAGTTTGCACACCGACTGCCCATTGTGTCGCTTACGGAGGCTAACGTTTTGGGCAGGATGTGAAAAATGACAGCTGTACTGCTCTATAAGGAGGTGTGTAAAATGGCAATGTTGAAAATCTGGAGTGGAAATATTGAAAATTGCAAACCTACGAAAGGCATGTGGAACTGTGCAACGACACTGTAAAACAGTCATTTTTAGGAATTTTTCACCAAATTTTCAACATTGCCATTTTAAGATCTCTGCTCATGAACAGTGACACTGTGATTTTCTTAATGTGTCCCATACACTGAGTTACATACCGACTGCGCCATTGTCTGCGCCTTAAGTAGGAAACATGTTTTGAGCAGGATGTGAAAAATGACAGCTGTACTGCTTATGAGGTGTGGTAAAATGGCAATGTTGAAAATCTGGAGTGAAAATATTAAAAATTTGTGAACTTACGAGCCTGCGCAGGAACTGCACAACGCACGCTCGTAAACAGTCATTTTTAGGAATTTTTTCACCAAATTTTCAACATAGCCATTTTAAGACCTCTGCTCATGAACAGTGTCACTGTGATTTTCTTAATTTGTCCGTACATTGATTTCGCACACCGACTGTGCCATTCTGCGCTACAAGAGCGGAAACACATTTTGGATGAGATGTGAAAAATGACAGCTGTACTACTCATACGAAGGTGTGGTAAAATGGCAATGTTGAAAATCTGGAGTGAAAATATTGAAATTTCATGAACTTACGAGCCTGCGTAGGAACTGTGCAACGCACGCTCGTAAAACAGTCATTTTTTGGAATTTTTGGACCAAATTTTCAATATGGGGTTTTTGGGACCCCTTCTCATGAATGATGTCACTGTCATGGCGGTACTCAGGCCCGAAGGGTGATTTCACAGTCACTGCGCAGTCACTGCACGAAATCACCCTTCAGGCCCGAATAACACCATGACAGTGACATCATTCATGAGAAGGGTCCTAAAACCCCATGTTGAAAATTGGTACAAAATTCCAAAATGCCTGAGATATGCAATAAAGTTGAACCCTCCTATCTAGCCCATTATACAGCTTACCGGCATTTCCTCAGTTCGCAGTCGGCTTTGAAGAGTGCAGGCGTGTTCCCGGTCCACTGAAGATCATCGCGCCAGAGTCCGGAGGTAAGTATGGGGTGAGGGGGGTGTGGGGAGGCTGGGTGCGCAGTGGGTGGGTGCGGGTTGTGGGAGGGGGTGTCGGGAGACGCGCCGCGGGACCATTTTTATTTTACAGGTTTAAAACAAAAAAAAGACGTTGTGGGACCATTTGCCACGCTGGGGTGGGCTCCCAGCATGGCACAAGGATGGAGAGGCCATTCAGCCGACGGGGATTGGGCACCACGTCGGCCAAAACTGATTGCCATGCTGGGGTAGGCTTCCAGGCGTGGCACCAGCTCTGAGGGGGAGCAGCAGCTCAGCGGGGGATTGGGCACCCGTCGGCTACAGGGGTTATGCAGGCGGCGCACACCTCGTGTGGGGGAGCTACGCTTATCGGTGTTCCCTGAAGCGTAGCTCCCCTTTTCAACTGCATGCCACTGCATTTTGGAGCGTGTCATAGACAGCTCCAAAATGCATTGGCTTACAGGGGCCGTGCCTGCCAGCTCACTGACTGAATTGGAGGAGGAGGTGACACACCTCCGAAATCTCCGATGATGGCACTATGTTTCTTGCACATGCGTGCAAGCAACATAAAAATGGCTATCAACCAAGGGCTGCAGAAACACAGGAGCAGTACCACCACCTAACCCAAAAAAGAGTAAGAACAAGCCAGAAACTACTCAAATGCTCAAATCTACATCACCACAAAATGCTCGTTTTTAAATTGAAGCATCCTAACAAAAAACAGCACTTTTGTTTCACTTGCTGTCTGTTTCAAAAATACCATTCATTATTAGGCAGTCTTCCTCAGCTTAGTGTTTCTTATCCATTTTTATTCCCTTTAGTGAAATGAAGGTGAATGTTTAATGCAAACAATCCAATCATGGCATGTTAGCATGGCTGAACCCCCACACATGACTTGGATTGGACAAGAGTCTGTGTCTGCCTACCTGTCTTTCCCACTGCCCGCTTTTATCCTTTCTAGAACTTTGGTCAACATTCCAGTATAGTTTCCATTTTTTTTTGTTTTATTGGCTAGCCTAATATATTCTGCTTGTCTGCCACCCACCCTCCTCCACACAGCTCCGACTGTTGGTCCCACCAGACCTATTATGCTGTAGGATCAATAGAACAGTGTGACCGCACATCACTGTGTTATCTACAGAACTGGTGCATGCACACTCTGTCCTACAAATTGTGTAATACAGTCAGCACAAGATTTCCTATGGACACAGGACCTTTCTTGGACTGTGCACTGCAGTCTGCACTTGGTCAGGGCTGTGGCATCTATGTGACAGGGTGTTGGGGACTCAGGTCAGGAGCAGAAAGGAATATGCAGCCTGATCACATGATTAAGGAGAGGGTGTGGAGTGTTATACCATCAGGCTGAGTAACCAGCATGCCATTGCGCTGGCCTAGCAGCAAGCACTTAGTAGACAGGTGTGACTATTTTAGAAAACAACAAAAATAAAGCCAAAATCTAAGCTAGTCCTCCAAAGTTCAGCTTAGGTGCTAACAAACTTAAACTGTTCAATTTCTGGAAGGTTCTTTTTCCCAGTAAGGCTCTGTGAATCTCTGTTTACAGCCATTATGGTCTTTTTTGTGAGCTTATAAAATGGGTAAGCAAAATATGGCATCCTGAATAGCCAAGAAGATTCTAAAACCATGTAGTTTAGGAACATAAATCTATGGTTTTGGACTTCTTCCAGCAACCAGGTCTCAGCGTACTTATTAACCAGCAAAGCACAGATTTTATTTTTTTAAGTTGTGGCAGCCATGCTAGTGTAGGAGACATCTGCCCTTTCCACTTGCTACTTCTCACCAAAAATAATTTTCCTGCTTTTATACAGAACTCTGTTTTATTTTTACTTTCTCCCACTTCTCTGTACAAAACATGGCAAACTCCATGCTTAAGAAAATTAACAAATATTCATGAGTGCATATGTTACCAACAAAACTGATTTCTGTTCATGGGGCAACCATAACAGTGCCATTTGTGGAACAATTTTAATACTGTTGCGCTGTAGTGAAAAAAGAAAAAATACCAGCTGTTTGTCTCAATGTTTTAAAAAAAAAATGAAAAATTGCTTGCACAGTGCCTTTGTCCTGTACTCTTGCAGGAAAGCTAACCAGCCAGCATGTCTCTCTCCAGCATTGACTATTCTCTCTCACGCTTTACCTGCTTCCTGATTTCAAACTGAACATACAGGTGCACACACAAACTCCATGGCCAAGCCAGCATAAGGGGAAAAATGTGGTGCAGAGTTACAAAAGCACAGCAAAAGTGATTTATTGTAAAATACAAGACCAACTCCTATGCAGCAAGTAGGAAAAGAAGGACAACCTTAACAGCACCCCCTAGTGACAGTCTGTCTTATGGGGTAGATGTCTTGATGTGACAAGTTTATTTCCTGTCAGATGTGTAGATTGTGAAATGCGGATAGTGGAAAAATGTAAAATGTCGCTGTTTTTGCTTGTTTTTTTTTTTTTGTCATCACCTTATGCCCAAACAGTTTGGAATTTGGTCTGAAATTTTCAGGGTAGAAAGGGTTGGCCCACAGATGTGCCTTTCACAGGTTTGGTGAAAAATGTTAATCCATTCCAAAGCTATTAATCTTTGCAGGGCCAAGACTGATATATCAGTTCAAAATTCCTATATGTTCTAATTCTGTCGGCAGCCTAAGGGTTACATTTTAAAATTTCATTTTCTGAGCATGCTTAGTATATTCTTTTGGCCAGATGATTGGAATAAAAAAAATTATTTGGTCAGAACGAAAAATGATCCTTTTTCGTTTGGGGCCAAACCTTTTTTGTAAGGGAAAAATCCTTTCTTGCTTGCTGCCATCTTGTTTTTTGTTTTGTTGTCAAAATCTCAGACCATTTGTCCTTATTCTGTGTATGAGATTTAGGGCATCCTCCATACCAGAAAAATAGTCCATGGAGATTATAAAAATTAAATGGTAACTGTTGTACTAGACAATCCTGTCTATACAGTGTGCATAGAACAGCTGTATGGACTGGAGCAAGGCCTCCAAACAGGATTTCAAGGTCTTTTTTCAGAAAATGGGGAAATTAAAAGCCAGAAATACATATTGCCAATATTTAATGGCTAGATCCCATTTACACCATGTTCTTTCCATTACATCTGAGAAAGTAACAGACTTGCAGGATTAAATCAATAGTATGAAGCAGAGCATGAAACAATATCAGTAGAACAGAGCTCTTTCTTTAAAGATCAAATACACCACTTTTTCCACATGTTTAATAAAAGCTTGAAATCACATGAATTCAAGTCCTGTGTCATGATTAGTGTTTCCAAAATGCCATGCTGTTTGGTTTTGTAGTTTTTTAAATCAGCATTTGTTAATGTGCTCTGCAGTAACTGAAAACAGTGATGATTTTATTTTCCTATCACTGAGTGATGACATCATATTGGTCTAGCCTGCTGCTTCAGCAGTTAAGTCCCTGATTGACTGAAGAGGCTGAAGCACTTCAAAGTCAAAGCAGTCTGTAGAGCTAATTGTTTTCACTCCAAGGTGTTTAATAATCCACCTGGTTTGTGTTTAGATATATTAGCTTAAAATCTATCATTTTGTTCTCATAAAAAGTTGATCATTTTGAGTTTCAGTGCTGAACTGAAGTGGTATGAATGTGAGAAATCACTGTGTCCATATTACAGCTGTCAGTTCTGTCTCATCAAAATTCTGCATTGTTTACTGGCTATATGACACAGGGTAGTTTAATTATATAAAATAAACTAAATTGTGTTAATTCATAGAAGTAGTGTGTCTTTGATATAACCTCCATAAATATGTTCATGTGAGAATAATTTCATTGTATGTCAGATTGACAGAGGTTTCTGCCACACTCTGCTATTTCAGGAACATGTGCTGTATGAACACACAAAATCATTATGATGCTAGTTTAAGAATTTCAGTTCCAATATCAATGGGAAGAAGTACAGGTACTCAGTTTCTGCTGCAAAAAATGAACAGGAACTGAGTTCCTGTGTATTCCTGTTCACTTTCATCACTGGTCTCCAGAGATGAACACATGACTCCAGATGTGGTTGCACCAAATGTTTGAATAGTGGCATGACCTCTTCCTGTTTTGTAATGGTAATACCTCTTCCTATGCACCCCATCATCCCACTGGCTTTTCGCCCTTCATTCTCACATTGTGTGGCTTCCCTTGAGTCATCTGTTATGACCACTCCCAAGTCCCATTCAAGTTTGGACATTGCTAGTACCCCCCCCCACCCTCATGGTGTACTTCTCCTTTGGGTTTTTGTCCCTTCAGTATATGAGTTTTCACTTCTTTGCATCAAATTGGGGCAGCAACATTCTTGACATCTCTGCCAACTTTCCATAGTCTCCTCTCATCCTCCTCACCCCACCCACCGCCCCTGAGTGTGTACACTATTGCAGATCTTAGTCTCATCTTAAAAGAGGCATACCTTTCCTTCCAGTCACTCTGCAATGTCACTTATTTAGACACAAAAGCAATCTGGCCTGGTGGCACTGAGGGTTGAGGTGCTGGATGCCACACCTCACACCATGCTAATGACCCAGATTTGGTAATGAGCCTGGGCAGTCATGGTTCAGCAGGGGAAGGAGAAGATCGAGCACCTGGAGGACTACTTGTTCTCCTGGGTGGGTTCTGGGGATTCCTCACTCAGTGGCAGCACCTGACGGAGGCTGGGGGCATTGTCCAGAGGCAGGAATACATAGATGGGGTCTGGTGTTGGCAGGACATTTACAGGAAGGCCCACACTGATGCCATTGCATGGCCACACTAGGGAGCAGAACAAATAAAATACCCTGCCTCCAGGCAGGCAAAGGAGGATACAGGGGCTGGCCAACCATGCCCAGTGCCAGGTCCTTCTGTGTGTTCCTTTAATTCCTCCTACCTAGCCACTCTACTAAATCATAGAGCCAGGAGGAGTAGGTGGTCCCACCTCAGGGACTCAGAGCCAGGGGGAGTTGAGTGGCAGGGTAGCAGCTGGAGAGGAGGATGACAGAGGAGGAAATGGAAGACTCCAGGTGGGCAGGAATGTGGCAGTGCCAAATGACCCTCTGGAGAGAGTCCAGGGTAAGGCAGTGAGAATAAATATAATTCGAAAAAAGAAAAAAATAAGACACAAAAGCAGACCTGCCAGAGAACTCCCGTTCCACTCAGCTGGTCCCCCCCCCCACCACCACCTCTACTCTCATTGATCTCCATTTTTCCCCACCCTCTGTGTAATGTTGCTAAGCCAATTACTAATCCAGTTTACCACATTGTGAAGTACTCCCAGACTGTCCAATTATTATACTAACCTCGTCTTCCTAAATTGTCTGCATGTAAGAACATGTTAATTTCAAAACAAAAGAGAGTGTCTAATCCAGACCTTTCTAATTCCCTGTTTTTTTACATTTAAGCCAAGTATTCCTCTTGCAAGCCTAGATAATAGACTGTACAGCTTGTTTTCTCAAGCATTGTGGGGCAATCATCTGAATCCAATAAAGAGGAAAGTCATGTAGAAACATAATGAATGGGGACCTTGGCATGGTAAATCCCTGTATTGTTTCCAGAGCATTTTTTATTTCAAGCTACATTGGCATAACATTGTTAAAGAAAGGGACATCTTAGGTATGTCTTGTTGAGGGATGGCTACCCCCCCCCCCCACAGGCTGGCTTGGAGAGAGGCTGCGTAAAGATCCTGAACACTATTCAAGGATACCACATTCCTGACTATATTCAACAAGTGATGGTTAAGATCCACCAATGGCAAATTACCCCAGTACAGGTATCATCTTTAGCCAGAAAGATCATACACAGTATTATTTTGCAGGGCTCCTTTTTTAATCAAATGCAGATTCCAGGCTGCGCTTACTGGAAGGACCGAGAGGTGTTGCAACAACTGTCCAGTGATAGAATCCCCCACTTGTATGTGGGATGTCATGTGGCCATGCCAACGTAGCAAATTAGGTGTCAAAGAATCCTTTAAGCACAAATAGTTGGAGGAAAGGAGTTGCCCTTACCATTTTGAGAGGGTGTTCTCCTGTTGCTGCGGCGTGACTTTTTGCCCTCTGCTGCTGCCCACCCTCCCAGAGCTGAGTCACTTTCCTAGAGGCTGAGAAGAGACCCATCCCAGCTCCCACAGACCTTCTGCCCCTGCAAGTGAGAAGCTCTGAGCGGGCATTCTCAAACTGCTGCAGCATGGCTTTTTGCCCTCTGCTGCCACCTGCCCTCCCGGACCCGAGTCGCTCTCCTAGCGGATGAGAAGAGACTCAGCCCGGCTCCCATGGAGACCTTCTCCCCCTGCAAGTGAGAAGTCCTGAGAGGGTGTTCTTCTGCTGCTGCAGCATGGCTTTTTTCCCTGTGCTGCCACCCATCCTCCCGGACCCGTGACACTCTCCAAGCAGCTGAGAAGAGATCCAGCCTGGCTCCCACGGAGATCTTCTTCCCCTGCAAGGGGGAAGCCCTGAGCAGGCACTGTCCTGCTGTTGTGTTGTGGCTTTTTGCCCTCTTCTGCCGCCAGCCCTCCCGGACCTGAGCTGCTTTCCTAGCGGCCGAGAAGAGACCAAGCCCAGCTCCCATGGAGATCTTCTCCCCCTGCAAGGTACAGTAGCTCTGCTTTACTCACTACTGCTTTTGAAAATCGGGCGCCAGTGGTCTAATACCCTCTGATTGGCTAGCTCAAATGCCGAGGACCGCTGATTGGTTGCCTTGGTATCCTGAACTCTGCTCTAAGCTCCGCCACTCTGCATTTGTTTTATTTTATTTTATGTTGCTTGCATGCATGTGCAAGAAACATAGTGCCATCATCCAAGTTTTGGAGGTGTGGCAGCCCTCTTCCAATTCAGTCAGTGTGTTTGCAGGCGTGGCGCAGTTCTCCAGTGACTGCTGGGCTGTCTATGACAGCAGTCCTAAAATGCAGTGGAGTACAGTTGAAAGGGGAGTTACGCTTCAGTGAGCAGCAATAAGATATTGTCTGCTCATGCACGCCTCCCACACACACACACACACACACACATGCATACTGCGTGCTCACACCCCCACGCACACACTGTATAGCCGACAGGGGTGCCAATCTCCGTCGGCTCCACTGTCCCCCAGAGAGTACAGGATGCCACGCTGGGAGCCCACCCCAGCATGGCAACAGATGCTATCACCAGCAGGGGTGCCCAATCCCCATCGGCTCCACACCCACCAAACAGCCATCCTTGTGCTCGCTGGGTGCCCACCCTAACATGGCAAATGTCCTGCATCGTCAGTCCTTTTCAAAAAAAAACAACCCTGAAACACAAAACGGTCCCTTGCTGTCTCTGCCCCCACCCACGCCCACCCACTGCGCACTCCTGCCTCCCCACACCCCCTCACCCCATACTTACCCGGACTCAGCGCCGATGATCTACGTGGACCGGAACACGCCTGCACTCTTCAAAGCCGACCATGAACTGAGGAAATGCCGGTAAGCTGTATAATGTAATAAATAGGGTTTTTCAACTTTGCTGCATATCTCAGGCATTTTTTGGACCTTCTGCATTTTCAACATAGGGTTTTGGGACTCCTTCTCATGAATTCTCTCACTGTCATGGCGTTAATCGGGCCCAAGGGTGATTTTGCAGTCACTGCAAAGTCACCTTCAGCACTGATTAATGAAACAACACTGCCAGTGTTCATAAGGTGGGCTCTCAAAAGCCTATGTTGAAAATTTGGTGGAAAATTCCCAATGATGACTGTTTCACGAGCTGCATTACAGTTCCTATGCACGCTCGTAAGTTCGCGAATTTTCAATATTTTCACTCCAGATTTTCAACATTGTCATTTTACCACACCTCCTTATGAGCAGTACAGCTGTCATTTTTCACATCTCACCCAAAACGTGTTTCCGCCCATGTAGCGCACAATGGCGCAGTCGGTGTGCAAAATCACTGTATGGGACACAGTAAGAAAATCACAGTAACACTGTTCATGAGCAGAGGTCTTAAAATGATTATGTTGAAAATTTAGTGAAAAAAATCCTTAAAATGACTGTTTTACAAGCCTGCGTTGCGCAGTTCCTACGCACGCTCATAAGTTTGCGAATTTTCAGTATTTTCACTCCACTGACTTCCAAATACCTACACAGCACATACAAGCAAGCAACATTCGGCATTGACAAATGCTTGTTTTGCTAGGATTACAGCCCTTTTTAAAAAATTGTATAAAATGTTTGCAGAATTGCCTGTTGCCTAAATTGTTAATTTAGCTGTTAGCCCCAGGGATAGCGTGACTGGGAGTTAGTCTGTAAAGTTGTTAAGTGGCCTCTTTACTCGCTCTGCATTTCTATTGTCATTTAAGTTACTTCTCTCTCACCTCTCCCCTGTACTGCCCACCGATCTTCCCTGCTCTTTGTCCCCTCTACTCCCCGCCACTTCCCTGACACCATCCATTTTTCAGCCAACCTTTATCTAAGCCCACTTTGCTTTCCTGTTTTAGTGAGAAGCCCTGAGCGGGCGTTCTCCTGCTGCTGTGGCATGGCTTTTTGCCCTCTGCTGCTGCCTGCCCTCCCGGACCTGAGCCGCTCTCCTAGCTACTGAGAAAAGTCCCAGCCCGGCTCCCACGGAGACCTTCTCCCCCTGCAAGGTACAGTAGCTCCGCTTTAGTCGCTACCACTTTTGAAAATCGGGCACCAGAGGTCTGATACCCTTTGGCTATCTTGAATGCTGAGGACCACTGATTGGCTGCCTTGGTATCCTGAACTCTGCTCTAAGCTATGCATTTGTTTTGTTTGTGTGTTTTTTTGCCGGGATTACAGCCCTTTTTAAGAAATTGTATTTCTAATTGTAAAAATGTTTGCAGAATTGCCTAACTGTTGCCTAAATTGTTAATTTAGCTGTTAGCCCCAGGGATAGCGTGACTGGGAGTCAGCCTGTAAAGTTGTTAAGTGGTCTCTTTACTCGCTCAGCATTTCTATTGTCATTTAAGTTACTTTTCTCTTTCTCACCTTTCCCCTGTACCACCCACTGATCTTCCCTGATCTTTGTCCTCTCACCCCTGTCACTTCCTGATGCCATCTGTTTTCAGCCTACATTAATCTAACCCCACTTTGCTGTCTTGTTTTAGTGAGAAGCTCTGAACGGATGTTCTCTCCTGCTGCTGTTGAGTGTGCAACTTTTGCCCTCTGCTGCCACCCGACTGCCCCAGGCCTAAGCCACTCTCCTAGCAGCTGAGCGGAGACACAGTCTGGCTCCCTAGTTCCCACCAGCACTCAGCGCCAGCTCCCACCCACCCACCCCACCTCCCCGCCCTAGCTGGGCATTTCTTTTATAGTTTGAAGTAGTCACATGATTTACTAAGTGTCCATTTCCCCATTGGTTGGTTATACTGACCCACCACTAGAGGAACCTTCTCATCTGCCTACAAGAAACCTCCCTATTTTCAAGTAGGCACACTACCTGTTTGTGTGCTATACATTCCTCTGTCTTGAGTTAAACCTAATTCAAGTATCATAATTTGGAAACCGTACTCCCTATGCTCTATAATTCATCTGCTACCACTCTCTATACCCCCAAGTACAGGGACCATCCATGTTGCATACCAACTACCTCCCCATCAAGGGAGAATTAACATGAACTTACACAATGATCCTGGCTTTGTCTCTGAAAACTTTTTCTTTCAAACTAAAGGGACATGGTCGCCTCTCTTGCTCCTGCCAAGAAATTGCAATGTTGCAGGCTTTTCAGGCCACTCTAATTACACTAACACAACTACCCCTGCTAGAATCTCTCTTCTGCTCATTGAAAAAGAAAGAGATGTGTCAAAAGCAGTCAATCAAAGATGGCAAAATGCTTAAAGGATACCTACTCAGAGTCATTCTCATGCTGCTACTTCTACTGGGCAATGTTCACTCGAACCGAGCCCCTGCCAGTAACGATCACGCCATTGTCCAAGTAAAGCAGAGTACTATTTCTTTGGCTTCTGTAAACATCTGCAACCTTCTTCATAAGTTGAAACCCTGCAAGCATGGGTTACTCAACATCAACCAGATGTACTGTTGGTTGTCAAAACATGGCTGTCCCTGCTGTACCTGACTCAGCTGTAGCACTTCCAGGGTACAACATTTTCAGGCTGAATAGGCTGACTAAATGAGGAGGTGGCTGCATCATCTATCTTAAAGATATGATTTTGGGACATGCCCTCCCTGTGCCTAATCTTGGGTGCCCCACCCAGGTGCTAACCATTAAAATTCTTCTTGGGGCACATAACAAAGCACTGACAGTGTTCTCAATCTATGTACCTCCAAAAGGACATATGCAAGGCCTACACAGGTTCCTGGACTATATCCACAGTAACCAACCTACATCTGAGCCTATACTTTTAGGTGACTTTAATATAAATTGGCTTTCTCCAGGTCATGGCCCTATCAAAGATGCCCTATCAGCTCTTCACCACTCACAACTTAACTCCCCTACCAGATATAACTACAAGATAGGGACATGCACCCTACTTGACAGGATCCTCACCAATTGCCCCACCATATCTCAAATGTGACTGTGCATTCTGACTCTCTAAGTGATCATTCCCCTGTCTCCTGTTCCTGGTCTAATAAATTTACCAACCCCCTTCTCAATCCATCTACAGCAGAGTACTAAAATGTGGACATCTTGAACCTCTAAAACTACACTTATGCAACCTCAACTGGTCTGCACTTGACTCCGCAACTGATGTTAACGTAGCCCTTGAACACTTCATCTTCCACAACAATGCTACATGTGACATCCATACTCCTCAAAAGGAGGAAGATATGTGGCTCAGTTAACACTTGGATTACTGCTGAACTACTTACCAAGATGAAATTCTGGGATTACCTATGGCACTGAGCTAAAGCCATGAGGAGACAAGTTGATGTTCAAGCCTACAAAGCATATAGGAATGAGTGTACCCAGGTTATCTGTCAAGTGAAAAGCAATTATCATAGAGAAATGCTTCCCAACTCTTGGGGTGATAGTAGAAATATTTGGTCAAATATAAAGGATGTTACTGGTAAAGTTCCTAAGGTGGTACCTGCAATGCTCAATGTTGATGGAACCCCTACTATGGACCCTCTTGTTATTGCCAATATCTTCAACAATGCCTTCTCAGATCTGAGTAGTGTCCTCCCTCCAGACTTCTTTGATGAAACCCCTTCTACGTCTATACCACAGAATGATGACATTTCAGGAATCTCACAGGAACAAGATGACGGTCATAACACCAATCTTTCCTTCTACTTTAAAAAGTATCAGTTTCCTTGTTCAAAGACACATGCGCAAAATCTTGGGTAAGTCAAGGCACAGAGGGCACTCTCTGGACCTAAAACATATTGCACTTACCCTTAACAAAGTACTAGTTCCCATCACAAGGATTTTCAACTTCTCATTACGTCTGTCTCAATTCCTCCTCATCTGGAAATCAGCCTTAGTGACCTCTGTACACAAATCTGGTGATCGTACCCTACATTCAAACTACAGACCAATTGAAATCCTCCCCACTCTATCAAAAGTGCTGGAGTGAACAGTTGCAGACCAATTATTAAATTATCTTGAAAAATACTCCATCCAATTCCACAGCAACATGGGTTCAGGAAAGGGCATAGTACCATCACTGCCCTACTGGAATTTACTGGTTTCATTCACCAATCACTCGATCGAGGGAACCTTGTTGGTGCAACCTTCATGGAATTAACAAAGGCTTTTGAAACGGTGAATCACACACTTTTGCTACAACAACTGACCACTACTGGACTTTCAAATGATGTGATGCTCTGGTTCAAAACTACCTTGAGGATCACTATCAATTGGTGAAAATCAACAATATCACCTCGGACCAACAGATCATCCACTCTGTAGTGCCACAAGGATCTATCTTGGGCCCCTCCTTTTCAGTGTCTCTCATCAGCAACGTTTGCTTTGCTGCCACCAATGGATCTTTTGTATGCTGACTACAACTTGATAATAAAATTACCTTTCTCAGATTCTTGATGGAATAGCACAAAGGAAGAGACAACAGACGAGTGGTACAAGTAATAAATGTAATTTATTACTGGAAATAATAATGATACAGGCTTACTACCAACAGTGAACATGCACTAGGAGAGCTCCAGTTTCCTCACCTATGTAGGCTGCAGTCTCTAGTCTCAAAGAAGCTATGTGCAGCAAAATGTCTTATACCCTGATTATTACTATAGAAACAGTGAAAGAAAATGCATAACATGTGTATAATTGGCCAAAAACAAGTGGCCTGAGAAACTGTTCTAACTAGCATGAGAAGTTGCTTAACTAGCAGAGATAGCATGAACAATGAGATGTCTGTGTGTCTAAGGTTACTTGCAGTTATAGTGATGCACAAGGAGTAAAGGTGGCACTGTTGCCTAACATATAAGCATACAATAAAATATAATAGAAAGCATCTCCCAGGACTAAAGTACATTGGTGAAGCATAATATGCATTAGTAGAATACAGTAGAACACAGATTCTGACACTTATGCTTATACGATAAGTGTCTCTGCCCTAAGATTAGTACATTTACCTACATATATGTTTCTGTCTGTGAGGTGGGGGTACAATCAGGGGTGCTGGACCATGGATAACATTCCCCCCATTGTTGCCTCAGAAAGGGGAAACAATTGTAGGAAAGTAGTGGGATGGAGCTAAGTCATTTACAAGCCCAACACATGAGCATTGTAAAGGAATTTGAGTTGTTCTCGGTGTTGTCTTAGAGTATGTCGCAGACAGCAGAGGGTTAGTGTCAGAAAAACAATTAAAAATGCTTGAATAATAACAAAAGCTTTAAAAGTCAGTTCTAACCAAGTATTGGATAAATCAATACTTAAATCACAATCATGAATAAGATCATTAAGAGCATCACCAGCCTTAGAAATATTATTGCTAATATAGGTTAAATGCAAATCCTTCCTAGCTAAAGGAGATTTCAAAGGAAAACTCAAAAGGTCAATGTACGTGTTGAACACAGGCAAATATTGAGACAAGGCAAGCAAGTATTGCAGATCGGTATCAATAAAATCTGGTTCAGGGAGAGGAACAGGAGTAATCACAGTGTGACCAATGACTATTTTCTGCTATGGCGTAAAACAGAAGTTAGGAGTTGAAATAACACAAGATTTTTGACCTTAAGCAAAGGATTTATGATTTGTCACTACATAATACTGCCCATTGGAATTGTAAGTCACTCTTACAGTTGGAACCCTCCATCGCTATAGACGTATGGGACAAGAAAAGTACTGGTTGGTGAGCCGTAAAGTGAAGCGATGTACCTCTTCCAGGTAGCTTCGGAATTTAGCTGTTTCGGTGTCAGGTGCAGAAGATGCAGCTCGTGGAGGTTCGGATTCATCATCCTCATCAACATCAGTCAGGTTAGATGGCAGATTATTACCCAAGGAGAAGGACCAGTCAAGATGTACAGGAGAATATCCACAAACAGGTTTCACAATATCAAAAACGTCACAGCAGCACAAGTAGTAGTATCCCTTTCTGGTGCAACAGTTCATGTGAGCGCCACCCAGGCTTGGAGGACAGAATGGTAGACCAATAAGGAGGGTAAATCAGTTCTTTCATGATAGATGTCATCATCCAGGTGTCTGATGGAATTTTTGGCAGAAAGTTTATCAAATACAGAAGTCTGTGGATCAAAGCGTGGTAGTGACATGGTGAAGGTAATAAACATATTATCATGAATGGAATAAGTCTTAGTAAAGTAGCAAGGTGTTTGATTTGGATATCTTGAGACATATCCAAGGTTTCAAGCTGTGGACATAGAAATGTTAACAGAATGTGCTTAACAAATAGTAATGCAACCAAGTGATTTGCAATGAGGACAATATCATTTACCCATGCTTTTATCATGAATAAGACCTGGAATGTGTCCTGTTTCCAAGTCCCTGAAGAGATTGTTAACAGTGGCAGTTACATAAGAATCATAAGCACAGCATAAAAGTTCACGGGCAATATGTTGCTTGTCTGCCTCCTTGTTATTTTGAAAAATCAGTTCATTCATCTTATTTCTAGTATCATTGAACCCTTTGGCAATTTCCTGCATATTATAAACTGTAAAACATTCTTCCTTACTTAAACCATCTACACCATGTAACAGTGGGAGTAGGATATCATTCTTAACAGCTTACTGAAAATTAAAGTTTGTGCTTTAATAGCGACTATATCTGCTGTATTCCAGATAGACATGCCTGAGTGAAAAAGGCCAGAAATGGTGTCTGCTGTTCGGTAACATCTGCAGTGTCACGCCTAGTGTGTGGTCGAGCTTTAGCATTAGGTGCGGGTCTCAAAGACTCCTACATGATCAGTGGTATGGGAACACTAACTGGATCATTAGTGCAGGTTTGGGAAGCAGCTACAATATCTGTGAGCATCATACTGTAAAATTTAGAAGTATTGGTCGTAGTGACAGAGACCAATCTCAGCCATATTCGATGTGTAAGATTGAAAATAACTGGCATATGCATAAATTGTACATGATTAATCAGGGCTCCTGGAAGGGAAGTGGCGGTCAAAACTAGGAGGACCTTCCTCCTGGGGAGGACAGTCAGTCATTTCTTCTTTGGTGGGTGGGACTACAGAAAGAAAAAGAGCTTCAGTAGCTACATAGTTGTGAAGACAGAAAGCATGTGACTCCTCAGAGGTGAGGCGGTCACACCAAGCAGGATCAATGACAGCAGTAAGGTTGTAATGATCAGTATGTCTGGGGGAAGTCTGTCGAATGGAGAGAGTACCATTTTGTGAGATGTCAGTGTTAGGCCATCTGTGGAATGTAGCTTTGGATAGGCAAGCTACATGGAGTGTGTAGCCATTAAGATCAGTTTCCCATTGTATGGAGAGTGAGGACTTGTCTGGAGCTACTGCCATGGCATTAAGGTAGACTTCTGAGCTTTCCTTAACAGTAATCATTTTGTTGAGTTTGCTAAGAAAATGTTCTATACGTTGTTTATGTGCAGTCGATAGGGGTTTGTTCTGGGATTCAGTCAAGGAAAGTAGTAGTACCACCAGGATAAGGAGATGCAAGATAGTCATCTTGCCAGTGTACCTGAAAGAAAACAGAAAACGACTGTTAAGTGAGGGGTACTATCCCGCCTTAAGTGGGTTAGCAAAAGTAAGTTTAGTCACCTTTGTACAACTTAAGCTAATTAGCATAGAACCACTTGGTGGTCTTCTTTTTGCTGTTGAACTCAGACCTGACAGACAGTAGGGCTGGAGTGTGTTGACAATGGAGTATGGGCCTTCCCATTTGCTGGCAAATGAATGAGTTGGTTGTCTGTATTGGAGAAGCATAACTTGGTCTCCAACTTGCCAGTCGACTTCTTTGACATGCTTATCAAAATGAGCTTTAGCTTGTTGTTGAGCTTTACCCATTTGATTGGCAGTGAAGAGGTGTGTCTTCATGATGTCATCATGAAGCTATTCAACATACTTGTCCACAGATACTCTATCTGCAGTAGGGGTGTGGAGATCAATCAACAGGTGCTCAGGTAATCTCATGGCTCTACCAGTCATAACCTCATAGGGTGTGCACTGGGTAGTGGCTGCAGAAGTGCCCCTGACTGCCATCAGTAGTAGTGGCAAGAGGGAATCTCAATCCTTGGATTGTCATTGATGAATCTGCATAACATCTGTTTGATTCTTCTGTTTGCTGTTTCTACCTGGCCTGAGGATTGAGGATGGTAAGGGATACTGAATTTCTGATTTACTCCAAGTAGTTGGAGTGTCTGCTTCATCAGCTCAGCAGTAAAACTAGTTCCCTGGTCTGAGTCTACCTTTAGGGGTAGGCCCCAACTTGAGAACAATTGCTCCACCAGGATCTTGGCAGTTGTCTTAGCCATGTTACTCTTAGTGGGAAATGCTTCTACCCACTTAGAGAACAAATCTGAGATAACAAGTGCATACTTGTTGTTCTTGCTGGAGTTGGTCAAGGGGCCAATGAACGCACACACTATGCAGTTGTCCATAGTGCTCTCACATCTTTGGCCATACTGGGACACCAGATGACAGTTCTGAGTCTCTGGAGGTGATGTCTGCCTCCTGGCTTCCACCAGTGGGGTATCATGAACCATATGGATGAATTCAGTTTGCAAAAATTGTGGTGCAACCCACAGTTTGTCACCTGTATCCTCTTTTTGATACCAGATGAGCTTCTGATTACTAGACAAGTGTATGTTGTCAGAGTGTCTCTTGTATGGATTACCAACAGGTAGTGGTTGTTCAATTCCCTTGTCCAGGAATTTGAACACATCTTTTAGTTCTGGGTCTGATTTCTCTGCAGCAGAAAGGTCCAGTGGGGGTTCTGGTGCTGGTTTCTGCCTAGTGTTGGCAGCTAAGAAAATAGCTGCTACAGCTACTGGGTAAGTCATTGTCCATGTCTCCCCCGCCCCAGCACCTGCTTTGGCAAGCGAGTCCACTCAATCGTTGAATTCATGGTAAGGGTCAGATTTGCAGTGAGCCTTTACCTTGTGGATGTACAGTTTGTGAATAAACTGCTGTGTCAGGGTGTGTATATTCACAAACAGATCCCTGTAGTTGACAGGTGTGCCATCAGAGGTTGTAAAGTTATTTTTCTCCCAGAATGGTAGAAACTCAGTAAGGGAGGAGCAAACCCAATTAGAGTCTGCAAAGATGATGGCATCCTTGTCACCATGGTGCATGACCTCTAAAGCACAGGCCACAGCTGCCAATTCGGCATACTGTGAGGCGATAGTGCACTTCCTGGAAATGCACATGAAATCACCATCTTGACCTAATATGAGCACCCCAAATCCTGCTACCTGCTCTCCATCCACATAGGAGGTGGAACTGTCTGTAAAGACATGATGTATGGTGGTATCCTCTAAAACATCTGGTGTAGCCGGTAGGAATGATCCCAGCTCAGGTAAGTCAGGAGGTTGGAGTGCACAGCCATGGGGCTTACATGTGTAGAGTAGGCCATGGGCCAGGATGGATGGCATTTTAGCAGGCAGTACTTTGATGTCCCTGTCCTGCAAAAGCAAAGACCAGTGGGTAAATCTGAAGTTGGAGACTGAACCATCTTTTACTCTGTCTGAAAGCAAAAAGTTAGTTAGTGGCAGGTATGCAAGACAATAGGAGCATACCCAATGATGTACATACAGTGTTTGACAGCCCAGTAGGTTGCCAAGAGTGTTCTTGTACAGAGACTGATTTTTCTCTCTACTGGGGATAGCATCTGAGATGCACAGGCAATGGGCCTAAAGTACCCATTGTCTTTTGTGCTAGCACAGCAGACATGGCCACATCAGAAGTGGCAGTTTCCAAATGGAATGTGAGATTTGGGTTAGGGTTTATCAGTGCTGGGGCTGAGGCTAAGGCCTTCTTGAGCTGTGTTATAGCTTCAATGTGAGTGGGGTCCCATGTCCATGGGACGTTCTTTTTCAGAAGTTCATACAATGGAGCAACCTTCAAGGCAAAGTCAAGGATAAAATCCCTGGAGTAGTTTACCATTCCTAAGAAGCGTCTAAGTGTTGCCACGCTAGTAGGAAGTGGTAGATCTTGCAAGCCCTGGATCTTGACAGTTGGGCTTCTGCCTTGGTCTGTTATGCCTAGGCCAAGGAAGATGACCTGTTTTTTACACAATTGTGCTTTAGAGGGTTTGCACTTGAGGCCTGCTCTCTTGAGGAGAGACAGAAGTTCATCTAGGAGGGCCAAATGATTTTCTTTTCGTGGTGGTTGCTAGAAGCAAGTCATCCACATACTGCAGGAAACACTGGGAGTGGAGAACCCCTGCAGGGTATCCATCATGTGGAGATGGAAGAGGGAAGGGTTGTGTGGAAGCCCTGGGAAGAGCAGTCCAGGTGCACAGGCATCCATCAAAGGTGAAAGCAAATTTGTATTGGCTTTCCTGTGCTAATGGGAGTGACCAAAATCCATTAAAGATGTCAAAAGCTGTGAACCTTTTTTGTCAAGTGTCAACAGCTTAAGCACATCAGGTGCTGATGCTACTGTTGGGACTAGCTGGGGTAACTTGATTAAGTTTTCTGTAATCAACTGTAAGTCTCCAAGCTCCATTTGGCTTTTCACAGGCCAAATAGGCAAACTGACAGTGGAGACACATCCTAATCACTCCTTGTTGAAGCAGTGACTGGATGGTCTCCCTCAGTGATGGCAAGGCTTCAACATGAAATGGATACTGCTTTTGCCTCACAGCATTGGGTCCTGTGATCTCAATGGTAGTGTGCATCCTACCACAGTCATGCTTGTTGGTGCAAGTTGTTTTTGCAGCAAAGGTGCAAGCTCAAAAAACAGGTCATGACTTTTGAACAATGCCAAGACATCATACTCCTTGTTGTTATGGAAGATGGCTGCCACCACGTGTAAGTATGGAATGGTGACAGCATGACATTGTCCTTTGATCTGGAGAAGCAGCCTATTGGCTAGGTCCACTACACAGCCGTGTAGTGCTAGAAAGTTAATCTCCAATATGCCTGGGTGATGACATAATACCATGAGGTCAAAGACAAAATCGGTTCTGAGGTGGCCTACCACCACAGGTAGAGGAACAGATCGGTAGGTGTGTAGCTGGGTACTGTCTCCACCCTAGGCACTGGTCTTCCAGCTGGTAGACCAGTGAGATGAGACTGGGTCCTCATCATGGAGGACTGACATGGCTGCTCCGGTATCCAGAAGCATGGTAAGTTGGTGGCCCCTGACCGTGGCCTTTATGCAAGGCCATCCATTTGTGTCAACAAGCAAGTCACTCACAATCTGGACTGGGGCCTGTAATTGTCAGTCTGCTTTTTCAGAATCATAATCATCATCCTGTTCCTGAAATCTGAGGCCTCTAGGATCTTCCAAGGCCTCCTGAATGTCTTGCGCAGGATACAGATGTACCTGTGACATCACAGGTGTGACAGTGGCCTGCACGGATGGTTCCTTCTTGGTCATCACATTGGCCTGGCCAGTAGCTGATGCCATGAAAGGATTCTTCCCTTGGCTATTCATTTGTTCGGTAGCTGAATGCAGGAAAGGATTCCCCTGGCCGCATGACTGTCCAGTGGCCAGAGTACGGGCTGCTATGGTACATGTAGGGTTAGCCATTCTCTCAGCATGGACCACCTCCAGCAGTTTGCAGAGGGTCTCATTCTCGTCTTTTAGGCTTCATTAGAAAATGGGCTTCAGAATGCAAAGAAATCTGATTGGCTGGCAGGGTACATTATTACAGTGAGAGCCCTGTAGTGAAAAGTCCCAGCCATGCCAACCCTGCCAGTCTCATAAGTTGTATCCTTGTGCCCAGCCTGCTTCATCATTGGCTGAAGCACTGGACACACAATTTGAAACTGCCACCATTTTATTTGTACTGCTTAGCGAGACAGCGAGTGAGCCCCCCCACATACACATTTACTCCTTACACCACCCAGTAACTGCCCCAAATAATGTAATTATAGCCAAGAAGCTTTTAGTCACCAATATACCCACAAAGAAAATAATTTAAACTCATTCTTCCATAAAATAAAAAAATATGTTTTTCTCCAAGTAACCTGTACCGCACAATGGTTGCAAGCTTAGCACTACAGAAGGAGCTGACCCCAGAAACTGACCTAACATCCACAGATAAAATGCTTTTTGTTTTTGTGTCTTTATGGCTATGAAAAAAACTCACAGTACCATCCTAGCCGCCATGCACCCGCTCGCTTCCGCTGTTCCAGCTTCCTCTCGAGAACTCCACGTCCTCTGACCATCGTGCCAGTTCTGTACTACACAGAATCTGCATGTCCCACACTGGAGAAGGACCGCTAAAGAATATGAAAAATTATGCTTTCCTACAGAGAGCGAGGCAAGAGCTACAAAAAACGTTCAGTTCACCTCATCTGATGTACAGTCCCAGTTTTCCCAGCAGAGGATCTAGTGCCTCAAGTTACACTGCACTTTTAACTAAAATCATTTTTACACCAGGATTTTAACTAATCCATTTTTTATTGTAAGCAAAGTCTAGCGCTACCTATCAGTAAACTGGGGAGGGAAAGGGGTAGAAAAGCAGTCAAAACAAAATGAAAGGAGAAAATGCAATATAATAAGGAGCTCTCATAAGCAGCAGCAGCAGCACCCTCTAGTAGCAATTCAGTAAAGGGACTATTTTGCACAAGCTGCTATTTCTGGTTATGTTTATTAATATTGTACCCTCTTTCTTCCTTATCAAATCATTATCATGATAAAAAAAAAAGTAAAGCCATTTTTCTAAGTGCAATAATACACTCCAGGGTGGGCAGTATGGGCAATACCGGACCTTCCAGGGGCTATAAGGCCCTCCGCCTGCAGCATCAGGCCTCATTACACCCCTGGGTGGTTCAGTATTGCCCAATACCGCCCACCCAGTTGGATAGTATTGCTTGCATAGCTAGGGCCATTGCAGTTCCAGCCATCAAATTGGGCATTTGGATTTTTCCAATTGCTTCTGTCTCTGTTCCTGTTGTTTTTATAGTTCCGCCCCCCATATGACTGTTTGTCATCAGAAGGGGTGTCAGTTTTCTGGTTGTTGCCCTCCATGGTGTAGTGGGTAGGGGCATCAGAGTTAGGCTGTACTGCGGCCACCTGCGCTGCCAGGACTTGTATTGCAGCAGCCTTGTTGGTTTTACCAGAAGCACGGTTGTGGAGGTAGACTTGGTAGGCATGCTCCATCTTTGTAAGGATGTTCGCAAAGGAATCGGTATTCGGGTAAACATTAAGTTCAACCTTTTCCTGTAAGGCCAATCTGGTTTCGGTCTGCAAGTTCTCCTGCAAGGCCTTTGCCAGTGTAGCATGCGAGCCATGACCATTGGTGGTAGGCCGCGGAGCTTTCTTTCACATTCTGCTTAACCTTGTAGGTCAAGCGAGCTCCTTTATATGACACCCGGGGAGTTAGCGGCAATTAGGGCTGCAGCGATGTCATTGTAGACAAGAGTATCACAGTTGCGTACAGTCTCCGGGAGTTTGGCCCAGAGGGTAGGTTTAATCATCTGTCGCAAGACTAGAACCTGGTACTCAGGTTAGAGAGAAAGCTTCTCACAGAGGGAGCACACCTTCTACAAGTGGCAACTGAGATTGTCAGTTGGGCCCATCTGTCCGATACTTTGTACAAATTGGGGTTAGAAGAATGAGGAACCGCATTCAACTCAATACGTTCCATGGCGCCGTGAAGTGCAGACTGTCACCAAAAAGGAGAGGGACCTAGAGGTTATCATATCGGATGACCTTAAGGTATCAAAGCAGTGTGCAAAAGCTGAAGGGAGGGCCAGTAGCATGCTGAGGTGCATAGGCAGAGGTATTACTAGTAGGAGGCGGGAAGTGATGATACCATTGTATAAAACACTGGTAAGGCCTCACCTGGAGTACTGCATGCAGTACTGGAGACCACACATGCATAAGGACATGAACAAGGTGGAGGCTGTCCAGAGAAGGGCAACAAAGATGGTGCATAGTTTACACCACAAAACATATGAGGAGAGACTAAAGAGACCTGAATACGTACTCACTGGAGGAGAGAAGGGCAACATGACAGAAACTTTTAAGTACCTCAAGGGCATAAACAAGGTGCAGGTAGGAGATCTTTTCCAGTGTAGAAAAGATACCAGAAAGAGGGGGCATGATATGAAACTGGAGGGGGGAGATTAAGAGGTAATGTGAGGAAGTTTTTCTACACAGAGAGGGTGGCGAATGTTTGGAATAGTCTGTCACAGGAGGTGGTAGGGGCAAGCACAGTGGAGGGGTTTAAACATGCCTGGGACAAGCACAGGGGAACCTTGGGCAGGAAGGGAGTGATGAAAAGCCACTGGCCACTTAGGGTGAGTGGATGCATACATGTATAGGGCCTATGGGCAGACTGGATGGGCCTAGCGGTCCTTATCTGCCAACTAGTTCTATGTTTCTATGTTTCTGTATGTTTCTATGTTTCTGCTGCTGCATCAGCGACTGCCTTGTATGCATGATCCTGACTGACAGTGTCTGCAAACATTCTGTCAATTTGATCCCGGATGGCACTCCATTGGTCCTCCGGTACAGTGATATTACTAATAGCCTCTTGAATTAGGCCGTACACCTCCTCTGTGTCCTCCCTGGTGAGGAAAGCCAGCGGGGGCACACCATGGAATACAGGCCATCCACCTGTGTCATGGGGCCGCCATCTTGGCACTGTACATGACTTCCGCTATGTTTGTGTAGACGTGGCAACACAGAGTGTGTGCCGATATGGGCGCCATCTTGTGGATGACTGGCGGGAGTTACACCACCAGGGGGGTTGGACTTGTGTGTGACATGGCATGCCTCATCATCAAAGTCAGAGTCATCATCGCTGGATGACGCAGTCTCAATGGGCGTATACTGAAACCCATTCATGGCCTTTGCATGGCCAACAAGAACCTCCCATTGATGGCGCAACTTCGCCATCTTGTCTCTACACTTCTTGTGACAAACTGTTGCAGTGCCCTGTTCAATACCTCTCTCAACCTCATGCTGCAACACTCTGTACGCGGTGCCCAAGTTGACATTTTCCCAAGTTCTTTCTCTAGCTCTCGATTCATTCTCTGATACTCCTCTCTCAACTCAGCATTCTCCTCTCTCAAACCCTCATTCATATCACTCAAAATATCATTCAAATATGCTAACTGTTTCTTATCACATTTCAACCTTTCACAATCATCTCTCAACATACAAATGTCTCGCTCAGAGTCTTGAGCAGTAAGTTCAACAGTCTGTTATTGGCATCACGGAGTGACTGTGTCTCCTCTGCTAGTTTCTGTTCCTTTTCTGTAACTCCAATGCCTGCAAGTCCATCTCTTTTAAGAGATGCATTTTGCAGTTCAAGGAGGCACACCTCACTGTCAGACTCAACAGCAATATAGAGCCACAACCAAAAGACCTTTAAGGTTGTACTTTTTGGTTGTTTGTTTGGACTCTACGTATTGGTCAGATATTAGCAGCAATGGTTTTTCCTGCAGATTTTATATCCAGTGGGAAATCTGTCCATCTGTCATGGGATGTGAGGTAGTTTGAGACATCCAGTCTCAGTTCTGTGCACAAGTCAGACATAACAAATAAGGGGATACAAACAAACAAAGAAGCAGTTTGGAAAACTGAATAAAATCCTTGGCGCCATCACCCAACCACTTACCGGTCCCCGGTGGGCGAACGGTGGTGCCAAGGTGGTATGCTGTCATTCGCAAAGGGAGTATAAAGAGGTCTGGTGTGGGTCTGCCATGCCCGAGACCAAAATCGCTACCACTGTAAGCACGAGTAGGTCCAAGCAGGCAAAGGTTGTACTACACTACTCGACATTCAAAATAAACGAAAAGGAATCTTCTTTTGTACCTTCCAGCCTGCACACAGTCACCAAAATGTAACTTGGTAATAAAATTACCTTTCTCAGATTCTTGCTGGAACAACACAAAGGAAGAGACAACAGACAAGTGGTGCACAAGTAATAAATGTAATTTATTACTGGTAAATAATAATGATACAGGCTTACTACCAACAGTGAACATGCACTGGGAGAGCTCCAGTTTTCTTACCTACTATATGTAGGCTGCAGTCTCTAGTCTGAGAGAAGCTACATGCTGCAAAAGGTCTTATACCCTGATAATTACTATAGAAATGGCTAAAGAAGATACATAAAATGTGTGTAATTGGCCAAAAACAGGTGGCCTGAGAACTATCCTAACTAGTATGAGAAGTTGCTTAGCTAGCATAGATAGCATGAACAATGAGATGTCTGTGTGTGCAAGGTTACTTGCAGTTATAGTGATGCACAAGCAGTAAAGGTGGCCCTGTTGCCTAACTTATGATTATACAGTAAAATATAATGAAAGCATCTCCCAGGACTAAAGTACATTGGTGAAACATAATGAAGCATAATATGCATTAATAGAATACAGTAGAACACAAATTCTGACATTATGCTTATACGATAAGTGTCTCTGCCCTAAGATTAGTACATATACCTGCATATATGTTGCTGTCTGCGAGGTGGGGGTGCAATCATTGGTGCTGGACCATGGATAAATATAATGATGCCATCATCTTTACAAGCCAACCTAACTCCATGCTTCTTGAGCATAGGATCATAACATATTACGAGTTAAGGGGACATTTAAGTCCATAAGAAACTTGCCACCTGTACTGGTGGAACACTTAACTTAGGAAAGAAATCTTGTTTTGACCCATATAGTGGTCAAGATTGTTTTTAAAACTCAGCCATACTTTCACTCTGAACAACATTAGTAGGCAATGAGTTCCATGCAGAAGTCATTCTCTGAGTGAACCAATTGTTACGCCTATTAGTTTTACTAGTATGCCCTTTTAGTTTTAAGTTATGGGATCTCATGTTTGAGATACTGTAATATCTAACCAGTCCCAATGTTTCAAGGAGATATTCATCTTTGACTGCTTTATAGGTAAAACATAGATGCTCTTATATGTCTGTATTGTAAAGAATACAGTCCCAGGTTTTGAGTCTATGGTCATAACTCAGTTCTTTAACATTGTTGATCTGTTTAGTAATTCTTCTTTGCACTCCCTCAACTAATTTTTTATCTCTAACTCTAATAGGTGCACATAGTGGAGCACAATATTCAAGATGGGGATGTACTAATGCTGAGTAAAGCAGTATTATAACTTTGGGGTCTCTACTCTTAATATTTTTCAGGACACAACTTATGATACTGTAACATTTTTTAACAGTTGTTCTGTTAAGTAACTTAAAAGTTAATTTATTATCAATTATAACTCCCAGATCAGAATCTACCTCTTGCAATTGTATGTTATTTACCCTGTAAATATTATTTGGTATTACTATGCCCCAAATGCATTACTTTGCATTTGTTAATGTTAAAACTCATTTTGTTGTTATGTGCCCATGAGACTAACTGGTTTAGATTATTCTGCATGTCCAGAGCAGATAGTGAGTTATTTACTATGCAACATAATTTGCAATCATCTGCATACTTTACTGCCCAGGTTCCACCAGTAGTTTGCATAGATGAAATAAAAAGTTTAAATAATGTGGGCCCCAGTACCGAGCCCTGAGGCACACCACTTGTAACTGATCCCCATTTTGAATAGTGCCCACTAATGGCTACTCGTTGTTTCCTGTTAGAAAGCCAGGAGTTTATCCAATTTATTATATTATTTTGCAAATTAATACTAATAAGTTGTTCAAACAAGATCCTATGTGGAACTGTATCAAATGCCTTTGAGTAATCGAGATAAATAACATCGACTGGTAAACCATCATCAAAGAGCTGTACTTACTGATTCAAAGAAATTAATTAAGTTAGTTAAACAAGATCTGCCAGGCTGGAAACCATGCTGATTGAGATCAGTTAGATTATTTTGGATAATACGTTTATCAATCCTCATTTGGATTAATCTTTATAACATCTTACAAATGACCGATGTCAGCCTTATGGGCCTGTAGTTGTTAACATCTTTTTTATTTCTCGATTTAAAAATAGGGGTTATAGTGGCTTCATTCCAGATTGGGATAGTTTTTCTTTCTTTCAGAGAGGTGTTAAATAATAAAGTTAGGGGTCCTATTAGTTCCTGACGTAACTCTTTAATAAGTTTGGAGTGTAACTCATCCGGACCAGGAGACCCAGTACATTTTAAATGATTGAAGGCTTCTGTCAAATCACTCTCAGTAAAGGAAATCCATTCTATGTTATTATAATCTGAGAGACTGGGTATTAAGTCCTTGGGATTAAATATACATAAAACAAATTTATTTAAGTGATTTGCCATTTCAGTTTCATCACTAACAGTTTCAGCTTCAATAACAAGTGGACAAAGGTTAGATTTATTGCCACGTAAGGAATCTATATAATTGAAAAAGCTCTTTGTATTATCTTTTATATTTGTGGCCAAATGAAACTCTATGTTCAGTTTAGATTTCTTTATTATATTTTTAACTTTGTTTGTACTCTTTTTATAGTGTTTCCAATTTAAATCAGTTGGGTGAATTTTATATCTCCTGAAACATTTCTTCTTATTATTAATGGCTTTTTTAACATTCCTATTCCACCAAACTGGAACTCTTTTACTATTTATGTACTTAATTCTATTCGGAACCCAGGAATTAATACAGTATTAAAGTTTATCTGATATTAACTTCCATTGTGAAATAAGACTCTTGTAATTTAGTTCTATCTCCCATTCTCAGTTGGCAAGGTAATCCTTGATACTTGAATAATTAGCTTTATTAAAGTCTTTCACTATTGTGGAGCCTCTTGAGTATTGTTTAGAGGTTATAATACTAAATTTAATCATATTATGATCACTAGTACCTAGGGGTTCAAGAACACAAGGGGTAGAGATATCTTCTTTACAGTTTGCTAAAAGTAGATCTAATACATTATATCCTCTGGTTTTGCTCAAGACTAGTTGCTCTAACTTGGAATTAATCGTGTAGTTGAGAAATTTATTTTCTGAAACCCCAATAGCATTTAATGTGGACCAATTAATATTAAGGAAATTAAAATTGCCCATCAAAATATAATTAGAGTGTATTTCCATATTCTCCAGAGTAGACAAAAATCGATCATTATCACTATGATCTATATTCAGCGCATGATGGACTAGGCCAATTGTTATCTGTTTTCCTGGGAAAATGATTTGCGCCCATAGTATTTCAGTTTCATGGCAATGGGCCAAGGTTGGGTCTAACCTGTGGGATTTATATTTTTCTGATATGTATAAAGCTATCCCACCTCCTTTCTTATTTTGTCTGTTTTTCGAGTACCTGATATAGCCAGGGATATCCATGCCCCAATCACTATCCTTAAATCATGTTTCAGTAATGCCACAAATGGTTATATCTTGCTTTTTAAGGTATACTGTAGTTCACCAATTTTATTTGATAAACTTCTAGTATTGATCAGTAATATATTAATGTCCTCAAGAACTTTAACTGATTCTGTTACACTTAGTGGATTGTTTGATACCTTGTTAAGAGATGTAGCAACAGACTGCCTCTCCCCATTTTACTCAGTTTAAAATAGTATTTACTTACATATTAAATTGTTTCCAAGAGGTTATCTTTCCTGCTTAGATGTAACCCATCACCACTAAACAATTCAGGATGGTCCATAAATTCTTCCCAATGTGTGATGCATTTTAACCCTTGTTTATAGGTAGCCAAGGATTAATATCTTTAATCTTTTTATTAACATAATATGAGGCTTTTGGTATTGGAAGAATTTCAGTGAGAGCAATAGTACAACCCATATCTGATCATTTGTTATAAAGAGCTACCAAATTCTGTTTTATTTCTAGGGCAGCATTTTGAAAAACATTATTAGCACCAAGGTGCACTAATACCACAGGAGATGTCTCACTTTTACCAATTATGTCATTAACAATAAGTGTAACATCTTTCATTTTTGCTCCAGTAAAACTAGAAAGGGTTCGATTTACTTTATCGGGGTTGCAGATTGTCCTGTCCAGATGTTTTACTATAGAATCTCCAAAGTACATATACTGGTGAAGGTGCTTGGGAGTTTGTTCTTGGGAGTTCAGTGTGTGTGTTAAGGGGGCAATGAGTCAATCATGGGAGTATCAATTATGTTTAAATTAGTCTCTCCTGGGCCATGATCTATTATTAGTAAATTTTGGTTAGTATTTGTATCATTAGTTCAATTACATGAGTCAGGTAATATTCCAGTATTACTATGTGATTTATTAATAAGATTTGCAGATTGGCAGTCCCTGGAAGTTTCAGGATTTAGGTTAAAATCATTGACTTGTAAAAGTGGATCAAAGTGATTAAATCGTGGAATATTAAACATAGTTGCCTCTCTACTCTTTTTGATACTTTTGAGTTCTGAACCATGTACCATTCCTTGTCCATACCATCTGATGTGCCTAATTCTCTGGTCCTTTTTCTATTTAACTCTGCAATTGGGGTATTAGTGGTAGAAGGTATGCAAATTGATGGTGCCAGTTACATTGGATTATTGGACTAATTTGTGATTAATTGATCATTAGTGTTTGACTGTCTTGGGGAAGGAGCAGGTTTTTTTTAAATTCAATCTGCAATCTAGATGCCATAGCTTTTTGGCTATTTTCCAACTCAATCAGTCTTGAACCAAATAACTTTATTTCATTTGTAAGAAATTCAATTTGAACACAATTGCTGCATCTTTCTGGTTTATTATTGATGTCTGATGTGATTTTATACATGTCACAAGAAGTACATTTATGAGTGAATCTCATTTTAGCAATTGTAATGCTTCAGCCACTGTAATTTACAATAAGTATGTACAACAGTTTATCCTAATATTATTCACAAACTAATGCCAGGGAGCAGAGAGATTACTGCAGATCAAATAATAATGATTATACTAGTAGGTATTTGCAACACTGCCTAGGTCTAGTACTTTAGCAGTATGTTTACCTTAGCGATGTTCAGAAACTGTTTAATAGTGCTACTTCCATGTGAAAACATGCACTAAGGCATGCATGTCTTTATGTAGGTTCTTTGTGCTGCAGTAGACGCTGCCGCCTTCCCAGACTTGGGCTTATTCTACTCGGCCATGGACAAGTCTAATAGCTCCCCACATGACCTAGAAGTGCAGTCCGGGATCATAGAATAGAATTTGATGGCAGATAAGGACCGCTAGGCCCACTCAGTCTGCCCATTTCCCTACCTGATGGATAAGCTGCAGATCCTAGTTAACCAGCAGCCTACTTCTTCCTACCCCCTAGAATTGCCTTATGACTGTCCCATGCATGCTTGAATTCCACCACTGTTTTTGACTCCACAACCTCCTCTGGAAGGCTGTTCCATACATCCACAACCCTCTCTGTGAAAAAATACTTCCTTAAATTACCTCTGAGTGTCCTTCTATCTTCAAATGGTGCCCCTTGTTCTTGACACCTCTTTTTGAAAGATGCTAACTTCTTGGACTTTGTTGAGTCCCTGAGCCAAATGTCACAAACAGAAGGAAATTATGTTTAAAATGTTATAGTCCACTCATGCGTGGTCTATACTAAGTACATATATAAAACAAATTAAAATATTGATTTCTACATGAGTTGTAGTCCACTGGGCAAACTAGGGACTACAACCCCATCTCCTGTAAGGTTACAGGGCTCACAGTTTCCATTCACTTTTATAGTACACAAAATAGTATATTAGAGCTCAGCTAGTCAAAATCACCCCAGAGACAGTTAAGGTTCTGCCTCCAGGAATCATTGATTAATGCATCACCTGCAACTCAGCTTTGAAGAATGGTTAAGTGCCCAGGAACTGGTCCTGAACTACAAAAATGAAGATAATGATGTTTAGTACCTCACACAGCAAGTATAAGACTCATGCCCTCACTATAAGAAACTGCATTAGAGCTCCACTTGAACTGGCTCAGCAGTTCAAATATCTGGGGGTCACTTTAGATAGCCTCCTCTCCTGTGCTCTACACATTGAAAATATCTCTAGGGTCATTAATATAAGGATTAGGCTCCTATACCGGCATAAGCGAAGTTTGACACCTGAAGCACTCATACTGGCTACCTATAGCCCCATTCTATCAATTATTGATTATGGCCTTGTTATTTACGGTCCAGCCACCACTACCTCTCTTAAAAGAATAACTGCTTTACTCAATAAGGCATGTAGACTACTAATCGGTTCTGTTCGCCTTACCCACACTTGTGAACTATATCCGCAGATGGGCTGGCTCCAGCTTAGTGGCAGGATCAAATATCAGAAATATCTGCTAGCCAAAAGAGTGCTTCTTGGCCTTCTACTCCCTGGGACTGCTAATCTTCTAACCCCTTATTGCAGCACCAAGCATACCCGTGCATCGGATAACCAACTCCTCCTAGTCCCCAAATGCCAAACAATGCAAGGACAACGATCTTTCTCTTAGAGAGCTCCACTATGGCTCAATGTGTTGGATCTTGAAATATCAGCTACACCCATGCTTGGCCATTTCAAGCTCCTGCTCAAACAGCAGCTTGTATCCAATAGCTCCTGTGCCTGTTTCATCTAATGGCATACCTATGCTGCTACCACATTGAATCATGTGGTCTGCCCTCCTCATTCAGGGGTACTCCATACCTCAAATCCTACTCCCTACCCCTCCCCCTTTTCACTGCCCTTTACCTTCGACATACCCAACCTACCCTCCTTGTTGCAGGCTGCCTCACTCATTCCCCTGTATTCCTTCCTTATACCCTATATCTGTAGACCTCCCTTAGCCTCCAGAGTGAGTACCTGCCCCCCATAGTTAAGTATGATAAGGCCTTTGGCTGCTCCTCTCACCTTCTTGCTGTCTCTATCTCCCCCTTATCCCAATTTGACTTTCTGTTCCTCCTTCCTCTACCCTTAACTTAAGTGATACTTGATAAGTTACTGTTTAACTTGATATTTTTGCACAATTTTTTTTCTTATGCTTATGTATAATAGATTACCATTGTTAGTCTACCTTTGTTTGTATGTAACCTTCCCCACCGATGTGGAACCTTTGTAAAAGAGCTGCTTTGCACTCAAAGGTATTTAATCCTAGACTGAAGTAAATAAATAAATAAAAATAAATTCTGCTCACAGATTCTTGAGACTCAGGACCACTTTTTTTCATTGCCCTTAGCCATAGTGTGGCCTGAGCCCCTCTTTCATACAATAACCAATGAAGGGGTTGTATTAGGCACTCATTTTGCACAGTGGTCGAAGTATGACATACGTTCTTTATGACTGATTTTTGCACAACGTAATATTTTTTGTGGCAAGACCAGCATGCATTTACTCTTCAGAAAAAAATCATTGCTTATTCTGAAATGTTAACACATTTGCTCAAAGGAGTCTGTCATTTGTAGTTTTCCCAGTTCCCACATAAGCAATTTTGAGACCTATGGGCACAGTGCACATCGATAACCTGGGATACCGGGTAGTAGTACGGGGTCTGTTTGTCTTTAATTTTTTCTATTTTCTATTCACTTGTATAAAATCTGTTACTTTTTTTGATTTGAAGATTCTGTAAGTTTTCCTTTGTATACTTGTTAATGCTTGTATTATTTTAGCAATTCACTGTATATATTTGCACTGTATTGTATATTGTTTATGTTTTAATAAAATTCCCCTACTCTTTCTTGATAAGTGCCACCTGGACAGTGATCAGAGATGGGCAGAAAGGACTCCATTTAACATCTCATCCAAAGAACAGCTCAACAATGTAGCAACCCCGCATATGTACCAAGACTTCCCTCGTACCTAAAGTTGTATTTTACCTTTTGTTTCTCTGTGTATTTGTCAAAAGAATAAGTGCAGTACTTTTTGAACCTGATTGACAGCACCAGTAACATCTAAGTAGTATCTCTGGGGCTGGATAAGTTGCCTGAGTAGGTTCCCTGCTGAGCCTCAATGCAGTAAGATCTACTATGTGACCGGAGGGGAACTGAGGCCTAGGTAACATCTAGAGGTTGGAGTAGTCAGTATTGAGCAGTGAACAGTGTCCTGCCTAGTTACAGTGCCTTACTGGGGCTATAAGAATGAACTAGTGCTGGAGCTGGTAAGTGAGGGTTTGTAATGAGACCTGCAGGGAACACTGGTGGTGGAGGTCCAAATGGCTTAGTAGGAGTTTTGGAAGCAGTCACCAACAGACTGGGACTGCTACTTCTAGCTACATTAGGCTATTGAAGAGTACTAAAGTAGGCTGACTGGGACCTTTAAGGTTCTCTTCCCTAACCTAGGCAAAGTCGGAACCTACACCAGGTGGTCATTCTCCCACAGGAGATAATTAAGTGCCACCCTATCACAAGTCTGTCTTCAAAGATGTCACTTCTTGTTTTGCTAGTGTTAATGTTTGCTTTCCTGTTAATTAACAAACTGTGCCATCCTTGGAACCTTTTTACCCATATCTTTGCCTGCTTGTGTTCTTTACAACCACCCCACCACAATAACATTACTCCATCTAGGGCCAAGAGTAGGTTCATTACATGTCCTCCTCAGACATTGTTCTATTTTTTTCTCATAAAGATAGCTCCTGCAACTAACCATTGCCTTCCTGCTTCTTCTTTTACATTTTGTGACTATCTTTTTTTTAATAAATTTCAAATGGTTTGGGGGATATGGTAACTCCATGTAAGGAATACAGCATGGCATTCCTATCATGTCTTTTTTACAGCCCAGTCACATACAGAGGCAATCCAGTTAGGGTGATGCAGGGATTTCTTAGTGATAAACGGACTTCCTCATGTTTCACCCCATCATTGTTTCTGTCAGTTATGTGTATGTGTGCACATTCTTCCCAAATATCCATCATTTTAAAACTTCAGAAACCCGCTGTCCCACACTCTACACTGAGGTTCTAATTATTAATTAAAAGTGAGCCCTTTATAGATACAGAAGCATGGAAAAGTCAATCAATCAATCAAAATCTTTATCTATCCAGGCGGGCATCGTTGAGCGAGCTCATTTACAAGATGGATCAGTTAAATCCAGGACAAGTAATACAGTACATACAGAGGTATTTACAGTAAGGATAAGTAATACAAATATATAAAATTACTGCACTTAAGTACTCAGTGTTACAACAGTTCATAACAGCACAAGGTGCTCCAGCTCATGGGAGGAGCTGGCGCATCCACATGTTTCAGAGGGGAGTGTAATCACACAGTTTTCCTAATATCAATGCTATGAGCAGAAAGATAAGGATACTAGCAGTCAGGCACATAGGTGATTACAGCATTTTGGTATATGTCAGCAAGGAAAACAGATTTTAGTTTGGTTTTGGGGGAACACAGATACAAGCTGAAGGAACCAATCGGTGACCAGAGCCAAAGAGAGCTCGCTTTCTGATAGGGTAGCGGCATTGCCGTGCCTTGCTAGTTGAGGGTCCAAGCTTGGGGTCACAGGCAGAGGCTGAGGCAGCACCGACTGCCCGGTGCCCAAGATTCCCATACATATGGAACAGGAAGCCCATAGAGAGCCTGTCATTGGCAGGGGAAAAAAGAAGTGGAGGTCAGGGGTGAGTGCCTACCACGGACGAGAGACGTCTGTACCAGCTGAGGAGCACAACAGCAAGACAACCCAGATGTGGCCTAGAGCCTGGCATGAACACAATGATTTTGGAAGGGGTGTAATCACACAAATCCCCCCCATATAACACTCTAACAGTACAGTAAGGGTCTTAACAGGCACTGGAAGAAGTGATGGCAGCTTTTTTAAGCAGATTTCAGCAGTGAGACCAGATTGTATTTGGTTTTTGAGGAAACACAGAAGCAGACCACAGGGACCAGTTGAAGCCAGAGCCAAAAAGCTCAATTCTGACTGGATAGTGGCTTTACCATGCTTTACTCGAGGAGAGTCCGGCTTTGGGTCTGCAGCAGCTGTGGAAGTGCCGACCTTTCCAGTAACAGTGAATTCCACGTTTATGAAGCAGGGGAGCCTCAGTGGGCTTGACTTTAGTCGGGGAGCAAGTTGTGGGACAAGGAATGGAATAAAGAGAATAGAGTGCAGATTCTGGGAGTGCGTGATGCAGTGGACAAAATTTATGTGCAGAGACAGGAAGGTGTCTGGGGTCTAACGGTCACAATAGCCACAAGAGGCTATGGGCCATTCCAGTTTCTATAAGCATCAGCATTTAGATCATAAGTGGTTCACAAAACTAGAATCGCCGGTGATTACAAGTGCTTTTAAATATAGCACAGCTCAAGGGAAGTAGCCTAAGCTTCAGTTAAAGATCAAGGGCTGGGGAAGCAATTGCCTGGCTCACACACATATCGAGCATATAAGGACTTGAAGGTATTCAAACTGCAGAGGCGGCTCAGCTTCAGTAATTTTTGCACTTTGTTCCACAAGGATGGTAACAAGAAGCTAATGGCCACTCTGCCAAAGCTAGAAGAAGCCTTAGGGATACATAATGAGATGTAGGATGCGCTTCTTAGCGAGTACATTCCTGGCTCACTTAATGGGAGAAAGTCTATTACATATTGTGGAAGTCTTTTCATGAAGACTCTAGAAGACCAAAGAACTGCATTTCTGTTCCACCTAAACATAAAAGAGGACCATCCTATGGCTTTGTACAAGGCACAGTGGTGGGTAGAGATGAGGACACCGGTAATAAACCTGATAGCCCTGTGATAAAGCGTATCCAACTTTGTGGAGAGAGGCTTTAGGGCAATTACTATAAAGGAAATCTGCATAATCTATCAGCAAGGAGGAGTATTTGGACGAGATGCACTTTAGCATCTCTAGTGAGGAACTGGTTGATTCTAGAGAATAGCCCCAGCCTCTGCCTTAGTTTCTTTACCAGGTCTTCAACATGTTCAGTGAATGAGAGATTGAGATCTAGCCACACTCCTAAGTATTTAAACTTTGCAACAAACTCCAATTTCTCCCCAAGACTTGTAGTGATCTGGAGTAGTTTTCCAGAACCATCCAGATTCATCATACGGCTATGGGGCGAGAACAACATAGCCTTTGTCTTTTTAGCATTTAGAAGTTTTTTTGTGTAGAAGCTGATTCTGGAGCTGGTTAAAATCCTCCTGGAGGTCCACACAGGCGGCTTCAAGTGTCGGTCGACTTATGTATACAACCGTGTCGTCAGCGAACAGGTGTATGTTGGCTTTGTTGATACCCTCATCAATATTATTGACATAGATATAGAAAGTGAGCCCCTTATAGATACAGAAGCATGGGAAAAACAAATACAATAAGGTTTGTTAGCTAGATATGATACTTTTATTAGGCTAAAATATAGGCAGAGGCAATGTAGTCTAGTGATTAGTGCAATGGGTTGGAAAGCAAGAGACAGCAATTCAATTCAATTCAATTCATTTTATTTATAAAGCGTTCAAAATCAAGGCGCTGTACATAATAATAAAACAAAGATCAGCAATAAACAAGTTAACTATAAAGAAAAAGCCAAGTTAAAAAGATAAGTTTTTAAAGCAATTTTAAAACTATCGACGGTCGGGCATTCTCTCAACCAATGAGGTAGAGAATTCCACAGGGTAGGAGCTGAACAAGCAAAAGCACGAGATCCTGATAATTTCAAACGAACCCTGGGAATCTCTAGCAATCCCTCATTGGTGGAGCGGAGGGGGCGGAGGGGGCAATAGGGAATCAGAAGATCTTTCAGGTAACCGGGTCCCTGATCGTGTAGGGCTTTAAAGGTTAGTAAACCAACCTTAAAGATGATACGCCACCGCACAGGCAGCCAGTGCAGTTCGCGAAGCACAGGCGTTATATTACTGGTTCTCGAGGTCCCAGTCAAAAGCCTGGCTGCAGCGTTCTGCACTAGCTGCAGGCGGCGGATATCAATCCCTGGAAGCCCTAGGTATAGGGAATTACAGTAGTCCAAACGGGTTGTAACAAAGGCGTGAACCAGAGTCGGAAGATCCTCCTGGGGAATCAGGTTTTTCACCCGGGCGATATTCCTCAGATGATAAAAAGAGGTTTTGACAACAGCTGACACCTGAGATTTCAGGGTCAGACCGTCGTCAAAAATAACGCCCAGATTTCGCACCTGTCGAGAGCTAGAGAGCGGCACCCCACCAAGTGATAAGCCTGATGGATGTGCCGCACCCGAACCCCTCCCAGGAAGATCTGGCCACAACCAATAACCTCGGTCTTATCCGGTTAAGCTTCAACCAACTCGAACTCATCCAAATTCTGATTTCATCCAGACAGTTGTTAAGTACAGAGAGTGCATCACTCTGATCGGGGAGAAAGGATAAATACAGCTGAGTATCATCCGCATAGCAGTGAAAACTCAAGCTGTATTTTCTGATGATTTCTCCTAATGGCAGCATATACACTGCAAACAACATGGGAGCCAAAATGGAACCCTCGTGGTACCCACATGGTAGGGAGAAGGTGTCAGAGGAATAAATTCCAGTGACAACTCTCTGAGACCTACCAGTGAGGTAAGAATGAAACCATTCGTGGACTGTACCAGACAGTCCACAAAAACCCCCAGCGGCTTCCATAGGCACCTCATGGTCTACAGTGTCGAATGCAGCAGAAAGATCAAGAAGGACCAGAATGGTATAAGCCTTCGATCTCTGGCCATTAGGAGGTCACTCAAACCCGAACAAGGGCAGTCTCAGTACTATGCCTTTTCTGAAGCCAGATTGAGAGTATCATAGACATTATGGGAGGTGAGATATTCATCCAATTGCAGTCGACTGCCTTTTCAATAACCTTACCAGCGAATGGCAGGTTAGAGATAGGCCAGTAGTTAGCTAGACAGTCTGGATCCAAGAAGGATTTTTTTAAGGAGTGGATGAACAACTGCCTCCTTAAGGGGATTAGGAAAAAAAACCCTCTCCAAGGACTTCCAGACAATGTCAGCGAGGATTGGGTAGATGACTTCAACACATCCTACTAACAGAGGTGTGGGACCCGGATCTAGACTACAACTAGTTGGACGCATTGATTGGATGATCTTCGCAATGTCTGTGAATTCCGGATAGTGAAACTCCAACCAAACAGGCCGGGGGTTAAGTACAACCGGTTGCCCACCGTAACCCCCCAAAGGAGAGGTCGGACCGATGCCGGACCTGATGTCGGCAACCTTATCTGCAAAGAAGCGAGCGAACTCCTCACATCTAAGTTGAGAAAAAGCTTCTCTAGGCTGAAGACAGACTGGATTGCACAGCCTGTCCACAGTCCGGAAAAGCTGAGCCGGTCGATTCTTTGCAGCAGAAATCTCTCTGGACAGGAATTCTGCCTTCTTCTGAGTGATTTCTGATTGATAGCCATCATAATGGGCTAACAATCTAAGCCTGTCGACATCAAGGCCCGATTCGCCAGACTCTTCTCCAGCCTTCGCCCACTCGCTTTAATTCCTTCAAGGAGCCATCAAACCATGGACTCCTTGGTCGGATAGTGAGAGGTCGAACACCTAACAGGAGATTTTGTCCAGAGCATCTCCCACAGCCTTATTATAGGCAAGTACAAGATCCTCTGACTCATGCATTCACCCGACAAACTCGAGTAGGTCCAAGACCGCCAGAAGGTCACTGGGGCCAACACCCTTAAGGGCGGTATTGGACCATCTCCATAGGGGCAGACCTATTAGAGGGGCCCTGAAACTGAACCTTATGCTGTAATGGTCCGACCAACTGACTGGTTCCACCCCCAAATCAGTGATCTCCATACCCAAGAGAAAGACCAGATCTAATGAATGACCTCCAATATGGGTAGAGGTGGTACAACCTGTGTCAGGCCCAGTGAACTCATCAACTGGAGGAGGCTTTGACCAAATGAGAGTTCGTCGTCAACCCAAGCGCTGAAGTCGCCCAGAAGAATTAATCTGGGAAACCTCAACACAAGGCCCATAACTAAGTCTGCACTCCTGTAGGAATTCGCCACCCACACCTGGTGGACGGTAGACGAGGAGAATCCCACAACCTGCACCCTCACCCAGGATATATTCAAAAGATCTGGTGTTCCCCAATGGAACATGCACAAGGCCCAGTTCAGATTTAAACATAATGGCCACACCTCCGCCTCACGATCCTGCCTTGGACGTGTATTACGAGAACCCAGCTGGAGTTGCCGAGCCAATATAAGGCTAGCATTTTCATCCAGCCAAGTCTCGTAATGCAAGTCAGATCAGCTGACCCAACAAGATCAGCTACAATAGCTGTCTTGTTTTTAATAGATCTGGCATTGCACAACACCGCCAAGGCAGGATGAGATGTCGGAAGACCTCGGTACCTGTCCGATATTTTCGGACTTGGGTATGGGGACAAGATAGGAACAACTTCTATCTTGACCCCATTTCACCCCAGGACGTCTTCTGACCCTAAACCCCAATCCTCCCTCTCTCCTGTCCCCCACAAGGCCCAGCTTTCCACCTTCGCCCCCGCCTTTAGAATGTTTAATGCCCGACACCTAAAATAGGTGTCGGATGACAACGTGGGCACTCAAAAGGGCAAAGTTCCTGAGCCTGGTGGGGAATAATGCCCAACCGTCATTATTAAACAAATCCCAAAAGAAGACTAACAAAACCTAAAATATCACAATTATAAATACACTCTAAACGCACTCTCCCACTCTCTCACAGAAGAAGGAGAGCAAGCCAAATAAACAAGCATAAACCAAAACAACACAAAATAACAAAATACAGTGAATTTAAAACTAGTAAAATAACTTATTAAATATTAAATAAATTTGAGTTCAAACAATTCTATATCTTAAAATAATGCAGCACCTCTCACATGCAGCAAATATAAAATATAAAATAAGCTTCCAATACCACCTCTCACATGGCATGGAGTTAAACTCAAATTTGTAATAATAAATAACAATCGCTCTTACAACCTACAATCCAGAAGCTAGACCACTCACTCAGTGTTCTATAGGTAGCGTCCAACAGATAAAAATAGTCTTTACGAAAAGTTCGAAAAGTCAAATAATAAAATCCTGGGATCTTCCAACGACAGCTCCTCAGATGCCGAAATTAAATATAAAACCAAAGATGTGTTCCTGCAGGGCGTTGCCCCCCACTGGACTGACAGCCAGCAGCTGAAGTTGCCTCGTAGGTCAGCACTACAGCTGACCCCAAGGCAACCTAGAAGACACCCTGGCCTCCCCCAGCTCCCTGGGAGGCGCCAAGGGCCGCTCCTGCCTGGCTGGAGACCACAAAGTAGGCAGCACTCCCTACAAATTAGAACCAATTCCCGTGATAGCACAGCACGACACAAAATATAAAACAATCACCAGGCTCACTAGGTGGGGGGGGGTACCAAGGCAACAAACCCCACAACCCACAAATAATGGAAACAATACAGCCTCACCAGGTGAGCCCCAATTCTAATATCCAACATCCAGGTCTCAGCAAGTTTCAATTAGTGGGAAGGGGGATATGAAGGCAGCAAACCCCACAGCCCACAAAAAAGGAGCAATACAGCCTCACCAAGTTAACCCCGAGTCTAATATCCAGCATCCAGGTCTCAACAAAACAGGCAGCAGGTAAAAGACGTGAAGAACAGCGCAAACAGCCGAGCAGCAAAACAGCACAGCACAGTGCACAATCAGAGTACCAGCAGTCCTCCGGTAAAAGCCGTATCCAGTTCCAATCTGCAGTTTAGTGCAAGCAATCCAAAGAGTACCAATAATCCTCCGGGAGAAGCCGCAGTCAGTTCCAGCCCTCAATTACAACAATCCAAAGAAAATCAGGGATGATCCGAAATCCCAGCCCAGACGCATCAATAGAAACTGTCCAAAACTCTGTCAGTCACAAGCGGCTTAAACAAATCGACGAGACGCGGCGCCTTTGAATTAAGCTTAAAATACAGGAATTGAACAAATTAGCAGCAAAGGTGGCAAAGATATTTAAAAATAAAAACGAAGAAACACAGATAATGCGAACAGCAAGCGGCTAGCCCAGCGCTACGCCATCTTGAATCGTACCCAGCAGGTTCAAGCCCCGCTAGTTGCTCAGTGTGTGAACTTGTGCAAGTCACTTAACCTCGTCTCTGTGCTCCAGTCCACCTATTTGTGGAAGTGGGTAGAAGCAGAACCCCACTGGAAACAAGATGTTGCCTCTCAGTTGGGCCATCCTGGGTAAATATACTGCAAAAAATGGAAAAGTTCTGGGTACGACCAGATTAAACTGGTACAACCATTAGTTTTGTTTGGAAAATACCAAACAAAGCTATTGTGCATGTCCAGAGTCACAGCCTCAATTTTCAGAATGCTAAATAACCAGGTTAGAGTGCTTATTTGCTTTAACGTGCAACATTGCCAAACTCAGGATTGCAGCTTCTATCAGAAGTAGTGTTTTGCTGCTACAGTTTGAAAAATTCCAACTCGTTCATGAACAAGTTGGCCCGTGGCTTGGTGCACCGTCATACTCGCTGACGTGAGGTGGTATCCTCTGGTTGTAATCCCAGCTGACCACTCAAGTTTTCATTTTGCAGCAAAATGGTATAAATTCAATTATGTTGTAGACCCTGTTGACATGAGAGCATTTTGGGGGATTACCATGCCAACAGGACACATACTACAGTGTATGTATAAAACAAAGCAAAGCTGACAGTGTCCCTTTAAGTAATTAGAAATTTGTGTAGGGTCCATTATCAATTTACCATCACTAAAGAGTGGTCCAATTTTGTGTTCTGTTTTTCTTAATGAAGTAACATAGCTAGAACATTCTTTTCTATTGTTATTGCTGGAGGTTGTGGCAATGTTTAGCTCCATTGGTCTTTTTGAATGCTTGATTTTGTTTTCATATTTCTTTGTGCAACATTGTACTGGTTCCAAGTATCTGTTGATTTTGTTGCCATGTTTTATTTATTTTGTTTAGTTTTTTGTTGACCAGGAAAGGAGGATGAGGCAATTCTGCCTATTTTCAGCCTTGTCCCAGGGGAGAGGGAGGATACAGTTGGAGATTAACTGACACTGAGCCAGATTAAACTGTTGGTAGTATTTTTAGTGAATGAGGGAAATTTGACAAGGACACTGGGGAAATTTCTCTACACTTTTAGAGAAGTGCATTGGAATCTTTAACATCCACCTGAACTTGGTAAAGCTAGACAGAAGTAGTCTGAAGGCCCATCTGGTGAGCAACCACCACAACAGGCAGACAGGACCTCGGTTTGATGTTTCATCAAAAAGATGGCATCTCAGGAGTGCAGCACCCTCTCATGCTGCACTATAATGCCAGTGCTGGGACTTAACTGACATTTCTGGTGTGGAGATGCAACCCACAGCCTACTGATCTTCTAGCATCAGAGGCGAATGTGCAACCTGCAAAGCCACTAATATAGTCATACTTTTACTTTTATGCAGTTTGTTTTTTTGTTTAATTAGTTTCTTTAACCCCTTGTTTAACCATTTTGGTTTTATCCCTCTATTGTTGCATTTGTTTACTTATTAAGATGTTTGTCACATATATTCAATGTTGATGTTTTTATGAAATTCCACGTCTTTAACAGATTTATGACTCAGAACAGAGTCCCAGTCAATTTTCACAAAATCTTCTTTGATTTTTGTGATGTCTGCTGTTTTGTATACGCAGGTTTGGGTCTTTCTGCGGGGGCTGACCTTTTTTGCTGCACTTGAAAATTTACATAGCAGTGATCATTGCCCCTTCTGGTAATCCAGCTCTGCACTTTATTGTGTTCGCTTGTGCTTGCGCAAGGAACATCTTGGGACTATACAGCAAATGAGAGGTGTATCACTGCCAAGCCAATTACAGCTGAAACTGCAGTGGGTTTGGCAGTGTACACTAGTAACCAGGCACTCTGGTCATGACGGCAGTTCAGCTTTGCTGACGTGAAACATGCTGAACTTTCAAGAAATGAACCACTCCAATGAGAACACTTCATTTCTTTCTGTAGCCAGAGCTCCGGCCATGTGCATTAGTGTGCACACTAATGCACGTGGCGAGTTACAGCCACTGCATTCTCTCTCACTGTCTTCACTCCTCCTGACCCCCAAGGCTTCAGCATTAGCCGCAGTGTGGCTTTCTTTCCTAGTGCTCGCTTCTCAGCCCCCCACCTCAACACTAGGCATGGTGTGACTTTCTCCCTGTACCCAGTGTCTCACTTCTGCCCCCATACCTCAGCATTAGCCACGTTGTGGCTTTATGTTAAAGCTGATATCATGGAGCGAATCCTAGTGTTGGCAATAAAAAAAGTGCCACCACTGAGGGACACTGGGAAGCCTACTACCAGTGTCCCCATATCTGTACCCCTACTATTCTGGGATACTGGGGAGCCCACCCCAGTATCCCCATGTCTATAACCCCCTTCAGAAATGGCCAGACTGGGTGGGTCACATGGCCCTTATCTGCTGTCAAAGTCTATGTTTATGTTTCCCTGTAAAAAAGGAAACGGTCCCTCATCATCTCCCCCATCCCTCTCCACCATCCCGTCCCTCCTGCTGTGCACCCACCTCCCCGCACCCCACCCCCACTTACCCCATACTTGCCTCCAGAGGTTGGTGGCTGTGATCTTCTTTAGACTGGGACACATCTGCACTCTTCAAAGCTGAACCATGAACTGAAGAATCAAGGTAAGCACCTTATAATGGCCGTCAATGGGGGGTTCAATTTATGTTGCTATCTCAGCTATTTTTCGGAATTTTTGTTCTAAATTTTCAACATAGCCTTTTTGGAACCCTACCACATGAACACTGGCACTGTCATTTCATTACTCATTCCTGAAAGGTCATTTCGTGGTCACTGCACAGAATCACTTTTTGAGACTGATTAATGAAATGACAGTGCCAGTGGTCATGAGGGGAGGTCCCAAAAAGCCTACGTTGAAAATTTGGTGAAAAAAAAATCCCCAAAATGACTGCATTACGAGTATGTGTTGTGCAGTTTCTACACACGCTCATAACTTCACCAATTTTAATATTTTCATTCCAGATTTTCCACATTGCCATTTCTTCACACCTCCTCATGAACAGTACAGCTGTCATTCTTTACTTGCTGCCCAAAATGTGTTTTCACATCTGTGATGCAGAAAGACACGTTCGCTGTGTGAAATCAACTTTCAGGATGGATTAACAAATTTACAGTGTCACTATTCATGAGTTGGGAGCCCAAAAAGGCCATGTTGAAAATTTGGTACAAAAATAACCACAAACGCCTGAGTTACATGCGGTCATTGAAATTTTGCTATGCATGCGTGCAACTTTGGTAAATTTTTATATTTTCACTACAAATATTCAACATTGTCAATTTTTCACACCACCTCATGAACAGTATAGCGGCCATTTTTCACATCCTGCTCAAAATCTGTTTTCACACCTGTGGCACTGAATGGGGCAGTTGCTGCATGATATCACCTTTTGAGATTGAGTAACAAAATGATAGTGCAACTGTTCATGACGTGGGGTCCCAAAAAGCCCATGTTCAAAATCTGAAGTGAAAATACCAACAAACACCCAGGGCATTAGGGTTTCCAACTGTAAGCCCCCACCCTGTAGAGACTGACAGGTGTCAGGAGTGTGCCTCAGATCATCAGCCATAATGTTCATGCCATTCCACCCCCACCCTGCAGCCAGGGTGTGCCTGGGGTCTTCAGCCCTAATGTTCACCCCATTCTCCTATACTGCACCCATCTCAGCTCATTTCCTTATGGAATGGGGTGAGCGTTAGAGCCGAAGACCCCAAGGCACACCGCGACACCTGTCAGTGTCTTCAGGATGGGGGTGGAATGGCATGAGCATTATGGCTGAAGATCCAAGGCACACCTCAATGCCTGTCAGTCTCTGCAGTGTGGTGGGGCATTAGGGTTGGAAACCCCTAATGCCTCATTAAGAAGTAAATCAGAGAGGGACAGTTGACATCATCTACCTTGATTTCAGTGAAGCCTTTGACAACGCAACATAGAAGGCTGATTAACAAGATGGAAGTCTGGCCATGGGGCACAAGCTGATAAACTGGGTTAGAAACTTGCTGACAGACAGGAAGCAGAAGGTGGTGGTAATGGGCTCCAAACCAGGGGGTGACCAGCGGGTACCTAAGGGATCAGTTCTGGGACCATTTATAGTGCAGCTTCCACCATGCAGCACCCCCGTTCTCACTGCTACTTCCTCTCTCCTCTGAAGCCAGTACCAGTACCAAACAACACTGCAAATACCTACAAGTGAACATTCGGCATTGACAAATGCTTGTTATTAATACATTTTCTGAGCCTAATACCATAAGCAAGATTTTGTGTTCTCGAGTGGGACATTTAACATACTGGAGCAAATTTTATTGGCAACAAGTTGTTTATAAGTTGTTACTAGATAAAAGTTGACTTCATCTTCTGACTCACTGATATCGCCATAATTTAAGTTCCTTATGAAAATCACATCCTCCTGGTCACATGCCTTCTAGTTCAATTAATATTTCTTTATTTGTTGTTTTGTCCAAATCAGGTGGTCTGTAGCACAGTCCCAGAATCTTAACCCCAAACATACCATCTGATCATTTTAGCCACGTGGTTACAGTGGGGGAATTAAGATTTTTTATCTTATGTGTTATGTCTGTGACTAAAATGTTGTTTGTTATAAAGGCGCAATACCCCCGTTCTTATGCGTTCAATCATATCTACGCAGATTTTAACCTTCCAGTGACTTTCCTCAATAGTTCTTCGTTATCCGCCATGTTTCTGTGATTATTATGATGTCATATTTATTGTTTGCTGCCAGTAGTATTGTCTATAATTTGAAATATTTAGTATTATTAAGGCTCCTGGCACTGAGCAGCAGACATTCGACTAGATCTTTATGTTTCATTCTGATACTGTTTTTTTTTCTTTTCTTTCAATAGGTTTGTCCCAATTCCTTCAAAATTAGTTTTTAAATATAAACTGGAGATTTTTGTTTGTTTTATGGTGTTACCAAAAGATCTGTCCTCTTTTTTTTTTTTAATGTAGCCCATCTTTTGAAAATAATTGATTTTGTTCTTGTTTTGTTCCAATGTGTTCAAAAGTGCATATCTGCTTTCTGGCACCAATTTAGTAATAGGGTATGTATTCTGATGCTGGTATTATTTTTTTTCTTTGTTGCATCTCAGAACTGGCAATACTCCTGAGATGACTGGTTTTCCTCCATGATTGTTATTTCTTTACCCATTATTAAGATGTCCTCACAAATGTCCTTCTCATGATTGTACTCTATATTATTTGTGTTTATGTGTAGTGTTATTATTGGTTCTTTACTGCTTTTTTTTATCTGTGTTAGTCTTGACTGGATATTTGTAGTTTTGGACCCTGGCAAGTTCAGCTTGTCATATTTACAGATTGTAGTGTCACAAAATCATACAATAGAGTCACCCATGACTATTACCTGCATTCTGTTTTCTGTATTTTGTTGGATGTCAACTGTTTGTCACAGTACTACCTCAGTATTAAGCTCAAATACAGAAAATCTATTCATAAGTGGTATTTCTTGGCTGCCGATGATGCCTGTCTTCCCTTTTTTGTGGTCTTTTTAACTCTGTACCAGTTGTCATCATCAGATATATTCATGTCTTCTCTACCCCTTTTACTTCTATTTTCATCAATTACGGTGTTGTTAGTATCTCCTTCCTCCTCCCATTGTCACTTCTTACCCCCGGGTCTTTATTTATATGCCCAATAGTACTGAGTAGGGCATTTTCATTTTCCAAGCTCTTGTTAAAGGACTCAATTTGATTCATTTCTGTGGTATTTTTTAGATCATCTTTAACAAGTCTAAGTTCCATGGAGATTTCATTATTGCCATGCATTTAGTACATATAATTGACAGTGATAGACCTTGTTGTGGTTTTTCTGTATACACGTGACATACAGAACTTTTAACAATAGATCCTGGAAAGGATAAGAAGGAGTAAAGTAAGCAATGATGAATATGAGAGGGAGTTGGTAGCAAAGCAGCAAAAGGAGTTGCAGAGGGTGTTCAGTATGTCGGAATAGTCAAAGACTGGAAGAACTATTTTGGTAACAAGCTCTTGGTGGACCTGTGGAAACAAACAATCTTTATTGCAGCACAAGACACCAAGTTGAACTTGGCATGGATGGCGTCAGTGTGGGCAGAGAAGACAAGCTTGCTGTCTAGCCACACACTGAGGTACCTGCAGGCTTGAACCTCTTCCAGAGGGGAGCCATCTAAGGTGGAGAAGGTGGACAGAGTAGGGAATCTGACGAGTTTCTGCCTGGTGCCAAAAGACGTGGACACAGTTTTTTTTTGTGTTGACCAGAAGTTGGTTGGATTGGAACCAATGTAGGATGTTGTGAAGTCTTGCTGAAGCAGACCTTCCATGACAGTAGTAGAGGGACCAGAGGTGTGGAAGATTGTGTCATATGCATACATGTGAACAAGTGAGCTGACATAGGCAGAGCAGAGGTCATTAAGAAAATGAAGAAGAGTATGGGACCCAAGATGGAGCCCTGTAAGACCCCAGCCTGGATGGGAAGTGGGGTGACAGACACTACCAACCTGTACTGACTGTAGATGGCCCATGAGGCAAGAGCAGAACCAGTCAACAGCGGGAGTTGAGAGGACAGCAGAACTCAACTTATCCAGGAGGAGGAATGGGTGGGACATCAAATCAAAGGCTTTGGCCAGATCAACGAAAGGAACACAAGGCTAGTTGAGTTTCCTGCCTTGACACTTTTCCAGGAGACCTAACAGCTACATCTGTTGTGCATGTATTTATACAAATGTTTTTAAAGGTACAGTAGCATGGGCATAGTAAACAAGTGCTAGTGCAACAAGGCGATAAAGCCAAAAACTCTTCCATAAAGCAAAGTAGTCTGCTACAAGTGACCCTTCCTGCTAAGGACCATAGTGCAAAGAACACGGAGGGAGCCTGCCTTGCATAATGACTGCTGCTTCAGGGCTTGAGATCGAGGAGAAGGGACCATTCTTATTCTCCTTGACCCCTCTTCATCATTTGACATGGTAGACCATCATGTGTTGCTCGACCGCCTGAGGGAATTTTGTGGACTCGCTGGCACTGTCATCTTCTGGTTCGAGTCCTATCTCACGAACAGGAGGCAACGGTAGTGATGGGGAATTTCTCCTCCTCCCTAGCCTGCTGACATGTGTAGTACCTCAGGTTGGTCTTGTCACCATTGTTGTTTGCTGTGTACATGCTGCCCTGGGAGATCTCATTAGGAAATACAGTTTGGGTTTTTTTGCTATGCCAATGATACTCAGCTGTATCTTCATTTGCCCCTGGGACATCCAATGCAGTGGAAGTGCTAAATAGATGCCTTGCTGAGATCAGTGAATGGATGGCCTCCAGCTGGTTCTACCGAACCTTGATAAGACGGAGGTACTAGTGGTGGAGTCAAACAGAAGGTGTGGTAGGAGGGCCTCTGCCACAGATACCTGGTTATTCCTGGGGTCTGTGCCATTGAAGGCATCCTCTAGGGTACGTGATCTTGGCATGACCTATAACAGCAGATTGACATTTGAAGCTCAGGTGTCGTCGGTTGTCCGGACCAGCTTCTACCATCTTAGGAACATCGCCAGGATCAAGCCCCTAGTTCCGCCTATGGACCTCCCCACTTTGGTGCATGCCTTCATAATGTTTAGACTTGATTATTGTAATGCACTCTGCTATGGGTTTTGGGAGGTACCCTCCACAGGCTGCAGGTAGTGCAGAATACAGCTGCCAGGTTCCTGACAGGGCAGCCTAAATACTGCTACATTACCCCGATGCTGTGTGAACTGCACTGGCTGCTGGTCAGGTGGAGGATCCTCTTTAAAGTGGGCTTGCTCACCTTCAAGGTTCTACATGGGCTGGGCTCTGGATACTTGTCTGACCTTCTGACACCCGCTGTCTTGGTCCACCCTCCATTCTTTCTCCAGGGGCCTCCTTGCAATTCCCAGGATGAGGCTAAAAGACTGCCAGCGACAGAGCTTTTAGTGTTGCTGGCCCTTCCTGTGGAATTTGGTGCCACCATCTGTAAGGGAGGCCCCTTCAGTGGAAGTATTTAAGGCCCGCCTCAAGGCCCTCCTGTTTAGCCAAGCCTTCCCAGACACTATTTGGTAGTATTCATTTCTGGGATTGCCTTTTAATGATTACCATATTTTAACTGTTTTATACTATCTGGCTTTATTTATCAGTGTTATATTTATGTATGTGTTGTAATATTATGATTAGTTTCTATTTGTTTGTACGGTGCCCAGGGCCTCTGAGATTGGGCGCCTTGAAAAATAAAGTTTGCCTTGCCTTGCCTGGAGTTAGCAATTGATCAGCCATGCTGCACCCCAGACCTGTCTCCTCCCAACCCTATCGCAGTTCTTCATTGAACAGTGAATACTCTGCAAGACCATGAACCTCCTGCCTACCTGAGATCTATATTGTTAAAACAATTACAGTTTGTGTCAATCCTAGTAACACCCTGTTAGGTAGGCATATACTCTCACTTTTAGTGTCAGTCTGCCTAGTTTTTGTGGTGTAGTTAAAGGACTCATAAACAAGATGTTATCCAAAGTGCTCCAAAATGCAGCCCTCGTTATGTCAGAAGCTTACCTACAGAATCCAGTGGTCCTTTTTTGTTCTGAACTAGTGGTAATCTATAGTCACTAATTCTAGAAAAATGTGGCGACATAAACAAAACCCGGCTCCTGTTTAAACCCCCCATAGCAGTAGCACCCTAAGATGGCAGCAACATCAGTACATGATTACGTCATCTGAGTGACAGAGCTCCGGAGTGACAATGTGGGCTGAATGGGGACTTAAGAATAAAGTATGACATTACCTTAACGAAGCACTTTCCTTCCAAATACTTTACCTGTGCAGGTGTGAAATTGGTGGCCATACCTGCACAGGTAAAGGATTTGGAGGGGAAGTGCTTCATTAAGGTAATGTCATACTTTATTCTTAAGTCCCCAATCAGCCTACATTGTCGCGCTGGTGCTGTTTCACTCAGATGATGTAATCATGCAATGACATTGCCACCATCTTAGGGTGTTACTGTGGAGGGGAGTTTAAACAGGATCTGGGGTTTTGTTTATTTCTTGGCCACATGTTTCAGAATTAGCAACTATGGATTACCACCAGTTCAGAGCAAAATGGACCACTGGATTCTGTAGGTAAGTCCCTGACATACGAGACTGTGTTTTTGGAGCACTTTTGATAACATCTTGTTTATGAGTCCTTTAATGATAGTCTGCTGGTTAGTCTCGCATCTTGTTTCTTGGTGCCTCTATGTTTAATCTGCCATTTTTTGCTGACTCCTAGAATTACCCTATCTGGGTTTCTGATATCACAATACCAACATTCTACTGAATTGTTTTTACTAGCAGTGTGAAAAGCAAAGGTGAAAACCCACTTGTTTCACTGCACTAACAAACACTTTATTATAAAACATATTGTTTCACTGCACTAACAAATATTTTATTATAAAAGGTAAAAAAGGTAATTACTAAAACATCAAAATACAATACATAAAATAGTCAGGTGTCTATTTATTAGAACTAAACACCTGGGGATGAATTTTCAAAGGCTGCAGATTGCCACAAGCCCTGGGTGCACCAAAGATGTGGTACACTGAGCTTGCGAAAATCTAATGGGATTTTCCATCCTATGTGGCAACTGATGTAAGGTAGACCATGTTTTTGTGGTCTACCTTGTGTCAATCTTAGGGGCTGTCTTTACAGAGCTTGCACCACAGATTCGACAAAAGCTGCTGTAAATTGGGAAGACTGTCATAACTAAGCGTGAGCTTCAAAAAATGGACACAGTTGTGCAAAAGGGATTGATACACTGGTGATTTCAAAGTGTTGTGGCGCAGGGCTTGATGTGAGCCCTGCACCACCCTTTGAAAATCTGGCCCCTGCTCTTTAATATACACATGGGGGCTGTAAGGCATGAGGTGAATCTGAGTACCTTTAACTGCCAAGGGGCTTGTAATTACTACAGCACAACCCCCAACCCTTGGACTGTGTTATAGCCTTTATAAGATGGGATGACTGTTTAAAAAATATTGGTTAATTTGAAGAAAGCACTATTCAAAATAAAAGTAATGCATAGTTTGTTTCTTGTTTATTGAGGTACATGTTTTAAGTTGAAGGCACACTGAGCAGAAACTGATATTCAGGTAGAATCTTGGGATCGGAGGGTGGAAGAGGTACCAAAAAGTTAGACAAAGTACAGTAACATAAATACCATACAGTGGGTGGCATAATATATAATGCACTAACAATAAGGCATAAGAAAGGATATACTATGGTATCCCCGAACTCAGAATCCTGAGTCTCAGGATACTGACCCCACTGGCCCAAATTCCAGCCTACCGAATCAATTAGATGCCCGAAAATACAATTTCAGGCATCTGATTGTAAAATCACAGAAACGGGGCTTCACTTAAATCCCCACACCCTGTAACTAAAATATCTAACTCCAAGGGGGAGCGGACCTCAGAGTTATTAAAAAAGTAGTTACGGGGGCATGAGCCGTAAAAGATTTGCTGCCTGCAGCACGGATAGAACCCGTGCCTCCACAGCTAGCCAGCCAAGCCGTCAGTGTTGTATTCCTCAGCATCACCAGGGCAGCTTGACCAGCCTCCCGATTCCTCCAGGATTTCTATCCCTTGGACAGGGGTAAGGTAGCAAGCTGTCACATCCGCTACCTTGCTCCTGTAAACGCCCTCGATTCCTAATGCCGGTTGCTCGGATACTGAACCTGTCGGGCAATACTGCCCAGGCAGGTCAGTGTCAGGATAGTGAGCCTTGGCATAAGGGTACTACAAGAAATACACAGTCAATACAGCCATGCCAAATACATTTTTATGAAACAATGCAGTTATGCAATTAGTTAACAGCTCTGGTAGAGGATCAGTGGCAGACATAGAGGACATCCAAAGCTGATGGAAGCTAGACAGCAGAGAAAGGGGTAGGACAGTGCAGCACATACAATTCCACAGAGTTAAAAAGTCTCTCTTTATTGTTTTACATCAAACCAAGTGGAGTTAATCATTCTAATTATTGGGAAAACAACAAACTACCCACCCACATGCCCAGTACAAGGAAGCAGACTGATCAGAAAGGCTGATAAACTGCCAACTTCATTAAAGATAAATGCAGCAAAGGAAAAGAACACATGACTGGCCGAGTTTCCTAAATTGGCCCTTTGTCAAGAAACCTCACAGTCACCTCTGCTGTACATTTATGCAAATGATTTTAAAGGTACGGTAGCAGGGGCATAGTAAACAAGTGCTAGTGCAACAAAGTGAAAAGGCCAGAAACTTTTCATAAAGTAGTGACGATTTTAAAAACACACTACTTACAGATGAATTAAACACATCAGATAATACAACTTGCAGCATGCTGATAAGCTGCAAGAGGCATCCGGAGGCATCAATGGTTAAAGCTGTAAGAAATAAAACAACAAGCATTTGTCAATGCCGAATGTTGATTGCTCTAGTGTGTTGAGCTCGCTCACTGCCCCTCTGTCACTCGCTCAGTCTATTTCTCCCAGTGTTGCAGGCTGCTGTTTTGTACTGGGCTCCTGCCTGCATTGGCACCTTGTTCTGCCCACTAAGAAATCTGCAGCTGTCCTGACAGAGCTGCGTTGAGGTGGCTCACTCCCCCTCTCTCACTCACTCATTATGTTTCTCCTGGTGCTGCAGGCTGCCCTTTGGTACTGGGATCCTGCCACTGTCGGTGGCTTTTTCTGCCACAAAGAAATCTGCAGCAGTCCCAACACAGATCTGTTGAGCCTGCTGAGTCCCCCTCTCTCACTCACTCGTTCCGTTTCTGCCAGCGCTGCAGGCTGCCCTTTTGTACTGGGCTCCTGCCTGTGTTGGCACCTTGTTCTGCCCACAAAGAAATCCACAGCTGTCCTGACAGAGCTCCATTGAGGGTGCTCACTCCCCCTGTGTCACTCACTCATTCTGTTTCTCCTGGCGCTGCTGCCTACCCTTTGTTGGCACCTTTTCTACCCACAAAGAAATCTGCAGCAGTCCCGACAATGCTCTGTTGAGCTCTCTCAGTCCCTTCTCTGACTTGCTCATTCCGTTTCTGGTGGCGTTGCAGGCTGCCTTTCTGTTGGGCTCCTGCCTGCATTGCCACCATTTGCAGTGAATTACAATAAAGCTCCTTTGAGCTCGCATCACTCCCCTCTACTTTTCGCTCATTCTGGTTTCCCTGCCACTGCAGGCTGCCATTTTGTACTGGGCCCATGCATGCATTGCTGCCTTTTTCTGCTCACAAACAAATCTGCAGCAGTCCCAACAGAGCTCTGTTGAGCTCACTCACTCCCCCCTCTCTCACTCGCTCATTCTGCCTCCTGCCGCTGCAGGCTGCCATTTTGTACTGGGCTCCTGCCTGCATTGGTGGCTTGTTCTGGCCAGAAAGAAATCTGAAGCAGTCCCGACACAGCTCCATTGAGCTCGGTCACCCCTCTCTCACTCACTAATTCCATTTCTGCCCGCTGCAAGCTGGCCTTTGTACTGGGCTCCTGCCTGCTTGCCGCATTTTCGCCCACAAAGAAATCTGCAGCAGTCACAATAGAGCTCCATTGAGCTCACTCACACCGCTCTGTCACCACTCATTCTGTTGCTCTTGGCGCTGTAGGCGCGCCAGTACAAAGCTGCTGGCTGTGGTGGTACCTTTGTCCACAAATAAATCCACAATTATACTGAAAAAGCTCCATTGAGGTCGCTCAGTCTCCCTCTGTCATCCGCTCATTCTGTTTGTCCTGGTGCTGCAAGTGGCCCTTTTGTACGGGGCTCCTGCCTGCATTGATGTCTTTTTCTGCCAACAAAGAAATCCGCAGCAGTCCTGATAGAGCTCCGTTGAGCTCACTCAGTCCCCCTGTCTCACTCACTCATACTGTTTCTCCCACCGCTGCAGGCTGGCCTTTTCTACTGGGCCCTTGTCTGCATTGACACCTTTTTCTGCCCACAAAGAAATCTGCAACAGTCCTGACAGTGCTTTGGAGAGTTCACTCACTCCCCCTCCCTCACTCACTCTCTTGTTCTGTTTCTCCAGCTGCTGCAGGCTGCCGTTTTGTACTCACCTCTTGCGTTGTGGCCTTTTTCTGTCCACAAACAAATCCGGAGCAGTCCCGACAGAGCTCAGTTGAGCTCGGTCACTCCCCCCTCTCACTCGTTCCATCTTTTGTTTTTTTTTAAATTCAAGGTTTTATTGGTTTTCATAATAAAAACAATTAAATACAGATACCAGAATAAAAACAGGACATGACCTCTACAATATACAAAGGTATGGCGTGAACATGTGTCAGAAAATTAGAACCCCCCATCCCGCCTCTACCCACCCCTGGAAGGTGCCACCTCCAACTCCAGGTTACCCTGAAGAACAAATAACCGGAGCCATGGAAAGATATTTAGTAAACATCGCTTAGCCACATATAGACATCTCTCAATAAGACAGTCAGAGGAACCACATAGAGAGTTCAATGGAGATACAGAGCATATAATTTGCCCCACTTTCTATGAAAGGTGGGCATAGCATGTCTGGAACTGGCTATTAGACTTTCCATCTTGAAACAAGAGGAGATTTCCTCCAGCCACTCGCTATAGGAAATAGTCACTTGGTCTAGCCAATGCCGGAGAACCAGCCTTTTAACTGCCATTGAAATTATGGCCATGTGGAATTTCCATTCTTTGATTCTAATATTCGAATACAGACCCATTATACAGACCTCGGCTGTGAATAGATCCTCCAGACCCAGAGTCGGATCCAGGCTGTTCCGAATTGTCTGCCATAATGGGGCAACTTTGACACAAGACCAAAATATATGTAGTAAATTCCCGGCATCCATGCCACACCTTGTGCATCTATCAGATTTAGACCTGTCGAATTTAGCCAACTTCCACTCGTTCCATCCTAATCTATCCCAAACACTGATGTCCCACAGCGACCGTGCTATTCTCAGTCAGGAGTGCAAAAACATATTTTAGCCAGGATGTGAAAAATGACAACTGTACTGTTCATAAGGGGGAGTGAAAGAATGCCACTGTTGAAATTGTGGTGTGAAAATATTACAGATTTGCAAAGTTACAAGGGTGCGTGGAAACAGTTGAATGCACGCTTGTAACACAGTCATGTAATGGAGTTTTGTCACCAAATTTCCAACATAGGGATTTTACGACCTCTGCTCATGAACAGTGCCACTGTCATTTTCTTTATCTGTCCAGAACACTGATTTCCCACAGCGACCGCATTATTCTGTGCCACAACTGTGAAACCACATTTAACTCAGGATGTGAAAAATGACAGCTGTACTGCTCATAAGGAGGTGTGAAAAATTGCCATTGTTGAAAATGTGGCATGACAGTATTACGAATCTGCAAAGTTACAAGCGTGTATGGAAAGTGTGCAACACAACTCATTTGATGGGCTATCATCACCAAATTTTCAGCATAGGCATTTTAGGACCTCTGCTCATGAACATTATCACTGTCATTTTATTACTCTGTCCTGGACAGTGATTTCCCACAGCGACCACTCTATTCTGCACCAGAAATGCGAAAACACATTTCAGCCAGGATGGGAAAAATGACAGCTGCACTGTTCATAAGTAGGTGTGGGAAAATGGCAATGTTGAAAATCTGGAGTGAAAATATTATACATTCACGAAGTTATGAGCGTGCATGCAAACTGTGCAATGCACACTCGAAACACAGTCACTTTATGGAGTATCATTACCAAATTTTCAATATAGCCATTTTGGGACCTCTACTCATGAACAGTGTCACTGTCATTTTCTTAATCTGTCCCAAACACTGATTTCCGACAGCGACCGCGCTATTCTGCGCTGGAAGTGCGAAAACACATTTGTGCCAGGATGTGAACAATGGCAGCTATACTGTTCACAAGGAGGTGTGACAAAATGCCATTGTTGAAAATCTGGCATCAAAATATTGCAAATTCACGAAGTTACTTGCGTGCGTAGCAACTGCGCAGCGCACGCCCGTAAAACAGTCATTTTGGGGACTTTTTCCACCAAATTTGCAACATAGGTTTTTTGAGAGCCCACCTCATTAACACTGGCACTGTTGTTTTTAATCAGCCCCCAAAGGTTATTCCACACAGTGACCGCAAAATCACCTTTCGGGGCAGATTAACACCATGACAGTTCAAGCATTCATGAGGAGGGGTCCCAAAAACCCCATGTTGAAAATTTGGTGAGAAAATTCCCCAAAATGCCAGAGATATGCACTAAAGTTGAAAAAAACCCTATTCATTACATTATACAGCTTACCGGCATTTTCTCAGTTCACGGTCGGCTTTGAAGAGTGCAGACGTGTTCCCAGACCACTGAAGATCATCACGCCGGACTCCAGAGGTAAGTATGGGGTGAGGGGGGTGTGGGGAGGCAGGGTGCGCAGTGGGTGGGTGCAGGTGGTGGGCTGGCAGCACAGAGACTACGAAGGACCGTTTTCTGCTTTTCAGGGGGAAAAAGCAAAAGACTTCGTGGGACAGTTTTTTCTTTTACAGGGGCATGTGGCATGCTGGGGTGGGCTCCCAGAATGCCACAACAGCTTCTTTTGGGAGCCAGCAATAGCCAAAGAGGATTGGGCACCCCTCGGCACCTAAGGGGGCTTCATTATGCCGGCGGGATTGGGCACCCTGTCAGCAGAAAATGAAAGTGCTGGAGGGTGACAGAATGCCGACAGGGATTGGTCTCCCCCGTCGGCAAAATGAACGGGGTGGCACCGAAGCCGATGGGGATTGGTGCCCCCGTCGGCACATAAACATGGTGGGGGGGTTATATTGTTTGCGAACATGGCGGCAACCCGCCACCATGTTCACAAACAATATTAGGCTTGCTAGATCCGCCCTGCAATGATGGGTCGCTCCCTCATTGCAGCGGATGGCTGCTGCTGCAATGACAAGGCGGCCCCTGATTGCAGCGCTGATTTGTCACAAGTTGGTGCTAACGTTACAAACTTGTGTCACCAGCAGCCTGCAACGGCATTGGGGGAAGTGGGACAAGCCTTTACAGGCTGTGGGGGCATTGGTTACAACAGTGCCATGCCTCCACAGCCTGCTTCAACAAGCTGTGCCAATATGTTTCTTACTGCGCACAATCAACATAATAAATGGTATATGTATAGATATATATAGGTATATATATAATATATATATATATATAGACAGAGAGTGAGAGAGAGAGAGAGAGAGAGAAGCTATTATTTGCACTATAGATAGTAGTTTTATTGATTACTAGTTGTATTACTAGGTAAAAAGTAGGGATGGGAGAACCTCAAAAGGTTCTGAGGTTCTAGAAGGTTCTGATAAGCAAAAAAATGTTTGGATCCTTATCCGAATCTTCTATGACCTTTAATGTTTTATGGTACCCGTACGTTAAAAAATCATGTTAAACTGCTTTTAATCAACATATCTGTAGAAAAAAGCACTGTTTAGTAGTAGAGAATGCTCTCTAACCACTCTTCTGTTTCTGACATTTAAGGAAGTAATACTAATACTGTGTATACGTTATATTATAAAGTGTTAAATAACAACTTACCATAACAGTAGATCTTCCAGGAACTGTCTCTTGCAGTAAGTTATTATACTTGGGAGTTCCACCAGGTGCAGCTATCACACAGCAGCTTCTTTCAGCAGTCCTCTTCAGGGGCTGCCCACATGACATCACTTCTCAGCCTCAGTATAATTGTGGGTGGCCCTAGCAACCTCTGTTCCCCACCGGCTTCAGCACGCAAAGGCCAGGACTGAGGAAACTGAGGGCCAGTGAGATCCAACCCAATGTCCTGAGATCCGGGAACCCTGAGCAAAAGGCAAGGGACGGAGGGGGGATAGTACCTACCAAGAGATAGTTCCTGGAAGATCTACTGTTACGGTAAGTTCTTATAAGCAAACCTATCTTCTACGTACTGGTCTGTTGCAGTAGGTTATTACACTGGGAGAGTACCAAGCAGTGACATCCAGAAGGGAGGACAGCCAGGGCAGGAAGCTGGGCAAAATGGTGCTGCCAGAGGGTGGGCCATGGCAAAAAGCAACCTCCAACCTGGAAAGCTGAAAAGGCAAGGAGTGGAGAAGAAGGGGCAGCCAGTCCCACGGACAGGGACAGGACAGGCAAAGTCAGATAAGAACGTCCGTGAGAATGGACAGGAGAGAGGCTACGATCAGAGGCCAGGTGGCATTCATGGTGGAGTAGTGCAAAAAATCCATGAGACGGCCATGAGAGCCCCGGACAGGGACAGCGTCATAGACAGTCATAGACGTGTCAACTCGCACCACACCCGGAAAGGCAGGCACGCGAAGGGTGGGCGAGGACAACATACTCCAAGTAGGTTGAGAAGAGAGAGGAGCAGGAGGACAGGCACAGTGATTCATCCTGACAAGCAGGGGTCAAAAGGCCATGGGGAAAAGTCAAATCCAGTAGAGATCCCCAAGCGTGGAGTGCGCGGGCAGGAGGTGGAGTGCACTGGGGTAAGAAGCACTGGGAAGCCCACATCAAGGAACAATGGAAGGGTCTCCAGGAGGGAGGATAGAAGGGTTCCCAAAATCTGTAGAGAGGTGAAGCATCCATGATTGGGAAGCAAGCCTCCAAAGAAAGAGCAGAAAGACACCCTTGCACCTCTGAGGCTTGCATGAGGAGGTGGGGGGAAGCCTGGAGGAGCGGTTAATGAATAGAGGTGGGCCCAGCTCCCCCAAAGAGACAGGCATGGGATGGAGGGGCAGACGTAGATGCCCCTCGGGAAGCCCTACTGTATTCCCAAGTAGCACCACGGTATGGGGGCCATGAAGAGGATGCCCCACCAGCCGAGGAGGAGGACAGGGTCCAGGAGGCATGGTAGAGATCCTGGACCGATCGCAGGGTATGACCAGAAGCCTGGAGGGAATCCAGAATGGCCTGAGTACCAGGGATAAATAACTTATCACCTCAGAAAGGGGCATTGGCAACTGACAATTGGACGTTGGGAGCCAAACCACACACCCGAAGTGAGGCATGACGCCGAAAGGTGATGCTGATGGCCGAGAAATGGGCAGATGTGTCGATGGCATCATATCCCAAATTAAGCAGGTGTCAGGAAAGTGAGGAAACAGTGGACAGTGGCTGCACCAACTGGGCCATCCCTGGGGAGGGAGGCAGGGAGGACAAAAGTTTCAAAGCAGAGGCAGTCAAGGTGTGGAGACACCAGACCAGATGGCCCACATAGTTGAGAATGTGAAGAAATAAGGCACCAGAGGTGTAAACCTTCTTGCCAAGGAAATCAAGGCACCAGGATTCAGCAGACAAGAACTGGTATGTCGGGGCAGAGCGGTCCGGCCATAAGCCGCCATAATGACCACAGAGTCAGCTGCAGGAGCATCAGACAAATAGGGATGGTCTGACTGGGCCTGAACAGCTAGTCAGGCCCAAGCAGGGCAGGCGGAGTGGAAGAGGGTGATGCCAAGCCTCAGTTATGGTGTTCAAATAAGCAGGAATCAAAGAAGGGATGACCAGGACAGGGTCTAGGGCAGGTCAAGGTAGGCAGCCATGTCCCGGCAAAGAGTATCCTGCTCCGTAGAGGGGAATCCAAAAACCTCCTGGATCTGCAACATCAGATCCATGGAAGAGTGAATTGGAAAGGAGACATCAGTAGGGGCAGGCGGGGCCACTTCCAGAATAGAGGACATGGAGTATGGGGAATTTGGGTCCCCATGATCAGAAATGCCCATGTCAGAAGTGTCCTCCTTGTAGGGATCCCCATGTCTGGATCCCCAGACACGGATGCCTCATAAATGGGAGGAGGATGGGGGGACCAGGTGGAGATGGGATCCGGACGAAGCCATTTAGGCGGGGGGGGGAAGGGGAGCAGCAAGGCACAGAAACCAACAGAAGGACCTGAGATGGACCATGACCCAATGACTGCAGAACCTTAAGAACAATGCAGGCAATGCCAGGCACCTGGGAAGGTGCAAGGTGCATAAAGAGCGCCCATGGGCAGTGGCCAGGGAGGGATGTATGGCGAGGAACATCAGGAACAGCAGTCCCAGAACATTGGAAGGGCATCCAAACCCCTGCGGACAAGTACCGGAGGAGGGGCAAGGAACAGGGGGTGTGACGAAGGGAAGCCCTCAGGAACCCCCCCCAAGTACTGGTGCCAGGAAGGACAGGTGGATGACAGTGATGGGGAACCCACAGCAGGGTACTCCCAGGGGAATGGAGCCCCTGCAGTTGATGGGAAAACCACCCCCATTGATGAAGCATGCGAGAGAGAACATTTTGTTGATGGAGGAAGCATTCCCGTCGATGAGGAATGAGAAATGGGATGTTCTGTCAACAGGGGAAGCAGCCCTGTCGACGAGGAATGAGAAATGGAACGTCCCTTCGATGGGGGATTAGCCCAATCGATGAGGAATGCTCCGTCGTGAGAACAGCCTCCGTTGATGAGAAATGCAATGTAGAAGGCTCCATCATTGGGGGAAGCATTCCCATCGACGAGAGAGAGAGAGCCAAGCATGCTCCGTCAATGGGGGAGCAGCCCCGTTGACGAGGAATGTTCCATCGATGGGGGAACAGTGCCCATTGATCAGAAACATGATACAGAGTGCTCTGGTGATGGGGGATGCCTTTCCATCAATGAGGAAGTGAGCAACAAAGGCTCCATCGATGGGCGGGGCAGCCCCGTCGACGAAGAACACTCCATCGATGCTTGAGAAGCAGGAGAAGCAACCATCAGCGGGCAGTGTTGCAGGCAGTGTGAGGAGTGTGATTTCCTCTCCCTCTCAAGCTGGGAATGTGAGCTCTGAACCAGGAAACTCTTAGAATGGGTCCCTGAGGTTCATTCCAGCAAGGCTGCTTTGTCAACCATAAGGTACAAAGACCCAGCAGGAGTGCCGGGTCAAGGGGCAACAGGGTTGCTATGAGTGGTTCACAGGCCATCAAAATGTAGTAAAATCGGATTCAAGTCCACGTCAAGACTGCAACACAGAAAGAGTGAGCTAGCTGCTGTGTGGGCTGAAACCGATGGGAAAATGAACATGAGGTTACTTGGAGCCACCCACACTTATACTGAGGCTGAAGAAGTGATGTCATATGGGCGGCCCATGAAGAGAACTGCTAGAAGAAGCTGCCGTGTGATAGCGCCACCTGGTGGAATTCCCAAGTGTAATAACCTACTGCAAGAGACCAGTCCATAGAAGATCATGGGTTACCTTAACAAATATTTGTAATTGGTCAGAAGACATCAGCTGGGCATGGATTAAATTCCCTATTTAATCCATGGTTCAGCTACCGGATCCTGTTGATTTCTTGTCACAGAACCTGATCACATAGAGCAAGGATCTGCACAGTCTCCTCAACTAGTTGACAGTAGCCATTTGTAAATTTCCTTGGCGAGTTTACTATTCAGCCTTTTCTGCCTTAAAGATGGACATTAATTTCTCCCTTTTGGGAGACAGAAATGTGTAGGAATGGCAGATTGAGAAGTTTGCTAATGGAGTAGCAGTCTACCGATAAGGCAAAAGAAAGAATTTGTTGGTAGCGCCTACTGTTGGAAGTGCTGAGATAAACATTGAAGTCAAGGATGTAGTGCAATATGTCTAAGTTTGGTCCCCCCCATACTTGTTTACCTAGGAGAGGGACATTGCAGAGCAGTGTATATGAATCTCTCACCATGTAGCATTTGTGAAGCGACAGTATCATCTGCAGAGCAAGACACAAATGTGCAAGCATAGCGACGTGTAAATCTAGCATTAGATATGTATCGGGATTAACACTGGGACAAAGCCTGGAAGAAGTTCAGGCACTCCTCTCTCCCTGCTGACCTTGTGGCATTCAAATCACTAAGAAACAAATGCAAGAGGTCTACCAAACTTGCAAAAAAGGGATTACGTCACTCACCTCCTAAAACCAACTTAGGCAACCCAGCTTTTGGTCTCATCAGCAGGCTGCTAGAGGTAACCTCAAGGCTGAGCTGGGCTTTGAGGTCAAAGGTCAGCTTGTGAGTGATGGCCCACAAATCGCCTCAGCTATCAACCTCCACTTCACCAACCTAGATGGATACAAGACAGGATCACCCATTTCAGCGTTGACACAGAACAAGACTGAGCCCCCTTGATCAAATAGACCCTCATTTCACCTGAGACTGGTCAAGACAAAAGAGGTCCTAACTCTTCTAAGGGCTCTTAAAGTCAAAGACTCAGGAGGACCAGATGGGATCAATCCCAGGCTACTAAAGGAAGGAGCCCAATCCCTCGCTAGACCCTTGACATGGCTTATCAATAGATCCCTACTTGAAGGAACTGTTCCCGACCAGTGGAAACAGGCAAATGTGGCCCCTATCCATAAGGGTGGCTCGAGAAAACACATAAGCAACTATAGGCCCATCTCCCTGCTCTGCACACTTGCAAAACAGCAAGAAAAGGCTAGTATATGGCCAACTCCACGAATACCTGGAGCCTTATCAGCTCCTAGCCCCCTCCCAGCATGGTTTTCGATGCAACCGTGACACTGACACTGCCCTCACCAACCTTACGGTTGATGTACTGAGAGCTATGGACACTGGGAAGCTGATGGGAGCAGTTTTTATAGATCTGTCCAAGGGAATCGACCTTGTGGTCCATGACCTACTGCTAATAAAGCTAGACAAAATCGGTCTAGACCCTCTTGCCCTCAAGCAGTTTGAGAGCTAGCTATCTGGTCGTACACAGGGGGTCATTTGGAAGGGTGTGCTGTCTGACCCACTACCCATAAAGGAGGGAGTACCACAGGGCTCAATCCTTGGTCCCCTCCTGTTCTCTCTGTTCACCAATGATCTAAACCTCCTCTGCGGAGGAAGCTCGGTCGTTCAATATGCGGACAACACAGCCATCTGCTGCTCCTTGGAAAATCTGTCTTTGCCAGGCCCTCTCCTCCAAGCAGACCTCATGACCCTTGAGTCCTGGCTAATATCAAACAGAATGGTCCTCAATGCAGGCAAAACAAAAGCCATGCTATTAGGTCCCAGATCTCTTGGACCAGACAGGACTAAGTCCCTACAGCTTCACTAACTTGCGGCAAAAACACTGATGTGGTGGACTCCTAAAATACCAGAGAGCAATGTGACCACGGTCTTACCTTCAAGACCCATGTCGACCAAGTAACCAGGACCATCCATGGTAAACTAGGGACCCTGTACCGATTAAAAGACCAGCTTATCCCGGAATCCAGACTCATAATTGCCTCTAGTGTCATGCTCCCAACACTTACCTATGCTGCCCTAGTATTACAGGGTATGTCCAAGCAAGAGTTCAACTGGCTATAGACTCTGTACTATAAGGTAGCTTGGTTTGCAATGCAGGGTTACTCTAGAAGGCACCACTGTGAGACGTTGGCCCAACTACAGTGGCCGTCATTCGCTTCTTGGCTACAGTACCCCCTGCTCTGTCTAGCGTTTAAGTTATTAAGCCCTGCTGGACCACCTAGCCTAGAAGGAATCATCACTCCCAAACACAACCCTCGAAGGCTTAGAACATCAGGTCAGACTCTGCTGGAAATTCCTAGAGTTAGGACTACGGGCAGCAAATCCTTCTCCTATACTGCCCCATACCTGTGGAACAAACTTCCACCTTCAGTACAGGAAGCCCCTTCTCTTCTGAACTTTCATACGAGGGCTCAAAGGCCCACATGCCTGAGACCAGCATCTGTCACTGTTATGGCATCTGATAGCCCCCCCACAATCCAACGCCAACCCTCTCACCTGTTTACCACTACTCTCCACATTCCTGATGTCACCCTCAATGACCTCACGGATAGGTTTTATCATACAATCACTGCTGGTCAATCAAAACGACTCTGAAAATTGCTTTTGGTGTGTAACTTATTTAAATATTCTGCACTTATTCTGTAACCAATTGCATCTGTGTGTCTCACCCTGTAATGTTATTTCTGGGTCGCCCTGAAAAAGGGACCTTCAGGGCCCAGTGGGTCTACCCGGTCATCAAAATTTAAAAAATAAATAAAACATATGCCACCACAGCACTTGTAGGTAAGACAAGTGACAGTCACACCTTTGTAAGGCAGCGAGAGTCATCTTTATATAAAAGATTTTCCAGTGTGAGTTATCACGCTCTGTAACAGGTATAAATGCACTGATATCCATTTTGCAATCATCTGCAACAGAGTACTACCATAATCTGCTAACGATAAAAAGCACAGAACTTTTTGTTGTGTCTCCATGAGTTGTTCTGCTGCAGGCGATAGCTCTTTCTACAGATAGGACACATAGTAGGAATGTGTTACCACAGTTGCAGAAATGTGGTACAGATCAATCTTCTCTACAGAGGGAATGACAGGTGAAGTGTTTGTAAAGTAATATTGATTAGAGATGTGACTTTCAGGTACTGTAATAGAACTGTACACCAGACACTAACCATCTAGTGGAGTAGCTGTTTAACCCATACACAACAACACACATAATCAGCCAATTTCAGTTGTGCAAAATTGTTCCATGGCTGTATGTTATTCAGTGACAGTGTACAATCCTTAACAAAGCACAGAATATATAGTAAAGGAGCACAGTTAGCCTTTTGCATGTAAGAAAAGATACAAAAAACTAATTTTGCAAGGGACTACTTTGCAGAGTGGAAGGATAATATGGGATTTAAGCAGCAAAAGAAGAGAATTAGCTGAATTTTGGGGGGTTCTGCACTATGGGGGGGTAACCCGTGTTATAAGTGCAATAACCCACTCCAGGGTGTGGGGTTATAGGCATTTAATCACAACTGGGGTGCTGTGAGGACACTCGGCCTGCGGCCTCGTGCCTCACAACACACCCCAGGCATGGATTAAATGCCTATAACCCCACACCCTGTTGTGGGTTATTGTTTACTTATTAACAGTAGTGATTTCTCTTTTTCAACAGGTACAGGCAGGCACCAGATGTGTTTTAGACAGTTAAGTGATGAAGAAGAAGCCAGGAACACAAAAACAGAACCAGGTCAGAGCAGACAGCAACCAGTCAGAGAGCCAGTCAGCCAGCTACCACTTCAAGACTGCAGTCTGCTACCCACCTACTACAATCAGGGAAAACCAAGTAGTCTACCAGCACTGAAATCAATATGGTTAAGGCACATTTACCAACAAGCTCTGGCAGAGCCCTCGACTGTGAATGCATTAACTAGATAAGGGTGTTTCATGGCTTAAACATAAACATTTATTTATTTAAAAAATATCAGATTTGCAAACCTTTGTGTCAGAGACTCAGTTGCAAAGGCACCTCATTGAAACTAATACAAAGACAGCACAGTTAAGTCAAAAACAATGGCTCGGAGAGCAGACTGTTATAACAATCATTCACGGAAGATGCATGGGTAGCAGTAGATAAACAGATTACATAGTTTAGGCACACAGGCACCATATCAAGAAGACCAAAGCAGTTCAAACAATATACTATAGCTAAAGCAAACAGACATCAGGAGTCAAAGTGAAGCCCAGAGTGTTCATATGAAGGCTGTTACATATATACTAACTGAATCAAAGTACAGTACAGTGAGAAAGTGCATATTTAAGCAATAAAGCATGACATGGTGTGTGTCATGTAATAATGTCACTCCTGGGGTGGGTTGAAGCATGAGGTAAAGCCAAGTGCTTCCACCACCAGAGGAGTGACAATATTATAAGATAACACACACCCTGGAGTGCCTTATTGCAATTCTACAATGGCTTGTTGTTATATACGGAATAAAAAATAAATTTTAAAGGATGTTTTTGTTAGTGTGGAAAAATATTTCTTAAGAGAAAATGCAAAGAATGATCCAAATCCAAAGCTACGGTGATGTTATTGTGTAACATCACTGTTACAAGTCAACAGCCAGCTTCTTACATTTTCCTTGCCATTGTATAATTAAAAATAATGCCTGGGTGGGGAAGAGCCGTGACTGGGCTCTTGCACATGCACACCTCCATGTGCATGCACGCTGACTCCTGGGGCCTCTGGGAGAAAACACTAGGAGGAAAAAATGCGGTCGGCAGGGTGAAGTTGACTCCCCATGAGCGCCGCTTCCAGGGTTTCAGGCAAGAGCGGTGATTCAGAGGACAGGGCTGGGGGTCGGTCAGATGAGGGCCAACCGGCAGGAGGAGCATAAAGAAAAATATAAATAAATAAATAAATAAATAAATAAATAAATAAATAAATAAAGTAGGTACAACTCTTATATGCATTGTCAGAACAGCAAATACATTACATGAAAATAGCCCCATAGCGGGTAATGGAGGTTCTTAGTAGTTCCCAGGGCCTTCACTTATATATGAGATGGGTAGCTGCTGCCCCCATATGGCTGGATCTCACCTTCAACTCAAAGTAATAAAATCCTCACGTGGAACCTAAAACATGGAAAAAAAAAAAGAGAGGTTAACCCCAAACCTTTAAGTACATTCATCCAGTACGGTTACATGACCACATTAGCGTTTCTTGTTTTTCTCTAGCAAGGGCATTATAACCAGCCTATCATTCAGACCAGACAGATAGTAGCCCCCCAATTGAAAAATCCACAGCACCCCGTAGCAGCAATTCCTCCAAATCTCACCCGTTTTCCAAGAAATACCTTTTCTATCCACAGAATTTAAAATAATGTTCTTCTCTATTGGGACATTGTAGCACATGTACAGCTAAAGCATTTCTTAGATTTCCTTTTCAATTGTCCTCATGTGTTCCCTATCCTCAATTGTAAAACCCTCAAGGTTTCCCACAAAATGCTCCACAACTACACTCGACCAAATACACAACATATGAACTATCACGATTAATGACATTCCTGATGTTAAACATTTTGTGCCATTAGTGCTATTGAAACCCTTAGTTTTTTCCTTGACGTTGCAATATTTGCACTGTCCACATTTGAAATTCCCTGTGATAATTCTAGGAGCCATTTGTTGGATTTAGTCATTATGGCAGGTTATAAGCTCTGGGTGTGGATATCTGCCAGATTCCTAGCTCTTTTATAGCTAAATATGTTTGGTGTGGAACAGTTATTTTTATGTTGGCGCGCTTGCTCAGCCAACATCTTGTGGTAGTGGAGATTTGGGTTGGAGGTGCGGTCGCTGTTGGGCGAATGCAGGGCATGCACCAGTAGGTGCATCCCTCATTCTTCAATCAGCTTGCATGCCGGCACCACACCACCCAGGCGAGCACATCTAAGGAAAGGTCCGCTGCAATGCAAGCAAAGTTTGTCACATGCAGCGGACCGTCCTATGTGCTTCACAAGCTACAAACATGGTGGCACAGTGGCGCTAAACTGCACCGACTTTAGGGGTGCCCAATCCCGGGTTGACTTACCCTGCCCCTCATCCATGTGCCGACAGAAGCCCACTCTCTGTCGGTATATAATATCCTCGTTTTTGCTTGCCGGTGCCCATCCCCTCATCTCATCGCCCCCGCTTTTGTCGTTTGCGACGGGGCCCAATCCCCATCGGCATCCGTCCCCCTTCCCACTTGAATGTGCCGGCCAGGAGCTCACTCCCTGTCGGCATGATGTTCCCCCCTTCTTCTGTGAGGGATGCCCAATCTGCCTCAGCTAAGTGTCCCACTCCCTATGTGCCGGACGGAGTGTCCAATCCCCGTCGGCTACTGTATCCCCCACAAAAAAACCTGTAAAAGAAACCATCTGCGATGTATTTTTTAACACCTGTAAACAGAAAGCGATTCCTCGTAGTCTCCCTACTCCCTCCCACCACCTGCCCCACCACTGCACACCATCCCCACACCCCCTCACCCCATACTTACCTCTGGAGCTCAGCGCAATGATCTTGGTGGACCTAGAACACATCTGCACTCTACAAAACCAGACACAAACTGAGAAGATGCCAGTAAGCTGTATAATGGAATAAATAGGGTTCTTTCAACTTTGATGCATATCTTGGGCATTTTTTGGAATTTCTACGACACATTTTCAACATGGGGTTTTTGGGACCCCTCCTCATGAATTCTGGCACTGTTATGATGCTAATCTGTCCCAAAAGGTGATTTCACAGTCACTGCGTGGAATCACCTTTTGGGACCGATTAATGCAAGGACAGTGGCAGTGTTCATGAGGTGAGCTCTCAAAAAGCCTATGTTGCAAATGTGGTAGAAACAATCCAAAAACTGGCTGTTTTACGAGCGAGCGTTCACAGTTGCTACGCACGCTTGTAACTTCATGAATTCGCAATATTTTCACACCAGATTTTCAACATTGTCATTTTTCTACACCTCCTTGTGAACAGTACAGCTGTCATTTTTCACACCCTGGCCAAAATATGTTTCAGCATTGCACTATCAAAGCCAATGCCAGCGCGACAACATTCGGCATTGACAAATGCTTGTTTAATATAGGATCAGAACGTACAATTCTCCAGTTGCACAGTGTAATGTTTTTATGCCTGCTGATCTTCTGCCATAAGTGCTAACAAAGTTAAGACACTGTTCTGTTTCTGTGGTGTTCATTATATGTTTGGGGTGACAGCCTGTGGCATGCAGGACGGTATTTCTGTCCATTTCCTTCCTGTATAGATTTGTTTTAGTGGTACCAATCGGCTTTCTTAGACATACAAGTCCAAGAAAAGAACTCTTTGGCTTGTGCAGTGAATCTTAAATTGGGGTTGGTACTTTCCATCCAACCCAAGATTTCATGCAGCTCTTCCCTGTCACCTCTCCAAACCATTAGAATGTCATCTATAAAGTGTCTCAAGAGATTGTCCTATGGAGAAAAGGATTAGTCTCTGGGCTATAGACTTTTCTTTTTCCCAGTACCTGAGACAGAGGTTAGCATAGTTGGGGGCAAATGTTGCCCCTATTGCTGTACCCTGTACTTATAAGTAGAAAAGACCCTGATAAAGAAAGAAATTCAATTTTAGCACCAACTGGGCACACTCGCAGAGAAAATCTATGAGACCAGGAGCAAAATCAATGCCACCTTCCAATTAAAACTTTAAAGCTTGTATGCCTTCTATATGGGGCATGTTACTATAAAGGGCTTCAATATCAAGGGGAAACCAGGAACCAATCTTCCTCCAACTGTAAATCATCAAAAATTCCCAGTGCCTCAGTGGTGTCCTTCAAGAAAGATGGTAATTTGAACACTAAACCCTTAATATGGGCATCCACAAACTGGGACGGGGCTAAAATTGAATGTCTTTCTGTTTCAGGGTCTTTTCTACTTGCAGGTACAGGGTACAGCAATGGGGACAACATTTGCCCCAGCTATGCTAACCTCTATCTCAGGTACTGGGAAAAAGAAAAAGTCTATAGCCCAGAAAGTAATCCTTTTCTCCTTAGGATAGATCTCTGGAGGTGCTTTATAGATGACATTCTAATGGTTTGGAGAGGTAACAGGGAAGAGCTGGATGAATTCCTGGGTTGGATGGAAAATATCAACCCCAATTTAAGGTTCACTGCCCATGCAAGCCAAAGGGAATTTTTTTCTTGGACCTGGCTATGTCTAAGAAAGCTGATGGTACCATTAAAATAAATCTATACTGGAAGGAAACAGATAGAAATACCCTCCTGCATGCTACAAGCTGTCACCCAAACACATGATCAATATCCCCAAATCCCAGTTGACAAGAGCAAAACGTAACTGTAGCAGTGATGAGGATTAAAGATACAGAATATGGACATGAAAGCTAGGTTCCAGCACAGGGCTACAATACAGAGATTCTTGAGCAGGCAGAACTAGAGGTCATCTCCATGCACAGGAGTGATTTGCTTATACAAAGGAACACACCACAGAACCAGAACAGCATCTTAACTTTGTTAGCACTTATGGCAGAGAGCAGCAGCCATAAAGAACATTATAGTGCATAGTAGAGTGTTACAGCGTATAGTGGAATGTCGTAGTTCACTGAAATCTAGCGCTCTCAAAATGTTGTTCTGCTGCACTAGTGGCGCCGGTGCAGCTGAACCAAAAGTGACGTCCGTGGGACAGCAGAATGACTTTTCATTCTGCTGCAGTCTGAGCGTCACACCATCTCGAGCAGCAATCTGACAGTTAGTCTTATTTTAAAAAGAAAGATGTAGTAATTTTTTTGAGGCATAACGTCCCACTATACACTATACAGAACAGTGCATACATACGCTGCCATTTAACGGCAGGGGCTGTTCTTTCACCTCGTTGGTACTATGACGACTGATTACCTCTTAAGCTGCGCTCTCGAGGTAAACTGTCGTCATAGTACCAACTCGGTGGAAGAATAGCCCTGTTGTTAACTGTTACTCATGCACTATCCTATATATAGTGTATAGTGGAATGCTGTTATGCATGAAATTCCATGCCTGGAATATGCTTGTTCTGCTGCACTAGTGACATCATTATGTTGTTCTGCTGCAGTAGTGATGTAACTACTGCAGCAGAACCATTTGGAATGCTGGCACATTGTTGCTTTCCTCTATTTAACTGTGTGGTAAGACAGTATTCTAGAACCTCTAGAGACTTCACAAGTAAGTTTCATTATGAAAAAGAGAAAAAAAAAACATACAAAGCACAAATTTCACATAATACTACTATACACTATAAAAAATACACGATGAGCAACTTTATGCACAACCTGTGTGTTCTGTCGCTCTCGAGGTCAGAAGGAATCAAAACCCTGTGGTGGCAGAACACACTGGTTGTGCATAGTTGCCCATCCAGTATTCTGTATGTTCTGCATAGAATTCCATCCCTTTCAAAATGTTGTTGTACCACAGTTCAAAGGTCATCGAATGTGATTCTACCCTACTGTGATAGAATAACCTTCTGAAACATCTAGAGACTGCATGAGTCAGTTTCATTTTGGAAGCAAAATAACTCACACACACATATTTCACACAGTACTATACACTATAAAAAATACAGGATGAGCAACTCCATGTACAACCAGTGTGTTCTGCCACCACAGGGTTCTGATTCCCATGGACCTCTTGAGCTTAGCTCTTGAAGTCAGAGGGAATCAGAACCCCTATGTGGCAGAACACACTGGTTGTGCATAGTTTCCCATCCAGTATCCTCTATATACTGAGCAAATGGAGAATTGTACGTTCTGATCCTATGTTAGAAAATAGCAGTTCCACACCACCCAGATTTAGCTATAAAAGAGATAGGAATCTAGCAGATATCCTCACCCAGAGCTTAGAACCTGCCGTACTGACTAAATCCCACAAATGGCTCCCAGAATTACCATAGGGGAATTTCAAATGTGGACGGTGCAAATATTGCAACGTCAAGGAAACAACTACGGGTTTCACAAGCACTAATGCCACAAAAATGTTTAACATCAGGAATTTCATTAATCATGATAGTTCACATGTTGTGTATTTGGCCTGGTGTAGCTGTGGAGCATTTTAGGTGGGAAAACAAAGACAGTGAAAGAGATCTAGGTATCACTGTTGATTCATATTTAAATGATTTAAATATTTATTTAAACTTTGGCCTCCACATTACGAACATTATCAGTAAGGCAAACAGAACTTGGTTGGCTATTCGCCATAATATATCTAAAGACCCTGATATTTTGCTATCCTTGTATAGGGCTTGTGTAAGACCATATTTTGACTATGCCATGAACTTTGGAACCCTTTAAACCAAAAGATATAATCAGAATTGAAAAATTACAAAAAGAGTTACTAAATCAATTATCTTGAATAAAGCACTCTCATATGAGGATAGATTGTCAAAATTTAACTTGATGTAATTGGAAAACGGAGATTTAGAGAGTCCTTTGTCTAATTGGGATATCATCCATGACATTCATTTATTAGCTGCATGTGGTCAGGACTTTAAGCAAGTTTCAGTTAATACTAGAGGCCATCCATTGTAACTTTGCGAGAAGTAAATGTAATTTAAAAAAAAGGCCATTTTATTTCTCTCCGAGAATTGTTGGACCATGGAATAGGTTGCCATTAACGGTTATTGTTAGTCAAAATAAAAATACTTTTAAAAATAAACTGGACAATTATCTGAGCTCAGAAAAGCATCTGACTTACTATATGTACTCTATGAAGCACGTTTGGCTTTATAGTCTTTTGCTTCTTCTTGTTCTTAGTATGGTTCTTAGTAAAAACCTTGAGGGTTTTACAATTGAGGATAGGGAAACACATGAGAGCAATTGAAAAGGGAGATCTAAGGAATGCTTTAGCTGTTTATGTGCTACAATGTCCCAAAAGAGAAGAACATAACTTTAAATTATACCAGATAGAAAAGGTATTTCTGGGAAAATGGGGTGGAGATCTGGAGGACTTGCTGCTACAGAGGGAGGCACTGTGGATTGTCCAATTGGAGGTTACTATCTGCCTGGTCTGAATGATAGGCTAGATATAATGCTCTTGCTAAAGAAAAACAAGAAACGTTAATGTGGTCATGTAACTGTACCTGATGACTGTACTTAAATGTTTGTGGTTAACCTCTTCTTGTTTTGTTTTTTCACGTTCTAGGTTCCATGGGAGGCTTTTATTACTTTGAGTTGAAGGTGACAGCCAGCCGCCATAGGGGTGCAGCAGCTACCCATCTCATATATAAGTGATGGGCCCTGGGAACTAATAAGAAAGTACAGCTGCACAAGAACTTACCGTAACATTAGATCTTCGAGAGTATCTCTTGTAGCAGGTCATAACACATGAGATATCAGTCACAGGCATCATTTCCTCTGGATGACTTCTCAGCAGTCGACCCTGGGGCCTCCCCCTAACATTACCATGTGGTGTCAGTATGGTATGTATAAAAGGGGGAGGTCTTAGCTACTCCTCAGTTCTTTTCCATCCTAGTGCCCGAATGAAAAACATTTCTCAGGCCTCCAGTGAGAACCAAGGAGGGAAATAAAGCAGCATCTTTTGGAGTCATGGAAAGACAGGAGCAAGGCACCCTTCTGAAGTTACAGCAAGGGGGAAGGTGGGTGAGGCAGCATGACGCTGCAAGAGATACTCAGTCTGCATTACGGTAAGTTCTTGAGCAACTGTACTGTCTTCTTCAAGGCAATCTCTTGCAGCAGGTCATAACACATGGGAAGATTACCAAGCAGTTATTATGCCAAGGGAGGAGGAAGTGAACCATTAGGACTTAGGACAGGAGGCCTTATAGAATGGCCCATCCAAAATTGGTCTGCTTCTGGAGCGATGTCTGAACTGTAGTATTTCATGAATGTAAGTACAGTAGACCATGTGGTGGCTTTGCAAATTTCTAAGGCAGAAATGCCCTGGAAACATGCCATGGAGAGCCATGCCTCTGGTAGAATGGGATTCACATCCCCTGTTAGAGGTTTGTCAGTATTTGTATAGATAAATGAAATGCAGTTGGCCAACCGTGTGGACAAGCACTACTTTGAAATCAAACTCCCTGGTTTCCAGGGTGAAAGAGACAAAAATTGCTCATTTTTTCACAACTGTGAAGTGAAGAAGATAAATTCTCAATGTTCTATGCACATTGAGGTAAGAAGCCATAATACCCTGGATTCACAGGCTCGGCATAGTACACCAGTAAGTGGATAACCTGATTTAAAGTAAATTCAGGAACAACCTTTGGCAAAACAGTGGGTCTGTGCGTAAAGACACCCCATCGTTACTTAAAACTGCAGGATGGGAGGTTTGCATTAGTGCCTGTAACTCTGAAATACGTCTTTCTGACATAATGGCAACTAAAATATAGTTTTCCAAGAAAGATAAGGAGTTTGCTGGAGTCAGCGGACTCAAAAGGATTCATAGTCAAATTTTTTTTTTATACAGATTTTTATCCTCCTCGGGAGCCCTAGCAGGGGCTGTGGTCCTCTGCATGGAGGAGCTCACTTCTACGGTCCTCTCGCATCTCCACTCCTGCTGTCCCAGAAATGCTCCTGTGGATTACCCCACATGGCGGGGCCAGGAAGGACAGTGCCAGCTGCCCCCCCCCCACAGAGACCCAATCCAGACACCAAGGCCATCATGGAACCTGCCAGGCTCTTAGTTTTCTATTTTTTCCCCTCCCTCCTCCTCCCCTACCAATGTAGGGATGTCAGTACATGCCTCTCTGCCAGTATTACCTTCCAGCCACCGCCAGAGGGCAATCAATGAGTGGGGTAACAAGTCACCCTCCCCAAGAGGAGAGCAGTCCTCTGAACACTCAATTCTCACTCCTCTACTGACCCCCAGTGGCCCAGGATCATTCCTGAACCGAATTACGCCCGGCATGGCCTGGTGTCGCGACCAGTGCCTCAACCTACAGGGCCACCAGGCCTGCATATAGTCAATTTTACAAGTACAAAATTCAAATCTCACACAGGGACTGGATCCCGAATAAGGAGATGAAGGTGCAGAATATCTTTTAAAAAGGTTCTGATCAATAGTAACTGGGGCAATGGTTTGTTGCCCACAGGTAAATGAAATGTGGCAATGGCCAAAAGGTGGACTTCTACAGAGGAATATTTCAGTCCACCCTCCAACAAGGAGAGCAAGTAGTCTAAGATGCTCTGAGGGGAACACTCATAAGGATCTAAGTTCTGTGTAGATGCCCAAATGGAAAAGCATTTCCACTTCATTAAATAGGAAGACCATGTAGACAGCTTCCTGGCAGCCCAGAGGACTTCCACCACCTTTGGTGACACCCTGAAGCATGAGAGAACTATGCCCTTAGTATCCAGGCATACAGATGGAGTGAGTGAAGGTTCAGGTGTAGCAGGGAGCCTTGGCATGGGATAACAGAGCCGAGCAAATTGGCAGAGGTAAGGGATTTGGTCTTGAGAACTGTAGAAGCAGAGGGAACCAAATCTGTCTTGGCCAGAATGGTGCTATGAGAATCATAGATGCCCTGTCCTGGACCAGTTCGAGTAGTACTCTCTGAACAAGAGAAATGGGCAGGAAGGCATAAAGAAATCTTCCTGTCCATGACAGAGATAACGCGTCCCGCAACACAGTTCTAGGACCTCACTTGAGAAAGCAGTAAAGAGGCATAGAAACATAGACTTTGACAGCAGATAAGGACCGCTTGGCCCATCTAGTCTGCCCATTTCCCTACCTACAGGATAGGCCGCAGATCCTAGTTAACCAACAGCCTATTTCTTCCTACCCCCCCCCACAAGAATTGCCTTATGTCTGTCCCATGCATTCTTGAATTCTCCCACAGTTTTGGACTCTACAACCTCCTCAGGAAGGCTGTTCCATGCATCCACTACCCTCTCTGTGAAATAATACTTCCTCCATTGCCCTAGACCACCCCCTCTATCTTTAAATGGTGTCCCCTTGTTCTTGCACGTCTCTTTTCTGAAAGATGCTACCCTCTTGGACTTTGTTGATTCCACTGAGGTACTTAAAAGTTTCTATCATGTCCCCCTCTCCTTCTTTCCTCAAGGGTATACATATTAAGCTCCTTTAGTCTCTCCTCATACTGACTTCTCTTGCAGACCCTGCACCATTTTAGTTGCCCTCCTCTGGACTGCCTCCATTCTGTCTATGTCCTTTGGAGATGGGGTCTCCAGAACTGGACGCAGTACTCCAGATGGGGTCTCACCAACTGTCTGTACAGAGGGATAACAACTTCCTGTTTTCTGCTGCGATGCCTCTCCCTATGCATCCCAGTATACCCCCAGCCCTCCCTGCTGCCTTCTCACATTGCTTGCTAACCTTAAGGTCATCTGATATGATTACCCCCAGGTCCGTTTCCTTTTTTGTTGTTGTTACTACCTCCCCCATTGTGTATTCTTCCCCTGGGTTCTTGTTTCCCAGGTGCATTATTTCACTTCTTGCACTGAATCCTAGCTGCCATGCTTCTGACCATTCCTCCAACCTTGCCAAGTCCCTTCTCATCCTTTCCGCCTCCTTGTGTATCAACCCTGTTGCAGATCTTTGTGTCATCTGCAAAGAGGCATACTTTTCCTTCCAGTCCCTCTGCAATGTCACTTATGAAGACATTAAAAAGGACTGGACCCAATACTGAACCCTGCGGTACCCCACTAGTAACCTCTCTTTCTTCAGAGTGGGCTCCATTTACAATTACCTTCTGTGTCCTGTTGTCCAGCCAATGTTTTACCCAGGCTACCACCCTGGGACCCACTCCCAGGCTGGTTAATTTGACTATTAATCTTTTGTGTGGGACTGTGTCAAAAGTCTAGGTAGGCCATGTCCACAGCCCCTCCCTGGTCTACTACTTTGGTCACCCAGTCAAAGAAATCTATTAGATTCGTCTGACATGACCTTCCTGCCAGCAGTCTTACATTTTGTGGAAAGGCAAATAGGTCCAGTTCCATTCGGCCCCATTAGTGGAAGATGACATTTAGGACATCCGGTAGGATTTCCCACTTGTGGGCCAGGGCTGTGGATCTGCTCAGGGCATCCACCAGGGTGCTGGACACTCAGGGGATGTAGATCATCAGAAGATGGATACTTCTTTGGATCGCCCAGTACCAGACCCTCATTGATTCTTTGCAGAGAGGGTAAGAATGGGTGCCTTCTTGCTTGTTTAAGTAGCGAACTACTGCAGAATTTGTCTGATTGCACCTGAAGATAATCAGGGGGAAGGAGAGTCTCGAACACCTGTAAGCGTAGAGGACTGCCCTCATCTCCAAGACTATGTGGAGATGGGTATCTACTGGCGTCCAGGATCCTTGGGATTTGACGTGCAGGAGATGAGCTCCCCACCCTGTCAAGGAGGCACCTATAGTCAAAATGAGACATGGGACAGGAGAACAAAATGGCATGCCTCTCAATTAAATTGTCCATGGACTTCCACCATTGTAGAGCTTGAAGAGCCAGGGAACACATCAGGACTGGGGCATCAAATTTGTCCTCTCACTGGTCCCATTGGACTCTCAGGGACCATTGAAGGACCCTCATATTCAGCCTGGCATGGACGACCGTCGGTATCATGGCCAGAAATGACCCAGGAGGTGCAGGTAGTCTTCTACCGAGGCCAATCTGCTGAACTCTAGTTTGCACGCCAAAGCAATCAGGGTGCCTGCCCAAGCATTCTGCAAAAATGCCATCCTCAAGGAGATGTCTAACATGGTACCGATGTAGAGGAGGCATTGTGTGGGGTCCATCTTGGATTTTGGATAGTTTACAGCTATCCCTACCTGGGCAAACAACTGAAGGGTTCACGAAAGCGTGAACAGTAGCCTTTGGTGGGAAGATGCTTTCAGGAGCCAGTCGTCCAGGTAAGGAAAGACATAGAGACCTTCCCTGTGGAGGGCCGCTGTGTCCGCCACTATGCATTTTGTGAACACCCTCGGGGCCGAGGAAAGGCCGACTGGGAGGGCTCTGAACTGGTAATAATGACCCTGGAACAAAAAACAGAAAAAACACCTGTGAGCATGGTGCATCTGGATATGGAGGTACATGTCCTTCATATCGAGAGAGCAGAGTCAATCTCCTATGTTGAGCAAGGGGAGAAGTGTCGGAAGAGACACCATCCTGAACTTTTGATACTTTATATAGAGGTTGAGACTCCTTAGATCCAAAATGGGGTGTAAGTCCCCCGTCCATTTTGGAACCAGGAAAAAATGGGAGTAAAATCCTGCACCATTCTGTGGAAGGGGAACTGGCTTGATGGCATGTTTTGTGAGCAAAGCATTGATTTCATTCTGTAAGACCAATGCTTGGTCTGGAGGGTAATGAGAAACCCTTGGTGGCAAAGCAGGGATAGCTTTGTGAACTCCAGTGTGTACTGATTTGATCAATTGCAGGAGCACCAGGTCAGAGGAGATGGCTTGCCACCCTTGTAGGTGCAGGAGAACCTTCCCTCAACTGCCATGGGAGGGTCTCTGGTCTCACCCACTGAAGAAAGATCTTCAGACCAAACTCTGGCCTTGCTCGGGAGCAGCAGGGACATAACATGACATTTTCAGAGCATTTCTAGGACCAGACAATCTAAATTGAGGCTTACACTTGTTGGCAGGTGGTCTTTGAGTATTGGAACATGACCTGTAGGGGCGGCCCCAGAGGACCCCCTGTAGGCTGGTTTTGTTTTTGAATGGTACAGGATATGGACCAATTGAAGGGTTCAACCTGAATCTTGTAAATCATTCAACATTTCTTGGGTCTCTGGACTAAAAAGCTGATCACTCTTAAAGGGAGCATTAAGAATAGATTGCTGCACATCCTGTGAAAATCCTGACACTCTCAGCCAGGTGTAACATCTTAGACAAATTCCTGCAGAGGATATACAGGCTGCAGTGTCAACGGCATCATAGGTGGCCCTGAGCAGGTGGTGGCATACAGCCGCCGCAGTAGACACTTTGGCTGTCAGACCCTCCTGGGTAGAACCCATGAGGAGGGACTGGACTGCTGCCTGGGAGGAGCTAGGTTTCCTCCTGATATTTCAGGCGTGTCCCATGTAATATGTACGGAAAGACATAGTAGCCAAGGCATAAACCCTTTTCCCCATAACATCCAGTTTCTTGGATTCCTTATCTGGGGGATGAGCACTCAGGTGTTGAGGGCTAGAGGACCTATCATGAGCAGCATTGATCACCACAGAATCCACCTGAGGAGGAGACATAAAGGAGAGGTGGTACACCTAAATACTGTGCCAACGCCTTTCTTGAAGCATCCTGCTCAGTACTCCAGAACCCAAAATTTTTCTGGAGATGTATTATAATGTCCAAAACATGGGATCATCAGGCTGACAACATGGTAGTTCAGGGGTAGGTTCACCCTGTACAGATGAGGTGGCTGAGGAGGACTGAGGGACTCCTTCTGGTCCATACCTTTATCAGCATTCAGGTCAGCCAAATCTCAGTCCTGCAGAAAAGGGCCATCCATATCCACATACTGAGGTTGAAAACCTGGGGAGATAGGGGAAGAGCTGGCCATCCTCTGGGTTGAAGAAGGCTGAGAGGGAGCAGAGACCTGAGCTGACCCTTCACTAGGGGATGGGGAGTCTTTGTAAGGTCCAGGATAGTATTTACTAGGACCTGGACAACAATCATGGCCATCTGCCCAGCGGAAGCAGCCAGGGCATAATGGACTGAGTGAATTAAAGATGGCAGAGGAACCAAGTGAGCAGCCATTGACGTGGGGTATGTATAAGACCCCAGGATCATCAACGAGGATGCCAACATAGAGCCCTTTGAGATAAGGTCAGTCGTCGATGAAAGAATTGTCAACAGGCCAGAAACCATGGAAGGGGGAGGCAGTGATGGGCTGCAAATTCACCCGGGCCCACCATCAATGGAGGAGCCACTGACGAGGGAAGAGAGAAGCCAACAATAGTTGATGGTGTAGAAGACGATGTTACAGTGACAACTTTCTCAATACTTACCTTTTTGGTAGTGATCGAGGTACCTGTCATCAACGACGAAGGTACAGCAGAAACATGCTGCATTTTGCTGCCATGTTTCTTACCAGGACCCTGTTCCATCGATGAGGGGAGCCCACCTGCAGAGTGGTGAGACCCCGAGGAGGATGTAGAAGACTCCCTAGGCTTGGAGCATTGCTGCTGCTCCAGAAAGGAAACCTTTTGCTCCATGAGGAACTCACAAAGCTGCTGAAGCCTTTGATGTCTTCTGGCCTTGTTGAACCAGTTACAGAAGATGCAATCCCAGGTGTCATGTTCAGGACCAAGGCACCAAACACAGACATTGTGGAGGTCCTCTGTAGTGATTCTGTGACCACAGGTACAGTTTTGGATTAAGGGATCCAAAGACATCAGTAGAAGAACCGTTTAGAATAAACATGTGGTCAGTAGAACTCTTCATTGACAACTGGTAACAGAGCTCTGAAGGAGGACTTGTTGCATGCAGGTCGCAGTTGAAAAGAACTGAGGAGTAGCTAGGACCTTCCACTTTTGTATGTGCCATACTGACACCATGTAGTAACGTTAGGGGATATCCCGGGGTCGACTGCTGAGAAATCATCCTGAGGAAATGACGCCTGCAGCTGATATCCCATGTGTTATGGCCTGCTGCAAGAGATTGTCTCGAAGAAGATCCTCCACTACCCCCTGAAGGGCTATTTTCATGTAATGAATTTGCTGTCCTGACAATCCATATAAGAGCTGTACCTACTTTATAAAGTAAGCTGTGTGTAATATGTTTTGAAATTTTAATGGTGTAAAATTTGGTATCACTTTATGCTTTGTAGGCACTGTATCTTTAAACCATGAAATCTCAATTGTGGTTGGTTGAAATGCTTTTAAAAAGAACCCACCTCCCTAAACTGGTGTCCCTTGATAAAGCCTTGTAGGCGTAACCAGGTCGGGAGTGTTCCTGTTTTATTTTTCAGCACCTAGGAGTTATTTACTGCATTTAAATAAATGAAATATATTTTTGTACTGAATCCTGGTGCCGGCTTTTTGTCTGCCTTTGTTTCACTCTGTTTAGCATGGCACAAGTGTTTGGGAGTGGAGCAGCAGCCTTTTGCTGTGGATATTACTAAGTAAGGAGATCTTACAAAAGGGTAAATTCCATTGTATCATTTTGTTTCCAGTTTCACCATAGCCCTCAATTTAAATATCCAGGAAGCCCTCCTTTTGGGACAATGTAGCAACAGTGTATTCCCTCTATGACCCACTGGGACCCTTTCTACACCTGTGAAGTACCATTCCTGGGGGTCGCCATCCAACAATTGACAAATATGTTCTGCAGTCACATCCTCCATATTTTCATGTAGAATGACTTGCATATGGTCACCTACTCTTCTCCAAGTTTCTTTCGGTTCTACCAATGTAATATGCATTAAATGTGCAGGTAGCTAGATAAACTGCACTGTTAGTGTTGCAGTTAATAATTCTGTGAATGTCCAGTAGGGTACTGTCACTGAGTTTGGTAAAGGAATCAGTTACCTTAATGACCTCACACTATATACATTGCCCACAATACATACATCACCCACAACAATGGCATCCAGAGAGGGTGTAGCCAAGCATCCACAATGGCGGTGGCACTCTAGACAAGATCCGACTAGCACCAACTTTAAAAGCAGCAAAATACCAGTTATAACACTGGAAGCTACTTTTAAACAGTATAATTCATTAAAAACATCCATGGCAAAAATCTGAGGTGGAAAGTGGCAATCAGAAAACATCATGCAAGAGGTTTTTGGGGACTGGCACCTATGCAAGGGACACTGTTTGTGTTGCACCTCAAAGCAAAACAAGTAAAGTTCCACCCAGTTCAGTGCTTGAATTTAATAAAGTGCAAAGGCAAAACACACTTACAGCTCGATGGAACACTTGTTATCCACAGTCTAAATAAGTCCATTAATCCGTACAAGGTAGTTCAAACAGTTAAAAACAACCAGGCCATAGATCAGGCCAGCATGGAACTTCGCAGCAACCAGTAGCAGAGCCCCTCCCCACAACGTCACCTGACGCATTTCACACGTCACTCGTGCTTTGTCAAAGACTGACATTGAACAATTCATGTCTATTATATGTTCAAATAAATAATAACCAGTAACCCATAAACCATGCAGATTATTAAATAAGTAGAATATAGATAGAAATGTTAAAAAACCTGTTCCAATCAATCAGAGCACCCGGTTTTTGCACTAGTCCCAAGTTCCAACAGAAGCAGCATGGCAACCATCTTCATATTCAGGACATTACTCACTCACTCACTTAGGTGCCAGTCAAAGGGCAAAATCTGAAAAGATAGAAACAGAAAAGATAAATAATAAGATTAGAAATATTAGAAATACAAGCAGCAATTTCAAACAATTCATTTCTTTTCGTTCACTTGCGCGTATGCGCAAGGAACGTCTTGCAACAGTAGGACTTTTGGAGGTGTGTAACCATCCTTGCCAATGCAGTGCTGAGTGTAGCAGGTGTGACCCTAGGGGACCAATACATGCCAAGCTGTGTATGATAGCTGTTCGGCTGTGTTGGTCTTCACTTCTAAGAAAAGGTCCACTGCAATCAGCAGTGGTAGCATATGCAATTTGCATACCTACATCAGCCGAACTGCTGTCATGCACAGCTCGACGGCTGCAGCCCCCCCAAAAAAAAAAGCAGTTGGCACGCTGGGAGCCCACCCCAGTGTGCTCATGCTTCTTCCCCCACACTGTATGGCGGCAGGTGCCCAATCCCTTGGCTCAGTCCCCCCAACAACCGTAGGTGGCAGCACTGGAGCCCACCCCAGCGTACCAACTGCATCCATTTTTTTTTTTTTCAATTCCTGTGAAACAAGAAAATGGTCCTCGCCAACCCTCTCGCTCCCACCTCCCACACCCTCCCTCACCTAGGTGGCATACTGGGAGCCCACCCCAGCTAACCAAAAGCTTCCATTTTTGTTTTTTAAATCCTGTAAAACAGAAAATGGTCCCTAGGTTAGTCCTTGGACCCCCGCCCAACCCATGCCCACCCTCTGCACACCACCTCCCCACCCCCACCCCATACTTACCTCCGGGCCCCATGCGATGATCTTGATGGACCGGGAACATGTCTGCACTCTTCAAAGCCAACCAGAACTGAGGAAATGCGGTAAACTGTATAATGGCATAAATAGGGTTTTCCAACTTAGGTGGATATCTTGGACATTATTTTTTACTTTTGGCACCAAATTTTTAACATGGGGTTCTTGACACCCCTTCTCATGAATTCAGTCACAGTCATGGCATTATGCGGTCCTGAAAGGTGATTTTGTGGTCACTGTACAGAATCACCTTTCGGGACGGATTAATGAAATGACAATGTCAGTGTTCATGAGGTGGGCTCTCAAAAAGCCTATGTTGCAAATTTGGTGAAAAAATTCCATAAAATGACTGTTTTACAAGCTTGCATTGAGCAGTTTCCACACACACTCATAAGTTCATGAATTTGTAATATTTTCACTCCAGATTTTCAACATAGGCATATTTCCACACCTCCTTATGAACAGTGCAGCTGTCATTTTTCGCATCCTGGACGAAATGTCTTTTTGCACTTCTGGTGCAAAATAGTATGGTCGCTGCTAGAAATCAGTGTTCACTACTGAGTAAGACAATCACAGTGACACTGTTCATGAACAGAGGTCCTAAAATACCTATGTTGAAAATTTGGTGGCAAAAGTCCATAAAATGGCTGTGTTGCGCGTGTTGCACAGTTTCTATGCACACTCGTATGTTCATGAATTTGTAATATTTCCACTCCAGATTTTCAACATTGCCATTTTCCCATATCTCCTTATGACCAGTACAGCTGTCATTTTTACATCCTGGCGAAATGTGTTTTGCACTTCCGGTGTACACTAGCGCAGTCGCTGTGGGAAATCACTGTTCAGTACAGAGTATCAAAATCACAGTGACACTGTTCCTGAGCAGATGTCCTAAAATGCCTATGTTGAAAATTCAATTAAAAAATTCCAGAAAATGACTGTTTTACTAGCATGTGTTGTGCAGTTCCACATGCACTCGTAACTTTTGAATTTGTAATATTTTCACTCCAGATTTTCAACATTTGCATTTTCCACACCTCCTTATGAACAGTACAGCTGTCATTTTTCACATCCTGGCGAAATGTGTTTTCACTTCAGTAGAAATAATGCCAGTCCCTTCGGTGCACAGTAAGAAAATCATAGTGACAGTGTTCATGAGTAGAGGTGACAAAATGCCTATGTTGAAAATTTGGTGAAATAATTCCACTGAATAACTGTGTTACAAGTGCACGTTCCGTAGTTTCCACACAAGCTCGTTCTCTTGAGCACAACCAGGGCGTTAGGGTTCCTAAGACAGACACTTAAGAAGTATGAGAGTGGAACGTTAATCAGATGCAAGATGAGTTGCAGGAGGTACTCTGCTGGGATATGGATGCTGAAGGGACATGGATACAATGGGGCTGCATAAATGACAAACACCAATGCAAATACCAGCAAGTGAGCGTTCGGCATTGACAAATGCTTTTTAAAAAGGCTTGATCTCAGTCCTCTCATTTAAACCAGGAACTTGCATGGATTCTTGTAAAATTCCAGTATTGTTCTCTCATCAGCAGTAAATAATCATAATCACCCCACACCTGGACATAATCGGTTTCTCTATTCCAGTGAACATGAAGTCATGATCATTTTTGTTTCTTGCTTTTTTGAAATGCATAGCCAGAGCATTTTTTGTGTCTTCATTTTGAATAGCTGTCATATGCTCACCAATCCTGATTTTTAAAGCCCTCTTAATCTTATCAATATAGTACTGGCCACACTTACATTCGGCTAGGTAAATAACACCACAGGTACTGCACGTAATCATACCTCTTACTTTTGCTTCCCTTCCTGTAGGTTGATTAAGGAAAACTTTGGTGTTTTTTACCTGCAGACAGTATTTACAATTGGTACACTTACATAGAAACATAGAAGTTGACGGCAGATAAGGACCGCAAGGCCCATCCAGTCTGCCCATTTCTTTTATTGCAGCCACTCCTGCGATCAGTTAGCCAGTTTTGTGGCCTATCAGGTAGTGGCTGTACAGAGTGTACCAGTACATCTTTGATGCTTTTATCCCATCTGTGAACCATTTTAGGGCCACTATTGTCTAAATATTTTGGTCTCTGGTCCATTTTGACTAGGTGCCAATGTTTTCTCACTATAAATGATATGGCCTGTGACTGCGGGTTATGGCCGCACCCCTCTCTGGATGCCATTGTCGTGGATGATGTTTCTGTGTTTCTATGTTAATACTCTGCATGGTTTATGGGTTACTGGTTATTATTTATTTGAACATATAAAGTGAAATATGTATGTAAAATATTCCTGGTTGTGGCCCATTGAACTCTGTTGCATTCAATATAATTGTGCACTGTTACTTTAAGAAGGCTCTTTTAATAGAGACATGAGGCAGGATTCACAAATGTGGGGGAAGGTCCCACAGCTGTGGGAAAACCTCAGCGCTAGTGGGTTTCCACTTGCGAAACCGCACCCACAGCTGTGGGTATTCACAAAGGTGGAGCTGGAGTACAACTGGCTCCACGGAATATGGCAGTTTGTGGGTGCTGTTGCCAGGGACAGCACCGTAGCTGTGGGAGACAGCTATGGGCAGTGGGACCTGCCGTAGCACCCTTCACAACTGCTGGGGATGAGGATCTGCTGCTCCGCAGCTGCGCCAATTTTGGCGCGCAACTGGGGTTGCAGAGTGGGACTTAGTCCCATTTCGCTTAGTGAATCCTGCCCATGGTTGCTGCAAAGTTCCATGCTGGCCTGTTCTATGGCCTGGTTGTTTTTACCTGTTTGAGCTACCTTGTATGGATTAATGGACTTATTTAGACTGTGGATAGCAAGTGTTCCGTTGAGCTGTAAGTGCTTTTGCCTTTTGCACTTTATTAAAGTCAAGCACTGAATTGGATGGATCTATACTTGTTTTTGCTTTTGTAGAGCAACACAAACAGTGTCCCCTTGCATAGGTGCCAGTCCCCAAAAACTTCTTGCACCTTGTATCCTTTTGACTACAACACTGTACATCCCTGCTTACGGTCACAACCACACTAAGTACTGCAAGTAATCAGAAAACAGCACTATACTGTCACCTTCCTGTTACGAGTTACTGACTCTATCCACTCTGCGATGGATCAAGGCCTAGTCACTGCTTCCATCTTTGTAGATCTGGTGAAGGCCTTTGACTCTGTTTCCCACCATCTTCTGCTCCACAAACATCTTTCAGCTGGTCTGGCACCATCTGCAATAAATTGGTTCAGCTCCTACTTACATAACAGACAGCAATCATTCCTAGTTGGTAACGCCCTATCCTCCCCCCTCTCTATACAAGCCAGCATCTCCCAAGGTTCCATACTCAGTCCCATTCTATTTTCTGTCTTTCTAAATGACCTTCCCTCTGTCTGGTCTTCATCCCAAATACATATGTATGTTGACGACACTGTGATTTACACTTCTGGCTCCTCCCACTGCCGACGCATTTACCTCAATACAGTACGACTTTGATAAAGTTCAGCATTGGTTTCAGGCAAACCAGCTAAAATTAAACACAAATAAAACCATTTCTATAATTTTTGGCTTCTAGCAAAGGCTATTTAGACTTCCCCCCTGCCCCATGTTTGTCACTCTGGACAGCCCCCTTGGAGGTTGTTCCCACCTTCAAATATCAAGGTGTCTGGTTGGACAGTAATCATGATTTTGCTTCCCATATTGATGCCCTCTGTACTAAACTTTGCCCAAAACTTGGCATCCTCTTCCGACACAGACATTTGGACCCGGATATTCAGAAGGGTTGCACCATGTGCAACCCACTGATGCACCCCGGCACGATATTCAAATGGGGATTGTGCCTGGCACAAATCCCAATGTGCCGGAGCACATCAATAATGTATCGCGGCGGCGCAGGTGAGGGAGAGCATGCCCATGCATACTCTGCACATCCCGATATTCAGCCTGGGATGTTGAGCCATCATGACCACTGCGCAGCCACAGGTAAGCCCAAAACAGGAACAGCGGCTGGCCACCCACAGGTGAGCTGCCATATTGCAGGGTGCAACATAGCAGCTGCCACCTTGAGTGGCCACCAGAGCTCTGGCTGCATCTTGCGTGGCGGCGCCCCCCATGCCTGATACATGACGCATTAAAAAAGTAAGTCCTATATCTTGGTGGTCCAGTGGACCTCTTGCAGCCCGATCACGGGCATATGTAAAATAAAAGTATTCCTATATCCCTGGTGGTCCAGTGGACCACTTGCAGGCCTATCGCGGGCATAAGTAAAATAAAAGTATTCCTATATCCCTGGTGGCCCAGTGGACCACTTGCAGCCCGATTGCGGGCATAAGTAAAATAAAAGTATTCCTATATCCCTGGTGGTCCAGTGGACCACTTGCAGCCTGATCGTGGGCAGTATGCCATAAAAATACTAGTCCCATATTCCTGGTAGTCCAGCAGTAACCCCTCCCCACCGCCCACTGGGCCACCGCCATGCTCCCCAGTCAGTGGCGGGCAGCAGCCCCACCGGCTTGCCACCCGCTGACTGACACTGTGCAAGTAGGGCTGTAAGCCCATTGGTCCCTGGCGTGAGCCAATGGGCATGCAGCCAGTACCATACTACACAGTCCAGATATGTAGACTACTGCATTCTGATTCAGTCCTGTTCCCCATCCCCTGACACATTGCAATTATTTAATTATCCTTTCCCACCTTACTGTCTCCAATTCATCTCATCTTCTTCCTGCCATCAATGCACTTGAACATTTTACTTTCACCTCATTTTGATGTCCTTGATCCCTCCCAACATCCTATCCCAAAACAGATATCAACAAAAGGCATGCTTCTTTTCCACATGTCTGCTGACTTCACTCTCCCTACGTGATATTCCTTGTCCATCCATGTTACCTAAATACATTTTCCTACCCCCATCTGCCATATACACCTTCCACCTCCCAATACTGTTATCCTTATAAATTATTTTTATTTTCCCTGCCTGTGTCCCTAATCCCTTCTTGCTCCCCCACCAGTCCTCAGATACCCAAAATACATGTTTTCACTTTCACCATCCCGCTGAGTATGAGTCTCTCCCTTGTACCCCTTGCATTCCTGAACATCAAGCAACATTTTTTCTTACCCTTCCTTTGTCCAAATCTCTCTCTCTGCTCCCCTCCCATCACCCCAACATAAAAAATCATTAATTAGCAACTGGTCAGTCCAAGACTATTTCTCTAAGGCTTTCACTACAGTAAAGTCGATATAACTTTATATGAGCATACAGAATATAACAGGAATGTTATTAAAGCTAAATTGTCACAACAAATGAGTACATCATTAATAAAACCAAGGCATTTATATCTGTTACATTATATAAGACTGGCAGGGCATGTTTCAGACTTCTTTTGTTTTTTGAAAAGTAGCATTAAGCATAATTACAACCAAATATAACTGCAAGCATTAGCAGATATCATTCCAATATGTAAGGGTGCCTGTAGCAAGCATCAGTTCAGCTACAGCCTACAGCATGATGCGGTGCAAGTATGGAACCCAGTTCCTAAAGTGACCTCTCTTCCACCTTTCCTATGACACACTAATAGTCTCAAAAAGCTAGAGAGAAAGATTAAATATTTTAGCATGGAAGTTCAGTTTGTGTTTGATTAATATGTCTGAAATTTCTAAATAATTGTCAAGGGAACTTTAAAGAACAACTCTACACTGCAGCACTTACTTTCATAACAATAGTCCAGCTAGTATGCTTCATTACAGAATATACATTTTTTTAATATCAATTAAATTTTCCTGAGGTAATAACACATCTTTGCAGCCTGTCTAAGACATGCAGAAAAGCATCTGATGTTCTCCAGCTGTCTTCATAGCACTTTTGTTTATAACATCATAGCACCTACCATTACAGTAAATAGTGAGGCAAGTTTAAGGATAAAAAGCCTTTGGGTCACTGATGTGCCTTTTGAAGGTTTGATGGAAAACTATTAATCCGTTCAAAAGTTAGTTAACAACCCTACCAACTGCTCCCCCTACCACCAACTCACAAAAGTGAGGGCATTCGGTGTTAGGGTTAAAAACCCTAACTCCACATTTCCCCCGCACCCCACCACCACACACACACACACACACACACATATACTCATGCAAGTAGGAGCAGGACCAAGGCAACACAACCAATCACACACAACCAGCAGCATGTAACAGAAATAACATACAACTGTCTAAATCACAAAACACACACCCATGCTCCCATCTTCCTCACACCAAGAGATGTTGGCTGTGGCATGGGTCGTGACTCACAACTCTGGTCCCGGATCTTCCATGCACTGCAAAACACATATCACTATAGACAATTGGGCATGTTGGGCCAGACGCTGCCACCAACCTATAACACAGAGTACACATATGGTATGTTGGGGTTTACAAGACCAAAACAGGATTTTGCACCTTCCCCGACATACTTTTTGAAAATCACTTTCGCAAATGCGACAGTGTTGTGCTATACATTTGTGACACTTTCCTGTTTGTGACAGTATTGTGTGACACTATTTGACATGCCTTTGCAAATGCAACACTCTTGTGTCTTCCGTTTGTGACACTTTCATGTTTACGACAGTATTTTGCAACACTATTTCACATACTTTTGCAAATGTGACACTACTGTGACTTCCATTTGAACACTTTTGTGTTTGCAACACTATTTTGTGACACTATTTTGCATACTTTTGCAAAAGCGACACTATTGTTTCTTCCATTTGTGACACTTTCGTGTTTGTGAAAGTATTTTGAGAAAGTATGCTCCTGATGACTGCACATCTTTGCCATCCTCTTGCAAGCAAACGGTTGGGTCCTTTGGGCTGAAATTTTCAAAGTGGCAAGCTCTGTTCCCACAGATGTCCAGATGTCCCTTTTCCTGCTTTGGTGCTAAAATAGTTGAGGGTGACAAAATTACAGTGTTAAACAATTCAGCAGTGTCCCATAGACTAACATTGCGGTGCCCATCATGCCTTTCACCATCCATACGTTGAAAGCGAGCTAGGTACACAGTTTTCGTTATTTGCAGCTTGGTTTACCTGTATGTGAACTAACCTCAAGGAACAACTTTGAAAATAATGTATGATACCTGAAGTTGGATATCTCCACTTACTACAGTAATACAGGTATTTACCTCCTGCTGGTTGTGTGTGATTGGTTGTGTTGCCTTAGTCCTTCCCCTACTTGTATGTATGAGTGTGTGTGGTGGTTGTGGGGAGTGGGGTGAATGCAGAATTAGGGTTTTCAACCTAACACCAAATTTCCTCACTTTTGTCACTGTGGAACAACCCTAACTGTTGCATTAATGCAGTTTTTTGTAAAGAATTGCCTTACTTTTTGAAAAGCATAGGTAGATTGTCATGCAAGTTGGTGGGAGCACAGGGCCCACCAACTGCATATTTCTCAATAGCATCAGAATATACAGTAAACAGTGAATCACATGTATTGGTAAGCAGGCCTCTCACTCCCACAACATTGCCCAGCACTGCAGAACAATATACATGTGCCATATCTTTGAGCTGTCCTATACCTTATAATAGGATCTTCCTGCACACCCATAATGTGCTGACCATAGTTTTCACAATGTGCATAAATACTTTCCATTAACTATAATGAGCATGCACCACAGTTCAGCAACTGTAACTGCCAATGACCCAAAAAGTATCACAGTCGAAGATCTATGATTAAGCTTTCTATATTCCAAATTTCAGGCAAATCGGTCACACAGTCCAAAAGTTATTGAAGCATAACAAACCAAATGTCCATTAGAATGGCATAATTCTCCACATGTTTAAGTTTTACACACCAAACCACTGCAAGGCACATCCTGGGCACTAGGGCTACCTACTCTATAAATTGCAAGCCAATAGCAGCATACCTGATCCAATGGGAAAAACATCAACTACATCAGTCAATATCTCCTCAATGAATTAATTTTGCAGCACTGAAACATTATAATTCACAGTTGCAGGACATCCCCTCAAAACCCTCCAAATTTCGAGTAAAAAGACCAAATTGTTTAAAAGATATTCAATTTTAAAGTTTGTGCACCTTTAAGAATTATTCCACCACAAAATGACGAAAGTCACGACTGAAAATGCACTACAATGGTGGACCTGGCAGCCAAAAAATCTTTAACTGTGGGGTGGGGCAACTTCAAATGGTAATAACTCTGAAATGGAACAATATGTTTTCACCAAACAAAAAGTGGCATGTTCCATGAAGACAGGGTTGTCTACATCCCAAGATTCAGACTAATCAACCACACAATGGCTGTGCAGTGCTATGGGCAACACACTGCACAAACTTAGCAAGAACTGATTTTTTTGTCACTTCACTGTGCAAAAACTGCATGTCCGACTGAAATTAAAATTTGTAAATGAAGGCATGCACCATACCAGAACATGTATACCAAATGTTATGTGAATCTGTTCAATGGTTGCACAGTGGCTCGACTGGAAAACTGTGCAGGAGTGCCAAAAAGAACATTTTTACTGCTTCGCTAGACAAGAACTGTCTTCAAATTTGTTTTGTGTCGACATACATCACATAGTTTTCATCACAAAATAAAAAAATGTTTTTTTTTGCTTTAAGACAAATAATCACACTATTATTAATATAATTAAACCAACATATTTGTTGTGATTATAAAGAAGATATTATTACAATACTAAAAGTAGTGAACTATCTATTGTTTTATATTCAAAAGTTATTTTAGCATATATGTTTGTGCTTACTACATTAACTATATTAAAAGTGCTCTAAGAAGATTTGTAAAGGTAACATATATACTAAGCATATATATTTATAGCTTTTAAAAACATAGTGTTAGCATTGACTTAATTACAATATTACATTAATATTAGAAGTATATCATTGTTTTGTTTCAATAGAATTGTTTTGATATATAATTTGAGGTTTTAATCAAATAAATAATTTCAGTAATGACAAGCTATTTTTTATATTACGTTGACATAGTTTAAACTATGTATCTCACTTTTCCTGAAAATAATAGTTATCTAAATACATGCATATGTTTTTAGAAGTAGTCTGCTATGCCTATTTATCAAAACAATACTTTACTGTATGAAATGTGTTTGATTTTACTCAAAAATTTAGGGCTAGACTATCATTTTAAAAAGGACAGACTTTTGAAATCACAGTTAAGTAAAATGTTGTTGTCATGTAATACATGTTCATAAATATAGTACACTGCATCAAGGCATGCATAACAAAGATTGCAGCAAGGTTCTGCACATTTTAAAGTGCAATACATTTAGTATCATCAATGTTTGTCTTGTACATATATCAAGAATGCAAATAGTACAGTACAAACATATTGTTGTAGTCACTCATTTCTTACAACAAATTGCTGTGGTGTCACTGTATCAGACACTATATGAGTTATATGTTGTTAATTGTCAAACTTCAATTCTATGTTAAATGTACTGTGCATTAAACCACATGACAGCAGACAGTATAACAGTCACGTAAAATGTAGGTGAGGTTTTAAATTGCATCCTGCAGAATTTAAGTAAATACTAATTGAACTGGAAAATTCTTCATCTGACCCCTCAATAGAGACAATCCTATAAAAGAGCAGGGGAGAGTACACAATGGGGGTGAGATACTGACAACAACAAAATGAAAAGGGACCTGGGGTAGTCATATCAGATTACCTAAGGTGGGCCAGCAATGTGAGAAGGCATAGGAGTGCTGAGAGGATACTGGGATGCACAGGAGAGCATCACCAGTAGAAAACAGGAAGTTGTTGGCCCTCTGTGCAGACAGTTGGTAAGACCACATCTGGAGTACCATGTACAGTTCTGGAGACCCCATCTCCACAGAGACATAGACAGGGTGGAGGCTGTCCAGAGGAGGGCAACCAAAAAGGTGCAGGGTCTGCACCAGAAGACATATAAAGAAAGACTAAAGGAGCTTAAGATGTATAGCCTTGAGGAAAGGAAGGAGAGGGGGACATGATAGAAACTTTCAAATACCTCGATGTAATCAATAAAGTCCAAAGGGGTAGCATCTTTCAGAAAAAGAGATGTGCAAGAACAAGGGGGCACAATTTGAAGATGGGGGGGATGGCTCAGAGGTAATGTGAGGAAGTATTTCTTCACAGAGAGGGTTGTAGATGCATGGAACAACCTTTCTGAGGATGTCATACAGTCAAAAAACAGTGGGGGAATTCAAGAATGCATGGGACAGACATAAGGCAATTCTAGTGGGGGGTAGGAGGAAGAATGCTGTTGGTTAACTAGGATCTGCAGCTTATCCATTAGGTAGGGAAATGGGCAGAGTAGGCGGGCCAAGTGGTCTTTATCTGCCATCAAATTCTATGTTTCTATGTTTCTCTGTTTCTAAGAACACACCAATTGTTTGCATTATAGTATAGATTTGCACAGCTAGCATTGTATGAAACAAAAGGTAGTACTTGTGCAAATCTACACTACATATATATATATATATATATATATATATATATATATATATATATATATATATATATATATATATAAATATATATTATATATACTATACATATATTATACTGGCCCGGTATTGCCAGTATAGTTGTTATGGTTGCATGACCACTTCTATGTTAAACCCCAAATTTTGCACTTTAATAACTTTGCCACCATATGACAGATTCACCTGAAATTTTGCATGCCTGGTATGGTACCATAGATCTCTAGATCTGGCAAGTTGTGTTATGGTCATATAAGTGGCTACAGAACTGCAGAGCAGCCAAAAATGCAAAAAAGTGGGGTTTTGTGTGTTTCTTTGCTCATGGCTGCAGCCTGCATAATTTGTCTGTTTGGTCTGAAATCTTCAGGGAACATGCAGTCTGGGTTGTACCCTAATACAGTAACTTTGCAACCATATGACAGATTTGCCAGAAATTTGGAATTCATGGTCTGGTACCATAGATCTCCAGATCTGGCAAGTTGCATTATGGTTAGATTTATGGTTGTGGAGCTGCAGTGCACCAACAAACACATAAATTATGGATTTTTGCTTGTTTCTTTGCTCACGCCTACAGCCTGCATGGTTTGCGCTATCAGTCTGAAAACATATGGGAACATGCAGCTGGGGTCCTCAATGTGCCTTTCAAAGATTTCATGAAAAAAATATTAAATGGTTCAAACGTTATTCAAAAAAACCTGAATCCCATTATAGTCTATGGGAAAAGTTAACAACATTTACAAAAGTGTTGCAAATGCAGTTTTTATTGTCACAAATTACCCTTTTACTTTCATGATTCAGCCATTTTTTTCCGTTGGTAGTCAGAAAAATGCTTGCATTTTCATCAGCGTTAGCATTACAGTTGCGTTTACGTTTGTGCTTGCATTTACATTATGGTTAGCATTACTGTTACCGTTTCTGTTGCATTTTCACTTGGTTTGCATTACTGTTTGCGTTTAAATTTGCATTTCCATCATCATTTGCATAATGGTTTGTGTTTGCACTTGCAGTTTCATTACCATTTACATTTCCATCTACATTTGCATCACTGTTACCTTTACTGTTAGCATTTGTGGTTATGTTACTGTTAGCATTAGTGTTTCCTTTCACGTTTGCATTTGTGTCACCATTGCCATTAACGGTGCATTTGTGTTACCATGAGCTTTACCATTTGTGTTTGCATTTCCGTTTGTGTTTCAGTAACCATTACCATTTGCATTCATGTTTGTGTTGGTGTTACATTTGCCATTAGTGTTTGTGCTTCAGTCACCATTACCATTACTGTTAGCATTAGCATTACTGTTACAGTAATTATGCAGACATGGGCAGCTTCGGTCCCTGGACTCCCACCACCACATACTGTACCATTCACTATGTATATTGCACATTTTCATTTTCAGTCTGACATACAGTTTTCGTGCAGCGAAGTGACAAAAATTCTGTTTTTGTTACTTTTGCACACTGTGCTGCCCATTGGGCTAAGACTTGGGAAGTAGACAGCCTTTTCTTCAAGGAACATGACACTTTTTGCTTGGTGAAAAAATATTGTTCAGTTCCAGAGTTATTAGCATTAGAAGTTGCCCCCCCTCACAGTTAAAGATTTTTCAGCTGACAGGTCCACCATTTTAGCACATTTTTGGCCGTGAGGTCCGCCATTTTGTGGTGGAAGAATTTGTAACACTGCACAAACTTTAAAATTGGATTTTTATTTAATGGTTTGGTCTTTTTACTTGAAATTCGGAGGCCGTTGAGGGGATGTCCTACAGCTGTGAATTATGCTGTTTAGGTGCTGCAAAATTAATTTGTTGGGGAGATATTGACTGATGTAGTTGATATTTTTCCCATTGGATTAGGCATGCTGCTATTGTCTTGCAATGTATAGGGTAGGTGTGTTTAATCGAGGTTGGCTGAGCTGGACTCTTTTCTTTTGAGGATTTTTGAAGCATTTTGGCAAGTGCTGGATCCAGAAGGCCACGTTTTGAGGATTGACATTTATTGGCACACTACCTACACCTTGATATCACCTTTTTTTGGGCTACTGTTGGAATATTGGTTCCCACTGAAAATCGCAAGTGTGGAAGGACATTTTATGAGGGCCATATTTTCTGCATTATTCTGTTGGGGACTATCTGTCTCACAGATTTGGGACAATGATCAATTTTGATGAACTAAACAAAATCACGGGCAATAGATCATAGCCTTTGTCTATTTTGGATGCTGAAGAATTAAGAATATTACAAGACTTTAAATCTAATCATGTATTTGGTGGCTCTACACCTGTTAGGTTGGTGGTGAACCAATATGAGTACATGGAACAAAAGCAGGTAAAATTAGAATGGCACTCACTTACAATGACCCAATATTTAAAACAAAAAGGATACCCAGGGGTTTAAGAATCTTTATACAAGCAAATTTGGCATATAGTGATTTGGAACTAGATACAAAATGTGATGGGGTCAGAAACCGCTGTTCCAGAGATTTCATGTTACTTATAGTTGAATCCATCACCAGAGAACTGGCTAGGATAGAACCTGATTTGAATATAACTGAGTCTGAAGTTAAAAAGAAAGACAATATTGATAAATATAAGCATTATTTAGAAAATGTTACTGCTCATTTAGAAGAATTTGAGAAGGAATTGAGGGGACTGAAATTAAGAAAGTTTAAACGTGATCTCAATGATTACAAAAACAATCAGGTTTACACATATAAAAGGTCTGATGGTTTTTTAACACAACAGATTCTTAATCTTGAATCAGAATCTTCAAGTCCATCCTCAGGTAGTGATATAGACACCAATGTTAATAGGACTCAAAGCTCTCAAGGCCATGGTCATCATTTCATGGGGGGAAGAGAGCCAGAGGCAGACCCAAGAGAGGGTACCAATATACACAAATGTGGCTAGGAAACAACAGGTAAAAAGAGGTCATAGCAGTGCCCTCAGGAGAAACAGAAACAGAAAGAAATATAGAATTAGAAGAAAGGAGAAAAGAAAAGAAAACACAGATCGGACAGTCAGAGAAAAGGGGACTCAGATCACAAATGAACAAGACCAATTAGTCTTTATTATTTCTAAACATATATTAACTCAATTGGAATTGGAGATGTTAGAAAAGGCTTGTCCTTTTGCCCACATACTTCTATGAATGCATTTGGTCTCAAACTGTATCTAAATAGATTTTTTTCATAAACTTAGATTTTGATACCATTTTTATTAATTAGATGTACCTTCTATTAGAGATCCCATTCAACAACATAAGCAGATGGAACTTAGCAGAAAACTGAATTTCAAATCTATGTTCATACCCCCTGAGAGGCCCCATATGATTGACACCTATATTGCATTAGTTAATAAGGATATAGAACAAATGTTAGTTGAAAAATGTAATTTAGATAGAACTAGATACAATTTAAGTGCAGCCCAGTCTGGAGCCCTTAGAAAATTAGAAAATGATGCAGACATCATTATAAAAAGTGCTAATAAAGTTGGGGATGTGGTTATTCTTGACTACGATCATTACAAGAATATATGGTTGAGGTTGCTTAATGATACTGGAAACTACTTGAAATTACAAAGGGACCCAATGGAACAAGTTAAAGATTATGTACAGATACTTTTGAAAACAACTTTGAAAAAACAATGGATGACAGAGTGGGGACATAATGCATTGTTTAGAAGAACACCATCCATTCCAGTTTTTTATATTTTACCTAGAATTCATAAGGATTTGCATAATACTCCAGGTAGATCTAGTGTTTCGGGGGTTAATTTATTATTGGAACCACTTTCTGTTTATATTGATTTTTACATTAGACCATTCGTGGAACAGACTAGATCTTGTATTAAGGATTCTACAGATGTGATGCAGTTTACAGAAAGAGAGAATGAATCAGATTTAGATATTTCAAGGTGTATGCTGGTTACCTGGGATCTTAAGGACCTCTATACAGCTATTCCCACAGGAAGGTTGTGACCTTTTGAGTGTTGTGCTTGCAGAACATAGAACTGAGGATAAACCACCAAATAGTTTATTAATCAAGATGGCAGAGTTAGTGTTGACACAAAACTTTTTCAAATTCGAACAAAACTTTTTTTTTACAGATCAAGGGAACAGCGATGGGGTCAAGCATGGCCCCATTTTACGCTAATCTCTGTATGGGTGACTTTGAAGCCAAATATATATTTACTGAGGAAAATGAATTTCTTACACACATTCAGTCTTTTCATCACTTTATTGATGATATTTTCTGTATCTGGATGGGGACAGTTGCTGAACTTAGAAGATTCAATGAATATTTGAATACTAGGACCAGAAATTTAATTTTTTCAATGCAAAAAAAGTCATGAATCTATAGCTTTACTGGATTTATTGATGTATAAATCAAATGGTAAGCTGGCCACAAAAATATACAGGAAGCCAACAGATAGGAATTCTTTATTAAGAGTGGTCAGTTTCCATCCAAGGCCTCTAATACAATCTATACCATATGGGCAATTTATTAGGGCTAAACCAAATTGTAGTGACCCTGGGGAATTTATGTTAGCACAGGAAGATATGTGTGAGAGATTTTGGGAGAGAGGTTACAAGCATGATGTTCTAATGAGAGCCACAGAAAAAAATAATAGATAGGAGTCATAGCCAGCTGTTGGATACATCAAGGGAAAGAACTGAGAATAGGGAGACAAACAAAAAGATTGTATGTGCAGTGACATTTTCAGATAATTTTGGAGCAATTAAACAAGTGATTAATAGACATTGGAAGGTGTTACAAGTCACTGAATTTGGGGCACATATTTTTAAAACACAACCTCTAGTTGTAGCCAAGAGGAATAGAACATTAGCTAATATTTTATCAAAACAGTGCACACAGTTCCTGATACACATCCACAACACTTTATATCTGCACTTGATTTACAATGAAACTTTCCTTGTGGACATTGCACCCATTGTTCATAATACCTATAGGACTAAAGTTATCAGAAATGTAGCTATGAATGAAAACATTCAGATACAAGATTTCATTAATTGTTCCACTGAGGGGGTTATTTGCATTATTAAATGTCCATGTGACAAAATTTACATTGGAAAAACAGAAAGAGCTTTGAAAATTAGGATTGGTGAGCATAAATCTGATATAAGAAGGAAGGATATCACCTCCCCAGTTGTGAGACATTTTGAAGAAGCTTGACATACCTGTACATTGCCACAACTTAGGTTTTTTGGTTTGGAAAAAGTGGTTCCAAATTCCAGGGGTGGTGATTTCAGATCATTCCTTTTAGCTAGAGAAGCATTCTACATAGATAAATTTAAGGCTACCAATCCTAGGTACAGATTAAATGATATGATAGACTGGCAACCTATAATTTAAAATCTCTTAGACATGGATCTATTATCAGAAATAGAACAAAAACAATTTTTTTTAGGTACAGTACTCATATGCTCATGACCTTTTTTGACCTTCCAATGGGTTTGAATGTATTTTTAAAACCTTAATAGTATGATAGACTGCTAACCGATCATTTAAACTCCCTCAGAAATGGGTCTTTTACCAGGAATAGAACAAAAACCTTTTGAGGTACTCATGTGCTCATGACCTTTTGACCTTCTAATGGATTTGAATGTATTCATAAACCTTAATAGTATTATAGACTAGTAATCTATCATTCAAACTCCCTTCGACAAGGGTCTATTACCAGGAACAGTACAAAACCTTTTTTTAGTTACTTATATGCTCATGACCTTTTTGACTTTCCAGTGGGTTTGAATGTATTCTTAAATGTTAATAGTATGATATACTGGTAACCTATCATTCAAACCCCCTTAGACATGGGTCTAGTACCAGAAACTGTACAAAAACTGTTTTAGGTACTTATATGCTCATGACCTTTTTGACCTTCCAGTAGGCTTGTTATATACTATAGGTCACATGCACTTCTATCCTCTGGTTTTACTTCTATTCCGATTGTACAAGGTGTTGAATCTGAAACTATAATACTGATAAAAGAATTCTTTATTTGGATGTTTTTATGGGCTGCCAGTGGCTTAGAAATTTTTTTTGCTGGATCCTGGTTATTTATGCCCTTGTAGTTTTGTATTTTCTGTGGGACACTAATTCCCTCAGACATTGCAGGATCCCTAGTTCTTCAGGGTTACTGGCTTAATACTGGAATATGAGCAATTAGTGTGTCTGTCACATTTACATATACTGTATAAAGATTTGTTTAAGTGATAAAAATATAAGTGATTCTTTTTATGAAAGTACTTGAACATTCTTCATTAAGCCACCTGGCTTTAGGACCCAGTGGTTACTTGCTAGTGCTGTTCTCTCAGCAGGTCAGGCACACAGGTGTTGAGAGTGATTTGCCATGTGACCCGCTCTCTCCTATCAGTGCACCTGATTCTTGACGGTGCAAGTTCAAATTGACTTTGCAAAAGTGAGTGGAACTCCGACAACTCTGAGCACACGCAGTTGGGAGCAGTAGCACACACTGTTTCTCCCTTTGCTGAAATTCTTTCAGACCAAAGAAAGTGATTTTGAAAATAATTTATTGACTTGCTGGTTTACTGATGAATGAACAGTTTGAATATTTCATATGATAGAAACACAGAGTTAGGCTTGTAACAGCCTTTTCATTTACTTAAATAGACAGTCATAAACATATGGAGTCACACTGCACAAACCAGTCTGTTTAAACTTGTGAGCAGATGAGAATGTTACTTTTGAACTTATACTTCACTAACAGTACATTTTGGGACATGAGTTTATGTATATAAGTTTTATGCAACATTTTGGTGATGTTACTGAAGTGAGGTACACTTAAAAATGTTGAAATACTGCATAAAACATGTAAAAGATGGAGTTTTTCAGTATTATCGAATTGTTTCACAGCATACACAGATTGCTGCAGCTTCTATGTGTTCGAGGTATGTGTTACTAAGGGCCACATAATGGCATTTGTACTTACTCTAGTTGTAATTCAGTTTTTGATGGACTTTAAATTTATATAGTGAAATGTTTTAATTACAAACTGCAGAAGGATTAATTTGGAGATGTTTATGATTTAGATTGGGGTAACCCTGGACTATTAAGGTATTTTGTATACTGTTGTTTTCATTCTTGGTGTAATATAACAGGTATTGATTTATTTAGGAGCAGATGTAAAAGATGTTCACAATGCATAGATCAGCCAGTTTTATAAATTCAAACATAAACAAAAATATGTACAGTATATATATATATATATATTTTTTTTTTTTCTTTTGAGGTAACAGGAGGATGTATTTAAGCATTTTTTGGAGAAATGGTGTGTAGGGGACACTAGATAAGATGGGTAATAGGTGGGATAATGTGCCATTTTAATTCAGATATACTAGACTTTCAGTTACTATATAATAAATTAATTTTCTTATTTATGTTTATGTTTTGGTACAGATGCAGTGTACTTCACTGATGAAGAGCTGTTGCTTGAAACGTTTGAATTGACATGGTGCACTGCACAGTGTCTTTATTTTTTGAACAAAAGGAAAAATGTACAAGAATAAGAAGAAATAAAATAAAAATATTCTTTTTACATTATATACTGGGTAAGCGAGCTTCACTGTCTGCCGATCAATATTAAGTAACCCTAGTGCCCTGGATGTGCCTTGCAGTGGTTTGATGTGTACGACTTAATCAGGTGGGGAATTATGCCATTCCGATGAATGAAAATTTGATTTGTTCCACTTCAATAACTTTTAAACTGTGTGTTTGATTTGTCTGGAATTTGGAATGTGTAAGATTTATCATAGATCTTCAACTGTGACAATGGTTGGGTTGCTGGCAGTTACGGTTGCTTAATTGTTGCTGTGCAGTTGCTTGCGGGTGGCCCTGAGCAACTGTCAAATGGATGTTCAGAAAAATTTGGACACACAGTGTGCTATGGTACATGTCTTCTTTTACCAAGTTTTGGTTCCATCGTATATATGGTTCTTGTGTAGCGAAGTGGCAAAAATATTCTTTTCAGCACTCCTGTGCAGTTTTCCGGTTGAGCCGCTGTGCAACCGTTGAACAGATTCACATAACATTTGGTATATGTATTCTGGTATGGTACATGTCTTCATTTACCAATTTTAATTTCAGTCGGATATACAGTTTTTGCGCAGTGAAGTGACAAAAGATAAATTCTTGCTAATTTTGTGCAATGTGTTGCCCATGGTGCTGCACAGCCATTGTGTGGTTGATTGGTCTGAAACTTGGGATGTAGACAGCCCTGTCTTCAGAGCATGCCACTTTTGTTTGGTGAAAAAATATTGTTCCATTCCAGAATTATTACCATTTGACATTGCCCCTCGCAGTTAAACATTTGTTGGCTGCCAGGTTCACCATTTTAGCGCATTTTCTTCCATAAAGTCTGCCATTTTGTGGTTGCACAAACTTTAAAACTGAATATCTCTCAAATGGTTTGGTCTTTTACTTGAAATTTGGAGGATGTTGAGGGATGTCATACAGCTGTTAGTATGGTGTTTAGGTGCTGCAAAATTAATTCATTGGGGAGATATTGACTGATGTAGTTGATGTTTTTTCCATTGGATCAGGCATGCTGCTATTGGCTTGCAGTTTGTAGGTTAGGTAGCCCTAGTGCCCTGGACATACCTTGCTGTGGTTTGGTGTGTAAAACTTAAACAGGTGCAGAATTATGCCAATCCAATGAATGGACATTTAGTTTGTTACGCTTTAATAACTTTTGGACTGTGTGACCAATTTACCTGGAGTTTGGAATATAGAAAGATTAATCATAAATCTTTGACTGTGACACTTTTTGGGTCACTGGCAGTTATGACTGCTGAACTGTAGTGCATGATCATTATAGTTAATAGGGAAAGTACTTGTGTGCATTGTGAAACTATGGTCAGCACACATATGGGTGCCCAGGAGATCCTATTATAAGGTATAGGACAGCTCAAAAGGTATGGCACATGTATATTGTTCTGCAGTGCTAGGCAATGTTGTGGGAGCGTGGGACCCATCCACCAATACATGTGATTCACTACTTGTATTGTGATGCTATTGAGCACTATGCAAGTGCTTCCATCAGCTTTTGTGCCAATGTACTTACCTATGCTTTTTCAAAAAGTAAGGCAGTTCTTTGCAAAAAATTGCATTAATGCAACAGCTAAGGTTGCTCCACCATGACAAAAGTGAGGAAGTTTGGTGTTAGGGTTGAAAACCCTAACTCCACATCCCCCCAACCCCCACCACACACACACACACACACACACATATACATGCAAGTAGGGGAAGGACCAAGGCAACACAACCAATCACTCACAACCAGTAGGAGGTGTATACCTGTGTTACCGTAGTAAGTGGAGAATTCAACTTCAGGTATCATACATTATTTCCAAAGTTGTTCCATGAGGTTAGTTCACGTACAGGTGAACCAAGCTGCAAGTAGTGAAAACTGTGTATCTCGCTTTGTTTTCAACATATGGATGGCAAGAGGCATGATGAGCACCGCAATATTACTCTATGGGACATTGTTGAATTGTGTAACACTGTAACTTTGTCACCCTTAGCTATATTAGCACCAATGCAGGAAAAGGGACATCTGTGTGACCAGAGCTTGCCACCATGAAATTTCAGCCCAAAGGACTCAACCGTTTGCTTGCAGGAGGATAGCAAAGATGTGCAGTCATCAGGAGCATACTTTCGCAAAATACTTGAAAGTGTCGCAAATGAAGACATTAAAAGTGTTGCATTTGCAAAAGTATGTAAAATAGTGTTGTGAAATGGTGTTAGAAGCATGAAAGTGTTGCAAACAGAAGACACGAGTGTTGTGTTTGCAAAAGCATGTCAAATAGTGTCACACAATACTGTCACAAACACAAAAGTGTCACAAATGCATAGCACAACACTGTCACATTTGTGAAAGTGATTTTGAAAGTATGTCAGGGAAAGTGCAAAATCCTGTTTTAGTCTTGTGAACCCCAACATACCAGATGTGTAGTCTGTGTTAGGTATTGGTGGCAGTGTGGCCCAACATGCCCAGTTGTCCATAGTGATATGTGTTTTGTGGTGCGTGGAATGTCCAGGATGAGAGTTAGCAGTCATGACCCCATGCCACAGCCCAACATCTGTTGGTGTGAGGCAAATGGGAGCATGGGTGTGTGGTTTTATGGTTTAGATAGTTGCATGTTATTTTTGTTACCTGCTGTTGGTTGTGTGTGATTGGTTGTGTTGCTTTGGTTCTTCCCCTACTTGCATGTATGTGTGTGTGGTGGTGGTGGTGGGGGAATGTGGAGTTGGGGTTTTCAACCCTAGCACTGAATTTCCTTGCTTCTGTCACTGTGGAACAACCATAACTGTTGCATTAACACAGTTTTTTTGCAATATATATATATATATGTGTGTGTGTGTGTGTGTGTGTATATATATGTATGTATATGTATGTATATGTATATATGTATATATATATATATGTGTGTGTGTGTGTGTGTGTGTGTATATGTGTGTGTGTGTGTGTATATGTATGTATGTGTGTATGTATATATATATATATATATATATATATATATATATATATACATACACACATATGCAGCATAAATGTGCTGAAAACACTTAATGTAATGCAAAGACATTAAATGCTACATTATTCATATCCACATTGTCCTTACCCCATCCGGATGGGGCACCACTGGGACAGGCGGGCTCCACAAGTGGGCTGGGTACCCCCACTTTGGCCTCTTGCTCCTCTTACAGGTCCAGCCCTCTCATCTCACTCTTTCCTCTTCCTCTGCCTCCTCTTCTGCTCTCTCTTCTTTGCTGCCTTCACCAACTCCATCATGTGTGTCATTAGCTTCCTGCCTCCACCAACATGGCCGCACTTGCGGTGCTCTCTTGGATGCCATTGTGTTCGATGAACCTGGACTGCACAAAATGACAAAAGTCAGTCCCATTCCTCCAGGCCTTCTCTTATTCCGCAGCCCCCTGGGTGTAGCTTCCCACCTTCATGTCCCCTAAAATAGTCAAGTTCCATGCCTTGTGTCATCACCTCACCCAAATCCATCCCTTATATCTGCTGTCCCTCTGACCCATGGGTGTAGGTGCCAAGTGGATTGGTCTCCCGAGACCCCCAGCCTGCCTCGACCTCGATGGCCCGTTGTTCAAAGCCCATGCCCCCCTGAGGCCAAAGCTCCTCAGTTGCTGCCTTTACTGCTGGTTTCCCAGTGCTCGTCAACCTTCCCCCCCAAGCAGTAACAACTACTGCCCCTTTCCATGTTACAATGCACTCATGCACCATTACCTTCCTCACCAGCCTCACATTATTGCCTGTATTCCCATCACTTCCTCGACCTTCCTCCGAAAAGCAGCACCAGCTACTGCTGTTTTCAACCTTGACTTGAGCACCAATGCCCATTAAATTTCCACCTACCACCTGTGCCGGGCGCTGCTTCTGGCAAGCCATTCAGCTCTTACAGTTTTTGCAGCTCTGGAATGCTACGGTTTTCTTTTCTCCCCTTTTTATTTATTTTTTTATGCCACCACATGGCAGCCACCTTGTGTGGCTTCTCCGCTCCACCCATTCCAACTAGCCTCCCCACCCTGTGCTCTGCTTCTCTTATTCCAGGAGCCCTGCCCCTTCAGCCTCACCCATGTTGCATTCTCACCCTGCTCATCGCCGCCCTTGGCCTGACCTCCCCACGTAGGAGGTCTTGTTTATTTACAGGCTGCATGCCACTGCCAAGGCCTAGGCCCCAGTCTTCACACACCTGAGAAACTGCCCAGCCATCTTATATTCCCCCCGCCCATCTCAGCCTCCCCTGGAAGTGCAAAGCCCTGAAAGGCCCAAACAGATCTGTAGGCTTTCCCTACCCACCACAGCCATGGCGCATCTTCCTTCAGCCTGCTTCTGGCCACCTCATGACCCTCTGCTCACACTGCTCCCACCCTGATGCACACCTCAGCCCAACCAGCGACTTGCCACACTCCCTAGCGGGCGCCCCTTCCACCATCGCTTTCCTACTCCCCCATGCCATTTCTGCTTCTCGCAAAATATGGCCCCAATCTGTCCTTTAAACAGGACACCTGTTTAGTAGTTTCAGGCCAGCTTCCCACCCTGCTACAGCGTGCTGCATGCTGACCTGGCATGTCCATTTTCCACCACTCTCCATCCCTCGTGGTTGTTGCCCTGCTCCCAGGCCCCTAGCCCGAGGGCTTCTGCTGCACAAACCAAGCACTGGGGGATGAATCCGACCCAATGAGTGAGGCCCACCCTGCTGGGCCTCACACACCTTTCATATCAACCGCACCTAGGCCAGCCATACAACCTGATGCGGCTGGCCCTGGATCTTGCACCCTTCTCAGAAGGAGAGGCCATCCCAAGCTTCCTTTCACAAACCCAGCAAAAGCAACAAATATCCACAATTAAAACCTTTTTCACCGTTCCTTCCAGGGCTGGCCCTGAAGCCTGCACCATGGCTGGTACTACCCCCTTTACCTCGATCCATTCATCCATCACAACCACTCTAACAAACAGTCCCCCAGCCTACCCTGCTTTACCTTATCCTGCCAATTATGTGATGACAATTACAGCAAGAAAGAGGCTGATTCTGGGATTACCTGGCCTTAAATAGCCCCAAGGACCACCAAATCAGGACCCCTACTGGCCCCTCTCCTTGACCAATAGCCAGCGAGCTCTGGCCCTGTTGTATGACCCTTCTCTGAGGTCATAACCCCTCCCCCTTCCCTACTGACCCTACCTCCTTCCCCCACTCCCCTTCTCCTTCCCCTTTCAGCAGTCCTTTCTGGCTGGCTGCCAGGACAGCCTGGCTTGCCTTTTAAAGGACAAGTCTCATTATCAACGAGAAAGCTATAGAACAGTTCAGAATCATAAAACTACATCTGCCAAGATATAACTTACTTGCTGACATATAAGTGCTGTTCAGCTCCCTCAGGTCTGCTTGGACTATGCTAATGTCAGTCTCGTAAGTAAACACATCAAGGTCACTCATGTAGAGCATAACAGGAAAAGACATTCTAGTTTCACCTGTTAGCAAGTTGCAAATGTATTTGCTATTAGCAAATATCAGTCTATCATGTCACTCAGTAACAGCTGAGATGTGCAATGAAAGTGTTTTACTGTTTGGTACTCCTCTGAAGGTATCAGTACAATTGAGACAAACTATGAAATACAGCATCACAATTTGATTTCCTATCAGGAGGTGTCACAGTGCTACAGCAAGAGCACTATATACTTTATGAGTTGTAGACACAATGTCCATACCAAGATAGATAAGAAGCAGTCTCAGAAATTATTCTGAAACACAATTTTAAAGACAAGCATATGTAATGAATCAGCATCTTTTAACTACATGTGCCAATATATTACCTACTTGCTGTCACAGAAGTGCTGCCCAGTTCCCTCAAGTCTGCTTAGACTGTACTCATGGCAATCACATTAGTAAATACATCAAGGTCACTTATGTAGAACCATAACAATAAAAGACATACCAGCTATAACTGTTAGTAGGTCACAAATTAATTTGCTATAGACACACACACACACACACACACACACACACGAGTGTCAAATCTGTCTCAATAACAGACCATACAAACAGTAAATTTATCATACTGTTTTTGTGGTCCTCCTTCAGTATAGTATGACAATCTGTAAGCAGAGGTGAAACAGATATGATGTCAACCAATGTGGAGCATAAGTTTGCATTCTGTACTGTAGGTCTCTAACCAAAAAATCACTCCTCAATGCGTTGAACATTATCTATGTTATGGAGAATGATTACATATACATTTTTTAGACTCCTGGGTAATTGTTCTCCCACAGTACATCCACTTCTAAATCTACACCATGTGACATAGTGTCCTGACTGAATAAGAGGTCCATGATGGAAAATGATGGCATGTGTGTCAAACTGAGTGCCTGAGAACATAGTTCTTCCAACAGTGAAATCAGTAATAGGCATGGTAACTTTCATGCATTGAGAGTTGAATCGCTGAAGTACAGTGATGATGTATGAACTAAACTCCGTCACCTTCAAAGAACATACAGCACTTTGGCCACATCTGTGACACTTCTAACCAGTGGCAGCATTCCTAAACAATCTATGGAACTTAGATGTTTCTTCAGGAATGTAGACAGACAGCCATAGCATGTCATTAGTTGCCTGAGACTTTGTGTCCTCATGACAAACAAGTGTACTTGCATGCATAGTTAACTCTGAAATACTGTCTAGGTGGAATCTCATCATCGGCCAAGCTATTCATCACACCCATCATAAATTCAGTCACATCCTGTTGGGCATTATCAGCAAACATCCTCAGTCCAGGATAGTTGGACAGAGTAAGCTGCATAGGAGTTAAACTCTGTAAGCTAGGTGCTTCTTCTTGACTACTGTACCTCTTTTATAACTCTTTTCAGTGAATCAGAAAGCATTGTTGACTGCAGCACTTAATAGGTGAAGAAACTCTGGCATATGCAAAAGAGCTTACATTGCAGTATTGGCATAGCAGTTCACTCCAGTGCTATTCCCAAAGATTGGCAGTTTCTCAAGACCAGTGCTCTTCTTTGCAGGTGGTGACCTGACTTGATCAGCAAGTGACTGATTACCATGAACAGCAGATAGTGAAGAAACTGAAGTTCTACTCTATTTCCTTTTTAACTTGTATGTTGTGTCCATTGGCACATCTTGCATAGGGATGTATCTAGGAACAGGAATCAGAGTTGCACCTGGTTGGTATCGTGCGTAGCGGTTGTATTCAACTATACATTTCACATCAGCATATATCTTATTCTCTATGAGGCTCAGTATATGCATATCAAAAGAGATCTGACTCATGACAAAGCAATATATGCCATGCCATCCTTGAATATACCCATTCCTATGTCAACAATAGCAGTATCAAGGCTGCATCCTTGTGATTTGGAATGGACACAGTATAAGCAAAATACAGTAGAAACTGTTTACATGTCCTGAGATATGCTTCACAATCTGAAACTTGACAGTGGATCTGTCAATGGGAAAAGGACTGTCACAGATGTCAAATTTAATAATGACAAATTCAACAAATGTGTCCTGTGCATTGTACTGAAAATCAACAATGTAGCCCATTGCTCCATTAATCAGCCCATGAGCAATATAAAGATTTCTTCATAGCATAACGCATGCATTTTTGCATACAGTTAACATAGCTTCCAAGCCAGCAGTTCATGACACATCAGCTGTGAGTTCTTTGAGACGATCAACCAATTCTGTCACCATTGTGCATGTTAGACTAACACCATCAATCTCATCAAGTGATGTAAGTGTAACAATAGGTTGTTCTCTTTGTATCATAATCTGGTTGAACTCAGCACATTGCTTTAGTCTCGGCAACAAGCATACGATACGCTGTCCACTGCTCTATAACTCTGTAAATAGCTTGCATGCATCATGCATAGAGCTCTCTTTTGTACTAATAATGCATTTTCTTAGCATTTGTAAATGTGAATCTGACAAATTTCCAATGTGAGCTTCATCAAGGAATGCTTTACAAGAGATATCGCGTCTCTGTTGTATGTTTTGGCAAAGTTCAATATAAGAGAAGAACTCCCAGAGATTAACTCCACCTATGCACACAATGGTCTTCATAACTTCCACCACTGAAAGAATAGAGAAGACATGTTGGCCATAGACAGGAGCTAGTTGAAGAAGCTCTCCAAAGACAACAATGTTTTTACCACCAAATGGTACACCATTGTCACTGCCCACTATCTCCTGTAGACGTAGGTGAATGTATGTAAGAAGAATGTTGGAAACCATGCTAATTTCATCAGTGATCAGTAACTCCATTTTGTCAAACATGGACCTCAACTCACTTGCAACTTTGAAAGTCAACTTTCAATACTAACAGAGGTGAGAAAGAAGTAAGTGCCTCAGCTGGGACTTGAACCCAGGCCACCCGGAATACCATTCTGATTGCTCTAATCAGCTGTGCCACTGAGACAACTGGAACCTGGGCTGTCCCCAAGCACTTTCTGTGCACTCCAATTTTGCCGTGATCAACTGGCAGCATAAACAGCCTATGTGGAGTGATACCACCTATGTTGTAAGCTGCTAGGCCAGTTGAAGCAGATACTATCACAGATGTTGGTGTGTCAATAAGTCTACATACATCTGCACTTATTGCTTCAATCACGAAGCTTTTGCCAGTGCCAATAGCACCACTAACAAACATCCTAACTGGCATATGTTTGTAACACAAACATTCCTTATTACGGTGTCTCACACCATGTTCGACAACATGCATCACTGAGTCATAGAAAACTTGTTGATGAGCATTCAATTCATCAACAGCATTGATCGATTTATCAGTAAAGTGCATGTTTTGCTGCATAGCACTTTCTATATCTGACATCAACACAGTCTGGTCATTCACAGGTAGGGAGCACCAAGTGCTCCTTCACCCTCAGGATCAACCATATCTGTTAGTTCCTGAAGTACCATCTTCCAGTTGTTACCTTGCTTTATCAAGTTGTTCTTTCTCAAGGTCCAGTCTCATTATATATGCAGTTGACACTTTAGTTTTGAAGGAATCATAGCTTAAATTGAACCGCTCTTCAAAAGTGTCACATGTACCTTTCAGAATCCTCTCATCTTTCCAATGCTTAAACAGAAATAAAAGAGCAAAATAGTAGTGCTCTTTACTTTCTGTAGTTGTCAAGCTCAGTTTACAGTGGTCAATCAACCACTGTTTATGCCTCTTCACCAGAGAGCCATCTAGGCCTCACGCCTTGTATATGTTCTTTTCAGGGTCAGAAAGGACACCCATTTGTAATCATACCATTGTGCAACCTTAAACAAATATGAATCATCCATGGCACTGGCGCTGTGGTTAGTAGTTATCAATCAAGTTACTCTTCAGTATGTTTGCAGATGTCGATCTGGTTGCAGCAAGTTCTTCAATCTCATCATGACTTGTAAGGACAGGACGTCTCTTCTCTTTGAAGTTAACATTCAAGTAGTGAATGGCCTCAGAATGGTTCCATGTCATAATAGCAATTGAGAAACAGCGATTGCTACTATGGTGAGTGTACATCACTGAAAAATAATTTTAGTGATGCATACTGGCAGCGCACAGAAAAATGGCACTCGAGACCTACAGGTCTTGTTTTAAATGCAGAGGGATGCTCCCTTTGCACCCTCCATGTGGGGGACTTCACTGCCTGCACCCACCTACTTATGGATTCTCAACTCCAGGGGGGTGCATGTTGGAGAGTGAAAAACTTGACTAAATGCAAGCCGTCAGGTGGCAAAAAAATCCCGCACCACACCAAACCAGAACTCCATACTCCATGCCTCCCAACCGACCACCCTCCCCATGATGCCATCGATCCAGCTCAGCAGCTGTTCTCCACAATCCATCCCACATGCCATCCTTCCCTTGTGTCTCCCCCCCACGGGTGCGCACATGCATGTATACGTGTGAGTTCCTGTCACGGTTTTCGCTGACCGCAGTATCCAGTCACCTTCCTCCTTAGGTAGCCATGATCAGTCGCCAAGATTGACTCACCATTTTTCCAGGTGCTCAGTCTCAGTCACTATGGTCATGAACTACCCGTCAGACTTGACATACAGACAGGTACCTGTACGATGGTCACTAGCCTCATATGCTCCACACTCACGGTGTCACATAGTTTTCTAACTAAGTGACCACAGTTGATAAGAGCTAGGCCTGTTGAAGTTAGACAAGTCTTCCCAGAGTTCTTGTAAACAGGTTTGCTCATGCTTAGTGTTATATGATGTTATATATCTCACTAGAGCCGTTGAATTGTCAGCAACATACTGAACATTAATGTTGGCCTGCCACATCAACAACAGAGGAGGGCTGTAGTCATTGATGTTTACTTCTGACTCCCTACGGGGCAGCTCATGCACTTGTTTTGTGGATTTTGCCTTCAGATGATGGCGCATAGCAGAGAACATCATTCAGACATGCACTCATATAGACTTATCTTGGGAATCCAAACCTGCACCTTGTGTACCAGTTCCCTCTGTTTTTTTACCTTTCTGTGACAGTATTTGCTGCACAAGTGTTGCTGAAAATTTTGCACCAACTTCCACAGCATTGGGCTGTCACACTTGTCAGGAATCTGGCACATCACATACCTCATATTGAAGTTTAGAATATCAGCTTCATCACTGTCACCAATTCAGGAGCATCTTTTATCCACAACAACATGTGTTTGTGGGGTGCTTCATGTTCTTGGTATTCCATTCTCCAAAAATAGGCTGTAAACAATACCAAGAGGGGTATTGGTTTTGGACAGTATGAATTGTAAGAGTGCCTGAAACTGGTGCTGAAATTATTGTGACACTGACACTGGATCCAGTGAACACATCTCACCAAGAGTCATACTCTGTATGCAATCCACATCTGAGTTAGCCCACCTAAGAAGGCCAACCAGTCATTCTAATAGTATTCTGCACAACTTAGTGTGATGAACCATGTCACTGGACCAAACTCTCTTAACATGCACATCACCTCAGAGTGCCATCTGTACCAATATTGTTTAGTGCCACGCATGCTATACAAAATTGAAGAACGACTAGCTTGCAGTATTTCATCTTTCTTCTAATTTCTGAATCAACTGTGCAGCTGTCATATTGATAAATTCTGTACCAAGTCACAATGTGTGTGCAATGCTAGCAGACAAATGCTAAGTTCACTCTCCCACAAAAGGTGAAAGAGATGATATGTTTTTTGGAACTTTCCATCTGAATGCAGTAGTCTTGAAGCTCTGTACTCAGCTCCAGGAACCTGCACATCATTCATCAGACATCCACCTGTACCATGTGGAAACAGATCAGGAAAGTAACATGCCTCAAGTGTACTCTCCCAGATACTGACAGGATTACCCTCTACCTGTTTCATCTTACAAATCTGTATTATTCACAACTGGGACCTTCCCATGCATAGGGTGGATAGTGTATTGTTCATACACATTTTCATTTGTGGAAACCTCTACTTTTTCAGTCATGGCCTTTGAACACTCAGGCATATTAGCTTGCATCTGAAAATAAGCAAATGTGCCTATGTCAATGTCCTGATAGAAAGGATTATGTTGTTTGAAGTACTGCAAAGCATGCTTGACCTTTTCAACTTTCACAATCTGTTGCCATATTCTTTTGGTTTTAGTTGGAACACCATTTACCAGAATGACAACATTATCTCTCTAGAGATGGGTGTACATTGTCTTGCAGTGGTAGAGGCAGATGCATAATAGAGCACTTCAATTACCTAATCAGTTCTTTTTCTGCAAATCTTTCATTTTGGTGTTCAGTCTCAGAATGATTTGAAATGGCTTAATTGTCTAGATTAAAATTCTCTCAAACAAATTCAAGCCAGCGATCTGTGCAGAGGTTTTCTGTACTTCCATGCCATTTCGTATAGACCTAGGAGGCAAAGTGTCAGACTCAATCTTATGATAACAGTATTTATTATTTATTTATTTATTGCAATTGTTTCACGGAAAGGCACACTGAGCAAAAGATGCTCATCTCCGGTGCAACCTGGAGATACACATGGATATATAACATGCAGGTTATCAAGTGAACAGTTTACAGAAGCAAATAAAAAGCAGCATAAGGATACACGATTGCATGAATATACAAGCAGCGCACATCGAATGCTTAGGATATTATAATATCAGATAACAATTTTTGTGACAAGAAGCAGCAGACAAGGTAAATTAGCACAGTAGTAACAGCTGTTACAACAGAGGACGTGTATCACAGTTATACAGTTATACACAGTATATAGGGCAAAATAGGCCCAGGACATAAGTGCAAGGTTGGGGTTGTATGCCAGCTTCTGTAGCAAGGCTAAGGCCACTGATCAGGCATTGGGGAGGGGATAGTGGGGCATGGCAGGTTCAGGGACAGGAGCAATTTGTAGTAAGAAAGTTGCCTAGGGTGGTAAACTGTGGGAGAGTAGGAAGAAGAGGAGTGCCGAATTTGTGGTGAGAGGGTATTCCAGAGCTTGGGTAGCCGGTGTGAGAAGGCAGCTTATGTACATAGTGCATAGTGTGTACATAGTGACACTGTACCCTCTAAAGTAAAGTCTGTCTTCAGAAGTTAACATGCAACCAGATGACACCAGATCTCATTTCACTGTGTAATATTGTACAGCTCTACAGTAACAGACTGTTCTTTGTAAAACAGCCATTCACAGTAGACACAGTGTCAAATTTCTGAGTTTTTTGCTGATTTCAAATTTAGCAATCTCGGTACCAAATTTTCTTAGCAACTGTGACTCTTGTACTGTGCCAGTCTGTACCACACTATGTTGTCATCTGTATCAATATTTTTTCTCAACTTATTTTTCTGCTGCAATTCTTCAATAAACTCAATGATACCATCAACATCTTCATCATTTAACAAAGAATCAAAGCACGTGAAGTCTCTCACGGCAGATCTTACATGATACAGCTGTTGTACAAATCTCCTCATACCAGAGTTGTGCACAGCAATCATGTGAAAGTCATGGAATATACTCTCACTTGCTCCAGTCTGCAAACAAACAAGTGAATGTCCCATCAGACCTCTAAAAGGTCTAATATCGCACTTGTCAATATTGGCCAACAGTGTGTGTCTTAAACATCTTTCTGTTTAAAAACATCAAAAGAAACTTTTCAATAACAAGGAATGATTCTTTCCTGATATTGCCCATCATCACAAGGCCATTTCATTGCACGTTACTTCCTTTGTAGAATATTTTCAGAAGTGTCATTTTCCTCATCCATGACATTATCATCATGTGACACAAGTAAAATGTTCTGAATTTTGCCACATACATCCAATGTCAGTCACTTTACTATTATGAGTATTGTATGTTTCCTCCCAAAAATATGCCTCAGAATGCTCACAATGCATTCACTTCCCTTCAAACACTGAACAAAGATTGTCTCTTTGTAAGTGTTAAAATGCCATAAGTCTTTCTCATGTTTGAAATTTTGACATTCAGTTTATCAATGGCTGAGATCATGACAGCCCACAACTGTGAACATGTGTTCATGACTATATTCACAAAGCGTCTTTCTCTCAAACATAGTTTCATCAGAGAAAGTTTTCTTTTAACTTTCTTTCCTTTGTGCCTGACAACTGCTGAAATGATTCATTTAATCCTAGCAGCATGTACCATTTTTTTGAAGAAACAAACTCTGTTGTGATGTCCAACACCACAACTATCACTAACACCACTTTTTGTGTCTGTAACAGACCTAGCATATATAGCCTTATGAGGCCCTAGTGCAGGACTTTTCCATGAGACAGATTTGTTCTTGTTATTCTTCAATGGGGAATTGGGCATTGGGGGCAAGATGGCGGTGATGCTGTGCTGTGATCTCTGAGAGTTTTAACGCTGCCCCGGGAAATCTGTATAACGTGTTTTTAGAGTTTGCTCATTTTTAGTTCTTTACGTTTTCAGCTATTTTTTGTTTAAGTTCTCCGGTTTTCCCTGGTTTGCGGGCAAGGAAACAACTCCTGGTGGGGGACTCCATTGTTAGAAAGGTAGAACTGGGGAAGGAAAGGGAGAGGGAGGTAAGGTGCCTGCCTGGTGCCATGGCTTGGAGGGACAGGAGAGCGAATCCTCAGGATTACGGAGCAGCTGCACAGGAGGGAGCTGGATGTCATTGTCCACCAGAGACAAATGACCTGGCTAAGAAAGGGAATAGAAGTGCAGGAAGAGTTTGTGGAATTGGGGAGGGCCTTAGTCAAGTAGCACACGTAACCTTCTGGAGGTGATACCAATCTATGCATAGGGAGAGGCTAGGTGTTCCGCATCGTGGATTCAATCAGTGGGACTGGGGGTCCACCTGGAGTGATGTAAGCCTATACTGGCATGATGGGCTGCATCTGTCCGGGAGGGGAACCAGGATCCTAGGTGATAGGTTTAAATGCTTCATTGGCAAGCTTTTAAACTAGCCAGGGGGGGACTGGAAAGGAGCAGGAAAATCCTAGCCCCCCCAAACAATCACGGTAGTAAGTGTGGCAAACACCAACATAGAGGTGTCAATAGGGAGAAGGGCTGGGGTAAATGGAGAAAGTGACAAAGGCAAGAAGGACAGGGATGGGGCAAAAGGGGGTAAGGCCATCAGGAAACGGAGGGTAATGAGTACCAATGCCCATAGTCTGGGCAACAAGCTCCCTGAGCTGGTGGCCTTAATGGAAGAGGGTTGCCTGGATATCGTAGCAGTCACAGAAACATGGTACACAGAGAACCATGACTGGGATGTTAACATACCAGGGTACATAACCTACAGGAGAGACAGGCAGCGGAGAAGAGGGGGAGGAGTAGCCCTCTATGTAAAGGAAGGGATAAAAGCAACTGAACAAAAGAGTAAACAGGGAGGAGAGGAGGCACTGTGGGTCACCTTGGAGACTGGAAAGGGCACCACAATCCGCATGGGGGTTGTGTACAGACCCCCATGTCAGGGGGAAGGAATGGACAAGGATATGATGGAAGGCATTCTTAGAATGGCAGAGAAAGGAGATACTGTTGATGGGAGACCTGAATATGCCAGATGTTAACTGGAGCACATTTGCTGCAGCCACATCCAAGAGCAGGGCCATTCTTGATGCCCTACAGGTGGCAGGCATTAGACAGCTAGTTTCAGAACCCACTCATGAGGGAGCAATCTTGACCTCGTGCTCTCAAACGGGGCAGTGGAGAGGATCTCAGATCTAGAAGTGGCTGCATCTGGGGACAAGTGACCATCAAACAGTGTGGTTCACGTTAAACTCAGCTACAGAGTCAAGCCATACAAAAGTGAGGGTACTGGACTTTAGGAGGGCTGACTTTGGCAAGATGGGAGAGTGCCTCAGAAAGCACTAGCAAACAGGCTAGAAGGAGGTGTGGAGCAACAATGGGGAATTATCAAAACTGCCATCACAGAGGCAACAAGCCTTTGTGTGAAGCAAATAAACAAATCAAAACGAAAGAAAAGCCACTATGGTTCTCAAGAGAGGTGGCTGTGAAAGTGGAAGAAAAGACAGCATTACGGAAGTATAAGGAAACACAGAAGGAGCAGGACAGAGAGCTGTACCAGTTAAGGCAGAAAGAAGCAGGGAGGGAAGTCAGAATAGCAAAGGCCCAAACTGAGGAAAAGATAGCCAACTCGGTTAAGAAGGGGGATAAAACCTTTTATAGGTACATCAGTGAGCATAGAAAGACAAAGGGAGGGATAGTGAGGCTGAATAGAATGAATGGTGGTTGGGCAGAGGGGGACAGTGAAAAAGCAGGGATACTGAATGAATATTTCTGCTCAGTATTCACAAAAGAGGAGGGGGAAGTGCCTAATCCAATTAACAGAAAGCACTCTTGATAGGGGGGTCGATCCCAGTCCTTTCACAGAAGAAAGGGTTCTGCAGGAACTCCTAAAACTGAAGGTGGACAAAGCAATGGGTCCTGATGGAATTCACCCCAGAATTCTAAAAGAATTAAGGAAGGAACTAGTGAAACCACTGGCTACTCTTTTTAACAAATCATGGGAGGATGGTGTAGTACCCGGGGACTGGAGGAAGGCGGATGTGATTCCCTTTCACAAAAGTGGGACCAAGACAGAGGCAGGAAACTACAAACCTGTCAGTCTGACCTCTGTGGTAGGGAAAGTGATGGAGTCACTTCTGAAGGAAAGAATAGTTGAGTACCTAAAGGTCAGTGGAGCACAGGACCCAGGCAGCATGGGTTCACAGCGGGAAGGTCATGTCAGACGAATCTAATAGATTTCTTTTACTGGGTGACCAAAGTAGTAGACCAGGGAAGGGCTGTGGACATGGCCTACCTAGACTTTAGCAAGGCATTTGACACAGTCCCACACAAAAGATTAATAGTCAATTAACCAGCCTGGGAGTGGGTCCCAGGGTGGTAGCCTGGGTAAACATTGGCTGGACAACAGGACACAGAAGGTAATTGTAAATGGAGTCCACTTGAAGAAAGGGGTTACTAGTGGGGTACCGAGGTTCAGTATTGGGTCAGTCCTTTTAACGCCTTCATCAGTGACATTGCAGAGGGACTGGAAGGAAAGTATGCCTTTTAGCAGATGACACAAAATCTGCAACAGGGTTGATACACAAGGAGGCGTGGAAAGGATGAAAAGGACTTGGCAAGGTTGGAGGAATGGTCTGAAGTGTGGCAGCTAGGATTCAATGCAAAAAGTGCAAAATAATGCACCTGGGAAACAAGAACCCAGGGAAGAATACACAATGGGTGGGGAGGTAGTAACAACAACAAAACAGGAAAGGACCTGGGGGTAATCATATCAGATGACCTTAAGGTTAGTAAGCAATGTGAGAAGGCAGTATGGAGGGCCGGGGTATACTGGGATGTATAGGGAGAGAATCAGCAGCAGAAAACAGGAAGTTGTTATCCCTCTGTACAGACAGTTGGTGAGACCCCATCTGGAATACTGTGTCCAGTTCTGGAGACCCCATCTCAGCAAGGACATAGGCAGGATAGAGGCAGTCCAGAGGAGGGCAACTAAAATGGTGCAGGGTCTGCAGGAGAAGCCGTATGAGGAGAGACTAAAGGAGCTTAATATGTATACCCTTGAGGAAAGAAGGGAGATGGGGGACATGATAGAAACTTTCAAGTATCTCAAGGGACTCAACAAAGTCCAAGAGGGTAGCATCTTTCAGAAAAAGAGACTTGCAAGAACAAGGGACACAATTTAAAGATAGAAGGAGGGCAGTTCAGGGGCAATGGAGGAAGTATTATTTCACAGAGAGGGTAGTGGATGCATGAACAGCCTTCCTGAGGAAGTTTGGGGTCTAAAACTCAGGGACAATTCAAGAATGCATGGGACAGACATAAGGCAATTCTTGTGGGGGCAGGAAGATATAGGCTGTTGGTTAACTAGGATCTGCGGCCTATTCTGTAGGTAGGGAAATGGGCAGACTAGATGGGCCTAGTGGTCCTTATCTGCCATCAAAGTCTATGTTTCTATGTTTCTATGATTCACAGGAAATAACTGGGGGGTTTTCAATACTCTCTCTACATTCTCCCTGCATTTCTGAATTCCATACGGTGATGGACTGTATCTATGTGTTTTTGGTAAAACTGTGGCCGAGGTCCCTGTGTTTCGAATCCCCCCCCCTCCTCCGTTAGTGCCTGCTGTTGTCTGGAATAGTGTCGGTGCTTTGTTGGAGGTCTCCTCCTTTGGATTAAGGGACTGACTTCATTGGTGTAGTGGAGCGGAGCAGAGGATTGGTACCGTGGGGATTGACTGTTTTTACTGCTGCTGATCGGACCTGCGGTGTTCAACCTGATCCCGAAGGATTGTGGAGCTTGAGAGGGGATCTCTCCCTGGTATTGGACCTGTTTTGAGTCTTTTGTGTCCTGGATAGAGTTTTGGGGCTGTCAGCTCCTGGCCTCCTTGTAGGCCCTTGGCCCGTATCTGTGGGCTGCCCTCTGGACACCTATCCTCTGTAAGGTGGTGGGCTGGGAGGCTGCGGCTATTTGGCTGCAGGCCTCCTGGCTCTTCTGATCCACACCGGTACAGCTGGAGAGCTGACCAGGCGGCGGTAAGGTCCGTTGAGAGGAGGGTTGTTTTTAGGGTTAGTCCCCGGTACTGGCAGTGGCCTTTTGGGTCCTTTCTTTTTCGTGGATCTACCTTGGAAATTCTTCTTTTAAAAAAAAGAAAATAAGTTTTAATACACTGATGCTGTTAAAGCCTTCCTGAGTCGGACTTCGTGGGGCTCTTGAAGAATGAGACAGTGTGAGCAGCAATTCATCGTGGTGGTGAGAGCCCATGTGGGATTGTAAATCTAACTGTACTCTTGCTTTTATTAACTTTTTGGGACCTGTTCACCTCAGTTTACTATTTTGGCTATTTTTTCTGCCTGTTTTGATTCCTACTGGGTGGTGAGAGCTCCTTTGTGGGGTCCAAATCGGTGGGGAACTCTCTTTTGTCTTTGGGGTTTTATTTCAATTTTAATTTGTTCTGCTGGTTGTTGGAAACTTGGAGTGAGAGTCCAGGGTGTCATATGGACATTTTGCAGTGGAAGGTGGAGTCCCACTGTTTTAAATTGTCCTTTAATATCTATCTTAATGCCTATTATTGTTAAAGAATTATTACTGTTATTGTCTGTTTGTTTAGATATCTTGATTGTATAGTTTAATTTGTGATAAGTTGATTTGTGTTTTTATGTTTCATTATTTTATTTTATTGAGATTTCCGGGTGTTTTGAGATCATTGTTTTGGCCTGTTGTCTGTGGATGCTAGATATTGTTACTTCCCCTTCATATGTACTATTCATCTGGCTGCTCTTCATGCTCTCTGCTCCTTTCTTTACCCCCTTTGCTTTTTCCTGTTTATCAACACTGTAGAGCTCTGGGAATTGTGCGTGGTGGGGTTCGGGAGGGCTGGGGGCATGAACAGCGGGATGGTGGAGGGTGCCCTCATTTGTGTGGTTAAGTCCAGAAGATGCCCTGAGGCAAAATGGAGTGCTGAACGATTCTGCTTGTCTGGTTCCTATACTCCAAGGGCACCACCACTTTTTAAATGGTGGGCAGGTGGTCCGGGATTCCCAGGAGTCCTATCCAACTCGGGCGGTGTTGTGCAATGCCAGGTCCATTGTGAACAAGACTGCTATTATGGCGGACTTGGTTGGCATGGCAGACCTGGTCTGCATCACTGAAACCTGGCTGGATAGTAATGCTGCCCCAATCTTGGAGGCGGCAATTTCAGCTGAGTATTCGGTGATTCACCGCCCGAGATTGGATCGCAGGGTTGGGGGGATTGCGGTCTGTTTCAAGACCAAATTAGACCTCACTAGTGTTCCAGTGGAGGAGACCAGATCTTTTGAATGTGTCGTGGTGGCAGGTGGGGGCTATAGAATGGCGCTTGTCTATCGTCCACCCGGTGACGAGAAACTATTTCTAAAGGAAGTGGTGGATTTCGTCGTCAACCTGGTATTTGGATCGCCTAGGTTGATGGTGCTGGGCGATTTCAATGCCTGGATCGACGAAGAACTCTCACAATTTGGTCAGCACTTCCTCCAATTGATGTGTTCATTGGGCCTCTACAGGTGGTTACCTCTGTCACCCATAAACATGGCCATTCTCTCTATCTGGTCTTCCTGCTGAGGTTGGAAGCTCTATGTGGGGTGGAACCAGTCGGATGGTCTGATCACCACACTGTGAGGTTCAATTTATGCACCCCCTCCGTGAGACCTACCCCAGTGGAGATGGTCATAGCCCTTTACGGGATGTTACTCCACTGGTCTAACTGCGGTTCTTGACCTATCAGAATTTCCTGGGTTGAGCTTAAATCCAGAAGTGATGGTACTAGCCTATAATAAAGGCTGTCACTCCACCTTGGCTTTAATTGCCCCACCCATGTGCGGCCTCTCTCCCTTACGCCCCAATCCCCTTTGGTTTTATCAGGATCTGAGGGAGTTGCAGAGATTAGGTCGCAGGTTGGAGAGATGTTGGTGAAAGTCTGGCTTAGATGCCGACCATCTTAGATTCCTAGAGCATTATAAACTCTATCAGTCAGCAATTACTCATAAGAAGGCAATGTTCCTGTCCGGAGAAATTGCTGCTGCTCAGAATCGACCGGCCCAGCTCTTTCGAACAGTAGACAGGCTGTGCAACCCAGCCTGTCTGCAAGTTCATCATGTCTTTTCACAGATGCAGTGTGTGGAGCTCGCTTGATTCTTTGCAGATAAGGTGGCTGACATCAGGGCCGAGATTTGTGCTGTCCCCTCCATGGGAGTTGCGGTGGTCCAGCCTATGGTCACTAGCACACCGTTCACCTGGAGTTCCTTCATAAGGCCAGAAATCGAGGATGTTGTGAGGATTGTCCAGGGTATGTGCGCCACTAGCTGTAGTTTAGACCCGGGTTCCACAGGCCTGATCATGGGCTGTGGGGAGGTTATCTTCCCAGTTCTTGCCAGGATAGTCTGGTGTTCCCTAGACACTGATGAATATCCCCGCTCCCTGAAGGAAGCGGTGGTGACACCAGTGTTGAAAAAGGCATCCTTGGACCCCGACTCCCTGGCAACTACAGACCTATCTCGAACTCCCTTTGTTGGGAAGGTAATCGAAAGTGGTGGCAGCCCAGTTGGACAACCATCTTACCATCCATAACATCTACGATCCTCTTCAATCAGGCTTTCGAAAGAGGCACAGCACAGAGACTGCGCTGGTTCAGGTCTTCAATGATCTCTTGATGGCGAGAGACCAGGAAAAATGGTCCATTTTGGTCCTTTTGGATTTGTCAGCAGCATTTGACACCGTAGACCATGGGGTGTTGCTTGAGTGCCTGAGATGCATCTGTGGTCTTTCGGGCTTGGTGCACAGATGGTTCACCTCTTTCCTCACAGGTAGAACTCAGAGGGTGGTATTGGGGATTTTTTCCTCTGATCTCACCGCTCTGACCTGTGGGGTGCCTCAGGGCTCTGTGCTGTCCCCCATGTTGTTTGCGGTGTACATGCTTCCCCTCAGAGACATTGTTAGACGATATGGGCTGGAGTTTCATTGCTATGCCGATGATACCTAGCTCTATCTGTCTTTTCGGCCTGACCAGAATAGAGCACTTTCAGTGTTTAACAACTGTCTCAGTGAGATCCAGGATTGGATGAGGTCCAGTTGGTTGAAGTTGAACTCAGGGAAGACGGAGGTGTTGGTTGTGGATCATGGCCGCAGGACTGAGGGGTTGTGGGCACTTCAAACCTCTGGTTTATTCCTGGGGGATGGGGAGCTCCCGACCTCTGAACAGGTGCGAGACCTGGGGGTGATTATTGATGATCAGCTGACACTGCGTGCACAAGTGTCGGCGGTTGTCAAGGTGTCCTTTTACCATCTTAAGAACATTGCCAGGATCAAGCACCTTGTTCCATACGGTAACCTACCCACTCTGATCCACGCCTTTGTGACCTTGCGTCTGGACTACTGCAACTCCCTTTACTTTGGGCTGCCTGGGGATGATATCCGCCACTTGCAGCTAGTGCAGAACTTGGCAGCCCGGTTGTTAACGGGAATTCCTCGTTCCTCCCATATTACACTGGTGCTCCGAGATCTGCACTGGCTGCCGATCCAGTGGCGGATCACCTTTAAAGTCGGATTGCTGACTTATAAAGCCCTACACAGGTTGGGCCCTGACTACCTGAAAGAGCTTCTGGTGCCTTACCTACCAATGCGACCACTCCGCTCTGCCAACGAGGGGTTGCTAGAGATCCCGAGGGTTACTTTAAAATCCTCCGGCGCCCGAGCTTTTACGTTTGTGGCACCGACCCTCTGGAATTCTCTACCACGTTGGATTAGAGAGTGCATGATGGTGGAGGGTTTTAAAAAGGGCTAAAAGTCCTTTTTATGGAGCAAGGCATTTGCTGATAACTTGTATGTTGATTAATTGGTGTGTAGCCAACTTAGTTTTTAATATGTTTCAATATGTTTTATTCTGCATTTTATTGTAATGCGCCTTGGTTTTGAGAAAGGCGCAGACAAATAAAGTTATTATTATTATTAATGGCAGTTTCCAGGGATGGACACATTTTTTCACATGTGTGCATTCTTTAGAAACTGTACCAGTAGAAAAAGAACACTCATCAGTTTTCTGTTTATGAGAAATACTAGTTTTCTCATTCTGACATGACAGGGAGCCACCAAGATACCTTTTTTGCTTTGAAAGTGGCTATACTTTTGTACAACAGTCATTTCTCTAATTCTTCTTGAACTCTGTGACTTTTTGTCATGGTAAGTTATACCTATAAAAAAAAACATAGTTGGATTCAATGACAATTGGCATACAGAAATCAATACACAATACACCATCCACTTTAAACAGTTTGAAAGGAATAACTGTATGCGCATTTAGCAACTGTTATATGACACACCAGCATGGCAGCTCACTGTGCTACAAATGTTTGTCTCTGTTTCCTGGAGTAACACATTTTTTACTGGGTCTGTTTCTTTTCCTACTAGTAAAGTCTATGCATAAAATTCACAAAGGAATTATGCTCTTTGCAAATCAAATGCCCCCTCCACAAATGAGGTGTACTAATCACAAACAGTGGTATTCACATACTATGCACTGGATGAAGCTCCTGGTGCACACTCTCTTTTAATAACACAGTTGCACCCACCAATAGATGTGCCAGCACAACCCCCCAAGGTAGGCTGGGAAAACCAACGCAGCAGTGAATCACATGGTACTATGTCCAATGTTGCAGTTAGAGTCAGCAAAACATGCAAATGGTAATAATATACATGCAAGGTGCAATGGGAAATTTTACATGTAATTATGAAGCCATTTGCATTTCTCTTGTAGACTTTTGCCCAGCAGACTGTGCTGCACACCCAGCAATAGCCATGGGCCTCAGAAACCCCATGGAGGCAGCATGCACCTCCGCACATGTCCCCGGCCTGTTCACCAGCCATGTGCATGCCCATAACATAGTCCCAATTCTCGACAGTTCAACCCCCTTCCCCCAAACCCCCACTGTAAATGCCACACCCTACAGTGGCAATGCCATGCCTCAAGACAACTGACTCCTTGCCTGGATCCCAGCCTCACATACACTCTGCAGCAGCAGAGACATGCACATAAAACCCCGAGGGCTCACGATTGTCTCAATATACAGCCACACACAGTTGCAGCAGCACCTGTACAGAGCACTCGCCCATCTGCAACCGACATGCACACATCACCAACAGACCAAAAATGCCCCTTCCCCCATTATTCCAGCAGCCCTCCACTTCCCCACCTAGTCATACACCCTCACCACACCATGCTTCCCTACTCCCATCAGTTCCCAGAGGTCAGCAGGAACCATAACCTACCCACACATCATCACGACCACCCACTAATAGATCTGTATAAGACTTTGAGCTACTGTACTGTTAAAAGTGAATTTTTGACTCTGTTCACCAATTTGCCTCCAGTGAGCACCGTACATTGTCATAGCAGTCCCTATCAGGGAAGGGGTGGAAAGGAGCGGTTTTTAAAATTGTAAATATAATATTAACAACAATACACACCGCTATCATAAACACAAAATAATTTCTTTAATCAACACTATCCAAATTAAAGTAAAAAAAATATTGGTACCATTCAACCACAATACATAAAAATCTCATTTTTGACCTTTAAATTCAGTATCCCCATGCAACTAGACAAGGTAACATATTCTAAAATGGAATTCCTGAAAATGTTGTCATGAATGAGGATTTTGCATCCTCATGAACAAGGATCTTTGATCATGACTCGTTCCCAATCAAGGATTTTGCATGCTCACAAAAGATCAAAGAGTTATTTTGATTAACACACAAATTTTGAAAAATACTAAATACCAACTTGTTAAAAAAGACACAAAGGTGTATTCAACAAATTATAATAATTAGAAACATGTATTTTATCATACAAAATTATTAATCTCCTATTCCCATTCCTAGCATTAATCTTAGATCAAGGATTTTGTTGACTCGTGAAATGGGATCCCTATTCGTCACAGTGATGATCAAAGATTTTGTATGCTCATGAACAAAGATCAAACAATTCTTTTTATTAACACAAATATGTAGCAAAACTACTAAATACTAACTTCTAAACCCCCCAGAGGCCACACAAAGGTTTATTCAACAAGTATAACAATTAAAAACATTTATTTTACTATTAAAAATTATTACTATCCTATTCTCATTACTTGCATTAATCTCGCAATCAAGGATTTTGTCGACTGGTGAAAGGGGATCCCCATTTGCATGAGTCGCGATCAACGAATTTGCAGCTCATGAAGGAGGATCGATAAAAAAATGTTTTCTTTACTAAAATGTAGAAAATAATACTAAATAGTGACATAAAAACCTCAAAAGTCACACAAAGGTATATTCAATAAATTATTACAATTTAAAACATGTATTTCATCATTTAAAATAATTGATTTCCTATTCTCGTTCCTCGCGTTAATGTCGCGATCAAGGATTTTGTTGGCTCACTAACAACGATTTTAAAGACAACAGGAAATGAGCTTTCTAACACCAATGGGAGCACAGGAACAACAGGAAGTCGGCCATCTTGGATTTTAATTCCAGCAGCACAGATTTTTACTAAAAATAGTAAGTAACCATTTAAACTATTAAAGTTTTAAAACACTTTACCCATCAATCATATATCAATCAAAATCAGAATTTCTGATCTTTTAAATGCTCTACTCCATAATTCTGTGTCATTTAGGATTCAGGCTTAGAAAGGAGTTTAAAATTAGGCATGTTGCATAGTTTTACTGTGGTGCAGGTTTTTGCTTTCACATTCAGACTGCACAAAACAACATTGATTAAACATATTATTAATGGATTCATATAAAAATAGAATATATGAAAATCAGATTTTGTGTTCTACCAGGTGCTCAATTTCCCAACTTTGTATCATGTGGTGTTTTTAAACCACATGAGTTTGAAAAGCACCATGCAAAAACTACTCTTGGCTAATTTTTTTTTTTTTTTTACCCACGTTAGTACTGCATCAAAAGATATATTGCTTCAGTACATTTTTTTTTTTTATGAATTAAATCAAAAGTTGCACTTTCAGTCAACATTGTACTATCTATGCTGCCAAATGATCGCTTACCAACATGCACCATGTTGCATTTTCAAACTGGTAAATTTTAAAGGAACTACACCTAAACAGCCTAGTTAATCAGCTGTTTTAATCATTTAATTTGTAAATGTCACACAACAGTAACAATTTAACTAAGCGTGACTGATAAATATGCTGTCACAAACTGCCTTTTCTCACATGTATTTGTTACAGATTTCAAATCTATTTGAAGCATCATTTAAATAACCATAAGTGAGAAGAGTTCTTACCACACAAAATGGCAGTTCAAAAGAGAGGAACAGAAGGTCAGTCTGCCTCTATAGAGATGTTTTATTTGTTTATTGAAATGTTTCACCAGGAAGGCACACTGAATAACAAGTTGCTCATCTCCCAGTGTGACCCGGGGAGGGGGGTACAATTGGATAAAGAATTAGACATAGAGGGCCGGATATTCAGAAGGGTTGCCCATGGCACAACACTGTTGCACCATACGCAACCCACTGATGCACCCTGGCATGATATTCAAATGGGGATTGTGCCTGGCACAAATCCTGATGCACCAGAGCGCATCAGTAATGTATGCGGCGCAGGTGGGGGGCGTGCCCATGCATACTCCGCACATCCCGATATTCAGCCCAGGATGTGCTGAGCCCATGCATGCACAACCCCTACTTGTGCTGCACACAGGTGAGCCAAAAAAAAACAGGAACAATGGCTGGCCATCCAAGGTGAGCTGCCATTTCTGCAGGGCAACACAGTAATTGCCATCTGCGGGTGGCCACCTGAGTGCTGGCTGCACCTGGTGGCACTCCCCATGCCCAGTCATGGGCATACATAGAAAACGGATCCTCCTAGTCCCTGGTGGTCCAGTGGACTGCATCACACCCGATCACAGGCTTAAGCTAATAAAATACCATCCAATAACCTAGTGGTCCAGGACCGCTCTCACCTTGATCACAGGCATATGTAATAATTGTAAGATCAATATCCTTGGTGGTTCAGTGGACCACTTCATCACCCATCGCAGACATATGTGATAAATTTAAGGTCCTATATCCCGTCAGTGGACTGCTCGCAGCCGATTGTGGGCATATGTTGTAAAAAGTAGAGGTCAATAACCTTGTAGTGATCCAGCGGTACCCCCACCTGCCCACTGAGCCCCACCACCCCACTCCCCAGTCAGTGGCAGGCAGCAGCACCCACCCTCCTGCCACCCCGCTGTCTGCCGATTGGCACCATATGGAAGGACTGTACACCCATTGGTCCACAGCATGAGCCAATGGGCGTGCAGCCCATACCGTACTACACAGTCCAGATATGTGAATGGATACATTCACATATCTGAACTGTGTAGTACAGTACAGGCTGCATGCCCATTAGCTCACACTGTGGACCAATGGGCATACAGCCATTCTGTATGGTGTCAGTCGGCAGACAGCGGGGTGGCAGGCAGGTGGGGTGCTGCTGCCTGCCACTGACTGGGGGAAGTGGGTGGTGGGGCTTAGTGGGCAGGTGGGAAGGGGGTACCACTGGACCACCAGGGTTATTGGACCTCTACTTTTTACAACATATGCCCGCGATCTGGCTGCAAGTGGTCCATTGGCCCATCAGGGATATTGGACTTCTTTTATTTTAACTTATGCCTGTGATCGGGCTGTGAGCAGTCCACTGGACCACCAGGGATATAGGACCTTACATTTATCACATATGCCTGTGATCGGGCATGAAGTGGTCCACTGGACCACCAGGGATACTGGACTTCTTTTATTTTAACTTATGCCGGTGATCGGGCTGCAAGCAGTCCACTTGACCACCAGGGTTATTGGATGGTATTTTTATTACTTAAGCCCACAATCAGGCGTGATGCAGTCCACTGGACCACCAGGGATATTGGACGGTTATTGATTCCACATATGCCCACAATCGGGCAGTGGGGCACATTTCCACAATGTGCAGTGGGTGTTGGTCCCCGACGGCTGCAGCCTGGCAGGGCACCAGGTGCAAGTCACTGGGAATCAGCACACCTGCATGCAAATGGGGCCATAATGACATGCAAATGGCCCCATTTGTGCTTTGCATGCGTTATGGCTCCATTTGCATGTGCACCTTTGAATATTGCAGTTGTTGCACCTAGTGCAACAGAACTTGCACACTAACGCATCCCCCTGCTCCCTCTGGCCACTTGCGCTGGCACAGTGCTACTGTGCCATGTGCTTGCTGGTGGCCAGGGTATCGAGCTTCAGCGATGCTGTGCCATGGCACAGCTCTGTTGAATATCACCCTGTCAATGCCCCTGTGCAGCCAAGTTGCACTGCACCCAGGCTTGTTCCACAGCCTGGCGTAATCTGAATATCCAGGCCACAGTTTAATATTTAACATATCCAAGAAATTAAACATTCAATTACATTTGTAACAAGACATAGAGTTACAAAATATTGTAAATAAGCATGTAGTCACATTTGTGACATAAACAAAGTTAAATGTATCATACCTGTGAATATACATTTAATTACAAGTGATATATATGAGATGGGCAGTGATCCATCTTAACATGTAACAGCATATGCCCAATCAAGCATCAGCCTTATCCCACCAAAATAAAAAGAATGTTTGATAAACAAAAGGCCAATCACAAACACTTCTGAAGACATGACAAGAAGTATTAAGTGGATTGATGATTTGAAGCACCAGGCAACCAATGATATGTGTCCACCCTATATGTTGCTACATGAGATAGCAGTTTTTTTACTGTCACAGCTTTATCCTCTGCTAATACTAGTCATCATGCCTGTATCAGAATATTACTTTATATGCAGAATGGCAGAGAGCTCCAGAGTCAGTGCTTGAATTGTGGGGAGCAGTCTGGTCCAAAGGGCAGCTGCATTTAGTAGAGCAAGTTATTTTAGCAATAACTTGCAGCTACTAAATTGTGATATGTTGTGGAGTTTGGCAAGGGTGGCATGAGATGGGAGCAGCTCATGCCAACTATGTGCCAGCTACAGGAGACACACCCTGCATCAGATATACTCCTCATCCATCTCGGAGGTAATGATTTGGGCCACAGAAGGGGAGTAGATTTAATTGAGGCTGCTCAGTCAGGTTTGTAGTCTCTTATTGAGATATTACTTGCTTGTAAGATTCTGTATTCAGATATTACAGAGCAGATGATCTGGAGAGGTGAGGAATACTGTCCTGGACTTGAAAGATCATGTCTTAAGGTCAACATCCAAATATCTGGATTCCTTCATGTTATGGGAATGCACACTATACGTCACCCCCAAATTCGCCATTTTAAACATTGGTTATACCTAAAAAGATGGTGTATCTCTCAAACGCTGGCATCACTGTTTTCCATGGGGACCTCTGAGATTGCATTCTTGCATGTTTCTGAATATGTACCCTATATATCTGCAGTGCCTACTCTTAAAGATAACCAAACAGCTCTTTTAAGAGCCACACAAATTGTTCAAAAATAGACAACCTCTACACTCACAACACAAACTGAAACACATCTTATTTTATCTGCCGGAATGTTGTTTGTTGGTATTATTGTACTTGCATGTAAAATAGAAATGTGTTTAGGCTGGGGGGGGGGCACAGCCAGGGTGGCATCACTGGCATACAATGTCACAGAGTTCAATGATATCTGAAAGTTCAGCTAGGAGATTATACAGGGGTGTAGGGGAGCAAGTTTAATGTCACTGACATAAAATAACACATAATAGTATTGAACCTCAGCTTGGTGCCAAACCTGTAATATAATAATAGAAAACTTATTTCTTGCTCTGCTAGTCTGAGTCTGAATAAACAAGTCGACGATGTATGGTGTGACACTGTCACACATTGCATTTGTACAAGTTGGAACAGGCAAATACTCTGCATAATTATTGGCAATAAGATTGATTGTACATATAATTCAATCATGTTGACATGCACTATTATCTTATTACTTGTTTATCATAGTGCATGTGTGTATGTCTATGTGTGAGTGTGTGGGGGGTCTGTGAGTGTGGGTGGGTGGGTGGAGATGGGGAGTACCATGTCATGGAATATGTAGTATCTGCTGAGGTCAAAAAGGTGCTGCAGTGGTAGGTGGGGGGTTAGAGGAGTTGGAAGATTGGCAAACCTCAGAGGATGAGTGTAGTGCCTATTCCATAAACTGTCAATGTAATGATCTTCATCAAGAATATCATTTGTATCTACCACCCAGTTTGAAAGATATATTGATCATGTCATCTTCTCTTCATGTATTCCACAGAACACCCAAAGCAAAAAAAAAAAAAATGGCAAAATGCCAAAGCACTGTAGTGACAGTGATGTGCTAGCCCACTTTCAGGCAGTTGAGAGATATGGCAATCCTGCCATAGAGACGAGGCTACCAACCTTACCCTATCCTGTACTTGGGCAAAGGTAAAAAAGGATGACTCTATTATATCTGCAGTAAAAGTTGTAAATACAGAAATAAACAATGTGTCTAAAAAGACTGGTTTCTGGTTAGCTGGCCAACATGATTTACAATGCATAAATTGTAGTATGACCCTATGAGAAAATGTGCCAGCCAGCCAGCCAGTCAGCTTAAAAAATGAATTTTTATTTTTTTTAAAAATCATGAAAAAAAGCAAGGGAGACATTGCATGATCCCAATATCCCACTTGAGTGTGTGGTTGATGCCAGGATTTACCCACTTCTAGTGCATTTCCTCACTCTGCCTGCACCTTGTGAGAGAACCATACCAGGTGGGTAAATCCTGACATCACACACACCGTCTTGTGTTATGTTGGTTAAAGATATGATTGTTGCATTAGTGCTAGCTAAGCATACAAAGTTCAAAGTAAAAGAAAGTGTTAACACATTGTCATAGTAGCTCTATTAGTGCATCTTATCACAGTGTATATGAGAAAGGTTTCTTCCATGCTGCATTCTGCATTGTGGGTAAATATGTTAATAATACTTGTACTATATAAAACATCCACTCTGTGTGCATAATGAGTAGCACTTTTTCATAGTAATGCTATAGTACTAAACATCCATTGTCTCAAAAACAATATTCTTAAGTAGATGTCATAATGGCACGCTTATATCCTGGCTAAAAAAAAAAACTGTGCAAATGCGTAGCACTCACCGTTGCAGTGTTAGAAAGCCAAAGTGTCTGGTGTGTGTATGTATATTATTTAGTTGTTTAACCAGGTATAGCACACTAAGCTTTTTACAGGAGCAACCTGGGAGCACAAGGAGGTTAAATGACTTGCTCAGGGTCACACAGTATGCAAGTGGAAGCTGTGATTCAAACCCAGGTCTGGTCTGTTGGATGTCACTAGATTTGCAGTTCAGAGCCTTAGACCACTGCGCTATACTGCCTCTATGTATATATATGTATATAGGTTTCATAGGGTGTCCTGACCTCTATAAAGACCAAAGACAATTTGCTCACCTTAGTATTAAATTAATACCCCTATATTCTTACTCTTCAAATAATAATCAAGAGAGTGCTTAAAGGCTAACATAGTTTGACTACCCACGACCCTGAGTGGTAGTGCATTCCAAATTGTTATCACCTTATTGGAAGCAGTGCCTTCGTGCCTGTGTGTTAAACTTTTCCATCATAAGCTGTAGGAGATGGGCACGCCAGACATGCACCTGATTTTTAAGATTTAATCCCAGTTGTTCCTAAAGCTAGTTATCAGATAGTGCCCTAGCAACAAAACACATGTCCCTCTAGCCTCCGATACTCCAGGAATAAAGATCCAGGCTCCTCAGTCTGTCCCCATATTCCATATCCTATACTTCTTAATTCTTTTCATGGCCTGTTCTGAACCCTTTCCAGGGCATTTGTATCTCCCTTATGGCCTGGTGCCCAGAACTGCACACAGTACTCAGTATGAGGGTGCACCAAAGAGGTATAAAGAGAAGTAAAACCTCCTTTTTCCTACTTTGATGTGCCTATGTATGCAACTCAAGATGCAATTGGACCTCTTAACCACATGGTTACAGTGCAAGTGGAATTTAAGGTCATTACTAACCATGATACCTAAATCTTGTTCTTCATGTACTACCCTGAGAGTCTGGCCATCTAAACTGTAATCCACTTCAGGATTTTTTTTCCCCAAGTGCATTATTGTACATTTATCGATGTTAAATGACGCCATATTATCTCTAGCCCAGGACTCCAATTCTCCAAGAGTCTTCTGCAGTGTTAATGCATCCATATGACTGTTGACTGGAGAACCTATGCGTGTGTCATCCACAAATTTGGACAACCAAATGTCTGTTACACGCATGGTAGAGATGTAAAGATTAAACAAGTATGGTCCCAAAATAGATCCTTGAGGGACCCCGCTCGTGACTGGGACCCATTCAAACAGTTCACCAAGGACACATACCCTTTGTTTCCATGCAAACAACCAGTATCTTATCCAATGTACCAGTTTTGGTGTATCCCTAACTTAAGAATAGTTTTATCAGTTGTTCATGAGGGACTTTATTGAATGCTTTGCGAGAATCTGGAAATCACATCCACAGAACTACCTTCAAGTGATTTACTTATTCTTCCATAGAATTTGAGTAGAGTTAGTTTGGCATGGTGTGTGTGTATATGTGTGTGTGTGTGTGTGTGTGTGTGTGTGTATGTATATATATATATATATATGTGTGTTATGTATGTATGTATGTATATATGTATGTGTGTGTGTGATTGCAAAGAAAATTTCTATTCCTTATGTTTCACAGGTTGGTAATGCCTTGGGGAACAAGGCATCAAAAGGATGCCAGATGAGTATGGAGGAAGTGGAGCTCACCCAGCAGACATTCTACAAAAGTAAGTCTGCTGGTGAGGCCCACAGGAGGAACCCAGAACTGAGTAAGGTGACTACAACATGTGAGTCATGGCAGGAAGCCTGAATTTGGTGATTGTCACCATGGACATATGTATACTTCTTAGTATGATTAATACTACATCACTACAAGTTAATAAAGCAATATGACACAACCATACATAGGTTACAGCAGATTTATCAACGTCTGATATGGTTCCTGACAAAGTACAGTCAAGTGGCTAAATCACACCAGAAGTGTGTAGATCTTGCCATCACCCATGCCCCCAGTAGTAGAGTATTTAGCTAAGCATATCACAAGCAAGAGTGGTTGCTGACAGGATCAACTCACACTAGCTGTGCTTTGCTCACAATGGATAACCGAAAGTGAACAAATCACACAAGAAGTGGGTAAGTCCTACCATCACCCACACCCAGTTGGACTATTTAAGCAATAAGGAACAACATTTATATCTACAGTTATTAGACCATGTAAGTCTGTACAGTTGGGTATGAGTACTACTCACATTAACAGTCTATCAATAATGTCCTGGCAGAAGGAAGGAGAGGGGGGTGTGTGTGTGTGTGTGTGTGAGAGTGGGGGGCAGTAATCTGGCATAGCTCACAGTCAAGTCAAGCAATAAAGGCACAACAGGGTCTTGGTTCTTGGGGATTTACCCATGCCTTGTGTGGTGTGTCATGACGAGAAGCCAGTGACTTTACCTCTAAATAAGTGGGTAAATCACCCAATAACTCACACCCTGGAGTATATTATTGTGTCATACAATGGGCCCATGTGTAAAATAAGTTTAAAATGTGTTTGTTTTTTATAAATGCCATTTCTCAGCTGTGGATTATGCAGGGTTTACCAACAGTCATGTGACATGTTTGACCAATGAGATTACAGGATTTTCACATTCCATTGTATAATACCATAGTCACAGGGTTCAATCAACTCACTGATGATGTAGAGCCTGTTAGTCCCTTACTGCTATTATTTTTTCAAATGTATTCAAAGTATACAATGTAAAGAATTTTGAAACCAATTCAAGTTGTAGCATTCTACTTGCCGAACAGTGTTAGATGATAAAAATGTTTAAGAGAATAATGATGTGTAATGATTAGCACACTACCTCAAACACTGTAACAGTTATCCATAAAAGGCAGCTAGAATCATAACATCTAATAACACATAAAGCATAAGTGACTTTTGATTTCCAAATGGTAGTGAATGTTTTTCTTCATGGCACAACATAATATTTTTTTCTAATTATTTTTTATTTTTTCACAAACAGAACAACAAAGCTTCCCTGCTGCTGCAGAACGGAGACTCCATCTCGTGCCAGTCCCAGAGGGTCAGGAGTGGGGGTTCCTGCAGTCAGCCAACTCCTAGTGGTTGACTGTGCTGGTAAGTAAAAGTCACATACATCTCACATGCACAGTTGTTTGTGTGTGTGTGTGTGTGTGTGTGTGTATGTATATATGTGTATGTGTGTGTATGTATATGTATATGTATATGTATCCATCCCTGATAGTCGAGTGGCACTCCTACCCCCCCACACCAACACAGGACACCCAGATCACACCATCCACCCCCAGTCATTGAGGAGCAGTGAACCCAACTGCAAACCTCCTCGGTTGCTCACTAAAATGACAGCATATGCATCTGCTGCTACTGCATCATTCCACACTAGGGACAGATGAGCTTGCACTGCATACTATAATAGTCATTCACAACTTTCTCAATGAATGACTTCATACTGAAAGTTATGAATGACTATCACAGTATGCACAACAAGTGCATTGGTCAACAGTGTGGACCAATGCACTTACAGCAGGCACTGTAACCTCTCATTCAGTGAGCAGCCGCAGAGGTGTGTGGGTGGGTTCACTGCCCACCGATAACTGTAGAAGGAGGGGAGTGGTGTAAACTAGGTGTCCTGTATGTGGAGGGAGATGTCACTACACTACCAAGGATGGGTATGTGACTTATTTGGCCATGATCGGGTTGTCAGTTGAGAAGGGGGGATCCACTAGACTACCAGAGATGTATGAAACTGTTTTTTACATGGATGAAGCCACCTGGCAGGGGAAAGTCACTAGACTACCAGGGCACACGGTGGGTGCTTGTGCAGAGTTTTCAATAGGGGATGGGTTGCCACTCATGACTGGCATCTGCTGAGTTGTGCCATGCAATACAGCACCCCACCCGTGTGTGGCTACCATTTATGCCTGTTTTGTACAGTTGTAACTTTGTGCCCATATATGCGTGAGTTGTGCAGGGATGACCAATGAAATGCTCCAAGTGCCCAGTACAGCATGTGGTCCTGTCAGTGCACATGAAAGAAAGTTTTATCCATCCCAGGTAGTCTAGTAGCACCCCTACAGACCCCCCACACAGGACACCCTGCTCACAACCCCCCCCCATTCATCAAGGAGCAGTGAATCCAACCATACACCTCCAAGGCTGCCTGCCGAATGACAGCATACAGTATCTGCTACTGCATTGTTCCACACTGGGGATCAGTACACTTGCACTGCTTACTATATTAGTCATTCACAACTTTCTCAATGAACGACTTCATACAGAAAGTTGTGAATGACTATTACAGTATGCACAAAAAGCACATTGGTCCACAGTGTGGACCAATGCACTTGCAGCAGATTCTGTAAGTTGTCATTTGGCAGGCAGCTGAAGAGGTGTGTTGGTGGTTCTCTGTCCACCGATGATCATGGAGTGGGAGGTGTAGTGGTGTGAGCTGGGTATCCTGTGTGAAGGGGGATAGGGGTGCCACTGGACTACCAGGGATAGGTCATGCGATCATTTGGCCACGATCGGGTTATCAGTCAGGGAGGGAGAATCAACTAGTCTACCAGAGATGCTCGAGCACAGTTTTCAAGGGGAGGGGTTGCCACCACAGCTGGCAGCTGCTGTGTTGTGCCATGAGGTGATGGCAGAATTTGCACATGGTCAATCACATCATCCACTTGATCACAACCCACTATTTTTCAGACCTTTGTAGCATTAAGTTGTTTAATAACTGTAAGCAGTGCTTTCCTTATTGTATTCTCATTTCCATAGAGGGTGTATAGGTAAACCATGTCAATATTTTACTGTAAAATTAGTGCCTTGCTACCAGTGCACACAAACAGCAAAATGTCTGTGGTTTATCACTTTTTTCACTGATACAAATTCTGCACCTTAAATGAGCCAAAAGCACCTGTACAATGCAATGTTTAAAGCAACAACAAAAGTCTTACAGATTATGCAATATTCTCTAATATTTTTCAGAGGAGGAAGATCAGCTGGTGGGCACTGTTGGGGGTGATCAACAGGCCACAGAGGTGAAGTAGGAGAGGTCATGATGGTTGAACTCTCTGTGGTCCAACCATCTGTCCCAACAGTGGCCGAAGGCCAAACAGCGACACCAGAAGTGCCTCAACCGGGTCCATCCAAAGATGCTGCAGATCCTGCCAGGCCTCCAGTTGAGCAACATAAGGACCATTATATCAAACCATGCATTATTCTCTTAGCATATTCTCTAGTTTCTCTGTAAGATTTATTTTTTACAAATAGTGTTTCTAATATAACGTACCTCATCAAACTACAATGTAACACATTTTCATGGTTCCAGTCAAATTCATAGTCTGATTATGGGAAAAAATATTCTCAAACTTAAGACTCTCTCTTTTTTTCTCTCTATCAACATACTCATTAATTCCTGCACATATATGGACTGCATATACATTGAATTGGTATATTGCATATCTCATTCCATGCCCAGGACACACTCTGTCCCCCAAATACCCCCCATACACATTATTATCCAAACATACCAAGGGTACAATCTGACCCCCCAAAAACCTACCCCCACATGTATCCAATCAACCACTCATTTACACAACTCAACACAAAGCTCATCAGTTAACAGTTCTGCATAAGAGCCGAAGGGGAGGAGGGGGTGAAAAGCATTCCATAAGATGTAGGAATGCACAATATTAACTGCTAAAAAACCCACTAGGCACACCAACAGCATGCTGTTGTACACACAGTACACACAACAGTCCCCCCACCCCCATGCTGCAGTAAGCAGTCACATTTAAAACAATGGGCATGCACAGAACATAGCTAGACACTTCAATAAAGAAAGAGCTCACCCCAAAGTAGCAAAAGAGGTTGCAAGAGCCAAACATCTGTCTTACACAATTACATACATACATAGACAGTGTCAGCAGATAAGGGCCTATGGCCCACCCAGTCTGCCCATTTGAGCTTGTAAGTTCAGTTTGTTTTCCTAGAAGTCTGTTGCCCCATACCCCTGACCTCCACAATTCCTTTATGTCTATCCCATGCATTCTTAAATCCTGTGATTGTTTCAGCCCCCACCACTTCCTCTGGCAGGGTGTTCCACTTGTCCACCACCCGTTCTGTGAAGAAATTCTTTCTCATGTTTCCTCTGAATCGTCCTCCTTCCAACTTCATCCCATGCCCTCTAGTCCTGGAACATCTTTTTGCTTAAAAATAGTGTTTTCCTGCACCCTGTTCCTCCCTGTAAGAGACTTGTATGTCTCTATCATATCCCCTCTCTCCCTCCTCTCCTCCAGGGAGTACATGTTCAGTTCTTTCAACCTGTCATCATAGGACTTGTGATGCAATCCATGCACCATCTTTGTTGCTTCCTCTGAACCTTCTCTACCCTGTCTATGTCCTTACATAGGTATGGTCTCCAGAACTGTACACTGTACTCCAGGTGGGGCCTCACTAGTGTCTTGTATAGTGGAATTATGACCTCCCTTTTCCTGCTGGTGATGCCCCTGCCTATACATCCCAGCATCCTATTTGCTTTACCTGCTGCCTTGTCACACTGTTTCCCTACTTTGAGGTCATCATAGAGATGACAACCAAGATCCCTTTCCTGCTTGGTGCATGCTATATCCTCACCTCCAACTGATATATTGTGCCAGGGTTTTTGGCCCCATATGCATTATCTTGCACTTCTTTGCATTGAATTTCAACTGCCAAACCCCTGACCATTCTTCAAGTTTCTGCAGGTTGCGTCTCATTCTGTCTCACCCTCTGGTGTGTCTACTCTGTTACAGAGCTTTGTGTCATCAGCGAACAGTGAAATTCTGCCTTCTAGGTCCTGCGCAATGTCACTGATGAAGATGTTGAATAGGACCGGTCCCAGCACTGATCCCTGTGGTACCCCACTGGTCACTCTTCCCTCTGTGGAGTGACAGCCATTTACCACCACCCTCTGTGTCCTGCCACCCAGCCAGTTACCTACCCACCACACTACTGTCCTGCCCACACCCATATTCCCAGTTTGTGTAATAGTCTTCTATGTGGCACAGTGTCAAAGGCCTTGCTGAAGTCCAGATAGGCCATGTCCACTGCCCTCCCTGATCCACCTCCTAGTCACCCAGTCAAAATTCAATGAGGTTGGTCTGACATGACCTCCCCTGGTGAAACCATGCTGCCTTGGGTCCTGTAGTCCATTGACAACTAGATGTTCCACCAATCTCTCCTTCAGTAGTGCTTCCATGATCTTCCCCACTACCGAGGTGAGGCTGACTGGTCTGTAGTTCCCTGCTTCCTCATTGTTCCCACTTTTGCATAAGGGGACTACATCTGCTGTCCTCCAGTCTTTGGGTAGCTCCCCTGTTTCCAGTGATCGGCTAAACAGGATAGCCAGAGGTTCCGCCACCACCTCTCTTAGTTCTTTAAGGACCCTGTGGTGCACACCATCTGGCCCTATTGCTTTATCAACTCTTATTACTTCCAGTTCCTTCAGGACCCTTTCTCGTGTAAAGGGACTTGTGTCCATTTCTGAACCATTCTCACCCCTTGTACCCCTTCAGACCCATTACCTCTTCCTCAGTAAAGACTGAGCAGAAATACCTGTTCAATATGTCAGCTTTACTGCTGTCATCCTCCACGCTGCTCCCATCCTCCCCCTTCAGTCTCACTATCCTCCCTTTGTCTTTCTTTTTCACTTATGTACCTGTAAATGGTTTTGTCCCTCTACCCACTGATTTTATAATGTGTTCTTCTGTCTGAGCTTTGCTGACCTCCCTGCCTCCCTTTGCTTCTCCTGGTACTTCTCCCTATCCCCTTCTGCCTGTGTCTTTTGTATTGCCTGAATGCAATCTTTTGGCCTTCACTTTCTTTGCTACCTCTTTGGAAAACCATAAAGGTCTCCTCTTCCTTTTCCTGTTGCTAACTTGCTTAATGCATAATTCTGTTGTTCTTGTAATCCCCATTTTAAATATTGCCCACTGTTCCTCAACCCCTGATTCCTGTCCCATTACCCTTAATGCCTCTTTCAAGTATCTCCCCATTTTCCCAAAGTCTGACCCCCTAAAATCCAGGATAAGTGTTTTTGTGTGGTTTGGTTCTGCTCTTTCTGTGATTTCAAACCACAGTGACTGCTGGTCACTGTTTCCCAGGTGCTCCCCCACTGTTACCCCATCACACTGTCCCTGTTTGTGAGCACAAGGTCCAGTATTTCCTTCTGCCGAGTTGGTTCCATGACCAGTTGCTTGAGGAAGGCACCCTGAATGGAGTCCAGGATAAATCTGCTCCTAGTTGATGCTGCTGCTGGGATGCTCCAGTCCACGTCTGGAATATTGAGTCTCCAACCAGTACTACCTCACCCTTGTCTGCCATCCTTTGGATGGCCAACATCAGCTCCCTATCTGTTTCTTCCTCCTGGGCTGGTGGTCTATAGACCACACCTGTGCGGATGGCTGTCCCCATTTTCCTTTCCAGCTTAACCCACAGTATCTCTCCCCCATTTTGTGCCTCCTGGATCTCTGTGGCCCTTATGTCATTTTTCACATACAGTGCCACTCCTCCTCCCTTCCTGCCTGCTCTGTCTCTTCTGAATATGTTGTAGCCAGGTATGGCCATCTCCCAGTCGTGGTTATCATTACACCAGCTTTCAGCGATGGCACAATGTCCGGTCTGGCTGTACCATGACAGCCTCCAGATCTTCCATCTTGTTGCTAAGGCTCCTGGCATTTGCACACATGGCTTTCCATGATTTGACCTCCCTAGACTTTTTCACTGTTCTACTCCAGCCCCTTCCTTGGTTGTCATTTATCCCTGGTTCTCCTTGCTGTCTGCCCTTCTGCTGAATTTTGCCCCTTTTCTGCTTATCCACCTCTGGGACACTAATCTCCATCTTTTGCACACTGCTTTGCAGAGATAGCCACCCTCTGGTTCACTGGTTCCACTGTTAGTTGTGGGGGTGAGCAAGTAGGTACCTCCTTGCTGGCCTGCCACCCTTTGCTAGTTTAAATGCTTGTCAATGTAGCATTTAAACTTATCTTTGAGTGCTTGATTCCTCCAGGATGGATGCAGGCCGTCAGGCTTGAACAAACCTCCATCCCTCCAGGTGGGTCCCCAGTCACCAATGAATCCAAACCTTCCTCACAGCACCAGTTCTTCAACCATGAGTTAAAGTTCCTGGTGCATGCACTCCTATGCTCTCCTTGCCTCTCACAGGTAGTACTTCTGAGAAGTGACAGAAGTAGCTACTTGCTTGAGACCCCTCCCAGTTTCCTAAACTCTTCCTGAACTTCCTTTGGCTCCCCATTTGCCAGGTCATTAGTACCCTAGGTGGATAATGACATCCAGCTCACCCTCCCTCTTGCCTTCCCAGTGATCCCCAGGATCTTTCTTCCATCCCTCCATGCCATGGCACCTGGTAGGCACCCTCACCTCCTGTCCTCCCCTCCTGTGTTCCTAGCTGGATCCCTCTTATGATGGAGTCCCCACCAGGATGCTTCCTCCTCCTCTGGGGTCCACTGCTTTCCCGCTGAGGTCACCTCCTTGGCTAACCTCCACATCCTTTCCTTCCACTTCTCTGGTACTTCTATTGTTTGTCTTCATTTGCCAGTGTGGCATATGAGTTCTTGAGTGGAATAGGATCTGGGATGTGCCTCTGCCTGACTGCTCTAACCCTCTCTGAGCCCACTGTCATCCAAGTGCTCCTCGTTCTCGGCATCCTTTGAGGCAGTTGCATTGGACTGGGTGGTCCCTTGATAGGGGTGATGGTACTCCTGACCCAGTTTACTTCCACTCTGAGTCTGGCTACCTCATCCTGCAGTCCAGAGAGATGCATGCAGATAGGGCAGCACCTCAGTGTCCAGAAGGTCTGCCTGAATATGGTTGCCCCACAGCCACTGCATTGCACCACTCCCCACATTATACTGCAATTCCACTACTTGTCTGCTACTGAAGCTCTCCTAGTTCCCTTTTTATTAATTTACTGTACTAAAAATCCTGCCACCGATCCTCAGATAATTTTCTGTTCCCCCACTTCACACCACCTGCAAACATGATACACCCAGGCAGAGTATCCCTCTCCTAACATGCTGTGCACACACACACACAACAAAAGGCCTTCTCTACAGGCACATACTTAAGCACATCACAGTTAGAAAAAAATAGTACAAATTCTCTGATGAACAGATAAAATCAGAACACAAATTCTTCATTGTTAAACAAACTGTGATGCAAATTTTAAGGAATGCATAATATTTCTAATTTGTTTATATGTGTGTCTACTATGTGATGAACAGGTTAACAACAACAAATTAATTGCCTCTCTTTTTTTCTATGCAGCATAGTGTTTTTTTTTTCACAATCCAGTTGAAGTTTTCAATACATTGTAAATGTGACACCCATATTTGTGATAGTGAAAAAAAACTAGTGGTTTCAGGGGTACAGACAGAACATGGCTCTGGTTGTAGGAAGACTATGTCACTCATTCCATGATGTGGTTCAGCACCAGCATAACCATGTATTATGCTTGGGTATTTCACAGTCACATAGAAGATACTATATGATTGTCCATACACAACAGGAATATTTTCCACTCAAGAGGTTTCCATGCTAACCAGACAGCTCAAAAGTGCAACTCAGCAGGTCTTATTACCATAGAAACCTCAAGAGCTTGAAAATAGACCTGGCATGTTTCAGCAATCCTACACTATCTTTTTTTTTTAGTTTAAAGTTTATTAAAGACTTTACAATACAGAAAATAGATCCATGGCACACACAAGTAATACAGCATATATGACATTAAATACCTGGTCTTTCCTCCCTCCCACCCTCCCATGTCCCTTACTCTCCCACCCCCTGCAGAGAGATCCATTCTATACGTTAGTTATAGAGGTATTATTACTTGCAGGCTGCAAAGAATAAAGGGACTGTAGAGGTCCCCATTTCCTGTTAAATCTTTTAGAACTATTATGTAGACTAGAAATAGCTTTTTCTGTTCAGAGGTTGGCCAGGATCTCTTAAAGTCATTCAGTATAAGTGATCTCTATATTATCTTTCCAGTGCTTCATGACTATCTTCTTAACTGACATGGAGATCAACTCATGTGATATTTGTGGTTTAATACTGGGATGGCTGAGAAATTGCCTAGCAGGCAGATTTCAGCTGAGAATAAATCAGTCAGACAAAGAAGGGATTAGCCTGCTTCTTAATAAGGGTCCATAAGGGGAAACTTTAGGCAGGACCAGAAAATATGCAACAAATTACCCTGCTCTTGGTGACACCTCATGCAAATTGGAAACACTGCAATGCCAAACTTGGCCAGTTTTTGAGGGGAATAGCAAAGATTATGTAGAATTTGAAATTGCATGAACCAAAGCCTATCTTGGGTAACCAATTTGTGACAAGCTTGCTATGAGTAGGGCCAGTTAAAAATCCTGTCTGGTAATAGGGAAGACCAATAAGTTGTGGGGCCAAAACTATCTGGGCAAACCCAACTGTGTAACATACTATAACATGCTAGTGGACTTAGTTCCTCTCGGAAGGCAAAAATTATAGATAGAGGAGGTATAACTCCAAAATTTGTAATACAGAGAGGATACATTTGAAAGACTTTGAAAGTCAGGAGATTAGCCTTTTCAAGATCTCCAGAGAAGAAAACCAGGTTCCACCTTCCTAGACAAAGAATAGAGAGAGCAATCTCCTAGCTGTGGGAGCCATCCTGGCGAAAGGAATTTCCACCAATTTGATTGCCCTCAGGGGCTGAGTCAAATCCAAAGTGTGATTATACTTTAGGAAAGCACATAACTCGGAGAGAACTCTGATAGATATGGGTGCACTTTTTATTTGGGGATGGAGGGAAATACTTTTCAAATGCAAAAGTGCAGCAGGGGAGAGTCCTTGAGTTTTGATGGTCTCCAACTCTATTTTGAGCCAGACTGGGATGAAGGGAAGAGAAGTTTGTGAACCCTCCACAGATAGCCATCTGAGGTACTTATTAGCATGACTAGCCCAGTAGTAAAGGCCCACATGTGGCAAGCACAGTCCCCCCTTATCTTTGGGGGAAGCTAGTTTACAAAATGCCATCCAAGATCTTTTACTAGCTCAGATAAAATTTGTAATGAGACTATGGACCTTTTTGAACCATGACAGAGGGAGCCAAATATTTAGGAGATTTAGTGGGTAGAAAAGATAGGGAAACACATTCATTTTAATTAGGTTCATTTTACCCCAGAGGGAAACTGGTAGGAGGGACCATCTTTTTAAATCCTGACTAATTAAAAGAAGGAGGCAATCTAGGTTTAGTTTTAAAAGACTGCTCAGAGTTCTTGCAAGCTCAATTTCCAGATTTGTCAAGGAGTCTGATTTCCATGACAGCCCTAAATCGGATATGGTATGTTTTAAAACTTTATGATTAAGGGGGAATACTACTGTATTTTCTATATTTAGTTTGTAGTTAGACATCGCACTGAAGTCTTTGATGATGTTAAGCATGGGGGTATAGATCTGTCTGGGTGTAACAGCTGCAGGAGAAGGTCATCTGCATAGGCTGATACCTTGACCACCTGACCATGGATAGGTATACCTTGAACATCTGAACAATTTGTCAACCTGCAAATGAGAGGCTCTAAATATAAATTAAAGAGAAGTGGTGACAAGGAACACCCTCGCTGTGTACCAGATTTTAAGGAGCGAGAGGGTCAGACATTGCCCCATTACAAGTTATTTTGGCAGTTGGAACAGAGTAGAGGATACCTATCCATTTCTGGAATTCTGGGAGGAAACCAAATGCATTTAAAGTACGTAGTAAGAAGTGTCAGTTGACCCTGTCAAATGCCTTCTCAGCACCCAGGGAGACCAAGGCCACTGGGAAGGTGGCATCCCTGGACGCTGCGAAGACACGTGACAGAGTAAGTAAGTGGTCTATGGATGACCTTATTTATTTATTTATTTGCTTTTGATAACTGGGTGGGTGCACTAGGCATAAGAATGCCTATTTTCAGGCACGACCAAGGAGAAAGACAATATGGAATACAAAAGGAGCTTACATGTGACACAGCACATGAGATATGTAACACAGTTGGGAGGTAAATCAACATACAATCAAGCTTAAGGTGTAGAGAGAACATTGATTCAATAAACAATCATACTTGGACTATAGAGACAATTGTTCAGTATGAAGCAGACAAAATACATTAGGGTCAAGTAACAACAAGAGTCAAAACAATGTAAAACAGGCATTGCAAGAGAAAGACATACACAGAGCAAATACAGTAAGTGCATACAATTTGTGGTTAATGAAAACGGGAGAAGAAAGGAGAGTGGGGGGAGGCAGGAGATACGGGTAAAGGGTGAGAGAAGAAGATATGTGAGGAGGTTAATTAGAGAGGCGAGGAAGTGGAGTCAGAGAGGTAGATTACCTAGGGAAGACAGATGGCAGGGAGAAGATGGTCTAAGGTGGATGAAAGCAAGTGCAGGGGCTAGTTGTACACAGATGGTCATGGTGAAGTTTCTTAAAACTAGCATGGGTGGGTGCTCCACGAATGGTTTGAGGTATAGAGTTCCAGTACTTTGGAGCCATGTGCGTGAAAGCGCTGGCACCCATATAAGCTTTGCATCTGGGGATGTGAAAGGGCTAAGTCAGCAGATCGGAGCCCATGGAGAGAGGCTGTGGAGTGAAGCAGACAGGCAAGGATAGTAGGAGGTCAGATCTGGCAATGCAGTCAATCAGTGAGCCATGGGACTGGAGTTGATGGGCGGAGGGCTAGGTCAGTGCAAGTCAGTATAGAGTTGGCAATGATATTTATAAAGTGGGGATGCAGAGGTGTAACAGCAGATGTTATAGGTGGTGTCCCATTTGTGGAGGGAGGATTTTGAGGCAGATAGGTATGTGCCTGAGCCATATGCCAAGGCTGGAGGCAGAAAACCTTGTACCACAGCTAGTCTAGCCAATGGGGTAAGGGCATAGCTAGTACGGTAGGCACCTCCTAACTTAGCATTGACAGATTTACAAGTGGTAGTTATGTGTAGGTCAAAATCTAGGGATTTGTTAAGAGTAATGCCCAGATATTTAAGGAATTTGGTGCTAACCAGTGGGGAGCCGTCTGCACAAAAGATTTTGAGGGCATTTTGGTTTGCTTTAAGTCTGGCGGGTAACCCAAACAGCACAGAATGTGTCTTACTAATATTGAGAATGAGTTTGTTCTCAATTAGCCAAGTCTGAATACTTGAGAAGTCCAAGGCAAGAGGTTTGTTCAGGTCAACGATATTTCTTGCGCTATGGTAAATGACTAGGTCATCTGCATAGATCAAAGATGAACAGGTAGAAGCGAGCAACGGAATGTCGTTAATGAAGATTGAGAATAGCAAGGGACCAAGTATGGAACCCTGGGGCACTCCAACATGCATAGATGAAAGGTCAGATATGGCTGAATTGAAAACTACAGCCTGTTTTCTTTCAGACAGAGAGTTTTTAAACCAGGCCATTACATCGGTAGAGAAGCCAAGGGAGCGAAGTTTAGCAAGAAGAAGAGTATGGTTGACCAGGTCAAATGTCTTTGTTAAGTCAATGAAAATCACACCTGTCAGGAGGCCCGAGTCCATAGAAGCAAAGATGTCATTTGTGAGTTTGAGGAGGGCAGTGGAAGTGCTGTGGCCCTTATGGAAACCATGCTGGGAGCAAGAGAGAAGGTTATACTTCCCTTCATAAAGCCCACTTGCTCCGGTCGATGAGATCTCAAGTACTTTTACTTATCCAACCAGCCAGGTATTTGGCCAGTATCTTAATGTCTTGGTTAAGGAGCAAGATGGGCATATAACTTGACACTGAGTAAGGGCATTTGTTAGGTTTGGTAAGAGCACTATCAGAGCTTCAAACATGGATACATCTGATTTCACCCCTGGGAGAATGTGTTGATAAAGAGGAATAAGGACAGGAATTAAGTCCTTTGCAAAGGCTTTATAAAGTTACTGGAAAAACCATCAGGACCTGGAGTTTTGTCTGTAGGAAAGTCTCTAATCACTTGAGCTAATTCTGCTAAGGAAATTGCAGAGATCAGGAGAACTGTTGTGGCTCTGTAAGAGGGACAGATTGGATTCCTTAGTAAGCATCTAGACATCCCTTGGAGGAGGATTAGACATTGGACCATATAATTGTTGGTAATAACTCTGGAACTCTGCCACAATGACAACTGGGAAGTTCTTAATGTGGCATTGTCTGAAAAGCTTAATAGCTTTGACAAGCCAGGAGGATTCCTGCTGTTTGAGCCTCAAGACCAGCAAGTGGCCTGCTTTCTCCCCTTGGTCCATGTAGAAGGCATTGGCCTTCTGTATGGCAAGTTCAGCTTTCTCTCTTTCAGGAGCTCTGAGTAGGAATCCTTCAATTTAACTAACTCCTGTCTAAACTGTTCTGTGGATTGAGAGGACAGCTTTTTCTCTTAGTCCCGGATTTGGGAAAGAAGAGAAAGAAGTTGGCTGTCTTGTTTTTTCTTCTTTTTGGAAGCCAAACTAATCAGTATTCCCTGTATGTAGGCCTTTAAGGCACACCATTCTACATCTGGTTTACCAGTATAATTAATATTAGCCGAATTGAAGATTGTGATCTGGTCCGAGATATATATGACTGTTTTGGGATTTTTTAAGAGTTGATTATTAACTTTCCAGTGCCCTCCCAGTTTAGGGAGAAATGAGAAACTAATCACACAGGAAACCAGAGAGTGGTCCAAGGGCAGGCCTGGGTGGATAGAGGAGTCCAACACTCCTGATATAAGAGATTGTGTGATAAGTAAATAATCAATTCAGAGGAATACCCATATACTGATGAAGGAAATGTATAGTCTCGAACATTAGGGTGAAGGACACACCAGATATCACACAGGCCCATTTGGTCAGTAAATTCCCACAATGCTCTCTGTGCTGGAGAGAGACCCTTGCAGGAATTTCCAGACCAATCGACATTTGAATCAAAAGTTACATTCAGGTCCCCCCCCCCCAGAGATAATCGGAATGGGCAAAAAGGGAGTTAGGGCATTAAGTAACTGCATAAAAAATCCAGGAGAGTCTGTGTTTGAACCATACATGCTGCCCAACAAGATATTAGTTGTATGGAGTTTTCTTTAACCAGAAGGAACCTACCTTGAGGGTCACTGATGGTTTGGATTGGAGAGGAGGAACAGATTCTACCCACTAATATCATTACACCACAGCTGTTGTGTTACTCTTCCACTGAAAACACTGCCCCACTTCTTGTCTTTTGTGTATCCTTTCTGAATTGAGCAAGTGTGATTCCTGTACAAATGTAATATCAGCCTTCAAAAGGCCCAAATGTTTCAGAATTTTGTATTGTTTAACCTTTGCCTGGCTCTTTGACATTCCATGTAAGAAATTTTAAATCCCTTGCCATGAAAGTACCATACCAGTGTGTTTTCCCTGCAACCCTGTAAAATAATCAGGAAACCCTTGCACCTCCATCTGTGTCCTCACTGCAATACCCCCAGCCCAAACCCCTTCCAAGAACCCTGTACTTACACCCCAATTTCTGGCATCCATGAATTGAGAACCTGTATCCAGATCCTGACTTTTGACGAGTGCAGATTGACTACCAAAAACAGATGATTGCCCCCAAACCACCCCCCCCTCTCCAGTCTGAACTGCGCTCTGCAGTACACTACCATTTATCTCCTCCTCCCTCCAGCCACCCTATCTAATTTTCTGCTAACTATGAACATGTAACAATATATTAGCCTTAATAATCCAACAGGTTAAGTAGTAACCTTAAAAAGCCCAACAGTTTAGTAACCCCCACTCCATAGTATATTTGAAACACTGTTCTAGGACCTCAGGAGTCTACTCATTAACATTAACATACTCTTCTATTTTCCTTAATGATCTTCCCACAGCCTGCTCATCCTCTCTATTCACATGTACACTGATGATACTGTTTTGTATAGTTCCGGCAAAAACCCTGCTGCTGTGCAAACCAGCTTACAGCATGACTTCAACAAAGTTCAGCTCTGGTTTGCTTCTCACCAGCTTTTTCTAAAGCTAAGAAGACAGTCTCAATGACATTTGGCACCAGGCAGAGACTCTCTAGGCTCCCGGCCCTACCCATCTTCACACCCTTGATGGGACCATCTTGGAGGACACCTCCTCATTTAGGTATCTGGGAGTTTGGCTGGACAAGCACCTCCACTTCTCTGTGCATATTGATGCTATCCTGAAGAAACGTGCCTCAAGCTTGGTGCTCTGTACAGGAATGAGAGTTGCATCCTGCTGACTGTGTGGTGCGAATTTGTCCAGAAGATGATATTCCTCATCTTTGACTACTGTGATGTAATCTATGGTGCTGCTCCCAAATCTTCCCTGACCAGGTTGGACACTCTCTCTAACTCTCTCTGCTGCTTTGCTATCAACTCCCCTTCCTGCTCGCACCTCTGTGAACTCTATTGCTCTCTAACCTTACTTCCACTATCTCACAGATGCATCTCTCACTGTGCCAAACTAACCTCCAAATTCTGCTCCAGAAGGCTCCCCTACTATCTCTCATCCTCTCTCTCCATTCCACCTCCCCCCACCCACTCTCTCATATCAAATGACGACCACACCTTGACAGTCCCTCACCACTCTACCCTCATCGGTCAGATTGGTTTCTCGCATTGTTTCCCTAAAATCTGGAATCCCCCCCCGAAATACGGCACTCCTCCTCCAACTACTCCCTTACCTCTGCCCTACACAATTACCTTTCTCTTAGCTGTTCCTGCTTAAACCCACCTTAATATCTATCCCCAATTTCTGCCTTCCTACCATGACCACCCCCGCCGGCTGGGTTCTCAACATCCTGAAAGGAGAAATCAGGAAATGGCTAACCCTTCTCCTCATATTCAGTTCTTGCCTCTCCCCCCTATCTTCTCCACCTGCCTTTCTGGGTCACCAGTGTGCACAACCTTACCCCATCCTTTTTACTCCAACAGCATTTGTGTACTACCTTGAGCCTGCTCCTGGCACACTCATGCACTATAAATGGTTCTCTTGCATTATTACTGTTTTGTATGTTTATATGTTCTTTTGTGTGATTTTGGACATATATTGTAATTTACCCAATATTCCTCTACTGTTTATTGTACAATATCTTATGTTACAACTGTTGCACAATCTTTAATGCTGTATTGTTTGTACTACCAACATACTATTATATCTGATCATCCTTCACAACCCTATATAACCCTCCCCAGGTCGCACAATGAGAGGAGCAACTTGTTGTTCAGTGTGCCTGCTTGGTGAAACATTTCAATAAATAAATAAATAAAACATTGTACTAACCATATTGATAGAAGGAGAAAAGAGATCCTGATTATTTAGCTATGCTCCCATCTATTCCTAAGCAGCCTACCGCAGAGCATGCAGGAGATGTGATATCTAACCCTAAAAAATTTCAAACAACATCCTGAAAAATGTAACATTGAAAGGTAGGCTATACCCACCCTACATAGATAATGAAGTAGAAATTAAGCTTTTTAGCCAAAAAACTAGTATGACAGATGTCAAGTATTCCCCGCTGGTGCCTGTGTAGAAGCCCAACTAAAACAGAGGAAATCCTTCCTTTGTACATATTTCTTAATTAGAAAACTAAAACTTCTTATGTGAAAAATACAGTTGCTGTGCCTATAGACATGAGAAATCTAATGTCCCTAGCTCAATGAAGCCAGATAACGTCGGTAAGACACAACAAAATAATGCAGCCCCTCGAGGGCAAAGTCAGGTTCACTGTCTCTTTATGCAGGAAATACGGTGAGTCCACTTGCAAAGCAGTCCCAGGTGACATAAACTGCAACCATTTACCTCCCCAAAAGGAAAAACTAAGATCTTGTCACCTCGATCACTGAAATCGTGACAGGCTAGTCACCCTGGTGTTGTATCCACTGCATGAAACAAAACAGAACCATAGCTAATTCCATGGGCTCCCTTTGTTGGTGCATGAGCAAATAACATCGGGAAACAAACTAATGTAAAAAGTTGCTCTGTAATGTGCACTTTTGAGTAGGGAGAGTGCCCACGATCTAGCTCCTCGGTGCTTAATAAAGGAAACGGGACCAGCCATCCTCTTGTGGGGGACCAATCTATGTGACACCGCCACCTCCTCTGCTGCTTTTTTTTTTTTGTATTTACAGATTGTTGTGTACCTTAGAAGCTGTCAGTCAAAGGAGGACTTAAGAAGACTATGGCAAGGAGGTGCCTGTAGTGTAATACAAGGCAGAAATTAATATCCTTGTTAGGATCGGGGTATAACCAAGTAAGGCACACAATTTGCTCTACTTTTACCCAAACTGGTATTCCTCATGTTGTAATCATTCTTCAGGGGTCGTGAAAGAGGTCAGGAAGGGCAGTTTTCAGTCTGGCTACTGCAATGTTGGGATTCTCATACGATGACCAATTCCCAGCAATTAAAACTTGCAGCTTTGCTGGATAAGACATCTTGAACTTAATCCCAGCCGCTATAAGTTGAGATACTAACGAATGAAAGGCGGTTCTTCTCTGGCACACAGTAGCCAGCAAATCTTGAGCTATTCTGACTTCATCTCACTTCTTGTAGGTCTTTGACTTTAAGTAGAACATGTTGTCTTTCCAGGAAATTTAGAAACTTGAAAATCAGGGGACACGGTGGGGATCCTGCAAACGGTTTGGGGCAGAGAGCCCTATGTGCCTTTTCAATTATATATTTCAGTCCAAATGGCGAGGGACCAATGATTTTTTTTCCAGCAGCTTCTGCACAAAAAGGATAGTGTCCATTCCTTCTTCTACCTCAGGAAGACCTATAAGGGCCGAGTTATTACATCTGCTGCAGCCCTCTAGGTCCTCCACCTTCAATTCTAGGCTAGACATTTTTTGCCGCATGGCCACCAGTTCAGGAACAGTTCTTTCAGTTTTCTTTTCAAGCGAGCTAATTCTGGCCTTGTTATCCGATGCCTATTGCGACACGTCCTCCATGGCCTGAGTAAGAAATTTGATTTTGGAGGAAATGCAGCGGAGTTTATCTCTGAAGGGAGCAAATTCAGCCCGGAATTGTTGTAAGGTAAGTGGCTCCTGTTCCACTGCCATGAGTGTAGAGATCACTGCATCAGTTGTGCTCTTGGCCCAAGATTTTTTTGGGGTCTTCTCTGGGGATGCCGGAGGGGTGTGCTTAGGTGGCACTCTCCTCATTTCTACCTCCATAAGTGATCCAAAAAAAGTAACAGATGTTTTTTACAAACTGTAACGTTAATAAGAAATGGGCGTTGTAAGGTGTAACCATGACGAAAAGTAATTCAATTGGAGTGGGTGGCTGGAGCACTAGAGAGGAACTGTTAGTCCGTGCTCTGCATCACGTGGTCTCGAGTTAATCTATACTATCTTTAATAGTGTTGCAAGTTCTTATGCTGAAGTATATTTTGTTTTAACATTTTTTGCTAAGACTTGCCTCCCGGACGTGTCTCAGTGTCATGACCATTCCCCAAGAATCAGAAGGCTCTAGCTCGTGTTCAAAGTTGTTATACTGCACCAGTTAAGTACTACTGCACCATAACAAACTTGTAAACATAGCTAGTGCAGTATAACAAGATTTTAAATGGGATAAATTTTCTTCCCTAACAACGCTGAACCATACACTATATGATTATTTTTAACCAATTACAATTTGCTTTTTTTAGAGCTACTTTATAAATGCACAAGACAAAGCACTAAGATAGCATAATATAGTAGGAAAACTAGTTCTAGCAACAAATCGGTATTACTTTATCCATTGGACGAGATTGTCAAATTTTGATCGAGATTTGTTCTACCTACATCAACTGTCTCACAAGTAGTAAATATCAATAAATAAAGATGTCAAGGTAAGACTTGAAACCAAAACATAAGGATACCACCAAAACATAGCATATATTCTTAAATACATATAACAGTATCATCAACTACACTATTGCATAACCAGAGTGTCAGTTGTTGGTGGCTTGGGTTGCCCATATAGAGCAGAGAGGGTCACGGCAAACACTACAGTATAAAGAATGCATAATAAGCACACAGGGTTTCAAAAGCAGAGGTTGCAATCGGGAGGGAGGGCTATATCATAGATTTTTTTTTTTCAAATAATAAGCAGTAAATCTGCATGGTAGAACAAATCTCTTTCCCCAAATCCACAACATTACGTATTTTGTAAAGTGGTACATTAACCCTTTATCTTTTATTTCAACAGATCACTGTTCTGTATGTCCAAAACCTTGACTGTTCTATATTAATTATTCTGTGACAAAGAAAGCTTATACTACTCATCCAGGGTGCGCAATATCGGGCTATGCTGGATAATGCAACAGTGTAATGACAGACATCAGCACAGGCACATCAAGGCACATACCTCCTGGAAGGTCCTGTATAGTCAATAGGCCAACCCTTCAGCTGTATTTTTGCACTAACATGATCAGTTTAGAACACTGTGATGAAATTTTTAGAATCTGTACAGTAAGAAGGCTGTCTCACACAGCTCATACTGTAGATAGAGGCCCTTGGATGATAAGTAGGAGGAGTATACAGTAAGACGACACTAAGAAGGTGATGTGACAAAGGGACAGATAAACTCCCTTCACAAGATACACCATCCTTTCAAGGGCTACAATTGAGATATTTTGCCAGAGTGAATAAGTTTACAGGGTCCAAAGATACTCGGTGTACTAGAAGGATGTAAACACATTGTACAAGGGAGGCAGTGGCACACAGTGTGAACAAAAAGGTACAGATGAGGAGAATAGCAGGTGAAAGTGTAATTGTATAAGATCAGTCATTGATCATATTATATTTCTATGTCTGTTTAACTGATATAAAATGCAGTATCCATAAATAAGATATTACCACTGTGAATGTTAGCATGCAAGTAGGTATGTGTCTGGGAAGGGGAGGTGGTGGTATGCTCAATGATATATTTATGTTAATTTACAAAGTCTTGTACAACATGGTACACAACCCAGTAAATTGAATATAAAAACAAATAAAACATTTTAGATAAAAAAAAAAAAACTGAGGCCATAGTTAAGCAATGAGGCATGACGGGTTGTCTCTTATATTGGGTTAGCGGGCCACATCAGAGTGGCTTTGAAGCACCAAGATGTAGCCAACTGCTTCACCATCTGAGAAGACCCATTAGCCTATAATATCGCACCTCTGTCATGCCTTATTGTGATTATCAAATGGCTCATTTTTAGTATACTAATACATTTTTTAAGCATATTACTTTGCTGAGCTGAACCATCAGCTTGATAGGAAATGGTCCAGCGTAAAACTACTGTTCTCAATCTGTAAGATAACATCCTTTCTACCCATTTTCATAATAATCTATCATTTAGAAATAACAAGGTCTGTTTACTGTGTCTTTGAAAATATGATTTTTTTTCAAACTTAACTATGTAACAATTTTATGTAAGCAATGAGACATGTGTAGATGTTGGTTACTGCTTAGAAACCATCATGTAAAAAGGTTGAAGGTAGTCTATCTGTGGACTTTTGCCAATTACACATCAGAATATAGAGGTATATCAGTACCAGCAACAATGTCTATATGTTATGTTGTGATAACATTGTTCTATACAGATATTTTTAAGCCAGCTAGTAAAACAATATATTTACCAGCTTTCTTTTTTCCATATAGCAGTATGACAGTCTGTACTGTAAAGTATTAGTGCAGTAGCATAATTCTTCTTTCTCTCCATAATGCCACAAACTGTCAAGAAAAACAGTAATTCATATGTGTCTCACACTATGAAAAAGGCTGCATGGTGTGCTGTAGCATTTCTCAATGTTTGTTAGGGGCCAAACAGTAGAAACTCAGATTGCATGCATAGCTGTTTTCATACCTTTGCGTATCTTTTTCAATCTATTCCTCAGCATCATTACATGTACCATACAGCTTGTATGTGAAGATATGCTCATATATATGCTCATGCACTGTAAACCACCTGGAAAATCACACTCTCAGCTATATGCTTCTATTTATTTATTTGAGTTTTGCAGACCGGTAGGACCACCGATACAATTACTGTTCTTTTCAGGGTCGACCTGGGGACAAACATGGTACAGTATAGCAGAGCATTCGTACAGGGAGTCAGTACATTACAGTATCAAATTTGACATACATTGTACAGTGGATTCAATAAAGTAAGTAAAATTTCTTTCTTTCAAGCACCCTTCCCAAGTTCAGGGCGCTTCTACAATAATTCAAAACCACTTTAAAACACATTACACAACAAATACAGCAGTCATAAATAACACCCCCTTATTTTATTACTTGCAAGCAAATGCTTGGGTAAAAAGGAAAGTCTTTATCTGTTTTTAAAACTTTCCACAGTCAGGGCAATCTTTCATCTGACGAGGTAGAGAATTACACAGGATCAGTGCCATAAAGGCAAAAGATCTACCTCCACACGTCTTTAAATGCACCCTGGGTATCTCTAGCAATCCCTCATCAGAGGATCGAAGAGAGCAAGTAGGACAGTAAGGCACCAAGAGCTCTTTCAGGTAGTGGGGTCCCAAATCATGTACTGCCTTAAAGGTCAGCAATATGACCTTGAAGGTGATCTGCCACTGTATTGGCAGCCAGTGCAGATCACACAGCACAGGTGTCATATGGCTGAATCTTGAAACTCCCATCAACAACTGGCCGCCATTCTGCACAGAAGCTGTGCAGCGGATATCCACCGGCAGCCCTAGATGAAGGCATTGCAGTAGTCAAAACAGCTGGTGACAAGGCGCGAGATCAGGGTGGAAAGATCTTCAGGTGGGACCAGGTGTTTCTACCCAGGCAATGTTCCTCAGATGGAAAAAGGTAGATTCGACTATGGCCGATACCTGCGCCTTTATAGTCTGGCCTTCATCAAATATCATGCCTGGTTTATGCACTTTGCCAGAGGCCAAGGCTGGAGCTCCCAAGATATAAACCAGGGTTTCCAGTCCAAGCCCCCTATTGGTCCTCCCTCTCCAGGGTCCACAACCAATACCTCAGTTTCCTCTGAGTTCACCCCTCAGCCAACTCTGCACTCATCTGTCCTGAATCTCCAGGAGGCAGTTAATTAAATAAGGTGTGGAATCAGACTCCTTTCAGGCATAAAAGACAGGTAGAGCTGAGAATCATCAGCATAACAATGAAACTTAGCCCTTACTCATCTTTTATAGTGTCCCCAATGAAAACATGTACACCACAATAGCATTAGGGGTATAACACAAACCCTCGCGATACCCCACAGGGCGGCCAATGAGGGCCATGGTAAATTTGCCACTCTCTGAGATCTGTCCTCCAGAAAGATTGAAACCAACTGTGCTGCCTCCTCAGACCACAGAAGAACTGCAGGCAGTCGAGGTGCTGTGCCCCATAACCACGTTGTCAATTGCAGCTGAGAGATCCAGGAGAAACCAAGACGGAACGGGTCCTCCGATCTCTTGCCATCAGGAGATTATTCAATACCCGCACCAGAGTCGTCCCCTGTACTATGCCTTTTCCTGAAGCCAGATTGGAGAGGGTCATAGATATTGTGGCTGGACAAATGATCCTCCAGTTGCAGAGTCACTACCTTCTCAATAACCTTTCCTACAAAGGGGATGTTAGAGACCAGTCTGTAATTTGCTGGGCAGTCTGGGTCAAGAGAGAGTTTTTTCAACAGGGGGCATACTACTGCCTCCTTTAAGGGATCTGGAAAGATCCCTCTCTCTAATGACACCACCACTATCCCAGCCAGGACTGGGCTGATAACATCTACACACCCTACAACCAGGTGAGTAGGGCCTGATCCAACTTACAGTAGGTGGGCTCTGCTAGATTCTGGATGATCCTCACTATATCTATTACTGCTGGTAGGCTAAAGATGACCAGAACAGCTGGGCATTAGTACTGTCCAATTGGCCATTGCAGGGTCCAATGGAAGAGTACTGATGGATCTCATCCCTGATGGTGGATACCTTGTCAGCAAGGAATTTTAAACTCTCACTGTACTGTGATATTTCTACCAGTCTGAAGACAGATTGGGTTGTACAGTCTGTCCACAGTCTGAAGAGCTGGGATGGTCTTTCTTTGCTGCAGCAATTTCTCTGGACGGAATCTGCCTCTTATGGGAAATGCTTGATTGGTAGCTTATAATGTTCTAGCAATTAAAGTCTATCCACCTCCAGCTGAGTTTTCCACTAGCGTCTTTTTCAATCTTGTCCTTCCTCTTCAGCTCATGCCTTCTATCAAACCAGTAGCCCCCAAGTGGGAGGGGTGTAAACAAATTTGCGTGACATCAGTGCCTCAACAGCCCTATTATAGCTGGTATCAAGGCCTGGTCCATGCTATCCTTGGAAAACCTGAAGTCTAGCTCCATCATTAGGCCATCTGGGGTAACTCTCTTAAAGGACAGAACTGCTAACTCCCACAGGCAGGCCTATTTCTGGGGCAGCAAATTTAGTCCTCAGGGCATGGTCAGACCATCCGACTGGATCCACCTACACATCTGATATCTCCATCCCAGATGGAATCACTAAGTCAATGTGTGCCCCCTGGGGTTGCAGATGTAATAACTGATTGCCTAATGAGTCCATCAATTGGGGAGGTTTTGACCAAATGGCTAGAGTTCGTCGTTTACTCAGGTATTGAAATCTCCCCGGATTAACCATCTGGGGAGACTCAATACCATATCGGTGATGAAGTCCACAACCTCCTTCAGGAACTCCTGCCATCCCTGGTGGACAGTAGCTGAGAAGGGTCCTGTAGCCTGCACCTGCACCCACTATGCACTCAAGGAGTTGGTGTCGCCAACTGGCACCTCCCTGAGATCAGACTGTCTAAAACAGACTGCCACCCCCACCTCGTCCACTCTCAGGTCGGTGAATAACCGAGAACCCAGCCAGGAAAGCAGGGTCCAAAAACAGGACCAGCATTTCCATCTAGCTGGGTCTCGTGATGCTGCCAAGTTGAAAGAAACAAGATCTGCACTCACTGTCTTGTTCCAATTGACCTGACATTGCTTAACACTGTTAAAGGACAAGAATCCAGTGATCCCACTTCCAGCCTGACAAACTCCAGGTCATTGCCCTTTTGTATGGGGATCAGCAGGAGGACCTTGCTCCAGTACTGTTTGCCCTGGGGAGCTCCTGCCCTCATTGCTCGTATCATCACTTCTCTCCCAACCCCAAGGTTACAGGACCCTGTTCTTACCACTTTGATTCATAATGCTGAGATTGACATCTGGCATAAATCTCCCTAGTGAGTGGGGGGGATCAGGAATGGAAATCCCTAAGTCTGAGGGAGTCTGCCTGACCATCTTACTTATACTCCAACACATATTTTCAACCCTTTAATATTCAGGCCCAACCACCCATCAAAAACCCTCCCTTACTAGAGCGACTTAAAGAAAATAAATCAACCACTTAAAATAATGCTAACACAACACAATGCAGAAATAATCAATCAAAAGAAAAACTCATTCACAAAGTCCAGATTCAAATTCCAAAGTTGCAGTCAAATCAATTATTCCAACCATGAAGTCCATTTGAGCATCAACTCTAATGAAGAATCAGTTAGATAATGATTTTAAACTGAGTCATACCATATTTCTAAGTAGGTTCCTTGGAGCTCTCACCTCAATGGAAATTAAACCAGATAATAATTTTTAGCTGACCCATCCTACTTCGTTATAGCAAAACAGCAGAAAAGAAACAATAAATGTTTCCTGCCCAGCAAAAGTACTTCAAATTGGAAAATTCTCACCAATAATATGGCTAGTTTTAGATCTTTTCCTCACAATGTCTTGACTGTCCACAGAGTAACTCAGATATTAGTTCTTTCAAGGTCCTGGCATCAACAGATTGGGCTCAATAGGGATCATGAGGGGATCATGCAATGCTGCGGGAGTGACCTTACCCACCCAGCCCTCGGTTTGGCTTGCCCTAGGATTAACTCTCCAGAGCCCTCAGAACATCTAAAGACACCAAGCAGGCTTCATCTGCCCTCCAACAGGTTGAGCCCGCATCTCCTACCTGGGCCCAGCAGTAGCGGCTAACTCCCCATAGTACCGAGAAAGGTTCACATCACCCAGTCCACTCACTGCCTTCTCAGGCCGCTTGAAAAGGAAGGAAACAGATGTGAAAACAATCCCCAATCCATTTGCAGGTTTTACCCTATTGTCATGCTGTAACCCTCCCCTTTGTCCTGTCCCATCCTCGTTTGAAGCAGTCCACTGTTCTACTGCATACCACTTCAGCAGGTAACGCATTCCACCCAGCCACCACCCTCTCTGTAACAAAGTGTCTCCTCATCTCCCTCCTGAACCTTCCTCGCTCCAGTCTGGAAACTGAAGGGAAGTAGACATCTTTAACAGACAACAGTGAACATGGCAACAACAGAAGGGCTAGAACTACTGAAAAATGAATTGATCAGTCCCATCTGTGTGGATTATTTTAATGATCCTGTCGCTATAGATTGTGGGCACAACTTTTGCAGAGCCTGTATCACAAAGTACTGGGAGTATGCTGATGGAAAGGTCTCCTGTGGTGAATGCGTTGATGTGTTAGAGCAGAAGAAACTCCGAGCAAACAGGAAACTTGCAGTGATAGTGGAGATTGTAGAACGTCTGACTGCATATAAAGAGGAGCCCAAAAAGAGCAACGATTGTAACCAGCAGCAACAGCCACTGGGACGAGCTTGTGAGGAATCAGATCAACATAAACCAGTCTGTGCAGCCTGTGAAAAATCTCCTGTGCATGAGTGCCACAGTACTGTTGCCAAGGTGGAGACCCTAAAGGTAGGTAGAGGAAGAAAATTATTAACTTTTGAATCAAGTGCTTTCTGGCTAGTTTATGAAATGTATTAATTTTAAATTTAGCAGCACATATTTAAGTAATAATGCTCAATTTGCTGCGGTGTACAGAAATACCCAGGTGATGAGGATGGCTTGAGACTGATAGGCTAAGGCATGTAACTCTCCTTGTAAAACAGGTAGGGAAAATGCTGCAAGCTGATTGGCCCACAGCCATGCATGGTGTGACCACTGCTAACAGTAAAAAAGCAACTGCTGCCCACAATAGTACTACAAGAGTTGGTTTATCAGCAGTGCCATAAGTAGCAGGCCACATCTAACTGTACTAATAAAAGGTTTGACTGTGGCTTTAAATGTTCTGGCTACTTAAATGTTGCAGTGAATGCTGTGATCCAGGCCTTCTGCAGAAATGTGTTATGGTGTGAAATGTTAGGGCTTGTGATCTGTCTCCTGGTGCTGTACAGTTTGTTGTTTTTCAGCTGGTTCACATGGGTGTTTGCTATAGTGCAGCCCAACAAGTTGTTCCATCAGCTGGTTCAGAAATGCTAAATGACCACTGTTCAGATGGTACCATTGTGCACATTGTACACCGATGTTGAAAGTCCACATTCAAGTTCCAGCATGGTCACTGTTGTTAAGAAATGCTGAATGACCACTGTTCAGATGGCACCATTGTGCATATTGTACATTGATGTTGAAGGTCCACATTCAAGTTCCAGCATGGCCACTGTTGTTCAGAAATGCAGAATGACCATTGTTCAGATGGCATCCTTGTGCACATTGTACACCGATGTTGAAGCTCCACATTCAAGTTCCTGTGTGGTCACTGTTGTTCAGGTTGCAAGACACCATGGTGGTGGTGGTGGGGTGTTAGTGAAGGGATGTCTGTGTATGTCGCTTCCTGTCAAGGTGTAAACAAGCGGGTGATTTAAACTTTAATCATTGTTGTTTCACGGCGCTTGCCAAATGTTTGTTTGGCATCTGTTAGGCCTGAAATAGTACCCCAAGCCCTCCGGTACTGCCTGATCAGTGGTCATCCAGTGGTGTGTCATTCTTTTTTTTCAAATTTTTTACCACCAAAATCGCAGAATAAGAATTCATTCTTGTGACCATCTGATTTCCTTACCTTAAACAAACCCTCTGTCACACCTCCAACACAGCAGCTAAGGGCTTACATTTCAATCAGCGATCATAACTGAGTCGCTTCGCTAAAACAAATTTAATGCATACCAATTTCCAGTGCTGTTAGTACCAGCCAGGGATATGCACTTCCACGAACAGCATGCACCTGGGCACCCCTCATATATGCAGTATCAGGCCACAGTGAAAAAGCAGTGCTGCAATTGTGTGCCCTTAAATTGGGATGGACGGCCTTTTTTTTTTGTGAACTGTCAGCATCACTGTATCACTATTTATCGGGCATCCCCCATTTTACTTTATCAGCGGTCGGCTGTAATACATGTATTTATTTCTTTGCTTTTGGTAACTGGGTGAGTGCACTAGACAGGATTGCCTATTTTCAGGCACGACCCAGGAGATTACAGTTCAATCAAGTTACAAACAATAGTACAGGGAGAAGCTGATTCAGTGCAGTACATAAAGAGATCGACAACCTTGCATGACAGTACAATTGCGTAGCACAAAAGTGATGTCATACATAGCATAAGCATTATGGTACAAAAGAGATAAAAACAGCTTGCAGAGATCAGTAACATAAGTGCATAACAGCAGTGCTGGTGGCATAGGATGAGGGTATGGGACAGAGAAGGGGATATTAGTGTAACGGCAGGTAAAGAGGTATGTTCTGTGAATTAGAGCAAGTAAAGAGGTGTAATACATGAACTGAAGACATTTACATGCATCCAGAGACGTGAGGTAGTTAGAGTGCACGTTTGAAGGTCGGGTGAGAACTGGAGCTTCTAAGGGAAAATGGAAGGGAGTTCCAGAATTTGGGAGCATAGACGGAGAAGGCAAGTTCACCCATTTTGGTGGAGCAATATGGGACAGTAATCACAGCTGAAGTCGAGGACTGGAGGACTCGGGAGCAGTCATCTGGGGTGAATATGACTGCAAGACAAGAGGGGAGATGAGAACGAATTGTAATGTTGGTTAGGCAGTCTATGGTATATAAATGCTGGGCGAAGGGGGATAACCAGCGGAGGTCAGAGTAAAGTATGTAGCGGTGTTTAAGCCGATTGGGCAGACGAGGCAAATCTGCATACATTGTTATAGGCAATATCCCACACTTGAAGGACGTTTGTCTGCACTTGAGCAAAGACTGGCAGTGCTTACCAAAAACCAGGGAGCAGAAGTCCTTGGGCCATGGAGATCCTAGCAACAGGGGTTGGAGCGTGGCAGACACAATAAGCCAACCCATTTTTGGCATTGGCAGATTTGCATACCGCATTGACATGGAGAGAGAAACCGAGACATGGATACAGAGTGACCCCTAAGTATCTGAAAAAGTCAACAACTTGTGCCAGGGAGCCATCAAGACAAGAGACCAAAAATTAGGGGTTTAGGGCACTGAGTTTCCTGCAGGACCCGGAGAGCATGGCCTGGATCTTGGCAACACTTAATACGAGGTGGTGAGATGTGAGCCATGTTTGGATTTGTTGCAGGTCGGAAGAGAGGTTGGAATAATGTCAGTGATGGAGGTATAGAGGACTAAGTCTTCAGTGTGGAGTAAGGTGTGACAGTGGGTGGGAATGGTAGATAGATTGTTTATAAATATAGAAAAGAACAGTGGCCCAAGGATGAAGCCTTGTGGAACACCAGTGGCTAGGTGGGCAGGGGAGGAGAGGACTCTATGGTAGGAGACAGACTGGATGCGATTGTGCAGGTAGCTGGAGAACCAGGCTATAGTAGACTGAGAGGCACCCAGTGAACCTAGCTGATGCATGAGCAGTAAATGGTTGACTGAGTCGAAAGCATTCGTTAAGTCTATAAAAAGAGCTCCCGTAAGTTGACCTCTATCCATGGTGGTTGAGCTGTTGTTAGTGAATTGTGCTAGGGCAATTGAGGTGCCGTGGCATGGTCTGAAGTTGTGCTGAGGAGGAGAAGGCAGGTCAAGTTGGCTACAAAGTCTGACACCTGACGATGAATACGTTTCACTAGAATTTCACTAAGGGTAGACTGGAGTGCTACAGGGCGGTAGTTCATAGTGTTTTTAAGGTCACCCTTTTTAAGACCAGTATAACCCTGGCTTGTTTCCAGGAGCAGGGCACAGTACCAGAGCTAATGGAGAGGTTGAAGAGGCACAAGATACGGGTGGCAAGAATCAATGCGCCAGGTTTGAGAATTCTAGGTTCCAGACCATCAGGACCAGTGCTGCCATGAGGAGACATAGTGTTGAGGATCCATAGGACATCAGTTCTAGAGACAGGCCTGAGAATAAGGGGGGATGGGGTAGAGGGAGGCCAGGGGAGAGACGGGTGGAAGGAATGGCTGCATTGGAGGTTGAGGAAGGAGGGAAGGTAAAGAGTGAGTTGAAGGCGTTGACTTTGGTGTTGGGGTTGTTACAAGAGATATTGTCAATTAGCATGTCATGAGGGGCTTGAGAAGCACTATGACCCAGAATGTGATTGATATGTCCCCAGTACCTTTTTGGGTAATGGGCAGAGACATGGAGAAGACCTCTATAGTAACTGCTTTTGGGAGCGTGGATTGCTTTCTTGCATGAATTCCAAAGGGAGCGATAGGCGACAAAGTCAGAAAGAAGAGAGGGAGGCTTTCCACCTGGCCCAGAGCTTGTCATGAGATTTAAGCAGGCAGAGAATGGGGACTAGTCAACCATTTGGTGGTAAGGTCCCTAACCCTGCACCTAATATAAGGAATGTGCTTGGACTGCAGTGAGCGCAATGTGTTGGAGAAATACTCCACTGTCAGGTCAGTGTTGTCTGTGGTGAAAAGGGGAGACCAGTCAACCTGCTGGAGATCGGACAGAAAAGTCAAGGGATTGAAGACATAGAAGTCTGCCACAAAGATAATTTTAGGTGGGTATGAAAGGGGGGCAGGCATCCCAAGCACAGGTTACAGGAGAATGGCCACTAATGGAGTCAGGCAACACAGCAACTAAGGAGATCCTGTCTGGCCTATTGGTGAGGACCCAGTCAAGCAGGGTGTGACTAGTGCCACTGCTGAAGTGCCTGGTAGGTTCAGTGACAAGCTGACTTAGATTGGCTTTGGCCATGTTAGTGTTGAGGATAGGGGAGCTTGGGCCAAGCCAATCCTGAGTGAAGTCACCTAGGCAAAGTACTTCATTGTTTTTGGTGGCATGGAGTAGAAATTTCCTAAGTCCCCGTTTGCTGGATGCAGGAGGAATGTAGGCACATACAATGTGCAGCTTCTTGATGTTACCTAGTATGCTTTTCCTCAAGATCACTAGCTACTCTATCATGTGCCAAGTACATATTCAGGACGCCTTTCGGCTGTTCAGTGTTTTCCTTAAAGTTATTTATTAATTTTTTTATTTTATTAAACTCTCGGATTACAAGTACCTTTGAGTAGGAGTTGCTCATTTACAAAGGTTCCACGTCAAAGGAATGGGGAAAGATACATACAAAGGTTGGTAATGGCAAACAGGCATAGTATAGACAAGGATGACATATCTTTGCAGCTGTAGATCACTTTAGAGATAATGGTTATTAGTAGGGAGCAATGTAAATAAGGCAGTTAGATGATGCAGCAGAGTAAGGGAATTAAGAAGAGAGGGGATTATCGGCCTGATATTATATAGGAGATTGCCAGAGAGAAGTAGGCAAGCTGAGGAGCCTTTGTCAAGAGGTGGGAGAAGGATGGTGGGAGGGGATCGGGAACAAGGGGAAAAGGTGAGGTTTGAAGAGTGGAGAAGGGGAAGGAGAGTGGAGAGAGGGGAAGGAAAAGGGGCACAAGGAAGACAGATGCCAGTGAGAGTAGTGTCAGGAGGGATGCAAGGCACAGGTCAAGATTGACTAGTCAGTGAATGGACCAGTCCTTCAGGAGAAGCAGTCACATTTGGAGGTAAAGGCGAGGTAAAGTCGGAGATTCTTTTTAAAGGGTCCAAGTGTTGGGAAGGAGAGTGCTTCTTTGTTGAGGGTATTAAACCAATGAGGAGCCCTATAGTAGAAGGACTGCTGACCCAATGAGGTATGACATCTAGGAACCTGAAAGGTTTGGGATTGGGCACTATGCATTTGCTGAGTACCACTGAAGCTAGAGAGGAGCTTACAAACACCAGGGGGCATGAGACAAGGAGAATCCTTTTGGTAAGCAGGCAGGTCTAGTATTGAATTCTGTTGAAGAGTGGTAGCCAACAAGCCTGTGCATAGAGGTCACATGTGTGCGTGTCTCTGGCAGCGTCCAGTAAGAGCCTGCAGGCTTTGTTGAGCGAGACTAAGATTCTACGGGGGGCAGTTGAAGAAGCAGTGCCATGGATATCCAGTCCCTAGTCAATGATAGAGGTGACAGAGCTGTAGATGGCCAGTCTAAGGGTGTCGGCAGTCATACAGTGCTTGTGCTTGTGTAGCAGACCAATCTGCATATTGGTGGCATTGGCAGCAGTGGCAATGTGTCACGTGTAGGAAAGGGAGCTATCCAGTGTGACACCAAGGTGTTTGAACTCCAGGACATGTTCGTATAAGTACCCGGCATTGTTCATGATATTGAAGGACCGAGATTTGTACCTGCTCCGCGGATTACAGAAGGTCATTACTTTCGTCTTACAATAATTCATGATGAGTTTATGTGTGCTGAACCAATCTTCAACACGCTTTAAGTCAAGCTGCAGCTGTGTTTCAAGGAGTTTAGTGTTATGGTGGCAGGAGAATAGCACTGCACTGTCCGCGTAGAGTAGAATTTTTTGCTGGCAGACACCAGGGAGTCCATTGAGGAAGAGGAAGAAGAGTAAAGGTCCCAGGATGGATCCCTGGGGGACTCTGGGGAGGACAGGATTGGCATCGGACATGACACCTGCAAACCTGACCCTTTGGGTCCAATTCCGGAGGTAGCTAGCAAACCATGGAAGAGTCTCATTAGACAGCCCAATGTAGGACAGTTGCCTAAGAAGTAGAGGGTGATTAATGGTGTTGAAGGCCTTTGTGAGGTCTATGAAAACTGCCCCCTCACAGTATCCTTTGTCAAGCATGTCGTGAATGAAACTCGTGAATTCCAGAAGAGCCGTGGTGGTGCTGTGCCCTTTTCTGAAGCCATGCTGTTCTGAGCATTGGACTTCATACTTATCCAGGAATTCAACTAGCTGGTTGGACACTATTTGTTCTAATGCCTTAGATAATGGTGGGAGGAGTGAGATAGGTCTGTAGTTGGAATGAAGAGACTTGTATCCACTTTTATGCATGAGTTTGACAGTTGCCTGCTTCCAGCATGAGTGGAATTGGTCCAGTCTTAGTGAAATGTTAAAAATCTTTGTCAGGGGTTCAATGACCTCATCCAGAACTCGCGCCAGTAGTTCGAGGTCAAGGGAGTCAACACTGTACCCTGACTTGCGGATGGCTTTTTGGATATAGGTACGAGCCACATGTGGAGAAACCTCTTTGAAGTAGAATTGTGTAGCAGTATGAGCATTTGTGGTGGTCTCGAGGGGGGCATTGGGGGAAGGGTTGTTGAAGAAATTGGCGGAGGCACTTTGACCAGGTTTGTGAAGGCATTGTTAAAGGTATTGGTAATGGTATCAAGGTTGAGCGTTGGAGTGCCGTGTAAGTTGAGCATGGTGGGGGGTGCTTTAGGTTCCTTGCCGGTGAGTTCTTTCAGGTTGTTCCAGAAGTTTTTCCCATCACCCCAGAGTTAGTCAGTGCCTCCTTAAAATATTTACATTTGGTATTCCGAATTAGATGAGTGCAGGCATTGTGAGCTGCTTTGTATTTTTGTATGTTTCCTTGCGAAGGGGTAGCATGAGCACATTGCCAAAGGTGGTCCCTATGCTTAAGATGTGTTTAAAAGATCAGAGGTAATCCACAGGGTTCGACTGTTCTTTGACCTTCATCTTTTTTAGTGGCGCATAGATGTTACAGGCTAAGTTGAAGCGGTCGATGAACAAGTCCAAGGCTTTGTTAGTATCACTGAGTGTGTCCAGCACTGCCCAGACAAGTCTGCTTAGGTGGGATTTTAATAGCCGAAGGTGCCCTTGATTAATTATCCTTGTGTAGAGAAGCTTGGGAGGGGGGTTGAAAAACTTGTTAGACCAAGAACAGATGACAGGAGAGTGATCACTAATTGAGTCCGGGAGGACTGTGACGTTAGAGATTCATTTCGGGTGGTTAGTCAGAATCCAATCTAGTAGTGTGAAACTACCGGTCCTGTAGTTGCATCTGGTGGGGGTGAGGACAAGTTGTGAGAGGTGCGGCGCTGTAACTGCATCCTTGAATAGTAAGTATTAGGAAGGAGGGGGGTTGGGTGGAAGCAGGGTACGATAAGGCAGAAGCACTAAATGAGTACTTCTGCTCAGTATTTACTAAAGAGAAGAGGGGGGTGACACCCAAGGGAAGAAATGGCAGAAACGGGGCGAGGGGGTGACAGATGGAGAAATCATGGAGGGCAGAGTTTGGGAGGGTTTGAAGGCACTGAGGGTGGACAAGGTGCCAGGCCCAGATTGCATCCACCCCAGGGTACTGAAGGAGCTGGCAGAGGTCCTTGCAGGACGTTTGGCAGACCTATTTAATGCCTCACTACATTTGGGATGTGTACCTCAGGACTGGAGGATAACTCATGTGATGCCCCTCCACAAGAGTGGCCCCAAGGATGAACTGGGAAACTACAGACCAGTGAGCCTCACATCCATTGTGGGTAAGCTAATGGAGACTATCCTGAAGGAGAGGCTGGTGGCCCTCCTAGAGGCCAAAGGACTACTGGACAGCAGACAACATGGCTTCATATGGGGCAGATCCTGCCAAACTAACCTGGTGGAGTTCTATGACTGGGTAACTAGGTAACTGGAGAGGGGCCGTGCAGTGGATGTGCTGTATCTGGACTTCAGTAAGTCATTCAACTCAGTGCAGCATGGAAGGCTGGGAAGTAAGTTAGTAGGCACAGGGGCGTGTGCAAAGCTGGTGAGATGGGTAGAGAACTGGCTTCAGGGAAGGCAACAGAGGGTGGTGGTGGGTGGGGAGCTCTCACACCCAGGGGTAGTGACGAGCGGTGTTCCACAGGGCTCGGTGTTGTGACCAGTGTTGTTTGGGATATTCATTGCAGACATATCATTGGACATCAAGAGCAAGATCAGTTTGTTTGCTGATGATACCAAGGTAGGAATGGTGGTGGATGACCTAGGGGGATGGCAGTGGTTGCAGGATGATCTGACAAAGCTTGAAACCTGGTCAGACACCTGGCAACTGGGGTTAAATGCCAAAATGTGTAAGGTGCTGCATTTTGGGATAAAAACCCAGGAGGAGTTACCAGCTGGGGAGTGCAGCTAGCCCAGACAGAGGAGGAAGAAGGATCTGAGGGTGTTCATTACAGGGTCAATAGAACTACTCGGCACAATGTAAGAGGCGTACTAGGCCAACAAAATGCTGGGTTGTATTGCAAAGGGTATATCTTCAAGAAGTGATTCTGCAACTGTATAGGTCATTAGTTGAGCCTCACCTGGAGTACTCGTGCAGTACTGGTGCCGTATCTGAATAGGGACATTAAGTTACTGGAGGGTGCAGCGCAGGGAACAAAAGATGATCAGGGGCTGGGGGACTTATCACACGAGAGGAGTATGAGGGAGTCGAACATGTATTCGCTGGAGGAGAGGAGGGATGGGGGGGACATGATTGAAACCTTTAAGTACATGAAAGGAATAAACAAGACGGGTACAGAGGAGCTGTTCAAGGTAAGGGAGGGGAGGGACACCAGGGGCCATGATATGAGAATGGAGGGAGATGAGGAGACACTTTTTTACAGAGAGGGTGGTGGCTGGGTGGAATGCGTTACCTGCAGAAGTGGTATCCAGTAGCACAGTGGACTGCTTCAAAAGGGTATGGGACAGGACAAGGGGGAGGGTCAATGAAAGGGAAGGGTGGAAGAGAGGGGCAGCTTCAGAATAAGGGGTGCTAGCTGCACATTCGAGCAGACTTGATAGACCTCTAGGCCTTTATCTGCTGGCAAATTTCATATGTTACTGTCCCAGAACAGGAAGGGTGAGAGTTGTAAGGAGAGGAGAGAGTAAGCATACAGAGAAACAGGAGAGGGGCCACAAAATAAGACATGATAGGAGTGGTGCAGTGCAATGGCTGTGGGGCGGCAGTGTTCCGGGAGACATTCTGGAGGCTGCGATGCTGGCCTATTTGCAGGCACCTCTCTGGTCTGAGGGAGGAGGTTGCCTGTCCCGGACCCTGACCTGGTTAGGATCTGGTGAAACTCCTCCCCACCCAGGGACCACCAGGGCCAATGCCACTACCTCAGAGGTTGCCAAGAAAGAGGAGAGGCTGGACCAGGGTGGGCTCAGGAGGAGAGGGTGGTGTAACAGAGTTCATCCTCGGCTGTACCTCTCCCTAATTCATTCACTCTTTTGGTGGATAGTGGTTTCTCTACGGAGGCACCTGCAGTGGAGACCAGGAGGATGCTCGGAACCTTCACAAAGGAGACCCACAGGAGGGTGGCATGGACCCAAAGGGAAGACAACTTCTGGTGGGGGACTCAATCATTAGGGGGGTAGAAATGGGGGAGGAAGGGAAGAGGGAGGTAAGGTGCCTGTCTGGTGCCACGGCATGGAGGGACAGGAAGCGAATCCTCAGGATCATGGGAGCAGCTGCACGAGGGAGGGAGCTGGATGTTATTGTCCACCTAGAGACAAATGACCTGGCTAGGAATGGGATCAGAGCAGTGCAAGAGGAGTTTGTAGAGGTGGGAAGGGGCCTTAAACAAGTAGCCATACAGTAACCTTCTCGGAGGTGCTGCCTGTCTATGGCAAGGATGATGCTAGGGTACTCCTCACCAGGGAATTCAATGAATGGTTGAAAAACTGTTGTGGAGCTCAGGGTTTTGGCTTCATTGGGGACTGGGGAGCCACCTGGAGGGATGCAGACCTATACTGGCGTGATGGTCTGCATCTGTCCCGGGGAACCAGGATCTAGGTGACAGGTTTAAATGCTTCATTGGCAAGCATTTAAACTAGCCAAGGGGAGGCACTGAAAAGGAGCAGGAAGCCCCAGCCTCCCCCCAAACAACAGTAATTAGTGAGGTAAACACCAAGGTAGAGAAGTCATTAGGGAGCAGGCCAGAAGTAAATGTAAAAAAAGGCAAAGGCAGTAAGGACAAGAATGGGGCTAAAAGGGGTAAGGCCATCAAAAAGTGGAGGTGATGAGTACCAATGCCCGTAGTCTGTGTAACAAGCTCCCTGAACTAGTGGCCTTGATGGAAGGGGTTGCCTGGATATTGTGCAGTCACAGAAACATGGCACACAGAGAACCATGACTGGGATGTCAACATACCAGGTTACACAATCTATAGGAGGGACAGGGAGGGTAAAAGAGGAGGGGGAGGAGTAGCTCTTTATGCAAAGGAAGGGATCAAAGCAACAGAACTAAAGAGTAAACAGGGAGCAGATGAGACAATCTGGGTCACCCTGGAAACAGGAAATGTCACCACAATCCGCATGGGGGTTGTATACAGATCCCCATCTCAGGGGGAGGGAATGGACAAGGAAATGATTGAAGGCTTCCTTAGAATGGCATAAAAAGGGGAGATATTGTTGATGGGGGACCTGAATATGCCAGATGTTAACTGAAGTACCTTTGCTGCAGGCACATCCAAGAGCAGGGTCATTCTTGGTGCCCTACAGGGGGCATGCCTCAGACAGCTAGTATTGGAACCCACTCGGGAGGGAGCAATATTAGACCTGGTACTCTCAAATGAGGATGGAGAAAGAATCTCAGATTTAGAAGTAGGTAGCCATCTGGGAACAAGCAACCACCAAACAGTGTGGTTCACGATAAACACAGCCATACAATCAAGCCATACAAAGGCAAGAGTATTGGATTTTAGGAGGGCTGACTTTAAGGAAATGAGAGAGTGCCTCAGAAAAGCACTAGCAAACAGGCAAGAAGGAGGGGTGGAGGAACAATGGAGAGTAATCAAAACAGCCATCACAGAGGCAACAAGCCTTTGTGTAAAGCAAATCAACAAAACACAACGAAGGAAAAAAATGCTATGGTTCTCAAAAGAGGTGGCAGGGAAGGTTAAGGAAAAAAGGATAGTATTCAGGAAATATAAGGAAACACAGAAGGAGAAGGACAGAGAACTTTATCAGTTAAAGCAGAAAGAGACTGGGAAGGCAGTCAGACTAGCAAAGGCCCAAACCAAGGAAAGGATAGCCAACTCTGCTAAGAAGAGGGATAAGACCTTTTATAGGTACATTAGGGAGCGAATAAAGACCAAAGGAGGGATACTGAGGCTTAAAAAAAGGGAGGGAATGTGGGTAGAGGGTGACAATGAAAAAGCAGGGATACTGAATGAATATTTCTGCTCAGTATTCACAAAGGAAGAGGAGGGGGAGGTACCTAAACTAAACAAGAGAAACACTCTGAAGACGTGGGTCGATACCAGTCCATTTACAGAAGAAAGGGTTCTGAAAGAACTAATAAAATTGAAGGTGGACAAAGCAATGGAGCCTGATGGGATTCACCCAAGAATTCTAAAAGAACTAAGGGCAGAACTAATGACACCGCTGACTACTCTCTTTAACAAATCTTGGAGGATGGGGTGGTACCTGAGGACTGGAGGAGGGCGGATGTGATCCCTCTTCACAAAAGTGGGAGCAGGACAGAGGCAGGAAACTACAGACCAGTTAGTTTGACCTCAGTGGTAGGTAAAATGATGGAATCACTTCTGAAGGAAAGAATTGTTGAGTACCTAGAGGCCAGTGGGGCACAGGACCCAAAGCAGCATGGATTCACGATGGGAAGGTTGTGTCAGACGAATCTAATAGATTTTTTTGACTGGGTGACCAAAGTAGTAGACCAGGAAGGGGCTGTGGACATGACTTACCTAGATTTTAGCAAGGCATTTGATACAGTCCCACACAAAAGATTAATACACAAATTAGCCAGCCTTGGAGTGGGTCCCAAGGTGGTAGCCTGAATAAAAAATTGGCTAGACAACAGAACGCAAATGGTAGTAGGAAATGGAGTCCACAGTGAAGAAAGGAGGGTTACTAGCGGGGTACTGCAGGGTTCAGTACTGGGACCAGTCCTTTTTAATGTCTTTATAAGTGACATTGCAGAGGAACTGGAAGGAAAAGTATGTCTCTTTGCAGATAACACAAAGATCTACAACAGGGTTGATACACCGGATGCAGTGGAAAGGATGAGAAGACCGTGGCAAGGTTGGAGGAATGGTCAAATGTATGGCAGCTCAGATTCAATGCAAAGAAGTGCAAGATAATGCACATGGGAAACAAAAACCCAGGGCAAGAGTACACAATGGGGGGTGACATACTAACAACAGTAAAAATGGAAAGGGACCTGGGGGTAATTATATCAGATGACCTAAAGGTGGGCAAGCAATGTGAGAAGGCAGTAAGGAAGGCTGGGGGATATTGGGATGCATAGGGAGAGGCATCAATAGTAGAAAACAGGAAGTTGTTATCCCTCTGTACAGACAGTTGGTGAGACCCCATCTGGAGTACTGTGTGCAGTTCTGGAGACCCCATCTCTGCAAAGACATAGACAGAGTGGAGGCTGTCCAGAGGAGGGCAACCAAAATGGTGCAGGGTCTGCAACAGAAGACATACGAAGAAAGACTAAAGGAGCTTAATATGTATACCCTAGAGGAAAGGAGGAAAGAGGGGACATGATAGAAACTTTCAAGTACCTCAAGGGAATCAACAAAGTCCAAGAGGGTGGCATCTTTCAGAAAAAGAGGTGTGCAAGAACAAGGGGGCACAATTTGAAGATAGAGGAGGGACGGCTCAGAGGTAAAGTGAGGAAGTATTTTTTCACAGAGAGGGTTGTGGATGCATGGAATAGCCTCCCTGAGGAGGTCGTGGAGTCAAGAACAGTGGGGGAATTCAAGAATGCATGGGACAGACATAAGGCAGTTGTAGTGGGGGGTAGGAAGAAGTAAGCTGTTGGTTAATTAGGATCTGCAGCTTATCTGTTAGGTAGGAAGATGAGCAGACTAGGTGGGCCAAGCGGTCCTTATCTGCCGTCAAATTCTATGTTTCTATGTTTCTATATCATGGCCCTCCCCTCCCTTACTTTGAACAGCCCCTCTGTACCAGTCTTGTTTATTCCTTTCATGTATTTAAAGGTTTCAATCATGTCACACCTGTCTCTCTTCTCCTCCAGTGAGTACATGTTCAACTCCTTCAACCACTTCTTGTATGATAAGTCCCCCAGCCCCGTGATCATCTTTGTCACTCTGCGCTGCACCCCCTCTAGTAACTTCATGTCCCTCTTCAGATACGGACGCCAGTACTGCACGCAGTACTCCCAGTGTGGTCTAACTAATGACCTATATATTGCCTCCTTACCCCATTAATGACAGTCTGTACCTATGGATTGCCTCCTTACCCTATTAATGACACTCTGTACCTATGTATTGCTTCCTTACCCTATTAATAACACTCTGTACCTATGTATTGCCTCCTTACCCCATTAATGACACTCTGTACCTATGTATTGCCTCCTTACCCTATTAATGACACTCTGTACCTGTGTATTATCTCCTTACCCTATTGCCACTCTGTATCTATGTATTGTCTCATTACTCTACTGTCACTCTGTATCTATGTATTGCCTCCTTACCCCATTAATGATACTCTGTAGCTATGTATTGCCTCCTTACCCTAATACTGACACTCTGTACTCATGGATTGCCTCCTTACCCTATTAATGACACTCTGTACCTATGTATTGCCTCCTTACCCTATTAATGACACTCTGTACCTGTATATTGCCTCCTTACCCTATTAATGACACTCTGTACCTGTGTATTGCCTCCTTACCCTATTAATGACACTCTGTACCTGTGTATTGCCTCCTTACTCTATTAATGACACTCTATACCTGTATATTGCCTCCTTACTCTATTAATGACACTCTGTACCTGTGTATTGCCTCCTTACCCCATTAATGACACTCTGTACCTGTGTATTGCCTCCTTACCCTATTAATGATACTATGTATCTATGTATTGCCTCCTTACCCTATTAATGACACTTTGTACCTGTGTATTGCATTCTTACCCTATTAATGACACTCTGTACCCATGTATTGTCTCCTTACCCTATCAATGACACACTGTACCTGTATTTTGTCTCACTACCCTATTAATGACCCTCTGTACCTGTGTATTGCCTCATTACCCTATTAATGACACTATGTACCTGTATATTGTCTCCTTACCCTATTAATTACACTCTGTATCTATGTATTGCCTCCTTAACCTATTAATAACACTCTGTACCTGTGTATTGCCTGGTTCCATGGCATAAGGGCATTTGCCGAAAGGTGACCGTCCTTATGGCGAGTGTACATTGCTGAAACTGAATTTCGGTGATGTGCAAACCCCTCCCCCCACTCACTTTTAGATTCTCATCTCGGGGTGCATGTTGGTGGGTGATGTAACAATGAAAAAAAATCACCGTCTCGAGCTGGGCGCAACAAAATATAGCTGCGCCCAGACTAGAACCCTGCATTCCTAACACCCCATGCCAGCACCCACCCCACCACGCCACACCACAAAGTCAGCTCAGTGGCAGTCCGCGGCACTGCTCCTCACAAACTCTCCCGCCCCTTGCTCGACACGCTCGCTCCCCCCCTGCACAAGTGTATATGTAGCGACATCCTGACGCCAATTGTGAACCCTCCCATCCGGTTGCCCTCCTATGCCCCTCACCGGCTAGTAGCCGCAAGTGGGTTGCCATTTCTGTAGGCACCAACTTGTGGTTTGCCCATATCACAGGATACCATATTGCCTCCTTAACCAGGCAACTATTGTAACCTCCCTGACACTATGTACTAATGTACTGTACCTTAGTTATATAGTAACCTGCCCAACATTATGTACATATATATTTATGCTTCTGTACCTATGCATTGCCTCCATTTCCAGACATTTTCTGTAAGCTGCCTGGCAGTATGCAGTAATGTACTTGCTTCTGTACTACTTTAGCTGCCCGTTAGGCACTTATGTAGCATGCCTCCTTATCCCCCCATGTCACACCTGGAAACAAGCCTCGGCTCAGACTGCCTCTTCCAGATACCAAACTTTAAATAAATAAATATAAACAGAGACACTGCCTGCGGACAATGACAAAGGGTCCATCTACTCTGCCTATAAAAAAGCATTCCACCTCTGCCACTGACCTTCCATTTTAAGGGGCTTTAGCCATGATGCCCACTCCAAGCCCTCTCCCTCATTCCCTCCCAGCTTCTCCTCTTGGAAATATCAGGCCTCAGTACTGTATCATTCACAGCCATTCCCGAACCTGTTTATAGTCGCTGCTCCACCACTAGCAGGCAATCTGTTCCATCGTGCCCCCACCCCCAAACCCTTCCCTTGCTCCTACCTCCACATCCCTAGTTTCTCCCCTTGGAATTATCAGCCCTCTATACTGTACCACTCCCAGACAGTCATGAACATGTTTATAGTCCCTCCCCCACCACTTACACAGGCAATCTGTTCCACGCATACCCGGCCCTCAAACTCTCACCCTTCCTCACCATCACTAGCATCCCCTCTAGGAATTATCAGTCCTCTATACTGTACCACTCCCAGACAGTCATGAACATGTTTACAGTCTCTCCCCCACCACTTACACAGGCAATCTGTTCCACGCGTACCCCGCTCTCAAACTCTCACCCTACCTCACCATCACTAGCATCCCCTCTTGGAATTATCAGCCCTCTGTACTGTACCAGTCCCAGCCATTCATTAAGCCATTTATAGTTCCTTTCCCACTACTTACACAGGCAATCTGTTCCATGTGTACCCCAACCCTGAACCCTGTCCCTCTTGCCCCATCTCCACATCCCTAGCGAATCCTCTTGGAATTGTCAGCTCTCTATACTGTACCAGTCCAAGCCATTCATGAACCCATTTATACTGTAGTTCCTCTCCCACCACTTATAAAGATAATCTGTTCCATGTGTACCCCTACTCGAAACTGTTTGCCTAACCCCCACCTGCACATCCCTAGCTTCTCCTCTTGGAATTGTTACCACTCATTACCATAATGGTCCCAGCTGTTCAGGAACATGTTTACAGTCTATCTCCCACCACCTACCCCAGCAATCTGTTCCATGGGTACTCCACCCCTGAAACCTGTCCCTCTCACCCCACCTCCACATCTCTAGCTTTTCCTCTTGAAACTATCAGCCCTCTATACTGTACCTGTCCCAGCCATTCACAAAGCTGTTTCTAGTCCCTCATCCACCACTTACACAGGCAATCTGTCCCATTGGTACCCCACCTCCAAACCTTCCCTACTGCTACCTACTCCTACATCTTGAACTTCTCCTCTTGGAATTATCATTTCTCTCTACTGTACCAGTCTCCGCCATTGATTAACCCATTTATAGTACCTTGCCCATCACTTACACCGGCAGTCTGTTACATGTCTGCACCATCCTCTCTGAAATGAATAGATTAGGGCTTAAAGATATAGCCCTTAAGGCCATTAGCGCCTGCTCTCCAGTTGTGACTAAAATAATTTCCCACTCTTAGCTTGCCAACCCATTACAACCTGATTCCAGTTTGTGAAAAATACTGCCTACTCGAGACCAGTTTGTGACAAATACCTCCCAACTCCTATCTCACCAAACCCTCCTATCCCAATCCCAGTCTGTGAAAAATACCTCATCACTCCCAGCTCACCAGATCCTTCCAACCCTGAGCCACTTACATCTGCTCCCATAGACTCTCACCATTCCCAAAGAACCCTTGAGAATCATGGCATATTGGATTTATCCTGGAAACTACTTGCACTCATCTGTCAAAGAGCAATACTCCACTAGTCATGACCATCATTTCTGGGTGATGCTGGGCTGGAATAATCCCCTGCCAGACTACTCTCTTTAACAAATCATGGGAGGATGGGGTGGTACCCGAGGACTGGAGGAGGGCAGATGTGATTCCTCTTCACAAAAGTGGGAGCAGGACAGAGGCAGGAAACTACAGACCAGTTAGTTTGACCTCAGTGGTAGGGAAAATGATGGAATCACTTCTGAAGTAAAGAACTGTTGAGTACCTAGAGGCCAGTGGGGCACAGAACCCAAGGCAGCATGGATTCACGATGGGAAGGTTGTGTCAGATGAATCTAACAGATTTCTTTGACTGGGTGACAAAGTAGTAGACAGGGAGGGGCTGTGGACATAGCCTACCTAGATTTTAACAAGGCATTCGATACAGTCCACACAAGATTAATACAAGTTAGCCAGCCTTGGAGTGGGTCCCAAGGTGGTAGCCTGGATAAAAAATTGGCTAGACAACAGGGCGCAAGGGTAGTAGTAAATGGAGTACACAGTGAAGAGGAGAGTTACTAGTGAGGTACCATGAAATTCAGTACTAGGACCAGTCCTTTTTAATGTCTTTATAAAGTGACATTGCAGGGGAACGGAAGGAAAAGTATGTCTCTTTGCAGAGCGACACAAAGATCTGCAACAGGGTTGATCGCAAGATGGAGTGGAAAAGATGAGAAGGGACTTGGCAAGGTTGGAGGAATGGTCAAATGTATGGCAGCTCAGATTCAATGCAAAGAAGTGCAAGATAATGCACATGGGAAACAAAAACCCAGGGGAAGCGTACACAATGGGGGGTGAGATACTGACAACAGTAAGAATGGAAAGGGACCTGGGGGTAACTATATCAGATGACCTAAAGGTGGGCAAGCAATGTGAGAAAGCAGTAAGGAAGGCTGGGGGGATACTGGGATGCATAGGAAGAGGCATCAATAGTAGAAAACAGGAAGTTGTTATCCCTCTGTACAGACAGTTGGTGAGACCCCATCTGGAGTACTGTGTGCAGTTCTGGAGACCCCATCTCCACAAAGACATAGACAGAGTGGAGGCTGTCTAGAGGAGGGTAACCAAAATGGTGCAGGGTCTGCACCAGAAGACATAAGAAGAAAGACTAAAGGAGCTTAATATGTACAACCCCTTGAGGAAAAGGGAGAGAGGGGACATGATAGAAACTTTCAAGTACCTCAAGGGAATCAACAAAGTCCAAGAGGGTAGCATCTTTCAGAAAAAGAGATGTGCAAGAACAAGGGAGCACAATTTGAAGATAGAGGGGGGATGGCTCAGAGGTAATGTGAGGAAGTAGTTTTTTCACAGAGAGGGTTGTGGATGCATGGAACAGCCTCCCTGAGGAGATCATGGAGTCAAGAACAGTGGGAGAATTCAAGAATGCATGGGACAGGCATAGGGCAGTCCTAGTGGGGGGTAGGAGGAAGTAAGCTGTTGGTTAACTAGGATCTGCTGCTTATCTGTTAGGTAGGAAAATGGGCAGACTAGGTGGGCCAAGCGGTCCTTATCTGCCGTCAGATTCTATGTTTCTATGTTTCTGCCCATCCTTGGCTTCAAATAATGTGAGGCTGTGCACATCCCAACACCCCAAAGAATGCATTGGAGCCCACTTCCTGGATGAAATAAATGCAGAATACAGTTTATGTTTGAGTAAAATAGGAGGCTGCTGAACAAATGATGAAGTTCCCAAATAATCACTTGGAATGCTCATGTTAGTCAAAGATTAGTTCAACCTATTTAGGGAAAGTTGATGTTTTGGGAAGTGCTAGAAATGTTTTAAAATGCCTGTGATCATCTGCGGTGTCCAGTGCCTGTTGTCTGGCCAATCCCATAGAAAGCAGACACAGAACCACCTCCTGGTATGGAAGTGGAGTATAAGATAGTTCTTACGTTGCTGCAAGACATCTCCACTGGGTATGTTTATTGGGGGAGTTGAGGGATACCTATTCCCCTTGTATGCATGTCCGATTGATCTTCTGCCACTGACTGATCTTCTAACACCAATGGTATACTATGATGCTGTCTGTATGGTGAACTCTGAATTTTGCAGGGAAAGGTGTCTGGAATTTAACACACACTTATGTACGGGGGAGTAGCAGTGTAGTCCTGATCAACCTATATCCTGTGCTTCCCCCACTGAACCACTTTCTTGCACCAGGCTGTTGAAAGAACTTTTTCTTTAGTTGCATAATGAAGGAACCTCATAATGATTGAGCAAGGTCTTTCTCCGGGGGTTGACTTGGGACAAGTCACTCTATGCAAGCACTCAATATGTAAGAGCTCATCTGAGGGAAGTTCCTGCAAGTCAAAGATTGAGTTTTCAACAAACTCTGAAGTGTGCTGCCTTTGCACTTCCTCAAGATGGTAGCATGACCTGGGAGCTGACGGCATCATGAAAAGGGTCCAGGACTACCACCACAGACTGGGTAAAACCAATCAATGCAGGATGCAGACTGTCTATAGTAAATACAGCAGAGCAAGCTTCTGACCTTGATATCTCATTGATGATCGGGTGGGGCAGTAGTTGTCACTGCTGGAGCATGAGATGATGGGGAATTAGGCGTCCAGGTGGTGCTGAGGGTAGAGGCACTGGACACCACACCTTGTGCTACACTAGTGACCTGGGTTCGGGAACAAGTCTAGGAAGCCAGGGGATAGCTGGGGGGGAGCCGGACTGAGTCACCAATTGGCAGCTCTCCTGTCCTGGGAGTGGGTCAGGAACCATGCCAATTAGTGGACGGTCTTGGAAGGGGAGGACGTCATTAGGCAAGTGGCCAAAGCTGTGTCTCACCATGGCTTACCGCTTGGATGTTGTTCTTGTCACTGGCATTCTCAGAGGTGGGGATAGGGACAAGTGGCTATTAAAAGTTTTATTTATTTTTATTTATTTATTTAGTTTTTGTTTACTGGGTAGGTGCACTGACCATGGAAATGACTGTTTTCAGGCATGACCTGGGAGGGTACAGTACAAAAAATAGCAAACAAATCGATACAATAAGATGTCAGCCTTGTTGATACAAGGACTATCATCAGGGAACAAACAATTTGTTACAAAGACAAATGTTAAGACAATTTGTATAGTAGAACATTCAGATGTGGGTACAACAGAATAGATGAAAAGGTGACTAACAGGTAGGCAAGGTAGATTAGAACAATAACAAGCTACAAAACATTTAGGCTATAAGTGCTATGAGTTGAGAGAAAGGTTTAAGTCGGTAAGGGGAAGGGGAGCTGATAGGGTAAGGAAAGAGGAGGGGCTAATGGGGTTTGAAACATGAGCATTGGTTGAAGGAGATGATATAACTGCAAAGCTCCTTCTTAAAGATGGTGTGCGACGGAGCCTGGCGGACAGACCAGGGGAGAGAGTTCCAGAATTTGGGGGAAGGGGCTTGACAGGCAAAAGCACTAGCACCTTTGGAGGTACTGTGTTTAGGGGCATAAATGAGGGACGTATCCGCTGAGAGTAAGCCATAGCAGGATGTATGCTGAAGAAGATAAGCAAGTGACTTGGGAGTCTGTGATCTTATAACACTGTCAATGATGGAGCCGAGTGAGTAAAGCCTAAATGCATTAGGCAGCAGCCATCTCCGGTCTGAGTATAGGAGGCAGTGGTGTTTGAGTCGGTGGGAGGAGGATGCATATCAACAAATGTTGTTATAGGTGACATCCCACCTGTGAAGATTTGACTTAGATGTAGCAGCATATGTAATGACACCATAGGTGAGCGAAGGCAGAAGTATTCCACGAGCAATGGCAAGCCTAACAGAGGGGGTTAACACATAGCTGATACGGTAGGCGATGCCTAGTTTGGAGTTTACAGACTTACAGGTCTTCTGTATATGGAGATAAAAATTTAGTGATGGGTCCAAAGTGACAACCAGGTATTTAAAAGAGGTCACCACTCCAACAGGAAAACTATCCAAAGCAGAAACTTCAAAGTTGTTTAGGGAGTGTTTCAGTTTGAGATTAGACCCAAACAGCACTGCTTCAGTCTTGGACTCATTTAAGACTAGTTTGTGGCTCACAATCCAATCTTGGGTTTGCTGGAAGTCAGTGGAGAATCACTGACTTATGTCCACAATGTTTTTTGTACTAGTATATAGGACAATGTCATTTGCATAGAGAAGGGAGGAGGCATTAGAGAGGCTTGAGGTTATGTTGTTTATAAATATTGAAAAGAGAAGTGGGCCTAGGATGGACCCTTGGGCACCCCGATATTTATCACAGTTTAGTCAGAGAGGCTGGAGTTGAATTTTACAACTGGGATCCTGTTTGACAGGTAGTTGCCAAACCAGCTGACAACATGGGGCAAAAAGCCTAATCATAGGGTAGTTTGGAGAATTGAGCGGTTAACTAAGTCAAACACCTTAGTCATGTCAATAGAGATGGCGCCAGTGAGAAGGCCTGAGTCCATGGTGGATAGCGTATCCGTTGTACATTTGAGGAGAGCTGTGGTGGTGCTATGGCCCTCACAGAACCCATGCTGTGCAGTGGTTAGATCATTTTTCCTAAGAAATTCTATAGTTTGAGTAGCCACCAGCTTCTCAAGGATTTTACTGAGGATTGACAGGATAGCTATGGGCCTGTAGTTAGTACGGCCTTTAGGGTCGCCTTTTTTTTTTTTAAATACCGGGGTTATCTGAGCTATCTTCCAGATATCAGGAACATGATTCTAGCACAGAGAGAGTGAAGATCCTAGCTATGGGGTCAGCAATGAAGGGGCCACTAATTTTAGCAGCCTCAGATCAAGATTATCAGAGCCCATGGCTGTGCAATCAAAAACTGCACTGAGCAGCTTCAGGACTCCATATCAAGTAATAGCCTTAAAGTGGGAGTAGGGGACTGTGACATCTGGAGGAGTTTAGAAGTGCTGCAAGGCAAGGAAGGAGGAAGTGAACTTGGTAAGGTCAGAAAATTGCACATTAAAAAAGTTAGCTATGATCTGAGGATTGTTACAGTGGACACCATTAAGTGTCATATCAATGGGGGTAGGGGACTGGTCTGAGCCTAGGAATGTCTTGATATGGGACAGAATTTCCTTGAATCCCCAGAGGAATTAATTACCAAGTCTTTGCAGTAAGCACTTTTGCCCCGGTTAAATGATCCTCAATCAGGGTGAAGGAGCTCTGGATAGAGTTACATCGCCACTGAGCCCAAGCCAGAGTGGGCTAAACAGATCATATTAAGAAAAAAAAAAAGAGAGATGATGAGGAATTACTCTCCTCTAATGGAGACTTCAACTTCACTGACGAAGCAGGAGCCTTATCCTCAAAGGTTGTAAACCGATGTACAGATAAATAAATAAATAAATATCTCCCTCGCTTGTAGTGATTCAACAACTTTTCTTTGTCTGTATTCTTTGATCTTGATGACCATGTAAATGAAAGGTTTGATGAATGCTGGGAAGACTTCCCAGCAGCAGCTGTTAAGTGAGAAGTCGGACAGGAGACCATGACCTTGGCAGCAGCTTCCATGGCTGTGACAGTGATGAAGCCTTTAAGAGCCTTCTTTTGGCACCTTCTTGTGGCCTGGTTAAATCTCTGGCAGATATCACTAGTCCTCACATTGTGAGACAGGCCTAAATGGCAAACACAAACCTTGTGAAACTCATTCTTGTAGGTCTTGTACCTGGAGGTACAAAATCGAAACAAAGGTTCTTTTAATGGCGACATAATCAATCAATCAGTCTTTATTTATCCAGGCGAAACACCATTGAGACAGCTCAATTACAAGGTGGACCTGTTTAAGTACAGACAATTACAGTACAATAAGAAGATAGCATGTGCACAAGGCAATCAGTTACAGAGTGAATGGAGACAGTTTTACATATACTAATAAGATACACATTTGAAGGTCAATTCCATAGAACAGGATTCTGTAAGAGGGCAACCATTTATAATAGAGATTAGTTTGCACATTTTTTTTTTTTTAGTACAGCATCAGTTAGGCAATAATTTATGCAGAAGAAGAAGAAGAAAGGGAGAGGAAAAAGATAAGTAAAAGAAAAGCAGCTAGAGTCAGTAAGGTGCAAAGGTAGAGTGTTGTTAGCGAATACAGCTGCACGTTTCTTTGAAGGCCTGCCCAAAAAGTTTTTTAAAGAGGGTCAACTTCACAGGAAGCATAAGTTTTAATGTTTTTTGCACATTGTTCAAAGTACAGGCAGAAAGTGACTTATAGGAGGTATACGAAAGGCTTCTTAGGAGGTAGTTCCCTGCAGGGCAGGCAGGGATGCAGTCACAGATATATTGTGGAAGTGTATTTGATAAGGCTCTGAAGGTCTAGAGAACTGCATTTCTATGACGTCTGAAGTTAAGAGAGCTCCATCCTATCATAGTGTACAGGGTGCAATGGTGGGTGGAGTATGATGCACCAGTTATGAACCTGATAGCCCGATGGTAAAGAGTATCACGTTTCACTAGGGCCGAACTTGGGGACTGCCCATGTAGTATGTCACCATAGTCTAAATGTGGAAGGAAGGTGGTTTGCACTAAACAAATTTTCGTCTCCTGTGAAAGTAGATGCTTGGTCCGGTAGAATATACTAAGTCTCTGTTTTAACTTCTTTGATAATTTTTCAATATGTTCCGTGAAGGATAGCCTGTCATCAACCCAAACCCCCAAGTATTAAAATTTTGATATAATTTCCAGAGGCTCACCTAGCAGTGATAGTAATTGGGGGGTGCAGCTTTCGGAGCTATGTTTATGAGCAATAGGTGAGGGGGTGAAAATCATAGCTTTGGTTTTTTTTTTTTGCATTTAACAGAAATTTTAAATGCAACAGGTTTTTCTGCAAGAGGTTGAAGTCAATCTGGAGGTCTTTATAAGCTAGTTCCGGGGTAGATCTATTTATGTACAACACTGTATTGTCAGCAAATAGGTGGATGCTTGATGACTTGATACCAGTGTTTAGATTATTGCTATAGATGGCAAACAATAGTGGGCTTAGGATGGACCCTTGAGGTGCACCCCTTTGGAGGGTTTTCACTGTAGATAGATTGCCTTCTGCTTTGACTTGTTGGCACCGCTCAGTAAGATAATTGGTGAACTATTTTAATGCCAGATGGTCTACACCATTGATGCATAGGGTGTCAAGAAGCAGTTCATGGTCCACTGTGTCAAAGGCTTTACTTAAAACCAGGAACAATGAGTAAACATAGTTTTTAGAGTCCAGTGCTATCTGCCAATCATTAGAGACCTTAGTGAGTGCTGAGATTGTGCTATGGTGGGATCTAAACACAGATTGGTCTGGATTTAGTAGGTTATACTTCTCTAGATGCTTTCTGAGTTGTAAGTTCACTACCTTTTCCAGAAGTTTTGACAATACAGGAAGTAAGGAGATTGGTCGGTAGTTATTTAGATTACAGGTGTCTCCAGATTTGAATAGAGGGATAACATGAGCTGTTTTCCATAAGGCAGGGAGCGAGCCTTGCATAAGGGACATATTAAACAGATGGGTGATCGGGGGTGCCAATACATAATATCCTAACTTTAGATAGTAGGGTTTGATCAGGTCCACCCCAGCACTTTTCCTAATACCCAAGGTCAACAGCAAGTCCTCAACATGATTCACTGTGACAGGGCAGAAGGAGAATGTTGCAGCAAGGTTCAGTGGGCTTGATCTGAGCCATTCAGGTTTCTGGTCACATGACTGAGCCTGGAGGTTACTGGCCAGTGAAGAGTCAAAAGTAAGGCATGCTGTGGCAAAATGATTATTAAAAAGCTCTAAAATCATTTGTTTGTTGGTAGCAGTACTGCCACCCGTGGAAATTTTATGAGGGCGGGAACTGGGCGGGGAGTAACCGTCCAGATCCTTTAATGCTTTCCAAAATTTGTTCATGTTCTTTGAGGAGGATTCAATTTCTGACTGGAAATATTTTGCTTTTTTGTTTCTTGTTAGCTTGGTACACCGGTTCCTATCTGCTCTGAAGGATCCCCAATCAGCTGCGAGGTTTGTTTTTCTTGCGTTTTTATTTATTTATTAAATTTTGGTAACCGGGTAAGCCCACTGGGCACCAGAGGTCCCCTTTTCAGGGGCGACCCGGGATTACATAGCATTGATAAATATCACAGTATGATAATGAAATTAAACAGTATAATACAAGTTATACAGTATTATACAGTCAGCTGGTTACATGTGCTGAGAACAACTTACAGTCGCGGTGGGTACAGGAGTTTAGCAGAGTATGTGAATAGACATGAAAAAATGAAAGAGGAGGGTGTGAGCCACATTGCAGATACAAATTACACTCTGAGGGTAGTATAGGACTGTGAGATTCAATTGTCCATGTGGTGGTTCCAGGAGCCCTTGCAGTGGCATTTGGAAGTTGCCATCATGTGAGCCTTAAGCCTAGTGCAGAAACTTTTGATAGAAGGTGCTTCCCGCACCCCGGGAGGGAGGGAGTTCCACAGGGTGGGTGCAGTGTGAGCGAAAGACTGGCCCCTCACCTTGGTTCTTACTCTGGGGACATCTAGGAGAATGCGATCTGTTGTGTGGAGGAGCCGGGGATTAGTCTTTAGCGCAATTAGTCCAGAGAGGCTGGGAGGGGGAGTTGGGCTAATTAATCTGAAGGGTTGGCATAGCAGAGGGTACTGGAGACGGACGTCCAAAGAGGGCTAATTCAGTTGGGATATCGAGTCACAGTGGTGGTTCCTGGGGTTTGACTGGGTGGCGAACTGAGCCACCTTATTGTCCAGGGCTTGGAGTCTGTTCATCTCAAGTCTTGCTACTCCAAGGACTACTGGGGCCGCATAGGTGATTGTCGAGAGGAGGACGCTGGTGGCGATGGAGACCCTTGTTTCAGGTATCAGCTGGTCTGTCAGTCCGTAGAGGGTGCCTAGTTTCCCATGTCAGGTTTTAGTAACTTGGTCCACGTGGTTCTTGAAGGTGAAACCCTGGTCCAGGGTGAGGCCAAGGTATTTTAGTGACGCCACTACCTCTAGGCTGCTACCCAACGAGGAGGTCAGGTGTAGGTGTTGTTTTCTATCATGTCCAAGGGATCTTGTACCAAACAGCATGGCCTTGGTCTTATCCGTGTTAAGGACCATTCTATTGTTAACAAGCCAGTTCTCGAGGGAACTCAGGTCACCTTGGAGCAAGGGGCTGAGGTCTCCCAGATTAGTGGAGGGTCGATAGATGACGGCATCATCCGCATACTGGACCACAGAGCCCTCGCCACAGTGATCGCTCAGTTCATTGGTGAAAAGGGAAAAGAGGAGGGGCTGAGTATCGACCCTTGCGGTACTCCCTCTTTTAATAGGACCGGCTCTGATATGGATTCTTTCCATTTTACCCTCTGTGTGCGACCGGTTAAATAGCTTTCAAACCACCTTAGAGAATGGCTGTCAAGACCTACATTGCTCAACTTGGTCAATAGCAGATTGTGATTGACCAGGTCAAAGGCCTTGGATAGGTCAATGAAGACTGCACCCGTATGGGTCCCCTTATCCAGTTCTCTGAGTACGTCCATCGAGGATTTGGTAAGGGCAGTGTCCGCACCATGCTGGGTTCTGAAGCCATGCTGGGAGGGTGCCAGAAGTTGATGGAACTCCAGGTAATCTCAGAGTTGCCCACAGATCAGCCTCTCTTGTATCGTTGCCAGGATGCAGAGCAGGGAGATTAACCTGTAATTGCTGATAGACACCCAATGGCCTCCCTTGTGGATAGGGACCACATGGACCTGTTTCCACTGTTCAGGGACTGCACCCTCTTTTAGGGATCAATTAAACAGCCAGGTCAGGGGTCTGACCAGGGCCCCTTCCTTCAGCAGCCTGGGGTGAATCCCATCGGGCCCCCCAGAGCCAGAAGTTTTAAGTGTCATTAATAGTGAGAGAATTTCTTTTGGTTTGACCAGTCTGAGATGGAAAGTTGGGCAGTCAAGGTTGGGAAGTGACCGTGGCCAGAGTAAAGGGGAGGTAGTCCAGTCTTGCAAGAGTCCAGGTTAGTGAAGTGGTGGTTAAGTGACATGGCGATATGGGGATCGTCATGTATTAGTTGTCCGTTGACCTCAATGGGGCCAAGTTCAGACTTGCCATTCCCCTTTAGTAACCCATTAATGTGGGACCAAAAAAGTCTAGGGTTCCCTATATCCTTTTTCTGAAGTTGCATGACATACTCCCTTTTGGCCATTTTGATGGCCAGCTTACACCTATTTCTGAGAGTTTTGTAGCTCACCAGGTCAGCAGGTAGGGTGGAGAGCTTGTACTTTTTCCAGGCCTTGTCACAGTTTATCATCAGGGCCTTCAATGGGGGGGGGGTGATCCACTTACAGCAACTTCCCTTGGTACGGAGTTTCTTCATGGAGGCGAATAGGTTGGCTGCTGTGTTGAGTGTTCTCTGAAAGAAGGCAACTGCCTCGTCCAGAGAAGGGAGGAGTTTGATTGGGCTCCAGTCTATGCTGCTAAGGTAGTTGGAGAGATGTTCGGGTAATAGATGGGTGTAATCCCGCACAGCCAGGATTTGCGGATGGAACCCAGGAGCCCTATTTTTCCAAATACAGAATATGGGGGAGTGGTCACTCAGGGCATCAGCTAAGGTGCCTGCAGCCTGGATATTACAGGGGTTGGTCACCAGCGCCCAGTCGAGGGTGGAGTAATTCCCTGTTTTGTAGTTCAGTCTTGTAGGTCCTGAGATAACCTGTGCAAGATTTGCTTCTTGTACCATTCCCTTAAGAGACTGGTTTGCATTTGGGGCCCAATTCAGGTTAAAGTCCCCCAAGATGAGTAGCTCAGAGGAGACCTCCTCGCCAATGTCCTTTAGGACTGACTCAAGGGATAAGAGAGCATTCATAGGAGGGTTGTATACACACTCAATGGTGAGATGCTTGCAAAGACCAAGGGTGATGTATACGAAGACCGATTCGCTGTCATTGCTGGTAGTATGCCGCAGGTTAACCTGTACTGATTTCAGGGTGTCTTTTGCATAGATGAAGGCCCTTCCCCCTCTTTTGTTTGCTCTGTCTTTGCGGAAGGAGTGGTACCCAAGGGCAGCGACCTCATGTGAGAGTACTTGAGGTTTGAGCCAGGTCTCTGATACGGCCAGGACATCTGGGTTGTACAGGTTCAACCAGGCTTGTACTTCCTGCATCTTGGGTCGCAGACTGCATATATTCATATGTGCAATCTGCATGGCATTCGAGGACACCCAGTGAGGGTCCTGCGGTGAGGAAATCAGTAGGTTGTTGGGAGGGGGGTACAGGGCTTGGCTGAATATCTCCTGCAATGAGCAGGAGGGCAGCAATGAGGTAGAGTGAAGGGGGCAGGGAAGACGGAGTAGCTCAGTTCTGAGTCTTTTTCCATAGTGCATCCCTATGCAGCAATGCAGTTTTCAAGCCACTTGTAAACCATGGGTAATTTTTCTTCTTTGTTCTAATTTTTAGCAGAGGGGCATGCTTATCTATGGTCCTGAGCACAATGCTTTGGAAGGCCTCATAGGCAGCATCGACAGTTGGTGCCAGGTAGAAATCCTGCCAATTAGCATGATGGAGATCACCACAGAAAGCAACTGCATCAAAATTCCTCCGGCATCTCTTGCAGATATACCTGGAAGATGATATTGCTTTTGGCACGGTCCACACACATGCGATAGCACAGCGATCACTGATGTCATTAAAAAATGCACTCGAATGAGTAAACAGCTGTGGTTTATTAACTAAGATTAGATCCAGTAATGTTCCATTATCAGGGTTTTTAATGTTAGGCCAGGCCACTTCAGATATGAGCTGAGAACACCCATGTGTATCACAGAGCTCTTTTAATGGTGTCGATGCTGCAGAAAGCCAATCCATATTGAAGTCACCCACAATGATAACCTCAGAGGGTAAGGTATTTAGTATATCATTTAGATGTTTCAGTATTTTTAACCCTGCAGTGGGAGGTCTATAGCATCCAATTATGTTGAGAGGGACTGACTGGGCAAGCTGTACCTTTATGGTAAGACATTCATATTCCTTGTTCATTGTGGTCGAGTTTAATACCGAGAAAGTATACCTGTCCCGGATGTAGATAGCTACACCACCTCCCCTCGCTGGTCATTCTGCTCTAATTACGTTGTATGAGGGGATATTGATGTCATGGTCCTGCACAGTGGGCTTCAACCACGTTTCTGATACCACCAGCTCATCAGGGCAGGTGTGGTTGATCCAAGTTTGGATAGCATCAAGTTTCCCGAGCAAGCTGCAGGCATTGATGTGACTAAGACTCAGCCCTTTCAATTGACTGAGCTGAGAAGGAGCTGTAATAGTGAAAGGGGGTCCAGGGTTGAGTTCAACGTTACCTGCACAGATAAGCAGTAAAATTAGCATTTTTTTGAGAGCTTCCAGGAGCATCTTAGAAAAATGAATTTTTCTTCTTTTGTGGAGAGTAGGTTCAATGTTTGGGGATGATGGCGCTCGAGTAGCCAGAGGTCCCAAGCAAGCATATAGGAGAGTCCTAACTGATAGGGTGAATATGTGTTCTTGAGTAAGTAATGTTATGAAGTATTTATTGTAGCTTGTATAAGGTGACCTAGTGCAACCCGACATGCTTAATTGGGTGTCCTTCACAAGAGAAGGTTTTTGGGACATCTCAGGATATAATTGGCAAGGTTGGTATTGCCTGGATGCCTCATAATAGGCAGCAGTAAAATTATCAGTGTGCTGGTCGAGGGAACATTTGAGCGATAGCACTAGGCACATAAGTACGGGAAGTAAGATCTGCATTTTACGCCGAAGGCTAATCAGTAGCAAAAGATAGTGCAAGTGTGAGCAATAAACTGTACTGTTTTCTTTGCTAGGCTAACTGATATGTGTGTGAGACTATGTCTCTTTAATGGAAAGAACACCCTGATTTTTTTTTATTTTACTAGTAACCAATGAGGAATTAGCGCACAGTAGAATGGGGGAGGAAGTGTATTTAAAGAGTGGTGGGGGTGGGAGAAAAACCCTTGCTTAAAATGTTCCCTCGCTAGTGATCAGCTAGGAGAACTAGCAAGGCAAGCCCGGAGTATGGGGCTGTGAGAGCCAGCCAATCACAGCAAAAGTCGTAGCCTCTTCAGCCAATCGCAGCTGGCTTCTCTCGGGTTTTAGCCAATCGGGGCTCCAAAATGCTTCCCCAGTTCATGGCGGACAGCTCACCTGGTTAGGAGCTTCGGGCGTTGGCTACAGGGGCAGGAGCAGCTGGGCCCCCTTGGAGAGCCATGGCTGGTGAGTTCTTCAGTGCCTGAGGAGTCGGCTCTTGAAATACAAGGAGTAAGGGCAAATTAATAGTCTGTGGGAAAAAGATTCTCATAGTTTGTCTCAGGGACCGCAATTAGCTAAAAAAGTTGTAAATGGGGGGGTGGAGGCAACAGCTAGAGCACAATGGGGGGTCGGTCAGACGGCACCACGGGCCACACCCAAGTGACTGTAGCGTGTGCCACGGGAAGGGGGAGGAAGGTTAATACACTTTAGGAGAGAAGGAACGATTGACAGCAGGCAAGGAAATTACTAAAAATTGCAGAGAATCTGGCAGCTGGCATCAGAGGACAATTCTACAGGATCCTAATACAGTACAATTATACTCATCTCAGTGATACAAGGCTGTCTTTCTAATACATTTCCCTCAACAAATCATTCCAATCTGCATAATAAAAAAGCCCTTGTTCAAAATCACAAAACCCTTGTTTAAAATGTTCCCTCGCTAGCGATCAGCTAGAACTAGCAAGGCAAGCCCGGAGCATGGAGCTGTGAGAGCCAGCCAATCAGAGCTAAAGCTGTAGCCTCTTCAGCCAATCGCAGCTGGCTTCTCTTGGGTTTTAGCCAATTGGGGCTCCAAAATGCTTCCCCGTTCCACAGCGGACAGCTCACCTGGTTAGGAGCTTTGGGCGTTGGCTACAGGGGCAGGAGCGGCCGGGCCCGCTTGGACAGCCATGGCCGGAGAGCAAAGTTCAGAAAAAAATAAAGTCAAGAATCTCCAGTGCCATTTCACTGCAGGTGTGATGAGTGCTCAACAGCAAGAAATTGAGGGACCTGACAGATACATATCAGTAGCTCCATGGGATTAATGGGGTGAATTGGAGCAATCAGTTTACTTTAGACATCAACACGGACGCAAGGGGAAATACTTTGAAGTTGGCTGGAGTAAAATTTAGGAGGGATGTTCAAAAATAGTATTTCACTGAAAAGTGGTGAACAGATGGAACAAATTCTCCAAAGAGACCGTATGCACAAAAACTGGAGAATTCAAACTGGGGTTGAACAGGCACAGTGTGAGATCAGTAGATGGCATGGATGTTATTTGAAAAAAGGATGGATGGTCAATAGGGCCAACACTCAAGTATTAGGTAGGGTTCGGCAGAATGGACAGGCTGAATGGCCTTTTTCTGCCATCACATTCAGTGCTTCTATATGTTTCATTAGCGTAGGGAGGAGGACACTGCTGGCAACAGACTGACGAGCTTTATTAGTAAGGTAGGATTTGAGCCTCTAGAGCATGCGCATTGTGCGTCTGAAAGCGAGTTCTTGGTCAAGCTAGACACTAAGGTACTTCACTGTGTCTACCATTTCCAAACTGGGCACACACAGAGGAGATCTGCAAGAGTTTACTTCTATCTGTGCCCAATTTTCTTGGTCCAAATGGCATGGTCTGAGTTTTTTCCATCGAGATACAAATAATATATTGATTTACTAACATCTTTGCAACACCACATAGCTTGTCACTTCCTAAACTCCTCTGCAGCTCAAACCTTTGTCTGCCAGGCTTCTTCTCTTACTTTGACAGTATTTCAATGTAGAGCTTTTCTGTGTTTAAAATACTGTACTGTGCCTTGAATAGTTTAACGGAAATGCACTATATTAAAATAAAGTGACTGATTGCTTCATAATCATCTTTAAAACACCATTGTGTCATCATCACTTCCAAGACTTAAATACAATCCATTCCCTCCTCTGTGCACTCCTCATGTCCCTCCTCTCTGAATGACCAAATATTTATAATGTAGACACTTGCCTGCTCACCCATGCCTGGAATCAATCCATTCCCTCTTCTGTGCATATCTCCTGTCCCTCCTCTCTAAGTGACCAAATGTTTATACAGTGCCCACCGTTTATAACGGGCATGTTTGTGTCAAGCCTTTATGCCCGTTATAGAAGACGGACGATTTATCCAAATGCTAGCTGTTTGAACCCAATAACTGATGCTACTGTTGATATCAAAAGCACTACAGTAATGCAATCGAAAGCACTTAGTACTTTATATATACTAATCTTTATTTTCTTATTTCTTTACTTTAGTTAATTGAGTAAAATAAAAGTAAAACTACAGCACAGTAACAGTGCAACAGAAGCTGTGATGCTAAGCCTACTTATGTCCCGTAAACAGCTGCTCTTTTTGCCTCAATAGATCAGCAACAGTAGATTTGCGTAGAATAAGGTGTTGAGCCAAGTCGCGCTGGCTCATTTTGGGCAGCTCGTCGATCTTTTTAAAAAACTCAATTTTCTGGCTTAGGGACATTGTCTTTCGTTTTCCAGCCATTATTTCAGCAGTTGAGTCACAAAGTGATTGCACTGAGGTGCTATAGCACCTCTTTTGTAATGGAAACAGTAAACCGCTTTGCTTGAGCTGAGCAATTATCAATTAGCAAAGCGCTAATAGGGTGTAAAAAGTTTCAACAGCAAGCAGAATCAGTCCGCTATAGAGGGCGGATAACGATCGATATAACCAACAGCTGTAACACTTGAATCTATGAGATTTGGTAAATGGTTTTGAACTTTGGCCCGAAATAGACGATTGCCCGTTTTAACCGCGGGCGATATAAATGGAGTAGACTGTAATGCAGACACTTGCCTGGTCACCCAACCCTGGAATCAAGACCCATATCAGTTATAACACTGACATATTTCTGTCTAAAATACTCACCGGCTTTACTCCTTTCAAACTTTCTGACATTATAGCCTGCTTGTAATTCTGTAGTATCTCCCTTCCAGCTCAATATTTTTCCTTTTCTTCCCAACTTCCTCTCAATCACAGCTGAAAAAAAATCACATATAAACACATTATCTAGCCATCTACGGTACTTACTGGTGGGAATGACTTCAAAGTGATCCTTCTGCTCTGTAGTCTCTTCCCCTTTCACATTAACGTAAGGGAGTTTGTCAATCCTCTCTTCCTCCTCCACATCAACAAAAGGGAGCTCCCCTTTCCCCTCTTCCACCTTCACATCAATAAAAGGGAGCTCTTCATCCCTCTCAGACAGCAACAATTGCTCATTTGGGATGTTGTAGCCTGTACATTAAAATCACAATACAATACAAATATTATTTCTAATCAGAGCTACAGAAAGGTAACTAATACCTGGACCTCTTCACCCATGTTGATGCCATCTGTGCTAAGCTTTGCCCTAAGCTAGGCGGCCTCTACTGGCACAAGAGCTGCATCCCCATTCCTACCCATCGTGAGCTTGTCACCAAACTGATTATACCCACTTTTGACTATGCTGATGTGGTGTACAGCACTGCTTTTCAGGCCTCACCAGACAGACTTGACATGCTGTTAAACTCCTTCTGTCATTTTGCTACAGCCTCTCCTCCCCTCACTCACCACTGTGTTCTTTATTCTACCCTATCACTTGCTCACTTATCCCACAGGAGACAGGCTGACCGTACATCCTTCATTGCTAAATTCTCGTTTGGTACCCTCCCATCTTTCCTCACGCCTCTCTCAAGCTGCATCCTCTAGTTACTCCCTTCACCAAAGAGACTCCCGCTCCTTCTCTAGCCTTCATCCCCAATCTGTTTCCAAGCAATCAGCCTTCTCCTTCCGTTTCCCTTCTCTCTGGAATAAACTACACCCTGACCTCCGTCATGCTTCCTCCCTTTCCCAACTCAAAAGGCTCCTCAGACACCTGCCCCACCAGTTGTGTCCCCAGTGTCCCCAGTCCCCACCTACTTAATTTTTTTTCTTAACTCTCTTGTTGCTCTTCTGATTCTGGCCAGTAAGTGTACTGTTATTTGCTGTGTTGGAGCTTGTGTACTACAATCCCTCACCGTTTTTTGTTTTGTTTTGAATAGCCTTTTTTTCACTTATGTGAATTGTTGGGGCTGTACTATCTTTTTGCTATGCCCATTATTTTACAATGTTATGGGTCATGTAACCCCCGACCCGAGCTTTAGTGGTTTAGTTTTATTAATTTGCTCATTGTTGACTGCTGCTGTCTCATTTTGTCTCTACTGTCACTGGGTCGCACCTGGAAATGAACCTCAGCTCAATGCTGCTTTCCCTGGTTATCAACTTTTAAATAAATAAATAAAATAAACAAAAGACTTCTAATAATATATACATTGTACCAGTTGTTGTATATAGTTGAAAACTGATTGATGGTTCATAATCACAACACATTTCATTGTAAAATTATGTATAAAAAACAAGCACCTCTGAAGCCAAATTACTAATTTCTATACGTACATTCCTGCACCCCGTTCTTTCCACACTTACAAATTCACGTGCTCCTGTTCTGTCTATACTTATTTCCTGTATCCCTTTTCTCTACATAACATGTTCTTACACCATGTTCTAAACTTATTTACATATTCCTGCACTCCCTGGTCTCTTCACACTTACATATTCCTGCACCCCATGTTGCCTCATAATTTACATATTCCTAACCCCCTGTTCTCTCCATAAATACATATTCCTAAGCCCCATTCTCTCCATACTTACATAGTCCTACATCCCGTTCTTTAAATACTTGCATATTCCTGCACTCCCAGTTCTTTCCATACTTACATATTCCTGCACCCCATGTTCTCTCCATACTTACATATTCCTACATCCCTTGTTCCCTTCATACTTACATAACATATTAGGAAACTAAAATGTTCAGGGGTGGGTGATAACGGGTATGAGGGCAGGGAAACCCAGTCCATGGAGCAATGATTCAAGGGAACCAGGGTCATAGGTTGGAGCAAAAAGGGCAGGGAGGAAAAGTAGTTGGAGGGGAGGATGGGAGGGGGTAAACAGAGTGGTGGAAGGGGGGGAAAGGAGGGATTGAAGGTCTATGGGGCAGAGGGGGCTGGTGGGCTAGCATGGGGGAGGCAGAGGTAGTCCACAGAACTGGGCTTGCGAAGAATACATTTGCAGCCCTGGGGAGATATGAAGAAGACAGAGGTGAAGAGCTTGGAAGTACAGCGAAGGGTAGCCAGGAGGAAGGGGGCATGAGGGGGAGTATCGATGGAGAAAGAGTAACAGGGATGAAAGTGGGAACTATTATGCAGGAGGAAGAGGAAACATAATAGGGAACTAATGCGCAGGAGGAAGAGGAGGCATTGGCTAGGAGGAGAGGGGAGATTGGGGAACATGTAGTTCAGAATTAGGGTGAAACTCAAGTGTTGGGGTACCGATACTAAAAGGAGTCAGGTGAATTCGAAGGGTGATAGGCACAGCCGCATATGAGTGGAGGCCATGGCAGGAAAACCGGCCAAGGGGGGGCAATATGTACTGAAATTTGCTAGAAGGAGCGCGGAGAAACTCCATTTAATTCTGCATTTAGGGATGAATGACCTGGCTGATGGGATGATAGAGGAAGTACAGGGGAGGTCTGAGGAGCTAGAACTATTGTGCGAAATAGCAGGTAGTTCAGTAGCCTTCTCAGAGATAAGTCCTGTTCCCGGGGTGAGTACTGCAAAACAAAGGAGGCTACAGGAATTTAATGGATGGCTAGGAACTTGGTGTCAGGCCAGAGGGTATGTGCTACTGAATGGGTAGGGAGGGACCTGGATGGATAGCAGCCTCTACTCGAAGGATCATCCCCACTTAAGTGAGAAGAAAAAGAGAGTGTTGAAAAAGGGGATAAGTGATTCTATAGAAGAGGCTGGGTATTTAAACTAGCAGCGGGGGGTGGGGTGGCAAATGGGCAGGAGGCAAGCTAAGGCCATGGGAAGGAAAGTCATATGAGCTAACCCTTTATGACAGGGACAAGAGACTAAGGACAGGTACTTCCGAGGATGCTAGAAGGAGAAGGAAGGTTGGGAGAGAAGGAAAGACAAGGGGATGGAAGGTGGTCACATTGAATGCTAGAAGCCTGGGGAACAAGACGGCAAAGCTTCAGACCCTTATGGCAGAAGAGGGGGGTGGACATGGCAGGAATCACCAAAACATGGGCCACCCCATACCGTGACTGGGACTTGGCGGTACCAGGGTACAGAATTCTTCACAGGGATAGAAAAAAGGGGAACGGGAAGGGGTGGCACTGTATGTGAGGGAAGGAATGAAGTGCGTGAGGGAAGAGAGGGAGGAGGGTAGTACTGACTCTCTGTGGGTGCAAATCCAGGACTCAAGAAATAATCTGTCAGGACGGTACTGGTTTACAGACCTCTCTCTCCCAGACTGAAGAAGTGGACAGAGAATTAGCAGGACGGATCAGAAGGGCCTATGGTACAGGGAGTGTGGTGATAGTGGGGGACTTCAGCCTACTAAGAGTGGAATGGCGCACCCGAGCCACAAATACTAGCAGGGAGCAGGTAGTACTAGATGCCTTCCAGGACAACATCCTGGTGCAGATGGTTAGCAAACAAAGCAGGTTAGGGAGCATCCATGACTTAGTGCTGGCTAATGGGGAGTTTGTGAAGGAATCAAGGGTGGATGAGTCTCTGGCAGGGAGCGACCACCAGTCTGGTTCATGACGGATATGGGTAGGGAAGGAATAGTGTCAGACACAAGGGTGTTGGACTTCAGGAGGGCCAACTTCGGGAGGATAGGAGAAATAGCAAGGGAATATTTGCCCTTTTTGATGTAAGTTATGCTTTCTACAATGTATTTACTGTATCAATGATAACCACTGCACCCTCCACACTACTGTATTATACCTGTTTAGTTGATCCCCCAGTTCACTGTTTGTACATACTCTATACATGATGTTACTATGTTTATTTTGCTTTGTATTGTTGCATTCTAAATGTTGGTATCTATGTTGTTTGCCAGTATCTGTATATCTGACCCGAGCCAGGCCTGACAAAGGTCTTTGGATCAGTGCCCCAACCCAGTTATCAAACGAATAAATAAATGTGGCCAAGATTGACCCTAGTATGGACACAAACCAGAGGCTGGAGATCATAAACATGGGGGTAGCAGAGACAACTAAGATCTGCATCAATACTATGAGTAAGAGGGCGAGGGCAAAGATACCTAGCTGGGTAACTAGTGGAGTCATGGAAAAGATAAGGAGGAAAAGAGCCATGTTTAGGAGGCACAAGAGGACAGGGAGGAAGGAGGACAGACAGGAGTATCTGAGGGAAGTGAAGGAAGTGACAAGGGCAGCAAAGGTGGCAAAGGACCTCAGGCTGGTGCAGGGCATTAAGGAGGGATAGAAGGAATTCTTCAGGTACATCTGAGAGAAAAGGGTCTGTAAGGATGATATTGTAAGGTTTAAGAGTGATGGGGATGAGTGGAAGTGGACGGAATGGCAGATGCACTAAACAGCTGCTTCTGCTTGAGTATTTACTAAGGAAAAAGGGAGAGATACCGGGGGATGAAGGCGAGTAGGAGGAGGGGGATGAAGGCAGGTAAGGAGGAAGGGAGCATGACAGATGGGGAAATCACAGAGTAAAGGGTGCTGGAGGGATTGAGGGCAGTAGGGTGGACAAGGTACCAAGGCCGGATGGCATTCATCCCAGGGTACTGAAGGAACTGGCAGTGGAACTTGCGGGGCCTCTGAAACCTATTCAATACCTCAATAGATTCAGGGTGTGTACCATAGGATTGGAGGACAGCTCACGTGGTACCTCTTCATAAGAGTGGCCCCAAAGATGAACCAGGGAACTACAGACTGGTGAGTCTCACATCCATCTTGGGAAAACAGATGGAGGCAATTCTGAAGGAGAGACTGGTGACTCTTCTGGAGACCAATGGGCTACAAGACAGTAAACAGTATGGCTTTATCACTGGCAGATCATGACAGATCAATCTGGTGGAGTACTATGATTGGGTAACTGGACAAGGGCCACGCAGTGGATGTCCTCTACCTAGACTTCAGTAAGACATTCAACTCAGTGCTGATGGGAGACTAGGAAGTACTGTAAGCTACGAGTTACAGGGGCAGGGGAAAAGATGGTGGACTGGGTAGGGAACTGGCTGCAGGGGAGGCAACAGAGTGTAGTGGTGGGTGGGGAGCTATCATCCCAAAGGGCAGTGATGAGTGGAGTCCCACAGGGCTTGGTGTCTGGACTGGTGCTATTTGGGGTATTCACTGCAAACATTTTGGTGGGCATCAAGAGCAGCATTCGTCAGTTTGCTGATGACACCACGATGGTAGTGGTGGTAGATGACCTGGAGGGCTGGCAGGGGCTGCAGGAGGATCTGTCACGGCTGGTGTCCAGGTCAGACACCTGGCAGCTGGGACTCAATGCCAAAAAGTGCAAGGTGCTGCATTTTGGGCCTAAAAACCCAAGAAGGAGCTACCTTCTGGGAGGTGTGCAATTGGCTGTGACTGAGGAGGAGAAGGCTCTAGATGTGCTCATTACAGGGGCAATGAACAACTCGGCACAGTGTAGAAAGGTGGCTGCAAAGGCCAACAAGATGCTGAGTTGCACTGCTAGGGGTATAGGTGGTGGTGTTGGGGGACTTAAACATGCCAGGAACGAACTGGGAGACTATGACATCCTCGGTGGCCAGGGAACAGAGGTTGTTGGATGTCTTTCAGGACACGTTCCTAACTCAGCAGGTGGGGAAACCGACCAGGGAGGCGCGGATACTGGATGTGGTCCTGGCAGACAGTGACCAGATTGGGGGCCTAGAGGTAAGGGATCCATTGAGGAGGCGACCATACCCAAGGCCCCCTACTTTTCCTGACACAGTGGGATCAAGTTCTCGGCAAGACTCCATTTGCCGCAGAACTTCTATGACGGTGGTTGTACTTTCATGAAGTTCTGCAGCACTAACAAACTACCACATCAGAGCATCAGCTTGTCATCCTGACTTCACTTTCATGGCAGTGGTTATAGCAGTCAGAATGGTGGAAAGCACAGTAACACTAGTTCAAAAATTAACAGATTTATAGAAATAATTTTATGCCTAAAAAAGCAAAACAAATGTCTCTTCCTTAAGGTCCTAGCCTATTGCATAAATGGCATATGCAGAGGGGATCTTATGTGATAAATAAGGTATTTCCATACGCATGCTATCTATCCCACTAATGAGGTGTCTACTGTCTATCACTTATATATTTGTATGTGCTTTCTACACCATTCATGAGGTTCCCATGTGTATCACTTATATATTTATATGCAATCTGTAACATACATACAAATGTGTGTGTGTAGTAAGACAGAGATACTGTATGTGTGTGTATGTGTATATATATATATATATATATATATATTTTTTTTATTTCCATGAAATTGCATCCTCATTCATACAGGTCCCATTGGAAATGGAATAAACAGAATAGAGGAGTTATTGCAAAACTAATTTTTCATGTTAACCTGCTTCCCCTGACACCCTACGTAACACCATCAGGCCATGACATGTATGTGAACCGAATGTGAGATAGAGCTCTCCAGCCCATCGCAATGTGTCCACCGTGTAACAGAACACTGAACCAAACCTTCCCAGACTCCGAGCAGTGATGTGCTCCACCAATCCTTGTGCTGCCCAGCCAGCTCCCAGAGCTAATCTCTGAACCTGAGTTGCCAGCAAGGAAACACAGCATGCTACCCTCTGGCCCAACAGCTGTCCCTGCACACAACATTTCTCCATAACCTTTAGGCGATTCTATCAACCAATGACAATATGTAATCAATAACCCTGGCAAAAATGCATACAGTGCAATTATTTAACAGGTCTATTCTTTTAACAGGTCTACACATTATTATATTCCACTTTTCTGGGCATAATTATTTTATTTTTCTTAAAAATGACAGTTAAATTCATTTTACCAGTTATTCATATCAGATGGCATCTCTATACCTTAAAGGCACAAATAAGTTTGTACAAAGTGAGGTATGGACTTAACAGATCTGTGGTATTGACAAGGTTTTGTTTAAATTGGCCCTAGTACAAGAATGTAAGACTGAAAATTGTATTAAGCTGTAGTGCAGGTTGAGCAAATATCACCATGCCTGATGTGCTGTGCCACCGTCTCTGGCAGTGGGAGCTGTGGTAGATAAGTGACAGCCATTTCATTAGCTAATGTATGATATTATAGCAATGATAACATCACATTCTGAGCATATAGGGGGGTTTTGGATATAAAAAGAGGGAAAGAGAACCAGATTCTATGGATAAACAGAAACATTAATAAAAAATCACCAAGAAGAGTGAATTCTGCAGCACCGCAGAAGTTCTGTGGTAGAATGCAAGTTCAGCGCAAAATTCTGCAGCCGCAGAATTCTAGGGGCCTTGACCATACCATGGTTTGGTTCTGCCTGGATCTAGGAGGGGTAGAAGGCTGCACAAAGATGGAGGTAACCGACTTCAGGGGGCGGATTTCAAGGAAATGGGAAGGATCCTTAAGGAGCATTTGGATGAGAATGGGCCAGACATGGACGCTGACAGTAGGTGGAAAATCATCAGGAGGGGGGTGCCGGATGCTACCAGCACCTGTGCAAGAGTAAGACAAAAATTCGGTAGGGCCTGAAAACCCTGCTGGTGCACCAGGGAGGTTCAGGAGGTGGTGAGGGGAAAGAAGGCAGCCTATAGGCATTTCAAGTGCTCAAGGGTGAAAGGGATCAAGGGAGTGCAGAGCTGATGGCCAGAAGGGCCACAGGGTGGGGAGAGTGGCTAAGGCAAGGAAGGAGCAGAACCTGGCCAGAGAAAATGGGAGAGGACAAGGGTTCTTTAGATACACTGGGGAAAACGAAGGGTGAAGGGGCAGATTAGCAGGATTAAAACAGGGAAGGGATGGCACAAGACCGGGGAGCAGGCTGAGGTACTAAATGGTACTTAGCCTCAGTTTTCACCAAGGAAAATGGGCGCTGCATCATACATGGGAGGAGACGGTGAAACCGAGGGGGGGACCCTTACCGATCGGCGGGTCTGGGGAGGGAGGCCATCACTGGCAGGAGGGGGGGGAAGGCAAAGCAGGGGGACGAGGTAGAAGAGGTGGAAATCATGGCAGAGAGAGCGAGGGAAGCCCTCAGGTCCCTTAAGACGGAGAAAGCACCAGGGACGGATAAATTACATCCCAGAGTGCTGAAGGAACTGGCGGATGTCCTGGCAAAACCCCTGGCGGAGCTTTTCAGCATCTCTCTGAGGACAGGGTGGGTGCCCCAGGACTGGAAGGTTGAGCATATAGTGCCTATCCACAAGAGGAGATCAAGGGAGGTGGCAGGGAACTACAGGCCTGTCAGCCTGACAACGGTGGTGGGCAAGGTGATGGAGGACATTGTCAAGGAGAGGCTGGAGGGGACCTGGAAAAGTTGGGGTGCCTGGACGATAGACAGCATGGATTCATCCTGGGGAAATCATGTCAGACAAACCTTGTGGAGTTCTATGACTGGGTGACAAGTGCCTTGGACCTGGGTAGACCGGTGGACATCCTATTTCTTGACTTCACCAAGGCGTTTGACTCTGTTCCTCACAGGGGCCTGTTGGATAAGCTGGAAGAAATGGGGGGTGTGGAACCAGATGATCAGATAGATAGGCAATTGGCTCCAGGACCAGACCCAGAGGGTCGTGGTTGGCAGAATAGTCTCATCCCCAAGGAGGGTCATTAGTGGGGTCCCTCAGGAATCGGTCCTTGGGCCCCTCCTGTTCAACGCCTACATCTCTGACATAAGGAAGGGTGTCAGGAGTGAGATGAGTCTCATTGCAGATGACTCAAAACTAGGGAGGTGGTGGATGGGGAGGGTGGCCCTACAGGGGACCTGGAGGCTCTGGAAAGGTGGTCTAGAAAGTTGAAGCTGAGGTTCAATGCAGGGAAATGCAAGGTACTGCACCTGGGAGCCAGAAACCTGGGACAAGTGTACACAATGGGGGGGGGATGCTACAAGTCTCGATGGCTGAGAGGGACCTGGGGGTGGTGGTGAATGTCAAGATGAACAACTCGGAGACTTGTAGGAGGGCAGTGGCCAAGGCCAACAGGATGCTGGGATGCATCGCTATGGGGATCACCTCCAGAAGGAGGGAAGTCATACTCCCTCTGTATAACTGTTTGGTGAGGCCGCACCTAGAGTACTGCTTGCAGTTTTGGAGGCCACACTTAAAGAGGGACATTGAACTCCTGGAGAGGGTCCAGAGGAGGGCAACCAAAATGATCTGGGGCTTGGGGGACAGGACCTATGGGGAGAGGCTCAAAGAGCTAAATATGTACACATTGGAAAAGAGAAGGACTGGGGGACATGATAGAGGTCTTCAGGTACATGAAGTGGGTAAATAGGGAAGAAGCAGTCAGGGTGCTCTGAAGGAGGGAGGGAGGCAACTAGAGGGCATGGGTTGAAGCTGGAGGAGGGAGATTCTGGGGAGAAAGGAGGAGGTGCTACTTTACAGAGAGGGTGGTGGAGAGATGGAATGCGCTGCCCAGGGGGCTGGTGGAGGCAGAGACAGTGGAGGGGTTCAAGAGGGGGTGGGACAGGTACAGGGAAAGGGTTCTGGAAGCAAAGTCCAGTGCAGTGAGAATATCCGGGACTGGGAAGGGAGAAGCCAGAGAGGGCGAGGGAGGCAGCAAGGTCAGCTCCCAGGGAGGGGACTGACAAAACAAGCAGACACAAAAGATCGTTAGGCCTATTCTGCTGGCATTTTAGTATGTTAGTATATCATCCGGGGGGGGGGGAGGTGATTCTTGCCACTGTGCAGATCACTGGATAGGCCACACCTAGAGTACAGCATACAGTTCCAGTGCCCATACCTGAAGAGGGACATTAAACTAATGGAGGGGGTGTAATGCAGGGTGACTAAGAAGATCAAAGGCCTGGGGGACATATCATATTAGAGCAGACTGAGGGACCTGAACATGTATTCACTGGAGGAGAGGAGAGAGGGGGGATATGACTGAAACCTTCATGTACATGACAGGGATAAACAAGTCTCATACGGAGAGGCTTTTCAAATTAAGGAAGGGGAGGAACACCCGCGGCCACAATAGGAGACTGGAGTGGGGAAGCTTCAGAAGGGAGATGAGGATACACATTTTTAAGGCTAGGGTGGTGGCTGAGCGGACTGCGCTGCCGGCTAAGGTAGTAGCCAGTAGAATAGTGGGGGGGGTGGAGATTCAAGAGGGGATGGGACAGCTGCAAAATAGGGACTGCTAGCTGCACAACTCAGAAGGCTTGGTAGACCATAAGGCCTTTTTCTGCTGGGGTTTTTTGTATGTTCGTGTCCTGCACTCCCAATTTCCATACTTACATATTCCTGCACTCCCTGTTCTCTTTATACTTACATGTACTTGCACTTCTGTACTCTATACTAACATATTCCTACACACCAGTTCTATCCATACTTACATATGCCTGCATTCCCTGTTCCCTCCATTCATGCATATCCCTGCACTTCTGTATCTATACTAATATATTCTACACATCAGTTCTATCCATACTTACATATTCTTGTACCGCTTGCTGTCTCCATACTTACATATTCCTGCAGACCATGTTCTTTCTGTACTTATATATTTCTGCACCACTATTCTATCAGTACTTACATATACCTCCACTACTGTTCCATCCATACTTACATATTCCTGCATACCTGTTCCCTCCAGACTTATAGATTCCTGCATACCTGTTCCCTCCATACTTACATATTCCTGCATAACTGCTCCCTCCATACTTACAGATTCCTAAACCACCTGGTCTCGCTATACTTATATATTCCAGCACTCGTTCTTTTTATACTTACATATCCCTGCATTCCTCTCTCTTCACATATACATATTGCTGCATCCCTGTTCTCTCCATACTTACACAGTCCTGCACACACTGCTCTCTCCATACTTACATATTCCTGCACCTACTGTTCTCTGCATACTAACATATTCTGGTACCCCCCGTTCTCGCCATACTTACACATCATGCCAGAACTATGTGGTCTTCAAGGGCGGCCAGTGAGGTGGTGGATTGCCTTCATTGTTAGCTTACTGACCTGTAAAGCCCTAGACGGCCTTCTTCCTAGCTACAAAAGGAAGGTCCTGTCAAACTAATCTCATAGATTTCTTTGACTGGGTAACCAGAGTGGCGAACCAAGGTAGAGCAGTTGATGTCACCTACCTTGACTTTAGCAAAGCTTTCGATACTGTTCCACATAGAAGATTGATTAATAAGCTGGGTAGGCTCGGGGTGGGTCAGAAGTTGGTCAGCTGGGTGTCAAACTGGTTGACTGGCAGAAAACAGAGAGTGATGGTAAATGGTATACAGTCAGAAGAGATGCAAGTCATAAGTGGGGTACCTCAGGGATCACTCCTGGGGCCAGTCCTCTTCAGTATCTTCACCAGTGACATTGCAGATAGACTGGAGGGTAAGGTTTGTCTGTTTGCAGATGACACCAAGATCTGCAACAGAGTAGATGATCCAGATGGGGTGGGCAGAATGAGAAGAGATCTGGATAAACTGGCAAAATAGTCAGAAGAATGGCAACTGGGGTTTAATGCAAAGAAGTGCAAGATCATGCACATAGGGAAGAGAAACCCTGAAGCCACCTATAGGCTGGTAGGGGAGATGCTGGCAGTCACAAGGGAAGAAAGAGACTTGGGTATCATCATCACCGATGACATGAAATCATACAAGCAGACCACTAAAGCAGTAGGTAAGGCTAGGGGGATGTTGGGGTGTATTAGCAGGGGTATCACAAGTCGGAAGAGGGAAGTAATAATCCCTCTTTACAAGACACTGGTTAGCCCCCATCTGGAGACACCTGGAAGACAGGAGAGAGAGAGAGAGAGGGGGGGGGACATGATTGGGACATTTAAGTACTTGAAAGGGATAAATAATGTTGCTAAGGAAAGTCTCTTTAAGCTGAGTGGCAAATATATCATGAGGGGGAACAGTCTTAAGCTGGAGGATGGAAGGTTTAGGAGGGATGTCAGGAAGCACTTCTTCACAGAAAAGATGGTGGACACTTGGAATGCGCTGCTGGAAGAGGTCATCTCATTAAAGACAGCAAGCAGCTTTAAGAGAGGCTGGGATAGGCATAGGGGGAAGATAAGAATCATGGGTAGGGAGGAGTGGGGAGGGAGGACAGGGACATTAGTTCAAGCTGTGGACCCTGCAATACGAGCAGACTTGATAGACCAAATGGTCTTCTTCTTCTGGCTTATTCGTATGGAGCACTGCGTGCAGTACTGGAGGCCACACCTCACAAGGACATTAAGCAAATTGAGGAAGTCCAGAGAAGGGCAAACAAAATGGTGCAGGGACTGCATCAGAAGACATATGAGGACAGATTAATGGAGCTCAATATGTATACCCTAGAGCAAAGGAGGGAGAGAGGTGATATGATTGAAACATTCAAACAGCTTAAGGGCATTAACAAGGTGAAAGAGTCTAACATGTTTCAATATAAGAAAAATAGCAGGACAAGAGGACACAACATGAGATTAGAGGGGCGCCAGTTAAGGGGTAATGTGAGGAAGTTCTTTTTCACAGAAAGGGTGGTGGATGCATGGAACGGCCTACCTCAGGAAATGGTGGATTTGAATACAGTGCAGGGCTTCAAATAGGTATGGGATAGGCATAAGGGAGCAATATAGAGGAGTATGAATAGACAGGCCATTGACAGAGCAAAGGCCGATGCACATTTATAAGGTAGAAAAAGAAATGGGCAGACTGGATGGGCCTTGTGGTCCTTATCTGCCGTCAAATTCTATGTTTGTATGTTACCTGCATGACCTACTGTCTCCTTACCCCTTACCAGCCCTCCCCTTTTCCGTCCCTCTGTTCCTCTGAGGGGTGCCTCCTGGCAGTTCCAGGGCCTGACTGAAATCATCTGGTGAGCGTGCTTTTTCAGTTGTCGGTCCAGCCCTGTGGAACTTGCTTCCAAGGTCTTTGAGAGAGGCCTCCTTGGTGGAAAACTTTAAAAGGTGTGTACAATCCCACCTATTTAAGGAGGTATTTTCTCTGAGCTCCTGAACTGCTAAAATTCTTAATGAGTCTAAGTTAATTCAGTTATTGTTATAGTGGATCACATGTTATTTGTTATGTATGATGTCATATTTTGTTTAAACTTTGGGATGATGTATTTTATTCTATGTATTATTTTTGTACAGTGCTGAGAGCCTCCAGGTGTAGTGCACTTTATACTGCAAATAAAATTTTACTTACTACTTTTAATACAAATGTATTCCAGACTTCCTTGGATGAGAGTATCTTCACTTTCCTCAAATGCATTTGTAAAATATTTTTAATATAAACGCATTGCTTTCACTAGCAATAGTTAAAAATCTTTTCTGCTGAGGATATTTCCATTTGTGAATCCTTGACTAACACTACATTTACTCTCACACCTTAATACTAGACCTCTCGAGTGCTGGAACCCTTTTTCTTGCCTTTATCTCCCCTCGTCATGTCTACAGTAATTCACTTGTTTCAGGACATGTCAAGTTCCTCTGCTCTCAGTAATAAAGTATTTATAATGCAGACACCTGGCTGCTCACCCACTGCTGGGATGAAGACCCCAGTAATTCAAACCTCTCATGTGCTCCAGCTCCCAGTCCATTCCACATCCACTATAACATTGACCATTTCTTTTAACAGTTGTTACTGGTTTTCTCCTTCTCCAGTTGTTATCCTCCCTGCTAATTTGCAATACTATAATTTCTACCCCTCCAGTTCTTATCTGTTTCCCAATTCTTCCTAACCCCCTCAACAACAGTTGGAAAATTCTCACATGAATGCATTCTCTAGCCATCTACTTACTGCAGAGAGTGTCTTCAAGGTGATCCTTCTTTTGTGCTATCTCTCCCGCCTTCACATCACCAAAAGGGACATCTTCATCCCTCTCAATAAGCAGTAATAACTGTCCCTTTGGGATGTTGTAGCCTGTATATTAAAAAAGAACAAAGGTAATACAGATGTAATTTATAATCAAAGCTAGACAAGTAGGGAATAAGGCATGACAGAGGTGTGATTATGCTATGGTAATGTACTGTACCAAGGTAGTACAGACGTCATTTATAATCAGAACTTGACAAGTAAGGAATAAGGCAAGGCAGAGGTGGGATTATACTGTGGTAATGTACTGTCCCAGGATAATACAGAAGCCATTTATAATCAGAGCTAGACAAGTAAGGAATAAGGCATGACAGAGGTGGGATTATGCTATGGTAATGTACTGTATCAAGGGAATACAGAGGTCATTTATAATCAGAGCTACACAAGTAAGGAATAAGGCATGACAGAGGTGGGATTATGCTATGGTAATGTACTGTACCAAGGGAATACAGATGTTGTTTATAATCAGAGCTAGACAAGTAAGGATTAAAGCATGACAGTGATGGGATTATGCTATGGTAATGTACCAAGGGAATACAGACATCATTTATAATCAGAGCTAGAATAAGGCATGAAGACGGGAATTATGCTATGGTAATGTACCGTACCAAGGTAATGCAGACATCATTTATAATCAGAGCTAGACAAGTATGGAATGAGGCATGCCAGAGGTGTGATTATTCTATGGTAATGTACTGTACCAAGGTAATACAGACATCATTTATAATCAGAGTTAGACAAGTAATGAATAAGGCATGACAAAGGTGGCATTATGCTATGGCAATGTACCAAGGGACGGATTCAAGTCTTGATCCCGAGGGCTTCAACAACCACCCTGAAGTACATTAGCTAAAAGAATCCCCCTAAAAGAATGGGTGTCTCTGCTGTCTCTGTGACTTATTGTGTCTTTCTGGGAGAAGAAGAAGAAGAAGGAAAGCAATTTATATTACTGAATAGCACTGACATCTCTCAGCTTTCTTAAAGTGCACTTAATGCCAAGATGAGGTGGTCTGGTGGCTAGCAGTTGCAGTCATGTTAGGAGTGACTGCATCTTCTAACTTTTGGTCAATTTCCAGGTGCTGGGTGAATCAGGTCTTGCTGGGGAGTAGTTGTGGTCATAATGTGCTGGTGAGCAGTTGCCACCATGTTGGTAAGTGAGAGTTTAGGTCATGCTGGTGAGTGGTGGTGAACATTTTGGTGAACAACTGCATCTTTTATGTACTTCTGGAGGCTTCTGGTGGAGGACTTGTTCAGGGATGTTTTAGACGATGTGCTGACTAACATGCTGGCCAGTGTGTGCAACAATTAGCTGGTAGGACAATGCGTCACATGGAAGCAGTTGGTTTGGCTACATTTGTAGATAAGCATTAGTAGTATGTGATGGAAGGCAGAGTGACCACAGCCTGAAAGAGTAAGGATGCAGTTTAATTGGGAATAGAGTGACATTTTGACCCTGAAAGGTTGTGTTCTCAGTTAATGTACCCCGATGATGTTATGCAGCAGGGGTATGCTCTATTTTAATGTAGTGCCATGTGATGGGGTCCTGACCAATGGGGACCCAGAATAAAGCAGTGCCCATTTTATACAAAAAAACCCTCTCAAGAATATCTGCATTCTACTTGTTGCTGCTCATTATTGAAAACCGATGGATAACCACAACAGTATTACATCACAAAGTTATAAATAAAGATTGTAATTCTCTGAGGCAAAATTATTAATTTCCAGACTTATTTATTCCTCAACCCATGATCTCACCATCCATCCATCTGTATTACTGTACACTTGTTCTTTCAATACTTACATATTCCTGCACACAGGTTCTCTCCATATTAAGATATTTCTACGCCCGTTCTTGCCATACTTATATATGCCTGCACCCGTTCTCCCCATACCCAGTACCCATTATCTCCAAAGTTGCATATTCATTCACCAGCTGTTCTCTCCATACATACAAACGTATTCATGCACCCAATGTACTATCCATACTTACATATTCCTGCACCCCAGTTCTCTCCATATTACATCATGTTCTCTCCATATATACATATTCCAGCACCCCGTTCTTTTTTTTAATTCAATAGCTTTATTGAGCGATATTCAAAAATACAAATTTGTTACACAGGAAGTTGCTCAAAGAAAACATTTTTTAACATACATGTGTTAACCCCTTCCCCCAGATATACTCCCTTCCCCACCCTACCCTCCACCCCGTGCCACCAAAAGTAAAGGCTTGGGGATTCCAATTTATAATAAGGGTGTCCAATTAGTATTTACGGTTACTACTCGGAGAGCTCCCAAAAGCAAAACGGCAAACAAAAAAAAGGGGAAAAAACTGTGACCAAGCCAGGTGGTGACTTGTGTGGAAGGTGTTTGAGGGTGGTGGACCATTAATAATGTGTACAGAGGTTCCAAAATATGTTTATATCTGTCTGTATGATGATGTAGGCTTGAAATGATAAATTCTGCTTGGAGAGCAAATAAAGTTCCCATAACCATTCAGTATAACTAGAGGTAAGTGAGTCCATCCAGTGTCTTAAAATCACTTTCTTACCAGTTGCTGAGATTAAGGCAATGTGGGCCCCTGATGCTCCTGTAATATCTCCAGACAAAATTTATCCTGAAGATTTAACAGGGGATCTAGGCAAGATTCGATCTGAGACCAGAGGGGAGCAATCTTCTCACATGACCACAGCATTTGCAGCAGGGTGCCTGGGGCTAGTTCACACTAGAGGCAAATATCAGTGGCAAGGTGGCCCATCTTGTGTAATCTGACAGGGGTGTAGTAGAGCTCATGATAAATCTGGAGTTGCATGCATCTGTAACGGTCCCATTTTAGAGTTTGGTGTAGATGCTTCCAGATTAAAGACCATTGCCTTGGGGAAGAAAGAAAGTGATGGAAAGGAGTAGTCCCATGTATAGGCTCTACCACCTTCCTTCCGCACCATAGCAGCAATAAGGAATCAGTATGAGTTAAAAAATTACCTGGGAAGTCGGTAATGATTCCATATATAAAGAGATCAGGGATGGGAAACGATTGTTCCACAAAGCATTACCAAAATGATGAAGTAACGTGTGAGATTTGCATATATTTGAAGACATGTGAAGAGAACCATCAGAAGACGGTACTAACTGTTTAGAAGAACAGCAATTTTTGATTTAATACTAATTGTTCCACTCGTTCAACCACCACTGTAGGCCAGAATAATGTTCTGTTAATGGTCTTCCCCGATATTAGTAGGTTAGGATTGCCAAGCAAAGGTTGAGGCATGGCCCTACAGAAATGAGGTAAGTTGTGCATGTACCTGGAGGGAGAGACCATGTGGCATAGTCTATGATTGTTTAGGTATGCATTTTTTTTACATAGAAAGGGAAGCAATTTGTATTCAGTGTTACATTGAGAGCATAGATTCTGTTCTATTTTGACCCAAAGAGGGAAATATTGGTCGTCCATAGTCATTGAAGGAGGGTTGAACCAATATATATTTCTTGCAAGATGTATGGATAGGTAAGGAGAACATTGGGGGCTTGTAGCCCCCCATCCATTAGCACTCCCTGTTCTACTCATACTTAAGACCGCATTGGATAGGTATATGGAGAGAACAAAAATGGGAATGTATCCATTAATCAGTGGCAGGACCATAAATGGCTCTAGAAGCTACTGGACCTGACATTCTCACCTATGAACCTATACTTACATGCTCCTGCATTGTTATTCCTGCATCCCATGTTCTCTTCATAGCTGCATATTTACTACTCTGTTCTCTCCATACCTACATATAACTGCATGACCTGTTCTCTATATACTTACATATTCCTTAACCCCCTGTTCTCTCCTCATTACACATTCCTGGACCTCCTGTTTTTGCCATAGTTACATGTTCCTGCACTCCATACTTGCATATTCCTACACCTGATCTCCACACTTACATATTCCTACACCACCTGTTCTCCCTGTACTTACATATTCCTACACCACCTGTCCTCCCTGTACTTACATATTCCTACACCTGATCTCCATACTTGCATATTCCTACACCTGATTACCATACTTACATATTCCTACACCACCTGTCCTCCCTGTACTTACATATTCCTACACCACCTGTTCTCCCTGTACTTACATATTCCTGCACCACCTGTTCTCCCTGTACTTACATATTCCTACACCACCTGTTCTCCCTGTACTTACATATTCCTGAACTCCTGTTCTCTCCATAGTTACATATTACTGCAGCAAATGTCTCAATACCTACAGAAATCTGCACCCCCTGTTCTACACACATTTAAATATTCCTGCACCCCTGTTCTCTCTATACTTACATATTCCTACACACCATTCTTTCCATACTTGCATATTAATCAATCAATCAATCTTTATTTATCCAGGTGAAACACCGTTGAGACAACTCATTTGCAAGGTAGACTTGGTACAGGTATAGGGTATACAAAAGGTACATAACGTATATATAAGGCACAATAAAATACAGTCTTACGTATATATAAGGCACAATAAAATACAGTATTACACATAGGGTATAATTAGTATAGTGTGTTAAGCATATCATATGTGACATAATCGATACAAGCTTACAAGTTGGATCATAGTTTGTACAACATATTCGAAAGGGAGAGAGGAGCATGATTTTTTTAAACAATACATATGTTCGCATCATAAAGTCAAAAATTGAGTCAAGTAGTACACGATAACATACCACCCTGTGACCACAAATTCCAGATAGTAGAAGCAACAAGAGAGCTGGACAATTGGGAGAAAAGGAGGAATTCAAGTGCGGGTTATCTAATGATGGCAGTTGCATAGTTCTTTAAAGGTTGTAGCAAAGAGAGATTTGTAGAAGGGTGCTTTCACTGGGAAGACTATTTTTAAGGTTTTTTTGCACAGTGTTTCAAATGGCAGGTAGGAAGTGACTTATGGCTGCTTTGCCAAAGTGTGTATTTACCTTAGAAATGAAGAGTGAAGTATAAGTAAGGCTTCTTAGAAGATAATTCCCTAGTAGGCAGAGAGGAAGACAGTCAGAGATGTATTTAGGAAGCTTATTTGTCAATGCTCTTAGGGTCCAAAGGATAGCGTTTTTGTGCCGTCTGTAACTAAGCGAGTGCCAGCCAAGTATAGAGTAGAGGGTGCAGTGATGAGTGGAGTATAGTGCATTTGTGATGAATCTAATTGCCCAATGATATAGTGTGGTGAGTTTCCCTAAAGTCACACTAGCCCCATGACCATACAGGATATCTGCGTAGTCTAGGAGCGGTATAAATGTTGTTTGTACAAGACTTTTTTTGCCTCCTGAGTTAGTAGATGCTTTATGCGAAAGAATATACCAAGTCTTTGTCTCAGTCTTTTGGTGAGGTTTTCAATGTGGATGGAGAACGTAAGGCTGTCATCAACCCAGACCCCCAAATACTTGAAGACTGATACAAACTCTAGGGATTCACCTAGCAGCGACTGTATTACAGGATGGTTAGGGGTCCCCTTTGTGATATTTGCACATGTATTTGGAGCAAAAAGCATAGCTTTGTTTTTTTTTTTAGCATTTAAGAGCAACTTCAGATGCAGAAGGTTTTCCTGAAGATGAGGAAATTCAAGTTGCAGGTCTTTGCAGGCCTGCTCTGGAGAAGGCCTGGCTAAGTATCGGGAGTAAAGTATATTGGTTAAGGAGTAAGCTGGGGGAGTTGGGGGGTGTCCAAGGATAAGGGGTGTGGATATGGGAGGCAGAAGGGTGGGGCTGAGGGGAGTCTGGGGCAACACTTAGAGATTACGGAATGTTATGTTACAGCAAGCAGGAGGGGGGATATTAGGCACAGAGGACCCTTAGATAGGTATGTTGATGCTAAGGGGAAAACGTATGGGGTAAACATTCTGAATATAAAGAGAGTGGAGGTGGAAGGGTCAGAAGGGGCTGTTGTGGGGAAGCCTAGAACAGCAGACAGTGAGAAGAGAGGGGCTGTTGTGGGGAAGCCTAAAAGAGCAGACTGTGGGAAGAGAGCTCCTAAGGAGAACAGGGCAAGAGGGGAGGAAGAGGGGCAGTTTAGAGGGGCAGTCAGGGGAAACTCAGGTTACTTGATGGAGGCTGGCATAGAGTGTTACAATAAATTTGAGCTACTAAGCAACCTAGAGGGGGAGGAAGGGGTTGGTGGAAATGAGGAAACTGATACAGAGGCCAGGGGAAGGGAGTCGGGTACCCATAGGGCATCACAGACAGGAAATGGAAAATATAGAAATGGTCCAGAGGGAGAAAGGGAAACATAAATGTTAAGCAGATGCGGGAGATGCAACATATTGCAGACATGAGGGAGGAGAGCACGACTGGACAGAAACTGGGAGACAAGGAGGTGGGGGAGGGGCACCCCTTCAGCAGGGGGGGTCTGTACCAAGGATGGGGCCCTAGGTAAAGGGGACCCACAGAGGGCCTCTGGAGGTAGGGGTACTATTACAAGGGGGAGGATGGTGGTGTGGGGAATGGGAAACCATCAGGGCCAGGAGAAATGGTCGGATAAGAGAGGGTTAAAGGGGACACCTATTCAGGGGGGGTCTGAGTTAAGTGGGCAAAATAACAAGGGAGGCAGAAAGGGGAGGGTGACAAGGGAGTCTCTAATAAGGCAGGAAGACTCCCATGGACTTGAGATCATGAATAAAGGGGGGATGGGGGGTTGAGAGCGCATAGTGGAGGCAACCATAAGGATGATGGCGGTGTTAAGGTTCTGTTATTAGCAGACTCGATGATTAGGGGTATCCAGTGGGAGGGACAGGGGGGTGGATGCTGTAGCCAGGTGAAGGTAGTGAGTATCTCTGGGTTGACAGTGCACAGAGCAAAGTTCATGGTATATAAACTGGTTAGGGATTGTGGAGGGAAACTGGATTTCCTGGTGCATTTCAGAACTAACGATCTAGAGGGAAATAGCGTTTTGGAAATCCAAGAAAGGTTCCAAGAACTTGCCAGAGTCTGTCAGGATAATGGATGCAACATATCCTTTTCGGAGATATTGCCAGTACCAAAGGCCTCAGTGGAGAAAAAAATGAAGATCACAGAGGTTAATTACTGGCTCAGAAAGTGGGGTGAAGAGAGTGGGTTGGGAGTGTTAGGTAACTGGAAAGGAGTTTGGGAGGATAAGGGACTGTATACCAAGGACAGGCTTTATCTTGCCCCATTAGGGAAGGAAGTCCTTAAACAGGGGGTGGCTGACTACATTCAAGAAAGGTGGGGTTTAAACTTGTGAGGGAGGGATAAGGGAGGGGCTGACCAGAAGCCCTCTCCTCCAGATGAGGAGAGTAGCCTTCAAACCCAAGGGGAGGAGGGGGGAAACAGACTGGGGGAGGAGGTTTCAGGAGGAGCAGAGGGAGGATGGAAGTATAAGGAACCTGGGTGGGGTTCGACAAAGGGGATCAGGGATAAGGGTGGGGGTGGTGTTAGTAAATGCCAGGAGCTTGGGAAATAAGTTGCCAGAGTTCCAGGCCATGCTGTTCGGGGGGGTGGATGTGGCGGTGCTCACGGAAACATGGGCCAACAAAAACCATGACTGGGACCTAAACGTGCGGGGGTACACTATGCTTAGGAAGGATATAAAGGAGGGCAGAGGGGGTGGAGTGGCTATGTTCATTAGAGATGACATAGAAATTGCTAGGGTAGAAACTTCCCATATCCTTAAAGGAAACACTGTTAAGTTCCTCACTTCAAACACAGCATCAATTAATCAATTTTTTCAAAGTGGATGCATATAAAGACACTGCCCAACCTTTGTTTTCCAATCCCAATCTTTTAATTTCAGGTAAAGTAATCAAATCCCACCTTTTTTGGCCAGATATGGGAGTTGTTAGTGTGAACCAGTTGGTTCATGACAAAAAGCTTCTTTCCTATAATGAGGCTAGTCACCTTTTTAGCTGGCCCACTAGACATGTTTTCAAATATCTTCAGATATCCCACATGTTGATACAACATTTTGTTCCAGGGGAATGGAACTGTCCCTTTACTTCTGCCATATTTCCTTTTATTAATTCCATCCCCTCTTCTCACATTATATCCTATGCATATAAATTTCTTTCAACAAAAGCTGCTACCTTGGAGGGTAAGAGGGTTTACTGGTGGGACAATATCCTAAACTCGATTTCCTCTCTCAGGAACTGGTCCAACATTTGGAAGAACCTATACAATATATTAAGTGGGATAGATATAGACTGATGCAATTTTACATTAACCATGATTTATTCTATACCCCGCTTAAACTACATCAAATGGGTAGGGTAGCATCCTATCAATGTCCTAGGTGCCATCAGGGTCCGGCTGATCTGCTTCATATGCTCTGGGCTTGTGATAAAATTATCCCCTTTTGGCACAATATTCAAACACGCCTTGACCCGCTTTTAACACTATCAGACTACTTCAAATTAGAAATTTGTATTTTAGGAGAATACACTGGTTTACAAGGGCATCAACAGAGGGCACACATGGCCCTAATATCATGCTGTGCTAAGAAAGTCATCTTGAGACATTGGCAGGAATCAAGCACTCCTACATATATGGAATGGTATAAAGAGATTATGTTTGCCTTACATGCGGAATTCATCATTGCTGGGGTTTATGATAGAGTGGAGAAGTACAAATCAAGATGGGAAACACTGTATTCTCTTTTAGCGATTCAACAGTTTTTAGTTTGTTGCTAGTGTGTTTTTTCCTTTATAAAAGATATACACAATGTAGTATGGTACGGTATTTGTGTTATAACCACTCTTAAGTGTTTATATAGTGGCAGGCGGGGGAGGTGGGGGGTGGGTGGAGAACAGACAACGATAATAAGGTTTCGAATTTATCATGCTATAATCTATATGTATGTGCCTTAACATGATACAGGTGTACTCACTTCTTTTCTTCTTTTTTCTCTTTATATATAGAATGCTTGTATGTACATTTTGTTTTTCATTGTCTGTTCTGTGGATTTTGGAGTTGTTGTTGAAGATTTTAAACTAATAAAGTTTAGTAAATGAAAAAAAAGAAATTGCTAGGGTAGAAGAGGCAGAGGGAAATGTGGAGGCCTTATGGGTCACCTTACGAACCCCAGCAGGAGGTAAGGTCAAGCTGGGTGTAGCATATAGGCCCCCCGGGATGGTGATGTTCTGGAGGATGGTTGCTGGATAACATCACTGCCCAGTGTGGACCAAAAGGGGAAAGAGTGGTGTTGATGGAGGACCTTAATATGCCAGGTACAAACTGGGGAACCATGTCCTCTAAGGTGGCCAAGGAGCAGAGGCTGCTGGACAGCTTCCAGGATGTGTTCTTAACACAGCATGTGATGGAGCCCACAAGGGAGGGGCATGTCCTGGACATGGTTCTGGCAGATGAGGATCTGGCAAGGGACCTGGTTGTAGAGGATCCCCTGACTGGGAGTGACCACAATACTGCCTGGTTTCAAATAAGCATGGGGGAGGGGGGAGAGATCTAGGACACTGGCAGTGGACTTCAGGAGGGCAGACTTTGTGGGCATGGGAAATATTCTCAAGGATCACTTGAAGGGGATTACATCAATGACAAATGTGGAAAAGAGATGGGAGGTCATAAACCGGGGACTTCATGAGGCAGTCAGGAACTGCGCTAAGGTGAAACATAAGGGAGCAAGGTCACATAAACCATGCTGGTGGTCCAGTGAGGTTCAGGTAGCGGTCAGAGAAAAGAAGGCAGCCTACAAAAATTATAAAACAACAAGAGGGGATAGGGAAAAGGAAGTGTACCATCTTGCATCTAGAAAAGTCACCCGGATGGTGAGGGGGCAAAGTCCAGTAAAGAGCAGCGGCTGGCACAGGGGATACATGGAGGGGAAAAGAGGTTCTTCCGGTACATTGGAGAGTGAAGAAAAACTAAGGGCCATCTTGGCAGATTGAGATCAGAATGAGGGTGGGTGGAAGAGGCGAGGGACCAGGCAGAGGTATTAAACAAGTACTTCACCTCTGTGTTCACTAGTGAGGGGGATAGGATATCTACAAAGCAAGGCATGATGGAGATAGAAGCGTTAGTGAGTGGGATCAGGGGAGCAACAGAAATGGAGCAAGAGGGAGGGAGAGGTACCCCAGGGGTGTCACATCAGAATAAGGATAAAAAGGCCAGTAAGGTGGAGGGGACGGATGATGCTATCTCCACCGAAAAGGGTGTGGTTAGCCCTCAAGGCCCTAAAGAAAGATAAATCTCCTGGACCAGATGGCATTCATCCGAGAGTACTATGGGAATTGGCGGACATACTGGCTGCACCCCTGGCGGAGCTCTTCAACAGGTCACTTGAGACAGGGAGGTTACCTAGGGATTGGCGAGAGGCACATGTGGTGCCAATCCATAAAAGGGGGTCGAGGGAAGTACCAGGTAACTATAGACCCATCAGTTTGACCTCGGTGGTGGGAAAATTAATGGAGAGTATACTAAAGGAATGACTGGGGGCGTACTTGGAGGTGGGAGGACTGGATAGTCAGCAACATGGGTTTGTGCTAGGTAGATCATGTCAAACCAATCTTGTGGAGTTCTACGAATGGGTAACATCAGAATTGGACAGGGGAAACCTGTGGATGTATTATTCTTGGACTTCAGCAAGGCATTTGACTCTGTCCCCCACAATGGTCTGGTGGAGAAACTGACGAGGTTGGAAGTAGGCCCTTTGATGGTCAGATGGATTGAAAACTGGCTAACTGGACACAATCAGAGAGTAGTGGTCGGTGGGGAGCTCTCAAACTCTAGAGAGTTTAGTAGTGGGGTACCACAGGGCTCGGTCCTGGGTCCGATCCTGTTTAATGCATACATATCGGACATCAGGGAGGGTATAGGGAGTGAAATGAGTCTCTTCGCTGATGACTCCAAGATGGGAGCAGTAGTTGAGGGGGAAGAGGGGAGGTTGGCCCTGCAAGGGGACCTGGACACCCTGGAAAGCTGGGCTCACACATGGAAATTAAATTTCAATATCACCAAGTGCAAGGTGTTACACCTTGGGTGGGGAAACCCTAAACACACATACACCCTGGGAGGGGAGGCATTGGAGGCCTCAACAGGGGAAAAAGACCTAGGAGTCATGGTGGATGCATGTATGAATAACTCTGAGCAGTGCAGGAGAGCGGCTAGCAAGGCAAACAGGATGTTGGGATGCATCGTAAGGGGGATCACCTCTAGGAGCAGGGAAGTGATTCTGCCACTGTACAATGGACTGGTTAGACCACACCTTGAGTACTGTGTACAGTACTGGAGACCACACTTGAAGAGGGACATACAGCTCCTGGCGAGGGTACAGAGGAGGGCAACTAAGAGGATACGAGGACTAGGGGATTTGATGTATGAAGACAGACTTGAGGAGCTCTGCCTGTTTTCATTGGAGGAGAGGAGAGACGGGGGACATGATTGAGGTCTTCAAGTACCTCAAGGAAATAAATAGGGTAAACATGGAGGGGATCTTTAGACTAAAGAAGGAAGGTATCACCAGAGGGCATGGTTTGAAGTTGGAAGGTGGAAGGGTGAGGGGGGAAAAGAGGAGGAGGAGATTTTTCACTGAGAGGGTGGTGGACCCTTGGAATGTGCTGCCTGGAGAGCTGGTTCAGAGATCCACAGTGGAGGGCTTCAAGACAGGGTGGGACAGACACAGAAAGTGGATGTACCAGATGATGGCCTGCCGGGGGGTAGGGATGGATGATAGGAGTTTCTGGAACCCAAGGAGGGGAGGGCCTTGGCACCCAACTAGGGATCTGAGGTTCGAGCAGACTCGATAGACCGTAAGGCCTAATCTGCTGGCAATTAGTATGTTAGTAAGTAAAGCACCGTGTCATCCGTGAACAGGTGAATACTAGCATCTGAGATTCCATCATTTAAATTATTAATACAGACAGCAAACAACAAGGGTCCTAATATAGATCCTTGGGACACTCCTCTTTGCACAGTTTTCAGTGTAGAGAGATTGTCATCAGCTCTGACTTGTTGGAGGCGTCCAATGAGATAGCTAGTAAACCACCTGACAGACAATGGATCTGCTCCAACAATACGCAGTGTGGTAATAAGAAGGTCATGGTCCCCCGTATTGAAAGCTTTACTCAGATCAAGGAATAGGCTACATATGTATTTTTTGTTATCTAATGCCATCTGCCAGTCATTTGTGACTTTGGCAAGTGCAGAGATCATGCTATGATTTGGCCTAAAACCAGATTGGGCCTTGTTTAGAAGGCTGTGCATATCAAGGTGTTGTCTCAGTTGTAAGTTCACTACTTTCTCCAGTACCTTTGACAAGATAGGGAGTAAAGAAATGGGGCAATAGTTGTTTAAGTCGCAAGTGTCACCAGATTTGAAGAATGGAATCACCTGAGCTGTCTTCCACATGGATGGAATGGAACCCTGCATGAGGGATAGATTAAAGAGATATGCTATCGGAACGACTAGAGCATAATATCCTAACTTTAAATAATGCGGCTCTATTTGGTTTGCACCAGCACTTTTTCTAGTATCTAGAGCGAGGAGTTGGTCCTCAATTTGTTTTACAGTGACGGGTTTGAAGGTGAAGGTTGCCTTTTGCATTAATAGACAATGGCCGAGCCAATCTAGTTTTGTAACACCTAGCTGGGATCGTAGCGTGCTGGCTAGTGAGGCATCAAAGGCTAATCCTGCTGTTGCAAAGTGATTGTTTAAAAGTTTGAGAATGGACTGTTTGTCGGTAAAGGAATTGCCATTATTGGTGATTTTTTGGGGAGGAAGGGAGCATGGGAATAACCTTCGATGCCCTTTACAGTTTTCCAAAATTTCCTGGAGTCATTAGCAGCATTAACAATTTCAGATTGGAAGTACTTTGCTTTCTCAAATCTGATAAGCTTAGTACACTGATTCCTAGCTGCCATGAAGGCTGTCCAATTCACAGGAAGTTTAGTTTTTCTTGCTTTTTTCCACATGGAGTCTGTATGCAACAATGCAGCTTTCGAACCATTAGTGAACCATGGAGAGGTTTTCATTTTGGTTCTGGTTTTTATTAGTGGAGCATGTTTGTCTATAGACCTGATCACTATTTTATGGAATTCCTCATAGGCCTGGTCTACACTTAGGGCCAGGTAGAAATCCTGCCAGGTAGCATACTGCAGATCTGAGCAGAAGGCTATCTGGTCAAAATTCCTTCAGCATCTCTTGAGAACAAACTTGGAGGATGACATTGTCTTGGGAGCAGACCTGACACAGGCTATTACACAATGATCACTGACGTCACTGAAGAATGTGGTTTCATGAGTAAATAGTTGCAGTTTATTGACTAATATTACATCAAGCAAAGTACTCTTCTCTGGGCTTTTGATGTTAGGCCTAGTAGTTTCAGTTATAACTTGAGTTAAACCCTGCTGCCAAGAGCCAGACCATATTCAAATCACCCAATAATACGACTTCAGTGGATATTGTTTCCAGAGCAGTACTTAGGTGGTTCAGTAATTTTAAACCTGCAGCAGGAGGTCTGTAACAGCCAATAATGTGCACAGTGGCTGTGTTGGTAAGCTGCACTTTTAATGTAAGACATTCAAATTCCTTAGGCAGAGTAGTAGAGTTTGCTATGGAGGTGACACATTTGTCATGGATGTAGATCGCTACACCCCCGCCTCTTGAAGGTCTGTCCATTCTGAACACTTCATACGAAGGAATGGAAATTTCATGATCCTGGGTCGCAGGCTTAAGCCAAGTTTCAGTGACCACTAGCACATCAGGGCGGGTGTGATTTATCCATGTCTGGATTAATTCAGATTTCCTAAGCAGACTACAGGCATTGATATGGATTAGGCTCATTTCATTCAGTCGATTAATTTGTGATGGTGATGCAACTGGAAGAATTGGTCCGGGGTTGAGCTCAACGTTACCTGCACAGATAAGCAATAGTAAAAGAAGTTTTTTGGTGGTTTCCAAGAGAAGCCTTGTAAGACGACTTTTGCCTCTAATGAAGCATCTTGGTTCCCTGTGAGAAAGGGATGTAATTTTTGCTAGCCATGGATTGGCCTGAAGGTAAAGAAGTACCCGTACGGAGAGCAAAAGTGGGTACATAAGGGTAAAGGATACCAGGCAATGATTATTAAGCCTCATATGTGATAGCGTCCCCATGCTATTTGGGATATATAGTATAATGCCCTGCATAGTGTGGCATGTTCCAAGATTTGCCATGACCTCGGGGCATGGGGTTTGTTGCAAGCCTATAGCTGTATATATGGCAGTACAATATTTTTGTTGGAGTCTAGTTGTATATGAAGTTAGGGAGCTTTCCACCTTAGTATGTACACCAGAAGGGCATCCTATGAACTGTAGGGGGCAAGATCCAAGGGGGGCTAGGAGGCCCAGTAGGATGAGGATTTGGTAATTCATGATGGGTACTATGATCATCCGGTCCCAATAAAAATTAAGAAGGAAGAAATGACACGTAGCAGGATACACAAAAAAATATGCACGTCTGCCTGGACAAGATTGACCTACCCTACCCTGCTGTGGGTAGGTTAGCCACCTTTTGGACCAAATAGCTGCACCCCCTTTATCTCCATACGTATACATTCCTCCACTGTGTTCTCTCCATACTTATATATTCATGCACTCCATGTTCTCTCCATACTAACATATTTCTGCGTGTCCTGTTCTCTCATATTTACATATTCCTGTACTTATTGTTCTCTTCATACTTACACTTTCTTGCACATCCTGTTTTTTCCATATTTAAGTATTGCTGCACTCCTGTTCTCGCCATACTTATATTCCTCCACCCCTCCACTTAGTCTTCTCTCAATACTTACATATTCGTGCATTCCCTGTTCTCTCCATACTTACATTCCTGTACACCATATTCTCTCCATACTTATATATTCCTGCATGCCATGTTCTCTCCATATTTACATATTACTGCACCCATGTTCTCTGCCTACCCACATATTCCTGCACTCCATGTTCTCTCCATACTTACAAATTCCGGATCCCCATTTTCTCCACACTTAACATATTCCTGCACTCTCTGTTCATTGCATACTTACATGTTCCTAAACCCCTGTTCTCGCTATACTTACATATTCCTGTCTCTCCATGGGCTTTACCATGCAAGCGCGACAAAAAAGATCGCGACCGGCATTACAGCGACTGACTCCATGTCGACCGCAAGTTACAGTCGGCATGAAGTCACACAGTTTGGATGTCTTTTTTTACATTGGGGGCTTCATCTCCAGTGCCCACCTAAAGAATTCTAACTCTGGATCGGAGTTAGTTCAGGGACGGGTGCAGATCAGGGGAAGTGGTTGCCCCCTTCTATGGTGGCATGGTGCTGTTGTCGAGATCAATGCATGTCACTGTAGAAATGTCGTTGCTGGGGGGGGCATATCCTCTCCATGTTTACTATTCCTGCACCCCAATTCTCTCCATAGTTACATATTCCTGCACCCCTGTTCTCGCAATACCTTCATATTCCTGCTATCCATGTTCTCTTTATACTAGAGCTGTGCAGAGTATAAAATTCTGCCTAACGAATACCTGTGGAATTACCATTCTGATTCTGTGGAATTTCATGGAGTTTGTGTGAAGATTCCATGCAATTCTGCCAAATTTAAATTTTGGTTATTTGGCACTAGTTTCAAAAGTATGCATACAACTGACACTAAATATGGTGTGTAGACAGTTCATACCAGCATACATAAGTGTACCAAAATATCAGAGTCATAGGTTAAAAGGGAGCGAAGTTATGGATGGCCATATATTTAATCAAAATTAAATTTTCAGTTATTTCGATCTAATTTTAAGATGTCTTATTCCAATTTCTCCACAGTTTTGGAATTCAGAGAAATCTACAACATGGGTAGGTTCTCCTTATTATAAGTCTCAAGTTTTAAAGGGGGCTGAGTCATAGGTAGTTTAACATTTTGCCAAAATTTAGATTTAAACTATTTTGGTATAATTTTGACTTTATTCATAGAAATCTTATGACGTTTTACAGGTATATATGTACTCTAATCAATGCATTTATACTATATGTGTACATAGTTTCCAATTTCTAGCTTCACATGGGACTGAGTTATAGCCTGCCAAACATTTTGTCAAAATTCAAATGTCAGATTTTTCCCTCTAATTTTAAAACAGCACATCCAAATTTAACTTTACAAAAAAAAAATCCAAATGTAACCAGATTTGAAACATTTGAACATTTGTCAAATGAAATAGTGATATGTGCATTGTGAATGTTGAATTCCACAAATATAATTCCGGATGCTTCATCTATACACTCCCATAAATATTTAAGAAACTATTACAAATATTTTGTTGTGTTCCACCCCCCCCACTGTAAATTTAAAACTGCTAAACCAATTTATTCAATTATGTTAGACACCAGGATCAATGACATCAGATATGTATGTAAAATGTTAAGTCTATGTCTGCAAGGGTAGACAAGTTACAAACATCTATAATTTTGAGAGTTTTCACAAAATTTGCAAATATTTACACAATACATTTTTGAACCCCTGTAACTTAAAAATCTTTAACTCAATTTGCTCCATATTTAGAAGATTCTATGACCATTTCAAAGAGGTTATTTGGGCTAATTTACACGTCTAGCTTCAAAGGTGCCTGAGTTACATGCAGAAAAGAATTTTATGAAATTTCCCAGAAAACTAAAATGAATGCCTTTGAGCACATATAATTTTGAGACACTGCATCCTAATGTCATGAAATTTGGCACATATTTAGAACACCAATTATTAAGTTTTTGTTTGTTTTTTTAACTCTTTTTATCTCCTACATTCCAGGGCATCTCTCAGGCTGCAGCTCCTAACTGCCTGCTTGAAAAGCTCAGCCCGACAGCTGCATCAGTATCAGGTCCCCTGGCTCTCTGGCCTCCTTGGAGAGGCTGAGGGTCCCCAGGAGGTAAAGTCGGGGTTGCGGTCGACAATGAGCATGTGGAGCCTTGGCTTCTGGAGTACGCCATTGCCTCACCCAGCTGGTAGGTTTTTTCCTGATTTTTCTCCCTGCCCCCCTCCCCTGGAGCTTGGACGTACAATGACGTCTACCGATGCCTGTGCAGCTCTGTCCCTCTACTGCTGCCCTAAGCATACGTAGTACCTCCAGCTTCCACCAGGGGCCGCTGCAGTGCCGGGCATGCCCTGGATCCCTCCCCAGAGAGATAAGAGCTGTCCTCTAGATGCTGGATCCTCTCTCTCTCTCTCTCTCCTCTGCTGATCTCCGACAGTCCTGGCTTGTTCCCAAACCATGGTTGCTGGCATGGCACGAGGTGTGGCGTCCAGCGCCTCAACCCTCAGTGCCACCAGGCTGGCCCTCCAAACATCAAGTTATCATATCAAATGTAAGGTCTCTGGTCCATTGAACAGCTGAGGTATATGTAGATGCAATGTTTAAGAAATTTCTTAGAAAAAATAAAATTACAGATTTTGAGCATCTACTGTATCATTTTGAGACAATCCATCCTAGTGTCATGGGATTTGGCACATTGTTAGAACACATATTGTAAAGTAATCATGCCAGTTTAAGATCTCTGGCCTAATAGATGACTGAGATATATGCAGATAAACATTTTTATAACATTTCTCACAAAAAATGTAAATGACAAACTTTGAGCACCAATGATTATGAGACAATCCATCCTACTTTCATTGCATGTTATTAGAACACTTCCCAAAAAATTTATGCTGGAAACAGTTCTGCTCTCTATATATCCCAGGCAAACCCCTTGGCGATGTCATATTCTTTTACCTATACTCATCTTAGCAGCCAAAAAGGCTATTACTAAGAAATGGCAATCCCTGATTGTTCCAACGGTAGAAGAATGGAGGGCTCTGGTAGCAAGCATCTATTACATGGAATCATTGACAGTGGAAATCCATAACAAACAAAAACAATTTGAACAACAATGGAGACTGTGGGTATTATATTACTCTAGATATGACCAAGATTTTGTTCCCTGAATACATTCTCAAGGTTTACTGCCTGGGAGGGGGTAGACTTGATTAATAAAGAATGAAAAGAAAAGGGAAAAAAAAGAAGGGGAGGGGTGGATGGGATGGGAGCGTGGACCATTGATTAACAAGACAGTGTATGTTTGCCAAATCTTTATAAGGCCATGAATTTGGGTAGCACTAACCCTTTAACAATATAAATGGAGAATTGAGGGCATTAATTTAACAATGAGATAGATTTTAAGGTATTCTGTTTTCCATACTGATATTTATACTATGCATGTATTTTCACAAGAGATATAATTACTGAAATGAAGTAATGTAATGCCTAAGGTAATCGAACAAGGATGTATTTGTCACCTTCTATCAATAAAAAGACAATTAAAAAAAAAAAAAACACTTCCCAAAAAGTAAGCATGCCAAATTTCAGAGTACTAGCTAGATGGGAAAACAGAACACAAGAACTCAATACTTCCTAGCTGGGTATAGACGTGAAGAGACCAGGACTGAACGGGACTTAGGCATAATCATAGAGGACAACCTTAAAGTAGGGAATCAATGTGAAAAAACAGCACAAAAAGCAAGCAGCATCTTTAGATGCATAGGCAGGGGAATAAATAATAGGAAACAAGAAACGATCATTCCAATCTATAGATACCTGGTGAGGCCACACCTAGAGCACTGCTTCCAGTTCTGGAGGCCCCACCTGAAGAAGGACATAAAGCGCTTGAAATCAATTCAGAGAAGGACCACAAAGATGGTGCCGGCCTCCATCACAAGCCATATGAGTCTAGATTCCAAGACCTAAACTTGTACTACCTGGAACAGAGAAGGGACTGAGGGGATATGATAGAAATGTTCAAATTCATCAAGGGTATAAACACTGTTCAGGTAGAAAACTTCTTCCATGCAAATGGAGAGGCACGCACAAGAGTGCACAACCTATGCCTGAGAGGGGGAAGGCTCAGAGGCAATATCAGGAAGCACTTTTTTACAGAGAGGGTAATAGACACATGGAACAGCCTGCACCCAGAGGTGGTTACAGCAAAGACAGTGAATGCAATTAAACATGCATGGGACCGGCACTATGGTAGAAACAAAACTAGCAAAATATAAGGGAAGGGTTTAGGTTCATGGGCAGACTAGATGGACCAATCAGTCCCCATCTGCTGTCAAATTCTTATGTTCTTATGAGTTATGGCCAGATTAATACATTTTAAAATTTCATGAAATTCCAACAACATTTTGTGGAATTTCACAATATTTCAACAAAATTCCACAAATTCTGAAAGTTCTCATTCCACACAGCTGTACTCCATCCTTACATATTCCTACACCCTCTGTTCTCTCCACACTTACATATTCTTGCACACCTTGTTCTCTCATACTTACATATTCCTGCACCAACTGTTCTCCTTACTTCCATATTCCTGCACTGCATGTTCTCTTCATACTTACATAATCGGTCAAAAGAAAAAAAAGTTTCCTGCACACACTAACCTGCAAGCAGGGATGCCACAAGTCCTTTGGATTTAAAACAGTATTTATTCAGGCACACACATGCTCCAGCCTGACATGTTTCGGATGGAGTGTCCTTTATCAAAGGCTGAATACAAAGGTTACAACAACAGTTATATATGGTAGAAAAAGAACATGTGACTATGCACCTATTAATATAATGAGGTGTGACTGGTTAAAAACTTTACCCGATAAAGAAAACTGCAGTGTTAACCCTTGTTGTGCCATGGACTGATATTTCAGTCCATAATTCTTATATGTTCTAATTCTGTTGGCTGCCAAAGGGTTACAACATAAATGTATAGCAATGCTACACTCTGCAAAATGTGCTCAATAATAAACCACTTCTACATACTCCTGCACTGCATGTTCTTGTCATACGTTCATATTCCTTCACTCACTTTTCTCTCCATACTTACATATTCCTGCACTGCATGTTCTCTCCATACTTACATAGTCCTGCACTCACTTTTCTCTCCATACTTTCATATTCCTGCACTCACTTTTCTCTCCATACTTACATAGTCCTGCACTCACTTTTCTCTCCATACTTTCATATTCCTGCACTCACTTTTCTCTCCATACTTACATAGTCCTGCACTCACTTTTCTCTCCATACTTACATATTCCTGCACTGCATGTTCTCTCCATACTTACGTATTCCACCACCGCATGTTAGCTCCATACTTACATATTCCTACATATTCCTGCACTGCATGTTCTCACCATACTTACTGTACATATTCCTGCATTGCATGTCCTCTCCACACTTACACATTCTTGCACTGCAAGTTCTCTTCATATTTACTCTGTTACTCAGTTAGACATTGCACTCAGCACTGTGACTTGTATAAACAGGCGGGATGGTTTCCATTAGAAAAAAGGTACTTATTGTATTTGGGTACTTTTAAAAAGAGCATTACTCTTGATCTCATTCCTTCTTCACTTCATTCAATTTTTTAAAAACACATCAGTAGCATCTCCACTCAATGATCTTTTCATTATCAATTTACTGTTCCCATGATGAAAACACCCCTCACCACTGTTACCAGTTGTGACAAAAACTGTCCCTTGGGCCCTTTGCTTACAAGGCAGTAATCCGTTGTGAATTTTTAACCCTTGTCCACCACCTAATTTTTACTTGGAACCAGGATACCACCCTTTTGCCCTCTTGCTCAAGGTTAGGAAGGTTACCACAAAAACAATTGAAAGAGTGCCTAGTCACTGATTCTATCAAGAATGGATTCTTTACTAGGAGAACTACAAGTATTTACAAACAGGATATATTTACAGTTAGACAAAAGGTTTCAAGTCTACTAGGAAATGAAAAATAAAGCAGGTTACATAGTTAATGCATAGAAATATTTGATTTGTTTTACCTAAAACCTATTTATGTACTGCTAGCTATAGAAAACACTTTTTCTTACCTGCAGTAGGACCCCCCCCTTGTGCAGATGTTGAGTGTCCCAGAGAGAGAGAGAGAGAGAAGATAACCATCAGCTCCCTAATTTATTTCCTTTGGCTATGAGGAGTGGCCTCACCCTATGAGTGAGTTTCCCACCATCCTCACCCCACATGAGTGAGTGAGTGGGTGTGTGTGCACATGTGTGAGTGTGACATCATCTGAGCCCACTGGCCTGTCTTCACACCTAGAACATCCCTTGTCAAGCTTTATGACCCTGGTTTTCAGGATGTTTGAGGTGTTTAAAATTGCAACCTCACATCTGCCAGGGTCTGTAGCTCACATGAGCTCAGGGGAAACTTACACTAAACTTCTGGCAATATTTCCCATAAGACTCTAATAGACACGTGACACGGAAACCACATTTTGCATCCACGTTCAAACAGCAAAACTTATAAAACAACACATTCAGATAGCAGAACTTATAAAAGAATCATAACTACACTAACAAAAGAAATTAATAGATCAATCATATGTCCATTACAACAATGTTTTACCAATTGTCATCTTTTTACAAATCTCTACCTCCGTCTTTATTTGATACATGTAATACAATACAGTTAACAGTTTTAAACATGCTTTAAAACATTACAACACTGTTAATTGTAAATGTACCTGATTCTTTAGACATATCTGACTGTGTATTTGTATATTTATTGTTGTATTACTTGTATTATTTGTCACATGAATGTTTTGTACTCCATTATATGTTCGGGTTGTACTACTTGTATTATTTGTCACATGCATGGTTTGTACTTTGTTATATGTTCTGGTTGTATTATTTGTCACGTGTTTGTTCTGTACTCCGTTATATGTTCTGGTTGTATTACTTGTATTATTTGTCACGTGCGTGTTTTGTACTTTGTTATATGTTCTAGTTGTATTATTTGTCACATGCATGTTTTGCACTCTGTTATATGTTATGGTTACCCTTGTAAATGTGCCCTTGGCCCAAAGTCTCACCAGATTTTAAATAAACAAATGTATTGCAGCACCGCCTTTTCTCTCCATACTTGCATATTCCTGCACCCAGTGTTCTCTCCATAGTCATATATTCCTGCACCCCCTTTTCTCTCCATATGTACTGTATATATTCCTGAACCCCTATTCTCTCCATACTTCCATATTCTTGCATCCCATGCTCTCTCCATACTTTCTTATTCCTGCACCCCCTGTTCTCTCCATACTGTACGTACATATTCCTGCACCCCATTCTCAACCTATTTCCCTATTTCTACACCCTCTGTTCATTCCATATTTGCATGTTCCTGCACTCCCATTCTCTCTACAATAATACATTTCTGCATCCCTGTTCTGCCCATACTTACATATTCCTGCATCCCCTGTCCTCTCCATACTTAAATATTCTTGCACCCATGTGCTCCTCAAATTTACATAGCCCTAAACCCCTACTCTCTCAATTTTTCCCTGTATGATGTCCATCTCTTCAAATGCATTTATGTTTATCTCTGTAGTAGAGCAGTACAGAATGAGAAAATTCCGAGTTCATGGAATTTGATGACATTTTGTTCAAACTTTGCAGAATTTTTAAAATATATTAATTTGGTTATAACTCGACCTTCTAATGAGCTAGAGCTCTGAAATTTGGCATGTGTCATGTCTCGGAGTTCCAATGATGTGCATACCATGAAGGTACAATGGAGTGCGACAAAATTATTGGTGCTCAAACACTCATTTAGTTTTTTGTGGGAAATGTCTGAACATTTTATCTGCATATACCTCAGCCACCTACTGGACCAGAGATCTTAAATTTGGCATGAATACTTGATGACAGGTGTTCTAATAATGTGCCAAATTTCATGACATTAGGATGGAATGCCTCAAGATTATTGGTGCTCAAAATGTGTCATTTTATTTTTTGTGGAAAATTTCATGAAAACATGTATCTGCATATACTTCAGCCATATACTGATCCAGGGATCTTACATTTTGCATGATTACTTGATGGTAAGTGGTCTAAAATGTGCCAAATGTCATTACATTGGAATGCATCATCTCAAAATTATATTTGCTCAAGGTATGTCATTTTATGTTTTACAGGAAATTTCATGAAAACTATTATTTGCATATGCATCAGGCACATCGGGAGCTAGACAGGTGTAAATTAGCATGAATAGCCTTTTCGTAATGGTTATAGAACCATTTAAATAGGGGAATAATTGGATTAGAGATGTTTTAAGTTATGGTGGTTCAAACGTTTACGATGTAAATATTTGCAAAATGTTGTGAAAACTCTCAAAAATGTGAATGCTTGTAACTTATCTGCTCTTGCAGGCATAGACTTAACATTGACATGTATAACTGATGTGTATCCAGGTGTCCAACACAACAGGATAAATTGGTTTAGCAGTTTTGAATCACATTTTCAGAGATATTTATGGTAGCATACAGATGGATTATCCAGAGTTATTTGTTAAGTTTAACATTCACAATGCACATATCATTACCTCATTTAATAAGCTGGGCTGAGCATTTTGCAGTCCTGCTTTTCTTTCCGGGGTGACTGTCCCTTCCCCTTCTCTCTGAGCATAGCCAGATTGATTCCGTAGAATTACTGATCCCACTGATATCCTCTTTGTTCTTTACAGTGACAAAATTCCTTAAAAGAAGAGCCACCTACTCATTTTTCTATTAACGTATCCTGTTGGAATAGCCAGAAACATTCCTTCCTGGTGCGCAAACATCATCTTACCCCAGTATATCTTTTTCAGGACCTCTCAGTCCCAGACTTGCATGAACATCAGGCTCCCTGGATCATCAATTTACTGGGTGCAGTCCTTATGCATCAGGTTGGAAATGCTGACACTCTGTGCTTCCTTGCTCCAACTCAGAGGTCTGCCACTGCTGTGCAATGAAACTATGCATCTAACTCCTGAACCTGGTGACCCCCGCTGCATTACCTGCCTCTCACGTCCCTATCCTTTAATTGGAATCCCCTAATAAGGCTGAGTGAAATTATCAAATTCCAATTTTATGGAGTGTTTCATGAAATTCCACAATTTTCACAAAGACACATTGGCCCAGATATTCAAAAGGGTTGCGCCATGCGAAACAGGGTTGCGCGTGCGCACTCCAAAAATGCGCCATTCTGCGATATTCAGAAGGGGCCAGTTGCACCACCGGAAACATGCTGAGCAACAGTGCAATGGAAATGAAGGCATGCGCAACAAAGGGGCGGGTCCATGCACATAAAGTGCGCAATGCGATATCCAACACTTCGCAGAATGCGCAAGAGTGGCTCAGCCGGAAGTTGCGCAGTACTGGATTTGAGCCAAAATAAAAAGGCTCAAGGAAGCGGTGCAAGAACCCTAGCAGGCTGCAAACTGGGGGAGAGAGACAGAGAGAGAGAGAGAGAGAGAGAGAGACAGGAGCTGGAAGGGCAGAGAGGACAGTGGTTCCAGGAGGACAGAGAGGCCAGTGGGGGTGCCTGGTGCAGTGGGGCAGCGGGGTAACACAGGAACAGCAGCCGGGGCAGAAGCCAGGGAGATGGACAGTGTCAGCTTCCACATGGAAGCTGTAATGAAGGGTGAGACACCATGCTGCAGGGGCGTGGCAGCGGAGGAGCTATTCGGCGAGCTATGCCCCGACAGGCGGTGCTCGTGCCCGCATCAACCCGAGCTGTACACAGGCGGGGGTGTGGGCGGTACCGCCTGAACAGGGCAATACTGAGACGGCTCTGCGAGCTGTGCAGTGATGTGATGCAGGCACCCTCACGTCGGAGTCATGCTCTGTCCGTGGAGACCAAGGTGACAGCCTGCATGTGCCTGCTCACCACAGGCACCTTCCAGAGGCCGACAGGGGACACCACAGGCATTACACAGTTGGCCACGTCACGCATCCTCACCCAATTCCTCAGCGAACTGCTGCCTCATGCTGCGGAGTACATCCATTTCCCCAGCACCGCAGCAGAGCGTACAACAAACATGCAGGAGTTCCACAGGGTAGCACGTATGCCTGGTGTGCTAGGGGCCATAGACTGCACCCATGTGGCCATTCACACGCCACCTGGCCCCGACGGCCAGGTTTATCGGAACCGAAAGGGCTTTTCCAGTGTCAACTGCCAGGTGGTGTGTGATGCCACTGGGCGCATTATCAATGTCTGTGCCACACACCCTGGCGGAGCACATGATGCCTTCATATGGCACCAGTCTGCACTGTGCCATCGATTCGAGAGTGGGAACATCCCCACGGGTCATCTAGTGGGTGAGTACACATGTATGGAATGCAAACTCTGGGCAAGGGTGGGAATGACACAGGTGCCATGGTAGTGGCACACAAGGATATGGGCAATATGGACCTGATCTCCACTATCTCCACACAGGTGACTGCAGATACCCACTCCATCCCTGGCTGCTCACACCGTACCGGCGCCCCCACGACCCCAAGCGCTATGTTTCAATGAGGCACATACGCAACCACGTAACATCATAGGCGGGTGTTTGGGATGCTCAAGGCGCGCTTCCGTGCCTGGACACCTCCGGCGGAGCCCTACAGTACAGCCCCCAAAAGGCCTGTGGGATATTCCTGGCCTGTTGCATCCTGCAGAACATGGCCAAAGACCATGGGATAGCCGTACAGGTCCAAGAGGGGGACAGCGATGGGGACACCAGTGGCGCCAGTGATGTGGGTGATGAGCAGCCCCAGGACGGAGTGACCCCCGACTGACCCGGCAGGCCCAGCTGCACCGGGATACCACTGCAGAAGAGCACTATGCCCAACACAGGTAAGTCAAGGGGACATGTGCAGGCAACACTGTCCATGCACAAACCACAGGCACACAGGGGAACACACCGTGCATGAAGGTCAGGGGAGTTGACGGTTCCAGGCATACTAACACACCATCAGAGAGGGGTGAGCACTCATATGGACACACACACACACCAGGCAGCATACATGGGCAGCAGCACAGCACTGCGGAAATGACATTGCCAACACACAGCACCACCAACCACCCCCACCACCTGGACTGTCCACGTACATGTGTCAGGACCTGGGCACACTTGCACCTTGGTGTACAGTGCAATGCAGGCATCATCATGCACACGCACCTGTGGACAGCAGTTGGGAGAGTGTGCAGGTGGTCCGTGTCAGCGTGGTGAGCAGAGCACCCAGCAGTGCACTGCCCACCATGACACACATTGCACACAGGGCAGCACCAGACAGGGCCTGCACTGGGAGACAGCTCAGTTAGGTAGCACTGTTCCACGGCCACCACGGATGCGTGGGTGGCCCCGCCATGTCCCAGCAGCACTGGCAGGCTGAGCAGGGGCCACATCGGGTGGCGCTGGTGCACCACCAGGGGTCCCACTGCGTGAACGCGACCTTGCCCGCACAGGGTCTGCATCCTGCCAAACAAACTTGCTACAGGGGTGCTCGGGATGCCAGCAGAACCGGCATTGACAGGCCTGGTGTCGCATGACGCCGGGAACAGGGAGTGGAGAGTGCACTGTGTGGGGTGTGTGGTACAGGGGCACCTGACAGTGTGGCCAATGTGTCCGCCACAGAGACCACTGCCTGGGTCAGCCTGTCAATGGCAGCGGTCACATCCGTCCGCATAAGGACCAACTCAGCTCGGTCCCGAGCACACTCCCTGCTATGCCGCTCCACGGACAAAGACAGTGCTTCCACGGACCTTGCAACCCGCCCCTGCAGCTGTACCGAGTCCTGCAGCAGGCGGGTAAAGGCCAATGGGTACTCTGCCCCAATGGCCTCGTGACCCCCAGGTGTGGATGGTCCTGGTGCTAGCACCCCTTGAGGGTGGGCACTATCGCCAGGACCAGGTATGGGCGGATCAATGAGCGGTGGACATGTGCCACTGATTGACACTGTACCCCAGACCTGGTGTAGACTGCTGCTGCCGCCTCAACTGCTGAGCCCCCAGGTCCACCTGTTCCACCTCCGTGCTGACAACAGTGCCAGACACCTGCACAGCCACGGTGCTGCCCACCGGTGCTGACAGGCACAGCCTGGGACTGTGCCAGCATGCTGGTACACAGGTGTGAACCAGAAGGCCCAGGGGCACGTGCTGGTCTGCCATGTGTCCGTCATGGGACACACACTATCACTGCCATTGCAGGCCTGCTATCATCAATGGTGCAGGTGCGTGCCACTGCCATAGGCACAGCATGCTGGCATACCTGCCTGCCAGACTGCTGTGACACAGGCTGTGCACCCTGCACCGTATCACTGACACCGGAGTTGTAGGCCCAGCGTGCATGCTGCTGCAGTGCCTGCAGGCTGGTGGTGGAGGTGGATGGTCCCTCCTCCACGTCCAGCAGGTCTGCCTCACTGTCTGGACCCACCACCACCACCGTCTCCTGCAGACGAACAGGATATGTAACAGAAAGAGAGTACATGTGAGTGCATGTGAACAACAGCCCCCTCCAACAACACCACCATGTCATACCGTGCAGTGATGGGCTTCCACCTGTCTGGAATCCTCCACCTGGTACGCCTGCAATGGCATTCGGCTGCATGGCCGTGACCAGTGTCTCCTCTGTAGGGGTCAGCTGCAACACCACTGGTGGGCCCCCACCAGTGCCAGCACGTGCCGCCCTGAAGGCTGCCACCTTCTCCTTCAGCCTCCAGCGGTCAGTCCCCATCTTCTTCCTGCATTCCTGCACGGAGCGCTGGTGGCTTCCGTGCAGGTTGACGGCCCAAGCTACCCCCTCCCATGCGGCTGCATGCTCCTGAGGGGTGCCCCTCCATCCACTCAATAGTGGCTCATCCTCCAGGTAGGCCTGGAAGAGGGCCTCTGTCTCTGCTGCGGTGAAGTTCGGCCTCCTCCTACGCCCACCGGTTACACCCTCAGCTTGGCTCTGGTCAGTCATGGTGATCTGTATGGGTGGAAGTGGACACCTGTCACTGTGCAGTCGACAGCATTTCCCCATGAGCATAGCTGCCGGCCCGGGGGGGGCGGAAGCCCCCCACGTTTCCTCTCCACATGGCAGATACTGATAGAAATAGTGCCCTTTGTCCCTTTCTAAGTGCCCTTTTCATGCTCAGCCCCCTCAGCCTTTGTCATCCTCCGGCATCCCTGCCCATGAGCATTGTCCTGAGCATCACACAGCATGTAACTCACCTCTCACCTGCAGTAAACAAATCTGGCCAGCACAACCCACTGTCGCATTTTTATAGCGCAACACATGCAAATGAGGTGTGGCGCAACTTTAATGACATGCTAATCGCGCCACTGCGCCTCTGAATGGCTGATCGAATGATTTGCATATGTCGGCTGAATATCGCGTATTTGCGCTTTGCGCAATACGGAAGGTCCGGCTGAGCCAATGGCGCAGGTTTGTGGCTGCGTGTTACACTGCATTGCGCATGCCCAGACAGCTTACGCATGCGTCTATTGCGCTGCAGACCTGCTGAGCACGATAGGCGATTCAGGCCATGGCCACCATTGTGCCAGTGGCGCTACAGCACTGGGCACTATATGGCGCTGTGGCACTACTGCGCGATAGTCCACTGTGGCACTGGTGCTCAGCTTGGCAGTCGCGCAGGATGCCTATACGTTCTATGGCGCTGTGCGTAGCCTTGCGTCATTGCCGTGACCTTGTGTATGCCCTCTGCCCTCTGGCGCTGTTCGCATGCCATGTATCGTCCCTATTGCGCTGTCTGGTGACAGCGCCATATGAAGTGATGGCTGTTAGAACAGCCAGCGATTGGAGCCTGTGGTGGTCTATGCGCAACAACTCCGCGTGGGGTTACGGTAGCCAGGCATATATTGCCTGCTGTAAAGTTGGTGCCATGGCTAGGAGGAGGCGGTGTCCTGGAGCCAGCTTGAAGTGGCCAACCTGGTGGCCCTGGTGGAGCCCCACTGTGAGGCACTGTATGGTGAGGCCCCCCTCACCATGCCTAGGACCCACATGTGGCAGCAAGTGGCCACTGACCTGGTGGAGGTTACTGGCTGGGGCCGGTCTGCTGAGCACTGCCGGCACCGGTACAGTGACCTCCGCCGGAGGGAGCCAGAACTCTTGACGCGGCTGCGTCCACGTGCCAGGCGGGGTGTGGTGCCTAGGTCAGGTGAGTGTACCATCTATGCACCTATATTCTCTGTAGGGGTGTGTGTGTGCTTGGGTGGCTGTGCATAGGTGCCGGCTCGGACATGGTTGGCTGTGTCAGTGTGTGCAGCTGTGCGATGGATGGTTATGGCTGTGTGGGCAGGCACTCTCACTGGGGCAGGGGGCACTCTGCTTTTGAGTCACACTGATGTTTGTCTCAACATATGTCTCCCACAGGCGGATTTTGAGGGCGCCGAGGCGGGTGAGGTGGGCGTGCCAGGGCGGTGCCGGGGTGTTGTGCCCAACCGCAGCAGCAGCAGCATCAGCAGCAGCGGCGCAGAGCCAGCTGCTGGAGGAGTGTGAGTGTCATTACTTCATGGATGCTATTGCATGCTGGGGGCAAGACCACCAGCCATGCACAACACAACCATGCAGGAAAGGGGAGGTCATAATTCCACTATACAAGACACTGGTGAGGCCCCACCTGGAGTACAGTGTACAGTTCTGGAGACCATACCTATGTATGGACATGGACTGGGTAGAGAGGGTTCAGAGGAGGGCAACACGGATGGTGCATGGATTGCATCACAAGTCCTATGACGACAGGTTGAAGGAACTGAACATGTACTCCCTGGAGGAGAGGAGGGAGAGGGGGATATGATGGGGACATACAAGTATCTTACAGGGGGGAACAGAGTGCAGGAAAACACTATTTGTAAGCGTAAAAGATGTTCCAGGACTAGAGGGCATGGGATGAAGTTGGAGGGGGGACGATTCAGAGGAAACATGAGAAAGAATTTCTTCACAGAACGGGTGGTGGACAAGTGGAACACCCTGCCAGAGGAAGTGGTGGGGGCTGACTTGGTCACGCGGATTTAGAATGCAGGATAGCCATACAGGAATTCTGGAGGTCAGGGGTAAGGTGCAACAGACTTATAGGAAAACAGAGTGAACTTACAAGGTCAAATGGCCAGACTGGGTGGCCCATAGGCCTTATCTGCCGACACTGTCTATGTATCCATGTATGTAGGCCGCGACACAGGTGACATGCATCACTGTGCAGTATCTGTACGTCTGTGTATCGTCACTGGTGGTCCAGGCATGCACTGGGCACATAGCTGTGTAACTGGCATCGCACCACGTTGCCACATCACTTGCCAGCCTAGTTTGTACTGTGATTGACGTGGGCAGTGTGTGTGGGCGGTGGTGCCACCTGTTTGTGATGGCCATGTGCATGTTCACTGTGGGTGGGTGTATGCCATCACAGGTGCGGGACATTGGGCTATATGGCTTGCAGGTTGGGTGGTGTTCAGGGTTGTGGTCAGTCACAGCCATTGACAGTGTTCCCATTTTCCTAGGCCTCGAGGTGCTGCGGAGGATGGAGAGGGATGTCAGGGCCATCCGCCAACTTGTGGGGCAGAACGCTGATATCCTGCACTTTATTCACCGCCATGGTGTGCAGAGGAGGCGGCACAGACCTGCAGGACACCAGCAGGAAGACGGGCAACCAGCTGGGCCATGATTTCTCCGCCCTTCCCACTTCTCCCATCCCTACCACCCTGCCTTCCCTCTCCAAGTTTGTAATCCCTACCCTTGACCAACCCAACCTTGTACCCATTCCCCTTGTAAATAGTTGGACTTGTTTCTATACTGTTTGTTGTTGTTTAATACATTTTTATATGTTTATATGAATAATGTGTTGGTCTGTGATTTGCAGCTGCCTATGGGTGACCAGTTGCAGGGGTGTACATGCCATCTGGGCTGGTATGGTCCTGGGTATGTGTGTGTGTGTGTGTGTGTGTGTGTGCATGGGGAGGTATCTCCAGCATGGCAGTGACTTTCGGTTGGTCTTGCCATCTGCTGCCTCCCACTGCTGGGTGCTCAGGGTGTGTCTGGCTTGTAGGCTTCTGTGTTGCTCGGGGCTGACGAGTGCTGGGGGGACTGCATGGTTTCCTGCAGTGCCAGTCACTGCACATGGGTGGTGTCTTGGGGTCACAGTGCAGGGTGTGCTGTGCATACGGGGGGCTGATGTGCACTGTGGTTGTCAACCCCCTGTGTGTGGCACTCTCCACCTGCCAGTGGTTGTGCTGGGGTGTCATGGCTCTGCTATGCTTTGTTGGCTTGTCCCCATGGGCACGTGGATCATCCATCCCACCCCCAGTGATGCTGTGCTTGGGGTGTGCAGGTGTGGTGTGGGTTCTGCAGTGTGTTCCTGTGCCCATGTGTGGCATGGCTGGCGGTGGCCCCAGCCTGCCTCCCTGGATGTGCAGTTCCATTGCTCTGGGGGCTGTGCTTGCGCTATGGCAGCTCTGGAATGCTCAGCTGAGCTTCCCTGGTTGCGCCATGGCGCAACATTTTGGCTCAGCTTCTCCTTCCTGGTTGCGCGATGGCGCAGTATGCGCGATATTCAGACGTTGGTTGCTTGCGCAATTTGCTCTGCTCCATGTTTGAATATCGCACCTGTTGCGCATTTGCACAACTGGTTTGCGCTTGCTCCTGCTGTTGCGCCAGTTTTGAGCGCAGTTTGAATATCTGGGCCATTGAATTTAACTTCAAGTACAGATGTTAATTTAATAATTTCAGGCAGCAAGCAAGTAATAAAATTGGCACACACAGTCTCCTTGTAAGGGCTAAGAACCTGCCAAATTTAATAGAATTCTATTCTCTAGTTTTTAAGTATCAGAGGTTTATAAATCTGCAGTTTATATTCTTCCAAATTCAGTTTTAAAATGTTGTGAAAATTTGACTACTTTTATATCAGTCTCATTTAAAGCTATAAATATGAACTTTGTCAGAAATGACTATGTGGAATAGTTGTTTCAACATTTCACATGTGGTTGAAGTCAGATATGTTGTTTTAAATTTAGAGGGAAATAACTGACATTTATGTTTTGGCAACATGTTTGACAGGCTATAGCTCAGTCCCATTCGAAACTATTGATGTGAAACTATGTACATGTATAAATGAAGTGACAACCTGTATTCAGGTCAAATTGTATAACCTTTCAATGAACACTATCAAAATTATATAGAGAATAATGGATGGGTAGCTAGTTATAACAAGAATTTTATACACCCCTGAGGGGTGGGATGCATCATAAACCCTGAGAGCTTCGCTCTCAGGGTTTATGATGATTCACCAGAGGGGTGTATAAACTGAGCTAACTAGTTACTCATCTTTATTTTGTATAATTACTGGGGCCATTTTTGCCACAGCAATGTACAAATAACTCTGTTTTGGTATGGAGTCAAGCCACGGACCGTTGGCGTTTTAGCGCGATCCATGGCGTCTGCCTCATAAACTGAAGCAGTTTTTTTTTTCTTACTTGGGGCCGATTAGTAGTTTGTTTTTTTTTGTGCCCAGTAATACTGTGTTAAAATAAAAGAAGAACTTACCGCCGACTTCTGTCGGGGTAGTTGTGAGCACTGAAGAGCTGGGACAGACCGCGCAGAGAGCAGGAAGTTTGTGACAGGTGCATGCGCTTAAGTAGGGAAACTGGGTGCGTGAATGTTGTTATAACCAGCTGGTTATAACGCTAGAATTATAACCCGGTCTCCCTATGGGAAAAAAATGGTAACTAGTTGTTATACTAAAATAAAATAACAGAAATCTAAATTTTGGCAAACTTTGGCTACCTTCAGTGCCTTCAGAAAGTATTCACCCCCCTTGGATTTTGTCACATTTTGTGATGTTGCAAACTTAAATTAAAATACATTTATATGGGATTTTTTTGTCACGTATCTACACAAATTACTCTATAATGTCAAAGTGGAATGAAACTTCTGGAATTTTTTGTACATGTAATTAAAATAAAAACCTGAAATGTCTTGATTTGATAAGTATTCACCCCCTTTGTTATGACACTCCAAATTGAGCTCAGGTGCATCCAATTTCCTTGTGAGATCACTCTAAAACTTGAATGGAGTCCACCTGTGGTCAGTTCAAATGGTTGACATGATTCCAGAGAAATACACCAGTCTATATAAGGTCCCACTGTTGACAGTGCATGTCAGAGCAGAAACTCTACCATGAAGACCAAGGAGCTGTCTGTAGAACTCCGTGATAGAATTGTGAGGAGGCATAGATCTGGGGAGAGGTATAAAAACATTTCTAGGGTGTTGAAAGTTCCCAGGAGCACAGTCAAGTCCATCATTAGGAAATGGAAAGATTACAGAACCACCCAGACTCTTCCTAGAGCAGGCCGTCCTCCCTAACTGAGCAACCGGGCAAGAAGGACCTTGGTCAGGGAAGTGACCAAGAACCCAACAACCACCCTGACAGAACTACAGAATTCCATGGCTGAGATGGGAGAACCTGTCCAGAGGACAACAATCTCTGCAGCACTTCACAGATGTAGCCTCTATGGGAGAGTGGCTAGATGGAAGCCATTCCTGAGAAAAGGTCACATAATAGCATGCCTGGAGTTTGCAAGGAGGCATGTGGCAGACTCTGAGACCATGTGGCAAAAGATTCTCTGGTCTGATGAAACAAAAACTGAACTCTTTGGCCTGAATGCAAAGCGCTATGCCTGGCGCAAACCGAACACAGCTCATCACCCGTGTAACACCATCCCTACCATGAAGCATGGTGGTGGCAGCATCATGTTATGGGGATGCTTTTCAGCGGCAGGGACTGGGGCACTTGTCAGGACAGAGGGAACAATGAATGGAGCCAAATATAGGCACATCCTTGAGGAACACCTGCATCAGTCTGCAATAGACCTTGGACTGGGGCGAAGATTTACGTTCCAACAGGACAACGACCCCAAGCACACAGCCAAAGCAACACTGGAGTGGCTTCAGAACAAGAAGGTGAATGTCCTTGAGTGGCCCAGCCAAAGTCCAGACTTGAATCCCATTGAGAATCTGTGGAAAGACTTAAAGGTTGCAGTTCACTGACGCTCCCCATCCAACTTGACAGAGCTTGAGCAAATCTGCAAGGAAGAATGGTCGAAAATCCCCAAATCCAGATGTGCAAAGCTGATACAGACATACCCAAGAAGACTCAAAGCTGTAATTGCTGCCAAAGGCGCTTCTACAAAGTATTGACTCAGGGGGGTGAATACTTAAGTAAACAAGATATTTCAGTTTTTAATGTTTCATACATTTTTGTTACACAATAAAAATATTTTGGCCCCTTTAAATTGTTGAGTATGCTGTGTGAATCAAGGGGGAAAAATAATTTCAATGCATTAACAATTCTGTTAGTGACACAACAAAATGTGACAAAATCCAAGGGGGGTGAATACTTTCTGAAGGCACTGAATAACTCAGACCCTGTTGAAGCTTGTGACAAACAATGGTGCACATTCTCACATTCTAAGTTTCTTTAAATCCTGAAACATTGGGTGCATGTGGAACAGACATTTTTAAACTAGGTCAAAATAACTAAAAATGTAATTCTGATTAAATGTTTGGCCTCCTACAACTCCTTCCCCTTTCAGTCTACGACCCTGAAATGTGGTACATATACGTAAGCCATTATTGTCTATGCACTAATGTTGGTGTCACTTGGATGCATAGTTTTAAAAGAGCAACATAACTGAAATTAAAAATCTAGTGAAATTCCACAGAATTGTTGCACAAATTCTATAAAGATTCCACAGAATTGCAATGGTAATTCTGCAAGCATTCCATGGGCAGAATTTTATATTTCATACAGCTGTACTCTGTAGAAATTTGTACTTCCCATAGTCTTTATTGTGTATTGTCCTGTAATATATGTAAATATCGTGGGGTACTAAATGTTATTTTTATATACTTCATAGTTTCTGTGACTGAGTTATTTTAGCTATAGCTACTGTATATAGGGGTAAACTGGCAAGTCTGTGATCTGTCTCCAGAGAAAGAGGCTACAGTTACCATATCTAATAAAGAGTGTTCTCAGCTGTGATCTGTCTCCAAAGAGAGAGGCTACAGTTACCATATCTAATGCAAAGTGTCCTCAGCTGTGGGGAAAAGGATGGATCGATTGTCCTCTGGGAAAGAGCAGTTACTGTGTGAACAGTGGCTATAATGGGATTCCAGACCTCCAGACACCCTGAGTGAGAGTCATGCTGCGTATATCACAGCATACCACAGTAACCGTTTCGGGTATCTGAAGGATTGTGAAAATTGGTAGCAGTGTACACAGAGTTCTGAGTGAAAACAAGTCTGTGACAGTTGTGTATTATCCTGTAACATGTAAATATTGTGGAGTATTAAATTATATTTTTATATACTTCATGCTTTCTGTGACAGAGTCCTTTCAAGGATAGATAATCAGGAGTAAACTGGCACCCCTTTTAGTCCCAACCTTGTCCTTGCTGCCTTTGCCTTTTTCTCCACTGACCCCTATTCTGCTACTTATCAATTTCTTTATCTTAGTATTTACCTCACTAACTACCCTGTTTTGTGAGGGGACTGGGATTTCCATGCTTTTTTTTCAGTGCCTACCCCTTAGCTAGAGTACAAGCTTGCCAATGAAGTCTTTAAACCTATCACCTAGGATCCTGGTTCTCTTCCCTGACAGATGCATACAATCGCACCAGTATAGGCATGCATCCTACCAGGTGGACCCCCAGTCCCCAATAAAACCAAAACCCTGAGCTCTGCACTAGCTTTTCAACCATTCAAAGAATCTCATGGTCTGAGTACCCTAGCCTCACCCATGCCATAGAAAAGCAGCACCTCCGAGAAGGTGACCATGCCTGCTACTTGTCCAAGGCCACTCCCAAACTCTACAAACTCCTCCTGCACTGCTCTGATCCCATTCCCAGGCAGGTCATTTGTCCCTAGGTAGACAATGATGTCCTGCTTCCGTGATCCTGAAGATTCACTTTTTGTCCCTCCCAATCATAGTGCTGGGCAGGCACAGTTCCTCCCTCTCCTCTCCCCTCCCCCATTCTACCCTCCTAATGACCAAGTCCCCAACCAGGAGTTGTATCCTTCCCCTGTGGGGTCTTGTGCCAGAATCCTCTGGTCTTCCTTGTGGAGGTTACCAGCATCCTCCTTGCTTTCCATTGTTGTACTGTAGGTGTCTCCATAGAGGAACCACGATCTGCTAGAACAGTGTATTAATTGTGGAGTGGTACAACTGGAGGGATGCACCTCTGATCCAACACCTTCACCATTCCTGAGCCCACTGTGGTCCAACTGCATCTCTTTCTTGGCAATCTCTGAGGCAGTGGCACTGGTGGTCACTGGGTGGGGGAAAAGGTTTCCCAAATACTCACCAGGTCAGCTTGGAGACAGACAACCTCCTCCCTTAGACTAAAGAAGTGCCTGCAAATAGGACTGCATCTTAGCCTCCAGAACATCTCCTGAAAGGCTGCCACCCCACAGCCAGTGCACTGCACCACCCCCCATGTCTCGCTCCCTTCCTGTTTAGTTGTTTCTTTTTTTTTGTTAGTGTGTGCGTGCATCTATACCCCATGCAGTGTGCTGGGCTGTGATGGTTATGACAGGTGTATGTCCTTTGCCAATTTGGGGACGTGATGTCAGAACCTCTGGTATAAAGGAAATGATGCACCTGGGTGGGAGGGGTGAGGGGCAGGATGGGTGGGACCAAGTCGGTGCCCTCTGGAAACAGTCAGTTACAGCTCGGATCCACCACCACAGTAAGTGTTTTCCATCCTTTCAGAAAGACAACCTGCACAATAATTTAAAAGAAAATACACACTGCAAAAACAATTTCTATCATAGAAAAATAAAGCACCAAACTGTACAATCTGTAATCACAAAACAGTAATACAACCTGTAAGCACAAAATAAAATAGTAACAGCAGTAACTCTGCTTAGCCAAAAGAAGTCTTAATGTTTCTCCTTGCTCTTTTAATGTTGCTTCCTGCTCTGTCCTTTCAAGCAAACCCTAGAAGAAAATAGCTCAGGTAAAGCTAGATGCTTTATACTAGCACACCTTGTCTTCACCACAACACACCAACTAACCTGACCTTCTAAATTTTCCTTTTGTTGGAAGGTACTAGGTCTTTGTTAGCTCCATACCTCAGTTACATTAATAATCCCTGGAAGAGCCGTGGAAGAAAAGCAATTAGCTCATTCAATGTAAGAAAGAGACTGCAATACATTTAAGCCCAAACCAAAAATATGTAAGCACAAAGCAAAATAGTAACTTTGCTTAGCCTAAAGATAGATCAAAATGTAAAACATGTAAGCACAAAACAATAACAGAACCTGTAAAAATTTAACAGAAAATATACCTTGCAAAAAATATGTATCAGAGAAAGATAAAACAGTAACCTGTAAGCACAACAGTAACAAATTTGTAAGCAAACCCTGTAACAATGTAGCAGAAAATATACCCTGCAAAAACAATTTCAATCAGAGAAAAATAAGGCAGCAAAATGTAAAACCTATAAGCACAACCTGTAACAAATTAACAGAAAATATTCCTTGCCAAATAAAAAAAAATTGAATCAGAGAAAAATAAAGTACAAATCTGTAAGCACAAAACAGTAATGAAACCTGCAAGCACAAAACAAAACACAACAGTAACTCTGCTTAGCCAAAGAAAGCCTTAATGTTTCCCCTTGCTCTGTTAATTTTGCTCATTGCCCTGTCCTTTCAAGCAAATCCTAGAAAAGAGCTCAAGTGAAGTTAGGTGTGTTATGCCAGCAAACCTAATCTTCTAGGCATTTCCCCATGCTTGTAAAATCCACCCTCCAGAAATCTAGGACTTCTGTCATTGTGTGGATGGTTTGTGCCCCCTCAGCTATTTTAAACCACACTGTTCGATGGTCACTGCTTCCAAGGTGTTCCCCCACGTTGACCTCTGTTACGCTATCCCCATTTATGAGCACCAGATCCAATAGTGCTGTCTCCTGTGTAGGATCTATGACCAGCTGCTTAAGGAGTGCCCCCTGTACTGAGTCTAAGATGTTTCTGCTCCTAGTGATTGCCAACACAGGAAGATTCCAGTATATATCTGGAAGAGTCAAATCACTGACCAGCAACACCTCTCCCTTGTTTGCCATCCTTTCGATTACTAGCATTATCTCATTGTCCACCTCTTCCCCCTGTGCTGGTTGTCTGTATATTACCCCTATCTAGACGGATGTCCTTTTGCTCCTTTCAAGAGTAACCCACAGCATCCTCCCACCACCCTGTTTTCCTTGAATTTCAGTGGCCTTTATGCTTTCACTCACATAAACAGCCGCTACTAACACCCTTCTTGTCTACCCTGTCCCTCCTGAATAGATTGTACCTCGGTACAGTCACCTACCAACTCTGGTTTTCATTACACCAGGTCTGTGTTATGACCACTATGTCCAAGCTAGATTCTGCCATCGTAGCCTTGAGGTCACCTAACTTGTTACTCTGACTACAGGCGTTAGTACACATGGTTTTCCAGGATGTATTGCCCTTCTCTTGCTCTGTTTCCATATGATCCTCTCTTTTCTGATCCAACCCACTTTGTCCACTGTCCTTGCAATAACTTAAGCTCTCTGTATGTCTTTCATCTTCTCGTGTTCCTCTGTATTCTTGTGCTCCTGAGGGATGGAATATTCTTATCTTTCCTCCACCCCCCCACTTGGCAAGTTTAAATGATTCATCAACAAGCATTTAAACTAATCGCCAAGAACCATGGTCCATTCCTCAGATGAATGTAGGCCGTCATCACTATACAGGCCCATATCCCCCTAAGTGGGACCCCACTCACCAATGAAACCAAAGCTTTCCTCTCCACCCCATTCCTTCAATTACGAGATGAACTTCTGGATGCAGAGTGACCTAGTCTCCCCCATGCCATGGACAGGCAAAACCTCTGAGAAGGTCAGACAGAGTTTGCTACCCACTTTAGGCCCCTTCGCAGTACCTTAAACTCCTTCTGTATTCTGTTACTTGTACTTTCTCCCTGGCCAGGTCATTTGTCGCTAGGTGGACAGTAACATCCAGCTCCTCCCTCCTTACTACCACCCTTGCAATCCTCTGGATTCATTTTCCATCCATTCATGCTGTGCCTCCTGGAAGGCACTTGACTACCCTCTCCCCTCTGCTACTTGTCCCCATTTCCACTCCACAGACAACTGAGTCCCCCACCAGAAGTAGCTTCCTCTTCCTTTGGGGTCCTCTGCCCCATACCCCTTGGCTCTGTTATGGAGGACCCACTCATACTCCTTGGTCTTAATCTCAAATGTCCTTTTGAGGCTTTCCCACTCCTGCAAAACAGAGTAGGAATTCCCAAGTTGGACCGCTTGAGGGATGTGCTTCAGACTCATGTCCTACACCCACCCTGAGCCCACCATGCTCCATCCATTCCTCCTCCTCCTGGGCAACCTCAAAGGTGTTGGTTGCAGACATGGAGGAATCTGGGTGGGAAAGAAGGTCTCCTGAATCCTGGCCAACTTGGCTTGGGGACAGGCAATATCTGCACTCATCCCACAGAGGTGCCCGCAAATGGAGCAGTACTGCATGATCCAGAATGTTCTTCTGAAAACTGCGGCCCTGCACCCACTATAATGCACCACTACCTGCATCTTGGGGAAGGGAGGGTGAGAGTAAGCCCCTCAGTGATGAGCTACAAGGAACAATCAGCTATTGCTGCTGTGGAAAAAGACACAGTACTGTATATCTAGTAGCTGCTGTCCGTGGCTGTCCTCTACAACCTCCATGGAAACTGCAGCAGACCGTTAGCTATCCCATCCACTTAAACACCAAACAAAATTACTCACAGAAAAGAATATTTAGCCTTGCAACCTCTGTGAATCACTGCAAACTAAGGTTACTTGTCTCGGACTGTGAGGAAAAGAACAATAGGATGTAGCTGCACTGTGCTGACCACATTCCCCGAAGAATTTTGGGGGACCAACCTGTGGGCAGGAGGTAAATAAAGTCAATGATAAATACCTCCCCCAAAAAAATCCCAACTACCAACATAAAAAAACCCACCAGTTCTGACCCCCAGACCACCACTGTCACAGACCACAGCCTTAACCACCATGCCAGATGGCCAGCTTGGATCCACCCTCCCAAACAAACCCCTATATCCTTCTCTCGCTACCTCTCAATCGCCATACAGTACCGAGGTGTATTTTCCAGTCACTCTCATTTCTGCTCGCTATTCTTTCACAGACGCTCTTAACCCAGGTGCTCATACTGAGTCACCCATATCACGAGTTGCCAAGTAAAATAGTTTCTGCTCTTCCCCATATAGATTTCCCTGCAGTTAAAGATCTAAAATGCCTCCTGTCCTCCAAGCAACTTCCCTGCTGCTGCAGTCAGTGGAGGGTCCAAGATTAATTGGGATAGACATTTGGGTATAGTAAGGGGGGCAACAAGGATTAAGAGAGGACAGAGAAGACAAATGATGACTAAGGGAGTCTTTCTCATCAGTTAGACAATGATAAAGGCAGAACAGATAGACACAATGGCCTTCTTCTGCTTTCAAGTTCTATATTCTCATCTTCTGCAAAGTCTTTCCCTCTGATAACACATAGTGTCCCAATATGAAGGCAGAAGGCTATGCACACAGTGGTGGGGTTCAAGAATCCATGGGATAGGCATAAAATCATCTCATGGGAAAGGAAGAGGGTGAATGGGCTACAAATCAAGTAGGATCTGCAGTAATATTACAGGCAGGGAAAACTGATGGACTAGTTAGGCCAACCAGTCCTTATCTGTTGCCAAATTCTATGTTTCTACGTGTCAATGTAATTCACAACTGCATTTTTTAGTAAGGTACAGGAATGTTAAAATGGAGCCCCTAAGGTACTCTTTTCATCCTTTCTCCCAACATGCCATCAAACTTTAAATTGTTAAATGTAAACCCATCCCCTGCAGAATAAAGATTCCTGCTTTGAGACGAGGTTGATCCTTACCTACTGAAACCATGGTTTCATAGTTCTGCACCATCACTTCCCTGTAAAGCTCCTTCTCCTGTTTGCTTAACATCTTCCATTCCTCTTCAGAAAAGTCAACCGCAACATCTTCAAAGGTTTCTAGTACCTGAAAGGACATAAGAAGTGTTTAAATGTTCTTGGTTTCACAACACACATTGAGAAATCTGCAACTTTTACACAGGATGGGGTGGGCAAGGTTACAGTCTAGAAGACTAAGGGGCTTTGCTGGCACTCCCACAACAAGTGAAGATAGATAGAAACTGTAATGTAGGGCAGACAAGGGAGAAGCAGAGATGGAATAATGACATTAAGAAGGGGGAAGACTGAGTGAATCAAGTGAGGGGAGAGAGACCTAGCTAGTAGAAAGCAGTCTGGCTGAACATCAGGTATCTTTGGAATAAAATAGGGGGCCTACAGGCAATGGTGATGCAAGCCCAGCTGGATTCAGTTGTCATCATAGAAATGTGGGTGACAAAAAATCCCAACTGGGACCTCACTATCCAAATATGCCCTATTTTGAAAGGACAAGAAAAGGGGTTACACTATACACTGAGACTATATAAAAGCAATAGAAGATAAAAATCTTGGGGGAGTGGAGATAGAATTAATTTTTGTTCAACTGATAAAGTTGGTAAGAACCTTAGAGTGCTGGTGGTGGTGCATAAAGATCACCAAATCAGTTTGAGGAGGGTTGCAGGGCACTAGCAGGACCAACATAGAAGACAACCACTATGGAAACCCAATCATGGTGGAGGGTATTCTAACAGACTGGGAAATGCTTTTTTGGGGGGCAGAGTGCCAGGAGCCAAGCTCTTTCAGATTAAATGCAGGATGGCTTCCTAGTACAATGGGTGATGGAACTAACCAGAGATGGACCCATCCTTGACTTGGTACTGTCAAATAAAGACATAGTAGGAGAGGCCAGAGTAAAGGAGCCCCTGGGGATGAGTGATCATTACTCAGTATGGTACAGTAATAGCCCTAGAAACCCAGCACTCCAAGTCAAAGACAGTGGTCCCCGACTTTCAGGACAGCAGGTTTGGAGGATAGTGGGGGAGATCCTCATAACAAACTGAGAAAGTGGAAGGGACTGAGAGAGTGGAACATCAAAGAGAGTCTGATAGAGGTCACCAAAGCTTGTTTGAAGCAGGAAGGGAAAAAACACAAAATAAATCTGTGACAACCCACCTCTCTTTCTGGGCTGTAACAGCTTTCAGAGAGGTGTCTGTCTTTGGGTATTCGCTGCCACCAGCTAGGTTTGCCCAGCACTGAACTCTTTCTTTTCTCCAAACTGGGAGGTCAAACATGCAATTGCACAGATCAAAGCCTCATAGTATGTCTCTCTCTCCAGTTGCGGATGCTAAACAGAGTTTTGCCTCAACCAGTGGAAATCATAAATTACCTTCGAAAGAATTGAAATCGCAGCCACAATTGTTGAGTAAATAAACAGCTTCTTACTTAACAGAACCTTAAAAGTAACATTACAGGATATATATGTTTAACACAAGAGAATAACACTGTTACAGGAAAAGTAAACAAATGTTTTTAAATAACAGATGACAAAAGAAAAAGGCTATTACTGAGACATGCTATTATTGGCCCCTATGCACGAACAGGCGGGTAATACATGCCTGTGCCATGTACCCTACCTATGCAGCTCCGCACCTGCAGGAGATTCGTGGGTGGCCACATTCACAAAGAGTGGCCACCGCTTAACTTCTGAGGTGGCACTGCTTCCCTGTGTAGGCACGTGGGGCAGTCAGAGGAGACAGGGGTCTGGGGTGGGCAGCCAAATCAGCTGCCTACCCAGACCCCTTAGTGGATCACCTGCACCATGTGGGCTGGGCGAGGAGCCGATGCATAGAGCGTCACAGTTGGAGCGGGGGTTGGGTGCCCGGACACCACCCGCAGGCCACCCAGTGTGCCCACATGCTGCAGCTCCCTCAGTGGGTATGCAATGGACCCTGCCTCATAGCTGCAGCCCATGGCTGTCGCTCTTGGGGCCACATAACAGGCCCCCCTGCCTTTATGGCTTCCCCGACCTGGTGGAGGTGCCGACACCTGCGCCCAGCACTCCGCATGTTCGGGAATCCCCCGGAATGCACCCTGCACCTCTCCAGTTCACCCGTTGTGCATAGGGCTGCATGCCACCAGAGCTCCAGTGCAGAGGACAGGTGGCCATCCAGTTGTGAATGTCGCGCAGGTGACACAGTGGGTCCAAGTGGGTGCAGAGTGGACTACACACCAGGGATACATGGCGCATACCCAGTCTGCACTTTTGTGCATAGGGCCTAGTATTCTTACCTTTCCCTATCCATCAAGAGAAACTGGACCCTATGCTATCTGCCAGCTCCCATGGACATAGGTAGACTAGTAGGCCCAAGCTTAGCCTCTTGGATGTAGCTTCCCCCAACTCCAAGAGCAACTCCCCCTACCCACTGTCTTTCAGCATCTTATATTCTCTCTTGAGAATAGGTGATTCCTATTCCCCCTTTAAAAGCACCAATCATCTACCATGCATGTATTTAATTGTTCCAATCAGATTGGACACCTATCAGTGTCCAATTATATTCATTCTTAACCTTAGGTTTCTATTTGAATGATCCAATCCATATAAACTGTGAGTCTATGTGTAAATACCCACTCCTCTTGATGGTCCCTGTGTCTTGAGATTTATTACTCAACCCTTATCTAGTGCTGTGGACAGTGGAATGCCAGCCTGTGTTTTTTTTTAGACTGCTAAAAAAATACCAGCCAAAAATCCAAACCATTAACTCCTTCCTTCCCATTTCTCTCACATCTCCCCCCAGGTGATGAAGGCGTGTCCTTTGGGCCACCCCAAGTGACACAGCCATTCGTGCAACTGCTGGGAAGTGCCCACAGTATCCAGCCATGCCATTGGACCTGCCTAGATAGCCCATCTGCATTGGCATTTTGTTTACCACTGCGGAGCTGGATGATCATACTGTATGCCTGCAATACCAAACTCCAATGTAATAGTATTCCATTTTGCCCACTTGATCTATGGTTGGTAGGTAGGTATGTGAAATTTTATTTATACAGTGAAACTGCCATTAGGGATCCATGAATCCCTATTTACAAGGCATACCTGTTTGTATAATTTACAAGTAGCTCCAAATAACATACAGTACATAATACATATACATTATATATACACAATAAGTATGACAATAACATTATAATACAAAAATACAGGTTACTCACCTGTAACAGGAGTTCTAGGAATGGTATATGTTGTTCATCCACACTGTCTGACAGGTTCCTTGCCGCTTTAAATCTTGCCAGAAGGTCTTCAAGCTGGCTCCTCCCACCTACCAGGGTGGTAAAACTCTCGGTTCCGCCCCATGATGCCAGATCTAGCCTGCTGGAAGCCAGGTTGTGCGTCGGAGCCGGGGAGGTCAGGTGGGTCGTGATGAACAACATATACCACTCCTAGAACTCCTGTTACAGGTGAGTAACCTGTATTTCTAGGGACATGGATATGTTGTTCATCCACACTGTCTGGCAGACTCCTAGCAGTTCTCCGGGAGGAGGGAGGCAAGGCTCACACCCCCTACTTAGGGAATAAAGACTGGAGAACCGAGGCCCCAAAACCAGCATCCCGGCATGACTCAAGGTCCATGTGGTAGTGGGTGATGAAGGTATGTACTGACTGCCAGGTAGCAGCCCTGCAGATTTCCTGGATAGGGACATCCCTGGAAGCAGCTACCGATGCAGCGGTATGGCGGGTAGAATGAGCTCTTATCCCTCTGGGAGGCTCCATGCCCGCCAACCTATAGCAGAGATCTATGCAGGAGGTGACCCACCTGCCTATCGTCCGCATGGCTGCAGGTCTGCCAGGTGCGGCTTCAGCGTAGGTGACAAACAGCTGGTGAACCTCCCCAAACTTCAGCCGTCCGCCTTATAATAAGCGAGCGCTCTTCTAGGGTCCAAAGTATGGAGCCTATATTCGCCTCCGAGTGTGATTGTAGAACACCGGCAGAGTCAACACCTGGTTAAGGTGGAACTCTGACACCACCTTCGGAAGGAATTTTGGTGGGGAAGAGACAACCTTGTCCCTGTGAAAGACCAGATAAGGAGACTCGATGGAAAGCACCTGGAGCTCTCCCATCCTTCTGGCTGACGTGATAGCCACCAAGAAGGCAGTCTTCCATGACAGGTGGGAGATATCGCACCTGTGCATTGGTTCGAATGGCCTGCCCATGAGCTTAGCCAATACCAGCAGTAGATCCCATGGAGGTGAAGGTTCTCGCACCGGAGGGGATATGTGATCAAGGCCTTTGAAAAAGCACCCGACCACCTTCTCCTGCGCCACTGACTGCTTCCCGGCCCGCGCCCGGTGAGCAGAGATGGCTGCCAGGTGCACGTTAAGGGTCGTCGAAGCCCTTGCTGAGAAAGGGACCACAGGTAGTCCAGAATGCTTGCCAAGGAAGAGGAGGAAGGGTCCAGGCCCTTGCCCTGACATCAAATGGAAAATCTCTTCCATTTGAAGGCGTAGCATTTTCTGGTCGATTCCTTACGGTACACCTCAACGACGTTGAGGACCTCGTCGGAAAGACCCAAGGCCTGGAACTCTAGCCACTCAGGAACCAGGCCGTCAGGTGCAGGGATTGAAGGTCCGGATGGAATACCTTCCCCTGATTGACTGAGATCAGGTCCGGGTGGGCTGGAAGCTGCCTCAGGAGCCTGGAGCTGAGACTGAGGAGATCTGGATACCAGAACTGACGGGGCCAGTCTGGGGCTACCAGAATCACCGGCGCCTTGTCCCTCCTTGCCTTGAGAAGCACCTTTTGGATCAAGGGAAATAGGGGAAAGGCGTAGAAGAGGCCCGGGGTCCACGGCCTAGAGAAGGATCCCCCTGCAGCGAGCCCTGCTGAGGGGGGCGGGCATGAAACAGTCTCAGCTTCGCACTCTCCTTGGAGGCAAACAGGTCCGCCTGAGGCGTGCCCCAGTGGGAGAAGAGATCTTGTACTACCTCCGGCAGGAGAGACCACTCGTGCGGCGCAGCACCAATCTGGCTTAGGGCATCGGCCAGGGTGTTGGAGGCTCCTGCCACGTGAATGGCAAGGAGATCCACCTCCAGGCTGCGCACGAGTGACCAAATGTGGAGAGCTTCCCTGCACAGAGGCATGGAACGCGTCCCGCCCTGGCGGTTTAGATGGTACATGGTCGTGGTATTGTCCGTCTGGACCTGAATCACTTGACCCCATAGAAATGGAGCGAAGGCAGTGAGGGCTAGATGAACCGCCTCAAAGCTCCAGCAGGTGATGTGGCATCGGGACTCCGAGGGGACCAGAGGCCGTGGCGCTCTGTGCTCCCTCAGATGGGCACCCCAACCCATCCGAGAGGCATCGGTCAATAGAGAGACCGTCGGCTCAGGGCGGACAAATGGGATGCCCTCCTGCAGATGTGCCGGAACGGTCCACCACTGGAGAATGTTCCACATCCCCTGGGTCACTGTCACTAGCTGATCCAATGGATCGAAGCACTGTGACCACTGGCTGGCCACTCCCCATTGAAGGGGACACATGTACCAGCGGGCCCAACGGACCATGCTGGTGCAGGCCGCCATGAGGCCCAGGAAGTCCCAGGCAGGGCGCGTTTGCCCAACCAGAAATGATTGGGCAAAGGAGGAAAGAACCTCAGCCCTGTCCACCGGGAGCCGTGCTCTGGCTTAAAGACAGTCGAGCTCTGCCCCGATGAAATGTATCATCTGCTTTGGCACGAGTTCCGACTTGGCCTCGTTGATGAGGAGGCCAATCAGAGAGCAAACCTGGAGGGCCAGATCTCAGGACCACTCCACCTCCGCTCTGGAGGGGACTGCAATCAGCCAGTTGTCCAGGTAGGGGTACACCTGGACCCTTCGGCACTGCAGGAATGCTGTCACCACTGCCATGCATTTGGTGAAGACCCTGGGAGCTAGGGAGAGGCCGAAGGGCATGGCCCAGAACTCATAAAGGGATCCCTCTGCTCTGAAGTGGAGGAATCTCTGATGAGACGGACGGATTGGGACATGAAAGAACGCGTCCTGGAGGTCCAGGGAACAGAACTACACGCCTTGTTCCAAGGATGGTATTATCTGAGCCAGAGTGACCATCCTGAAGGTCCGAGACCTTAGGAACCTGTTCAGGTCGTGCAGGTCGAGAATGGGGCGCCAGCCCCCCCATCCGTTTTGGGACCAGGAAATACCTGGACACAAACCCCGGGTCTGGAGGAGGATCCGCCACCTTCCTGATCACCTCTGTTTTGAGGAGCAGGGCAATATCAGCTCGGCGGGCTGACAGCGAGGCTGCGGACCCCGTAGCCCCCCGAGGGGTGATGGCTCGAAAGGGTGGGGTCTGCTCGAACTCCAGAGGCAGGCCCTTTCCTACCACCTCCAACACCCAGCGGTCCATGGTGATAGCGGACCAGGCAGAAAGGAAGTGGCGGAGCCATTCTCCCATGGGGGGAACCCAGGGGGGAGAGACGAGGCTGGGGGCAACACCCCTCAACCCATCACTGGGCAGGCTTGGAGGAGGGACCAGCCGATGGACCTCCTGGGCCTTTACCTCCCTGCTTCCTGTTGGAGGAAGCCACGGGCTTGGGTTTGGGATGCCAAGTGTGAGCCTGCTGGCCCTGATGCTGGTGCTATTGGGCCGGACGTGCCACAGGCGCAGAAGGATGAAAGGGCTTGTGCTGCTGCTGACAGCGGCCTTGTCCTTCTGGGCAGAGGTGACCAAGTCCAGGGTGGCATTGGACTTTTCGATCCACTGGAGGTGACCTTCCACTCCAGGGCCGAAGAGGTCGGTCCCTAAGAAGGGGACATCCGCCAACTTGTGCTGGGTATCTGCCGTAAAGGTGGATATCTTCAGCCATGCTCTGTGGCACATGGCCACTGCGGCCGCAACCGATCTGGCACAGGAGTCCCCTATGTCCAGAGCTGTTTGGAGCTGCTGCTTCGCCACCGCCCTTCCCTGGTCCCGGACCTGCCAGACCGTGGTCTGAGGTCGGCCGAGATGAGGGATCACCTCATCCAGGGAGCCTATGAGGTGTGGGAGAAGTGTGCCATCAGCACGGCTGAGCCTGGCCTGGAGGCTGGAAGTGAGATGCTATACCTGCACCCGGCGAGTCCAGCTTTTTGGACCTCTTGTCGGGGAGGGGCTTGTCCATGTCCCTAGCATTCCCGAACGCTGAAAACGCTGTCGGTGACCAACCTCTCGGCAGAGGGGTGCTCCAAAACCTGGGCAAAGAGGGTGTAGGGGACCAGATACTGCCCATCCTGGCGAGGTGCAGGACAGGAAGCAGGCCGCTGCCAAAGCTCCAAGGTTGGCCGACAATGGTCTCAGCCACAGGAAAGGCTTCGTGTGGTGAACCTGGTCCAGTATCTCCGCTGGGGATACTTGCCTGTTTGGAAACAGGCTCGAGCTGCATCCCGGTGGACTCCAAGATGAGCCGAGGCAGACCATAAAGGACAATGGGCTGGCCCCAGTGACTGGCCTCAGAGGACTCCTAGGTCAACCTGCCTGGAGAACAGGAGTTGCTTTCGCCGCCGACTCAAGAGTCCAGCACGAAGAGCTGCCTAGACCTGAGTCTACCTCCACTGCCCGAGGACAGTTGGGAGAGAGGGTGACCACAACCCTGGGCAGGCCTTGAGCCTACCGAGTCTCTGTCGGTGCCCGGATTTCGTTGTGAGGTGGAGGTTCCACCACACATTGTAGGAGGTTTCAGCCTAACAACCGCCCAGGGTTGGGCATCTTGATCACAGCGAGAGGCTGTTTCGCCGCTTTGGGTGACAGTACTTGATGGCTGGGAGGCGCCGGTGCAACTTAGTCCCGACAAAATAACTGCTGCCATATCAGCTCCGTAGCATCGACTCAAGTGCGCTAAGCCTCCTCATCCAAGGAGGAAGACGAGGAGGAGCAGTGTCGCCACTTACCTCGGTCGAGCAGGACCGATGTCGGGTGAGATCGGCTTGACTGAGAAGAGGTCCGAGACCAAGACCGAGATCCTCCGGTGTGTCCGAGTGTGGCCCTGGGAAGGCAGGGACACCCTGCCCTCCCATGGCTCGGATGTCTTAACCGGCACAGGCAAATCCTTGGTTTCACCGGGGAACCGGGCGAGAAAGGTTGTCGGCCTCACCAGTCGACAAACCGTCTACGGGTTAAGATAAATGTCTCACTGCTGATGGCTGACCTGGCCAGCTGACCTGATGGGGATGCCGTGAAGCCAGCAGCCTTAGCTGTAACCTCGACCGAAGTCGACGGTTGGCTGTCTGGGGAAGGGGACCTCTCCCACTCCCACGAACGCCAACGATGAGACTTACCCTTGGGATCCTTCTTTTTGGACCGAGAGGAATGTCCCGATGGCCCCTCTCCCTTTGTGGAAAGGGAATGGCAAAGCTCCTTGAATGAAGCAGAATACGAGGTACCCAAAGAGAGCGGGATAAATGCCACGACCGAGGAGGAGGAAGATGCGGCCTGGGCCGCCTCCTCCTCGAGGGCGATCATCTGCTCGAGCTGCTCAGCCGAGCCGGATCCGTCCTGGACATCTTCTGCCCACAAGGGCACCGCCGAAAACAGGGAGTCGATTTGTCCATCACAGCTGCGAGGGAAAGGGAAGACCAAAGTCTTGAAAATTTGAAAACGAGTTTTGGACGAACCGAAGAGTTAGGATCCAATCTAACACGCAGAGCGTTAAGGAGGGAACCTGAGCTTCCAAGCGGTAAGGAAGATCTGGCGTCATGGGGAGGAGCCGAGAGTTTTACCACCTGGGTGGGTGGGAGGAGCCAGCTTGAAGACCTTCCGGCAAGATTTAAAGCAGCAAGAACCTGCCAGACAGTGTGGATGAACAACATATCCATGTCCCTAGAAATACATTATTAGAATCACGGATGACTTAACTATATTAACTATGAAGCTAGATCAGGGGATTATGATCTGTGACCACAGTAAATTCTCTCCCATACAGGTAAGGCTGCAGCTTCTGAAGAGCCCACACTATTCCCAAGCACTCCTTCTTGATTGTAGCATAGGCCTCCTTTCAGGGCAGAAGCCTCTGGCTGAGGTATACAACCAAGTGCTCCTCCCCTCTTGGGTAAACTAGCTTAGCACAGTGCCCAGCCCACAGTTTGAGGCATCCATATGGATAATACACTTTAGACTGTAATTGGGTCTGGCCAATACAGCTGGCCCTCTTAAGGCCTTCTTTAGCTCCTGAAAAGTGACCTCACAGCACTCTGCCACTGATCTGGCTTTCCCTTCTTGGTAAGGTCTGTCAGGGGCTAAGCCAGATCAGTACAGCGAGAAACAAACCTCCAATAGCACCCTGCTGTCCTCAGAAATGCCTTTACCTATTTCTTGGTGGTAGGAGTGGGCCAGACCAGGATGGCATTGACCTTGACAGGCTTTGAGTGGATGTGTCCACTACCCACCCGGTACCCAAGATAGGACACTTCCGCCACACCTATCTGGCACTTTCTGCCTTTACTGTCAGATCTGTGTTCTTCAGCCTGCAGAACACGTCCCATAAATTCCTGATGTGCCCCTTCCAGGTCTGGCTGTGTGTGGCTATCTCATCCATATACGCTGATGCAAACTCACCTACCCCAGACAGAATGCAATCCACAAGCCGATGAATGGTTGCATGCAGTTGCATTCTTCATTCCAAATGGCATTACCTTGAATTTGTATGGAGTGACAAAGGCTGATCTCTCCCTGGCTGCAGGGGTCAGAGGTACCTGCCAGTAGCCCTTTGTTAAGTCTACTGTGGTCAGATACTTGGCTCCCCCAGTCACTCCAGGGTCTCATTTGTTCTGGGCGTGGGATAGGCGTCAGACTTCATGCAGCTATTAAGCCTCCGGTAGTCAATGCAGAATCGTGTGGTACCATCCTTCTTGGAGATCAATACCATGGTCGAGGCCCAGTGGCTACTAGATTCCTGGATCACTCCCAGTTCCAACATCTCCTTGAGCTCCTCTTTCATGATCTGCTTAACCTGCTCAGGTACCCTGTAGGGAGACTGTTTCAGGGCACCTGGGTCTCTGTATCCATGTTATACTCTGTCATCATGGTGTACCCTGGTTTCCTGTGAACATGTCCTCAAATTCTCTCAGCACACCTCGAATCTCCTGCACCTGGGCTGGTGTCAGCTGTTCAGAGAGGGTAAGGTTGCCCATGGTGAATGCAACCCAGGCCTCTCTAAGCAGGTACATCAGTGGATCCAACTCAGTTTCTTCTTCTGGGGTGCTGCACACAGCAATGACCAATTCCTTCCTGTCATAGTAGGGCTTCAGCATGTTAACATGATGCACCTTTCACCTGCATCCCCTGCCCGGTAGCTCTAGCATGTAAATGACATCACTAACATTGTGGACAATGGAGAATGGCCCCTCCCATACTGTCTTTAGTTTATTCTGTCAGAGAGACATGAGTGCCATCACTTGCTATTCCACTTCATATTCTCTGGCTTGGGCCCCGTGGTCATACCAGACTTTCTGCCACTGTTGCACAGTGGCCAAGTGCTCCTGAGCAAGCCCCATGAGCTCCTTAAGGTGGGTCCTGAAGTTCAGGACATACTGCACAACAGACTCCCCTTGGGAGGCATGGTTACCCTCCCATTCATCCCAAATCAAATCTAGGGGCCCCCTCACCCTACAGCCAAACCGGAGCTGGAAAGGTGAGAACCCTGTGGACTCCTGTGGGACTTCCCTGTATGCAAATAGAAGATGAGGCAAATACTTGTCCCAATCCCTCTTATGCTAGTCAGCAAAAGTCCTTAGCATAGTCTTAAGGGTTGAATTTAATCACTCCACCAGACCATTAGTTTGGGGGATGGTATGTGGAGGTTTTGAGGTGCTTTACCCCACACCTCTCCCACAAACTACTCATTAATCCTGACATGAAACTGGCACCCTGATCTGTCAGTATCTCCTGGGGAAAGCCCACCCAGCTAAATATGCCCAACAGTGCATCAACCACAGGTTCTGCCTCAGAGGACGATAGGGCCACTACCTCTGGGTATCTTGTGGCACAGACGACTACCACCAGGATATACTGCTTGCCAGTGCAACTTGGGGTGCTTAGTGGCCCCACTATGTCCACAGCTACCCTCTTGAAAGGTTTATCAATAATGGGTAGGGGCACCAAAGCTGCCTTGGCCTTGTACCCCATTTTCCCCACCCTCTGGCACTGTGGACAAGTACTACAGTAATTTGCCACATCCTTGCCAATACCAGGCCAGAAGAAATTGTTGGTCAGCAATTTTTCACGTGCCTTACACTCAAGTGGCCTGAAAAAAGGGATATCATGGGCAAGGGCCTAAAGCTTCTGGCAGTGAGCCTTAGGGACTCCCAGCTGCTGGAGCATCTCAACATCTAGCTCCTCCTCTGTTGTGCATTCTCTGTACAGCAGCCCATTGTCCCAGTAAACTGACTCTTTACCCCCTGAGGACCCTCAGCCCTATTAGCTATTTCCCTCAGTATTTGTAAAGTAGGATCAGTCCACTGCGTAGCGCTGAGCTCCCCTCATATGGACCTTCCCAACACCCCTTCAGAAGGATGTCCTGTGGGCTCCTCTATTTGTGACTGGAGTTCCGGACTGCTGCTTCTAGCCAGCCCTCCCTTGTGCTACCCACTTCATCAGCTGCTGAGGGAGGGTCTGGATCACACTGAGTCACCACCCTCTTTGCCCTCAGAAGATTGCCCAGTTTTGCATGAGCTGCGGGTTGCAACACACACCAGAGATTCCCTGTGGTCAAAATCATTCCCCATGATCACATTTACAGGAAGGTCCTCTACGAACCCCATCTCCTTTTCTCCATGGCCCCCCTCCCAGCTCAGGAAGATTCGGGCCATTGGTATATGGACTGCTGGCTCTGTGACTCTCTGGATCCTGGAGTATTTCCCTGGCAACATCTGCTCTGCCTGGATGAGATCCTGCCTCACCAGAGAGATGTAAGCACCTCAGTCCCTGGGTTACTGTCCTATTAACTACAATGGGGTGCATATTTACATCGGAGGAGAGTGGTTCTTCAGGCTACACACATCCCACCAACAGACCAGTGCTATTTTGATCACCCCTTCCCCCAGATCTTTGCCCCTTAATCATTTTCTGAGGGCAGTTACATCTCAAGTGCCCTACTCAATTGCAAATATGACATTTCCTGGGTTCTGTCTCTTAGGTCCCTTTAGAACCAGAGGGTTCAGTTTTGGGCTCACGTGCAGACTGGTTTTCTTTGGGCTACCCATATGGGATACCTTAGAACCATGTGCTGCCCCACCACCATGAGACTTACGGTGTGTGTATGGCCTGCTAGCCATGTACATGTCAGCGCTTGCAGACACCTCCTTTGAGGAGCTGCATGCCCTGTCTAGGAGTCATATACACATATCCTTAGGTATAATTTTAAGAACTTGTTCCCTCACAAACAGATAACAAAAGAAAAAGGCTATTATTGAGATATGCAATTATTATTGTTACCCTTCTCTATCCATCAAGAGAAACTGGACCCTATGCTATCTGCCAGTTCCCACGGACATAGCTAGAAGGGTAGGCCGAAGCTTAGCCTCTTGGATGTAGCATCCCCCAACTCCAAGAGCAATTCCCCCTACCCACTGTCTTTCAGCATCTTATATTCTCTCTTGAGAATAACGGATTCCTATTCCCCCTTTGAATACACCAACCATCTACCATGTGTGTATTTAATTATCCTAATCAGATTGTACATCTATCAGTGTCCAATTATATTCATTCTTAACCTTAGGTTTATATTTGAATGATCCAATCCATATAAACTGTGAGTCTCTGAGTACATGTCCACTCCCCTTCATGGCGCCTCCGTCTTGAGATTTATTACACAACCCTTATCTAGGTACTGGTGGACAGTGGAATCACTGCCTGTGTGTGTGTGTGTGTTTTTTTTTTCAGACTGCTAAAAATACCAGCTGGAAAATCCTAGCCATTAACACTTTCCTTCTCATTTTTGTCACAAAATCCAAGATGGTATACAAGAGAAGTTAGAGAAGCAGTAAGTAAAAAGGGTAGCATAAAAAATGTACAAGAAGGATCAATCTGAAGGCAATATAGAGGTATACCTAGGAAAGCTAAAGGAGACTAATAAGTTATTTCAAAAGTTTCACCAGGTCAGAGAGACGTACTGAACTACGTAGAGCTTGTTTCCAGATGTGTCACAGGGGAGAGGGTAGAAGGGAAAATCAACATGTGCAAATCAGTACAAAAGTTTTACATGTGCACTAAGAGTGCAAAAATACAGGGTAGCATAAAACACAAGCACAGCATTATACCGTAAATAAACATTAAGGTGCACACTGAAAGGTACAGAGTAATTACAAAGTGTCACATACAGATCGATGCATAATCAGACATACAGCAGCCTTCAAGAATAGGGTAGAGGAGGCCATGGTAGCCAGAAGAGCTAGTCCACCATGGCGGAGAACAATCAGAGGGAAGGAGGTGAAGGGGGAGAGATAGGGTAACAGAAGGAGGACTGGAAGAGTGGGGAGGAAGAAGCAGAGGGCAGGTGGGGAGGAGATAAAAGGGGTAGTAAGATTAGAAAATGAGGGGGAGGAGGACACAAGGGAAGAGGTCAGGGACAGGTGCAGGAGGGGGCAGTGTGCGCACTAAGAAACCTGGTGAAAAAGGGAAAAGAGGTAGCAGAGTGGATGGGGAGTGGGAGAGAATTCCAAAATTTGGGAAGATGGCAGGAGAAAGCCGCTTGACCAGTTGAGCACCATCTAGAAGGGAGAGCTAAAGTGCATTGACTAGAGCTATGGAGGGAATAAGCAGAGATAGAAGCAATGGAGAGAAGAAAAGAGGAGGCTCATAATTCCCTATTGTTTGGTGTTCTGTGCACACCCAAAAACAAGCACAGAACACCAAATGTAGCCTCTGTTATCTGTGGTGTATACCACTTTAAGGAGCGAGGGTGCACCAGCCGCCATTTTGTTTTAGGGCTCTGCTTTGCCCAAGTGTTTTTTTGGGGAGGGCTATTTTCAGCTTTGGGGCTGTTTCGCACCTTCTGAGACACTCCAGACAACGAAATGCCACATTCTGTCTGCCCAGCCCTGAGACTGATCAAAACTCATGTTCACTAGTGAGATTTTGGTCTCAGGTTGAGCCACTGTGTACTTGCTTTCCCTGACTCCGGGTGGCAACCACACTGACAGGACTCTCTGTCTCAGGCTCCTCACTCGGGACATCACAGCTGCTCCACTGGTGGTCTGGTAAGTGCAGGGCTGTCTAAAACAGGAGGGTGCAGGGACGCAGGGATCGACAAATTTTAAATTTACATGGTAGTCCAGGACAACTGGCCTATCCAAAAATGGTAGTCCCACTGTTGTGAGTGGTAGTCCAATAGTCAGAAGACAGTATTTTAAGGAAAACTTATAAAAAAGTATGTAGCAACAAAGTAATTGTTGTCTTCTGTGTTATTAATAGTAGTATGTGATAGAAAATGGTATAAATGAAGATTTTTAAAAAAATATTCTGTTAATACAGTTTAAGTTTGGTGATTTGAAGAATAGGTGCCATACTCTGAATGTCCTGTCCAGTTCCACAAATGCCAGAATGAAGCAGAGAATAATTAGCACAGCATAATTAGAAGAACTCAGATTCAGAACTGTCAACAACATCAAGTGATGATGGAGAAGCAGCAGTGCTAGCATGAGACACAGAAGCATCAGATTCAGTAGTACCAGTAGTAGCATGCCCATAAACATGTCGAGTGCCTGGACCAGACAGCAGCCAGTGGTTTATTGCTGGATCTGGGTCGAAGTCACATAGATCCGGACCCTCTACTGCTATCTGAAGAAGTGACTGTAGTGTGTCATCTGCCAGACGTGCTCTTATTTTTGTCTTTATCAGGTTTTGAATAGAGAACACTCGTTCGCACTTTGCAGTTGACAAACTCATTGCCAGTAGTATTTCCACTAACTCTAGAATGTGAGCAATCTGGGGCATTTTTCTTTCAGCAATCTTGTATACACCTGCAGATAGGGTTTGTGAACTGCAGATTTCAGCATGGCCTTAAATGCAGCATATTCTGATCTAATATTTTCCTGCTGCTCATCATTGAAAAATTAAAGTATGCTGCCAAATTGGCCACTTCATTGGTCCAAGTCCGTAAGTTGTTCTCTTGATAGATCAAACTGTTTAAAATCCAAACATTTAAACCATTTCAGAGGCACCTCTGAGAAATTTTGAAATCTTACATCAATATAATCTATTGCTGCATCAACTAAAGTCTGCAGTTGTGTATCAGTCCCAAAATTTATTTCAGGACAGTTGCCTTTGAATGTGAAGGGCACGGTCTTCTCAACTCCCTTCTGTGAAATGACATAGTCCATGCATCTGTTTTGAGGTTTGTAATGAGCTAGGAAAGCTGTCATGTATTTTCCTGGCTTTGATTTCAGTTCCATCAGCTGGAGAAGGCAGGTCTCGATGAGATTTAGTACTTCAAGAATTATTAAGTCATCTCTTTGAAACTGCAGTGAAAGATTTCTAAGTATGGGCAAAAAATCTTGGAGGATATAAAGAGATTTGACAAAGTGAACAAACTGTACCTCTCTTAACAGCACCTTTGCTTTTGAACCATCAGCAGAAGATGCACTTTGTTGCAAGTGCTTAGCAACTGTAGGTAGATTCACCTGAACTGCATGAACGGACCGTGATCTGCTGGCCAGCCCTCTCACCTGTTTAATTGCACTGAAGTGTGCCAGATCACTATCTATTACTTGTGCAATTTCTTGTAGCTCTCTCATCTTTTTTGGACTATAGTGGTAGAATTTAAATATACCCTTTAGAGTATTTTCATGCTTTGATATGAAGGGGTTTGTTTTCATTAAATCGAGAACTGCCAACTCCAGCTTATGGGCAACACAGTGCATGGCAATGATGCGAGGACAGTGCTCTCGTAACTTTGTGATGGTTCCACTCCTTTCACCCATCATTACACTTGCACCATCAAAATTGGCAGAAATCAAAACAGGCCCCGGACTGCTCACATTTGATAAGTCTGTGAAAGGAAGACAGAGTGAATCTAATGCAGTTCTATTGCATTAAAACACTTCAGCATGTGCGAATTCCAAAGGCACAGCCTGGATCAGATATGTACATACATCTTTTGTGTTAGGATCTACAAAGCAGAAATACATTTTCCCATTCAACTAGAGCAGATCCGTACTGCCATCAGCAAGAATTGTCACATATTTTGTGTTTTTAAGAGTCTGTATGTGGGTTTGGACAGAACAGCAGATATAGCTCTGCAAAAATCCTGTTCGCTTATCATTTGTTTAGTTGGTACCAAGCTTAATACCATTTTTCTCTTGCAATTCACATAGCCAATCCATGTTGGAAAAAGGACGCAGATTTTTTGCAATGGAGTACACTGTGTTGAACAGACGTCTCACTTTCTCCTTTGTGGCCTCTTCCAACACTGCAAAGGCTTGATAAAGTGGTGACTCAGTAATATCACACTGAACTGCACGCTGGCCCCTTTCCAAAATATGTTGGTTCTGGCACAGCACATGCGGATTAGATTTTTCATGTGCACGCAGTGACTCAATTCTAAAATTGTTAGAGCCTGTGGCAAACACATTCGTTTTTTTTTAAAAGGCTGGTATTGCAAAAGAAGGATACTTTTCGCAAACTGTGCAATACATCAGTCCCTTTTTTTCATCGTATCGCAGCCATTTATAATTGCTCAACCAGTGAGATTGAAACATTCTGGCCCTTTTTTCCCTGATCATATTTTTTGTCTTTAGAGATTATGTCTCCTTGTTGTTGCTGACCCAGCAAAGTTCGTTTCTTACTAGGTCAGGAAGAGGAAACAGATGCTTCCGCTTCACGGTTTAATTCAATTGACTGCTGAACATCAGCATCAGCTGCTGTTATATCCATTACCCCAGCAGTGTCTCTTTTATCTTGAGAAGACTGGATTTGTGTTTGGCCACTAGGCCCAGTGGCTGCTGCTACTGACCACATAGAAAAAAAAGAGTCTTTTGTTTTTTATTCTTTTGCATAGTCGTATTTTTGTTTGTTGTGTTTATTAACTTTTTTAACTTGCTTACTCTGCAGCAAACAAAATATATCCTACAATATCTGTGTGTGAGTCCGTTCTTGACTGGGTGGAAGGGGATGGGGTAGTTAAGTGTACTAGACGTGCTTGGGTGCCTGGGTAAAAATAGAAATTGAAACACTATAGTGTAGTCACACACTACTTCAGTGCATTCACTGCTATACTTTCTTATATTTTATATTTTTCTGTGTACTGGTTCAATGTAAATAAACCACAACACAACACCCCACCACCACACTTGTTCCCTTTTCAGTTTCAATTTATGCCCCTCTGTCCCCCCTCCTGTGCCCCTCTCTCTCCCCTCCCCTCCCTTAGCTATAGTGCTGCAGCTAAATTGCAGTTTCTTTCTTTTCAATATCTCAAACAGCTGCAACTGCAACACTTTTTCCTTTTTTTTAATATATTTTCTTTTGTACACCCACACAATCTCCTTTCTCCCAAAAAGCTGCCCAATGCTCCTCTTATCTTTTCTTTGTTAAACTCTTCATTAGCTGTAATGTTTTCCTTAGGCAGTTATTCAGACTTGCTACTTATGGGCAACAACACAACCCTTTTCCTTTCTTTCTTACTTTTTTAACACTCCAGTCCACACAGTCCCACTCCCTTCCCCCAGCTGACCTAAATGAGAGATGAGGTACCCTTCTTCAGCTTTTTTAATGCGTATGCCTTTTCTTTCCTCGTCTGATTTGTCTTTAAGGACAACTCAACTGCTTCACTTCTGCCAGACTGCCACACTGACAGACACACTCTTTTAATAATAAGCAGGAGATTGTCTCTTCCTCTCCCCTCCACTTGGTCACACACAACACCAACACTCCCTGTATGCCTTTGTATTTATTTTTAAATGGAGCTAAACAGAGAGGCAAAGTGGGCACTGGGCAGCCAGCAGCAACAGCACAGTAAACACCGAGACTGTGCTCACGATTCTCGGCACCCTCTTTATCCCCCTCTCAACACACACACACACCACGTTGCTGCTGCAGCCACCTCGCTAACTGTCACCTGACCTGCTCTCACATCCGATCACACACTACACTACTGAAGATTCCTTCCTCCCCTCCCAGTTCATTGAACACAGTAGCAGCACGCACGTCCTTTCTCTTGCTCAGCTATAGAGAAAGTGAGCAAGCGTTGCCTGCGATCGCCCCCACGCCCTGCCAAGTCATCACTGCCACCAATGGATGTGCCTACCATAGGGTGTTGCATACGATGATTCACTGCTTAGCATGCCAATCCTGACTGGCTCCTCCCGATAGCTGATGAGTCACTGCGCGCTCCTTTTTCAGCATCACATGAGTGACACTCCTGTGGGTCAGATGACCATGGGAAGTAGTCGAATTCAAATGCAAGGGCACCCTGCTGGAAAAGGCTGGTACAGCAGGTAATTTTGTTTAAAGGCATACTTGCCCGCGGAGAAGCAGTGCTTGTCAAAATACTTGTCCTTGAATGAAAACTTGTAGCCCGGGACGTCAGGCTATAGGATTTGTCGACCCCTGCAGGGAAGGGACCGAACAGTAGTACAGTCATATTGGGAGGTGGGAGGGTTGACTGTGGATATTGGAAGAGACAGGATTTTCTGCGACTGATGAGCATCGGTGCGCTTAGGAAACAGTCGGGGGGGGTCTGGAATAACTGAGGGCAAATGTACCATTTTGTTGTGTTTTGCAACCTAGCCAATTTCTTTTAAAAAATTAGGCAGACTGCCTAAAAAAAGGAGAAATAACACGAAAAAGGCAAACAAGGGAAACTTTTACAGGGAGGGCACTGCTTGAAAAAAACAAAGGCAACAACAAGCCTGAAAAAAAAAGTACCCTTTTTTGGGCACATTCCCTGGCACAGAACACAAAAGGCAAGAAGGGAAACAAAAGCCAAGGGAAAACCAACTTTGCCTTACATACTCAGGGCAAACGTTTCCAGCCCAGAGACAGATTCATTGCCCTCCAGGAGGGGCACTGTGCCTCATAATAACAGGCAATCATGTTCTAATCTCCCTGATTTGGTGAGGTAAATAAGACCTGTTTTCCCTTGTTTTGGTAACCACAGGCCCCAAAAAAGACACAATTTATTTTAATTTTTTTATTGAAAGAAACACATTAGGCTGTAACATTTCATTGAAGCAGCTTTATTTTGTACAGCTCATTTTCTTATTTTCTGGGCAGACTTCACCCTGTGGGGGAAAAATTAGTCAGACTCTGGGCAGTTAAATTTGCAATTTGCCAAGAATATATAAATGTTTTACCTGTTGAGGATGAATAACAAAGCCCGACACTCACTGCCCTCTGCAATTGAATCTGCAACACAGCAAAAACATTTTTGCGAGGCCCTCAGGGCTAAAATATTGTGATCATATTAAGTCTGCTTCACACTCACCTTTATAGAAAATTCTTGACTGCTCAGGGACCCATATCTCTCTCTCTCTGGGGTGTCACGGGGTGGATTTATCCCAGTTAGTTCTGCATCCACTGGCCCTTGCCTGTTTGGTCAGGTGCTTCTTTGCTGGTAAATTATAAGAATTGCCAGAACTGCCAAGATGTGGCAGTTTTAGAATGGAGTAAAGAACCCTAAGACCACAGCAGCAGAGAAGGAGGCCTTAGAAAAAAGGAGAGCGATGCAGCTTATAACAAAAGTAAATGAGTGCGTACTTTTCAAGAACACTGGGTAACAAAGTACACTTGGGTTGAGCTTGACCCGAGACAAACATAATATTTTGTAAAGCATGTAGAAAATTCCCGGATATTGCAGACACAACATCAGCATATTGTGAAGGGGGCTGCAATAATTTTGCTAAGCAGTCTTTACAAAAACATGCCAAGTCTCAGAAGCACTCCCTTGTTGATACCAGATTTGTAGCCTAATCCCAGCAGGCATCTGCTGCTGACAGAGCAATTAAAATGCTCAATTCCAATGTGGCACGTCGTGTGCAGATCTTATTTCGAATCGAAATGCACATGCCTTGGCCAAACATGCTAGGCCATATACAGACTTCCAGTGGATGTGTGACCTTGACAGATGTTAAGGGGTTGATATTGGGGAAACATATTACAATGACAAATCATGCCGCATGTTCATTAGTAATATCGCTGAGGTGGAACATAAGAAGCTGGTGGATGTGGTGAAGAATGCGGACTTCATGTCCGTAATGATAGATGGTGCTACAGATTCCAGTATAAAAGAACAGGAAATAATTTACATAAGAACAGAAAACAAGGGGGTGACAAGTGTTTTTTTTGTGTGTCCCTGGAAAATCCACACAAAGCTGATGCAGCATCAATCACGGCATGCATCGATCAGGTCGTGCTGTCACAGACGGAGTCAGCAGAGTGGAAAAACAAATTGGTAGGGCTTACCACCGATGGGGCAGCAGTGATGACCGGTAGAAGAGGGGACGGTGGATGCACTACTGAAAAAGGATCGTCCACTTCTAATCACAATCCACTGCAAAGCACATAGGCTGGAGTTACCCCTGAAGGATGTCTTAAAAACATCACATATCATAAAAAATAGACCAATTACTGCTAAGGATCTATCTGTTTTATCATTTTTCACCACTAAACCATAAAAATCTGAGAGAGTCCTGTCAGGCAGTGGGAGTAAGATGCCTTATTCCAACTAGAGTGGGAGGAACCAGATGGGCACAACATACATTAACAGCACTGAAAGTGCTCATCACAGACTACTCTGGGATCCTGCTGCACTTCCAACACAGGGGTCGAAATTAAGTTTTGCAGCCACTAGCCAGCAGGGCTAGTGCCTGGGAAAATGCATTGGCCCCACAGACATTTCAACTGGCCCAGTTGTTGTACATACTGGAATGTTGCCTTCTCCAGTATAAGCCCACAGGCTAGTTAAATGAAAATCTTGCTAGCCCAGTACAAAATGTACCAGCATTTGGCTAGTGGGCTGGTGCCAATTCTGACCCCTGCAACAGGTATGTACTGTCCCAGACTCCATATTAAGCACAGTCTAGATTTGTTTTAAAATTGGAACTACTAAAGCAACAACTTGTGCCATTTGTCTTCTCAGATGCAACTTGGCGGATCCTGAGGGGACCAAACAGCAAAGGCCAAGGGCTACCTGAAGACCATGCAGACCTCGAGATGTCTATGCTACATTCACCTGATGGCAGACATACTGGAAGAGTTCACGAAAGTCAGCTTGCTTCTTCAAACAAATGGTACTTCAGTGGGAGAGGTGTTTGAATCACTTCAGGACCCGAAGGACTGCCTTGTAAAGCTGAAAACAAGGTAATTTTGTTTTCCAGAATGGTGAAGTTTTGGCTAGACTATTTTCCCTCCACCCTATCCAGAAAAAAAAAACACTTTATCTCTCTGTCAGGACAAGCTAGGTCAGGCCAGGGGGATAAGTGGGTTTTTCCTTTTGTTCTTGTTTTCTAGACCTGGAAAGCACTTGCAAAATGTGGATGCTTTGGAGGGACCCACATTCCATGGACACACCCTATCGCTTGATGAAGTGGACCAGTTTTCCATTGACAGAGAGACACTACTGACAGCCATGATCCTTAATGTCACAAACAGGTTTGAAGACATGCACCAGCCAGACTCCATTATGGTGGCCATGAACCACATTGTGAACTTTAAACAGTGGCCAACAAACCACGTGGACTTAACAGGTGTGTTAGGGTAGGAAAATAACTCTGACTGGGTGGTACCAGGAGAATCATCTTTAGCTTAGCGAGGTGGAGGTGAGACAGTTTTTTTTCAATTTGTTTCAGATTATGCCTACATTACATTACATTAAATTTACCTCAACCCAGGCTCATGAAACCATCAGTATCGCAACACTTCATCCTAGCTCGACAGTATACCCAGGGCCCTTGGGGTACCCCTTCCCCTGGTGCTTCCCAAGATGTTAATAACAAATACTACAACCAAGAACAGCCTCTCAACAAGCACTAAAAAGGCATGAGCCATGGCTAACCTTAAGTGGCAAGCCATACGCTTAGCCTGGCTACTACTGATTCCTTCCAGGGATATACACCCAAACCATGGTCCTATAGCATGCACTATAACCAGAGCTAAAGGGAGCCTCACCCTGGCCTCCATCAATATCTGCAGCCTCCTGGGGAAAATGGACCAACTGCAAGTCTGGTTTACACAACATCAACTTGATATTTTATCAGTACTTGAAACATGGCTCAGTCCAAGGGTTGCTGATATGGCCATTCAACTATCAGAATATGCTTTATTTAGATTTGACAGAGTTGGCAAGCGAGGAGGTGGTTGTGTTTTCTACCTAAAGGATCACCTTTGAGGTCAACTACTACCTCCCATCTCCACTGGTAGCACAACCCAATTTTTAGCAGTGAAAGTTTTTCTAGGATTAAACAGCAAAGCCCTAACCATGGTATCAGTTTATATACCACCCAAGGATCAAACAAATGGTTTCAAAACAATCCATGAATTCCCATCAGACCAAAGGCATAACACCTAATTACTTATGATGGTGACTTTAACATCAGCTGAGCTGCTCCGGATATTGACCCCCTTAAAGATGCCCTATTGGCACTACTCATGACCTAAGTTGTGAATTTCCCCACTTGGATCAACTACCACACGGGTTTTAGCTCAATGATAGAAAGACTAGCTAGTCACTAATCAGCCGGATAGTATAACCAGTACCACTGTACTCCCGGACGCCTTAAGTGACCACTCCCCCATTCTCTGTCTCTGGTCAAATAAGTCACCCAAGGTCCCACCTAAAACAGTCACAAACAGACTGCTGAAAAGAGGGAAGTTGGAGGCCTTTAAAAGCCACCTACGCCCCCAGAACTGGAGCTCCATCAACAACATCAAACATGTTGATTCAGCCCTAGAAAGCTTTATACAAAAATGTAATTGGTCCTGTGACATATTTTCCCCCTTAACCAAATGGAAGATATGGGCCTCAAGTAAGACCTGGATCACTCCTCAGCTTCTTCAGATGATGAGACAGAGAGATGAGCTGTGACTCATGGCAAAAAGTACTAACTCCCCAGCAGATCTACATAGATACAAAGAAGCTAGAAACAATCGCACATGGGCAAGCCGTAAGGTAAAATGCCAACATTTCAGAAAAGAATTGGTGAATAACTGGGGCAACTACCGTAGGTTCTGGGAATGCATCAAAACATTGACAGAGAAACCAAGTAAAACTCCTCCTACCATGCTAAACATCAATGGTACCCCTACGCTGGGTCCTAAAACTATTGCAGATACATTTAGCAAGGCTTCCACTGACCTCAGTGGTATCCTGCCCCCTGACCACCTACTCCTTTCGACTCTCATACATGCAGCCCTGAACAACGCGATCTCTCTCTCTCTCCACCCCCTTTCCACATGAAAGTCATCTCCCCTACAAAAGCAAAAAGGTACCTCTCTAAAGTGATTGACAAGTCAAGGGCTAGCAGAGACATCACTGATCTTCAACTAATCAAACACGGTCTGGATACTATCCTGGCACCCCTTACAAAAATGATAAATCTATTCCTTATCACAGGCAAATTCCCGCAACTCTGGAAAGCCTCCATGGTCACACCTGTTCATAAAAATGGTGACAAATCTAACCTTGCAAATTAAAGACCAATATCCACACTTCCTCCCCTCTCAAAAATGCTTGAACGCATAGTCGCTGATCAACTTGCAGACTACTTGGATAAATACCAGTTGTTGTGTTCGCAACAACACAGTTTATGGAAACAACATAGCACCACAACTGCCCTAGTTGAATTTACTGGCTATGTCCACAGTGCCTTAGATCGAGGGCAGCTGATGGGGCAACATTTATTTATTGATTGAAAAATTTCACCAGGTAAGGTACACTAACCAACAAGTTCGCCTCATTGTACAACCTGGGGGAGAGGGAGTAGGAAATTGTAAAAACACTGAAGATAATACAAGTACTTTAAGCATAGCTCATTAATACATAGTTACAAAAAATAATTAGATAAGAAGAATGCATGGGACAGGCATAAGGCAGTCATAGTGGTGGGTAAGAGGAAGTAAGCTGTTGGTTAACTAGGATCTGCAGCTTATCTGTTAGGTAGGAAAATGGGCAGACTAGGTGGGCCAAGCGGTCCTTATCTGCCATCAAATTCTATGTTTCTAGATAACATCATATGTGGTAGTTTTAGAGGATAAGCAATTGTTAGATAGATATAGAATGCACCTAAAACATATATGTGATATATTATACAGATGGGACAAAGATTGTCGCTTTAGAAGTAGCAGTGGACAAATACTACTGGGAAATTAACATAACGTAAAACACAACTGACCTGGATGTAGACTGGTATCCAAGAACAGACTGCACAAACATTTCGTGAGCAGTAAGATTTAAGTGCTTTTGAAGGAAAGGTTAGGGGCAGGTACAATTGACAGAGAGGAAATTATATAGTGCTTTAGTTAGTGAGCCAGATGAGGAGGAAGAATGGATTTGAGTAGGGAGAGTGTTCCACAGACTAGGGAGATGGTAGGAAAAAGAGGACTGGCCACGTGCGGTGTGTCTCCGGGGCACTGACAGGGTTCTGTGGTCATGGGATCTGAGGGAGGGACAGAGAGATAGAGGGTGGAGAAGAAAGGGAGGAGGTAAGATAGGGAGGGAGGGTACCAAGCCGGTAGTTAGAGATGAGCTTAGCGCAGTGATGCAGCCGTCTATTTGCTAGAGATGGAAAGCTAAGGAATGGTAAAGGTGACAGTGATGGGTATGGGGAGGTGTGTCAAGGGCAAAGCAGCAAAAGGAGTTGGAAAGGGTATCCAGATTAGCTAGATAAGTACTGGGAGCAGAGCAATAGATGACATCACAGTAGTCGATTATCGGGAGAATCATCTTTTGGACCAGTTCGCACCTTGCCTGGAGTGGGAGGCAGGAACGGTTTCTATATAAGGCACCGAGTTTAGGTCGAAGCTTTTTTGTTATGGTATCAATATGGTCTGAGAAAGTGAGGTGTTGATCCAGCCATAGGCCAGGTACCTGAAAGATGCTGTAGCCTCGATAGTAGTCCCATCAAGAGTGGTGAGGACGGGGAGGGATGGTAGCCTAGCTAGTCTCTGTCTGGTGCCGAACGTCATGGTCACTGTTTTCTCAGCATTAAGGAAGAGGTGGTGAGTCTGGAAACAAGCCTGCACATTACTGAAGTTCTGTTGGAGCTTGGAGGCAACATCCAAGGGCGATGGCCCAGAGTAGAAAAGAACCAAATCGTCAGCATACATATGTAGGAAGATGAAGTACAGACCGATGGAAGATTGTTCAGAAAAATGGAGAAAAGGATTGGACCCAGTATAGACCCCTGGGGGACACCAGTGCAAACAGGTAGAGGAGGGGAGATGGAGTTGAAGATTTTGACCGATTGTGTGCAGCCGTTTAAATAAGCACTGAACCATTTAACGGTGTGTTCAGACAACCCAGCAGATAACAGCACGCAGAGCAGGAGGGAATGGGAAACCATGTTGAATGCTTTGGCAAGATCAATAAAGATGGCAGTAGTGATGTGACCGCTGTCCATCCCAGTTAGGATCGAGTCCGTGATCCGAAGCAGCGAGGTAGAAGTAGAGTGGTATTTGCGGAAGCCTGATTGATATTGTGTGAAAAAGTTTGTGTTGGAGAGGTACGAAGACAGTTGGGCTAGGATTAATTGTTCTTGCAGTTTGGCTAATGTTAGGAGCAGGGATATAGGGCGGTAATTTCTAGGGGAGGAGATATCGGCACTCTTTATAAGTGGGAGGACGATTGCATGTTTCCAACCTTGAGGTATTTCAGCCAGTTGAAAGGAGAGGTTGAGAAGGTCAGTCAGAGGATCAGCAATGGCTGCGGCAGATAGGTTGAGTAATTTCGGATCTAGCCCGTCAGGGGAGCTACCTTTGCTTGGGTTGAGGGCTTCTAAGGCAGCGAGCATATCTAGTGGCTGAATTTTAGAGAAGGAAAAACTGTAAGGTGAAGTAGGAGGACTGCTTGTGTAGGCAGCAGACGACTGACTTATGACTGGAAGGGAGCCTAGTAGTACAGAAGCGCATGAGGTGAAATGCGAGTTGGAAGCTGCAGCTACACTAGGGTGGTCAGAGATGACTGTATTGTTTATTTTAAGGAGGGAAAGGGGAGGAGAAGCCCGAGGGGAGAAAAGTGAGTGAACTACTTTCTAGAATTTAGAGGGCTTATTTATGTTGGAGTTAAAAGTAGTACTGAAGTACTCAGCCTTAGCCAGGTGAGTGGTTTTCGTGCATTTGTTTCTGAGGGCCCGGTATGTTTCATAGTCTTTGAGGAGTTTGGGGCTTTTATGGAGTTTCTAGGCTAAGTCCTGTGCTCTTTGGCAAGCGAGGAGCTCTGGAGAGATCCAGGGGAGGTGATTACCTTGGACTCGGACACGGCATAATGGTGCAGGTTGATTCCAAGCTTCAAGAAATCAGTCTCTGAAGTAGTTTGCTGCTTCATCTAGGTTGCTGGCTTCGGATATAGGTGCCCAGTTTGTGTAGGTCAAATCATGCAGCAGAGGAACAATGTTCAGGGATTTGAACAAATTAATTTGTAGTGTTTTATGAGGGGCTTTGACTTTGTGTACTCAGCGCACCAAGAAGGTCATACAGTGGTCGCTGAAGGCTTCTGCTAGAGTACCAGATTTGATAACCCTGTGAGTATGTGAGGTGAGGGCCCAGTCGATGAGGGAGTGGTTTCCCATCTTGTGGTTTAGCCGAGTCAGGTCAAGGATAAGTTGAGTTAAGTTGAGTGCGTGTATAGCATTGTGCACTTTGTTTGGTGTGGAGGTCAGCCAATTTATCTTAAAATCGCCCATGATATATAATTCGTCGGCTAAAGAGAGGTTACCTAGGGTAGCTATGAGGTCAGTAGCAATATTGGGCTGCAGACCAGGGCAGCAGTAGGCGCCTGCTACGAAGATTGGTTTGGAGAAGGGGAGAGAGATTTGCAACATAAGGGCCTTGTATGCTTTTGGTACAGAGCTACAAAAGATGGAGGTAAATTGGATAGATGAGGAGACGTAGATTGCTACCCCTCCACCTCTACCTAGGCGGTCTTGTCGCAATATTGTAAAGCCAGGGAGTGTGAGAGACAAATGGCAAATTTTATTATTTAGCCATGATTCGGATATGATGATTATAGCAGGGTGAGTGAAGCCACCAGGGGCTGGAGCAAGTCCACTTCAGGGAGGAGACTGCGTATATTGATATGTAGGATCTTTGGGCCATAAGGGAGAGTTGTAAGCCAAGACGCAGGAGTAGCAGCTGGATGAGATTGAGGGGCCAGTCCAGTTTGTGCTGGGCCAGGGTTAGGGTTTATGTCACCAGCTGATAAGAGTAGCAGGGCAATAATAATATAGTGTAGCTTGGCACTCTTGAACCAAGAGTGGGTGCATACCAGTCAGGAGTTGTGGCTTTGCCTGGTAGCTGCATGGGGCCTGAAGCTAATTAAGAGTATTAGAGTAAAGTACATTGGCATCTGGATAACATACACTGGCCTCACCAAAGCCTTTGATACTGTAAATCATGAATTTGTGCTGAGCCAGCTAACCACCACGGAGCTCTCTCTAGACTCCATTACCTGGTTTAGAAGCTACCTCTCCATGAGGGAACAAAAAGTTAAAATCCAAAATGTTCTATCTAATAGCCGGCCGGTCACAACAGGAGTGCCACAAGGATCTATTCTTGGCCCTCTCCTCTTTGGCCTGTTCCTCAACACCCTCCCTCTTGCTGTAAAAGATAACATTTATTATATGCAGATGACGCAGTGCTGTACTCTAACCACTCAGACCCCACTGAGATGGAAAGGCAATTGCAGGCAAACTTCTCGGCAACTGAGAAATAGTTTGTCAGTTCAAACCTGCTATTGAACTATAAAAAGACAAAAAACATGCTCCTTGCCTCTGCACAAAACAAGCACAAGTCCTACCAGCTACGCATTGTCAACAACCTTAACTCTCCCTTGAAATGGTACCACATTTCAAATACCTCAGAGTTACTCTAGACAGCACTCTGTCCTTTAATCTGCATATTGATCTAGTCACCAAAGCAGCCAATCAAAGCTGGGCCTGCTGTACAAAACAAATCCTGTCTAACCAATGACACCATAAAACTGCTATCAATAGATCTGTCCTGTCAATTATAGATTATGGTCTTGTGTTATATGGTGCTGCAACCCCACGGCACTCAAAAGAATCAAAACAACCCTTAACAAGGCCTGTAGGTTTCTACTAAATGCAAACCAGTGGACTCACACAAGTGACATTTACTCTCGGTCTGGCTGGCTAAACCTCAGAAATAGACTACAATATCAGGTCCGCCTGTTAGTTAAAAATCCATCCTTGGTCTACCCTCCTGGCATACAGACCCTACTAAAATGGCATGACCCCTCCAGATTAACCAGGGGCATAAACATCTGCTCCATACCATCGCACATCTCAAGTGCAACGGTTCTATGAATACTGGGCACCTACCTGGTTAAACACCCTAGGAGAAGAGATCCTGAAACAAATCAAGCTCAGACTGTTTAAAACTAAACTCCATGCACATCTTGCAATGCCCAGTGGAAAACTACACAGGACCTCCTTCTACCTGGGGCCCCACAGTCCAAACTTACCCCCAGGCTGCACTTAGACTCTCTCAGTAACTTTCAAAAAATACTAACCAGGCACTTGGACAAAAGATCTGCTCTAAAACAGATCTGACTTTTCCTCTCACTTTCTCTCCCCCTCCTCCTCTCTACCGCTACCACTTTTTTCCACCTATATCCTACTGTATTATTTGTAACGTTTTTGACAAGAGGAGTACTGTGTATTTTTCTTTACACTCTAACTGTTGTTAATCTTCTGTATAATGTGTTTGATGTGGCACCTCTGTAAATGAGCCTCTGACTCAAAGGCATTTCTGAATAATAAATAAATAAAATACAAATGCGGAGGATGCAGTAGCTGGTGTCATAGAGGAGTTCAGACCAGTCCTCATATAACAGAAAAGAACATAGATCCAGACATGTGTGTAACAGAGTGAACCAAACTAAAAAAAATCACACAAAGAGAAGATGAATTTCTTCTTCTACCACTAGCAATCAGCAATGTACTGTTAGGCTGCAGATCAGGTAGGGTATTACATGTTTGTCCCCCCCAAAGGTATGCCAATGCTGTAGAAGCAAAGTTGCCAGATACTCATCAGGCTTGCCAAGACAAATGCCACAACATTTTGAGACTAGTAACCTTAATTCGTACTCTACCAGCAAGTACAGCTGTTTGTGAACATGGGTTTAGCCTAATGAAAAGAATAAAATCCGATTGGCGAAGTTCATTAGGAAAGGACAGTCTCACAGACTTAATAATGATCTTGTTACATACACTATGTGAACAGGAATTTGATCCAGTTCCAGTCATTGAGTACTGGTTAAGACGTAGAACAGAAAAAAGGCCTTCTTTGCAGCCATACGGTCCACGGAACAAAAAAAAACAAAGCAATGAGCAGGAGGAAGGAGAGGCAGACAGCTCAGACTCGGAAGTAGATTTAGATGAATCCTTCATATCCGAAACTTATTCTAAAATAACTTTGTCTGATGATGATGATTTTCATGTTATATCTGATAAAGAACTTGAATGTACTCCCATGTCAGTGTTGTGCCCTAGTACTAGTTCGCAGGAAACTGTTAACTGTGGGGAAAGGGGGGATTCTTGCATCACTGAGTACTCTTGTGATGATGACATGAATCTGTTGTGATCATGTCCTCCATACTTAAGGTGTGGCCTTTCTTTGCCACCAAACTGTTGAGTCCTGCTTGGACTAAATGTCTTCATTTTTCCTACAAAACAGTTAATATTGCTATTTGCAGTTCAGCTTATAGTGTCACTCCAGGTTTTTGGTGGCAAAACAATTTTGTCTGGTCAGTGCCAGGTTTACAAGTCATGTAGGTTGATCAGTACAGTCTAATTTGTCAAATCCGTGAGCCCTCTCAGTCCTTGTTCTACTAATTTCAGTTTTGTATAAAAGACATTGCTGCGAAGACTAATGCCAAGTTGTCGAGCTGCAGCACAGATAGCCAGTCCTAGCACAGTTCGTCTTTCAAGTACAAGCCAGTGAGGCAGCTGAAAATAATGCTTCAATCAGGTACTGTTTCATCTTACAATTAAATGTGCCTGGAAGTTATCTAAGGGAGGCAGCAGAGCACCACGCTGTTCAGATGTGGGTATGTGAACAGAGTATCTTCAGTCTTCATCATTGTTCTTCCCTTCTTAGTAGCCCTGACTCCCCAAATAATCATGGAGAGTCCACACCCGGACAATGAGATGTGGCTTATTGGACCACTCAGTACAGCAAAGTCAGATAACGAACAGTACAGTAACATTCTGACCAAATTGGATTTCACGTAAAAATTACAAAAATCTATCACGACTTAGGAGCGGGGTGTTTTAAATTTGTAAAATCTGGCAACTGGTCAGTTCACGGTAATAAAACTATCATGTACTGTCATGGTGCTGTAACAAATCATGTCAGATTAACCGAATCACGAGTTCATGTTTACACTGGCCAGATTCATTTTTTTTTGTAGCTTCGTCTTTATAGGGTAGACAAAAAGCAAAAAGATACTCATCATGAATTTCAATTGTTGCTTGAACATTTCAGCTATGCATAAGCTCACAGAGAGAGAGAGGGGTGTAAAGGTGGCAGTGATGTGTCTGGAAGGGTGGCAATCCAGGGCAAACCTGCAGAAGGAGTGGAAAAGGGTGTCCAGTCTGTCCATGGTACACTTAGGAGCACTGCCATAGACAGTGTCACCGTAGTCAAAGAGGGGAAGGATCATTCTTTGAACAATGACTCTGCAGGACAACAAAAGAATACAACTATGGTTCCTATACTAACACAAAGTTTAGGGTGTAGCTTTTTGTGTAAGGAGTCCACATGCACAGAGAAGTCTAGGTGACAGTCTAGCCACAACCCAAGATACTTGAAGGAAATTATGTCTTTAGGTGAGAAACCATCCACAGTGTGGAAGGTGGGCAGGGCTGAAAGGCTTGACAGTTTTGCCTTGTCCCAAAAGTCATACAGACCATCTTCGTTGCATTTCAAGAAAGCTGATTATAGCAGAAACAGTGCTGGATATTGTTGAAGTCAAGCTGGAGCTGGTTCATCAGGTCAGTGAGGGGGGAGCCAGAGGCAAATATTACAGTACCATCATCATGCATAGTATGGATACAGATTTACATGCAGAGGGGGGCTATTTAAAAAGATGGAGAAGAGGATGGGTCCAAGCACCGACCCTTGGGGATGTCAGTGTGGATAGGTAATGGGGGATATGGAGTCACCAATTTTACAGTTTGAGTTCTGCCAAGGAGGTAAGAATGAAACCAATCTGTTGCATGGGGAGAAAGACCTGCTGCGGAAAGATGATCTATGAGGAGGAGATGAGAAACTGTTTTGAAGGTTTTGGCCAAGTCAACAAAAATAGCAGAGATGAGCAGGTCCTGGTCTATACCGGTCAGGATGGCATCAGTCATCCTGAGGAGGGAAGTGGAAATGAGTGGGATTTGCAAAAACTAGACTAGACGGGAGTGAGAAAGGAGGAAGAATCAAGGAAGGAGGACAGCTGGGAGAGAACCAACAATGTGCCCATGTTACAGACTATACTGTACCTGTTCTTTCAATACATGTTGCTTCTGGGTCGGTTCAATACAGTACTGCATTCCTTTCATGAGATCTATCTTGGTCTGCAACACCGTACTTGTTTTACAGTGTTGGCAACACACAATTTCAGTGTCCTTTCCCTGTGCAGTTATTCATGTCATGATGTCTGTCACTCAGTAAGATGTGACACTGTCCCTTGTTCAGACTTGAACTGTTTATTTTACTGTTTGTCACCATGAGCCATTTTTTTACAAAAGTGAACTTGACATTTATTTATTTTTTTAATTTATTTGTATAAATCGGAATTACAATCCTTTGAGTCAAGGACTAATTTCCAAAGGCTCCTCCTCAGACAAAGTACAGATTACATAAACAGAACACCATATAGTTAGAGAGGAATATAATAAAACCTCATACGGTTACATAGGTACATGAGCAGGCAACATGTAGAAAGGGTATGGCAGATTGCCATATAGAGTGACTGAGGTACAGTCCAGAGGAAGCAACAGAGGGGCAGACAGGTAGGGTACTTAGTAAAATAGTGGGATTTTTGCTGAGGGGGATATAGCGCGGTAGTGCTGAAATAGATGCTCTGCACATACATGCTATGTGTCACATGTCTTCTCTGAAGACGCCTGTAACTTGTTTGCCTGGATGGTGCTGCCTGAGTTAAGTGCCACAATGGCCACACTACTTACAAAACTAAATTTTACTCATGACTGGATGCATACTGTGAGTCAATGTGTCTGTCACACAATGCCCTAATGTTCAATTTTCCTGTTTTGTTGTAGGGCATCAACATGGACTTTTAAATGTGGCAGTACTTTGCACATGCAAGAGAGACTGAAGCCCTGTCGCCACTAGCAGACATAGATGAGGCCCTTTTGCAACCGTCTACACAGACATTTGCAATGTGGATGAGAAGTTATGGTCTATTCTATGCTGCTTATAACTGTGGCACTCAACAGCCGGCCAAGAACACTGTGGACCTGGAAATGTTCCCTAGTGTTTTGGAATTTAGTGACAACAATATTTAAGCAATACAAATGGACTAAAACCTTCTGCATGAGTCGTGAAACCTTCCACTTTATACTGAGCAAAATACAGCACAGAATAGGAAGACAGAACACCAACATGTGTCAAGCTATTACATTCAAAGTAAGACTGTCTATTGCAATTTGGAGACTGGCAACAAATAAATGACCGACAATTGGACACCTATTTGGAGTGTCTAGGGTGGAGGTCTGCTCTGCTGTGTGTGAGGTTTGTGATGCTACCATTGACAACTTCATGCACACAATAAGCCCTACAGGCACACAGCTACAAGACATCTTGGATGGCTTTGAGGAAAGATTCAGTTTACAACAGACAGCAGGTGCAATAGACAGAACACACATACCAGTTCAGGCACCAAGAGAAGACGTGGTAGACGTCTTCAACTGTAAAGGCTGGCACTCTGTAGCAATGCAGGCAGTGGTGGACCACCAGCACTGCTTTTGGATGTTAGCACTAGATAGCCTAATAAAGTTCACAATGCCCATATTCTTGCAAACAGTGGACTGTATGCGAAGTCTATGGATGGGCTTCTTTTTCTCCCAATGTGACACGTGAAATATGTGGGGTACAGGTGTCCATTCATTTACTTGGCGGCCCAGCCTACCCATTGATGTCATGGCTGATGAAGCCATACCCCACAGGAAACCTCACAACTGAGCAGAAACACTTTAACTAGTGTCTGTCAAATGGGCATATGGTAGTGGAGAATGCATTTGGTCAGCTAAGAGAATGGTGATGATGCCTACTGAAAGGTTTTATTTTATTTATTAAAAGTTTACCAGGAAAGGCATACTGAGCAGACTACCGCTAGATTCCAGATGCGTCCTGGGGTTGTTGGGGACAGGATGATACATATCAAACATGGAGATAAAAAATACAGAATATCGAAATTCACAGATTATATACAATACTATATATACAGGGATATAAACAGTATGTACACAGCAGCAACTGGGTCAGAGTTATGCATTTCAAGTAAATCATAGTTGGAGCAAGCTGGAGAGCTGGCCATTCTATTGTGAGTCTAGGCAGCCACGAGCAGTTAGCGGAGACTTGCCTTTTAAGGAGGGAAATTTGTTGCAGAGAGGAGGGGGCGTGCCAGATGTCCACAAGCAGGGAGTTCCAGAGTTTTGGTAGATGGGCTCTAAAAGCCGACTGGCCGGTAGAGGTCACAATGTACAGGACTTGAAGGAGCTGGGAGTCGAAATTCCTGAGCGAGTATGTAGGTGGTGTTTGAGCAGCTAGGGTAGTGGTGAGGTAGGAGGGTAATAACTGGGCACAGAATTTGGCTGTGAGTCTATTACAGTGGGACTGGCACCTGTTGAACAGCGAGTGGAGGTTAAGGGACTGGTAGAGGTCGCAGTGGTGGGTGGAGGGTGGACAGTCCAATGCGAAACGACAGAAGGAGTTGAAAAGAGAGTCCAGTCTAGCTAGGGTGGACTTAGGGGCGGCACTGTAGACTACGTCCCCGTAGTCAAAAATAGGGAGAATCATTTTCTGTAAAATTTCTTTGCGTGCTGACAGAGAAATGTAGCTACGGTTCCAGTATAATGCGCCCAGCCTGGGATGCAGTTTTTTGTGGGTTGCTTCGATGTGTGTAGAAAAGTCGAGGTGCTGGTCCAGCCAGACCCCTAAATATCTGAAGGAGGTACAAACTTCTAGGGGGGTCCCATCAAGGGTTCTGAAAGTGGGGGAGGCAGGGAGTTGGGAGAGTCTCTGTCTCATGCTGAAGGTTAAGGAGACTGTTTTCTTGGCATTGAGAATAAATTGATTAGTGCAAAACCAGAGCTGAACATCGGAGAAATATTGCTGGAGTTTAGATGCTACTTCCAGGGGAGAGGGGCCTGAGGTATACAGTACTGTATCGTCTGCGTACATATGAATGAATGTGTGTGGGCAGGCTGATGGCAGGTCATTGAGAAAAATGGAGAACAAAACTGCGCCAAGGACAGAGCCTTTGGGGACACCAATGGTGACAGGGAGGGGGTTGGAGGTGGAGGCACCGATTTTGACTGATTGGAACCTGTCTGCAAGGTATGATTTGAACCAGCTGATGGCCGCACTGGAGAGTTTCAACAGGAGAAGGGCATGTGAGACGGTGTCAAATGCCTTAGCTAGGTCAATGAAAATGGCAGACGTGATGTGACCTTTGTCCATGCCTGTCAGGATGGAGTCAGTGAGTCTGAGGAGGGAAATGACAGTGGAGTGGGATTCCTAAAACCCGACTGGTTAGGAGTAAAGAAGAAGGAGGAGGAGTCGAGGAAGGAGGTAAGTTGTGAGAGGACTAGATGTTCCGGATTTTAGCTAGAATGGGTAGGAGGGATTGGGGCGGAAGTTACCAGGGGAGGATGGGTCACCGCCTTTATGGAGGGAGATGACTGTGGCATACTTCCAATCTGAAGGTATAGAGGCTGTAGTGAAGGAGAGGTTGAAGAGGGATGCTAGTGGCATGGCGATTGCTGGGGCAGAAAGGTAGAGCATTTTGGCATCCAAACCTGAGGGACATTTACCCTTAGAGGGATTGAGGGCAAGCAGGGCTCTGAGTACTTTGAATGGAGTAACTGGGGAGAAGAAGAAAGCCGGGTAGGAGGTTTGAGTGAGCAGGGATGTGAATGTAGGGTGGTGTGTAGCAGGCAGTGGGTTAGAGTAGTGAGGGAACACACTGCTAGTGAACACCGTGGTTGAAAACCGTGGCCACTGCATGTGATTCTGATATGGTGGAGCTGCCTCTACAACTAGGGCAGGGTGGGGGCTGGGTGGGAGGGAGAACAGTGATTTGATCAACCTCCAAAACTTAGCTGATGATTTAGATTGTTTTGGAAAGATGATGTGAAGTAGTGAGATTTAGCCCTGACGGATAAGCCTGGTGCAGGCACTTCTAAGCCGCTCAATAGTGTAGGTGGTCAGTGTGCTTCCCGATACTTTATAGGCTTTCCACGCCTGGTCCCTGGCATGGAGGTGGTCCATGAGGTCTGCAGTGATCCAGGGCAGATGGGCTCCCCTTACTTGGACCTTTTTGAGTGGGGCATAGTGGTCCCAGATGGCAAGAAATTTGGACTTGAAGAAATCTAGGGCGGAGTCAATGGAGGTGGCCCTGGGGATGTAAGACCAGTCCAAGTTTGCTAGGTCATTTAGGAGACCATCAAGGTTAAGGGATTTCTATGACCTGATAAGGAGAGTTCTTTGTGGGGGTGACTTGGCTTTAAATATTTTTTCTTACTACGTATATCATGTGGTGATCACTCAGGGAGTCTGGTAGGAGGCCAGAGGCTATTATTCTGTGTTTGATACACACAATCCCTTTGTTTCATCTGTGGTGCTCACATGCTGCATTCTACACAACATTTGAGAGAGAAAGGGATGCTTTTAATTTGGAATGGATTAGGAGGCTGATGGTGAGAACTTGCAAAAGCCATCGGGCACTGAAATGCAAGACATGTAAAGGAGCAGTGCTGGGGATCAGGCAAGACAAATCAGAAATGTTATTGCTCAACATCTCAGTAGACAGTACAATGGCTAAGGTAATCTGTGGCATGTACATACATGGGCAATAAAGAGAACTGTGAAGGTACACCACACCAGTTGTTATGAGTGTGTCATTACTGCACTGTTCTTGGTATGTGTCTAAAAAAGATCACATATGTGGCCTGACAAGCAAGTATGGAGTCAATAGATGAGCTGGCTGCACACAGCCATCCAGTGCATCATGTGGTTATTGCATGTCTGCAAACATCACAGAGGTGGTTACCCATAACACGTACAGCATGAAAGTTGTCATCCTGGTGTTGACAGATGGATGTGCAGTGTTTGTCGCTATACATGCCATTACTGTCTCACAGAATGCACACAGTGTTGATGTCCTCCTGCCTTTGACACCAACATGCTAGTATCATGAGTGACCACCTTTCAGTGTACCACAATAGGCGTGTGTTGACATGAATCCTGATCATTAATGGTTTTGGTTCATGCAAGAAGCCACTACTGGAGCCACTGCTGTTGCACAGGCTTGGATTTGCCATGCTTGACGTGAGTGTGGATCCCGTCCCATCAGGACACGGCTGCATTGAGGCGTAGCAGACTATATTGCATGGGAGGGCGCACACAACTGAACATATGCACAATGTGGTGTGTGAACATGGAAAAAGCACAGTACATGACTAAAAAGTCGCAGTATCTGACAGAAACTTTTTCAACCAAGAAATGGAGTCTGGAATCATGAACCGATAGCAGATGGACTGGCTCCATGTGATAATGTCTACTATTTAACGGAGAATGTCTAAACAATGACACCTACATGGAGACTCCAAAAAGGCACGCATAATAAACAATGACTTAAACTGAAAGGGCAAATTCCTCTGAATCACTGTACACAATACCAAAATATGCATGAAACCTACACCTGTAGGTGAATATTCCTACACCACAGCCACAAGCCGCTCATTTAAGTCCCAATATCACCGGCGTCCTGGTGCACAAGAAGTGCCAGAGATCAGCTGCATCATCCTCACCTCAGACAACCTCTGCTCCTCACACAGGCATTCAATTTTATATAGGTGGGAGGCTGTGCTCCCCACACCCTGTATGGGGGACTGTGCCCCCAACCCCCCTGCTATCTAGGATTCTTGCAACAAGGTGCTCCTTGACACTGGGGTAGATTAGCTCGGATCACTGTTAATGTCATGTCAATGTGTTTTAACCATCACCATTATGGTTTTCACACATATGCCTCGCTGTAATTGACTCACCCATACTGAGTTGCCTCTTGACGTAACAGACAGACTGCATGGCTGTGGTTGAACACAGAAATATATTTAATATGGAAACACAGAGACAAACACAGAACAAGGAAAAAAACACAACATAACACTACACACTTACAACAAATGTGTTGCTCACAATTCCCCAGTACAGTATAGCAGTACCTTGTAAACACCTGTGATCCCAGTCCTTCGTTCAATTACACTGCCCCTGTGCTGGCGCGTCCTGCCACCAAGAGCAACACAGTGACTTCCATAATTTCTATACCTGTCTCCACCACCCTGATACATTAGGCAAACATGTTGCTAAACAGAAAGGGGTGGAGGAAGTTGGCACGTAAGTGCACCAGCGCTGTGTGCAACCTTATTTGCATTTACCATGCATTTAGGCAATTGCTAAGAGCTGAAGACCTGTGGAAGCAGGCAGCAGGATCTAAAAGGGAAGTACTTTCTCTGTGCTACAGTGTATTTTCTTTTTGTGTTGTGGTAGCATTTACTGAGAGGGCAATATGTGCTGTGTGATTTCAACTGTGCAACTACAAAACAAATGATTTTGTCTTGGGCTGGGAGGAGGGGACATCTAACAGAGAGGGAGAGGTTGCAACTACAAAGGAAGGGAGGGGTGGTCACGTGACTCAGACCAGCCAATAGCGAGGCTGGGATCCGATTACAATGGAGACCTAGCAAACCCGAAGCATGAGTGACACTGAAGCTTGAGTGCCACGAAGCAGGAGTGTAGCATCGGCAGGGTGTCAGCAGGGAGGACAGCAGTCAGCAGGCCATGCTGAGGAGAGGAGGGTAGGATACAGGGGGAGAGGAGTCTCCCCTGTATAAGGGAGTGCTGACCAGGTATAGCTCATAAATGTACCATATGGCAGGAAGCCCAAGGAGGATGTGGGGGTCCCAGGGAGTGTCCAGTAAGCAGGCATGGGGAGGGAGAGAGGGTGTTTGTGGGCAGTCAAGAGGGACGGGTAGTAAGCTACAATGGATGCAGGGCAGCCATATGCTTGGGGATTGTATGGAGAGCAGGGGGGGAGTATAGTGTGTAGGCAGGTGATACAACTTAGGGAGAAGCTTGGTTGGCTGAGAAGGGAGCTGGGTAGATGGGGGGGCAAGGATGAGGAACACCAAGGAAAATGGGACCCAAGAAGGCTGTTTCCAAAGTTTGCAGCAGGCTGAATAAAGGATAGACAAGGTGGAGAAACAAGGGGGGTAGTCAACCAGGAGCAGCTGGGGGGCAGACACCAGTGACTGGAGGGTGGTCAGGCACCAGAGGAAGATAAGAACAGGTGCAGAGCAGGGGTATAAGTCACAGAGAGGTGTGGCTGGAGTAGCTCAGAGAAGGGAGAATGACAATAGGAACAGATTCTCTGTTTTGGCTAGCATGGGGAGCAGGAAGGGGTGGGAAGGGGAGGAAAACTGCAGAGAATGGACGGGTGGAGGGCACTACAAAGGGTAAGGGATACAACAGTGAGGTGGAAGGCAAAAGAGGTAGCCCAGGTGGCAGCAGATGCAATTTAGGGCAGAAGGACAGTGGTGAAGTAGCAGGTACGAGAGGGGGTTTGGGGGAAGGTAGAGATTAGACAGGGGCACAGCAGGCAGCCCTGGAAAGGATAGCATGGGGCGGGAACAGCTCAGTGGGGACACAGGGAGCGAGTGGCAAGGAGGGGTGGAAAGGCAGGCAAAGAAAGGGCAGAGGCAGAAGAAGAAGAAGAATCAGCATTTATATAGTGCTTTTCATACATTCAAGGCGCCTTACAAGCAATGCTAGACTGGTAGTGAAGTGACTGAATGTGTGGTGGCAGCCATATCGCACATCATCACCCACACACAGCCTGGATAATTGCATGAACCGGTTTATGGGAAGGGGAGTGTTGGCCAGGACACGGGAATGTCTCTACTCTTTATGAAGAGTGCCCTGGGTCTCTTTACATCCACCTGACACCCACCAGGACAACACCAGGATGGGCAGAAGGGACCTCGGTTTAACGTCTCATCTGAAGGATGGCACACCCCAGCAGTACGTAAGCAGGTAGCCACTACAAGGACTAAGGTCTTGGATTTCAAAAGAGCAGACTTTGGTGGGATGGGTAGTATATTGGAAGGGCACACAGCTAGCATTTGCCCGAACATGGACACTGAAAAGAAAAGACCAATCAAGAGGGAACTGGCCAAGACCACTAGCACATGTGTCAAGAGCCAGAGCAAGAAATCCAGGACCAAGAAGCCAAGCTAGATGAACAGTGAGGTAGGGGAGAGGGTGAGGGAAATGAGAGCACAATTAGAGCTTACAAAAGATCCAACGGGAAGAAGAAGGTGGGAGAATATGGAGAAATCCAAGAAGAGTAGAACAGTAAGAGCAGCCAAAGCGTCCTTGAGAGCGGAGGCTGGCCCAGGGATCAAAGAAGGTGAAAAGGATTTATTCAGGTATACAGGGGAGAAGAGAAAGAGTAAGGATTAGAGTGTAAGGATCATGCGAATGGTAGTGGGCGGGTAGAAAAGGGGAAGAGCAAGCAATGTGTACTACTCCGCTCGGGGGTAGGGGGATCATGGATGGGGAAATCACAGAGGGAAGGGTGTTGGAAGGCCTTAAATCCTTGAGGGTTGGTAGGACCTTGGGCCAGATGGAATTCATCCTAGAGTGTTGAGAGTTGGCAGTAGTCCTGGTGGGGCCATTGGCAGACCTGTTTAACACCTCTCTGAAATGGATTGCATATCCAGGGATTGAGGGTGCGCATGTGGTGCCTCCTCCATAAGAGTGGGCCCAAGGATGGACCAGGAACTACAGACCAGTCAGCCTAACCTCAATTGTGGGAAAGCTAATGGAGACTATCCTCAAGGAAAGGCTGATAAGATTTCTGGAGTATAATGATCTCCAGGATGGCAGACAACACAGATTTGTCTCTGGCAGATCCAGACAGATAAAACTTGGTGGACTTTTGATTGGATGACGAGGCACTGGACAAGGGTCATGCAGAGATGTCCTATACCTAGACTTCAGCAAGGCCTTTGATTCAGTGCCACATGGTACACTGATCAATAAACTGAGCAACCTTGGGAGCAGGGAGGAAACTGGTAAGATGGGTCAGGAGCTGGTTGCAGGATAGACAGCAGAAGGTAGTAGTGGGATGAGATATAAACCCAGAGTGGTAACAAGTGTGGGCTCAGTGCTGGGACCAGTGCTGTTTAACATTTTAATTGCTGACATCACAGAAGGGATAAAGAGTAAGATCAGTCTCTTCGATGACACCAAGATCTGTGCAGAGGTTGATGGAGGGGAAGGTGGTGCAGTACTCCAGGAAGATTTGGCAAAACTGGAGGAATTGTTTAACACATGGCAACTTGGGTTCAATGTAAAGAAGTGCAAAGCCATGCACTTGGGAACCAGGAACCCCAGAAATATAGTTACTGGCTGGCAGGAGTGCAGTTATCCAAGTCAAAGGAGAAGGATCTGGGTGCAGTAGTGACATGGGAAATGAACCATTCAACCCAGTGCAGGAAGGCAACAGCAAAGGCTAACAGAATGCTGGGGTGCATCGCTAGGGGAATTACCTCTAAGAGAGGGGAAGTCATCCTGCCCCTGTACAGGTCCCTGGTGAGGCTGCACTTGAGTACTGCGTGCAGTACTGGCACCCTACATGAAAAAGACATCAAGCTATTGGAGAGTTACAACACCAGGCAAAAAAAATAATCCTGGGGTTGGGAGATAAACTGTGAGAGGAAAGAGAGAGAGAGATAGATAGCTCAATATGTATTCCCTGGAGGATAGAAGGATGACAGCGAATATGACTGATACCTTCTAGAACCTGAAGAGTATGAACAGAGTAAGCACCAGAAGTATTTTCAAATTAAAGGTGAAAGGGAACCAGGGGCACAGTACAAAATTGGAAGGAGGCAGATTCAGGAATGAAATGAGAAGGCACTATTTCACTGAAAGGGTGGAGGCAGGGTAGAATCCGCTGCCAGAGGTGATATCACTTGGATGGTGGTCAGCTTCAAAAGGGATGGGACAAATTCAGAGGAGGGTTCAAACCATGGGTGGGCAGGGGAGTGAAGGCTACATGGGCAAAATCAATGGGTGAGGCAAGGGTAGTGGGGCAGCTGCAATCTGAAAGACTGAAGTGTTGCACACTCGAGCAGACTAGACAGACTGATAGGCCTGTATCTGCTGGCAATTTTGTTTGATCGTAAGAGACAGAGAAGAATGTCTGCTGGGGAAAGCCAGAATCGTTGTTGCTGGGTCCCATGTGGTTGACATCAGGAGTGCACGGTTGGAATAGTTGAAATACATGGATGCGGGGAGCTGATGTACAGGGGTACATCGGTGGTGCTTATAGTAGTGTTTGCCAATCCCATTCAGTCAGGAGCTGCAGCACTGTGCATCGTGATCCATGTGAAAATGTTCCATGCACTCATTGTGCTTGATGCACTGCTGCTCTATCTCCATTGTAATCTGCATCTGCTGCCTCTACATGTCAAAATATTTTACATCAGATGTGATCGCGGTGCATTCTAAGTGCAGGCCAGGTAGCTTGGCTCTGGGGTACCAGTACAATTACTCAACATCCATGGCCAATAATGCCGTGGAGTGACCATCACCCAGATCTGGGCTTGCTGGATTTTGGTTTTCTTCAGTGTCTGATTGACCCCTTAATCTGTCATCATCGTGATCACCTTCAGTGACCTGACTGAGGTCACAGGAAGTATCCATCACCACTGTTGGCATCGTAGCAGTGCAGGTTCCTAGAATGGCATTGATGGGACAGGGTCAGGGGAGGATCACTACAATACAAGGGTGAGAGAGGACAGCCACAGAGTACTATCTGATAGCTGCACACTTGAGCAGACTCAACAGGTTATATACACTGTATCTGCTGGCACATTTTGTATGCTCATATACGTAACATATGAATTTGCCAGCAGACACAGACCACCGGTCTCATCTAAGTCTGATCGAGTGGATAGCTAGCACCCCTAGTTCACAGCTGCCCACCTCCCTCCCTTTGTCATCCTAATGCCTGCCCCCACTTTGCCTCAGCTTCTCACTCTCCCCTGCTCCTGTCCCATGCCCTTTAGAAGCTGTGCACAGATTTACAAGATAACACCCATTCTGGCAGTGCTCCATTTTGCTACCACCTCTCTGTGAAATAGTCTCCTCAGCTCCTCCTAAATCATCCCCTCTATTCTTAGCCTGTGCCCTTGGTGTCCCTCTCCTCCTTAGCTTAAAGACCCCAACTGCTCCATCCTTGTTGATTCCCCTCAGATACTTGAAAGTTTATGTCATATCCCCTGTCCCTTCTGTCCTCCAAGATGTACATATTCAGGTCTCCCAGCCTGCTCTCATAGTCTCTCCACTCCATTCCACAAATCATCTTCATTGCCCTCCTCTGTACCCCTCTGTAACCTGACATCATACTTCAGGTATGCCTCAAAACTGCACACAATACTCTAGTGTGGCCTTACTAGGGACCTGTAGAGGGCGAGATTACCTCTTGCCTGGACGAAACCCCTCACTATGCATCCCAGCATTTGGTTCACTTTACAGCGCCTCCTGCACTGGGCAGTGTTATTTATGGTCCCTGTTACCATTACCCCAGGTCCTCCTCAATGATTCCCAGCTTAATCCCGCCCAGCCAGTATTCTCTTCTTGGTTCTTCGTCCCAAGTGCATAACCTTAGACTTCTTTGCATTAAACCCCATCTGCCACCTCTCTGACCAGTCCTCCAGCTTGCCTAGGTCCCCCTGCAGCTGCTTCTATCCTGCAACTCCATCCACCACTTCTCCCATTTTGGTGTCCTCTGTGAACAGACTTACCTTGCTCACCACACTGTGCGCCATGTCTGATATGAAGAGCCCAAATAATACCGGTTCTAGTACAGAGCCCTGTGGTACCCCGCTCATCACTGGCCTTGGAGTTCAGAGCTCCCCTCCCACTACCACCCGTTGTAGCCTCCCACTCAGCCAGCTTGTAATCCAGTTCGCCATTTTTTCCCCTACCCCAATACCAGTTAGCTTCCCCCCAAATTGCTCAGAGGTACTGAATCGAAGGCCTTCCTGAAGTCCAAGTAAAGAACATCCACTGCATGACCCTTATCCAGCTCACCTGTCACAAAGTCATAATATTATATCAGGTTGGTTTGACAAGGCTTCCCTGAAACAAAGCCATGCTGCCTCACATCCTGGAGGCCGTTGTCCTCCAGGTACAACACCAGCCTTTCCTTTAGTATTGTTTCCATGAGTTTGCACACTACAAAGGTGAAACTTACCAGGCGATAAGTACCCGGTTCATCCCTTGGTCTGCTCTTGTGTAATGGCACTACATGTGCCATCCTCCAGTGTAGTGGCACACATCCCGACTCCAGTGAGGTGCTGTACAGATCCGCCAGTGGCTCTGCCAATACCTCCGCCATCTCTCTCAGCACCCTGGATGGATACCATCCTGCCCTGGTGCCTTGTCTACCATCAATGCCCTCAGTCCCTCTGGGACTCTACTTCCTCAATTCTTCCATCTATTGCCTCCTCTCCCCTGTCCCCACCCCCAGCCCATGGTGAGAGAGCGTCCCACCTTTCTTCCGTGGAACACTGAGCAAAGTATTCATTCAGTGCTTTGCCTTTCCCCTTTCCGTCCACTCCCATCCTTTTTATCCTCACTATTGTCTCCTTGCACTTCCTTTTCTCCCAGGTGTATCTGAAAAGTCTTCCCCTTTAATTCCTGTGCTAATCTCAGCTCCCTCCGAGCCTTGGCTTCTCTCACTTTCTGGTCACCTCCTGGACCATCTCACATACTCCTCCCTGTCTCTTCCTTTCCGCTTTCCTATACCTATGGTGCACCTCTTGTTTTGCCCTCACCACCTCTACTACCTTGCTGTTCAACCAGCATGGTTTCTTGCTCTGCACCTCTTACTCTGTATCTTGGTGCAGGCTTCTGCCTTGTAATCCCACATCTAATAATAACCCATTTCTGCTCCGTCCATCTCCTGCCTTATGCCCTCCAGTTTCTCTTTCAGTTCTTCCCGTATCCTCCCAAAGTCCGCCTCCTGAAGCTTACCACCCAGGTCAATGATTTCTCTGGCTCCCTGCACAGGGTGATATTAAACCACACTATTTGGTGATTGCTGTCAGCTAGTGGATCCTCCACCCTTATTTCCCTTACTGCCTCCTCTCCATTCGACAATACCAGATCTAAAGTGTTCTTTAGCCTAGTAGGTACACTGACCAGCTGTGTCAGGAGACACTCCTGGATTGCATCCAGGAGCACTTTTTTCCTAGCACTGGAGGTGACTGGAATGCTCCAGTCAACCCTCGGCAAGTTGAAATCCTCCATGATGACCGCCTTCCCTTTTCTACATACCTTTCTGATTTGTCCCCTTAATTCCCTGTCAAGCTCCTCAGACTGGCACAGTGACCTGTATACAACCCCAATCCTCAGTTTCCTACTGCTTGAGTCTCGGAGCTGCAGTCAGACTGCCTCTGTTCTCCTTTCTTCCCCCGTCCCTTGTGCATTTGATTCAGTCCCTCACACAGACTGCCACCCACCCCTCACCCCCACGGTTCTTCCTGTATAGTTTGTACCTTGGGATTGCCAGATCCCAGTCTCGGTGCTCAGTCATCCACGTTTCCATGACAGCTGCAAAATCCACCCTCCACACTGCCAGGAGTGCCTGTAGCTCCGCAGATTTGTTGCCTAAGCTTCTGGCATTCAGTGAGACCACCCTCCATCCTGCCCCCTTCCATTCCCCACCCTCCATCTCCTCCCTGCTACTCCCTCCCTTTACAGCTGCTCCAGTCCTTCCCTGCTAGCCTGGGGGTAGACTGTGGCTCCACCTCTATCAGATCCCTGCCTCACCTGCTGTCCACTCATATGTTTGGTATTGAAATTGGCATTCCCCACCCCAAGATGCTACTCTGCAGTCTCTGGATGTTTATTCTTGGGAGTTTTCCTCGAGACAAAACCCAGAAATGGCACTGTGCAGTTGCTTAGCATCCGCTTTGGTGGGTAACGATGCATTGGGCATGGGCAGGTCCTTTGCCACAGAGTTATGATACTGGCAATACCCTCCACCATTGTGACTTAGTTAAACATTAAGAAACACTGGCTAGAAAATTCACAGGTAAAGGCTAGCCAAGTATCGGACCACCATCACTCCACAGTAAATTATGAGCTCCAACCCGCTTGATGACCATAGTCAAGCCTAGCTTCTTCACCACTCTGCTCCCCTATACATCCTCTTCTACACATATATATTAAGCAAGTGGCTAGACACAAGAAAGCACAATCTGCACTGGTGTGTAAAACAAAAGGCCGGAGTTGACTGTAATCAGGCCACCAGGTGAGTCACTAGGTGCCTACCTAGCACTGCTCATGTGCCTTATTTTAATAAGACAGACTAGTGACCTGGTATACTGCCACAGCAGCCCACTAACAAAAGTGACATCATATGGGAAGGTCACCATGAGCATCCATGGGCATACAAATTGTGCATTTTTTAGTCCATACTGTGTTTTGGGGAGTGCAGTAGCAGCAGGAAACTGTGAATATGGAATGTCCATACTTGCAGTACCACAGTATTCCACCTCTGTCTGGGGGTGTTGATGGTCATGTTAGAATACCAACAATTGTGCAGTGTGATACAAGCCACTCACACATGGGAGAATAAAACAGCTGTGATCCAGGACTGCACAATGGCACTTGCATATACTATACTATTGTGGTTATGCTTGTGCTTCTCGGTCCATACCCTGGGTACAACTCCTGCCATTCACACCTTCACCTGGTACCCCTCTCAGTCCTGCATTACACCTCTGGTATGGTCACAGGGACACATGACATGGACTAACTGGCCCCGCACCCCTTTTAGGCAGCTTGGGGTCCTCCTCAAACTTAAAGCGAGCAGCCCCTGATGAACCCACTGGCTATGCATGTACTCTACAATTTGTCAAGATGCCCCAGCACTGTGGCGCATAAAGTCTGCAGCATGCTCAAATCCTTTCTCCTTCGACTACTGCTTATGCTGCCCTCCTCTCAGGAAATGTACACCCAATCCAGGTCCCTCTGGGCACGCAGTGGAAAATTGATAAGGAGGGAAGGGTCCTCAGCAAGCTAGATTCCCTTCAATCATGGATTCAACAGCATAACCCTGATGTCCTCACCGTGGTTGAAACGTGGCTAAACCCTAAGATCCCAGATGCCTCCGTCTCAATCCCAGGCTACTCCATATTCAGGCGAGACAGGACTTCCAAACGAGGTGGGGGCTGTGCCACATACCTCAAGAGTACCCTCTTAGGTCATGCTATTCCATGACCAAACCAGGGCACCGCTGCTCAGGTCCTCGCCATCAAAGTCCTCCTTGGGGCCCACAATAAGGAACTTACTGTTGTCTTAGTTTATATACCCCCTAAGAACCAGGCCACTGGCTTCAACGACATTCTGGAATACATTAGGCGCTTGCATCATAACACAGAAACTATAATTCTTGGTGACTTTAATATTATCTGGCTCTCCCCTGAGGCTTCTGTATTCAACATACGAACATACGAAATTTGCCAGCAGATAAAGGCCTAGAGGTCTATCAAGTCTGCTCGAATGTGCAGCTAGCACCCCTTATTCTGCAGCTGCCCCTCCCTTCCATCCTTCCCCTTCATTGACCCTCCCCTTGTCCTGTCCCATCCCCTTCTGAAGCAGTCCACTGTTCTACTGGATACCACTTCTGCAGGTAACGCATTCCACCCAGCCACCACCCTCTCTGTAAAAAAGTGTCTCCTCATCTCCCTCCTGAACCTTCCTCCCTCCAGTCTCATATCATGGCCCCTGGTGTCCCTCCCCCTTACTTTGAACAGCCCTCTGTACCTGTCTTGTTTATTCCTTTCATGTACTTAGGGGTTTCAATCATGTCCCCTGTCCTCCTCTCCTCCAGCGGTATATGTTCACTCCTTAGCCTTCTCTCCTTATGATAAGTCCCCAGCCCCTTGATCATCTTTGTTGCCCTCGCTGCACCCTCCAGTAACTTAATGTCCCTCTTCAGATACAGTACTGCACGCAGTACTCCAGGTGAGGTCTAACTAATGACCTATACAGTGGCAGAATCACCTCCTCCCTCCTCGAAGATATACCCCTTGCAATACAACCCAGCATTTTGTTGGCCTTTGCAGCTGCCTTCCTACATTGTGCCAAGTTGTTCGCTGACCCTGTAATGAGCACCCCCAGATCCTTCTCCTTCTCTGTCTGGGCTAGCTGCACTCCCCAGCTGGTAACCCTCTTTGGGTTCTTTATCCCAAAATGCAGCACCTGCACTTTTGGCATTAAACCCCAGTTGCCAGGTGTCTGGCAGGTTTCAAGCTTTGTCAGATCATCCTGCAACCCCTGCCATCCCCTAGGTCATCCACCACCGCTCCTACCTTGGTATCATCAGCAAACAGACTGATCTTGCTCTTGATGTCCGATGATATGTCTGCAATGAATATCCCAAACAACACTGGTCCCAACACAGAGCCCTGTGGAACACTGCTCGTCACTACCCCTGGGTGTGAGAGCTCCCCGCCCACCACCACCCTCTGTTGCCTTCCCTGAAGCCAGTTCCCTACCCATCTCACCAGCTTGCACCCACCCTGTGCCCTACTAACTAACTTTCCAGCCTTCTATCGTGCAGTCGAATGCCTTACACAAGTCCATCATACAGGACATCCGCTGCATGGTCCCTGTCCAGTTGCCTAGTTACCCAGTCATAGAACTCCACCAGGCTGGTTTGGCAGGATCTGCCCCATATGAAGCCATGCTGTCTGCTGTCCTGTAGTCCTTTGGCCTCTAGAAGGGCCACCAGCCTCTCCTTCAGGATAGTTTCCATTAACTTACCCATGATGGATGTGAGGCTCACTGGTCTGTAGTTTCGGTTCATCCTTGGGACCACTCTTGTGGAGGGCCCACATGAGCCATCCTCTAGTCCTGAGGTACACACCTGAATGTAGTGAGGCATTAAATAGGTCTGCCAAAGGCCCTGCAAGGACCTCTGCCAGCTCCTTCAGTACCCTGGGGTGGATGCCATCTGGGCCTGGCACCTTGTCCACCCTCAGTGCCTTCAAACCCTCCCGAACTCTGCCCTCCATGATTTCCCCATCTGTCACCCCTCCCCTGTTTCTGCCATTTCTCCCCCCTTGGGTGTCACCCCCCTCTTCTCTTTAGTAAATACTGAGCAGAAGTACTCATTTAGTGCTTCTGCCTTATCACCCTGCTTCCACCCAACCCTCCTTCCTAATCCTTACTATTCAAGGATGCAGTTACAGCACAGCACCTCTCACAACGTCCTCACCCCCACCAGATGCAACTACAGGACCGGTAGTTTCACACTACTAGATTGGATTCTGACTAACTGCCCGAACGAATCTCTAATGTCGCAGTCCTCCCGGACTCAATTAGTGATCACTCTCCTGTCATCTGCTCTTGGTCTAACAAGTTTTTCAACCCCCCTCCCAAGCTTCTCTACACAAGGGTAATTAATCAGGGGAACCTTCAGCTACTAAAATCCCACCTAAGCAGACTTGTCTGGGCAGTGCTGGACACACTCAGTGATACTAACAAAGCCTTGGACTTGTTCATCGACCGCTTCAACTCAGCCTGTAACATCTATGCAACTAAAAGATGTAGGTCAAAAATGGTCGAACCCTGGATTGCCTCTGATCTTTAACACATCTTAAGCTTAAGGACCATCTGAGCAGGCGTGGGAGTGATAAGCAAGACACAGAAGTTCTTTAGAACACACAAGACTTTGTGTGAAATTATTTACAAAACAAAGCTCAAAATAAACGTTTCAGAAATGAACTATAAAAAAATGAAGCCAACAACATAAAAAATGGCTTTCTCTCAACTTGAGACTATCAGTACTTTAACAGCTGAGTACTGCCAGAGAGTAGATGAGCTTAAACCCCAGCATCTATCATCCTCTGTGCTCTATACTATCTGCTCTCTTGCACAAACCTCCACCTTATATAGGTGAACACTCCGACATCATTGATCAGCTGATCCACCCCCTATTCTAATACATTTAATTTCTACTCTAATACATTAAGTGGGGATCAGCCTGACCATAAAAAAAAACATTGATTGGGCTTGATTATACCCAGAATGAACCACCTCTTAATTAGTTTCACAAGACAGAAACAAAGCTTAATTAAGAATCAAGGGTTTAACCCCTCCCTTCTGGTGCTGACTTGCCACACCTGTACCCTATAAATACATGTTAGGAGATGCCACTGGCTCCTTAGAGTGCAGTACCTGAGGCAAGTGAGACAGCAAGTGGACCAGGTAAGGGCTTCATTTCTTACATAAATACCCAAGGAAAATAACTATGTAATCTTATATTTATTTCTTGTAAGGTACCTCATTTTATTATTAAACTACAGCATAACTATATTATTAAACTACAGCATAACTTCGTGCTGTGATACTTGTTGTTTTGGAACCTAACTGGGGCTGCTTCTTATTTTATCACCATGCCTGTTTACAATGGTAACCTTATATTTCAAAACACAGGCACCACAGGGACAACAGAGAACATTAGAAGGGTAGAAAGAGATACCATGACGGGAGGCCACCCTTCATAGTAGAAATGTGAAATAAGACAAAGGACAGTGGAGAAATTACTACTGCAGTAGATTTGAGAATACAAGGGTAAAGAGGAGAGGAGCGTCGTGGTGCTGGGGGGATTACAACTATCACACCCCCAATGTTGCTTAAACCACCATTTATTTCAATAAATCTTGGAGTTTTCAAGACAACCTACCCAATGCCTGAGGGCAGGATGGAGCTTTCACCCACCCTCTCTTTGAAAGCTCCCACCAGGGCACCATTTCAAACATTAGAATTATCTTTACAGATAGATGTGAATCGTCAAAAGCATAAACGTCCACATTTATTAAATAGCCCTGGGGTGTCATGACTGTATCTCTTAACCTTCTTTCCTATGTGTTAAACATTGATACAGATTTTCAATTATCTATTTTAGGGCTGGTGGTACCTACTTCTGCCCCATGTCTGGACAAAAAATCTGCATTCATATGAGCTGAGCCTGCTCTGTGTTGTACTGTAAAACTATAAGGTTGCAGGGCCAGGTACCATCTCATGATTCTATTATTTTTGTCCTTCATTTGTGATAGGAAGCAGAGGATTGTGATCGGTTATTAAAGTAAATGGGCATCCCATAAATAAAATTTCAAGGACTCAATGGCCCACTTGGCTGCCAGACATTCTTGCTCGATGGTAGCATACTTTTGTTCCTTATCGTGGAGTTTCCTTGAAATATATATTACAGGATGTTCCTCTCCATCTATCGTTTGGCTCAACACTGCCCCTATACCTGATCCTGGGGCATCTGTATGTACCTCAAATGGGTATCGAGTCAGGACTATGCAGGGACTGGGAGGAGCATAGAGCTGCCTTAATTTTATTAAATGCTTCCTCACATTCAGGAGTCCATTTTATCTGATTCCCAAACTTCTTTTAGTTAAATCTGTCAATGGAGAAGCAACAGAAGCAAAGCTGAGAATGAATCTTCTGTAATACCGGCAAGACCAAGAAAGACCGTCTCGTGTTTCTTGGTGCTGGAGTATTGGACCTAGACTACTGCTTCCACCTTCGATATCTCTGGCTTAATATGACCATTTCCCAGTATGAAACCAGATATCTTGTCTCTTTCATGGCAATATACATTTTGTGGGGTTGATAGTTAGTCCTGCCTGTTAGATAGAAGAAAACTGCTTCAAGATTTTGTAAATGAGTTTCCAGGATGAACTAAAGACAACCACGTCGTCCAGGTATGCTGCACAATAGGTGTTATGAGGTGCCAGTACCTGGTCCATAAACCGCTGGAAGGTGGCGGGCCATGTAGCCCAAATGGCATGGTTCGAAACTGGAAAAGACCCATGGAGTACTAAAGCAGTTTTCTCCTTGGTGGATTCTTCTAAGGATCTGCCAATAGCCTTTGTGAGGTCTAGTGTAGAGATATAAGTGGCTTTGCCAATTCTATCCACTGTATCGTCTACACGTGGCATAGGATAAGCATCAAACTGTGCCACCTGATTTAAGCCCCTGAAGTCCAAGCACAGTCTAATTCCTCCTTCCTTTTTTGGGACAATTACCATAGGGGAACCCCATGGACTCTTAGAAGGTTCTATAATCTGTAATGATCTTAGTTTCTGTATCTCCTTGTTTACCTCCTCTCTAAGGCGTTCTGGGAGTCGGTATGCCTTTTTCCTTATGGGTTTAGCATCAGTACATATGTGGTGTTTCTACACCTTTAGCCATGCCCGGGGTATTAGTGAATGTTTTGTTAAACTCATTCAACAAGGACCTTACTGCCTGTGTTTGTTATACATTAAGTTCTGGGTTTATAATAACATCATCTACTCCTGTTTTCTTTTCTTTTCCAGTTGCCATATGCCAAGTCTATTTCAGTTTCTCTGGGTTCTGGAATTACGGAGAGACTCACCCTGTAGTTCCTTTTTCGTGCAAAGTTTCAATAGATTGGCATGGTAAATTTTCTTTTTGTCTTTTGTCTGGGTTTCAATTTCATAAGTAACAGGCCCTGCTTGTCTAATTATTTTGTAGGGTCCTTGCCATTTCATTAAAAGCTTGTGTAGAAGTGGGCAAAAGTAACAATACCTGTTCCCCAGGAGAGAAGGATTTATTTTTGGCCGTACCTTGATCATAGTATTGTTTTTGCACCTTAACTCCCATTTCATGAGCCTTTTCAGTATATAGCACCAATCTTTGTCTTAATTGCTTCATATACTTTGCTATTCCTAGAGATTTTAGTTCTGTGTTGTCCTCCCAGCACTCTTTAACTACATCCAGGCATCCCCGAGGGTTTCTTCCAAATAAAAGTTCAAAAAGTGAAAACCCTGTGGATGCTTGGGGAGCCTCCTGAGGCAAGAGAAGGAAGGAAGATATAAATCCAATCATGCCCCTCTTCATGTATGAATTTCTTTATCATACGCTTAAGGGTTTGATTAACCCTTTCAACTAAACCATCCGTCTGGGGATGATAGGAAGAGGTTCTTATAGCTACTATCCCCAGAAGGCGGTATAGTTCACTTAGTAGTTCAGCGTTAAAGTTAGCCCCTCTATCAGTGAGAATCTTTTTAGGTATTCCAACTCTGCTAAAGAGTTTCACCAGTTCCTCTGCGATTCTTTTGGTCGTGACCGTTCTCATGGGTATAGCTTTGGGATACTTGGTGGCATAATCACACACCACCAAGATGAATTTCTTTCCCTTTTTACTTTTATCAACAGGGCCCACAATGTCCATTCCAATTCTCTCAAAAGGTGTAGTCACTAGTGGCAAGGGATTAAGTGGCATTACCTCCTTTCTAGTGGCTTGGGTGGTGATTTGACATTTAGGGCATTCCTGACAGTATCGAGCTATGTCCCTATGTATCCCAGGCCAAAGAATCTTTGCAGTATTCTACTGGAGGTTTGTCTCTCCTGTATGCCCAGCCCAAGGAACATCATGCCCCAGTGCTAAAATATCCTGTCTGTAACATTGGGGTACTAATAATTGGTCCACTGTTTCTTGGGTAGTTGGTTGGTACAAACTCTATATAATAACCCATTTTCTCCTGTATTTCAGGGGTACCTGCTTTCTCTCTTTTCCCACCTGTAAAAAAATGGTTGCAGAGAGACATCCTTTTCTGTTGCTCTTTCATTTCTGCCTTAACAAATACAGGATTATTTTCTACCTTCACTCCTGTTGTTCCTGTTGCCACTTGTGTTTTAATAATTTCGTTTATTACGGGTTTTCTATCCTTCCCAGGGGGTTGACTACTTCTCCTTCAAAGGAAACACTTTTCCTAGCACAATCTCTTCTTTACTCTGGGCCCTTGTAGTTACAGCTGAGACAGCTTCTTGTTCCAGTAGTAGTGAGGCAAACCCAGGATAGTCATGCCCAACGACTACAGGGACAGGGAGAAGTGGACTCACACCAGCAGAAATGTCAGATGTTACCCCGTATTCCATAGACAGTCGTACAGTAGGGTATTGTTGTAAATCACCATGCACACAAATAACATGCATAGGAGCCCTTGTTGCATTGTAGATACTAAATTTTCCTAATCAGAGTATTCTTACTACCAGAATCCAAGAGTCCCATGACATTTTTCCTTTTATAATAATATCAGAAAACATATACCCAGAATTTAGTAAAGCTAAGGTGCCATATCTGTTTTCTTTGAAGGACAAAACAGGCAATATGTCCTAGTCCTTTACAATTGTGACATACAATGTTAGATGGAACAGTTCTCATTCTTTGTCCACCCTCCTTCTTCTCTCCCACTCTTCCTTTTAGGATAGGCATTCTGAACATTTCTTACCAGACCAGTCTGTGGTTTCGCTGAGATTCAGATTGTCTCTGTCCTCCTTTCTGAAAGGTTGATGGGCTGTCAGAAAGTCCTCAGCCAGTGTCACAGCTATTTCAGCGGACTCAGGATTATGTTCTTTGATCCAGATCTGGACCTCATTTGGCAAGATTTGTAAAATTGTTCCAGTACAAAAGTTCTATAATGTCCATTCAAGACTTTCCTTCTGGCTGAGTCCATTTATTACATAGTTCTCTGAGTCTTATATATGTTTCCCGAGGAGGATCATGGGGGGAATGTTTCAAGGCACGAAAACGCTGCCGATATGTCTCAGCATTAATGTCATATCTTTTAAGAATTTCCTCTTTCACCATGTCATAGTCCTCTGCAAGACAGGGATCCATATTCCCATACGCTAACTGGGCCTTCCCGGAGAGGTTGGGGGCTAATCGCACTACCCATTGGGATTTAGGCCAGTCACATGCTTTAGCACCTCTCTCTTAAACGTGGTAAGGTATGACTCAATATCTTCATTGACAGTCATCCTAGTTAGTTTAATGTCTTGGGATTGTTCGGTTAGTGTTATTATTTCCCCATTTCCTGTCCAGCCCCCATGGTCTGAATTAGTTGTAAAGTTTCTGCCCACCTCATATCTTGGTGCTGGCGCTCTCTCCTTCTTTCTTGTGCATCAATGTCCTCTGGCGTTCAGTTTCCAACTGGCGAACTGCCAACCAGTGTAGCAGATCCGAAGGCCTCAGGAGGTCTGTCATCTACCTCTGGTCGTCTCTGCTGTCGCTCTTCTTCTTCACCATCACTAGTGGACTGTTCCTTTGGTAACTTCGCCTTACTGAAGTCTCCAAACCAGGATGTAGGGGAACATAGAAACATAGAATTTGACGGCAAATAGGACCGCTTGGCCCACCCAGTCTGCCCATTTCCTACCTGATGGATAAGCTGCAGATCCTAGTTAACCAGCAGCCTACTTCTCCTACCCTACCCCCTAGAATTGCCTTATGACTGTCCCATGCATGCTTGAATTCCACCACTGTTTTTGACTCCACAACCTCCTCGGGAATGCTGTTCCATACATCTACAACCCTCTCTGTGAAAAAATACTTACTTAAATTACCTCTGAGCTGCCCCTTCTATCTTCAAATTGTGCCCCCTTGTTCTTGCACACCTCTTTTTGAAAGATGCTACCCTCTTGGACTTTGTTGATTCCTTGAGGTACTTGAAAGTTTCTATCATGTCCCCGTCTCCCTCCTTTCCTCGAGGCTATACATATTAAGCTCTTAAGTCTCTTCATATGTCTTCCAGTGCAGACCATGCACCATTTGAGTTGCCCTCCTCTGGACAGCTTCCATCCTGTCTATGTCTTTGGAGATTGGGTCTCCAGAACTGCACGCAGTACTCCAGATGTGGTCTCACCAGCTGTCTGTACAGAGGATAATAATATCTTGTTTTCTGCTGGTGATGCCTCTCCTATGCATCCCAGTATCCCCCAGCCTCCTTGCTGCCCTCTCACATTGCTTGCCCACCTTTAGGTCATCTGATATGACTACCCCAGGTCCCTTTCCATTTTTGTTGTTGTTAGTATCTCACCCCATTGTGTACTCTTCCCCTGGGTTTTTGTTTCCCAGGTGCATTACCTTGAACTTCTTAGCATTGAATCTAAGCTGCCATACATTTGACCATTCCTCTAACTTTGCCAAGTCCCTTCTCATCCTTTCCACCCCACCTTGTGCATCAACTCTGTTGCAGATCTTTGTGTCATCTGCAAAGAGACATACTTTCCTTCCAGTCCCTCTGCAATGTAAGCTATAAAGACATTGAAGAGGACCGGTCCTAATACTGAACCCTGTGGTACCCCACTGCTAATCCCCTTTTTCAGAGTGGACTCCATTTACTATTACTCTCTGTGTCCTATTCTCTAGCCAATTCTTTACCCAGGCTGTCATCTCGGGACCCACTCCCAGGCTGGCTAACTTGTATATTAATCTTGTGTGGGACTGTGTCAAATGCCTTGCTAAAGTCTAGGTAGGCCATGTCCACAGCCCCTCCTGATCTACTACTTTGGTCACCCAGTCAAAGAAATCTATCAGATTTGTCTGGCATGACCTTCCGCTGTGAATCCATGCTGCCTTGGGTCCTGTGCCCCTGGCCTCTAGGTACTCGACAATTCTTTCCTTCAGAAGTGATTCCATCATTTTCCTACCACTGAGGTTAAACTAACAGGTCTGTAATTTCCTGCTTCTGCCTTGCTCCCACTTTTGTGAAGGGGAATCACATCTGCCCTCCTCCAGTCCTCAGGTACCACCCCATCCTCCCATGATTTGTTAAAGAGGGTAGTCAGTGGTGTCACTAGTTCTATCCTTAGTTCTTTTAGAATTCTGGGATGAATCCCATCAGGCCCCATTGCTTTGTCCACCTTCAGTTTTAAGAGCTTTTTCAGAACTCTTTCTTCTGTAAATGGGCTGGTATCAACTTCTGTATCCAGAGTGTTTCTACTGTTTGTTTTAGGTACCTCCCCCTCTTCCTTTGTAAATACTGAGCAAAAATATTTGTTTAGTATCTCTGCCTTTTCACAGTCACCCTCTGCCCACCCTCCCTCCCCTTTATTAAGCCTCACTATCCCTCCCTTGGTCTTCCTTTGCTCCCAGATGTACCTATAAAAGGTTTTATCCCCCTTCTTAACTGAGTTGGCTATCTTTTCCTCGGTTTGAGCCTTAGCTGTTCTGACTGCCTTTCCAGCTTCTTTGTTTTAACTGATACAGTTCTCTGTCCTGTTCCTTCTGTGATTTCTTGTACTTCCTGAATGCTTTCTTTTTCTCTTGAACCTTCACTGCCACTTCCTTTGAGAGTAAAGCTAAGTGTGCCATATCTGTTTTCTTTGATGGACAAAAATGGGCAATATGTCCTAGTCCTTTACAATTGTGACATACAATGTTAGATAGAACAGTTCTCATTCTTTGTCCACTCCTCCTTCTTCTCTCCCACTCTTCCTTTTTAGGATAGGCATTCTGAACATTTCTTACCAGACCAGTCTGTGGTTTCGTTGGGGATTCAGATTGTCTCTGTCCTCCTTTTCGGAAAGGTTGATGGGCTGTCAAAGTCCTCAGCCAGTGTCACAGCTATTTCAGCGGACTCAAGGTACACCGGTTCTCTCTGTCTGTGACCGAGTCACAGCTCCCATCATTTGGTATCATCTGTGCCAGTTGCCATTGTCCTTACTTATCACAGTACCAGGTCTGGTACTAAGCTGGTTTCCCCCAATATAGCTTGGACAACCAGTATATCCCACTTCTAACACCACTTTGTGAACGGGCGTGGGAAATGATAAGCAAGACACAGAAGTTCTTTAGAACACACAAGACTTTGTGTGAAATTTATTTACAAAACAAAGCTCAAAATAAACGTTTCAGAAATTAACTATAAAAAATGAAGCCAACAACATAAAAATGGCTTTTCTCAACTTGAGACTATCAGTACTTTAACAGCTGAGTACTGCCAGAGAGTAGATGAGCTTAAACCCCAGCACATCTACCATCCTCTGTGCTCCTATATTATCTGCTCTCTTGCACAAACCTCCACCTTATAGGTGAACACTCTGACATCATTGATCAGCTGATCCACCTTATTCTAATACATTTAATTTCTACTCTAATACATTAAGTGGGATCAGCCTGACCACAAAAAAAAAACATTGATTGGGCTTGATTATACCCAGAATGAACCACCTCTTAATTAGTTTCACAAGACAGAAACAAAGCTTAATTAAGAATCAAGGGTTTAACCTCCTTCTGGTGCTGACTTCCCATACCTGTACCCTATAAATATATGTTAGGAGATGCCACTGGCTCCTTAGAGTGCAGTACCTGGCAAGTGAGACAGCAAGTGGACCAGGTAAGGGCTTCATTTCTTATAAATACCCAAGGAAAATAACTATGTAATCTTATATTTATTTCTTGTAAGGTACCTCATTTTATTATTAAACTACAGCATAACTATATTATTAAACTACAGCATAACTATGTGCTGTGATACTTGTTTGTTTTGGAACCTAACTGGGCTGCTTTTATTTTATCACCATGCCTGTTTACAATGGTAACCTTATATTTCAAAACACAGGCACCACAGGGACAACAGAGAACATTAGAGGGTAGAAAGAAGAGATACCATGACGGGAGGCCACCCTTCATAGTAGAAATGTGAAATAAGACAAAGGACAGTGGAGAAATTACTACTGTAGTAGATTTGAGAGAATACAAGGGTAAAGAGGAGAGAATGTCCCGTGGTGCTGGGGTTACAACTATCACAGACCACCTTGGCAATGTGCCTGCTACCCCTTCATAAGGAAACATACAACAGTACAAAGCAGCCCGCAATGCCTGCACTCGCCTAATCTGGAATACCAAATGTAAATATTTCAGGAGGCACTGACCAACTCTCGGGTGATGGGAAAAACTTCTGGAACAACCTGAAAGAACTCACCGGCAAGGAACCTAAAGCACCCCCCACCATGCTCAACTTACACGGCACTCCAACGCTCGACCTTGACACCATTACCAATACCTTCAACAATGCTTTCACGAACCTGGTCAAAGTGCTTTCCCCTAATTTCTTCGACGACCCTTCCCCCAATGCCCCCCTCGAGACCACCATAAATGCTCATACAGCTACACAATTCTTCTTCAAAGAGGTTCCTCCACATGTGGCTCGTACCTATATCCGCAAAGCCATCCGCAAGTCCGGGTACAGTGGTGACTCCCTTGACCTCAAACTACTGGCACGAGTTCTGGATGAGGCATTTAACCCCTGACGAAGATTTTAACCTTTCACTAAGACTGGACCAATTCCCTCATGCTGGAAACAGGCAACTGTCACACTGTGATAAAAGTGGAGACAGGTCTCTTTATTCCAACTACAGACCTATTCACTCCTCCCCATTGTCTAAGGCATTAGAACAAATAGTGTCCGACCAGCCAGTCGAATTCCTGGATAAGTATGAAGTCAATGCCCAGAACAGCATGGCTTCAGAAAAGGGCACAGCACCACCGCGGCTCTTCTGGAATTCATGAGTTTCATTCACGACACGCTCGACAAAGGATACTGTGGAGGCAGTTTTCAGACCTCACAAAGGCCTTCACACCGCTAATCACACTCTAAATCTTAAGCAACTGTCCTACATTGGGCTCTCTAATGAGACCCTTCCATGGTTTGCTAGCTACCTCAGAATCGGACCCAAAGGGTCAGGTTTGCAGGTGTCATGTCCAATGTCAAGCCTGTCCTCTCCGAGTCCCCAGGGATCCATCCTGGGACCTCTACTCTTCTCACTCTTCCTCAATAGACTCCTGGTGTCTGCCAGCAAAAATTCTACTCTCACAGACGATGCAGTACTATTCTCCTGCCACCATGACACTAAAATCCTTGAAACACAGCTGCAGCTTGACTTCAGCGTGTTGAAGATTGGTTCAGTATGCATAAACTCATCATGAACTGTAGCAAGACCAAAGAAATGACCTTCTGTAACCCGTGGAGCAGGTACAAATCTCGGTCCTTCAATATCATGAACAACGCGGTACTTACCTACATGTCCTGGAGTTCAAATACCTTGGTGTCACACTGGATAGCTCCCTCTCCTACATGCGACATATTGACACTGCTGCCAATGCCGCCAATATGTGAATTGGTCTGCTACACAAGCACAAGCACTGTATGACTGTCGATGCCTTAGACTGGCCATCTACAGCCTCTCACCTCTATCATTGACTATGAACTGGCTATCTATGGCTCTGCTTCTTCAACTGCCCTCCATAGAATCTTAGTCTCACTCAACAAAGCCTGCAGGGCTCTTAACGGGCACTGCCAGAGACACGCCACATGTGACATCTATGCACAGGCTTGTTGGCTACCACTCCTCAACAGAATTCAATACCAGACCTGCCTGCTTACCAGAAAGATTTTCTTGGTCTCATGCTCCTGGTGTTTGTTAGCTCCTCTCTGCCTTCAGTGGTACTCAGCAAGCGCGTAGTGCCCAATCCCAAACCTTTCAGGTTCCTGGATGTCGTACCTCATTGGGTCAGCGGTCTTTCTACTATAGGGCTCCTCATTGGTTTAATACCCTCAACAAAGAAGCACTCTCCTCCCAACACTTGGACCCTTTAAAAGAATCGCCAACTTTACCTCACCTCTACCTCAAATATGACTGCTTCTCCAAAGGACTGGTCCATTCACTGACTAGTCGATCTTGACCTGTGCCCTGCATCCCTCCTGACACTATTCTCACTGGCATCTGTCTTCCTTGTGCCCCTTTTCCTTTCCCTCTCTCCAACCTCCTTCTCCTTCCCCCCTACACTCCTCCTCCACTCTTCAAACCTCACCTTTTCCCCTTGTTCCTGGTCCCCTCCCACCATCCCTCTCCCACCTCTTGACAAAGGACCCTCAGCTTGCCTTCTTCTCTCTGGCAATCTCCTATACAATATCAGGCCGATAGTCCCCTTTCTTCTTAATTCCCTTACTCTGTTGCATCATCTATCTGCCTTATTTACATTGCTCCCTACTAATAACCATTATCTCTAAAGTGATCTACAGCTGCAAAGATATGTCAACCTTGTCTATACCCAGCCTGTTTGCCATTACCAACCTTTGTATGTACATTTACCCATTCCTTTGATGTGGAACCTTTGTAAATGAGCAACTCCTGCTCAAAGGTACTTGTAATCTGAGAGTTTAATAAAATAAAAATTAAAAAAATAAATAACTTTAAGGAAAACACTGAACAGCCAAAAGGCGTCCTGAATATGTACTTGGCACATGACAGAGTAGCTAGTGATCTTGAGGAAAAGCATACTAGTTAATATCAAGAAGCTGCACATTGTATGTGCCTACATTCCTCCTGCATCCAGTAAACGGGGACTTGGGGAATTTCTACTCCATGCCACCAAAAACAATGAAGTACTTTGCCTAGGTGACTTCACTCAGGGTTGGCTTGGCCCAAGCTCCCCTATCCTCAACACTAACATGGCCAAAGCCAATCTAAGTCAGCTTGTCACTGAACCTACAGGCACTCCAGCAGTGGCACTAAGTCACACCCTGCTTGACTGGGTCCTCACCAATAGGCCAGACAGGATCTCCTTAGTTACTGTGTTGCCTGACTCCAGTAGTGACCATTCTTCTGTAACCTGTGCCTGGGATGCCTGCTCCCCCTTCATACCCACCTAAAATTATCTCTGTGGCAGACTTTCTGTCTTGATCCCTTGACTTTTCTGTCCAATCTCCAGTAGGTTGATTGGTCTCCCCCTTTCACCACAGATGACACTGACCTGACAATGGAGTATTTCTCCAACACATTACGCTCCTGCAGTCCAAGCACATTCCTTATATTAGGTGCAGGTTAGGACCTTACCACCAAATGGTTGACTAGTCCCTTCTCCGCCTGCTTAAATCTCATGACAAGCTCTGGGCCAGGTGGAAAGCCTCCCTTTCTTCTTTCTGACTTTGTTGCCTATAACTCCCCTCAGAACTCATGCAAGAAAGCAATTCACACTGCCAAAAGCAATTTATTTATTTATTTATTTAGATTTTGGTATTACTATAGAGGTCTGCTCCATGCCTCTGCCCATTACCCAAAGGTACTCGGGACATATCAATCACATTCTGGATTGTAATAGCTCTCAAGCCCCTCATGACATGCTAATTGACAATGTCTCTTGTAACAACCCCAACACCAGAGCCAACGCCTTCAACTCACTCTTTACCTCCCTCCTTCCTCGATCTCCAATGCAGCCATTCCTTCCGCCCATCCCTCCCCTAGCCTCCCTCTACCCCATCCCCCCTTATTATCAGGCCTGTCTCTAGAACTGATGTCCTATGGATCCTCAACACTATGTCTCCTCATGGTAGCACTGGTCCTGATGGTCTGGAACCTAGAATTCTCAAACCTGGTGCATTGATTCTTGCCACCTGTATCTTGCACCTCTTCAACCTCTCCATTAGCTCTGGCACTGTGCCCTGCTCCTGGAAACAAGCCAGGGTTATACCGCTCTTAAAAAGGGTGACATTAAAAACACTATGAACTACCGCCCTATAGCACTCCTGTCTACCCTTACTGAACTTCTAGAGAAACGTATTCATCGTCAGGTGTCAGACTTTGTAGCCAACTTGACCTGCTTTCTCCTGCTCAGCACGACTTCAGACCATGCCACAGCACCTCAACTGCCCTAGCACAATTCATTAACGACACCTCAACCACCATGGATAGAGGTCAACTTATGGGAGCTGTTTTTATAGACTTAACTTAGGCTTTCGACTCAGTCAACCATTCACTGCTCATGCATCAGCTAGGTTCACTGGGTGCCTCTCAGTCTACTATAGCCTGGTTCTCCAGCTACCTGCACAATCGCATCCAGTCTCTCCTACCATAGAGCCCTCTCCTCCCCTGCCCATCTATGCACTGGTGTTCCACAAGGCTTCATCCTTGGGCCCCTGCTCTTTTCTATATTTATAAACAATCTATCTACCATTCCCACCCACTGTCACACCTTACTCTACAGTGAAGACTTGGTCCTCTATGCCTCCTCTAGCTCCATCGCTGACATTAATTCCAACCTCTCTTCCGACTTGCAACAAATCCAAACATGGCTCACATCTCACCACCTCATATTAAGTGTTGCCAAGATCTAGGCCATGATCTTCGGGCCCTGCAGGAAACTCAGTGCCCTAAATCCCTAATTTTTGGTCTCTTGTCTTGATGACTCCCCGGTACAAGTTGTTGACTTTTTCAGGTACTTAGGGGTCACTCTGTATCCATGCCTTGGTTTCTCTCTCCATGTCAATGCAGTATGCAAATCTGTCAATGCCAAAATTGGGTTGGCTTATCTGTGTCCTGCCACGCCTCCAACCTCTGCTGCTAGGATCTGCATGCCCAAGGACTTCTGCTCCTGGCTTTGCTAAGCACTGCCAGTCTTTCCTCAAGTGCAGACAAACGTCCTGCAAGTGTGGATATTGCCTATAACAATGTTTGCAGATTTGCCTCGTCTGCCCAATCGGCTTAAACACCGCTACATACTTTACCTTGATCTCCGCTGGTTATCCCCCTCCTCCCAGCATTTAGCTGCCTGACCAACATTATAATTCGTTCTTCTCTCCCCTCTTGTCTTGCAGCCATGTTCACCCCAGTTGACTGCTCCAGACTCCTCCAGTCATTGACTTCAGCTCTGATTACTGTCCCATATTGTTCCACTAAAATGGGTGAACTTGCTTTCTCCATCTATGCTCCCAAATTCTGGAACTCCCTTCCATTTTCCCTTAGAAGCTCCAGTTCTCACCCTGCCTTCAAGCATGCACTCTTTAACTACCTCACATCCCTAGATGCATGTAAATGTCTTTAGTTCATGTATTACACTTCTTTACTTGCTCTAATTCACAGAACATACCTCTTTACCTGCCGTTACACTAATATCCCCTTCCTTGTCCCATACCCTCATCCTATGCCACCAGCACTGTTGTTATACACGTATGTTACTGATCTCTGCAAGCTGTTTTTATCTCTTTGTACTCATAGCGCTTATGCTATGTATGACATCACTTTTGTGCTACATAATTGTATTGTCATGCAAGGTTGTCGATCTCTTTATGTACTGCACTGAATCAGCTTCTCCCTGTACTATTGTTTGTAACTTGATTGAACTGTAATCTCCAGGTCGTGCCTGAAAATAGGCAATCCTGTCTAGTGCACTCACCGGTTACCAAAAGCAAAAGAAATAAACACAAGTATTACAGATGACCGCTGCTAAAGTAAAATGGGAGATGCCCAATAAATAGATACAGTGATGCTGACAGTTCACAAAAAACAAGGCCGCTCATCCCAATTTAAGAGCAGACAATTGCAGCAATGCTTCTTCACTGTGGCCTGATACTGTGCATATGAGGGGTGCCCAGGTGCATGCTGTTCGTGGAAGTGCACATCCCCGGCTGGTACTAACAGCACTGAAATTGATATGCATCTAAATTTGCTCTTAGCAATGACTCAGCGAGGATCAGCTGATTGAAATGTAAGCCCTTAGCTGCTGTGATGGTTGGAGGCTGTGACAGAGGGTTTGTTTGTTGCAGAAGGAAATCAGGTGGTCACAAGAATGAATTCTTCTTATTCTGTGATTTTGGTGGTTAAAAAATCTGAAAAAAAAAGAACGAAACACCACTGGATGACCACTGATCAGGCAGTATCGGAGGGCTTGGGGTACTATTTCAGGCCTAACAGATGCCGAACAAACATGTGGCAAGCGCCGTGAAACAGTGATTAAAGTTTAAATCACCGGCTTGTTTACACTTGACAGGAAGCGACATACACAGACATCCTTCACTAACACCCACCACCACCACGGTGTCTTGCAACCAGAACAACAGTGACCACACTGGAACTTGAATGGGGACCTTCAGCATTGGTGTACAATGTGCACAATGGTACAATCTGAACAGTGGTCATTTAGCATTTCTGAACAACAGTGACCATGCCGGAACTTGAATGTGAACCTTCAACATCGGTGTACAATGTGCACAATGGTACCATCTGAACAGTGGTCATTCAGCATTTCTGAACCAGCTAATGGAGCAACTTGTTGGGCTGCACTATAGCAAACACCCATGTGAACCAGCTGAAAAACAACAAATTGTACACAGCACCAGGAGGCAGATCACAAGCCTAACATTTCACACCATAACACATTTCTGCAGAAGGTCTGGATCGCGGCATTCACTGCAACATTTAAGTAGCCAGATAATTTAAGCCACAGTCAAACCTTTTATAGTACAATTAGATATGGCCTGCTACTGATGGCACTGCTGATAAACCAACTATTGTAGTACTATTTTGGGCAGCAATTGCTTTTACTGTTAGTAGTGGTCAGACCATGGATGGCTGTGGGCCAATCAGCTTGCAGCATTTTCCTGCCTGTTTTACAAGGGAGTTACATGCCTTAGCCTATCAGTCTCCAAGCCATCCTCATCACTTGGGATTTTTGTATACCCCAGCAAACTGAGTGTTATTACTGAAATACGCTGCTAAAGTTAAGATTAATACATTTCATAAACTAGCCAGAAAGCACTTGATTCAAAAGTTAATCATTTTCTTTCTCTACCTACCTTTAGGGCCTCCACCTTGGCAACAGTACTGTGGCACTCATGCTCAGGAGACTTTTCATAGGCTGCACGGAGAGGTTTATGTCCATCTGATTCCTCACAAACCCGTCCCAGTGGTTGTTGCTGCTGGTTACAATCGTTGCTCTTTTTGGGCTCCGCTTTATATGCAGTCAGACGTTCTACAATCTCCACTATCACTGCAAGTTTCCTGTTTGCTCGGAGTACCTTCTGCTCTAACACATCATAGCATTCACCACAGGAGATATTTCCATTAATGTACTCCCAGTACTTTGTGATACAGGCTCTGCAAAAGTTGTGCCCACAATCTATAATGACAGGATCATTAAAATAATCTGCACAGATGGGACACATCAATTCATTTTTCAGTAGTTCTAGTCCTTCTGTTGTTGCCATGTTCACTGTTTGTTAAAGATGTCTACTTCCCTTCCGTTTCCTGAAACACAGAAACATAGAATGGGTTTGTTCATCTTTCAGTAATGACCACATCATGCACTATTAAAAACTCTTGCACTGCAACTGAAACTTATTATGGTGCTTTATTGCTTACGCTGGATGGCCAATGTACATCTTTTACAGAGATATCCTTATGTCAAACATCCAACTACAGAAATTTGAAAACAGTCACAGGCTCACTGGGTATTTGGATCTCCACAACACCACAGATTTAGTTCCTTTAGTAATGGTTAGTAGTTCCAAAATCTACATTTCCATGGTTTAGAGTTTTTTCTGCAATATCATTTCACAAATACTGATATGAAAGTTCCCACTCTCAGATTGTACAAATAATTAATTATGTGTGTACAATATTTATGAAAAAGAAAAAATGAGCATGTAAAACTGTAAGAAAGTGTCTTTTATGTTCTGTTGCTGTCTACGAGATAAGAAACTTACCTGCCATTTATGAAGGGAGACCAGTGTGCATATCATGTAGGTGCATTACTTCACTTCTGTAATCCCCTGTAGTTAGACAGCTAAACCCATTCAAGAAGGGAGACCAGTGTGCATATCATGTAGGTGCATTACTTCACTTCTGTAATCCCCTGTAGTTAGACAGCTAAACCCATTCAAGAAGGGAGACCAGTGTGCATATCATGTAGGTGCATTACTTCACTTCTGTAATCCCTGTAGTTAGGTAGCTAAACCCATTCATGACGGGAGACCGCGATATGTCATGTAGATGCATTACTTCACCTCTGTAATCCCCTGTAGTTAGACAGCTAAACCCATTCATGAAGGGAGACCGTGTGCATATCATGTAAGTGAATTACTTCACTTCTGTAATCACCTGTAGTTAGACAGCTAAACTTATTAATATCATATTGGGGAGACATTGGGAAAATTGAAAACAAGGTACAGGTGAACCCATGCCTGCATTCTACCAGTATACCCTCAAATCACAAAATTCTAACAAGATTTCATTCACTTGTAGACTCTGCTTAGTAAGCATAAAACACAGAAAACCACTGACAGTCACTGCCTACATAAATCCAGCTTCCATCCGAGGCATACAAAACACATTTGTAATCTACAGTCAGGCAATTCTATACCATCAAATCTGATGTGATGACAGAACAAGAGAGAGCAGCTCTCCTCACTTCAGAATTCCTAATCCAGCAGGGCCACACCCATGACAAACTGACAGAGAAATTGAATGGGCCATAATAATACACAGTAAAATCTGCTGAATACAGGCAAAAAGATCAAACTGATCACACACCTAGCTGTCACTCACATCCCTATGCTAAAACCCTTCAGCAAATTATTAAAGATGCTGAGTGAAGATGAAATACTTAAGAGCCACTGATGCAAAAAGTGCTACATTGCAGAATCGAATACGCATACCCCAGTAAATCTCATACCAAAACCTAGATTTCTATGTTACGTCATTTTAAAGTTATTAGCCATTTTATAACCCTGATTTCACTACCTGTTCAAAATGGCCTGTTTCAGTGATAAGATGCTGCGGATGTCATCAGCGGACTGACAGTCTAGTATTCCTGTCAGTAAGCTTATAGGACCTGTTTCTTGAAGTTGTAAAACAAAAAAAAGATCATGCGCAATAGCTGCCAAAAGTAAAACAGGCAGCACCATGCACAAAACATTGCTATAAAACCCGTATGTGTTTCGGGTTTTGTAGCAAAGTTGACAAAATTGCACTGTGTAATGCCTTTTGTGTGGTCCATTTCTCCATGGTTGCTGGATACTGAATCAGTATGCCTCCAAGCTGCTGAAGCCATTTGGAGTGCTACTCACTGTGCCTGTTAGAATTTGTGTTGCTGCTAGTACTGCAATATTGGTAACTTCAATGCTTTTTGTTAGTGTCTGCCTTACAATATGCTGTAATTGGGGCCTATATGTGTCAACTCCACTGGGGTGGAAGTGTTAGTCTGTAAAATGATCAGTTTAATTTAGAGTAGAACATAGATGAGACTGAATGTAGATCAAAACAGCCTAACAGGGAGAAACAAATGTGCTGGCTAAATTAGAAACTACTGTTAAGGTTTCAAAGCAGCATTACCCTTCCCACCCCCATTTACAAGGAGATGGAATAATTGTTTTAAAGTGCCATTCTTAGAAATCACCTCAGTTGAATGATAGGTGTGAATGATCTCGGCCTTTCACCACAACAGACACATATTCAGTCTGCAAACCTCACAACAGTGTGTTATGACCCAGCATCCAGCAATCCTGGAAAAAAGGACCACAACAAAAAGGCACCCCAACAAAATATTGTTAGCTTTGTTACAAAACCTGAAACACACACAGTTTTTAAAGCAATGTTTACTGACTGGTGCTGCCTGTCTTACTTGTGAAAACCATTGCACATGCTTTGGAGAAACAGGTCCTTTAAGCCTGCTGACAGGGAGTACTAGATTGTGAGTCCCCTAGATGACATCACCAGAAGCTCTTCACTGAAACAGGCTTTTTTGAACAGATAGTGAAATCAGGGTTACAAAATAGCTCATAATTTTAAAATGAAGTAACGGAGAAATCTAGTTCTTGGTATGAGATTTACTGGGGTATGCTTATTCTAATTCTGCAATGTAGCACTTTTGGCCAGATGGTGTCAGCTGCTCTTTAAGGACATCTTCCCTGAACCACCTGTCATTACATATAAGCAGCCCCCCAACCTCTCCAACATAATAATCCATAACTCCCAGCAGGACAAAATAACAGGGAAACAAGATGGACAACACCATACAGGATGGCAAGATGTAAAACCTGCATCCACATGTGCACATAGACCTCCATCAAGACAAGCCAAGCCAGAACAGACACAAAAAAAAAAAAAAATCAATGGATCCTACATATGTCAATCCAGCAATGTGGTTTACCTAATTCAGTGCATGAAGTTCACAAATGAATGCTATATTGGGGAAACTAGGCAACTACTGGCAAACCAGGATGAACCACCACTGACTCACAATAGTAAAGCAGGTTAACAGCACATCAGTAGGACACCATTTTTCACAAACAGATCATTTCTTCTCTGACATATTTGTCCTGCTACTAAGAGGCAACTTCAAAAACACACAGAACCAGAAGTGATAAATCCACTAGTATACCCACTCCCTGGAGTGGTATATTGCTATTATACAATGGCCCCGTTTTTTTGTTTGAAATAAAATACATAGAAATACTTTTTGTTTTTGTTTTTAATTATTTTTTTTTGTTCATTTTATTGCTCCACAAAAAAAAATAGTTCCTTGTTGCTAGGTAGAGGTTATGTGTTCTCCCTCTCCTCAATGAGGCTTCAGTTCCTTGTTACTAGGTAGAGATGCCCCCCTTCAGAATTTTGAATCTCACTGTGTCCTATCCCAGAAGTGAGTTATGTTTCTTTTTTAAAAATGTGATAAGCAGCATTTACAGTTGGTGCTGTGTTTTCATGTTTGTTCGCATGGTGTGAACTGTAAAGGGCTGCAGTGTATGACCTCGTGCTTCAGTTCACTGTTAGGTCCCGAAAACATTTATTGAAATGGGTGCTGGCGTCACACGAGGATTTGGAGCTTGGCATTTGAGAACTGCGAAGACTGACAGGTGATAAAAAATTCAGATCGCTGTGATAAATTTTATTGAAGGCTGGTGTATTTCTGTCATGGAGCGAGCCAGTATTAAACTGTGATGGACATCAGGTAAAGCTGTCGTGACTGAGGAGCTGTTTCAAAAATACAGTTCTAATTTTTTAGAGGGTTAAGAGTGGGAACCGCTGGTACTGTTACCAGTTATGGAACTGAGCTGAGCATCTTACTGTGTTTGCGACTGTTTGGTTTAGTGGCAGTCAGGTGATTTTTCTGAGGGTTCATGCTACAGCTGACTGGTGGCTGGCAACTTTGCAGTGGGCACAGGAGGATTTACCAAGCTGAAAAGAAGCCAGCCAGCCAATGAGAATGTAGAATTTGGTGCTTTAATTTACTCCATTGCATAAAATCTAATATTTGTGGACTGAATCAGGACATTGTATTTATGACACACTTTTGTTATTTGTTACCCACGTTTTTTTTTTTTCAGTGCTCCTGCCAGCTCTGTTTCTATATACCTGTTCCTAGTAATCCCTCCTGCTCTCTTATGGGTATCTTTTCAGCTTCAGTGCTGCCCACCCCTACCCCACCCCTGATTAGTTCTTCTCACACATCACTGTATATACAAACCTTACACTCTGTTTATCTAGGCCCTCATATTCAGATCAGATGCACAGCAAATTCCTGGATGCACCACATATCTCTGGACTTGCATGGGCCATTGGGGTCGTGGCTATATTCAAAGACCACCAATGGGCCACCCCCCAGCTGCACCGCTGTGCACAATACTATGATGCACCTATGCAAATAAAGGAACTCCAATGCATAAGCCATGCATCACAATTTTGAGAACCCCCAAAGCGCAACTATTGCCAGTTGTGCCAGTGCATAGTTACACTTTTGAACTCCTACATTAACTATGCATGGGGAAGGTTGGTGCCCTGTGCACCGTCTAGGGACAGATACGCCTTCCTCCCTCCCCAGCCCTGATCACTGTACAAAAAGTAGAATCCTGTAGCCCCGTGTTCAAAGTGTAGGGACCCCCATTCTCCAGCCCTGAATCCTGTAATATAAAATTCCTTCCATGATCATCCTGGTAGTCTACTGTGCCCCTCGGGTCATCAAAAATGAAACATCCGCCCTGATCCCTGGTACTGAAGTGCCCCCCTCTCCAGCCCCGACTGCTGTAATATAAAATCCCTTCCGTGATCACCCTGGTAGTCTAGTGTGCCCCGGACATCATGAAATGAAACATCCACCCTGAATGACTGGTACTGAAGTGCCCTCCCAGCCCTGATTGCTGTAATATAAAATCCTTTCCATGATCACTCTGAAGTCTAGTGTGCCCCAGTCATCGTGAAATGAAACATTCACCTCATTGCCTGGTACTGAAGTGCACGCCTCAACAGCCCTGATTGCTGTAATATAAAAACCTTCCGTGATCAGCCTGGTAGACTAGTGTGCCCCGTCATCGTGGAAATGAAACATCCGCCTCTGATCCCTGGTACTGAAATGTCCCCCCAGCCCTGATTGCCAAAATATAAAATCCCTTCCGTGATCACTCCTGGCAGTCAAGTGTGCCCCCTGACATAATGAAATGAAACATCCGCCTGACCCTCTGGTACTGAAGTGCCCTCCCCAGCCCTGACTACTGTAATAGAAAATCCTTCGCTGATCACCCTGGTAGTCTACTGTGCCCCCGGTCATCATGAAGCAAACATCCGCTCTGATCCCAGGATACTGAAGTGCCCCTCCCCAGCCCTGACTGCTATAATATAAAACCCTTCTGTGATCACCCCAGCTGTTTAGGTGTCCTCGTCATCATGAAATGAAACATCCGCTCTGATCCCTGGTACTGAAGTGATATCCCAACCAAGCCCTGATTGCTATAATATAAAAATCCCTTCCATGATCACCCAGGTAGTCTACTGTGCCCCGGACATCATAAAATGAAACATCCACCCTGATCCCCTGGTACTGAAGTGCTCCCCACCCCCAGCCCTGATTAGTGTAATATAAAATCCTTCCATGATCACTCTGGTAGTCTAGTGTGCCCATGGAGATCATGAAGTGAAACATCCACCCCGATCCTCTGGTACTGAAGTGCCCCCTCCCAGCCCTGACTGCTATAATATAAAATCCCTTCCATGTTCACCCTGGTAGTCTACTGTGCCCCAGGTCATCATGAAATGAAACATCTGCCCTGATTCCATGGTACTGAAGTGCCCCTTCCCAGCAATCGACTGCTGTAACATAAAATTCTTCCATGATCACCCTGGTAGTCTACTGTGCCCCTCCCCAACCCTGATTGTTAGAATATAAAATTCTTCCATGATCACTCTGGTAGTCTAGTGTGTCCCGGATATCATGAAATGAAACATCCACCCTGATCCTCAGGTACTGAAGTGCCCCTTCTCCCAGCCCTGACTGCTGTAATATAAATCCTTCCATGATCACCCTGGTAGCTGACTGTGCCCCGGACATCATGAAATGAAACATCTGCCCTGATCCCCTGGTACTGGAGTGCCCCCCCAGCCCTGATTGCTATAATATAAAATCCCTTCCGTGATCACCCTGGTAGTCAAGAGTGCCTCCCCAGTCATCATGAACAAACATCCACTGATCTCGGCACCGAAGTGCCCTCCCCAGCACCGATTCCTATAGTATAAAATCCTTCCATGATCACCCTGGTAGTCTAGTGTGCTCCCCATCATCATGAAATGAAACATCCGCCCTGATCCCCGGTACTGACGTGGCCCCAACCCCAGCCCTGATTGCTGTAAGATAAAATCCCTGCTATGATCACCCTGGTAGTCTACAGTGCCCCCGGACATCATCAAATAAAACATCCGCCCTGATCCCTGGTACTGAAGTGCACCCCTCCCCAGCCCTGTCTGCTGTAATATAAAATCCATTCCATGATCCCCTGGTAGTATATAGTTTGCCCCCATTCATCATGAAATGAAACATCCGCTGTTGATCCCCTGGTACTGAAATGTCCCCACCACCACCCAGCCCTGACTGCTGTAATATAAAATCCTTCCATGATCACCCTGGTAGTCTAGTGTGCCCCCAGAGATCATGAAATGAAACATCCGCCTCTGATCCTCTGGTACTGAAGTGTCCCTCCCCAGCACTGATTGCTATGATATAAAATCCTTCCATGATCACTGTGGGTAGTCTAGTGTGGCCTCTGAGATCATGAAATGAAACATCCTCACTCTGGATCCTCTGGTAGTGAAGTGTCCCCTCCCCCAGCCCTGACTGCTGTAATATAAAATCCTCCATGATCACTCTGGTAGTCTAGTGTGCCCTCTGGACATCACGAAATGAAACATCCACCCTGATCCTCAGGTACTGAAGTGCTCCTTCTCCCCAGCCCTGACTGCTGTAATATATGTAACCCCTAGATGGCGCTATCCCAGGCGCTACTACCCCTGCCTGATTTGCCACTAACAGGTTGAGGGGCCTGGATCCAATGGCAGGTGCCTCCACCCAGAGGTCAGGGTTTGCAATAGTTAAACTTACTTGGTCACAGCCTCTGGGACACTGCAACTCTTTCTTCCCACTAGTGGCCCACACAATATATCAGAATTACCTTCACAGTATACACTTACCCCCAGGTCTGGTTCCGGCACTGGGACCTCCTGTGAAATGAGATACAGTGCAACAATCACAGTACAGTACTCTAACATAGACAAATAACTCAGGAAGTATAACTTTGCTGAACAAGCAGCTCTGATTTGGGGGATATATCAAGGACAGGGAAATCAGGTTAATTAGCTTATTACTTTACTATCTACTCTATGGCTCTGTGCAGGCTCATCCTTACCAGTTACTGTCCCTGGGTACCCAAGCCCAGTGGCTAGTCCAAACCGTGGCAGCTGGTAGGGCCCTTTCACACAGTGAAAAAAAATTAGTTTAAACAGTCAGCAGTACAGTGCTTCCATTTGGATTTAATGTGGCAATTCAACAGGGAGCGACCCTGAATTAGTACTCACGACCTCCAAACAAGATAGGGTCCTTCAACGTCAGCAGGGCTACTCTTGAGCTCCACACGACTCTTCACACATTTATATGGTAAAAAAAGAAAGTACTATACCAGGCAGGCTGCTTCTCTATCCCGATCGCAATTACTGCACAATACCCGGAGAACACACAGCAGATTCAGTTCCTGACAGACCGAGTGCAATTCAACAATTTCTCCAGTCTTCTACAGGGTGAGCCTGGTTCTACTCTTCAGAGATCCTTTGATTCTTTTCACAGGAATGATTCAGTCCTAACAAGCAGTTACATGACTGCAGACCGAACTCTGGGCCTTACACGTTTTTGACTGAAACTGTGCACTGAAGGAGCACAGGGTTTCTTTTCCTTCACTGCCAGATCTAAACTGAAACTCCAACAGACAAAACCGGCACTTCCTTTGAGTTCCTCCCAGTTCTTGACTGGATTGGCTGTCACTCACAATAGACTGCTGCTGTTGGTCCAAAAGGCGCAAGTCTAAACTACATCTCCCAGAGTCACTGCCCATACAATCCTCTTGTGGCTGGCTCAGATTATGAGTCCAAGTTCTGATTCGTCCAAGGCACCATTTTAGAGCTAGCTTACCCACACTGATTGGTCCAGTTCAGCAGTTCAAAACCAGAATGGGGAACTAGGCAGACACAGTTCTGACTGCAAAAAGCAGGTTAGACAAACTGTAATTTCATTATTACTGTAATGATTTCTGGCAAACAGTTACATCTTTCAGATAGGTTCCTTTGCACTCCTAGTGACTGCAAAATGGAGTGAATTGGCAGCAGCTCGAGTGGTACTCAAACAGAGAAGCACACAGTCCCCCCATACAACTAATTATGTCTGCAAGCAGACAGCTCTTAAAGAGACGTACCAGATTTCAAAACTTTCTGAATGATTCAATCACCCCAAGGTTAGTAAGAGATGAGAGCCCAGATGGCTGGAATACTCCCTGTGGGAGGCAGTCAAGGGATAGCCTCTTCAAGCATGGCCTGCTGGTGTAGCATCATCTGATGCGGAAGGGGCACACGTTATATGGCCCAGGAGCCACCCCTTATACCTCAGAATCCAAAGTATATCCAGAGGTCATGCCATTTGTTGGATCCCCTTGGGATGAGGGGATGGCCGAGGTAATAAAAGTTTTGACCATCTAAAGCTTTGCTTGACTCCCTTGCTTCACATATGCTAATAATGATGTAACATGGGTTACAACTGGGTTTCAGTAAACATATGGCTGTGGCCATTTTTCTCCAAAGCACTGTGTACTGTGTGTCTCAGTCTGTTTGGGTGAAGGAAGGGAAAATGTGGCCTGCTATGATAAGAGCCTGCAATGGATTGCTGCAGGTAGGGTTTGTCTGTGACCACTGCCCCTCCTAAAACCTGAGCTGTCAGGTCAGAGAGTCAGGTAGGGAGACTCTCACTATTTGACAGGCTAGGTAGGCAGATAGGGGTTTTCCTGTGGGGGAAGGGTCTTATGGCTAGTGGGGAGAAGCAAGAGGGTATATGAGCTGGATCACAGCTGTGCAGAGCCCTCTTCCTTCTCTTCTCTGGCATATCCACCCTCCCATCCTCATAAAAGCAGGGCAAGGGAATGACAGGGCATAGGGAACTTGCTGTCCAATTATGGGGGACTGCCTTGGGGATCAAAAAGGAATTTTCCCAATTTTTCCCATGAGGTTTTCAGTGTTTTTCACCTTCTCTGGTGAGATAAAAAGGTAGCATGTCAATTCAGTGAAGTAATTTGAGCAAATCCATAATAGTGATTACAACATTACCAAATGGCACATTACAGCAAACAAGACAATATAGCAACTACACAAAATGGCAACTGTGCATTACTGTGACTGTAAAATTCAGCAACCCCAAAGTTGCAAAATAACCCCTGGGTCCAAGTGCGGCATGGTGTTAGACAACTAGAAATGGGGTCTGGGGTGTGAGGGGCATGGCCCCCCTGCATCACCAGGAGCTATTAGTGCCTGCACCTGTTGCCAGATGTGAAGTTGATGTGGCGGACTCTACAGAGGATCCAATAGTCTGAACAGGTGTGCCCTGTGATGCTGGGGTCTGCTGCCTAGCTGATGATCATGTCAGAGTACACCAGAACCCTTGGAAGTGAGTGCTACCTGCTATGGGATAGTGAGAGTGAAGACAGGAAAATAATTTTTGCTGCAGATTGGACCCTGAATTACCTGACAAACTGTGCAGCGTGGTTCAGTCACTGTAGTCATTGACATTTGCCCAAAAACATATTCACTGTAATTACTCATCGTTATAGTTGTACTCATTATAATTGAAGAGCTGAAATTGGCTGTTGCTAAAAAAACTTTACTGAAATGACATGGAGCCAATAAAAAGTCTTCTGTAGCGTAGATCTGTTAGTGGTAGGTCATTGAGGTCATGTAATATGTGATGGCACAGTAGTCTCATAAGGAGTGCACAAAGGGGGTAACACGGAATCACCCATCTTCTGCAGATGGTTCACCCTAAGGCTGGCAAGAGGTGAGGGCCCACATGGTTACAGTACCCCCTGTGAGGGGGGAAGGTCAGTGAGATAGCCTCTTTGAGCTTGACCGCTAGGTGTAGTGCCATCTGACAGAAAGGGACACATGTCACATAGCCAGGAGCCACTCCTTATGCCTCAAGGACAGGAATACCTCTGGAGTCTGTACCTTTTGTTTGATCCCCTTGTGGTAAGGGGATAGCCAAGGTAAAAAAATTTTGATCACCTATAGCACTGCTATGACTCCCTTGCAGCGCACATCACACTAATAAGAATGTAACTTGGGTTGCAACTGGGTTTCAGTAAACACAGGGTTGTGGCCATTTGTCTCCAAAGCATTGGATATGTTTCAGTCTGTTTGAGTGAAGGGAGGGGAAGGAAGGGGAAATGTGGTCTGCTAAAAGACAATGCACAATAATCACCCAATTCCATGCAATGTTTCTCAAAAAACACTTAACAAAAATGAGCATATAAAACTGAAACTTACTAATTGCGTAAACCTTTTTTTTTTTGTATTAAAGCAGTCTCTAACAGAAAAACATTCCAGAAAACCGGCCTTTGTGCCTTTGCCTTGATAATCTATTTTATGTCTGCTTGCAGATTGCAAGCAAAACATATTGGTATTGTGTTAGTGGCAAAAAAGAGGATTCTGGAGGTGTGTCAGGCTATGAACCAATGATGCATCTGGAAATGAGCTTGCATTCAGTGGTGTTGGACTGGCTTAATGATACAGGTTCACATTTACATGCACAAATTTCGAAGGGGTCCTCCACGCCTGTCCCTGTTCAGGGTTTAGCCATTTTGCTGACGTAGTTTCTGCGCACCAGTGGTGCTACTGTTTGGCTCTTTCCTGCCCCCCCCCCCAGAATGCCAGTGAATATCCATAAAGACAGGTCTCTCAGCCTCAAAGAACTTGTTTTAAGAAATGCCCATCATGAGGAGTCTCTGTCCCTAAAGGACTCATTATGTTGGCTCGCGCTTGCGTGCCAGCCAACATATTGCAGTAGTAGCAGATCTGGAGTTGTGGTCACTGTGGGTGAATACAGGGCACGCATCAGTAGATGCATCCCTCATTCCCCAATAAGGCAGCTGCAGGCACTGACACCAGCAACAAGTAAACTGGCTACCAGATCAAAGAAACGGTCCACTGCAAAGACAGCCAAGCTTGTCATGCAGCAGCGTGCCTTTTCTGGTGAAGCAGTTCCATAAACATGGCAGCACTGACTGCCGGCACAGAGTGCTGACTTCAGGGGTGCCCAATCCCCTGTCAGCATGCCCCAACACACTACATTTGCCGACGGGGGAGCCCACTCCCCATCGGAATAATGCTCCTTCCCTCTCATTTCAAAGTGTGTGTGCCAAGGGGGTGCCCAATCCCCCTCGGCATCCTGCACCCCCCCCGTCTTTCTTTTCTGATGGGGGGCCCAATACCTGTCAGCTTCAGTCCTCCCTTCCCCATTTAATTTGCCAAAGGGGAGCCCACTCCCTATCAGCATAATATCCCCCCACTGCTTTTGTTGTGTGCCAAGGGGAGTACCCAATCCTCCTCAGCTCTTGTCCCCCTCTTTGGTATGTGCCAATGGGGGTGCCCAATCACCTGTCAGCTACAGCACCCCCCAAAACACTCAGGTGGCATGCTGGGAGCCCACCACAGCACTCCAAATGCTCCTGTAAAAAAAAAACATCCTGCAATGTTTTTTTTTAAACCTGTAAATCAGAAAATGGTCCCTCATGGTCTGTCTTGTTCCCTACCGCAACCCTCACCCACCCTCTGCATACCCCACCTCCCCAAACACACACCCACACCATACTTACCTCAGGAGCATGGCACGATGATCTTCAGTGGACCAGGAACACGTGTGAACTCTTCAAAGCCGACTGCAAACTGAAGAAATGCTGGTAAGCTGTGTAATGGCATAAATAGTGTTTTTTGGCACCAAATTTTAAATATGGGGTTATTGGGACCCCTCCTCATGAATTCATTCACTGTCATGGCATTATTCGGTCCCAAAAGTTGATTATGCGGTCACTGCGTGGAATCACCTTTTGGGACCAATTAATGAAATGACAGTGGCAATGTTCATGAGGGGGGCTATCAATAAGCCTATGTTGCAAATTTGCGACAAAAAAATATTGTTTTGACGAGGCTGCAGTTTGCGAGTTTCCACACATGCTTGTAACTCGTGAATTTGCAATATTTTAACTCCAGATTTTCAACATTGCCATTTTCCCACACCTTCTCATGAACAGTACAGCTGTTATTTTACATATCCTGGCCGAAAAGTGTTTTTGCATGACCAGCACAGAATAGCGCGGTCGCTGTGCAAAATCAGTTTTTGGGACAGTTTGGCAAAATGACAGTGACACTGTTCATGAGCAGAGGTACTAAAATGCCTCTGTTGACAATTTGGTGATGAACGTCCATAAAATGATTGTGTAACAAGCATGTGTTGCACAGTTTCCACGCACCCTTATAACTTCAAAAATTTGCAATATTTTCATGCCAGATTTTCAACACTGGCCTTTTTTCACACCTCCTTATGAACAGTATAGCTGTCATTTTTCACACCCTGCCCAAAATGTGTTTTCCCACCTGTGGCCTACAATGGAGTGGTCGCTGTGGGAGATCAACTTTTGGGACAGATTAAGAAAATCACAGTGCCACTGTTCATGAGGTGAGGTCCCAAAATGCCTATGTTGAAAATGTGGTTTAAAATACCCTACAAATAATTAGGTTACAGACATACGTTATGCAGTTTCTATGTATGCTCATGCCTTCAGTGTTTCATATTTTCGCTCCAGATTTTCAACGGTGTCATTTTTTTACACCTTCTCATGAACAATACAGTTGTCAATTTTCACATCCTGCCCAAAATGTGTTTACGTACCTGTGACGCTAAATGGCACAGTCACTGTGCAAAATCACCTTACGGCTAACAAACTGATACTGCCGCTTTTCATGAGGTGGGGTCACAAAAAGCCCATGTTGATAATTTGGAGTGAAAATCCCAACACATGCCTATGGCGTTAGGGTTTCCAGCTGTTACACCCCACCCTGTAGAGACTGTCAGGTGTGTGACTTGGGATCATCAGCTGTAATGATCCCGCCATTCCACCCCCACCCCACCCTGTAGTCACTGACAGCATCGAGGTGTGCCTTGGAGTGTTCAGCCACAAAGTTCACCCCATTCTCTTATACTGCACCCACCTCAGCATATTTCCTTATGGGATGGGGTAAGTATAACGCTCAAGGACCCCAAAGCATACCATGACACTTGTCAGTGTCTACAGGGTAGGGTGAGGTAAAATGGCATGAGCGTTATAGCTGATGACTCAAAGGCACACCCCAATGCCTGTCAGTCTCTGCAGGCTGGGTGTGAGGTTGGTGTCAGTTCAATACTTCACTACCTCTCCTATTATGCATCTCTAACTCCTGCACTGCCAATGCCAATGCCAGCGAGACTACATTTGGCATTGACAAATGCTTGTTTTAAGAAATACCCACCATGGCGGGTCTGCAGCCCTTGAAGGACTTGTTTTAAGAAATGCTCACTGTGGTGGACCTGTTGCCCTAAACTTGTATTTTAAGGAATGCCTGCTGTAGATGGTCTGCAACCCCGAAGGGCTACTTTTCACAAATGCTCACCAAGGAGGGTATCCAGACCTGAAGGGCTTATTATAGGGAGAGTGGTTCTCCCCAGTAGCAGGGTTGATGTTTCAACCTTCCTTAAAGAGGACAAGAAATTATTTCTCATTCACAGCTGTTTATAATGTTCATACTTTCAGATGTGATACTTATACCATCAAATTATAACTATTTAACTGTACCTAAATAAAATGTGATGAAAAATATGTATTTTGCATTATAGCATATAATGGAGTGTTGTTCTGTATAGAATTCCATCTCTTTCAAAATGCTGTTCTACCACAGTTCCAAGGTCATGGAATGCTGTTCTGCCCTACTGTGGTAGAACAGCATTCTAGAACCTCTAGAGACTGCATGAGTCAGTTTCATTTTGAAAGCAGAAGAACTCACAAAACACGTTTTTCACACAGCACTATACACTACAAAAAATACAGGATGAGCAACTCTATGCACAACCAGTGTGTTTTGCCACCTCATGTTCTGATTCCCATGAACCTCTCGAGCTTCACTCTCGAGGTCAGAGGGAATCAGAACTCCTCTGTGGCAGAACACACTAGTTCTTCATAGTTGCTCATCCAGTATTCTCTATATTTTGTTTTTATGGGCAGCATTTTGGTACAGTTCTTTTCACGGAACCAGTGATCTGGAGTTTTAACTATGTCATAGTTTATGTACAGATCTCTAAGTATGGCTCTGATAGGTCAACAGCTCATTCTTAGCATTCTGTACACAAACCATGACATAGTTAAAACTCCAGATAACTGGTTCCATGAAGAGAACTGTATAGAATGTTGTCCATTAAAAGAAAGTAGTTAAAAACACTTGTTCACATCAGTGTTTAGTCATGTATAGATAAATGTGAATCATTTGGCGGTACTATAGGAGTTTCAGTTCTGTAAACGGGAATTTTACTAACCACTGACAACTAGGACAAATTCCTGTTCCATAAATAACGTTGTTTTACATTTTTTAATATAGTTGTAAATCTGGCCATGTGTGAGGCCTGTTTTATCACCCCAATGTACTGTTTTGTGTTGTTGTTTGGAAAAAGTCCTATTTGTTCCTTATTTAGGTCCCCATATTAATGCATGCTGTTTCCTGCCCAATATTCATCATTTTAATTACTTAGCAGTTCCAGAACTCAGTGACATCAGTTTAGCTGAAGACTACATAAGCTCAGCCGATGTCACTGTGTTCAGCTGGTTGGCTCAGGGGTAACGATGTTAGAGAACAACAGATATGCTGAAGGGTAAGAGTGCCAGGTCAGGGCTGGTTGACTCAGGGGTGATAGTATGAAAGCAGGGCAAGCAAGCAAGCAAAACTTTATTTCTATTAGGCTCTCTTCCAAAGCTCAGGGCACCTTAAAATGATAACATAATCAGTTAAAATCATTAAAATTCAGTTTCAGCTTCAAAGTGCAGCAGCATAATCAAATTTCCAGTAACCCATCTAATGCCTGTGCAGATAAATGGGCCTTGAGGGGCAGGTAGGTACAGGAGTAAAGAGCAGGGCTGGTGGACTCAGAAGCAACAGTGACACAACAGCACTGGTAGGCCAAAAGGGAAAGAGGGCAAGAGTAGAATGAGTAGGCTCAGGGTACAATAATGCAGGAAAAGGTCTGGTGAGCTGTGTACTAATAGTGATGCAGCAGGGGATCACGTGATGAGCTGAAGCCATTCAGACGTTCTCTGTGCTGCTCCGAGGCCCTGCTAATACTAATAGTTAAAAGCTCCTAAATCCGTTTTTTCTCGGTACCCAAAAGGTTGTAACAGAGCTGAGAAGTGAAGGGGCCGCATTACGATGAGGATTGCTGGAGGAAACCCGTGGAAAGACGCAAAGGTAGCTCCCTCGGAAAACGAGTGCTGGGCCGAGATAGTAGGCCTCCAGAAAGCATCGGAATGGAAGCAGAGGTGGCTGAGCCTTTGGCAGCAAGACCTCCCGCTACTAAATGGCCTAAGCCCCATTCCCCCACACCAAACGACCAAGAGGAGGAACCAGGGAAAGAGGGGTGTACCGGTTCACCTAATACGGACCTCCAGGATATTAAAGCAATGTTGCAGGGGCTGGTATCAGACTTTGCAGCGATGAAGCCAGTTCTACATTCTCTAGCCCAGAGAATGGGAGACATGGAAGCTTGAATCTCTTCACAAGAAAGAAAATTGGTGGTGATGGAGCAAGACTTGGTGGGGGCTAAAAGGCAGATTAAGAAATTGGAAGAAAGGATGGACAATTAGGAATCGAGAAGCAGGCGCAATAACCTGATCATTGCAGGACTTCCAGAGAGGGTGGAAGGGCAGGACTGTGTGGCATTTATGCAAGAGCTTTTGTTTAAATCGCTGGGCCCTACTTCCTTCGGCGAGGCGTACAACCTGGAGAGAGCCCACCGGGCACTAAGGGAGACAGCACCTCCGGGAGCCAGGCCTGAGTGATAATTATTTGTTTCCTCAACTACAAAGAGAAGTCACATGTATTGCTTACTGCCAGGCAGAAGAAGGTGTTACAGTGGAATGGTACATCCCTCTGGATCTTTCAAGACCAAACGCCAGCGATTAGGGAGAAGAAGAAAGAATATGCTGAAATCAAAAAGAAGCTTTATTTGGCAGGAATTAAATTTCGATTGCAATATCCTGCAACCCTGGTGGTGCGGTTGCACACTGGGGAGAAGAGGTTCCTAACCGCAAGGGACGCTCTTGAGGGGTTGACAGTGAAACTTCCAGACCTGTTCAAGGCTGCATCTTGAAACCATCTTAAATGGACACAAGATGGGACATTTAAAGACCTGAAGTCGAGCAGATTAATAATCCTGCTACCTAGTGAGCTTTCATGTTGCACGGAATTATTGAATTTGAATAATTTCTTTGAATACAGTGGGTGTTCAAATTTGAAGGGACTGGCAGAGTTGGGGGTGGGGGGCACGGACGACTTGATAGTGTATCTTTAAGTGGAGAGAGATTCCTTCCCTACCCAAGGGTTAGCGGAAATGGTAGGATTTCCTGACAGGGAATAGTAGCTCTGATTGGGGTGAATTATTATAATAGAGCTCCATAATACATAACTAACTGTTATCCCGAGGCATGAAGTATTGGGGGGGGGGGGGAATGAGCTCGGAAGTTGGGCTGCATGGTAGTTAATCTACTGCTACTAGATGTGTGAGGATTTGGAGCTACATGGTTAAAATAGGGGTGGGGGCAGTGTGGGAACGGGTTCATCCACGATTCCATTACTCAATATCAGGTAGGCGGTCGATCGGTGGATCTGGGGTTGCAGGGTGGGGAGGGAGGTGGGGAGGGTAGGAAAGAGAGAGAGTCTCCTATGGAGAATAATTTAGGAGCAGACCTTGTGCAGATGGCTGTTATAATTACAATGTTGGGAATTTCCTTTAATGTCGGGTATTAAAATAATCTCTTGAATGTTAAGGGACTTAGGGGTAAAACAAAGAGAATGCTAATCCTAAGGCATATTGAATTAATGGGGCTCATATTGCTGCATTGCAAGAGACTCATCTGTTGACCGAGGAGCTAAATGGGCTTAAGAGAAGGTGGGTAGGACAGGTATATGGGGTAGACAGGGAAAGAGCTGCGGGGGGGGGGGGTAGTGATATTGATAAAGAGTTCATGTTCATATGAGGTGGTCCAAGTTAAGGCAAGGGAGGATGGTAGAGGAATATATGTCTCAGGCATACTAGAGAGAAAGTTTATTACCGTGGCCTCTATATATGGCCCAAGGCCTTCGGACCCGGATTTTTTTGCCTCCATTGAAGGGGACATAACGGCTCTTCCCTCATCCTCGCTAATCCTGGTGGAAGACTGGAATGTATGCTAAGTAATCAAGAGGATAAAGTACTGCCATCCAGAGGTCCTATGTCTAAGGCCCAGGTAGCCCCGAATAGACTTTTGGAGACGACGGCATTGGTAGATCCCTTTAAGATATATTCGACAGGTGGCATGACGATGACCTATTATTTGGTAGTCCACAAGAGTCAATCCCGTATTGATTTTTTTTCTAGTAAACAGGGAAGTGATAGGGGAGATCAAGGGAATGATAACTGGGGGTAGAATCTACTCGGACCACTCTCCCATTAAAATAGTGTGGGAACCCAGAATGGCTCCACCCAGACCACATAGGTGGAGGCTAAACGATGCCTTGTTGGTGGAGCCTTTGGTGCGTGATAGGTTAGAGGAAACAGTGAGGGAATTCATGCACCAGTAAGTCCATACCATGCAAGAGAAAACACTAGTATGGCCTGCCTGCAAAGTAGTGTATACAGGGGTGGCCCAGGGTATTGCGGTACAGCAACGCAAACAGAGGAGAGCAAAGGAGGAGTTTCTACTGGAGGCAATAAACTTTTTATCATCTTTAGAGGGGACCTCTGGGGAAGTTGATATGGAACTTAAAGATCTATGGGAAGGTAGGGGATATTGCCAACAGCAAAATTGAATTTTGGCTAAATAAAATTAATGCTAGTTACCTGTTGTAGGGAGACGCCCCGGGGCGGTTGTTGGCAGCCAGAGTTAAGGAGTGGGAAGCTAGTAGAATGATTTCATCCATTTTTTGGGAGGGGAGACTCTTAACTGAGTCACTGGAGATGGCAGAGGCATTTGCTTCATACTATTAGGAAATTTATCTGGCTGGTGAGCTAGCGGGAGAGAGGGAGATTGAGAATTTTTTGGGAGTGATCCCCCTGCCAACTCTGGATCCAGTTCAAGTTAGGGAGTTGGTGGCTCCGATCAGAGCATCTGAGATTATGGAGGTGGTACAATCGTTACCTCTGGGTAAAACACCGGGGCCTGACGGTCTTACGGCTAAATTTTATCAAGTACATTTACAAACCATACTCCCCATGCTCCAGGACCTGTTCCGAGCTATCATGCAGGAAGGAGTATTCCACCCCCCCGTTGTACCAGGCATATATTACATTGATCCCCAAACCAGGAAAACCTAGGGATATTCCCGGTAGTTATAGACCTATGGCTTTAATGAATCAAGATATTAAGATTCTTACAAGAATTCTGGCAAATAGACTGTTGCTAGTCGCCCCTAGTTTAATCATTCAAGAACAGGTGGGGTTCATGCCAGGGAGCGCGGCACACGATGCCCTGAAGAAACTACACCACATATTGAGTTACGCGCCTGATTCTCAGTTACCATTAGCACTGATATCGTTAAATGCAGAGAAGGCCTTTGATAGGGTCTCGCACTGCTTTCTGTTTGCTACCATGAAACGGATGGGTTTCCTGGACGGTTTCCTTAAGGGCATTAGGAACTTATACGCCATGCCTACTGCTACGGTATTATGTAATGGCTATCTGTCGAGGGAAATACAATTAGGAAATGGGACTAGGCGGGGTGCCCTCTCTCGCCAATACTTTTTAATATCTAACTGGAACCTCTCCTGAGGACTATTAATAAAGATGTCCATATTAAAGGAATCAAGTTAAAAGGGTGGGAATTGAAGTTCTCTGTTTTTTCGGAGGACGTATTGTTGCATTTAGTGGAACCTGCAGCTAGTTTTAAGAGAATAGCAGAGGTTATAGAGTCATTTTCTAAGGTCTCCAACTATAAACTTAATCTAAATAAGACTCAAGTTCTCCCCCTCACTCCCTTTGTTACCAGGAATGATTTTTCCCCGGTGCAAATGCAATGGTGGCTAGATAAAATTCAATACTTGGGCATTTGGATAGCAGCCAATTATGAGAGGGGGGCGGAATTTAATCTTGGGTGTATTATATCAGCACTTGAAGGGGATGTCCTAAAGTGGAATAAGCTGCCATTAAATTTTACTGCCCGAATGAGCCTTATTAAGATGAATATGTTACCCCATTTGTTATACCCGCTGTATCTGGCCCCTTATAGCACCTCCCTTAAATGGTTCAATTTAATTAGGAGGCTAATTTCAGGCTTTCTTTGGAAAGGCAACCCCCCTAGAGTGAAATATAATCACTTGCGTTTACCACATAAAAAGGGAGGGGCCCAACTTCCTGATCTCCACTTGTATTATGTAGCAGGCCAGTTGGACTTGATGAGCTGGTGGGCCAAAGAGTTAGATGAGGGGAGTTACATTCCAACTTGGCTTCAACTAGAGAAGCAAGGGCTGAGAGATGCAGGCCTCAATCCTGAAGCAATGGTGTATGCTAAACTGGGGAGCATCTTTAAAAAGAACCATGGGAACCCAATGGTAAAGACGGTGGAGGCGTGGTGGTCCTTACAATCTCCTGTGCAGAGAAGGGCCCAAATGAGGGATGGAGATCAGCCCATTCTGGGTAACCTGAATTTTGTAATCAGGAATCAGGTAGTTAAACAATGGTGGGCTCCTCAGTTATCAGGCTTGTACCTTAAGGAAGTTGCCCAGGGTAACAGAGTGATTTTTCCAACACCATGTGATGGAATGCCTTCTTTTCAGAGACTTCAAATTAAGCATATGCTGGATAAAGCGTTAAATAAGCTGGGGGGTATTGTGGATACTTTTTTTTTCCTGGGGGTTGCTTAGGGAGGTTGAGCCCACCCTCTTTTGCAAATATAGAAAGTGTTATTGGATTTTCTTAGCCCATGTTCTGCTAGGAGGGTTATATATTGGGAAAAACAGATGGCCACTCGACAAGTAAATTGGGATAATATTTGGAGAAGCAGCAAGTACAATATTACACCTAAGTATAAAAGTATGCAATTTTTCATTGTATCCAATCTATACTTTACCCCTGTGAAATTATGTGATAGAAACCTGAGACAGACAGCCGTGTGTTTTAGGTGCGAGGTGGGAGTGGGGGATCTACTGCATGTGTTCTGGGCCTGTAGTAAAATATCCCCACTCTGGGAGGAAATTATAAGACGGATGGACCTAATGCTAGATTACTCAGTATTTATAGTATCTGAGATTTGTGTGCTGGGTGACTATTCCCAAATTTCGGAGATGCACCTAAATGTCACCTCTCCTTGATGACGGCGGTAGTCAAGGACTTCTTATTAAAGCATTGGAAGGATGATCAAATTTATCACTATGGTCATTTGGTAAAAGATTTATTGGGGATGCTGAATAAAATAAGGAAATATTTATATTTGGAGGGCAGAGGAGTTCTCTGTCTTAAACGCTGGGCAGCGCTAGATGCAGCTTACTCTGTGCAGACAATACACGGGTGAACACAGGCTGTCTGTCGGATAGGGAAGTACAGATAGTATAGGTTTTAAGTTGTGGAGAAGTTTCTCTACTTTTCTTTTTCCTTTGATTGATCCAAATTGGTGAGTTGTAGAGATAATCTGAAGTTTGAGATAAAGAGATTCAGCTGCCTAGTTAAGGTCTGCAGACTATTGAGGGGGGATAGGGGTCTCTCTCTCTCTTTCAAGGGGGCACAGGAGGGTGCTGCCCACAGAAAGAAGGTGGTAAGGGATAGGAGGTGCATAAGGTTGCTTGGAGCCTATTTCTACGTTGGGCTCTTAGAATACTGCAATTAAGAATTTACAAACATATGCGTGTTGTGATAAAAGTAAAACAAGTGAGAAATGTTACCTTTCTGGGGGTGTGCATTCACTGTGATTATAAATAGAGGGATTGTATATAGTTGACGCAGTCAGTTTGGGGCTGTGTACCCTGGCTTGCCAGGTTTTGCTTTGTGTTCTTGGTGTGTTTATTTATGTTTGCTGTATTTTGAAATTGAATAAAGATGGTTAATAAAAAAAAAACTAATAGTGATGCAGCAGAGCTGGTTGGCTCAGGGTGAATGTGCCAAAGAAGAGCCAGTAGGCAGTGGGTAAATATGGTTAAAACAAGTCTGATATGCTCAAGGGCAGCAGTGCAGGAGCAGGAGCGGTAAACTCATGTATCTTAGTGCCAGATCAGTGCTGGTAGAGGCTGGGGTAATACCGACGGGCAGGTCTAGTAGGCCTAGGGATAATATCACAAGGGCTATTAGACTTGGGATAATAATATCAAAATGGGTCTAGTAGGCTCAGAATAATAGTGCCAGATCAGGGTGATAGACTCAGGCATATGACCACCAGACCTGGGCTGGTAGGCTCAGAGGTAATAGCATCAAAACAGGTCTGGTAGATCAAGAGGCACTAGCATCAGAGAAGGGATGGTAGGCTCAGTGTCTACTGTGCCAGAGCAGGGGTAGTAGACTTAGGGGTAATAGCGCCAGAGCAGGTCTAGCAGACTCAGATAATATCACAAAACGGGGCTGATAGGCTCATGTGTAATATCACTAAAGCCTAGCTTTTAGACTCAGGGATAACAGCATGAAGTTGGTAAGCTCAGGGGTAAGTGTAGTAGAGCAGGGCTGGTAGACTCAGAATAATAGTGCCAGAACAGAGTTAGTAGACTTAGGGATAATATCACCAGACCAAATTTGGTAGGCTCAGGGGTAATAGTGCCAGGGCAGGGCTGGTAGACCTAGAGATAGTAGCTACAGAGCACAGCTGGTAGTCTTAGGGGTAATGCACTAGAGCAGGGCAGGTAGGAAAAATTGTAATAGTGCCAGAGCAGGGGCAACAGGGTAAGGGGAAATAGTGCCAGAGCATGGCAGGTTGGCTCAGGGGCAATAGTGCTAGAGCATGGCTGGGAGGCTCATTGGTAATGATGCCAGAGCAGACCTGGTAGGTGATGGGATAATAGTGCCAGAGCAGGCATTGTTGGCCCATGGATAATTACATACACATACATACATACATACTGTAATGTCAGCAGATAAGGACCTATACAGCCTACCTAGTCTGCTCAGCATTGCTCCCGCTACTGAGCTCGCCCCCCAGATCCTACCCTTCCCCCCAAGATTCCCATGTGACTATACCATACATGCTTGAAACCTGGGACCATCTCTGCCTCTACCACCTCTTCTGCTAGATAGTTCCAAGCATCCACCACCCTTTCTGTGAAAAAATACTTCCTCATGTTACACTTAAAATTCCCACTCTCCAGTTTCATACTGTGGCAGCTAGTTGCTGTACTTCCTTTCAATTGAAACAAGCTCCTAATTTGCATCTTGTTAATACCTTTTAGATATTTGAAGGTCTTGATCATATCCCTCCTATCTCTCCTATCCTCTAAGGAGTACATATATAGATCCCTCAACCTCTCCTCATATGCCTTCCCCTCCATCTGCTGTGCCATCCGAGTAGGCCTCCTCTGGATCGCCTCTACCCTCTCCATATCTTTTTCAGGTGAGGTCTCCAGAATTGAACAGAGAACTCCAGATGAGGTCTGATCAGAGTCATATACAGAGGCATGATGACTTCCCTCCTTCTACTAACAATGCCTTGACTTGTACATCCCAGCATCCTGCTTGCCCTCCCCACCACTGCCTGGCACTGATTTGCCACCTTCAGGTCAGATGAAATGATAATCTCCAAGTCCCTCTCTTGTTCCACAACTGCTAATTTCTCCTTTTGATTTCATACATTGCTCCCGGATTTCCATGCCCTTTGCATTTTCCCGCTTTTAACCCTAGCTTCCAAACTTTGGACCACTTCTCTAGCCTATCAAGGTTTTTCTGCATTCTTTCAACCCTTCCCCCCCGGGTGTCTGCTGGAGTACATATCTTAGTATCATCGGCAAACAAACACACCCTCCCCTCAAGGCCTAGAGCAATGTCCCTAATGAAAATGTTGAAAAGGACTAGGCCCAGTACAGACCCCTGCAGTACCCCTCTCATGACCCTCCTCACCTCCAAGAGCAGCCCATTTACCATCACCCTTTGGGTTCTCCCTGACAGCCAGTTTTCCACACACTTTGTTAAGGCCAGACCCACTCCCAGACCTCCCATCTTGTTTAATAATCTTTTACGGGGAACAGTGTCGAAAGCCTTTCTGAAGTCCAGATATGACATGCCCACTGCCCCTCCCTGGTCTACCACTCCTGTCACCCAGTCAAAGAACTCTATTAAGTTCATCTGAGTGGATCTCCCCCTAACAAACTCATGCTGCCTGTGATCGATGAGCGCCTTCCCTTCCAAATAGTCTAGCAGTCTATTGTGCTAGAGAAGAGATAGTAGGCTTAGGAGTAAGAGTGCCAGAGTAGGGCTGGTTGGCTCTGGGTTAACAGTATGAGATCATGTCTGGTAGACTCAAGGGTAATAGTGCCAGAGCATGGGTGGTTGGCTCAGGGGTAATAGCTCATGATTAAGGGTAGTAGGCTCAGGGGTAATAGTGTCAGAGTAGGGCTGGGGCGGCTCAGTGGTAAGAGTACTACTGCTGAACAAGTCTGGTAAGCTCAGGGATAATAGCTCCAGAGCAGTGCAGGTAGGCTAAGCGGTAAAAGTGCCAGAGCAGGGCAGGTAATCTTGTTCGTAATGCTGCCAGATCAGAGCTGGTAGGTGATGGGGTGAAAGTGCCTGAGCAGGGCTCGTTGGCTGATAGGTAGTAGTACTAGAAATGGGGTAGTAGGCTCAGAAGTAATAGTGCCAGAGCAGGGCTGGTTGGCTCAGGGGTAATTGGCTAGATCAAGGCTGGTAGGTTCAAGGGTAATAGTGCCGGGCTAGGGTCTAAATCCTGACTGTCAAATTCCTGACTGTTGAAATCCCATTTTTTTATCCCAAAATTAATAATACCGACGTGTTTTAAAGACCGAACATCAGCATCCTGACAGTCTAACACTTGCACATCATTTAACATTCTTACAGCATCACGACAGTCTAATACAGTCATTAACTTTATCTTAATTTTCTTGTGTTTGAAAGAATATCATTTCAGTCAGAGAGCAACTCGGATTGCCATCAAAGCAAAACCAGGAACAAAAGTAAACAGTTGTTTTAATGAATATATACCCCTCTGCTTCTCTACTGCAAACCCCAGGCTATAACCCAAGGATCTGTACGTGAACCCCATACTTGTGACACTATTCAGCGTAAAATTGTACAGTATATCTGCCCCGGTATTATCCATAATAGCCTCAGATGAAACATTTTTAAAATGATTACACTTAATACACACTGCATCAAAATTTAAAATACACGCTATGTAGAATAACGCCATAACAACACCACTAACAGCCATGATAGTATAGTGCTCACATCAAGTACATATACACTGAGACAAGCAAATAACCTGCCCCAGTCTTATTACGGTCTGACTCCGTCAGACTCGCCCCACTTTGCCTCCCCACTTAGCCACTCAAAAGCGCTTGATGCTGCCATAGCTACCTGAGAATGACTTTGTTAGTAAATACCCCCTCCTCCTACCAAAGCTGCCACCAATGGGAATTAGAAGTTAGGAGATGCTAATGGGCTGCAGGTAAGCTAAATTTAGTGTGGGCTGCAAACCATGAAGTATGCGTGGTTGCTAGGGACAACAAAACACATACAGCTTATGGGAGCACTTCCAATATTAAATGTAGCAGCAGACAGTTTACGCTTACAGTAGAACAGACACAGTCAATTCAATCAGCCACCAGTTCAATTGCAGCAATAGCCATGGGCTTTAAAACAGCAGAAAAACAGTTCAAGTTCATTCAACAGCATACACTTTAAAATGGCAATGCAATACCAGATGTTACTTTATGCAGGGCAGTTGCAGTTATGTAGCAGTCACAGAAGACAGTTTGAAAGTTCTTATGCAGGCACAGTTCTGAAAAGTGCAGCCAAGATGGATGGTTGAAAGTGCTTTAGTGCCCAGGATCGAATACAGGCTAATCTAAGCTGTTAGTCACTAGTTGCTAAATCTGACAGTTGGGGTTTTTCAGTATTTCGGCATTTCGGTATTTCAATATGCGGTGTTATTTCAGTCGGACTATCAATACAATCGGGATTTTAGTGACGGGATATTTATTGTCGGGCTTTGAGATGTCGGGATTTCGTACGGATCCCATAGTGCCAGAGCAGGGCTGGTTGGCTTAGAGGTAATAGGGTCAGAGAATGTTTGCTAGGCTCAGCAGTAACAATGCCAGGACAGGGATGGCTGGCTCAGAGGTAATAGTTGGTTGGTTAGGGGTAATAGTACTAGACTAAGGTTGGGAGGCTCAAGGGTGATAGTACCAGAGTAGTCCTTCCTTGGATCAGGGGTAATAGCATCAAAGCAGGGCTGGTATGCACTGGACAAATACATTCAAATGAAGGGATAGGGAGGGTAAGAACGGGGAAGGAATTGCTTTATACATCAGGGAAGGCATAAGTGTAACTGAAGGACAGGAGGAGGATGTGGAGACTGAGCTACTGTGTGCAATGCTAGGCAGGAGGACAGGAGAATCCTTGTGACTGGGGGTGGTATATAGGCTACCTACACAAGGGGAGGAGAGTGATCAACAGTTAAATCAAGCAGTCACAAGGCTGTCCCTAAAAGGAGAGCTACTGTCGGTAGGGGACCTAATCCTCCCAGATGTAGACTGGGAAATCCTGGATGCATCATGGTCAAGGAGCAGGGAGATACTAGCTGAGCTTCAGGATGCATTCCTTCAGCAGCTAGTCAGGGAGCTGACAAGGGGCAACAGCCTGCTGGATGTGATCCTGTCAAATGGGGAGGAGGTGCAGGTGGGAGAAGCCTTGGGCAACAGCGACCACAGCACGGTAATGTTCCAGGTCAGGGCAGGAAGGGAGATAATTAAAACCAGTACTACAGTCATAGATTTCAGAAGTACAGACTTTGACAAGATGAGAAGGATAGTAAGGGAGACAATGGAGGGCACAGAGAATATAGGGGCAGTGGAGGAGTTATGGCAAGCTATCAAGGAAGGGGTACTGAAAGCTGCGGAAATGTGCATAAAAAAGGTTAGGAAGAGCAAAAGGGGGAGAAGACTGCTTTGATTTACAAAAGAGGTTGTGGGGAAGTCAGGGAAAGGAGAAGGACTTTCAGAAAATTTAAGAGGACACTCAGTGAGGAAGATAAGAAAGAGTATAGAGAAAAGAGGAGTATGGCAGGGAAGAAGATCAGAAGGGCAAAAGCAGATACTGAGGAGAAAACAGCAAAAAGGCCAAAAGGGAGGACAAAATCTTTTTTAGATATATGAGGGAGAAGAGAAGAGCAAGGCAAGGGATTACTAGGCTGAGGAGGGAGGGAGAAATAAAATTGGAAAGGGATTGTGAAAAAGCATTTTTGCTCGGTATTCACGGAGGAGGAGGACGGTAGGGGACCTGAGCTAAAAGTTGAATGGAAAGGAGAGCAATTGGGTGGATCTGAGCCCATTCAGTGTGTATCGGGTTAGGGCAGAGCTGGATAGGTTGAGGGTGGACAAGGCAATGGGGCCTGATGGGTTACACCCCAGGGTGATCAAGGAATTGAAGGAGGAGTTGGCCGCACCCTTGACAAGGCTCTTCAACTTGTCCCTGGATATGGGGAGAGTGCCAGAGGACTGGAAGAGGGCAGACATGGTGCCTTTACACAAGGGAGATAGTAAGGAGGTGAAGGGTAACTACTGACCTGTCAGCCTCATGTCTATGGTGGGGAAGGTAATGGAGGCATTAATCAATGAGAGGGTGGTGGATTACCTGAAGGAGAGTGGCTTGCAGGACAGTAGACAGCATGGCTTCATGAAGGGGAAGTCTTGCCAGTCAAACCTAATTCAGTTATTTGATTGGGTGATTTAGGTGATTGACCAGGGGGGCAGTGGACATGGCCTATCTAGACTTCAGTAAGGCCTTTGACACTGTCCCCCATAGGAGGCTGGTGAGCAAGGTGAAAAGCCTGGGATTGGGTGGGAAAATAACAAGCTGATTGGAGGCCTGGCTGTCAGGAAGAACTCAGAGGGTGGTGCTAAATGGGGTGCACTCTGGGACAGCGAGGGTGAAGAGTGGAAAGCCACAGGAGTCAGTTTTGGGTCTGCTTCTCTTCAACATTTACATCAGTGATATTGCTGAGGGTTTGAGGGGGATGGTGTGCCTATTTGCTGATGATACAAAAATATGCAATAAGGTGGACACCCGGGGGGGGGGTAGAGGACATGAGGGAGGACTTAAAGACACTTGAAAAATGGTCTGGGACATGGCAACTGAAATTTAATGCCAGGAAGTGTGCTGTGATGCACTTGGGGAATAGGAACAGAAAAGCAGGGTACACCCTAGGTGGTGAGGAAATTAAAATAACAGAACAGGAGAGGGATCTGGGGATCATAGTCTCCTCAAACCTTAAGGTAGGAATCCAATGTAGAAGGGCGGTGGGAAAGCCCAATGGAATGTTGGCATGCATAGGCAGGGGCATTACTAGTAGAAAGAGGGAAGTAATAATGTCCCTTTACAAAGCCATAGTGAGGCCACACCTGGAATATGAGGTTCAATTCTGGAGGCCACATCTCCACAAGGATAAGATGCATTGGAGAGGGTTCAAAGAAGAGCAACCAAGATGGTGCAGGGTATGTAGGGAAAGTCATACAAGCATAAGTGTAAGGAGCTGGATCTGTACATGCTGGAGACAAGGAGGGAAAGGGGAGACAATTATTAAAACTTTTAAATATGCAAAAGGGCTCAATAAAGTGGGAGATGAAAGTTTGCTTAAAAGGAAGGAGGGGGTCAAAGCTAGAGGGCACAGCCTCAGACTGCAAGGAAAAAGATACAGGGACAATGTGAAAGGTCGTTTCTTCATGGAGAGGGTGGTGGAGCCCTGGAACAGACTACGAGACAGAGTGGTGGGGGCTAAATCAGTGGAAGAATTCAAGAGGGCATGGGACAAGCATATGGGGCTGAGTATCGGGGGGAAGGCAGGGGTTGGCAGGAAGGAGGAGGTGGAGGGGGGAAAAAAAGGGCAGATTAGATGGGCAGATATGGTCCTTTTCTGCTGTCAAGCTTATATGATTCTATGATATGATTCTATGATTTTATGAAGGCTGGTATGCTAAGGAGTAATAGTTCCAGAACAAAGTTGGTAGGGTCAGGGGTAATAGTGCTAGAATGTGGCTGGAAAACTCAAGGGTAATGGTGTCAGAGCAGGGCTTCTTGAGTCAAGGGTAATAGCATCAAAGAAGGGTTGGTAGGCACAGGAGCAATACATCCAGATCAGAGCTGGTATGCTAAGGAGTAATAGTTCCAGAACAAAGCTGGCAGAGACTGGAGTAACAGTTCTAGAGCAGAGCTCTTAGGCTTGAGATATTAGTGCCAGACCAGGGTTGGTAGGCAATGGGGTAATAGTGACAGAGAAGAACTGCTAGGCAATAGGGTAATAGTGCCAAAGCAGAGATTATACTCTCAGGGGTAATAGTGCCAAAACAAGGTGGAGAGGTGATAATAACTTTACAGCAAGGCTGGTAGGTTCAGGTCCGATAATAGTGCCAGAGCACAGCTTTTGTGCATATGGGCCATAGTGCCAGAGGAAGGATGGTAAGATAAGGGGTAATAGCGACAGAGCAAGGCTGGTAGCCTCAGAGGTAATAGTGCAGGAATGGGGCTCATAGGCAGTTGGGTAATATTGCTACAGCTGGGCTTTGTAGACATAGGGATACTAGCACCAGATCAGAGCTGTTAGAGTCTGGAGTAATATTGCCAAAGCAGGGCTAGTGGATGTATAGAGTATGTGGCTGGGATGGTAGGCTCATTGGTAACAGAGCCCAAGCCTGGCTGGTAGACTCAGGAATAATAGCACCAGAATGAGGCTGGTAGGCTCAAAGGTAATTGTGACAGAACATGGCTGGTTGCCCAGGATAAAAGTGTCAGAGAAAGGTTCATATACTCAGGAATATAACTGCCGGGTAATGGTTATTAGTCTGACTAGTGACAGCACCACAGCAGATCTGGTAGACCCCAGAGATAGTAGCACCAGAGCAAGTCTGGTAGACTCAGTGTTATTATTACCAGAGTAGGGCTGGTTGTCTCAGTGGTAATAGTGCTAGATCATGGCTCATTGGCTCAAGGGTAATAGTGCAAGAGCAGGGCTGGTTGTCTTATGGGTAATAATGCCAGTGCTAGAAGGCTCAGTGGTAACAATGCCAAAGCAGGACTGGCTGGCTCAGGGGGATCGGTGCTAGAGCATGGCTGGCTGGGTCAGAGATAATACTGCTAGAGTATGACTGGTAGGCTCAAGGGTAATAGTGCCAGAGCAGCGTTTCTTGGCTGAGGGGTAATAGCACCAAAGCAGAGTTAGTAGGCACAGAACTAATACATTCAGATCATGGTTTGCATCCTAAGAAGGATTAGTTCCAGAACAAAGCTGACAGGGACAGGGATAATAGTACACCAAGGCTCTTAGGCTCATGATAATAGTGCCAAAGCAAGGTTGGGAGGACATGGGGTAACAGTACCAGAACAGAGTTTGTACTCTCGGGAGAATGGTGCCAGAACGTGGCTGAGAGATGACAGGGAATAACTTCAGAACAGGGCTGGTAATCTCAGGGATAATCATGCCAGAGTACAGGTTTTCTGCTTACTGATAATAGTGCCAGTGGGAGGCTAAGGTGTAATAGTTGCAGAGCAGGGCTGGTAGGTGAGCAGATAAAAGTGCCAAAGGGCTAGAAGACCTTGAGATACTAGATCCAGAACAGGATTGGTTGGCTAAGAGATATTACATACGAACATACAAATCTGCCAACAGAAACAGGCCTTATGGTCTATCACATTAGTCTGCTCGAATGTGCAGCTAGCACCCTTAAACTGCAGCTGCCCCCCTCCCCCCTCACCTTTACCCCTCCCCCTTGCACTTTGTCCCATGTTCTTTTAAAACTGCCACTGTGCTACAAGATACCACCTCCTCCGGTAATGTTCCATTTCTCCACACCCTCTCTGTGAAAAAATGCCTCCTCATCTCTCTCCCATATCTTTCACCCTTCAACCTGAGACCATGCCCTCTCGTGTCCCTTCCTCTCTGCAGCTTAAATATCCCTTCTGTGCCCATTTTGTTAATCACCTTCAAATATTTGAAGGTCTGACTCTAATCCCCCCAATCCATCCTCTCCTCCAGGGTGTACATATTCACCGCGGTCAGCCTGTCCTCATAGATTTTGCCCTCCAGCAACTGGATCATCTTAGTTGCCCTGTGCTGCCCCCCCTCCAGCAATCTGATATCTTTCTTCAGAAAGGGACGGCAGAACCACACACAGTACTCCAAATGTGGCCTGACTAGTGATCTATACAGTGGCAGGATCACATCCCTATTTCTGGATGAGATTCCTCTCGCCATACACCCTAGTATCTTGTTGACCTTAGCTGCCACCTTCCTGCACTGAACTGAGTTGTTCATGTTACCCATTGTGATCACCCCAGGTCCTTCTCCTCCTCAGTCACCTCTATCTGAACCCTTCCCAACTGGTAGCTCCTTCCTGGGTTCCTTGCTCCAAAATACATAACCTTGCACTTCTTTGCATTAAAGCTCAATTGTCACTTTTCCAACCATTCCTCCAGTTTGATCAGGTCTTCCTGTGGCCCCTGCCAACCCTCTATGTTATCCACCACTGCCTCTATCTTGGTATCTGCAAATAAACTGATCTTGCTTATAATGCCTTATAAAATGGGCATTTAAAATGAATGAATCTGATTGGTTAAAATGTCTTCAGACCCGTGTCCTTATCAAATGATATCCTGGTCTACTGGCACTAACCTTCACCATGCGACCACATAACAACATTGTACCACTGCCCACTAGCCACAGTAAACGAAAGCTACAAGCTTCGCAATCAACTATTTGGCAGCAGCTCTTACACAGATCTCACGCAGAACTACCTCAACAGTGGTAAATCAAGCAACGCCAACATGTTCATAAATCCACTGCACAGAACACCTAACACTGTGTCTATTTAATGTCACCCTTCCTGCAGAACTTCCTATAACAGCTTTATTTTTACTCACAGTCTGATATATTTGATCCACACAGCTCCAACTCTTGCTCCCGCAACTCAACATTTCTGGCATTGGAGCCCCCTCTTTCTCCTGCCGTACTATCCTTTAAATCCAACTGCAACAGCTGACATGTAAGTAACGAAAAGCATATTAATAATAAAAAAAACATTGCTTATGAAACGAAGAAATAACCAGTGAGCCCAACTGCGTAGCAGAAAATGACGATGTACGGTGGCCATTGAGGAACAAGCTCGGTCCCAGTCGGGCAAAGGATCCACATCAACAGAAAAAAAAGAAATATGGTAGCAAAATAAAATAAAATGAGCAAAATAAATGCTCTCTGTATATGGGGGACGAGGGGTGCAGCTAATACAAAACCGTAATGGACTCGGTCAGTCCTGCTTGCCGCTAACTGCATGGAAGTACAACTGCATGTTCAAATGAATAAAATATTAAAACAAAATAAACTTGCTTTGGGGTATTTCTATGTCTGTCTGTATTTCTGTGGACAGTAAAAACGCAGACAAACACCAGTCACCACTGTTAACTTTTAATGCAAAACCTCCATTCCAACACATAAACAGGGACTATTTTTTTTTTCAAATGACAAAATCATGTTTTTTCATTTTTTCTTATATATTCTTATAACAGTTTTTTTATATATAAATTTCTTTACTGAGGGTCCATTTTATAAGCACAATAAGACACTCTGAGGTGTGGGTTACTTGCTGATAAGAGCACGCCCAGGGGCATAAGGCACTCGGCGCAAGTGCCTCATGCCTTATTACACCCCTGGGCGTGCTCTTATCGGCACGTAACCCACACCTTGTTTTGTCTTATTGCTTGCATGTCAGATATCCGATATGAGTAACCCAAACAACACCGGGACCAAGGACTGAGCCCTGTGGCACCCCGCTTGTCACTGCCCTTGGGGAACAGAGTGCCCCCCCCACCACCACCACCCTTTGCTGCCTCCCCTTCAGCTACTTCACAATCCAGTTTACCATCTTTGCCCCGGCCCCCACATATTGCAACTTACCCTTGCTGAAGTCTAAATACAGCACATCCACTGCGTGGCCTTTATCCAGTTCCCTCATTACCCAGTCATAGTACTCAATTAGGTTGGTCTGGCAGGATCTTCCAGACACAAATCCATGCTGCTGACTGTCCTGGAGTCCACTTTCCTCCTAAAATGTTACCAGCCACTCAGGATTGTTTCCATACATTCTCCTACAATGGATGTGAGGCTTACAGGTCTGTAATTGCCTGGTTCATCCTTTGGGCCACTTTTTCTAGAAGGGCACCATGTGAGCCATTCTCCAATCCTGTGGTACGCCACTTGTATCCTGGGAGGTATTGAACAGGTCCACCAGCGGCCCCGCCAATACCCAAGTCAGTTTTTTCAGCACCCTGGGGTGAATGCCTTCTGGACCTGGTGCCTTATCCACCCTTAGTGCCTTCAGACCCTCCAGCACCCTGCCCTTTATATTACCCAATCCGTTACATCTGCCCCTTGCCCCACCCTTCCATTCCCACAGGGGTAACTGTCCACCCTTCTCCTTCATGAACACAGAAGTACTCATTTAGTGCTTCTGCCTGTTCTGCCTCCTTTTTCACTCACCCCCCAATCCTTCCTAATCCTCATTATCTAGTCCCTGCAGCTCCTTCTCTCCCTTATGTATCTGAAAAAGTATTTCTCCCCTTTCCTGATGCCCTGTGCCAACCTCAGCTCCCTGGAAGCCTTGGCTGCCCTGACCAATCTGGTTATCTCCTTGGACTTCTTCGCATACAGTTCCCTGTCCTCCCCCCTCCTGGACTTCTTGAACCTCGGAAAAGCTGCTTTTTCTTGCCCTTACCTCTTCCAAAACCTCCTTGTTCAGCCAGTTTGGCTTCTTAGCCCTACTCTTCTCATTCAGCATCTTGGTACATGACCCAGTAGCCTCAATCAGCCCAAGTTTGATAGTATCCTACTTCTGATTTCCATCCATATCAGGCTAATTCCTACGAGGTGTCTTCCTTGAATTTCTCCCATCTTGATAAAGTCTGCCCACCTGAAGTCATCCACCCTAGTTCCTGTACCTACAGTCTCCCTGCCTATGCTGAGCGTGAGACACACCGATTGATGGTCACTCCCAGCTAGTAGGTCCTCCACTCTCAGCTCCCTCACAGCCTCCCTGTTAGTTAGCACTAGGTTCAGAGTTTTTTCCAACCAAGTTGGCCCACTGACCATCTGCACCAGTAAGCTATCCTGGAATGCATCCAGTAGCATCTGCTCCCTTGCACTTCAGGTCACTGGGGTTCCCCAATCCACTCCTGGTAGATTGAAGTCCCCCACGATCACAGTGTTCCCTTTCCTGCATACCCTTCAAATCTGCTCCACTAACTTCTTGTCCAAGTCATCTGTCTGAGCTGGTGATCTGTACACCACCCACCTCCGCAGTATCCTAGTTTTATAATCAAGGAACTGCATCCATAATGCCTCTGTTTTACCCTCCTCCCCCTCATCCCTTGTACACCTTATCCCTTCTCTAATGTAAATTGCCACTCCTCCCCCTCACTATTCCTCTGTCTTTTCTATATATCCAATACCCTGGGAATATCAGATCCCAGTCCTGGTATTGTGTGGCCCAAGTTTCCATGATGGCAACAATGTCCACCATCCTGATGGCCAGCAGAGACTGTAACTGAGCTGTTTTGTTCCCCAGGCTTCTTGCATTCAGGGAGACCACCCTCCACCCAGTTCCCTTCCTTACCTTTACCTGTTCCCCCTCATCCTGATTCCTTCCCTGAGGCCCTACCTGGTACCATCCCTGTTAGCATGGGGGGATTAGCTCATTCGGCTCCCCTATCCAGCGGCCCTGTATACTTGCTGCACACTCGCCTCCCCCATACCTAGTCTAATTCCACCCTGGATGCTATGTACTTCCCCAGTCTTTGTTTTTAGACACCCTGACCCGCATTACTCTAATGCAATCTGTCCTTCATGTACAGGTCACTGTTATTCCAGGTGTTTCCCCAACCTCCCACCAGCCCATATCCTTGGGTTTGACACCACTCTCTCAGTCAAGAGTTAAATTCCTCTATCCTTTCTTTCCTCGCCATGCTTGCCCTGGGTACTGGGAGCACTTCTGAGAAGTCCACTGAGCTCCCTACCTCCAAACACAACCTCCCCAGTTCCTCGAACCTCTCCCTTACCAATTCAACTGTACTGTCCCCCAAGTCATTTGTGCCTACGTGCACCACCACATGCGGTTTATCTCTTCCGCTCCTACCACACTTGAGCATGGACTGTCCCGCCCTGCCTGCTGTCAATCCAGGTATTGATTCCACCCATATCTGACTATGCCATTCTCCTTTCCCATCCCATCTGACCCCTTTTAGGATTGCGTCCCCTAGCAGTAAGACCCCAACCCCTTCTCCATACTGTTCCCCTCTACTGTCCTACTATCCCTTCCCCCACCTTTAACATCCACCCTGTTCTGCACACTTGTAACTTGATCTGCCCCCCCGCCAAGCCCCCCACCCTAACCCACTGAAATGACCCTCCTGCTATACCAACCACCCTCCCATCCCCTACTGTCAATCACATCCCCTATGTCTCTCACTACCTCATAAACCTCCTTCCCATTCTCTTTGAATCCCCTCTTCCCTTTTGACTCCTCTACCCTGCCCTGTCCCCATGCCCTCCCTTCTACCCAATCCATTTTCACCTTTCTCCCCCTGCACTCTCCTCTGCCAAACAGTTACCCCATATGTTTTCTCTACCCTCTTTCCCTCCTGCCCCTTCCCAGAGAGACCCTCCCTCATCATCCACCACTGAAGCCAGTACAGCAAACCTATTTTCTGAACCTGAGCAATGATTGAATGCATCTCTCCTCGTGCCACCCCAAGATTCCCCCTTATTGCTTCTAAAAGTTTTCACCCCATCCTCTATCCTCCATGACACCACTGGCTCAGTACCACTGGTCCCCCGAGGAGGTGACCAACCTGCTCCAATACTCTCCCTCCCTCCTTTGATCCTCTTTAACTCCCTCTCAAGCCACTGGATCTCTGCTTCCAGTCCCCTTAGTCTGAGGCAAATGGGACACCCACCTAGCTTCCACAGTGTGCCCATCCAGATAGCCACCCCACGACAATTGCAATTAACTATCCTGTCTACCCTGATACCTCTGCTGTCCTCCTGCCCACTGTACCAGTCCCCAAACCCCTGCCACCAACCCCACTTAAGCTTCCTGATTAGGGCTTATAGTTTGAGGGGTAGTAGTGCCAGAGCTGGGGTAGAAGACCAAGGGTAAATAGTGCCAGAGGAGGGCTGGCTGACTCAGTGGTAATAGCAACAAACAGAGTGGGAAGGTGCAGGAATAAAAAAAACAGTGGGTCTGGAAGGCTCTGTGGTAATTATGCCAGAGGAGGACTGGTTGGCTTTGGTGTAATTGTGCCAGAGCATGTGTTATAGACAGTGGGGTAATAGTGCCTGAGCAAGTCTTGAAGGCAATGGGGTAGTAGTGCCAGAGCAGGGCTGCTGGCATCAGGGTAATAGTGCCTGTGCTGGTTCAGTAGGCAATGGCAATAACATCAGAGCAGGGCTGGTATGCTTATGGGCAACAGTGCAAGAATACAACTGGTAGGCTCAAGGATAATAGCACCAGTGCAGAGCTGGTAGATGTAGGAGTCATAAAACCAGAGCAGGACTGTAAGGATTAGAGGTAGTACTGCTGGAGCAGAGCTGCTAGGCAACAGAGTAAGAGTGTCAAAGAGAGGCTGTTAGACTTATGGGTAATACTGTCAGAGCAGGATGGTAGGTGATCAGAATAAAATACCAAAGTAGGGCTGGAAAACCAAGAGACACTAGATCCAGAGTAGGGCCTACAAGGCTAAGGGACATTAACACCAGATTAGGGTTTATAGGCTGAGGGGTAATTGTGCCAGAGCAGGGATAGAAGGTCAAGGGGTAATACTGCCAGAGGCAGGCTGGTAAGTGATCAGAGAAAAATGACAAAGTAGGGCTGGAAGACCAAAACATACTAGAATCAGAGTAGGGCTTGTAGGCTAAGGGATATTAGCAGCAAAATGGGTTTATAGGCTGAGGGGTGATCGTGCCAGCACAGGGATAGAAGGCCAATGGGTAATAGTGCCAGAGGAAGGCTGGCTGGCTCAGAGGTAATAGCACCAAACAGGATTTACAGGTGCAGAAGTAATGAAACTAGAATGGGACTGGTAGGCTCTGGGGTAATAGTGCCAGGGCTGGGCTTGTAGGTTTTGGTATAATTGTGCCAGACCAAATCCTATAGACAATGGGGTAACAGTGCCAAGCAAGTCTGGTAGGCAATGGGGTAAGAGTGCCAGAGTAGGGCTGGTAGCCTTAGGGTTACTAGTGCCTGTGCAGTGTTGGTAATAACATCAGAGCAAGGCTGGTATGCTTATAAGCAATAGTGTCAGAATACAGCTGGTAGGTTCAGGGGTAATAGTGCCAATCCAGTGCTGGTAGGGTATCAGATAACAGTACCAAGGTAGGGCTGGTAGACCTAGAGATACTAGCTCCAGAGCAGTGCTGGTAGGCTCGGGGGCAATAGTATAAGAGCAGGGCTTGTAGGCTCATTGATAATAGTACTAGTGCTGAGGTAGTAGGCTCAGGGGTAATAGTGCCAAAGTAGGGCTGGTTTGATGAGGAGTAATATCACTTGAGCTGGACTGGTAGGTGCAGGTGTAATAAAAACAGAGTAGGACTGGCAGGCTCAGGGGCAGCAGTGTCTGTGCAGGGTCAGTGGTGATGTGAAATAACATAAGAACAGGGCTGGTAGGTTCAGGTGCAATAGTGCCAAAATATGGCAGGTAGGCACAAGGTTAATAGCACCACAGATGAGCAGCAGGCAATGGATTACTAGTGCTAGAGTAGGGTTTGTAGGCTCTCGGTAATAGTGCCAGAGCAGTGATGGTTGATTTGTGTCACTATTCTCTTTCCCCTATTAGCTGCTTCTATTAACTTAACCTACTTAATTTCTTTTCTATTGCCCTAGGTCTGGCCATTCAACATCTATCTACCTATCAGATAAGTATCATTTTTATTTATATCTAACTTCTAGCACTTCCTCTAGGACCTCTGACACGTTGTGTCTCCTGAATGCCCTCATGCCATGATTTTCAGGTCCCTACTGGAAGTCCCATGACCTCAGGATTTCCCAATTCTATCAGAGCGTGTAAATTCTTAATATAAATTAATTTCACACCCATCTCTAATGAACAAAAAGGAAAAAACTATTACAACTGATATGGTTCAATAGCTGGCTTCAGGACATAGATGGATTGTGTGATGTTGTCAGCTTGTGACAACTGCCCTAGTATGTGTTTCTTTGGTTGAGGATAGTGATTTTTACAAATCTATTTCTACATATTATAAATGCTTATTTTGAGGTAGATGGTGTAATAAATGACTGATTTATACTGTATTTAAAATCTTACAGACTGATTAGCATCTCTACCATGTCAAGGTAGTCTTAACCCACAGAGGCTCCCCTCATCACTTATAAAGCATAACTATTTCACTACCAACAATTGCAAGCAAATACTTCTGGCATTGACCAATTCTTGTTTCTTATGGTTTACAGCAGATGGCGCAATTGTTTCATATAGCTGCAAAACAGGCAAGGATGTTGCAATAAAATGCATCTGTGCTACCACTACAGTATGTTTTTTTAATCTTTTCAACATTAAAGCACTGTTAACTCCAACTGTTGATAACGTTCTATTGCAATGTGTTTAACATGCTTTAAACTTATTTTACAAAAGCAAGGGCACTGGACTTTAAGAGGGCTGACTTTGGCAAAATGGGAGAGTGCCTAAGGAATGCACTAGCAAATGAGCAGGGAGGAGGGGTGGATGAACAATGGGGTAAAATCAAAACTGCAATAAGAGAGGCAACAAGCCTTTGTGTGAAGCAAATAAACAAAACAATATGAAAGAAAACAAAAAACACCATGGTTCTCAAAAGAGGTGGTGGGGAAGGTTAGGGAGAAAAAGATAGCATTCAGGGAGTATAATGAATCATGGAAGGAACAGGACAGGGAATGGTATTAGTTATAGCAGAAGAAAGCAGGGAAGGCAATCCGAATTGCAAAGGCCAAAACCGAGGAAAAGACAGCTAACTCAGCTAAGAAGGGGGATGAAACCTTTTATAGGTACATTAGGGAGGAAAAAAGACCAAGGAGGGATAGTGAAACTTAATAAAGGTGTGTGGGGGCAGAGGGTAACAGTAAAAAGGCAGAGATACTGAACAAATACTTTTGCTTAGTAGACTGGGTAAAACATTGGCTGGACAACAGGATGCAGAAAGTAACAGTAAACGGAGTCCACGCCGAAGAAAGGGGTTACTAGCGGGGTACCTCAAGGTTCAGTACTGGGACCGGTCCTCTTTAATGTCTTTGTAGGTGATATTGCAGAGTGGCTGGAAGGAAAAGTATGCCTCTTTGCAGATGACGCAAAGATCTACAACAGGGTTGATATACAAGGGTAGTGGAAAGGATGAGAAGGGACTTGGCAAGGTTGGAGGAATGGTCAAATGTATGGCATCTTAGATTTAATGCAAAGAAGTGCAAAGTAATGCACCTGGGAAACAAAACCCAGGGGAAGAGTACTCAATGGGGGGGGGGACTAACAACAACAAAAATGGAAAGGTACTTGGAGGTAGTTATATCAGAAAACCTAAAGGTAGGCAAGCAATGTGAGAAGCCAGTAAAGGGGGGGGGATACTGGGATGCATAGGAAGAGGCATCATCAGTAGAAATCAGGAAGTTGTTATCCCTCTATACAGACAGTTGGTGAGACCCCATCTGGAGTACTGCATCCAGTTCTAGAGACCCATCTCTGGAAGGATATAGACAGGATAGAGGCAGTCCAGAGGAGGGCAACTGGAAAGGTGCAGGGTCTGCACCAGAAGCCATATGAAGAGAGACTAAAGGAGCTTAATATGTATACCCTTGAGGAAAGGAGGGAGAAGGAGGACGTGATAGAAACTTTCAAGTACCTTTCAAGTAGAAATGTTCAAGGGACTCAACAGAGTCCAAGAGGGTAGCATATTTTAGAAAAAGAAATGTGCAAGAACAAGCGGGCATAATTTGAAGATAATAGGGGGACAGCTCAGGGGCAATGTGAGGAAGTATTTTTTCACAGAGAGTGGTGGACACATGGAATGGCCTTCCTGAAGAGGTTGTTGGGTCAAAAACAGTGGGGGGATTCAAGAATGCATGGAACAGACATGAAGCATTTCTAGTGGGGGGTAGGAGGAAGTAGGCTTTTGGTTAACTAGAATCTGCTACTTATCCAATAGGTAGGAAAATGGGCAGACTGGGTAGGCCAAGCCATCCTTATCTGCCATCAAAGTCTACGTTTCTATGTTTATTTGTTCACCATGAGAACAACTGCCCATATTGTGAGTAAAGTGCAGAAACTGTTGTTTCTCATGTCCATATGCTATTTTACTGCTTGTCTTATTTGATGGTGTCACATAAAATCCCTTAGACATTTTCAGATCAGCTGTCAGAATCTTGGGTGAGTGCTGATGTCATTCAAGCAACAATGACATAATTGTCCTCAACACCCTGACAGCTTAGTACATGGAGTATGTCAGTTTATGACATTCAAAAATCAGTCTTTAATTTTCTGACGGTGCGTCTTTCAATTTTCTGATGGTTGCCTTTATTAATCAAGTTATTACAGTTATCATGAGTAAATATCTGCCAATTTTTATAAGCTGATTCCCAAAACGTTGTGCTCGTTATCACCCCCCACCCCAAAAAAACAACCACCTGACAGGCTCTTAACATGAACATTTTTGTTTCGTTTTTTCTGTTCCAGTACTGAATGAAGCCCCCACAGCTTCCACCTTATTATAAATATTATCCCCTAAAAGGTGTTGATTAATCTGTGAAAGTAACTAAATATTTATCTATAATGGCATATTGATGAAATTCAATAGAGAAAGGTCCTCAGACAACTGAAAGTAAATGAGTTGCTGAGCTGCCAGGACCTTATCGGCACTCATCAAGGGTCTGCTAGTTGGACTAAAAATGTCTCACGGATTTTCTGTGAAATGATCAACTAGGAGACATTAAAGAGCAATTCTCTATTATAAGCTTAAAAACACTAGATTTACACCAATTATGTTTTATATTTACTATTTTTCCTCTGGGTGCTGCTGGCAGGAGGGCTTTTGACTCTCTCCTCGAGGGAGCTTGCATCTACCCTGCAAGCTGTGTTGCTGTCTCTCGATCCTGGTCCATATTCTGGTGAATCCCCCATGGATTCCCCCCCCAGTGGTGAGGCCAGGGAGGGGGGACATCCTTCTCCCTGGTACACAAATCTAGTTTTGCTGGGGCTGAGCCATGGGTCGGGAGCGCGGTCTGGGCGTCATGCAGCCTGCCAGCATTACCCCATTTTTTGCTTTTCTTCCTGTCCCTCACTATTTCTGGCACGTGAATGTCAGCATGCACATGTGGAGGCACATTCATTCTGCGAGGTCCTGCAGCTACCCTCTGGTCATTGGCGTCCCCGACCTGCATTACCTTCAGGCCTCCACCTGGGGGTAGTGATGTGGTTGGACTGCCAAGCCACCCTCCCTGGGAGAGAAGAGCTGTCCTCCGGACATTCAGTCCTCTCCCTCCCCAGCTGATGCCCAGCAACCCTAGTTCGCCACTGAAGGTGTGTGGTCGTTGTGCCAGGAGGTATGGCAAAATGCCTCAGCCCTCCATGCCACTGGGTGGCAGTCACCAATTATGTTTTAACTTTTATTGTTTTCTAGTTCTTTGTTCATTTGTTTTACTTCCCCTGCTGTTGGTCTACTAAATTTTGCAGATAATGCACCAATTTGTCACTGATTCTTTCAAAATGTATCTAACTGTCCTCTGTTAACCATACAATTGCTGTTTGTGACATCACAGTCTGTTGTCGTAGTGAGCACAATGATATCATAAACAAAGGCACTGCAAGGTTAACAGGGGACCTGCAAGTGTTTTGAAATATTTTCTACACAGACTACCAATATGTGCTGTAAAGCATGGAAAGGGACATTAATAATGGAAAAAAAAAGTATTCTCTAGTAAATTGAGTATCGAGGCAGTATAGTGCAGTGGCTTAAGGCTCTAAGCTGCAAATCTGGTGACATCCAACAGACCAGACCTGGGTTTGAATCCCACAGCTTCCACTTGCATACTGTGTGACCCTGAGCAAGTCACTTAACTTCCCTGTGCTCCCAGGTCGCTCCTGTAAAAAAGCTTTCAGCTTAGTGTGCTACTCCCGGTTAAACAACTAAATAAAAAAAAAATTCTAACAACTGAAACATCTTATTTATGAAAGCACATGCTGAAGTACAGAGTTGCTCTTTAAACTAGTATCTGTACATGCCAAATGACAATTTCTTCATTTCGTATGTAATAAGTAAGGCCTGGTTGTTCTTATGTTAGGGGAAAAGAGTAAAGTTTATATTTATAATGTAGCTGCAGATGATCTTTAAAGAGTCTGCTCTCTGTTTGCAATGTAGGTATTAACATTACTCCTCTAAAGTGCATGGAGGACTGAGGAATTGGAGAACTGCTGTGAATTCTCCATCAGAACACACTCAGCCAGGCGGCCTCATGATACTGCCAGCAAGACATCTGCTGCAGCTCCGAGTATTGGCTCAACCCTCAGCTCTTAAGCAGTCAGCGTCCAACTGAAATTACTTCTTATTCAGCTAGTACTGACAAAAATAGTATTGAGAAAATGTTATTCATTTTTAAAAGCAGTTAGTTGTTACTATTTATTTTGGGGAGAATTTGTCATTTTCTGTTTACCACCAATCAGAAGATTTTCTTCCTCATAGTAATGATGTACAGAACAGTGTGCTGCAGCTAGCATGTCTTGTTCTAGTTTTCTTCATACTTCTTCAGCATTGTGACATCATTCAGTGTGACATCTCAGAAGGGTTCAATCTGGCAGAGGGTGAACTGCTCCCCTTGTTGAGTACTGAAGTCACAGTAAACTACTAGGTCCCAATGCTGATAAGTTATGAAATGAAAATAAACTAGCTAGAAGGGGACCTGATTCTCAGAGCCCTCAGAATGACGCAAGGTACCTGCGTCAAACATTATTGAAAGGAAGTTTCTTCAGTTCAGCTCACAATCTCCATTCCACAAAAACACATTTGTTGTGTAAAGGATAAAGTTTGTTCAGACTAAAGTCAACAGCACCCTCCAAACAGCCAAATGTTTTCACCCAACCGAGGGGCTTTGTCAAAAACATTTGGCCATTTGGAGGATGCTGTTGCCTTTTTGTTTGAATAAACTTCATCCTGAATATATTTTTGTGATGTGGAGATTGTGAGCTGAACTGAAGAAGTTTCTTGTAGTTTGTTTTGCCTTGTGCTTCAGTCCAGTGGTGTTTCTTGAAGTCACCTACTTGCTGTGGTTCAAACATTAATGACGCAAATGGCACCTTGCATCAGAAGATGTGGCATTCCCAGTTCTGAAACAGTCTGCGTCAGAATGGTGAATCACTGCACAGTGGCACTGCATCTCCCTTGCAACACAAAGCTTGGTGTGCCAGGTCACAAGGGGGCTTGCGCCATAGTGGGGCTGCACCATCCCCTAATCTGGTATTCCGTAAACCCTGCCATAGGCGCAGCAAAGGGCTCAAGTTAGACCAGCCAGGAGGTGGTGTAAGCCCCTTGTGCCAGTGCCACACAAGGTGGTGAAGTGGGGGGGCTCTGAAAGTGGGGTCCGGGGGATTAATGGGCATGGGGTACCATAGGGGTGTTGGAAGATGGTGGGCATGCCAGGGATTGATGTGGCACCTGGCAGGGGTGCCAGTAATAGAACAGTGAAGCCAATGGTATGGTACTGTGGGGAGGTGATCCAGGGTTGAAAAGTGCCATGGCCCCAGGTGGGCACAGTTCTGGCAGCAGCCCCAACCTTGGACACTGTTTGTCCCTGGACCCCCCTGTGGGAACATCCCATTGGCTTTATAGTTGTATTAACAACACCCCACCAGGTGCCACACCATTTCTGGGCATACCCACCGTCTCCCCAACACTCCTATAGCACCCTCTGCCCCTTCAGGCCATGGACCCATCCTGGCAGACATGTTTCACCCCCTAACCATCTCGGCCCTCTAGTGTTGCACCAGGTGGGGTGGATCCCTGCAGCATTTCCAGCAGGTATGTCAACTGTTTGGCAAAGCTGTTGGATTGCAGTAAACCCAGGGAGTTTGGCTCTGGGACCCTCATTTTTGGAAAATCGGGTGCAGGGTCCCTGGCACACGTGGAGTCTGCTGCAGCACTGGATTGACGCAACTTGCATCACTTTCAGGACTCTTTCAGAATCGGGCCCCATATGTTCGTTTCCAGGTGAAATGTTGTCTACACATCACATCTACTACTGTTAGGAAAAAAATATTCTAATTAACCAAAGTTAAAAAAAAAATTATATATATATATATATATATATATATATATATATATATATATATATATCTTTCGAAAACTGCATTAATGCATCATTTAGGGTTAAAGCACAAAAAGTCAGGAAATGAGACCTTTAGGGTTTGCCCCTACCCTCCCATATCATGTACCCCCATCCTCCACAGACTGACAGATGCTGGGGTGTGTCACTGGGGTTGTGAGGCCCAAATGTCACCCCATTCCATGTGTAAGCATGTTGACATGCCAAAGTAATAAACGAATGGGGTGACAGTTAGGCTTCACAACCCCAATGACACACACCCTGGCATCTGTCACTCTGTGGAGGATGGGGGGTACACGATATGGGGGGGTAGGGGCGAACCCTAAAGGTCTCATTTCCTGACTTTTTGTGCTTTAACCCTAAATGATGCATTAACGCAGTTTTTTACAAAGAATTTCCTTACTTTCTGAGAAAGCATAGAAAAGTACAAAGTCATCATGTGTATTGATGGGAGCATACCAGCTTGAAACAAATAAATTTTCATTCATCAGAGTGGCATAATTCCACACCTGTTTACATTTTACATGTTTACATTTTACATGCCTAACCACTGAAAATTACCTCTGTGGCAGTACGGCTAGCTACCCTATAAAAGTCAAGCCACTACCACAATGGAGAATGCTATCTGCAAAATGTGAACTGTGCCATGCAATATCTCTGCAGCAAATTCATTTTCTGACACCTACAGGACATCCTCTCAACACCCTCCAAATTTCAAGTTAAAACACCAAACCGTTTCCGAGATATTTAATTTTAAAGTTGTAGCACCTTTAAAAAATCTTTGATCGTGAGAATCGACAATGAATTCGTGATCAAAGATCATTTTTGATCATGAGGGGACATCTGGTCATAAAATTTGGGCTATCTGGTCCCTCACAGAGACATCTGATCCAGCAAAAATCTAGCCATCTCGTCCCACCCTCACGAACGAAGCTCGCGATCAAAGAATTTGCAGGCTCGCGACCAAAGAATTTGCAAGCTCGCGATCAAAGAATTAAAAAACATTACAACTCCATTTTTTTACACAACTACATTAAACAACAGGCATAGCTCAACAGAGGGAAGCCCCCTGAGCAAAACCCATCCTAGTTTGACTTCACAAGTCACCCCTGGGCTGAGATATTTGATTTTTTCCAACCCAAAAATCTGGCCATTTTATCCCTCCCTCACGAACGAAGATCGCAATCAAAAAATTTGCAGGCTCACAATCAAAGACCATTAGCAAGCCATGATCAAAGAATTTAAAAGTTTAAAACTATTTTTTGACATAAGTACATTAAACCACAGGCATGGCTCGATGGAGGGAAGCCCCCTGAGCAAAACCCATCCATGTTTTACTTTAGAAGTCACCCTTGGGCTGAAATATTTGTTTTTTTTCCAACCCAAAACTGAAAACAAGATGGTGGCCATCATGATCAATAAATTTCTGCAAATTCTTTGATCATGAGGAGTGACTAGATGGCCAAAACCCTATTCTTCTTTCGCAAAATAACAATATAAATTTTCCCATTGACTTATAATGGGAGTTAAAAAGTTTAATAACTTTTGAATGGATTAATATTTCTTCAGCAAACAAAAGTGGCATGTTCCTTGACAGGCGCTTTCTATTGCCACATTTCAGACAGCAGACCAGACAACAGCGAGCCTTTCATGGACAAAATCAAGAAAAACTGCCTACAGGACTGGCGAAAAGTGCATTTTTCAGCATTTTGGTATGCAAAAACCATAAGTCCAAACAAAACGCAACTTGGCAGATCAAGATATCTACCACCCCCGCTGCGCATACCAAATTTCATGCAAATCCATTGAACAGATCCAAAGTTATTAATGTGCAAAATTTCAAGTTTAACATAGAAGTGACTTCATAACCCTAAATATAGGGGTGCGACAACGCCCCTATAATATATAGTCCAGATATAAAAAGTAGCAGCAACTTTTAAAATAGATATTATTTTGGCGTTGTACTAGTTACTGGTTGTTAAACCATGGGACATTAACCTTAGTGATAGTTATATTTTCTAAACAAATCTTGTTGTGCTCATTATCTAGAACTAAGACAGCTTCATTCTATAATTAGTCATTTCCAGAAAAAAAAAAACACGTTTTTCTTCTAATTTCACAATGGGAAGTATTAAAACTTTAGGATATTTTGCTGCCCTGATAAATAATTTTCTGTATAGTATGAAAAAATGTAGTTGTCAAACAACACAACTTGTTTAGTAAAACCTTTTTGTTTAAGTAACCTTCATAGTAACACTGTCTTGTGGTGATGGGGGCCTTCATAGTAACACTGTCTTGTGGTGATGGGGGGGTGCATATATTATTTTTGTTGACCATGAAATGAGGGCTAGAAAATATTTTCCTGATTTGGACCTCATCTGGAGGGAGAAAGGTTAGAGGAAATGCTGACTGATAGTTTACTAGGTTAAAGTCAGGGTCCATCTTGTCTACTCCTCCTGCTTCACAGCAGTGACTGTATCAAATTGTATCAGAAATGTACCTTTATGAGAAAGATGATTAGAAATCTGATCAGGGTTATTGCTCAGACTTGCATTCTCTCCACATCTGCCAAGCTCATCTTCTGGCACTGTATGGAATTCAAATTCTGCACAACTGTCTAACTTTATCACTCAGCTTGGCGTCTCCTATGTAGTTTTCCAACATCTGTGCTGCAGCTGAGCTTGTCATATTAGCTGCAGATTCCGGATATTACTGTTAACCCTCAGTCCTTTTGAATGTCTAGACAAATCCATTTGCCCATGTGGAAGCTAAAGTGTGCCAGCGAACTTTTAATGAATTCCCAAGTTTCACTCAATCGCTAACACACTGAGCTCATTCCAGATCTGTTGACCATCTGACAGACACATGAGGGATGATTCAAGTTTTTGTAATTTGTGGACTGTTTATAAGAGAACTGAACCCAGAGAAGTTGGGGTGTTTGTAAGGGTCAAACTTTTGTTAAGTATTTCTGATTTTAGGACAGGTATAACTCTTCATCTAGTTTATGAATATAAACATGGGATTGCTTGGCTAAATTAAGGATTATGGGTCAGATAAAGGGTTTGTCTATAAGTGCAGGACTGCCATATAAGCACCATATGGAACAGCATTGATCAAAAAAGTGGTGGAAGTGCCATAGCAGTGTATTCACAGATCACAGCTACAAGTGACAGAAGTGACACACAAGCACTCGTGCATGCGTGGCTTCCAGATGGGTTACAGGGGCCATTCCTGATGATTCAAATGCACAGGGTGGCCATGCACATCCAAACTAATGTCTGCATACTAGCACATGTGGATGCAGGCAGACATGGCTGCATTGTATGAAGGGCTGCAATAGGCAATGTCACATTCCCACCTGCAGTCTGTGGGAAATGGCATGTCAATTACATACCCACTGATGGTAACCCAGACATCTCTTACCACCCAGGCACAGTGTACCCTGACCACAATGTTGTGCCCTTGTGATAATGTCAGAGGGAATCCTGATGTGTGGTGACCACCAGCCAAATGGAGGTGCCAGTGGTACTATTGAGGACCATACCCCTCCTCGATCTGGGATAGCTGCACCAAGCACCAGCATGTCAATAAATGGATGCTGGTTAAAAAACCCAAATGGCACATACAAAAGTGCAAAAAGACATGATGGTGCAAATCCTGAAGGAGTGCAATACAGTACTAAACATTTATTGCAAATATGTGTAGAAGATGGTGGCATGTGACGTTATATGCATGCTGTGGCACTATAACAAACGTGACAAACACAGTTGGCTACTAGGCCAATATCCCAAGGGGGAATAGAACAGATGCCACACTCTGTCACACACTTGTCCATTAAAGAACAGTCCCTGCCCAGTACCATCCTTCAGCTGTTTATAGCCCCTCTCCTAAGATCCAGCCCTGTTCCATCTGCTCATTGGTAACAACCCTTGCTGCCCCATGTTCCCTATCAGTCACACCTCACTTCTCCAACAGTATAACTAACACAGCCCTGTACCCCTTGAGCAACACTTACCCTGGATGAATCATTCACTCTCAGTTGAGCCCCACTCCTGTCTCAGTAGCAATGGCCACCTCGATTGAGTGACTAGACAGGGGTGTGGAGTGTTGCCACTGGCAACCGTTGACTTTATCTTCTTAACATGATGCACCCTTACCACCATCTGCTTCACACTGTGCATGGGATGCAGCTTGTCCAAAGTAACCAGTGTGATATATGCCAAACCCCCACACTGCTGATGCCCTCAACATGATCCCCCCTTAAAGGTACAGCAAACAGGATATGGCTGACATTTGCTGTGCCACTTGATCTATGCATTATTAGATGCAGTCAGCACTTGCATTCCTAGCTGTACATTCTTGGAATCCACTGGTAAACCTCATTTAGATGGGTAGGGTACGTGAATGTGCAAACACCAAAACACATGAATGCATGCATGCAGGAAGCAGCATGTCACCCTCACTTCTGATGAATGCATTGCTGCAACTAGATGAGTTGAAGAAGCTCAGACCCAAGTGTCCACCTGTCTAAAAGACATGTCTGAATGGAGATTCTCTCACTAGACGCAAGTGCTTGGGACAATTAACATTCACCAGTGCCACAAAGATGGAGCGATGCATATTACTGGGCCCTCAATTGCAAACAAGACCGTTCATTTGATGTGCAGTACAGAGTGCTGGCTATTCCTGCCTTCTATTCCACTCAGTACTTTCAACATATCCCAGAAGATAGGACAGGCTTATGTCAGGTATTTGTCTCCAGCTGCATATCTCAGGTAACTTATGCACTCCTTCACAACACAGAGACTCCACACACCTGACAGGTACAGATGTATCTAAGGTCTAACAAAGGGTTTCTATTACATTGCTGGCTTCCCTAACATCATGAGTGCTACAGGTGGCACACATGTGGCCATAGTGGCACTGTCACAGAATTAAGAGGTTTGCAGTACTGCCTCCCAGGATGAAGCACTCTTATAACAGCTCTGCCAGTAATATCTTGCAGGATACTGCAGGAACACAGTGCAATTCAATGGCAAATACTCCAATTGTTCAGACAGGAAAAGTGCGTGACATCTTTATCACAAAATGCTTCATCTCGGTGGGCAGCTTTGTACCTACCAGAGTATAAACATGCAAGTGTCACTGTTAACATCATTTATTCACTGTTAACATTATTTATGTGTGAGCCATGCATGCCGGATCCACCCATGATGCATACTGTATACCCTGAAAGTCACAGCTCATGCAGAGTGCCTTGGCATGAGGTAGTTGACCAATGAGTACACATCCGTTTTAAGTACCATAATGCATGTTAGTTGCCCATTTGCCAATGAGCATCTACCTCTTATTACAGACCACAGTGTTTACCTCCTGTGTACATAACCAATGACACCATTTCTCAACTGATCAACACAGGGGGAAGTGCAATACAACTACTGTAAGTGCACTGACACAGTGGCACACTCATGGCCTTTCATGGTGCTATTACCATTGTTCTTAATACTGATCTTACTGCAATTGTTTGTACAGGTTTTTTAAAGCTAAAGATGTTTTTTTTTGAATGGTTATACTTCAGTATGTTATAGTGGTGTGGTAGTATCACTATAGTTAGGATTGAGTAGGCTATTTAATGTTAAACCCTTAACTTTGCACTTTAATAGCTTTGCCCCTGTTCAAAGGATTTGCATGAAATTTTGCAAGTGTGGTCTCAGGGGCAAAGTCTCCTGACGTGCTGAGCTTTGTTCCAGTCAGATGTACAGATTCTGAGATACAGATAGTGAAAAAAGGGAAAAAATTGGAGGGGGGGGTGATTTTACTGTTTTAATGTTATTGCCAAGAACCCAGATGGTTTGGAATTTTAGTCTGAAATTTTCAGAGCAGAAAGGGCTTAGTAAGAAACATAGAAACATAGACTTTGATGGCAGATAAGGACCGCTTGGCCCACCTAGTCTGCCCATTTCCCTACCTACAGGATAAGCTGCAGATTCTAGTCAACCAACAGCCTATTTCTTCCTACCCCCCAAAAGAATTGCCTTATGTCTGCCCCATGCATTCTTGAATTCTCCCACAGTTGTAGACCCCACAACCTCCTCAGGAAGGTTGTTCCATGCAGCCACCACCCTCTTTGTGAAAAAATACTTCCTCACATTGCCCCTGAGCCCCCCATCTTCAAATTGTGTCCTGTTGTTCTTGCACATCTCTTTTTCTGAAAGATGCTACCCTCTTGGACTTTGTTGATTCCACTGAGGTACTTAAAGGTTTCTATCATGTCCCCCCTCTCCCTACTTTCCTCAAGGGTATACATATTAAGCTCCTTTAGTCTCTCCTCATATGGCTTCTCTTGCAGACCCTGCACCATTTTAGTTTCCTCCTCTGGACTGCCTCCATCCTGTTTATGTCCTTGCAGAGATGTGGTCTCCAGAACTGGATGCAGTACTCCAGATGGGGTCTCACCAACTGTCTGTACAGAGGGATAACAACTTCCTGTTTTCTACTGGTGATGCCTCTCCCTATACATCCCAGTATCTCCCCAGCCTTCCCTACTGCCTTCTCACATTGCTTGCTAACCTTAAGGTCATCTGATGTGATCACCCCCATGTCCCTTTCCATTTTTGTTGTTGTTCCTAACTTCCCCCCATTTTTGTTGTTGTTACTACCTCCCCCCTTCCCCCATTGTGTAATCTTCCCCTGGGCTTTTGTTTCCCAGGTTCATTATTTTGCACTTCTTTGCATTGAATCCAAGCTTCCATACTTCTGACCATTTCTCCAACCTTGCCAAGACCCTTCTCATCCTTTCCATGCCTCCTTGTGTATCAACCCTGTTGCAGATCTTTGTGTCATCTGCAAAGAGGCATAATTTTCCTTCCAGTCCCTCTGCAATGTCACTTATAAAGACATTAAAAAGGACTGGACCCAGTACTGAACCATGCGGTACCCCACTAGTAACCCCTCTTTCTTCAGAGTGGACTCCATTTACAATTACCTTCTGTGTCCTGTTGTCCATCCAATGTTTTACCCAGGCTACCACCGTGGGACCCACTCCCAAGCTGGTTAATTTGATTGTTAATCTTTTGTGTGGGACTGTGTCAAATGCCTTGCTAAAGTCTAGGTAGGCCATGTCCACAGCCCCTCCCTGGTCTACTACTTTGGTCACCCAGTCAAAGAAATCAATAAGACTCGTCTGACATGACCTTCTCACTGTGAACCCATGCTGCCTTGGGTCCTGTGCCCCACTTTACTCTAGGTACTCAACAATTCTTCCCTTCAGAAGTGATTCCATTACTTTCCCTACCACAGAGGTCAAACTGACAGGTCTGTAGTTTCCTGCCTCTGTCTTGCTCCCACTTTTGTGTAGGGGAATCACATACGCCTTCCTCCAGTCCTCAGGTACCACACCATCCTCCCATGATTTGTTAAAAAGGGTAGTCAGTGGTGTCACTAGTTCTCCCCTTAATTCTTTTAGAATTCTGGGGTGAATTCCATCAGGCCCCATTGCTTTGTCCACCTTCAGTTTTAGGAGTTCTTTCAGAACCCTTTTTTCTGTGAAAGGACTCGGATCGACCCCCCTATCCAGAGTGCTTCTGTGAATTGGATTAGGCACCTCCCCTCCTCCTCTTTTGTGAATACTGAGCAGAAGTATTCGTTCAGTATCCCTGCTTTTTCACTGTCCCTCTCTGCCCACCCACCTTCCTTTCTATTCAGCCTCACTATCCCTCCCTTTGACTTTCTATGCTCCCTGATGTACCTATAAAAGGTTTTATCCCCCTTCTTAACCGAATTTGCTATCTTTTCCTCAGTTTGGGCCTTTGCTATTCTGACTTCCCTCCCTGCTTCCTTCTGCCTTAACTGGTATAGTTTCTCTGTCCTGCTCCTTCTGTGTTTCCTTATACGTCCTAAATGCTAGCTTTTTCTCCCTAACCTTCCCCGACACCTCTTTTGAGAACCATGGTGGCTTTTTCTTTCATTTTGATTTGTTTATTTGTTTCACACAAAGGCTTGTTGCCTCTGTGATGAAAGTTTTGATGTTTCCCCATTGTCGCTCCACCCCTCCTTCTAGCCTGTTTGCTAGTGCTTTTCTGAGGCACTCTCCCATCTTGCCAAAGTCAGCCCTCCTGAAATCCAGTACCCTCATTTTTGTATGGCTTGACTCTGTAGCTGAGTTTATCATGAACCACACTATTTGGTGGTCATTTGTTCCCAGATGGCTAACCACTTCTAGATCTGAGATCCTCTCACTGTCCCCATTTGAGAGTATGAGGTCTAAGATTGCTCCCTCATGAGTGGGTTCCAAAACTAGCTGTCTGAGTCATGCCACCTGTAGGGCATCGAGAATGGCCCTGCTCTTGGATGTGGCTGCAGCAAAGGTGCTCCAGTTAACATTTGGCATGTTCAGGTCTCCCATCAACAGTGTCTCCCCTTTCTCTGCCATCCTAAGGATGCTTTCTATCATATCCTTGTCCATTCCCTCTCCCTGACATGGGGGTCTGTATACAACCCCTGTACGGACTGTGGTGCCATTTCCCGTCTCTAAGGTGACTCCTCTCCTCCCTGTTTAGTTTTTTGTTCCATTGTTTTTATCCCTTCTCTTACATAGAGAGCTACTCCTCCCCCTCTTCTACCCTCCCTGTCTCTCCTGTAGGTTGTGGACCCTGGTATGTTAACATCCCAGTCATGGTTCTCTGTGTATCATGTTTCTGTGACTGCTATGACATCCAGGCATCCCTCTTTCATCAAGGCCACAAGTTCAGGGAGCTTGTTGCCCAAACTACAGGCATTGGTACTCATTACCCTCCATTTCTTGATAGCCTACCCCCTTTTTGCCCCATCCCTGTCCTTATTGCCTTTGTCATTTTCTCCATTTACCCCTGCCCTTCTCCCTATCGACATCTCTATCTTGGTGTTTACCTCACTTACTACCCTGATTTTTTTTGGGGGGGGGGCTAGGATTTACCTGCTCCTTTCCAGTCATTGCAGGGCGGGATCTTGAAACATTGAAATTGTTTGTGAACATGGCGGCAGCAAGCTGCCATGTTCACAAACATATCAACCCCACTGAGGGTGCCCAATCCCCTTGGCAGCATGTGCCCCCCCGCCGTGTTTATTTGCCAGCGGAGGCCCAATCCCAGTCGGCTTCAGTGCTGCAAGATTTATGTTGCTGATGAGGAGCCCTCCGTCGGCATATATATAACTCCCCTTTTGTTGTCTGCTGATGGGGTGTCCAATCCCCGTCGGCATAATGTCACCTCCCCTTTTGTTGTGTGTTGCCGGGGGTGCCCAATCCCTGTCGGCATAATGTAATACCCCCCCTTTTGTTGTGTGCTGATGGGGGTGCCCAATCCCCTGTCAGCGATAGCTTCCCCCCAAAAGAAAGTCTCCATCTCCGTTGGCACACTGGGAGCCCACCCCAGCATGCCACATGCCCCTGTAAAATAAGAAATGGTCCCGCAATGTCTTTTTTTTGTTTTAAACCTGTAAAACAGGAAATGGTCCCTCGGCAGTCTCCCTGCCTCCCGCCGACAACCCACGCCCACCCACTGTGCACCCTACCTCCCCACACCCCCTCTCAGCCCATACTGTCCGGCGCGATGCCCTTCGGTGGACTGGGAACACGTCTGCACTGTTCAAAGCCGACAGCGAACTGAGGAACTGCCGGTAAGCTGTATAATGGAATAAATAGGGGTTTTTCAACTTTGATGCATATCTCAGGCATTTTTTGGAATTTTGGCATCAAATTGTCAACATGGAGTTTTTGGGACCCCTTCTCATGAATTCTGACGCTGTTATGTCATTATTCCACCCCAGAAGTTGATTTTACAGTCACTGCACGGAATCCCCTTTTGGGACTGATTAACAAAACGACAGTGCCAGTGTTCATGAGGTGGGCTCTCAAAAAGCCTATACTGCAAATTTGGTGGGAAAAATAAAAAAAAAATGACTGTTTTATGAGCGTGCGTTGCACAGTTGCTACGCATGCTCATAATTTTGTAAATTTGCAATATTTTCAAGCCAGATTTTCAACATTGGCATTTTTCCAGACCTCCTTGTGAACAGTACAGCTGTCATTTTCCACATCCTGGCCAAACTGTGTTTTCGCACTTCCAGCACAGAATAGCCCGGTTGCTGTGGGAAATCAGTGTTCAGGACAGATTAAGAAAATGACAGTGACATTGTTCATGAACAGAGGTCCTAAAATGCTTATGTTGAAAATTTGGCGATGATATTCCATAAAATGGCTGTGTTACGAGCTTGCATTACGCAGTTTGCACGCACACTCGTAACTTCACAAATTAATAATATTTTCACTCCAGATTTTCAACATTGCCATTGTTCTGCACCTCCTTATGAACAGTACAGCTGTTGTTTTTCACATCTTGGCTGAAAAGTGTTTTCGCAGTTCCAGCACCGAATCACGTGGTCGCTGTGGGAAATCAGCGCTCTGGACAAATTATGAAAATGACAGTGACACTGTTCATTAGCAGAGGTCCTAAAATGCCTACTTTGAAACTTTGGTGATGAAAGTCCATAACATGAGTGTGTTATGAATGTGCATTGTGCAGTTTCCACGCGCGCTCCTACATTCGCAACTTTGCAATATTTTCACTCCAGATTTTCAGCATTGCTATTTTGCCACACCTCCTTATGAACAGTGCAGCTGTTGTTTTTCACGTCCTGGCTGAAATGTGTTTTCGCTCTTCTGGCGCACAAAAGCACGGTCGCTGTGGGAATCAGTGTTTGGGACATATTAAGAAAATCACACAGACACTTTTCATGAGTAGAGCTCCTAAAATGCCTATGTTGAAAATTTTGTGATGAAACTCCATAAAATTACTGTGTTATGAGTGTGTGTTGTGCAGGTTCCATGCACCCTTGTAAGTCTGCAAATTAGTAATATTTTCACGCCAGATTTTCAACACTGGCATTTGATCACACCTCCTTATGAACAGTACAGCTGTCATTTTTCACATCCTGGCAGAAATGTGTTTCCGTGCTTCCGGAGCACAATACCCAGTCGATGTCGGAAATCAGTGTTTGGGACAGATTAGGATCGGGCGACTGAGAGAGGGAGAGGAGTGACAGAGCTCAACTGAACTCTGTCGGGACTGCTGCGGATTTCTTTGTTGGCAGGAAAAGGCGACAACGCAGGCAGGAGCCCAGTACAAAAGGGCAGCCTGCAGTGCCAGGACATACAGAATGAGTGAGTGAGGGAGGGGGAGTAAGTGAGCTCAGCGGAGCTTTGTTGGGACTGCTTTGGATTTCTATGTGGGCAGGAAAAGGCAGCAATGCATGCAGGGGCTGAGTACAAAAGGGCAGCCTGCAGCAGTGGGAGAAACAGAATGAGTGAGTGAGAGTGGGGGAGTGAGTGAGCTCAATGGAGCTGTATTGTGACTGCTGCAGATTTCTTTGTGAGCAGAAAAGGGTGGCAATGTAGGCAGGAGCCCAGTACAGAAAGGCAGCCTGCAGTGCCAGCAGAAACGGAATGAGCAAGTGAGACAGGGGGAGTGAGTGAGGCCAATGGAGCTTTGCTGGGACTGCTGCAAATTTTTTGTGGGCAGAAAAAGATGCCAACAGCGTTAGGAGCCCAGTACAAAAGGGCAGCCTGCAGCACCAGGAGAAACAGAATGAGCGAGTGAGAGAGGGGGGAAGTGAGCGAAATCAATGGAGCTCTGTCGGGACAGCTGCAGATTTCTTTGTGGGCAGGAAAAAGTGCCAGTGCAGGCAGGAGCCCAGTACAAAAGGGCAGCCTGCTGCGCCAAGAGAAACACAATGAGCGAGTGAGAGAGGGGGAGTGAGCAAGCTCAACAGAGGTGTATCGTGACTGCTGTGGATTTCTTTGTGGCCAGGAAAAGGCAGCAATGCAGGCAGGAGCCCAATACAAAAGGCTAGCCTGCAGCGGCAGCAGAAACGGAATGAGCGAGTGAGAGAGGAGGAGTGAGCGAGCTCAACGGAGCTGTGTCAGGACTGCTGCAGATGTCTTTGTGGGCAGAAAAAAACACCAGCACAGGCAGAAACCCAGTACAAAAGGGCAGCCTGCAGCGGCATGAGAAACAGAATGAACGAGTGAGAGGGGGGAGTGAGTGAGCGAGCTCAGCAGTGCTCTATCGTGACTGCTGCAGATTTCTTTGTGGGCGGAAAAGGGCAGCAATACAGGCAGGAGCCCAGAACAAAAGGGCAGCCTGCAGCGCTGGCAGAAACGGAACGAGCGAGTGAGACGGGGGAATGAGTGAGGCCAATGGAGCTCTGTCGGGACTGCTGCAGATTTCTTTGTGGGCAGAAAAAAATGTCAACAGAGGCAGGAGCCCAGTACTAAAGGGCAGCCTGCTGCGCCGGCAGAAACAGAATGAGCGAGTGAGAGAGCTCAACGGAGGTCTATCATGACTGCTGCAGATTTCTTTGTGGGCAGGAAAAGGTGGCAACTCAGGCAGGAGCCCAGTGCTAAAGGCCAGCCTGCAGCCCCGGCAGAAATAGAATGAGCGAGTGAGAGAGGGGGAGTGAACGAACTCAAAGGAGCTCTGTTGTGACTGCTGCAGATTTGTTTGTGGGCAGAAAAAGGCGCCAACAGGGGCAGGAGACCACTACAAAATGGCAGCCTATAGCACCAGGAGAAACCGAATGAGCGAGTGAGATAGGTGGAGTGAGCAATCTCAACAGAGCTCTGTCAGGACAGCTGCAGATTTCTTTGTGGGCAGAAGAAGGTGCCAATGCAGGCAGAAGCCCAGTACAAAAGGGTAGCCTGCAGCGCCGGGAGAAATACAACGAGCGAGTAAGAAATGGGGAGTGAGCGAGCTCAACAGAGCTCTATTGTGACTGCTGTGGATTTCTCTGTGGGCAGAAAAAAGTGGCAACGCAAGCAGGAGCCCAGTACAAAATGACAGCCTACAGGGCCGGCAGAAACGGAATGAGTGAGTGAGAGAGATGGAGTGAGCTACCTCAACGGACCTATGTCAGAACTGCTGCAGATTTCTTTGTGGGCAGAAAAAGCCACCAACAGAGGCAGGAGCTCAGTACAAAAGGGCAGCCTGCAGCACCAGCAGAAGCAGAATGAGCGAGTGAGAGAGGGTGAGTGACCCACCTCACAGAGCTCTGTCGGGACAGCTGCAAATTTCTTTGTGGGCAGCAAAATGTGCCAACGCAGGCAGAAGCCCAGTACAAAAGAGCAGCCTACAGCGCCAGCAGAAACAGAATGAGTGAGTGAGAGAGGTGGAGTGAGTGAGCTCAACGGAGCTGTGTCGGGACTGCTGCAAATGTCTTTGTGGGCAGAAAAAGCCACCAATGCAGGCGGGAACCCAGTACAAAAGGGCAGCCTGCAGCATCAGGAGACACAGAATGAGCGAGTGAAGGAGGAGGAGTGAGTGAGCTCAACGGAGCTCTGTTGGGCTGATGTGGATTTCTTTGTGGGCAGAAAAAGGCAGCAATGCATGCAGAGACCCAGTACAAAAGGGCAGCCTGCAGCGGCAGGAGAAACAGAATGAATGAGTGAGAAAGGGGGAGTGAGTGAACAAGCTCGACGGAGGTCTATCATGACTGATGCAGATTTCTTTATGGGCAGAAAAGGGCAGCAACGCAGGCAGGAGCCTAGTACAAAAGGGCAGCCTGCAGCACCAGCAGAAACAGAATGAGCGAGTGAGACAGGGGGAATGAGTAAGGCCAAAGGAGCTCTGTCGGGACTGCTACAGATTTCTTTGTGGGCAGAAAAAAATGCCAACAGAGGCAGAAGCCCATTACAAAGGGTAGCCTGCAGCGCCAGGAGAAAAGAATGAGCGAGTGAGACAGGGGGAGTGAGCAACCTCAACGGAGCTCTGTCGGGACAGCTGTGGATTTCTTTGTGGGCAGGAAAAGGTGCCAGTGCAGGCAGGAGCCCAGTACAAAACAGCAGCCTGCAGTGCTGGGAGAAACAGAATGAGTGAGTGAGAGAGAGGGAGTGAGCGAGCTCAACGGAGGTCTATCATGACTGCTGTGGATTTCTTTGTGGGCAGGAAAAGGCGGCAATGCAGGCAGGAGCCCAGTACAAAAGGCCAGTCTGTAGCCCCGGCAGAAATGGAATGAGTGAGTGAGTGAGAGAAGGGGAGTGAGCAACCTCAACAGAGCTCTGTCAGGACTGCTGCACATGTCTTTGTGGGCAGACAAAGCTGGCAACGCAGGCAGGAACCCAGCACAAAAGGGCAGCCTGCAGAGCGGGGAGACACAGAGCAGTGAGTGAGGAGGGGGGTGAGTGAGCTCAGCGGAGCTCTGTTGGGACTGCTGCGGTTCTTTGTGGGCAGAAAAAGGCAGCAATGCACACAGGGGGTAATACAAAAGGGCAGCCTGCAGTGCCGACAGAAACGGAACAAGCAAGTGGGCGGGGGAGTGAGCGAGCTCAACGGAGCTCTGTTGGTACTGCTGCAGATTTGTTTGTGGGCAGAAAAAGGCACCAATAGAGGCAGGAGACCACTACAAAATGTCAGCCTGCAGTGCCAGGAGAAACAGAATGAGTGAGTGTGACAGGTGTAGTGAGCAACCTCAACAGAGCTCTGTCGGGACACCTGCGGATTTCTTTGTGGGCAGAAAAAGGTGCCTACATAGGCAGAAGCTCAGTACAAAAGGGCAGCCTGCAGTGCCGGGAGAAACACAATGAGCGAGTGAGAGAGGGGGAGTGAGCGAGCTCGACGGAGCTATATCATCACTGCTGTGGATTTCTTTGTAGGCAGAAAAAGGTGGCCACACAGGTTGGAGCCTGTGGAAGTGTTGAGATAGAAGACAAGACACAACTTCAGTTGTAGACGGTGGCACTCAGACGTCCAAATATTTATTGGAATAACATAGTACTAAATAAAACATCAGCGGACTTACAACGACAAAATAAAATCAAAACTCCAAAAGTAACACAGATGCAGCTCTAGAAAAGCTAGAGAGATGTTGACATCTCCGAGACCAACACAAGACTGACTCTAAATAACAATTGAACTCTTTTTATAAGGAGGAGTGGTCACATGACTTGTAACCCCTCCTCTGAGCTTAGCAAGAGTACATATTTTGTTTAAATCAATTTTCTTTTATTCTTACATACATTTAGATATATTCATTCACTTCATAGGAACATAACCATTACTCTGAATTTTATTTCTGTAACTCATTAAGTTAGTTTGACACTTTAAACTCCTCCCACATTAGGATAGGCTATAAATATTAATTTAAAGGGGCCGGCCGGCTCTTAGAAAGGAAAGAAGAAGAAACAGGAAGAAGGAAGGAGAGAGAGGTTCAGGAGTTCAAGTAAGTTAAGTCAATATTATACATAATTTAGAAAATTAAACAAACACCAAGTTTCATCTACATTTATACAAAGGGGTTTAATCATCTAAATACTGTATTCTGAGTCCATCTAAACATTGTTTTAATACATTTCTTTGAGAGATGTATACGAGAATTCTCAAAACTCTAATAAACTATTCATTTATTTCATACAAAGGACAAGTTGCGCTACGCTTCATTATGGAATACAAACAATGGACTGAAAGCAGAATGCCGTGATGTGACACGCCAGCCTTTATGCTAAACGGCTGGCCTGATAGCAGGAGCGGTCTCCAAGTTTGGGGCTAACAAGCAGAGACACTGACCGCAGGGTTTTCTTAAAGAAAATAATCATTTTAAAACAAATCCTCGGTCATGTCCTGCGAGAATAAAAGCTATTCTTTTAGTCCTCTCGCACGTTCGAGAGGTAAGACTCGCTAGCGGGAGAACAAAACAATCAGAAGAAGGACGTAATTTCACCACAGGGAATTCCACCTTGAATGTTCGCATGTTCGCGAGGTGGAAGTAAAAAAAAACAATTCGGACTAAAAGTAAGTCTTCTGTTCAACAGAACAGAAGCTAAAGAATGGACACCTTTTCGAATAAAGGTGGCAGGAATACTTGGACATTTAACAACACTCGCTACCATACAATACTGTACAGAAGGGGGCGCTTTGTCTCAGGAGCTAGCGGCAAACAAAGGAACAATTACTCTAAGCAAGCGTGATATGTAGGTGGCCAGTCTACACACACGCTAGCAGGGTAGATGTTTTCTACAAGAAAGAATTGAAAATAATGTATAGCTGTTGCACAACAGACTGAAGGGGGGGGGATTATAAAAATAAAAACAAGGCTGCCAGCTCCAGAAACAAAGCGGGGAAGGTATTCCCTATTACATACCTCCCCCTTTTTGTACAAAAATCATTCCTTTGGATGCTTTTTGTGCCTGATTTATTCTTTGGTTAATTCAGATCTCTCACTAAGCTGGGAGATGGAGCTTAAGCCCACCCACTCTTAAAGCTCCACCCCGGGGTCCCTTATTATATAAAGTACTAAAATAAGTTCTAGAGAAATCAAGTAAAGATTAGAAGATTCGACCTTAATATACTTTTACCCCAGGGTCTGATTCAGGGGTGTAGCCAGGAATTTCAGATCTGCACACCAAGTGGAGTCACTGCTACCCCACCCCCCGGGTGTAGCCAGACAATATACAAATGTACACCAGGACCATGTTTGTTGCCTCATTTGGCACAATAAATACAACTTTTGGATCTCATGGCAATGGTAGTTGCCATGCATGGGTAAATACAAATGCCAATTCAGAGCCTATTTGCTACCCCCCTTAAACAACAGTGCACACCGTGGAGTACTTGGAGTATACCTGGCTACACCTATGGTCTGATTTTGTTAACTATCTGGTCTGGGTATCCCAGCACCAAATCTGGACAAGTAGTCCGCGTTCTTGTGAGCTGAACCGGCCTTATGTTTTATTGTAAAATTATAAGGTTGTAAGGTAAGGTACCATCTCAGAATACGTGGATTCTTGTCCTTCATTGCTATAAGCCAGCAAAGGGGATTATGGTCCGTTATTAATTCAAATTGAGACCCCCATAAATAGAATTTTAGAGTTTCTACGGCCCAGCATACAGCTAGGCATTCCTTTTCAATAGTAGCATAATTCATTTCTCGAGCATGTAATTTTCTACTTATATATAGCACAGGGTGCTCCTGGCCATCTATTATTTGAGAAAGTACAGCCCCTATACCAGTAGCAGAGGCATCGGTCTGTACTATAAAAGGCTTAGAGAAGTCCGGACTTACTAATATTGGGTCTGCACATAGTAAAGCTTTGATAGTACAGAAGGCTGTCTCACATTCTTGGGTCCATTTTACCCTAGTAGGATTCCGTTTCTTTGTAAGATCAGTCAAAGGACTGGCTAGAGAGGTGAAGTTGGGTATAAATCGCCTATAATATCCAGCTAACCCAAGGAAAGATCGTACTTGTTTCTTTGTCCTGGGTCTTGGACTCTTAGCAACTGCGTCAATTTTGTTTATTTCCAGCTTTATACATCCCTTGCCTATCACAAACCCTAAGTATCTGGTTTCTTGCATAGCAAAGGCACGTTTTTCTGGGTTAACAGTAAGCCCAGCACTTTTCAGTGTTTGTAGTACAGCTTCTAAATGTTGTTTATGATCTTCCCATGTGGGACTATAAATGATAACATCATCAAGGTACACAGCACTATAGCTTGTATGGGGTTGTAGAATTTTATCCATCAATCTCTGAAACGTGGCAGGGGCACCATGTAACCCAAAAGGCATCATAGTGAACTGAAAGAGACCTTTTGGGGTACTAAAGGCTGTTTTCTCTTTTGAGGTTTTGTCTAGTGGTATCTGCCAATATCCTTTGGATAAATCAAGTGTGGTCAAATAATGGGCTTTCCCTAACCGATCGACTATGTCATCAATACAGGGCATGGGGTAACTGTCAAATTTTGAGATGGCATTCAGTTTCCGAAGGTCCAGACAAAGGCGTATTCCACCTTCTTTTTTGTTTACTATGACCATAGGAAACAACCAATCACTATTAGATGGTTCTATAACTTTTAATTTCAACATTTTGTCTATTTCTGCAGTTACTTCTTTTCTCAATTTTTCTAGGAGTCTATAGGATTTTATCCGTATGGGGTTCAGATGTAAAACCTCAATATGATGATAAATCAGATTGGTCTTTCCAGGGGTATTGGTGTAAATGTCCTGATTAAATTGTAAGATCTGTTCAAGTTCTTGAGATTGTGTTTCAGTTAAGGTGGGAGTTTTGTGGATATCTAACATAGAACCCTTCCCGTCCAATTGCTTATATGCCATTTCCAGTTCACTTTCACCTGGTTCAGGGCATACATAACAGACCACGTCGGTCCTTTCTTGCCATTTTTTCAGTAAATTAACATGATATACTTTCCTTTTTGTTTTCTTATCAGGAGTTTCTATTTCATATGTTACTGGACCACATTGTTTATTCACTGTATAGGGCCCCTGCCATTTCATATTGAGCTTATTATCTGAGGAGGGTAGGAGCAAAAGTACTCGATCCCTCGTCTGAAAAGATTTTTGCCCTACCCCTCTGTCATAAAGAAGCTTTTGTCTCGATTGTTGTTGATGCTCCTTTCTATGGACTAAGTCTACATATTTTACCAACTTTTGTCTGAGGTTATTGACAAAGTCAAGTGTCGTCGTGGGGCCTACCTCCTGCCCTTCTTCCCATTGTTCTCTTACTATATCCAGGGGGCCCCTAGGATTCCTGCCATATAATAATTCAAAAGGCGTATAGCCGGCCGATGCTTGTGGAACTTCTCTATATGTAAACATTAGGAAGGGTAAATACTGATCCCAATCCTTTCCTTCCTCTTGTGTATATTTTTTTAACATTTGTTTTAAAGTCTGGTTAAACCGTTCCACAAGACCGTCCGTTTGAGGATGATGGGGGTAGTGTGGATAGCATGAACATTAAGAGCCTGATATAACCGTTTTAATACTTGTGAGCAAAAATTACTCCCTCTGTCTGTGAGTATTTCTCTTGGTATACCCAATCGACTAAATATTTTAATGAGCTACTATTCTGTTGGCAGTTATAGTTCGCAAGGGAATAGCTTCAGGATATTTCGTGTGATAGTCACAGACCACTAGAATGAAATGATTCCCCTTTTTGGTTTTCTGTAAGGGACCCACTATATCCATCGCTATACGTTCAAATGGGTGATTTATGATTGGCAGGGGTTGTAATGGAACAGTGTCCTTTTTCCCTATCTTAGCTACTAACTGGCATTCAGGGCAGGTGAGGCAGTATTGTTCTACGTCTTTATGAATACCAGGCCAGAAGAACCGGTATAGAATTCTGGCTATTGTACGATCTCTTCCTAGATGCCCAGCAAGGGGGCTGTCATGAGCAAGCTGTAGTATTTGTGTCCTATATTTCTTAGGTATTAATAATTGGTCCACCTGTTCCTCTGTTCTAGGGTGCGTACAAATACGATACAGTAAGTTGTGTTTCACCCTGTAACAGGGATGCCCCTCTATCCCCTCTTGGGACACCTGCGAAAACAATGGGATTAAAGATTCATCTTTCTTTTGTTCATTCTCAAAATCACATTTTTTTGTCAGAACACTTATATCAATCTCTTGACTGTCAAAATCAGAGACATGAGTTTTAGTCCACTGCAATCTATCTTGTCTTCGTTCCCTTTTTGTCTTCCTGGTCTTACCAGGAACTCCAAAAACTGTTAATAAATCGAAAAGGTGGCAAAGGGAACTTTTCACTTTCTTTATGTTGTGCTCGTGTGGTAGCAGCAGCCAAATACATTTTAAAGTCAGGATGATCTTGGCCTAATAATACTGGAGCGGGTAACAGGGGTACTATGCCAACATCTAGCACTCTTTTGGAGTGAGCAGTCTGTAATTCTACGGATGTTGTTGGGTGATTGATGTACGTCCCGTGAATGCAAATCACCCTGTTTGAGCAGAATTCCTGGGATGACCTTCAACCAGTTCTGGCAGAACCAATGTTTGTTTACTCCCAGTCAATAAGTCCCATAACTGTCTGTGTTCCAATTTGTATGGGAATGACATATTGTCCCAGATTTGCTAGGAGCTAGATGTACATTTTCAGTTTGTTTTTAAGCAAAATCGAGCAATTATTGATCCATAGCCGGTCCCTGCATATGACCTTGGAAAGAGGTGGTCTAGTTGGTCTAATCCCACCCTGTGTTATCTGTTGTCTAACGGATGGACTGATATTAATATTTGGGGCCACAGGAGAGGGTAAAACAGAAGGAGGCAAAAAAGTAGAAGGTCTCACCATAGAAGTCCCAGTAGATAGCATCTTCTTCCTATAAGGACGGGCTGTCAAATAATCTTCGGCTAGTGAAATGGCCTTCTCTGAAGTTTCAGGACAGTGTTCTTTAACTCAGAGCTGCACATCTTGAGGTAACACCCGTATATATTGTTCCACTACGATGGCTTCCATAATTTGATTTATGGTCTTTGTTCCGGGTTGTAACCATTTATTACATAAGTCATTCAGTCATACATATATTTCTCTGGGATGATCTGTCGGTTGGAATCGAAGTGTACGAAACCGTTGTCGATAGGTCTCAGCACTGATGTCATATCTTCTCAGTACTTCTCTCTTTACGGCGTCATAATTCCCCACTTGTTGACTGTCCATGTTTCCATAGGCCAACTGTGCCTTTCCAATGAGGTAAGGAGCTAGACGAAGGACCCACTGTCCCCTTGGCCATCCCCAGGCCCCAGCAATCCGTTCAAAAGTTGTTAAGTATGTTTCGATATCATCTTGCTCACCCAATTTTGTGAGTTTAATGTCCTTTGGTGCCTCTGCCGGTGTTGCAGGACTCCTAGCGGTACTGAAGGCTTGAAAGGCCCTCAGTGTCTCCTGCCATCTTCTCTCATTCCTTTCCTGTTCCTTTTCTCTCTCCTTCTGTTCCTTTTCCCTCTCCTTATCCGCTGCTAACTGCTTAATACAGAGCCATCTCAGCAATTCATGTAACTGTTCTGGTGGCTCTTCTTCTAGTGCAGTCCCAGTAGGTGGGGCTTCTGCTGTTGCCCCCTGTAGAGCTTCTGTCTCTTCCTGTAATACCTGTTCAGTTTTGAGTCTGTCTTTCTTCTGCTCAGGTAGTCCAAACCACAGTGGTTCTCCCATCTTATCCACCATAGTCCTGGTCAGGACACCTTTGCGTCTGGTAACTGCTTCCTCTTCTCTTGTGTCTTTCTCCATCCCTGAGTTGGTCTATCTATGTCTTGGAATATCGCCAAAAGGACCTCTATCCCACTTCTGACACCAACTGTGGAAGTGTTGAGATAGAAGACAAGACACATCTCCAGTTGTAGACAGTGGCACTCAGACGTCCAAATATTTATTGGAATAACATAGTACTAAATAAAACATCAGCGGACTTACAACGACAAAATAAAATCAAACCTCCAAAAGTAACATAGATGCAGCTCTAGAAAAGCTAGAGAGATGTTGACGTCTCCGAGACCAACACAAGACTGACTCTAAATAACAATTGAACTCTTTTCATAAGGAGGAGTGGTCACATGACTTGTAACCCCTCCCCTGAGCTTAGCAAGAGTATATCTTTTGTTTAAATCAATTTTCTTTTATTCTTACATACATTAGATATATTCATTCACTTCATAGGAACATAACCATTACTCTGAATTTTATTTCTGTAACTCATTAAGTTAGTTTGACACTTTAAACTCCTCCCACATTAGGATAGGCTATAAATATTAACTCAAAGGGGCTGGCCGGCTCTTAGAAAGGAAAGAAGAAGAAACAGGAAGAAGGAAGGAGAGAGAGGTTCAGGAGTTCAAGTAAGTTAAGTCAATATTATACATAACTTAGAAAATTAAACAAACACCAAGTTTCATCTACATTTATACAAAGGGGTCTAATCATCTAAATACTGTATTCTGAGTCCATCTAAACATTGTTTTAATACATTTCTTTGAGAGATGTAAACGAGAATTCTCAAAACTCTAATAAACTATTCATTTATTTCATACAAAGGACAAGTTGCGCTACGCTTCATTATGGAATACAAACAATGGACTGAAAGCAGAATGCCGTGATGCGACACGCCAGCCTTTATGCTAAGCGGCTGGCCTGATAGCAGGAGCGGTCTCCAAGTTTGGGGCTAACAAGCAGAGACACTGACCGGAGGGTTTTCTTAAAGAAAATAATCATTTTAAAACAAACCCTCAGTCATGTCCTGCGAGAATAAAAGCTATTCTTTTAGTCCTCTCGCTCGTTCGAGAGGTAAGACTCGCTAGCGGGAGAACAAAACAATCAGAAGAAGGACATAATTTCACCACAGGGAATTCCACCTCGAATGTTCGCATGTTCGTGAGGTGGAAGTAAAAAAAAAACAATTCGGACTAAAAGTAAGTCTTCTGTTCAACAGAACAGAAGCTAAAGAATGGACACCTTTTCGAATAAAGGTGGCAGGGATACTTGGACATTTAACAACACTTGCTACCATACAATACCGTACAGAAAGGGGGTGGGCGCTTTGTCTCAGGTGCTAGTGGCAAACAAAGGAACAATTACTCTAAGCAAGCGTGATATGTAGGTGGCCAGTCTACACACACGCTAGCAGGGTAGATGTTTTCTACAAGAAAGAATTGAAAATAATGTATAGCTGTTGCGCAACAGACTGAAAAGGGGAGGGGGGGATTATAAAAATAAAAAACAAGGCTGCCAGCTCCAGAAACAAAGCGGGGAAGGTATTCCCTATTACAGAGCCCAGTACAAAAGGCCAGCCTGCAGCACTGGCAGAAACAGAATGAGCTAGTGAGAGAGGGGGGGAGTGAGCTAGCTCAATGGACATGTGTCAGGACTGCTGCAGATTTCTTTGTGGGCAGAAAAAGCCACCAACAGACACTGATGCACTGTTGTTCCGGCCCCACAGGCACAGCAGCAGCGGACACAGGGGCAGCTAAGCCAACAGCCAGCATCGCCCCTACTGTGTGGGATGGCATTACAGGAGTGGGGATGGAGGCATGCATGGTGGGCTTGATATGGTGTGGTAGCACTAATGCCCTGTTGTTCCCCCTCACATGTGCAGCAGCAGTGGACACAGGGACAGATTAGCTGATGGCCAACATCACTCCCACTGCATGGGCCAGCATTGTAGGGGTGGGGATGAAGTCATGCACGGTTGACATACTATAGGAGGTATCACTGATGTACTGATTTCTCCTCACAGGTGCAGCAGCAGCGGAAACAGGGCCGGTGGACAGTGGTGACACCAGTGCAGAGCAGAACCACAGACAGCCAACAACATGACAGGCCCCGGCGGTGCACACACCAGGCAGCACTGACATGGCCGAGCAGGACACAGTCAGGACACCAGTGGTGGGGGAGTACGAGGCGGTGGATGAGCAACAGCAGGAGGGGGAGGACCTGGACCTCAGTGACTTCCTCAGCTGTGGAAACCTGGGGGATGAGATTGCCCCAGACATTATCCCCATGTCATACCGTAGGCTTGAGGAGGCCTTGGATGGGACCACACCATCCCTGGAGGAGGATCTGCCACAGACCTCAACAGACTATGCAGGGTTCTGCCATACCCTAGTCACTGCATGCACAGAACAGGGGGAGATGCTGGGCTGCATAAGGCTCAGCATGGATACACATCATGCTGCATTGGAGGAGCACATGGGCACCCTGATAGAGGTGTTTGAGACAGGGACATGGAGCATGGAAGCAGCCATTGATCATTTGGCGGACACTATGGCTGCCACCCAGGCCTGTGTGCAGGCACAGACAACAGCCATCATCCGCATGGCCATGGCCATTGTGGGGTTGGTGGCCCAGCAGATGAGGCAGGTGGATGCACTGTCGGTCATGCTACAGGCCACACAAACAGGCCTGTACCCACAAGGCACTGCAGTGAGTGACGCCACCACACAGGTGCCGCAGAAGGTGCTGCTGCCACCAGCACCAACACAAGCACTGCTGACAGCAGCAGTGACACCACCGCCACTGCCATGGGCAGCGGGCCCAGCAGCAGCACCCTCCCCAACACCGCCACCACCACTGGCACCCCTGCAGCAGCACCACCTGCCACTGCCACCAGCATCCCCACATGTACCACTGCAGGTCACCCCACCACTGCCACCGCCAGCACCTCTGGCAACACCTGCACCACAGGCACTACACCCCCACCATGCCAATGATACCCGCAGTGCTGTTGCAACAGCTGACACCACCGCCCACAGGACAAGCACTGGTGGCAGCCGGCCAGGGCACCGTGAGCCTGCACTCTGTCTGTTTGACACCCCAGTGGAATGAACCAGTTACCCTAAGATGGTCTATCTAGGTTATGCTGTGATGAACTCAATTAAAACAAAAAACTATTTAAAAGACAAAGAACCTCTGTGTGCATGCACTGAGGCAATGGTTACCCCAAAGGGCATTTGGCCGGGAAGCCAAGTTTCAAAGAAATACAAAGTCACACATGCCCCCACAATGAAAAGCATCATGGGCTGCATATGCAAATCACCACAGAATATTATGCTGGTTCAACTTTAAGCATCTTAGGGTAACTGGTTCATTCCACTGGGTGTCAAACAGACGAGGTATACTGATGAGTCCTGGTAGGATGAAACACGTGTCTATGTCCTCTGTTGGCACCCTTTGAAAACTGTGTGAGAGGTCTTTCGGCACCATGCATTTCTGCTTAAAGTTGAACCAACATAATATTCTGTGGTGATTTGCATATGTAGCCCATGATGCTTTGCATTGTGGGGGCATGTGTGATTTTGTATTTCATATATATATATATGTATATATATATATATGTTTTTATGCCCGATTTTTTCCCCATTTTCACCTGACCCTTTCCTGGCTTGTGCTCTTGTGGAGCATGCATAGCTCTTGGAATACTAGGATGCCCTCCACTGCATGCTGCTCAGGACCCTATTAGTCAGCGGTCATTTTGATTTATTAAAATCGCAACTCTAAATAGTAATAAAATCTATAGAAAAATTGCCCCCATTCAAGGCAATGGAGTGCGCACATGCAGCCTTTATTTTCTTACATCACAAAATGGGGTTCATGTGCCTGCGCGAGGGCATGTCGGCAGTTTCAGGAAGCTGCTCTGTTTTTCTTGAGGAGCAAATTACGAGTGAAATAACTTTTTTACATGACTGAAAAAAAAATAATTATTGATACCCATCAACTCTGGAGCAGGTGAGGTATCATATATGTTTAGTCGGCCATAAACTAGGAACCTGCTCTTTAAGTAAGGCGGGCGTTGGGGCAAAGCCCCCCACAAGGGGGCATGCACTGGGCAAAGCCACCCACAAACAGAAAGTTCTCCAATACGGCATGTGTTGTGATTTCATGCTGTTTTCACTCCTCACCATTTGGGAGTCACTATCTTGATGTGGAACCCAGAAAAGGACTGCATGGCCTACCCAGTCTGCCCAGATGGTCCCTGCTTAGTCTGTCTCCACAGATCCTAAATGGTCTCCAGTGACCCTCCCTCCTTCCTGCCAATTTACTAATATTTCCCTATGTCTGTCCCAAGCATGCATGAAGCCCCTAATGTTTTTACCTCCACCACATCTGCTGATAGCCTGTTCCAGGCATCCACCACTATTTTAGTGAAGCAGTCCTTCCTCACAACCTTGTTAAACTTCCCCCTTCTGGCTTCATTGCATGCCCTCTTGTCCAGGTGCTCTTTTTCATTTGAAAGAGACTCCCCTCCTGCACCCTGCTCACCCCCATGAGGTACTTGTAGGTCACTATCAAGTCCTCTCTCAATTGATGCAACCCTGCACCTTTTTAGTTGGCTCCTTTGGACTGCCTCCACACTGTCTGTCCTTTCTGAGTTATGGCCCAGACACAATATTCCAGGTAGGTTTTACAAGCAAGCTATACAGTGGCAACACCACCTTCCTTCTCCTGCTGGAGATACTGCTCCCTATGCATCCCAGCATCCTACTGGCCCTTCCCACTGCTTTATCACATTTCCCTGCCTCTTTGAGGTCATCAGATATGAAAAACCTAGGTTCCCTTTCCTGCTTAGTGACTATCAGTACCTCCCACACCCCATCTTATACTCAGTTATTGGGTTACTATGTCCTAAGTGCACGATTTTGCACTTTTTGGCATTACTGCCATGCTCTTCACCACTTCTTCGGTTTCTCAAGAACCCTACTCAATCTCTCCACCCCCTCATGATTGTCCATTCTATTATGGATTTTGGTGTCATCTGCAAAAAGGCATACCATCCCTTCCAGTTCTTCAGCGGTGTCACTTATGAATACATTAAAGAGGACCCAGTCCCAGTACTGAGCCCTATGGTATCCTGTTAGTCACTCTCCCTTCATTAGAGTGAATGCCCATAACCACCACACTCTGTCGCCTATCCAATAACCAGTTCCTTACCCAATTTAGCACTTTGGATCCCACCACTAGGCTGCTTAATTTCTTCATCAGTCTCCTGTGCTGCACAGTTCTGAAGGCCTTGTTGAAGTCAAGAAAGGCCACATCCATTGCCTCCACTGTTCTATTTTATTTATTTTTAGTTGTCTGCAATTTGATAACTGGGTAGGACCCAAAAGCATTAGATGTCTGTTTTCAAGGAGGATGTGAAGATGTAAACAAGAACAACAATACAGATTAAATATGCAATACAGAATAAATGTGAAATACATCCATGTACACAGTATATGATGAGTCAACAGTCCCCTTTCCTAGTCATAGAAATCAATCAGATTTGTCTGGCATGATCTCCCCCCTGCCCATGAATCCATGCTGCCTTTGGTCTTGTAGCTCATTGGATTCAAGCACTCTACCAAACATTTCTTTAATAGACTTTCCATTAATTTCCCCACCATTGATGTGAGACTAACTGGCCTATAGTTGCTAGCCTCCTTTCCCCTGCTGCTCTTACTGACAGGACCATGTCTACTATCCTCCAGTCTTCTGGAACTATGGCTGTTTTCATTGAGCTGTTGAATAAGGCCATCACTGGGGCAGCTAGCACTTCTCTGAGTTCCATTAGAACTCATGGGTGTACCCCATCTGGTTACATAGCCTTGTACACTTCCAGAGCTTCATGCCCCTTCAGAACTCTTTCTTTCCTCTGAAAATAGACTTATGTCAACCTCTCCCCATTGTTCATGGTGCTCCCTGGTGGTCTGTCCCCACCCTCCTTCCACTGTGAAGACTGAGCAGAAGTACCTGCTCAGGATGTCTGCTTTTTCTTGGTCCTCTTTTGTGTAGTCCTCTCTGTGTTCTCATTATCTGCACTATCATTCCCCTTGCTTTCCTCCTCTCACTTATGTACTTGAAGAAAGTCTTATCCCCTTTAGTTACCTCTTTGGTTATCCCTTCTCTCTCTCTGCCTTTTCTCCACTCACTGCCTTTCCTGCTTCCCTCTCTTTATATCGGTATACATCCCTGCTTTCCCCCCTCTGTGTTTCCTTATACCTCCTAAATGCCACCCTTTTTGCCTTCAGCACATTGGCCACTTCCGTAGTGAACCATACTAGTCTCTTTTTCTTTCTACTGTTACACACTTCCTTCTCACAGAGTTTGGTTGCCTTAATTATTATGCCCCCCTCTTATTTGTCCCCATTGTGCCCCTACCCCTCTCTAGCAATCCCCACTACAAAGGATTATCTGAAGCAGTCTCCCATGTCTTTAAAATCTGCTCTTCTAAAATCCAGGACCCAAATCCTTGTGTGGTTTGTCTCTGTTTCTGTCTTAATGTTAAGCCACACTGTACAGTGATCACTGATACCTAGGGGATTGTTCACTTATATCTGCAGTGCAAGTCTCTGTTTGTAAAAAAGGTTCAACACTGCCCTGACTCCAGTGGGTTCCTTGACTAGCTGCCTAAGAAAAGCCCCTTTTTTGGAATTAAGGAAGGCCCTGTTCCTTACTGAAGATGCAGTTGGGAAACTCCAATTCACATCTAGTAGATTGAAGTCTCCAACTAGCACCACCTTCCCCTTATTTGCCCCACCATCCTAATGATGGCTTCCCAAAGTGACTTACCCAACTCCTCTACCTGTGCTGGAGATCTGTATACCCTACACTTGTATGGAGCCCCAGCATCTGTCTCCAGAATTACCCACAGCACCTTTAGCCCTTCCTTTTTCTCTGTATGCCCCCATACTTCCATGGCCTCATTTCCTTCCCTTACATATTGTACTATCCCTCCTTCCTCTCTTCCCTGTCTCTTTGGAACAGATGGTAGCTCAGTATGGCCATGTTCCTGTTATTGCTGTCAGTGCACCATGACTCTGTTATGGCCACCAAATCCAGGCTAGCTAATGCCATGATGGCCTCCATGTCTGGAATTTTATTATACAGACTCCTTGCATTGGTGCACATAGCTCTCCACACCTTATTCCCTTTCTGCTTGCTTCCCCCCTCCTGCCTGTGCTGGTCTCTGAAGCTTCCCCGACGCCCCACTTTCCTTGTTCTCCATTACTTGTCTCCACTATCCTTTCTTCTTGCTTTCCTGATTTATAACCCCCTTGTCCTCTGCCTTGTCCCCAACCCTGTCTTTATTGCACCTCTGCCCTGGGGGAGCTTACTCCTCTAGGGCTCTCGCTTCCTGCTGTTTCATCATCTGGGTGAACACTCCCCACTTTCACCACTTGCTTTGGAACCTTGTTCTATGTGTTCATCCTTGGTAAAATAAAATATTCCTCACATTACTTCTTTCTACTGCCCCTCCCAAACTGTATAGTAAGTCCTCTAGTTGAATGTCCTGAACAAGTTGAAAAACTTCACTTTGATCCCCCAGCCCCACTGAATCGCCATGAAATCTTTAAAAACTGAAGTGGTATCTTAGTAGCCCATTTCTGAGGGAAAACATTCATAGCCCGTGTAAGCATTTTTCTGTTTACTAAACTGGTTTAATTGTTCCTGGCTTTGTGTTGAACAAAATTAGAAAAGTCCATTATGATGAATTTTCACAAAATTTCATGAATTAAAAAATTGTGGAATGTCATGAAATTTGTAAACCTGATTATCTGGTCATACCCCACTGTTCGTTTAGTTAAAAACCACAGTACTGGCATACTTACTTGTTGTGTGATGTACTAAAGGCAGTCAAATGTCGACGTAAATTACCAGTTTCAAAGTTATGGGGGCTCAATGTTGGCAACTGTTTAGGTGAAATGTTATGTAAATACTTCTTTGCCTATACAGTGATGTCAAGTGTCAGAGTTGCTAATTTTATAAGCTTTCATGACAGTAGTGTCACAACATCCTCAGTGTTGTATTGTATCATTTAGTGCCTAAGTTAGTTGGCACGTTGGGGTTCTGTAATTTAGAAGGGGAAAATTATTAGGCTTTAAAGTACTAAAGAGTGTAGCATGGAAATCTAAAAAGCCTCCCTTTGCCAGCATATTTTTTCAAGATCAACTCCTCTTGATCCAACAGACATCTTCTTCATACCCTGAAAATGAAAACAGGCAGTGGAGGCACGCCCAGCCTCCTTGAAGTGATGGGCCATAGTGGGTGGAGTAGGGTTGCCAGTCCACAATGTATGGCAGTCTTATATTCTCCCACTCAGGTCCATAAAAGTTTTTTTGTTCATGTTACATATAGGGAAGACCACAGGGACATGTAAGAACATAAATTATCTTATATACATTTGTGCTTGTTTTGACCAAACACTGGTGCCATTCAAAGATCGGTGATGAAACATATGCTAAATCTCAGATACAGCACTATTAACCTCTGTTACATTACAGTTTCTTCCCATCAGTGAGCGAGACGTGTACATTATGTGGGACTGTAGCACAGGCAGGAGGATAGCAAAATATCATGCTACAGTAAAAGCCAACAAGCCCCACCAAGCAGAAAGAGAGAGACTTGAGCTAGGACTAACTCCAAAACAGCTTGCAGCTTAAGTGAATGTGCTGGAACCGAAAAGAAAATGTAAATAAAGTATTCTTTTTTTCATCCTTTGGGGAATAATAAAATGTCTCAACTGTAAGCTAAAAGTATTCAGTATAGTCTACAGTGGCTATTAAAATACCTAAATACACCATCGAGCATAGTAACATATCCTTTTTCAGGTCAGAATGAAAGGACTCTAGGTCTATCCTACCTGCCCCCCTGCTTCATGAGGGGTGTAACCAGAAAATAACCAGACTACCAATGACATTGAGAGTCAAGCTGTCCTAAGCATAACAGTACCCCACAAGAAATGAGATAAGGCATCTCAGCTAGACTATCCTGTGTTTATAAAATGGGTAGGGAAAATCCTGTATTTTGATTGGTTTCTAGTTAGAAGTGTCTAATGCATAGCTAGCAATAAGGTCAGGTTCCTACAGCTCTAGTATCTTTAAGCCAAATGGGATGTTGAGTTTTGAAAATCCGCTATTTTTTTCTTGGTGGCCACACTGTAGCCTAAATTTATCACTGGAAAATGCTGCACATTATGAAATATTTGAATGAAACCTTCACTCTTGTTTGGTTAGGAAATCAATGAAAATGAACGCAAATGCTTATCTCTCATGTCCATTGCCACCAGATGGTCTGTTTCTCAGATACTCCCTAGCTTTGTTTCAATGGCCTTAGCTCACAGCTGTGGCAACACCTCCCACCTACGACCCTCACACAAAGGTCTCACTTACAAAAAATACACAGTATTAAAAAATGTGCTCACTGTTAAAATAGCACAATTTCTATTTATAGTGAGTTGTTTTTATGATGATGGAACTGAAACATTTGAAGCCATAGTAAGGATTTTAACCACTGTTCCTGACGATTGTATGTCCCCGGCCCTGCCCCACCTACTTCCTGCTCCTGCCCACAGCTCCCCCTACCTGATCGCTGACATATAAAAAAGAATACATTTATTCATGTATAATACTGCTCTTCTTTCTTTCCTTTTTTTTGTGGGTGTTTATTTTTCCCTCTGTTTTTGCGATCTGTTGCACGCTTGACAGGCACTCGATCCCGCCACCAGGCACTCGCTGAGTGGACCACCATTCATTCTCATAATTTCTAAAGCCAGACAAACTCTCATCGCTCTGATCATCCCATTCCCCTTTTTTGGGGGGGGGGGCTGTCAGACAGGCACTCACAGTCACCTCTCTGACCACCATGTAGTCATTCCTGTCCTCATGCCAGGCTCTTGCTCTGAACCACTGTTTACTCACTAGAAAGGTACTATGATTATAAACCTGGGCAGATCCTCCCTTTTGGACCAAAAAAAAAAAAAAAGAAAAAAACAGAAAATTGAGCTGCTGATATAATTTTCTGATCTACCAGCATTTGCTTGCACTAACAATTACATTTTGGTTTTGTTTGTTTATTTATTCAAGGTTGAAACCATTGAGTACATGACTCATTTCCAATGGTGACCTTACATAAATACACACAGTACAATATAAATACATAAGTTAAAAGGGAACAAAAATACAATACAATTTTAAGGTTCAAGCACAGTTTGCTCAGTTACTATAACAGGTACAACACTGTTGAGTGGAATACAAATATTTTTTCAGTTTAGACATAGAGGGGGCCTACTTGTCTGTTTTCTAAATTCCAAAGGCAAACTGTTCCAACAAAATGGTACCTAGTAACCAAAAAGGGACTGGGAACGCCTAGTTTTCAATAAAGGGACTACCATCTCTTTAATCCCTGATTTTCTCAAAGATGGTTCCTAATTTCTAAAAAAATATTCATTTCCCCAATTATATTGGGGTAAACCCAAACCACATTTATATGCAAGCAATCGCTTATGGACCTCTCTTCTATTACGGAGAGGCAACCTCCCTAACTGTTTGTACATATCACAGTGGTGTGTGAGTTTAGAACATTTTAAAACCAGTCTGGCTAACCTATTGTAAAGAACATCAAGCCTGGACAATCGATCACATGTTGCATTATCATATCAAATATCTCCATAATCTATTAATGGCAATATCTGAACCTTGATTATAAGATTCAAGGTATCAGATGTAAAACAATTCTTATTTCTATATAAAAAACCCACCCACTTACTAACCTGCAAAATCTTTCCACATGTGTATTTCCAGAGCCCAGTCTATTCAACCAAAAACCTAAATATTTATAATATTCCACAGATTCCAAAATCGTACCCTGTTGATCTGTAATTACTAAATCAGGCACCCCTTTTAGTTTATGGGCTGGCCCGAATAACATGCACTTGGTTTTAGAGGAGTTCAACTTCAATTTAGACCTACCAAAAAATAACTGAAGAAGATCAAAATTAGCCTGAAGCGTATCCTGAACTTCCCTCACTGATAAGACAGACTGATAAGACAGACTGATATAAAATAGTATCATCGGCATAAAGAAGGTAGTGAGAAGCTCCTACATGCTGTCCAAGATCTTTTAGATAGACCAAAAACAATAAGGGGCCTAATACAGAACCTTGAGGTACTCCTCTCAAAACCAGGAGTGAGTCAGATTTAATGCCATTTACTTCTGTAACCTGAAACCTGTTAGAAAGGTAGGAAAGAAACCAACTCAAAGTCATATGGCTCACTCCCACCTCACACAGTCTCTGCAGTAACATTTGGTGATCCACCATGTTGAAGGTCTTGGAGAGATTGACCAAGACTGCCCCTGTATAATGCTGGGCAACACTAGCTATTCCGATCTCATCCAAGACCTCCGACACAGCCATCACTGCTCCATGCTGCTTCCAGAAACCAGATTGTTGCTGGTCCAGCAACTTATTTCCTTCCAGATATTCCATTAATTGTCTTGCCAAGATCTTTTCAAAAACCTTGCTCACAATGGGTAAGGTTTTTGAATATTTGAAAGCAATAGCCTCACAGTCCAACTTTCTTCCGAGACAGGGACATGGAATAAAAAAAAAAATGATGATTTTACACTAATTTTAAATAGAAGTTACAGACTCCCCCAACCATAGACAAAAATCATAACCTCAAAAAAAAAAAAAAAAAAAAAAGACACACCAAGCTTATGCAGGCAAAGGAATTATTTTATGTTAAATGTGGGCAAATATTTAACTGTTTTATTATTTTAACTTAATAAATTTAATTTTTACATGCAAATATAAATAAAAGTCCCATTTTATAAGTGCAATAAGACACTCCGGGGGTGTGCATTAGACAGTTTTTATGCACATCCAGGGGCTGAAGGCACCCGGCATGTGGTCTGGTGCCTTACTACGCCCCTGGCCTTGCATCAGAACTGTCTAATGCACACCCCCGGAGTGTTCTATTGCTTACATATAAACTGTTTATAAATACTGTACATTCCGGGTACAGTAAATGAAAAGCACCATATACATTCTATATTATTCTATGGTTTACACGCTACAGTTATTAGATTGAAGTACATTTGCTACTGAGAGGTACTAAGCTGTCCTTCTGACTTTGCCTTAATTTTTTCAATCTCCTCAAGGCACTCTTTAAAGCTTTTGCTCCATTCCATCTCAGACCGGTTGCCATCTGGGGTTTGTCAGGTTCAAACTAACCATGCTTCCTTGAACCTCCATTTTTTTTTAATTGCATTTTACACTGTTGGTGCCCCTTTAATGCCCCCCCTGCTTCCAGCCACTGTAGTGGTGTGGTACATGATATTTGCTTCTGCCTTCACCCCTCTTTCCAGTGCACTCTCCTCCTCAGTCATAATCGGCCAATCAGTGTGCAGCTGACATCCACGTGTCATGCTGATTGGCCCCCTACATGAGAAATGCACATGTGTTGCATCTACTGCCCAAGAATGTGCCACTGATGAATGGCAGCAGTGAGAGATATTAACCATGAAGCAGACAATTGCAGCCGAGGAGAGATCAGGCCCACTGCAGCAGGAAAAATACTAACAGTATCGAGGATCGCGACTTAAGCTTCCAGATTGAAATAAAACAAATCAGGTGATATGATGCAGTGGCTAGTACAATGGATGCGGTACTTGTAAATAGTCTGTGGGTGAAAAAAGCATTTAAATTGGGGCACAGATAGGCTCAGTTGTATTGTGTTGTGACTCACTTACTTTGTAGTCTGATTTAGCTGGTTCTTTTGAATGGCAGTACTCCTCAGGAGAGTGATGTCCTTGACTAGGCAACAGTGCAAATATAGAGTAATATAAAAACAGGACACCATTTATTGGTACTTCTATATTTAGTTGCATATGTATCAAAACAAAAAAAAATGGGCACCCAACACTCGCAATGCACAGAACATGTGGCTCTAAACAAATTTGATGTGGTTTATTAAATGCTCACTTAAAACATCCAACACTGGTAACACCTGATGCATTTTGTGAGGACTCATATCCTTTTGCTGCTCCTGTTGGAACTTTCAGCTGTGTGTGTATGTAGTGAGTGTGAGTGTATGTGTGTGTCAGGGGTAGATCTGTATTCAGGTGTCAGGAAGAACAAGCATAATGGTGTTCTGGAGAATCACTGGGGCTGACATGAGTTCTGGCTACAAGGGAAACTGGAGGGGTTTACTGTACAGAGGTTACTGGTGTGCTTCAGTGGAGGGAATTGCTGTAGAACTGGTGTGCTGCTGGGGAAACTGGGCAATGCAGGGAGAACTGGCTATCGACAGTGGGCAACAATCCCTATTTTAACAAAGATGTCCCCTAGACACTGATTCCTGGGGCCCCTGACACCACACTACTGTTCCCTTGACTCCCTATGGGCAGCTCTCCTCATAGGCTTTCCAGAGCATCTAGTACTCCAGATCCTGGCCTTTATGTAAACATTTTTCTCACATGCTATGCACACGAAAAAGGCACAAATTCTAGAAAAAGAACCAACACCACCACCCCTACAAAAATCCTGGCAACAGGCTTGCATCTCCTAGATTGTAGGAGCATACTGACTGTCAAATTACCTGCTCAGCAACTGAGGACCACAGTGAGCAATCAGCTTGTTTAAACACTTCCAACAACACACATGACCAAGACTGTGTATTACAATGCAACCATTACTTCAGTAACTCTTCCAACCCACTATAGACTAATGCCTGAGACACATATTACCATAAATGTAACATCCCTGGCATGCAGCATAACAGAAATGTAGTTTGCAGCAAGAGCAGTATGTACTGTAGAATGCATAAATGATAAAAAAGGCAGATCATTTTCAATTTGTTTCGTTTTTGTAAATCTCTCCCGGCCACACACGTGCATGTAATGCCCAAAGTCCAGTACGAAGTGTCAGGGCTATGCAAATCCTTGGGGAAATAAGTTAAATTGGAAGTTTCTCACATAAGTATAAACTTGATACTATTCTCTAGTCCATGCATTACCATTAATCGAACTACCAAAGGGGTTGAGAGGTGCCAATGCATCTTTTTTACTTATTTATTTATGTATGTAGGTATGTACAGTATATATGTGTGTATGCATGTATGTATGTATTTATTTAGTTATTTATTTATTTGATAACCAAGTAGGCACACTGGTCCAAGGGTCTGTTTTCAGGAAAAATGGTGGCCATCTAGATGGCATACACAATACATTGGAATCAACATACAGTCCTTAGAATCAACACACACGTTGAGGTGGCATATACAGTCCAGTCATGCAAAGTAAATAACAATTCATACAGACAGAAAGCAAAGCGGCCAATCAGCAAAGGCATGCAGCTGGGCAACCCAGTCAGGTATCGTAAGAAAGCTAGCAAAATGGGTGAGCCAACATTTGGCTAATATGCAGTAATGTAGTTCAAATAAAAATAAACAATGGGATTATTATTGGATAACTTTCTTAAAGACAAGTCTAGCTGATGGAGCCAGGTATGGGAAGAATGTCCCATCCCTTGTCAGGAGGGGCACTTACAAACTGTGGCAGTTAAGAGGGCATTTTTAAAATGTGTTTCAAAGAGGTGGGAAGTGTCTAGTGGGTGAAGTGTGGCTGGAAAGCCATTCCAGAGCCTGGGGGCAGTGATGGAAAAGGCTTTCTGATCCATCTTGGTTGCAGTCAGGGGATGCTCAAAGAGACACTGAGAGGAGGACCTTAGTTCCCGTATGCCAGTTCTAATACTAAGAAGTCTTTTTAGTTGGGGGTTAACCATGTCACAAAAGGACTTTTCAGGATGGGTACCCATGAGACAATCATTGTGGGCCTGTGGAGACATACAATCAAGCATCAAGTAAGGGAGCAGTGGTGGGTGTGGTACAGAGCCAGTGCGACAGACCTGCAGATGCTGTTAAAGGTGGTATTGAGTTGAACAAGTTTACGATTTTAGGTTCATCCATGTCCTCAGCTGTCTTACATTTTTTTTCTCCAGTCAATTTCTGTATTGTAGGTACATACTGACTTCAGTTTGCTTGGTCAGCAACAGAGGACAACAGTGAATAATCAGCTTGCACAACAACTGCCACACACAGGGGCAAGACACTGTCTTACAATGCAATCACTCATCAATAAAGCATCCAATCCATTGCAGACCCATGGATCAGACACCCACTACAGTTGATGTAACTGAGCGTAACAGAGATGAGAGCGAGGATGGTAGTGTGGAAATTTTGTGGGTCAAATTGCATGATGCTAAGAGAAGGAGATGTAATCTGGGTGTAGTCTACAGGCCTGCAACACAAACTGAGGAACAGAACAGGGAGTTGGTGGAAAACCTAATAACTCACTGTGGCAGGGGTAGAGGTAGGACAGTGGTGGAGGGAGGTTTCAACCGGCCAGGAATGGACTGGTGAACCATGGCATCAAATAATGCAAAAGAACAAAGGATACTGGATGCATTCCAAGATGCATTCCTGTCCCAACTGGTGATTGAGCCGACCAGAGAGGGAAGCATCTTGGACTTGGTACTGGTGGATGGGGATCAGGTTAGGGATGCAGCAGTAGAAGACCCGCTAGCAGGCAGTAACCATTCAACAGTATGGTTCTCCCTAGACCTGGGAAGGGGGAGGGTAACCAGGCAAACATGAAGGTAGTGGATTCAAGGGGTATGGATTTTAGGAGGATGGCAGCCATCCTGGCCAGACACGTAGAGATGATAAGTTCTGACATTGACATGGCTTGCAGGTGAGAAATGTTGAAGTCAGACTTTCTAGAGGCCACTAAAGCCTGTACAAGGTTCCAGTGTAAAAAGGCTAAATATCAAGGAAACCTTGTTGGTGAACTGAGGATGTGCAGCTGGGGATTAGAAGCAAAAAGCTAGCCTAAAGAAGATACAGGAGAACCTGCAGGGAGGAGGATAGGGAGGAGTATTATAAGAAATCAAAGGAGGCGAGCAGGGTGGTATGGGCTGCCAAGGCATACAAGGAGCTTGGGTTGGCACAAGGGATCAGGAAGGGGGAGAAGGTATTTTTTAGATACATCAGGGAGAGGAGGAAGGATAGGGGGCAGATCACCAGACTAAAAAAGAGAGTGGCTGGACAGAGAAGGGAGTGGAGCAGGCTTAGGCACTAAATGAGTACTTCTGCTCTGTACTTACAAGGGAAAAGGATGGGTCAATCATACAGTGGGAAGTTTGGAAAGGGGGAAACCAAACTGCTGGTGTGATACCGGAGAATAGAGTGTGGGAAGGCCTAAAGGCCTTGACAGCAGACAAAGCCCCTGGCCCAGACTGGATCCACCCCAGAGTCCTCAAGGAACTGGCGGATGTCCTGGCAGCAACTCTGATGGAATTATTCAATTTCTTCTTCCAAACAGGGCATGTACCCCTTGACTAGAGAATGGCACATGCAGTGCTCCTCCACAAGAGTGGACCTAGGGATGAGCTGGGAAACTATAGACTGGTAAGCCTGATGTCAATAGTGGGGAAACATTTGCAGAACATTTTGAAGGAAAGGATGGTGGAGTTCCTGGAGGCTAATGGTCTCCAAGATGTCCAGCAACACGGATTTGCCCAAGGGAGATCTTGTCAAACAAACCTGGTCTAATTTTTTGACTGAGTGACAAGATCCCTGGATGAAGGTCGACTGGTTGATATCCTATCTGGACTTCAGCAAGGCATTTGACTAATTACTACAAGGGAGACTCTTGGCCAAGCAGAGGAGTTTGGGGGTAGGGGAAAGGATGGTGAAATGAATTGGAAACTGGCTGAATGACAGACAGCAGCGGGTGGTGGTAGAGGAGTGAAGCTATCGGCATCCATGAGGGTCATTAGCAGGGTTCCGCAAGGATCTGTACTGGGACCTCTATTACCTGACAAGTTCATTTCAGATATTGCAGAGGGTGTTAGGAGCAAAATGAGCCTGTCTGATGACGACTCCAAACTAGGTGGGGTGGTGGATAATGAGGAGGGAAGAAAGATGCTCCAGGAAGACCAGAAAGACCTAGAAAGACTTGAATAGTGGTCAGTCACATGACAATTGGGTTTTAACGTTCAAAAGTGCAGCGTACTGCAATTGGAAGTGAGGAATCCAGGTACAACTACCATTTGGGTGTTGCAAGCTTAACAGCCTCGGAGGAGGAAAATTATCTGGGAGCAGTGATCACTGGAAAAATGAAGCACTCAGAGCAATGCAGGATGGTGGCAGCTAAGGTAAACAGAATCCTGGGGTGCACTGCTAGGGGAGATCACTTCTCGGAGGGAGAAGGTAATCCTGCCACTGTACAAATCATTGGTGTGGCTGCACTTGGAGTACTGTGTGCAGTTCTGGCAACCTTACTTAAAGAAGGACATTATGCTCCTGGAGAGGGTCTAGAGGAGGGCATCTAAGATGATCCTTGGAATGGAGAATAAGCCATACGAGGAGACACTCAGGGAGCTAAACATGTACCCCCTGGAGGACAGAAGGGAAAGAGGGGACATGATCAGAACTTTAAATACTTGAAAATATTGAATGATTTGGCGATTTATCTATTGGAAGCTCTTAAACTTAAGAAGAAATATTTACAGAATGCTCTGATTATGTAAATGTATAATGCTGTAGTTAGCATACTGATGCTTGTAAGAATACAAAGTTTGGGCCTACTCCTGGTTATCTATTTAATAGGTATGGAAATAACTATTTATTATGCCTTATAAATTATAAAGTGTTGCTAATTTTAACTCTGGATATATAAATTGTGTTTATGCATTAAATTATATGTGTTAATTTGTATTTTAAAATTTGAATTTACATAATGAATTTTATGTTGAACAATAAACAAACTAAATACCTGAAAGATATCAACAGAGTAAACACTGAGGGTTTATTCCAGCTGAAGGGGGAAGGAACCACGAGGGGACATAGCCTAAAATTGGTGGGGGAAGGGAGTACAGAAGGGATCTGAGAAAACATTACTTCACAGAAAGGGTGGTGGAGCCTTGGAACATGCTACCTGAGGAGGTGATATCAATAAAATCAGTGGGAGGTTTTAAGAGAGGATGGGAAAGATACATTGGCAATGTTCAGGTTGGGAGGGTAGGAACCGGTAGGGGAACTCAGGCTTGGAATCTAAGTAGGGATATTAGGAAGGGGGGAGGGTGGGCAGCAGCAGTGGTTAAACTGTGAGCTGCATCTCGACTACATACGATAGACCTTAAGGCGTAATCTGCTGGCAAGTTCGTATGTTCATAGGTTCGTAACATGCCTCAAAATCAGTCTAACGCAAAAGCAGTTTACGAGAAGAGTAGTATGCAGAATGCATAAATAATATAAGAAAAAAGATAATTTTCAGTTTGGATTTTGTAAATCTCTTCTAGGAATATGCATGCATTCTAAAGCCTCAAGCCCCGTGCAAAGTATCATGGGTATGCAAATTGCAAACCCTGTCATGTGGAGGAGAGTGGTAAGTTGTTTAGTAAACATCATAACTAGCACTACATTCTGCTGACCATGTTGCTACTCAGACCTCACCACAGCTGACCCACACACACTTAACATAAGAGTAACATTTAAAATATATACAAAAGAGTATTCATTACTGCCAGAGGCACTGCATGCTGTCATTTGATACCTAAAAATGTGTATGCCATAGCCATGTTTGTTGCCCTATCTACAACTATAAACACAATCTTTGTACACCATAGAAACATAGAATTTGATGGCAGATAAGGAACGCTTGGCCAACCTAGTCTGCCCATTTCCCTACGTAATGGATAAGCTGCAGATTCTAGTTAACCAACAGTCTACTTCCTCTTACCCCCATTAAAATTGCCTTATGTCTGTCCCAAGTATTCTTGAATTCCCCCACTGTTCTTGACTCTACAACCTCCTCAGGAAGGCTGCTCCATGCATCTACAACCCTGTCTGTGAAGAAATACTTCCTCACATTACCTCTGAGCCATCCCCCCTCTATCTTCAAATTGTGCCCCCTTGTTTTTGCACATCTCTTTTTCTGAAAGATGCTACCCTCTTGGACTTTGTTGATTCCCTTGAGGTATGTGAACATTTCTATAATGCTCCCCCCCCTTTCCTCGAGGCTATACATTTTAAGCTCCTTTAGTCTTTCTTCATATGTCTTCTGGTGCAGACCCTGCACCATTTTGGTTACCCTTCTCTGGACAGCCTCCACCCTGTCTATGTCTTTGCGGAGATGGGGTCTCCAGAATGGTACAGAGTACTCCAGATGTGGTCTTACCAACTGTCTGTACAAAGGGATTACAACTTCCTGTTTTCTACTGGTGATGCCTCTCCCTATGCATCCCAGTATCCCCTCAGCCCTCCTTATTGCCTTCTCACATTGCTGGCCCACCTTTAGGTCATCCGATATGACTACCCCCAGGTCCCTTTCCATTTTTGTTGTTGTCAGTATCTCATCCCCCATTGTGTACTCTTCCCCTGGGTTTTTGTTTCCCAGGTGCATTACTTTGCACCTCTTTGCATTGAATCTAAGCTGCCATACATTTGACCATTCCTCCAACCTTGCCAAGCCCCTTTTCATCCTTTCCACCCCACCTTGCGTATCAACCCTGTTGCAGATCTTTGTGTCATCTGCAAAGAGACATACTTTCCCTTCCAGTCCCTCTGCAATGTCACTTATAAAGACATTAAAAAGGACCAGCCCCAGTACTGAACCCTGCAGTACCCCACTAGTAACCCCCTTTCTTCACTGTAGATTCCATTTACTATTACCCACTGTGTCCTGTTGTCCAGCCAGTGTTTTACCCAGGCTACCACCCTGGGACCCACTCCAAGGCTGGCTAATTTGTTTATTAATCTTTTGTGCGGGACTGTGTCAAATGTCTTGCTAAAGTCTAGGTAGGCCATGTCCATAGCCCCTCCCTGGTCTACTACTTTGGTCACCCAGTCAAATAAATCAACCATATTTGTCTGACACGACCTTCCTGCTGTGAATCCATGCTGCCTTGGGTCCTGTGCCTCAAAAATTCTTTCCTTCAGAAGTGATTCCATCATTTTCCCTACCACTGAGGTCAAACTGACAGGTCTGTAGTTTCCTGCTTCTGTCTTACTCCCGCTTTTGTGAAGGGGAATCACATCCATCCTCCTCCAGTCTTCAAGTACCACACCATCCCCCATGTTTTATTAAAAAGGGTAGTCAGTGGTGTTACTAGTTCTTCCCTTAGTTCTTTTAGAATTCTGGGGTGAGTCCCATCAGGCCCCTTTGCTTTATCCACCTTCAGTTTTATGAGTTCTTTCAGAACCCTTTCTTCTGTGAAAGGACTAATATCAACCCCCCTATCCAGAGTGCTTCTATTGACTGGATTAGGAATTTCCCCCTGCTTTTCCATTGTGAATACTGAGCAGAAGTATTCGTTCAGTATCCCTGCTTTTTCACAGTCGATCTCTCCCCAACCACCTTCCTCTTTATTCAGCCTCGGTATCTATGCCTTAATCTTTATTTGATCCCTAATGTACCTAGAAAAGATTTTATCCCCCTTCTTAACCAAGTTGGCTATCTTTTCCTCGGTTTGGGCCCTTGCTATTCTGCCTGCCTTCCCTGCTTCCTTCTGCTTTAACTGGTACAGTTCTCTGTCCTGCTCCTTCTGTGTTTCCTTATACTTCCTGAATGCCATCTTTTTCTCCCTTACCTTCCCCACCACTTCTTTTGAGAACCATAGTGTTTTTTTTCTTTCATTTTGATTTGTTCATTTGCTTCACACAAACGCTTGTTGCCTCTGTGATGGCGGTTTTGATGTTTCCCCATTGTTGCTCCACCCCACCTTCTTGCCTGTTTGCTAGTGCTTTTCTGAAGCACTCTCCCATTTTGACAAAATCAGCCCTCCTGAAGTCCAGTACCTTCACTTTTGTATGGCTTGACTCTACAGATAAGTTTATTGTGAACCACACTGTTTGGTGGTCGCTTGTTCCAAGATAGCTACCCACTTCAAGATCGGAGATCCTCTCTCAAACCCCATTTGAGAGTAGTTCCCAGATGGCTACCCACTTCAAGATCAGAGATCCTCTCTCCGTCCCCATTTGAGAGAATACAGCATTTGTTGCCACACACCCTGCACTGGTCTATGGGACAGGGTGTCTCATGGTAGGATCTTGCAAAGATAATTTCAATGTCTATCCCCTTCTAGTCTTGACTCCCATGAATGAGACAGAAGAAAGATCAGCTGTGTTTGTACTGTGGGACACAATGCAATGGTGACAAAGGAGAGTCATTGTTGTTATCACCCAAAATAAAATTGTTCACCACAGAGTACATGAAGTACATCATCCTACTCCCATAGCAAAAAGGTTCCAGGTGGTAATAGCACTGGCCTGAGTGCGCCCGCCTTCAGGGCGCCAGTGAATTCACAGTGAATTAATGTTGTGTTGCAGGGGGCTGTGGCTCTCATGCCCCCCTAACTAAAGGTACCAGCTCCGGGGGGGGCATACCTCAGGGAAGGGGCGGCAAACCATGGAAATTGGCGCCCTAATGGCAGGCACACTCGGTCTGGCACAGGGAGTGCCAGCAGTGAGGAAAAAATTGGGCTTTTCATGTAAGGGTCATAATGTTGCTGCTGCAGTTAGTCTTATCTGCATAAAACAGTGCCACTATAACAACCCTGGTAAATTGTATTGTAGTATATAATTGTACTTTGGTTAACCATTCAATGTGCCTTATACTCTACTATTGAAATACAGATCAAATCATTGAATGTTGCTCTGAAATCTTTCCCGACCAGCGCTCAATACATTGATCACCTTTGTGTGCAAGACATCCCTAGTTACAACTGTAGCAAAAGACATGGTCACACGTTTCCAGATATTTCACAGTATATACAGAAACATAGACAATGTTGGCAGAAAAAGGCCACTTGTCCAGTCTGCTCGGTTTTACCCTACTGTACCCTATATTCTATTGACAAGATGGGGATTTTGCCCTCACCCTCACCCTCTGACTTACTGCAGCCTCCCTGATAAACCATTAAGCCCTTTACTCTGTCACAGTCATGCTTGAACCCATTTTGCTTTTTGCTCCCACCACCTCTGCTGGTAGGCTGTTCCATGGCTCAACAACTCTATCAGTGAAGTAATACTTTTTAACATCCCTCCTGAACCTCCTCCCCCCTCACCAGCTAACATATCCCTTCTTTTTCTGACCCACCATTCCTGCTAAATAGTTCCTCACGGTTTAAGTTGTTTATTCCATTTAGGAACTTGAAGGTCTCTATCATGTCCCCCCTCTCTCTTCTGGCCTCCAATGAGTACACATTCAGTGCTCTAAGTCAATCCTCACAGGATCTGCCTTGTTGTCCCTGAATCATTTTGGTTACTCTGCACTGCACTATCTCCAGCCTGTCTCTATCTTTCCTCAGGTGAGGAATCCAGAACAGGGCACAGTGCTACAGATGGCATCTCACTAGTGATCTATACAGAAGTAGTATTACCTCTTTTCTCCTGCTATCGAAACCCCTCCCAACACATCCTGACTTTATGGTTTCCTTGCTGTATGACTTGTTACATTGGCTAGTTTATTTTAGGGAGTCGCTTATGATGCCTCCCCCAAGTCCCTTTCATCTGAAGTAGTGGCCAGCTTAACCCCTCAGATTGGGTACTCCTTCCTGCGGTTCTTGTTCCCTATGTGCACCACCATGTACTTTTTGGAATTGAATTTCAAGAGCTAGACCTTGGACTACCTCTCTAACCTTTGCAGGTCCCTTTGCAACTTCCTTACCCTCTCCTCACTGTCTGCCCTGCCACAGAGCTTAGTGTCATCTGTGAAGAGACACATCTTGCTCTGCATTCCTTTTCCTATGTTGTTGATAAACATATTGAAGACAACTTGTCCCAGTACTGAGGCCTAAGGTACCACACTCATGACCTCCCTTTCAGAAAATTTGACCCAGTTTACCTCCACCCTCAGCTGTCTCCACCGTAACCAACTTCCATCCATTTAACTAGGTCCTTTACTGCTCCCAGATTTTCTAATTTCTTCAACAACCTTCCTTGTGGCACTGAAGCAAATGCCTTGATGAAGTCAAAATAGTGTAAATCTACTGCTTGTCCCTTATCCAGCTCCACTGTTATCCACTCAAAGAACAGTACCAGATTGTTCATTACAGATCGAGGGAGTACTCCCAATATTCACTGAGAAGTGGCCTGTGATATCCAGTAAGAATCATCATTTTGGTCAATGTTTAAGAAAGAAGTAATTTCAGTAGCTAGTGTTGTCCATATGCATTTTAAATGGAAAAGGACCACCACCCCCTCCTCCGCCGAGAGCGTTATTGAGCCATGGAACAGCCTACCAGGGTTATGGTTACCTAAGGATGTAAGTGAGACCACTCTTAATAACTGTAAGAGTTGTCACCATGGCAGTATTAATATATTATTGAGATTGGTCCATAATATATTAGAATTTGATAAAACAGCCCCGAACATGCCCACGTCTAGGACATCTACATATGAGACACTTCTTGCAGAATAATAGTGTCTCAGGCACAGAGCAAAGGAGTGCTCTGATTGGTTACATAGAAACAAATTCTATGTTTCTGTGTAACCATCAACACGCACCTTTGCTCTGCACCTGAAACAGTATTATTCTGTAAGAAGTGTCTTATATGTAGATGTCCTGGACATGGGCATGTTCGGGGCTGTTTTATTAAATTCTAATATATTATGGATCAGTCTCAATAGTATATTAATACAGCCATGCGGACAACTCTTACAGTTGTTAAGAGTGGTCTCACTTAAATCTTTAGGGTATCATAACTGCTCAGATTTGGTTTGCAGTTCTCATACACTAAGAATGTGAGTTAGACCACTCTTACAACCATAAGAGCAGTCTCCGTGGCTGTATTAACATACAGACAAGACCTCCCTGCCACAAACTTATGCTATTTACTCTCTTGGAGCCCATTTCTATCCAGGTAGTTCACTAGGTTCTCTTTGAGTAGTGTCTCCATCAGTTTACATACAATGGAGATAAGACTGACAGACTTATAATTTCAGGGTTCCTCCCTGTAGGCTCCCTTGTACAGTAGCATCACAGTCACCATCTTCCAAATTTTTGGGAACCCCCCTGACTGCGGTGAGCTATTGAATAGCCCAGCCAGGGGTTTAGTCAATTCTAATGCCGATTCCCTGAACACCCTCGGGTGCATCCCATCTGGCCCTGGAGCCTTGTCTATTTTTTAGGGTGGCATGCCCTTTTCTAACCCTCACTCCTTTAATTAATGCCTGTCCCATTTCTGGGAGCCCCCTTGTAGCAGCCTTTATACCACTTTCCAGCAAAGGCCTGCTATCCTCCACTGTGAATACTGAGCAGAACTGGTAGTTTAGAATAGCTGCCTTCTGATCATCCTCCTCTACTACCCTGCCCCACTGCATCAGCCTAACAATTCCCCCCTCATCTTCTTTTTTTCTCTTATGTACCTGAAGAACTATTTTTCCCCTCCCTTGACCCCACTCCAGAATACACAGCTTTGTGCCTGTTTTTGCATCCCTAACTGCTTTCTTCATCTTTACCTGGTATTCACTCCATTTCTCCTCCCCTTGTTTCTTGTTGAAGCCATAAAGGTCCTTTTTCTTGATCTTTACTGAGATTCTTTTTGATGGCCCTACTGTGGTACTGCAGCCAGGTGGAGAATCTCTAAAAAAAGATATCACAGAAATAAATCAGTAGGGGGATGAGGATATAGCATGCATCAAGCAGGAATGGGATCTTGGGGTTATCATCTCTGATGACATCAAGGTCGGGAAACAGTGTGACAAGGCAGCAGGTAATGCAAATAAGAGTGGACGCTGGGATGCATAAACAGGGGCATCACCAGCAGGAAAAGGAGGTTATAATTCCATTATACAAGACACTAGTGAGGCCCCACCTGGAGTACAGTGTCCATTTCGTGAGACCTTACCTATGTAAGGACATAGACAGGGTGGCGAAGGTTCAGAGGAGGGCAACAAAGATGGTACAAGGATTTAATCACAAGTCCTATGAGGATAGGCTGAAGGACCTGAATATGTACTCCCTGCAGGAGAGAAGGGAGGGTGGAGATATGATAGAGACATACAGGTACCATACGGGGAGTAACAGGGTACAGGAAAACACTATTTTCCAATGAAAAATATGTTCTATGACTAGAGGGCATGGGATGAAGTTGGAGGGAGGGCAATTCAGAGGAAATGTGAGGAAGAATATCTTCACAGAAAGGGCAGTGGACAAGTGGAACACCCTGCCTGAGGAAGTGGTGGGGGCTGAAACAATTACAGGATTTAAGAATGCATGAGATAGACATAAGGGAATCCTGGAGGTCAGGGGTAGGGGGCAACAAACTTCTAGAAAAACTTGATCTTACAAGCTCAAATGGGCAGAATGGGTGGGCCATAGGCCTTTATCTGCCAACAGTGTCTAAGTATCTATGTATCTATATCAAGAAATATATGACCATATTTTTTGCTGCAACTGTGGGGTTGGTCAGCATAGAAAAACAGTTCCTATCATAAGCCAGCGGAAGAGTTGGTGATGGCTTTTTTCCGTTCAAAATGAATAGTGATAACACTAGCTACTACAATTACTTCTTTCTTAAACATTGACCAAAACGATGAATCTTACTGGAGAGTACAGGCCACCTCTCAGTGATTATAGTATTTTGATCCTCAAGTTTGAAACAGACCTTGAACTTATTATTCTAAAAACCAGACAGAGAGCCATTTTATTTCATAGAAACCACAAATTTCCTGTGTTTTCTTACTTTTCCCCAATCACAGAAGATAGTAGGAACATATTTCTGTTATATAGGGACAGTATCCTGGAGCTAGGGTTTTTTTTTCAATGCCTTTTCCACTGCAATGCATCATTACTCTTGGGAAAGAAAAGTTCTTTTCTGTGACCCAGAGCAGGTCAAATTGCTTAACAAAAGATTTTATCATTCTTGGAAAGGCAGCTAGAATCAGTAAATCAGCACAAAATGAATCTAAATCCAACAATTAAGACGAGACTGACAATCTGCCAGGATTCATTCATTCTCATTCTCTCTCTCTCTCTCCCCACCCCCATGTGGAGATGATGTTTTTAAAATGGCAAACTATAAGCCACTTTACCTGGCTGCAGGTAATTGCCAGTATTTTCTTTAAAGGCTTTCATTGTTCAAGCAGGGCCTGTTTTAGAAAACAGTATATGCAGAGCTGACATTTGTACTTCATCAATCCTCTGTGTGCTCTGTTTTTATCTGATAAGTAGCATGAGTGTTACTTACTTTTATGTCTGGTATAGTTTCTCATAAACATTAATAGTGTTCTTCAGCAGACAGACCAAGTGGCCTAGCTTCCAATCTTTTGTACTCACCACAGCTCACTGAAGTCTGTGACATAATACACAATGATGTCACGCAGCATTTGCAGCATGCTCAGGCATGCAAGAGATATGTTGCCAAGCAACAATAAGCAACACTGGCTCCACTAGAAGTGTGACCCCCAGTTCACGCCAGTGAGTACATAGGCATGCTGAGTGTCCTGTGTTTAGTGCAGTTTCACTTTAAAGCTTACAGAAGTATCAATATTGCTCAGCAATTCCAATTTGGTTCAACAGAGATCTGCATATTGAGACAAAACCCACAGAATATGGGCATCTTCCAGGCATGCAACTGATAAGTCACAAAGAAAGTGCCAACCATCAAAGATAAGTTGGTATGCACAGCACATGAATGGGGGGGGGGGGACCTCACATCAGCTTTTACTAGGACTCCTGCTACCAGGAATGGTTCCATGTAGCCATTGCTTGGTATGTGATCACATCACACCAACAAAAAGACAGTGATTGTACACCCACACATAACCAGACAGTACAGTATAAAACAACACATCACCTTTGAGATTACAGGGGTTACATACCTACTACAGTGTCCATGCGACAAAACATGTATTGGTAAGACCCGAAGACAACTCAAGACACGTATCCAAGAGCAAACAAGCATTTGTCAATGCCGAATGTTGGCTTGCTGGCACTGGCATTGGTAGTGCAGGAGTTAGAAAGATGCATAATAGGAATGGCAGTGAAGTACTGAACTGACGCCAACCCCACCCCCACCCTGCAGAGACTGACAGGCATTGGGGGGGTGCCTTTGGGTCATCGGCCATAATGCTCACACCATTTCACCTCACCCTACCCTGCAGGCACTGACAGGTGTTGCGGTGTGCCTTGTGCTCTACAGAGTAGGGCATTATGGTTGAACCCCCAATGCCCTGGCCGTTTGTTGATATTTTAACTCCAGATTTTCAAAATGGAATTTTTGTGACCCCTCCTCATGAACAGTGGCACTATCATTTCGTTACTCAATCCGGAAAGGTGGTTTTACACAGCAACTGCGCCATTTGGTGCCACAGGTGTGAAAACACATTTCTGGTAGGATCTGAAAACTGACAGCTGTACTGTTCATAAGGTGGTGTGAAAAAATGGCAATGTTGAAAATCTGGAGTGAAAATATGAAAAATTGGTGAAGTTACAAACGTGCGTAGAAACTATGCAAAGCACACCTGTAACGCAATCATTTTTTGGAATTTTTTCACCAAATTTTCAACATGGGCATTTTTGAACCTCTCCTTATAAACAGTGGCACTGTGATTTTGTTAATCTGTCCCGACAGTTGATTTCCCACAGCGACCATGCCATTCTGTGCCACAGATGTGAAAACACATTTCAGGAAGGATGAGCAAAATGACAGCTATACTGTTCATAAGGAGGTATGAAAAAAAATGGCAATTTTGAAAATCTGGAGAGAAAATATAAAAAATTGGTGAAGTCACAAGCGTGCATAGAAACTGTGCAATGCACACTCATAACGCAGTCATTTTTGGGTATTTTTTTACCAAATTTGCAACATGGGTTTTTTGGGACCTCTCCTCATAAACAGTGGCACTATTGTTTAGTTAATCAGTCCTGAAAGGTGATTCCATGCAGTGACTGTGAAATCACTTTTCGGGACCGAGAAACTAAATGACAGTGACAAGTTCATGAGGTGGGGTCCCAAGAACCCCATGTTGAAAATTTGGGGCCAAAATTCCAAAAAATGGCAAAGATACCAACCTAAGTTGAACCCCCCCCATTGCCACCCATTATTAAGCTTACCGTCATTTCTTCAGTTCGCAGTTCGGCTTTGAAGAGTGCAGACGTGTCCCAGTTCAGAGAAGATCATGGATCCTGACCCTTGGAGGGTAAGTATGGGTGAGGGGGGGTGCGGGAAGGTGGATGCACAGAGGGAGGGAATGGGGAAGGGGGACGAGGGAGACAACAGTGGACCATTTTCTTGTTTGCATAGACGGGGCATGCACCTGACACCGGGAGTAGGCATCCTGATGTTGCAAAGGAAAGGGTAAACTGTTTAACCGGGAAAGACACACTAAGAGGAAAGATACACTAAGAGGGGGGATGCCAACATGGGGAATGGGCACCCCGATGTTACCTTGTCAGGAGTGTGTGGTGGGTGGCAGGAGACACCATGTCACAGTGTGCCACATAATGTGGGGGGGAGACATGCTGTCACAGGGATTGGGCACCCCGATCTCTGCTTCCTGGGGATTGTGTGATGGATAGCAGGAGCCATCATATTTATTGAAATGTTTCACCAGGAAAGGCACATAATGGAGGCGTGTCATCTACCGCTGCAATAACAAGCCTGTCTCTAATTGCAGTGGCAGATTCAGTTCAACTCCATGGCTTTCTCTCTGGAACTGCTGTCATCAGCAGAATGCTCACTGGCTGGCGGCTGAGGGACGCACCCACTAAAGCACCTCCTGCATTCTCCACAACACTGACACACCTCTGAAATGTGCTACTACTACTACTACAAAATGTTGCTTGCACGTGCGCACAAGTCAACATAAAAAGTGATATAAGGAACAGAGGCAACACTTCAGCAGTAGACCACTTTAGAGCAAAGGGACGTACACAGAAGTCCATTAGGTTTTGGGGGTTGGAAATGCTCACCCCATCATCAAGAGGTGGTGATTTTAACAGATTACTTAAAAAAAACAGAAATGCGTTGGATATGTGAGTTGGACACTCTGAACCTCAATGTAGGTACGAACAGGGATACTAATTGGACTGTTTGCTGGTAGTGCAAGACTATGTCTTGTAGTGAGCTACGGCATGAGAAGGATTCCAGTTAGTCACCATGATCCATTTTTATGTTTGCTTGCACGCATGTGCAAGAAACATAGTGCCACCATATGAGTTTTCGTAGGTGTGTCTCCCCCACTTCCAATGCCCTGCTCCCTTTTGCAGGTGCAGCTGCACCGCACCAATGAATGTCCGAGCTGTCTATGACAGTATTCAGATGCAGTGGTGTATATTTCTAAGGAAAACACCACCGCAGTTCACCCCCCCCATGAACACATACATGCACGCTGGGGCCCACCCCAGCGTGCTCATCTCTCCCCATATGCCATATGGCCGACAGGGTGCCCAATCCCTGTCAGCTCCGCTGCCCCCCAACACACTTCCAGGTGCCATGCTGGGAGCCCACCCCAGTGTGGCAAACGTCTGTCTGCTGCCCCAAAGACACTTCCAGGTGCCATGCTGGAGCCCACCTGGCGTGGCAAATGTCCGTATGGTGATGGGGGTGCCCAATTCTCCGTCTGCTCCACTGTCCCCCGCCTCCCACAAAAAAAAAATACGACTCCAGTTGCCATGCTGGGAGCCCACCCCAGCGTGGCAGAAGTTGGTATGGTCAATGAGGGTGCCCAATCCCCTGTCAGTTCCACTGCCATCCCCTCAAAATAACATTTCAGCTGCCATGCTGGTAGCCCACCCCAGCATGGCAAAAGTCCTGCGTCGTCTTCCTGCAAAGGGAAAAAAAAAAAAACTGTAAAAAAAAACAGTCCCTTGTTGACTGTCTTGCCCACCTCCCCTAACCCATGCCCACCCTCTGTGCACCCACCTCCCCATACCCACCAATACTTACCTCCAGAGCCCAGCGTGATGATCCTTGGTTGCACCGGGAACACGTCTGCACTCTTCAAAGACGACCGCGAACTGAAGAAATGCCGGTAAGCTGTATAATGGCATAAATGTTTTTTTTTCAACTTTGGTGCTTATCTCGGCCATTTTGGGGAATTTTTTCACCAAATTTTCAACATGGGGTTTTTGGGACCCCACCTCATGAACTCAGTCACTGTCATTTGGTTATTGGGTCCTGAAAGGTGATTTCACGGTCACTGCGCGGAACCACCTTTCAGGACTGAGTAACGAAACGACAGTGGCACAGTTCATGGTGGGCCCTCAAAATCCTAAATTGAAGGTGATGAAAAAATTCCCTAAATGACTTATATTCTGACGTCGTTGCACAGTTCCTATGCTGCGGCGTGTAAGTTAAGCGAATTTTAATATTTTCACTCCAGATTTTTAACATTGCCATTTTACCACACCTCCTTATGAGCAGTACAGCTGTCATTTTTCACATCTTGCCCAAAATATGTTTCTGCGCATGTAGCACACAATGGCGCAGTCGGTGTGCAAAATCAATGTTTGGGACAGATTAAGAAAATCACAGTGACACTGTTCATGAGCAGAGGTCTTAAAATGGCTATGTTAAAAATCTGGTGACAAAAGTCCATAAAATGACTGTGTTACGAGCGAGCATTGTGCAGTTTCCACGCACCCTCATAAGTTCACAAATTTGTAATATTTTCAGTCCAGATTTTCAACACTGGCATTTTTCCACACCTCCTTATGAACAGTACAGCTGTCATTTTTCACACCCTGGCCGAAACGTGTTTGCATACTTCCAGCGCAGAAATGTATGGTCGCTGTGGGAAATCACTATTTGGGACAGATTAAGAAAATCGCAGTGACACTGTTCATGAGCGGAGGTCCCAAAATGCCCATGTTGACAATCTGCTGTAAAAAATCCCCAAACTAATTACATTACGGGTGTGCGTTGTGCAGTTTCTACGCATGCTCGTGACTTCATCAGTTTTTTTATATTTTCACTGCAGATTTTCAACATTGCCATCTTTTACACCTCCCCATGAACAGTACAGCTGTCATTTTCACATCCTGTTTGAAATGTTTTTCGCACCAGTGGTGCCAAATGGCATAGTCGCTGTGCAAAATCAGCTTTCCGCTAACAAACTGATATTGCCATTGTTCATGAGGTGGGGGTTCACAAAAAACCCACGTTTAAATTTGGAGTGAAAATATCAACGAACACCTGGGACGTTAGGGTTTCTGACCACAAAGCCCCACCCTGTAGAGACTGATAGGCATCAGGGGTGTGACTTGGGATTGTCGCCTGTAATACACCTGCCATTCCACCCCCACCCACACCCTGCAGTTAATGACAGACATTGAGGCGTGCCTTGGACTCTTCGACCCCAATATTCACCCCATTCTCCTATACTACACCCATCTCCCCGTATTTCTCATGGAATGGGGTGAGCATAAGGTCAAAAGTCTCCAAGGCACACTGTGACACTTATCAGTGTCTGCAGGGTAGAGTGTGGTGAAATGGCATGGCCGTTATGTCTGACAATCCAAAGACACACCCCAATGCATATCAGTCTCTGCAGGGTGGTGGTGGGGTTGGCTTCAGTTCATTACTTCACTGCCATTCCTATTATGCAGCTCTCTAACTTCTACACTACCAATGCCAATGCCAGCAAGCAAACATTCGGCATTGACAAATGCTTGTCTTACTTGAACTGAGTTGCTGTATAAAATGAATTCCCAATCAGACAACTTACAACATAGAAACATAGAAACATAGACTTTGATGGCAGATAAGGACCGCTTGGCCCACCTAGTCTGCCCATTGACCTACCCACAGGATAGACTGCAGATCCTAGTTAACCAACAGCCTATTTCTTCCTACCCATGTCCATGTCCCTATCCTGGTGACTGCTTGACCTAAAACCAGTATTACCACCCACAGAGAACCACCTCTTCCCCCTTTAAAACTGCTTTTTGTTATGTCAACCCCTCATTCAACAAATTTGAGCTTCCCATAAATCGATCACTTTATTATGGCTATTTGGCCAGGACTATCCCCCCTTTATAATAAGAGAAATACCAATGAACACAGAAGTGGCACAGCTTAGGAGTTTTATTTTCTAGGGTTTCGGACATTTTGTTCCCCTGAGCTCTGAAATTAGGACAGCCAGGGTTTATAATTGACTCCTAAATTTGCCATAAAACAGTACCTTTCTTCCATTAAAATGTAATGGAAAACTGAGTCACAGAATTAACTTCCTTATACCAAAATGCACTAGATGCACAAATAAATAAACCACAGACTTAGGACAGGGGCTGTGAATCTGAAAATGGTATGGCGAGCCAAGGTGCTGTGTTATAAAAAAAGTTTTAAAGCAGCAACAATAGGAATGTTTACCATAAACCATACACACCCATGTTGTACTGAATAGGAATTACTGAGCAACACTGATGCTTCTGCATTAAAGTGAAACTGCACTAAGCACAGGACACTCAGCATGGTTTTGCACTTACCAATGCTCACACTTCTAGTGGAGCCAGTGTTGTGTAATGTTGCTTGGCAGCATACCTCTTGCATGCACACATGTGCACGCACATACGCACCATGTGACATCATCACATATGACACCACAGGCATCAGTGAGCGGCAGTGAGTACCAAAGATTGAAAGCTGAGCCACTTGGGCTGCCTGCCAAAAATGCTATTGGTGTTTGAGAAACTATACCAGACAACTAGGCGTAAGCATCACACATGTTATTTTATGAAAATCAGCTAAAAAAGGGCACATAGAGGATTGGTGAAGGGCTATTGTCAGCTCTGAATATATTTGTTTCTAAACAAGCACTGAGTGACCGAAGAAAGCCTGTTAGAGGGACACTGTGAACCTTCTTCACATCACTATTCCTAACTGAAAACCCACGTTTTCTGATTGCTTACCTTCTCAAAAATTAACTGATGCTGTGCTGGGTGATTTGTTTACTTCCTTTCTAAGTAGAACTGAAATGCATGCTAATAGTGTAATTATAGCCAACCTTGTTTTGATTGAAATCCTCAATCTACTCTTCTTGCATACAGTATGTCCTGAACATTAGGAACACCCCCAAACAGTGCAGTCACCTATGATTCAATAATTGTCTCTCCTCAGCCTGCATCATGAGTGGCTAGACTGTGATGTGGGTGTTCACAAGTCTAGTAAAGATGCAGTGGAAATTGATCAAGAAATGTAAACAAACATGTTTTTTGTGTAGTAACACTAGTATGGTGGACAGACTGTTTTTCACTTTTAAAAATAGAAAAGACATCAAAGTCAAACTACCAGCTACACCAGCCATCTCTACAGAATCGACGGATTACATGTATTTTTGTATCCTGGAATTCATGTACAATGTTTTTTTTTATATTTTTACTAATTAAGAACAAAGGTTTTTTAATATAGTTTTAACTGTTCTTATCATTGTAATGAGAAGACCTGTTGAATAATAAAAGTTGATTGATACAGAATGTGACCAATCAATAAATGTGTTTTTTAGACTACAGACATTTTGAGGCCTAAGGGAGCTGAAAGTGTCCCTTTAAAGAGATACTGGAAATTACCTGCAGCTAAGCAAAGTGACTTACCATATAAGTGCATAAATTGTGCTCTCTCTTTTTAAACACTCCTGTCTCACCAGTGTGGCATGTGTGGTGGTGTTTTGATATAGGGGAGTTCACCAGATAACCACTATGGTTCTCAAAAGAGGTGGCGGGGAAGGTTAGGGAGAAAAAGATAGCATTTAGGAAGTATAAGGAATCACAGAAGGAGCAGGACAGAGAAATGTATCAGTTAAAGCAGAAGGAAGCAGGGAAGGCAATCACAATAGCAAAGGCCCAAACCAAGGAAAAGACAGCCAACTCAGTTAAGAAGGGGGATAAAACCTTTTATAGGTACATCAGGGAGTGAAGGAAGGTCAATGGAGGGATACTGAGGCTTAATAAAGGGGAGGAGAGGTGGGCAGAGGGTGACAGTGAAAAGGCAGAGGTACTGAACGAATACTTTTGCTCAGTATTCACAAAAGAAGAATAGGGGGAGGTACCTAAAGCAAACAATAGAAGCACTCTGGGCAGGGGGGGTCGACACCAGTCCATTCACAAAAGAAAGGGTCCTGAAAGAACTCCTATAACTCAAGGTGGACAAAGCAATGGGGCCTGATGGGTTTCACCACATAATTCTAAAAGAACTAAGGGGACACCTAGTGATACCACTGACTACCCTTTTTAACAAATTATGGGAGGATGGTGTGGTACCTGAGGACTGGAGGAGGGCAGATGTGATTCCCCTTCACAAAAGTGGGAGCAAGGCAGAAGCAGGAAATTATAGACCTGTTAGTTTGACCCCAGTGGTAGGGAAAATGATGGAATCACTTCTGAAAGAAAGAATTGTTGAGTACCTAGAGGCCAGCAGGGCAAAGGACCCAAGGCAACATGGACTCACAGCAGGAAGGTCATGTCAGATGAATCTAATGGATTTCTTTGACTAGGTGACCGAAGTAGTAAACCAGAGAGGGGCTGTGGATATGGCCTACTTAGACTTTAGCAAGGCATTTGACACAGTCCCACACTAAAGATTAATAAACAAGTTAGCCAGCCTGGGAGTGGGTTCCAGGGTAGTAGCCTGGGTAACAAACTGGCTGCACAATAGGACACAGAGGGTAATAGTAAACAGAGTACACTCTGAAGAAGGGGTACTTACTAGTGGGGTACCACAGGGTTCAGTACTGGGACCGGTCCTCTTTAATGTCTTTATAGGAGACATTGTGGATGGACCGGAAGGAAAAGTATGCCTCTTTGCAGATGACATACAGATCTGCAACAGTGTTGATATACAAGGGGGGTGGAAAGGATGAGAAGGGACTTGGCAAGGTTAAAGGAATGTTCAAAAGTATGGCAGCTTAGATTCAAAGCAAAGAAGTGCAAAGTAATGCACCTGGGGAAACAAAAATCCAGGTGAAGAGTACACAATGGGGGGGGGTACTAACAACAACAAAAATGGAAAGGGACCTGGGGGTGGTCATATCAGACAACCTTAAGATAGGCAAGCAATGTAAGAAGGCATTAAGGAGGGCTTGGGATATACTGGAATGCATAGGGAGAGGCGTCACCAGTAGAAAACAGGAAGTTGTTATCTCTCTGTACAGACAGTTGGTGAGACCCCATCTGGAGTACTGCATGCAGTTCTGGAGACCCCATCTCCACAAGTACATAGACAGGATGGAGGCAGTACAGAGGAAAGCAACTAAAATGGTGCAGGGTCTGCAACAGAAGCCATATGAAGAGAGACTAAAAGAGCTTACTATGTATACCGTTGAGGAAAGGAGGGAGAGTGGGGATATGATAGAAACTTTCAAGTACTTCATGGGAATCAACAAAGTCCAAGAGGATAACATCTTTCAGAAAAAGAGATGTACAAGAACAAGGGGGCACAATCTGAAGATAGAGGGAGGATGGCTCAGGGACAACGTGAGGAAATATATTTTCATGGAGAGACTGGTGGACGCATGGAACTGCCTTCCTGAGGAAGTCATGGGATCCGAAACAGTGGAAGAATTCAAGAATACATGGGATAGACATAAGGCATTTCTGGTGGGGGTTAGGAAGAAGTAGGCTGTTGGTTAACTAGGATCTGTAGCTTATCCAATAGGTAGGGAAATGGTCAGACTGGGTGAGCCTAGCGGTATTTATCTGCCTTCAAAGTCTATGTGTCTATGTTTCTAGATAAAACATAGCTTTTAAATTATATGCTTAATACGTTTGTTTAAACATGCATAAATATAATTGTTTTTTTGAGGTTTTTCTCATTTTTAGAGCACATACAACTATAGACTTATTTATAAAACAGAATAAGCATTCTGTGCAGAAAAAGCTAGTGATTCTTGTAAGTTTAAATATGGCCACTCTGATTTTCTTTCAAAAAGTACTTTCTTTACCATTTTAGGATGAGTTATTAGGGATCTGATTTTTATGTTGTATGTTTTGATTTATAAAATTGCAAGTAAAAAATGTAGTAATTTCATTGACCAAGAGACATCATCTGACTGTGCATTAACTCTCTCTAAACACATGGTCAGCTGTTTAACTCTCATTTTCCTATCCTAAAAAACACCTTACCTAAACATATCAATGGGCCCTAAAATTAAACTAAAAAATTGCCACTAACTACCATATTGAAAATCTAGCCGTAACTATTGACAAATTTAAAGGAGTGGTGCATTGAACCACTTTTCCATGTTAAGGTTCCAAATGTGATTGTAAGAGTAGTGCTAGAAGAAATCTGTATTTTTTATTTAAAAAAAAAAACATACTGATGACTTGTTTGACTTTGAAGGCAACAGCATGATCGTCTGCCAGGATCGCTGAGAAAGTGGCAGTATCAGAAGCCACTGAGATGCACTGATGCACATGTTGTCACTGAATAACATAGTCAATCTCTCATTCAGTTGTCTGTATGCATAGCAATGGTACTGTAGCATGGGTACCCAATCAGATGGAGCTGCACTATGTGGTCTCAGTGACTAATAGATCGCTGCTACCATTTGCACTTGTAGAACTTAAACATAGAACATAGAAGTTGTCAGCAGATAAGGACCTCTTGGCCCACCCAGTCTGCCCTATTTTCTCTACCTACAGTGCCACCACAGACCCTACTTGATCTTTGGTCCCCCCCTTGCCTTATTTCTAAGGTCCCCTTGTACCGATCCCATGCATGCTTGAATCCTGTTACCATTTTAGTTCCCATCACCTTGGCTGAGAGGCTGTTCCAAGCATCCACCACCCTTTCTGTGAAGAGGCATTTCCTCACATCTCCTCTGAGTCACCCTCCCAACTTCATAGTGTAACCCCTTGTCCTTGAGCATCTTTTTCTATGTAAGATGCTACCCTCACGCACCTTATTAATACCTGTGAGATATTTGAATGTTCCCATCATGGCTACCCTTTCCCTTCTTTCTTCTAGAGAGTACATATTTAATTCCATGAGTCTTTCATCGTAGGGCTTTTGATGCAGGCCTGCACCGTTTTGGTTGCCCTCCTCTATACTGCCTCCACCCTATCTGTGTCCCTCCAAATATAGGGCCTCCACAACTGGACACAATACTCTAGGTGAGGCCTCACCATTGATCTATACAGGGGTAACACAACCTCCCTCTTTCTGCTGGTGATACCCCTCCCTATGCACCCGAACATCCTGCTAGCTTTCCCCACTGCCTTATCACACTACTTTGCTACTCTCAGGTCATCAGAAATGACTACCCCGGGGTCCCTTTCCTGTTTTCTTGTTGCTAAAACCTCCCCACCCAATTGGTACATTGCCACCATGTTTCTGTGCCCCAACTGCACAATTTAGCACTTTTTTTGCAATGAAATCCAGTTGCTAAACCCTTGACCAGTCTTCCAGTTTTTTCAGATTGCCCCTCACTTTTTTCACCTCCCCTGGTGTGTCCACTCTGTTGCAGATGTTTGTGTCATCTGCAAACAGGCATACTTTCCCTACCAACCCTCCTTCAATGTCACATGGAAGAGGACCAGGCCTAGAACTGATCATTGTGGCACTCTGGTGGTCACCTTGCCTTCTTCAGAGTGAACACCATTTATCATCACCCTATGAGCCCTGTTACTTTGCAAACTTCTTACCCATTTAATTACTTTTGGACCCATTCCTAGGCTGCCCAGCTTGCCCACCAGTCGTCTGTGTGGAACAGTGATGATGGCCTTACTGAAATCCAGATAGGCCACATCCACCACTCCACCCTGATCCACTTCCCTGGTCACCCAGTCAAAGAACTCGATCAGGTTTGTCTGGCAAGATCTCCCCCTTGTGAAACCATGCTTCCTTGGATCCTGTAATCTACTGGTCACAAGGTATTCTCCAATCCTTTTCTTCAGTAGTGATTCCATTACTTTATCCACCATTGAAACTGGGCTGACAGGTCTGTTATTTCCTGCCTCCTCCATTTTATCACTTTTGTGAAGTGGGACCACATCTACCCTCCTCCAGCCCTACGGAACTTCCCCTGTATCTAGTGCTAGGTTGAACAGGGCTGTCAAAGGTGCAGCCAGCATTTCCTTGAGCTCCCTCAGTATCCTAGGGTGTATCTCTTCTGGCCCCATTGCCATGTCCACTTTTAGTTGCACTAGTTCCTTGAGGATTCTCTCCTCTGTTGATGGACCAGTGTTTACCTCCCTTCCTTTAATGCCCTTGTCCCTTATCTGTGGCCCATCACCTACCCCTTCCTCTGTAAATACTAAAATAAAGTATTTGTTGAATATTTCTGCTCTTTTGCGGGGGTTCTTTCCACATAAACCCCTCCTTCCCCTTTTAGCCTTACTATCCCTCCTTTAGTCTTCCTCTTTTTGCTTATACACCTAGAGAATGTTTTATCCCCTTTCTTTAGTGACTTGGCAATATTCTTCTCTGTTTGTGCCTTTGCGCTCCTAACTGCTTTTCCTGCCTCCCTTTGTTTCTCCTGATAGCTCTCCATATCCTCCTCCTTCTGTGTCATCTTCTGCCTTCTAAATGCCAACTTGTGGCCCTTATCTTCTCTGCTACATCTTTAGACAACCATAGTGGTCTCTTTTTTCCCTTGCCCTTGTTAACCTGCCTGACACAGAGGTTTGTTGCCTTCTCAATGCCCCCCTTTATTTTTGTCCACTGTTTCTCAACTCCACTCAATTTCCATATCCCTGCTAGTGTATCCCTGAAGCATTCTCCCATCTTCTTAAAATCGGCCCTCCTGAAGTCCAGAACCCTCACTTTAGTGTGGTTTGATTCTTGCCATTTCTTATAGTGAACAACACCGTACAATGATCACTGGTTCCAAGGTGGCTATCCACCGTGACGTCAGCAACACTGTCCCCATTTGTCATTATCTGTTCTAGTATTGCCCCCCAGGTGAGTGGGTTCCTTGACTAATTGCCTGAGGAATGCACCCTACAGGGAGTCCAGGATGTCCCTACTTCTAACTGTTCCTGCAGTTGGGAGGCTCCAATCCATGTCTGGTAGATTGAAGTCCCCCACCAGCAATACCTCCCTGTTGCTTGCCGTCCTTTGGATTGTTTTCAATGTATCCTTATCCATTTCTCCCCCCTGTGCTGGAGGCCTGTAGATCACTTCTGTGTGAATAGCAGACCCTTTTTGTGTCTCCAGGGTGACCCACAGTATCTCTGCGCCTCCCTGCTCCCCCTGTATTTCCATAGCTTTTATGTTTTCCCACACATACATGAGACACGGCTTTTCTTTTACTATCAGTCTGGTGGGATGTAGTTAATGACCAAACAAAGACATAAAAATTGTGTATATTTATGTGCTGTATGTCTTTTGAAATTACTTTTTAGGCATAAGCTTAAAATAAGGATTTAAAAATGTCACAGACTCCTTTTCAAATAAGTAGCATCTTCTAACTGTATAGAAATAATTATGTCTTGAATGGTTTGTGTTTTGCTTACATTATTCTGAGTCATAGAAACATAGAAGTTGACTGCAGATAAGGACCGCAAGGCCCATCCAGTCTGCCCATTTATTTTTCTACCTTATAAATGTGAAATCGGCCTTTGCTCTGTCAGTGGCCTATCTATTCATACTCATTTGTATTGCTCCCTTATGCCTATCCCATGCCTGTTTGAAGCCCTGCACTGTATTCATAGCCACCACTTCTTGAGGTAGGCCATTCCATGCATCCACCACTCTTTCTGTGAAAAATAATTTCCTCATATTCCCCCTTAATCGTCCCCCCTCTAATCTCATGCTGTGTCCTCTTGTCCTGCTATTTTTCTTATATTTAAACATGTTAGACTCTTTCACCTTGTTAATGCCCTTAAGGTGTTTGAATGCCTCGATCATATCACCTCTCTCTCTCTCTCCTTTGTTCAAGGGTATACATCTTGAGCTCTGTTAATCTGTCCTCATATGTCTTCTGATGCAGTCCCTGCACCATTTTGGTTGCCCTTCTCTGGACTGCCTCAGTTTGGTTAATGTCCTTGTGAAGGTGTGGCCTCCAATACTGCACTCAGTACTCCAGATGGGGCCCTAACCAGTATCTTGTAAAGAGGGATTATTACCTCCCTCTTACGACTTGTGATACCCCTACTAATGTACCCTAACACCCCCCTATCCTTACCTACTGCTTTAGAGGTCTGCTTGGATGATTTCAGGTCATCAGTGATGATGATGCCCAAGTCTCTTTCTTCCTTTGTGACTGCTAGCAACTCCCCTTCCAGCCTATAGGTGGCTTCAGGGTTTCTCTTCCCTATGTGCATGATCTTGCACTTCTTTGCATTAAATCCCAGTTGAAACTCTTCTGACCATTTTGCTAGTCTATCCAGATCTCTTCTCATTCTGCCCACCCCATCTGGATCATCTACTCTGTTGCAGATCTTGGTGTCATTTGCAAACAGACAAGCCTTACCCTCTAGTCCATCTGCAAGGTCACTAATGAAGATGTTGAAGAGGACTGGCTCCAGGACTGATCCTAAGTACCCCACTTGTGACTTGCATCTCTTCTGACTGTATACATTTACCACCATTCTCTGTTTTCTGCCCGTCAACCAGTTTGCCACCCAGTTGACCAACTTCTAGCCACCCAAGCCTACCAAGCTTATTTATCAATCTTCTATGGAACAGTGTCAAAAGCTTTGCTGAAGTCAAGGTAGGCAACATCAACTGCTCCCCTTGGTCCACCACTCTGGTTACCCAGTCAAACAAATCTATGAGATTAGTTTGACAGGACCTTCCTTTGTAAACCCATGCTGTCTTGGATCCTGTGCCCCTATGGATTCCAGGTGTTGCCATCCTTTCCAAAGGTGCCTCCATAATCTTACCTACTACTGAGGTAGACTGACTGGTCTGTAGTTCCCTGCCTCCTCCCTGCTACCACTCTTGTGGAGCGGGATCACATGAGCCCTTCTCCAGTCTTCTGGGACCTCTCCTGTGCTCAGAGACTCACTAAACAGTTCTGCTAATGGCTCTGCTAGTTCCACCTTTAGCTCCTTTAGTACCCTGGGATGTATGCCATCAGGTCCCATTGCCTTATCCACCCTGAGCTAGCAAGCTCTTGTAGGACCCTTTCTTTTGTGAAGGGGTAGTGCTAACCTCCCTCCCCTGTGTCCATGGTGCTGAGCTGTGGGCCCTGCCTACCTTCTCTTCAGTAAATACTGAGCAAAAGTATCTATTTAGGATAGATGCTTTTACATGGTCCTCCTCCTCACATGCTCCATTTTCTCCATTAAGCTTAGCAATACCCCCTCTGGACTTTCTCCTTTCACTAATGTATCTATAGAAAGTCTTGTCACCTTCTTTTACTTTTCGTGCTAGTGTTTCCTCCGTTTGGGACTTTGCCTGCCTTACTGCCTTCCCTGCTTCCCTTAGGGCAGTTTGGTATGCCTCCCTATCTTCATCCCGCTGTGTTCCCTTATATTTCCTGAAGGCCAGCCTTTTGGCTCTGACCTTTTCTGCTACTGTATTTGAGAACCAAAGTGGTTTCCTTCTTCTTTTGCACTTCCTTTTCTGTCTAACACAATGGGATGTTGCTTCAAGTATTGCATCCTTAATGCTTGCCCACTTTGCCTGTACCCCCTCACCTATGTTTCTTTTTGCCAGGGCTAGCTTAACTCTGTTGGCCATCTTATCAAAGTCAGCTCCTCTGAAGTCCTGTGAATGAATTTAGAAATACGTGTACAGTATTCTTCCACACAAAACAACTCTATATACTTTGGATGTATCAATGCTGTCTTTTTAAAAATACATTTACTGTTTTCTGTCATATCCTCCCAGACTGACAAACAACTGCTGAAAGAAACTGTATGAACATAGACAGAAAAGTCTGTGTAATGCTTGCTGAACTGGTAGTCCATGTTGTACTGATGGACCTGGGGTTTCTTCACTCTGAGTGGCGAAGGGAACTGTCTCACTATCAGTAGCATCAGTAACACCCTCAGTAGGTGGGATGGTGAGGGGACACTTAAGGTTCGAATGGGACAAGGAGAGGCAGGATTCATACACAGAGGTCAGATGAAGCAAAGACATTTATTAGACAGGAGGGGAAGGAGGACATGGTCATACAAGAAAATACCAATAACAAAAACAACAGGGAGTATGGACAGCATTATGGTTGTCTAGGCAATAACAAATAACATACAACTATATAATATAAACTCTAAAATGTCTAAAACTCTATGAATAGCATACATGCTATATAACTGCTATACAGGCTGTATGAACACTTTATCCCAACCCTGAGCTGCTAAGTGGAAAACCACTGCTAAAAGTCTATTGCTGTAAGAGAAGTCCAACTTTTCTGGTTGTCTTCATGCACAGCTGAAGAATGGAAAGCAAAGGGAAAGGGAACTCCTGCTTGGTGACAAGCTACTCTCTATGAGAGTTTGAATGGGAAGTGGAGAGATTTGCAAACAGGCCTAAGTTCTTCAGCCAACCCACTCTCCAGAGTTGCCGGAATATCGGGACACAAAATGACTAAACTGGGCTGGGCTCTTCCCTGGCACAAACCCTCGACTAGGGCAGCCAAGGAGGAAGAACACAGAACATGGCAAGGAAAGCACCTGAAGGATTGCCACAAAGGAAGATTCTGCCGCTGCTTCCCAGTCACAAACCCTCAACCAGGGCTGCCAAGGATGAAGAATATGAACTGTTGAGATTTTCTGGCACCAACCCTCGACCAGGGTTGCAAAGATGAAACACAAGACTCAGTGAAGAATCCACTTGGAGGATTGCCAAGGATGAGAACACCAACTGTTGAGCTTCTTCAGTGATGTATCCACCTGAAGGACCACCAAAATTGAGCTGGATCCCGGAAGATCACATTGGGTATGCATGACAGAACAAGCGGGAAGAAAAGCTGGAAGATAAAGATCTGGATTCCACAAGTTCAAGACCAAAACAAGAAGCCAGCAGCTGTGAACACACCTTGGCCACGACGGACTCGACTTTTGGTGGATAGCTGGGAGTGACAGTCAAGGCTTCTACCAGGTGTCTCACTTCCAAGCTGATCAGGAATTGGCAGCCATGACTCACCAAGGGACATCGACTTCAGCTTATGGCGGATGACAGGGAAAGAAGATGCTGAAGTTCTTCACTGGCTGAAGACTGCTGAGGTGAAGAATTGATGGTGGCTGAAGGCTGAGTCCACAGACTTTGTGCTGAGTACTGGTACCTCTACTTCGCACTGTACACTGAAATTCAATAGTTGCAGGGGCAAGTTGCCTGGAGCAGGGGCAAACTGCAAAAGTTTGGGGTAATTGTTCAGATGCAGGGACAATTCACCTGCAGCAGGGGCAAATTGCAATAATCCAGGGCAATTGTTCATATCAGGGGTAAATAACCACAATCCTGGCACAATACAGTCTCGGTGCTTTTGCAATAAACACAACATTTCAGATGCTTGAGTAATAAACAGTTCATATAGACAGTACGTTAGCTGACAGTCACTTCATAGCATATTGTGTGCTAAGCACCCCTTCGTTCTGACCCTCCACACTCGTGGGTCCCTTTTTACTAGGATCTGGCTACCCCTGAACACTTTGGAGTGAATGCCCTCTTTCCCTGGCCTTCCTCTATTGAACCCCTTTTACGCTGGGTACTGGGCCTGTGCTGTCCTAAAGGTGCTGGGCCTGTGCTTCCCCTTTAAATACTGGGCCTGGTTGCCCCCCTAAGTACTGGGTCTGATTGCTCCTCAAAGTACTGGGCTTGTGTTGTCCTTTAATTCTATAGGGCCTAACTTGACTGGGTCCCTTCTAACTTTACCGGGCCTTCTGTGCTGGCTGAGCACCTTTAACTTGTAGGCCTGACTTGCCCCTTTAAATGCTGATGGGCCCATTAGAATAGCCCTTTAAAATAGCTCCTTTTAACTTCCCTGGGCTTTTCTTGGCTAAGCCCCTTTTATCCTGCTGTCCCACCTTGTCCCTCTGGGTCCCGGGCATTCCTTGCCCTCTTCAATCGCTGGGCCACTTTAAATCCTTAAGCATCTATGGGCCTTGCTTGAATCAGGGAACTCCACCCCTCTCATGAATATCTATGGATCTTCTATGGCCCTTCCTGGTTAACCTCTCCCCATGGGCGGTGCTAGTCCCACCAGAATTTAAATATTAAAATTATAGGGTCCTTCTGACTCGTTTCTCTCGCGGTGCTCAGCCACTTCCCTTTGTGCCTAGTGCAAACTGTTAAATAAAAAAAGCACAGTTCTCGTTGCTTTTTGGGGCAGAGAGCATGTAGCAATGTGCTGCTGCTGACTCACCACACCACCAGAGAACTGGGATGCAGGTGGGAGATTGGGAGGTGCTGCTGCTGAGGGAGGGAAACCATGCAGATAGTGCGGCAGGCGGCAGGGGGCCTCAGGAAGACTGACAGCTACACCGGTGATGCAGCTCTGCCAATGCCTCCAACAAGGGACCGGAATACTACTTTTTTTAGATAAAAAATAAATAAACTGGGCACTAAGCCCTTTGGGCACACAGTGGGACCATTTTCTTTCTTTTCTGGTGCTCGATGACACCGCAGACCACACAGCAGCTTCGGGACAACTTCACTAGCTGGAGCCAGAGCAAGCACGCAGACAAGCCCTTGGGAAATGGCTTCAACTCACCAGGTAAGCCCTTTCCTTGTTCCCCTTAACTTATTGCATCCTCTCTTCTCCACAGCTAGCAGGATCTCCACTAACTGAACAGCTCAAAATTCAAAAACTAACACTCTGGTTCCAGGATGGTTGGAGTAGAATGCTGTGCATGAGCAGCTCAGCACAGCATTCCATCCAAGGCCATTGTTACTTTTGCTGCATATAAATATGTTTCTATTGTTATACTGTGCTCTGGGCCATAGGCGCTGACTGTGGGGGGGATGAGGGACTGAAGCCCCCCCAGGAAGCTGAAGTGGGGGCTCTGCCCCCCTGGGGCCTGACGCCATCCCATCATAATTGTTTTTTTATCCCTGTTTTTTACTTTACCCTCAGTGCCATCACCCTCAGGAAGCTTTCCAGTGGGAAGGGGGCAGGCTGACTTCATAGCCAGGAACAGCACTACCATCCCATCATCATGATGTGCCCGTATCATTAATTATTCATACACCCTGCCTTTTTTTATTTTTCTGTGCAGTACCATTGGTGGAGGGTTGGTGGTGCAATCCAATTCCAGTCACGCCAGTTCATTGGCGTGAAGTACACATGCGCTGTGGCACCTCTGACGCAGTGTGCTGTTCGGCGCCAGTCTGAATCCAATGGATCCACCATTTTAATCCTCCTCGGCAGATTGCAGTGAACGTTGGTGGTTTCATTTTGCCAGATGACTGATGGTGGCAGTGGCAGGACACTGCAGCTGGGTGGAGAACTGAAGTAAGATTTGGAAGTGGTAGAGAGCAGCAGGGCATAGTCTGTGCTATGAGCGAGGGTGGGGATGCTGGGACTCGGGAGCCATTCTTGACTATTAAATAATTTAAGATTAGATGGTTGTTGGGCAGGTCATAGTGGTCGACTATCTGAGGCTGACCAACTGCCTCAAATAACTGGTGCCAGGTTCGGGGCCATGTGGCAAGCGCACAGAGCCAGAGTTGTCACCCACCTCACCAGTTGGTACTCGGTCGACTAAGAGTGTGAAAGTCGGGTGGTGTGGCTGTGGGAGAAAGTCGGAGCTGGGAAGGAACCAGCAGTACAGCTCGCAATCAAGAAACAGGCAGCAAAGACAAGGTAGTAAGTAATATTTTCACTGTCTTGACAGTCTGGGGGTAACAGAGAAAAAAACGCCCCATCACAGATTCACTGGCAGTCTGGGCCTGGCCCAGTGGTGGGTGGGTGCATGCCTCACTTGAAGAAAAATGGCTATAATTGAAAACAAACAATGTAGTCGAGGGGGGCTGTCTGTGCTGTGTGCTCACTTCCTACCAGTAGGAGCTTAGATAGACCAATGCAGCAGCAATATTATATTTTGAGTCTTTTGACCTAACTAATGTTATGTTTTCATGCCAATTGCTAGGTAGGTACTTCATTCAGAGGTGCTCTGAATCTGATGAAGCATCAGGCAGTTGGCATGAAATGTTAGGTCATTTGAAATGAATTGGGACTGGAGGGTACCCAAAATGCTAGAACTGGGACAGCCAGAAGAACCATTAAAAACCAGAATGTCTGTTTGATGGAAGTTGGAACAGTGCAAAATGCACTATTTTCTCATTGAGGGTAAAATCTGCAGTGTTGGGACTTGAACAACCAGAAAGAATGAAAATCTGGAATGGCCATTTATCTGGATGGAACAGAACAAAGAATGCAGCTTGTGCCTGTTCCAGACATTCAGTTTTTCAGTCGAACAACGTGCACAGTTGCACTTCCAGCCATTATAGTTCCAGCATTCTGGATTTCACCCATCCCCTTCTTTTCTCCTGAACTAGAAGCAGGAGCATCTTATCATGGATGGTTATCACAGTTGTTTTTGCACCATGGTTTTTGATTTTTGCATATGAACTCATCCAACTTGTTTTATTGTAAGACCATGTCCCCACCATGGAGTGCACAATATTTGAGTGGATGTATCATCTGTGTATGTTCGATGCTTTGAGGCATTTCATTTTCTACAGTTGATGACTGTTTTTTTTTTCTGCCATTCTCAGTAGTCACCAACTGTAGAAAATGATTCTCTAAGGTGCAGTCCCACTCCCCATCCCACATTTAGTGAAGAAGAGGAGACTAGAGTTGGGGTCCAGGGATTCAGTTAAGATTATGCATTGCAGAGCCTGAGTCTGACTGACCCATCGGTTTAGAATTCAGGTGTTGGGGTTCAGAGATGAAGGTACTGGTGGTGGATCCTGACTTTGTGATCCCAAATCACACCATACTCAATGTACCTTACTTGATCTGTAGCTATATTCTAACATAAAAATGTCCCTGGTTTATGAATTAGGTGAGTCATGGTTTAAGCAGTACAGTCCTTTATTTGTACTGTCTGATATTTATAGAACATGTTCAGCTGAACAATTAATGCCTCCTTGACTATGCTGCTGTTTTCCAAAGACAGCTGTTAGGACTGGACAATGCAGTGGGTATGTTTACATGAGCTGGATATTTTGGCTTGACAAATGTATTGGCCTTTGTTGCTGACCAACTTCCTTCGGCCCAAACTTTTTCCCTCTTGTATTATCTCCTCCAGTGAAAAAAAATCAGTGCATTGTTCTTATCTGCCAAATCATTCTCAGGAGGTAAAGTTGGGATTAGTCCACACAGATCTAGCCAAGACAAAGTTTGAAGTTACACAGGGATCAAAAAAGGGGTTGCTGTTTTTTTTTTTTTTTGGGGGGGGGGTCATTTATTGAAAGGTTTGACCTAACGGAAACAAATGTGTAATTCTGCTTAATGCAGGTAATACTGTGTTATGTTACTATTGTCATGCAAGAGGCAGTGTAGTGTAGTGTAGTGGTTAAGGACACTGGGCTGCAGACATGGAGATGTGGAATTGAATCCTACAGCCCCCACCTGACCTGCATACTGTATGACTCTTCCCTGAGCAAGTCACTTAAACTTTGTTGTGCTCCCAGATTGTACTCGGAAACAAGCTTCAGCTTAATGTGTCTTTTTTGGTTAAACAATTTCTTCTTTCCCTTTCATGCAGTCATAGAGTTGATGTTCTGTGTTAGTGAAATTTAAACTTTTGGGTGACTGGCTACATAAAAATCATGTTTTCATAAATGTTGCTAACACTATCAGTATTAATTTTTTGTGGAAGGATATCTTAAGTTATTGAAAGCACTTGCAGTTAGGCTGAGTGATAAGGTTATAAAGCAGATTGATTTGGTAAAGCAAAAGGGTATAACTGCAAATCAAAGCTTGGCCTTCTAATGCCATGTGGGGAGTAAACTGTTAGCACAAACTCATTACAAAGTTAGAATTCCTAACATTTTATTTCTCATGCTGTGTATTGTATCTGTTTAATTCCCTTCATTTTACTGTGGTATTGCTTGGGGGGGGGGCAGACAGGGGACTGCAAGCTAGAGACATCTTGCTGTGATTGAAAAATGCATAATTTGGGCTTTTGCTAGCTGTATAGATAAAGTTACCAGAAACACCCTCATAATGTAATCAGAGAAGAAAATATGGTCTGATTTGTGTACTGTGATATAATTTCAGTAATGCTTGTTTTATATTGTGCTATTTCTTCAGTAAAACCCTCAAAATGCACCACAGAAAGCCAAATACCCCAGAGCTTCCACCAGCCATTTGTTGAGCCCCCCCAGAAAAAATAAAAGTTGGCTCCTATGCTCTGAGCACCTTTTCTTTTTTTCTTATGTCCCCAACTGTAGTGAGGGGGAAGAATTCATTCACAGGGGCCCCTTCTTAGACTGTACCCTGCTAACCCACACAAGCAAAGTGGAACCCTGGGCACCGGTAAACCCCTATTCACTGTATTGCCCCCATTTCTGTAGTGCCCCCAACTGTGGGGCACTACATCTGTTCTGACCTGGGCTCTTGTCATCTCTTATTCAGGTGGTGGTCAATATATATAACCACAAGAAAAGCCTGGCACTCTGAGCATGTTCCTGAAATGACAGTCTAGGACACAGTAGTCTTTCCAAAATAGGTAAATACCTTTACTGTAGAACTCAGTAACTCAGTGAGTTCATATTCGAGCAGCAAACACTCAATTAATGTCTGTCACTGGATGTTTCACCTCCCATTTTACATCATGTGCCTCTGACCTCCTTTCATCAGTCCAACCACTCTCACTGCTCTCACCCTCCCCCACCCCCATTACTTGTGAGCACCGTGAAATTACCTCTTCCCCATTTTCTTTCTCACCTGTTTCCTTCAGGCACCTTAAATGCTCTCCTGGACCTTAACCCCTCTAAGCGCAGCTCACCTGATGGCCTGGATCCTAAACCGCTCTTCCTCTCTGCTCTGACAATCTCTCACCCTCTGTTCACCCTACTAAATCTCTCCTTTGAGACTGCCTCCATCCTGTCTGCCTGGAAACAAGCTGTTGTCCTCCTACTTCCCAAGGGTGGTGATCCAACTTCCCTAGGTAACTATCAACCTATTTCTCTGCTCCCTACACTTGCTTAACTACAAGAACACCTGGTTCTTTCTCAGATCTCCACCTTTCTTACTACTGACACTTCCTTCTTCACTCCTTTCCATTCTGGGTTTAGGAAGAATCATTCCACTGCCACCTCCCTACTTAGGCTTACTGACTCCATCTTCTCAGGGATGAACAGATGCCAAGTTACATCTGCAATCTTTGTCAACCTTGCCAAGGCCTTCTACACAGTCTCTCACACCCTACTCCTAAACAACCCCACCTCAGATGACCTCTCTACATCAGCCACAAACTGGTTCAGAGCCTACTTGTCAGGCAGGATGCAATTAGTTTGAATTGCTGACTCCATCTCACCTCCACTCCCTATTAGCACAGGTTTCCCTCAGGGCTCCTTGCTTGGCCCCCTGCTTTTCTCTATTTTTCTTAATGAGCTCCCCATGGTCTGCAAATCCTCCTCCATACACATGTATGTGGACAACACCGTCATATTTACTTCTGGCTAATCCCCCCTCTGATGTGACAACCAGACTTCAGCAAGACTTCAATAAAATACAGCTCTGGCTTAGCTCTCATCAACTCTTTCTAAATGCCAAGACGACTGTCTTCATGACCTTTGGCACTAGGCAGGGACTCTCGAGGCTAATCTCCATGCCATCCTTCCACACCCTAGATGAGACAAAACTTGAGGACACCACCTAGTTTAGATACCTTGGGGTTTGGCTTGACCAACACCTCAAGTTCTCTGGACATGTCGATACTATCCTAAAAAAACTGTGACCCAAGCTAAGCTCTTTATATAGAAACCATAGTTGCATCCCACTACCAGCAAGGCGTGAGATTGTCCAGAAGATGATCCTCCCCATTTTTGACTATTGCAACATAGTCTACAGTGCTACTCCCATGACCTCCCTAACCAGACTGGACTCCCTGCTTAACTCTTTCTGTTGCTTTGCCCTGGACTCTCCTCCACTTAATCATCACTGTGACCTACTGTATATCGCTCACTATCCTTTCCTTTGCTCACCAACAGACGTACCTACCACTGCGCTAAATTCATCTGCAAATTTTGGCTTGATTCTCTCCTCATCTATTTATCATCTTCTTTAGTCACTCCTCCTCCATCCTCCCATTCTCCTAGATCAAATAACTCTCACACTCTGGCTGTCCCTCGTTGCACTACAAGTGTAGGTCAATATGAGTTCTCTCACTGATTCTCTAAACTATGGAACTCCCTTCCCCCCAAATTCGGCACTTGTCCTCCATCTCTTCACTTTCTGCCATACTACACAACTTTCTATCAACTAACTGTTCTTGCCCCTGACCACCCTTGTATTTTTCCCAACCAAAATTGCTTTCTCTGCCTGTTCAACCCACTACGCCTTCTTTCATAGCTGTTCACGAACCTGCCCTGTTCACCTACAGAGCATTTATGTACATATTTTCTTGACTTTGCTGAGCACTTGTGTTGTTTGCTTTTGCAATCAGCTGTAACCTGTCTGTATATAACTCATTGCTGGTAATGATCATGTAATGTATTATTGTTATTGTTCATGTATCTCTGTGTCCCATGTTTCCCCTTCCTCCCGGACATACCGTGAGATGAGCAACTTGTTGCTCAGTGTGCCTTTCCTAGTGAAACATTTCAATAAATAAATGAATAAATGAAATTCCCCTAGCACTTTGACCAAAGTCTTCATCAGGGGGTGGACTGACCACCTCGATGAAGACTCCGATCGAAGGGCTTGTGTAACAGTGTTTTCTGCTTGAATTCCAACTCACTCAGTTCCTGCATTCTACAGTAAAGGTATTTACCTATTTTGGAAAAGACCTTTGTGTCCCAGACTGTCATTTCAGGAATTTGTTTGTTTGGAGTTACAGACTTTTCTTGTGGATACTTAATACCGAAGCAGGGATCAGCCACCCCATTCCTGAACACTGAGTCTCTGCTGAGCACACAACTCTTCTTGGACTTTTGGTTGTCAGTATATGCAGGTGCTGCTCCTGTTGCTGTTCCTATGATAATCATCACAGGGCATTATCCCCTATTATTTTATTCATGTCCAGGAGTGAAGCGCTGCCCTGATTGGCTGCCTTGATGTGCTGATGTCCTGCTTTGCCATCCGCAGGTTTCTGCATAATAGTACAGCTGGAAGTAGGAACCACTGAGAGGTAACATGGTTTTCTTAAAGACATAGTTGTGTCTGTAGTAGTGGTAATCAAACCTGAAAATACCTCATTCATTCATTGAACAAACACAAGTAAGCACTAACTCCCCAGTTCCTATGGAACTTTTACTTTATATTGTCACCAACCTTTGGAATAATTTCTGTTTTTTTAATAAAAGAATACAAAAATAAAATAAAGCAGTCAATTACAATTTCATACTGCTCATGAGCAGACATGCAATTTGATTGCAAAGAAATACTTTTGTGACCTGAACAATTCACTTCACTGGGTTTTCCAACATTCTCACCCTATCATTTCTATTCACGGGGCACAAACATGCCTTCTTCCGATTTAGGGACACATGGCAGCAGATATAAAAAAAAAATCGACAGACAAAATCACATCAAAGTTGTCACCTTGATCTCAGTATCATATGAAGCCTATCAGGAACCATAATATTGTCCTTCCTCACATTCATTTCCCCTCACAAAACATACACACACACACAATGTCTAGTTTTCTAGTGGAAAGTTAGTCTAGTAGATGCATGACGCATTTTCTCAAGCTGCCCAAATTTCTATTTCATAGGTAGTAATGTTAAATAAAACAAATTATGCATGTAAACTAGACAACCTGAATTAAGAGATCTTTATATTATCAATGTCTACCATACTTTTCTGTTCAATTAATTTAGGTAAGCTGTTCTTTATTTCTGGTAGAAGAAAATGGCTCACGCAAAATGTAAGGGGATCATGCTTTAATTCAAGAAGTACAGTTCATTAAACTGCACTGTGTGGCATATGCAAAGTAATATAAGATCCCTCACAACTCAACTAAACACTGATCAGTCATTTGATAAAAGTGAAGCCTGGTACCTTAGGAAAATAATGGGATCTACAAGCATACAAACAGATTCAAGTCCTAGCAGTGAAGGCACTTACAGATAAATTTGTTTGCCACATTGTCACTTCTTTATGGAGATGTTGGGGCTACTTGGGAGTTGTTGTAGCTGCCAAACTGGATTTGGGATGGTGGCATCAGCCAAGGTGACTACAACCAGCTTCACATTCTTTGTGCACAAAATGACCCATCATCTCCAGATAGTAGTTTGAGATAACCCACAAGTATGATACAAGTCTGGAATCCACGAGCAACATCCAGAACCCGAAGGACCCCCACCTCCCTAAGAACCATTTAAAGAAACAGTCAGAACTGCAAGCCAAACCTGGATCATAGAGAGAGACTAGAGTCTGAATGATGGTGAGCGATCAGGTCAAAATACTTTAAGCCAAATAGTGCTCAAAGGTGTGAGGTGATAATTTTCACAGAGTCTGCCAGTCAACATTTTTTTACCTCTCTGGTGTTTAGTGCTGGGTTGGGAGCAGAATATTGTCGAATGATCACTGGAGTAACTGGATCAGAGTATGGAAAGCCAGTTATTGAGGATATCCCTAGGTATGGTCACATACAATTTCGTTGGGGGAGTTTGGCAGTGGAAGGATGTGAGATAGAGATAGATATTAGGAGCTGGGAGCATAAGAGAGAAATCTGAGTGCATGGCATGGAAGTGAGTGTGGGAATGGCAATAATTGGAGAGATCTATCTCAGGCTATAGATGCAGCAATAGACAGGGAGCAAGAATAATAGAGAGACAGAGAGGGCTACAGAAAGAGAGGGAAAGATAGTGAGATAGAGAGAGAGAGATATAAGCTGGGTCATGTCTGATGGGTGGGTTAACAGGGATAAGGATAATGAGGAATGTGGGAGAGGGAGAGAGCACAGCCTAGGGAGTATAACTAACTAATGCATTGTATCCACCATATGTAAAGTGTTTCATTCTTTTGATAAATATGCATCTCAGTGAAACAGGTTCTTTGTGGATGTTCATTAAAAAATGAACTGACAGCTATTGTGCTCTTGTGATTTAGCATCTCGTGCTCACTCTGTGAACTCACTCTAGGCTCATCCATGTCTGTGATTGACAAGAGACTCATGGACAAGTGAGATGAACTGTTAGCTTCTGTGCGTGTGTATTTAGTTTGATTATGTGACACTTCTATGGTCTTTTAGATACCTCAGTTCAGGTTGAGAAGGTGTTCTTTGGTAGGCAAGGCATATAATGGGGACATGGCCACTGTAGTGGGCTCCCTGGTTGCAGTTTGTTCCTGCTTGTACCTCAGATCAAAGCATGCCATGGTTTTCAGATGAGCATTAGCATCTGAAACTACTAGATAGAAGAATGGATAGTAAGTGGAAGAAATCCCAGGTGCATGCTGAACATGCTAAACTCCTTTATGTTAATTATAATATGATACAGTGTGGGTTTTCATTTTTATGTTGATCATACTCAGCTGTATCTGTCCTTTGCACCAGACAAGATTGAGTCCATAGTCCATGCTTTTGTCAGAGCAGTACCACTCTGATATCTGGGAAGAGTCCATGATGGATGTCTGATGCTTGAGTGTCAGGTATTGGCTATAGCCAGGGACTGCTTCTATCAAAAAACATTGCCAGCGTATGATCCCATATTTATTCTGCTGATCTGAGCACATTACTGCATGCCTCTGTATCAGTAAGACTGGACTACTGCAATGCTTTCTATAAGAGCTTACCTAGTGTTTTTGTTCTTTTTTTTTTTTGAGCAAATTCACAGAGTGAAGATGGACTGTGATACTGCAGCCCTCTAAAAATGTAAACAGAGTTTACGTTCCCAGTAAGAAAAGAAAAAAAGCTGATGTCATTTCAGATTAACTTTGGGTCACTCTACTTTTTCAATCAACATTTACATAATGCCAAGCATCACTAAAATGGTTAATTTGGCTTTATATGGATTATCCAGGAATCAGATGCATAGAACAGACAAAGGTTAAGACAAAGATTCTACAAGGATAGGGTCCAACAATTGTTAGCTCCTTATCCATAGATGAGGTGAGGTAGGGTAAAATGGTTGTACTAACATACTAAAATGCCAGCAGAACAGGCCTAATGGTCTTTCGTGTCTGCTCGTTTGGTCAGTCCCCAACCTGGGTGCTGACCTTGCTGTCCCCCTCACCTTCTCTGGCTTCTCCCTTCCCAGTTCTGGATATTCTTGCTGCATTGGATTTCGCTTCCAGAACCCTTCCCCTGTACCTGTCCCACCCCCTCTTGAACCCCTCCACTGTCTCTGTCTCCACCAGCCCCTAGGCAGTGCATTCCATGGCTCCGCCACCCTCTCAGTGAAGTAGCACCTCCTCCTTTCTCCCCTGAATCTTCCCCCCTCCAGCTTCCAGCCATGCCCTCTAGTGGCCCCTTCCTCCTTCCTTTGAAGCACCCCGACTGTTCCTCCCCTATTTACCCTCTTCATGTACCTAAAGACCTCTATCATGTCCCCCCGGTCCCTTCTCTCTTTCAATGTGTACATATTTAGCTCTTCGAGCCTCTCCTCATAGGTCCTGTCCCCCAAGCCCCAAATCATTTTGGTTGCCCTCCTCTGGACCCTCTCCAGGAGGTTAATGTCCCGCTTTAAGTGTGGCCTCCAAAACTGCATGCAGTACTCCAGATGCACCTCACTCAAGCAGTTATACAGAGGGAGTATCACTTCCTCCTTCTGGAGGTGATCCCCTAGCGATGCATCCCAGCATCCTGTTGGCCTTGGCTGCTGCCTCCTACAAGTCTCAGAGTTGTTCATCTTGACATCCACCACCACCCCCAGGTCCCTCTCAGCCATCGAGACTTGTAGTTTCTCTCCCCAGGGTGTACACTTGACCTGGGTTTTGGCCCCTAGGTGGAGTACCTTGCATTTCCCTGCATTGAACCTCAGCTTCCACTTCGAGACCATCTTTCCAGAGCCTCCAGGTCCCCTGTAGGGCCACCTCCTCCTCCCCATCCACCACCGCCCCAGTTGAGTCATCCATAAAAGACTCATCTCACTCCTGATTCCTGTCCTTATGTCAGATCGTGGGCATTGAACAGAAGGGCCCAAGGACTGATCCCTGTGGGACCCCACTAATGACCCTCCTTGGGGATGAGACTATCCCACCAACTACGACCCTCTGGGTCCGGTCCTGGAGCCAATTGCCTATCCATCTGATCATCTGGTTCCCCACCCCATTTCTCCCAGCTTATCCAACAGGCCCACGTGAGGAACAGAGTCAAATGCCTTGCTGAAGTCTAGAAAGAGGACATCCACTGGTCTACCCAGGTCCAAGGCACTTGTCACCCAGTCATAGAACTCCACCAGGTTTGTCTGACACGATTCCCTGGGATGAATCCATGCTGTCTATCATCCAGGCACCCTGACTTCTCCAGGTCCCCCCCTAGCCTCTCCTTGACAATGCCCTCCATCACCTTGCCCACCACCGAGGTCAGGCTGACAGGCCTGTAGTTCTCTAGCACCTCCCTGAGCCCCCTTGTGGATAGGCACTATATGTGCCACCTTCCAGTCTTGGGGCACCTACCCTGTCCTCAGAGAGATGGTGAAAAGCTCTGCCAGGGGTTTTGCCAGGACATCTGCAAGTTCCTTCAACACTCTGGGATGTAATTTATCCGGCCCTGGTGCTTTCTCCGTCTTAAGGGAGCTGAGGGCTTCCCTCACTCTCTCTGCTGTGATTTCCACTTCCGGTACCCCTTCTCCCTGCTTAGCCCTCCCCACCTGCCAGTGATGCCTCCCCTCTCCCAGACCTGCCGATTGGTAAGGGTCCCCTCCTCAGTATCTCTGTCTCCTCCCATGTATGATGCAGCACTCTATTTTCCCTGGTAAAACTCAGGTGAATGTACTCATTTAGTACCTCAGCCTGCTCCCCCGGGTCTTGTGCCCATCTCTCCCCTGATTTAATCCTGCTAATCTGCCCCTTCACCCTTCGTTTTTCCCCATTGTATCTAAAGAACCCCTTGTTCCCTCTCCTAATTTCCCTGGCCAGGTTCTGCTCCTTCCTTGCCTTAGCCACCCTCACCACTCTAGTGGCCCTTCTAGCCATCAGCTTGTACTCCCCTCGATCCCTTTCACTCCTTGAGCACTTGAATTGCTTATAGGCTGCTTTCTTCCCCACACCACCTCCTGGACCTCCCTGGTCCACCAACAGGTTTTGGGGCCCTACCATATTTCGTCTTACTCTTGCACAGGTGCTGGTAGCATCCTGCACCCCTCTCCTGATGATTTCCACCTACTATCAGCGTCCATGTCTGACCCAATCCCATCCAAATGCTCCTTAAGTATCCTTCCCATTTCCTTAAAATCCGCCCCCCTGAAGTCGGTTACTTCCGTCTTTGTGCAGCCTTCTACCCCTCCTAGGTCCAGGCAGAACCAGACCGTGGCATGGTCACTCCCCGCCAATGGGTCCCTTACCTCCAGGCCCCCAATCTGGTCACTGTCTGCCAGGACCACATCCAGTACCCATGCCTCTCTAGTCGGTTCCCTCACCTGCTGAGTTAGGAACGATCTTGAAAGACATCCAACAACCTCTGTTCCCTGGTCACAGAGGATGTCATAGTCTCCCAGTCTGTTCCTGGCATGTTTAAGTCCCCCAACACCACCACCGTTCCTCTGCCCAGTCTGCAGTGTCTCCCAACATCTGCCACCAGACTGTCCTCCAGCTCCTCCGCCAGGGCAGGGGGTCTATACACCACTCCTATTTTTACTCTCATGCCCCCCCTTGTTATCAAGGTGACCCAAATCGCCTCCACGGTTTCCTCCACCTCCTCTACTCCCCCTATGCCAATGCAGTTTTTGACTATCATTGCTACCCCTCCTCCCCTTCCCTCTCCCCTGTCCTTCCTGAACATAGTGTATCCCTCCAGGTTCAGGTCCCAGTCATGTCTTGCAGTGGCCCAAGTCTCAGTGACCGTTGCCACATCCACTGCTCCCTCAGTTAGCATCGCCTGGAGCTCAGGCATTTTATTTCCCAAGCTCCTGGCATTTAGCAGGACTACCTTCCACCCTTTCCCTATAGTTCCATTTCCCCTGCTCATGTTCCCATGGGGATTCTGTTTTCCCCTGGTCTGCACTTTGCCAGTTGGCCTTTTCTTGCAATCCTCCTGGTCCCCAGGGGGGTGGAGACAGAGTCCCTCCTTTATCGGCACCCCCTTGACAGCCTTTTCTCCCATCCCACCCCCCTTCACAAGTTTAAACCCCACTTTTCACCAATGAACCCCTCTATTTTCAACTTAAGGATTCCCCTCCCCTCCAAATTGAGATGTAGTCTATCTCTAGCATACAGCTCCTTATCCTCCCAGGTCTCCCCCCAATCCCCCATCAACCCATACCCTCTGGCCTCACACCACCCCCTGAGCCACTGGTTTATCTCCCTAATTTTCCTTTTGTGTTCCCCACTAGCCCTTGGCACTGGCAGGATTTCTGAGAAGGAAACTGTGCATCCTATGTCATGACAGACCCTGGCGAGCTCCCTGAATCTTGCCTGTATCTCTAGCTCGCTATTTCCCTCAATGTCATTTGTACCCAGGTGGACCAGTATGTCTGGGGAACCCCCACAATCCTTTGCCAGCTGATATACCTTGTGCTTAGCCCTGTGCACCGTTAGTCCAGGGAAGCATCTTGTGCTAACTGGCCAGGCTTCTCCCTCCCTATCCCATTTGATACCCCTGATCATAGAATCCCCCAGCAGGAGCACTCTGACCACTCCTTTTCCTCCATTCCCCCCCCCTTCCATGTCCCTCATTCTTTCTACAGGCCCCTCCACCCAGCTGGCTCCGTGTTCCTCCCCTTTCTGGGTGCCACATGCCACCCCTCCTTATTTACCATGGCCCCCCTCCCTCCAATCCTATGCCTCCTCCTCCTCCTGAGTATCCTTCTGTACCTTGCTAATTCCCCTCACTCTCGCAACTGTGGTCCTTCTCCCCATCTGCTAAACTAGCCTGGCTCATCCTCCCTTCCTTCCTGTCTCCATTTAGTTCCTCCTTGGTAGTCGTGCTCCCTGGCCTAAACCCTCAGCATCCTTTACTGAATCCTCCTTGTACTTCTGGTCCTTCTCCTTACCTTTCCTCCCAACTGGTCCTTCTCCTTGCGCTTTCCTCCCTCTTCCCCTGCCCTCCTGCTCTGATTCACTGCCCCCCATTCTCCTGCATTCCAGGTCCCCCCTGTTCTTCCTGCTATCTGGCCCCTGCCTCCTGCCTCCCACTCCCTTTCCATCTCTAACTACCCCTGTCATGGCTACATCACCCCCCTCATCCTTGAGCAGAAGAAGAGAATTGAAGCGGTTACTGAGTGTAAGGTCTGCTCCACCTCCCCGCCTTGCTTCCTTCTGTCCAGCCCTGGCCATCTGCCTACTACCCTGAGAATGTTGTCCCTCCATCCCCCCCTTTGTGAGGGCTCCCAGTTTCCTGCCTGCTTCCTTGGTAGTGTCCTTTTGGACCCCCTCTGCCAGGTTCCCTATGTGACCCCTGAGTATTCTCCTGCACTCCTTTCCCTATGCCCCCACCCCCAGTGCTTAGTGCAACCCTGTGGAAGATTCCCAGCCCCCTTCCCCAACCATACTACCCCCTTCCCCAGCTTTCTCCTAATCCCAGCACCTCCTCCTAAGCTGTGCTAGCTGGTAGCACACTGGGCAACCACCAACTTCCAAGCCCAGTCCAGTATCATGGCTGCCACACCTTGTGCACCCACCACCTCCCAAAGATGCCGCCCTAATGATGTGGTTCCATCCCTTCCAAGTAGGTTTCCTTGGGTGAGCCACCAGGTTCCCCTAGTCCAAGATACCCCTACTGCCTCATCAGGTCACCCACTAATCTTACAGACAGTCCCACTGTACACCAGTAACCCTGTTACTAGGTGCAGTACAACACATTAAACTTATAAGGAAATGAACAACTCCCAAAGCTCTCTCTCCCAGCCTTTAAATCCTACAGTGGCTAGAACTACATGAGCTGCAACTGCAGCCTTTCTCCAATTGCAGGGCAGGTGTTCCCCTATAAATTTGCAGACTTCTGGGGAGGGAGGGTGGGGAGGGTGGGTCTTGGGCAGATACCTGACTCGAGAGAGAGAGTGTATCAGCCCTGTGTCTCCCTCCAAGCCCAGCAGCCAAAGAACCAGGCCCAAGCAAATCCCACCAAATAGGTTTTAAATCAGAAGAAATAGGCTCTACTAGCGCAGTCTGTTACACAGTGAAACACCCACAAAATGAGCCCCACTTACAGCCACCAAATCAGTTTACAAACATCCAGCAGCACCAAAAAGAATACCCTGCTAGCTCCTTAGAAGTAAGAAAGAAAAGAACTAACCTACCAAGTAAAATCCACAAGAACCCTGTGAAAACAACAGCAGCAGCTACTGTCCTGGAACACAACTGATCCTGTCCCCTTCCAGTTCTTTCTTTTGTAAGGTCCATAAAACTGATGATAGGAGGATGTTCAACTGAAAGTGAGAGGGAGTTAAAGGTTTCTGTAATACAATTAATTTTGAAGTCAGTGCAGTCAAGAGATATTGATAATTTAAAAGAACAATACCAGACACACCTTAATGTACCAGAACACTTTCCTGTGAATATAGAACAAGTAACAGGGACACTTCAGACCCTCAATCCAAAAAAAGCTACCAGGCCAAATCAAATACCTGGGTGTTTGCTAAAGAAAGCGACAATTTTGTTGACACCCTTACTGTGCACCCTATGGTTAAATTCAGCTGGAACCAACAGAAACTTAGTGCCCTTAGCTCTTACAAAACTGTACAAGAGTTCATGCAGCTCTGTTGTCTTTCTTTATTGAATAATATCAGACACTTCCACCATTTAGAGGTGTCAGTTCCTTCACCTACCAGTCTAGACATGAGAGTTCCCCGATCCAAACATTTCCAGTTTAATCATAGTGTGCACCATGATTAATTCCTCAGTATTGGTGGAATATTCCTTACCATAGAGGTAGTACCTAAAACACAGCAATATACTGTAGTTTGTTTGCTTGTTTGTCGGTTGTTTGTTTATTGTATTCAGAAGACCTAGAAGACCTTTAAGCTCAAGAGCCAATTTTTAAAGGTATTCAAGTCAGAGACATATACAAAATGTTAGATACAAATAAAAAATAGAGTAAGGCATAATAAAAATCATAAAAGTAGAGGTAGCATGTATATTTACAATGAAGATTCTTTAGTAAAAAAAAAGTAGATCCTTATGTTGTAAAAGAATTAAAAGAGGATAATTCAAGCAAATTTGAGGGTAAGAAGTTCCACACCTTCACAGCCCTGGTTACAAAAGATGTTTGTTGAATGATTATTTTTTGAAGGGCATTTGCAATCTGTTGTCGCTCACAGAACTGGTAGTGTATTTGTTGCCATCCAGTTTAAAACAATTTTGAACAGCAGAGAAACATAGAAGCTGCTGGCAGATAAGGGACCACTAGGCCCATCCAGTCTTGCCATAGGCGCTATACATGTATGTGTCCACTCACCCTAAGTGGTCAATGGCTTTTCATCACTCCCTTCCTGCCAAAGGTTCCCTTGTACTTGTCCAGCAGGGTGCATAAGGCCTGAAAGAGATCTTCAAAAAGGTGGTAGTGGGAATGATACTCTAAGGTGGAAAGAAAGCCAATTAGAGGTATTGTAAAGGTCACACTGATGAGCGTCATATTTCAATTGCAGATATGCACTCTGAATGAAATCCAACACAGATTTCCTCCAGAACAGTGTTATTAGCAATTAAGTAAATCACTGAGCCATAGTCTGTGACTAAAATGATGAGACCAGAGATCAAGAGTTACTTGACCTCTTTGTAAAATTAAGTTTATTTCTATAGAACAGGCCAATGGTTTGATTGCCAAGCAGATCCAAAATGAAGTTACCCTCTGCAGTGCAGGCCCATGGTGCTGCTGAAGGGGTAAGCACTCCCTGAGCATAGAGAAAATAGTTCCAAAGCACAGCACACATGCTAACAGGAAAGAGGGCAGAGTGCAGAATTGCACACAGCATAAACTCACAGTTGCTCCTTCAGCTGAAAGTTGCAAAAATGTTTATTAACATAGAGTTAAATAAGGCTGTAAAATGCAGTCTAGCAAAATGTCAAACACCTCTAGATGCCCCAGTGCTTTGCTTGGCTACAGCTTCATCAGGGGTGGGCTCTACAGTTGAGAAACATTGCTTAGAGCAATGTAAGTGTGCTGCGTACATGCAGAATGCATGCCACATGCTTAAAGGGGAACTGTCATCTATAGGGTTTATTACTGCCTGAAAGCCCATAAAAAGCTAATTTAAGTGAGCCATTGTGTTTGTCTGTGAGTCTTTGCAGTTCAAAGTTATTCATATGTGATCAGCCCGTAATTAAGGACTGGAGTCAGCTATATATTTTAGTCTTCTGATAGGAAATGATGTCACCGAGGGTCTTGGCCCTCCATTGACTGTAGGTTAAATAGGAAATTGTCTGTTTTATTAAGGTGAGTTTTAATGTGTTATTACAACACTTCAACACTTTCTACATTTATAATTGTTTTGTATGTGCATTGAAACTAGTGAGTATCACCTTTACATTTCAAACTGTTAGTAAAAATAATCCATCTTTAGGATTGCTTTAACTTCTAGGCTATACTGCCAGCTGATCATTAAAAACTGCATATCTCAAGGCTGACTCTGTGGTGCCAACAGGTACTGGGGCCATATATCAGGATTTCTAAACCCCGTCTGTGTTCATGTCAGTACATATTTCTAGGGCTGCCACAGCACCAACTTCTGTCTTTTTCTGTTTGCTCTCTTACAGCCTTTTCTCTTACAATTTCAGGTGTGAATTCAGGTCCACAAGATGCAAATGTGGCTACATACCTACTGGCCTGGCATCATGGGGCCAGCCTTGAAATGTGTAGTTTTTGATTATCAGCTGGAAGTACAGCCTAGAGGTTAAAGCAAAGAGCTTCGTTCATCCAGCAGAATGAGTTTTGATTCCAACATGCTCTACTTGTATATTGTGTGACCAAAGCAAGTCACTTAACCTCCCTGTACTCCCAAAACACACCCTGGAACAAGCTGTAGCTGTGTGCCTTTCCTGGACAAAGACAATAAAAACAATCTGAGCATGTGTTATGTTTCTGAAAATATTATACTCTTTCCATCCAGATTTGTCTTGAAAAGAAAAGAATAGGACACCATTACTTGTTTATTAATTGCAAATACACATCGCTGGGCAACATAGTTAAAACATGCATAACATGAAATGCAAAATCAGGTCATATGTAGGGATTCTGAGATCTGGATAGTGCTAAAACCTTAAAAGTCACCTTGCTTTGCAGTTTTTTCCTCATCGCCATGCGTTCACATGGTGTGGAATTTTGATGTGATTTTTTTTAATGGTAAACCAGCTTGGGTAACAGAACTGGCATGCTTAGCTTGGTGAAAAAATATTAATATGTTGTAAAGTTATTACATTTTTAAGTTCCATTGTTTTCAATGGAAATTCCACTATCCAAATTTGAGGGATAAAGTTCGACTAAGGACTGGTCTTGCAAAAAATGATTCTTTCTAGTGAGATCCATTCCTTTTTCATTAGGAAAAAATCCTTTTTCATGAGGGAAAAATCCTTTTTCCCCAGCAGCCATCTTGTTTTTTTTCCCGACGAACTAAAAAGTGTGGAGAGTACATAAAAATATTGTCATTTCAAAAATCAAACACAAGAACCTAACTAAACAGGCACCATTTAGTTAGATTCTGGTGTTTGTTTTTCATAATTAGGGCCAGAAATACTTTTCCTGGGCACCTGAAATCCCGTGTGCCCAGTTTAGTGAGAGGAGCCTTCCACTGCATTCTCTGCAGATTTTATTTAGTTCTGCAGCTGCAGCTCAACTACTGCTGCTGGCTGCAGTGTGAGTTCTGACTCCCAATTTTCACTGGTGTCTAGTCACACCCCTCACTCCCCTATCACTGTCCCCTTAAATTCCTAAGTGTCTAGTGGCACCCCCACCCTCCAATTCCCATCCCTTAGTCCCTTCTTTATTTTATTGATGTAATCTGACACCAGGATGACCACCCCTGATGTTGGATAGCCCCCCCCAGAGCCCCTTGTTGTATTACTTAGCTAACATCAGAGGGCCCAATCCCTGTGTTGGCACGTAGAGTCTCCCCAGCAGTGTGGGGCACTAGGGAGCCCACCCCAGTGTCCCAAAATATTTCTTTACTCAGATCCTGTAAAAAGAAAATGGTCCCCTGACATCTTTTAATTTTTTTAAGCTGAAAAAAAGAAAATGGTCCCTCATTGTCCCCACCGTCCCCTCACCATCCTGACCCTCCCACTGACCTCCCACCATGCCACCCCCCCACCCCATACTTACCAACAGAAGTCATAGGATGTCATCTTCTGTGGACTGAGACATGTCTGCACTCTTCAAAGCCGAATCATGAACTGAGGAATAAAGGTAAGTGCCGTATAATGTATTTCAATGGTGTTTTGAACTTATGTTCATAACCTTGCCATTTTTTGGAATTTTTTCACCAAATTTTCAACATGGCCTTTTTGGGACACCACCTCATGAACACTGTAACTGTCATTTTGTTAATCAGGCCTGGAAGGTGATTTCATAGTCACTGTGCAAAATCACCTTTTGGGACTGAATATTAAATTGCAACAGTGTTCATGAGTAGTCTAAATAACCATGTTAATCTAATGACAAAATTCTTAAAAATGGCTGAGTTACAGTGTTTGTTGAAAGTTTTCTACGCACGTGCATAACTTTGGTAATTTTCAATATTTTGACTCCAAATTTTCAACATAGCCATTTTTTCATACCACCTCATGAACAGTACAGATGTCATTTTTCACATCCTGTCCAAAACATGTTCTCACACCTGTGGCATGGAATGGTGTTTTGGCATGGATTTGAACATTTTCACCTATGGGGTTTATGAGGTTGGGTCATAAGAAGACTATGATAAAAATGTGGGGTTAAAATATGAAAAAATGCCAAAGTTATGAGCATTCATTACAATTTCACTATGTCTGCTCATAACTTCGGAAATGTTAAATATTTTTACCACAGAGTTTCAACATAGCCTTCTTACTAACCCACCTCATGTATGTCACAACTGTCATTTTTTAAATCCTGGACAAAATGTGTTTTCGCATCTGTGGCATGGAATGGCATTGCAGTTGTGCAGAATTATGTCTTGAGTAGGATATGAACATTTTCTGCACCTGGTACATAAAGTGGGGTAATAAGATGGCTATGCTGACAATTTGATTACTGTTGTCATATAAATTGAAGCACAGGGTATGGCGGGCTCTATGATTCCACAGCTATGTGCATATATACATCTACAGAGGGATGGGAGTGCAGGGTCCAAAGGACCCTGCGCTCCCACAGTAAAATAAGGATACTATTATACTATTTAAAAAAGTAAGGAAATAAGTTGCAAAAAACTTCATTAATGCTCTTGTTAGGGTTACAGCCACAAAAGTAGGGAAATGTGGCATTTGGGTTTCTTCTTCTTCTTATGATCCCACCTCATAAACCCCATAGGAGAAAATGTTCAAATCTATGCTAAAATGCCATTCCTCACTACAGGTGCAAAAACATATTTCAGGCAGGATGCGAAAAATGGCAGCTGTACTGTACATAAAGCGATAAGAAAAAATGGCTATGTTGAAAATTAGGAGTAAAAATATTAAAAATTACCAAACTTATGCACATGCATAGAAACATTTCAACGAACACTCATAACCAGGAAATTTTTAGGAAATTTTCACCAAATTTTCAACATGGGCTTTTTGGGACCCCACCTCATGAGCACTGTCACTGTCATTTTGTTAATTGGTCCCAAAAGGTGATTTCACACAGCGACCATGAAATCGCCTTCTGGGCACAATTAACGAAATGACAGTGGTTATGAGGTGTAGTCCCAAAAAGCCCATGTTCAAAATTTGGTGAAAAAATACCTAAAAATGCAAAGATTATGAACATAAGTTTAAAATGCCATTGAAATACATTACACAGCACTTACCTTGAGTCTTCAGCTTGCGGTTCAGCTTTGAAGAATGCAGATGTGTCCCAGTCCACAGAAGATGACAGCAGATGACCTCCGGAGGTAAGTATAGGGTAAGGGGTGTGTGTGGGGTGGTAGGTGCTCAGTGGGAGGGTCTGGATGGGGGAGGGGGATGGCAGGGATATGAGGGACCATTTTCTTTTTTTCAGGGAAAAAAAAGGTTGGGGAACAGTTTTCTTGTTTATATATACATATGTATAACATGTATATATCAATATTTCAGAACACTGGGAGTGGGCTCCCCAGTGTCCCACACTGCTGGGGGGGCTTCCATTGCCAACACCAGAACTGGGGCCCCCGATGTTGGAAAAACATAAGACAAGGGACTACGGAGGGGGTGCATTGTAAGTTTCCGTTTTTGTTCACTCATGTACCAGTGGAGACAAGCTGAAATGGTTAATGATGCCAAAAGCTACAAGTGCAGAGTAGTAAGATGGTGACTGGCTGCTCCACTCTGTATTTGTTGCTCCTGAACTTTTATCTAATTTAATAGTTTTTTGATACTAAATGTTCTTGAAACATTATTAAAAGGATTCCCATGAAAGTGTCTGACTAGTAGTCATTTTGCTGTAGCTCATCTAAAGCAATGGAGAAAGCACTAATCTCCATGAGTGTTGTTTTTTTCCATCCTTTAGTTCTGAACCCTAAGCTTCTAATTTTTGTCTGCACCTGCTTTCTCTGCTCATAAAACTGGTAAATCATAACTGGCAGTTTCCACAAGAAAGTGAAACTTCTGCTGTAACGTTCCTAGCAAAGGCAGAGCCTTATGTAAAAAGCATAATTAGGCACATAACTGTTAGTCATCACTCAGCTGCTGAAGCTATGATAAGCCACCTAATCAAGTAGAAACATAGAATTTGGTGGCAGATAAGGACCGCTTGGCCCACCTAGTCTGCCCATTTCCCTATCTAATGGATAAGCTGCAGATCCTAGTTAACCAACAGCTTACTTCCTCCTACCCCCCACTAGAATTGCCTTGTGTCTGTCCCATGCATTCTTCAATTCCCCCACTCTTCTTGACTCCACGACCTCCTCAGGAAGGCTGTACCATGCATCCACAACCGTTTCCGTGAAAAAATACTTCCTCACATTACCTCTGAGCCTCCCCCCATCTTCAAATTGTGCCTCCTTGCTCTTGCACATCTCTGAAAGATGCTACCCTCTTGGGCTTTGTTGATTCACTTGAGGTACTTGAAAGTTTCTATCATGTCCCCCTCTCCCTCCTTTCCTTGAGGGTATACATATTAAGCTCCTTTGATATATCTTCATATGTCTTGTGGTGCAGAACCTGCATCATTTTGGTTGCCCTCCTTTGGACAGCCTCCACCCTGTCTATGTCTTTGTGGAGATGGGGTCTCCAGAACTGTACGCAGTACTCCAGATGGGGTCTCACCAACTGTCTGTACAGAGGGATAACAACTTCCTGTTTTCTACTGGTGATGCCTCTCCCTATGCCTCCCAGTATTCCCCAGCCCTCCTTACTGCCTTCTCACATTGCTTGCCCACCTTTAGGTCATCTGATATAACTACCTCCAGGTCCCTTTCCATTTTTGTTGTTGTCAGCATCTCACTCCCATTGTGTACTCTTCCCCTGGGTTTTTGCTTTCTCAGGTGTATTACTTTGCACTTCTTTGCATTGAATCTAAGCTGCCATACATTTGACCATTCCTCCAACCTTCCCAAGTCCCTTCTCACCTTTTCCACCCCACTTTGAGTATCAATTCTGTTGCAAAGATACATATTTTTCCTTCCAGTCCCTCTGCAATGTCACTTATAAAGACATTAAAAAGGACCGGTCCCAGTACTGAAGCCTGCGATACCCAACTAGTAACCTCCTTTCTTCACTGTGGACTCTGTTTACTATTACCCTCTGCATCCTGTTGTCCAGCTAATATTTTGCTCAGGTTACCACCCTGGGATCCACTCTCAGGCTGGCTAATTTGTTTATTAATCTTTTGTGCGCGACTGTGTGAAAGGCCTTGCTAAAGTCTAGGCAGGCCATGTCCACAGCCCCTCCCTGGTCTACTACTTTGGTCACCGAGTCAAAGAAATCGATTAGATTCTTCTGACATGACCTTCCCACTGTGAATCCATGCTGCCTTGGGTCCTGTGTCCCACTGGCCTCTAGGTATTCAACAATTCTTTCCTTCAGAAGTGATTCCATCATTTTCCCTACCACTGAGGTCAAACTGACAGGTCTGTAGTTTCCTGCCTCTGTCCTGCTCCCACTTTTGTGAAGGGGAATCACATCTGCCCTCCTCCAATCCTCAGGTACCACACCAGCCTCCCATGATTTGTTAAAAAGGGTAGTCAGTGGTGTTACAAGTTCTCTCCTTAGTTCTTTTAGAATTCTGGGGTGAATCCCATCAGGCCCCATTGCTTTGTCTACCTTCAGCTTTAGGAGTTCTTTCAGAACCCTTTCTTCTGTGAAAGGACTGATATTGACCCCCCATCCAGAGTGCTCCTATTGACTGGATTATGTACCTCCCCCTCCTCTTCCTTTGTGAATACTGAGCAGAAGTATTCATTCAGTATTCCTGCTTTTTCACTGTCCCTTTCTGCCCACTCAAACTCCTCTTTATTCAGCCTCAGTATCCCTCCCTTTGTCTTTCTTCACTCCCTAATGTACCTATGAAAGGTTCTATCCCCCTTCTTAACTGAGTTGGCTATCTTTTCCTTGGTTTGGGCCTTTGCTATTCTGACTGCCTTCCCCACTTCCTTCTGCTTTAACTGGTACAGTTCTCTGTCCTGCTCTTTCTGTGTTTCCTTATACTTCCTGAATGCTATCTTTTTCTCCCTAACCTTCCCCACCACCTCTTTTGAGAACCATAGTGTTTTTTTCTTTCATTTTGATTTGTTTATTTGCTTCACACAAAGGTTTGTTGCCTCTGTGATGGCAGTTTTGATGTTTCCCCATTGTTGCTTCACCCCTCCTTCTTGTCTGTTTGCTAGCGCTTTTCTGAGGCACTCCCCCATTTTGACAAAATCAGCCCTCCTGAAGTACAGTACCTTCAGTTTTTTATGGCTTGACTCTACAGCTGAGTTTATTGTGAACCACACTGTTTGGTGGTCACCTGTTCCCAGATGGCTACCCATTTCTAGATCTGAGATCCTCTCTCCATCCCATTTTGAGAGTACCAGGTCTAAGATTGCTTTCTCCTGAGTGGGTTACAACACTAGCTAGTCTGAGGCATGGCTCCTGCAGAGCATTGAGAATGGCCCTGCTCTTGGATGTGGCTGCAGCAAAGGTGCTCCAATTAACATCTGTCATATTCGGGTCCCCCATCAGCAATATCTCCCCTTTCTCTGCCATCCTAAGGATGCCTTCTATCATTTCCTTGTCCATTTCCTCCCCCTGAGACGGGGGTCTGTATACAACCCCTGTGCAGATTGTGGTGCCATTTCCAGTCTCCAGGGTGACCCACAGTGCCTCCTCTCCTCCCTGTTTACCCTTTAGTTCCGTTGCTTTGATCCCTTCTGTTACATAGAGAGCTACTCCTCCTCCTCTTCTACCCTCCCTGTCTCTCCTGTAGATTGTGTACCCTGGTATGTTGACATCCCATTCATGGTTCTCTGTGTACTATGTTTCTGTGACTGCCATGATATCCAGGCATCATTTTTCCATCAAGTCCACCAGTTCAGAGAGCTTGTTATCTAGACTACAGGCATTGGTACTCATTACACTCCATTTTTTTGATGGATTTACCCCTTTTTGCCCCATCCCTGTCCTTACTGCCTTTGTCTTTTCCTTAATTTACCTCTGTCCTTCTCCCTATTGACTTCTCTATCTTGGTGTTTACCTCACTAACTACCCTGATTTCTTTTGGGTGGACTAGGATTTCCCTTCTCCTTTTCAGTACCTCCCCCCTTGGTTAGTTTAAATGCTTGTCAATGAGCCTTTAAACCTATCACCTAGGATCCTGGTTCCTCTTCTGGACAGATGCAGACCATCATGCCAGTATAGACCTGCATCTCTCCAGGTGGACCGCTGGTCCCCAGTGAAGCCAAAACCCTGAGCTCTGCACCTGTTTTTCAACCACTGATTGAATCCCATGGTGTGGAGTGCCCTAGGCACACCCATACCATAGACAGGCAACACCCCCGAGAAGGTTTCCGTGCATGCTACTTGTCTATGTCTCCTCCCCAACTTTACAAACTCCTCCTGCACTACTCTGATCCCTTTCCCAGTCAGGTCATTTTTTCCCTTGGTGGACAATGACATCCAGCTCCCTGCCCCATGCAGCTGCTCTCTCGATCCTGAGGATTCGCTCCCTGTCCCTCCAAGACATGGTGCCAGGCAGGCACCTTAACTCCTTCCCTCTCCCCTCCCTCCCCCAGTTTCACCCTTCTAACAATGGAGTCCCCCACCAGGAGTTGTTTCCTTCCCCTGTGGGGTCCCATGCCACCCTCCTGTGGGCCTCCTTTGTGGAGATTCACAGCATCCTCCTTGGTCTCCACTCCAGGTACCTTCATAGAGGAACCACACTCTGCCAGAACAGCTTATGAATTGTGGAGAGGTACAACTGGAGGGATGTGCCTTTGTTCCACCACCCTCACCCTCCCTGAGCCCACTGTGGTCCAACCACTCCTCTTTCTTTTCAACCTCTGAGGCAGTGGCAGTGGCCCTGGTGGTCCCTGGGTGGGAAAGGAGGTCCCCTGAAATCCTGGCCAACTCAGCCTGGAGATGAGCAGCCTCCTCCCTCAGCCCAGAGAGGTGCCTGCAGATGGGACAACACCACACCCTCCAGAATGTCTCCCAGCAGACTGCTGCTCCACAACCACTGTACTGCACCACTCCCATTGTGTCTTATTTGTGGCCCCTTAACTGTTGTTTTGTATACTTACTCTCTCCTCACTCTGTTTATTTTTTTTTTTTTATATAATTTTTTTTTCTCTACTTTTCTACTGCCTCCGTGCCATTAAAGCTCCTGATCTTCCTGTTCTGGGACAGTAAGTTCCTATATTCCTCAGTAGTCTCCTTCTTACTTGCTCAGAGTCAGGCTTCCAGCAGCTGGGGAGGGGGGTGGAGAGCTACTTTTTTCCTTCTAGGATGGTGAGTCTTTTGTGCCTCTGTGATCACTCCCTTCCTGCTCCCAAACAGGAAGTTCCTGTTGTCAGTCAAATCCTGTGCCTATAAAAGTAGAACAGGCTAAGGGTGGAGGGATGGAGGACAATATAGTCCCAGTAAAGTTCTAATAGCAGCTCCTTCCTCTTGCTGTTCTCTGCCACAAGTTATCTAGGTCAGTTTTTAAATGCAAACACCTGGCTTCCTTCTCTCTAAGCCACTCCCCCTAATTCACAATGTATTTCTTCACCTAGCTAACTGCACAGATAACAATTCCTTCACCCAACTCAGACAAACACATTCTTTTTTGTTTGTTTGTTGTTTTTACCATAAATTGAAGTTCCCAGTAGTAGAGTTATAGTTCTTTAGTCCAGTAGACTAGTAAAGTTCTAACAGCAACTAGGTGCACTAGGGTTGCAGACCGTCCCTATCCACAACCTAAAAACTTACTAGAAATATTTGTCTCTCAAGACATTTGTACTTTGTCCTAAAGTTCTGTGACTATATGGATAGCATACATTTTGTTGTTGAGAATCAGATTAGCTAAACACGTTCCCTTTTTCTGGATCTTCATCAGCTGGACAATCTACAGTAAGTCATGTTTCCTGTGGCAGTGCAAGCAGAGTGCAGTCAGGGAGAGAAGGATGCACTGATTTCCTAGAGCAGGGTCACTGACATATAATGCATTTAAACCTGCTCTCAGCAGTGTGTCTACATGGGGGAGGGAGAAAAAGTGGAGACAGGAAGCTTTTGCTGGGCAAGAAGACAGTCTTGAAGCATTCTTAGACCTTGTAGCATTCATAGACTCTGCACCATGCTAAACTGGGCTCTCCCCTCACATCTGAATGTAGCCTCCCAAGGGACCTGAGACAGATGCATGTATGCCCTCACATATCCAATTCACAGACAGTCACTGATTCGGAAGGAGGGAAAGCTTAGAGCAGATTTGAAATATGAACAGTTAATGACTGAAACACACTAAAATAGACAGTTTAGTATCACAGTGATGACACAATTGTTTAGATACCAATATTGTCATTAGTTCAGAGTGGGAAAACTACAGCTGTATAATATTGCTATCAAGCTGTGAATGGATGGCTCATTGACGTCACCGCACACAGTAAGGGATTATCAGTGAACAGTGCGTGTTGCCATGAAGGGCCAGCAGGAAACAATGGAGCATGAAAAAAAACTACAAAAAAAGAGGTATAAAACATTTTAATAAATACAAGAAAACAACAGCATGCACATTGTATGGTTATCTTTTATGGAAAACCGGGTCGCTTTACAAACTTTACTGCATCATTTACATTTGATCTTTAAAAAAACAAGCAGCAGAATCTAGCTAAACACCTCCCATTTAACTAGGTTTGGGTGTCTGTTTCTTTTAAAAAGAGATTTTTTTTTATACATTACAATGTTTGAGACTATAAAATGATGGAAGAAATGGTGGCCAACACAGTCCAATTGTTTTTTCTTTACTGTTCGAAAGGTTAATCATGAAAATAACCAATCGATCTTTTATTAATGCATCGAACATCAATGTTATCCTAAAAATGGTTATAATTCAAAAATGGTATACTTTTTTTTCATCAAACCATCCAAAGGCACACCCTTGGCAAAGGCCTCATCATTCCTGTAAATTTCATGGAAAAAGTTCATACTGTAGGTGAAAGCAAAAATCTCCATGTTAAGTATAGGGGAAAGTGTTTTTTCTTTTCACTTTTTTGACCCTCCATATCTCGAAAACCGTACAAGACGTCTTCACGAAACTTTCCACATGTTGAGATTCAGACAGTCTGACCACACATGCCAAATTTTGTGCATATTCTGTAAACGGTGACAAAGTTATTAAGGTGCAAATAATTGGGTTTAACATTCAACAGCCTGCTCAGCCCTAACTATAATATAGGGGCGTGATAGCACCCCTATAGTTACGGTTGGTACAGCCTTTCAATGTTAAATCAGAATTTTTGCACATTAATAACTTTGTCATTTTACAACCAAATAACCTAAGGATTGTTTTGTGTTGTCATGTTTCCAGTGTCGCAAGATGTGGAAAGTTTCATGACAGCAGCTTTTGCAGTCTTTGAAATATAAAGTGGTCAAAAAAGCAAAAAAGAAAATTTTTCTCCCATAGAATAACATGGGAGTTTTTGATCTCTTCTACAGCACACACAAAATTAAATTTTGCTCTGATATTTACAGTGATGATGAGGTGTGTGCCAAGGGTGTGCATTTAGATGGTTTGGTGTAAAAATGTATTGCCAGTTTTGAATTAGAATGATGTTTGTGATAGATGCAAGACAGGCTGCTAGATTGGTAAACAACATTTACTGGTTGAACAGTAAAAGTGCGAATGGTAAATGTCATTTACCATTCGCTCTTTACTGTTGGAACGGTAAATACCATTTACTGTTTGAATGGTAAATGTTCGAATGGCTGTTAAGTGAATGAACTCCTCCAGCCTGCCCACTCTAACAAGCAGTGGTAATTTAAATCCCCAGCCAACCTGCTCACCAGAAATGCCACTGGCAGTGTTGTTAAGCCGCACCATGGTGGTTGATTTAAAGGGGTAGTGTATAGCCTCGTGATTATGACATCGTTTGTAATGGAGTGGCATGATCTTTGATGTGGTGTTGTCTCTCTCTGTACATGTGTTTGTTTATTCGGTGCATTTTTTACCTTAAACCCCTCATCTGCTTTGAAGTGTACCACTGAGGAGAAGAGAAGGGTTGTCTTGTGCTCATGTCAATTGCATGGTGGGAGGAGACGTGTCAGTCAAAAGACAATGATTTTTAAAACACCTGTACCTATAACCTGTAAGGTGAGACATCACTACATTTGCATTTATCACATTGTTTGTACTTTTTTGTGTGGTTATTTAATGTGGAAAGTAGCAATGACTGTTTGTTTTTCTGGTTTTTTTTCAGAATTTTTCCTAGGATTTGTCAGAAAGCGCGACCATGTCAAGCCGTTGTGTTACCGCAGACAGAGTAAGTCTGGACCCTCGTGCTGTGTATGGATGAAAGGGTCCACGTATGCCAGAGGCCACAAAGAAATCTGTAGCAGACCTTCACTTGAACTTGGGCTGTGTCATAAAGGTAAGCCTCCTGCACAGCGACACTTCAACAGTGACATACGTTGATGCCAACAACATCAACATGTCACTGTAGAAGTCTGCCCGGGACCCGGCAACACTTGTGCCCATCCTGCACCCCCTCTCTGAACAAACTCTGACTCAGAGTTGGAATCCATTAGTATGGGGGGTGAAGGGGGGAGAGCCCCCGCATGAGGGGTTGAGGGGGCAAAGCCCCCTGAAGAAAAAAACAGTGCCCGATGTGCACAGTTCCCTGCCTACTGCAAATTATGGTCGACATGGAGTCTGTCACTGTGATGCCAGTTAACAATATAGTTGTCGAACCAGTGTCGTAGATCCTGTTATAAAATGTATATGATTATTTATTTATTTTTGTCTTTCTTTCATCATATCACACCACGGTGAATGAGATCCACTGGAACTGTAGGATTCGAACTGAAAGGGGTTTCAATGTTTTGTGTGTGCTGACAAATGGCTATTATGTCTCTTGGCAAAGGCTGACATGTAGTTTTGTTCTTGTAAATGTTATTTATATTTCATAGATGGTCTCCATACCCCAACACACCCTTCACACACCTTCCGTTATGCTATGTAGTAATATTGTAATGTAGGAGTAAGCCAAAGAAGTCACATATCTGAGGAGTGATTTTTATGACCATCACATGTATTGATCTTATGCACACTTCATTATGTTGTGATTCTGAAAATCGTTTATAAAAAAAAAATCAGTATCATGATGGAGGTGTGTGTGTGGGGGGGTAAGGCTGGTGAAGTGAACCCTACATGGCATCCACAGTTTCTACCCCATTTTTCACATGCTCCCCCTGTTTTTTATGTTGGAAGAAGTAAATTCGCTGCCATCTATCGTGAATCATGTTTGCAGCTGCATGAAAATGCACTGCATGTGAGGTCCTGTTTTGTTGTGTTGTTTTCGGGTGGTGGTGGAGGAGGTGCTGTAGAGTGGAGAACAACTGATGTTTGTGTATCCCAAGAACAGAATGTTAGGGCCCCGTGCCTCACAGTATGAAATCCCTGCAGTGTTAATGCTCGAGGAGACCTGTTGACTTTTTTTTTACTCACTTTGGTTATTTATTTTCACAATCTGTAGAGCGATTGAGCCTGCAGTTAGTTTTCAGAGGTGTCCCAGTTAATGAAATGCCACTGGCAGTGTGGCCGCACTGCAGCTGTTGATTTAAATCCCCTGCCCGCCTGCCAGAAATGCCACCGGCAATGTTGAGCCACACCACGGCTGCATTCAAGCAGCCTGTCTTGCATCTATCACAAAATCATTCCCCTTGTCAGCAGTCAGTTCCCCCCAAACAGTGTGGGACACAGGGTAGCCCACTCCCAGTGTTCCCAATTTTGTAGTCACCACAGTACCATGAAACACTGGGGAGTCCACCTCAGTGTTCCAAAATATATTAATAATGTTCCTGTAAAAAAGAAAACAGTCCCCTGATGTCTTTTTTTTGTTTCCCTGTAAAAAAGAAAACAGTCCCTCATCGTCTCGCCTGCACCCTTCCCCCATCCCAACCCTCCCTCAGCGCACCCACCTCCCCACAGCCTCCTACCCCATACTTACCTCTGGAAGTCAGTGGCTGCAATCTTCTGTGGACTGGGACACATCTGCACTCTTCAAAGGTGAACTGCGAACTGAAAGAATCAAGGTAAGCCGGTATAATGGCTGTCAATGGCGTTTTCAACTTATGTTGATATCTCAGCCATTTTTAGGATTTTTTACCCAAATTTTCAACATGAGGTTCTTGAGACCCTACCTCATGAACACTGGCATTGTCATCTCTTTAGTCAGTCCTGAAAGGTGATATTTCAGTCACTGCATGGGATCACCTTTCGGAACTGAATAATGAAGTGACAGTGCCAGTGTTCATGAGGTGGGGTCCCAAGAATCTCATGAAGAAAATCTGGTGCAAAAAGTCCCAAAAATGACTGTGTTATGAGCATGTGTTGCACAGTTTCTAAGCACACTTGTAACTTCGCCGGGTTTTAATATTTTCACTCCATATTTTCAACATTGCCATTTTTCAAACCTCCTCATGAACAGTATACAGCTGTCATTTTTCACATCCTGATCAAAACATGTTTTTGCACCTGTTGTGTAGAAAGCCGCTGTCACTTCATAAAATCACGTTTTGGGACAGATTAATGAAATTACAGTGCCAGTCTTCGTGACGTGAGGTCTCCAAAAGGCCATGTTGAAAACCTGGTGAAAAAATTCCTGAAAATGCCCAAGTTACATGCTTCCATTGAGTTTATTCTATGCACACACATAACTTTGCGGGATTGGAGTGCAGCATCTGAAGGACCATGCGCTCCCACAGTAAAATAAGGATACTATTATACTGTCTCAAAAAGAAGGGTAATTCATTGCAAAAAAAACAACATTAATGCATCAGTTAGGGTTTTTATTAAACCATCAATAGCTGAGAAATTCGATGTTAGGGTTCCCACCCCTACCACCCCACCACCACACCCTCCGTACACCAACAGGCATTGGAGTGAGTCATGGGGTCATCAGGGCTAATTCTTACCCCATTCTCCTATACTGTAGCATGTCAGCTTGTTTACACATGGAATGGGGTGAGAGTTGGGCTTGATGACCCCATAGCACACCCCGACACCTGTTGGTGAGTGGGGGGGTAGGGTGGTTGGGGTGGGAACCCTAACATCGAATTTCCCAGCTTTTGACAATTTAATAAAAACCCTAACAGATTTATTAATGTAGTAGTTTGTAATTAAGATATATATATATATATATTCATTTATTTATTTATTTAACAAATCTGAAAGACCTTCGAGCCAAGGGCTCTTTTACAGAGGTTCCATGTCAAGTCACAAGAATAGCAGATTACGATGGTTTTAGTAAGTAGTACAACATGAGGAAAGTAATTACATAAACAAAAGAACAATATGGCAAGAGAAATATTGTGTGAAGTGCAGCCAGTGGCCTTGTCTGAAGAGGGGTGAAAGGGCTCACAAGGAGAGAAAGTACAGGGGGTGAATTGGGAGGGTGGAAGGAGCAAAAAAAGAGCAAGGAGGGAGATTCCACAATGAAGCTTGAGCAGGAAAGCCCCACGGGGCCAGGGGGTACAGGGAGAGAACAAGGTGAGGAAAAAGAGCAGAGAGGGGGGAAGTGGGAGTGGAGGGGTAAAGGAAGGGGGGTGAGGTAGCATGAAAAAGAGGGCAGGAATGGGAAAGAGATAAGGGAGGAAGTGCTGTGAGTGGAATAGCACAGCAGCAGCACAGGGCTATACAGGGGTAAATGGTGAAAGAGGGAAGTCCCAGAGCATTTAGCTGTCAGCGGAGATTAGGTATAGCAGTCACAAGATGCTCTGGAAACTAGGAATTGATGCAGCTTCTGCTTAAAAGGTCTCAAGATTGCAGTCGACGCAATCTCAGGAGGATGGGAATTAAATAAATTAGCAGCTCTAACTGCAATGGAACGCTGTCAGAGCGAGGTTCAACAGATAGGGACACTAAAAGTTTGGCTCACAGAACCTCGTGTGCTCTGAGTTCCCCAGAAGGGACTGAAAAGCTGAAGGGAGCCTGGTGGTAGGAGACCAAGATCTGCCTTCTTAGCCAAAAGGCAGGATTGATATTGAATGCGAGCCTGGAGTTGAAGCCAGCCTGCTTGTTCGTAAAGGTCACAAGTGTGAGTACGATATGCTACACCAGTTAGTAGACGGCATGCCTTATTCAGAGCTGTGGTGAGCCCACGCAGGGTTGTGTCTGTGGCGGAACCATAAATGACCAATCCATAGTCAATAATAGACACAATTGAACTTTGGATAGCCAATCTGAGGGCTTCGGTAGTAAGGCAATGTTTATGCCTGTGTAGAAGGCCTAGACGAATGTTAACTACCTTGCCAACATTCTCAACAGGGTTGGAGTGGGACAGCGTACTATCCAGAGTAACTCCTAGGTATTTAAAAGATTGAGTCTGATCAATGATAACACCTGCACTGTTTTTAATCACCAATTGTTTGGCTTTGTGCTTGCTGTGGGTACCATGGAAGAGCATGACCTTAGATTTTTTTCGCAGTTACGCCCCAACTTATGAGAGATGAACCAGGACTCAGCTTCAGTAAAAATTTTCTGAAGTTGGGCCTGAAGGAGGGTAGGGTCAGCAGTCTTTGGGAAAATGACCACATCATCCATGTAGAGGTGTACTGGTTCAGAACAGGATGCCGGAAGACTATTGAGGAAGGTACTAAATAGAAGGGGTCCCAGTATCGATCCTTGAGGAACCCCAGAGCAGACAGGCAGTTTAGCAGAAAGGGCAGACCCTATTCTCACCTGCTGTGTGCGGTTTGCTAGATAGCTGGTATATATGTGCATAATAGGGGTGAGGTGATATTCTAAGAGATAAAAACACGTATTCTCATCTCACCAGCAATGAATAAATCCTACATGACATATGCACTGTGATAATATCTTATATTCATACACACAGTGCATACATCAGCAGCTGATATTATCACACTGCTTACATGTTTGAATCCACCTCTCTAGTCATCTGCCTGACCAGCCAAAGAAAAGACTGCATGTTATGGAGTTACACAACAACTCTGATGAGTGAAGCACAGTGACAGAAACCCTGAGTTGTGCAAACATGAACTGAAGCACAGAGAAAGTAAATTACCTCACAAAATCAAGAAATAGTACCTTAAATTGTCCATAGAAGCTGCACTAACTTCAGTGAAGTTAACTGGTGGTGACAAAAAATGGAAACCAGCTGCAGAAAACTTCTGGCGAAATGAACCACAACATGGAAAAAACATAAAATGAACTCCCTGTATTAAGCAGTACTCTCCCCAAAAAACAATAAAATAATGTCAGTCATATAGTCTTAAATAACACCCAAAAAGAAGTGATATCTCCCACATACTAGTCCAACTCGGAAATCTGAACTCTGAAACAACGTTCTACTCCCAAACAGCAACCAAGCAATCAGGACACACACACACACAACCACAAACTAACCAATTAAGAAACATGCAGAAAAGACAAAGCCAATGACATTACAACAACAGCGAACGAAAGTCACTTCATTCATAGGGACGAATCACACATGCAGAGAACTACCATCTTAATAAAAAGCACCCAGAGTAAAGCAAAATACCAACAATTCCACACCAAACATAAGGGGAAAAAAACACAGTAAACATGACAGCCCTATTGTATAAATCAAATACATGATGGGCAGGAGTGGAATACCGAAAATATCACCATGAGTGGCTAGTGACCTCAGGAGACTCACGAGTAGCAGAGCATAGCGGAGCCATGAGTGGAAGTATCCCGAGGTCACTAGCCACGAATGGTGATATTTTCCATATCATACTCCTGCTCATCATGTGATCGATTTATACAATAGGACAGGAGGGAGTAGGGTTTGTGATATCATGGGTGTAGCCGGGGGGGGGGTTCCTGGGTGCATGGAACCCCCCCCATCTGTCAAAACTGTCTGCTGTGGCTAAAAAAATGCCAAAAAAAAAATCCTCTGTCTCAGCCCCCCATGAGTCAGCCTAGCCAAAGGATTTCATTTTATTATTCATTTTAATACTCACGATGATGAGCTAAGCAGCCACATCGGTACCGGTAAATAAGATCTTTAAATTGCCAGACAAGCAAGCGAGTCGGGAGGTGGGCATTGGCTTATGAATATGCATGATGAGCCCTGCCTCTGACCCACTGGAAACAGATGAGTAGTCTCAGATTCTGAGTCACATGACTATAAACTGGGGTGGTCATGTGATTCAGCAGCCTAGACTAGTGCAGAGTACTACCAGCAATTTGGTGCATCAGTGTGGGGAGAGTCAGCATAGTGCTAGGCCAGCTATTTGCAGCACTTACAATAAAATAAAAAAAATCAACCGTCCCAGCGGTCATCTGTCATTCCCGTCTACTGAGCTTGAGAAGGGTCTCGGTCGGTGGTGCACAGCCTGGGGTACTCGCTGGTGCATGGTCTGACTAAATTGAGCTCTCACGACACAAGATTGCAAGCTGGATTCAATTTTAGCTTCAGGTTCCTCTAGTCTGTGTGGGCTGCGGCACCTTCAGTTTGCAAGCACAGTCGCTTTACAGCTCTGGTGGTGGCAAAAGGTAAGCTCAGTAAAGTCACAGGATGTTTAAAAAAAAAGTTAAAAGGGGCTTTGGCACAAAAAATAAAATCAGTCACACAAGCAGTAAAAAAAATAGCCATGTAGGTCTGCTGCCAGTTAATGAGGCCCTGAGAATAAAAAAAGGAATGAAAATAAGGAAGTTTGGAATAAAAAAAAATTAAATCAGTACTGTCAAGCAGCAAAATAAAATAGCCAAAATTAAAATATGTGGCATAGGGTAAAAGGGAATAAAGTCTTCCTCTGTCAGAGTCTCTGGGATGTTTTTCAAGTAACAGAGAAGATGCCACTCTGGCATTGTATGTTGACACAACAGATTTCATCTGGACCAAGGATTTTTTTTTAAATTTAATACAAATAATAAACATATGGTGGACTTCCTAGAGAGTCCTGGAAAATTGTATTGTGTTTCTTATATGTTTATCAGCATGCAGACTAACATAGAAAGTTGCTGGCAGATTAGGGCCACAATGCCCATCCAGTCTTCCCTTTTGTCCTACCTTTATTGGTGGCTGGTGACCCTACTTGATTATCAGCTTAGCCTCTCTTTTTTACCTCTACAGTGCTGTTATGCCTGTACCAGGTATGTTTGACCCCCCCTCCCCACAGTGCTTGCCTCAGCCACCTCCTGTGGCAGACAATTCCAATTGTTCACCACCTGCTCGACGAAAAAGTCCTTCCCCATGTTCCCTTAATTGTAGTAATTTTCTCGTATCATTCAACCTTGTTCTCATATCCCTCCTATACTGGAAGATGTCTGCCTGGACCTTATTAATGCCCCTAAGGTACTTGAAAGTTGATATTTCCCTGTTGACCCTTCTTTCCTCCAGCCTATGGATGTTCAAGTCCCTTAGCTTCCCCTCATATGTCTTCTGTTGCAATGCATGCACCATCTTAGTCACCCTTTTCTGAACCGCTTCCACCCCATCTATATCCTTTTGAAGATGTCTCCAGTACTGCACACATTATTCCAGGTGAAGCCTCACTAGTGTGTTGTACAGTGGCATCACCACCTCCCCTTCTCCTGCTCATAATACCCCTACCTATGCATCCCAGCATAGTACTGGCTCTCCCCAACGCTTCATACATTGTTTGGTCATCTTTAGGTCATCTGAGATGATGCTTAAATCTCTTTCCTCCCTGATAACCAACAGCAATTTTTCTCCCATTCTGTAGCTCATTGCTGGATTTTTACACCCCAGGTGCATAGCTTTGTACTTTTTTTGCATTGAATCTCAATTGCCACAGTTCAGACCACTTCTCCAGCTTTACCAGGTCCCTCCTCATTCTATCTACCACATCCAGGAGTGCCTACCCGGTTGCACATCTTGGTGTCATTTGCAAATAGACACACCTTTCCTTTCAGCTCCCCTGCAATGTCTCTTATGAAGACATTAAAAAGGACTGCCCTCAGGACTGAACCCTCAGTGGTACTCCATTGGTCACCTTTCTTTCCTCTGATTGGATCCCATTTACTAACACCTTCTGCTTCCTATTAATTAATCAGTTCCTAACCCAGTTCACCACCTTTTGGCCCATCCCCAGACTGGCCAACTACTTGTTCATCAGTCTTCTGTGCGGTATGGTGTAAAAGGCCTTGCTGAAGTCAATGTAGGTGACATCCACTGCTCCCCCCTGGTCCACCACCTTGGTTATTCAGCCAAAAAAAAATCTATAATTTTGATGTGCTTGATGGGACCTGCTGTAAATCCATGCTGCCTGGGATCTTGGGCTGCATTGTCCTCTAGGTGACCCACTATCCTCTCCTCTTTAAGTAATGCCTCCATAATCTTCCTCACCACTGAGGTGAGGCTTATCAGCCTATATTTTCCTGGCTCTTCTCTGCCTCCACTCTGTGTAAAGGGACCACATGCATCCTCCTCCCAGTCCTCTGGCACTATTCCAGTATTAAGGGACTCACTGAATTAGCCTTTACGGTATGCTTGTATGCTGGTTGCACAAATAATAGGCAGTTTATTTAACATTGTTTAAATATTTTTTCATGCAATACTGTTTAGTATGGGAGCCTGACTCAAACGGTATTAAAATATTTAAACATATATAAAGTATCTGACCATTATGTGTTTGCTGTAAAGGGGCTCATGCATGTAATGTAAAGGGAAAGGGAAGAAGACTATTAAGAGAAACCATAGAACGTGAGCAATTAAAGAGGAAGTACATGCAGTGGGAGAGGTGGAACATAAAAGGCAAGGGAATAGCTGAACACAGAAATAAAATTTGGGGAAGTGAAAATTAACCAAAAATAACATTTGAAGGAACACCTGGCAAAACAGCAAAGGTGGTGTAGGCTTGGTAACAGAATGTGGAGAGGTAAAAGAGAAAGGTGGAAATTTAAAAAGAGAGAAAAGAATCCTGAGTTCAGCTGAAATACCTGGGACTGGGGATGGATGAGATTGACAACTTGAATTTTGATGCATTTTGTAACTCAACAGTTATTGCCTAAAATGCATGAAACTGCACCATCTGACTCCTAAATTTCCAAAATTTTCCAGGGGGGCATGCCCCTGGACCCCCCTAGAAGTGTTTAGGAAACCACCCGTCACCAAATCCTGGCTACGCCCCTGGATATTTACATTTTATTTCATTGACTTTGCTTCATTTTATGTGGTGTTCTTTTTTTCCTTCCATGTACTGTATATGTGCAGTGCCCTGTTGATTTTGAATGGTACTAGTTCATTTCATGAATGGCAGAGTGATAGTGGTTTTTCATTGGTTGTTGTTTTACTTTGTGTGGTTCTGATTGGTTGTGTTATTGTCCTGTTCATTGGTGGAATTGTTGTGCAGAACGTGGAATGTCTGTTGTGGTTGGTTATGTTTTGTTTGTGGGCGGAGTTTTTTTGGGAACTATAGCGTAGCAGTTCCGTGTTCTCGGCGGTGACTTTTTCGGTATTAATTCTTTATTATTTGTGGGATTGTGTCTCATTTATTTATTGATTTCTTTTTATTTCTTTTTTATTTTGGCTTGTTTCATTCATTGATGCAGTTGATTTCACCAGAATATTTTTAAAAAACGAACTTCGGAATACTATCCAGTTACTATCATCGGTGTGTTATAGGCCCTGTATTTGGGGTAGGTTGTTTTTTTTTTATGTGTATTTTAGGGTACTTCTGCTTCACTTCTGTTAGTCACTGTTGCTGTCTGATGAGAGAAGTTTGCTTCGTTTTCTTGGTGGACTGTTGTATTTGTTTCCTGTGGGGAGAAACAAATATATGGTTATTTCTCCTGTTATGCATTATATTTTTAGCTTTTGAATGGTGTTGTTGAAGTATTTACCTTGGATGATGTTAAATGTTATATGTTTTGCTGAAATTGTGGGGTGGTTAAAGCATGCGGATATGACTTCTACCCACGGGGATAATGAAGCCGCTTCAGGTTAGTATTGTACTTCACTTTAGAAGTAGATGGTTGTGGCAATGACGATACTGCTGGACTTTCAGGGGCAGTAAAGGAGTTTATTTTGGAGGTGCTTGGTTATTCTTCTGAGTGGCTGCTTAGCAAGTGCGAGATGTGTTTTTGCTTGGTTTTGTTTATACGAGAAAAATCATTTAAGGATTGAACCTTTTTGTGGCCAAATATTTGTATAACTTCTATAGGTGGCATGTTGCTATCTACTAGTTTCTGTACTAGATGTTTTCTAACTGAGTGGTTTGTGAACTTCTTTTCTGTTTGTGTGGCTGCTGCAGTTATATTTTTAACAATTTTTCCAAGGCTGTTAATAACTAGTGGTTGTTTTTTATACTAACTTATAGGGTAGGTTGCTTTAGGTGAGTAATTTACTGCCAGAAAAAATGAAGAGTTTTCAGTATTGCATTTGGATGGTCTCTCATTTCTGTAAAGAATATAGTTAGCCACAGGACACTTTTTCTGGTCTTTAATTTCATAGGCTCAAGGTTTTAGAACTCTGCTGTGCTTTGGATTGGATCCAGTGTGAGTTTTTGTTTGCCTTTCTTTTATGTATTCGATGAATCTGGTGTTTCTTTCATCTTTTCCTAGTCGGACTTCACCCCACTGTAGGTTTCTGGCTTCCGTTGTTCCTCTGATTCCAAAGAATAGGGTAACATTAACCCACATTGTGTTTATTAGTGAGAGAGGGTTATCAGGTCCCAGTATGTTTTTGGTATATAGTTCTTCAATTAATTAATTGGTGCACTCATCTGCTGCTTGTGGGCTGTTTCCTTTGCCTTGCACTTTTAATGTTTTTTGTTTAGATAAAAGCACTTGTCTCATTTTTATGAACATAATGGATTGTGAGAGGAATTCACTGTACCCCTGATCTTTTAAGTGTCCCTCAAAGCTTTGAAACTTTGCTCTTAAGCGCAACAGTTCATATTGTGAGCCGTCTTTTCTTTGGCATGTTATGAAATATTTGCATAAAAATTGATCAAATTGAGGAGGTGGAATTTTATGTATAGGTAGAACTATTCCTAGTTCTTTTAGGAAGCTGTCTAGGTGTGCTATGTCTGTTTCCATTTTCCATTTGGTATTTTCATTTTTTGAAGCATTTATGAATTGTTCAGTGTAGTTATTGTCTATTTCTGCAGTTGTATTTGTCATTGTTGTTTTATTTTCTATTGGTTTGTCTGTTGTGTTTTTTGGGTTAATTTCAGGTTCTAGCAGAGGTTCTTCATCATGTCAGTGGGGCAGGCAGCATCGGCAGTCGTCAGTTTCTAGTGAGTGGGGGGATCTCTGTATACATACCGCGTTGAACTGCTAGGGGGTGAAATCATCAAATCTGTGTAAAGAATGGTTGTCACAGAACAGGCAGGTCAGTACACTGTTAGAAATGGTTGGAAAACCTCACCTCATCTCACCTTACTGTGATCTGCATCTCCAGTACTTATTTATTGGCACCTAGTAAGTTTGCTGACCGTAACTGTGAACCGCACCTCCGGTGCTCGACTGTTGGCACCTACAGTAGTAAGCCTTAGCCGACCATAACTGTGAATCACATCTCTGTTGCTCATTTGTTGTCACCTAATAATAGCCGTGGCTTTTGATCGAGGGTGGTTTTTAATAGCAAATTGCATTTCAGGCTGCAGCTTACATTCGAGGACAGCTTATATATGAGGGTGGCTTTAAGTCAAAGATATACAGCATATATATAACTGTTCATGTCAGCAGCGATCACGGTGCTCTCTAGGTCATAATAAATCGGGCCCCCGCCCCAGAGAAGTAACCGATAAGCAGAATACCTTTAAAGGGACAGTGTCAACCCCTTTGGCCTCAAAGTGTCCCTAGTTTAAAAAACACATTTTATGATTGTTCTCATTCTATAGAGACAGCTGATGTAGCTGGTTGTTTGATTCAGACACCTTTTTCCTTTCAAAAAGTAAAAAACTGAATGTCAACCATACTGGTGTTACCACACCAAAACATGTTTGTTTACATTACTTGACCAACTACAACTGCATCTTTCCTGGACTTAGGAACACCCCCAACACTATCTAGCTACTCATTATGCAGTGGGAGTAGATGAGACTATTGTATCACAAGTGACTGCTCTGTTTGATTGCGTTTCTAATGTTCAGGAAGTATGCAGTAAGCTTAGGTAAACAATTTGGAGCAAAACAAGGCTGTGTTTACTTATAAATTCCCATGCATTTCAGTTCTAGTAAGTAAGAAGGCAGATTAAACCATCAGCAACATCAATGTATTTTAGAGAAGGTAAGCAATCACAAAATGTGCGGTTTTACCTAAAAATAATATGATGCAAAAAAGGTTGACAGTGTCCCTTTAAATGCTGAAAACGTCACCGAAACCTAGCATAACTCTCAAACAGCATTCAGTAAGAATGGAATAAGATATACGTTAAAAGGTTGAGGTGACAGTGTCAGTGAAACTCGCTTACCTCAGCCAGTTGTAAACGTCACCAAAAATGGCTACTTGAGCTCAACCACAGAAAGCAGCAGCCATAAAAAGAATAAACGTAAAAATATCATGGATGTCAGTTTCAAGATGGATGGGGAACTACTAGCCATGCTAGAAGAAATAGGAAATGAGACTGTCCCTTGTACTCCCACCCCTGCCCCTGAGGTACAGGCAAATGCAGAAAACAGTTCCATGTCAGAAACAGCAGTAGAAGAAATAATCACACAAGCAGATAAGCCAACTGTAGAAAATTCAGAGAGCAATATATTAGATAGTGTGCTTGCAGCTTTTATTGAAGCCAATGAAAATAAAAATACAAGGAAAACAACCTATGATATAGCCATAATTCAGTGTTTGTTTTTTTATAAAAATCACAAAGCATGTAAAAAAATATCCCAAACTGAGCCAAATAAATAAACCAGCTCCTTGCAAACTTCTTAATGACTGGAAATAGTCTGTAGGCTTATTGGTTCATATGGTTCATCATTCTTCTTTTTGGCTATCATTAAGAAGCCACTCCCTCTGGTACGTGCCCATTCATCACTCAGTCAATGGCTGGCTGTGGAGGTGAGTGGTTGGTTGAGCCAGTCACCAGCTTCATTCAGGGACTGTTGGGGGAGGCAGGGGTGAGCACTGCTGGGTGGGGAATGGGGGCCATGGGACTACCAGGGAATATCCTAAAATATTTTACTTTCTGGTGTTGGGGATCATGGTGTGGGGATGGGGGTCACTAGACTACCAGGGAATATCCTAAAATATTTTACTTTCTGGAGTCAGGGATTGCACTGTGGGGGTGGGGGGCAACACTAGACAACCTGAGAACTATTAGTGTAATGTGACTTGGGTATCCCAGTTCATGATGGAAGGCACTAGACTGCCAGGGACAAAATACGCATTACTTCAGATACAAAAGGATGGGAGTCAGAGTTCAGGATCGGGAGGGTGTGCAACAGTGTGTGTCACAGTACCGCATGCTTTTTGCATGTGGTATTTAGTGCCATGCTACAGGTGGTGAAAACACCTGTAACTGGCACTATTCATTTGAATATGCTGGTACACCGCTATTCATGGCCCTCCTCCCTCCCTCCCCTGAATACATTAAATTTAGCATTGGCGCTATCACTCAGTGCCTGCACTAAATGAGCTTTGTAATATTGCATCCCAGTGCAAATTCAGCACTATTCCAGTGCAACGGATTTGCGCTGGGTGCAAAGCTTTGAATATCTGGCCTCAAAGTACTGGCAAAAGTAACAGATACTGGCTGATCCTCTGTTTGTGTACTACTGATCTAAAAGCAAAATGCATGGCAGATAGGCTTGTGGCTAGAAAACAGCATGACAATGTCATTAATCTTCAAGGTACCCTAATAAATGAATATTTTCTGTCATATGTTACATGACTGGAAATGTAAACAGATGTGAGCACCAACAAAATATTCAAAGATTTTATTTAAAATTTCACAGCAGGAGGTAAAGGAAGTAAATAATCAAGGTGTCTAACTCCTAGAATATTATGCAAGATATTTGTGAGAACCTGCATTCTTCTGCTTTCGCATCAGAGACAGCGATCCTAGGTTGGTGCATATGGCTCAGAAACGATCTCCATACCAAAGGTAAAAAAATACAAAAAATGTTAACTACTTAGTGAAAACAGTAAACTTGCCCACTTCACTGCGTAAAAGTACTGGAACCACATTCGGCAATGTGAGACCTAGAAAAAAACTATGGTTTTGAAAGTGGCATCCATTTTATGCAGACAGGCCCATCCCCATTAACAGAAGCCTGCCTCCGGCTGAATAATTATTTACATAATGCCGGGACACAACAGTTCCTTCTGGGTGGCCCTCCTTCGCAAAGAATAGTAAAAAATCACCTCCACCACTCAAACACTTGTCAAACAGAGTTGTTTGGGCATACTTGATTACACACATGCTTACTTCACTCTACAGAATGCCACACCCACTGTAACATTACCAGCCAACTGCAAACAGTACGGCTTGTTTGACTGACCTACTGACATGAATATTACCATAGAAATGGCACATCTTTTAATTAATTTAAGTACTTTCATGACAACCTTGCATACTGTATGAAATTTCTGATGCAGACCTCATTCACAAGTCACTGTAAACGGTAGCAGTTTGGGAAAAACATTGAAAGGTCAAATTGTACATAAGTCATAAAACAAGTCCCACAGAAGTTGTACAAATCAAATATGACATGTGCAGTAGTGAGATAGCTGAAATATCTTCACTCACTATCACTGAACTCTTAAATCACACTCATGGCTTTGCCACTCATGAGTTATAAAGAGTTCAGTGACAGCTCATGAAGATATTTTACCTATCTCACTACTGCTCATGTCATATCCCATATCTCTATCTATCTATATATCTATCTATCTTGCAAAAACATTGTTAATGCTCCAGTTAGGGTCAAAGTGACAAAAGTTGCGAAATGAGGCATTAAGGTTTCCCTAACACCCCACCCTCCCAAACCAGGCAGGAGAGCTGGTGTGTGATGTGTCTTGGGCTGCTTAAGCCTAACACTCAACCCATTCCATCTGTAGATAAGGTCAGATGTGTAGACTTTATGAGAATAGGGTGAGTGTTAGGCTTCAGAAGCCTTTTTGGGACCCCACCTTATGAACATTGGTGGTAAAATTTCATTATTTGGTCCTAAAAGATGATTTTGCGCCTTGACAGCAAAATCATTTTCTGGGCCCAATTAATGAAATGACAGTTACAGTGTTCATGCTATGGGTACCAAAAAGGCCATGTTAAAAATGTGGTGAAAAAAATTTCAAAAAATGGCATAGATATCAACATAAGTTCAAAACGCCATTGAAATACATTATACGGCACTTACCTTTTTTCTTCAGTTTGCAGTTCAGCTTTGAAGAGTGCAGACATGTCCTGGTCCACAGAATATGACAGTCTATGACCTCCAGTGGTATGTACAGGATAAGGGGGATGTGGGGTGATAAGTGCTCAGTGGGAGGGTTGGGATGGGGGAGTGGGATGGCAGGGATGATAAGGAAAAAAGTGTAGAGTTCTGGGGAGGGCAATGGAAGGGACAAGAAATGATTCTTGAGTGATGAAAAAGTATCCTTTTATGTGACTCATGATACGAAAAAGGATTTTTTTGTATCATACGGTCATGAAAAAGGATTCATTATATTTAGAAAAACACATTTAAGGGGCATATTTGTAACTTTGAAGTGCAGATTGCACCTAATGGGGTCCCGATCTGCCAGCTAAGTGTGGTGGTATCACTCCAGGATGTCAGTTTTGTGGCTTTTGAAAAAACAGAAAAGAAGATGGCGGCTTGCAAAAAAGGAAATCTGTCTCATGAAAAAGGATTTTGTTCTCGCAAAAAAGAAAATGCTCTCATGAAATTAAATCCTTTTTCACAATATCAAATCCTTTGTCGAACTTTATACGTCAATCCTGAAAAATGAACTTCCATAGGATGTAATGGGAACTTAAAAACTTAATAACTTTGCAACAGCTTAATATTTTAGCACAAAACTAACAGTGGCAGTTCTGTCACACAAGTTCTTTCTACCACAAAAAAATAAAAACAAATTTCCACACTGTTTCAGTGCAAGGTGATGAGGAACAAAGTGCAAACAATTGTTATTTTTTACTTTTTTTCACTATCTGGGTCTCAGAATCTGCATATCTCACCGGAACAAAACTTGCCACATCAAGAGATCTATCCACAGGACAACACATACCAAAGTTTGTGCAAATATATTGATCGGTTGCAAAGTTATAAAAGTGCAAAATTTGAGGTTAACCTTAAATGGGCTACTCAACCCTATCTATAGGGGCATGACCGTGCCCCTATAAAATACACATATACAGTATATAAAGACAGAAAGCTGAAGCAAATTAGGTGAAGAACATAGGTACTACAACCAAAACATTTGAGCAGGGGTTTTAGTAAAAGGCATTGACTGATATACTTAACCACTGAATCCATGTGTGGGGAGAAAAGGACAATGTAGAATTCAGGTAAATACCCAGATATTAAAAAAACTGAACTTGCTCAATTACATCTTCATTTGGTGTGGTGATGCACAGTCCAGGACAACCTTTCAGGCTAAAATTACTCCCAAACCACACCATTTTACTTTTTTTTGGAATTAATGGCAAGGTTATTAACTATAAACCAGCTGCACACCATATAAAAATCATGTAGCCAATGTGTTGGAAGGGTTGATAAATCAGAATGTTTTGTAAACATTACTGTGTCATCTGCATATAGCATTGTTTTGGAGTAGTCACAAAACTCTGAGCTATAGTTAACAAACATACTAAACAGCAAAGGTCCCAAAAAAGATCATTACGGGACTCCAGTTGCTAGTGGTTGTAACCTGGAATATATATCACCACACCTTGGCTTTTGGGTTCTGTTTGCCAGTTAATCTGAGAACCAAGATGAAACAGGTAAACTGCACTCCAAAGCAAACTCCAACATGCAGAAATTGCAGTTTAAAAACTTTATTGTGGTAGCAGCTCCAAAGTAACTGACTAGAGTCCTAGCCCCAGTGCTTCAGCTCTATCCAGGTCTTCATCAGGGAGTGGATGTCAGAGATTCAGTCTGAGAACCAAGCAGCTGCATTGGTCAACAGGCCCAACTCCAAGAAGTTTTATTTAGTACTAGATCATGAATAACTAAATAAAAGCCTTTGATAGATCAAAAAGGCAACATCTACATAGTTCCTTCTGCCCAAAGCTACATGGAGCATCCGATTTAGTTCAATCAAAGCAGTTATTTTACTATGCATTTTCCTGAATCTGTGTTGTTCTGTAGCCAGGAGGTTGTGAGATATAGTTCATGAGCTGGTCACTATCAATTTCTTCCAGAGTCTTGCACAAGAGGTAATGGATAGCGTTGGGCCTGTACTTCAAGACAGTCACATGGTCCCCAGATTTATATACTTAGAGCCACGTTAGCTTGTTTCCAAGCATCAGGAAGGAGTGCAAACTAGAGTGAGAAACTGAACAACTTTTAAATTGGCAAGGTCAGCTCATCAACTGACATTTTGAGCAGTTTCATATCCATGAAATGTGGGCAAATGTGAGTTTTGACAGTGGATTGTCATAGATTTTTTTAACCATTTGAGAGGCTAAACTTTAAAAAATAATGTCTAGCTGCATTAGGTGCATTAGATACAGCAAAATGTCAGAAGTATTGGGCATGGTACTAATTGGTAACTCATTCCTTACACTGACAAAGAAGTTAAAACAATCAACAATTTGCTGGGGGTTGGTGTATTATTGGATAGCATTTTAACAATTTAGACATATCTGTTTTAACATCTGTTGTCTCCAACATTGGAAGAAGAATTTATTTTTGAGTTAATTTATAGAAATGAATCAAAGACATATCAAATCTACATCAGTATGCTACTCAAAAAGTTTCTTCAAAAACCCATTGCTCCTAAAGATAATGTCTTTATGTCACTACTGAGAAGGAGTTAACATTAGATCTAGCACCAGTGAAAATCATCAAGGCCTTTAACTGTATAGATGATAGTTTATTAATTCATAAAACAGACTTGATAGATATCCACCCAATAATGACCAGGTGGATTTACTCTTTCCTCAAGGACCAAGAACAAAGAGGAAAATTGAATCAATCAGTTCTAACTAGATAGATCAAAGGAGGAGCTTCCCAGGAAACCAAATGTGATCCACTCTTATTTCCAATTATGATCAATGACCTCCCACAGAACATTAAGCTGCAGCCTATGTGAATGACAACTGTTTATTTTAATTTTTAATAGGGAAATGTGAGCGTACTCCAGACAGGTTTTTAAACATCTTTACCATTTTGGCAGAGGCAAATACAATGAAAATGAATTTCAATAAATGTGTGTGCAGTGTATGACAATAAAGTTTATTAAGCAGGTAAAGTAGGACCTGAGTTTACAATCAACTGTGTGGCAATTGTACCCATTTCAGATACCAGATAACTTGATATGATGATATCTGATAATCTGGGAAGGAAAGCACAGGTTGAATACATCCTGAATAAAGTAAACAAAAGGATATATTTTTTGGCTACCTTAAAGAAGGCAGGATTAAATGAAAAAGAACTGATCACAGTACTTAAGAACCTCATTAGATCCAATTTTAAAATATAGGTCCCAATGTGGCACACAGGGTGAAAGCTAATGAAAGTGAAATGTTAGAAAATATACAAAAATGTATCTTCAGTATTATCTTGCAAGATATTCATCAATACTGCTATGAAAAAGCTTTGACCAGGCTGGGGTTTCAGGCACTTTCAGCCAGCTGATGCAAACTATGTAAATCCTTCTTTACTACCATCACATCTGTGCCACATCAGCATTTAGATTTACTGTAATCTGACCTGTGAAGGAAAAACCTTATCAAATAAGGCTAGCTAGGAAGTGGGTCACAACTTTTACATGATAAAAATATATATGTTTCATTCCTTGGCCAGTCCAATTAATGGAATAATATTGTGGCAACTTCTGTGCTTTTAAGTTCAGATAGGTAATTTATAAAGCATGTTGAAGGATACGAAAGATTGCTGACATATTTATTTTTACTAGTCTGTTCTTCTTGTAGGAGATCCCTGGAGAGTATCAATTAGTATAACATTTAACAATTTTTTTATATGTACTATTATAAATTATGTGATTTATGATGCACAGTATTATGACACTGTGATGTATTCTGCTCTTGTATTAATTGTTGTAACTTCATCTGGTATACTGGTTGCAAGCTGAATAAATCCAAATAAAAATCTAAATTGATTACTGCATATTCACACACACCCACACTCATATCACAATGTGTGTGCTCTTATGTATTTTTAGTTTTTGGGACACCACTGTTTTATACTGTTACTGTGATTATGAGTGATTAGAGATGGGCCAAAGTTCAAACTCACGGGCAAATATATTGCTAAGAGGATGAAATTCTCCTCCACGGAGCTCCACAAAATTTTTTGCACCTTCAGAAACTTGAAAATGGTGAAGTTCCACTGCAAAGTGTGAAATTCCACCCATGAATGCAGCATTTCACCCATAAAGTGTGGAATTTGGGCAAAATTCTGCAATTTGCATGCAATATTCTGCACTTCGTGGTGGAATTTCACCATGCATAATTCACAAATTAATCAGAGGAGGGATGTTTGCCAACTTTGCCCATCTCAATAGGTGATACAGTGAACCTGTGAGTCACTGGCATGCTGTGGAGGAGCACTGTGGCTAATTTTGTTAAGCATGACTATATTCTTTAGGAGGTATGTCATCCTTGCCAAAGGGAATTGCTTGAAGTGGCTATATTCTGACTTTTAGTTGGTTTACTGTACTTAGATGAAGTGCATTTTATTTTCATTTTTTCTTTAGGCAGAAGACTTTGCAGTGTTGCAGTGCTTGCTTGTCAGTGACCAGAGACTTAAGGGAGGAGACCTGAGGAGACCTGTGCTGGCTGAGTGATGACCCGGATGGTCTTACTGGACCTGTTGGGAAGTTTCAATACTTTCTGGAGGAAAGAATGAGTGAAGAGGAGTATTGAGGGGGACAAGTAGAAGCAAAAGGCAATAGCGGTGTCCCACCACTTAACTTGGAATGTCGAGTGAGAATAGAGATCTCACAACCTGCAGTTGGATTAGGAAAAACATTCCCCTAGTAACTTTTTGCTTAAACCTCTGCATGCTGTGTCTGTGGTATTTTGTTGGGTGAAAAGTGTTTGCTATTAATGCATTGCTTTTTTGTAGCACTGGACAGTTGTATAGCATGTTAGTTCTGTATATAGTGTTCTCTTTTATTTTAGGAGTTGAAGCTCTCAGAGCCCTTCATTGGATGTTACATTCTAATATTTGTAATAGATATTCAAAACCTTATTTAAGTTTAGAGACATTCAATGGGCAGGAAGGAGGGGTGGAAGAACAATGGGGAATAATAAAAACTGCCATCACAGAGGTAACGAGCCTTTGTGTGAAGCAAATAAACAAAACAAAACGATGTAAGAAACCACTATGGTTCTCAAAGGAAGTGGCAGTGAAGATTCAAGAGAAAAAGAAAGCATTCAGGAAGTACAAGGAATCGCAGAAGCAGCAGGACAGAGAACTGTATCAGTTAAAGCAAAAGGAGGCTGGGAAGGCAGTCAGAACAGCAAAGGCCCAAAAAGAGGAAAAGATAGCTAACTCAGTTAAGAAGGGGGATAAAACCTTTTATAGGTACATCAGGGAGTGAAGGAAGACCAAGGGACGGATAGTGAGGCTTAATAAAGGGGAGAGGGTGGGCAGAGGGAGACTGTGAAAAGGCAGAGATACTAAACAAATATTTTTGCTCAGTATTTACAAATGAAGAGGGGGAGGTACCTAAAACAAACAGTAGAAACACTCTGGATACAGAAGTTGATACCAGCCCATTTACAGAAGAAAGGGTTCTGAAAGAACTCTTAAAACTGAAGGTGGACAAAGCAATGGGGCCTGATGGGATTCATCCCAGAATTCTAAAAGAACTAAGGGTAGAACTAGTGACACCACTGACTACCCTTTTTAACAAATCATGGGAGGATGGGGTGGTACCCGAGGACTGGAGGAGGGCAGATGTGATTCCCCTTCACAAAAGTGGGAGCAAGGCAGAAGCAGGAAACTACAGACCTGTTAGTTTAACCTCAGTGATAGGGAAAATGATGGAATCACTTCTGAAGGAAAGAATTGTCGAGTATCTAGAGGCCAGAGGGGCACAGGACCCTGGGCAGCATGGATTCACAGTGGGAAGGTCATGCCAGATGAATCTGATAGATTTCTTTGACTGGGTGACCAAAGTAGTAGATCAGGGAGGGGCTGTGGACATGGCCTACCTAGACTTTAGCAAGGCATTTGACACAGTCCCACACAACATATTAATATACAAGTTAGCCAGCTTGGGAGTGGGTCCCAAGATGACAGCCTGGGTAAAGAATTGGCTGGAGAATAGGACGCAGAGAGTAATAGTAAATGGAGTCCACTCAGAAGGAAGGAGGGTTACTAGTGGGCACCGTGAGGTTCAGTATTAGGATCGGTCCTCTTCAATGTCTTTATAGCGTACATTGCAGAGGGACTGGAAGGAAAAGTATGTCTCTTTGCAGATGACACAAGATCTGCAACAGAGTTGATGCACAGGGTGGGTGGAAAGGATAAGAAGGGACTTGGCAAGGTTAGAGGAATGGTCAAATGTATGGCAGCTTAGATTCAATGCTAAGAAGTGCAAGGTAATGCATTTGGGAAACAAAAACCCAGGGGAAGAGTACACAATGGGGGGTGAGATACTAACAACAACAAAAATGGAAAGGGACCTGGGGTAGTCATATCAGATGACCTAAGGTGGGCAAGCAATGTGAGAGGGCAGCAAGGAGGGCTGGGGGGATACTGGGATGCATAGGGAGAGGCATCACCAGTAGAAAACAGGAAGTTATTATCATCCCTCTGTACAGACAGCTGGTGAGACCCCATCTGGAGTACTGTGTGCAGTTCTGGAGACCCAATCTCCGCAAAGACATAGACAGGATGGAAGCTGTCCAGGAGGGCAACTAAAATGGTGCAGGGTCTGCACTGGAAGACATATGAAGAGAGCGAAAGGAGCTTAATATGTATAGCCTCGAGGAAAGGAGGAGAGGGGACATGATAGAAATGTTCAAGTACCTCAAGGGAATCAACAAAGTCCAAGAGGGTAGCATCTTTCAAAAAAGAGGTGTCAAGAACAAGAGGACACAATTTGAAGATAGAGGGGGGATGGCTCAGAGGTAATTTAAGAAAGTATTTTTTCACAGAGAGGGTTGTGGATGCATGGAACAGCCTTCTGGAGGAGGTTGTGGAGTCAAAATCAGTGGTGGAATTCAAGCATGCATGGGACAGTCATAAGGCCATTCTAGGGGGTGGGGGTAGGAAGAAGTAGGCTGCTGGTTAACTAGGATCTGCAGCTTATCCAGTAAGTAGGGAAATGGGCAGACTGGGTGGGCCAAGCGGTCCTTATCTGCCGTCAAATTCTATGTTTCTATGTTTCTTAAATTGTGTGCCACGCACCCTCATGTGACAGCCTTTAAATTATCAGGAGGTGTGTTTTTTGACATCAGTGATGAAGACCACTTACTATATTTATGTATAGTGAGGATTTGTACAGTTCTCACTGTCTCTCTTTCTAGAAAGCAACAGCATGCATAGAGTTTCTGAGCTGTGAGTTGAGAACCTGTGTTCCAAATGGCATTTTTGATAAATCAGTTGTAGTAACTGTATACTGCCTTATCACGTATTTATTTAGTTTTTGCATTTTAGAACTGCGACTTCTGAAAATTTAGACAATAAATTGGTGATGTTTGTACAGACCAGCTTTGCACTTTTTATTAATTCCTGTTAAAGAATATAAGCATTCCATATTTTTATGTAACTTGGGTATAAACAGCGTGGTTTCAAGTCTTAATTCAGATATTGTTAGTTACCTGAGAAGGCCAGTGAACACTTATTTACTTGATTTTGGGTTAATATACCCTGGAACAGTCTGACCTGGTATTTGTTTTGGGTTTGAATGTTTTATCTCCCCTTTATTGTTGCATTTTATATTTTCAGTTAGGGATTCTGCAGTCCTAAAAAGTCAATATTAGGAGCCGATGAGATTTGCATGATGTCCCATGGGATTCATAGACACATATTTCCTGACCCAAGCTACTCTGAGGCCTTTATTGAGCTTCCTGACCTTTTTGCCCTGTGGTCTGTTTTTGCAACTGAAAGACTTTGGGATAGGTTTAGAAACTAATTGCTTATGTGTTCTTGAACTGATGCCTATGAATAGTGTAAGAACTTTTGCCATATTTTGCATGATCTATAAAAAGAATATATCAGATCTTTTAGCTGTTATATGTTTGTCTGCCACAATTTTTTTTTGTTTGTTTTTGGGGATTATTCAACCGTAGTTTGATGATAATATATTGGTGTACTGATTGTTACATACCTCCCATTTTATCCCAAAATGGTTATAACTGGAAAGCAGAGAGCAGAAAACCGTAAAAAGCCTTCTGTCTCTTTTATAGTTAGAAGGAAGAAAAGTAAAGAAGAAAGAAGAGAATAAGAACAAAACGTTTGACAATGAGTAAAAGTAAGAAAGGGTCTAATAATAAGGAACCCAGATGATCCTAATCAACCAAAAATCACAATGCATACTAAGAAAGGGAAAAGAAGCAACTTCCCCTTGATCTATCTAGTATAAGCTCAAGTCTTAGAATCCTAAAGTATGTTGCTGGTCTGTATGACCTCTACACCTACATGACCATAATTGGGGTAACACAAAAAAGATCAGAGAAACAAAAATTTAGTAACTGTTAATGACATGCCAGAGTCTGTTCTTCTTTAGAAAAGACTCCAGACATCTTAATTGAATTTTATTTTAGTCTTCATTCTGATAAAGTAGAGACTTTTGTAAGGGACAGATACTGACCAAATCATGATGAACAAAATAATCTTCACAAAGTTTTTGTTTCTCCAAGAAGTTTCAGAACAAAGGGAATGTTATGACACTCAACCCTAAGTAAGTGTGGTAAATTAAACAAAGACTGAGATTCTGAAGAGTAGACTTAATAAATCTTTTATTAGGGATACTTTAAATGAACTTCAAGATATAATTGCAGGGCTAGCAAACTTGGATAAATACAGAAGAATAAATCCACTATTACTAATAGGTCTGAGTTGAATGGTGAAAGTACAAGAGTTAATTGCAATGATCTGGGCCAATGTGATGCCAAGCAACTTGAGTATGTCAAATGTTCACCTAGCCATATTCCCTCTTATCTAAGCAGTGACATTATTGAAGTAACACAAATCCCTATGCAGCCAACTTAATGTTAGTGAAACAAATGGTGATTCTCAGAGAAGCACTTTACACTGCAAGAGAAGATATAGCCATAAATACGGCTAGACTTGATGCACTAACATTCCCAGCTTAATCCCCCTAAAGCATCCTCCTAAATTGAGTTACCAGTTCATGTCATGTCACCTTGGTTAGTTAGACAAAAATGTTGTTATAATTCCTGAGGATAACAATGAAATTATTAAGAAAAAAATCTAAAGAAAGCAAAATAAAGAAAATGAAAAGCAGAAAAGTCAGAATATTAAGAAGTCCTCTGAGAAATCTATTATTAAGCAGGGGGATGAACAAAGAGACCTTGTTTTCTAAAACAAAATACTGTCTTAGGAGAAACAGAACACAACCACATAACAGAAGGTGAAATTGTTCCAGTCAGGTCCCCAGAAGTGAGTAATATAAATCATAATAATATACAGAGTAAAATGCCAGAGATGGATTTAGAAAATGTGGTTGTTTCAAGTGAACAAATAAAGGATGAAAGCCTCCGAAATGAGGCACAATAATAATACCTTAAATGACTGGAATTTCTGGGTGTACAAAATGAATAAGGATGTTGGGAATATTTTCCTTGTACTTATTTTTTATCTAATAGACAAAAATATCAAGAGCAGTACCGAACACGTATGTAGGGGATGTGCTTATGGTTCAAGTACACAATGCAGTACAGAAAAAATCGATGAATCTTGCTGACTGTGGCATTTTGTCACTTTACTGTTTGGAGGATACTGTATATGACACAGAAATTGGGTTAAGGGACCAGACTGTGCACCTTTTAAGGGCAGTCCTGAGGGCAGCGGTAAATGAGAGAAATATAGTTAAAATGATCAGAGATAAAGATGATTCCAATAGAAACTGTATAATCATCCTTTGTGATTCACCAAGAAGAGCTTTTTGTTGTTGTTGTTGTTGTTGCTGCTTTGGATTAACAGTACCCTTGGAATAAGACAGGGTATAGGTTGACTTTTATAAACAGATAGGGCCAGATATTCAAATGCGAGCAAAGTGGAGTGCAAAATACGAGCTTCACCTTGTGCTTTCCTGGGTGCCTGAAGATGCTATATTCAGTGTAACAGTGCACCAGCGCTGTTTGACATAATATAGGGCCATGTTGGCCCAGCTCTAAACTACCTAGCACTGTCCCAACAGGGTTCTAAAGTATATCACCAGAATGGATAGCACCAGAGCGCTAGTTCCAGTTTTCAAAGGGACCCATGCAAATGAGGCCATTGGGCATGCAAGGCACTAAGGGGCCATTTGTATGCCCATTATGGGCTAATTTGCATGGGTAGTGAGGCAGGTTAGCATGGTGCTGCTCCCCACCCAATTGCCCAGACCCAGTCATGTATACATATCTCCAGTGCTAGTGGTCCCCCCTCACTGAGCACCAGCCCATTCTGTACAATAAAACCATCCCTGGTGTTAGTGGTCCCCCCCAACAGATCACTGACCCCTTCTGTAAAATAAAACTATCCCTGGTGCTAGTGATCCCCCCTGATGATCACTGGTCTGTTCTGTAAAATAAAACCATCTCTGGTGCTAGTGGTCCCCCCTCCCCTACCGATCGTTGACCCCTTCTGTAAAATAAAACCATCCCTGGTGCTAGTGGTCTCCACCAACAATTGCTGGCCTGTTCTGTAAAATAAAGCCATCCCTGGTGCTAGTGGTCCCCCCTGACAATCGCTGGACTGTTCTGTAAAATAAAACCATCCCTGGTGCTAGTGGCTCCCTCCACCGATCGTTGACCCCTTCTATAAAATAAAACCATCCCTGGTGCTAGTAGTCTCCAACAACAATTGTTGGCCTGTTCTGTAAAATAAAGCCATCCCTAGTGCTAGTGGTCCCCCCTGACAATCACTGACCTGTTCTGTAAAATAAAACCATCCCTGGTGCTAGTGGCCCCCCCAATGATGGTTGACCCCTTCTGTAGAATAAAACCATCCCTGGTGCTAGTGGTCCCCCCCTGATGATAGCTGGCCTGTTCTGTGTAATAAAACCATCCCTGGTGCTAGTGGTAACACCCCTCCCTCTGATTGCTAACCCTGGCTGAAATTGCACTATCTCTGGTGCTAATGGTAACCCCCCCCCTACCAATTGCCAGCCTTGAGTAAAACAAACAAAAACTCCCTGGTGTCCTGTGGTCTCCCCCGTGGCACCAAGCATACCCTCCGATCACTATTGCAATATCCGTGGTACTACGGGAGCATATGATGACCAGCACAGTGCTCCTGACTCCTCCTTGGCCATTCACCATATGTACAGGCAGGGAGCATGCCTCTTATTTATAGGACAGAGTTCCCCACTAATGTTGCCTGGAGTTAAGTCAGGGTTCTGTTTGGTGGTATTTGTGTTGTGCAAAAGGACCACCCTAAACCCTGTTGTGCAGCGCAGTGCTGCTGAATATGGGTAGTATGCATATTCATGGCCACGCTGTTCCCCCTGCCATATGCATACATTATGTTTTGCACAGGTGCTAACCTTCTATGCCTTTGCAACAGCCCCTTTTGAATATGGGGCTCCAGTGCAAACCACAGTTTACATAGGCAAAGACATGTTAGCACCAGTGTAAACTTTTAAATATCATGCCCACAGTGTTCGAATCCACTGGTTCCCCAAATAACTAAAACTTATGTAGCAAAAATTACAGTTTGTTGTCCCTAAACTGCAAAATGAAAACAAGCAAGCTTTGATTTGATTTATATGTAATCTTTTTAGGTGTGTCCTTCAGAATCCTTTATATATGTGAGGTGATAGATGCATACAGTTTCTATGAACTTTAGTCTTCTGAATATTGTGTATTTGCTTGACTTCATGAAAATTTTACTGTAGCTCAATCTGGGGTAACTTAAATTTAGTTAGGCGAGATATATAAGCTCAGTATCTTGATATGAGACTTCATTAGCTGGTGATATACTGTCAATGCAAGGATTGATTAATATAATGGTTACTCTAATAATACCATTATTAACTGAATCAATGATAACTCACTTTTTTTTTTGTTAGAAACTTGTCAGATGTAAAAATTAATGTAGCAGGCCATAACCTTGCAGAATTAATCAGTGAGAACAATATCTCACCCATACATGGTAGGCTAGAAGGGGATCTGGAGGGTAGGCCAACTTTTTACTGTTCTTATGGAGCTTCTGTAGTTAACCTTTTTTAATGCAATGGTAAACAGAAGTCTGGGTCTGTTGTTTAGTTCAAATCCATAGTGAAAGTGATGACTTCTCTATTATCCTTATATGGGGAAGAGAGTCAAAGCATTGTGAAGAGTCTTTAGAAGCTGACGGTTTTCCTCTTTTGGAAATCAGAAATGGTGTTAGAGTCTAGTGGACTAATCAGCAAGAATTAAAAATTAGGGAGATTTCATGGGAATTTTTGGAACCTTTCTTCTATAATCATAAAAAATTGGGAATCTTCAGAGTCAAATAATAAAGAGTTAGTGTATATATTTTCTGTTTTAAGAACTCACTTATGTAAAATTTCTAGAATCACTAAAGATACAGAACTGGTGATTTAGTTTGATAAAAAATATAAACTGGAAAACTCAGATTTGGCAAGAAGCATTAGAATGACTAGACTCTCTACTAAGTAGAACAGGTTTAGAATTCTAAACCAAAATACAGAATAAAAAATCTAAGTTATTTCTCAATTCAGAAAGAGGGCATTGTCTCAATCAATGGAATAGAATGCTGAATGCTATTGTAGCCCAAGATTACCGGTCCTTCTGGCTGGTGTTGGCCAAGGGTGCTAACAAAAGTAAATATGAGACTGACACATGTCACCAAGGCAGCATGGTTTCACCAGGGGATGGTCATGTCAGACCAACCTCATTGAATTTTTTGACTGGGTGACTAGGGAGGTGGATCAGGGGGAGGGCAGTGGACATGGCCTATCTGGACTTCAGCAAGGCCTTTGACACTGTGCCACATAGAAGACTATTGCACAAACTGGGGAATATGGGTGTGGGCAGGATAGTAGTGCGGTGGGTAGGTAACTGGCTGGACAGCAGGACACAGAGGGTGGTGGTAAATGGCTGTCACTCCACAGAGGGAAGAGTGACCAGTGGGGTACCACAGGGATCAGTGCTGGGACTGGTACTATTCAATATCTTCATCAGTGACATTGCACAGGACCTAGAAGGCAGAATTTCACTGTTCGCTGATGACACAAAGCTCTGTAACAGAGTAGACACACCAGAGGGTGTAGACAGAATGAGAAGGGACCTGCAGAAACTTGAAGAATGGTCAGGGGTTTGGCAGTTGAAATTCAATGCAAGGAAGTGCAAGATAATGCATATGGGCACAAAACCTGGCACAATATATCAGTTGGGGGTGAGGATATAGCATGCACCAAGCAGGAAAGGATCTTGGAGTTATCATCTCTGATGACCTCAAGGCAGGAAACAGTGTGACAAGGCAGCAGGTAAAGCAAATAGGATGCTGGGATGCATAGGCAGGGCATCACCAGCAGGAAAAGGAGGTCATAATTCCACTATACAAGACACTAGTGAGGCCCCACCTGAGTACAGTGTACAGTTCTGGAGACCATACCTACGTAAGGACATAGACAGGGTAGAGAAGGTTCAGAGGAGGGCAACAAAGATGGTGCATGGATTGCATCACAAGTCCTATGAGGACAGGTTGAAGGCACTGAACATGTACTCCCTGGAGGAGAGGAGGGAGAGGGATATGATAGAGACATACAAGTATCTTACAGGGAGGAACAGGGTGCAGGAGAAACACTATTTTTAAGCGAAAAAGATGTTCCAGGACTAGAGGGCATGGGATGAAGTTGGAGGAGGATGATTCAGAGGAAGCGTGAGGAAGAATTTCTTCACAGAATGGGTGGTGGACAAGTGGAACACCCTGCCAGAGGAAGTGGTGGGGGCTGAAACAATCACGGGATTTAAGAATGCATGGGATAGACATAAAGGAATTCTGGAGGTCAGGGGTAAGGGGCAACAGACTTCCTGGAAAACATAAACTGAACTTACAAACTTAAATGGGCAGACTGGGTGGGCCATAGGCCCTTATCTGCCGAAACTGTCTATGTATCTATGTATCTATGTATTTCACCTACCTGTGGGATTCATTATTTCTCAAGTATATTTTATGACAGTGATTTCAAGAATATTCTTCCTTTCGTGTTGGAAAAAGTAGAGAGCTGATTTACTGTACCGCGTTTTCAGAGAAAGGAGATTTATTTGGCCTTATGTTCATTGAAAACTAACAAAGCCCATGGGCCAGATTTTATTCCAAGTGAAGCCTTTCTGTCTCATGATCAAAACTGAAGTCATTATCTTGTAATATTCCTCAACAAACGTATCAGCAACAGTTTTGTCTCAGAATCCTGGAGAGGTTCAATAATAGTCTCCATCTTCAAAAAAATGTGGTAGAAAGGATCTTAAGATGTACAGACCCATTAGTCTGTTAGATATAAATATTGAAGTTTTTCTCAGAAGTTCTTTCGGAATGACTGTCAGACCAAATCAAGGGCTTGGCAGGGTTCTTGGAGTCACAGACAGGCTTTAAGGCGGGATATATTACAGTAGATGATTGTTTTGTGATGCTATGTCTAACTTAGAAATATGCTGTTCTCAGTAAGCGAAAATTATATTCTACTGTATGATTACTGATTACAGTTCAGCATTCAACTCTGTGACTAGAAGCATAGTATGGGATCTTATGTGCAAATGGGGAATTGATCAGAGTCTCATAAGTACTAATAGAGATTTATATTTTCGAGCTTGGGCCTGGATCAGATTGGGGACCAAGAGCTTCTCTACCTTCCTGAAAAATAGGGGGCTGAGACAGGGCTGTGTCCTGACCTCACTCTAATATTATATATTTAAATCATCTCTTGCTAGGATTGAATGCCCCTTTATCAGATTCTCTGAAAATTGGGAATGATTCTTGTCCAGCTTTAGCTTACGTGGACGACTTGGTTTTGTTAGCAGTTTCTAAATCTGGTCTGCAAAAGAAATTGCACATTCTTAATGAATGTGCAAATTCACTTAAACTCACAGTAAACTCATCTAAAAGTCAAATAGTGATCTTTGGAATTAGAAGCAAAAATCTGGAAAGGAACCTTAGAGAAGTGAACTTAAGACAGTTAAATCTTATAGTTATTTAGTAGTCACTTTTACAAAAAATGTCCTTTGGTCTAATCATGTAAAGGCATCTTTATCAAATCAATAAGAAATATGGTGGGAATATTGTCAGACCATTGAATGAAGCCATAAAAGCTAAGGTATGACAAAACAATGGATCATAGCATACAATTTTTTATATGATTGAATGACAAAGACTATGAACTAAATACTGTACAGCTGTTTCTCACTAAGTTTACTTCTTGTGTTCGGTAAAAGTTTCATGCAGAGCCTCTGGGAGGAGAAGAATTGAACATCTGATGGACTGCTCTTCTCCTGACAACTGCCTGACCCCTAGTGGCAGTTGGGGGTGAAGTTGCCTGGGACCACACTGATCGGGGCAGAGAAATGGCAGACATTAATAAGCCAGGCTTAGGAGAATGTACAGCAGTGTCAGTATGTCTTTTCCTCCCAAGGACAGAAAACAGAAGGAAAAATAACTGTTGACTTGGAGGGTGATGCTGCTCTCTGCCAACCACATGCCCCAATAGACCTTCCTTGTCTGGGCTTGGTATCTCCCATCCTTTACCTTCACCTACCTTACCTTGCCCAGCTGGATGGTGTGGGGCATACACTGAGGTACAAAAGTGAAGCCTACCTCCTGGGGCAGGCCAGTGGGGACCGGCCACAGGTGTCTCATGGGTGGGTTGGGGGTTCAGTGCTCAGAGTGCATGGGTCTTGGTAAGACAGGAAGTGGGTTCTGGGGTAGACCGAGGGGCCCTGGCCACAGGTGTATCATGGGTGGACTGGGGGTTCAATGCTCAGAGCAGATGGGTCTTGGTAAGCTGGGAAGTGGTTGCTGGAGCATGACCAAATGAAGCCCCAGCTGGCAGGGGCAGGAGGTAAAAACAGGAAAAAAATGTTTCATGCACAAGTGATGGTTTATTTACAATTGTCACTGCTGTACCTTTCTTATGTGGTGATAAGGATATAAATGTCCTGCAGGTATTGGTATGGTTAACACTTAATACTTTGAAATGTATCATGCTGTGAAGTACTCTTTCATTCAAGTCCCATGGGCATGGCAGCCCTCAGCCACCACCCCCTCCTATTGGAGAATAGAGGGAAGTGGTGTGGAACAAAAAGAACCTAGGGTCCTGTCTCTGGCAGGTGGCAGTACTCATAGTGGACCCTGTACATGTGCCCTTGCCCTTGTTAATATCTGAGCTGGTCCAAACTGGGCATCAGTACATACATACATACATAGATGCTGTTGGCAGATAAAGGCCTTTGGCCAACCTAGTCTGCTCATGAAAGCTAGTAATTGAGCTTCTTCAAGCTTTCCTGGAATTAGGTTGTACTCTTCCTCCGACTACCAGGATCCCCTTATGCCTATCTCATGCATACTTATATCCTGTAATCATTTCTGCCCCCCAGCTCTTCTGGCAGGCTGTTGCATTTGTCCACCATCATCTTTGTGAAGAAGTACTTCCTCAAGTTCCCTCTGAACCTCCCGCCCTCTAGTTTCATTCTATGTCCCCTCATCCTGGAGCATCTTTTTCTTTGAAAATTGTATTTTCCTGCACTTTATTCTTCCCTGTGAGGTATGTAAATATGTCAATCATATCCCCCTCTCCCTCCTCTCTTCCAGGGAGTACAGTATATATGACTGAGACATCCTCCTCCAGCATGCTGAGCCGTGCTACCAGGCAATATTCTGCATTGTTTCTGCCTGTTAAGTCTATTGGTTGTGTCCACACTCGGGCTTCCATCAACTCCTGTTATGGAGTGTGTGATTAGAGCAATTACATAACATTTCTGGATGCAGTGCCTTCCTTGTGTCCAGTCCTTATATACAAGCCTGCATCCTCTTTACTGCTTTTATTTGGATGCGGGAAGTTTGGATGGTTTGTGGATGCAATTAGCCTTGTGAACACAGATAAAACAGCTCATTTTGGATGTAGCATGTTCACATTGGATGCAGCCTTTGCATGTTTCTGTGCTGGAGTTTTCTGAAACCTGCCTGAGATGCTTTAAGCCTCATCCAATACCCAGTTTTCCATTCATTGAAAGTAGATTTACTTGGATTCAGATCTCTGCCAACGGCAGGATGCAAGTCAGCCTGATGACAGAGTTGGGATGTAATATTTTGTATGGATGCAAAGGGAAATGCATAACAAAACACAGAGGACTTTTTTTCATGAAAACAGAAAAAAGTACATCACTAAACACATTGGCATGGAAAGAAGATAACTCACCCGTGGATGCTGGCAGTGCCTGGGGTCCCAGACTTTAGAAACAAAAAAGTGACAATGTCAAATTGTGGGACCAACATTTTAAGGGCTAACAGTTTTCAATTGCAAAACCCTAAATTATGTTCAAACACATACCATCTTGTGAGCAGCTGATATGCACTTGAATCCAAAAAAGAGACACTGGGATGCAGAATTCATGGAAAATATGGACGTAAGCAGTTCTGAGTGCAAGACTACCCCGCATCCACAATTTTGGAAACAAGCTTTTTTCCAGACTACAGCTTGGGAAATCCTGCCTAGGGAGGGTAAGTGACTTCTTTAAGTTTACCACAGAAGCAGGACCCTGGATGCCCAATATCCTTAACTAAGGGCTCATTTTAAATGTAGGGTGGAAGAGTCTTCACTGTAATGAAATCCAAAACGTCCAAAAAGGAGAAAGTGGCTTGACTCCTATAATATAACCTTGCTTAAATACTTTACTTCATCCACCACAACACTTGCCATGCTTGCCAACATTTTATGGCAAGCACCACTTCACCAGGGAAACAGTGGTTGCTATACAAACGAAATAAAGAAAATGTAAGAAACATATTGTATGCTGATGTATGTATGGAGTATGCAATAGCAAGTCACCTAGACTCCATTCTAAGTGTAACTTCAGAGTTGTGTATTACTCAAAACCAATCAGTGGGTTGCCCAACACCTTAAGCCCTTTAAACAACCATCTCTGTTGTAATGGCATTTCAATAACCAAAAATTATATCTCCAATAAAATTCCTATGTATAACCATTTCAGTGCAAAATTATTTTTTTCTTTAAATCATTAAATGATGACAGTTAAACATACTGTAGGGATTGACAAGTGTGGCAAGTCTTGTGCTGGATGATGTAATAAAATATTTAAACAAGGATATATTAAAGAAGTTAATCCTTTTTTGGATGTGTGGGGTTTTTACTTATTTACGTTTACACAGTAAATGTTGGACTTGGGATTTAAACCTGTTTCTTCAGGGTCACAGCTTTCTACTGTAATGACTAGGCTACACTGCCCATGATTTGGATTCAACACCCAGAACAGCCACAAAGCAACTGATTAGACCCCACTGCTCTGTCAGCTAGTGTCAGCTTCACAGTTACGTCTCCTAAATCTGTATGTTACATCCTCTAACCTGGATTTTTATTTCTAGGCCAGATGCTATTATCCATTCTATCCAGTAGAATATAGTGTCTGGATAGTCTCGGATTGTACTATATAGCCCCAGATAGTTCATTAGGATAATGACCAGGACACATCATTATCTTCACTGAGCAAAAAAAAAAAAAAATGCCTGGTGTTGCAATTATCCGGAGTATCTGAGTACCCTATGATTAATTTGACCATAAGAAAGGATAAGCAATTCTGAATATGGTAAACACAATAACTGTACATTTTGAATTGCAGAATATCTACTCCAGAGAAGCATTTAATGCACAGCATGTTTGATGATCATACCTTGAAGGTAATGATAATTTTTTGTCTCCAGAGAAAAGCTGTCAGAGCACTTCATTACTCAATCATTTTAGAGTTAATTGGGGTGTCCCTTATGGTGGAAGAGGCTCTGTGCATGAGGGTTGGGCAAGAGGGCTGTAAAGCAAAGCTGAGCAGTTTGGGCTGCCCAAACCTCACAAGTGGAGTCTCTTATAATATAAGAGACACCCCCATGGAGGCCCAATTAACTTATTATGAATCACGTGAGTGAGGTACAGTGATTTATAATACTTGAAGTGTTAAGTATTTTTTTTATTTCTAAAGCTAAATAAAGATGTTGTCCCATGGGCTTTGAAATAAAATGCTCCACTCCTTACATTCCTGCACAAGAGATCACTGATAAGAGCTGTAGTGGTGCTGTGTGTTGATTGGCTGAAATCACATAAGTGATTTGTAATAATGTAAATGCAACTATTTGTGGAGTCAAAACTGGTACGTTTGCCTCATCAAGATTTACTTATTCATTAAATTTTTTTTTCAAAACTTATTCAGGTTAGCCCAGCTGAGATGCAAGGCTTGCTCTCAGTAGATTGGGTCCTACTTGTTTCCATGTTTATAGCTTAGTGGAGCAAAGCATTAACAAGTTAAGTGACATGGACAAGATCACCTGCATGTAAATTACTCTTTCAAAACTTGAGCTTAGGCCTCTTCTGCCTCCTGGTTCCCAAGCCTATGCAGTAGCCATATGATTAGACCATTCTTTTTCTTCTAAGCATTTTGTGCTGAAGGAGTGAAAAGCCTTTACGGGAACAACAGTGAATGCAGGAGCACATCTGACTGCATAAAATAAATCCAATTCATTTTTCATCATGTTTATAAGGCTGTCCCATAATGCTTCATCTACTTAAACAGCATGACTGTTTGAAACTGTGAGTCAAGCATTAAGGCTCAAACATATTTGTGGTCTAAACAAACATTTTCAGTTTTGAATGTGGTTCTTCCATAACTGATTGAGCATGTTGTTTTCAGCTTCTGTGGACACTGTAATGCTGTGCAGTAGCCAAATGCATTGATGACTCAGTGCTTTCCTTTGCAACTGGTTTGCACTGGCCTACAGACACTACATAACAGGAATGATCTGGCTTTGACAAGCAGAATTTAAAGTCATTGCCCTAGCTTCTGCCTCATAAGATCGTACCAGCATCACCTGGCGGTCCAGAATTTCCAACAACTTGCCCGGTAGATGTCCATTGACTTACCAGTCATTGGCATAGTTATGCAGAATAAGTCTTTGTTTTTTTATGTGGGTAAATATATACTGTTTCTTTTCTAACAGGCGAAAACATTGTAGATCAGTTGTCTAAATACAATATGCATTTGTCCTTGGTACTGGTTCAACTATTTACCATATTTCGCAGTTCTGTAAAAAGCCCACATTTTGTAGTGAACACTGCTACTAGTGATTCTGTGTGATTCTCATGTTCTCTGATAAGAGATATCAACAATAAGTATAGCATCTAATATTTTCCAAATTATTACCATACACAGTTTCAACTGCACTGGCCTTTTACTGAAAGAAACAACATGTGCCATTCACAAAGCTCAGTAGACTAGATTATAAACAATAACAGATTATTTGGTCAGGATGTGATATAAGGATTGGAAAACTGGGTAACATAAATGTAGAAACCTCCTAAGCGTATATCATTTTCAGAAAAGGAACAACTTCAGAAAATGTTTCTACTGTGGAGCTGGTTGGATAATAATTTTAAAAGTTTTAAGCCCAGTATTCAGCAAGTGTGCTATCCAGAGCCCAAAAGCAAACAGTGCTGTGAAATACCTGTAGCACCAGACATGTTGATTACTGTACTCAGAAGATGCACACAAAGATATATCTAGGGCAAAACAGGTCAATTATATAACAGCAGAAAAACAAGGCAAGGTGCAGAACACTGGGTCATGTGCAAAAACAGGGCCAAAAGGACACTCAAAGGCAAATAGTTACAACAGCACCTGTACATACAACAATCATCTGAAAGCAATGACTGCATTGCCATGACAACAGGTACACTATGTGAAACTACTGTGACATCATGCAACCACAGAAGTGAGGCTGAAAATTGAATTGTGCATGGCATGTGACTGCATGTGTTGAGACAAAATACATGTAAAAATAAACCACAATGTGCCTGAACCACATAACAGAATAACAAAAGAACAACACAATGCTATGAAAATTAAGTCAACAATAACCCACTCCAGGGTGTGTGGTTACTGGGAATTAATCAACACCCCAGTTGCGTTGTGAGGCACAAGGCCGCATCCCACCGAAAACATTGTGTTGCTGCCAATTCTTGTATTTGCTTTAGATTGTGTGCTAACTGAACAAGATCTATAGCTAACCTAAAAATCATTCAAGTGCAAAAAAACTTATATGTTTATCTGTTTGATTGTTACTGTACTTATCATATGTTTATTTAGAAAAATGTTTACACTGTGTAAGCATTCATATGTATTGTAACTCATGTATTAAGGTTGTAGTTAATGTATAAGACAACAGTTGAAAATAGGGCTAGTCCCTAATTGGTATGATCCTGGATGAAAAAAAATGTTATCTTCATCATCATCACCATCATCATCATCACAAAAAATGAAAGCATAGGCACAATACCAATGTCTAATGGAAAACTCACCCCACAGGCCACATCATGCCCATTCACTCCAGAACTGCATATATAAAGACTGCAGAACCCCATGCAAGCAAGAAAAAGAAACAAAAACAATATTGGAATGCCCGAGTTTAAATTCATTTGTTCTGGACTCTGGACTGGGGCACAGTGGTGTCCACGTTTTTAGGGCACCTGATCACCATGGACCTTATTTGATATATAGTTCCAATTTTATGCATATTATTGTAGTGGGGATATCATAACCTTCAATATTTCTATGACCTTTTTTTTTTCTTTTGCTACGTTGAGTAAGTCTGGGCTTGGGTACCAACTGGTATGGTTAGATAGAAGTTTATTAGGCGGGTCGGAATCATTTTATCTTGGTAGAAATCGCAATGGGAATTTTTTCCATCAAGGAGGATTTATATATGTCGAATAGCTGCCTGGGCCTATAGGCCTTAACTATTTCCTGTTCATTATTTTTTCACTTCGGATTGGACTGAGAACGGAAGGGACACTTTCTCCGTTATAGGGGTGTTCACATATGTCTAACCTCTGGCTGTTAAAGCTGATCCTTAGGTTCGAATTCGGTTAGTGTAAGGAGTTCATTATTAAGTCTGGTTTACTGGGGCGAGAGGAAGGAGTGGGTGAGAAGGGCTAGGTATTTTGACATCATGGGCCATAGAGTGAAGTGGAGGGTTGGGAGTGGAGGGAGGGGTATAGGGATTAGACAGATGGGGAGATCTCTGCATTTTAGGTTTTGGGTTGTGGAGGGGAGGGGCCTTATGGGGATTTGTTTTAAGGGGAGGGTGGTTTTTCGGGGGGGCGCAAGGCTACTGGTGCTGTAGAGCATCTAGAATTTTGGGAGCGCCTGCTTGGCTTGTTAGGTCTTACCTTAAATATGGGGACTGACATTCTAGTTAAATTTTGTACATGGAATGTCAAAGGGGGCTAGACATAAGGTAAAGCAATACAGAATATTGAAATATTTGGAGGCTGCAAAGGTTAAAATTGCTTTTTTGCAAGAGACTCACTTGCTTCAGGAGGAAGTTGGAGGTTTGAGAAGAATGCAATTTGGGGCAGTATTCTCATCTCAGGGGAATTCAAAGAGTAGGGGGGTGCTGATCCTATTGCATAGATCGATTCCTTTCTGTCCCATAAAAATTATTCCAGATAGAGAAGGGAGATTCCTTTTAGTGAAAGGGAAACTATATAATGTGGAAATTTTACTTGGAGTTGTATATGGGCCTAATTCTGATAATCAGGACTTTATGACTAATTTAATGAGGATGTTACTGCCATTTAGCCATCTTCCCATGGTCATTGGGGGGAGACTTTAATTTGGTTTTAGACCACCGCTTGGACAGGTCATCGAGAACACAAGAATATTCAACCCCAGCTGCTTTGGCTCTTGATGATCTGATGGCCCGCTTGGGTCTAGCAGATGTTTGGAGGGTGCTCCATCCCCAAACAAAAGATTTCACCTTTTATTCACTAGTGCACAAATCGGGTTCGAGGATTGATTATATACTCCTCTCCCGTTCTCTCTTGAAAGGCGTCGTTGGGGCTGAGATAGTGGCTGCCCCTCTGTCTGATCACTCGGCAATGGAAGCCATGATCTCTGTCCCTTCCGTTATTGGTAAAGGAAATAGATGGAAGGTTAACAACCAGCTATTGAGGGTTCCCCATATAGTTAATAACCTAACGTCCCAAATTGGAGGAGTTTATTTTGTTTAACGACAAGGAAGGCATACGTCCAGACATCTTATGGTCTGCACTCAAGGCATATATGAGAGGCCTACTGATAAGTCAGGCCACCAGAGCTAAGAAAGAGAAAAATGCCATTATGTTTGATCTGTTAAACCAAATCAAGGGTTTTCAAATGGCTCTGGTTTCTAACCCGTTGGAGGATACTGAGATTAAGCTAATTAAAGTTAGAGATGAGTATCTTAAAATGTTGGGTGACCAGGCAGAGTTGGCTATTATTAAAACTAGGGCTAAGTATGCCGACCAAGGGGAGAAGCCAGGTAGGCTTTTGGCTCTGCGCAGAGCGCAGCTAGAAGCATCTCGACTAATAGAAGGGATTTGGTTGGAACATGATAAATGTATAAAGACTAGCCCGGAGGGCATAACTCTTGTCTTTCAGAATTACTATGAAACTTTATATGGGGAGATGCAGTCTCCACCTGCCCAATCTGAGATTCAACACTATTTGGATCGGTTGCCATTGTCTAAGCTAGAGGAGACAGATCATAGGCTCCTTGTAGCTGACATCACCTATAGTGAAATAGAATCGGCTAATAGGAGCTTGCCCACTGACAAGACTCCCGGTCCAGATGGGTTCTCCCCAAATTTTTATAAAACTTTTTCTTCCCAGCTGATTCCCTTATTGTTTAGGTTATATCAACATATTCTCTCGGGAGCAGACACAGACCAAAGCCTGTTTGAGGCACTTATAGTGCTTATACCCAAACCAAACAAGCCCCTAGAGAATCCAGGTAGTTACCGGCCCATCTCCTTGCTAAATTACGATATAAAGATCTTATCTAAAATTCTGGCGGAGAGAATTAGCAAATCACTGCCAAAATTAATAGGCCCAGAGCAAGCGGGCTTTATGAAGGGCAGATCCTCAGCTGATCATTTTAGAACATTATCTCATGTCTTCTCGGTGTCTGAGGAGGCTGGCCTCCCAATGGCACTGGTCTCCTTGGACGCCGAGAAGGCTTCTGATAGGGTCCACTGGTCTTTTCTGTTTCGGGTGATGGAAAAGGTAGGGTTTCCAGACAAATTTGTTAATTGGATCAAGGCCTTGTACACAAGCCCAATGGCAAGAGTGGCATGTAATGGTGTGATTTCATCACCGTTTCATCTATATGTGGGGACAAGACAAGGGTGTCCTTTATCGCCTCTGTTATTCAATTTGTACTTGGAACCATTGATTAGGCAGATAGTATCAACTAGTAGGTTAAGGGGATAAAAATCAGAGATCAGGTTGTAAAGGTTACTGCATTTGATGATGACTTATTAATTTATGTGACCAATCCTGCTTCCTCGGTCTCGGCACTGCTGGAAGTGCTTCATGAGTTAGTGTATTGTCCAATTATAAATTAAATCAAGAGAAGACAGTGGTATTCCCCTTAAATGTCAGAGTTCTCAAAAATGATATTACAAAGTTAGGTTTGAGTTGGTGTTCCAAGTCCCTTAAGTATCTAGGCCTAAACTTGGAGAGTAGCCCGGAGCGCATGCGCCACTTAAATCTAGATGCCTTAGTGCAGTTTAGAGCTGGACATGAAAAGGTGGGCCTAGCCCCTTTATCATTGTGGGGTAGAATAAGCATTGTCAAAATGAATATTTTTCCCAGGCTTTTCTACCCCTTGGCCATGCTTAATATCTGGATTCCTTTGGTATAGTTTAATAGAGTACATAGGATAATTGCCAATTTCATTTGGAATTTCAAGAAAGCAAGAATGCCCTATGTTAAGCTTGTGGCGCCTAAAGAACAAGGGGGGCTGAAATTACCTCATTTTGCTCTCTATTACTGGGTGGCTCATATAAATAAATATGGAAGGTGGACCCTTTTGCAGGCCTCCTCCCAAGCAAAGGACTATGTCCCAATGTGGGTTAATCTAGAGATTAGCTTAATTAAGAGTTTGGGCCTCAACCCGGAAGCTCTGTACTATAGTACCCCCAGTGTGCTCTCTTCCTTAAGAGATTCGCCTATAGGAATCTCCTTAAGGATACATAACCAACACTGTAATTTCTAAAATATGAACATGTTAATGACAGTTCTCAGCCAATTGCTGGCAACCCTTACTTATTAGTTGGACACCAAACTATCAATCGGAGTTGGCTATCGGGTTAGAGGATTGTAGGATGCGAGATTTTTTTGGATGCGGATGGTAAACTTATCTCATCTCCTCAAATTCTAAACAAGTTCAATTTATCTGTAAAGGATTGTTTTAGGGCTTACCAGTTGCGTCATTTGCTTATGCAGAAAGTAAGGTCAAATGGGGTTCCCCCGCCCCATATTCCATTTTGGGACACTGTACAACCTTTGGTAGGTACCTCCCATGCGGTCTCAAAATTATACCAGGTACTGCTTCAATGGGCTTACATTGAAAGGTCGGCTTCGTCACTGTACTGGACCAGGGTTTTTCCTGAGGCTAGGCTGGATTGGTCACATATTTGGATTAACTGTCATAAATTTCTCAAGCAGAACTGTCTCAAGTTGACCCAATTCAAAATTTTGCATAATATTTATTATTCCCCTCAAAAGTTAGCAGATTTGAGGGTCCTTTCAGACCCTAGGTGTTCCAGATGTGGCTCAGGGGTAGGTGATCTGCTCCACATTTTTTGGGATTGTTCAAAAGTTGCACCTCTGTGGAAGGAGATTAAAGAGAAAGCTAGCCCATTATTGGGGGTCGAAGACATGTTTGCCGCAGAGGTTTGTTTACTTGGTGTAATGTCTGACTTCCCGGTTAGATTAAGGAAGTACCATATGTCACTGATTTCTATTACTGTGAAAAGATTAGTTCTTAAACACTGGAAGGATTCCATAGTTATTTCTTATTCAGAATAGTTGTCTGAGCTGTTAGCATGCCTGAGGGTGGAAAGAATGATTGCTATTCTTCGCAATCAGTTGCCCCTTTTTGAGAAAATTTGGTCCCCACTAATGGTAGCTTATTCATAACCAAGCAGGTGGCTCCTCCCATGTAAGATGGAGAACACACAGTACTCATGCTGGGGGTTGGGGAGGGGCTGGGGGGTGAGGGGGTACAGAGACTGTTGCTTATGGTGGTGTCTTCCTCGGATTTGTTGTACTGTATGTATCTGTACACCTAGTTTTCTATTTCTTTTCACAGTCTCTGTATTAATTTGTTAAAAATTAATAAAAAGTGAATGGCAAAAGAAACAAAAACAAAATAGTTCATCAATCCTCCTGTGACTGTTTGGGCCCTGCAACCTGATCCTGGCCCTGGATAGCAGCCACCAGCTCCTATATGGTGGCAGTGTTCTTGGTGACTGCTGTCCATATGATGCACAACAGGAGCACCTGCAGGCAGAGCAACTGGTCCCCCTACTCCTCACTGAGATCCTGAAATCTCTGTAGTCCTTGTGTAGCACTGATAAAATAGAGGGGACATGCAATCGTGGATGTCACACACAGAGAAAGACAGAGGAATCCCATGAGCAACTACTGACACTACTACACTACTGACATCAGCCACGCTGTGGATGGCACAGCTGAACAACTGACACCAGTAATGAGTGTGAATGCTGATCAATAGGTTACCAGTGTATCAATGCAGTGACTGTACATCCATTCAAAAAACATAAGATGACTGAATTGGACACACCAATGTGCTTTCAAAAACACACATATTCTGTAGTGCCACCTCGTAGTCTGGGTAGTCATGTGTGTTGCACAACCTCAGCTGAGTTCTGGTGATAGTGTGTGGAGCCACCTTTACATGTGTGTATCATAAATACACATACAAACCATAGCAGCCCTTGAAGATAGGTAGGTAGGACAGTAGTATTAAGGCACATACAGATGTACAAGTGTACAAAGATCACCATGAAATTAGACACCATACAGGATAAGCAAAACCAGTACAAACTTAGAGATGTTTCCATCTAAGTATATACACATGTAACAACATACACATCACTAACCTGACAGCAACGCAAGACAGTCCTGGTGCACCGTACGACACATGAATGCTGGTGCATTTACACTGCAAAGCCAATACATCTTCTGCATGGCACATCAGCAGCACAGTGTGATGTTGCCATATTTACCATCATGAATCTGCCTGTATGACTGGTCAGTGTCCTGTTGTTAAACACTGACCCTGCCTGGAGCTGTGAGTGGGATCCTCAGGTACTCTTACAGCCTGGCTCCCCTTCTACTCTCTCTCTTGTTAGTCCATGTGTTCCATTCTCACCTGTCCCTCCTGGATTTTATATCTGTAGAGTGAAACATTTGATGCATGTTAGTAAACAGTATGGACAGTACAACAACATGTAATGTGCAACATAATTTTCGAGACAGCACTGCATGCCTCTCACCTAGCTTCTCTTTGCTGTGGATCAAACTTTTGAATAAAACTGCACCAGCAGCCTACTTTGCTTCCTGAGTGTGCTTCTTGGCGTGGGTGAGTAGCATCAGTTTACTTTTCCTATTTGTGCTATTATAGTGGCTGCACTGCCTCCCCATTGTTGCAACCCTGATTTGTTTTGCACTGCAATATAATGGCTGCTGCGTACACGTCTAAAATGTGTGGAATGGAAAACACCACAAAATACTGAATGGGCATGCCTTGCTTACAAGACAGAGGGGACAGTTCACTGCACAGTGTGAGAGCATATATACACATTGCATAAGCTGAGCCATGTCCAAAACATGTAATGTGTATCTGCCACATACCTGTCAGTACAACAGACAGAAACGCCACAGACGTAGATGTAATAATGACATCATACGACACTGCATGATGCATGCTGGCCATCATCATGCAAAAAAACAGTATTACAGCAGTCACACACCTGAGTAGGCTATTGGTTAACTAGGATCTGCGGCTTATCCAATAGGTAGGGAAATGGGTAGACTAGGTGGGCCAAGCGGTCCTTATCTGCCATCATATTCTATGTTTCTATGTTTCTATGAGTATGCAAGAGCATTTCAAAGTCAGTACATTGTATGACAGTGAAAAATAAATGAGGATGTTGACCAGACACAGTACGATATATACAACACTGCCTGCACATAATGCACAGAGGCATGAAAGATGTCACTTTCTAGAAGAAAGGGAAATGTTTGGACTTTGTGGTGAGTGTTTGCACGAACTAGATTATGTCAGTATTGCCTTTAACTATACTGAAACTTCTTAATTTGTGAAAATATATTTTTCTAAATCTACCAGAGATTTAATTATTTGGATATAAAGACTAAGGAAGGACTTTAAGGAACAGAGCCAGGAATTTAACATGAATAATATACCTTGGAAATAATAATAGAAGGAAAGGGGGTTCATTTAATTATTTTTACTCTTAACTAATGGAGGACTTAAGTATAGAATTTAGGTGAACAATTACAAATGTGAATGTCTCTCTTTACGCTCTCTTCATTAAGTGCAAGACAAAGAAGGAACGTTTGGAAGTAGCACACTTGGAGGTGTGCCTCTCCCATCAGTGCACTGCTCCCTTGAGCAGGAGGCGGTCCTGCACCAATGGGTGCAGGAGCTCAGCTGCAAACAGCGGTGTTCCTCTGCTTCAAGGAAAACCGCTGCCTGCCTGGCCGCCCGTCCCCGCTCATCGCTCCCCCTGCGTGCGTCCGCGCCCCCCCAAAGCTTTCCTGCCACACTGGGATCCCACCCCAGTGTGGCAATGTTGTTTGTTTTGCCAACAGGGTGTCCAATCCCTGCGGCTACACAGCCCCCAGCCATCCTGCTGCCACGCTGGGAGCCCACCCCAGCGTGAGCAAGCCATTCGCTTTTTGCCGACGGGGTGCCCAATCCCCTGCCTGCTCTCGGCCCCCCGTAGTTTACAACGGGGTGCCCAATCCCCGTCAGCTCCTCGGCCCCCCACATCTTCTCTGCCACGCTGGGAGCCCACCCCAGCAGCAACGTCCCATGTCTTTTTTTTTCCTGTAAAACAAAAACGGTCCAGCGCTGCCTCCCAACCCCTCCCACAACCCCACCCACCCACTGCGCACTCCAGCCTCCCAACCCCCCACCCCATGCTTTCTCCGGACTACAGCGCTGCAATCTTCGTGGATCGGAACACGCCTGCACTCTTCAAAGCCAACCACTAACTGAGGAAATGCTGGTAAGCTGTATAACGGCTGGCATAGGGGGTTTCAACTTTATTGCATATCTCAGTCATTTTTGGAATTTTTGCACCAAATTTTCAAATGGGGTTTTTGGGACCCCTTCTCATGAATGATGTCACTGTCATGGCATTATTCGGGCCGAAGGGTGATTTCGCAGGCACTGCACAGTCACTGTGCGAAATCACCCTTTATCCTCGAATAACACCATGACAGTGACATCATTCATGAGAAGGGGTCCCAAAAACCCCATGTTGAAAATTTGGTGCAAAAATTCCAAAAAATAACTGTTTTACGAGCGTGCGTTGTGCAGTTGCTACGCAGCTCATAAGTTCATGAATTTTCAATATTTTCACTCCAGATTTTCAACATTACCATTTTATCACACCTTCTTATGAGCTGTACAGCTGTCATTTTTCACATCTCACCCAAAACGTGTTTCTGCCCATGTAGCACCAATGGCGCAGTCGGTGTGCGGCGAAATCAATGTATGGAACACATTAAGAAAATCACAGTGACACTGTTCATGAGCAGAGGTCTTAAATAGGCTATGTTGAAAATTTGGTGAAAAAATTCCTAAAAATGACTGTTTTATGAGTGTGCGTTGTGCAGTTCCTACGCACACTCATAAGTTTGCGAATTTTCAATATTTGCACTCCAGATTTTCAACATTGCCATTTTACCACACCTCCTTATGTGCACTGCAGCTGTCATTTTACACATCTTGCCCAAAACATGTTTCCGCCCATGTAGCGCACAATAGCACAGTCGGTGTGCGAACTCAGTGTATGAGACACATTAAGAAAATCACAGTGTCACTGTTCATGAGCAGAGATCTTAAAATGGCTATGTTGAAAATTTGGCAAAAAAATTCCTACAAATAACTGTTTTACGAGCGTGCATTGTGCAGTTCCTACGCACGCTCGTAAGTTTGCGAATTTCCAATATTTTTCACTCCAGATTTTCAACATTGCCATTTTACCACACCTCCTTATGAGCAGTACAGCTGTCATTTTTCACATTCTGCCCAAAATGTCTTTCCCCCCATGTAGTGCACAATGGCGCAGTCGGTGTGCGAAATCAATGTATGGGACACAGTAAGAAAATCACAGTGACACTGTTCATTAGCAGAGGTTTTAAAATGGCAATGTTGAAAATTTGGTGAAAAATTCCTAAAAATGACTGTTTTATGGTGCGTTGCACAGTTCCCATGCAGCAATAGGTTTTGCAAATTTTTCAATATTTCCACTCAGATTTTCAACATTGGCATTTTACCACGTCCTTATAGGCAGTACAGCTGTCATTTTTCACATCCTGCCCAAAACGTGTTTCCTGGGCGTAGCGCATTAAATGGGGTAAATAAAAGATCATGCTGACAATTTATTGTGCAAATACCAGCAAATCACAGGGCATTAGGGTGAAGCACCATACATGCCAAACACCACTGCAAATACCTGCAAGCGAACGTTCGGCATTGACAAATGCTTGTTATGTTTGCTTGTGCGCATGCGGAAAAGAAACATTATGTGGCAGCTTAGGAGAGAAGCGGGTTTCCGAGGTGCGGCACTGTGGTGGCCAATGCCACCACTGCATTCTTAGGCTTGGCCCTTGTTTCCCAATGCAGTGGCACACTGCTGCTGACACTAGTTCAGCAAGCATGCCATCAATTTGAAAGGAATTAGCCGCTGCAATGAGAGAGCGACCCATCATTGCGGGGCAGTGCCTTGCTTGGTGTAACATTTCAAAAAAACATGGCAGCAGCTGTTGCAGTCCGCTGCTCACAGTCCCCATAAAAGCTGACATGGGTGCTCAATCCCCCTGTTGGCATGCCCCTTCCCCAGTTCATTTGCTGATGGGATGAGCCCAATCCCCAAAGGCATCATGTGCCCCCCAAAACAGACACATTTTCTGTGCCGACAGGGCGCCCAATCCCCATTGGTTTCAGTCACCCCCTCAAGCAACATAGGTGATACACTGGGAGCCCACCCCAGTGTGCCAAAAACAAACCTGTGAAGGAAAAACCTTCTGCAATGTTTGTTTTTTTCACCCTGTGAAAGAAAAAAATGGTCCCTCGTTGTTTCTGGTGTCCCTTCCCCCAATCTGTACCCACCCTCTGCGCACCTGACCTCCCCACACCCCCACCCCATACTTACCTCTGGAGCCCGGCATGATGATCTTCGGTGAACTGGTAACAGGTCTACATTCTTCAAAGCCAACCGTGAACTGAAGAAATGCCGGTAAGCTGTATAATGGCACAAATGGGGGATTTTCACTTAGGTGGATATCACAGCTATTTTTGCAACTTTTGACTCCAAATTTTCAACATGGGGTTCTTGGGACCCCTACCTCATGAATTCAGTCACTGTCATTTCGTTATTCAGCCCCGTAAGGTGATTTCACGGTCACTGTCTGGAATCACCTTCTGGGACCGATTAATGAATTGACAATGTCACTGTTCATGAGGTGGGCTCCCAAAAATCCTATGCTGCAAATTAGGTGAAAAAATCCCCAAAATGACTGTGTTACAAGCTTGCATTGTGCAGTTTCTATGCACACTCGTAACTTCAAGAATTTTTAATATTTTCACTCCAGATTTTCAGCATTGCCATTTTTTCATACCTCCTTGTGAACAGTATAGCTCTCATTTTTCACATCCTGCCCGAAATGTGTTTTCATGCATGTGGTACACAATGGCACAGTCGCTGTGGGAAATCAATGTTCAGGACAGATTAAGAAAATCACAGTGACACTGTTCATGAGCAGGAATCCCAAAGTGCCTACTGTTTGAAATTTGGTGAAAAATTCAAAAATGACTGTGTTCTGATATGCATTGAACAGTTTCCACGCAAGCTCGTAACTTCGAGAATTTTTTATATTTCATTCCAGATTTTCAACAATGGCAATTTTTCACACCTCCTTATCAACAGTACAGCTATCGTTTGTCACATCCTGGCCAAAATGTGTTTTCACACATCCAGCGCACAATGGCGCAGTCGCTGTGGGAAATCAATGTTCGGGACAAGTTAACAAAATCCCAGTGACACTGTTCATGAGAGGAAGTCCCAAAATGCTTATGTTGAAAATCTGGTGACAAAAGTCCACAAAATGACTATGTTATGAGCATGTGTTGTGCAGTTTTCATGCACACTCATAACTTCGAGAATTTGCAATATTTTCACTCCAGATCTGCAACATTGCCATTTTTACACACCTCCTTATGAACAATACAGCTGTCATTTTTCACATCCTGCCCAAACTGTGGTTTTGCACATCTGGAGCAAAATGGCATGGTCACTGTGAGAAATCAACGTTTGGGACAGATTAACAAAATCACAGTGCCACTGGTAGGTAGGTAGGTAGGTACGTAGATAACATTTTATTTATACAGTGAAACTTCTATTAGGGATCCTAGAATCCCTATTTAGAAGGCATACCTGTTTGTATAAAATACTAATGGTTACCAATAACAAAAATACAAAACTTAAAACACATACAACAATAAATAACAAACAATTTACTTGGACAAGACAAAACACTTAAACAGAAAAAGCACTAACAATTTCACTGTTCATGAGCAGAGGTCCCAAATGCTTTCACGAGGTGGGGGTCTCAAGAAGGCCATGTTGAAAATTTGTAGTGCAAATACCAACAAACAACTGGGCATTAGGGGTTTCTAAGCATAATGTCCCACCCTGTACAGACTGACAGATGTCAAGGGTGTGCCTCTGGATTGCCAGCTATAATGCTCATGCTATTCCACCCCCATCCTGTAGCCAGTGACAGACATTGAGGTGTGCCTTGGACTCTTCTGCCCCAGAGTTCACCCCATTCTCCTATACTGCACCCATTTCGGCATATGTCCTTGTGGAATGGGGTGACTGTAAGGCCGAACACCCCAAAGCACACCTCAACACTTGTTGGTGTCTGCAGGATAGGGTGAGGTGAAATGGCATGAGCGTTGTGGGTGATGACCCAAAGACATACCCCAATGTCTGTCCATCTCTATAGGATGGAGGTGGGGTTGGCTTGAAGTTCAATACTTCACCATTATTCCTATTCTGCATCTGTCTAACTCCTGCACTTCCATTGCTAATACCAGTAAGCAAACATTCACCATTAACAAATGCTTGTTACACAGCACGGTTGCTGTTATGAATGAACAGGATTATATTGAATGATTATGAAAAAAAATATTGTTTGTGACATTAACACATTTAGAAAAGGGGTAAGAATTATCTAAGAATTTATAACAATACAATAATAATAAACATGGTTTACAAGATTGTAATATATGGACAAGCCTCAATAATACTATACTAAGTTATACAAAAATTTCCCAGTGATACATCACTACTCTCAATAATACTACCCTGAAAAGTGATAATATTATCATTTTTGCTGATAATATTGCAGTTCAAAGGTCATCTCCAACTGTAGTATTATCAATGGATCCATATATTACAAAAAATAACAGAAAGATAAGTGTTTTACAAGGCAATAATACCATCTCGGGTTTTGGGACTTTAGGACCTCTCGAACTACACTCAAGGTTCCATGTCCCCAAAACCTCTCGATGGCCAGCCCGTCAGCACAGTGGTCAGATTTCCACTTGTGACACCAGCGACTCGGGTTCAGGAGCAGACTTGGGTCACTGGAGGCAGGCCGAGGGAGAAGGCTGGAGCATCCCATGACTGCTCTCCTTCTCCTTCTCCAGGGAGGGAGGACTAAAGCCTGGTTGTCTGACCCCAGCCGGAGGCGGGAGTATAGGTCTCAGTGCTGCAGGAGGGCAGAACGTAGCGTGTGGTGGACATCAGCATTTAGTGTCATGATGTCAGGGTTCACACACACATCGAGAGTAATGGAGAAAATAGCCTGCCATCACCACCCGGCCCCAGACTGACGAAATGTAAGTAACGGGATCCTCTGAGCCCCCACTTCATCCCCTCTCGGGGGGTAAGCTCCATGGGGATTTGGAGGTCGTTCAGGTAGGGCGAGAGGCAGAGGGATGTCTGCCTAGGATCTCCTGATAGGTCGGGGATGGCAGGCTGGGAAGGAGGAGAAATAGAAATTAAAAAAAACCAAAAAAACTTCTCGATTGTATTAGTGCCTTGTAATACACACTTATCTATCTATTATTCTATTTATTGTGCATAATGATCCTCTTGTGAGTTTGCCTAATATGTTTTTTTTGTTATTTATTCATTCAGAAATACACCTTTGAGCACAAGTGCTCATTTACAAAGGTTCCACGTCATTGAGAAAATACAGAGAATTCATCCAGTCAGTTAGGGGAGAGGGAGAAGGAGCCTTTAGCTGGTGGCTGTGAATGTAAGTAGATCTGAACGATTTTCTTAGCTGGGATTTCTGTGTGTTTGTAATTGTATTTGGGGGCTGGTCTTAACTGCCATTTATTGTGCTTTTACATTTAGTTTGGGCAGGAGTAAGGGATTCTAGCAGACAAGTTGGTGATTGTGTGAGTATCACTGCCAGAGGACTCCTTGGCTGATTGTGTTTGCCTGTGGGATACTCCACCCACCCATCCCGTCACCCATCCAGCAACCCTCCTGCCCCAAGGATCGCCCTACATTTATTGGGTGAGTCCCATAAGGCCTTGCAACATCCTAATCCTATTAGGGTGACGCTTGGGTAGTGCTGGCTGCTGCATCTTGGGTACTGTTTGTATCGATTACTCGGGCATATGCTGGCTACTGCTGGGAAAAGGGTAGATTGATTGAGTGTATATGGATTGGAGGGTACTTTTAGATTGTAGATTGATTGAGTGTATATGGATTTGAGGGTAGTTTTATTGCCAAGGGGGGCCCATATTGTCCACACCTAACAGTGAGGATGGGATCGAATGATGCAAGAGCTGATATCTTCAGGAGGGTGATTGGGTGTATGGAGTGTGGTGCGGCCATAATACTGAATTGGGCATGGAGGTTTGGGGGATGCCCAGTGTGTTACCAGTTGGCAGGCCCCAGGTGGGAGGTTGAGGGATCAGGAAGCAGTTGGAGGGAGGGAGGGAGGGAGGGTGGTGGGATGGAGAGGGAAGGGGGCAGGAACCATATGATGATAGGCAAGGACAAATGGCATACCCCAAGGTATAGGGGCAGGAGTGAGAGGACTAGGACCACATGGACACTCGGGGGGACATGAAAATACCAGTGTCGGTCTTCACTCTGAAAGGAGGGGTGGCCCAGAGACAGCCAAGGAAGGGGAGGGGAGGGGGGACAGGAGTGGGTGAGCTTGGGGCAGGCATCACACTTACAATCGTTTCACCCTGCTGTATGTGGATGATGAGTTGGAAGATGCTGGTGTGGTGGGGGTGCAGGATGATGGGGAGGATTGGTCAGGTGTCAGAGGGGCAGGGATGGGGGGTCTGATCCAAAGGAGGGAGTGCATGGGGAACGGAGACCCAGGCACCAGACGGGCAGAGAGGGGGGCAGGAGCTGGATCTGAGAGAGGGAGGTAAGGTAGAGGGGGATACACAGAACAGAGTCAGGGTGGATGAGGCCAGGACCCAGGACAGGGCAGAGTTCAGGAAGGGTAAAGCAGACAAGTAGGGGGGTGGGGAAGGGAGCACTGTGGGTAGGCCAGCTCCGAGACTGGAATTTCCAGAAGAGGGGGATGTAGAGAGCACTAGGGCACAAGGGCCCATTACTGCAGAACCTGAGGGGGGAGGGAGGGGAGAAGGAAAGCCGGAATAGGAGGCCTGGGTGGAGAAGTCAATAGTAACAGACCAACTAGGGAAGAGTTAAGGGGGGCGACTAGTGATATTGAGGCTGTGAGGGGTGCAAGGAGCAAGCTGGGAGAGGGAGACAGAAGAGGGAGCCTGGAAGGGCACAATCAAACTAGTGATGCCCAGGCTGTGGGAGGGGCAAGGAGCAAGCAGGGCGCCATAGTCAGGAGAAAGAGTCTGGAAGGGCACATACAGACCTGTGACCCCCAAGTTGCAGGGGGCAAAAGGAGAAATCTGGTGGACATAGGCAGAAGAGGGAGCCTGGAAAGGGCTTTGGGGAGGTGCAAGGAGCAAGCCGGGGGATGTAGACAGAAGGAGTATGGAAGGGCACAAATGGGCTAGTAACTTGGGGGGAGAGGTGAAGGTGCTCCTGCTGGGTGACTCCATGATTAGAGGTATCCAGTAGGAGGGGGTTGGGGAGGGAAAAGGCAGCCCAGTCAAGGTTAAATGTATCCCAGGGCTATCAGTACATAAGGCAAAATTCTAGCTATACTCAATGGCAAGGGAATGCAGAGGATCCCCCGACTTTGCTGTTCACCTGGGAATAAACGATTTAGAAGGGAACAGTGAACAGGAGATACAGGCAAGATTCAGGGACTGGCCAGGGTTTGCCACTCTATAGGATGCTCAATCTCCTTTTCGGAGATACTGCCAGTACCAAGGGCAAGCAGGGAAAATAAGCAAAAACTTGGGGGGGGGACCACTGGCTCAGAGAGTGGTGCAAGTCAGAAGGGTATGGATTGATGGGGGACTGGGGTGATACATGGGAAGACAAGGGGCTATATGCCAGGAATGGGCTGCATCTCAACCTGGAGAGGAGGGAGATCCTTAAACTAAAACGTTTTGGATTCATTGGTGATAGGTGGGGTTTAAACTTGTAAAGGGGGGAGGGATAGAAAGACTGAAAGCCCCAGCAAGGAAGCTTGAGGATTCAGGACTAGATCATGCAAAGCAGGCTGTGGGTAGCATTAAAAGACATGGGGGAACTGAGGGAGGAAGAGAGATGGGGGATTGTGCTGGGCTGAGAAGACTGGAGAGGGGAAGGGGGTCGGGTGGAGGATGGTCCTGATCAATGCCAGGAGCATAGGCAATAAAATGCCAGAGCTCCAGGCAATGCTAGTAGAGGATGCAGCAGCAGACTTGGCAGCAATTACTGAGACATGGGCCACCCAGAGGCATGATTGGGACCTAAATTTAGAGGGATACACAATGTTTAGCAAGGATAGGGGGGTGGGAAGAGGGGTGTGTGTGGCATTGATAGTCAAAAATGACATAGTAGTTGGTGGACTCGAGGAGGCAGAAAGAGATGTGGAGGCAATTTGGGTAACCCTACAAATGAGGGGTGTAAAAAATTAAAAATAGGGGTGGTGTACAGACCCCCGCAATGGAAGCGGAACTGGAGGATGATCTGGCTGAGAACATCAGGGTCACTGTGGCCTCGGAAAGGAGGCGGGTGGTGATCATGGTGACCTGAACATGCTGGGGCAGATCTGAGCACTATGACATCCTCGGTGGCCAGGGAGCAGAGGTTGATGGATGTCTTCAGGATGCCTTCCTATTCCAGCATGTGAGGAGCCTACTAGGCAGGATTGGATCCTGGACATTGTCCTAGCAGATAGTGACCAGATAAGGGGCCTGGAGGTGAGCAGCCCATTGGCAGGAAGTGACCATGCCACAGTCTGGTTTCTTATGTTCCTAGGGGGAGAGGAAATTTGCACTAACATAGAAGTAATAGATTTCAGGGGGTGTGGACTTTGAGGGCATGGGAAGGATTCTTAAAGGGTGCGTGGATGAGATAAGGCCAGACATGGATGCTGGTAGCTTGTGGAAGACCATTAAGAAGGAGGTGCAGGAGGCTTTGAGGGCCGGCGCAAAGGTAAGGCACAAGCAATGTAGAGCCAATAAACCATGTTGGTGGACCCGGGAGGTGCAGGAGGTGGTGAGGGAGAAAAAGGCTGCCTATGCGTGCTTAAAGTGCTCAAAGGGGGCTAGGGAGAGGGGAGAGTATGATTTCCTGGCTCAGAGGGTCACCAGGGTGGTAAGGGGGGCCAAGGTGAAGAAGGAGATTAACCTGGTCAGGAATATCCATGGGGGGGAAGGGGTTCTATAGATACATAGGGGAGAAAAAGAAAGTGAGGGCACAGATCAGCAGGATTAGAACTGAGGCGCAGGAAGGTGGGAACAAGCAGAGGTGCTAAATGAGTACTTTGCCTCTGTCTTTACTGGGGGAGGTGGGGGATCTTTCCAACCTGATGGGAGGGTAGAGGAGCCCACTGAACCAGGAGGTCAGTTGGAGACTGAAGGACTGGATGAAACTAGGGAAGGGGATGGGTTGTATCTAGAAGGGAAGGAGAGGATGCATGAGGAAGTGGTATGGGAGGGTGAAATCACAGCAGATAGGGTGAGAGAGGCCCTCCAGTCGTTAAAGGCTGAGAAGGCACCGGGGCCAGATGGGCTGCATCCAAGGGTGCTGAAGGAACTGGCAGATGTGCTGGCAGCTCCACTGGCCTCACTCTTCAACATCTCCCTGATGACAGGGTGGGTTCCTCAAGATTGGAAGGTGGCTCATGTGGTGCCTTTCCACAAGGGGTGGTCCAGAGAGGAGATGGGAAATTATAGGCCCATTAGACTAACATCTGTGGTAGGCAAGGTTATGGAGGGCATTATCAAGGAGAGGCTGGGGGGGCAGCTGGAAAGGTTGGGGCACCTGGATGACATGCAGTATGGTTTTGTTCCGGGGAGGCCATGCCAGACTAACCTGGTGGAGTTTTATGACTGGGTGACAGGTGCCCTGGACCAACATAGGCCGGTGGACGTCCTCTATCTGTGTTCAGTAAGGTGCTTTCGATTTGGTACCCCACAAAGGCCTACTAACAAAGCTGGGGGGAGGTGGGGGCAGTTGCTCAGGTGGATGGAAAACTGGCTTATGGGGTGAATACAGTGATTGGTGGTTGGAGGGATTGTCTCCTCCCCCAGGAGGGTCATCAGTGGGGTCTCCAAGGGTTCGGTCCTGGGGCCACTCCTCTTCAATTCCTATGTCTCGGAAATAGGGTGGGGTGTTAGGAGTAGGTTGAGTCTCTTTGTGGATGATTCAAAACTGGGAGCACTAGCAGATGGGCAGAAGTGGAGAGAGGCCCTGCAGGGGGATCTGGATACCCTGGGGGGTGGGCAAGGAAGTGGGGGTTGAAGTTCAATGCAGGGAAATGTAGGGTGCTGCATCTGGGGGCCAGAAACCCGGGACATGCATACACCCTGGGGGGGAACCACACTACAAGTCACATCGGGCGAGAGGGACTTTAGGATAGTGATGGACAGCAAAATGAATAACACAGAGAATTGTCGAAGAGTTGCAGCAAAAGCAAACAGGATACTGGGCTGCATAACCGGGGGATTACCTCCAGGAGGAGGGAGGTGATCCTCCCTCTGTATAATGCCCTGGTTAGGCTGCATCTTGAGTACTGTGTGCAGTTCTGGAGACCCCATCTTAAGAGGAACATAGCACTGCTGGAGAGGGTCCAGAGGAGGGCATCCAGGATGATTCAGGGCATGGAGGTGGGACCTATGAGGAGAGACTGGATGAACTCTATCTGTACGCATTGGAGGAGGAGGGACAGAGGAGACATGATAGAGACTTTCAAGTATGTAAAGGGATAAATAAAGGTGGAGCCAGGAAGTGTTCAGGTTTAAGAGGGGAACTACCATTAAGCCTGGTGGGAGCTGGAAGAGGGGGAGTACAGGGGGGGAGCGCAGGAGACACTTCTTCACAGAGAGGGTGGTGGAACCATGGAACACACTGGCCAGGAGTCTGCTGGAAGAGACCACAGTGGAAGGATCCAAGAAGGGTTGGGACAGGTACAGGAGGAAGCTGAGGCCAGGGAGGGCCACCTCTGGGGCTGGGGGGGTGGAGGAGTGAGCTCCCAGTAGGGGGCTAGCTTTCGAGCAGACACGATAGACCATGGGGCCTATTCTGCTGTCTTTTACTATGATACTATGATAAAATACAAAAGAAAGCAGATCCATCAGAGCATTGTCAAAAGCAGTTAACGTAGGAGCTTTGTCAAGTACATACATATAGAATAAGAACATTCAAGTAATAACATACAAATTGGCAAAAAACAGAGCAATTTGATAGAGTACATTTATATGGCATACGGCTACAAGTGGGAAAGATCAATTAAAGCAGTTACAAATGGAACCGAGAGCGAGAACCTTTCCTAGTTCCCTCTTAAATCAGATTAATTTAGGGAGGGCCATTAAGGATTCAGGAAGATCATTCAGCCACTGTGGAGCTCTGACGGCAAAGGAATGCATGGCCTGACCTGTTGTACAGAAAGGGACAGAGACAGCATTCCTGGTCATACTCCTGGTAGAACAGTGGTTGAGGACAGAGTGCGGCAGGTTTTGGATAGCAGGTGGGGTGAGGCTCAGGAAGACCTTTTCTACTAGCAGGCATGTCTGGTATCTCATTCTATCCTGGAGGGTAAACCAATTAGTTTGGGAATAGAGGGAACAGGTATGGGTATGTCTGTTGGCCCAAAGCACAAAACAACATTCCTTATTTAATACCAGTCTGACCCTGATGGGAAAAGAGTCAGTGGCCACTCCGTATACAGGAAGGCCATAATCTAATATCAGGAGGATTCTGCTGGAAACAGCAACACGTTTGGCTTCAGGGGTGAGGTTGTGTTGCTGCCTGTATAGGGCTCCTAGTTTTTTATTGACAGTACTAACAGTGTTGTCCACATGTGGTGCAAAGGAGAGTGTGTCATCAACTGTGACTCCTGGGTGTTTAAATGAGTCTACCTGTTTCAGAGTAGCCCTATTATCATTTATAATTGTAAGGGGAAGACCTTCTTTTTCACTGGCAGACCAGCAAACAACATGATTCTGCTTTTCTTGTTGTTTAACATTAGTTTATTTACTGTAGTTTGAACCACTTTTCCACTGACCCAAAGCTACACTGCAGGTCATGAGTGAGACTCTCCTGGTGTGGACTTCTAGAACAGATGACAGTGCCATCTGCATATAGGAACACAGTACCTGAGAGATGGGGCAAGCTTCAGGGAAATTATTTATTGAGTTCAAAAAGGAGAAGTCCCAGTACTGAGCTCTGGGTCACTCCTATCGAGACATTTCTTACATCAAATAGTGCACCATTAATCTTTACACATTGTGAGCAGTTAGAAATATAGCTGTGGAACCAGGTCACTGCACCTGAGGAGAAACCAAGGGTGTGGAGCTTGGCTAGAAGTAGACAGTGATTTACCAAGTCAAATGCTTTTGTTAAGTCAATGTAAATGGATCCCACCAGGTGACCACTATCAAGGGTCTCATGTAAGGAGTTAGTGTGCTTAATTAGAGTAGTGTTGGTGCTGCATAACTTCCTGAACCCATGCTGTTGTTGACATTGGAGATTATATTTACAGAGGTAAGTGACTAATTGGTCTGATACAATTCTTTCACGTGCCTTGGACAGTGAGGAGAGGATTGATATTGGCCTGTCGTTGGCGACATGGGAGCTGTCCCCCTCTTTGTGTACAGGAGTGACTAGAGGGGTTTTCCAAATATCCAGGAATTGGGAGCACCACCAGGAGAAGATAAATATTTTGGTAAGAGGGAGAGCAAGTTCATCCAGGGACCGGGCCACCAATTTCACTTTCAGAGCATTAACATATTCTGTATATATAAAATATGTCCTGCAAGCTATATATATAAAATAGATATTTTTAACATTGATTTTAAATGTTTGTGTAACCCCCTTTGGGGCTTACCTGGGCTGCCCTAATTTCTCCCATTTGGTTAGTACCCCTCCTGTCCCTGATTATAACTGCATCCCCAACCCTGTTGTGGTGCCCCAAATCCTCCCCAAAGAACCATACTATTTGTTTGGGCCATGTTGCACTCAAAATGTTTAAATTAAGCTGCCAGCATTTCCTCTGTCTAGCCAGCACTCACACATGAGCAGGATAGCACCTTTGAAAATAACGTTTGAATGGGGTCATATATCGAGGGCTCATAAATAATTCATGAGTCCTCATGTTCAGGTTGATGTTAAAGATCCCATGGCACTTATCAAAAAGAGTATGGGAATTTCCACGGTGTCCTGGCCAAATTTCCCTCATTCACTAAAAATACCACCAACAGCCTAATCTGGTTCAAGGTCAGTTGGCATTCTTCTGTATCCCCCCTCACCCGGGTCGTACCTGAAAATAGGCAGGATTTGTCTAGTGCACTTACCCTGTCAACAGAAACTAAATAAAAAAAATAATAATATTAATGAGCTAGTCACTGCTCCTGGGGGTCAGGAAGAAATGGAGCAGTGACGTGAGACTGAAGGAGTCTATGTAAATAATTATACAGTCACTTGATAGGGGATAGATGTCCCTATCACATACTAGGAAATCTCATTAATGATATTAATACATGGGCTACAGGGGCACTGTGGAGTGTGGACTACCATGGGACTGCCTGTGAATGGGGGCTGCCATGTTGCTGATGCTTTGACCCCAGTGCAGCAGCCAATCTTCTGTTTAGGTGCCTAAAGCTGGACCCGAGGGATTCTGGGAGAGGGAGTTTCATTAATTCAGGAGCCTAAATCATGTTTTAATGAACAATTAGGAAAAAATTATCTCAATGCTTATTTCAAAGCAATGGGGCCTGATGGGATTCACCCCAGAATCTTAAAAGAACTAAGGGAGCTAGTGACACCACTGACTACACTTTTTAACAAATCATGGGAGGATGGGGTGGTACCTGAGGACTGGAGGAGGGCAGATGTGATTCCCCTTCACAAAAGTGGGAGCAAGGCAGAAGCAGGAAACTACAGACCTGTAAGTTTGACCTCAGTGGTAGGAAAAATGATGGAATCACTTCTGAAAGAAAGAATTGTTGAGTACCTAGAGGCCAGCGGGGCACAGGACCCAAAGCAGCATGGATTTACAGCAGGAAGGTCATGTCAGACGAATCTAATAGATTTCTTTGACTGGGTGACCAAAGTAATAGACCAGGGAGAGGCTGTGGATATGGCCTACCTAGACTTTAGCAAGGTATTTGACACAGTCCCGCACAAAAGATTAATAATCAGGTTAGCCAGCTTGGGAGTGGCGTGCCAGGGTGGTAGCCTGGGTTGCAAACTGGCTGCACAACAGGACACAGAAGGTAATAGTGAGTGGCACACATTCCAAAGAAAGGGGGGTCACTAGTGGAGTACCTCAGGGCTCAGTACTGGGTCCAGTCCTCTTTAACATCTTTATAGGTGACATTGCAGAGGGTCTGAGGAAAGGTATGCCTCTTTGCAGATGATACAAAGATCTGTAACAGAGGTGATACACAAAGGGGGGTAGAAAGGATGAGAAGGGACTTGGCAAGGTTGGAGGAATGGTCAGACATATGGCAACTTAGATTCAATGCAAAGAAGTGCAAAGTAATGCACCTGGGAAACAAAAACCCAGGAGAAGAGTACACAATAGCATGGGAGGTACTAACAACAACAAAAATGGAACAGGACTTGGGGGTAGTCATATCGGATGATCTAAAGGTGGGTAAGCAATGTGAGAAGTCAGTGAGGAGAGCCAGGGGGATACTGGGATGCATAGGAAGGGGCATCACAAGTAGAAAAAGGGAAGTGGTTATCCCTCTGTACAGACAGTTGGTGAAACCCCATCTGGAGTACTGTGTGCAATTTTGGAGACCTCATCTACGCAAGGACATAGACAGGATGGAAGCAGTCCAGAGGAGGGCAACTAAAATGGTGCAGGGTCTGCATCAGAAATCATATGAAGAGAGACTGAGAGAGCTTAATATGTATATCCTTGATGAAAGGAGGGACAGGGGGGACATGATAGAAACGTTCAAGTACCTCAAGGGAATCAACAAAGTCCAGGAGGGTAGCATCTTTCAGAAAAAGAGATGTGTAAGAACAAGGGGACACAATTTAAAGATAGAGGGGGGACGGCTCAGGGGTAATGTGAGGAAATATTTTTTCACGGAGAGAGTGGTGGATGCATGGAACTGCCTTCCTGGGGAGGTTGTTGGGGCTAAAACAGTGGGGAAATTCAAACGTGCATGGGACAGACACAAGGCAATTGTAGTGGGGGGTGGCAGGAAGTAGGCTGTTGGTTAACTAAAATCTGCAGCTTATCCAGTAGGTAGGGAAATGGGCAGACTGGGTGGGCTAAGTGGTCCTTATCTGCCGTCAAAGTCTATGTTTCTATGTTTCTATGTTATGATTGATGGGCTTGAACAGCCTATCAGGAGCCTAGATTCTCAAATGAAAACCCAAGGACTTCCAGGGTTTGGGACAGTTGGTTCATGGACTCTTTTTGAGCCAGGAGGATTCTGTGTGAGTGGATTTGGACTGTGAGAGGCCTTGCTCAGGCCTCCATGGGAGAGTGCCACTGCAGAAAAGGAATATCAGGAGAAAAGGAAGTGAGAGACTGGACTGGTTTCTTCAGCTCTGCAGGTATTGTGAACTGTGCTGTGTGGACTGGAGAGGATTAGTGTTGCGGAGAACCTGCACTGTATATGGGACTGATCTGATAGAACTGTGTTGTTGATTGAGAGTTGAACAGTTACTGCAGAGGACCTGCTTTAAGAATTAGAGCTCTGTTTAAAAGATTGAAGAGGCAAAGCGTCTCAACTGCAGGGTGCTAGCCAGATTCTGTAAATTTGCTGTGTGGACTGAACGAAGCAGCTGAGAGCTGTGTCCCTGTTGAAGCTGAAGAGAAACCATTGTGAACATTTAGGATCTGAAAGCACTAAGCACAATCAGGGGCCTGTTTAGTTCTGAACCCCCTGTTGATTGCTGTGGTCTATGTTCCATCTGAAGTTGTTGCTAAGAGGCTAGCACCCATGGTGAACTGTCACTGCTGTTATCCAGGAGAGTTGTCTGCTGCCAGTTGATTCGCAGATTCAGTGCAGGGACTGCAGGGGATTCCTACTGCTTAGGAGTCCTCAGCCAGACCAAGGGAGGGAACCAGTTAACCCCTCCCAAGTTGGACCCACTGTCTCAGGAGGTCACCAGTGTTTGCTGGGGTGCTAGTACACTTACGACCCTTGTGGGGAACTGGGCTGTGGAGCCACTTCTGGGTCTGGGCCTTCTGGGGCTGGTGTGGACCTGCCACTGAGCTCTGCAATGGGCCAGAAATGGCTGAAGGTGATAAGTGGACAGATCTTCAATGAAGGGGACAAGCTGCAGGACCTTCAAGCAATATCCAACCTGCAAAGGGAACAGAGTTCATCCTCCCTTCTGCCCAGAGCTGCTTGAATTGAGCAGAGCTCCATGCTCCAGGACATCTGGCAATTGTTACTCCAAATGCTGTTGAGACCTGCAGACCATGAGTACCCAGGACCTGATTCCTGGATCCTGAAACAGGGGAGTGTGATTCTAACTTTAAACATTTTCTCAACCTTTCAGTGCCCCAACAGCTGGCCAACCTATGGCAATGTCCATGCCTGCAACTGGTGGGTACCCCAGGGACTCCTCAGGGGGTAACACTGGTACCCATGGGGTGGGCAGCCAGGGGTGGACTGGTCTATGGGCCCTTATGGTTAATGTTTTGCAAATTTCGACTAACTTTTCTTTTTATTCCACAGCTACTCCTCCTCCTCCATGTACCCCATTCCTAGCCCTTACCCCCAATAAAGCTGTGAGTTTAATTGTTGAAGCTGCTGTGTCAAGAGAGGTTCATTGCATTTTGCCTATTAAGCACATATATGATATTTGGCGGAAAAGGGTTGGTGGGGATCCGGTGTGCAGAGTGTCTGGTCAGGGAGGTGGGCAGGTACAGTATCCCAGGGGGCTGTACCAATCAGTCATCTGACCCACTTTCAACTTACTCTGGGTGGAGGCACCGCTCTATTATTCATAATTTTGGGAAAGAACCCCCAACTGCCACCATAGCAGGACCCAGGCCCCTTAGCCTGTAACAGGGTAAATGGGCAGGGGTAGTAGCCCACTGGCACACGGCGCCTGGGCTACATTTATATTGTATATCAGTTATAATTTAATTATGATTATTGGTCTGTACTGTGCAAACAATAATCAATTTTGTGTAATGATTTCTTTAGCAAAAGCCACACTCCCGAGGAAGTAACTGTTTAGTTACAAAACATTGAATATTATATGAATATTTATTTGGATTCTGAAAAAAAAATTAAACTCTATGGGTGAGTGAGACAGTCCAGTGTGTGTGTATATGTGTGTGTGTGTGTGTGTCTTTGTGCAGAATGCCTCAAATGACAGTGTTGTGCCATGCCGAAGTGTACTGCACTGTGAGAATTGAAACGTAGCACCAAGGACTCTCATGGCATAAACAGATGATTTGAAGAAGTAAGGATCAGTGATAAGAAGCACTATAGCATAGCACAGGTGCATCCTATTGGCCACTTTGTAGACACAAGCAATTAACATTGTGTTCCAGTACCACATGTAATCCAAGCATGGTGCATGTGAGGCCACAGTATGCCCAACACATACCAAGCACACATAGTGAATACGGACATAAAATACAACACACGGTATTAGAAATGTGAAACAGTTGTGATGCTTACCTTCCCAGGGGAGGAGTCCTGTAGCCACAGTTGCCCTCAATTTGGCCAGTCGATCCTGCTCCCTGCAACCCAGGTCATCCCACTAGACATCCATGCACTCCACATTTGTACAAAGTGTGAGGTGACAACCAACTGTGACCCACACTGTAGTTTTCAATGCCCTTGATGCAGCCCTAGGTCCTATGCCAAAGATCTGGTCCTACTACACTGAGGAGAGAAAAGTCCTGATATGACCCTGCACATACAGAGAACTGCATTTTTAAATGATGAAACTCTAGGGGCTGGATATTCAAACTGCACCATTCTGTGGCGCAAGCCCTTGCACTGCTCAAAAAAGTTGCGCTGGGGTGTGGCCAGGGCGATATTCAATGGAGTTGCGCTATTGAGCAACTCCTTTGAATATCGCCCCCCCGGCCACAGCCACTGTGCATGGCGCACTGGAACTTGCACCACCGCAAGTGGTCAGAGTGGAGCATTCAAGATGCGGTGCACAAATTTCTAATATTCAAAAGGTGACATGCAAATGGGGCCATAATTCATGCAAGGCGCATGGGGGGCCATTTGCATCTACTTATGGTCCCATTTGCATGCCATTAGCATGCAGGTGCGCCGATCCCCGACGACTTGCGCCTGGTGCCCTGCCAGGCAGCAGCTGTTGGGGACCGATGCCCCCTGCAGCCCGATCATGGGCATGGAGTAAATCCTTCACTGGCCCGATCGTGGGCATAACATAAATGAACCCCACTGGGCCGATCACAGCCAGAACAGAGTTCACCCCACCCAAAGAGCAATATCCTGGTGGTCCAGTGGACCATGAAGCCCGATTGCAGGCATAAGAGTCAACCCCCCAAAGTCCAAGTTCCTGGTGGTCCAGTGGCCCCCACCCCACCAACCCATGAAGCCCCACCCCCCGCCTCCCTCAGCCAGCGGGTGGCAGCACCCACCCACCTGCCGCCTGCCAACTGACTGCTCAGTAGGGCTGCACGCACATTGGTTCAGAGCAAGAGCCAATGGGCATGCAGCCCATACCATACAAGGCAGTCCAGATATGTGAATGAATGAATGAATGAATGGCTCTTGCTCTGAACCAATGGGCGTGCTTTTGACAAGCAAATGTTCTATATTCAGTTGGCACAGTCCATTTTCCACAAATGGGATTCTCTAACATTCTGCAAAGTAAAACACTTTGATTTACCCTTAGGCTGCCAACAGAAATATAACATATAGGAATACTGGACTGATATATTAGTCTGTGGCCCTGCAAGGGTTAAAATTTTAATTATTTGAATTTTTTAAATAAAGGTCTTTAATAGGATATATATATATATGAGAGATAAAAACTCTAGCTAATGCATCAGTTAGGGTTGTTCCACAGAACAAAGCGAGAATTTGATGTTAGGGTTGAAACCCCCTTTGCACCCTCAGCCACCCCAACTGGAATCGGGGTGCGCATTGGGGTCATCTGCCCTAAGTGTCACCCCATCACATGTGGAAAGAAGCTGAGGAATAGGAAAATGGGGTGACAGTTAGGACCGATGACCGCAATGCACACCCCGATTCCAGTTGGGGGGTGGGCTGGAGGGGTGCAAAGGGGGTTTCAACCCTAACATCGAATTTCCTCACTTTTGTTGCTGTGGAACAACTCTAACTGATGCATTAAATGGAGTTTTTTGCCTCTAATTTCCCTTCTTTTTGAGAATGATAATGAGAAATAGTGAGTGTAATGCAGCGGTGGGAGCGCAGGGGTGATGTCTAGTCACATTGCAACATTGTGCCTGCAAACGCAAATCGTAATGCGCATGGTGATGCAAAGCAAAACAGAAAGAGGAACAGTACTGCAGACAGAAATGTTAAAAACAACGGAAACGCAACCGCAAATGAAAACGCAAAGGGTAACGCACATGGTGGCGTAAACGTGAACGGTAAGTGAAACAGGTACGGGGCCACAAGCAGAAATGGTAATGGTAAGAGTAATGTAAGAGCACAGGCTGGTTTTCCCCAAAAGCTGTATAGAGAAAGACAGTGAGTAGAAAGAATGTATGCAAAATAATGACTCTCGGAACACAAAAATCAGTAGTTGTAGTAGTAAATTGCTTATATCTCAGTAACCATACAACACAGAAAAAAAATTTAAAAGTCATATGTATTATCACTTTCCTGGCTAGTCTTATACATAGCCCCTATAATTTTTTGACAAAAACTCTGTATCTTGTACCGTTTTCAAGATACGGGCCCTCAAAGGCGCAGCGAACGCTGTAATGTTATCCTATGGGAAAAAAACAGAAGTTTGGACTGCCATAACTTTTGAACAGTTTAATATTTTTTCACGAAATCTTTGAAAGGCACATCGGGGACCCCAGCCACATGTTCCCTGAAGATTTCAGGCCGGTCGCGCAAACTGTGCGACCTGTAGGCGAGACCGTAGAATTCTAGAAAAAGCGTAAACGCATGCTCAGATCACGTTTAATAACTCCACAGCTGTGTATCCAACCAGTACAAAACTTGGCAGATCCCAAGGTGTATGGGTCTTGATCATGTATTCCAAATTTCAGGCAAATCCGTCAAACAGTTGCAAAGTTATTAAGGTGAAAAATTTGGGGTTTAACATGTAAATGGCTCCTCAACCCTAACTATGGTAGCACTACCGTGCTACCATAATATATATATATATATATATATATATATATAGATAGATATATATATATGCAACAGGGGTCATGCTAAAAACTGTAGAATAAAACCATTTATATAAGATAATATGGTGATAAAATTATTTATAAAATGGGGTAAACAAATCAAGCATCCTGACCGGCTGTTTCAACTTCCCAGTCATGTCCTTAATCCATGATATTTTAGCTAACTGGCACGAATGTCTGCCAGTCTGCCCCTTTACAACAATGAATCAAAAAGCAGAAACAAAAACACAGCCTAGCACAGCTCAGCGAGCAGCAGTGGGAAATCAGTAGTCTGCACTGACAGCTGCACATACAACATATAGCCTGTCTGTGCCTCTGTAAGCAAAAAAATAATTAAATACAACCAAGCACCCTGCTCCCACTGCAGTCCCCGCCCCAAGCAGCTGCAGCACACTAGCTCATGTAAAATCAGCTCAATGCAAAAGTTTCCTCCAAAACTACTAACCTGTGCTACTCAGATGAAAAAACGGCAATCACATTCAAGCCAAGTCATGCGCATGCATCCAGGACGCCTCAGAAATTCACTTCACAGATAAGGTCCTCCACTGTCTGTTTTCTCTTTCAAATGTACATAAATAAAAAGAAAATTCTACTTTCCTGATCTGACTGAGCGAGTGGCCCCCATTGTACAAAACCACGATTCTGAAATTGGGAAGTATGGCAGCTGGCACAGAACACGCCCGTTGTAAATGGGACACTCACTCTCAAGTCAACGGCCACTCAGCATTCCTTACAGAGACACAGTATGGGTTCAGGGAACACAATCTGTTTGTGAGTAGGGTGGCGGGGGCAGCCTCCATCTGTTGACCTTCAGAAATTAATATTTAAGATATTAAACCTCAGTTTTTTTTTCAGTTTTGTAATTATTATTTCTTAAGAAAAAATATTCTATGTGTGTGTGTGTGTGTGGTGCGCGGAGGGATACTAACCTCAGCACTATGTGTTTTGAATGGAGGAGTGCCCTCAACTGGCCAGCTGACCAGTCTGAAATACAGCACAATACAGTAATAGGGGACTATTTTTCTGATAACTTGTATTAAAACACTCTTTTTAAAAACATTTTGGACATTATCTTTCCTCCTTTTTTTTTTATTTACTTTAGGGTACCCATTTTATAAGTGCAATATCCCACTCCAAGGTGTAGTTTATTGCCTGATATGAGAACGCCCAGTGGCATAAGGCACTCGGCACAACCGCCTCCTGCCTTAGTACACCCCTGGGCTTGCTCTTATCAGGTGATAAACCACACCTCATCATGTGTTATTGCTTGCCTATCACCATAGTATCCCATTTATCTACACAGTTCTCTTCAGAATTAGTTTAGAATGTTCGGCCTCAGAAGTAGTACTAACCATATTCAAATAGGAATAACTTTAAAATGAAAAAAGATAGCATGGTACTGTGAGCACGAAAATTGTTCAGCACAAAATGATCTACAAAATGAGTGGTGTTTCATTTATAGATATCTTATATATTTTCATAATTAGCAAGAAAACAGAAGAAAATGTAACCTGGGGTTAGTCATATCAGATGACCTTTAGGTGGGTAAGCAATGTAAGAGGGCAGTAAAAAGAGCTGGTGGGATACTGGGATGCATATGGAGAGGCATCACCAGTAGAAAACAGGAAGTTGTTATCCCTTTGTACAGACAGTTGATGAGACCCCATCTGGAGTTCTGTATTTGGTTCTGGAGATCCCATCTCCACAAAGACATAGACAGAATGAAGGCTGTCCAGAGGAGGACAAATAAATGGTGCAGGGTCTGCACCAGAAGGCATACGAAGAGAGATTAAAGAAGCTTAATATGTATACACTCAAGGAGAGGTAGGAGAGGGGGGACTTGATAGAAATTTTCAACTACATCAAGGGAATCAGCAGAGTCAAAGATAGTAACATCTTTCAGAAAAAGAGAAGTACAAGAACAAGGGGGCACAATTTGAAGATAGAGGGGGGATGGCTCAAAGGTAATGGGAGGAAGTATTTTTTCACTGAGAGGGTTGTGGACATGTGAAACAGCCTTCCTGAGGAGGTAGTGGACTCAGAAACAGTGGAGGAATTCAAGAATGCGTGGGACAGACATAAGGCAATTCTAGTGGGGGGATAGGAGGAAGTAGGCTGTTTGTTAACTAGGATCTGCAGCCTATGCATTAGGTAGGGAAATAGGCAAACTAAGTGGGCCACACAAAAGATTAATTGTCAAATTAACCAGCCTGGGACATGGTCCCAGGGTAGTAGTCTGGGTAAAAACATTGGCTGGACAACAGGACACAGAAGGTAATTGTAAATGGAGTCCTCTCTGAAGAAAGAGGGGTTACTAGTGGGGTACCACATGGTTCAGTATTGGGTCCAGTCCTTTTTAATGTCTTTATAAGTGACATTGCAGAGGGACTGGAAGGAAAAGTATACCTCTTTGCAGATGACACAAAGATCTGCAACAGGGTTGATACACAAGGAGGCATGGAAAGGATGAGAAGGGACTTGACAAGGTTGGAGGAATGGTCAGAAGTATGGCAGCAAGGATTCAATGCAAAGAAGTGCAAAATAATACACCTGGGAAGCAAGAACCCAGGTGAAGATTACACAATGGGGGGTAGTAACAACAACAAAAAAGGAAAGGGACCTGGGGGTAATCATGTCAGATGACCTTAAGGTTAGCAAGCAATGTGAGAAGGCAGTAGGGAGGGCTAGGGGTATACTGGGATGCATAGGGAGAGGCATCACCAGCAGAAAACAGGAAGTTGTTATCCCTCTGTACAGACAGTTGGTGAGACCCCATCTGGAGTACTGCATCCAGTTCTGGAGACCCCATCTCCGCAAGGACATAGACAGGATAGAGGCAGTCCTGAGGAGGGCAACTAAAATGGTGCAGGGTCTGCAAGAGAAGCTGTAAGAGAAGAGACTAAAGGAGCTTAATATGTATACCCTGAGGAAAGAAGGGAGAGGGGGGACATGATAGAAACTTTTAAGTATCAGTGGAATCAACAAAGTCCAAGAGGGTAGCATCTTTCAGAAAAAGAAACATGCAAGAACAAGGGGACACAATTTAAAGATGGGGGATGGTTCCGGGGCAATGTGAGGAAGTATTTTTTTACAGAGAGGGTAGTGGATGCATGGAACAGCCTTCCTGAGGAGGTTGTGGGGTCTAAAACTCTGGGAGAATTCAAGAATGCATGGGACAGACATAAGGCAGTTCTTGTGGGGGGCAGGAAGAAATAGGCTGTTGGTTACCTAGGATCTGCGGCCTATCCTGTAGGTAGGGAAATGGGCAGACTAGGTGGGCCAAGCGGTCCTTATCTGCCGTCAAAGTCTATGTTTCTATGTTTTCTAAAGAACCGAGCAAGCTCCTCACACTCCAACTGTGAAAAGGCTCTTTGAACCTATAGGCAGGCTGGGTTGCACAGTCCATTCACAGTTCAAAAGAGCTGAGCCAGTCAGTTCTGAGCAGCAGCAATCTCCCCAGACAGGAACTCTGCCTTCTTATGGGAGATTGTTGATTGGCAGTGGTGGCTCTACACCAGGGCCCGCCAGGGCACATGCCCCGGGAAAAAATACTGTGCCCCAGTTGGTGCCCCATATGGTGCAGAACCTCTCCCATAGTAACAATATATCAGTGCCCTGGCTGCCATCTGTTGTGCCCCAGCTGTGCCCTGGTAACCATTTGTGGCTAGAACCACTGCTGTTGATTGGTAGACTTGATAATGTTCTAAAACTCTAAGGTGGTCAGCTTCCAGGGTGGATTTCCACCAACAATGCTTTAATCTTCGTCCCAGTCATAACAACTCCCTCAAGGTCCCATCAAACCAAGGGGACCGAGGCCGAAGGGAGAAAGGACAAACACGGAGAGAAGCAATAGAAACCAGGGCCATGGTGATGACCTCATTATAGGCCAGGACCAAGGCCTCTGGGTTCCCACTTGCCATAGGTCCAGTACCGCCACTAGGTCTTCAGGGTTCACATCCCATAAAGGGCACTACCTGACCATCTGCACAGGGGTAGGCCTATGAAGGGGGGTGCAAAAATTGAATCTCACTGTGCAGTGATCGGACTGCTTGACAGGTTCCACCCCTGCATCAGAGGTTTCGATCCCCAGGAGAAAAAACAGGTCAAGGGAGTGACTGTGTTTATGAGTAGTAGAGGTAACAATCTGTGTAAGGCCCAGTGATGTCATCAATTGGAGGAAGTGTTGTCCAAATTGTGAGAGTTCATCATCGATCCAGGAGCTGAAGTCACCCAGGACCATCAGTCTGGGTGACTCAAATGCCATGTTGATCATGAAATCCGCTACTTCCTGAAGGAATCGCTTCACGTCCCTGGGTAGATGGTAGTTAAGGGCTATCCTACAGCCTACACCTGCTACTATGGCACACTCGAATGACCCGTCATCCTCAACTGGTACACTCTTGAGGCCCAATTCAGTCTTGAAATGGACCAAAAACCCCCTCCCCATAGGTGTTGTCGGTGAATTGCTTGCACTGTAATTTACATCACTGCTTTGCATGTCACTGTGGCCTGGGTAAGCCAGTCTTGCCAGACTAACCTGATAGTTTTCTTGGACTGACTGACAAGGGAATTAGATAGGGGCCATGCTGAGATTTGCTCTTCTTCGACTTCAGCAAGGCTTTCAACCAGTTCTTCACATCAACTTGTTGATGAAGATAGAGGATCTGGGTGTGGCTAAGGTCATGTCACAAGCTGGGTGACACAGGGATCTGACCTAGGTCTGGTCCTCTGCAATATGTTCAAGAACAACATTGGTAAGGGAATCTGAGACAGGTTGTGTCTTTTAGCGGATGACATTAAGCTCTGTTGGAGGGTGAATAGGGATGAGGAATCAGGCAAAGGCAGAGGGACTTAAAAAAGTTAAAGGGGTAGTCTAAGCTTTGGCAGTTGAAATTCAATGCCAAGACGTGCAAGGTAATGCACCTAGGGAACAAGAATCCCAGGACGGAGTGCTGGATGGGTGGGGTGAGACTTAGCAGAATGGTTGAGGAATGGGACCTTGAAGTTATCATCAGTAACTCCCAAAACAACTGAGTCAGTGCAACAAGGCATGTAGCAAAGTGAGTAGAAAGCTGGGTAGTATTGTGAGGGGTTTTGATGGCAGAAAGGAAGAGGTAATACTTCCCCTATATAGATCCTTAATGAGGCCACACCTGGAGTATTGCATCCAGTCCTGGAGTCCTCACCTCAGGAAAGATAGGGATAGCCTGGAGACGGTGCAGCGCAGGATGTTATAAATGATTCAGGGCTAACAGGGCAGATCCTATGAGGAGCATTTCAAGGCATTGAACATGTACTCGCTGGAGAACAGAAGGGAGAGGGGAGATATAATAGAGATCTTCAAGTTCCTAAAAAGAATTAACAAAATGAATTGCAGGGAACTATTTAGCTTGAATACAAGCTTGCGGTCACATGGACATGAGTGAAAGAAACAGGAGGGAGGTTTAGGAGATACATGAGGAAGTATTATTTTACAGAAGTGTGGTGGAGCCATGGAACAGTCTACCAGCCAAAGCAGTAAGCGTAAAAACTGTTGTTTTCAAACATGGTTGGGACAGAATGAAGGGTATAGTGCTTACTCCGGGTGGCAGAATCTAGTAGGAGAATAGGGGAGGTTGGGAAGTCCTAGGTCCTTGGAGGGACAGTAGGTCCAGGGATAAATAGGGATCTTGGGCAGACTGGATAGACCATGAGTCTTTTTCTGTTGTCACTATGTTTTTGTGTTTCTATGTTGAAGGTTCACAATGATTACAGACACTGAAAACCATAGTCAGATCATAGAAAATCATGGCTACTACAGGAAATAATTTAACATTTTGTTATAGCACCATCGTTTTTCATTCACTTACCAAATTAAAACTGGATACAACTCCCCCATTTAGTTTTCCTTGATTGTGCTGATTTTCCAGGCATTTGTATATGCCTGTGAACCACAGACAATATGTGCATGATCCAGGAATAACACATGGATGGAGTTATTATGGACAAAGAAAAGTGACAAAGCAGGGATGAATGTAAATATAGATGGGCAATAATGTATGTCCATGAAAACATGGACAACTGGAGAATGGGATAGAGGACAAATGAAATTTCTGTTTTCAGTGGTTAAAAGTGGCTTCCTGGAGTGTTTCTGGGCAAATCCACATGTCTATTGATGACATGACCATCTATCACTGTGCTTCCACACTCACTGAAGTCAGATCAACCTTATCATTGGATTTCAGTACTAGTAACACCTGGTTTACTTGAAATCACATCATTTTGAACTCAGTGAATACAAAAAACAATGATCTTCAGTTCACAAGTTTTTTTTTAAAAAATCATCCCATCCTGGAAATAAATTAAATTAATGATGTCACCATGGAGAAATAACTGTTTTCAAGTAAATAAGAATATGGGTTGACCCCTCCCTAACCATTGAGAATCACATTAATTACATTTTAGCTACGTAGGTCATAAATCTAGGCTTGCATTTTGGATCCAAGAGTTGTTTCTCTGCACAGGCTGGGAAACAGATTGTCTCTCATTTCCTTCTGCCTTCTTTAGATTATGGAGATGTCATCCATCCTGCTGCCAAGAGGTCAGTTCTGCAACCACTGGACTGTTTCTGCAATGAGTTGCAGCTGTTTTCCTGTATGTGACTTCCTCAAAACCCACTTTGTCATCTATGATCAGCTGAACTAACTTAGCCCCACAGTCCACAGAAGCTGCCATTGTTTCTCCATTATATAAATCATGACATCATTCTTGGCCAAAAAGTATTGTTTATTTTTAAACATTTCAGGTACTTTATAGCCATAAGTTTGTGTCTTGTGCTAATATTTCTAAAATTTTAAAGTTCTAAGTTTAGATTGCATAGTCCATGTCCACAAAAAGTTCTCTTATTTTAGCACAATATTTTGACATTAAATCAAAACAATTAATTTTTCAAATTATATTTTTTTACGTGAATGCCCTTAACATGATTTATAATATTCTGGTTATCAGCATTTCTTGTTAAATTCTTTGCCTGCCAGAACAGCTTCACTTCAGTTTTCTCCACAAAGAACTCAAGGATACACTATTATAATCAGAAGTTACTCCTTAAGTGTACACATAGAAACATAAAACTTGCTAGAAGATAAGGACCACTTGGTCCACCCAGTCTGCTTATTTAACACTGCCTACAGTATCCCCACAGACCCTACATGATCTCCAGTTCTTTCACCTACCCTTTATTCCTTTTCCCCTAAGATTTTCTTATGCCTACCCCATGCTTTTTTGACTCTCTCCACAATTTTAGCCCCAACTACCTCAACTGGCTAGCTGTTTTAGGAGCACACTACCATTTCTGTGAAGTACTTGCTTATATTTCTCCTTAATTTACCCCCCACAGCTTCACGCCATGCTCCCTCATTCTAGAGCAATCCTCTTCTGAAAAATACTCCCCTCCTGCACCTTATTCACCCCATTTATGTACTTAAATGTTTCTATCATTTCCCCTCTCTTTCTCCTTTCCTCAGGGGTATACTGGCTGTACAACGGGACACAGAAGGTAATAGTGAATGGAACGCATTCCAAAGAAAGGGGGGTCACTAGTGGAGTACCTCAGGGCTCAGTACTAGGTCCAGTCCACTTTAACATCTTTATAGGTGACATCGCAGAAGGTCTGGAGGGAAAGGTATGCCTCTTTTTAGATGACACAAAGATCTGCAACAGAGTTGATACACAAGAGGGGGTAGAAAGGATGAGAAGGGACTTGGCAAGGTTGGAGTAATGGTCAGACATAGGGCAACTTAGATTCAATGCAAAGAAGTGCAAAGTAATGCACCTGGGAAACAAAAACCCAGGAGAAGAGTACACAGTAGCAGGGGAGGTACTAACAACAACAAAAATGGAAAGGGACCTGGGGGTAGTCATATCGGATGATCTAAAGATGTGTAAGCAATATGAGAAGTCAGTAAGGAGAGCCAGGGAGATACTGGGATGCATAGGAAGGGGCATCACAAGTAGAAAAAGGGAAGTGGTTATCCCTCTGTACAGACAGTTGGTGAGACCCCATCTGGAGTACTGTGTGCAGTTTTGGAGACCTCATCTACGCAAGGACATAGACAGAATGGAAGCAGTCCAGAGGACGGCAACTAAAATGGTCTAGGGTCTGCATCAGAAACCAAATGAAGAGAGACTGAGAGAGCTTAATATATATACCCTTGATGAAAGGAGGGACAGGGGGACATGATAGAAATGTTCAAGTACCTCAAGGGAATCAACAAAGTCCAGGAGAGTAGCATCTTTCAGAAAAAGAGATGTGTAAGAACAAGGGGGCACAATTTAAAGACAGAGGGGGAACGGCTCGGGGTAATGTGAGGAATTTTTTTTTCACGGAGAGAGTGGTGGATGCATGGAACCACCTTCCTGAGGAGGTTGTTGGGTCTAAAACAGTGGGGAATTAAAACATGCATGGGACAGACATAAAGCAATTGTAGTGGGGGGTGGCAGGAAGTAGGCTGTTGGTTAACTAAAATCTGCAGTTTATCCAGTAGGTAGGGAAATGGGCAGACTGGGTGGGCCAAGTGGTCCTTATCTGCTGTCAAAGTCTATGTTTCTATGTTTCTATACATATTGAGTTCTCTCAGTCTTTCCTCATAGGTCTTATGTTGCAGGCTTCTCACCATCTTAATTGCCCTCCTCTGGACTACCTCCACTCTGTCTATGTCCTTCCATAGATGTGGTCTCCAGAATTATACACAGTACTCCAGATGAGGTCTCACCAGTGACCTATACAGAATTAACACAACGTCCCTATTTCTGCTGGTGATCACCCTCCCTATGCAACCCAGTATCCTATTAGCAGGGCCACTGGAAAATTGCGCCCACAATTTTTTTTCGGAATCCACAATTTTCACCATTCTCCGCAAAAACATGTTCCACAATTTCTTGCAATTTTTGAGTTTCTGTATTGAACTGTGTAAAAGTATTAAAAAATTTTTTAAAATTCTCTCAAATATATTGATAATTTTGTATGCAGACTTGGGCTTGGCCCAGCAGTGCAAGGTAGAGCAAGGGTCTTATGTGACACTGATTTCTTTTGAATCCTTGCCTTGTTTGGTTTCAAAATCCACTGGCCAAGCATAACTACACTTAAACACTTAACATTTGTTTTGTGTTGAAGCAGTCTATCAGAAAACTTTTTGTTGCCACACAGACTGAAACAAAAGATGGAAGAAAAGGTGCAAATTATCCCATTCACTTAAATGGGATGCTAACTATGAAGCCTTTTTGTAAGTGGCAGGGCAAGTTATTCCTTGTGAGTATACTTTCATTCAGACTAGTTTTGATTCAAACAACTGAGGATTTATGACGGCCCTGCCAATTTTAAACTTGAATAAGGTAGCTGCTAACAGTAATCTCACTCTTAGCAACTACCCTCTAGATGCTCACATGCAAAGACTACAATAAAAACCTGACTAAAGTCTAAAAACAAGCTTATAAAACACAAAATGTATCTTAACATTTATCTTTAACTAAACAAAATCATTTCAGCCAGAGTAAAACAAAGGTAAATTACAGGGTATGATGCAGTAAAAATATATTGGTATTTTTTTTACATTTTTTGGCAACCACGTAAGGCCTACTAGGCACAAGTGCCTGTTTTCAGGTGCAACCCAGGAGCACTGAGGAGATTCAGTTACTTGCTCAGAATCACACAGTATACAAATGGAGGTTGTAGGAATCAAACCCAGGTCTGCTAGATGTTGTCAGCTCATTCACAGTTTATTACTCTTACCTCTAGATTATACTGCCAGCCCCAATAACCCCCAGATGTAATGTTTAAGTATGTGATTTCAAAAATAGTTTACAGTACCTATAGTACAAATTATGACCATTAAACACTTGAACAACATGTTACTAAAACTCAGTTATTCACAATCTATCTGCTTATTTTTTCTTGTACCAAAGTGGGTGAATAGCTTGCATAGCACTGTAAACAGCTGTTGATTAGGCTTCAGTATTCTACAGCCAGAAACAAAAAAATATTTATTTCTTCTGGATTTATTTAATATTGATTTGCTGTGGCTGACTTTATAGAATCTGTTTAGAACTGTATGAGGCAAATGTTTTTAAATTTTAGAAGATAGGCAACACTTACAATAGCTTATCAGTTTAGTGTTCTTTTAAGGAACATAGACTTTTCTTTATGTTTTAAACATATTCAAGTGGCAGTGTATTCATTTAGCAGTTTATACTGACTAATATATGCGGCAGAAAACATTAAAAGATTTATTGTGAAGCACTCAGGGTCTATAATAGAACTCCCACAATTTACTGAAATTATTGCAAAATGCTCTGCAATTTTGGGTAACCTTTTCCGCAGCTTTCCAGTGGTCCTGCCTATTAGCCATCCCAACTGCTATCTTAATGTCATTCGGGACAATTACGCCAAGGTCTCTCTCTTGCTTGAATGTTGTCAGTATCAATCCTCCCATTTTGTGTTCATCTTCTTGGTTCCTGTACCTCAAGTGCATTATTTTGCACTTTTTTGTGTTGAAATTAAGTTGCCATACCCTAGACCACTCCTCTAGCTTTTTCAGTTCTCTCTCTCTCTCTCTTCATTCTTTCCACCCCCCCCAAGAATGTCCACCGTTACAAATTGTGGTTTCATCTGCAAATATGCAGGCCTTCCCCTCTAAACCCTCTGCAATGTCACTAATAAATACATTAAAGCGGACTGGTCCCAGCACCGACCTCTGAAGCACCCCACTACCCTCCCTTCCTCTGAGTGAACGTCATTTACTACTACCCTCTGTTTCCTATCCTCAAACCAATTTCTTATTCAAGTTAACACCTTTGGACCCACTCTGAAGCATCCAACTTGCTTAATAGTCTCATGTCAAATGGTGTCAACCACCTTACTTTCACTAATACACCTAAAAAATGTCTTGTCCCCTTTCATTAATTGTTTGACTGCCCGCTCTTTGGCTACTGCTTTTGCTCTGTTTACTGCTCTACCTGATTCTCTCTGCTTCTGCAGATTCACATCCCTATCCTGCTTCTGTATCTTCTGAATGCCACCCTTTTAGCATTAACCTTCTCAGCCACCTCTCTGGAAAACCATAGTGGTTTATTTTTTTCCTCTTACTTTTATTCACTTGTTTTCTTTTACTTTTATTCACATAAACATTTAAAATATACTGTGGGGTACAGCCTCTGACTATTGTTTGCCTTTACCTGTGGCATTACAACTAGGAGCTGGCGCCACTACTGTTTAGCATTTTGATTAACAGTTTGGAAACCAAGGTCTCTAGCAGGCTACTTCTGTTTGCTAATGATGTTAAGTTTGCCAGGGTGGAGGACTCCCTTGAGAATGGGGAAAATGTCAGTAGAATCTTAACAAGCTGGGCAACTGATCAGGTGGCTATGGCTTAACTTCATTTCAATTAAATGTTTATTTTACCAGGAAAAAAATCATTGATCAGGCTCATTTACAAGGTTTTCCTGGGAAGACACAAATAGAGAATAATACAATACAGGGTTATGAGTAAAGACACCATTTAGCAGGCTCATTTACAAGGTGGTCCTGGGAGGATGCAAATGGAGAATAATATAATACAGGGTTATGAGTACAAATACCATTAAGCAGGCTCATTTACAAGGTGGTCCTGGGAGGGAGCAAATAGAGAATAATACAGTACAGGGTTATGAATACAAGAAAAGAGTAGAACACTTTACAATGAATGGCTGTATACGTTATACATTATGTATAGCTAACAAAATGCTACTAGGAACATATAATAGTAGCAAGTACATTAGGATAGGACAATAGAATTTTAGAAGGGTAAACATTGAGGGTCAATGAGGAGGTTGATGAATAGGGAGCAAGGACAAATGTCTGTCAGAGAGGAAGGGGGAGTGAGGGTGAGAGGTAAGAGGCAGAATACCTAAGCAGTACATAAGGTTTAGATATCAGGGAGGGTTGAGCGTCCTTCTGGGGGAGGCAATTGCTGGAACGTCAGCAACCAACTAGAGTAGAAGGTCAGGTACTGAAGAGATAGTGCAAAAGAGGTTCCTCATAGTGGTGAGGCAGGTTATGAATAACAGTTACACTTTTCCTTCAGTGAGTGTCTTAGCAGTGACTTGAAGATAAAGATCCCAACAATTTGTGTGAGCTTTAATGATCTTTGGAGGGTATTCCACAGGGTAGGTAGAGCATGGCTTAATGATGCAGCACCAAAGTGAGATGTTATCCTAAGACTATCAAGCATGATACAGGAGTATCTTCTGAGTGCATACAAACAAGGTGTACACTTGAAAAGGTCTGAGATTTGGGGAGAAGTTTATTGGTAATGACTCTATAGGACCAGAGGGAGGCATTTCTTCACCTCTTAGAGCTAAGTGAAGTCCAACATAGTTGCAAATAGAGGGAGCAGTGGTGAGTATTAAATGGGGCACTGGTGATGAATTTTAGTGTTCTATGATACAGAGTATCCAATTTAGCTAAGGCTGTTTTGGAGCAGTGGCTATAAAGAAAGTTTGCATAATCAGCAAGGGGGAGAAATGTGGTCTGCATCAGTTTTAATTTTGCCACATGGGTAAGTAAACGCTTGATACAGAAGAAGAGACCTAACCTTTGCCTTAGTTTTTCTGACAGTTCATCAATATGTGTAGAGAAAGAGAGCTTACAATCCAGCCAAAATCCAAATATTTGAATTTTTCCACTACCTCAAGCATCTCCCCCAGTAGGGTTGTGATCTGGAGCTTGGAGCTTGAGAAGATAGTGATCATCATATGAGAATGTGGGGAGAGAAACATAACCTTTGTCATTTTAGCATCAAGCAACAATTTCAAGTGCAGAAGGCATTGTTGTAAGAGACTGAATTTGCGCTGCAGCTCTGTGCATGCAAGCTCAAAGGTAGGCCTAGTGACATAGAGTACAGCGTCATCAGCAAAGAAGTGGACACTTGCAGTACTAATTTTGTGGTCAATATCATTAAAGTAAATTGCAAAAATTAGGGGCCCCAGGATTGACCCCTTGTGGAAACCCTCTCTGTAAGGTTTTAAAGGGGAGAAAGAGGGGAAGATTACTGAAGGGGGTGCATCACAGGGGTACAAAAACGACCACGGGACTGGGGGAGTTGCCTTATGAGGAAAGATTGAGGGTGCTCAACATGTATTTGCTGGAAGAGAGAAGGGAAAGAGGGGACATGATAGAGACCTTTAAGTACTTGAAAGGCATAAACAAAGCCAGAGAGAGAGGATTGTTCCACTTAAAGGGTGGAAGGGTCACAAGAGGGCACAGTCTGAAGTTGGAAGGGGGAAGGTTCAGGAGAGAGATGAGGAGGCACTACTTTACAGAGAGAGTGATGGCGAGATAGAGTGCTCTGCCAGAGGATTTAATCGAACTGAGGACAGTGGCTAGCTCTAAGTGGGGTTGGGACAGAGTCAAGGGCAAGATTAGTACAGACAAGAACACAAAGGGGGGAAGACCAGGAAAGGGGAGGAAGGGATTTGGGTGGGGCTGGGGCAGCTGTAGTAATATGAAACTAAGAGGTGCACAATTGGGCATAGTTGATAGACCTGTGGGCCTTTTTCTGCTGGCAATTTCACATGTTCATAAGTATAATTCCTTCAAACGTTACATGACTACAACATGTTACTATGTATAGCTTTTCAGCGTATTCTTTTTGCAACAATCAACTAACTACATATACTCTGTACATCTGGAAGCTGCACCTCAGAAAGAAGCTAGACAGGGTGAAGGAAGTCGAAAGGAGGGTAACTAAATTAGTGCAGGAATTGTACAAAAGTCCTATGAGAAGAGACTGAGTGACCTCAACATGTACACCCTGGAAGAGAGAAGAGTGACAGGGGACATGATAGAGACCTATAAGTACCTCACAGGGGTAAACAGGGTGCAGGAGGGGAGTCTCTTTCAAATGAGAAAGAGCATCAGAACCAGAGGGCAGGTGATGAAGCTGGAGATGGGGAGTTTAAGAGGGATTCGAGGATGTACTACATCACTGAAAGAATAGTAGACCACTGTAACAGACTATCAGCAGAAGTGCTAGAGGCAAAAACAGTAGGAGGTTTCAAGCATATATGGGATAGACATACTGTAGGAGAATATTAGTAAACTGGCAGGAGGATGGAGGGTCATCAGAGACTCGGTAGGGTCTGCAGAGACAAACTAGGCAGGGACCATATAGGCAGACTGGGTATGCCAAGTGGTCCTTTCCTGCCCAAAAATTCTATATTTCTGCAAAGCATACTGTTGCATCTCATGAAGATATCCTGGTTGGAACAAGTTTAAATAAAATGTTAAATTACTGGTCACCTGACAGCACAGTGATTGTGAGCATTCTTACCATGCAGGCAACCTAGGTTGATGCTCTGAGCTTGAACACTGCACATCAGGCAGCAAGCGAAGGGTGAGCATCCATCTTGGATGCTTTCTGACTCCCGAAAGGAGAAGGATCTAATGCTGGTGCATGACTACCCTCCTGCAGCTGAGGGGTAAAGTGTCATGCAGGCAGGTATGCCATGTTCCACTGAGCATGCCCAGAAGCCCTGTGGTACAACTGACAGGATCTTCTGACAGCATGCTCTCAAAAGAAGAAGCCAGGGGCTTTGGGAACACAAACAGCTTGCTACTCCAGTAGGATAAAGTCCATTCTACAAACATGATCAGGGGCCAGATAAGGCTTCCAGCCCTGTCTACCCAGAATGTTCCACCCCCAGTCCAGCCTATGATCGGGTATCAATGGTCCTCTAAGGTTTTGTAGGTTGACTTCCAGAGGCCCAGCCATGAAGGACAAGTCAAGAGAGACTGGCACCTGCTGATGTGGCATTTCCAAATGCAAGTATAGACTCCCAAATAATTTGACACTGAGGACTGGAGCAGCATTTCTAGACAAGAGCTTCTTCTTTATTCAGTTAAATGTAAAAAACATTCAGATGAAAACTAGCAAATAGCAAGCAGCAACATAATGCCACAGTCCCAACAGTCCAAAAACACAAATAAGCAAGCCCCAAGATACAAGGGACCTACCCTTGCCCTTAACGCATTTCACACTAAAAAGAGCTTTCTCAAAGGTGAGCAAAAGTCCACAGTTAAAGTGGCAGTGGCCAATTTTAAAAACAATTCATTAGTGCAATGAGTTCAGTTCTCAACCATTAAAAATTAAAAATGTTTATAAATACAAATCTTTTCACACAGGATTAACAACAACAGATGTACACCATATACAGTATAGTGAGCATAAAGATTACATTCATAAAGTGTTAGCACCTGGAAAAAGAGAATAAGAAAGTTGCTAGGTAGCATCAAAGCAGCGTATATGCAACTTAAATCCTGCAATATCTTGTTAATAAATGGCATCCCAGACTAGGATGGTACATTTGGTACAATACCTATGAAAGAAAACTCAAATTAATTAGATAAAAATATCAAACAGTGACCAAACAAGAATGCCTCCCCAATACAGAAGAAAATATAGTTCAAAGGTTATAAATATTATTTTTCCAAGAGGAAGGGTGATATCTCTGTTTTTTCATCGATAGCCTTATCTTCCATTCCTCTTAAATAACAGATCCAATACTGTTTTCTGTGTCTAAGTAGGTTGTCATAATCCCCTCCACTTCTTAGGAAGAATGGCTTCTCAATCCCACTGGAAAAAAAATTTATGTGTAGCTCTATCCCTAGATTTCCAAATTTGTGCTGCCAATGCATTCTTGGTGTCACCCTTCTCAATATCCCTGAGGTGTTAACCTACTCTAAGTTTAAAGTTGCATTTAGTTTTCCCTGCATAGAAACAGTCACATTTGCAGAGAGCTAAGTATACTACCCCACAAGTATTGCAAGTAAAAAAAAAAAAACTCACCCCCACCTCTCTCCCTGTAACAGGATTTGTAAAACGATCTGTTACCCTATTATGGGGACAACATTTGCAGTTGTCACACCTATACAGTAATTGCCATTTTTTGTATTGGGTAGCCACATTCTTGGTGCTTCTCTGGGGCGATGGTCGCTATGTACAACAATGCCCCTTATATTCTTTCCTCTCCTGTACACTTTTCTAGGATTCTCCCGATTAAGATACTGTAGGCCCTGATCACATTTGACTAAATGCCAGTGTGACTTAATGGTAGATGCAGCTTGTGCTGACATGGGGTTATATGTTGAAATAAAAGCTACTTGGGGGGTCCAATGTCTGTATATTTTCCTTTTCTGTTAAGAGTTCCTCCCTAGGTATTTCATCAACAGCTTCCCTAGCTACAGACTCCAGCTCCTGAGTATAATCCATTTCTTTCAGTTTTATTTCCAACTCAATCTGCTCTTGTTTTGTATCTTTGTACAGTGCCACAATTTCATTTTGTACATATAAAGTGGCCTTTAGATTTAGCCCTGATCACAGGTTGTGGTTGGCTACTACTTGCCAACAAAAGAGTGTTCCTGTCTGTGTTTTTTCTACACAGTAAATCAGAAACTAGGTCACCCTCCCCATCCTTGAGAATAAACAGATCCAAAAAATCAATCTATCTGTTACTAAAATAAATACTAAATCTCAAGCTGGGGTTAGTATTTCTCAAGCAACTTAACAGAATCAGATAGTTCACTCTCTGATCCTTTCCAGATTAAAATGACATCATCTATAAAGCACCTCCAGAGAACAATGTTCTGAAGGTAAGGGTCGACATTTTCATTCCGAACTATGTGATTTTCCCACTTACCCATTTACAAATTGCCTTAATTGGGTGTGAAACTCACACCCATTACTGTACCTTTTTTTATTGTAGATAAAACTCCTTATTGTAACAAAAATAATTAAAAGTAAGGACATATCCAGCTAATTTTAAAAGGACTTCAGTGGGATGATCCAAAACAGGATGTTTGTTTAAATAATATTCCAAAGCTTTAAAGGGAAACGTCCATCTAGGATTAAATTAATCAATATGGTTACCAATGGAAATCTGCTTTACATAAGCTATTGACTGAACCTGTAACCCATTCAGTTACCCCTACCTTTATAACTGAAAGCATCCATGTTCTAAATCACAGGCACAGGAAATGACATCACATCAGGGGAAACACATACAGTTAATAAATATTTTAACCAGGAGAGGCACACTAAACTGAATCTTGTGCCCAGGTGTGACCTGAAAGTACAAGAAAGTTAAGTGACTTGCTCAGGATCATACAGTAAAGCATGTGGGAACTGTAGGATTGAAACCCAGGTCACCAGGTTTGCAGCACAGAGCCTTAAACCACTGCACTATACTGCCTCTTTCAAGGTAAGAGAATGATGCATGAGTTGCGAAACCAGTCGGGATCCTTACTGCGTCCTGTGTTGTGGAGCCTGCCCCATGGGTATGTTGCCTTTTTATACTTATATTGAATTAAAGCCTTATCTCCTGAGCTTGGTGTTGTGCTGGTTTGTTTTTTATGATTGGACCCCTTGCTGTACCGTGCACACTCCTAATAGCAGCATGAGCTGTTTCATTTTGTTTAACATCCAAAGTAACCAATAAACTATTGTCTTCAGTTGCAGTGTCCTCCAAGACACATAAAATCTCTCCTGGGTCCTTAATGTAAGATGGCTATTCTTTAACCAATTCTGCAAGATGAAAGTCAATTACTTTAGCTAAGTATGTAATTAAGTAAGTAAGTAAGTAATCTTTAATTTATATTTTGGCATCCAATCACAGGGGCTCTGAGCGCCATTAGAGATTAAGGCAAGGTTTGGACAGTAAAACAGTATTTATCAATAAAACCACATATATATAAAATCAGTTATTATAAAATATCTTCTTAAGATATGTCTTCAGGACCCCTTTAAATGCCTCTACCATTGGGGCCTCCCTTAAAGATCTTGGCAGAGAATTCCAGAGGGCCAGGCTGGTCACTTCGAATGAGCGATCCCCCAAGGTTTTCAGCCTGGCCCTCAGTTATCACCAGGAGACCCTTGATGGAGGAGTGGAGGGAACGTACCAGGACAGCTGGAGTTAGGAGGTCAGACAGGTAATCAGGACCAAGGCCATATAGGGCCTTGTAGGTAAGCAAGCCCACCTTGAAGATGATCCTTCACCTAACAGGCAACCAGTTCAGATCCCGCAGGATCAAGTTCACACTGCAGGACTTTGGCAGACCACCAGCAGCTTGGCCACCATATTCTGCACTACCAGCAGTTGGTGGAGGACCCCCTCCATTTACCCCAAAGTACAGAGCATTATAGTAGTCCAGCCTGAAAGTCACAAAGACATGTACCAGCGATGGCAGGTCTTCAGGCAGAATCAGGCATCTAAGTGAAGTAATATTCCTTAAGTGGTAAAAACCATTTTTGATAACAGACATCACCTGAGTTTCCAGGGCCAGTTTGTCATCAAGGATGACACCCACATTTTTCAGCTTGGGAGGCCATCAATAGAGTGAATCCCAGGACCAAGCCTCTTACCACTCCAGAAGCCTCCCCATCACGCTGTCCACCAGGCTTTATCACTAGCACTTCCATCTTGTCACGGTTTAGTCTCAGCCAGTTAGAGGACATCTAGTCCTGTATTTTGGCAAAGCATTTATATAGCACTTCAACTACATTTCTGGTTTCGGGCCAAATGACAAATGCAGCTGGGCATCATCTGCATAGCAGTGAAACCCCAGACAGTGTTGTCTAATGAGCTCACCCAGGGGCAGCATGTACACCACGAACAACATCGGCAAAAGTATTGAACCTTGGGGCACTCCACATGACAGGGGCTTTTAGGAGGAGATGAAATTCCCCTTCATCACTCTTTGCCTCCTGTTGTAGAGATAGGACTCAAACCATTTGATGACTGTTTCGGTGAGTCCACAGTTTTCTCCAAGGCAATCCAATAGCACAATGTGGTCCATGGTGTCAAATGTTGAGGAGAGATCAAGGAGAATGAGAACTGACTGTTCTCCTCTATCCCGCACCCTGAGGAGGTCATTCTGCACTCGATCTAATGCCATTTCTGTGCTATGCCTAGCTCTGAAACCAGACTGGAATGGCTCATAGATGACAAAAGCTGAGAGGTGCGCCACGAGCTGCAGAGTAACTACTTTCTCCACAACCTTCCCTACAAATGGGAGGCTGGAGACAGGTCTATAGTTTGCCAGGATGTCCAGGTCAAGCGATGGTTTCTTCAGAAGTGGCCTCACCAGTGCCTCCTTCAAGATGCTGGGGAAGTACCCCTCTGAGAGAGAACACTGGATTATCCTGGTGAACACTGGACCAATGACCTTGGCCCCTCCCACTAGGAGATGGGTCGAGCCAGGGTCCAGTTCGCAGTATGTGAGCCGCAGCTTTGAAATCACCTCAGTGACCTCAGCCACTTCAACCAGCTGAAACTCCCCCCATACAATCAAAATGCCTCTGCTCGAACCAGACCAACCACTGCAGGAAAGATTTTGGCCCACTAGGGAGATCCCTGCCAGAATGGGTGACATCATCTCCAAGAAGAATAGAGCAAACACTTTGCACAAAGCGACTGAAAATGCTTTTTTGGTTGCAGACAGGCCGGATGTAACAGCCTGTCCACAGTTCGAAATAGCTGAGCTGGTCTATTCTTCCTGGCAACAATTTTCCTGGGCAGGAATTCTGCCTTCTTATGGTTGCTTGCCCCCTGATAGTCACTGCAATGACTTCTCAGAGTGATTCTGTCCTCCATGGACTGGGTCCTAGCCAGCAACTCTCCAACTTCCTACCCTTTGTCTTCATCTCCTAGGAAGCCCCATCAAGCTACGGGAGTCTCAAGTGAGAAGACCTGGGTCGTATATGAACTGGTGTGATGACACTGAGTGCCTTGGTAACAACCCCATCGTAGACTGTCACTACCTCACTCATGCCAATCGCATAGTACTCATACCAGAAAAATAAACTACCACCAAAAGTCCCTCTGGGGACAGTCCCCTTAATGAGCAGTAGCGAATCATCTCAATGGGGGCCCAAACAAGAACCCCACTATGCGGTGATCAGAACAAATGACCTGCTCAGTCATGATGTCAGTGCAATCAAGCCCCAGAGAGAATACCAGGTTGAAGGTGTGGCAACGTTGATGGGTTGCAGAGGTAATTACCTGTGTCAGGCCAGAGATGTCATCATCTGGAGGAGTTTGTAACCAAAAAGCGAGGATTCGTTATTGATCCAGGCATTGAAGTCCCCCAGGATTAACTACCTGGGGGACTCCAACACCCTATCTGTGACAAAGTCTGTTACCTCCTGCAGGAAATCTCCCCCCCATCCCAGAGGACAATTAACGAAGAGAATCCTGCAGCCTGCACCTGGACCCCCATGCACCACTACACATTCGAATGATGTGGTAGAATTCACTGGGTACATGGAGAAGCTCAAGCTGGATTTGAAACAGATGGCCATTCCCCCACCCCTGCATCCCCACTTCGGACAGTGCACTACCAAGTACCCAGCGGGGACCGATGCCTCCAGAACTGGCCCAGAGTATCCCCCAACCGGGCCTCAGTAATGCAAGCCATGTCGATCTAAGAAATCAAGTCTGCCATGACCGCGATCTTGTTCCTCATTGATCTGGCACTGCAGAGCACCGCCTGAAGGGGACTAACAGATATTGCATGCTAAGGGCTCAGTGAGTGTATTAATGACAGAAATGATAAGCCTCCCTGGTGGATTAACCATGTCTTTATGGAATTAGGGGACACAGTAAAAAGTGGCTCTAACTGGGCATGGTACAGTTAAATATTCATTGGTTTATGTGAGTAGCCAGTGTTACTCCTAGCAAGTGCCAAATAGTTATCAATAACTCATTTAAATTAATTAGTTTTGTCAAATCCAAGTTTCTCATAGTAAGAACTGACACTCAGCTCTCTTAGTACTTCACGTTCATATTTAGCACTATCCTGGATAACAATGCCCCACTCCTTGTCTGACGGTTTTACGGTAATCTCTATATTTCTCCCCAACCCTTCAAGTGCTTGTCTCACCTGATTACTGAGGTTAGAAAAGGTTCTACCCCATCCCACTTTCCTCAGATCTTCACAACATTTAAAAAACATATGAAGGGCCAGGGACGGGGGAAGGGGGGGCAGAAAATAGATTTAGGTTTAAAAGCACCCACACCATCGATCACATTAGTGTTGTTTTCATCAATACCATAACTTTCATCTGCATTGCTTTCCTCTTTTTTAGAGAAAAATGATTTTAAGCTAAGATTACGTACCAACTTATGTAAATCAATCACTGTCTCAAAAACATTAAAAAGTCCAGTTGGAGTAAAGGAGAGGCCAGTTTTTTGGATCTAATTATTTTCCAGAATGGGGAGGGTGGCCTGGTTTCTGACTTATGTAGACGAAACACAGGCAGGAACACTCTTTTGTTGGCTAGTAGTAGCCACCCACAACATGTGATAAGGGCTTTAACTAAAGGCCAGTTTATATGTACAAAATGAAATTGTGGCACTGTTGAGAGAAAACAAAACAAGAGCAGATGCATTGGAAATCAAACTGAAAGAAAGAGGTTATACTCAGGAGCTGGTGTCTGCAGCTAGGGAAGCTGTTGTTGAAATACCTAAGGAGAAACTCTTAAAAGGAAAAGGAAAACATACAGACCCCCGAGTAGCTTTTATTTCAGCATATTGTCAGCACAAGCTGCATCTATTATTAAGTCCCACTGGCATCTGGTCAGATGTGATCAGAGCCTAAAGGATCTTCATCTAGAGAATCCTAGAATAGTGTACAGGTGGGGAAAGAATATAAGGGACATTGTAGTACATGGTGCCCAGACTCCCAGAGAAGCACCAAGAATGTGGCTAACCAATAGAAAAAATGGCAACTACAGGGGAGGAGACTGTAAATGTTGCTCACATATCAGGGTAACAGATTGTTTTACAAATCCTGTTACAGGGAGAGGGGTGGGGTGAGTTTTTGTTTTCACTTGGAATACTTGCGGGGTAGTATACTTAGCTCTCTGAAAATGTGGCTGTTTCTATGTAGGGGAAACTAAATACAACTTTAAACTCAGGGTAGGTGAACACCTCAGGGCTACTGAGAAGGGTGACACCAAAAATTCATTGGCAGTAGACATTTAGAAATTTAGGGATAGAGATAAACCTGAATTTTCTTTCATGGGGATTGAGAAGCCATTCCTCCTGAGAAGTGAAGGGGATTAGGATAACCTACTTAGACATAAGAGACAGTATTGGATCTTTTCTTTAAGAGCAATGAAAAATAAGGATCTCAGTGAAAAAATAGAGATATCTCCCTTCCTGGTGAAAAAATAATATTTATAACCTTTGAACCGTATTTTCTTATATATGGGGGGGAGGGGATTCCTGCTGTGCCACTGTTTGATATTTTTATCTAATTAATTTGGGTTTTCTTTTGTAGGTATTGCACAAAATATATCATCCTAGTCTGGGATGCCATTTATTAACAAGATATTGGTGGATTTAAGTTGCATATACGCTGCATTGATGCTGCCTAGCAACTTTCCTATTCTCTTGTTCCAGGTGCTAACACTTTATCAATGTAATCCTTGTGCCCTCTACATTGTGTATTGTACACAGCTGTTGCTGTTAATCCAGTATGAAAAGATTTGTATTTATAAAGTTTTTGTTTAATGGTTGAGAACTGAACTCATTGCACTAATGAAATGTTTTTAAAATTGGGCACTGTCACTTTAAGTGTGGGTGTTATAAGAAACACCAGATTAACATATGTTCACCTTTGAGAAAGGTCTTTTTAGGGTGAAACATGTTAGGGGCGAGTGTAGGTCCCTTGTATCTTGGGGCTTGCTTTTTTTGCTTTTTTGGACTGTTGGGACTATGGAATTATGTTGCTGCTTGCTATTTGCTGTTTTTCACCTGGGTGTTTTTTACATTTAACTGAATAAAGAAGAAGCTTTTATCCAGAAGTGCTGCTCCAGTCCTCAGGGTCAAATTCTTTGGGAGTCTATGTTTGCATTTGGAAATGCCACATCAGCAGGTGATAGTCTCTCCTGACTGGTTTCTCTGTTACTTTTTAGACCTTGACACTGTGTTTCAGAGGTTGCAGTCCAAACAGTATTGTTTGTCCCAGCCATGAGGGACTAGCCACAGACAGAACTATAGGCAGGTAGTGAATTGTAGGATTTGGGGGTGAGGGTATATGTGTTTCATTTGGCTGAAGTGAAGAATACATAATGTGATGGAAGGAGGTCCTGGCTAGACTGGAGAAAACTGGAGAGTAAAAGAATATAAAAATTGCAACTAAAGTAAATCTTTTAGCATAAACTACTGTAATTACAAATGGAGTATATCTTGATAATGATAAAATATTACAAGAGGGAAGAACACAAGCACAGTTAATTAGAGGAGATAAAAGGAAATACATGCTAAACTTAAAGCATGTTTGAAGCTGCACAAGGAGGGAACAACAGAGGCTAAGAAGGCATATAGTGTCAAGCCAAAGAATTGCAAAAGAAGAAGTGAGAAGGAAGGGAATGCCAGTTTCTATCAAGTCAAGAGATAACAATAAGAAATTTTACAGCTTCTTTAATGGGAAGTGTAACCACCCAGTTCATTGAGGTTACTAGAATCCCTTCAGTAACAGTGCTAGCCAGGGAGAAGCAGCTGGTGATCAACTAGTTAAATGGTTTTTCACCTGCTCACTCTTTTGTTTACTTGGTTTCAGCTGAGACTGAAGTGATGAGCACATTTTGAACTCTCACAGCAGCATAACCCGTGTGCCAGCTGTTGAGGTGGGAGATAGAATGTTGAGATGGCAGTCAGTTGCAGTCAGTGTTTAGAGTTGGAGTGTGGGAGCGAGAGCTGCTCTGCCAGTGGGCTCTGAGTTGAGGATCCTGAATTCTCACCCTAGCCTTGGTATTCTCCAGCTTGCCAAGTGAAGTGGTGGAGGCCTTTTCTACAGTAGGATTTCCTGACTTTCATCCCTGGAGGGATGAAAAGGGCTACTAGTCATTGGATCCAAGGGACAATCCCCCGTTTGATCTAGCATGTTTTGAAGCTGCCTGAAATGTCTGACAGTGAGTGAATTCTGACTTTTGCTATAGGAAGCAAGTACCTGTTCTGTTCTGTTCCATGTCTAAAGGGAAGGCACAACATTTTCCTGTAAAAACAGATATGCAAGTCTGTTTTTGAAGTAAAGTTGGCTGAGGTGTGTGATGTTCAGAGGTATGGCTATATCACACTATTCGGGACTTTATATCTTTACACTACTGAGGTGGTGAATTTGAATGCTGAATGCTAAGTTTCATTCAATAGCAATTCAAGAGGTATTTCAAATATTTAAGGTGTAACTCTGAAAGAATGACTGAGTGTGAATTTGGGAGCAAAGGGTGGGCAGAACCCCATCTGGAGTAACCAGTTCAGGATTAACAGGTTCCGTACGGGGGCCTGGTTACTTTAGACAAATGGCCAAATGTCTGAAGAGGTTTTTTACCCCATGAGTGGGTTACAGTTTCTTCTCTGGTCATGGAAGAATGGTGCTAGTGTTAGCCAGATGTGTTTTCAGTTGTGGCCAATATGCCACTGAAAGCTATGTTCTATGTCCTACGACATGTGGGAATACAAGTCCAAGTTGTTCTATGTCCTACGACATTTGGGAATACAAGTCCAAGTTGTTCTATGTCCTACAACAGGTGGGGATACCAAATGCAAGTGTCTGATGTCCTACAACCTTTGGAAATACAAGTCCAAGTTGTTCTATGTCCTACAACAGGTGGGGATACCAAATGCAAGTGTCCTATGTCCTATGACTTGTGGAAATACAAGTCCAAGTTGTTCTATGTCCTATGACAGGTGGGGATACCAAATGCAAGTGTCCTATGTCCTACAACCTTTGGAAATACAAGTCCAAGTTGTTCTATGTCCTACAACAGGTGGGGATACCAAATGCAAGTGTCCTATGTCCTATGACTTGTGGAAATACAAGTCCAAGTTGTTCTATGTCCTACAACATGTGGGAATACCAAGTGCAAGTGCCCTATGTCCTACTGTGGTAGGAATGCAAAGAGATTCTGACAGATACAGTTCAGTTCTGTTGTTCTGACAGTTCCTAGTGCCAAGATGTGTAAACATTGGGGGACCACTCTTGCTTTAAAGAACATCTTTTGGATAAAGTCCCACTCTAGAACCCCAACAATGGTCTGGACAGTTAAGTTACAGGTATTGCTTCCCGTGTGGATTTACTGGGTACATCTCCAGAAGATAGGTCTAGCATATGCCTAGTAAAAAATCACTCCCCAGGACCTGGTTTGTAAATACCAAATAGTTGTTTTGTACACCCCACCCCTTGATCTCTAGAAGAATGAGCCTGATATACATTCCCAAAGCTTGGGGTGGTACCATTTCTAAATGTTTGATTGTGTACCCAGTAAAGGTGCCAGTGATTACATAAGGGATGCTAACTGAGTAAAGTAGCGAGGGGTGGTTACAGAAGCATGAGACAGAACAGCAGGGCCAAAAGTAGTAGTGGGGAAGAGAATTGATTACCTGGAGGCAATGTTTGATTTATTAAAAAGCTGGCAGGATTAACTGGGTTTAGGTGGGACAGCAGACAACATCTTCCCTACCCCACTAGGTGCTATAAGAGTACATCTGTGCAAGCATCCTCAGGATGCTCATTTCTTTGTAATGGCTGCATGACTGCCGGCTTCCTGCCTTCCCTTGCTATTCTCCTTTCCTTGCCACGTAACCACTGCCTGGAGTCTCCTTCTCCTTCTCCTGCTTGTTGCTTTTGATGCTCCCTACATCAGTGTGCTGCACTGGCTGCTCAATTCCCAGCCCTGCTCCAACTGCTTCTTCACACCTTCTTCCTGGTTTGTGGCACCACCTGTTGGTCAGTCTTCTTTCATTGTCATGCTCTGCTTCTCTTCTGTGGCCAGGTGGTGGTTTCTGGCACAGTTCCTACCACCCCGCTGTCTTGGCTGCCTCTGGGAGGCTGTTCTGTGTGCTGCTTCTCTTGTTCTATGTGCTGCTTCTCTGACCTCCTGTGCTTCTGCCTCCAGTTGCTGCACTGTGCACCCATGTGTGTTCCTGCTTGCTTGGGAGAGGCCCTATGGCCACATCTCCCTCCTGTTTTGCCTTTGTTTGGCCTTGTCTGCCTCTTGGCCCTTGCCTCTTGGGTGGCCACAGCTATTGCTATGCTCCCTTTGGTTCTTTGGGCCTTGTTCCCCACTTTTGTCTTGATCTTCACCAGCCTTTTATCCTTTTCTCACCACATTATTGGACTCCCACCATGCCTATCAGACTCACGACCCATTGACCACTGGACTCATGCCACAACAATCACCAGGCTCATGCCTGAACAGCATTGAACTTAGGCCATGACTAACAGGCTTAGGACCCTCTACTACCAGGCTCACACTGCCTTGACAATCAGGCTTTGCCTCAAAGGTACTTTCAGGATTCAGTAGGCATCATCCTATATTACCTCATAATCAACTAACCAAGCCCCTCCAGGGCTACTAAGCTCACCCACATATCTCCATGCCATACTAATTAACTGATGTCCATCTTGTCTCTGTCTGTACTGTTTCATCCAGCACTACCATAACTCCTCCTAGGATCAGCTTAGGTCTAGGTCTACTAAGGTAGCTTGAGAGCCTAGCTTGATAAGGACACGTGGCAGTCAAATTAATTTTCTTTGCTGTAGTTTATAGGTCTAGCTTAAGCTGTTTTGTAGTCAAAAGGTAGTTTAGTTGTTTTGTAGTCTAAACACAGTACAGGGGTGGAACCATATCTAAGGGCTCTTTTGCTTATATGACTGTAAAAATGACTGTTGTAATACTCAACTAGTTTGGTCTGGCAGGATCTTCCTGAGACGAACCCATGTTGCTGACCATCCTGGAGTCAATTGTCTTACAAAAATGTCACTAACCTCTCTTTCAGGATTGTTTCCATTAGTTTTCTTATGCTGGATGTGAGGCTTACTGGTCTGTAATTGCCTGGTTCATCCTTTTGGCAATTTTAGTGGATGGGCACCATGTGCGACATCCTCCAGTCTTATGGTATGCATCCTGTGCCCAGGGAATTATTGAACAGGTCCACCAGTGGCCCCGCCAGGACCTCCACCAGCTCTTTGAGCACCCTGGGTGAATGCTGTCTGGTCCCAATGCCTTATCCACCCTCAGTTCCTTCAGATCCTTCAGCAACCTGCCCTCTGTAATTACCTCATCTGTCACCCCATCACCAGCGTGGTCAGATGAAAATTTATAATACCTTTGCAGATCATACCATCGAAAAGACTGCATTTCCATCTGAGCCCAGGACTTTGTTTGCTGTACTGGTGCCCAGCTGCAGGAAATATCTGCCTGTATCAGCAATGCCCAAGTTCAGCTGATGTGGGGGTACGGTAGCATACCTGAGCTAAGATCATCATTGGGGGCAGGGCCAGTGCAGTCAAATGCCTGTGCTGCTGAATCCAGGAATACAAACATTTGCAGCCCATACCATCAAACAGCCTGCATTCCCATCTGAGCCCTGGACTTTGCTTGCTTTACTGGTGTCTGACTGCAGGTAATACCTGCTTGTATCAGCAATGCCCAGGTTCAGCTGGTGTGGAGTTATGGTGGATTACCTGAGCTGGGAGCATCAACATGGGGTGGGGCTGGCTAAGTAAAAAGCCTATACCACTGAAGCCGGGAATAAAGATATTTGAAGCCCATACTATCAAAAAGACTGCATTCCCAGTTGATTCCTGAATTTTGTTTGCTGTACTGGTGCCTAATTGCAGGCAATACCTGCCCATATCAGCAATGCTCAGGTTTGACTTATGTTGGGGTATGGTGGCATACCTGAGCCAAGAGTGCCATCAGGGAGTGAGGCATGTGCACTGAAAATCTCATGCAGCACAAGTGGCAGCTGCAGCGAGATGCCACCTAGGAGGCCACTGAAAATTCTTCCATCTTGCTGCTCATTATTCTTCTCTTCTGGTATGTTAAACGTTAGTACCACTTAACATAGGCGTTTGCCTTTGTGTATAAAACTTGTCTGTAAGCTCTGGGGAATTAATTGAGAGGTAAAATTTATGCAATTTTCTTTTCATCGTTAAGAAATGGGCCAGCAAATGTATGCTAAATTGGTAGATCCTTTGAACTTCAGTCTAGGTTTTTTAATGTTTTTGAACCTTGTGTTTTGCAGTTTTAATGAACCCATGCAGATGCACTAATGGTTTTGTAGATCAGCATTCTCACTAAAGGATATGGGAGGCCTTCCACATGAAATCATCTGTGCCACAACTTTATGGCACGCATTGGTTACTTGGGTTCTAGGCTGGAATCTTAATACTACTACTTGCCTGCCCTCTATTATCCTGTGGAAGGCTATTACTCAAGAAAACCTTTTTTATAATAGTACAGTAGGAAACTGCAGATGGGTATTAAACTTCACCAATAGACTGTGAAGAGTTAGGATGTATAGAAAAATGGAAAATATTAAAATGTGGCTAGCCTGAAAATTTATAATGATGTCATGGTTAACATGTGGGGATATACATCAGAATCTGGGCCCCACTCAGAGTGTTTACTCTCCTGTAACAAGACTGCAGCTGAACTCTTGTTTGTACATTTTAATGTCCATATACTTGCTCCCAAAATAGACTATGTCCATGAATGGATGAACACTGCAAAACCTGATTTCATGGTGATAATGGAGTTTTGGTTATTCAAAAAAATCCCAGATAATGTAATACTAATAGAAGGGAATTATATGTGGAGGGAAGATACAGGTAAGCATGGAAGGGGGGGTGGTGATGTATGGTAACTCGAGGGTTAAGAACTGCGAGTTGCCTTTGTCAGATAATCCCCAAAGTTCTATGGTGATTTTGGCCTTGGAAATCTTATTTAAGGACACTAAGCCTATCTGTTCTGTGGGCTGCTGTATGCCACCTAAAGGCAAACTGGAGGAAGCAGGAGTTCTTGTGGATCAGTTGCCCCTATAGGGATTTACATGACTTTATATGGATGGGAGATTTTAACTTAAACTGAGGAGGGGCTGGTTGGTGGTTACACTCTTTGAAAAGTGCAGCTGAATAATTTGGTCAAACCCAGATGATTACTGAACCTGCTAGAATAAATCTAGGGTCTCCCATACTGTCTACAGCTATGGATCTAAGTTTCGTGAGTAAACCAGATCAATACACTGATTCTGGAGTTTTACAGGAGTACATTTCAGACCACTACATTATTTATTGTGCAGAATTAGGTCAAAATACAAGAGGCTGAGTAATATCATTACATATTGCTCTTTTGAAAACTTTAGTTATACAGATTTCATGTTAGACTTGGAGGGTAATAACTGGAATAGAATTGATCTATTTCCATCTGCAGGGGATATTGTATCTGGAGCATTGTTAAGGAATAAATTATGTTGTGTGTAATAAATATGCTCCAATTTGCACCAGAAAGGTTAAACTGAACAATACCTCATGGTTTTTCACTCTTCTTGTTAAACTCCATAAACTATGAGATACAGCTTGGAAAGTCACCAAAAATCTGAATACTGTGCAAGCATGTACCAAAAATAGGGCACCTAAAATAGATACGATAAAAGTAATTGAGTTGCTTAAGGCAAATTATTTCTTGAAGGAGCTGGATGACACTAGAACATCCCACCCTCAGTTTCTGGAAAATGTTAAAAAGGTCAGATGTGCATGGTAAAACTGACTTGCCAAGCTCTTTTTTTATTAATAATGAAAATGTAACTGATTTCCATCAGGACTATGGATGCAGTTAATGATCAGTTTATTATTAATTCTGTAAACAAGGATAAAAGCTATAAGGTAAGTTTGTTTCTCAGAGAATCACTAGAGAGATAATTTAAGGTCACCTTTTCCAAAATTTGGCTTTAGGGAAATAATTGGCTCAGAAGTTGCTACAGAACTACTGACCTTGAATCCTTAGAAGGTGGGGGGCATGTTGGTTTACCAATGTGCCTTCCTAAATATGCTGCTCCTATGTTCTGACACCTGTTGGTAGATATTTTTAATTTGTATTTAGCACAAAGCTTTCTCCCTGCAGCGTGGAAGGATGTCCTGGTCGTACCCATATTTAAAGCAGGCAAAAGTAACATCTTGAGCAATGACAGGCCCATTTCCTTATTGCTGGTGGTGTTGAAGGTCCTAGAGAGAGAGATCAATGATGAAAGAATTAAATGGCTATTTTCAGTTTAATCATATATTGAGCAGTAATCAATCAAGATTCAGGAAACATCGTAATATCACTATGGAAATTATTGAAGTTGTAAATACTGTAAAGATGGCAATGGAGAATGGTATGTATGTTGGTGCCATCTTTGTAGATCGCTCCACGGCCTTCGACACCATCAGTCATGGCATCATGATAAGAAAACGTCTCAGTACGGGCATAAAGGAGTCACCGATGATGGCTGGAGAGCTATTCAACAGGACATAGGCAGTCAGTAGAAGTACAGGGCTCAAGATCAGATTGGAAGCAGGTTAGCAGGGGAGTTCTGCAAGGGTGCATTTTAGGTCCCTGCTGTTTTCCTTATGTATTTATTTATTTATTTAGATTTTGGTAACCGGGTAAGCCCACTGAGACCAGAGATCCCTTTTTCAGGGGCGACCTGGGATTAGTTACAGAGAGTACATATCTTGGCAACATTAAACAGTAGTCTTAGGTATACATTTGTAGATACAGTGTGTACATACATAGCAGAATAGTATCGGATGACATTGGGTAAGAAACATAACCAGGAGAGGGATACGCGAGCAACTGTGGTAGCGTTAGCTGAGTACATAAGTAGTCACAGGGGTACATAGTTGGGTAAACATACATGAGTTTATGGTTTGTACATGGTACACATTGGGTACCATCGTTGGCCCAGAAAGCAGAGGGTTCCACTGGTTTAATAAAAGGTTTCATAGTACCTTAGCAGTTTATAAAGGGAATGCTATAGGAAAGCAGTTGAAGTTGGCACCAGAGGTCACAGAGGGGTGATCATGATAAGGGGCTAACGGTTGCACCCGCAGAGGCTAAGCTCCAGGAGATACGCTTTGAGGCCAGATTTGAACCCTAGGAGAGAAGGCTTGTTGACTAGAGTCACAGGAAGGGCATTCCATAATAGGGGGGCAGCATAATGGAAGGAGCGTTTGCCTTGATTGGTGTGAACCCAGGGGGTGGCAAGGGGACATCTAGCCGAGGATCGAAGGGTATGGTGCTGGATCTTTGGGATGAGTAGATCATGCAGGTGAGGAGGAGGACCAAGGGAGGTGAATTTGAAAGCAAGGCAGGCAGAGGAGTAGGCTAGCTTGTGCTGGAGGGAGGGCCAGTTTAGGTCTGCTAAGGCCTCACAGTGATGCCTCCTAGGGAGAAAGTTAGTAGCAAAGCGAGCCACTTTATGGTAGAGTGTGGAGAGCTTATTGAGCTCAGACTCTCGGAAAGACTGCAGTAGTGGGGTTCCGTAGAGGATTGTTGGGAGGAGATTGCAGTTGGCGATTGCACGACGCGCCTCGCTAGTGAGGGAGTTTCCCAGACGAGAGAGGAGCCCCATCTTCTGCTGGATGGTTCGGGATAGGGAAGTGATGTGGAATTTATAGGTCAGCTCCTGGTCAAGGAGGACACCTAGGTACTTGAACTGATCCAAGACCTCAACCCTACTCCCTAGGGCTGACGTGAGCTTGAGTAGGTCACTTCTGTCAGCTCCGAACCATCTTGTTCTGAACAGGATGGCCTTGGTTTTGTCATCATTCAGTTTTAGAGAATTTGCTGAGAACCAGGCCTCAAGGTCAGAGAGACAGGTCTGCAGCTTGGTAGAGATGACATTGGGGTGGGGTTCGCTGAAGTAGACTACGGTGTCATCTGCATAAAGAATGAGGTTACTCAGCCCGCAGCCTCCCTCGATGTTGTTTAGGAACAGTGAGAATAGTAAGGGGCCCAAGATCGAGCCCTGGGGGTACCCCTGAGACCATGGGTCTTTTGCCGAATTGAGAACCCCTCCAACGGACTTTCTGTGTTCTGTTAGTCAGGTAGTTCTTGAACCATGAGAGGGTGTGTGCATCCAGACCTAGTTGCCAGAGCTTAGAGAGGAGGAGTTCATGGTTGACCATGTCAAAGGCCTTGGATAGGTTGATGAATAGTGCGCCTGTTTGGAAGCCTTGGTCCATGGCCTTAAGAATGTCAGATGTGAGTCGGATTAGGGCAGTGTCAGTGCCATGGCCTTTTCTGAACCCATGTTGTACATCAGAGAGTAGTAGGTGCTGTTCTAGGTAGTTCTGTAGTTGATTATACACGAGCCTCTCCTGTAGTTTTCCAAGAGGGCTGAGAAGGGAGATTGGAGCAATGGCTTCCAGGGGTGAAGGTAAACATGTATGCTGATTATACGATTCTGTACAGTATGGCTCAGACTGTTCATCAGATACAGATGTCCTCCAGCTAGCCTTTAATGGGTTAAAAGGCTTTCTGGGTGAAACTATTGTTGTTTATTGTTTTATTGAGATATCTTGGAATAACACCTTTGAGCTAGAGACTAATTTACAAAGTTCCACGTCATACAAACATAGCATAATTACAATAATAGATTACATACATTTCAAGATTGAGACAGTGCAAACAATGTACAGTAAGTGCAGTGCTACAGGGCAACAGTAACCACACAGGAGAATACATGGATTACATTCAATTTGATTACAGAGTTACAAACATGAAGTATTTAAGCAGAATAAATATGTCTTTGTCTAAGCACAATAGCTTTAAGCAGAATAATTATATCATAGTTTAGGATCCAGGAGAGAGGGGTAGGAAAAAGGTGGGGGAGGGGCAAAGTGCTTCAAGGAGAAAAGGAGGATGACTGAATAAGGGAGGGCGGTTGGGTAAGGGAGGAGGGGATGGCAGAGGGTGAAGAGGGCAGCAGGGGGTTGGTCATAGAGAGGAAACAGGGGCTAGCAGTCACAGCTGCTTAGACATGAAAGGTGCACGTGGAGTTTTCTCTTACACGGCCCAAGCTTGGACTCATTGGTTATATTCAGGGGAAGTTCATTAAGCCATAGTGGGGCATGGTATGCAAAAGACCTTTGCGCCTGTGAGGTATGGAAGACAAGGACATGACATGATTGTCAATGCTTCTTGTGCAGTGACGTTTGGGAGCAGCAGAGAGGAGGTTCTGGATGGCAGTTTTTTTCCCCAGGAGGCACATTTGGTATCATATTCTATCATCAGAGTAAGTCAGTTAGTTTGTGCATAGAGATCATACAGTACATGTGGGTTCGCCTATTAGCCCCAAGAAGGAGCCTGAAGGATTTATTAAGAGCAACACTAACCCTTTGGAGGGTGGAGTCGGGGGTTGCACCACAAACCACTAACCTGTAATAAATGATAAACAGTATGGAGCTTTTTATGCCAAGTGACAGGGCCTCTTGGGTTAGGCAATGGAGGTGCCTGTATAGTAGGCCAATTCTAGGATTGAAAGTCTTAACAATTTGATCAGTGTGCTGTGCAAATGATAGAGTGCTGTCCAGGGTGATGCCTAGGTATTTGAAGGTTTGTACTTGTTCAGTGGGTGTATGCAGGCTATTCAGGATTGTCATCTGAATGTTCTTATGCTTATGTAAGCCCCCTCTCTAGGAGAGGGGCTTACGTTCACCGTTAGGGGCCATATCCTTTGTGCCTTCCCTAGAGTATGAGTTTGATAGGTGTTTTGGGGAAGGCAACATTCGGGTCTATACATTGAGACTGCTACTTGGGGCAGGATTCTTACCCTTAAAAATCAGTGAGTGCAGGTAGCTTACAGGAGAGATAGAAAAGGCTGGCTGGGAAATGGCAGGACAGGCAGGCAGGTAGGAGCTTGTCAGTCTGGGATGGGGCTGGATTCCAAGGGGGGCCGCCCCTTGTAAGTGCAAGCTAGTGGCGTGTGTAAGGCAATGTGGTGCCTGTGATGGGAGGTGCGAGGTAGGGCATCAGTTAGACTGCCAGGGTTGTGCGGGGGCAGATGGGGCTCCAGGAAGAAAGGGGTGGTGAGAGAACCTTAGGAGGTAGTTTGGTGGGGTCCCAGGCCCGTGGAAAGTAGGTCTGGACTGCCAGGGCTGGAAATTTTGTGGCAGAATCCCTCCACAGTAGGGGTGGTGGCAGCTCCCCTCCCATTTCCCAATGTGGCAGGGTGGTCCAGGCCTGGTTAAGGGGGTACTGGAGGCTTCTCATCCAAAATGAGGCCTGCTTGGAGGGGCAGGTCTCAGGGCGCTGATCACAAGCTGTTCAGGTGGGCCACAGGTTGGTTAGGACAGACCTTGGGAAGCCCTCCTGACCCAGTAGCTTAAAGCAAGCTCAGGATGTAAGGCTGATGGGGACACAGGCCCACAGTAATTTTGAGATTCTTCCCACCCCCCATAGATGGAGAAAGGAGACTGGTTGTAACTGCGACCATGTTTGAAGGGGATTTCGGCATGTTTAAGGATTTTAAGGGACTGGTCAGGGAAGGAAAATTCCTGTGTCTCTTTGGCATGGAACCAGGTGGGAAAAGCCTCTCACTTCTCCAACAGGTAGGAGACTGACCAGGGAAAAGGAAAAAGGAACAAGTATAAGCTAGAGATCATCTTACTAGTGCCAGAGGGTAGGTTAGGCTCGAAGGTCTGGTGAGTGTCTGGGGAAGGTTTCGGCTACAGCATCTGAGGTTTCATCAGGTGCCTGTATTGGAATGCTGCCTAGGACATCTGTTCTCCCAGTCTTGTGCTCCCCCAGCTCTGTAAATAGTTTGTGCTCCGTGGAGATGGATGCCAAATAAGGTTTTAAGCAAGCAATGGGAACCCCTGGGTCCTTGCAAAAAAAAAAGATCATTGAGGCCTCAGGTGCAAGAAATTGGTTTGTTGCTTGTTCCTGAGTGTGCAAGAAAGTTTTAAAGTTTTACTAAATAGATGAATTGCAGAGAATTTAATGAATCACTAACCAGACTTCTTTGGGCGGAGTTTAAAGTTCACAGCCCATTTGATGTCAGTGCTTCCTGGGCCAGGATGCTGGTTGGGGACTCCGAGAGAAGAAAGAAAAAGAAGAGGTCTCCAGTTTTAATTAGTAGTATCCAGAGGAGTGGCGAGGGGTAGCAGTTTCCATTCTGTTGCAGTAGGACCAGGGCTATAGTAAGACTACACCATTTTGTTCTCCATCGTTGTTAATGTTCTGGTCTGGGTCTCTTTGGGTTAGGCCCCTTCCCTCTTGAAACATTGGGAACCCCTAGACAAATGGGGTGGTGGGGTGGCTACACTCATTATGGGGATTCACAAATAACATTACTTTAGTTTTTTTGGTAGTTCATTAGAAGCTTGTTTTTGGAGACACAAATTTCTGCTGTGGAGAAGTCATTTTGAAGGTGAGATTCAAGATGGAGCAGGTCAGGGCTTTTAGAGTAGATTACAGGGTCATTAGCGTAAAGAAGAATTTGTTCTTTGCAGACTGAGGGAAGTTTGTTAATAAAAAGGCTGAACAGAAGGGGCCAAGAATTGACCCCCAAGGGACACCTGTGAGGACCTGATGACTGTTGGAAAGGGCACTATCTGATGTATTTTTACTCATTGGGACCTATTGCTAAGGTAGCTCTGAAACTAGCCTAAAGCTTCAGTGGAGAGGCCGATGGAGCGGAGTTCAGTAAGTGGTGTTTTATGATTGATAGTGTCAAAGGTAAATTGCCCTGGCTACCCGACTACTGTCTAGGGCCCCATGATGGAAACCCGAGTACTCCACCAGGACAGTGGAGGTGCTATGCCCATTGCGGAACCCATGCTGTTGTGGGCATTGCAATCCGTATGTTTCCAAATAGTCGACCAGTTGGTCTGAAACTATTCTTTCTAATGCCTTGGAGAGGGAAGGGGAGGGGAGGCAATATCAAAATTGGATGGTAATTTGATTTTGAAAGACCTAAAGTGATGTTATTTAATGGCTACCTTCCATTTAACTATATATTGAACAGTAATGATTCAAAAAACATGACAATACCACTACAGAATTGGCTAAAGTTGTAAATACTGTATATACTGTATAGATGGCAATGGAGAATAGTATGAAGTGGTTAAAGTTGTAAATACTGTACAGATATGAACATACAAACATACGAAATGCGAGCAGAAACAGGCCACATAGTCTATCGAGTCTGCTCGATTGTGCAGCTAGCTCCTCAACTTACAGCTGTCCCACCTCTCCTTCCCTTCCCCACAGTATTCCCCCCTCACTGTGTCCCAACCCCTCTTGAAGCAGCTCACCATCCTACAGGAAACCACCTCCTCCAGTAGAGTGTTCCACATGGCTACCACCCTCTCCGTGAAATAATGTCTACTGATTTCCCTCCTGAATTTTACCCCTTCCAACCTCAGCTGGTACCCTCTAGTATCCTCTTCAGATACTTAAAGGTCTAGATCATGTCTCCCCTATCCCTCCTCTCTTCCAGGGAATACATGTTAAGCATATTCAGCCTTTCTTCATAGGATATCCCCTCCAAACCTTGGATCATCTTAGTTGCTCTGCACTGCATCCCCTCCAACAGTCTGATGTCCTTCTTCAGGAATGGGAGACAGTACTGCACGCAGTATTCCAGGTGTGGCCTGACCAGTGACCTGTACAGGGGAAGGTTCACCTCACTACTTCTAGAGGAGATCCCCTTTGCTATACAGCCCAGCATCTTGTTGGCTTTCACTGCTGCCTTCCTGTACTTAGCCGAGTTGTTCATATTCCCTGTTATAATCACTCCCATGTCCTTTTCCTCCTCTGTGCTCCCCAACCGTACCCCTCCAAACTTTAAATTTGATGGACTGCATCTGACTAAAGAGGGAGTCAGTGCATTGGGGCAGAAGTTTGACGTCTTTGCAGAATATTTAAACTAGCAAATGGGGAGAGGGGTGCAGCACCCCATACGTCGAATGGGAAGAACACCTCCCCTCAGCTAGTGGTCAAACAGGAATTCAGCGTGTTTGCCGTCATTTGCATCACCAGGTAAGAAAAAGGTTTGTCTCCCATACGATGCACAGGGTAATGCCAAACTTCACCCAACAACTAACACACCAAAAATCTGGCCAATGGAAAATCATGTACTAAATGCTCACAGCCTGGGAAATAAGATCCAGACCTGCAGGCAATAATGTCAGAGGCTAAACTGGACATAGTAGCAATTAGTGAGACGTGGTTTACCAGTAACCACACTTGGGAGACTTCAGTACCTGGCTATGTATTGTTCAGAAGAGACCGAGGTGCAAAAAGGGGGAGGAGTGGCCCTGTATGTTAATGAAAATATCAAAGCTACAGAAATTCAGAATACATAATGAGCCAGAAGAACTGTGGGTCACCCTGGAAACAGGAAATGGGACAGCCATAAGAACTGGGGTTGTCTACAGGCCCCCAGACCAGAGGGAGGACATAGACACATTACTGTTAGAAGATATACAAAACATGACAGCTAAAGGAGGTTCTGATAATGGAGACTTCAACATGCCAGATAATAGATTAATAATACCAGAGGAACATCGGCCAGAACTAGACACATAGTGGATTCCCTGCAGGGGAGGGCCTCAAACAACTGGTACAGCAACCCACAAGAGACAGGGCTATCCTAGATCTAGTACTGACTAACAAAGAAGGGATCACAGATCTCCAGGTAGAAGGTCACCTGGGGCCAGTGACCATCACATGGTATGGTTCAATTTGGCTACTACATCTAAATCATCCCATTCCAAGGCAAAAATATGGGACTTAGAGGAGCTGACTTTGATAAGATGGCCAACAGAGTTAAGCTAGCCCTGGCAAAAGAAACACAGGTGAGGAGGTACAGGCAAAGTGGGCAAGCATTAAGGATACAATACTTGAAGCAACATCCCATTGTGTTAGACAGAAAAGGAAGTGTAAAAGAAGAAGGAAACCACTTTGGTTCTCAAATACAGTAGCAGAAAAGGTCAGAGCCAAAAGGCTGGCCTTCAGAAATATAAGGAACACAGCGGGATGAAGATAGGAGGCATACCAAACTGCCCTAAGGGAAGCAGGTAAGGCAGTAAGGCAGGCAAAGTCCCAAACTGAGGAAACACTAGCACGGACAGTAAAGAAGGTGACAAGACTTTCTATAGATACATTAGTGAAAGGAGAAAGTCCAGAGGGGGTATTGCTAAGCTTAATGGAGAAAAGGGAGCATGTGGAGGAGGAGGACCTGTAAAGGCATCTATCCTAAATAGATACTTTTGCTCAGTATTTACTGAAGAGAAGGTAGGGCAGGCCCACAGCTCAGCATCATGGACACAGGGGAGGGAGGTGAGCACTACCCCTTCACAAAAAGAAAGGGTCCCACAAGAGCTTGCTAAGCTCAGGGTGGATAAGGCAATGGGACCTGATGGCATACATCCCAGGGTACTTAAGGAGCTAAGGAGGAACTAGCAGAGCTTTAGCAGAATTGTTTAGTGAGTCTCTGAGCACAGGAGAGGTCCCAGAAGACTGAGAAGGGCTCATGTGATCCCACTCCACAAGAGTGGTAGCAGGGAGGAGGCGGGAACTACAGACCGGTCAGTCTTACCTCAGTAGTGGGCAAGATTATGGAGGCACTCCTTAAGGAAAGGATAGTGCAACACCTGGAATCCATAGGGGCACAGGATCCAAGACAGCATGGGTTTACAAAGGAAGGTCCTGTCAAACTAATCTCATAGATTTCTTTGACTTGGGTAACCAGAGTGGTGAGGAGCAGTTGATGTCGCCTACCTTGACTTCACAAAGCTTTTGACACTGTTCCACATAGAAGATTGATAAATAAGCTAGGTAGGCTCGGGTGGCTGGAAGTTGGTCAACTGGGTGGCAAACTGGTTGACTGGCAGAAAACAGAGAGTGGTGGTAAATGGTATACAGTCAGAAGAGATGCAAGTCACAAGTGGGTACCTAGGATCAGTCCTGGGGCCAGTCCTATTCAACATCTTCATTAGTGACCTCTGAGATGGACTAGAGGGTAAGGCTTGTCTGTTTGCAGATGACACCAAGATCTGCAACAGAGTAGATGATCCAGATGGGTGGGCAGAATGAGAAGAGATCTGATAAACTAGCAGAATGGTCAGAAGAGTGGCAACTGGGATTTAATGCAAAGAAGTGCAAAATCATGCACATAGGGAAGAGAAACCCTGAAGCCACTTATAGGCTGGGAGGGAGTTGCTAGCAGTCACAAAGGAAGAAAGAGACTTGGGCATCATCATCACTGATGACCCAAAATCATCCAAGCAGACCCCTAAAGCAGTAGGTAAGGCTAGGGGGTGTTAGTGTATTAGTAGGGTATCACAAGTCGAAGAGGGAGGTAATAATCCTCTGTACAAGACATTGGTTAGGCCCCATCTGGAGTACTGCGTGCAGTATTGGAGGCCACACCTTCACAAGGACATTAACCAAATTGAGGCAGTCCAGAGAAGGGCACCAAAATGGTGCAGGGACTGCATCAGAAGACATATGAGGACAGATTAACGGAGCTCAATATGTATACCCTTGAGCAAAGGAGGAGAGAGTGATATGATCGAGACATTTAAACACCTTAAGGGCATAAACAAGGTGAAAGAGTCTAACATGTTTAAATATAAGAAAAATAGCAGGACAAGAGGACACAGCATGAGATTAGAGGAGGCCGATTAAGGGGAATGTGAGGAAATTCTTTTCACAGAAAGTGTGGTAGATGCATGGAATGGCTTACCACAAGAAGTGGTGGCTATGAATACAGTGCAGGGCTTCAAACAGGCATGGGATAGGCATAAGGGAGCAATACAAATGACTATGAATAGATAGGTCACTGACAGAGCAAAGGCCGATGGCACATTTATAAGGTAGAAAAAGAAATGGGCAGACTGGATGGGCCTTGCGGTCCTTATCTGCCGTCAACTTCTATGTTTCTATGTTTCTATGTTTCTATGTTTCTATGTTTCTATGTTTCTATGTTTCTATGTTCTATGTTTCTATGATAGCACTTCCTCTGGTTCAGTTCCTTGCACTTCTTGGCATTGAACCCCAACTGCCATGTTTCCGACCACTCCTGTAGTTTTGTCAAGTCTCCCTGTAGTCCCTTCCACCCCTCAATGTCATCCACCATAGCTCCCACCGTGGTATTGTCTGTGAACAGACTGATCTTGCTCTGGGTCCTGAGCGAGATATCAGCTATGAATACCCCAAACAGCACTGGTCCCAGTACTGATCCCTGTGGCATTCTGCTTTTTACCATTCTTGGTGATGAGAGTTTCTCCTCCACCACCACCTTTTGCTACCTGTCCTTGAGCCAGTTAGTGATCCAGTTGATCATCTTAATACCCACCCCTACATATTCCAGCTTCCCCCCAGCCTCTCATGTGGCACAGAGTCGAAGACCTTGCTGAAGTCCAAGTACAGGACATCTACTGCATGTCCTCTAGCCAGTTCCCTGGTCACCCAATCATAGTACTCTATCAGGTTTGTCTGGCAGGACCTGCCTGAGACAAACACATGTTGCTGCTTGTCCTGGAGACCATTGTCCTCTAAAAATGTCATTAGTCTCTCTTTAAGGATTGACTCCATGAGCTTCCCCACAATCGATGTAAGACTCACTGGTCTGTGGTTACCTGGATCATCCTTTGGGCCACCTTTGTGAATGGGTACCACATGGGCCAATCTCCAGTCCTGTGGTACACATCCCATGTTAAGAGAGGTATTGAACAGGTCAGCCAGTGGTCCTGTCAGGCACCCAGCCAGTTCCTTGAGTACCCTATGGTGAATACCATGAGGACCCGGTACCTTGTCCACCCGCAGTGCTCTCAGTCCTTCCAGTACCCTGTCCTCAGTAATTTCCCCATCTGTCACCCCTTCCCCTTCCCTCCCCTACCCACTCCACCCCTCCCATGAGGTATCTGTCCCCCCCTTTGACTGTAAATACAGAGCAGAAGTACTCATTCAGTGCCTCTGCCTGCTCATCTCCCTTCTCTACCCACCCCCGTCCTTCCTATTTCTCACTATCTGGTTCCTGTTCTTCCTTCTCTCCCCAATGTACAGTATCTAAAGAAGTCCTTCTCTCCATCCTTAATGCCCTGTGCCAGCCTCAGGTCTCTGGATGCCTTGGCAGCTCTGACTAGTCTTGTAACCTCCCTGGACTTCTTTGTATACTCCTCCCCATCTTCCCCCCTCCCAGAACCCTTGAATCTCTGAAAAGCTCTCCTCTTGGCTCTTGCCCCCTCCATTACCTCCTTGGTCAGCCAAGTGGGCTTCTTTGCCTTTCCCTTCTTACTCTGTGCCTTAGTACATATTCCAGTGGCCTCTGCCAGACCCGCTTTAATGATACCACATTTTTGATTTGCATTCATGGTTGATTGGATTCCCTCCAGATGGCTTATCAGAATCTCTCCCATCCTGTTAAAGTCTGCCCCCTAAAATCAATCACCCTGGTACCCGAACCTCCCGTTTGCTTCCCCATACTAAGTGTACACCACACTGAGTGGTGATCACTCCCAGCCAGAGGGTCATCAACCTCCAGGTCCCGTATGGCTTCCCCCATTTGATAGCACAAGGTCCAGAGTCCTTCCCAACCTAGTTGGCTCAAGTACCAGCTGCACCAGGAAGCTATCCTGAAATGTCCTCAGTATAACCTGCTCCCTAGCACTTGTGGTGGTTGGTGTGCTCCAGTCCACCCCAGGTAGGTTGATGTCCCCCACCACCACTGTGTTCCCTTTCCTGCAAACCCTCCTAATCTGTTCTGCTAACTCTCTGTCCAGCTCCTCCCCTTGGTTTGGTGCCCTATACACCACCCCTATCCTCAGTACCCTGCCCTTTGGATCCTGAAACTGCATCCACAGGGCCTCTGTCCTGCCTTCCTCCCCCTCTTCCCTTATGCACCTTATTCCTTCCCTTACATAGATTGCCACCTTTCCTATTTGCCCTGTCCTTCCTGAACAGCCTGTATCTGGGGACCGTCATATCCCAGTCCTGGTACTGGGTGGCCCAAGTTTCTTTTATGGCCGTAATGTCCACCTGCCCCACTGCCAAGAGAGCCTGTAACTCTGCTGCTTTGTTTCCCAGGCTCCTCACAATTAGTCACACTACCCTTCACCCTGCTACTTTGCTTTCCCCACCCCGATTTAACCCCCTTTTTCTCCTACCCTGATGCCCTCCCCTATAGCTTGGGAGTGTAGGCTCGTCTGGTTCCCCTCTCTGGAAACCCTGCCTACCAACCAACCACTTGCCACCCCCTTCCCTGATTTAAAGCTACCCTTGTCGCTATGTACCCCCCTAACCCCTGCTTCAATACTCCCTTCCCCTCCCTACTCAAGTGTAGCCTGTCCCCTTCATACAGGTCATTATTGTCCCAGGCTGTGCCCCATCTTCCTACTAACCCATACCCCTTGGTATGGCAGCATTCCCACAGCCAGGTGTTGAACTCCCCTATCCTTCCATTCCTCACAGTACTTGCACAGGGTACCTTGAATACCTCCAACAAGGCCACTGATGCACCCACCTCCTCACACAGCTTCCCCAGTTCCTCAAATCTCCCCTTTTCTACCTCCACTATCTCCCTCGACAGGTTGTTTGTACCCACATGCACCACAACATGCAGTTTCTTCCATCCCTTCCCTGTGCACTTGAGAATAGCCTGCCCTGCCCTAGCTGCTGTCAACCCGGGAATAGACTCTACCCATATTAGACTATGTCTTTTTCCTTTACCACCACATCTGATCCCTTTCAGTATGGAGTCCCTCAAAACTAGCACACTCCCCTCTCCATGCCCCATTCCCCCCTTCCTTCTTGTTCATTTCCTACTTCTGCCCTTCCTTGCCCATTTATGTCTCTTCTCTTCTCTCCTATGGTCTCCCTGACCTGTGTTTCCCCCATCCCCCTTGGTCCCCTGCTATCATCCAGTTCCCCCCTTTCACCCTCAGCCCCTTCCCACTTTAGCTATGCACCCCTTGTCTGACCTATCAGCATTGCCCCCTGCCTTACCCCTGCTGTCAACACTTTCCTTATTGGTTTTGCCCCTCTCCACCTGCCCCTGCTAATCTCCTCCAAATGCCCATCCCCTGAGCACTCTATTCCCCTTCCCCCTGCTCCCCACTTATAGTGCTCCATCAACTCCCCCTCTTCCACCATTGCTGCCAACACTGTGAACCTGCTGCCAGCCTCTCCTGTATTGTCCTGTGCTGGCTCCCTCCCTCTGTCCCCAGACCTGCTTCTTCTGCTTGACCCCTTTTCAGATGTGAACCTCATCCCCTCTCTGTCCCCCCCCCAACATGGTGTTCTCCTGATGTGCCCTCCTGTTACCCCTGGGAGAGGCCCTCCTGCCCCTTTTCTCACCCTCTCCACCCACACCCTCTCCAGCTGTCTACCAATCCACTGTACTCTTTCCTCCAGCCTCCTTAGCCTGTGGCAGACTGGGCACCCTCCTAGTCTCCATAATACGTTATCCCAATAGCTGCCCCATGCCCATTGCAGCCTACCATCCTACCCAAAGTGCTCCTTCCTGTTCCCTGCTGCCCCCTGTTCCATCCACTGCCTCTGTTATAGATGTTACATCCCCTAGTGTATTCCTCCCTATACCGCTCCATGGGTTTAGGGCCATCCCCGGCTCTCACGGGAGTCAATCAGTCTAAGCCTCACCCCCGAGCCCCTCAGCCCTTGTCTCCCGGCCACCTTTATCATGTCCCTGCCTACTTGGCGATGGTGCTACTCTCCACTCCCAGCAGTCCTCCAAGCTCCGATGCCCTACCCACTGCTCTCCTTGGTCCAACTCTCGTTTCTCCCACTCTCCCTGCCGGATGAAACAAACACCCTCACCAAGGCCAGTGAGCTTAAAATTGCACCAGACAAGCACCCCCTTTTAGCCCGCCCTGTCAGATGAAACAAAACTCCATTGCAACCTCCAGTGAATAGAGCAAAGCAGAAAAAAACATAATCATACAAATGTCAATCACTACACTCCCATTTAATCAGCCCTGCAGTGGAGAATGGTATGTATGTTAATGCAGTCACTGTAGAGCTCTCCTGGTCCTTCACCACCATTGAACATGGCATCATGAGATGAAAACTTCTTCATATGGGCATAAAGTTGTTGCCATTGATAGTTTGAGAGCTATTTAACAGGACACAGGCAATCAGTAGAAGTCTGGGACTCAAGGTCAGACTGGAGGCATCTTAATAGGGGAGTTGTGCAGGAGTCTGTATTAGGCCCCCTGCTGTTTTCCCATTATATGAATGATGTGGTGTAGTGGCTCCCAGGGGTGGATGCACACATGTATGCAGATGATACTGTTCTGTACAGTACAAGTCAGACTGTTCACAAGATATAGGTGAAATCGCAGCTGAACATTAATGGGCTACAAGATGTTTTGGGCTAAAGTAATTTACTTTTGAATGTAAAACAATTTTAAGATGATGTTATTTAAGTCAAACAGCAGCGCAGCTGCAGGGGAGGACCAACTGACAATTGTAACAAAGGATGAGATCCATTTGTCCCAGGTTCCTGTGTATAAGTACTTTGGGGGGTATGTTTGGACTCATATCTCACCTGGGAACATACTTAGACACTTAAGTTTACATGGGGTGGATGTGTACAATTAGGTGCTTTTAGTCTACCTCCCCCACTATACAGTGATAATCCAAGAACCCTTCCATGTGTCCACATGATCATCCATTCTTTTTGTGAAACATTTAATATTTGGTGCCTTGATAACATGTTCTGGTAATTGATTCCATATTTCACCACTCTTTTTGTAAACAACATTCCTCTTTTGTTTGTCTTGTATGGTCTGCCTATGAATTGTTTAGGGTGGTTTCTTGTATTACAGTAAAACCTCAGTTATCCAAACCTCAGTTAACCAAAACTCTCATAAAAACATAAAAACATAGAAGTTGTTGGCCTTTGACTCTGTGCCCCACAAAAGGTTGATCAGGAAGTTGGTGGATCTTGGGGTTGGGGAAAAGATGGCCAGATAGGTGGAAAACTGGCCCAGGGACAGAACCAAGAGGGTGGTTGTGGGGGGAGAGTTATCTGGCACCAGATAGGTAACAAGTGGAGTCCCACCGGGCTCGGTGCTGGTGCCCGTATTGTTCAATGTCTTCATCAATGACATTGGGGATGGCATTAAGGGCAAAATGTGCCTATTCACAGATGACACCAAGCTCTGCAGGAGACTGGACATAGCTGAAGGGATACAGGACTTACAGAAAGATCTGGAAAAGCTTGGCAGGTGGTCTATAATCTGGCAGCTTGGCTTCAATGCCAAGAAATGCAAACTTATGCATATTGGAGCCAAGAATCCTAGGACAGAGTATTATTTGGGTGGAGTCCGAGTATCTGCATCAGAGGAAGAGATGGACACAAGAGTGCTGATCACTAGTGACCTGAAGCACGCCACAGAGTGCAAGAAAGCAGCAGCAAAGACAAACAAGATATTGGGATGCATATCTAGGGGGATCAGTAGTAGAAGAGAGGAGGTTATACTGCCCTTAAACAGCTCACTGGTACGGCCACATCTAGAGTACGGAGTTCAGTACTGGTGCCCACACCTTCAAAAGGAAATTAACCTGCTGGAGAAGGTCCAGAGAAGGGCTACAAAGATGATAGTGGGTCAGCAGGGTAAGGCATATGAGGAGAGGTTGAGGGCATTGAACATGTACTCCCTGGAAGACAGAAGAGAGAGAGGGGACATGATTGAGATCTTACGAACATATGAACATATGAACATATGAAGAAGACAGCAGAAGAAGGCCATTTGGCCTATCAAGTCTGCTCTTATTGCAGGGTCCAGCTTGAGCTAATGTCCCTGCCCCCCTTCCCCACTCCTCCCCCCATCCTCCTTACCCATGATTCTTATCTTCTCCCTATGCCTATCCCAGCCACTCTTAAAGCTGCTAACTGTCTTTAACGTGGTGACCTCTTCTGGGCAGAGCATTCCAGAGTGTCCACCACCTTTCTGTGAAGAAGTGCTTTCGACATTCTCTAAATCTCTCATTCTCCAGCTTAAGGCCCTCGTGATATGGTTGCCACTCTGCTTAAAGAGACTTTCCTTATCAACATTATTTATCCCTTTCAAGTACTTGAATGTCTCAATCATGTCAAGTACTTAAAAGGGATAAATAAGGTTAATAAGGAGAGTCTCTTTAAGCTGAGTGGCAACCGTAACACGAGGGGGCACAGTCTTAAGCTGGAGGGTGGGAGGTTTAGGAGGGAGGTCAGGAAGTGCTTCTTCACAGAGAGAGTGGTGGACACTTGGAATGCACTGCCAGCAGAGGTCATCTCGTTGAAGACAGTGGGCAGCTTTAAGAGAGGCTGAGATAGGCATAGGGGGAAGGTAAGGATTATAGGTCAAGAGGATGGGAGGAGTGGGGAGGGAGGGCAGGGACATCAGCTCAAGCTGTGGACCATGAAATATGAGCAGACTTGAGAGAGTGCTAGAAAGCTGCAGCAAAGGCAAACAATATGTTGGGATACATATCTAGGGGGATCAGTAGTAGAAGAGAGGAGGTTATACTGCCATCATTTTTTCCACCCCTCCCATTCTGTCTACTCTGTTGCAGATTTTTGTGTAATCTGCAAACTGGCATGCATTCCTTTCCAGCCCTTCTGCAATGTTGCTAATAAAGACATTGAAGAGGACTGGGCCTAGTATGACCCTTTTGGCACCCCACTGGTCACTTTGCCTTCTCCAGAGTGGACACCATTAACCACCACCTTCTGAGTCCTTTTGCCTAGCCAACTCTCTACCCATTTTATTACCTTAGGACCTACTCCTAGGCTATCCAGCTTGCTCACCAGTCTTCTATGTTGTGATGTGTCCTCCAGCTTAATAGACTTCATTGTAAAGTGCTCCTATTTAATCAAAACCCCATTTATCCAAACAATGGCACTGTCCCTCAGCACATTTAGATAAGTGAGGTTATACTGTATTGTATTTTATGCAATGGGGTGAGCAAATAACTCATTGAATAAAAACATGTATTCTCACTGCAGTGGAATAACCACTGTAATGACATCATCACAGTGAAAATAAATGAATTCATTTTCACTGTGGTGATGTCACCTGCATTTATTTTCACTGTGGTGATGTCATCAGACCAAAAAAACAGCAAAAAATGCACCCCTGTTATATAAATTGGATACATGATGAGCACTTGTGTGATATGGAAAATATTTTCACTCCTGCACAATGACCTCTGGATAGTCACGAGTGGCGAATATTCAGAGGTCACTCTAAAAGAGTGAAAATAATTTCCATACCACACTCCTGCCCATCATGTATCCCCTATTTATCTTTTTTATTGCATCCCATTTCTGCAATAGATATTTTTTATTACTAATATTGAGCATCGATATTAGATCTCCTCTTATTTTGGCTTCTTTCCAAACTGTGCAGTCCAACACTAGCTAGTATGGATATATAATCTTTTTGTTAGAGTCCATGAATGATTTTGCAAACTTTTTTGTACCTTTACAATTTTCCAGATTTCACCCTTTTGATGTGGTGACCAAAGTTGTGAGCAGTAATCCAAATAAGGCCTTGACAATGATCTGTACAAAGGGATTTATTTATTTATTTATCTGCTTTTGGTAACTGGGTGGGTCCACTAGGCACAGGAATGCCTATTTTCAGGCATGACCCAGGAGAATACAAGTTGAAATACATAAGCACACCATGTGACGCAGCACATGAAATATGTAACACAGTGGGAAAGGGTCAAATACAATCAATTTAGAGATTGGAAGAAATACAGTTTTGAACAAAGTCAGGATACAAACAATACCGAATTTAGACAAGGTCTTAGAAAGTATAGACATGCACAACACAAATGAATACAAAATACACAAGTGGATGAATGGACATGTTATATACAGTATGCAATACGTGCCTTTTAGTGGTAATTAAGCTTTGAGAGAGTAGAGACAGAGAGAGGAGGAAAGTGGTAGAAGTAGAGAAGAAAGAGGAGATGGGTGATAGAGAACGTAAAGGGAAGTGTCATTAGAGAGAGGTGAGAATGAGGCTAGGAGGAGAGTAGATGATGAGTGGTAAGGAGGGATAGTGAACAAATTATCTAAGGAGGGTAGAAGCAAGTGCAGGGGTTTGAAGCACATAGATGATCGTGGTAAGAATTATTGAAACCAGCATGGGTGGGAGCTTAGTGGATAGCTTGAGGTATGGAGTTCCAGTACTTTGGGGCTGCATGAGAGAAAGCACGTATACCCATAGAGGTTTTACATCTAGGGATACAGAATGGGGCTAGGTCTGTAGATCAGAGCCCATAAGAGGGGGATTGGGAGTGAAGCAGGGAGGCAAGAGATTGTGGAAAACCTAATCTGGCTATCCCATCAATTAGAGCTATAGGACTGAAAGCGATGGACAGTGGGAGAGGGCCAATTTGGGTTGATATAGAGCTGGCAATGGTGTTTATACCATGGTGATGCAGAGGTGTAGCGACAGATGTTGCTATATGTGGTATCCCATTTGTGGAGGGAGGACTTCCTGGTACCTAGGTAGGTGACTGTGCCATAAGCCAGGGCCAGGAGCAAAAGGCCTTGTGCAATGGCAAGTCTGGCAGATGAGGTGAGGGCATAGCTAGTATGGTAGGCCCTCCAATTTTAGAGTTGTAAGATTTACAGGTGGCAGTAATGTGCAGATCAAGATCCAGGGATTCATTCAGAAGAATACCCAGGTATTTGAAGGAGCTAGTGCTGACCAGTGGGTGCCATCTGCACATGAGATTATAACGGTGTTACGATTTGTTTTAAGTCTGGCAGCAGAGCCAAAGAGCATAGAGTGTGTTTTACTGACATTGAGAACAAGGTTGTTCTCTATCAGCCAGGATTGTATGCTTAGGAAGTCAGAGGCAAGAGAGTAGTTTATATCCGAGACGTTTTTGGCACTATAGTAGATGATGAGGTCATCCATGTAGAGAAGAGATGAGCAGGTTGGTGCGAGCCATGGAAGGTCATTAATGAGGAAAGAAAAACGCAGGGGGCCCAGTATAGAGCCCTGGAGTATGCCCACTTGGATAGAGGAGAGATCTGACATAGATGAATTAAAAACTATGGCCTGTTTCCAGTTGGACAGGTAGCTATTAAACCATGCCACCACATCAGTGGAAAAACCAAGGGAATGTAGTTTTGTGAGGAGAAGGGTGTGGTTGACCAGGTCAAAAGCCTTAGTCAGGTCAATGAAAACTGCCCCTGTCAGGAGGCCTGTATCCATGGCAGAATAGATGTCGTTAGTGAGTTTCAGGAGGGCAGTGGAGGTGCTGTGGCCTTTGAGGAAGCCATGCTGGGCACCAGAGAGGAGGCTATTCTTCTGAAGATATGCTATGGTTTGGGTAGCCACTCATTTTTCCAGGATTTTGCTGAGCACAGAAAGAATAGCTATGGGTGGATAAGTGGCAATTTCTTTAGGATCACCTTTTATTTAAATGGGTATTATTCTATCTATTTTCCAGATATTAGGAACTGTGCCATGTCACAGTGACAAGTTAAAGACTTTGGTTGAGGTGGAGGCAATGAGAGGGGCAACGACTTTCAGGAGCGAGCGTTCCAGCCCATTGGACCCAGAGCTGGTGCTGTTCGATATGGCAAGTAGTAACTTTGGAACTTCTGCTCTTGTAATAGCCTGGAACCAAAATGGTGGATGGGTGGGCAGGGATTCAGTATCTGTGAGTGGGGGGGGGAGGTGTTGTGCGACAGGAGGGGAGGGAGGCCATGTAACTTGATAAGTCGGAGAAATGAAGGTTGAAGGAATTGGCAATGATCATTGGGTTCTTACAATGAATGCCATTTATTAGCATGTCATTTGAAGTGGCCGTGTGATCAGTTCCCAGGAGGGTTTTTATGATTGACCAGAATTTCTTTGAGTCACCTGTGGCTTTTTTAATAGGTCTTTGCAAAAAGAGCTTTTAGCTCAGTGGATATTCCTTTTGCAGGTGTTTCTCAGTGACCTGTAAGCATCGTAATCAGACTAAAGCCCTGAGGCCTTGAAACGCCACCAGCTTTTGTCCCTAGTCCCTATTTGAGAGAGAAGGTCCTTAGTTAACCACTTTGTTTGAGTTCGGCATATACAGTGTGTGATGCGAGGAGCATGGATATCCTGGAGAAATCCAAACCTGGCTAAGAAATAGTTGAGGGCTGACTGGGCATTAGATGTAGTGAAAATGGGTGGCCAATCAATCGTAGAGAGATTGTGCATGAATTGTGCCTGATTGAAGTTACCTCGACTGTGGAAGATGATAAGTTTCGGGGGAGGAGATGGTCAGCTGCTGGAGTGCCAGGAGCAGAAGACTGGGGAGTGATCACTTATAGCATCTGCGAGGGTACCTGAGGAGGCTATACTGTCAGGATAGGTGGTGAGAACCCAGTCAATTATTGAGCTGGACCGGGGGGGGGGGCATGACCCAGGTTGGGTCTGTGATTAGTAAGTGGAGGTTATGGCCCTGTACCATGGTGTGGAAGGGCAGATATGCTTTACCGGTCCAGTTCAAGTTGAAATCTCCCAATATGAGTACCTCATTAAGTCCAACCATTGTATCCACCTGGGCGAGGAGTTCCTCAAGACCAATGATGCCACCTCCAGGAGGGTTATAGGCACACATGATGTGCAGTTTCTTTGAGCCAAGTTGTACGGTTGCATGAATCAGTTTGCAATGAGACAGGTGGATGAGACATTCCGTGACAGTGATAGATGTGATTTATAGAAGATAGCAACACCACTCCCACACTTTGATAGGGGCCTGTCTTGACTTATTAGCTTATAATTAGGTAATGAGCATAAGGTATTGGGGTGGACGGCTTCAGCCAGGTTTCGGATAGACAGAGAATGTCAGGGTTATATAGAGCAACCCATGCCTCAAGTTCAATTTGATTGTGAGGCAGACCTGGGCAATGCAGGGGCCCTTGGTGTCATTCCAGGTTGCATCAGGGTTGGGTAAATTTCCTGCAGGTCCTGGATTTGATTCAATATCCCCCACTAACATAAGTGCTAGTAGGAGCAGATACCACAGTTTATGATGGATGAAGCAGATAAGCAAAGTGGGGTTGCAGGACTGGGATTTATGTAGAGTGAAGGCTACATGTTAGATCAACCTGTTAGGGACAAAGAGTGGTGTGGTGGCTAAGGGCAAGTAGAACAGTATAGCTGTACTAGAGTGGAAAAAATACTTAGGTATGGGTGGTGAGTATTCTGAGAAGTTGGGCAGCATAACAAAGGGAGCCCAGTGAGACGAGCAAATAATGAAGCAAAGAAGGAGTACTACACATGGATTAGTGGCTGGGAGGTTATTTAGTGTGGAGGCCATTAGTTTAAATAGGTGTGTAGTAAGGTATGGTCTTCCACTTAACTGGAATGTGTCTGGTTTTCAAGAGGGCCAGACAGGGACACTCTAAATCAGTGTTGTTGGCAGCTTATGGGGAGGGGAGGCAGTAGGTTAGGGACAAAGTGAATAGACTCCAACTGGTGGTGATGGAGTATAGGATGCAAATGAGAATGTGAGGAAACAGTTAAAACTTCCACATGCAACTGGGCATGACCAGAGCTAGCCTACACTATATAACAAATACTGGCTAAGGGTGGGAGTGGTGGGGGCAGGTGGGGAGCAATCTTGAATTGGCTGTAGGAAGGAGCACTAAGTGCACAATGTAATCACGGCAAGCAGGATACCCTTTACAGGCGAGGAGCTGCGCTTTGGGCTGCAGTGTCCTCGCTCGAACCCCTGGCTGTTTTGGAGTATTTTTACAAGTTCAGGGTCAGTCTGCTAGAGACTTAATTGGCAGGATCATGGACATACAACTCTCAGGCTGCAAGTTACAATACATCTTTCCCAGGTCTGCAAGCTGAAAAATAAATCTTTCCTGGGTGGGCAAGCCGAAGAGGTCACAATATAGCTGTTCGGATACTTCACTAATTTAACACCAAAAAGTAGCAGAAATTAGTCTCTGGTCTGTGCAGCTAATTTGAGGGCTAGTACCATTCAGTTTAAGATTACAGAATACTGACTCCATTTTCATGTTTCTAAAATCTATTATTTTGTAATTGTAAGTTATAGTCCCTGTTGTCCTAGTTCTGTATATATTTTCTAGGGTCATACTGATCATGCAATGATCACTGTTTCCCAAGGGTTCCATCACAGTGCAGTGAGCCACTCTGTCCTTAATGTTCATTAGCACCAGGTCTAGTATGTTGTCCCCTTGGTCAACTCTTGTACCAGCTGTTCTAGTTCACATTCATTGGTTATTTCTATTAGTTTACACCCTAGGCTGCTTCTAGCTGTTTTGTTTACCCAGTTGATGTCATTAATGTTGAAGTCCCCCATTATATTGTCAGTACTAGTTATACTTTTTTGTCTAATAGTTTGTAATAATTCATTACTAGATTCCAAGTTACTCCTTGGTGGCCGGTAACAGTTTTCTATTATTGTCGGTCTTCGTTTAATATTTATTTCACCCATAAGTTTTCTAAGTAATGGTCTTCCAGTTCTCCTTTTCTGTCCATACGTTTTTACTATTTAGGTTATTTTTTTATATTGTCACATCCTTCCTCTCTTGCCTCTCCTGTTGGTTCAGTATAATGTATTGCCTTCCAAACTGTGTTCATATTCCAACAAAATCCTTCCACCAAATCTCAGTAAAGGTTACAATATCATATTCTTTTTTTACACAAAATTATTTGTAAAAGGTCCATTTTATTATTCAAAAAAGTCCTTCCACCAAGTCTCAATAAAGGCTACAATATCATATTCTTTTTTACACAAAATTATTTGTAAAAGGTCCAATTTTATTATTCAAGCTTTTCATGTTTAGCATTAATATATTGAGATTTCTGACCCTTTTTCAAGTTGTAGTACTTTCTGCATTACTTGTTATATGTTCTATCATCTTACTATGTCCGTTGTCAATGCACCCCCCTCCCCCAGGAACTAATCTAAATTGTGGTTTACAGCGGTGGAAATGTTGTTCTCCAGTGCTACCACTCCATTTTGGTTAAGGTATAGACCATCTTGTATATAAAAATCTGATCTGCCAGAGAATGTGCCACAATGTCGTATAAATTTAAAACATTCTTTGGCTGCAGAAGAATGTAACCATTGGTTATGTCTAGATATCTTTCTTTGAATATTGTGATTGTCTCTTGGTTTCAAAAGTACTTCAGAGAAATGGCTTTACATTTTCATTCGTTCAATGTATTACTGGCGTTTATTACCTCTTTTACTATTTCTTGCTCTCTTGTCTTTCCAATGTTATTTGTTCCTGCATGTATTGCAGTCAGTGGAGGGGCTGCCTGGTTATTGATTAGTTATCTCAAACTTTGTCTAATGTCTCATAATCTTGCTCCTGGGAGGCATGTTACCTGTACATTTCCTTTGTCTTTTTTACGATTATTCTGTCAGTGTAACATAATGTAGAATCACCTACAACTATGATTTCATTTTTTGTGAAACATTCTGTTAGTAGTACTTCCTGTATGGGATTCCCATGATTTAGGGGCATGCGTAATTGTATCCCATTGCAATTACTACTTGTGGCTGGGTCTTGTTCAATTATTGTTTGGTTTGAAGGTGTCTCAAAATTAATTGAGTTAGGGGGTTCACCAGTGTTGCTGTTTTCTCCAGTATTTATTATGGCTGTCGTTACCTCTTCACTGAGGACCTCATATCTATTATTAATTTTTATGAGATATTGAATGGTTTATATCATGCAGACCCTTTTTTCTTTGTGTGTTTGTTTGCACTGTGCACCAGTCATTGTCCAATTGTCCCTCATGTTATCTTCTTTTCCTTTTGCCATTTATTTCTATGTTTGTGTTCTTTAAATTTATCAAAGTATCCTCAATGTAACTTTGTTGTGCATGCCATTCTTTTGTTTGTAACTTCCTTGTCTGCTTGGTCCTTCCATTTCATGTCCATTTTTTCTAAGCTTTGTTTTATGATGTCTAATCTTCTACTTATTTCTGTTAATCCTTCTGATAATTCACTGTTGTTTTCTGCATTTTATGCATACAGTGGCAGCCATAGACATGGTCTGGTATTGCCTCCAATTTTTGTGAAATCTCTGGCGAAATGTCCTGCCTGCAGTACCACTATGCGAAACCAGAGAGGATCTCTTTAGACATATTGCAAAATATCTGGAAATATCTGACCATATCATGGCTGAGACTGTATGTGGTCTTCATTCGTGATGTTATCATTCCTAAGCTCATACATTAGGCAGTTTTTACACTTTATACCCACTTCCCGATCAAGGGTTATGATTGTGTTTGCCATAATTAATTTGCTAAACACAACCTTATTTATTGATCTTTCTAGGATTTAAGAAGTATACAGCAGAGTTACCTGGACCTGTTGCCGTGGCTGACACTGGCAGATGTGTGCAGAAATACACACTTGCCTCGGTGAGTATCGCCTCTGCTCATGCTTTGCTCTGCTTGCTCTCAGCCAAGCAGTTGTAGCTTGCCCACCAGAAGTAGACTTGTGGCAGTGCTATGTGCTTTATTGGAACAATGGAGTAAAATCTCCCTACAAACAAAATATCAGCCCTTCTGATGTCCCTGTGACTGGCTACCACCATCTAACTTGAGGTCTGCACCTTAAAATGAATGTTAAAACCCCCCTCTGGTAGTTCCCACATTGCTATGAGGGAACTACAATCCCCAGGTATACCAGTGCCCATCGCTGAGGCAACTGAATCAATACTACCCCCTTTCACAAAGCATTCTCAGAGCTGCTATGCAGACTCCCTTTTTGTTGTTTTTTTGTTTTTTGTATTTTCCTCCAATCACAGAAACACAGGATATTCTGGGAAGTAGGGTTTCAGTCATTCTGAAGTGTTTTTTTTTTTTGCCACAACACACTGTTGCTGCCTCTCATCCTACTCCTTCTACATCATATTGAAAGTATTGTCAAAACGGTTGGCCCTAGGTTAGGATTTACCTATGGACACCATGATTCATTATCATTGGATGTAAGAAAGAGTATTGTAGAGCTAATGGTTATGCCCATTGCAGAGTATGGGGATATTATATTGGGGGGGTGGTAAGCAAACTGGTTGTTTTAACAAATCGGGTAGCATGTTCTATATTAGCAACAACCTCTACTACTCACTACTGTGAGTTATTTAACTCACTAAAATGGCTCCCACTGGAACAAAGAAGGGAGCTTTGTGTATTGTTATTAACAACAAAATGTACTGAAGGGAAAGCTCCTGTTTATTTAGGAGATATGAGGCCCAAAAGTCAAAATGTTGACCAGGTGCAAAACTGAGTTTGCCCGCACAAACTGGGTTTTGTGCGGAAGTGCAATACTGAAAAGCCTGGTTAGCACAAGCAAACTCAGTTTGTGCCTGGGCAAAAGACGGGGGCACAATGTAAGTTAAGGGGTGGGGACCTGAATATTGGCAAAGTCCAATATTCAGAGTATGTGTGCCATGCAAAGCCGTCTTGCATGGTCCCATTGCACAGTGCACACACATACCGCTGACAGAAACCCAAAGTTATTCCTGCACAACCTTAGCAGTTGGCAGAGGAAGTGTGGTGGCTCCCAACCTCCAACACAGTAGTCCATGGTGTCTAGTGGGCCCCCCTACCAATCACTGGCCTAAATGATAAAAAATAAATCCCTGGTAAGCCAGTGGTCCCTCTCCCACTGGTGATCATCGTCCCATTCAAACATATCATATTTATCCCTGGTGGTCCAGTGGTCTCTCCCCCTGCTCCAGTCACTTTCTGGTTAAGTGGTACAACCCATAACCCAGGTAGCCAGTGGTCTCTCCCCCTTCTCCAGTCACTTTCTGGTTAAGTGGTACAACCCATAACCCAGGCAGCCAGTGGTCTCTCCCCCTTCTCCAGTCACTTTCTGGTTAAGTGGTACAACCCATGACCCAGGCAGCCAGTGGTCTCTCCCCCTTCTCCAGTCACTTTCTGGTTAAGTGGTACAACCCATAACCCAGGCAGCAAGTGGTCTCTCCCCCTTCTCCAGTCACTTTCTGGTTAAGTGGTACAACCCATAACCCAGGCAGCCAGTGGTTCCTCCCCCTTCTCCAGTCACTTTCTGGTTAAGTGGTACAACCCATAACCCAGGCAGCCAGTGGTTCCTCCCTTCCCTGATCATCCACCCAGTACACAGAACAAATACGACCTTGTTTCCAATACCAACCCCCTCATCCCCAATCCCCCGTATAGTTAATGCTGTCCCTTCCCTGGTGGCATAGTAGATCCCAATTCCTAGCAGGCAGTGATCCACCACCCCACTCCCCATCCCAAAACCAAGCAGTTGACCAGCACAACCCTCCTCTCTCCACCACGGCTAACTGCCGACTAAGCTGTCGCTGAGCAGTATGGTATTTATTCTTCTCAAACTAAATAAAGAATGAATGCCAAAATTACTTTTTCAGGGTCTGTATCCATTAATTTATTTTGAAAATATATTTTAAATGTTACCTAATTTTATTGCATTTGTTGTTTCTTTTAAATAACTTCCTCTTTAGTATAGTTATGATGTTCTCAATATCTAAACCTAAAATAGAAACACATTACACTTGTAATTAAACTTCTTTTTTAATATTATATGTGTTTTCATTAAATTAGAAAAACATTAAACTTGAAATTAAACTTATTTTTAATACTGCATGTGTTTTCAGTTATGCTCACCTAAAAGCTGGTGGCTTTTTTTCATACCAGGTGCCTCTCCGTACCATGAAGTAAGCACTAAATTTAATGGCAGGCTTTTTCAAACAAAAACTGTTTCATGTCACAGTTAGAGATGTGTGAAGTCTGCGAAATTCCCTCGTCGAATGAATTCAAGAATTCTGCGGAATCCGGGGAGTGATTTTCCCACATGTGATGCAATTTGCAGCGCAAGAATTGCACTAATTTCCCCACAAAGGGTGAAATTTTGACCACGAATTTCATGCTTCATCTGTGAATTCTGTGTTTTATGGTACAAAATTGATGAATTTTGCCACAAGATTCAAGCAGATCACATGAAGCCAATTTCAGATAGCCGGCCTGAACTTCGCAAATTTTGTGAAGCATAAATTTTTGGTGCTCCACACAAAATTTGCAGGCACATTTTAACTTTGCAGTGTCTCGTCACAGTAACATTGGTAGTATAGGGGTTCTAACTCACCAGTGTTGGAGATGCTCACTTCCAGTGTCTCGTCCTGCACTTCAGTTGCTTGTAACGGGGAGCTAGTCCCATTTTCCTCTGCCTTTTATACTCATTCAGTACCATGAAGTGAGCAGGGCAAGGAGCATCTCTGCTCCCAACTTAAAGGTGAAGCTGTCAAAGTTCAGCTGCATTGCATCTTTTTTTTTAATTATTCATTTGTCATTGCTCTGATATGAGTGTGTTTCTGCTTTAACAGTGATTTTAGCAGTATATTTTACTGTGTTAGATGCAGCTTTGGAGAAGGGTTATCCTTCAGATGAATCAAGCATATACCATTGTTACAGCGACGGTAAGACAGTGAAGACCAGTACAGTGACAGAATCAACTGTTCACTGTACTGGTCCACTGTCTTACTGATGCTGCTGCCTCCGGGGAGTTTGTCCCCTCCCCAAAACAACTCCGATCTGGAGTTGGTAATGTTTAGTGTGGGGGGTGCAGGGAGCAAAGCCAACCGCAAAAAAATACTTGTGTTCCTGGATGGCACAATGCCAACTGTCGGCATTGTGCCATCACTATAATGGCATTTGACAGATTTCTGTCAGTGCAGCATGGTGGAACCTGAATCAAAACAGAATGGGTCTTAATTTCATTGTTGACCCCATAGGACCCCCAAGAATCAAGGAATAGGCTACATATTAAACTGCTTTACATCAAATTATTCTATTCTCTCACTTCATTAAGTTCATGTTGCTTATTTAAAGTATTCATTCTGTCAATCCACTACCCTTCCAGTTTGAACAATTGTCTGTCCCTATTCCCCTCTCTTACTCGTTGTCTGGAACTTGTTTTATAACACAAAATCTCAGAGATGAGATTTGATAACCACACTCTCTACAATGCCAGGCTAAAGGTAATCTAAGGTCACCTGTCCATATAGCACTTTTATGCTCGCTGATTTTTAATTTAAGAGCTCTACTTGTTTTACCTATATATAGTAAACCACAAGGACATTTTATGCCATATACTAACAAAGTCACAATCACATGTTAAGAATTGATTGATCTGATGTTTTTCATTTCTACTGTCATTCATAAATTCCTTGGTTTTTATTACATTTGAACAACGTACAATGTCTACAACTACAAAAACCTTCTGGTTTCATAGCTAACCATGTAACTCAGGGTGGGGCTCTATCCAATGTTGTGTCTTCACTACTAAATTCTTTATACTTTTTGTCTTTTTAGCTGTTACCCATGGGTTTGCATTCAGAGTCCTCCTGCCAATTTCAGAAATATTTAATACTGGCCAGTGTTTTAAAATGGCCCTTTTGATCACCACAGTTGATCACAGTATTTAATTGTCATAGAACCACATCATAGTGCTTAGGATCCCACCTGACTCTCTCAAGAGTGACACCTCTAGGTGTTAGAATTAACATCTCGATGTTTGGTTTCCCAGAAGGGGGGTCTCTAACATGTTTTCAGTTCCTTAGTTAGATTCCATTCTTAATTATACAGTAATGCGAACTGCACTATTCATGCCATCCTGAACTGCAATATTGGGAAGCATACAGCATTTAAATGGTATAAGGCATATACAAATAATAATGTTTAACTTATACACTATCATTCTTTTGATGCTGTTCAGCAAATGTGATGGAATACAAACAGTGAAAGAAAGGAAAATACACTACCAGAAAGATTCACTTTGTCCCCACTTATTTAACTATAGCTACGTGTTCAAATATCCATGCCATACAGAACTGGGGGTGTAGGGGAGGGGACTTTTGTTAAAACCACTTCCAAAACGTGGATTCTTACATTATTGCAGCATAAAATGTGTATGACTGTGACCTTTAGCCAGTCAATACAGTCATTCAGACCATACTTGTGGTCAGTTGATTGAAACTTAGCTATGTAAAATGCTTCCCTAAACAAAAGTTTCTTATCAAAATTTCCTCCCGTCCTATTTTGTTGCCTTCTCTAATTCAAAGAAACAGATGAATGGAAGCTGATGGCTAGCTTCAGTGAAATGTTTGGCTATTGGAGAATTGTGATCTTTACACCTAATACTGTACATCCCTTGTGTTTACCTATCCTGATTTTAGCTGCCTTGAAGTCTTACCTATATAGACAAGGTCACAGGAACATTTAAAAAAAATATATATTACCCAATATGTTTGGCAAATAATAAAATCACAGATCTCAGCCTCTTCATTCTTTGCCATATTTTGGTCTTTTTTAGTCTGTAGGTGTTTCTGCAACAGATGCAGTGACCACAGGGGGAAGTTCCCTTCAAATCTGTACTGCTCCAGAGGGCTGGCACTTCCCTTTTTGGAATACAGTGGTCTGTGACTCTGTCTCCCAGTGATTTATTATTTCTTTCAACTACCAAAGATGGTTTATTTAAATATAGAATAATGCATGGAGAAGGGTGGTTTATGAGGATTTTATGCACCCCAAGGTGTGTGATGCCCCATAAACTCTGAGAGTGAAGCCCGAGGGGTTTATATGGGCATCACACACTGAGGGGCTGCATAAAACCCCCAGAAAACCACATTTCTCCATGTTTTATTTTTTATATTTACTGTTTTGGGGTGTTTTTTAGTTTAAATTGTCTTTTTCATCACATTGCAAGGGTAACTGTTATTGCCAACAAGCTTGTCTCATGCTGAGTGACTGATTGCGTAGCGCTTGTGAATGTCCAGTGCGAGGACAGCTTATTCTGTGTTTTTTCTGGTGATGCTGTGGTACTGTTCTGCCCATGGTTTACTGAGCTCCATAAACCACATATGTGGTTTATGGAGCTGTTGGGCACTCGCTGGCAGTGGTTTATAACCATTAACCAGTAAATATATAGCCTTTCCACAGCTGGTGTAGACTTTAAGAATTCTGAATGTTTCATTAGTATTTCTGATTTAGCTTGAGTAGTCACTGTAAATAGTACAAAGCAAGACCTGTTCTGGTTGCTCCTGCCTCAATTTTAAGCCTGTTTTCAGGAGATCCTCCCAGTTGACCCCCTCAGACTTTTCTGTTGCTTGTGCAATTACATCTCTTTTGTACCCCCTCTCTGTAAACCTCTTCCACATGTCATTGTTTGCTTCCACATAATCTCTTTCTGTGTGACAGTTTCCCTATTATGTCTACATGGGAAGGAATTCACAAGTTTCTTTGAATGGCAACTGCTGGCCATTAGTATTGAATTACTATCTGTAGGCTTTCAATGTAATTGTATACATAGCTTTCCTTTTTATTTAAAAATTGTCTGATCTGAAAATGAAGCTCAGTTTAACTTTGATTTTTGACACAAAATAAGGTAATCAGTTTTGGAGTTGAGATAATCATGAAATTGGATAGTTTACTGCCATTCCAGATTGCCAAAATATAATCAATGGAAACAATCTGCTTCTGTGTTCATGGCAGGTTGTCATGTGTTTAAGGTACAAAAGAATTATTTAAACAGTTAATAAGTTGCTGAGTTTTTAGAATCACCTACTCTGGGTGAAGAATACTGAAAAGTGAAGCAATATTTAAGAAGTATTGGTTAAAACTGAAGTCCTAAGATGGAGAAATACATATAAATATTTAATTTAATATTAAGTAAACATTAACTTATTTAAGGGGGGTTATTTTAAGGTAGCACCAGTCAGTGTATTCCTGTATACATGTCTGATATATGTGCTTTTTTTCTAGAAAGAACAAAAGTACTAAGAGATTAAGATTAGAAGTTTATACATGGGGAAGTCCTGATCAGGTGTGGCTGTTTATAATTATGTCACTAAAAACTATTTGTATGAATGGGTAAATTATGCAGTAATTTATGTATTCTATAAATAGTTTCATTCTGTATTCTCAGGATAGAAAATTTATATAGGTGGCTGGATTTTCAAATGTATTTCTCTGTCAAAGATAAAGTAGGGTAGGAGTGAGAACCTTGGGGGTGGGGCATTAGGGTTGGAAATCCTAATGTCTCATTTCCCTGCTTTTGTTGCTTTGGTATTCACCCTAACTGATGCATTAATGAAGATTTTTGCAATAAATTTCCCTTCTTTTTCAGATAGTATAATTGTATCCTCATTTTACTGTGGACCCTGTGCTCCCATCCCTCCATCCAGACAGAACAACAGTATCTATATGTCACAATGGGAGCATAGGGTCCATTGGACCCTATGTTCCCATCCCTCCACAGATGTACATATGTATCTAGCTGTGGAAACACAGGAGTCTCTGGCCCTTGCGCTTCCACACATTAAGTTATGAGTAGGTAAAGCAAAATTGCAACAAATAGTCATAACTGTGCCATCTTATATCATTTTCACCCAAAGTGTTCTACATAACCTTCTTAGCACCTCACCACATGTACCCAGTACAGGAAACTTTCCAGTTGCAGAGACACAGGCTCACCTCATGATACCCTAAAATATAAGCAGGCACGAAATAGATGTACCTCACAAATTAGGCAAATGAAGAGCTCCTATTTCAAAAATGCCCTTGAATCCAGCTGGGGTGATGGAAGAGCTTTTTGGGACAACATCCGAAACATAATGGGTAAACAATCAAAATCGTCACCTACCATTATGAAAGTTGATGGATCCACCACTCTTGACCCAAAGTCTATTCTAGATGCGCTTAATAAGACATTCACAGACCTTAGTGGGGTCCTCCCCCCAGATTTCTTCTCGGACTTACCTGTGCCTAGCCTAGTATCACAAAACACCCCTCGTGACAAACCACAATTTTACTTCAAGAAAATCAAAGTGCAAAGCACACAAGTACATAAGAAAGGCCTGCTCCAAATCCAGAAGTAGTGACACTAGATCTAAAAATCCTGTCTCTCACCCTGGATGAAGTATTTCACCCCTTGCAAAATTCTTAATCTGTCACTTTGCCAAAGTCAATTTCCCAACAAATGGAAATCTGCCATAGTTATGCCAGTGCACAAAGGGGGACAAAACCTCAACAGGAAACTATCGACCAATATCAATACTCCTCCCTCTCCAAAGCACTTGAACGAATAGTGGCAGACCAACTCTCTGATTACCTGGACAAATACAATCTACTCTGTAATCAACAGCGCGGCTTTAGGAAGGACATAGTATAACAACAGCCTTACTTGATTTCTCTGGAGAAGTCCACTCAGCCCTGGACAAAGGGTGCCAAACAGGTGCAGTCTTTATCGATCTTACAAAAGCTTTCGACACAGTCCATCATGGCCTACTTACCTCCCTACTTTCTAGCCTAGGCCTCAAAAGGTCCTTGTGCTTGGGTAAAAGTTACCTGTCCAATCGGTCACAGGCTGTAAAATCTCTAATGAACTCTCCGACTTCAAACCAGTTCTCTCGGGTGTACCACAGGGATCAATTCTTGGACCACTCCTCTTTAGCCTGTTCCTTAACTCCTCCCAGATATCTGCCAGGAGAAAATAATCTTATACGCTGATGATGCTGTAATTCTCTTCCCACAAGGATCCAAACTCCCTACTAAAAAGCCTGCAACTTGCTTTCTAGTGTTGAAAGGTGGTTCCTGGATAGTAAACTTGTGCTAAACCACAATAAAACAAAAGCCATGCTCTTCTCCAATCACCAAAACAAAAATAGGCATACTCCACTCACCATACAAACCTCTGCAGGAATTACACTGGACTTTCAAATACCTTGGCATCACTTTTGACCAAGGGCTCACCTTTGCAACCCACATTGACAACACTGCGAAAACAGTGAACCAACGCCTTGGAATACTATTCCGTAACCGTCAATTTCTAAATCAAGCGGCATTGAGAATAGCTATACAGAGTTCCATAATCTCAATCATTGACTATGGCCTTATTATTTATGGCTCAGCTACCTCCTCTGCTCTAAGTATCTCAATCACTCTAAATAAGGCCTTCGACGGCTCTCACGGGGCTCAAAGACTGACTCACACGTGTGATCTGTACTATGAATCAGGCTGGTTGAACCTATCAAATCGTCTTATTTATCTCACCTGTACAATGGCAAAAAAATCTATCTTGGGACTGACTCCATTATGTATTCAAAACCTACTCCGACTGAATCCTGGCTCACGACCCTCCACCCGATCTGAACGCCAACCTTTCCTGGTTCCGAGATGCCGGACTGCACAGGGACAAAGATCTTTCACATACAGGGCCCCGACATGGTTCAATGCGCTTAGTCCACCTACTCTATCCTCAACCTCGCTTGAAGCTTTAAAATCCATGCTGTATGCCCACCTCACCACCACTAGCAACTGTGACTGTGCTAGATAAAGACTACTACTCCTCATGTCCATCCTCACATCTGAGGCCTCTTCCTCCCTGACAAATGAACCCTCTGGTACCTCTACTACTTCCTGTCTCCCACCCAAACTCACTCCCCCCCTTTTTTCCTGTCCCCTCTCACTTACTCTCCCGCTCACCACCTTTCCCTCCTCTCTAGCCTCCTTTTGGTGCCTAATGATCACCCTCTCCCTGGAATTTTCCTTAACCTCGAAATTGTCTACTAGCTTGAACCTGTTATAGCTTGTTTTTCTATGAAACTTAAAAACGTTACTGCCTTAAACTGTTAATAGCAAATTTATGATGTAACTTTCCTGTCTGGTTTTACCTGTAATGTGTATCGTGCTTTGTTAAATGTTCTTTGTGACATGGAACCTTTGTAAAAGAGCCCTGGCTCAAAGGTATTAATTCCTAGACTAATAAACTAAACTAACTAAACTAAACTAAATCCCAGTCAAAATGTAGTTCCTCTCAACTGTAACACCGTTTTTGCATCACAGTTGTGGAAAACCATTTTTTGTAGGATTTGAAAAATGACAGCTGTACTGTTCATGAGGGTGTGTGGAAAAATGGCAATGCTAAAAATCTGAAGTGAAAATATGAAACATTGGCGAAGTTACGAGCGTGCATAGAAACTGAGCAATGCACGCACATAACATGGACATTTTTTGGATGTTTTTCACCAAATTTCCAACATCAGCATTTTGGAACCTCCCCTCCTGAACAGTACACATGTGATTTTGTTAATCCATCCTAAAAGTTGATTTTGCACAGCGACCACGCCATTCTGTGCCACAGGTACAAAAACACATTCAGGGCAGGATATGCAAAATTACAGTTGTACTGTTCATAAAGAGGTGTGAAAAAATGGCAATGCTGAAAATCTGAAGTGAAAATATAAAAAATTGGCGAAGTTATGAGTGTGCGTAGAAAATGCGCAATGCATGCTCGTAATGCAGTCATTTTTGGGAATGTTTTCACCAAATTTGCAAAACTGGCTTTTTGGGACCCCAACTCATTAACAGTGGCACTGTCAATTTGTGAATTTGTCATGAAAGGTGATTCCACGGAGCGATCACAAAATCGCCTTTTGGGACAAAGAAATTTAATGACAGTACCAGCGTTCTTGAGGTGGGGTTCCAAGAACCCCATGTTGAACATTTGGTGCAGAAATTCCAAAAATTGGCAGAGATATCAACATAAGTTGCACCCCCCTCTTTGACTCCCATTATATGGCTTACCTTCATTCCTCAGATCGCAGTTCGGCTTTGAAGAGTGCAGACGTGTCCCCAGTCCAGAGAAGATTGCTGATCCCAACCTCTGGAGGGCAAGTATGAGTGAGGGGGGTGTGGGGAGGTGGGTGCACAGAGGGAGGGTGGGGATGGGGAGGGTGGGGAGACAATGAGTAACTGTTTTCTTTTTGCAGGGTTAAAACAAAAAGACTTGGGGACAGTTTTTTCATTTACAGGAAAATATAAAAAGAATTTGGGGACACTGGGGTGGGCTCCAGTGCACTTCATGAGTTTTGAGGCATACATGATGCCAAGAGGGAGACTGGGCACCCCCGTCGGCAATGAAAGTAGGTTGGGGGGATCCGACAACGGGAGTTGGCATCCCGGTGTCGGCAGGTAAAAACACAAAATTCATTAATATGGGCACACCTGGGTGGGCTCCCAGTGTATCACAATAGTTGGGGGGATACACAATGACATGGGGACTGGGCACCCCAATGTTGGTGTGAAAAATAGGAATTGGGGCAGAATACATTGATGCAGGATCCTGCACTGAAATTATTGTAAATTTCGAAGCAGGATTCTGCATTGACGAAAAGACAGTTTTCTTTTTTTCACAGGGTTTTTTTACAATGACATAACGGTAGGGCACACTGGGGTGGGCTCCCAGTGTGCCAAATAAGTGTGTGTCTGTCGGGGATAGATGGGTCTTCCTTGACTCTGCAGCCAGCAGCATGAGTTCCAGCTGCAGCTGCAGAAGTCAAGTACAGCTCTTCTCATACAGAGAATGTCCTACAAGCCATTCTCTGTATAAGCTGGCACCCAACAAAAAAACTTGTTTGAGTCCAGTTTAAAACAAAAAAAAATCAGACTATACCTCTTTAGCTGTGTTCTGATGCTTTTTTTATTTTTAAAACATTCGGTACTTCAGCATCCTCGCTATACGGCAAACAAGATGGTGGACTCAACAGAGCTCAATCGATCGAATGTCTGTGAAATGTGTGAAAAATACCAGCCTTCTATGTGAAAAGAAGCTAGTATTTTTTGAAAAGAATTTACTGTTTATCGCACGATTCTCCTATTGTTCAAAAATAATCTAGTATTTTTTACATGATACGCATATTGTGCGAAAAATTGTATTTTTCCTGCCTGATATATACATTTTACCACAGGAAATAATGGGAAAATTTAAAATGTCATAACTTTTGAACAGATTAATATTTTTTCACCAAACCTTCAAAAGGCACATCTGTGACACAAAGGCTTTCTCCCAACAAAATTAATTTCAGTCCACAACATAAAGCCATTTCTGAGATCCAGCTGTAGAAATAAATGTTAAAAAAACAGATTTTTCTGTTTTTTCAACACTTTATCTCAGAAACCATTTAATGAATCCCCATTAAATTGGGCAGGTCAAGAGACCTATCCCTAGAGATTATGCATGCCACATTTCATGTAAATCCATTGAATGGATCCAAAGTGATTAAGCTTCAAAGTTTGGACTTTAACACAGAAAAGCAGTTTCACCGTAACTATACTGGCATGACCAGTATATATATTACAAAGAAATGTATATATATATGACAAAGAAATTCTGTTTTGGTGAGTAGGCCCATTGTTCCAATCTGTTTGTAGCTTACGATAGCCTTGATTGGTTTTGGGCCTCTCCCACTTATATCTCTCAATATTTTTCTGTTTTACTGAGGTTGGCTGTGCCAAATACTGTTCCCTATTTGCATATTACTTAGAATCAGAACATGGTACAAAGTTGAGCGTATTCTTAGAAAAACATTGTCTTATGACTTCAAGAGAGTTCAGAAAGGTCACTTGAGCAGTTCATCAAATTGTTCTACAGTATGTGTCAAAACAACATCTTTTGTTTATTAAAAATTGGTAACTGAGAAAGGAATACTTATCCAAAGCTAATTTCCATTGTGACCTGTGGGCAGGGGTACAGGAATAAAACATGTATACAGTGAGAGTAACAGACATGATATGCCACAAAATATATAGCAACAGATTGTACTGGCAATATGTACACCAAGTAAGATAGGGCAAGAACGGGTGCAAAATTCTTCATTCTTGAGCCATTCCCACAAGGGACAAAAAGCGATTAGCACCGTCATTCTTGAGCTGTTCCTACAAGAGACATAATGTGATAGATTGACAGCACGCTGATGTTCCCTGTTAATACTGTCATTCTTGAGACGTTCCTACAAGGGATATAAAGTGATTAAGTGACAGTCAGGTGTAGCTATTAGGTGTTTTCTGACAGCTGACTGGGGATACCCAGAACATCCTCCTCTCTACCACAAGGGTGCACATTATACATGGACATGTCTGTAAAGCTATGTATACCCTGTCACTACCGGCTCAACAGGGGATTGCTATTGGCCACAGTGTATATCCTGTCCCTCATCTGGGTGGATGGGCTCATTGACTCAGGTGTCTCTGACCCACATGGACCACAGCAGCCTGACACCCTTCCATATTCTCTCTACCAATTTCCCTCCCAAGGTAGGTTCCAAGCCCTATTGATGGCCTTTGAGCTCACCAGAAAAGGATTTTGGTACTTCACCATCCTCTATGCAAATAGGTCAAGCACTAGAGGATTATTCTTGTTCCTTAACCCTACCTCACTATGCCTCATAGGAGCCCTCCTGCTCTGGGCAGGAGATACACAACTGAGTCCAGGTCCCCTCCCTGGCAATCTCCTGATATCCTCTCCGCAGGACTCACAGTGGATGTCCTCGAAGGGCCTGCGGATCATGCACATGAATACATGCATCCTGCAACCCAAGATGCAAGAAGTGCAAGCATGGCTAGACGTCTACAATCCAGATGTCTTGGCTGTGTCAGAGACCTGGCATAAATCCCACCTCCTCTCACATGAGGTCACTGCCCTTGGGTACCATGCCTATAGGAAAGATAGAGCCAATAAAAGAAGGAGAGGGGTTCTAATCTATGTAAAAGATACCCTAAACTCAGTTGAGGTCAACCTGCAGTACAATACCAGCACTGACAGTGAATCTATCTTCGTACACATCACCCTGGGCCTCTGCAAGCACCTCACTATTAGGTGCATATATAACCCCCCCTAAGAATGCCCTCCAATCCCTGGAGTCAATCTTAAAGGATATAGCCAAAGACATCTCCTCTGAACTCCTTATCTTGGGAGACATCAACCTGAACTGTGCCCAAGAAACCAACCAGTCTCTATTTGGCCTGATTCATGATGCATTCCTTGTTCAGGTTATCTCTGAACCCACCAGACTGAACCACAAAACAGGGAATCACTCCACCCTCGACTGGGCTCTGGTGACAAACCCCTGTAACATACAGACTGCTGGCATCCTGTCTGACGCTCTGAGTGACCATTCTCTCATCTTTTGTATTTGGAAGAATAGGGCACCCAGAGTACAACCGCATATCCTGACAGCGAGGGATTACACCCACTACACTCCCTGCCAACTCACCAGCTATCTAAGCAGCCTTGATTGGAGCCTGATAAAACTCTTTTCTACTCTGGAAGAGGTGGTGGCTTACTTCCAGAGGATGTTAAACATGGCGGCTAACCTCTTCACCCCCATGAAGAAACTTTGTGCCAAGGGGAGCCCAAGGGGAGCTGCTACGAATGGATAACCCCACCACTAAAGGCCCTGAAGACGCACCGTGACAAGGCTTGGAAAAAGTTCAAGCACTCCTCCCAACTGGCTGACCTCACGAATTACAAAATTCTTAGAAACTAGTGCAAACTGGCAATAAAAATAACCAAAAGGGAGTATGTCACGAGCCTTCAGAAAAAACAACCTAGGGAACCCTAGACTTTTCTAGGCCCACATTACTGAATTGGTGAAGGGGAAAGGCAAGTTTGAACCCAGCCCTATAGAGGTCAATAGACAACTAATACCTGAGGACACCTTAATTGCCACCTCACTAAACCATCACTTCACTAACCTTGACTCGTACAAGGCTGGCCTACCTCCCTTCAACACAGAACCTAGCACGAGGGCTCCCCCTGATCTTGACCACCCATCCTTTCATCTACGGCTAGTCAAGTCCAAAGAGATTCACTCATTATTGAGACCTCTGAAAATCACGGGCTCTGGGGGACCTGACAGGATTCACCCCAGATTGCTGAAGGATAGGGCCCTCGCCCCTTGTCAGACCCCTAACCTGGCTTATCAGTCACTCCTTGAAGGAGGGTGCAGTCCCTGAACAGTGGAAGCAGGCCCTGAACAGTGGAAGCAGGCCCATGTTGTCCCAATCCACAAGGGTGGCTACCGGGAGTTTATTGGCAACTACAGACCAATCTCCCTGCTCTGCATCCTGTCAAAAATCCAGGAGAAGCTGATCTATGGACAACTCCACGAATACTTGGAGGTCCACAAAATCCTGGCATCCTCCCAACATGGCTTCAGAACCGGGCATGGGACAGATACTGCACTGACCAAATTCACAGCAGACATACTCCGAGACCTGGGCAAGGGCACCCCCACTGGAGCGATCTTTGTAGACCTTTCCAAGCCCTTCGACCTGGTTAACCACAATCTTCTTCTAGCGAAACTGAGCAACATAGGCCTAGACAGCCATGCTCTAAAGTGGTTTGAAAGTTACTTGACCGTCCACATGTAGAGGGTAAAGTGGAAGTATGCTATATCAGGGCTACTTCCATTAAAAGAGGGGGTACCTCAAGGGTCGATACTCAGCCCCTTCCCTTTCTCCTAGTTCGCTAATGAACTATCTGACCACTGCGGCAGGTGCTCTGTTGTCCAGTACATGGATGGTGCAGTCATCTACCATTTCACTGTGAAATTGGGAGGCCTTAGCCACCTACTCCAAGATGACCACCGGTCACTTGAGCATTGGTTCATTGAGAACAGGATAGTCCTCAACACGGACAAAACTAAGGCAATGTTGTTCGGCCCTAGATCCCTTGGTCACGATAGAACACACCTCCTACAACTTACAACCTCGGTAGGTAACTGCCTAGAAGAAGTGCCCTCCCCGAAATACCTTGACCTTACCCTGGAACAGGGTCTCACCCTGAAGAACCATGTGGGCTTAGTCAACAAAACCTTACATGGGAAACTAGGCACCCTCTAACGACTGAGAGACCAGCTTGTTCCCAAAGTTAGGATTTCTATCACCACCAGCATCCTCCTCCCAACACTCACATATGCGGCCCTAGTCATGCAAGGACTGGGGAAGCAGGAAGGGAACAGGCTTCAGGTACTTTACAACAAGTTGGCTCGCTTCGCCACCCAGGCCAACCCTAGGGATCACCACTGTGACTCCCTATCCTTGTTAAATTGGCCTTCTCTGGATGCTCGCCTCCAGTACCCGCTGGTCGGCCTAGCCTACAAGATAATCAGCCTGACTCCCCCCCCAGTCTCTCTGGGCTAGTTGCTCTAAAGACCAATCCCCAGCTCCTCTGCACAACAGGCTGAACTCTCCTAGACATCCCCAGGATTAGAACCAAGGTGGGTTGCATGTCCTTTGCTCACATCACTCCCACCCTGTGGAACCATCTCTCCCCTGGGATGCAGGAGGCTCCCTCTATCAAAACATTCTGCACAAGGCTTAAGGCCCACTTGGGGAAGCCAGTTCTTGGCATTGCATTGGCTCCTGATAGGACCCTAGTGAGACAGAATAACCATGCTCTTGCACTGTGATGTTCCAATATTGCCATTATAAATGTGTTGTTGTTATGACTGTAACCTGAAATAACGCTGTCTCACTGTATTGTTCCCTTTCACTATGTAATCCTGGGTCGCCCCTGAAAAAGGGACCTCCAGGGCTCAGTGGGCTTACCCAGTCACCAAAATTTAATAAATAAAATAATATACACAATGAATAAATGACAAAGTGCAGGCTGTCAGGTCAGATAATAACAAACAAAAATGTGCTGCACAGATTTAGAGAAAGAGATATCCAGAGTAGCCAAAAGCAGTCTCACCAGGGCTACAGAAGGAACCGGAGGAAGAAAAATGAGGATTCAGCTGATATCTGAGGGAAGGAGAGATAGGAGGGGACAGACAAAGCAGTGGGGTAAGTTTATTCCAGATGGAGGAGGAAATGAGATGAGAAAGCAGTTTTCCTAACAGCAAATTTGGAGTGGGAAATAAAGAAAATGTGGGAATCCCTAGTGCAGAGTGAATAGGAGGTGCAATAGGCAGGCATGAGGAGAGAGAAGAGGAGAGGTAAGTAGGAAGAGAGGAGAAACAATATTTCATATAACAAGAGGCACAACATGTAAGGAAGTGGGAAGCAAGAGAATGGAGAGAAATGTTGACTGGTACAGGAGGGGATCATTAGAAGCAAATCAACAGAAGGTATGGAAAAAAGTGTCCATTCTTGTAATAGAGGAGTTGGAGGTGGCACCATAGACCACATTGGCATAGTCAGATACCAGAAGCATCATTGTGGTGACAATTTTGCAGCAGACTAGCAAGCTTTAGAACTTCCAAATATTTCAGTTCCTGACCAGTTACCTGTGCATATTAGTTTGCAGCTAAGAAACAGCGGTGTTTGCATTAGAGTGATTTCATAAACAGCTCTGTGAAGCCTCTCCGCCAACCCATGGGCTATCAAAAACAGTCCCTTAGGAAAGATGGTTAAAAGTGAGTTTTTAAATGGAGACCCTGGGAGGGTTCCAGATGCAAAAAAATGAGGAAGGAGGTAGAAAGAGCCAACTAGAGTAAGCTGAATGTTTCAGATAGTTTGAATCCAGAGGCGTGTCTAAGAGACTGAGCAGCTGCTAGAGCAGTGAGTGGCTGTTCTTGCCTTCAAGCTGAGACCCAGGGCTCTACAGAAATTGGGTTGGGGTGGACCTGCTGGGTCTGATGTGGAGGAAGAGCGCCACTCTTGGGACATGGCTGAGGTATCTTATTGGGTCCCTGTTTCCCTGAGGATACCTTCCAGCATGATACAGCAAAGTAGCTGAGAGAGACATTGATGGAGGTCCATTCAAATGAGAAGCAGAGCTAGAAAGAAAGAGAAACACCCTTGGAGAGTGAGGTATGGAGTGGGATAAAGGTGCCCTTGCCAAGAGACCTAATAGGGAGATGCACCTATAGAAGGAAGGAAGAAAGAGAGAGAGAGAGATGTGAGGGAGTGAGGTAAGAGCCATAATAGGAGCCTTAGAAATAAAAGACTTACATTTGAGGGCTACATAATGGGCCTTCCAAAAGGCAAAGTAAAGAGGTGCCCAGAGGGAATAAAGCACACAAATATGATCTCAGGATATTGGCGGGGCTGTTCGTCAAAGGTAATAAAATTGTACAATGGAGGAGTTCAGGAAAAATCCTCCCATATCAGATGATGCTGTATGCTCCTAGAGGCTCATGAATGTATGCTGAGCACTGTACCATGAGACTGCCACTGTTGCCCAGGGAGGTCCCATTAATCTTGTCTGCCTGGGGAGCCAGGGACTGAGGTTAGTGCTATAAAGTATGGATGTTATAGGATTATTATATAACATCATGCCTTTGAGAATGTGTACATGGGGGAATGAGATCTGGAATTGCAGGTGAGTGAAACATGTCCCTCAAGAGGAAGCTGCCTGTGTCGGCACCAAGCAAATGCCTTCTAAGAGTGTACTGAGAGCAAAATTAAACCTTACTGCTTGACTAGAGAAGTGTTTGTGAACAATAAGTTTGTTAACTGTAATTCAATATGTAAGCAGTAAGACATGAAGGGGTGTGCATTAGACACTTCTAGTGTACAGTCAGGGGCGTAGTAAGGCACAAGGATGCAGGCCGAGTGCCTTCATCCCCTGACGGTGCACTAGAAGTATCTAATGCACCCCCCAAAGTGTCTTATTGCATTTATAAAATGGGAACATGCATTCTACATAAATGTAAAAATGTAAATTTGTTGGTTTAAATGCTAAAACAATTAAATCTTTATTGTATTTTGACCTAAAAATAGTTCCTCTGCCTGAATGAACAACATGTAATTTTGTTTTCCCTTTGGAGTTTTGTGCTATTGTGGCCACCATAGCTGTAAATTTCTTAATAGTGCCAAACTGGTTGTCATGGGTCCCCCTGAGTAGTTTGGAGTGCCCCCCCCACACACACACTGACAAACTCAAATCAACTGTTATTTAAAATGGCCTTGCTTGCTTTTCCCATTTTTTGATTTAATTAATATAGTTTTTTTTAATTCATGAAAGTAAAGCACTGGTGCAGTGCGTGAGCAACTGTGCTGTGAAACCGTCGGGTTCAGTAGAGTTGAACTGTGTACAGCTGATGCCTGTTTTTCTTTTTGTTAACTTTTAAAATGTCTCTCTTTTTTTAAATATATAAGGAAAGACTTTTTAACTCTAGGTGTAAGTGGAGTGATTGGCAGGTGAGTGCAGAGGACAGTATGACAAGTATGAGGCACTGCTGACAGCTTAACATTATTTGATTTTGTATGCGGTGTGAAGTGAGATAGTTGATGGACAAAGAATACATGGGCTGGGATATTCAAAGGGGTTGATCCTGCCGCAACTCCGCATTGCGGCCAGCGGGATATTGAAAAGGCTGCCCGGCGCAGTGCAAATCCCGATGTGCCGGGGCACAATTTAATCCTATGTGGCACAGATGCAGGGGGCGTGCCCATGCATATGCGGCACATCCCAATATTCAGCACGGGATGTGCGGCGCATATGCTGGTGCAACCCTGCATTGTGCCGCACAGGGGCGCTCAAAGTTGAGCTCTGGAAATGTAGGAGCAAGTCCCGGACACTCACAGGCAGGCTGCTGTATTGCAAGGTGCAACACAGCAGCTGCCAGCCATGGGTGGCCACCTGCCCACCCAGAACCATTGCCAAGCACACATACACTCCTGGTGGTCCAGTGGACCCCCCACCCACCCTGTAAGCCCAATTGCTGGCATCTGTAATTTAAAGTCAATCCATGCTGGTCTAGCAGTCCTCCTGCTGCCTGATTGTGGGCTGTCATAGCTGCAGAACCTCACCTGGTGTCCAGTGGTACCCTGTCCCCACCCTCCCACAGAGGACCCCCAGCCACCTGGCACCCCCATCACTGTGGACGGCAGCACCCCACCCTCATACCACTGTTGTTTGTGCTGAATGACAGGTACTAGTAGGCTGTGGTGCGCCTATTGGTCCACAGTGTGGACCAATAGCATACTGAGCATACTGTGCCTGTCATTCAGTGGTGGCCAGGTGGTATGCGGTGGGTTGCTGCCGCCGACAGCCGGAGGAGTGCCGGTGTCCTCTGTGGGAGGGTGGGGAGGGGAGTACCACTGGACACCAAGTGACATTCTGCAGCTATGACAGCCTGTGATCAGGGAGCGGGGGGACTGCTAGACCAACAGGGACTGACTTTAAATTACAAATGCCCATGATTGAGCAGCAGGGGGACCGCTAGACCACCAGGGATTAAATTTAAGTTACAGATGCATGTGATCGGGCATGGGGGGGACACTAACCCACCAGGGATACTTTATTTATTTCGATGCCCACAATCGGGTGTATGGGAGCAGGGGGGCTGCAATAGCCCACCAGCATTCCGACCTCTGATGGTAGCAGCTTGGTAGGGTGTCAGGCGCAATTCACTGGGATCCAGCGCATCACCTACAAATGGGGCCATAATGACATACAAATGGCCCCGTTTGTGCTTTGCATATATTATGGCCTCATTTGCATGCCTCCAGCTGAATATCGTGGGTGATGCACCTAGCGCAACTGCACTTGTGCTGGTGCATCCCCATGCTCCCTCTCTGTGTCTTGCACTGGCACAGTGCCACTGTGCCAAGCACAGTATGTGCGCCCTCAGAGCCATATTCAACAGTGCTGAGTCATGGCGCATCACCATTGAATATCGCCTGGTCCTGGCCCTGGCGCAGCCCAGTTCGCTGCACCAAGGCTTTCGTCGCTGCCCAGCACAGTCTGAACATCCGGCCCTCGGTGTGTTGTTTTTTCAAACTGTTTTAAATAGTTTGATGATTTCTGTTTTGATTTCATTGTTTGCTTGCAAATAAATTGAGCAGAGGCAGTTTGGATGGTGAGTGACCAGCCCTGGTTACATTGGCTTGACAGAACGAGTGAGGGAGTCAGTAAGGGGAGTCATTGAGTGAGTGAGTGCTGAGCAGCAGTGAGAGGAGAGAGATGGGGAATCAATTACCTACTATCAGTAAGAAAACAAGCTAAAGTCATTAGAAAAAAGAACAGTAGGAAGAATTATGTTTATTGTACTGCTTGATTTTTTTTTTTTATTTAATTTAGTTGCAGTGATTAGTTGTGTCATTGTCCTCGGTAAGAAAAAAATGGCAGTGTTTCAGAAATGAACATTCTATGTGACACATGAATTTTTTTGTACTGCGTCCTGACTTTAGAGTACTTGTTTTTACCTGTGCATTAGACAGCTCAAATGCACAAGTAACAACCAATCAGGATGCTTGATTTTTGCTGCCCATTTTATAATGTCTTATGAGTGTGAGCATATTTATTTTCCTTTTTGTCCCACCAAAATTGTTTAAGAACCCTAACTGGTATCCTAGACAGGTTTCAGGAGTCAGCTTACATACTGAATGCTTCAAGATGCAGTTCTCTCTATATACTGTACTTGTGTTAGGATATAAACATATATGAAACAATCGTACCTTATGAGAATAGTCTATGGCTCTTCTTCATACAGAACAATCCTAATTTAACAAAATGATATCTTCTTCATATGTAATCCTGTGACAGAGGCTTGCTGCCCTTGAGTGTATTTCCTGAATGCATATTTCTACATCTGCTAAGCTGCCTGTGTGTTTAATAAATAAAAATGACTAAATACATGAACAGTTGATTTATATAGCGTATTATAGGCACACCCACTCAGAATACATTGGATGGAAAGTAAAAAAAAGTTGTTCATACATCACAACAGAAAACTCAAACTATACACTAAAACATACTTTATTATTATTTTTCTCCAGTGCTTTTCCTTCTTTTTACTTTCTCCCCCATTCCAACAATTGGAGCATTACAGCTGCAGCCTTCCTCTGCTGGTGATGGTAGGTATGTGACTCCATTCACAGCTGATACCAATTCTGCTCTTTGGTCAACTGAGAATGGGATGCAGTAATGCCAAGCAGCAAGCACACTCCCTCCCATGAGCTGAGTGCTGCACTTCTGTGATGGGTCTGGCCTCCCTTGCTGGTCTCAGTGTGAGAATCCAGAATTTGTCTCCAACCTAGTGGCACAATGCCAAAGCTTTGCCACTGCACCACTGGGCAGCCCATTAGAATGTCTCTGAATGGGATTTATAATAGAAAATGGAAAGGGACATCCGAAAATATATGGGGGATAGATTTCACAATCAAAGTGGCTTGCCAAAAATGACCTAATTCTCCATATCATTGTTTTGACTTACTGCAAGTTTAACTTTCATTGCTACCATTCAGAGAATGTCAGGGTGGGTAAAGTACTTGGCAGTGCTGGTCTGTTCATCTGTCATGCCATCCACCTATCCACCTTTACAGCCTTATGAGTATTTAGGTATAGAGTTTCGTGATTGTTAATGCCGACAGCATTATTTACTTTATTTTTCGCTGTTTTCTGATGATAATAGTTCTTTTAAGTAACTTAACTCTGAGGAATGATCTGTATGACCCAATATGTAGGAGTTTTCTGTTCACAAGGCATGTCATGCATACTGGTAAAAGTAATGCATCTGCATTTTTGTGTTCACAAATACATTTGAACACTAGACCTTCACATGTGCTTAATCTTTCTTTGTGCCCTTTTTGTAGCCATCATTTTAAGTAGCAGTCTCTCAGGTCAAATAATGTAAGATCCACACAAACAGATGATTTGATACCTTTTATTGGACCAACAGAGTTGTTACAAAAGAACATGGGTGCTTTTAGCTTTCAGATTACACAGAATCCTTTGTCAGAAAACACTAGCAGTTGTTTTGGAAGAACATGGAGTTAAGGGTTTTACGTTCATTGCCTATTCAACTTTAATGCTGTTAACATGTATGATAATGTCAAAATCTCATTGCTGTTTCCAGGTGGAAATTTACTGACAGATGGATAAAAAAACTGTAACTCCTAGTATTATTCCTTACATGACTGAGGTTGCCCTAAAGGGATACAAGTGCTGACTGATGGGAGATGGCCTTAATGGGCTTATGGCCTGCTTCAGTATTCATACAGTATGTTCTTGTATTTTATTATCCCATGAATTTGGCCTTCAATGTAAGGTGTATTAGTCCCATATGCTATAACAAAAATGTATGCTTAGTTGCTTATCTGTAGACATAAATTACCATAACTGATGTTGAAATAACAAAATGATTTGGGTTTAGCCACTTGCATGTCATTATACTTCATCTGCACATCAAGCAAAACAGGAACTATGCAGTATGTTGCCTCTAAAGTCTTGTTATATTGAACATTTCAACCTGATCTTGTTTTCTCCCCATTTTAGTTTTCATGGTTCATATACACTTGTGGTTAATTATTCTTCTCAAAATCATATGAATGGTTGCATAAATGATCAGTCATTTTGTTAAGTCTTAATTTTAAAAAAATATAGGCCCTCTCAGAAAATAATCAGACTCTGGTGTAGAAAACTTGTGTGCAACCTCCTGCAAGCAGGGTTTTTGTAGAAAAGGTTAATATGACTGGCATTGTTAGCAATGCTTACCAGTTTCTTAGACAGACTATTGACTGAAAAGTTGCATGCTGTTTTTCTAAAACTATATTGTAAATTCATGATCATTTCTTCTTTTTAGGAGAGATTTTTAATTGGATGCTTCTGAGGAAAGATGTGAGTCAGATGTAATGAACTGAGATCATCATAATTAGACCTAACCCAAATGTATGACTGTCTGCTGTTCATCCTTAGGAAAATTGTACTGGAACATTGTACCATGTGTTTTGTTTGGACCTAACTGAATCAGACGGAATGTTATAATACATTTATTAGGCCATGAATAATAATAAAGATTCCACTAGCAGGCAAATATGTGACCACATTAAAGATGGTTACAAATCGCATACCTGAAGTTTGGAAAAAATATTACAGTGTGTCTCAACTACCAAAAATAAAGCTATTTACATAAAAATATAGACTGAAGTATAAAAGCCTTTTTAACCTTGTTCATGCAGATTTTCCTGACATTATTTTGAGTTCTAACTGCACTACAGTTAAGATTATCCCCTGTTGTAAGCACCGTTTTTCCTCATATGAGGATGAACACCACTGTAGCATTAAAGAATTTTGGTAAGGAACGTTTTACAGATTGGAACTATGCTTTCAGAACAGTACAGCAGTACAGATTACTATACTCATGGGTGATGACGGGGGGGGGGCACTCTCTCCCATGAGTTTTTTTGTAAACTGATAATATAGTAAGGCACACCCTAGCCACCCTGATTTATATATAAGCCCTACCCCTGATTCCATTATTTCAGTTTAGTAGTGCAAATAAAGAAGAAAAATATACACACCTTTTAATGTGAGGCATCATGGGTAATATATACAAATCATCAGGAAGAAATTTAGGCAGCCTTTGCTTTTTGTATACAGTGGTACCAGCCAGGATGAGACATAGTTCCTTGCAGCATTACTGCAGTATAATTGCAGAGTGTTGCAGTATGCTGCAGGGAACAGCTTGAGTTGATGGCAGTTAAGCCCTTCTGTCATGCAGTATTTTGTGACTTGTCATTTACCTCAAGTTACTGTGCCGCATCGTGGCTGGCACCGTTGTAGGTGCTGTCTCATTCCAGCACAAGTGGTCAGTCGGTCAATGCTGACAGTGTTTGGGGGTCACAGAAAAATAGAAACATAGAAAATGATTGCAGAAAAAGATCTGGGGTCAATCTGGTCTGCCCTAAGTTGCTAGCTATTGTTCCATAGGCCTACCAGGTGATATGGTACACACAAAACAGGAAAGCAAGTTAAAGAAAGTCAAAGCAAAAAAAAATAAGCTAAGGGTTATATGTCTGTTGGTAGTAAAGCCAGGCTTAAATCCCCCATCTCAAATTACATATATCATTCTAATGCAATGCAAGGCACCATGAGTAATTGATACAGATCATAATGTTAGAATTTAGCCCGACTTCACTTTATGCTGAATAGCAAGGCACCACAAGGTCTCGTTAACAAACTGCAAAGTATAAAAAGAGCAGTCACATACAGTACAGTGGAGCTAGTCACAATGCAATGCAATAACTTGTAGTAAATGACATGTCAGAAAATGCTGCTGTAAACAAACTCTAGCAAGAGCCAATATGGCTACAAAATAATGGTATTGGGGATATATATATATATATATATATATATATCTAGAGAGAGAGAGAGAGAGGGCACAAACAAACAAGGGTGAGAAAGAATAAGTGCTAGAGAGATAAAGGGAGGCAGGAAAGGCTGTCAGGAGTGCAAAAGCACAGACAGAGGAATCAATAGCAAAATAAGTGACAAAGGGGGACAAGGCTTTCTTTAGTTTCATTAGTGAGAGAAGAAAGACAAGGTGGGATAGTAAGGCCAAAAGGGGAGGGGGGTCTGTATGGAAGGAGACCAGGGAAAAAGCATCAATCCTGAACAGATATTTCTGCACAGTGTTCACAAAAGAAGGAGAAGGGGAGGGACCACAGCTAAGTAATAGAATTGGATGGGAGATAGACACAGGGCCATTTACAGAGGATAGTGTCCTAAAAGAACTTGCAAAACTAAAGGTAGAGTAGATTAAGCAATGGGACCAGATGGGAAACACCCTAGAATACTGAAGGAGTTAAGGGAGGTACTGGCAGCACCACCGGCAGACCTATATAACAAGTCACTAGATACAGGAGTGGTTCCAGAGGACTGGAGGAGGGCAAATGTAGTCTTTTCCACAAAAGTGGGAGTGCAGAGGAGGCTGGAAACTATAGACCTCTCAGCATGACCTCGGTGATGGAGAAAATTATGGAATCACTGCTAAAAGAGAGGATGGTGGAGTACCTTGAATCCAGTGGAGCACTGGATCTGTGGCAGCACAGATTAACATCAGGAAGGTCATATCAGATGAATCTGATAGATTTCTTTGATGGAGTGATCAGGGAAGTGGATTGGGGGGAGCAGTAGATGTGCCCTACTTGGACTTCAGCAAGGCATTCATCACCGTTCCACATAGGAGGCTTTTAAACAAGTTGAGCAGCCTAGGATTGGGTCACAAGGTAGTGAAGTGGCTGCAAACTAGTTGAGGGATAGAACACAGAGAGTGGTGGTTAGCAGGGCTAGATACAAGGAGGGGAGGGTGACCAGTGGGGTGCCACAAGGATCAGTTCTTGGGCCAGATCTGTTTAATATCTTCATCAGTGACATTACAGAGAGACTGGAGGGGAAGGTATGCCTCTTTTCAGATGACACGAAGATCTGCTATAGGGTGGATACACCAGAAGAGGTGGACAAAATGAGAACGGACCTGGATAAGCTGAAGCACTGGTCCAGAGTGTTGCAGCTAAGATTCAATGTGAAGAAATGCAAAATCTTGGACTTGGGGTGCAGAAATCCAGTGGAAGAGTACATGTTGGGTGGGGAATTGCTATCAGCTACCAAACAGGAAATAGACTTGGGGTGATCATATCTGACAAGCTTAAGGTGGCCAAACAATGTGCCAAGGCACTGGGGAAAGCCAGTGGGATGATGAGGTGCATAGGAAGAAGTATCACCAGCAGAAGAAAAGAGGTGGTGATGTCACTGTACAAGTCTTTGGTGAGACCTCATTTGGAGTACTGTGTCCAGTTCTGGAGACCACATCTCTGGAAGGACATAGACAGAGGCAGTTCAAAGAAGGGCAACAAAGATGGTGAAGGGCCAGTACCTAAGGCCATACAAGGAGAGGTTGGAGGAACTCAATATGTATACTCTGGAGGAGCATAGAGAGAGGGGAGACATGACAAAGCCCTTCAGATTCCTAAAGTGAATAAACAAGGTACAGGAGGGTAGCATCTTTCAAAAAGGAGTTACTCTAGAATGAGAGTGCATGACATGAGACTGGTAGGGGGTAGACTAAGGGGCAATGTGAGGAAGTACGTCTTCACAAAAAAGGGTGGTGAAGGCATGGAACAGCCTTCCAGCAGGGGTGGTAGTGGCAAAGTCAGTGCAGGAAATCAAAACTACATGGGACAGTCATAGGGAAACCCTATCAACACAGAAGAGGAGGAGATAAAGCCAGAGATACAGTAAGGATCAGCAGCCTTGTTAGTGGATAGGGAAGGAAGGACAGACTGGATGGGCCTATTGGTCCTTATCTGTGGTCAGATTCTATGTTTCTATGTAGTGAGAAATGTGTAAACTAGCAATTTGTGCACTAACCACTGAGCCACCTAACTGCACTTTGTAATTGTTGTGATACACACACACACGGACTAATATGTATACACATATATATTCCAGTATAACATAGCAGTGTGCTGTCTACACACATTTTTACAGATTAAAAAAGGCATCGAGGGACAGTTTTCTTCTTTTCAGACTCCTAGGGGCATTGGAGGGTGGGGGTTGCCACTAGACACCTCATTTAAATCAGCAATGATGTGCATAAGGCAAAAACTGATCTAGATGGCAGGGGAATGTAGACTAGCAATTTTTGCACTAACCACTGAGCCACCTAACTGCATTTTCTAATTTTTGTGATACATACACAGTAATACATATACACATTTATGCATATATATTCCAATATAGCATAGCACTGCATTGTCTACACACACAGAGCATTGCCACACGTACAATAACACACATCTACTCCCTTATCTGGCATGTATTTACTTGTACATCTATCACTAACTTTTATTGTAGTTAGGATACTGTGTTTTGCACTGACTCATTGTACTAATCTATGGTATGACTGGGTAAATAAGGCTGTGGACCAGGGCGGTGTGGTGAATGTGGCCTATCTGGACTTCAAAAAGGCCTTCGACACCGTCCCCAATAGAAGGCTGATTAACAAACTATGCAGCTTAGGAATGGATCCTAAAATAGTTCTGTGGATGGAGAACTGGCTGAATGGCAGGAGTCAGAGGGTTGTGGTAACCAGGGAGTACTCTGGAGAGGGAGAGGAGATAAGCAGAGTGCTGCAGGGGTTGGTGTTGGGGCCAGTCCTCTTCAATGTCTTTGCTGGATACATTGCAGAGGGACTGAAGGGGAAGGTATGCTTCTTTATAGACAATACAAAGGTATGCAATAGGGTGGGCATCCCAGGGAGTGTTGAAAGAATGAGGGAAGACCTTAAAAACTGGAGAAATGGTCAGAAGAATGGCAGATGGGATTCAATGCAAAGAAGTGCTGAATCATGCACATAGGGCACACAAATCCAGGGGCAAAGTTCAAAGTAGGTGGGGAGGTACTGACAGTCACAAAACAGGAAAGGAACTTAGGAGTTATCATCTTGGAGGACCTAAGAGATATTAGGCAGTGTGATAAGGTGGCTAGAAAGGCTAGCCAGATGCTTGGATGCATAGGGAGGGGTATCAAGAGTATAAAGAGGGCGGTCTTCTTGCCCCCTGTATAAGACACTCACGAGATCACACCTGGAATACTGTGTCCAGTTCTGGAGACCCCATCTGTGAAAGAACAAAGACAGGATGGAGACGTGCAGTGGAGGGCAACTAAAATGGTGCAGATCCTGTTGGATAAGACCTATTAGGAAATACTAGCCAAGCCAATATTTAAAATATTCATTTCATATGGGCAAAGCATTTAACCGATTTTAAATACTGAATTTTTACAGGATATGTCAGTTGAGATTCGAGATGTCATTTGCAGTGTGGGCATGCTTTTATCCATTTGTTCTATAATGTATTTGCACAACACAGATCTGCTAAGTGGCAGTGTCGATGTGGCCTTCCTTTTATACATTTTTTACAATGTGTTTTCCTAGAATATGCCTGTTGATTGCTATATGTTTAGCCTGGATAGTTCACAGAAGATGTGACATCTTATTTTCAGTGGGGTTCTACATTTACACATTATTATGCTGCGTTGTGTGAAATCAGAACACATTGAAAACAATATTTTACATCTAGACTAAGCTACCCTGGATAAATACATTGTAAAAATGAGTGAAATCATGACCCCACTGAAAACAAGATATTGCATCTAATCTGGGATATCCTGAGTAAATACAGTGCAAAAATGTGTAAAATAGAGAATCCTATGAGAATGTGATGTAGCATCTCCTCTGTGCTATCCAGGATACAAAATATAGGATGTGTTTACCAGCCATACTGCAGCTCAATATAAATGTTTTTTTTCTCTAAAAAGCATAGCAAAAGGAGTAAAAAAGATACTGTATTTGTCTTGGGTTTAAAGACTCAACTATCTTCTGCTATACTAAATGCATTCTAGACACTGCTACAGGCAGTAACAAGTTTAAGATTCTGTAATTGGTTGTGCTATGCACTTAGATTTGAAACCAGAAAAGGTGGCTGTGTCCAATATAAATATTTTTTTTCCAAAAAATCATAGTGAAAGTAGTAACAACAGATAACAGTTCTTTAGTTGTGTTAGGGGTTAAAGAAACAGATGTCTTCTTATTTTTTTTTAATTTTATTTATTTTACTTTAGTCTTTGGTAACTGGGTAAGGCCTACTAGGCACAAGTGCCTGTTTTCAGGGGCGAACCGGGAGCACTGGGGCGGTTAAGTGACTTGCTCAGAGTCACACAGTATGCAAGTGGAGGTTGTGGAAATCAAACCCAGGGCTGCTAGATGTCTGAAGCTCATTCACAGCTCTAACTTCTAGGCTATACTGCCAGCACCATTCTTCTACTATAGTACTGTAAACTATGTCTGAGACAGTGCAAATCAGATAGTGTCTTAAGAGGTTAAAAAACAGTGTAAATCTTTTTTGCAAGATTCCTTGCTGGGAAAGGGTGACTAAGATTATATGTTTTTGAGTGAATCTTTCTGGAAAGATAATATTGCCCAAACTGAAGCTAGTAGTTATCACACAAAATAGTCCAGTGCAAACACTGCTCAGCTGAATATACACAGTAGAGTGGAGTGATAGCGCAAAACCTCTAATTTTATCTAGTCCACTAAGAATCTTGAGCAGTCCCTTCTTCTACTGAAACCATCTGCAGGGCTCTGCTCACTGTAGCCATAAAAAGGGCTTCATTGCCACTGAATTACACTGTTCCCTGCAGCATGCTGCAACATTTTGTGATATACTGCAGCATTACAGCATTGCATCCTAGCTGGTGCTGCTGTGTATGTTGCATCCTGATTAGGTCTCCTCAGTGTGATACATTACTGTGATATAGTGTATGGTGGAATGTTGTTCTCCACCGAAATCCATCGGTCTCGAAACCTTGTAGTCACACAGTAGTAACGATCGCAGAGCAGCAGAATGATTTGTCTCACTGCACTGTGCGCGTCACAAACCATGTCCTCGAGCACCATTTGACAGTTAGGGCTCATTCCCTTGACAGGACACATAGCGTTAGCAGCAATGTCGGCGGTGGTACTTTCAAAACCACTTTCCGAGCGGGATACATTCATCCTCGAGCAGGAGAATAAAAAAACGGCCAAAAAAATGAGAAATGACATGCGGCAGATACATAGCTGTATGTGAGTGTTTCAAAAGTTAAAATGTTAATCGTTAAAAGTTTAAAATCTAAAGTGATAAAACAGTAAACATGTTAAGCGTGAAAACGCAAAGAATGTAAAGTTAAGTTTTTCCTTCCAGTAACCAAGTAAACATTTTCTTAAGCAGCAATATGACCTAGTGATTGTTTTGTTTTTTTCTCAGAGAACGATGTTTCACCATACACTATATAGAAAAGTGCATGGGGAAAAGTTGACAACAGGGCATCTTTCACCTCGTTGGCACTATGACGACAGATTACCTCTCGAGCTGCGCTCTCGAGGTAATCCGTCGTCATAGTGCCAACTCGGTGGAAGAATAGCCCTGTTGTCAACCATTCCCCATGCACTATCCTATATGTAGTAGTCACTGAGTCAGCCAAGCACAAGAGGTGAGTCAACCAATGTGTAAATTTGTGCTTTTAAAATGTTTCCTCATTACCAATATATGTTTTGCATCTCCCATATTAATTGCACTTCAAATAGCATGTAAAAGATTATACTGAATATTTGCAGAACTCCCCATGGGAGCTTACCTTTAGCCCATCAGAGGCTCAGAATTGGCTCCAGTTGCTGCCTGCCAGTCCCCAGATAGGAACTGGTGCTGGGGACCAGGTAGAGAAGAGGAGAAGGGAGCAGATGTTTTCCTGTGCTCTGAGCAGCTAGCTAGTGGCTCAGCAGTTGCAGATGGAAGGAGTAGCCTTGCACTTGAAGAAAGGAGCTTGCCTGACTATTGACCAATTTGTCACAGACATTCTTGCTGAAGCAGGTGTTAGATTTGAGGGAGCTAACACTAATAAATTGATAACCAAGTCTTCTGGGCAAAGAGTCAGTGAAAAATAACTTTGGAATCCAATATTTTTAGAACAGCATGGTTGTCACCATCTTGGAATTCTTTAAACCTAAGAACAGCCAATCAGGAGCCTAGGTGTCACAAAAAGAACTGCCTGAAGCACTGTGGGATGCATAGTGGCAGTGTGCTTTAGCAACTTCAGAAACAGCAACTATATTTTAAGTTGTGCCACTCTAGGTAGAAACATAGACAACGATGGAAGAAAAAGACTAATGGTCCATTCAATCTGCCCAGGTTCCCTAGCTAACCCAGTGGCCTACTGTCCATTCTGGGTCCTTGCACTCCCCCTCCTCTGACCATTCTCCTTTCCAATTCTATTGCCTCGAGTGACCACTGTAGCCTTCACTCTGTTTCAACCATGCATGAAAACATTGACTGTTTGGGTGCCCACCACTTCAGCTGGTAAACTGTTCCATGGTTCCATCACTCTTTCTGTAAAATAATACTTCCTCATGTCCCTCACGAACCTCCATCCTGTCAGTTTCCATTTATGCCCTCATGACCTCGAACTTGCATTTAGGTTAAATAGTTCCCCACAGTTCACCTTATTTAATTTTTTTTGGTGACTTGAAGGTCTTTATCATGTCTCCCCTCTCCCTTCTGGTCTCCAGCAAGTACATGTTCAATGCCTTGAAAAGCTTCTCATAAGACCTGCCCTGTTGGCCCTGAATCATTTTGTTACCCTGTGAAGCACCATCTCCAGTCTGCCCCTATCCTTCCTGAGGGGAGGGCTCTAGAACTGGGTACAGTACTCAAGGTGTGGCATCAAAATGATCTATAAAGTGGTAGTATTACCTCCTTCCTCCTGTTATCAATACCCCTCCCTATACACACACCAGCATCCTACTCACCTCATCATCAGCCTTGCTACATTGGCTCGATTACTTGATGGTGTGACTGATGATAACTCCTAGGCCATGTTCCTCAGCCATAGTGCTAAATCTCACCCCATCCATCCATTACTCTATCCTGGTGTTCTTATTCCCAAGATGCAGCAGTTTGCACTTTCTGGTGTTGAATTTCAATGGTCAAACCTTAGATCACCGATCTAGAGTTTGTACGTCACTCTGCATTTCTCAGATTCCCTCATTGCTATCCACCCTCCCACAGAGTTTAATGCCATTTACAAAGAGATGCACTTAAACAGGAAAGTGGTGCACTCAGGTTTGGTGGTGCTATCACAAAGCTGACAGCTGCAATATCCACAAAAGAAAAAGACAGCACTCACTGTAGATTTTTCAATATGCTCAGTGCATGTTTTAATCAGAGCAGGTACCTCACAAAAAATCAGCCCTGTGCTTCAACCCTTCAGTGGGCTTTCTAGGGGCGTAACTAAGGTGCTAACAAACAGCATATAATTTATACTTAAATTATTTAAAGTGATACTGTACACACCAAAAGTGCAAAGTGACAAAACTCAGTGATTTAAAAGCAAGTGTGTTACACAAAGAATACAAGAAACAACTTTTGAAATAGCTGCATAGTAATAAATTGTCTCTTCATTAAATGTTCCTCAGTAGCATATAAGTAAATCTCTAGTATCCATACATTTGAACTTATTAGTTATTCTAGTTTAGAACTTATACAAAACATAAGCCTTGAGCCTATCTCAAACTCATTTTTGGTAAAATAACATTGGAAGTATGAAGGAACTAGAATTGCTATCTAGAATTCAGATACCAAAATGGGAGGTCAAACTGCATGCAAAAGGTCAAATCTTAATATTAGTTCCCTGACCTTTATTTAAGGTTCCTATCAAAAATGGATTTGTCTGACCTGCATGAGCAGTATATTAACAAAAACAAATCACTAAACTTAATAAGAAGTAGAATTATAAAAAGAGGAAGGAAGTGTTAGAAAATATGTGTGTGTGTGGGGGGGGGGACTCCAGGCTACGGAAGGCTATATTCAAGCATACTTTGAATACGTTAAGATAGATATCATCTGATTAATTCAGAAATAGAAATTGGGAGAAGGACAGTGAGTGTTGTTATTACTCAACAAAGGGAGTAAGGTTCCTAGGATGGAGTAAATAAATGTACAAGTCTTTTAGGCCTTATACTAGCAAGTTCTTAAATCAAAATATCAACCTGAGCAGGAGATACTTAATTTAATTTATACCTGATGAGGCAAAATGTTTAAATTTTGCAGGCTGAAATGGATTAAAATAATTTCAGAGTAATCCATAAAGAGTTAAGGTGCCATAATGTATAATTGGGAAAAAACAAAATTAGAAATGGACTTTCCCCAGTTCAATTTAGTAGAGAAGTTTGTCTAAGCTCTGTGGGCATACAGTATTGCAGCACTCACAATTCTTTTCACAGACAGTGGGAAAGGTGATTCCTAAAAAAGGGGAGAAAGAAAAAGAAAGAGAAAAAACAAGAAAGAAACAAAATCAGTAAATTTATAAAAAATCAAATTTCAATACATTAAACACATTCTATTTACTTTTTACAAATATGGGGAAAATCCATTATTATTATTGCTAATAAATGGAAATGTGTACAGTGTTAATGGGGCTCACTTCTTAGAGTATCACAACAGTAACCCTGACTGATTCAAGTTCTACATCTTGGAATGGGTAGAAAGATCGCCAAGAGGTGGGAATAGAACCAACATCCTGTCTCAAAAAGAGACTAAGTGGAAAGTGATTCTAAATACTGCCTACCCTGTGGGACTTAATGAAGAAGTGGATTTTTCCCCATATTTGTAAAAAGTAAACAGAATGTGTTGAATGTATAGAAATTTGAATTTTTATAAATTTACTGATTTTGTTTCTTGCTTGTTTTTTCTCTTTCTTTTTCTTTTTCTTTCTCCCATTTTTTTTTTGGAATCGCCTTTCCCACTATCTGTGAAAAATAATGTGAGTGCTGCAATACTGTATGCCCACAGAGCTCAAATCAAGTTCTCTACTAAATTGAACTGGGGAAAGTCCATTTCTAATTTTGGTTTGCCTAATTATACATTTTGGCACCTTACCTCTTTGACCTCCCATTTTGGTATCTGAATTTTAGGGAGCAATTATAGTTCCTTCATGCTTCCAATGTTATTTTACCATAAATGAGTTTGAGATAGGATTGACACTTCTGTTTTGTTTAAGTTCTAAACTAGAATAATTCATAAATTCAAATATATGGGTACTAGAGATTTACTTATATGTCACTGAGCAACATTTAATGAAGAGACAGTTTACTACTATGAGCTTATTTAAAAAAGCTGTTTTCTTGTATTCTTTGTGTAACACACTTGGTTTTAAATCAATAAGTTTTGTCACTTTGCACTTTTGGTGTGTATAACTTTAAATAATTTAAGTATAAATGAATCGCTGTTTGTTAGCACCTTAGATATGCCCCTAGAATGCCCGCTGAAGGGTTGAAGTGCAGGGCTGATTTTTTGTAAAGTATCTGCTCTGATTAAAACATGCACTGAATATATTGAAAAATCTACAGTGAGTGCTGTCTTTTTATTTTTTTGTACAATGAGATGCAACCTGTCCTGGATACCTTCTCCAGTGTTGCTGATAAACATATTCAAGCAGACCTGGCCCAGGACAAATCCTGTTGGCACCCAACTCATGACCTCCCTCTCTTCAGATTTGACCCCATTGACCACAACTTTTTGCTGCCTACCCTTTAGCTATTTTCCTACCAAGTTAACTATGGCCTTAGCTGCACCCAGAGCCTCCATCTCCTTCAGTAAGTGTCTGTGGGGCACTGAGTCAAAAGCCTTGTGGAAGTCAAAATAGAGCAAATCCATGGTGTGGCCCCTATCCAATTCCCTCATCACCAAATCAGCAAAAACTATCAGGTTTGTCATATAAGATCTCCCTGCCATAAACCTATGCTGTTTACTATCCTGGAGACTGTTGTTCTGCAGGTAGTCCACTAGTCTTCTTAGATCAGTGACTTCATCAGCTTCCCTACAATGGAAGTCAGATTGACAGGTTTGCAGTTCCCTGCTTGTTCCTTATTCCACCCCTTTTGGAGCTGAATGACATCTGCTACCCTCCAGTAATTCAGAACTACCCCCACCCTTAGTGAGTGGTTAAATAATTCTGCCAGGGGGTCAGCCAGTTCCATTGCTTAGTTTCCTAAGTATCCTCAGATGCAACCCATCTGGTACTGGGACCTTATCTATTTTTAGGTACACCAGCCCTTTCTTATGCGTGTCACTTGTAAATATTGGCTGTCTCATCTCTGGGAACCCCTTATCAGCCACTTTGACACCACTCTCAGGCAAATGGCCTGCCTTCCTCCCTGTAAAAACTGAGAAAAAATAATCATTAAGGATGGCGGCCATCCCTGTTCTATCACCCTGTCATCCTTCTTGCTACTGGACTCCAAGGGATGGTACTGCCCACTTGAAAGGACCCACTAATCTTTCTCTTGGTGGAGGCACTGTACTATGTTCTATAACAACTCCTCCCCCAATCTGATGAGTCTAACAAGCCCAGGCCCCTCAACCTTTTTTTGAGTCCCCATGGGTGTAAGGCAGGGGTAGAAACTGTGATTATCATCCTGACACATATACAGCAACCTGCTTATACCTGGTTAATAACTAAGCTCATGAAGTTTTCCTTACTAAATGTTTCTGTTGCAATTGCTGCATTTCTGAAATAAGGGATATACAATGGCGAGCTGTAAGATAAATGATTTATCTGCACAAGTGCTGTTTGACCTCAGGTAACCTTATGAGTGGTGTGCACCACGAGTGATGTGTCCGAGGTCAAACAGCACAAGTGCAGATAAATCATTTATCTGACAGCTCACCATTGTATATTTCATTTATGCAATAGGGATACTTTCTGTCAGTGCAGGGACATTTGTTTTTGATTACTTATCTTTTTTGTGTATGTTTGTCAAAAAAGTGAACAAAATATTGCATTATCTGCTCTTTTTTGCTAATTATAAAAAAATCTATAAGGTATCTATACATGAAACACCACTCATTTTGTAGATAATTTTGTGCTGAATAACTTTCATAACCACAGTACCATGCTATCTTTTTTTTCATTTTAAAGTTATTCACATTTGAATATGGGTAGTACTGTTACTGAGGATGAACATTCTAAATGAGTTCTGGAGTGATTGTGACATAGCTATTATATGCTTACATTTTATTTAGTCAATGGTTGTGAAGATAAATGGCTTTATTCAATGAGTTCTAAGCCCAATCCTATTGCATAAAGTAATCTTCCAGTATACAGGAACATATTTTCAAATATAATAATTATGAACAATTCAGCTTGGATTTCCTTAATTGTTTGTGTTTATCTCTCTTTTTACTTTACTACTGAGGGAATGTACATGAAAACAAGATTGTTATCCCCATATGCCATCTGTTTCTTGTGCTTTGGCCAGAAAAAGTCACAATTCTCTACTTGTGAGATCAAAAGGTGTTGCTTTTGGAAATTATAACAATGCCTCACATAAAGGATTGTGACATTATCAGAGGTCAAAGCAAAGGACCAGGGACTAAGGATCATGTTTTCATGGAAATATCTTCTTTTATAAAGAAAGGGGAGCTGTAAATACAAACAAATGATGACACATGATTGAGACATTGGGACTGGCAGTATAGCCCAGAGGTTAGAGTAACACGCTGTGAATGAGCTTGGTACATCCAGCAGACCTGGGTTTGATTCCTACAACCTCCAATTGCATACTGTGTGACTCTCTGAGCCAGTCACTGAACCACCCCAGTGCTCCCAGGTCACCCCTGAAAACAGGCACTTGTGCCTAGTGGGGCTTCCCAGGTTACCAAAGACTAAAATACAATTAAAAATAAATTCTATCTGATTATTATATTTTTATAAGTTTTCCAGTACTGTATATTGAAAAACTGCTTTGTTTAAGTTTTGCATCCTTTTCTCTTTAGTAGTCAACTTGCTTCATTAGGAAGCATACAATTAGACTCTAATGCCTGATTTGGTCCTCTTTGCAGGAACTAACAGTACAGTGTAAGATTCTTATTACTATAGTTGTATAGGGAATCTAATACCTTTGGCAGAGTAAACATAATTGTTTTTGGAGTCAAACAAATCATTAGTCATGGCCTCAGAACAAACTTTCCTGTCACTACAGAGCCAACATAGTAAGAAAGTAAATTGTGGTTTGTATAGCACATATTCAGTGTTCACTAGAGCTGTGAAATTAAATTACCCAAAATACAAAAAACATGAACACATTACCTTTTACAGCCCATCCATAGCATTAATGCCTGCCTGAAAAAAAAGGTGCTTTTAAAAAAGTTTTAAAACTCTCAACAGAAAGTACAGAGTGAGAAATTGAGAGAAGAATATTTGATCCCTTTGAATCTGTGACAAAAAGGAAAGGTCAGCTGAAGATCTCCTTTGGGAGTTTGGCACTGGAAGGGTTATATTCATTTCACCAAATGATTAGAACTGATTAGAAAGAGAGGGTAGGGATCACCATATGGCTCAGATGTAGGGGGGCCCAGTCAACTGAATGTTCTCTGAGGTATTAAGTAAATCTCAAAATATATTCTTCTCAGAACAGGCAGCCAGGGCAGCTCATGGAGCACAAGTGTGATATGGACTGACTTCTTAAGGAAAGGAAAGTATTTTTGTAGCACCTTTCATGCAGTCTGTATCCCGAAGGGTTTTATAGTCCAGTAGTGGGGGGTGTTGCTGCAATTTTCAGCACACATGGAGATTCCAAGAGTACAGAGATAGAGTAGAGATAAATTAGAGAGAGGCTGAGCACAAGGAGGTTAAGTGACTGACTTAGGATCGCACAGTGAGTAAGTGGCAGTATTTGGGATCAAACATGGGTCTCTAGCTTCACAGTTCTGCACTCTAACCATTAGGCCAAACTGCCACCTTACAAAAGTCAAGCCTGACCACAACATTCTGCACCTTTCTTGCTGACTGCTGACACATAACTCTGAAGCAAATGTGAATCCTCAAACACACACTGGTTCTGCACATTATAGACAGAATGTCCAGATATGTATCCAAGCCAATGAGATCAAAAACCTTACTTATTTTCTATATCTACTGGCCTAATCTAAACAACACCACTTCCTTCGTGTTTGGGTTGAGCCTTAGCCAGTCTGAGGCCATCCACCTTCAGATCTTATTGTTCACTTTTGCTCAGCAACTCTGCAGCAAACTTCAGACAGAGTCCAACAGATATCATAGCAGCACAATCCCTAACCATGCCTCTGAAATGATCTTCCCAGATGGCAGGATAAAGACTGCAAATAGAATTAGTAACAACATGGATTTGAGAGGAAGTACTGGAACTGTACTAATGAAATCCCAAGTGTTCCTACAATTAAAGCAAACCCAGTAGTCAGTGGCATCAAATCCTGTGAAAAATCAAGACTCCTTTATAGCTGTGTGTACTGAATCACAGTGAGATCCAGTCATTTAACTTCATGAAGGGGAAAGCTTTAGATATTGTGCATCTGGGGCTTGATTTTCAACCATACATCCAGCCTTGAACCATAAAAATGACTCCTTCATCTCTTCATTTTCTGCATGTCTAATAGATTCTGACCAGCTTTACAGTGGCATGCGTCTGAGTTTCTAGGCATACTGCAAATTCTGGATGTAAGTGCTAGACTATTCAAACAAGTGTCTAGCACTTATGGGCCAACTAATGTCACACATGTGTGGAAAATTAGGAGCACACAGGATGACTACAGGAATCCATTCTTGGGCACTTATGACAATCTCACAGATGCTGGCACAAAGATGGACTTTGAAAATACAGCCACTGGATTTTAGTAAACTTTTGATTCAGTACAGCAGATGAGAGTAATTCATAAAATGCAAGATTTTTATAGGAATGGGACTACAATGGGTTAATACACAGTAACAGACTGAATCATAATTTTTTCATTATATTTATCCCATTTTCCACATCATTCCCCCTGCCCACCAACCCTAACAATGTTATTGCCATTGTCGCTCCTTTCCAGTAGATGATCCTTGGTTTGCTTGCATGGCATGTGCAAATGCAAAGCAACTGCACCCTCCCTCATGAGATCTGAGTACATAAACTCTATGATATGATTGCACCCAGCCAGCCTCAGGGTTGGGTTCTTGTGCATACACTGGTCTTCTAGATGGCTGCACATGCACAACTGCTGCACCACCGGATCGTCAAATTTTAGCTTTTCCACATATTCTCAAATAATGAGTGGTGTGCTACGAAAATCACTGGGACCCACTTCTATGATACATTTCAAAATAATCATAAGGTACTCTAAAGAGTATGAAGCTGGGTTTCTAATTTTGCATATGTTACACAACTAGGGGAGAAGAATGTTCACAGGAGATAAGAATAATTTTCAGAAAGACAAACAAATTAGAGAAATGTGCAAAGAAAATTGGGAAATTCAAGATAATGTATCTTGGTAAAAGAAAATGGATCAAATTACAACTGGTATGGAAATATTTACTACAGTGCTGACTAAGACTGGATGACTGGGTCACAGGTTCAGAACTACAGAAAGAAACTAGAATACTTAAATCAGAAGGGCAATGAAGTCCATTAGGTGGAGGCATTTCTTTTTTTGTGTCTGTAATTTATTCCCCCACTTTTGATTGTCCCATTTCATGACTGAATTGCTTTGTTTTCCTAATTAAACTGTTAACATATTAAGCAGTAGCACGCGAAGACAGAGTGTATAATGGCTATTTAGGTATTAGCAGAAATACAGAGATGTCCTATAGCCTGTCATTTCTCAATACCAGTAGGTTGATGCATTGCTTGTACTAACTATTACCAATGACAGAGCATGTAATACAAAATTGTCACTCTTATAAGACTGCTGCAGCCATACTTCCAGTTAGGGCACTTTAACTGTTCAACTTGATGTAATCCAAGTACTTAGAGTACATGCAAGTCGTATCTTATGTAAAATGCAGTGAGTGGATTTTTGATTATCATGTATGTATCTTGTGTTTGGAAAATACAATAATATTTTGAACTTTAAAAAAAGATGTTAACATACAGAATAATACATTGGGTGGTATGTTTAATGAGAATATACTAACTGGCTTCCCCTTTTTCCCATAGGGAAACTGTATCATAATCTGCCATTATAAAGGAGCATTTACAACGGCAAACACGTGCATGGTTTCCCTCGCTGTGCGCATGTCCACAGAGCAGCACAGCTGTTCCCAACCACTCGCCACTTCCATGTTCCCAAAAACAGCACAGCCAGCAGAACTCACCAATAAGATCTATTGGGCTCATCGCAGGCTTAATAAGGATTATTCTGAAAGATGTGTGAGACACTCAGGCAGAGGGTAAACCATTTTTAAAGACATGGACGGATTCCCATTTCGGCACCACACTAACACTAAGCCAAACCATGGCTGCACTACAAGGTCTTTATTTTATATAACTGCTGAGGCGAAAAAGGGAAACCCAGCAATTATATAAAATAAAATATGGGTTAGTGTGTTTAAACTTAAAGTTTACACACACCCTCGGGGGTTAGATGCTGACATAAACCCCTCAAGCTTCACTCTCAGGGTTTATGAGCATCTAACCCCTCGGGTGTGTGTAAACTTCACGTTACACACACTAATGCATATTTAATTGTCTATTTTATGCACACCTGAGAGGCTGGATGCTACATAAACCCCAAGATCGAAGCACTAGGGGTTTATTAAAGAATCCAATAATGAGGGTATGTGTAAAATTTGAGTTTTACACACAACCCCACGTTTTATTTTATATGATTGCTGAGGATAACTTTTTCACCACTGCAACTACATACAACACAAACACATCACTGTGCATCTGTAGTCTAGTCAGGTTCAAGCATGGTCCATGGTTGGGTTCAAGCAGCTGCTGAAACTTTTATCTTTTTTAATATAAAGTGGTTCATCCCCAGAGTGTACTTCAAAGAGCTAAATTATTGTTTTTATATTTACGTACAGCAGAGTCTGAGTGGTGGTGAAGTGTCTCGTGCTATGAAGGGAAGACAGGACTGGCACATGCATTGAATGGGGGAAACCTGGCGCATGTTATAATGGTGAATTATAAGTATGTTTCCCTATGGGAAAACATGCTCCATGGTTATTATAATTTTGTTTATGAATGCGGTGACAGTTATGATATTTATGCATGTTGGGCAACTTTAGCCTCATGACTGTTATGTTTAAATAAAGAAATGCCATAAATATCAGTCAAAGAATTTGGACATCATTGTAAGCAGCAGACTAAAACGGAAGGTAGAGGGCAGACATTTGCAAATAAGGTAAATAAAATCCTTTCCCACATGAAGAGAAGATATATCAATGTACTGTACAGCATCATGCTACTGCAAAGGCCATAATGGCTACATCTCATCTTGAATATCTTGTATACTTCTGTTCATCACACTATAGGAAAGATAAAGCTAGTTTAGAAGTTAGAAGAGAACATGAAAAACAGTAGATGGTATAAAGGATTTAAGCTACAAGGGCAGAGTGTGTGCCCTGGCATTGTTTTCAATGCATAAGGAAAATAGGAAATATTAGAACCTCTTCTTATTGGTAAAAGGAATAACTCTTATCTGGTTAGGTAATCCTACTTACCTGTATATCCAAAGATAAGAGATTCAGTGGGCCTAATTGGTAGGGTGGCCACCTGTCAGGTTTTTTACCTGGTGATCAGGTTTTCAAGGTCCCTATCAGGTAATCCAGTTTTGCTCTATGCTGGTCAGGGTTTTGAGCCATTTTGAGTGCTCACATACTTATGAAATAAATGTCATATTATTCATTGTTTCAGCTGCATGTCCAGGTTACAAACAAGTTTTATTGTCAGCATAGCCCCTTGTTTGTGAAAGCAGTCAGCCTGGGAGGTGTAAAGTATGGCCATTAACACCATTAGCACTTGCTTAACTTAATCTTTCCCATCACATCTTAAAGTGGCATAGCAGAACAGGTGCCCCCACCTTTTGTAACAGTAGCAGAGCCAGTTGTCTTCCACTTTCATTTGCTGGTAAACATTTTCATCTCTAACAGGATTAGGCATTTTTAAATGTTTTTAATTTTTTTTTTCCTCAAGAAAAAGGTAAGGTCACTTCTTTGGCTTTTAAAAAGTACTGTGGACATGAACAGGGAATGGAACCAGAAAAAGATATAAAGCACACATTACAGGAAACAATTTCTTAAGTATTATTGTATACCATGTATACTGTTGTATGCTATTTACAGTATTTCCCTTGTCTCCCCCCAGATCATATCTGTAAATGATATTTATTTTATCTCTGTATGTTTATTCGGTAAACCAATGTCAATAAATAAACACATAAGTAAATGGATGCCTAGGAAGAACCTAGGAAAGTATCTTTAACAGGTACAGTACAGTATCTTAACATTTTTGTTAAAGTGCAGCTTTAAGTGTTGTCTTTTATTGATATAACAAATGGCGTTCTAGGAGGAACAATGCATGATTAGTCATGAAAAGGGGTGGGGCTAGGGGCAGAGCTTAGGATCCGGTTTTTGCCCCATCCAAAGGTGGCAACCCTACTAATTGGGTCATCAAGTAGGGAAGATTTAAAATGAATATTTGGAAACATTATTACACAGAAAGAGTGGTAGAGTTGTGAAACAGATTTTCATTTAGAGTAGTATCAACTGAAAGACTCCTAGTCATTACATTAAGGCAAGATAAGTAGCTTGAAAAAAACAAATATGTTGTTATGCTCACAAAGTTATTAGGCGAAGAACTCCTTGGACCAAAGGTGTTCTTTCTATTTCACTTTCATATGTTCATATGAAACTTACTGAAGTCTACAAAGTAAGAACATGGTTTCTTTAGGTTGGATCCAGGGCACTCTGCTTTACATTTCTTTTCTCTTCCACTGTCTCCCTGGGCTAAAGCCAATAACTACCTTAACAACTGAATACATGCCACATTCCACTTATTTTCCATTTCCCTGTTTTGTTCTTTCATCCCTGGAACTTATACAGTACAACACATTTTTTAACACAACATCAGCTTCTTGAGATGTAGGTAGTGGCCTCCTCAAAGAACCTGTTAAATCCCACTCATTGCTCAGCTGCACAGCTTGCTATAGAGTGATGTGATATAGTTCTCCATTTCTGAAGAATGTGTTCATCACATATCTAATTAGATGACCTGCTGTATGAAAGGCCTTGTTCAATCTTTTACCCAAATCTTCCAGACAACAGTACATTGACTTCAAGTATGAGGTGGCTGAAAAGCATTTTTTTTCTTATGAAAATATATTAGAAAATATGTTTTGCTTTTGCATGGTCCATAAGAAGACACGATATATGGAATTATTATACAGTATCATTCCCTAATGCACAGATATATCTGTTTACCTGTAAGGACTGGGAAACTAAACTGAGTATGAAGACACACACAAGAAAAACATTTTGCTTGAGCTCAGATGAGCTGTCACAGTTGTCAAAATATGAGGACTGTTGAATAAATGGTATAATTAAGGATTAGAACAGAATGAAGAGTCAAGACAGCTGTGTGTTAAAATTAGATGAGTCGAGCTGATTGTACCAGGCATTAGACTGGCCGTCCCTGTCCACAAGGAGGCAAATAAATGCCCTCATGTGGCTATTCCAGGCTTTGTCCAACAAACTACCACCCTATATCTGTGACCTGTTTGAATGTTCAAAGGGTGCCTACGGACTAAGGAACTCCTCCTTTATCCTCCTTAATGTGCCACGAACAAGGACATGTCTTGGCTCAACTGCCATTAGTTTCTTTTTACCAGCGCTTTGGAATAACATGCAAAAATTACTTAAAATCTCCCTGCTGCCCAGCCATTTTATATTTAGGGGGCTGCTCTATAGAGGCCTGAAAACGGCATGTGACTGTTTCAGGTAAAGCCTTACCCCCACTCAACTGAGTCCCTTAACCTCTGTAATCCTGGGCCGCCTATTTGCCATGTCGGCCAGAATCCCTTTAGGGCAACCATCTCTCCCCCTCCCTCCTACCTCCCCTGTCTCATCAGTTAGCTTTGCAGGGGGCCTCATTCTATTAGGCTGCCCTATTTTCCCTCTCTGCTATGTGTCTGATACCCTTTCTTCCCACTGCCCTTCTCTGTGTCCCTCCTCCCTCTCTGCACTTGTACTCTATAAGCTACAACCTGTATACGCTGCACTTTAAATGCCTATATTTGCACTTGCTTTTCATGTCTATTTTCCCATTTGCAGCTTATCAGCTGCTGCCACCAGAGGGCTCAAATATAACGAAGTAAAAAAAAAAAGTTTTCCCAGCCCCCGTGCTCTTCGTTTCAGCCCAAAATGCTGCTGCCCACTGCTCTATTTCTCCTCTCCCTGGCCTCTCTATCCTCGTTGCCCCCTGCCACCCTCCCAAGCTGTGAACCACCACCATTTCTGCTCCCAAGGCAAACCCCCCACCCATACTTCACCTCAAACTCACACTCTCCCGCTCAGAACTCGGGTTCCAGCTATTATGGGCACATTACTGCCACTATCCTTCCTCCATCTTTCCACCTGGGACTACTGGCCTTACACACCCCTACCAGCTGCTACTTCCCCACTCCCCCCTCCATTCGTCCCACCCCAACCAGCCCAAAACTCCTGAGGGCAAAGCACAAACACATTATATGCCTACTTTTGCTCCTGGCTGGGGACATAGAGGCAAACCACCCCAAACACAAATTCCCACCCCCCTTTCTCTTTTCCAAAAGGCCTCCATATCCTCCACCTAAACACTTGCAGCTTGCTATCTAAATTCTCGCTGCTGCAACAAACTGCTCTAACTATGTGCTCTGACATATTTGTCTTATCCAAAACTTGGCTAAAACCTCCTCACACGGATGCCGAAGTATCCATACCAGGGTACACAATAATTAGACATGACTGGCCTGGCAGAAAGAGAGGTGGAGGCACGGCTATGTATATCGCTAACAGCTGCCTGTTCACTAAAGTGGACATCCCCTCATTTCCGGGACACATAGATTCATTACTCATAAAACTCACACTCCCATGCTCCACCCCTATTTATGTGGCAGGCTCGTACTGTCCCCCCATACACTCCCAGAGGACATCCTCTCCCACCTCATCTCCTTGCAGACTCTAGCGCCGGGGGGTGAGCTCCACATCACTGGTGATTTTAATACAAACTGGCTAGGGCCAGATAAATCCCACCTAAAGACCAAAATCAAGGCCCTAAATCTAACCCAACTCATTGTCAATCCCACCAGACTTAACCACAAGTCCCAAAATCACTCTTTTCCTGGATTGGGCTCTTACCTCCCACCATACCTCTCAAGTGTCCCTGATTTTCATGGATGTCCCTGATTTTGCCTCAGAATTTTACTCTGTCCCTCCTACAATTTGTGTTTTTTGGCTAAACAGTGGGGACTGATAGTACAAAACAATGTCAAGCATTAAAGTTACGGACTTGTTTTTCTTTAGAAAATGCATTTTGCACTAACCCCCATATTCTACCAGCTTTCTGGGTAGAGATCTCAAATTTTGAAGATGTTTCCCTGATTTTGGTTCTTTGCCCCTGATTTTTTAAGCCTTGTCCCTGATTTATGAGGCAGGAGGTTGAGAGGTATGCCTCCCACCCCCACAGGATCCTAAGCGCAGACCTATTATCTGTTTCAATAAGTGATCATCACATGATTTACTTGATCAGGAAAGTGCACGGCCCCACTGCCTGCCCCCCTAAAACACTATACACCAGGTCCTACAACTCCCTCAACCTAGCATCTCTCTTGCTGGACCTAGGACGCACAAACTAGTCTTTTATCCCAAAAGCATCCTTCATTGACACCACCTTTGAGGGTTTCAAATCCCACTTCCTAAAAGTCTGGGACAATCACTCCCCCCTACTCAAGAAACGAGTTAGAGGCGCACACCTCCCATGGATCTCGGCAGATATAATCAAATTATGCCATGCTAGGGACCACGCCTGGAAAGCTTTCAAGAAGCTGGGCACCCAGCAGCATCTCACCACATACAGATCCCTACGAAATACCTGCACCAACTCCATCCGCCAAGCCAAAAAAAACTACCTCTCAGTTTTTAGCAAAAATTTAAATCATCCAACTGACTTCTGGAAATCACTAAAATCCCTTATATCCCCCACTAAACCCCACCCCCATTATCTGTCCAGGGCCCACATCTCTGATCCCATCGACGTAGCTGAAGCTTAAACTCCCACTTCTCCAGCTGCGCAGAAAAACTCCTGTCCTCCCTCCACAATACTCCCTCCTCAACCCCCCTTCTTCACTCATGCACCACTAAACCTGCCTGCCCTGGACTGCCGTTCTCTTTCCATCCAGTAAGCGAATCAGAAGTCCTCCAATCCTTACGGGCTTTAAACCCCAACAAAGGTAAATGCCCATTGTCTTTGGACGCCAAGATGCTCTTCCTATCCGCCCCAGTCATAGCTGCTCCTGTAGCTGCCCTCTTTAACCTCTCTTTCTCTCTGGGCAAGCTCCCCACTGCCTGGAAGCAGGCCACCATTATCCCACTGCCAAAAGGGGGCGATCCATCCTCCCAAGGAAACTAGAGACCCATCCCCCTACTCCCTATACTGGCCAAACTACAGGAAAGATTGGTCCTATCCCAACTCACCCCTTACCTGGAAGGATCCTCTTTCTTCACTCCTTTCCAATTGGGCTTCCAAAAAACTCACTCCACCATCACATCCCTGTTACGTGTCACCGGCAACATTCTCATGAGTATGGACAAAGGACACATCACCACGGCCATCTTTATCGACCTAGCAAAGGCTTTTGATACCGTTTCCCACTCCCTACTCCTCTCCAAACTCACTGTTGCAGGGCTTTCTAAACCTGCCACAAATTGGTTTCAAGACTACCTAGTGGGCAGGACCCAAACCGTCAAACTAGCCTTCTACACCTCAAACCGACTACCAGTCTCACCTGGTGTCCTCCAAGGATCCGTCCTAGATCCCCTACTTTTTTCTATTTTTCTAAATGACCTCCCACTTATATGCAAACATTCAGCTATCCAGATGTATGTGGATGACACTGTCCTCTATGCTTCTGGCCCTACAACATCGAGCGTAGCTACCCTCCTCCAAGAAGATTTCAATGCCATCCAACACAGGTTTAGGTCAAATCAGTTATTCTTAAACTCTAAAAAAACTGTATCCCAAACTTTTGGCTCCCAAAAAAACTCTCCTGTCAATCCCCCTGCACCGCTTTTAAAACACTGGATGGGACCCCTGGAGAATTGCACTGTTACAGGTATTTAGGTGTTTGGCACCAACACCTAGATTTCTCTTTCCACATCAGATCCTGCGCAAGAAGCTCCTCCCAAAGCTCGGCGCTCTACACGAAACAAAAGCTGCCTCCCACACAGACTAGGCACGCTTATTGTCCAACAAATGATTCTGCCCATTCTAGACTATGGTGATATAGTATACACCACTGCCCCTGCGTCCACCCTGGCTAGCCTCAACACCCTGTTCCACTCTTTCTGTCGATTTATCCTCGATTGCCCACACTTTACACACCACTGCAACCTTTACACTTCGCTAACCCTGCCATCCCTCCACAACCGTAGACTAATAAACAGTGCAAGGTTGGCAGCCAAATACTGGTCCCTCTCACTCCCACCTACCTGTCCTCTACCCTCTTCCAACAACCTCCACCCATGTACTCCCTCAGGAGCACTGACCCTAGGCTGCTGCACGTTCCGTTCATGTGCACAAAAAATGGCCAGGCCGCTTTTAGCTACCGAATCCCTCAACTCTGGAACGCCCTCCCTGCCCACATAAGACATGCCCCAACCCATACCAACAAAATCACCTACTCCGAGGACATTTCTCCTCCAGCTGCTCCTGTTTCAATTAATGCAACCCAACATCTATTTGTGAAATTAACTGCTCCCAAGCTGACCACCCTTCAATTTTTCTCTACACTTTGCATGTATTACTTCTATCTGTAAACCATCTTCACTAACTGTGAAATATGATGCTTGTTGTCCTAACTTGACTATGTAAATACTTTTTTTCTTTTAATCAAAAATGTTTGTAATTTGGGTCTCAGCCCCCAGGTCACATCTGAAATCAAGCATGTTGCTCAGTATGCCAACCTGGTAAAACTCGTAAATAAATAAATGTCTGATTTGTTCAAGTACTGAGTTTGTATATTGTAACTGCCTGTACCGATGTCTACTGTTGTAGGAAGTGTTGTCTACTGTAAGCAAAAGTGTCCTCTGTGTTCAGGATCATCTTGAAAATAAGCTTGCTCAATGATGTAATTACCTGGTTAAATAAAGTTTGATTGATTGATTGAGCTGTGACATGTCTGTTACATAAATACAAACATATTGTTGAAAAGAACTTTCATCTGTATGAAATCCTTCAGCTTTGCTAAAGTTATATTCAGTCATCACTGTCACCTGCACTTTTGATAGAAAGCTAAAGGGACTTAAAATCTTTTATAAGTGTTAGGCATACTTTTTCCACAGCTAGACTAGTTCCATTTAGATCTGAACTGGAAAAAAAAAACATGAAAAGGTTTATGTTTCCAAACATGTTTTAAACCTGTTTTCAAGGTGATAATAATACTGGCAATATTGGGCTGGCAGTATAGCCTGGAGGTTAGAGGAATGAGGTGTGAATGAGCTTGATACATCCAGCAGACCATACCTGAGTTTGATTCTCACAACCTCCACTTGCATACTGTGTGACTCTGAGCAAGTTACTTAACTGCCCAGTGCTCCCAGGTCGCCCCTGAAAACAGACGCTTGTGCCTAGTGGGCCTTACCCGGTTACCAAAGATTACAAAAAAAAAAAAAAAATACAGCAATCATGTAAGGCAACTGAGGTGAGAAACCTCTGGTTTCCAATCCTTTCCAGAATGTTTTAAGAATATACTCTGGGTACTCCAGAAGGCCCAAGTTTTTTTTCTACTAATTCTGTTTTATTGGTATGTTTCATAGGATACTGAATTTACACTTATATGCTTTGGTGCTTATTTAGTCTCCTTTTCTACATGCATACCTCTCAACCTTTCATCATCAAAATCTGGGACCCCAGGTGGGAAAATGAGTCCAAATGTGGGACACAGTCTGATAAAATTAAGGCAGGTTAGGAAATCTGTGGAAATACTGCTAATGCTTCCATGTCAGTAAATTTCTATTGAGTAAGCAACAGGAATTTAAATAAATGTATACTTTAATGTCTCAGAAAACAATCTGAGACAACACTGTCTCCATGTGGGACTTCGAGTTTCTGAGTAGTAACATCAGGCAGAATGGTAATTCTGCTTTCAAATAATTTTTTTTAATTTTTCACTAAATTCTGTGGCATTCCAAAAATCTCTTAATGTAAATTGTGGATTAATTTTCTACAGTTTACATACCCCATGAACTACTAATCCATGTTTTACGTACACTGCAAATTATTAATCTGCAGTCAAATAAAACTTTTGGGTTTTTAGAATTCCCCTTCTAATAAAATTCCACAGAATAAGGTGGACATTTTGAAATTCCATGAAATTCAACTAGAAGCAGTATTTGAAAACTTTGTACAGTTCTAAAATTAGGTGCATACCTCATGATGAGAGATCATTGAGAGGTTGTTGTGTTATTCCTTTGTTGTACTTGGGGTTGGGGGTAGGAGGACACAGTCCTCGTATGAAGCCTAATTTCATGTAGTAAGGGAGTAGGGTGGCAAAATGCTGGTGGGAATCCAAGAGTCATGTGATGAAGAAGCAAGATAGCAGTGTGCTGGTGTGAAGCCAGCCATCATATGATGAAGAAGCAGGACAGCAGAGTGCGAGTCTGAAACCCACAAGCCCTGTGCTGAGGAAGCAGGATGCGCAGTGCTGGCATGAAGCCAGACCACATGTGGTGATGGAGCTGGATAGCACAGTAAGAGTGACAGAATGTGAAAATTGACAACCCTATGCGGCTTTGATTGGGGTCCCTCCTGTCTTCAATTCAGCTTTGACACTTCAGCCAAAAATACTTTGGCCCTGTACACACAAGGGAACTTAAAACAGTGTAACAGCCTTAAACTATTCTAAGCCCTTCAACACAGTTTGCATACTCACTGTAGCACAGGTAAAACCGTGCTACAACCATGTTCTAAAATTGTGCTAAAACCCTGCGAGGGAGGTAGTCTTTAGCACAGTTTTACACAAACATGTTTGCCATTACCCGTGTTAACAGCAGTGAGGACACAAACTGTACTGTAACACAAGTTAAGACAATTGTGTTTGGACAGAACATATAGACTGCAGTAGACAACAGAAATATTACTTACACAGCTGTGTTCCCAATGCACTCCTGATTACATCGGCATAATTTTTTCCCTCTAATCCATTAGGGCACTCAATCACAAGTATTTCATCATGCATTGCAGCACCCATAGTGCTTTGTACTGGTGCTGCAATCATGCCTGGGGACTCACTCGGGCAAGCACAGTTGTTGGAACACATTGTGGATGCTCCAACAACCACGCTAAGACTGGATTATAAAATGTTCTTATAAACTTTTTAGAATCAGTCTCTAGTGTGTACAGGGCCTTTAAGTCCTTTGTATGTGAGTCTAGCAAGCTAACAACTGGGGTTACAGGCACCATCCACCACTCCTCACCCACTCCAGTCATTCTCAACCTCATCCACCCTACCCCCATTCTGACAGTCAGTGCTTTAAAAAGTCTCAGCGAGCACCTGGCACTGTACCAGATGATACAACTGTATTTGATAAAAACAAATGTCTGGGGAGGGCTGAGAAGGGTGGAAAGTGACTGGGTTGGGGAAGGGGTGGCCATAGGGCTAGTTCAGACCATCTGGGAGGGGCAAGAGTGTTATTTTAAATATTTGGCAGATGACTGAAAGAAATACTATAGCCAAACTGTACAAAAACATATAGGCCCAGATATTCAAAAGGGTTGCGCATGGCGCAACATTGTTGTGCCATGCGCAACCCACTGATGCATCCCAGCACGATATTCAAATGGGAATTGTGCCTGGCACAAATCCTGATGTGCCACAGCGCATCAGTAATGCATGCGCAGGTGGAGGGGCACGCTCATGTATACCTGCACATCCCGAGGTCCAGCCCGGATGCTGAGTCCATGCATGCACAACCCCTACTTGCGCTGCACAAAGTTGAGCCAAAAAAAAAAAAAGGAACAATGACTGGCCACCCATAGGTAAGCTGCCATATTGCAGGGTGCAACACGGCAGCTGCCACCTGTGGGTAGCCACCCGAGCTCCGGCTGCACCTCTGTGGTGGAGCCCCCCATGCTCAATCACAGGCATCTGTTAAAAATAATAACATCCAATATCCCTGGTGGTCCAGTGGACCACTGTCAGCCTGATCACGGGCATTTGTAATAATAAAGATAATCCAATATCCCTGGTGGTCCAGTGGACCACTCTCAGCCCTATCGCGGGCATTTTTATAACAAAAGTATGTCCACTATCCTTGGTGGTCAAGCAGACCCCCTCCCCACCTGACCACTGATCGCCACCACCCCATTCCCCCCCCGGTCAGCAGTCGGTGGAAGCACCCCACCTGCCTGCTGACTGACACCATAAGTAGGGCTGTATGCCCATTGGTTCACAGCGTGAGCCAATGGGCGTGCAGCCCATACCGTACTACGCATTCCTGATATGTGAATGGATCCATTCCATCCATTGGATTATCTTTATTTTTACACATGCCCTCGATCGGGCTGAGAGCAGTTCACTGGACCACTGGGGATATTGGATTATCTTTATTTGTACACATGCCCGCGATCGTGCTGACAGTGGTCCACTGGACCACCAGGGATATAGGATGCTATTTTATATTTACTGAAATCTGTGATTGGGCTGTGGGGCACATTGCCACACTGTGCAGGGGGCGTCGGTCCCCAATGGCTGCTGCTTGGCAGGGCGCCAGGCACAAGTCACCGGGGATTGGTGCACCTGACAAATGGAATATAATGACATATGGCCCCATTTGTGCCTTGCATACATTATGGCCCCATTTGCATGTGCACTTTTGAATATTGTGGTTGCTAAGCATGGCACAACAGAACTTGCGTTAGCACATCCCCCTGCTCCACTCTTGCCACTTGAGCTGGTGCAGTGCAACTGCGCCATGTGCACTGTGGGTGGCCAGGGTATGATATTCAACGATGCTGTGCCATGGTGCAGCTCCGTTGAATATTGCCCAGTCAACACCCCTGCAAAGCCAAGTTGCGCTGCACCCAGGCTTGCGCCACAGCCTGGCGCAGTTTGAATATCTGGGCCATGTTATGCAGAGTGTTTCAGTGTGTTTATTTGGTCTAGGCATGTCCTTCCCTTTGTCTGTTATTAGGAGTTTTTTTCTAAATTTGCCTACTAGTTTTATAACCTCTGGGAATCTCCATGTTAACATGGCTTGTCCCTCTTCTTTGTCCTACAATGCATCCAGGACAACTGATTCAGGGACAGAAAGTAATGCAGCAGTAATCTGAAGATAGGAGCCTGATGTTCTGGCCTCAGCTAAATAACTCTAATTCATTAGTTTTGTTTTCTATATGTTTGTGCGGGTCTAGCCAACAGGAGTAAATGTTGTACTTTTAAAGATTTTAATTTCATCAAACTATACCCAGCCATAAAAAGCATACAATCACCCTAGGTCATCAATGCTATAATTAGTGAAGGCTCTAGCTGTTTTCTGACAGAATATCCACTCATTTAGACCTCAAGTGGTAGCCAAACTGTAAATGTACCTTCAGTGCCCGCTGGAAAAGGAAACTGACTTAAAATCACAGCTGTACTGCTGAACAATTGACTGTAAACCAACACTTGCTGAATCTATCGTTCCAGATGCATCATTGTCACATAGGATGGGAGGCATTGTAGGAAAAAGAACAATAAACCATGGTAATATGGAGATCCACAGAGGCCATAAAACTACAGTAGCAGACAATAAGAGAAAAGACTCCTAATAGCAAACAAAGGGAAGGACCCATCAGGACTAAACAACCAAATCAAAACACTCTGTACAATATGCATTTGCAACGTTTGACTGTAGTGCTCCTCAAACTAATACGAAGTATCCTAACAGTCCAACTGAGCCAGACTGAAGGTGAAAGTAATTAATTTCAGTACATTCATGGAATACAAATTCAATATTGGCTCATACTATTAAACTCTCATTATGTCCCAGGGCCTTCCAGCTGGAGCCTTATTTGGCTAGTGTCAGCACTATCTTCCCCACCTTCAGAGCTTTTCATTGCCCATGTCCTCTGGTCTCCCATGGTGCCCGCAACACACCACTGCATCCCCCCCAGCTTACCCCTGGGGAATACTGCCTTTTGCTCCATGGCAGTGAACCCTCACAAATCCACCCACCCACAGTAGAGATCTTCGAAGGGCTATCCTAGAAGCAGAGAAGAAGGAGTACAATGTAGTCACAGGAGGCAGGCAGAGTATCACCTTGCCAGCTGGTGCCTTTTCCCCACTTTTTCCCCCCCACCACGAGTACACAAGCATCATCAGGTGTCAGACAGCCTAATGCACCACAGCATGCACTGTCCTCTCCCTCATGCATTCACAAGCTCCTGAAACTGCACTATCACACATGGCCAGCCCTGTGGCAGTAATGCAGAAGTACATACAACCCTCCCTCTCCAGAGAGGAAGAGACTCCATGGGGATTCTCACTTCTCATCTCCAAACTGGCAACTGATGTCTCAGGCTTATTCCCAAACTCAGGTCATCAGCATTTCAATTAGCAGCCCTATCACTGCACCAACTGGATAGCCTGATCAGCTCATCCTTATAGTAGAGTGATGCTGTGAAGCCAGAAGTTATGTGGAGAGGGATTATTATAGCAGAGTCCTGATATAAAGCCATACATGATGTGTTGCTCCTGGTTATGCCCTTATTACCCCACATATGCCCTACACTATATCTCTGGTCTATTATACTGGGACACTGTTGTTTTGCACTAACATTGTAGATTTTGGGCACCCATCATATAAGCATGGGTACTAGGAATGTGCTTTGCTGCTAATATATGCTAATGTTTATCATGCATGGTTCATTATACCTCATTATATTACATTTCTCTAGATTATGTTTGTCTTTCATATATATTCCATATATAATTGACCTAATCACTGCTAAGATGTCTCTGAGGGATCATTAGTGATTATTGTGTACTTATATTCTCATATAATTATATGCAGTGTGTGTTTTACACTCAGGCACATATGCCATGTGTAATAGAGCCCTGTTAGCAATTCTCTTTGTTCTGCTGACAAGAAAGATACTCTTTGATTAGTCTCTCATCTAAGCAAAGTAATACCACATGTAGATTGGAAGTGTCAGCATTCTCTTTGTCTAAGGTTTATGCAACAGAAGCAATATTTCTTATACTCATTAGTAATTCTGTCTCCTTAGTAATTATCCAATAGAGAATGTATTGTGTAACATTGTTTATAATATAGAGCCAATACATAAGGTTCTGTATATCTCTTATTTTAGACCTTATCTTAGCATATAGCACTGTTTTTGCCAGTTCTGCCTACTAGAAAATCTGTACATTCCTTCTGTAGAGTGGCAAGTTACCCCATGATCTGTGATTTACTGTCTATGCTTGGCTTGAGTATAATAAACTACTTTATTTATGACAGCTTGTGAGTGTTATCTCTGGCTAACATTGTAGACATAGAATGAATCTGTTTTATTATCTTAGCAGTTAGATTTCTAACTGACAGGAGCTGAGTGGTGCAGCCCTGATGTGAAACCAAAAGTAATATGGTGAGGGAGCAGGAATACAGAGCTGAGGTATGAAGCCAGTCATCACGTGGTGAACATTGAACACCTAATTATGTATGCAATATCCAAATAAAATTATGGTGTGTAAATTGTTAATTTTTCCTAAGAATCCTTCTGACTATCTGTACTTGAGTAGCTCAGGAAAACAAGAGCTATTTTTGAAAAGTAAAAACTGTAAGAACCAGGATGTGTGATTATAGTAACCTTATCATGACACATTATAATCTTGCATAAAATGTAATGTTTAAGATTTTACATTTTACAAACAGATGTTCAGGTTTAGTTTGAAACTGTAACCAACTAACTTTGTGGAGGACTGATACTGAGTCACTTGAAACTTCTGCACGTTGATACAGTTAACCAGAACATTTGTTGCATAGGACACATGCGTAAGTTAGGATGTCAAAGGAAAAGAAAAAAGTCACATACTTTATCTGGTGTGGAACGAGGAAATGCTGATAGCATTAAGCCACACCAGAAATTGCAATATCCCAATTTATAATATGGGTCGTCCAGAGTGTGACGTCTTGTTGGTGGGTAGCCTCTATGGAGCCATGCATCAAATTCTCTTTTTCATGCATGGTCCTGTGGAGTGACTTAGAAGATGAGAAGCTGAGTTTCATTTGCTGTACATATAGCAAAAAGGCAGTGTCTGCCATTTACAGGAGCTGCAAGGGAACAATGTGTGCTTTGTATAATAAATAGTGAGAAAAATGTGGAGTGAGAGATAGTGCTGCAAGTGTACCTTAGTGAGCACTCTTTCTCCACCTGTATCTATATCAGCAGTACATTCTGGTGCTGTGCTTCTTGTAGTATTCCCCCACATGATGTCCCCACAGTGTAGTGCGGTAGAGAGAGAGAGAGAGAGAGAGGTAGACAGAAAAAGAGGGGTGATCTGGACATGTACTGTTGAATTTCTGCAGTGTGCTGTCTGTCTCTCTCTCTTTTCACTGTGAATTATTTGTCGGTGTCTGCATCCAGTTTTGTCTGACCGCAGCCAAGCTGTAAATCAGTGGCCTCAACTTCTCCCATATGGGTTGCTGCAGCCCCCCCCCCCAGCATGTCCGCATGTGTGACAGAGAGTTGAGCAATACAGAAAGCAAGCAAGTCATGTAGTGGCACAATGAGGGAGAGAGCGAGACAGTGATATGGCATTGAAGTCGTGCCAGCATGTGTCCCGAGGCTGTGTCTGAAATCTCTCCCCTGCCTTGCACATTGTGTCCTGTTCCTTACTGGCCTTTCTTATTTTTGATCTCCCCACCAGCAGCTGTCGGCATGGTGGACAGGGATAGAGAGACATAGAGATGCACACAGTGAGGAGGGCAAAGCATTGGATAGAGAACAGAGAGCAGCAGCAGCAGTGTTGGGGCAAGAGCACACTAGAGAGAGAGAGCGAGAGAGAGAGAGAGAGAGAGAGAGAGAGGCATAGCTAGAGCAAGATGCAGTAACTGAGAGTGAGACAAGAAGTAAATGGCAGGGTCTATCTTAAATTAGGTGCTCTGTCCTCTCTCTCTCTCTCTGACTGGTAATTATTGCCTCTGCGTGGTGAAGTTTGCCAAATTACTGAGTGGTTGAAGGCTTTTGGCTGTGCCACATGCCCCACGACACATCATCTTTTTTGTCATATAAGTAATATTTTTTCTCTTTTTTATGTATTTTTTTAAACTTTTTTAAATTTGGGTCCAATTTATAATCATAATGAGACACACTCCAGGGAATGTGTTGCATTAGCAATAACCCACGACAGGGTATGGAGTTATAGGCATTTAATGCACACCTAGGGTGCATTGTGAGGCAAGAGGCTGCAGGAATGCATTAAATGCCTATAACCCCATACCCTGAAAAAATATTACTTGTATGACAAAAAAGATGAATATAACCAAACAGAATCTAAGAACAATGTAAGATTTCAAGCAATGGCTTCCTTTCTGGGATTAAAACACAAGTTGCATAAATCCTAACTGGCCAGTCTGATTCAAGTATGCAAATAAACCATGATTAAAATATGCATTTAGGCACAACAGGGTGCATGTTTTCATGGGAAAACATACTTTTTTGTTGTGTTGTGGGGCATGTGGCACAGCCAAAAGCCTTCAGCCACTTGGTACTTTGTTTTATCCCAGATAATAACAGGTAATGCATTCAAGAGTGTAATATTACAATGATTAACTGTGTTACATGTACAGTATGTAATGACCTCATTAGCAGGAACATTTTCCTGGTTGTCATCGTCAGATATTGGTACAGCTTGTAATTGTTTTAGCCAATATATTTACAAGAATGTTTTTTAACTATTTGATAAAATACATCAAGATTTTGATTTACTGTTGGTTCAATTCAATTCAATTAATTTCATTAAACATAGGCACATAGAAAATGATAACAGAAAAAGGCCCACTGGCCAATCCAGTCTGCCTATCCATACCCAATACACTTGAGAGAACCATAGTAACATTCTTCCTTCCTTTCCCCTCTACCTTTAAGCCTCCTCCTGCCTTTAACAGGCCCTTATGCCTGTCCCACCCATGTTTGTATCCACTTGCTGTTTTGGCACAGACCACCTCCTCTGGAAGTCTGTTTTAATTTGTCCACCACTCTTTCTATCAAAAGTACTTGCAAACATTTCTCCTGGATGTTTCTCTAGCCAGATTTAGTAGGTTCACCCTTGTGATTGGGTTTGCACTAAATATAAACAGTTCATTGCATTTCACACCATTAATACCATGAAGATACATGTATGTTTCAATAATGTCCCCACCCTCTCCTTGTCTCCAGACTGAAAATGGTATGGCCCCACAATCCTTCCTTCTGTGCTTTCTCCCCTGTCCTCTGAATAAACTTGGTTGTCCTTCTCTGTATAGCCTCCACCCTACCACAGTCCTTCCACAAGCATTTTTTATTTATTTAGTTTTTGTTGACCAGGTAAGTGCACTAGACAAATCCTGCCTATTTTCAGGCACAACCAAGGGGAGGGGGATACAGATGAATGCCAACTGACCTTGAACCAGATTAAGCTGTTGGTGGTATTTTGTTTTAGTGAATGAGGGAAATTTGGCCAGGATACTGAGGAAATTCCCCTACACTTTTCGATATGTGCCAAGGGATCTTTAACATCCACCTGAACTACCACCAATCCGAGCAGATAGAACCTCAGTTTAACATCTCATCCAAAAGACAGCACCTCAGAAGTGCAGCACCCCTCTCATGTTGCACTACAGTGTCAGTACTGGGATATTAACCCAAGTGCCAGATGTGGGAACTGAACCCACAGCCATCTGATCTCCCAGCCTCAGAGGTGAGTGTGCTACCTACTGAACCACTGACACTGCGTCCACATGAGCTCCAGAACTTCATACAGATCTTTTAGGTGAGAATGAACCAGTGACCTAGTTAGGGGAAGGATCAACTCCTTGCTTCTACTACTGATTTCCATTCCAATGCACCTCAGCGTCCTGTTTTCCTTCTACACTGTCCTGTTGCACTGTACCATAGATTTCAGGTTTTCTGATATATCACCCCGAGTCCTTTTCCTTAGTTGTGCTCTCTGTTACCACTCCTCCCATGAGGTATTACGTTTTTGGGTTCTTGTTCCCAATGTGTATTACCTTGCATTTCTTAGTATTAAATCTCGCATGTCATATCCTGCCCCACTTTTTTAAAATGTTTTTATTCTATTTGTTTAACCCTCTGGCCACTTGCTTGCAACTCCTTTGGGAATCACCAAGTCATCCTAGTCAGCTGTTGTCTCCTCCCTTACAGCCATCGGTGCTTGGGCCTTCCCCATGGAGCTGGGGTTGCCCCCCCAGTTGAGGATGCAGTGGAGGGTGGACCCCAGGATAACGTCCACCACCCCACATCAAATTCTGTCACTTTGTTGTCACCGTGAGACAGGCAGGGGAGATTCAGGACAGTGCTGGGTGCTCTGTCATCTACAATATGTGGGCAGGGGCCATTTTTCAGTTTTTTTCTCCCAGCACCCCGCAGACATCAGCACATGGAAGGGTCCAAGGGGTGTGTTCACGTAGAGGCTTGGCTCTGCACCAGTCCAACAGATGTCTGTCCATCCCCTGGTGTACAGCAGCAGGGATGGCTGATTTTCTTCCCTGGAGGAGGATAGTATCTGAAGGGATGCTCAATTCTCCTCCCCCTGGCCAGCCCCTGATGACCCAGAGTTTGCTTCCAAACCCCAATTTCTGGTGTCGTATGTAGTAGGGCAACTGCTGTGCAGATGGGCTAGTCCCTGCACCACTTTCATGCATGTCCAGGTCCACCCTCATTGCTCTTCTCTCATCTTCACTGTTCACTCTGTTGCAGATCTTGTTATCATTCACAAGATAAAAAATCTCCCTGAACTCCTACCCCTATATTGCAAATGAATATGTTACAAACCCAGGTCTAAGGACTGAGCCCTGTGGTACCCATCTCATTACCTCCTTCATCTAAGAATGCTCCCCATTAACCACCACTGCTTGTGTCCTACTCTTTATTTTTTTTCTATGACATTTTTAGTCATTTTCCCCCATTTTTGTGCACCTTCAAGTCCTTGTCGTGAGTGCACACGTGGAGGCAGGCATGTGTCACATACTGTGGGATACCCCACCCTACTGGTGACCCATTACCCACCTGCACCACCATCAGACATTCACCCGGAGGTAGTGGGACTGCCAGAGGGTGACTCCCCCTTCCCCAGGAGAGGAGAACCACTGTTAGGCAGCTTGATCCTGCTCTCACCCTCCCCTCATGCTGGCTCCCTGACATCTGAGTTCATTCCCAAACCCGGGTCGCCAGCATAATGTGAGGTGTGGCTTCCAGCACCTCAACCCTCAGTGCCACTGAGCTGACTTGTGTCCTACCCGTTAGCCAGTTTTTCACTCATGTTACCATTCTCACATCCAACCCCTGGCCTCAATTTCTTGACTAACCTACTTAGGGGGAACTGAACCAAAGACCTTATTAATGTCCAGGAACAGTGAGCTCAATTTTCAAAGAGTCCTTAGATTGCCACAAGTTGCAGTGATCTATGGCTGTGGCAGTGTCAGGGTGCATCAGGGATCTTGTGCAGTATTTTAAAAAAAAAGGAGGGTGCATGCACCAAGACCCGAGATTTTCCAGATCCGCAGGTTGTGCTGAAGAAGTGGCACACCTGCAGGATTAAACAGAAGGATCCATCAACCCCTCCCACCACCACCACCCCATGCAACACTTGAGGGGCCACAAAGGTTGGGGGGTGAATATGGCTGGAAGATGGGGACTAGAGGCAGAAGGCACACAGAGGTGCTCTAGGGGGTGTCAGGAGAACAGCAGCTATGTCAGGGTGGTGAACTGGCATCTGGCAAGGGTGCCTTGTGCAATGGCAGATGGTCGATCTGCCTAGGTAGTGGGGGGTTGGCAGGGACAGACCATGACCTGGCCCCAGGTGGGCATAGCCCTGGCAGCCTGCCAGAATGTGGGGGGGGGGGCTGTGGACTTTTATGGTGTCTGGAGAACCTTCCCCTCCACAACTGGTAGCCCTCAACCTGCAGCCACTGCTTCCTGCTTACAGGATTAGGGATTTCAGCATCTATGGGGCAGGAGTCAAGGCTGTGAAGACTTGGGATCAGGTCACTGTCCATCCCTGCCAACCCCTCACTACTCAGGCAGATAGGCCATCTGCCCTTGCCCAAGGCATCCCTAATGGGTATTAACTCACCACCCTGACATAGCTTCCATTTACCTGATGTCCCCTAAGGCATGCTCCATGTGCCTTCTGCCCCCCCCGTCCCCTCCTGGCAGGTCCCCCCCAGTCACCACATTGTCTAGCAGTGGCATATGTCCCTTAGACCACCTTATGGCTGTTCTAACCTGAGCCCTCTGTTTCATCCACAGTGGGGCTTCCAAAATTCCAAAAAAGGGGATGGTGAAGCTGCACGTGGTGCAAACCCCCCCATGTGTCCTGTTGCATGGGTTCTTCAGCTGCAAGGGTAGCACAGGGTTAGGTGGCTTTGGCACATGGCATCTTAATTACAACACAGCCTGCATGCAAAAATTGCGAATGCTATAAAGTTTGATGCAAGGTGCCACTTGCATCATACTCCTTTGGCACAGGTACCTAGCGTCAAACAGTCTCTTTTGAAAATGGAGCTCAGTATGTCTATTGACTGTCCTTTCTTAACCACTTTAGTTATCCAGTCAAAGAAATTGATCAGGCTCATCTGGCATGTCCTCCACCATGTGAATCTGTGTTGCCTACCATCCTGTAGGCTGTTTAACTTGAGAAATTCTACCAACCATTCCCTTAGAATAGCCTCCAGTAATTTCCTCGCTATAGATGTCTGGTTGACATGTTTCTAGTTATCTAGATCACCCTTTCTGCCACTTTTAAGCAGCACCACAATGTCAGCTGTCCTATTATTTGGGACCTCTTCAGTGCAGGGGTACTACAAACACTCTCCTCCAACCCCTGGAGACCACCCATAAGCATTTGACTTGTGTCATTGTTAAACAAATAGACATAAAAATAAATAAATACAGAATATGGTAGGCAGGCAGTTGAGTTCAGCAGATCACAGTTTCACAACATTTAGACAATGGAATTCCAAACCATTCTGTGAGAACTTCCAGCTTGGTGGCACAGAGGGCTGATGCACCATGTCTCACCAGCCACCCTCCCAGTGACCCAGGATTGGGTGTGATCCCAGGGTATCAGGGGTTGGCTGGGGGGAGGTGGATTGAGCATTCGATGGACTGCTCTCCTCCTCTGGGGGAAGGGTGGGGTAGCACTTGATGCTTGACTGACCCCTGGCAGAGGCCGGGGGTGTTACGGCCTATGTTTGCAGACTTCCGGACGGTGTGTCAGACATCAGCGCATATGTGTTCTTATGTCATTGCATGCCACACCTCCCATCTACAAGTGGAAAAAACTGACTGAGTTATAGAGGATGTCTGCCTCCCACATCAAGCCCCATGCAGCCATTTGAGGCACTCTGCCACCAGATTATCACTGCAGCATCATTAGGGGAGTAACGGGGGTAGCTCCCGAAGTGGCCCCATCATGGGGGGGGCAATCCAGTGACCAACAGGTAAGTCCCAGGGGATGGGTGAGGTGGTATGGATGGCTGACTGAAGGGGAAGCCAGCCTGGGAAAAAAAAATATTGAGAATATACACATGAAACTGGAATCTTTTTATGTTGGCTTGCACGCAAGCATGCACAAGCAACATCTTGTGCTAGTAGCACATTTCAGAGGTGTATCAGTGTTGGCGAATGCAGGGCATGCTTTAGTAGGTGTGTCCTTCATTCCCCAATAAGCCAGCATGCTAGTGCTGACACAAGCATCATATAAAGTGGACACAACTTGTAAGGAAAGTGCCGTTGCAATCAGAGATAAGCTCGTCATGCAGTGGCACAGATGACACGCCTCCTGACATGCATTTCCTGATGAAACATTTCAATAAACACGGGGGCAGTGCTGCTGCTACACAAACCCTGAAGGAAGCTGACATTGGGGGTGCAATCCCCGTGTTGGCATGTCTGCCCCCCCCACATTATGTGGCACACTGGGAGCCCACCCCATTGTGCTGCCGCTTACAGTAAGGTGACTGCATCGGCATGTTCCAGCCCCCGGGCCCCGTCCCACATCCATTGTGTGGCACACTGGGAGCCCACCCCAGTGTTGCCAACATCAGGCCCCCCAAAAGTCATGGGGCACACTGGGAGCCCACCCCAATGTGATCAACATTTGTTTTCACCTGTAAAGAAAGAAAACTGTCTCGCAGTGCAGTGTCCATTTTTTTCTACCTGAAAAAAGAAAACGGTCCGTTGTCTGCATCATCCCCCAAACTGCACCCACAATCTGTGCACCACACTGCCCCATACACCCCCTCACCCCATACTTACCTCTGGAAGTTCAGTACTGTGATCTTCAGTGGAGCAGGAACATGGCTGGACTCTTCAAAACTGACCGCAAACTGAAGAAATGCCAGTAAGCTGTATAATGGCATAAATGGGGGATCAATTTAGGTGGATATCTCAACCATTTTTTTTAATTTTGGCTCCAAATTTTCAACATGGGGTCCTTGGGACACCACCTCATAAATATATGCACTGTCATCTCATTATTTGGTCCCAAACATTCATTTCACAGTCACTGTATGGAATCACCTTTTGGGGCTGATTAACAAAACAAGAGTGCAACTGTTCATGAGGTGGGGTCCCAAAAGGCCTATCTTGCAAATTTGGTGAAAAAATTCCAAAAAATGACTGTTACGAGCGTGCGTTGCACAGTTTCCACACACATTCATAACTTCGACAATTTTTAATATTTTCACTCCTGAATTTCAACATTGCCATTTTTACACACCTCCTTATGAACAGCACAGCTGTCATTTTATACATCCTGCCCAAAATGTGTTTTCGTACATGTGGCACACAATGGCGCGGTCGCTCTGGGAAATCAATGTTCAGGACAGATTGACAATCACAGTGACACTGTTCATGAGTGGAGGTCCCAAAATGCCTATGTTGAAAATTTGTTTAAAAAAAAATCCCCAAATAATTGCCTTACAGGCATGTGTTGCGCTGTTTCTATGCATATTCATGACTTCATCAATTTTTCATATTTTCACTCCAGATTTTCAACATTACCATTTTTACACACCTCCTTATGAATAGTACAGCTGTCATTGTTCACATCCTGCCCAAAATGTGTTTTTGCACATCTGGTGCACAATGGCGTGGTCTCTGTGGGAAATCAACTTTTGGGACAGATTATCAAAATCACAGTGCCACTGTTCATGAGCAGAAGCCCCAAAATGCCTATGTTGTAAATCTGGTTAAAAAATCCCCAAAATAATTGTGTTATGGGCGTGCATTGTGCAGTTTCTATGTACATTCATGACTGCCAATTTTTCATATTTTCTCTCCAGATTTAGTTTTTTTTTTGCATTATATGTTTCTACCTCCTCCAATGCATGCAGTCATCCTCTCCTTCAGGCAGCCAGTTCTGCATTACCTCTTCACCAACTCGCCATCCTGCTACTCCTACACTCCTCTGTCCCGGATGTATCCCTTCATCAGGGAGGCCCCCTAACCCATGGGAGGGCCTCAGGAGGGGAGACCGGTGTGCACGTAACACCCCTTTACATCTTGGTGGGTAGCGTAGACATGCAGCCTGGAGGCATCACGGCTGAGAGGTGCAGTGAGGTGGGGCCACCATCATCCGGATGGCATGCGTGCTATTTTTCATGCTTTTCTGATTCCCCTTGCTGCGCTGCTCTTTTAGTGCCACCAGTCTCCACTGGGGGCCACAACAGAATAAGGCTACCCACCTGACCTACCCCAGGAGGAGAGCAGCCCTCCGGATGCTCAAGCTTCTCCTCCCCTTGCCAGCGCCCAGCACCCCAAGTCCGTTCCTGAACCTGGGTCACTGGTATGGCTCAAGGTAAGGTGTTCAGTGCCTCAGTCCTCTACGCCACTGGCACTCCAGATTTTCAATATTTCCATTTTTTCAACACCTTCTCATGAACAGTATAGCTGTCATTTTTAACATCCTGCGTGAAATGTGTTTTCGCACTTGTGTCGACAAATGGAGCAGTCGCTGTGCAAAATCACCTTTCAGCTAACAAACTGATAGTGCCCCTATTCCTGAGGTGGGGTCACACAATTTGGAGTGAAAATACCAACAAATACCAGGGGAATTAGGGTTTCCAACCATGACACCCCACCCTGTAGAGACTGGCAGGCATCAGGGGTGTGAAGTGGGATTGTCAACTGTAATTCTCATGCCATTCCACCTCCACCCCCACCCTGCAGCCAGTGACAAGCATCGAGGTGTGCCTTGGACTCTTCGGCCCCAAAGTTCACCCCATTCTTGTATACTGCACCCATCTCAATGTATTTCCTTATGGAATGGGGTGAGTGTAGGGCCCGAAGACCCCAAGGCATACCACAATACTTGTCGGTGTCTGCAGGGTAGTGTGATGTGAAATGGCGTGAGCATTATGGCCATCAACCAAAAGGCACACCCCAGTGCCTGTCAGGCTCTGCAGGGTGGGGTTGGTGTCAGTTCAATACTTTATTGCCATTCCTATTATGCATCTCTCTCTAACTCCTGCACTATCAATGGCAATGCCAGCAAGACAACATTCGGCATTGGCAAATGCTTGTTTTCTTACTATTCACCTACTGTATTGCTGAGACTTATTCAGGACCTGTAGAGACAATCTATTGCTTGTGACATCACAGTCTGTTTTGATGAAAAGATTAATTTCATAAGCAGAGCATTATTAGTTTGGAACCAGAATACACCTTGGTTGTATATGAAACATAAGGGGTTTATGCAATTGGGTTCTGCGCTATACCCAGTGTGGATATTTTGCTGGTGGCTGAACCTCATCTATAATGAGCTGTTAACTATTGTTGGCAAAAAAAATAAACATCTTGGGTAAATATGTAGACTATGTTTCCAGTCCTCCTATGAAAAGTCCCAATAGTTGTCTGATCACTAACAAATTATTGCAAGAGCTCTGAAAACCACATTGCCACCATTTCTAGAGCAACACCAGGCACCAGAAGTGTGTGACAGCTAGTAGCAAATCTAAGCCTCAGAGTATGCCCTGCTGATCTAACAAGAATAGGGTAGTAAAAGTCAGTTGATATGTGAGTCTGCACCGCAAAGGCTTATAAATCTGGAAAAATATATTTATCGAAATGGTCACTTCATTTTTACAAAATGTTATCCTTAAGAAAAACATCATTTTGTTCTAAAGAAAGGCACGTTAGGTTACTATCAGAAATTAGACCTTTGATCTCACTGCATTTTAACCTGGATAAATAAATAAACTTGAATACCACACCACAATGAAACAGTTTAACCACCAGTGTCAATATTTCAATGCAGACAAACTACTTTTTCCTGTTGTATTTTCCTGACCTTTTCTAACCTGTTTAGTTATTGAGATTTTTCTCATTCTGAATCTGTATGTGAACATTCCACTTAAACATTCCATTTTAAATAGACAATAAAAGAGTCAGGAGTCCTGCTTCAATTTTTCTTTTCTCCTTTTGTGTAACTGACATGACAGGGCATGGGGCAGCTGTACTACAGTATATTTGCAGCAGCATGACAATAACAGAAGAGGCGCTCCTAGTATCAGAAATACAAAAACCTAATGTTACTCTTCATAAGAAAAAAGATAAATAAGGTAAGACACTTAAAGCTTTATTGCACAAGCCATTATTTTAATTAATGATGGAAACATACCCCGGTGTTGAAAAACAGTCAAACTGTTTTGCTTTTGTTTTTCAGGAGCGCTTCACCATTAATGTCTCAAAACAATGAAGACCTTTCTGAGCCCATTCAGACTAGCTGCTTTGTTTATCAGCATCTTAGCAAGTGTGCAGCAACACAGTAAGCTGATTGTTAAAACACATTTCTATGACTGTTGAACAAATAATGCACATTAGATGTTATTGGTGAATTAATAACTTTTACAGAGTGCTACATGAATAGCACCCTAATATGGAATTCTTATTTCAGAATGAATCACCAAAATTAAGTTATATAAAAACTGGCAATCTCAAAAGTCAGGAAACATAATATTACGCCAAATATAGTAAAATTAATCCTCCAGAAAGGTTTAGCATTCTTAAAGCACTGGTATTTGTTTGTTGGTAAACAAATTCAACATGTCCTTTTTTTTTAAGTGTATTTCTGACATCCTTACCGTTATGCTCAGATTAGGTTTTACAGCTATTGTTTAAACAATGTTTATAGCTAATTTTGTAATTAATGACTCAAGTCATTAGAGATAGCCACCACTTGCAGTTAAATCTCTTCTGTTAAGGTTACTCATTGAATGTACATGCCAGATTCTTAATGACTGTGGATGAATTAGGATGGTGTTGCCACATGTTTCTGATGGTAAACAGCACAGCACTGTACCAATATATTACATTTTTTCATGGTGGACATTACATGGGAGTGGGAACTTTTAAAAAGTTCAAAATCCCATATCTTGGTTCAAGAATGAAATTAAATTAAAAGGAAATGGGACATTTTGACATTTCTGCCAGAGAAACGTTATTGCTAAAAACATGGTCATGAACAAATACTGCTGCTTTTAAATGCCAGACATACCTACTGTGTGCATAAGTTGCTGCTGATCATAGAACACTGGCATACTGATTATTTTTTATTATTTTCTTATTCTTTGGTAACTGCATAAGGCCCACTAGGCACAAGTGCATGTTTTCAGGGGTGACCCAGCAGCAGTGGGGAGGTTATACAACTTGCTCAGAGTCACACAGTATACAAGTGGAAGTTGTGGGACTCAAACCCAGGTCTGCTGGAAGTACCAAGCACATTCACAGTTCATTACTCTAACCTCTGGGCTACACTGCCATAACTGATTCTTTCAATTGCTGTGCAATGGTACAATCTAATTTGAATGTCTGTTATTAAAAGTTGACTCATTTTATATTGGGATGCTACTCCACAGATATGCACAATTGTGTCATACCGCAGCACCTAAACTGTTTTACATGAATGGAAGGGCATTAATATAATAAGTTTATAGAAACCTGTAGATATACTGTAAACCATTTTGAAAGTACCATAGGTCTTGCCCTAGAATGCTGTCTTGAATAAAATCTGACATTGAAGAATATTGTTTTACTTAGAATAAACTCATATTTGGATTTAAACTCTGGTTCAGACAATGTTGTCTGTATTGCTTCAAGTTCCTGAAGCAGTCAACCATGAGCTCAGGTTTACTAGAGGGAGAAGAATTCTGAATTGCTGCTGAAAACAGTTTTCAAATGTATGCTAAACTTCAGGGATTCGATTTTTGCAACTACTGCCACATGATTTGCAGCAGAATTTCTGTCACAGCTGCGACACACTAATGTATCTAAATGTTTGTAGATTTTCAAATGTTTGGGCACATTTGCAACAGGACAAAACTGTGCATGTCTCAGGTTTTGATTCATGCATTATTTTTTTGCGTGCAACTTGTGGCACTTGCAGCAAAACTTGAGACCTGATTTTATGTGGTTGAAAAGTTTTTTGTTCTTTTTTTCAACTCTGTTTATCCTCCTCCTCCTCCTCCTCTCTGACCCCCAGACTCTCTCTGGTGTGGTCACTCAGCACCACCTTGTCCCACTCTGTCTTACCTTCTGGGGGGGACTACTCCTCATTCCTCTGGCTCTTCAACCCCTTGAATCTAAGCCCCCCAGGGTGGGACTGCCAACTCCTCTTGGTTACCTTTCTGAAATCCAGACAGAGTACAAGTGAATGAGGAAGCACTGGAGGCAGGCTAGAAGACCCAGCCTTGGGTGTGGAGGTTGGCCACTGGACCCACCTTCACCTACCAGGGGACGGGGTATTTTCTGTGTTTCTGTGGTTCCTGGGAGTGTGATATGCACTGATGTCCAGTGCCCCGCCAGCCACGGTTCCCATACCCCCTTCTATGTGCCCTGTAAGCTGTACCACGCAGTTGTCACCAGGAGCCGCTAACATTGCGCAAAGCCTCCAACCCTCCCCAAGAAAGGAGATCTGCCAGTTGGCAGCTCAATCCAAGTCCACGTCCTCCCCTGGCAGATCCCTGGTAGCCCAAGCTCACTCCCAAACCTGGGTCACCAGCATAGCATGAGGTGTGGCGTCCAGTGCCTCAATCCTCAGTACCACCGGGCTGGCTATGTGGTCAAAAAGTTATGTCACAGATTGTGCACTTGTGCTAAAAGGGTAATATAAATCTTTCAAAACCCAGTCGTCAAGCTCTTTCTGACACCATGGTGCTGTATTATGATGTTTTTAAAGCAGTTTAGCTTTTCACTAAGGCATAAAACCAAAGTGTGCAGCTAAGAAGTGAAGACATTGTCAATAATGTTACTGCATATATCCATAGTTCAGTCAATATCACTCCATGAGGCATGGACGTGAGCACACTGGTACTTTAGGGCATCAGTAATCTACATAACAGTTGCAAACTAACAATCAGTTACAAACTCCTTTTCGTGATACCTTACTCTTTTTCTTTGATATCATAATGGCAGAGCTATAAAAGCAGTTTCAATTTACCACAGCATTTTATTTATTTCATGCAGTAGCTTTGTGTGTATAATTGCACAAAGGTATAAAACTAACTTTATTTGTGCTATAGTTTTTATTATAGTATTGTTATGTGAAATTTACCATTTAAATCTGCATGTCAAATTCTGTTTTGCATTTAAAAAATAATGCTTTAAACTGGCCAGGTAGCAGAGCTGTAGAGTTACCTTTTGCTATGCTGGTGACCCACATTCAAGAGTGAGTGCGGATAATCATTGGCCGGCTGGGGTGGAAGGACTGAGCATCTCAGGGACTGCTCCTGTTTCTTGGGGAGGAGGGACAAGCCACCTACTGCCAGACTGCCACCTGGTGGAAGCTGTTTGGCAGCACAGATGGGAGTACATGCAAGGGGAGGGGCTGCTGCTGGACACATACTTGCTTGAGCCATTACATGTGGCACACCTAGCGAGAAAAAGGAAGGAAGACCAGGCTGCTACAAGCTGGCACCCTCCATACAAGCTGCTTCATAGCTGATTTGGCTGCCCACCTACGAGGTTGTGGGCCTGGATAAGTGATGGATAACCAGTAAGTGTATGAGAAGGCTGGTGACAAGGCCATGGAAGTGTCATCAGGCAGATCCAGGGGGAGGAAAAAGCTTAACAGGGCAAAAAAGTAATGCTTTAAGTTCACTGCATGTATTGAATAGTAATGTGTAACAATTTCCTAACAAAACTGCAGTGACCACAACAGTGAAGCAGTAGTTGTGTAACTGTATGGTAGCTACGGTAAAATATTGCTTATACTCATAAAGTAATTATTGTGTATTCATTAATCCTAATTACTACAGGATTAAGTTTATTTTTTTCTAGTAATTTATTATTATAATACAGTTACATGCATTCTTAATAGAACTAATGGACAGGAAAACAGCACCTGAAAAGAAACTCTAGACTGCACTGTTGCTTAAATTAAAGCATATGAGGGTTTCAAATCTCTTGCCCCATATTGGTTTAATGCAATACGAAAAGGGCTTTGAAATACCTGGACCCCCTAGGTATAAATTTTGCCTCTTAAAATTTGTAGGTAAGAAGAAATGGCACTGTGGGTAAGTGTGGGCTATTAATGGAATGCTTTAGGTATGTTGTTAAGCAATAAGCACAGTAAACTGACAAGAAGTGTGATTATTGGCCATAATGCCATATCAATGAAGTCTCTTATTGAACTGGGCTGCCTCCTGGCACGAGCAGTATCACTACTGCTTGCGATGCCAACAACCAGGTTTTGGGGATGAGCCCAGTGCATGACAGGGTCAGCCAGGGGGAGGAAGATGAGCATCTGAAGGACTATCTCCTTTTCCAGGGTGGGAGGGACATGGCAGTCAGCAGTAGTCTGACTCCTGGCAGTGGCTGGGAGTCAATGTGCTTGACTCATCTCACTCCTGATACCTGTACTTATGTCAGAGAAACCTAGAGAAAAAAAGCTATGAGACTGCCTGTGCTGCAGAAAATCTCACAAAAGTTTCCTTAGTGATCGACAGAGATTTTAGAAACAGAGAAATATACTAGCAGAAGAAAGTCTTTCTGTCTACTAAGTCTGCCCAATGTGGAGGTACATGTCCTTTATAGGTCCTAGTCCCACTCTCCAGCCCCTCGCATCTGCCGCTTATGCTTGTCAACCCTCTCTTGAAGACCTCATGGTTTTATTATCAACCACCTTCTCTTGTAATTTTGTTCAGCCCTCTACCACCATTTTCATGAAATATTTCCTGTTGTCCCTCCTGAACCTACCCCTTCCATCTTGCTGCCATTCACGCAGTATATGTAATATCACTGGGCTAAAAAATTTGCTGGAGTCCAGCTCATTTATTCCATTCCTTCTATCATGTCTTTCCTCTCACTAATATTCTCTAGAGAATACAAGTTTGGGCTCTCCAATCTCTGTTGGTATGTGTTCTCTTTCTGACCCTGGATCATTTAGTTGCTCTTTTCTGTACAGGTTTTAGCTTGCTTACACCCTCCCTCGGATGGGGATTCCAGAATTAGACATAGTATTCAAAGTGCAGTCACACTAGGGACCTGCATTGGGGCAGTATGACCTCCTTACTCTTTCTGCTGATACTCCTACTTATGCATCCAAGCATTCTGTTTTAGGGCTGAGTCAAATTAGCAAATTCCTCTTTCACAGAATTTTCATTAAAGTCAACAAATTTCCCAAAATGTTACTAAATTCTTTTTCTGACCATGATTTAGCCATTTGTGCAGTCAGATACTTGACAATTTGCTTACTCTTTGTGTGGAGTCCTAAGGGGATTCCAGGTTTCATAACATTTCAGTGAGGTGATGTGAACATATTGGGGTTTGAAGTGCGGCAATTTATTTTTGTGAAATTTTCTGAAACTATTTCTCTGCTTTACAAGCTAGCTACCCTCAGGGCTAGATACTGTACCTGAAAATCTGCATGAATAACTTTCTTGGAAGGGCCCTAAACATTTATAAATGGCGAGAGAGTTAAGTAAAGTTTGAGTTACAGGGGTTCAGCATTTCACAGTTTAATTATTTGTGAAATTTTGTGAAGTTTCCAAACATTTGGAAGCTTGTAGCCTACTGCTATTGCAGTTATGCACCCAAAATGTGGCAAGCATACCCAATGTCAATGGGTCCTGGAATCTAACAAAGCTGGAGAAATTTGGTTTAGTAGTTTAAAATTCATAGTGGAAATTTATCAAATTACTAATGGGCAAAAAATTCATGGAAGCATAATAGGTAATGCCACTAGAATTCCACTTGTGGAATTAAACTTTCACAAAGCACTTATCCCCACTGAATCCATTTCGGTAACTTTGATTAACTGTTTGCAGTCCTGAATTCCTTTCTGGGAGGCTATTTTGTCCCCTACCCTGCTGTTTTCGTATGAGTTCATGCCAAATGGATTCTGTGGACCTCCTTGTTACATTGACTTCCTTCTTGTCTTTCAAAGATATGCTCCCTTCATAAGAGAGCCGCCTATTACTTTTCCTGTAGTGCTCATCTATCATTTTTATACAAGTATTTATCTCTCCCCAGCAGGCTGGCGGTTTGAATCAGCTATCTGTACCAGGCACCTGTGGTCTTTAGAGGCCATCCCCATTTCTCCTTGGCAGAACTACTGGAGCTGGCCACAACCCCCGCTTTTTCACGTATTCTCCCCTTAATCCCTGGAGCCACAGACAAGGTTGGGCACACATATGGAGGTGCCTATGCGTGCCTTGACCTAGCCGACTCTGCTCTGTCCACACCTGGCCTAGTGCCCAACTCCGTCTCCTGTCTGTACCACCATCACACCACTACATGGTGGTGATCTTAGGCAGAGAGAGCCTACCTCCCCAATCCCAAAGAGGAGAGCTGCCTGGCAGCTGCTCTATTCTCTCCTAGTCCCCCTCGGCTGACCCCTGGCAATCCATGCTCATTCCTGAACATGGGTCACCAGTGTGGCGAGAGGTAAGGCATGCAGCTCCTTAGCCCTCAGTGCCACCGGCCAGCTGTAATGCTGTATTTGAAATAGACATAATTTCTACATCTTGGTGTCCCAGTCTTTTCTTCTCCACCAGTGCTCTGTGAATGCCTCTAGATTCTAGACTTCCAAGTGCATCAGGCTTTCAGAACAGTCAGTAGGATTCTCATTTGATACACTTTCAAGTTAGAATTTTCCTGTATGCTTCCTTGCTTCAGCTGGAGGTCTACTATTCTTTTGCTACTCTGCTGCCCTTCCCTTGATGAACTCGTGCATCTAACTTCTGCCACTGGTGATCCCTCCACTAGCTACCTCCTCCATACTAAAGACATACTTTAGTATTAAAAATGTAGATAACATTAACCCTCCATAGGGAGAACACCCCCCATTCTATGTCAAAACTATAACCAAACCAGAAGCTAGAAAATACCTTAAGTGTGCTTGGAAAATCAAGCTAAAGTGGTGATTCCCTTGACCTCAAGCTTATCTCACTTACTCTGGAAGAATTTCTAACCCTATTGACTAATTTATTAAATCTCTCATTCAGACTGTCACAATTTCTGTCGAAATGGAAATCTGCTATAGTAACACCAGTCCACAAAAGTGGTGACAGGGACAACCATGGCAATTATCGCCCCATATCAATTCTTCCCCTGTCTCGAAAGCTCTTGAGCAGATTGTTGCTGATCAGCTGACAGACTATTTGGAAAAGTACCATATTCAAAGCCCACAGCAACACGGCTTTAGAAATGGGCACAGTACCACCACTGCACTACTAGAATTTACAGGCTTCATCCATCATGCATTGATCAAGGTCAGCTGGTAGGGGCGGTCTTTATAGATCTGACCAAAGCCTTTGATATGATTAATCATGCACTATTATTGAAGGTTCTCTCCAACACTGGTCTCTCCGCTGACACCTGAGGTGGTTCAAAAGCTACCTATTAGACAGATCACAGCAAGTGAAGGTAAACAATATTCTATCAGATAGCCATGAGGTACTATCAGGTGTCCCACAAGGGTCCATACTTGGCCCTGTATTATTCACTCTCTTCTTAAATTGCCTCCCCCTTGCGAGCACTGACAGGATCCTACTGCATGCAGCCGATGCTGTTATTTTTACAAGTAACCCTGACCCGCTACATCTGGAGAAGCAGCTCCAACTCAAATTCAGTGCCTTAGAAGATTGGTTTGTGAGGCATAAGCTCCTTTTAAACTACAAAAAAACAAAATCCATGCTCTTTGTTAACCCTCACAATAGGCACAAATGACACCAGCTCTCAATTCAGAATAGGCCTAACAACCCACTCAATATGGCAAATGCTTTTAGATACCATGGGGTTACCATTGACAGCTCCTTGTCCTTCACTTTTCATGTTGACAACATTGCAGAAAGCAATCAACACTTGAACAGGCTTGCTGTACAGACATAAAAACAGCCTTACCACTTAGGTCCTCAGGATGGCGATACACAGCTCAGTCATTTCCATAAACTGATTATGGCCTTGTGGCTTATGGATCTGCCACTGACTCAATTCTGAGGAGATCATCATGGCCTTAAACAAATGCTGTTGACTCCTAACAGAAGCCCCTCGTCTCATACATACGTGTGACCTTTATGCCCAGATGGGCTGGCTTAACCTTCAGGGTAGGGTGATGTATCAAACCTGCTTACTAGGTAAATTAGGTAAAAAAATTAGCCTAGGTCTGTTGACTCCGGGTATTCAGGAGCAATTCATTTTTGCCACATATCGACAGCGAAATAGAGGCTCAAACAACCAACCATTCAAGGTACCCCTCTGCTGCACAACTCAAGGACAGAGATATTTCATGTACCATGCCTCTTCCTGGCTCAATACCCTGCCCAACAACATCCTTAATGAAACAAAGTTGGGACCTTTTAAAGTTATGCTCCCACAACACCTCACATCACTTGATGTATATGACTATCAAATCTAAATGTCCGTGCACGTTTTTCCTGCTACTCTCTTAGAGGCACTTAACACGTAACTCTGCACTTAGTAATCTGCCCTTTGCCTACCCCCATACCCCTCCCTACCTCCTTCTCTCCCTACCTTACTTGCTACTTGACCCCAATCCCACTACTGTCCTCTTCCTCTCCACTCCACATCTTCCTGTCACCTTCCACTCCCTCTCCCCCCCTGCCCCATTGCCCTCTCCTTCTTCCCCACCTCACCTTTTACCCACCAACCTCTACCCCCTCACTCCTTACATGCACCACCCATTCCCCCCCAACCCTAATCTCGACAATGCCTTCTTGGTTGCTTCCTTGCTCCTCTCTCTGCCATGCTTCAATTTAAAGTAATAGAAAGTCAAGTCGCTGACTGCTTTGGCTTTATTGTAATCCTATTTTATTAGTATCAACGATGTTATTTGTTAAGACTTGTTTTACTCTCCTTATGTGATTATCACATGTTGTAATCCCAATTGTACTTGTATAATACATCTTTTCTTTTTTTGTCTTTTCTACTGAACTGGACGTGGAACCTTTGTAAACTAACTCTCAGCTCAAAAGGTAATTGTAATTCCAAGATTGCATAAATAAATAAATAAAAATAAATTACTCTAGTTATACTATAGATTAAATCCCCCTGACTTCCATTTCCATCAACATCACCATCCCGCCCGACAGAACTCCAGTCCATGTTGGCTTCACTATGGGTCACATTTATTTGACTTTGAGTTTCTGGATAATTTGATAACTTTTATTGGACTAACAGGTGTCTTGTACAAAGATGGTGTAGTGCACCAGTACTGCAGGCAGACAGATTACCTTACCTACTGTAGAATCATAGAACTGCAATGCCCATCCAACATTCCTGCCACAGTGGCACCCAGAATAACATTCCAACATGATTAAAGATATAAGGGATATGCAATGGAGACAAGTGGAATAAAAGATTTATCTGTACAAGAGCAGTTTAACCTTGGATAACCTCATGAGTGGTGTAAGCCATGAGTGAGGTGTCAAAGGTAAAACTGCTTGAGTGCAGAGAAATCATTTATTCCACAAGTACCCCACTGCATATTCTATTTATGCAACAGGGATTCTTTTTTTTGTTTAGTTATAATTTATTTTTCATTTTTTTTGCTTTTTTAATAAAATAGGAAGGATTATGTTGGGGTCTTCTGTATGTTAATGTGCACTTTTCGACAGGTTGTTAGAGATGGATGCATGGTTGCTAGGGACTCTCCATCCGTACATAAACAGCGCATCTTGTGATAGGCATTTTATGACTCCTCCTGTTGTTCCTGATTTAAACCACCCTAGTCTCTGTCTCCTCTCCCTATGTTTCCTGCCACTTCTCAGTATACTGACCACTTCTGTTGCATAGCTTCCTTCTTCCACTACCTGTTTTTCTACCTTCTTATTACCTAGGGACTTTTATCTCTCTTTGTGTCCCTATCTTCCTATCTTAGCCTACCCCATCTCCAATCTCCACTTCCCTCACTTAACTTTACTCCTCTACATTATCCTATATGCAACTACTTTAATGCCTCTTTCTCCTACTTATAGTCTTCCTAGATGTCCTTGTAAACCTAATTGTTATTTGTTTTATGTAAATGATGTTACTCTCTTTACCTTAATTTTGTTAATGGCTTTGTTATTTATTCCACAACTTGTCTGTAATGTAATATCTGCCTGTTCTTTAGTCCTACGTTTGATTAGTTGTGATCTTATATATTGCAACCTGTTACCATAATTGTTTTGTTTTGTACCTTCCTGGGTCGTGCCTGAAAATAGTCATTTTTATGGCTAGTGCACCTACCCGGTCATCAAAAAATAGATAAAAAAATAAATAAAATAAATATCCTGTGTGGAAGGGCTAGAGATTTTTAAAAAACATGGCATCTCTCTCTCTCGCTTACTGAGAGTCAGAGCTGGTCGCTATAGTTTGGCGCCATACCTGTTCGTAAAACGCAATGTGTTGTACTCTATTTATCTGGCTGATTCTGCCTTTTATAGTCAGCTTTTCCCCACTGTAACCTAGTGAGTGAGTGGTCGTGCATGCATCTGGTCAGAGACTGACAGTGTTAGGTTGAAGACCATGGTGGAATGTGAGCGTGATTCGGCTGTTAGTTAAAAAAATGAGATTTGGATGCCATACTTGGCCCACGCCAGTGACCTGGGTTCAGGAACAAGCCTGGGCTACTGGGGGTCAGTGGTGGGGGGAGAGAGAGAGAGAGAGAGGATTAAGCATCCAAAGGACTGCTCTCCTCTCTCCGGGGAAGGGGATTAGTTGTCCCGCCCACTGACTGATCTCTAGTGGTGGCTGGAGGGCAGTACATGTTGGGAGGCTCAGAAGCTGACGTGCTTGCATTGGGGGGCAGGGAAGGGAGAAAATGGCTGGGGCTCCATAGACCCATGATGGCCCGACTGCTCCCGCAAAGTCTGCCCCCCACCATCAGATTTGACGTACCGGTTGGCGGGCGACCGATGGCACCCCAACACCTGGCCCTGCTACAGAGGGGGAATCCAGAGGGGTACCTCAGGGAGCAGATGAGCTGGGGGTCGGGCTGAGGATGTACCCCCTCTGAGGGGGGTCATAGCCCTATAGAAGCCCATGGTGAAGGAGGTAAAAAGTAATAAAAAAAATGAGATATTCTATGTTATTTGGTGTCCACTTTGGCATAAAGAGGAATTGAGACTGGAGAAGCAAAGTGGTTGTTTTGGTTGCAGTGGTGTTTTTGGCAGGAAGCGGGAGCTGAGTATGGAAGTGTGAGATGACTGCTATGAGAAGTTGACAGGTAGGAAAGAGCAGGAGCCTATTCCAGGCTGCTTCAGTAAGGAGAAAGAAAAAAATAATAAGGTACATAAAAAATTAAGGAATAACATTGTAATGTGGGCAGAGTGCTGGAAGAGAGATGAGGATGCTGTACAGATTGTTGTAGTGCTGTGGTTTTTTCATGTTGCTTCCCCAGTGAGTTGAGCTGTTAGTGTTTGTGGTATGTATAAAAGGTGGAAGTAGTACTGGCAGGCGCGTGGGGGGGGGTGATTCACAGGTTGAGTGTGACATAATAACTATGTAGATAAACGAGTAACTGAAATTTATACACACAGTTACTTGGGTAAACAGATTTATCACACTCCGTTTATCTCCACACCTATTGCATAAATCCAGATACATCTCTCAAAGTGGCCTCAGTCACAACTAGATACAATACACAGTGTCACTTAGTGCCACTGTTTCAGAATGCTAAAATTAGTCATTGTTATTTGCAGGGTTGTTAAAGAGTCAACAGGTGTCATTTTACAGAACAAGTGCTGCATATGTGTGTGTCTCCTAAAGCCACTGAATCTGTGAACTCTAGTGGTCAGCTGTCAAATTATAATAAGATAGACACGGGTAAACACATTGCCTTGACTATTCATGATGGTTCATCACCCGAGATATTGATTGAGCGTAAGTCAGCTGATGCTGGGCACCACTGTACTTTTACTAGGAAGCCCGTATAAATGCTGCCTCATTCTCACTCTACCCAGTCATTTCCTTTCTCCTCCATGGCAGGTCAATCATATGATTTGGCAAAAAGTATGGATATACCTTACACATAATGATCAAACATGTCCTCAATTTTCATGAAAGCTAATGAAATTATAGTTTAATTATTGATCTTATTTTGAAATTTTTGATTGCTTATAACTTAGACATCCTTTCAGCTAGGATTAGAAAGTTGACATACAAAGCCTCATTTTTAGGATCTATGAATCTGCCAGAATTGGTAACATTATGTTCTCTACTTTTAAAGTTATATAGTTATATGGGTTTAAAATTGTGGAATTTATGTACTTTTGTACGTTTGTTTAAATATTTCTGAATGCTTGGTGAATTATAACTCACACCCCTTTAAAGCTAGAAATCTGAAACTTGGTACACTTTTCCATGAGGTTGTGGCTGTCACACTTACCAAAAGTTGTATAATTTGGAACTGTACCATAAAACTTAGATGGAAATAACTGAAGCTTAAGTTATAAAGACATTTCACAAAATTGTTGCAAACATTTCACAAAAGTGGATTCATACTTTCACTCTCTGCACTGTTACTCTGTCCTGGAAGTTGGCAAAGGTTATTCCTCTCCACAAAGTGGGTGACTCATTCTCTCCTGGTAACTTTCATCCCTTTTCCCTCTTTCCATCCCTTTCTAAACTGCAAGAGAAACTGGTCCACTTTAGACTCCTCAGTGTCCTCTCATCCACTAACCTCTATTACCTTTCCAGTCTGGCTTCTAGAAGCGCCATTCCACAATCTCCTCCCTGCTGTGTGTCACTGATACCATCTTCCCCGTGATGGACCATGGACCAATTTCCATAGCAATGTTTGTCAATTTGGCAAAAGCCTTTGACGCTGTGTCCCACCCACTTCTCCTGGACAAGCTGAGATCTCCTGGCCTCCCTGTCCCTGCTGTTGCTTGGTTCCATTCTTGCCTAACCAGCCATCTATAATTGGTACAGTTCGGTGGTTCCCTGTCACATCCCCTTTCTATCCAGTCTGGGGTTCCACAGGGATCCCATCTTGGTCCCTTCCTTTTCTCCTTTTTCTTCAATCATCTCCCCTCTGCCTGTGTCAACTCACATATCCACATATATGCAGATGACATAGTCATCTTTACCTCTGGTCCTTACTCTGCAGCTGTGGAAGACTTGTTCCAATGGAATGCCAACAATGTCCTCCACTGATTTCATTCTAACCAAGTTAGAGATAGCACTAAAAAAACAGTCTCCATGACCTTTGGTACCAGTCAGAAACTAGCCAGTCTCACTATCTCCCCGTCTTTACCACTCTGGATGGCACCCCACTTGAAGTGGTTCAATCTTAGTATCTGGGAATGTGGCTTGGCAGTAAGCTTGACTTCTCAGCCCCCATTGATGCCATCCATGCCAAACTCTGTCCCAAGCTTGGTGCCCTCTATCATTACAAAGACTTCCTATCTTCACATATCTGCAGGGAGCTGATTACCAAAACGGTGCTCCCCATCCTTGACTATACAGATGTGGTCTATGGCTCTGCCCCTTCCACTTCCCTTGCCAGACTGGATACCCTTCTCAACTCCTTCAGTCATTTTGCATCTAACTCTCTACTAGGGGAACATTGTTTAACCAGGAGTAGCACACTAAGCCGAAGCTTGTTTCCATATGTGACCTGGGAGCACAAGGAAGTTAAGTGACTTGCTCAGGATCACACAGTATGCACCTAGGTGGCCAAATGCACCTACCATGCACACATCATTGCTCACTATATTCCTCCCTATCCATCCTCCTCTGTCATCACCATCAGGCCCATTGCACTTCATTCATCTCCAAATATTGATTGAACACCCTTCCCTCCTACCTCTCCTCACTTATATCCCAAATGCCCCTGTCTCCTTCTCCCTCTGGTCCAGGGACCATCACACTTTTGCTATTCCTCACCCACATGCCTCTGCTGGACAATCTGCATTCTCCTGTAGGCTTCCCTCCTTCTTGAGCAAACTCCCCATCTCCCTCCATCTCTTTTATCCCCTAGCTCCTTCAAATGGCAGCCAAAACTTCACCCCCACTTGCTCCTGCAACCCTTCTGCCGGTTACCCTTATAGTCTTTATTTTAATCAGTACGTGTTATTGTTCATAATTCTATGCATTGCTACAGTTCACTGCACTTTGTCTCAACTGCTGAAAATGCAAATTTTTTTTGTTTACTCTATTATTGTACAGGGGTGTCAGCAGGCATACGCACTGTACACAGCAGAGTACAATAAAAACAATCTGGCAGGGTCAGCAAATCAAGCAGGGGCAACAAAAAGAGGAAAACAAGGACATTATGAGTAACATTGTGTCTGTGTCACACTGAGTCCTTTTTTCTTTGTTGTTGTTTGCTATGGGGCACTGATGCCACCAGCCAAATACACAAACAAGAACAACTTACCAGGCAGGCAGAAAAATGAAGGAAGGAGGATTACAGGAGGAAACTGATTACTGTACTTGAACCCAGACATGGCAAACAGAGGGGGAGGGGGCAATGGTGTGGCGTAGCAGCACATATTTTGGTTTATGTTTACATAATAGTGGAGCAGCAGCAACAGTGCATCAGTTTTGAGTACAAGTTTAAAATTCCTGGCTACACCCCTGCTATTGTATCACACTGCTCATCTGTCTCACTATATTCCTATATACTGCTGTGGGGAGAGGCTAGGGGTGAGTCTGAATATGAGGTGAGTTTGTTCCTGTGAGAGTCTATCTCTGAGTATTTTTGTAAGTTTTGCTGATGGTTTTTGAATTTAGATTACATCTTTAACAGTTGCTGGCTTGTCTGGGGACTGTGGCTGGATATTTCTGAATTTAGATGAAATCTTTAACAGTTGCTGTCTTGTTTGGGGACTGTGCCTTAATGGGGAAGGGGTTTCTTTGCCCAGTAACAGAGCAGCCAATCAAGTTTGTTTGGATTTTAGTTTGAATCTCTATTTAAATGTTCACTGAGGCATTGCCTGGTCATTCTACTTGCTGTGGAGAGAGGTTAGAGGGGAGTTTGAATATGAGGTGAGTTTATCTCTGTGAACGTTTATCTCTGAGTTTTTTTGTAAGTTTTGCTAGTGGTTTTTGAATTTAGATTAAATCTTTAACAGTTGCTGGCTTGTCTGGGGACTGTGGCTGGATGGATTGAAAAAAGCTCCCCCACCTCCCCTTCCCCCCACCAACCCTTCTTAAATACTGAAAAGTCACTGCAGGTTGGGCTTGAAGGCTATGAGGGAGGAGCTTGGGGAGCTGCAAACTTCCCAGATGAGCTAACTCTTAAAGCTAATAGGTGGTGAAAAGTTCAGACACTCAAGCTTTTACTAGTTGGATTTTAAGGTTTAAATGTTTTAAAGTTGCAAGTTTGAAAGTCAAACTGACAAGTTTGGGATAAGGTGGGTAATTGCATATTTAAAGTTGAACATTTAAAGTTGAAACTGACAAGGTCGTGTATAAATATGTTAACTAGTGTTACTGAGCTAGCAAGCTAAAGACCAACAGAGTAAAGAAGGACTCAGAAGCAAGCTAGTAGGGTCACATATGGTATCCGGCTATTGCTGTACAGACTGTGTGATAAGAAATTGAGGTTATGTTTAAGTTAAGTGTGAATAATGGAGGAAAGGAAAATGGGGCATTATGGGGATCACTCTAGGGGGTGGAGAAGCATGAATAAGGGTGGCTGGAGACATCAGAGTAGTGGATGGAAATGGGGCACCATGGAGTGAGGGCAGCAGGCACAGAAAGGATAGTGGTGTGCAATGGTTGTGGGGCAGCTGTTTGGATGACTATACTGTGGAAACTGGGGGGTTGTCCAATTTTTTACAGGTTGAGCAGACTGGAAGAGGACATACAGAAGCTCTGGAGGGAGCTGAAGAGGGAGACAGGGGGCTGGGGCAGGAGGGACCCCAGAGAGGGGTAGCTCAGAGAAGCAGAGGAGGAACAGTAGGGCTAAATCCCATGAGGATGTATGGAGGGGAGATGGGGTTAAGGAGAATAGAGGGGGCAGTAAGTGGAGGGAAGGCTTAGGGCAGGGGGAAGGAGGAGATGGGCACTGCTGCGGGGGTAGCAAGTAATAGGTTTGCAGTGTTGGCATCAGAGGTGGTAGGGGAGGTGTTAGAGATCAGTGGGTGGGGAAGGGAGGGAGGATAGTGAAGGCCCAGGAGTCAGGCTAGGAAAGAAAGAAGGGGGGAGGTGAAGAGCAGGATAGAGGCAGAGGGAGAGGCAGAACCGGGGTGGTGAGATGTAGGAGCTGCAAATGGCATGGATAGAGGTAATAAGGAGCAGGGCAGTGTGGACTCTGGAAATGTGAACAGTGAAAACAGTAGGAAGGGGTGCAGTACAAGAAGATGGGGGGGTACTGGTGCTGAATGATTCTATACTGAAAGGGGTCATATGGGGCAGAAGGGAAGAAAGGCACAGTCATATCTGGGTTGAGGCTATTCCGGGGTTAACCATGGGCAGGGTGGGGCAGGTGCTTCACGAGTGCGCACATAAGGGGAGGAAGAAACCTCACATACTGATGCATGTGGATACAAATGACTTGGCGGGGGAGATGGTAGAGGTGGAAAAGGGGAGATTCAAGGATTTGGGTAGGCAGTGTGAGGAGGTGGGGGGGTTGGTGGTGTTCTCTGAGATAATCCAGGTACCATGTGCAAGTACAGTGAGGAAAAAAAGGATAAAGGAGTTCAATGAGTGGCTGAGGGATTGGTGCTGTATCAGGGAGTACAGATTAGTGTCAGACTGGGGCAGGACCTGGGGAAATAGTGACCTATACATAGGGGACAGGTTACATTTGAGCAGGGAGGGAGAGGGAGTACTAAAATGGGGAACAGAGGGGTATATATCAACAAAGGTGGATTTAAACTAGGAGGGAGGGTGGTGAGGGGACTGCTGAGCCAAATAAGTTCAACCCCCCTAGTTATGGGTAAAAAAAGTGTGGAAGCAGCATGGGGAGGGAAAAAGGGGAGGAAGAATGGGGTAGAGAAAGGGAGGAGACAGGCTGGAGGGTGGTCTCACTGAATGCAAGAAGCCTAAGAAATGGAACAGTGGAGTTACATGCTCTGATGGTGGTGGAGGAGGTGGACATTGTGGCCATCATGGAAACATGGGCCACCCAGTATCAGGACTGTGATATGATGATCCTGTGGTTCAGGTTATTCAGAAAGGATAGGGCTAAGGGGAATGAGGGGGTGGTGATCTATGTAAAGGAGGGGCTAAAGTACAAAAGGAATGAAAGGGAAGATGGGAGGACAGAAGCACTATGGATGAAGTTCCAAGATGCAAAGAATAGGACACTGAGGATGGAGGTGGTGTACAGGCCACCAGCTCAGGGGAGTGACCTGGATAGGGAATTAGCTGAACAAATTAGGAAGGTCTGAAAGAAGGTGAGCACAGTGATGGTGGTGATGGCGGACTTCAACCTACCAGGGGTGGATTGGGGCACCCCATCCACCATGAGTGCAAGGGAGTGGGTCCAGAAGCATTTCAAGACAGCTTCCTGACACTGCTGGTCCAGTGGCCAACTCGGTTAGAAAGGACTCTGGACCTTGTACTGGATAACGGGGAAGCTGCAAGGAATCTGGAAGTAGAGGAACCACTAGCTGGGAGTTTTCACTATTCGGTGTGGTTCATGCTCAACATGAGGAGGGAAACAGGGGGCATGGGTACAAGGGTGATTGAGTTCAGGGGGGTGGACTTTAAGAAGATAGGGGAAATTTTGGGCAAGCACCTGGCAGGTATGCAACCACACATGGATGCAGACCAGAAATGGGACACCATAAAGGAAGGGCTGTCGGAGGCTACAGAGTCTTGCACTAGGAAGAAAAGCAAGAAGGGAAGAGCAAAGAAACCCACTTTGCTGACACAGGAGGGGGTGAGGGCCAAGAGGGCAGCATTTCAAAAGTACAGGAAATCAGGGAGAAGTGAAAATAAGGATAAATATATGGAGAAGTTCAGGGAGGTTACCAGACTGGTCAGGGTGACCAAGGCATCCATGGAGCTTAGACTGGCCCAGGGAATCAAAAGTGGAGAAAAATACTTCTTCTGCTACGTCAGTGAGAGAAGAAGGAGCCAGAATCAGCTGGTGAGGATTAAGAAGGATGGGGGTGGGTGGAGAAAGGTGCTGAGCAGGCAGAGGCAGTGAACAAATACTACTGCTCTTTATTCACGCAGGAGAAGGCGGGGCAGATACCCAGGCGAGGTGGGGGGGAGGAGGCAACAGAGAGCAGAGTACTAGATGGTTTGAGGGCATTAAGGGTGGACAAAGCAACTGGACCTGATGGCACTCATCCTAGGGTACTAAGGGGTTGGCAGAGGTCCTGGAGGGTCTACCGGCTGACCTGTTTAATAACTCCCTGGACATGGGATGTGTAACCATAGGACTGAAGAATGGCCCATGTGGTGCTCATCCACAAAAGTGGCCCAAAGGATGAACCAGGAAACTATAGGCCAGTTAGCCTCACATTGATCATGGGAAAACTCATGGAGACCACCCTAAAAGAAAGGCTGGTGAGCTTGTTGGAGGAAAACAGACTCCAGGATGGTCAACAGCATGGATCTGTAGTGGGCACATCCTGCCAGACAAACCTTGTAGAGTACTATGACTGGGTGATGCGGGAACTGGACAAGGGCCATGCAGTGGATGTCCTGTATTTAGACTTCAGCAAGGTCTTTCACTTAGTGCCACATGGGAGGTTGGGGGGGACTAGAATATGTGGGGACAGGACCAAAAATGGTGAAATGGATCACAAAAGAGAAGGTAGCAAAGGGTGGTAGTTGGGGGAACCTCTAGCCACCGAGAGTGGTGATGAGCAGGGTACCACAGGGATCAGTACTGGGACCAGTGCTGTTTGGGAATTTTATTGCAGATATCTCCCATGGGATCCGGAGCAGGATCAGTCTGTTTGCAGATGATACCAAGAGGGGAGCTGTGGTTAATGATGCGGAGCAGAGGAAGGGGTTGCAGGAGGACCTGACTAAGCTGCAGGAGTGGGCGGAAACATGGCAGTCGGGGTTCAATGCCAAGAAGATCAAGGTTCTGCACTTTGGAGTGAGGAACCAGGGGAGAGATTATCACTCGAATGGGGTGCAGTTGGGGAGCTTCACAGAAGAGAAGGATCTAGAAGTGATCATTATGGGGAGCATGGACAACTCTGCTCAGTGCAGGAAAGCAGCAGCAAAAAACAACAAAATGCTGGGGCGTATTGCAAGAGGGATCTCCTCCAGAAGGAGGGAGGTTATCCTGCTCCAGTACAGGTCAATGGTCAGGCCCCGCCTGGAGTACTGCATGCAGTACTGGCACCCATTCCTGAAGAAGGACGTCAAATTGTTGGAGGGGGTGCAGCAAGAGCCATAAAGATGATCCGGGGATTAGAGAGCAAGCCCTATGAGGACAGACTGAGAGAGTTGAATATGTATTCACTGGAGGAGAGGAGGGACGGGGGGATATGATCAAGACCTTTAATATCTGAAGGGGATAAACATGACCAACACAGAAGGGATTTTCCAGATGAGAAGGGGGAGGGACACGGGAGGGTATGGACTGAAATTGGAAGGGGGAAGATTCAGAAGGGAGATGAGGACACATTTTTTTCACTGAAAGAGTGGTGGACAAATAGAACAACTTACCAGATGACACAGTGTTCTGTAAGATGGTGGGCAGTTTCAAGAGGGGTTAGGACAGGGTAAGGAGGGATACTGGGAGGAGGGGTGGGAGGGCAACTGCAAGATGAGGTGCTAGCTGCACATTCAAGCGAACTAGACAGACCATGAGGCCTGTTTCTGCTGCCAATTTTGTATGTTCGTATGTTCATCTGTTCAGATGTTTGTTTTGCTATTGTCGGCTACTGTTTGCTCCATCTCCTCTTTCTTGGGTCGCACCTGGAAATGAGCATTGGCTGTGTGCCTTCCCCAGTTACCAAATTTAAAATAATAATAAAAATAATAATAATAATTATAATAATAATAGAATGCATACATTATTCTACTATTCCAAATGTCAGTGAAAGATCTTTACCAGTCAGCATCGAGATGTTCCTGTTAACTGTTTGTAGGGGAAGATAATTTACCACTCTGACCAAGATGATCTTAGTACTGTGACCCTTCAAAAATGCTGACTGGACTTTTACAGGCATTATAACTGGCTTTGTTTTTCTGCCATAAGATGATATCTTATGGCAGGAAAGCAAAGCCAATTTATGTACATCTCTTAGCAGCAACATAGCCAGTCTGAATCTTGTCAGTTGTGTCAGCAAAAATACTCCTGAAAGTCATATTTGACCAAGGAGGGGATCCTTCCTGGCCACAGACCATACCTCTCAACTTCCTGCCTCATAAATCAGGGACAAGGCTTAAAAATGTCAGGGACAAAGGACCAAAATTAGGGACACATCTTCAAAATTGATGTTATCCTTTCAGGAAGCTGGTAGAATAAGTGGCTCAGTGTCAAATGTGTTTTCTTAGGAAGAACAAGTTTGTAGCTTTAATGTTTGACATTATTGTGTGCTTACAACTCCCACTGTTTGATCACGGAAACACAATTTTTAGGAGGGACAGAGTAAAATTTTGAGGCAAAATCAGGGACGTCCCTGAAAATCAGAGACAGTTGAGAGGTATGCCACAGACAATCTGGATAAAGACTTCACCATTCACAAAAGCACCATTCTTTTTGCATAATTATGGCTTATAGTATATGGCTAGGGCTTATTGTGGATCAAAATCAGTGGCTTGCAAAATCTTGTTGTGGGACAGTTCAAAAGTCAAAAATGTTGTTGTACTATCATTCTGATGTCACATTGATAGTATAACAATTTTCCAGTCTTTGCCTGCCACCTGATTGGCTCTCTCGACTAGCTCCAAGTGGGAAAATGATCGGAAACATGGCAGCATGATTTTGCGAGCGGCCATCGGTGGAACCTCCTTGTTTTGATACGAAGAGCCTCACACAGCTCCATGTCACAAAAGTGATTTTTGTTAATTTATTTTAAAAATAGAAACCTCTGAAAACTGAAGCTGGAGCAAGTGGGAGCGCTGGAGTGGGGAGAACTCAGAGTGAACGGGAGTGGGGAGACATCAGAGTGAGTGTGATCATGCAGGAGTAGTAGCCAGCGGGAGCAGAACCAGGGCTCCATGTCACAAAAATGATTTTTTAAATTTTATTTAAAAAATAAAGACTGCCAAAAACTGAAGCTGGAGCGAGCGGAAGCAGGGAGAACTAGGAGTGAGCAAGAGTGGGAAGACATTGGGACTAAGTGAGAAGAAGTAGGAGCCAGCAGCAGTAGGAGCAGTACCAGGGCAAAAGGTAACCTGCAAGTAAAAAAAAAAATATATATGGAACAAAAAGAAATAAGCCCTAACCATATACTATATAAAACTGTGGATGAGTGGCCATCCACAGCCAAGGCTGTGTTTCATCTTGGGAGTTGATGACATCAACGAGACCTCTTGAGCTTCACTCTTGAGGTTTCTTATGATGTCATCAACTCCCTAGATGGAAACACAGCCTTGTTGTGGATGGTCACCCATCCACTATTCTATATATGGTAATCCCATCCAAAGACAGTAGATGTGTTTCTAAATGGTCACAGTTCCCCAGTAAGCAAAGGTATTTGTAGTTTACTCACCTGGTAAAGGTGATTGTGGGGAGGTACTCCTCTGAGGCACTTCAGTTCTTACAGATAGAGTATTTAGGGTCCACCTGATAGGCTGTTGATGCACATGTGACTTCTAAGTTGAAATCTGAGCTCCTTCCCTCTGCATGCTGCTCACCAAGTCCAGTTTTGACATCTTCCAAAGCTTGTTCATCTGAAATAAAACTACTGACCTAAAATTACTCATGGCCTTGATTCATTTCTGCAGCTTTATTACCTCTTCCAGTTACAAACTAAGCACGACCAGCCCATATGTCGATAAATCATAACCTTGTGTCCTGGTCTATACATGGGCTGTCTCCTCAGGCAGGATGTAGAGTGCCTCATAGTAGTAGTACCCCCTACAATCACCTTTACCAGGTGAGAAACTACCATTGTGGTGGGGGGAATCCTCTCAGGCACTCCGATTCATACAGATAGGGCACCCGATTTTAGAAAGCTGTATGGCCGCTGGAAGGGACTTGCGGCAGAGAGTTTGATGCAAGTGGCGGCTTGCATCAAACCTGTACTGCAGTGCAATTTTCTAAAACAGGTTGCCATAATCAGCTCTATGAAGCTGGTCCGACAACTAATTGGTCGACCGGCATTACAGCGCCAGGCTCCTTGTCAACCGTGGTTTGCAGTCAGCAGGGAGCAGCGCACATTGGACTGTGTTTTTTCTTCTGGGGGGGGCTTTGTTCCTTGAACACCCCACACAGGGGGCTTTCCCCCACACACCCCATAATTTTAGATTCAAACTTTGAGTTGGAGTTGGTTTGGAGAGGGGGTGCAGGACAGGGGAAAGTGTTGCCGGGTCCCGAGGAGGACTTCTACAGCAACATGTCAATGTTATCGGTACTGACATATTTTGCTGCAGAAGTGTCACTGTACGGGGGTATACCACCACAACCCCTCTGCCACAAGTCCCTTGCGGTGCCACAGCACAGTTCTGCCAGGTCCTCCCTGCTGTAATTTTGCACCTGTGGGGGAGAAGGTTTATGGGGCTTGCACCACAGCTTTGGCGCAAGCTGCTGTAACTTCAGGACACTGTTGCCACCTGCATCCAGTGTTCTAAAATCAAGAGCAGGTTGCATTGAACCCTTGGACACAGATACGGCAAACTTTGTGGGAATGCAGGGCATGGTCACAAGCCCTGCATCCCATTCAAAAATCAGGCCCAGGGTCTTTAATAAGCAGTGCCCATTCACTCATGGTGGGGAAGACAGTCCACGGTCAGAGTCCAGAGAGACTGGCTCTCGTAGCACAAAGTGGCCAAAGTTTGTTTTATTGTTCTGCACAATGTCTATTATGTAATGTCTAGTGAATGTGTGTATTGATGTCCAAGTGGCAGCTGCACATCTCTTTTGTTGTTGCCATGTTTCTCTCTGCCCAAGATGTTGCCCCTGCTCATGTAGAATATGCCTTGAAGTCCTTCAGTGCAGGTTTGCCTGCTACCCTGTAAGCTTCCTGTATCAGCTTTTTCAGCCATGCAGCAATGGTTAATTTGGATGCTGCCAATCCCTTTCTGTGGCTTTGTGTGACCACAAAGAGTCTGCTGACTTATGGAAGTGTGCTGTCCTATTGATGTAGGTCACTGCCACGCTCAACATGCCTAGAGAGTTTAAACCTAAGTCATCTTCATTGGATGATGTTGGTATGGTCTCTGGTAGCTCGGTTGTTTGTTCCCTGTGGAATTCTGAGGAAATGTTTGGCAGAAGGTGCCCAGCATGACAGTGCTTGCAGTTCTCTGATCCTCCTAATTGAGCAGACTATCACCAAGAAAATGGTCTTTAAGGTCAGCCACTTTAATTCCACAGATGGAAGTGGTTGACATGGTGAAGCAGTCATGGCCTTCAGCACCAGGTTAAGGTCCTATGGTGCAGTGATCTGTCTCTGTCTTTGTCTTATGTTGTGGGCTGCCTTCATGAAGCAGAGGATCAAGGGGTGTGCTCCTGGCTTTACCTTCCCCATTTTCCCTCTGGCTGCTACTATCACTGCCAGCTGACCTCTAAGGGATGCTGGTTAGAGCCCTTGGTCAAGGCCCTCCTGCAGGAACAGCAGTATGTCTACGATGGATGTGACATCTGGATTCAGCTGTCTGGATGTGCACCGTGCAGTGAAGATTGCCCACTGTCTGGCATAGGCAGAATGTGTTGATTCCCTTTTTGATAGTGCCATGGTGTCAATGACTCTGGGATGGTATCCAGTCCTCAACATTCTCTCCCTTTCAGGAGCCAGGCAGTCAGTTTGAAGTTCTGTGAGTTGGGGTGCCTCACCAGACCCTGTTGTAGTATTCAGAAAATATTCAGTGCTGTTGTAGTATGCCTGGGTGGTAACCTCCAGAGTTTGTTGATTCCCATTGCCACAATAGTTACAAAACAAGTTCTTCAGAGCCAATATGGTGTAATCATAATTATCCTCTATCCAGTCTGCCAGATCTTCCTCAGGACTTGTGGGATTAGTGGAATGGGGGGGTGGGAGAATGTATGCCACACTGAATTTCCATTCCAGAGACAGTGTGTCTACTCCCATAGACTTGCTGGCCCTGAACCTGAAGTAGAACTGCAACATCTGACCGAGTATTTTCACATGTCACCATTCGATCTATCTGCACTGGGCCCCATCTTCTGATGACAATGGAGAAGCTCTGTGGATGTAGCTGCCATTCCCTCGGGTATATCTGTTGCCTGCTTAGCCAGTCTGCTGTTGTGTTCAGTTGGCCCACCAGATGTGTGTGAGATGTTCCTGTGCACATGTGACCTTGATAATTTCTTTTTGCATTCCTCTGCTTTTTGTGCCACACTGTTTTCTTTGTAGGACACTGTGGTCTTGTTGTCCACATGTATTAGGATGTTCATATTCCTGATCATGGTGCTGAAGTGGATCAGCACCCTGAAGACTGCTTTCATTTCCAATCAATTGATTATGCAGTCTTGACTCCATGAGAGACCATTTTCCTTGCGCCGTATATTGTCCTGTTGAGGCTCCCCATCCCATTAGACTGACACCTGTGTTTATCACTATGTCATATTGTAAAGTTGAGTGGCATGCCCCTGTTTAGGTGCTGTCTGTACATCCACCATTCCAATAACATCCACACCTCTGTGCTGAGGGCCATCATGGCCAATATGTCATAATTAAGCAATAAGGCATAACAGGGTGTGGGTTATTGTGTAATAACGTCATGCCTCGGGTGGTTGAAGCATGAGGTCACAGGCCAAGCATATTCAACACCCAAGAAGGGACATTATTACACACTAACCCACACCTTGGAGTGCCTTATTGCTATTTTACAATGGCTCATTTGTTAATAAAAAAAAATAAAAACATTTTTTATGCATTTTATATTTGATTTTTGTGTGTGGAGGTATACCAGTTTAAAAAAAGTTCAGAATATTTTCCACTACTAGGTGGAGCTGCAGTTTGAATGATCCTGCCTGGTCAATTATTTGTGTGCTGTGTCCTGCATGCTGTGGTCTTTGCTACCCCCGCTCCCATGACCGCTTGCTTGCCCATTAAAGCAGGCTATATTTTATGTTTCTTTCTTCCTTTTTTTTAAAAAACTATCTCTGCTTCTGTGGTTGTAGTACTTGGCTACTGTACAGCATGGTAACTGCGGTTGTAAAGTGTGCATGTGCTGACATGATTATGGTGGTGGGTAGGAGACGGAAAAGCAGTTTGCTGTTGCAGCTTTCTTTTTCAAACGCTTATCATCGGTGAGTACAGGAGGAGCAGGCCGGGGATGGAGGATGGATGGTTTGTGGCAGTGAACAAATATTGTGGCAGTGGTCGGATTTGTGAGTTTTACTTGCAATCTCCAGTCACGTGATTGGTGACTGGCAGTTTTAGTTTTGGCACCTCTTTGAAACTGGTACGTTCAGTGGAGAGAAAAAAAAAGATGACTGGAGAAGCTGTAGTGCTGTTTTGTGCTTACTGAAGGGGGGGAAGGATGAGGGATGGAATACATGTGTGTGAGTGTGTGTGTGTGTGCGCGTGTGTGTGTGTGTGTGTTGGGGGAGAACTAGTGGGCGGGATCATACTTCCTTAGCCGTTTACAGTAGCGGTAACCTCTGGATCGGTGGGAGATTTCTGGTTATGTTATGAGGTCACTCATGTCCATGCCTGGATTTTATGTAGTGATTTTATACTGAGATAACATCACTGTCCCAGGTACAGACTGACCAATGAGATCCCAGGATTCTTTCTTGCCATTGTATAACTGACATTGTCTCCTTGCTGTATGGCCATGAACATCAATGGTCTCATGTTTCACCTCGCCCACGGCATAAGGCTGATGCATGAGGTCATGGAATCTTGCACCTGAGAGACTTTTCCAGTGTGGGGTTGATCGTTTCACATAGGGTTTCTGTTTGCCTGATTATGCTGTTCACCCTTTTGACTGATGGTCTTATTAGGCCTTCTCTGGTTTCTATGAGGGTGTCCAGGTGCTCTATGACCTGACTGGGAACTAGACAGCTCTTGGTTTGGTTTATGATCTGCCTGGTGTTCTCTAGGCATTGTAGCACTGTTCATGTTGCTTCCACTGACTGATCGATTGACATGGACCAAATGAGCTAGTCATCCAGATATGGTATCATATGAATGCCCAATTCACTCACCCTTGTGGCTAGGACTATGGAGACTTTTGTGAAGATCCTCAGGGCTGCAGTCAGCCCGAACAGTGGTGCTTGGTACTGACAATGTTGGTCCATGATGCAGATATGAAGGAACTTGTGGTGTGAGGGTCTGATGGGAATGTGCAGGTAAGCTTCCTTCATGTCAGTTGAGGTCAGGTATTCCCCCGGACATATGGTTTTTATGACTGAGTGTACAGTTTCCATTTTGAAAGGTTTGTACATACTGGTTCAGGAATATGAGGTACAATACCAGGCAAAGATCTCCTGTTTTCTTTGGCATTGTGAAGGAATATTTTCCTCTTTCCACGAGTGGGACCTCCACAATGGATCTGTTGTGAAGCAGGTTCTAAATGATGTGTTGTACTTGTTCTGGGTGTACCTTTTGCTTTGCGATTGGTGAGATCACTAATCTGTTGTGTGCAGGCATCTCTGTCAATTCTATTGTATACCCCTTGAATACTACCTCCAATGCTCTCAGGCTGGGGGATGGGAAGGGGTGGATGGTTGTAAGCTGCAGTCATTTTTTGGACTACTGCTTAGGTTTGAAGGTGTTGTTGTGGCACCTGGTAGCTGTGCTTTGGCTTCAGGGTCTACTGTTGCTATTGTAGCAGCTTGAATTGGTTTGATAGTGAAAATTAGAATTTCTGCCCCAATGATAAGCCTGTTTCCTTTCCCTGAAGTGTCTATTTTTGAAATAGCGCTGTCATGCAGGGCAAGTAAGTGGGATTCAGGTTCCCGTCCAACCCCTGTACCTTTGTGTCCCCCTTCAGGTATCACTTTAAGCCCTTGCCAAATATGTGAGTTCCTCTAAATGGCAGTTTGTTTAACATCACCTTCAACTCATTGTTAGCACCCAACAGCTTCAGCCAGAGAGCCCTCCTTGCCCTGTTTTCCAGAGCGGTATTCCCAGCTTTTACCCTTAATGAGTCAATGGCCATGCCTGCCAAATATCTCATGGACTGAATAGCCTGTTGTAGGAGGACAGACTGGTGAGTCAGGAGTATGGGTCTTTTGAACATCCTGCATCCAGATCAGTTGTGCTCTGGTTGCATAAATAACCGTTGTAGAAGTTCTGGTTACCCAATCCAGCCAACTTAAAGCTCTTCTTGAGGATGTCTTCAATTTTCCTGTTGATTGAGTCTTTGAAGCCAGATGTCCCCTCAGACAGTAAGACCATCTTCTTGATAAGTGCTTCAATCTGTGGATCCACTGCTGGTGCAGTGTACCACAGTCTTAGTTTGTCTTTCTGCAGCAGTTACACTCTGTTCCAGGAACACCTCTGTGGAATCCTAGCAGGTTCTGCTGCTTCTAACTCTTTGGCTATCACCTCATCTACAGCCTCTCATACTGGAAAAGTGTTGTCAAATTTAGTTGTGGGTTGCAATGAAGGTGTTAGCATGGATTTCAGGTAAGGTGCTACTACATTGCACCCAAACTGTGGTCTTAATCATGCGAATAATGTCTGACACTTGCCATGGAAAGCACATCTTGGCTGTTAGTGACTGAGGCAAAGAAAACTAATGCTTAATCAGACTGGGAAAATATTGGGCTATAAGAAATAAATATTTAAAGGAAGTAAGAATGCCTAAAACAGATTATTGTAGAAGAGTATTGGAGGATAGCCAACAGACAAATTCTGGACAATTTTGACATTTGATTCATAAATTGCAGAATCCAGGAACAACTAATTACCCAAAATGTTTAAATAAATGATGAGGAAATAGAATTAGGACCAAAAAGTGCAGATTATTTTAATTATTTGTTTTATAAAATGGGTGCAATACATGATGAGTTAGACCAAGAAATATCAGTCCAACAAAAATATGTAAATAAACAGGACAGGACAAGAGATCAGATATTTCAATTTAGTATGTTAGTTCCTAAGGATGTAATGATAGAATTACTAAAAATTAATGTAAGGAATGCAACAGGCCCAGATAATCTAAATAATAAACTGTTGAAATATGCAGCACCAATTATTGCATATCCATTAACAATGATATTTAATTTAACTTTGAGTACAGGTGATTTTCCAATTGAATGGAAAACGGCAAATGTGATACCTGTTTTTAAATCTGGGGTAAAAAGCGAAATCACAAACTATAGACCAATTTTGTTAATATCAGTAGTTGCAAAAATTTGTGAACAAATGGTGGCATATCAAATTAAGGCATTTCTGAAGACTAACGACATTTTGAACCCTAACCAATCAGGTTTCAGGGAGAAATATAGCACCCAAACAGCACTACTTAAAGTAACTGGAGAAATATTAACTGCTATGGATAATAGCATGCAAACTAGAGCCATACTAATAGATCTTTTGAAGGCTTTCAATTCTCTAAATCATACACAAATCACAATATTTTGGCTTTTCAGAAGCGGTTGTCATGTGGTTTCACAGTTATTTAAAAGACAGGAAACAAAAGCTGAGTTTAGATGGGTATTGTTCAGATATAGAAGAAATTAGACAAGGGGTCCAACAAGGTCAATATTAGGACCCCTTCTTTTTAATTTATATATGAACAATATAGAATTAAATCAGACAGGCTTAAAATCCCATCTTTACACTGATGATAACATTATATATTTATCTGGGACAAAAATGCAATATAGTCAATAAGATTCAACATTATTTTTTAAGAAATAGGTTAGTATTAAATACTAGCAAAACTAAAGTTATGCTATTCCGACAAAGAAATAGAGAACTATCTATAGATACCACACTTGAAATAACTGCTCATGATGGAACTAAATTACAATGAGTTATAGAGTACAAATACCTAGGCCTCTGGATGGATCCTTATTGCAGATGGACAACACACATAGATAAAATGGTAAAGAAAATAGGACAACAGTTCAGAATGTTATATAAAATAAAGAATGAACTTAAAGGAAAACTACATCTTCATATCTTCGGAATGTTATTTGTTTCTATGTCAGTAGACTACTCTTTTCATGTAGCTGTTAAGCATTAATGCAAATGCTTTAGTCTGTTTTTACAGTTCGTACTAGGCCCTGTGACTGCCCTGGGAGTCTCCATTTTGTGGTTGTTAAAGTCTCATTGTCCCTGAGAGCTGTATTAGCATATGAGAACATGATGCGTAATCACCCCTTCAACTTCCCAGTATGCCTGCCTGCTTAATTAGTCTTAAAAGAAACAAGATGCAAAAAGGTGTGAAATACCATATTTATCTTCAGTGAGCTTTGCAAACTACCTGAGTTATAATGCAGGTTTTTTTTTCCTTTAAACTGCACTCAGTTTATGAGTTTCCAGAGACTTTTTGCAGGGTATTTGTTCTTTCAGCATAAAGATACATGGTATAAATGGGCGATCTGACATCATGTTCTCATATGCTAATGCAGGTCTCACGGACAATGTGTTTTCAACAACCATGAAATGGAGACTCCCAGGGCAGTCACAGGGCCTAGTATGAACTGTAGAAACAGACTAAAGTATTTGCATACATTCCTAACAGCTACATGAAACAGTTGCCTATTGACATGGAAACAAATAACATTTATAAGATATAAGGGTGTAGTTTTCCTTTAATAAATAGACCAGGCAGCATGTGATTAATACCATGATAATTCCAATTATATACTATGCAGATGTAGTTTATAGTGATGCTTCATCAACAGATCTAAAAAAAATAGATATTACTTATAATCGCTTGGCAAAATATGTCTTGGATGCAAACTGGCATACACACTATTGTAAATGTTACCATGAATTTGACTGGTTACATTTGGACTTAAGACAAAATTTACATATAAGTAAAATAATGTATAATAGGGTTAATAATGATCTGCCAAAATACCTGGCAGATGAGTTGAAAATAAAACAAACAAAATCTGGACTGAGATCCTCACAGTACTTGGAATTTGAAGTACCAAATCATAGAACTAAGGCTAGAGGTGTTAGTATTGCATGCTTTGGTCCAAAAGTGTGGAATAAACTACCTACTTATCTCAGACCCAAAAATATTAGAATCACCTGGAAAAATATGAAGTCATGGCATTACTCACAAGCCACTTGTCTAAGAACTTGTTGTGTAGTTAAAGATTCAGGTTAGACAACATAGTAGTTGTGCTATTAATGTAGCCTAGGAGTAAGAACTTGGTGCATTGTGATCCCATGATATAGTAGGGTTATGTCCTTGAGCTGCTTATGTACTCATGTGGTTTTATATATATATATATATATATATATATATATAGACTGTATTGTGCTCTATATGCTTTGTGTATTGCACTCTTTAAATTTTTTAAATAAATTGTGATGTGTAATGTATTTGTGTTGTGTAGTAATATAATTAGGTAGTATTGTATTCCTTATGTTTAAGTATAATGCATTCCTCATATGTTTTAATTGGATTATCTACTGTATACTTGTAAAGTTAACTGATTCCCTCCTTTTTGTAACCAGGATGACTGTATGGTGTCCCTTGTAAATCAGCTTCTCACTCATTGGGAATATAACCATGTTCATTCATAAAATGAATAAAAATAATTACTACTTACTACTACTACTACTATAAGGGTCCAGTGGCATCCCTGTCCAGGTGTATAACAGCATGTTGTACTCCTGGTTCAAATCTAAGGAGTCACTATCCAGTGGTGGCATGGCTGGGACTGTTGAGTTTTGAGGGAGACTTTTGGGTTCAGGTTGTGGGACCGTGTGGCATGGTCCCTCTGTCTCCATCAGTTTTTGGAGCACTGTAGCCATGAATTGCTGTTGTGCCTGTATAATCTGCTGATTCTGGTAAATAAGCATGTTAGCATCCGGGGCCTCATTTCTAGGTTCCTTCTTGGTGGCTCAGTGTCTTCAGTGGTAGTATCACTATCATGGGTATTGGTCTCCTGGGATAGGCAGCTTGCCCCCTCTGAGGAAATGCCACTTCTGAGAGGTCTGTTGGCTCCTCTGTGCAGATGCACATAGTAGAACAACACTGGATGGAGCCAGCGGAACACGGCATGGCTTGCACTTCTTGGCTCTGGGCATCATACCTGAAAGACAGAGGTAAAATGGAGAGTTGATTGTGAGGCACATGGTGGTGGTCCAATCAAAAGTGTTAGTAGCATGCAGGATGCATGCAATCCCATTATGGCATTCCTCATAATTTACACTGCTGTCTCCCCCTGCAAAATGGGCAGTGTTCTGCTCTGTTGTGTGCAGACCTAATAACATGGTATGCTCATGAGTGGTGAGATGAATGCAGTGGTTCTGGGGTTCAAACATACCTTTGACTGCTAAGTGTGTAGTATCTGTTGTTCAGATCAGATAGGTTTATTATCAGGACTACAAATATGGCTGTCCCATGTGGTTTGTAGAGTCTTGACTACAAATATGGCCACCAGAAGTGAGGCAGGAGATATTACTTCCAGGCAGCCTTGCTGATCAACTTGTGAAATGACCCCACATCCCATCCTTCCATTGTTAGCTTGTACCATGGCTGATCGAGGGGTGTATGGTTGTGCTTGTACTGCTGTGGATGTCCATGACTTGCTCCGTAATTCATTGTTGGGACAAGGAAATGCACCTGTGCATGTGCTGTGGTGCAGAATTGCCATGCTCAAGATGGCACCAGTGGTCCACGCATGTGCACTGGAAGGGATCATTAGTGCAGACCTAGAGCTGAGGGGGAGACCCGAGCTGCTTTGGTGCCTGATCCAGCTTCAGGAAAGGTAATAAATCTTGGTGTCAGTGAGTGTTCACCACATTAAGCATCTGGATGAGTGAGGAGTGGTCTTGATAACTGCCCAAACTGCTTAGTGTGCTATTGAAGTTTTCCCCTCTAAGAGCCTTGAACCAGCATTTCTGTATAGTCCTTATTTAACCCCAGAAAAGGCTAAGGTGCAGCTACACCATATAGTCACTGGCAGGGGCTGCATGAATAAGTGCCAGTACAGCTCTCACTGCTGGGTCCACTAATCTGGGGGACACAGTGTGCTCTTGAGCAATGCACATAAACTGATCACTATCTGAAGGGGTCACTGTCATGCCTAGGCACTGGGGGAGAAGTGTAACTGATTAGCAGTTAAATTTAAAAGGGATCCCTGCTTGTATGCATCAAGTGCAGGTGAGGGATCCTGTATACTATTGATGCTCAGGTGCTGGTTTTCCATGGAAACTGCTGTCAGATCCCCTCTATTGGCTAGCAGTGGCTTTCCTGAATAGATACCAATGTCTAACATGGTACAAAGCCTCACTAGAATGAATGGTTAGCCACGGTTATAAAAGGATGTAGCCTCTGCCAGTGACTGTATAGTGTATATAAAAGGATGCAGAAAAGGATTTTAAAAGTGGATGTTTATAGGAAATTAGCTTAACCTTTGTTAAGAGGGTCACAGGTCCAACATAGTTTGATTTGTCTTCCCTACCTTATAATGGACAATCTGGTTGAGGTTATATAATGGTGTAGTGGCAGGAGCTGGCAGAGTGCTGCAGCCTGCTCAGATGCACAGTTCAAACAAGGCATTGTGGGCAGTATGCAGAAGGAGGCAGCTCAGATTTCAACTTTGAAGTCACATGTATATCAACAGCCTATCAGGTGGACCCTAAATACCCTATCTGCAAGAACGGGAGTGCCTCAGAGGCTACCCCTCACAATGACATGCTTTCCAGCACAACTCACTGTATTATAGACTTAGACCCATCTCACAGAATCACTGCTATAGCCACAATGATCTATCCAATATTGGGCATGAAAATAAAGTATCCTGATTGTCTAAAAGCCATGGTCAGGCATGCATTTATTTTTCAATAGAACCCTGTTAAAAACAAGTGCCAACTGCATCTCTAAAGGCACACTGGTATCCTTGTGCCAGGTATCCTTGTGCCAGAAAATATTTCCAAATCACCTAGCCACCATTTTTGTTATGCTCATGAGGCGGACGACCAATGGGGGCAGCCCCCCACCAACACTGTGGGAGAAGTGACCTCCCCCACACCCTGTATAGGCTAGCCAACCCAAGAAAAGCTCACAAAAGCAGCAAAATGTACCTGCTTTTTGCAGGCTTAGTTTTCTTTCAGAATCTATACTTCTTCTGTCCAACCTCGGCATCTCCATAGTATGGGCAGCCACCCTCCACCACTACTCCTCAGACTGATTCTCCCACTATATATATATTTTTTTTTCCCTTAGTACCCCAGCTAATAAACAGTCAAAAACACTTACATCTGCCTGCTTTCTGCAGGCTCTCTCTTTGTTTACCTCCCAGACTGGTTGACCTCCCAGTACCCTTGTTGTAAATATAAGCACTTTCCGTCTCTCAGTAACTCCACATTGTGACCACCAGCCCGCTACCACTGCTCCTCATTGCAGTTCTCCCTAGTCCTTCTCAGTACAGCAGTTGCAAATGAAACAGGTAAATTATGGGGCAACACAATATGTACCTGTGTTTTTCCTAGTCCTGCTTTTCTTTTTGCTCTCAGCTCTAACTTCCTGCATGTAAACCTACAGACCTCCTCTGAAGCTTTGTAGTGTGGTGGTGCCCACCACCTTTCCAGCTCAATAATGAATAAAGGCATAAACAAAACAAACAAAAAAAACAACACTAAAACAAAACCCTTTTACCAATATCAAGCCCAGTGTGAGTGTGTGTGGGTGTGTGTGGTAACTATGACAACCAACTCTCAAAAGTCACAACAACAGAAGCTCAACTAGGACAAAAGTCTCCAAGCTCAAAACAAAAACAGCATTGTAATGCAGGCAGAGGAAGTATTTTTTTTTTTACAAAATAAATAAAACACTTAATAGATTTAACATTTTAACATAATTTTTTTTTCAAACATGTATAATCTACGGTGGAACGTTGCCAGCATCCCTTCCTGGTAAAACGTTTAAATAAATAAATAAATATATAAAAGTCCATTACTTGTACAGAGTTATTATACTACAATAGCTACATCATCATAGCTGTTATGCTGCACCAATGATGTAGCTAGTGCAGTATAACATCAAACGCTCTAGCGCATGCGTGTTACACTACTGGGAAGCAGCCGCAGCATAAAAAAACATCAAGTAAGACTCCAAAATATGTCTGTAAAGGGTTCTTTTAACTTTTGCTGGCAGACCATACACTATAAAACAATGTATGGTATACAATCTATGCCAAGCACATGTATTCATCTCAAGATTGCCATGGTGACAAACCTCTCAAGTTGTGCTCTCAAGGTTCAAGCTGTTGCTACGGCAACCTCTTGATCAATACATATACTTGTTATGAATAGCAGGTTATACATTAGCCTCTATATAATACATTGGCCCATTTTCTAAGTGCAGTAATACCCACCAGGGTGGGTGGAATTGGGCAATACTGGACCTTCCAGGGGCATCAGGCCTCATTATGCCCCTGGGCAGTCTGGTATTGCCCAATACCACCCACCCTGTTGAGCAGTATTGCTTACATAAAACCAATTCAATTAGAAGCTAGTTAATGCTATTAAATCTATTCTATACACAAAATGTACTCAGATGACTGCCTTTATGCTGACATTGGTAAATAAATGTTAAATTGACTATCAGAAGAATAAATGCAATATATATTTTCCCCCAAAGTCTCATTCTAGACAATAAATATAAATTGAAATAAGAGGATAAACCTTTTTTTATAAAGTGTATATTTAAAGGGCATATCATTTAAAGTCATCAGCACAAATAGCAGACATAGTGTGCTTCTTGTGATAACTATGCTTATCTCAGCTAGTAAGGGCACAATCTTCTTGAATGACATTGCTCACTCTTTCTCTGCCTCACTTTCCTTGAATCTTACATAATGTCATTATTCCCACCTAATGGCAGATGCAGCTGTCTGTGGCTTGCAAAGAGCTTTGGGATACAGTATGTATGAAAGGCACTATACAAAACCAAATGTATTTTCATTAACTCACACCATTAATTTGCCACCTATGAGTTATGGATCTTACCCTCTGGTATGTTTACTGCAGCCTTTTTTTTTTTTTTTTTGTAGCAAAGCACCTAGTTAGGTGGTTTTCAACATACAAGAGATGCCAAGTGTGAAACATCTCAGAGGAACAGTTCAGCAGTGTAATGACTGAAGGAACCTGTGCATTATTTGTAGACCTTGGTGCATGATGGGTGTCATCAGTGTTGTCCTCAGTTCTGTGTAGTCCATGCAGATCAATTTCATTCATCAATTTATTCTTAAAGAATTCCAAGTTCCTGTAGATTACCGTACTAATGCACAACAAAAACAGATTTGAGGCATTTTATCAACATTCACTGTATTCTATACCTTGAGCTCCTCACTATCCTTTATGGTTTCTTAGACATTAATGCATGATAAATGTGATTTTTAAATCAAACCAGTCACTCTCTAACTGAAATTGGTAGTGACTTCTTTATAGTAATGGATTTTGGTTCCCTAGGCATATTTTATATTGGCTCAGTCCATATAATTTTCCAATGAATTCATCCCACACGTTTTGATAAATACAGGCACTACCAATTAAAAAAATTCTAACCACAAATGTTGATAGGTTCTTGTGCCACACTGATGACTCTACATAAAAAAGTATTCATGTGGGGCAAAGAATGTATGTACTGCAGGTTCTTTCTAGCATGAGAACAAAAAGAATGCATTTGAAAGTAACTGTAAGAGAATACTTTTTCATCACACCCAGAGCAAACATAACCCTATCAGAATACCTTAATGAAAGATTTAAGTTGAACGTGTTAGTTCTGATTACACAGAAACAGAGAAACAGAGAATCTGTTGGCAGAAAAAAGATCAATTGACCTACTGTGCCATCTATATCATCCATTTATTGCAGTGTAAATGAACTGTTCACCAGCATGTGCTATTTTTTCAGATTTCCATGTCGCTGCAATAGTAGACATACATGATGAAGGGCACGAAATCTCTTTGGACGTTAAAGTAAATGAACTGAGCAAACCTCAAGTGACAGCATCACCTATCTCTTTTCATGATGCTGTAACTAATGGACCTGGGGGCATCATGTTTTCATCCCCATTTGGAGCTAATCCTCTAAATTCATTGGACAGCTTTGTGACAAGTATACTGGTAGCACAAAAAAATGACAGTTTTACCGAAGGGCCTCCTGATGTAAACATGGATGATATTACACTATCAACTTCCTTGCCACAAAGCACACAATACATATATAACAATATGAGTTCTGTAACTTCAAACCTAACAGAATTAAACAACATATCCTTTACAAATCTACAAGCACCAGGAGACGGAGATGAAGTTATGTATTCCCAAGCAGCAAATAAAAAGAACGCCACCAAACTACAGAGCAGCAAGACCTCAAAACTTCTCCAGAAAGTGGGGAAGAACAATGACACACATTCAACCAACAAGTCAAAGGGCAAGGTCAAACCAAAAAAACAGACAAAGAAGAAGGATGTGGCTTGGAAAGATTCTTCCACAAAATTAAAATCAGCAAAAAAGACAACAAAACTTAATAATACTAAGCACGTACAAGTAAAAAATGGCATCATGAAAAAAACCAAAAAGATTAAAAAGAAGAAGAAATATGGACAATCATCCATTCCCTTTTTTAAAAATCATTACTGTCCTGCTGAATGTGCTTGTTATTCAAGGTAAGATACTGTACATAAACTCTCAGTAGGCCTTACTATTGAAAATTAAAGCAGTAACCTATTATTCTCAATCAGTGAATGTGTAAATCAAAACTAGACTGTGCAGCAGGAGCACCATACACAGTTGCAATAGGGTGCCACAAAGTAGCTGCACAGAGTATTTCATGGTATATTTCTAAACTTGCATCCCTTTATGCTATACACAAAGAGGGTACAAGTATATTCCAGCACTATCTCACAGGTAAATGAGATTGCACAAGGAGAGGGGCAAGGTAAGGCCCTGTTATTGAGGGGGGCAGCACACACAAGATGCTGTTCCATGCAAACTAGCTTCTTGATACATGCACATCCTGGTCGCAAGGTGCAGTGATCAAAGGACCTGAAGTGGTAACTGCCTTGTTGAGAGCCATAATGCCTGTTCTGGTAGGGGGAAGCATAATGCATGCACCGTGCCCCTGAACTACACACTCTTTTTTTCCATATAGATGTTTTTCCTCTGGGAGCCCTGACAGGTGGTTGTGATCCTCCTCATGGAGGAACTCATTTCTCAGGTCCCATGTGTCCCTGCTCTTACTGACCATGGAAATTCCCCCATGGAATGTTCCCCATGGTGGGACTAGGGAGGAGGGCACCAGCTTTACCCAAGACCCAATCCAGACACCGGGGACAGACCTCGGGGACATGGGGTCATCATGGAACCCTGCCAGGCTCCTTTTTCCATTTCCCCCACCTCTTCTACCCTACCGATATGAGGACATTGGTAAGTGCCTCTCTGCTCATATTGCCCTCCTGCCACCACCAAAGGGCAATCAACAAGTGGAATGACAAGTTTCCCACCCCCCAAGAAAGGAAAGTAGTTCTTGGGATGCCCTATCCTCTCTCCTCCCTGCTGACTCCCAGCTGCCCAGGCTCATTCTCTAATCTAGGTCTCCGGCATGGTGTGAGGTGTAGCGACCAGCATCTCAACCACCAGCACCACTGGGCAGGCACTGAACTACACACTCTAAGGGAATGGCCCTAGGGAGAATGGCTCTAGTGGACACCAGGGGGAAAAAAAGAACAAAAGCACAACTCTATGTAACCACTAGACCACAACAAAAAACCTCTAGGGACATGAAACACATGTTACCATATCCAGAAAGTGGGTATTAGTTATGAGTCAGGGTCAGGGATGACTGCAGGTATAGTATCAACTGCCTGGCTCATGGCTCATGGCTTGGCACCATGTGCCTGGTGCCATGCAATGGGTCAAACCCTGTTGCTATCACAGTCCATTATGTTAGTGGTTGCACAGTCTGTGTGGAACCATTAACATCCACACTGCCAATCTGCATATTGATGGCATGTAGCATTGTCACAGGGGGAAAGCCACATTCTGTAGACAGAACTAGCCCTTCGCACATAGGAGTTTCAGAGGTAATAAGGGCAGCCTCTGGGTGTCCCTGAAGCATGAAATGTGTCTGTGCATTGGGCTCAAAATGGTTTCATAAATGTTACTGTTGTGGATGAAAGTGGCTAAGGTTTTCCGAGCATAAACAAGTGCTGCACCATAACCTTCTAAAATTGCAGCCCTTAAAATTTACAGCAGCTGCTGCAAAGGTAATAGATGTAGACATTGCCTAATGTTCATGTTTGAACTTTACAATGCACCCCTATCACACACACACACACACACACACACACACACACATGAGGAGTCTGATTGCTGGCAGTAAGAACAGGCTATCACCGCATAAACAGATAAAATGACAAAGGGGCTGTAATTGCTTTCCTAGTGCACTCTTTTATCAGAAAACTCCCAAAATGCATAGTACAGTACAGTAGCTTCTCTCAGTAACTTCTGCAAACAGGTGTACAAACAGGTTTTCATGGCTCAATTGCCTAATCCTGTGTCAGGTTGTATTCAATGTGCAACAAGCTGCTTTCAGTCCTATAAAAGACTTTCACAGGCTTCCCAGGTATCATCCGTGCTCCTTGAAGCTGCCCCTAGCTTGGGGAGCCTGTGAAAATTTGAATTGTATAGTGGGCTGCTACTAACTTTGGGAGCCACTGACCCCTAAGTTCCTGGCCTGGGTCTTAAGGATCACTAGGCCAAATGAAGTACATCTGGCATCTTCTGTTCCAGCATTTACAGTCAGACTACAATATGACACTTGGGAATATCTAGAGTGAAGCCACGTGTGCCTCCAAATAGAAGGTGGTATGGGAATAAAGCTATTTTAATGCAGCCACATCACTATCTCTCAGGTCTCAATGTTCACGTTTAATAAAACACAATGAATAAACTCATGCTCACAGCTTTCAAAAATGTATTTGAATATAGCATTCAACAAATACACTCAACCTCTTTAATATGAGCATATCCTCAATATTCTGACTTCAAAGAACTGTGGTCAGACAAACATCCACAACCTGATTCAATTGTGTCTGAAACAGGTGCCACCAGAGGAAGCTCGTAAATGTAAAAAGTGATCAGGAATTTTTGGTTGACCGTAGTTCTTTTAAGTTTTTTGTAATTCTGGTGTCCGGCCCATTTGAAAGAGTTTAAGAGTATATTTGCTGCATGCTATGTGCAAATAGTTTTTTGAAAGCTGAGAACATAAGCTGGTTCACTGCACTTTTATAAATTGTGAATGATGTGGCTAAATGAAAAAATGCTTTGTTCCAAAGGAACCTCCAATTTGGAGTCACACGTGGCTTCAGTCTGGATTTTCTACATGTTTAAGCCGTTAGGATGGCTTCTCAATTAAGTCTGTTTTGAATCAGTAAATCCTGTCAGTAAAAAAATGTGAAAAATATGCATGGTGATCTCCTGAATTATGGACTTCTTTGCAGTAAGGCATGTTCTCCTATTCATGGCATTTTCCAAGCTTACTTTAGAGTAGTTGTATATATCTTTGCTTCCTTTAATTTAAGGTGTTTATTTTGATTAACTAAGTTATTCAGACATATACTGCATAAATATGTTTATAGCTTTACTATCTCTGTCGTGCTTCTTAAGTGCATTTGTCAGTGCTCAAATCTCTAAAAGGGTGCTTTATACAGTAAATGTAAACATCTACCAAATCCTTGGTTATGAAGCAAGAAATTACAGTTTTAAATCTCACCACAGTTATTGACTTTCTTAACAACTTCAAGCAAGGTATGCTCATAATTAATGTGATATTACTGGTACACATTGTGGAATGCAGTTTGTATCCCCACAAACGAGGTTTCACCCTTTCCAGAAGAATTGGCTAAGCCCTGGCATAATATGCATTTACAAGTGCTTAGAAGGTCTATTATTTAGCCAGATGGCCTTGAGTCTGATGACATACAGTAGGTCAGAAACGTAAAAATATAGAAACATAGAAACCAATGGCAGATAAGGGCTGCTAGGTCCATCCCATCTGCCCCTTTTTGTTGTGCTGTTATCATTGCAGACCCTTTCAGACCTATGGCATTTTCTCTTCCACCCCTTTCCTATTCCTTATGATTCCCTTGTACTTATCTCATGCTTTTTTGAATCCCACCACTGTTTTTGTCCCTACTACCGCCACAGGAAGACTGTTCCTAGCATCCACCACCCTCACCATGAAGACGTATTTCCTCACATCTTTCCTGAACCTACCCCATCCAGCTTCATATCATGACCACTTGTTCTAGAGCACCCTTTCTTCTGAAAAACACCTCCCATCTGCACCTTAATCACCCCCATGAGGTATTTACATGTCTTGATCATATCCCCCTCTCCCACCTCTCTTCCAGGGTGTACTTGTTTAGTTCCTTTAGCATCTCCTCATAGAGCTTTTGATGCAGACCCTGTACCATCTTGGTAGCCCTCATCTAGACAGCATCTACTCTGTCTATATCCTTCCTGAGAAGTGGTCTCCAGAACTGGACACAGTACACCAGGTGGGGTCTTACCATTGACCTATATAGGAACAACACCACTTTCCTCTTCCTGCTGGTAATACCCCTACCTATACACCCCAGCATCCCAACACCTCTCACAATTTCCTTGTCACATTGTCTGGCCACCTTCAGGTCATCTGATATGATTATCCCTGTGTCCCTTTCCTACTTGCTTATTACAAGAATCTCTCCACCCATTTTGTACTGCACCCCAGGGTTTCTGTGACCCAAGTGAATTATTTTGCACTTTTTTGCATTAAACCTTAGCTGCCAAACTTTGGACCACTCCTTCAGTCATTTGAACTCTTTTTTATATCCTGTGCCCCTCTCCACTGAGTGTCTACTCTGTTGCAGATCTTGGTGTCATCCACAAAGAGGCAGACCTTCCCAACTCATTCCTCTGCTATATTGCTAATGGAGATATTAGAGGACAGGCCTCAGTACTGACCCCTGCGGTATCCCACTGGTCACTCTCCCCTCCTCAGAGCGAACTCCATTTACCACAACCCTCTGTCTCTTTTCCCCTAACCAGTTTCTTACCCAGGTTACCTTTATTTCCACCCCCATGGTACCCAACTTGTTTACCAATCTCCTAGGTGGAATGGTGTAAAAGGCCTTGCTGAAGTCCAGGTAGGACATGTCCACCATCCCTCCTGGATCCAACACCTTCATTACCCAGTCAAAAAAATCTTTTAGATTTGTGTGGCATGGCTTCCCCTCTGTAAAGCCATGTTGCCTCAGGTCGTGCAGTCCATTGGATTCTAGGGGCCTGATTCTCAAAATGGGCTTAGAGCAGTGCAAGCTGTGGCAAACAGCAGCTTGCACCAATGCCTGGTGTGCCAGGGACTCTGAACCCAATTCTCTACTGAGCAGGGTCCCAGTGGCAAAGTCATGCAGCTTGTGGCAGCCCTGGCAGTGTGCCAAATAGACAGCGCATCCCCAGGGTCTGCTGCAAGCTGTTGGGCAGCTGCACACTGCTCTAGCAAGTCCCTGGTGGCTAGCGGCCCCACTCCCTGATCTCTAGTTTCTCCGAAATGCAATTATTAAATATAATCTGGTGGCCTAGTGGCCCCCTTCCCTGATCCCTGATTTCCACAAATGTAATGTATAATAACAAAATCCTGGTGGTCTAGTGAACTCCCCACCCAGCAGTGCCCTACCACCTGGTCCCCCATCCCCTAACAGAACCGGCGACTGGCACAGTCCTCCGCTCACCACCATGGCCAGCCACCGACTGAGCTCTCAATGAGCGCATACTATATGTAGTATGCACCCAGTGAGCTGTCAATCACTGAGCACGTACTATATACAGTATGCACTCATTGAGAGCTCAGTCAACAACTGGCCATGGTGGTGAGCAGTGGGCTGTGTCAGTTGCTGGCTCCATTATGGGATGGAGGTTGTGCTGGTAGTAGGGCACTGCCAGGTGGGGGGTCCACTAGACCACTAAGTTTTTGTTATTATACATTACATTTGGGAAAATCTGGGATCAGGAAGGGGGGCCACTAGATCACCTGGTTATATTTAATAATTGCATTTTGGGGAACTCAGCGATCAGGGATTGGGGAGGCTGGCCACTAGACCACCAAGTTATATTTAATAATTGCATTTTGGGGGACACTGGGGATTGGGGATATGGAAGGGGGCCACTAGACCACCAGGTTATACTCAATAATTGCATTTCAGGGAAAACAGGGATCAGGGAGGGGAGCCACTAAATCACTAGGTTATATTTAGTACTTGCATTTTGGGGACATCAGGGATTGGTGATTGGGGAGGGGGGCTACCAAACCACCAGGTTATATTTAATATTTGCATTTTGGGGAAATCGAGGATTGGGAAGGGGGGGGGATCCACTAGACCACCAGTTTAAATATTTAATAATTGCATTTTGGGGACTTTGAAGTTGGGGAGGAAAGACTGCAGCACATTACTCCACACAGGTCAACTCTCCCAGAGGGAGGAATTTCTAAGTACTCTTAGACCAGCCCTAACTGATCTAAGGGTACTTAGAATTTCTCCCTCTGGGAGAGTTCTGAGAATCACACATTAGGGGATATGGCAGCCTGTGTCTGCCGCAAGCTCCCTAGCTCCATGCTGCAGCCCATTTCTGGGAGCACAGGTGGCAAAAGACCCATTTGGGGCAGGCAGCCTGTGGGTGACACAGACTGCTATTGAGAATCGCTCCCAGCACATCTTTTGGGGCAAGGGGCACTCTGCATCATTCTTTGTGGTACAAGCCCCTTGAGCCATGCCAGGAGCTTTGAGAATCAAGAGCCAGGTGTTCTGCAGTTCTTTCCTTCAACAGTGATTCCATCAATTTCCCTACTACAGATATCAGGCAGACAGGCCTATAGTTTATTGCCTACTCCTTGCTACCATTTTTGTAAAGTGGGACTATGTCCGCTCTTCTGTAGTCCTTCTGGACCACGCTGGTCTCCAGTGAACTGTTAAACAAATCTACCAGGGGTGCAGCTAGCACCGCTCTGAGTTCCTTCAGCACTCTTGGATGCACCCCATCTGGCCTCATAGCTTTGTCCCCCCTTAGATTAGCGAGTGCTTTCCTGACCCTTTCCTTAGAAAAGGGACTGGTGTCCACTTCCCTCCCCTCCTAGCTCTTGATGATTATTTGTGGTCCCTCCCCTTTCCCTTCTACTGTCAACACTGAGCAGAAGTATTTAAGATGTTTGCCTATTCTTGGTCCTCCTATGTTGCCCCATCCCTCTTTTTTTAACTGTACAATCCCACCCCTTGTCTTCCTTTTCTCACTAATATACCTGGAAAATGTCTTGTCCCCCTTCAAAACTGTCTGAGCTATTATTTCCTCATCTTGCAGCTTTGCATTCCTTACCTTTTTGCCTATCTCCCTTCATTTCCCCAGACCCACTTTCCTGTCCTCCTCTCTCTGGATCTCCTTATGCCTTGTGAATGCCTCAGTTTTTGCCCTTACCTTATCTGTTACTTCCCTCAAGAAGCATATCAGTCTCCCCTTTGTGCTTTTGCTTATTACAAAATGCAGGTGCTTTAACCCATGGTAAATATTTTCCTAGGGCAAAACTAAAGGTGCTCCCCCTCAGGAAAATGCACAGATTACTTTGAGATGCCTATCCTCATGTGTGGTCTCTAGTGTTCTGCTTGTGCAGTTCCTTGCATATAGACCACATGCTTCTCCCAATTCTATAAAGAGCAGCTCACTAAATGACCTTAATCTTCAGCATATTTATTTATTTCAAAAGTTTCACCAGGAGAGACATACTGAACTGAAAAACAGCTTGTTTCCAGATGTATCCTGGTGGGAAGAAGAGTGTAAGAACAAAATAGAACAACAACTTATAAAATAAAACATCTTATAGAGATATACATTAAATAGTACAAAACAAGGTTCATTAGACAGATAAAACTATAGGCAATCATTTTTACAAGGACGGGGCTGGGTATCTGTCTCATGGGTACAAGCAAAAGTACCCTCAGCACTATGGACTTTCTGTTCATCATGTTAGGCAGATATAACAGGGCACAAAGACATATGAATATACCAAATTGCTAGCAGATAAAGGCCCTAAGGTCTACCAAGTCTGCACAATTGTGCAGCTAGCAGCCCTTAAACTCCCCCCCATGATCCTCCTCCTTACCCTGTCCCATCCTCTTCTGATGCCACCCACTGTTTTACTGTTACACTTCCTTTAGCAATGCTTTCCACCCAGATACCACCCTCTTTATAAAGAAGTGTCTCCTCATTTCCCTCCTGAACCTTCTCCAGTCTAATCTCAGATTATGCCCTTGATTGTCTTTCCCCCCTTAATTTGAAAAGCCCCTCCATGACCATTTTATTTATTCCTTTCAAGTACTTGAAGATTTCAATCATGTCCCCCCCATCCCTTGTCCCCTCCAGGGAGTATGTGTTCAACTCCCTCAGCCTGCTCTCATAGGTATGTCCCCTAACCCCTGGATCATCTTCGTTGCCCTGCGTTGCATGCCCTCCAGAAACCTTATATCCTTCTTCAGATACGGTCACCAGTACTGCATGGAGTACTCCAGGTGTGGTCTAACCAGTGACCTATACAGCAATAGGATCACCTACCCCCTCCTGGAGGATATGCCCCTGCAATACAACCCAGCATCCTGTTGGTCTTAGAAGCTGCCTTTCTACACTGTGCTGAGTTATTCATTGCACCCATTATGATCACCTGCAGATCCCTCTCCTCCTCCTTCTGGGCTAGTTGAATCCCCCCTAGATGGTAGATCCTCCTTGGGTTTTTGTGCCAAAATGTAGCACCTTGCACTTTTTGGAATTGAACCCCGGCTGCCAAGTGTGCGACCAGGCCTCCAATTTTGCCAGATCATCCTGCAACCCCTGCAACCTTTCTAAGTCATCCACTACTGCTCCCATCTTAGTATCATCTGCAAACAGACTGATCTTGCTCTTGACACCTGTTGAGATGTCCACCATGAAGATCCGAAACAACACCGGTCCCAGTACAGAGCCGTGTGGTACCCCACTTGTCACCTCCCTGGGAGATGAGAGCTTCCCCACCACCACCCTCTGCTGTCTCCCCTGCAGCCAGTTCACCATGCATCCAATCATATTCACCCTGCTCCTGTGCCTTCCAGCTTAGTTCCTAGCCTCCCATGCGGCACCGAATAGAATGCTTTACTGAAGTCCAGGTACAGGACATTCACTGCATGGCCCCAGTCTAATTTCCTGGTTACCCAGTCATAATACTCCACCAGACTGGTCTGAGAGGATCTGCCTGAGACATACCCATGCTGTCTACTGTCCTGCAGCTCATTCGCCTCCAGGAGGGAAACCAGCCTCTCCTTCAGGATTGTCTCCATCAGCTTTTCCATGATGGATGTGAGGCTTACTGGTCTGTAGTTCCCTGGCTCATTCTTTGGGGACAGTCTTGTGGAGAAGTACCACGTGCGCCATCCTCCAGTCCTGAGGTACCCTCCCTGAGTTCAGGGAGGTGTTGAACAGGTCTGTCAAGGGTTCTGCCAGGACTGCCGCCAGCTCCTTCAGCACCCTGGGGGGTATGGCACCTGGCTCGGGTGCCTTGTCCACCTTCAGCACCCTTAAACTCTCTAGTACTCTGCCCACTAAGATTTTCATGTCTATCACCTCCCCCCCGTGCCTACCTTCCCACCCCCCTTGGGTACAGCCCCCCTTTTCTCTTTAGTAAATACTGAGCAGAAGTATTTGTTTAATGCTTCTGCCTGTTCTGCCCCCGTATCCACCATCCTCCATTCCTCTTAATCCTTACCATTTGGCCCTTACAAATCCTTTTCTCCCTGATGTACCTGAAGAAGTCCTTCTACCCCTCCTTTATGCCCTGTGCCAGCCTGAGTTCCCTGGATGCTTTAGCTGCCATGACTGCCTTTGTCACCTCCTTTGACTCCTTCAGGTATTCATCTCTGTCCTCCCCTCTCCCTGTTTTTCTGTACCTCTTAAAGGCAGCTCTTTTCCTCCATACTTTTTTCATGACTCCCCTGCTCATGCAACTAGGTTTCTTGGCCCTATACGTCTTACTTTGGACCCTTGTACATGTTTTGGTCGCCTCTTTAATTCCCAGTCCTGCTTCTGGTCAGTGTCCATATTTGGATAGATTCTGGCCAGATACCCCTATACTATTTCCCCCATTCTCCTGAAGTCGGCTCTGCTGAAGTCTATCAGCCTTGTGCCTATTCTTATCCCCTCCTTTCCCATGTTTATCGTGAACCACACTGAGCGGTGATCACTCCCCGCCAGCGGTTTCTCCACCCAAGCTTGCTCACAAAATGTCCATTAGCCAGCACGAGGTCTAGGTTGTTCCCTGACCTGGTTGGTTTGTTGACCATTTGCACCAGGAAGCTGTCCTGGAAGGCATCCAGTAGTACCTGCTCCCTCCTATTTGTGGTGGATGTGGTTCCCCAATCCTCTCCCAGCAGAATGAATTCTCCCACAGCCACCATGTTTCCCTTGCCACAGGTCCTTCTGATCTGTCCCACTAGCTCCCTGTCTAACTCCTCAGTCTGTGAGGGTGGCCTGTACACCACTCACATCCAAAGAATCCTATTTTTGGAGTTCTGGAGCTGTATCCATAGTGATTCCATGCTGCCCTCCTCCCCTTCCTCCCAGACACACTTCAGTCCCACCCTCACACACAGCGTCACCCCTCCTTTCCCTTTTACCCCATCTCTCTGAAATATCCTATACCCTGGTACTGCCAGGTCTCAGTCATGGTAATGGGTCACCCATGTTTCGGTGATGGATGCCATGTCCACTTCCCCATCTGCCATGAGGGCCTGTAACTCTGCTGTTTTGTTCCCTAGACTCCTAGCATTCAAGGTTACCACCCTCTACCAAACTTCCTTCCCCCCCTCCCTATTTACTGTCCCTTTCTATAGTCCCCTCCTGAACTCTCCCTAGAACCATTGCTGCTGGTATGGGGGGTAAGCTCATTCAGCATCCTGGCTTGTGGATCCTGTGTGACTCCTGCCCACTTGCCACCCCCCCTTCTAGTTCCAATTCCCATTGTTTTCTATGTATTCCCCCAATCTCTGCTTCAATACTCTCCTCCCCTCTTCACTTAAGTGTAAGCTATCCTTAACATATAGACCACTGTCCTCCCAGGTCTTTCCCTACCCCCCACCCCCACCAGCCCATACCCTTTGGACTGACACCAGTTTCCTAGCCACATGTGAAATTCCTTTATCTTCAGCTTCCTTGCAGTGCTTGCTTTGGGCACTGGGAGTACTTCCGAGAGTTATTGACATTCCTGCCTCATCATATAGCTGCCCCAGTTCCTCAAACCTCCCCTGCACCACATTGACCGTATTGCCCACCAGGTTATTTGTTCCCAAGTGCAGATTATATGAGGTTTCTTCCTACCCTTCTTAGTATATTTCAGTATGGAATGCCCCACCCTTTCGCTGTCATTCCCAGCATGGGCTCCACCCATATGCAACTATGCCTCTCCCTCTTGCTTCCTCATCTGACTCCTTTAAGTATGGAGTCCACCAGCATTAAAATCCCCCTTGTTCTCATATTCCATTTTCACTGGTGTCTCTCTATTCTGTCCCCTCCTTTCCCCCTCCTTCTCCTCCTCCTCCAGCACAGTTGTTCCCTCATCCACCCATGTTGCACTATCCCCAGTCCCTACCTCCGCTCTGCTATCTCCCCCCTCTTCTCCCCCTGCCTTTACTTCCCCTTCCCACAGGGCTCAACCTGCCTTCTCCTCATGCTGCATCCCTACCCTTTTCATCACATACCTCCCATTCTCCCCTCCCCTTCCCCATGACCCCTCTTGCTGGACCCTTCCCCTCCCATTACCCCCACCCTCTTGTCCTTCCTCCCATTCCTGTATCCTCTTGTCTATCTTCAGTTATTCCACCCCACATATCCCCTATCTCATTTCTCAATCCTGCTAGTAATGGAAACCGATTATTTGATGTCCCCCCCACTGCCATGCATTGTTACAGCCTTCCTGTCACCAGCCATCTCACTTCTGCTGACTCTGCGACTACTAGATTCCCCTTCCCTCCCCTCTTCCATTCTTCCCCATCTCTGTCTTCACATGCCATTGGTACTGTGCCCCCTGCCTCATTATCTCATTACCCCGTCTGCCACCCTATTTATGCATTTCATCCTCCTTCCCAATCTGCTTTGTTTGCCCCTCTCATATACCCTCCTACCATCCCCTAATACTGATCTTTCCTCCATTGCTGGCCACAGTCCTACCCAGCTCTGTTTGCAAATACCTGATCTCATACCTAAGTTGCATTATTTGCTTACACACCAAATATACCCCCACCTTCCATGTAATTTTCAGAAAGATTGTTGCCCTGCAGTTGTTGCATCCTACCACCCTCCCCATCCCTTTATTAGCCCACCAACACCCCTCCATATTTAGTGGAAGGTACTCCGCCCCATATCACCTCCCATCCTTCTTTACCAGTTTCGTCCACATTCCCTAGTTGACCGATATCTTACCCCCTTACAATGTCGGGCTTACCATCAAAAGTAGTTTGCCCTTTAAACACCCAAGTTCCCCAATAGCTTACCCACTCACAAAAGTTGGGCCTACCATCAAAACCAGTTTGCCCTTTAAACACCTCAAAAGCAGTTTGTCCCCTATGACCAACTGCAATTTTCCTCTACATGCCCCCACTTATCCAGTAATAAGTGCAATGCAAAATTCCTCTACCTGCCGCCATATGGTACCTACCATGCTGAACTTTAAAGAGAGCAAATGTCCTCTAACTACTCCAGTCCCCACTTCAGTTTCCTCTGTAAGCCCTATCTTGAACAGTGCCTACAAATACAGTAGTTGAGATGCAATTTCTTTCTAAAAAGCACAGCAAATTCCCCTACCTGCCACTATCTATTGCCTACCTTGCAGAGCTTAAAGATTGCAATTTCCCTTTAACTGTTCCAGCCTCTCTGCAATTCCCTCTGTATGCCCTATCCTAAACAGTACTTACAAATACAGTAGCTCAGATGCAATTTCTTCCTTAATGCCCCAACATTTGCAGTACTTTACAAACTGCAATTTTCCTCCTAAATGCCCCAATGTCAGTACCTACAAATAGAGTTAACACAGATACAATTTCTTTTTTTTTTTCTATTTTTGGGCCTGTGTCCCCCTGTTCTACAGGCTCCATCCACCCATCGCTCCCATGCCCAGACTTACCCACTGGGAAGGGCTTCCTATTCAAGACTGGACATTGTGGGCAAGCTCTGGATTACCCCTCAGGTTGGGGCCACTAGAGCGGGACCCCACCAGCAGGTGTCGGAAGCAGTGAGCGGCGGGACAGAATGGGTCTTCATGCCGGGGGACCAGCATTTTCTTTTTACTTGCTGCCCTGGGGCCGGGGACATGCAATGACGACCAGTGTCCACCCCTCCCCTCAACATATTGGCACTGAGCACTGCAGTACCCCTGGCTTCCGTCAGGGGTCCATCAAGCACCGGACACTCAGCCCCTCCCTCCCCCTGGAGAAGGAGAGCAGTCCCAGGGATGATCAATCCTTTTCCCTCGGCTGACCCTCTGACTCCCTGGGTCCGTTCCCAAACCCGGGTCACCGGCATCGAGAGAGGAAATCTAACCACTGTGCCGATGGGCTGGCTATACATGCAATTTCTTCTCACTGGCCCAACATTAGCAGTATTTCACATAATGCAATTTTACTCTAAATGCCTTAATCCCATTGCAATTTCCTCTGAATGCCCACTAAAATACAGTAGCTACAATTACAGTATCCTAACTGCTATTTCTCTTTAAACTTCCTACAACCCATTACTTGATTCTTCTTCCTCACAGGTACCTCTGCCAGTCCTCTTTTCATGCTTTTATTTATTCCTCCAGCCGATGAAGTCCTAGTCCCAAAGTTTGGCTTGTTGCCCCTCTACTTGTTTTGATCCACCTTCTGCCTCCACCTGATAGGTGTAGCCTCTTCTGGGAGGAGCCCAGTCAGACCATTTAACACTGGAAGTGGTGCAGGGTGTGTGGCTGGTAGAAAAAAAGGAGGTGCTCCAACAACATTCCTAGGGACTCTGCTTTTACGGATGCAGAGACCCTGCTTAAAGTTCATGCCTTTCGCTATGATTGGCTCCCCATTCAGGAGGGAGCCCAGCCAGGATTATGGCAATTGGCTGCCAACTGCTGATACCAGTCTGGGCAGCTACAGCTGCTCTGATCCTCAGGCACTCCTGTGGTTATGGCCGCAACAACCCTATTCTTCTGTGGCAACGGTTGCCCTCCGGCACTACTGCAACTACAGCTGCAGCAACAGCAGCTCAAACAAGGAAGGTGCTCCCACTTCATGTTGCAATAAAATAAAAACAAGTTTATTAACAGATCTCATACACAGGCCTCTGGTTGCAATCATTCATCAGATGTTGTAACAGTGGACTACTAAATGATGTTCCATTTACCCTGTATCTCTAGTGGAGCATCCAAAATGGTAGCATGATGCACTGATATTGTATCACTGGGCAAGGCAGATAGAACTGTTCTGGATCTTATTTTGTTTTATTAATATCTTATTTTAAAGAATATTATTGTTTAATTGAAATCTATTTTACTGTCAGGTTATTAAGTATGTTTGAAAGTCCACTCCAGTAAAAACGCTGTGCACAAGGGCGAGATGAAGACACTGTGAAAGCAAAAAAGCTCAGCACCACCAACCTCAAAAGGAGCGAAAGCCAAATAGATGTGCTTTCCAATCAAAGTTTTATTTAACAAACTCTGGTCAGAGCCGATACAGCTGTGGTAAGCTTGTATGAGCGCCGTCGCCGGTGAATGAGCATCGCTGAATGCCACACACAAGATGGCAGCACCAAGAGAAATGTGCATGCGTTGCACTTGTACATGTGTATTTCTGTTGAATGACATAATATGCCATTCCCAAGATGGCATTGCTGGCAGAACTGTGCATGTGTAACACGTGCGAATGAGCAGTTCTAAACCGAAATGTGGAAGTGGCAGACAAGGAGAGAAAGCGTGTGCCTGTGGCCATAGAATTATTATCATTCAGAAGCACACACATCGGCTTTGCAAATGCAATACTTGGCATCTCCAGCGGACTGTCTTCATTTAGCAAGTCTGTAAGCTGTTTCCCAAAAAGTCACATTTGCAAATGAAAGTGGTAATGACATCCCCAATAATTATAAGTCTATGCCCATGGTGGACTGTTTCTGACTTCTGAAGGATCATTCTGAAACTCCAGAATGGAAACGTTCCAGGGTCTGAATCCGGTAGCTCATTTTTAGAGCTACTGCAAAAAGGCTGCTGGCTCTACCTACACTGTCATAAAAAATTAAAAGCACCACACAGGGACATCCCAGCACAACACCCCAATGTTTCCCTCTTCCAAACTTCCTCAGGGACATCGTAATAACATTTTTCAAGTGGTATAAATTGTGTTCTGAGTTTTGGTTTTTACCAGTAGTTTGTTAAGTAACAGGATTTTGTAACTGATGAAACATTCTGATAAAAAGCAATCGCATACAGATGGTTTGCTCACTGAGGGCTCAGAACTCTCCCCACAAGACAATTCAAACCAAGGTGCCAGACAGCAGGGCTCAAAGTTCAACCCCCCCCGCACACATACATGCACACACACACACACACACACAGCGCCACACACACACACACACACACAGAGGTGAGTCCGAGTCTATCAGCACTCATAGGCAGAAAAAGGAGACAGAAATTTCAAATGCCCAACCTTTCCATTTATTGAAGGTGCTCTCATGTACAGTAAAAGTGCAAATCAATAGGACAGTTACAGATGCTTCTCATCTCAATTTTTTACATCCACGTATAGACATCATATAGAAATCATGTTTCTAGAACTACTGACTTGCCAAGATATGGATAAGTAGCAGTGGGAACACTGGCAATCCCACACCAGACATACATAGGTACACCCACACCAGCTGATGTCCAATAGTTAGTAGTATCAGTGGAACAACTAAACCAATCTCACAATATGTGGATCACTGCCTGTGACCCCTTGTTAAAGAACTACCATCCTTTATGGAAGACACAAGAATTGTTTGAATATAATTAAAAATGACAGAGTAGCAGACTCAGTAATACTGGTGTCCTATGACATCAAGAGCTTTTATAGCAACATTCCTCATGTTGGAAGGATGCAAGTACTACAGAAAGCACTGAGCACATGGCCGCAGAATGTATACCCCATGACAGGATTTTTACTAGAACTGTCAGAATTCATGTGGACCTCAAACTATTTTATGTTTAATTAGGATTTCTATCAACAACATTGAGAAACTGCAATGGGCACCACATTCACCCTGTCACTTGCTAATCTGTATGTGGGTGAATGAGAAAGGAAGTTCATGGGGGACACAAACCTCAATAAATGGAATCAAAGTCTGAGACTATGGGTCAAATATACTGATGATGTGCTGGTGATTTGAGAGAGTGAGGAGAGCACATTGAAAGAATTCACAGAATACATTATTTCATATGATACAAATCTTCACTTCACAAGTACTATGGACATGCACTCAGTAGCCTTCCTGGATATAAGGATTTTTAAAAAAGAAAATATACTCGAGTCCACTTTATATTGTGAAAGTACAGACTATAACACAATATTACTATCTGACAGCTAGCACCCAGAACAATTGAAAAAAACATCCCATATGGACAATTACTTCAAGTAAAGGAAAATTGCAGCACGAAGAATTAAGTTAGAATTAAGTCTGTAGAAACATTCAATAGATTTCCACAACAGGTGTACAAAACAGATATGACCATTAAGGCATTGAAAAAAAAAAAGAAAAAACTTCAGTCAAGCTCTTACAGAAACCATTACACACACACAAAATAACTGCCAAAATGACATCTTATTTTACAATGAGAGCACTGAAATAAATCAAATTATTAGACCACACTAGAGTGTTCTGAGAGGGGAATGTGCATTGGAAAACTGTGATAGAGGGTCCAGAGAGGTGCTACAGATATGGCATACATGTTTCTGAAATGCTGGTTAACAGCTTTTTTTGATTCACCAAGTTTGTTGCAAGGGTGGCACTGGGACACGTTGGGGCAAGGGGTCCCAGGTGAGTCATAGCCCCCAATGGAAAAGTGGGATTGGTGCAAATTGTGACACAAGGAGCCACTTGCATCAATTCTGACTGATGCAAGCTGTTTGCATCACTCTTGGGGTTTGAAAATTGAGTCCCTAGTATTGCAGTATTAACTGGAATTGTTTCACCAGGTAAACATACAGAGACAGAATAAGAATCCTGCTGACAGATGCAACCTGGAGGAGAGGGTGGAGAAGAAAGGGCAAGAGATCATACAATCAAGAGAAAACTGCAATATAGGACAGTAATATAAAAATTGCCATGATTTACAAAAAAACAAGAAGAGGTACAAACCATCAATGTAAGGGAATGACAGATCAACAAAGCGATACAGTAATAAGTGCACAGGAAGTGGTCAAATGCAATCACAATAGGACATAATTAAAAGCTTGCACAGTCATTTGGTAGAGAGATGATACTGCTGCCAAAGGCAAAGTTATTCCATGCCTAAAGGAGTTTAGATAAAAGGCAAGCTGATCAGAATTCTGTTTAGACCTAGGAATAAGGAACATATTTCCAGTGTGGGAATTATGGTTGTGACTAGAGGGAGAAGCAGACGTGAACAAGATGCTTTGATAACTGGGAAGTTTACTGAAGAAGAACGTAATGCAAGGAATCCTAGATACTGCAAGCACCTACTGTATCATTCAATGAGGGCTACTTCAGTCTGACATATAAGGTGAAGTGACAAGACTGAATGGGGCAGTGGAGGATAATCCAGAAGGGGAGTTGTTTAGCAAGATATTTAATTTGGATACATGACATACTGAAACAGGGCCATAGATTGCACCACCAAACTCAGTCATGGGTAAATCATGCCTGCACTCCACAAGACTCTTCCTCATACCTTGAGAGAGGAAGTCAGTTACCTAGAAAAGGTCACCAATAGTTTCAGTTACCCTGAAAAAGGCACCACCTCTCTTGAAGGATTGTAAGACTAAGAACTGAATATGGGAAGAAAAACCCATGGATTGATCAAGTATGGTACCTAAATCTTATAGATTTTAAAACATTTCTATCTGACATATTAATGGCCAGGATTGTACAGTCTGTCAAACTTTTTATTGGTCCAAAATGTTGTGTAAAAAATCCATCTAGTGAGCAAAAGAGAAAAGAAACAATACTTCAGATACAAAAAATAAGATCTGGCTACTTTTAAAATTAATTTCCTCTTCAGGCAGTGTACTAGCACTTCTAAAATTTTCAAAATAAGACAACATTATTTTGTACTCCAACTTCTGAGTCTATTAACCAAAAATCTTTTTTCCTGTACAGTATTTTTGTTTTCAATAACACAGCTAATCACATACCCATCCATATGTGTCTATCTTTCCTTTCAGAATAGTTCAGTGTTCAGACAAAGGAGTCGATAAAATTCCATATGGAATACCCTTTAATACCAGGTATCTCTTCCTCATGAACAACAAAATAGACTTCATTCAAATGGACTTACTGAGTGAATATATTTCATTGGAGTTCCTTGTCTTAAACAACAACAACCTGACTGATGGAGCAATAGAAGGAGCATTTGAGGGTATGCAAAAGCTTACTCGTCTTTACTTGGATGAAAATTACCTCTTCAGCATCCCTGTAGATTTGCCGCCAACACTGGAGGAGCTCAGGCTAAATAACAACAATATTAGTCACATGTCCAAGCTGGCCTTGGCAAGGTGTGTGGGCTTGAAGGTAATTGGTTTGGACAACAACAGTATAACAGATGAATCTATCATGGCAGGTGCTTTTAGTTCTTTAAAGAATTTACAGATTATTCAGATAAACTATAACCATTTAGCAACAGTCCCTTCAAACCTTACTACAAGTCTTAAAGAATTACATTTAAAAGGGAATCGTATAACAACAATACCAGATAATGTGTTTGGCACCTCATCTGACCTACGGATTCTCAATCTCAATAGCAACAAGATAACTAATGAAAAGATTGGAAAGAAGGCCTTCCATCTCATGATTAGCCTTGAGCATATTAACTTGGGGCACAATAACCTCTCTTCAGTGCCTAAACACTTACCAAAATCTCTGAAGACGATCCTTCTTGAAGGAAACAACATTACATCCATAAAGAGAGGTGCATTAAGAAACCTAATAAACCTGGAACAAGTTGATTTTTCAAACAATAAAATAGCCATGGTAGCTGCCGGTGCCTTCAAAGGGTTAATAAGTCTTCGACATCTAGACATCAGTAACAACCAGCTTTTAGAGGTTCCTCGTCAACTACCTCTGACATTGCAGACTGTGTTTCTATATAATAATCACATTGACTCGATTCCCAGAGATTCTTTTTGCCGCCGTCAGAGAATTGAGAGCCATTTAATTCTTATACGGTTAGAAGGAAATAAGATAAGCAACAATAATGTAGATGTAACTTCATTAAGGTGTCTTAGGGGTTATCAGGTTGTCTATTTTTATTGAACAGAGTCTTTATGTACGTCAGTTGAAATCATATTTCAGATAATGCACAAATACAACATCTGTGATATATTTACAGCACAAATTCATGTTATGGTAAACAGTTTGGGCATAATACATGCATTGTTATTCCATTTTTGATCACCCATTTTCTCCTATCTCATAAAATCACAAGTTCCCTTCTTTCATGTTTGCCTTATCATTTTTATAGTTTTTAAATAATTAGTAGTGATACCTTTTAAATATGTCTGCCAGAAGATCTTCATCAATAATCTCAGCTGGTTTTGAAGAAACATTGCTTAACGGCACCTTTGTGTTATGAACTAGCAACTGAAACTGCTCCTTGAACTTATGGGGTACTGGAGAATCACGACTAACTCTAGGTCACACAATTAAAACCATAAATTAGTGAGCATAATATGAAATGAGCATCATATAAATTGAGCTGGTAAAAAAAATGAACAACAGGGGTCAATATCAGTGGTTGACAAGGAGTGTGTGAATAAGTGTATGATCTTTGATAGTATACTAGGATTAAAGGCAGAAAAAGACCATGAGGTCCTCAGAGACTGCCCATTCTAATTACTGACACAATATCTTAGTTTAGTTCCATCTAAAATTAATTTGTCAATTCTATGATTACAGATTTCTTTACTGGTGCTATTAATCACATCCCAGGGGAGATTATTCCACATTACTATCATCCAGTGAGTGAAGAAATAATGTCTTGCTGTAGTGTTACATTTTTCAGCTATTCTGATGTGCTTACTGTATGTAGTTTTTGACTAGTCCAGTCATTAGTTTTTGATTTTGTACCTGGATTGCTCCTTAATATCAGGTCACTTATGATGTCATACATTATAAGAAGGTCACCCTTTTTTCTTCTTCAGTTTTCAAGGGTCATCAACACAGGATAAAGACATTCAATGTAAGGTAAATCCCTATACTCCCAAATTAATCTTTTTTGTTTTCCATTTTCTTTTGGGGCCCTGGCCAAGGCAAGAATGTACCACACATCTGACCCACTGCACTCACAATCCCCTCATCCCCCAGCATTCTCTTAACTGCCAAGTCTTGGAGGACCATAACGTAACCCTCATGGCAGGGGTCACCAAAGGGAGAGACTGAAATCATCCTATAGCCTTGGAAGAGACATATGCCAGTGCCTTTTGTGAGAGAAGAGGTGTTGGTCCCTAGGTTTCATTTAGCTCCTACCCAGAGGGATTTTTCCTTGTAGCATACCCATGGAGGTGTGGCTATACAATGACATCAATTTTGCAGCCATGTGTGCTCCACACATATAGCATAGTTGATAGTCTCACCCAAGTCATTAATTTGTAGCACACAGAGTAATGGGCCAAGAACAGATCCTTGAGTAACGCCTCCAAGAAGGAGGTGGGTACAGGCAGAACAGAAAATTTCAGCTTTGACCTGTTGCAAACAGCCAGTTAAGTAACTAGCAAACTATTGCAATGGAGCAGGGTCTATTCCTAAGTTACCCAATTTTTGGATCCGGATGTTATGTCTGACAGTGTCAAAGGCCTTACTGAGATTGACAAAAAATAGCACCAGCGATTTGTTTACAGTTGACAACCCCTCTTCAATCATTAGTAACATATGCCAGGGCAGAGACGGTACTACGTTTAGGTCTAAAACCATATTGGAAGGGAGTTATAATGTTTGACTGCACCAAGAAAACTCTTCATTGAGTGTTAATAAGTTTTTCTAGGAGCTTTGCCAGAACTGAAAGCATGGACATGGGTCTGTAGTTGTTGAGAAGACTGGCATTGCCAGATTTAAGGAGGGTTATGATGTGCTGTGTTTTCCAGAGTAGGGGTATGTTGTTTCCGGAGAGTGATAAGTTAAAAAGACGAGTCATGGACATTGTAAGATGCATGATGCTAGTTCTAAGGAAATAAAAGGCTCAGGACATCAACACCTACACTTTTTTTGGTGTCTAGCTCTAGCAGGAGTTGCTCTATTGGGTTAAATGTAGTGTGTTGGAAGACAATTGGAAGATAAATGAGTTGAACGACTCATTTTTCAGCTTATAGAGCTAATGCCAAAAGAGCATGTGCTGTATACAGGTTCCAAAAAAGAGGGATATGTACAGTAATTGCAATAGTGTTATTGCAATTCTGAATTTTTGAAAACTTCCTAATTCTGTGCAATTCCTTCAGAAGCAGAATTCTGAACATGGTCTGCAAATCTTTTACTTAAACCATTGATTAGTATTTTGTAGTTTACATAAACTGAATTATTGTTCCATGATTTTATTTACATAAACTGCAAATTAATGTTCCACAGTTTACATAAACCATGAATTGGTTTTCAGAAATAGAAAACTAATCCACAGTTTAAATTAAAAAAAAAAAAAAACATTTTAAATTACTTGACATTTATCAAAAATGTTCAAAGAGCATTTCCAGCATAATTCCACACCATATATCCCTAAATATGAATAAGATATTGATGAATGATGCCTGATAGAGTTCATGAAGTGCAATATTAAGCATGCCAATTGCAAGACACTTGTTCACTGCTTACCACTGTGTTCTAAGTTCTGAGTATTGAAACATACTGTAAGCATAAATGGCCTGCACACAACATCAGATTTCCAACATGTTTAGAATAGCCACATGAGATTCCTGTGAAGAACACAGACTTCATTTTAGTGTACTTACTAGGAACTGCCATAAAGGGAACTTTACCCTCATTGACATGTATTGGCTTAGTAGTTTAGCAAATAGTAGTGGGAGTTGGGAGGTTAAGTAGAACAAGTAATCATCCAAAAAGATGACTCCCAGGCTACTCTACATGCTCATCAGTCTAGCAGGGTAAGTATCTGATTTATATAATTTAGACAACATGAGAAACAGTTAAACAAAACAAATAAAAAAAAAGCATCACTCAAATACCGAGGAAATGGCTTTAGCATTTTACTGGTAAGTAAATGTAGTCCTAATGTTTTTATTTATTAAGGTTTGGGATTATTTAAAAACCTTTGCATGACCAGATCTACTTTTTCAGGTATAGTAGACTGGGATATGTTAAAGTGACACTGTCAGCTTTTGAATGGATTTTAGTGTCCCTTTAGTGAATGTGCCAGTTAACAAACTCAACTCACGGACTCATTATATGCTCCATGGTAGCCATGACTTGTACAGCAAGTGTGTTTTATGTCACTAAGATGAATTTAAACCATCCATCATTATGCTTTCTGATCTCCAGTGCATTGAAGTGGCATGGAATCTCTCTAACCTCAAGCAGGTATGAGTTTGTTGATTTGGGTGGGCATATCAAATAAATATATCTGTATATACTTCTCATTGTACTGATGGCAGCTAATTCAGCAGGTAGAGCCACAGGACTACCAGACCCACAGGTCAGCGTGCAGCACCATTTTGATTCAACAGCTGAATCTCATGGACTCTGACTTTATTATCGGCTGACTAGCAATGATTGTTTATTTAGCATTAGATTGCCAGTTTTTCCCCTGCTTTATTGCGTAGCTTCATGCAGTAGATTTCGTATGCACTCATTGTGCTTAACGTGTGTATGTAACCTGGTACTGCGTGTCTGGCTCACCTGTGCTTCTGCTGGACATTTACAGTGTACCGCTATCTGCCTTTTCATCCCATTTCCCCAGTGCCTTCACCCTCCCTATTCCATCTCACATTTCAGCCTCCTACTGCTACTCCTTCCCCTTTGGCTACTGGCCTGAGTCATTGTTTTATTTGACCTCCACAGGACGTCAGCTCACTCAGTTGACCATCTTCCTGTCGGTGCAATGGTCATGAGGGTAGTGGAAATGCCCTCTCCAATAGTCTCCTTGGATGGTTTCTAATTCAGCAGGTATGGCCACAGGACTACCAGACCCACAGGTCGGCATGCGTGTGGTGCCACATAACATTTGCTCACACACCCACCCCTCTACCCCTCCACCCTCCCACCCTTAGCCTATATCTGCAATTTATCCATCTTCATGCCTAATTGGTCTCCCAACTAGTGGCCCGATTTCTAGATCAGATGTGCTTCTGTTTCACCTTTTCCCTTCTCCTTCAGATCTCACTGCTAGCTGTAGATCTCCCCCTTGCTTCCCCTATGCTCACTGCTTTGTGCCATCCCTGCAGCCTGTTCTCTATTTTTCTGTTTGCTGAACCTCCATCAAACAGCTGCTATTTGCCACTGGTAGTCCGCTGTTAAATATTTAGTCTGGATCCTGGACACCGCTGGACTTTAACTGCCACTCATTACATTTTTCCTATTTGCATGCTGAGTGCCTCTCTGTTTGTCCTGGGAAACTCTACTAAACTGCCTCTTTCTGTGCTCTATGTTATTTTGTATTGTAACTACAATAGATAGCCACCCAGTTTCTTCTGATCACCAGTCTTGCTCTATTTTTTTGTTTCTTGATTCCCTCTTTCTCTGGATTATTCTCTGACCACCATTTCCTCAGTTGTTCCCTGATCAGTCATTCACCCTTCTCCTGAAACTGGACTGTTCTCCCTCACTCTGCTGCCCACCAGCCTGCCTTGTTCTCCTCCTCCTCCTCTTCTATCCCATGTCCATCAACACAAGCTCTCCCTTTACTCAGACTGCTTCTTTTGTTCCTACCTACAGCCTCACTACTCTTATTAACATGCCCCTCTCCCCCTACCTTCAAGCCTGTCTTGCTCCCATCTGTGCTTTCTTTGCCACTGACTCCCTGATCACTCCTAGTATCCCCCACCCATTCAGAATATAATCTTTCTGACTTCACTTACTTTAACCTGCTGACTAGTATCATTCAATCGCCTTTCCCCACACTATATCACAGTCCAAAATTGCTTGGTATCCTTGTCAGGTATCTCACCAAGAAGTGCAGGATCTCCTTAGCCTTAATTCCCCTTGCAGTTATGCATGCAACTTTCCGGATTACTGCTCTCTCTATAACCTTGTCTGGTGATATCGAACCAAACCCCGGTCCTTTGTTCCCTCAGTACACACCTAAACTAACAAACTCCCACACCTGGACCCATGCCCATCGCTTACAAATTGCGCACCTGAATGCCAGGAGTTTGATGGTCAACTTCTCAGAGCTAGAAGAGTGGGCCACACTTCATGACCCTGACATCTTGGGTGTCTCTGAGATTTGGTTAAAACCCATCATCTTTGATAATATGTGCTCCATCACCGGATAAAGTTTCCTGTGTATTGACTGCCCTTCGACTAGAAGATGTGGTGGCCTTGCTCTGTTATTTAAGTCCAATCTCAGCATCACTCTTCTACCGCACCTCCTCTCTGGTCCAGGGAACTTCTTCATTCCCTTCTAATTCTTGGGGGAGTCAGAAAGCTACACATTGTATGTATCTATATTCTAATTAAAAGTGGTGTACCTGGACTAACTGAACTCATGGATTACCTACCCTCATATGTTCTGAAAAATGAAGTCATAGTCATGAGGGAATTCAACCTAGATTGACTTGGACCTAGCACTAGCATCTTTGAATCCATCATCAGCAAGACCCACCTCTCCCAACTCATCTCTGACCTCATTAGGCTCTCCACTACTGGTTTGCACCATACCCTCATTGACTGGATACTTACCAGTAGGAAGGATAGGATTACCTCTGCTGGGATTCTCATGGACTCTATTAGCTACCACTTTCTGGTCTTCTGCATCTGAAACACTACCCCCTTCCCCTGTCCCTGAAGGTAATTACCAAAACTGACTTTTCTTCCTTTAACCCTACCACCTTTTTAGATTACCTTAAGCAAGTTGACTGGTCCCCCCTTTTCAATACCAGTGAATTCAACCTTGTCACCAAATATTTCACCTCAGTCATCATCTGTTTCCAACAGAATCGTGTACAGTTGTAGTCATAGAAATGTTTCTCAGTACTGAGTTATACCTGAGTATACTGAGGCAGAATGAGGCAGGATCATATTACAGTTAGTGCGAATTGCCTCAGTGGTACTTCGAGGTATCTCAAGGTAGGAAACATTCAGATAACTACTACGTGTAACAGCCAACAGGTATCGGGTTAGCGGGTCACCCCACCAAATGGTTACATCACTCCCTTCTTTCTGTGCTTACAACCCGGGACAAAGCATGGGCCAAGTACAAGTCCTCATCTTTTCCTACTGACTGGGCTGCCTATCACAACTTGTGCAACAACTGTAAATGTAAAATCTGTTCTGCAAAAGGTAAGTACTACAGGAATCTCCTTGCAGCTACAAGTTTGCAATCCCAAGTAGTTCTGGTCTCAAATAAAAGGCCTCCTAGGGAAAAAATGAAGCCAAACCTCCAGGAGCTGCTGACTGTCAACGTGAACTGTAACAACTCCTCCAATATTGTCAGTGCCTTCAAATGACTGTTTTCGGATCTATCCTCCTATAACTTTTCTATGCCATACCTCAATTCTCCCCCCACCCCTCCTTCAAATGCTCCTGATCTACACCTTCACCCAGTTACATGATCTGAAGTTCTCTGTCATCTCAATGCTATCTCTCCCCACAGTAGTGCCAGTTCTGATAGGATAGAAACAAAAATACTTAAACTAGCTGTCCCCCTCCTTGTCACCCCAGTCATACACCAATTTAACTTATCTCTTTAATCCTCCACATTGCCTACCATTTGGAAGACTGCTAGAGTTGTCCGGTGTTTAAAAAAGGTTATCCCAACTCCATCACAAACTACCGTCCCGTCGCCATCCTGCCGTCCTCAGCAAACTCCTTGAGAAGCTAGTCCACTCCCAAGTCTCTGACTACCTGCTGAACTCTAATCTCCTTTCCCTTGCCAAGCATGGATTTAGGCCTGCCTATAGTACCTATACTGCCCTAACTCTGTTCACTAGCGACATCAAATTCAGTATGGATAGAGGCCTACTTGCAGGCCATCTTCATTGATTTAACTAAAGCTTTTGATTTAGTTAACCACTCCCTTCTACTACATAAGCTAGAGTCCCTCAGGGTCTCAGGTCTGTCCCTGTCTTGGTTCTCGAGCTACCTTTGCAACCGCTATCAGTTCATATCCTTCAACAAGGCCCTCTCCTCTCCTGTCCCCTTAAAACTACAGTAGGTGTTCCTCAAGTCTCCATCTTGGATCCGCTACTCGTTTCAATCTTCATCAGTAACATTCCAAATTTCCCTTCCCACTGCAAGATCCTTCTGTATGTTGCTGACCTTGTACTTTATAATGAGTCCAACTCACTAAATAAAATCAACTCCAAGCTCACCTCTGACCTGCGTGCTATCTAAACCTGGGTCTCCCACAATCATCTTGTCCTCAACATTTCCAAGACTCAGGCTATGCTCCTCAGGTTCCCCCATAAGAATCATACCTTGACCACCAAGCTCTCCATTCAGTGCCTGGATGGGTCCCCTGCCTCTTCAGCCCTCTCCTTTAGATATCTTGGAGTCACTCTGGACCCTGCCCTTGACTTCTCCATGTACATCAATGATAAATATAGATTCATCAATACCAAGCTTGGTTGTGCCTACTGTATGCGCCATGCCATTTCCCAGCTGCTCACATTGCTATAGCCTGGGAAGTTCTGCTTACTAGAAACATAGAAACATAGAATTTGACAGCAGATAAGGACCACTTGGCCCACCTAGTCTGCCCATTTTCCTACCTAACAGATAAGCTGCAGATCCTAGTTAACCAACAGCTTACTTCCTCCTACCCCCACTAGGACTGCCTTATGTCTGTCCCATGCATTCTTGAATTCCCCCACTGTTCTTGACTCCACAACCTCCTCAGGGAGGCTGTTCCATGCATCCACAACCCTCTCTGTGAAAAAATACTTCCTCACATTACCTCTGAGCCGTCCCCCCTCTATCTTCAAATTGTGCCCCCTTGTTCTTGCACATCTCTTTTTCTGAAAGATGCTACCCTCTTGGACTTTGTTGATTCCTTGAGGTACTTCAGTTTCTATCATGTCTCCCTCTCCCTTCTTTCCTCAGGGTATACATATTAAGCTCCTTTAGTCTTTCTTCAGATGTCTTCTGGTGCAGACTCTGCACCATTTTGGTTGCCCCCTCTGGACAGCCTCCACTCTGTCTATGTCTTTGCAGAGATGAGGGTCTCCAGAACTGCACACAGTACTCAGATGGGGTCTCACCAACTGTCTGTACAGAGGAGAACAACTTCCTGTTTTCTACTATTGATGCCTCTTCCTATGCATCCCAGTATCCCCAAGCCTTCCTTACTGCCTTCTCACATTGCTTGCCCACCTTTAGGTCATCTGATATAATTACCCCCAGGTCCCTTTCCATTTTTACTGTTGTCAGTATCTCACCCCCCATTGTGTACTCTTCCCTTGGGTTTTTGTTTCCCACGTGCATTACCTTGTACTTCTTTGCACTGAACCTGAGCTGCCATATATTTGACCATTCCTCCAACCTTGCCAAGTCCCTTCCCATCCTTTCCACTCCATCTTGTTTATCAACCCTGTTGCAGATCTTTGTGTCATCTGCAAAGAGACATACTTTTCCTTCCAGTTCCTCTGCAGTGTCATTTATCAAGACATTAAAAAGGACCAGTCCCAGTATTGAACCCTGTGGTACCCCACTAGTAACCCTCCTTTCTTCACTGTGTACTTCATTTACTACTACCCTTTGCATCCTGTTGTCTAGCAATTGTTTATCCAGGCTACCACCTTGGGGCCCACTCCAAGGCTGGCTAACTTGTGTATTAATCTTTTGTGTGGGACTGTATCAAATGCCTTGCTAAAATCTAGGTAGGCCATGTCCACAGCCCCTCCTGGTCTACTACTTTGGTCACCCAGTCAAAGAAATCTATTAGATTCGTCTGACACAACCTTCCCATCGTGAATACATGCTGTCTTGGGTCCTGTGCCCCACTAGCCTCTAGGTACTCAACAATTCTCTCCTTCAGAAGTGATTCCATCATTTCCCCTACCACTGAGGTCAAACTAACTGGTCTGTGGTTTCCTGCCTCTGAGATTCTTTCTCCGTCCTCATTTGAGAGTACCAGGTCTAAGATTGCTCCATCCTGAGTGGGTTCCAATACTAGCTGTCTGAGGCATGCCCCCTGTAGGGCATCAAGAATGACCCTGCTCTTGGATGTGCCTGCAACAATGGTACTCTAGTTAACATCTGGCATATTGAGGTCCCCCATTAACAATATCTCCTCTTTTTCTGCCATTCTAAGGAAACCTTCTATCATTTTTGGGGGTCTGTATACAACCCCCGTGTGGATTGTGGTGCCATTTCCTGTCTCCAGGGTGACCCAGAGTGCCTCATCTGCTCCCTGTTTACTATTTAGTTCTGTTGCTTTGATCCCTTCCTTTACATAGAGAGCTACTCTTACTTCTCTTTTACCCTCCTTGTCCATCCTGTAGATTGTGTATCCTGGTATGTTGACATCCCAGTCATGGTTCTCTGTGTACCACGTTTCTGTGACTGCCACAATATCCAGGCAACCCTCTTCCATTAAGGCCACCAGTTCAGGAAGCTTGTTACACAGACTATGGGCATTGGTACTCATCGCCCTCCACTTTTTGATAGCCTTACCCCTTTTAGCCCCATTTCTGTCCTTACTGCCTTTGCCTTTTTTTACATTTACCTCTGTACTGCTCCCTAATAACTTCTCTACCTTGGTGTTTACCTCACTAATTACCATGTTTTGTGGGGGAAGGCTGGGATTTCCCTGCTCCTTTTCAGTGCCTCCCCCCTTGGCTAGATTAAATGCTTGCCAATGAAGCATTTAAACCTCTTACCTAGGATCCTGGCCCCCGGACAGATGCAGACCATCGCACCAGTATAGGTCTGCATCCCTTCAGGTGGCTCCCCAGTCCCCAATGAAGCCAAAACCCTGAGCTCCACACCAGTTTTTCAACCACTCATTGAATTCCCTGGTGAGGAGTGCCTTAGCATCACCCTTGCCATAGACAGGCAGCACCTCCAAGAAGGTTACCGTATGCACTACTTGTCTAAGGCCCCTCCCCAACTCTACAAACTCCTCTTGCACTGCTCTGATCCCATTCCTAGCCAGGTCATTTGTCCCTAGGTGGACAATGACATCCAGCTCCCTCCCTCGTGCAGTTTCTTCCACGATCCTGAGGATTCGCTTCCTGTTCCTCCAAGCCATGGTGCCAGGAAGGTACCTTACCTCCTTCTCCCCTTCCTCCTCCATTTCTACCCCCCTAATGATTGAGTCCCCCACCAGGAGTTGTTTCCTTCCCCTGTGGGGTCCCATGCCACCCTCCTGTGGGTCTCCTTTGTGAAGGTTCCCAGCATCCTCCTTGGTCTCCACTGCAGGTGCCTCCATAGAGGAACCACTATCCACCAGAAGAGTGAATGAATTGTGGAGAGGTACAGCTGGAGGGATGCAACTCTGTTCCACCACCCTCTCCCTCCCTGAGCCCACTCTGGTCCAACCTCTCCTATTTCTTGGCAACCTCTGAGGTAGTGGCATTGGCTCTGGTGGTCCCTGGGTGGGGGAGGAGGTTTCACAAATCCTAGCCAGGTCAGCCTGGAGATGGGCAACCTCTTATCTCAGACCAGAGAGGTGCCTGCAAATAGGGCAGCATTGCAGCCTCCAGAATGTCTCCCGAAACACTGCCACCCCACAGCCATTGCACTGCACCACTCCTATCATGTCTTATTTTGTGTCCCCTCTCCTGTTTCTCTGTATGCTTACTCTCTCCTCTCCTTACAACTCTCACCCTTCCTGTTCTTGGACAGCAACTTCCTATCTTCTTTAGTAGCCTCCTTCTTCCTTGCTCAGTGTCAGACCACCAGCAGCTGGGGGGGAGAGTGAGCTACTTTTTTTCTTTAGGGTTGACAAAACCAATGTTTCTCTATGATCCTTCCTTTCCTACTGCCAAACAGGAAGTTCCTGTTGACAGTCAGATCCAGTTGCTATAAAAGTAGAACGGGATTAGGGTGGGATGGAGGGCAATTAGTAAGAAAAAAGGCTAGCAACAGGAAGTTGTAATTTGAGTCACCCGCTTTTATAGTGTCTAAGCCACACCCCCAATTAAGCTCTCTCTCCTCCTACTGGTTTAGCAAAGTCAGCTGATACAATACCCTTCCCAGCACAGAACATACACTGACTTTCTTTCTTTTCTTTCTTTTTTAACCCTAAATAAGACCCTTTCTACTTCTAATAAAGTATCTGTCTACTTAATCTCAACAGACACTGACTCCTGCTGAGATATAAGTTTTAAATTAATAAGAAAATGTAGCTTTTTTAGTTAGCTGCTTTCTGCTCTACAAGCAAGGCTAGCAACAGGAGGTTCCTACACTCTGTTACACACTTCCATCTTTCTTCCAGGCCAACACCAGCCGCCTTCACAAATGGGAAGTTGCTTACAACAATGTATGTAGGTTCTCCTCTTCCTCACCATGTCTCATCCACCACTGCCTGTTTTATTTATCCTTAAACTGCCTCCAGGTGTTCCTACATTCTTGGTTGATTCACTGACAACATTATTAGATCCTCCCTACCTGCCTTGGCCTCCATATCTTCCCCTGCAGACTACAGTATGTATACTCTCTGTGGTCTTCTTCACAGGCCCAGATGACCATTCCCAAATGCTCCACTTAGATGGGTGGACAGGCGTTCACCCACTACACCACTAATTTCTGGAATTCCCTACCTGCACCCTCCAGGTCTCCAACTCTCATAACATAATAAATAAAATCTATTCTACCACCTCTGCTCTTTTGACAAATGTCCATGCTTCTGATCTCATTATCTCCTGCTGCCCAGTCCTGCTTTTTTTGCTACAGTGTCTGACCTCCTGCCTTACTGAACCACAGCTATTTTCCAGGTTGTAATCTGTACTCCTCTCTTATTTGTACCCACCTGTAGTCGTCAGCTCTATGGGCATCGATCCTTTCTAATTAGACATTTTAATCAGACTTCATCTTAATACCTGGATACAATTTCAATATTACCAATTCAGTAATTTATCTTATAGAAGTCACACAAATTTAGGAGTCTGCCAGGGATGAATTTTGGCCTCAACTCTTTTTAATTTATATATTAATTCTATTATTAAATGGTTCTATCACCCTGATTTGCATTCTCCAAAAGTATTTAATAGCAGCATAAGCTGTTTAGCTTATGTTGATGATATTTTTTTAATACGTATGTCCCTCTTGGGTCTACAAAGGAAAATGAATAATTTTGCTAATCTATGTAAAGATAATTCTTTGGTTATAAACAGAGAAAAGACTAAGTTGGTGGTTTTTGGTAATTGAACTAGGAGAATGCCAAAATTGAAAGGGAGAACTTTCCAGAAAATTACTATTATTATTTGGGTGTACATTTCTCTGATAATGTTTTTTTGGAATAGACAGTTAAAGATAGTAGAAACAAAAATGACAGTTGCATTTAATGCATTTAAAAGATGTAACTGTAAATTGGGAAAAGGTACCATTAAATGACTTCTTAAAGTCATTCAAGCTAAAATTAAATTGTGCATTCTCTATGCAGTAGAAATATGGGGCTTTACTAACATATCCATTTGGGAGGTCATTTTGAATAAAACACACCACTATGTACTCTGTGTTCATAACTCAGTCCCTGCAGAAATTTTAAAAGTTGAAACAGGCCAGCACTCTATTACTTCTTTGGTGAGGAAGAGATCCTTTATCTTTCCATTGGGTCTCTTTCTATTCCCAGAAGAGAGACTACCTAGACAATGTTTTGAGGAAGAAATTGCTTATATACTGACGGGATTTGTCTGTTCATCTATCAAAATAATCAGATATTATATGTCACCTCTGGGTCTAGGAAATCTGTTATATGAAATTTCTAGGAAATCTGTTATATGAAATATACATTAAACCATTCTATGAAATCAAAACTCAAATCAAGAACAATATTAAAGATGCTGTAGTTGGTCATTATTTGTCTCATATTTCCTCCTTGAAATTATATAAATGGTATGAACAAGTCTCTCATCTGTTTCAATAGTATTTGACAAATTTATCTAATCCATTCAAGGGTAAAATAATTACAAGATTTAGAACAGAACTTTATGAAGCTAATTATATATTTTTCAAACAAAACTGACCTAGAATAATGTCCATATATTTTAAATGTGGGAATCAAGTTGAGGATGATTTAAAGCATGTAACACTCTTGTGTCCCCTGTATAATGCTAAAAGAACTTACTAGCTGAGACCCATCATAACCAACTGCAGCATTTCCCCAGACCAAATATCTACTTTGTATAATTCTCATGATCCTGCAACCTCAAACAGATTGCTTGATTACTTAATATCCTTGAAATTATGAAGCAGTGTCACATTTTATGACTGTTGTAATACTGTATATTGTATTTGAGTGTATCAGAGGTATTTTTCTCTTTTTTGCCACTTGTGGCTTCTCTTTCCAAAATGTTTAATTTATTTGAGATTATGGGTAACAATATTTCTCCAGGGGTGTAAGTAACCAGACCTGAACCTGGTCACATTCAGTTTACTCCTGTTTTGGGATAGCTAAAGGATAAATCCTCTCAGACTCTCTCACTCAAAACAGAACAGAATTAGTCACTTTTTAAAAAATGTCTACCTTATCTGTTTTGATTTATTATTTTAAAACTATGAGTTTGATTTAGATATCTTGATCTAGAATCATAGAACTTGTGGCAAGCAAATCAGCTGCAGTCAGAATGCATATTAAAGCAGATATTTATGTCACATATCCCACTGATTATAATTTTGAATTAGATGTAAAATTCTCAAGCCTAAATAATTCAGTGCTTATTTTCTTGTGGTTCAATTATAGCTCTTAGTACATTTATTGTTAGTCACATAGAAATAGACAAGATCTTTAACACACACAAGCATTTAATAACTAACATTAAGTGTTTACTGTAGGAAAATCATGAAACTAATACACACAGTTGCATTTTTCAAACCTGGTTTAATGTAAAATGCAAAGTAATCATTAGGGACTATTGCCATTTTCAGTTATAGTGAACTTATGTCATGCTTGATGTCTTCAATTGATGGAATTTATCTTTATCTCTGAAAGTCTAGTTTTTCTTCATCTTTGTCTTCCTAATGAGATAGAAATTAATATGAGATACCACTGAAACTAACACAACAGAGATCAATATGTTGTATAGAAGTTTAACATTTATGAAGGACCTCATGATAATATGGAAATGTTATATTTTATTCTTGTCTATTGTGTATTATTTATTTTACATGAAACATGTTTTGACGGGTTTTTTTCTTCTCTGTTTTAATTAAATTACATTTGTCCATCAATAAACTTGAACTTGATAATTTCAGTTTTATACAGTCATGATTATCTGAGAATGGCCTGTCAGAATTTCTATGGAATGGCTTGCCAGAATCAGTGGTACCAAGTACTAGTATGGATACATTTAAGAGATCTTTGGATTATTTTTTTGAGAGTAGGTTATACTAAATGTTGCCATGGATAAGTGGCGAATCATTATTGGCTAATGCTGTCAGACTCATGTTCTTCGATGAAACTATGAACTGAATTAATCTCATATCTCCCAAGCAGTTTGGATAATCGAGATTGTACTATACATGTCTTACTTGACCCTTTAATCCCACTGAGACTTGCTGAACTCATCTACACTATTGCTGCTTGTACCCTTTCACTCTCAATCTTCTGATGTATTTAATCTGTACTCCCTAACAATTGTTGTTGCCCTCTGTTGATTTGCCAGTGAAATGGAACTATCATGTATTTTCCTGTTATCTTGTATTTGTTGCACCGAGGTCCACCTCGAAAATGAGCTTGCTCAACGGTGATCACCTAGTTAAATAATGATTTTGATTGATTGATTCATTGATTGAAATGGTGCATTTGTCTATATTTGGATAGTGTTGCAATGCATAACTCTCAATCAAATCAACCCAGTTTATTTGTTCAGTCATAGGCTATTACAAGGTTAATACAAGGTTAAAACAATTTGCATGTTTTTTTAAAAGACAGAGAGAGAGAAAAAAGAAATATATATACATTGCTAAAAGATACATATCAAAAGAACATACAATATATAGCATATGTTTCATCATACAAAATATCATCATAAATAATTATAAAACTAGGCATGTATTGAAGACAAGTTAAGTTTTGAAAGATAAACTAGAGTGAGATGACCCAGGACCTTAACTAATGATTTCTACTGACAATATCAGGAAGCATACAAACCCAATGTAAGGGTTCTGGCTGGCTACCTACATTCCATAAAACATTTAGGCCCAGATATTCAGAGCAGTTGTGTATTACGCAACTGCTGGCACAAGTTCAGAATTGCACCAAGGAGTCATATTCAGTGGGAGCCATTGCACAACACAAAATCCATTGCACCAATGTGCAACTATAATGTATGCAGGTGCAAGTGTAGGGGTGGTTCCATGAATATCTAGTGCAGTGGCATATTCAACCGTGAAACCATGGCACAAGTGTGGAGCAAATCAAAGTTGCTCCAACCAGACTTGTTCCTAGTAAAACAGGGCACAAACACACAGACAGCAGTTGCACCAAGAGTGAGAGTGAGAGGGAGAGATACAGAAAGATAGACAGACAGACACATGACCAGACACAGAGGGAGAGGGACAGACAGGTGGCATGGGAGAGGGAGAGAGGGGCAGAGGGAGAGAGAGAGAGAGAGACACACACACACACAAAGCCTGTGTACCAGGTTGGCACACAGCCAGCAGCCAACCACCCAGGGGGACAGTAGACAGCAGGAGACATGGAGAGTGTACCATCCTGATGGGGGTGGTAATGAGGGGTGTGGGGGGCAGGAGGAACAGCTACATGGCAGATAAATGGCCCAGTGATGGCATGCCCAACACAGGTGGTACCGTTCCTGCAGCACCATTGTGAACCAGAGTGACACTGAGATCGTGGGCTGGTACCACCTGCACAGGGCCATGCTGAGGCAGCTCTGTGAGCTGTGCAGTGTGGAGCTGCAGGCACCCACCAGATGGAGCCACACCATGTCTGTGGAGATGACGGTGACTGCCAACATGTACCTGCTCAACACGGGCACCAGCCAAGGACCAACAGGGAACACCACGGGCATCAACCAGGCAGCCATGGCCCACTTCCCCACACAGGTCCCCACTGCTGTGCTGCCACATGCTGTGGAATGCAGCTGTCTCCCCAGCACACAGGCAGAACATACAGCACCGATGCAGGACAGCCACAGGGTGGCCTGCATGCCTGGCATGAGTGAGGCCAGTGCCTGCACCCACATGGGCATCCATATGCCACCTAGCCCTGTGGCATTGGTACATATCAACAGGAAGGGGTGCCGAAGCATCACCTGCCAGGTGGTGTGCAATGCCATGGGGTGCACACCAATGCCTGTGACACACACCCTGGGAGTGCACAGAATGTCTTCAACTGGCACAGCTGTGTGCCATGCCACAGATATGAATGTGGGGATGACCCCACAGGCCACCCAGTGGATGTGTGTGGCATGGGCAGGGTGCGGTGGGCAGCATAGTCCTGGGGATGGGGGTGGGCAGGGTGTACCTGGTGGTGTAGGTGTTAGGGACAGGCAAGGGGCAGAGCACAGCATAGCAGAGGGCTAACCATGGCATTCTGTACACAGGAGACAGTGCATACCCTCTGAGGCCCTGGCACCGTCATCCTGGTCCATCCCACCCTGCAGTGCTGTCTGCCCCCAGTGTGCTGCTGCAGCATCCACCACACCTATCAAGGCTGCAATACCCGGTACTTGGCCTGTGCTGTTCAGTGGGGCTTATGTGGCACAATGCATGCAAATGAGGTTGTGTGCAATGATAATGATATGCTAATGCATCCCACTGCGCCACACATTGGGTGATGAGCTCATTTGCATGCGGCATCTGAATATAAAGATATTGTGATGTGCGCAATGGTATTGCACTGGAGCAAGTGGTGGCACACTGCCCGTGCATGTAGAGTGCTTGGGCCTGCAGTGTGCATGCACACTGTGCTAACATGGTGTCAATTGCACAGGACACATGAACAGCAGGATGTATCAGCACAGTGCAAGCTGTGCAGTGCTGGCAACATTCACTTTGGAGATGGCATGTTCCCTATTGCTCACATGCGCACTGTGGATAGGCATGGTTCCTTGGACCATTGCACTGGACACCTGTCTTGCCCCTTGCTATCGGTGTCCAGCGTCCAGTGCAGACACTGCCACACCAGATGCTGAGCCTGCTCATGTGGCAGCCCTTGCTCGTGGTCTCGAGCATACTTGGGGTGGTGGTGGCCATGCAGGGCATGCTGGCAGTGGAGAGGAGTGGGGGATGGCATGCCAGGGTGGCCAGCCAGGGCCATTACTAGAGTTGCCCCTGTGTCCCCTGTTACCCCTGTTGGGCCTTTCCCTACAGACCCCCCTCCCACTGCATAATCCCTGTTCCCTGTCCCTTCCCTCACTGTTCCTAACCTTCCCCATCCCCTGCTGTTTCTGTACATAGTTGTTCCATACATATATATTGTCTGTCATACCCACCTGTGTCTGTATCTGCTTTTCAGGTGGCGTGAGGCACCATGCTGCAGTGGCCTAGTGTCCATCTGTGTTGTGTGCATGTGAAGGGGCATGTGTTGTGCTTCCATGTTTCTCTGCAGTGTGCTGTGGTCTGTCCCACTGTGGTGGTGTCCATTCCCTGGGTCAGTGGCTGTGCATTGGGGTGCCCATGAGGCAGAGGTCAGGGGTGTGTGGCAGGTGTGTGCATGATGGTGGCTCATGGCCATGGTCATTGATTGGGTGCAGTCCACACACTGTGTTGGGGTCCACTGCCTGGTGTTGTGTGACCTGTCCCATGTGGTCTGCCATGCTGCCTGCCACCTGATCTGTTCAGTGGGCTCCCTGTGTGCCTATGTGGCATGTGTGTGTTTGGCTGCATGGTCCTGGGTGTGGTCTGCTATGGTCTCGGGAGGTTGGGCACAGCCAGCAGCCTGCCGGGGTGGCTCCCTTGGTGGCCCTCCATTGGCTGTTGGCACCTCTTGTCACCTGCTATCCATGCCACTGTTGTGCTCTGGGGTCCAGTGTCGGGGTGCCTGTGTGTGCCCTGCTGTGCCCTGTTGGTGGAGGCCTCCTGTGGTCTGTCACTGTTCTGCCATGGCCCTGTCTCTGGGTCTGTTCTCTGTGCCCTGTCCCCCTCTGTTGCTCTGCTGATATGCTGCCACGGGTGTGCTGGAGCATCTCTGTGTGCACCATGGTACACCTCTGTCTGTGCCATGGTGCAACTCTGTTTGAGCCATGGTGCAACTCTGCCATTTTCAGCCACATTGCACTGGCACAGTTCAGCCTGTGCAACCTCTGAATATGGCTACAACTACACCATGGTGCATTGGATTTGCTCTGTGCCAGACTTGCACTGGGCTTTGGCGTATTTCTGAATATCTGGGCCTTAGTGTAGAGTAATCGCCAATCAAAAAATTGAAAGATGTTTATCTAATAAACTAAAAATGGATTTGGATCAGCTGTCTCTATAAAACTGAATTATTTTTAATGTAATAAATCAATAGGAGTTATGTGCCCATCAGTAAATGAGTGGCCCAGTATCGTTGTTATAAAAATTCTCAGTGGTACATTTCATATTTTAGAGAGAAGACTGTTGGTACCTCTTTTAATATTAAAAGTGTGGTAAGTCAAAAAAGAATACAAAAAGATTGGTAAAAAAACAAACAAATAAATGAATATTGAAGCATCTAATTATTATCCCTGCTCATCTTGACTTCCATTCTCAAAAAAATTGAATACATTTTATAAAAAAGTCCCAGTCTAAGGAGGATCTCTTTTTCTTCTGAGAAGAATAAATATATGAGCAAGACTGTCTTTTCTCAAAATAGATTTTTGAGAATAGTCCCTATTCACTTTTTTCTCAGCTTTTCCTACTTTGGGCAAGTCAAAACTATGTGAGCTAGATCTATAAATCCTAATTCACAAGCACAGAGGTCAGAAACTATTTCTGTTGGATGTTTGTTTATATATCTTTTCCAACATCTTATCAGGATAGGTACAAACTCTAAATTTAGTTAATATTCTTCTAATATTGTAGGGCCTGTGCACAAAAAAAAGATAGCCTACGGGCTGCTTATCTGCAGCATGTAAGCAACCCCAAGTGGGAATGCCACACAGTGGGGGTCCTGCAGACCCCTGTAACATTCACATATAGTGCATAAGCCTTTATCATGGTGGATCCCCTGGTTGTGTGGGCAGCAATGCGCTGGAAGTGGTCGGGGGAGTTTTGAGGTGTGCCTGCACTACATGCCATTCACTAAGGCGTGTAGTGCCAGGCATGGGGGAGCACAGGTTTCAGCAGCTGGAATCCTGCCACAACCCAGTGTGTGCCCCCATGGACATCACCCACCGGTTGTGGCGGGACCAGGAAATGACCCTCCATACTGCCCCAGCCCACTAGGCTAATGGGGAGGGCTGGGGCACTGTTCAGGTGAGTGCCCATATATTTTATTTTATGTAATTTCATGAATCTGCACATCCAATGCATGACTGTCCCATGGGCACAGGGGATCCACTATGGGACCCGGGTCAGGCATCCAACTGGATGCCTGTCTGGGTTCACCCTTCCACACCATGCTTCCACCCAGAACCTGCACACATGGAGGGTAGGGCCATGGACAGGTGACCTGTGAGTGATCACAGTCATGCATATCAGACACCCTGTGCCTATCCAGGGCTGTGGGGGCTATTCGGATACCTTATGCTCCATTACTGCATAGGGCCCATAGTCTGTACTAGAAGTTAAGTAATCTTATATGGTAGGGTGACTTATCAGGGAGGCAAGGATGGAGTGGAATTTTTGTTATGTAGTTTAATAGGTTTTGTCTATCTATACCCATAATTCTTATTTTTAGAACAGAACTATATGCTACATTTAGTAAGATTTGTTGTTCTTCCAAACCAATACATTTCCCTTCCCAATAAGATTAAGTGATTTTTTCAATAAAGTCTGTCCATGGGGATTTACATTTCTTATATTGAAAAATATGCATTTTCTCTTCTAAACAGAGTCTTGCAAGATTAGAAGTATTTTGTACCTTCAACCAGAAGTTTAACAATCTACATTGGGACAAAGCTTTCATTGATGTCTGCCATGGTTTTAGTCTAACACTGTATCCTGGGATCAAAGATTGGAGTCTCTATATATTTTTTTTTGTAAAACTAATCAAAGAGTCTCTCTATTTTTTCATTACAGTCATATCCCCAAATTTCAATCCCATATACGCACTGTGTACCTGCCTTGGCTTGTGCCACCCTTAGGGTTTGTTTTATAGACATCACTGATTTGGTGGGACCAGGTAAATGTATTGTTAAATGTAACTCCCAGGTAGATGTAATGGTCAATAACTTCCATTTTTTATTATTAATTTTGAAGTGGGGAATCTGTTTATTACTTTGTTCTTATTATCGATCACAGTTTTGCTCTTTTCAATATTAATCGATAACTCTATCTTCTTAGAAGCTTCTGATGGTTTGTTCAAATGTGTTTGAAGCCTATGGTGTGTCAAAGAAATTAAAGCATCTACATAGGCTAAATGTGGACAGGAACGCTGTCCAATATTGGGATAACTACACTGGTAGTTATCCAGTATATTAATCAAATCATTAATATAAGTATTAAAATTAATCAAGTCATTAATATAAGTATTACAATGAATAGGTGCTAAAACACAACCCTGTTCTACACCTGTGTTTATGCATATTTTATGAGATTACCAAGACTGTCATATCGTAATTTACATCAGTTTTCTAGATATATGTTATTAATGATGTTTATAAGTGAAGAATCTACTCCCTTGTCTCTTAACTTGACTCTTAATATATTTCTATTAATAGAATTGAAGGATTTTCTAAAATCTATAAAAGCTAATTATATAGTTTGAGATCTAATTAAAACATATTTTTTAATACATGTTGTAAAATAAAACATTTGAAACTCTGGATCTACCTTTTCCAAAATCAGCCTATAAATCAGAAATTAAGTTATAATGATCCAAATGATTTTGGAGTTTAAATCAAAAATTTCTAGCAAAATGTTTAGCTACAGAACTTAGTAGACTTATGGGTCTGTACATATCTGGATTTGATACTTGTTCTTTCTTAAAAAAAATGAAAGAGTATAACTCCTTTCCAGGATTCAGGTGCCTTATTATAAGTGATAACATTATTGAGCAGATTAAAATTGGTGTCCAGAATTCCACATCTATCTTAAATACATCCATGGGCACCTTATCTGGGCCAGGTGTTTTGTTCTGTTTCACTAAAGAAATTGCTGCTTTCACTTCATCTTCTGTAATGTTCATTTTAATTTGTTGCATTGCAATCCACTTTGTTAAAGCAATATCTTTATTAAAAAATAATGAGATATGGTAGGCCTGCCAAATCTCTGGATGGATAAATGCATCAGTCGTATCTTGCCAGTTGCATGTTCCATTGGTCACTAATCTTCAAAATATTTTACTCTCTTTATTTGAGATTGCCTCCATCATTTTACACAAATTATGCATTTGATATGAATTTTTGAAAGGCTAAAAAGTTATTGTATTCCCTTTGAGTTGCATTAAGTTGCTGCACTGATGCACTTCCACTTTTGCTTCCCTTACTTTTCTGGTTAAAATTTTTTTTACTCTCTTTCATTCTTTATCAAGCCATCCTCTAGCAGTAGGTCTGGATGAAATCTATTTATAGCAAAGAGGTACAGTAGGCATACTTCCATTAAAGCATTAAAATGTTCAAAAACATACTGAGTATTTACTCTGTTCAAAACTACTTCTTTTAATAGGCCACATAACTCAGTTAGCACTTCTATCATCTTTCTCTTTTCTATTTTGCCCCAGACTATACATCTCTTGTTAAAGACTACCATCTACTCATTGTTTTTCTTTAATTCCATTTTAGTAATCTCTGCCTTTTTTTAACAATAATACTGGGAAGTGATCATGTCCAACTCTTCCAACTATGGTTTGCCTTGTATATCTTCTCAGATCAAACAGAGACACAATGGAGTAATCAATTGATACAAAGATTTTTGTCATATGTGTAATGGTACCATGTAAGTCCTCCATCAATCTACCATTCAGGATACAAAGATTTTAATCAATACAAAATTGTAGAATAATTTTGCCCATTTGATTGATAACCTTATCCTCACACACTCTACTTTTATTACAATTATTGTTGAGCACATCCATACCATCGTGGATAACATTTTTAACTCCTGCTCTGACATTAAAATTTCCTAACAAAATATATTCCAGAACTTCATTAGACTTAAAATCTTGGGTTTTTTCTTTTCAAATTGTAAAAATATTATATCTATGATTTGTCATTCCAGGTGATGGATTATATGTAACCTAATCAATCAAGCAAGTCTTTATTTAACCAGGCATTCATCGTTGAGCAGAAGCTCATTTGCAAGATGGACCTGGGTGAAGCTTGAACAATTGTATATACAGGTCAACACAGGTATTTGCAAGGCAATACAGATAATACTCTTTACAGAGAGGAAGAAAAATAAGTTCATATATACATAGAATTATACAGATATTGTACAGATTACACAGTATTTACATACATGGAAGTGTCTATAGGAAGATAAAGCAGGTTATCTAAGGTTGCAGGAGGAAGTAACAGAAGCAAAAAAATAAAAATATACACCAGGTAGAGGTGAAGGTAGGGGGAAGGGAGGGAGGTAGGGGGAGAAAGGCTAGGAGGGCACAGTGCACAGAAAGGAGTTGGTAAAACGGGATGTAGAGAAGGTGGATGGAGAAAAGGAGTATGTGTGAGCCCCGGGATTGAATGCTATAAAGTACGGGGCATGGTAGGATGTCACAACCCAGGGTAGTGAGCTCCTATCTGAGGTTGGAAAAGAAAGAATAAGGGGATGGATGGGCCTAGTGTTGATGCTAATAAACTTTTTTTGTCCTTTATTTTCAAAAGAAGCATAATGATGTTGTCATCTTGATACACGACTTTTAAATATTTAATTTCAGGAATTATTTTCAAGGCCACCGGTAACCATGCTGTTGTTCTTCCATTCTTTGTTCACTTATTTGCATGTGATTCATAAATTGTAAATTCTTGCATATTAAAATTATCCCCTTCTGTTATCCAAGTTTCTGGGAGACATACAATAGCACCCTCTATCAATCAGTTCTGCCATTCTTTGCCAGCTAACTTATTTAATACCCCTGCTATATTCCAGCTACAAATCTTAATAAAGCTAAGTGTACTCATAGGAGATGTTAATTGATCTTGAGTTTGTGATCAGCCTATTTCTTCATTCTGCAGGGCAGCAAATCAAACAGTTATCTAAATATTAGACATTATTGAGCTTCTGGCTCATGCAAATTATTTAAGTTTACAGGCCAACATTCACCAGATCAATTATATTTATACCTAGGGCATCTAATGAAGCTGTTAGCTAACTGGATATACTAATATTAATTTGTCCTTATCCAGACCATCCATTTACTCTATCTGTATTGCCAAAGTCTGTATTTTGACATTTGATTTTTAATACATCCTGAATTAATACAAGCGCTTTATTCAGCAATGAAATTCTGGATTCATTTTTCATGTTCCTGTAATTCAAGCAGCATCAGAGTAAATAGTTCTTTCTTTCTTGTTGTCATATCCTTCTTATATGGTCATTTAAAGGTAACCGTATGGACAATTCGGCCCACAGTTGCCATGAGAGTTCTTCTAATGGCATAGGAAGACCAACTAAAAGATCAGGCTTTCTTAGTTTATTCTGCTTAAACCAAATATTGTAGAGAATGGCTTCACTGCTACAAATCTGTAATACTCTGTTGGGACCTCCATTCATTTCTACTCTAAATGCCTCTAATAAATTGCATTTGGAGATATCTAGTTCCAATTCTGCAATAAGTGGTAAATCAGTTTAGTCAAGGAGGCCTGGGATTCATAGTCTTTCCTATATATTCCTTCTATATTTATACACTATTCCTTTTCTAAAATTATTATATCTTTTCCTGATATTAAAGTATTAAGAACTGGATGGCAAAAAATGAAACATAGAAACATAGAAGTTGACAGCAAATAAGGACTGCAAGGCCCATCCAGTCTGCCCATTTCTTTTTCTACCTTATAAATGTGCCATCAGCCTTTGTTCTGTCAATGGCCTATCTATTCATACTCATCTGTATTGCTCCCTCATGCCTATCCCATGCCTGTTTGAAGTCCTGCACTGTATTCATAGCCACCACTTCCTGAGGCAGGCCGTTCCATGCATCCACCACCCTTTCTGTGAAAAAGAATTTCCTCACATTTCTCCTTAATCGGCCTCCCTCTAATCTCATGCTGTGTCCTCTTGTCCTGCTATTTTTCTTATATTTAAACATGTTAGACTCTTTCACCTTGTTAATGCCCTTAAGGTGTTTGAATGTCTAGATCATATCACCTCTTTCCTTCCTTTGCTCAAGGGTATACATATTGAGCTCCACTAATCTGTCCTCATATGTCTTCTGATGCAGTCCCTTCACCATTTTGGTTTCCCTTCTCTGGAATGCCTCAATTTGGTTAATGTTCTTGTGAAGGTGTGGCCTCCAGTACTGCATGCAATACTACAGATGGGGCCTAACCAGTGTCTTGTAAAGAGGGATTATTACCTCCCTCTTAAGACTTGTGATACCCCTACTAATACACCCTAACTTCCCCCTAGCCTTACCTACTGCTTTAGAGGTCTGCTTGGATGATTTCAGGTCATCAGCGATGATGATGCCCAAGTCTCTTTCTTCCTTTGTGACTGCCAGCAACTCCCCTCCCAGCCTATAGGTGGCTTCAGAGTTTTCCTTCCCTATGTGCATGATCTTGCACTTCTTTGCATTAAATCCTAGTTGCCACTCTTTTGACCATTTTGCAAGTTTATCCAGATCTCTTCTCATTCTGCCCACCCCATCTTGATCATCTACTCTGTTCTTGGTGTCACCTGCAAACAGACAAGCCTTACCCTCTAGTACATCTGCAAGGTCACTAATGAAGATATTGAAGAGGACTTGCCCCAGGACTGATCCCTGAGGTACCCCACTTGTGACTTGCATCTCTTCTGACTGGATACCATTTACCACCGCTCTCTGTTTTCTGCCCGTCAACCAGTTTGCCACCCAGTTGACCAACTTCTGACCCACCCCGAGCCTACCCAGCTTATTTATCAATCTTCTATGTGGAACAGTGTCAAAAGCTTTGCTGAAGTCAAGGTAGGTGACATCAGCTGCACCCCCTTGGTCCACCACTCTGGTTACCCAGTCAAATAAATCTATGAGATTAGTTTGACAGGACCTTCCTTTTGTAAACCCAATATGTCTTGGATCCTGTTCCCCTATGGATTCCAGGTGTTGCACTATCCTTTCCTTAAGGAGTGCCTCCATAATCTTGCCCACTACTGAGGTAAGATTGAGTGGTCTGTAGTTCCCTTGCCTCCTCCCTGCTACCACTCTTTTTTTTTCATTTAATATGTTTTATTGTTTTTAAAAAGTCATAACACAATATAGCCAAACAGAGAATTAACAGCTCAACAAAGGTAACACAACAATTACTAGTAAAAAGAGAAGAAATAAAGACAAAGAGTTCAACAGTCCAGTAAAATATACATCCAAGGAAAATTAAGTTTAACATTTTAAACACCTCTCCCACCCTCCCTCTCTCCCCCCCCCATGGTGTGTATGAGTGTCATTTCACAGGGCTATACTAATATATAAAAAAAGGAGGTGAGAAGTAACACATAAAAAGAGAGGTGACCATGTAAGGGAATCTACCTCTCTTTTAAGGTAAAATAAAAAAGGAACACACGAAAGAAAAACAGTGATGGAGAGAGGCACGCGACCCAACTCATGTACAGCTATCACTTCAGATAGAGGGCATATAACTTTCCCCATTTCTTCTTAAAGGAGGATTGATGGTGATTCACTTGTGCTATTAGGTGCTCAACATGAAGTGCAAAAGACATTTCGTGCAGCCACTCCGTGTATGAAATTGGGGCTTGATCCTTCCAGTGTCTGAGTACCAGTTTTTTAACTGCCATTGATATTAGAGCTAAGTGGTATCTTTTCTCCTTCACTTGAATCTCAGAATAATCACCAAAAATACAAATCTCTGGAGAGAAAAGACCCTGCAACCCCAGCATCAGATCCAGAGTTAGTTCTATTTGCTTCCATAAGGGAGATACTGTGTCGCATGACCATAAGATATGTAACAGTGAGCCTTCCTCTTTATTACACCTGGAACATGTAGCAGTGGATATACGCTTCATTTGCGCCAATTTAATGGGGGTATAGTAGAGATTATTTATGATGCAGTATTGTGTTATCCTGTACCGATCCTGAGTATGGTATGTATATAAGTCCCTCCATATATGTTGCCAATTAACATTTTTATTCGGGAAAAGACTCTGCCAGATTTTAGAACCAGCAGCTGACGGGATTTCTGGAAATGTATGAAGTAGTCTGTACAACTTTGAGATACCATGTGGTTTATTAACCGAAATAGAGATTTGCTGAAAAAATTCAGCAACCTGGGAGGTTTTGGTTTTACCTCCAAACGTTTTGATTAGAAGATGTTTAAGCTGGATAATTTTAAAAGCTGCCGACGACAACCAACCAAACTTAGATAAGATCTCTTCCGTGGTCAGGATGTGTTCCTGTGAATAAAAATTGGCAACCATATGCTCAGGAGAGATTGGCAACCATCTTCCAGTTATAACCGCATTACATATTTTAAGGTTCGGGTTGGTGCATAAAGGTTGGGAGAAGTCTAAGGTTGGGGATACTCTAAGATACCTAAAAAACTGAGAAAGAACCCTTAAAGAAGTGCCAATCGGGAGGGAATAAAGAGCTTTGGGTATATTTTTTTTTAATATGTAGAATAGAGATACTGGAGCTATGTAATGAGTCATAAGCAAATCTAATTCCATTTGTAACCATAGTGGGGTGTATCCGTGATAAGTAGGAGGAACAGGTAGAGATAACCATTTCCCACATCTGTATAAATGTGAAGCCCAGTAATAAAATAAAAAGTTGGGAAGACGAAGCCCACCGAGATCCTTAGACTGGGACAATTTGGAATAAGATCTTCTGGCTATTTTATCATGCCATATAAACGAGTTAATCCCTGAGTGGATATGTTGAAAAAAGGATATAGGTAACCAGATGTCCAGCATATTTAGAGGATAGAATAATCTTGGTAAAATGTTCATCTTAATAATGCTAATTCTACCCCAGAACGAGAGTGGGAGATTTTTCCATCTTGTTAAATCTTGTTGAATATTATGCCATAAATCCTCCAGATTAAGCTTCCATGACAGGGTTGGATTCAAGGTAATATAGATCCCAAGATATTTAATGGAGCACGATGTCCATTTCATACCAAATTGACTGAAGGCCGAGCTATATGTTACATGATTAAGGGGGAAGATTTTGGTTTTACCAATGTTATGTTTATAGTTCGAGTATTTGCTAAACTTATCGATTATTGCCAGAGCTTCTTTTCAGGAGGAGACTAGATTCGAGAGATGAAGGAGTATGCCATCGGCATAAACTGAAATTCTGGGAGTATTATTACCTATAGGGATGCCGACAATTAGAGGGGAGGAGTTCAGGTGCCTGATTAGGGATTCTAGATACAAATTAAACAAAAAGGGGGTGAGTGGGTAACCTTGTCTCGTGCCTGAAGAGAGGGTGAAAGCTTCGGATACTACTCCATTACAGTGTATTCTGGCTCTAGGGGAGAGATATATGGCTTGGATCCATCTTATGAATAGGTTAGGGAAACCCATACTTCGTAGTGTGACCCACAGGAAATTCCAGTCTACTCTATCAAACGCTTTTTCTGCATCTAACGAGATTAACGCCATTGGAACGGGGGACAGTTTTGCCACATTAATAATGTATTGAAGTTTACGATGATGGTCTGCTGGAGTTCTACCGGCCACAAAGCCAATTTGTTCGGGACTAAGTAGAGAGGTCCAGACTTGCTCCACTCTCTTAGCTAGTATTTCAGCAATAATTTTAATGTCACAGTTTAACAGGGAGATTGGGTGATAACTTGCTGGGGAATGAGACGGCTTACCTGGCTTGAGAAGGAGAATGATGGTAGCTTCCAATAAAGTTGGGTCTTGTATTTGTCCTGAAAGCATATATTGATATAGACGGAGCAAGCTTGGTGCTAAGTCTTTGGCAAACACTTTGTAAAAATTTGACGGTAGGCCATCAGGGCCTGGAGCCTTATCTGGTGCCAGGTCACTGATAGCAGACAAAATTTCCCGGAGGGAGATAGGGGAGATTAAAAGTGATTGCTGCTCAGAGTAGAGAGTTGGCAAGAGGGATGAAGTCAAGTAAACCAGCATCTCATTTTGAGGTGGAGAAAGAGTATTTTTACTGTATAGGGAGGAAAAATAATGTTTAAATACTGAAACGACATCCCTGGGGTGAGTTTTAACGACACCATTGGGGTCTTCAATGGAGGCGATTAACCTTGAAGTTTCTAATTTCTTTAACCGTAGGGCTAAGAGATGACTCGCTCTTTCACCCTGCTCAATGTATTTTGCACGGGTTCTTAATATAGCGAATTCAGCCTTCTCCTGCAGCAACAAGGAATATTGGTTCCTTAGATGCAAAAGTGTTTTCAGAGTATCTGACGAAGAAGGGGAAGGGTACTTTAATTTGAGCTAAAAGTGAAGTAGCTGCGGCTTCTCTTTTCCATTTACAGGTGGAGGCAAGTCTAATAAACTCTCCTCTCAAATAGCATTTTAGTGTGCACCACTCATGATCTACCCTTGCAAGAGATCCCCGATTGTGACTGAGAAATGTCTGAATCAAATCTGAAATTCTGGTATTGATATAATTTTCTTTCAGGAGCTGCGTATTTAACTGCCAGACTGGGTCTCTATAGAAACCTCTGTCTAATACAATGGTCACCCAAACTGCTGCATGGTCCGAAATAACAATTAGTTCTATAGTAGAATCACATAGACCATGCAGTAGTGAATGGCTAAATAATATGTAATCTAACCGAGACCATGAGGAGTGGGCCATGGATTGGAAGGTGAAAGTACGAGTTACAGGGTTCAGTAATCTCCATGGGTCACATAACCCGGCAGATTCTGTGAAGTCAGAGAGCACCCTCTGAGCAATGGAGAGGGGTTTAAGTGAGGGATTGGATCTGTCCAGATCCTGGGTAGGGGGTAAGTTCCAGTCTCCACCAAGTATCAGTGGTAGAGATGTGAACATCTGCAATTTACCTAATAAATCCAAAAAAAAGTCAGGGTTCCCTCCGATAGGACCATATACGTTACCTAGAACCACCTCAATGTGGTCTAGTAGGCCATGGACTAATACGTATCTCCCAAATGGATCTGTGATGGTTGTCTTGGCCTGAAAAGCTACTGACTGGTGAATTAAGATAGCTGTTCCCCCAGATGCTGTCGACATGCCCGATGTAAAAACTTGTCCAACTTCCCGTCTGCACAAGCTGATAGCTTCCCCAGGTAGGAGGTGGGTCTCTTGAATAAAAGAGATTTTAGCTTGCAGCAGTGCCAGGTGTTTAAGTATTTGAACTCTCTTTTTGGGTACACGAGCTCCTCTCACATTCCATGTTACAAATTTTTTAAGACTATGGGTCATTCACTTTCCAGTACCTCCTGTACAGCCTCTGTGCTAAGTAGAAAAAATACACCACAGTTCCCTCCCCGCACCCACAACCCTTCAATAATATAGTGTTGGTGCTCATCAACTTTCCATAAACAACTAATGAGTACCTAGAACAGTAAACATGTACCACAACCTGTAAGTACCATCCGAGTGTTGCAACAACGAGCATTGGAATAAACTCAGTCAAAATTTCCTTCCCCCTCCCTGAGTTTACCCACTGATAACTATTTACAACAGCCATACTGCCTAAGTGCCCATAACATAGACTGTTCGTAACATTTTACTCAATAGGAGTCCCTTTGGTACCCTAGTAAATACTCCCTCCACAAGTGCATTCAGGGGTGACCTAAAGGCATTAACTGGTCCAAGGTTGTCATATTTCTCCCCCCCCCACAAGGTGTCTATTATAATGCAACTTACAAGGGACCACGCATATAAACTTAATATAGCATTAATTATGCTATCGCTTATGATAGAGACTAGGGTACCCCCCCATATTCAAGTACGCGTGGTTGGTCATGCCTAACCCAATTCCATCCCCCCTCCCCCTCTCACCCCCAGAGCTCACCTTCGACACCAGCCTACTAGACAACACAGAACTAAAAAAAAAAAGGTAACGAGTGGTGTGAGACTGGAAAGTGGAACAGTAGAAGATAGAAAGGGAAACATGCCTCTCAGTAACTTAATAGAAGCTTGCTCAAAATCATTTATGGGATAATAGGAAATACGAGAGAGAGAAAAACAAGAGATCAAAATGACAGGTTTTGGAGATCTGAGACAACAGCAGTGAAATAGAACAACAGCAATACAAGATAAGTGGTTCGGACCACAGAAAGCAAGTTGTTTCCCTGGGGACACTAAAAATCAGTGGACAGATGCCATGGTGGCACAACGGTACGCCAGTTCCTTGGAAACAGGTAGTGCTTGAAAGAGAGTCCTCCTGTAAACCAGCACGATGCTGCACAGATCTCCAGCACGCAGGACTCCCTCAGCCCTTCTTGGGTTCCAATCCTGTTGAGTCACCTTCCAAGGACAATCAGGAATTCCGTAGGGACCACTCCCGTCTTAATATTCTTCAGGTAGGCAACACTAATCTCAAAAAAAGGGGAAGAGTAGCCGATGAAAAAAAAGAATTAAAAAAAAAAAGGCTTGGAGAGTGTAGTGAATGAAAAAAAGAGGACCACAGGAATATATCAGCGGCTAGTGTCACTTCCAGGCATTCATGTTGATGTGCTTCAAGGGGCCTTAAACAAGGAGGGTAGTTTCTTTGCTACATCAGCTTGGGCTTGAGAGGCTGATTCATATGACTGCCACTTGCCCTCCATTGAAACCTGGAGACGAGCAGGGTAGGCTATCCTAAATTTGATACCAGCTGCTATTAATTTGCTGACCACAGGGTGAAAAGTGGCTCTCCACTGGCGAGTTTCGAGTGGCAAATCTTGGGTGATGCGCAATTTTTTCTCTTCCCAAAGAGTAGTTTGCAATTCTCTGGCTTTTAAAAGAATATGTTGCCTTTCCAGGTAATTCAGCAAGCGGATGATCATTGGTCTAGGAGGGGCTGTTGCCTCTGGTTTTGGACACAATGACCTGTGTGCCCGTTCAATTAGGTAAGTCAGGTTATGTGGTGAGGGTCCCACAATCTTTACAAGGAGCGACTGTGTAAGGGTAATGGGAGAAGAGTCTTCCGTACCTTCTGGAAGGACAAAAATTAAGATGTTGTTTTGCCTGCTGCGGCCTTCTAAATCATCCGTTTTCAGCTGTAATTTGATTACTTGCTGCCTTAATTTTGTTAACTCTGGGTCGGTCTTGTCCGGCCATGATTCCAGGGAGTGGGTGCGCGCCTCGTTGTCCGTTGCTCTGACTTTTAGGTCGGCTATTTCACTCCGGAGGTTTCTAAGCTCAGCTGCTATATCAGATAATGAGTCCCTGAATGGCTGTATTTCCTGCAAGAAACACTCCTCAGTCAGTGGTGACGGGGTAGAAAGGGCACTTAGTTGCTTGGCTGAAGATGCTTGCTGGTGAGGCTTTGCTTTCTTGGCTTGTTTATCGGGTGAGACCGGCGGTGTGTGTTTGGGGAGGGCCGCTCTCATCTCGGCTCCATTTTCGGTTTGTTGGTCTCATTAGGAATCCAAAGAAGTTTGAGAGAACTTCTATTCAGGCTGAGAGTTGATGCCAAGCAGGTGGGCTCCGCGTAAAAAAACTCCAAAATTTTTGAATTAAGAATATATAGAGAGAGAAAGTGGGAGCTTAGGGGAGCCGCGGCTAGCCAGCCAGATGCATCACGTGATCTCCTCCCTGCTACCACTCTTGTGGAGCGGGATCACATGAGCCCTTCTCCAGTTTTCTGGGACCTCTCCTGTGCTCAGAGAAAGAAGTCACCATTCCTTTTCTAAAACTATTATATCATTTTCTGATATTAAATTATTATGAACTGGATGGCAAGAATGAAAGAAGGTGATTGGCTGAGAGGTATGTGAAGCTGTGATTAAATTCCACAAGATAATAATGACTTCAAAAAATCTCCAGCCACCAGCCTCCTCAAGCACCAGAAAATCCTTCAACAGCAACATTTCCCTCATACAGTATCTCTCAGTCCTGCAAAGTGTACCAAAAAACATCCTCCACATCTTAATGTGTCCAACATGAGACAAAAAAGTACGTAGCCAATCCCTTTTTTTTAATAATCTGAAGGAACCCAACACTGCAATTGGTGTCAAGCACCCCCTGCCAACACTGCGACTGGCTTCAGGGCACTATTCTCCACTCAAGGGTTGGCAGAGAATAAGCATATGTGCTGTTCTTGAAAAGCAGAGGGTGTTTCATGTTAAAGCTTTTTTAAACCCTCGCTCCCATTGCACACAAACTAAATTCCCTAAAAGGCTATCAATTTGATTAGCTTGACAACCGCTGCTCTCCTAGCCCTGTCTTGCTCCCACAGACTAAGAGCATGCATCACACTTCAATTACCAATCATGCCTTTCATTCTTCTTTATCGTTTCAACCATTCACTCCTCTTCTCCTTGTACATAGCCAACTGTACTGGGAAAACACTGACACACACCCATGCAAACAAATGCAGACCTGCAGCTGATAAACTCTTAACTTTGGCTGAAACACATGCTCAGGTGGGTGAGGGTACAGCAGTGAGAAAGACACTGTTGATAGAGAGGTGAGTGGCAGGATGTACAGTGCAACTGATTACCTACTATCAAGTCCTACAACAGCATAACCTACTGACTGCAACCAATACAGAACTATTTTCCGAAACTGTACTACTACACTACCCTTTCTAACTAATTTTTCACATATTACAAAATATTTTTTTTATTTTTACCAATTTTAATTAAATTCATAATAGCAATAATACTCTCCAGGGTGTGGTATATCATGGGATAGTGTCACTTCTTGGGTGCATGAGGCACATGATATATCACACCCTGTCATCTATTACTGCTTAATTAGATAATGGCTGCCATTGATCTAGACATTCCACTGTTTGTTGTTGAGACACCCTGTTTTCCTCCATGGATACATTTTCCAGTTGCTTAGCAAGCTGTTCTGTTATTACCTTGTGCTGCTGTTTGCTGCAATCATCATTAATTACATATGTCTCCCTCTCTGTTCTGTCATTTCCCTTAGTAGATTTAGGATTTTTAGTTGTTACACTAGTTTTAGTAAAATTATTTTTTGACTTGTTATTATGCTTTGTCACTTGAAAATATGTTTTTCTTTTTTTTTTCCTCCGTACTTTCCCTGTAATACAAATGTTCTAAGAAATGGGAGCACAAGTATTTGATTTTATTTTCCCTTAAACAGTATATACTGTAGCATGCACAGCTTGGTTCAGTAGTTTCTTGTTGTCCTCTACCTGCTATCTCAGTGATTCCATTTCTCTTTAAAAAAAACTGCATGTATTCCATCAAGAAAATATTTGCCATGCATGGATGTCCTAAAGTTTCTGTCATTTCTCTGCTTAAGGTAGTTGAATAACTGTTGTGTGTAGAGGTATCAATAGTAGCAGCCACAGGCTCTTTATCTATCTTCTTTGTTACTTTTGGAGAGGGTTCTACCTCGGCATTATAAACTAATTCAGTTGAGAGGCTAGAATCTCTGATTTGATAGGGGACTAAATAATTCAAGTTTAGTTTCATCTTTTTTGTTATGCATCTACTTCTATCTGAGTTTCCAAGGTAACATGCTGTGGATTCACTACTTTGAAACTCTTATTCAAGTTGGAGTTGTTGTCTATAAAATTTTAACAAAATGTATCAATAATTTGTTGTCCTTCTATTACTTTTTTCAGACCTACTACCTTTTTTCTTTTTTTATGATCTTTTGTTCTTAAATGGCTTTGTTTTGTTGTGCCCCTAAGCTAGCTAATGCTCTTTCTAGGGATTGTGCCTTTGAATCTTCATTTATTGCATAATTATCTGTAGCCTCATCTTTTTCTAAAGCATTTAATACATTCTAATATATAGTCTTCTTTTTCTCCTTCCTCGTCATAGGAGGCCATGTGTTATCTATTTGTTTTCCCTCACTTTTCCTGTTTGTGTTAATAGGAGTAGAGGACTTTGGGGGCCCTTCTCTCAGAACGTGTACAGTTACCACCTTTTCACATTTTACCTGTAGGAAGGAATTTTCAGAATTTAATTCAAGGGACTCTAACTCTGTTTCTTTCAGACACACTTTTTTCTTAGTGATACGAGTTTCCATTTTAAATAAGGTAAAGAGAGGGAAAGTGATGGAATTCTATATCAAGTAAATATAGTAACTTCTATTAAGATACAAGCTAGTATAAATAATACAGCTAAGATTATTGCTGTGAAGGACCAAAAATTTGTAAAATGTGTCCCTTGTTAAAATCAGAATATCTTAAGAAAATAGCTAGGATTACAATGAAGAAAATATGTTTTGTGGCTCATACACTGATCAAAAAGTCCATAGTATTAAGTCCAGAATATTATTTTGTCTCTTTTGATCTGGATCAATTAAGATAACAAAAGTATTAACTCTCCCCAAACTGGACCAAATTAGGTTGAAATATCAGTTGCTGTCTGACTTACCTTATATTCAGTTAGTTTTGGTTCCAAAATGTGATCTCCTAGTACCAGCTTGGTGCAGGATCAATGCTGTTTAAGATGGCTTTCTGACTTGTAATTAACCTGCAGTCAGCTGCTTCAAAAAAGGTGTCAGAAATGGGGACGGCAGAGCACTTGTCCTATTAGACTAACAGCTAACATACATTTCTTAGAATATTTAAAATCAAAGCCTTAACATTAAAAATAAATTTAAGTTAACTTATTAATCCAGCACCCATGATAGGTTCTCACTAATCATAAGATGGCTAGAGTTTTTAGTTATAAATGTGTGAACTATTCAAAACTCTAGATAATACCAGCAATGTTAGATTTACTTAAAAGTAAGAAAATAATATTTTAAAATAAATAATACTATGGCACCACATTTATTTTTAAATTCAAGAGAATTATGTATATAAAAAGAACTTACTTACACTCTAGGAGTAAAAAAATCCATAATTAAATACCCTTGGCTGAGGAAAAAGGCTATTTTCTGAAGGAAAAAAAAGTAGCAGGAATTGAGGAACACAGATCACAGAAAAATGACACAACACTTTCTAGTGAAGAGAAGTCTGGCTGCTCTTATTGTTGTTCCCCCAATAGATCTAGTTACAAATGAGCAGGGAGACTGTAGAAGACCCAAGATTTAAGTACTCTCACTGCATGTTTTCTCAGTAATGTAAAAAACATAGAAGAATGTGCACTAGGACTGAGTAAACCTGACCATGTGTTTCTGAAGGTTGTTGAGTAAAGAAATAATTTGCATATACAAATATGCAAATTTGCATATTCAGATATGCAAATTATATTCATGAGGTGCCCTTCCATTATATATTTTCTTTTTTCTTAAACAGAGTAAAATAATCTCAGACTTTTTATAAATATACGTACCTAGACAAAGGGAATGTAGGGCTTTCACTGTGTGAATTCCCTGTTTCCCTGTTCCCTTTTCTGTTTGTCTGACACAAATCAGAAAGTTTACCATGCAAATTGCTAATGGCTGTAATAATCATCTCCATTTAAAAAGAACCTATTAAAATTTTATATTGTTAGTTCTAACATGAAGCATGCTTTAATCATCCAAGAAAATACAGCAGACACTATAAGGTGGTAAGCTAAAATCCCTGAAAACAAAGATGAAGTCCTGAAAAGGGAGCTGAAAATTTTCTGAGGGGTAGAACGGCCAGAGTCGAGCAAAATCAGCTCAGCATTCACCACATTCACCATTCAGTGTTTTATGATTGTAATAGTCCCAATCACCATCATATTGAAAGAAAACTCAGAATACTCAGACTGCAATAAAATAAATAGAGAAAATAGTAGCGCAAAAGCAATGAGGCATCCATCAGTCACTGCTGTCTCCCCTCTGTCTCTTCTCACCCAACTAGTTGCCTCATAGGTGCTCCACCCATGCACACAGGTGGCTCACTCCTCTTTCTTCTCCACACAGTGCCTCCTGGTATTCAGGGATTCAAGCATCCAGGGCCCTGCTTGTAAGCTCAGGACGCTGGTTTCCTGTTCAGGCTTCAATAACTGGCTTCACACTTAAAGAACATCATCTTACTGGCCCTGTAAAGATATGAATGTAGGGGAAAATTAAAACAAAAAGCACTATCTACACACAGTAATTCTGGCCCAGAGGAGTAGAATTATTTAAATAAAAATATAAAAATATGCAACAATGGCATACCTTTGTAAAACATTATTAAATGCAACAAAGTATTATCAATAGTCAGCACTCCCTCAGCTTTATGCTCAATCACTCTCAGCAGTCTCCAGTATGCATAACTGTACTACAGCAGTCAATCATTGAATGATATTAGGTCTAATGGTGAGGCAGAAAATCAAGTGTTTGCTTAGAAAAGGGGTTGAATGAAATCTGAGGCAGATCAAAACAAAATTAAAGCAGGTGCCATGTAGTGCTAGACCCTCTCTTCAAAAGGTCTGACCGGTTTCACTCATGCTCACTTCCTCAAGAATGGCCCACACCTCAAGTGAATCCATTTTTACAGCGAAAACATTTTTTAATGTTAAAGTGACAATGTGAGTATAAAAAACTTCAAAAACAAGAGGTAAAGGACAAAGATCAATTGTTGCCACTACTAGCCAGTAAAAATATTTGAAAAAATAGTTCAATTAAGGTAAATCATGTGTCCTTATTTATATGCACATGCATATACATATATATATATATATATATATATATATATATATATATATATATATATATATATATATATATAATAGTAGCGTGGTCACGCCACTATAGTTAGGGTTCAGCAGTCACTTACATACTAAAGTCAAAAGTTTGGGCGTTAATAACTTTGGACCCATTCAACGGATTTGCCTGAAATCTGGAATGTGCAGTGGGGCTTGGTAGATCTCTAGATTTCCAAATTGCATTCCGGTTGGACTGACGGTCTTTGCTTACCAAAATGCTGAAAAATGCAAAATTATCCATTTTTGGAAGCAGCTTTTGGGATTTGGGATGTGGCCCTTCACAGCTGTTGTGTGGCATGCTGCTCTGTGAGATGGCTTGTTTGAAAGATATTTGGGGGCTGAACATGCTGCTTTTTGTTTGGTGAAATTATATTAAGGCAATAGTTCTTAGAGTTTGTCACAGTGAGCCTCCCCAAATCCATGGAAAAGATTTTGAGCCTCCCCCAGAAACTGAAATAATCTTGGGCCTCCTCAATGGAAAATAACATACTGTACTTTGTGCAGTACACCATGAATAAATTTAAACCTCTTTGAGTACTTTGGTCACATTCAGCTATTTGTCTTATACTGACGTGGGACCTTTGAAAAATAGCTCCTGTGCTCAAAGGTGTTATTTGAATAACAAATAAATAAAATAAACAAATATTATTATTCAGCTTATTGTAACCCCCCCCCCATAGGCCAGCCTACTTGGTCCACTATTTTCATTCTTGAACCATTGTTACCCCTTGTTGCAGTACCTTCAAGGGTCAGACTGCTTTCTCTGTTCTCTCTATATGAAACAACCTTCCTACATACTTTGCCTCTCCCATCCTTCCCTGCTCCTAACCAACTTCTCTGGGATTACTTTGCTTCTTCCTGCTGTTGCTCTTAGCACTTCTATGCTCAACCTTGAATTTGGGCTGTTCTGCCATCAGTCTACAAATTGATCAGTTACCACCACTCATTATTTATTGTTCATATCTGTTTGCACTATTGTTCTTTGTGTATTTCTTGATTGTTTTGAAGTTACCTTTTGAAATGTAATCACTCCCTACCCTTCCCCGGGTACACCTGAAATGTGCCTTGGCTCATTCACCTTCCCTTGTCACCTATTAATAAATAAATATATAACATTCACCTACTGTTATCCTCATTCAGTTTGCGTCATCTCTTCACACAAAATATATAATACTCAAAATTTAAGTACAGTACTTTCTCAGACCTGCTTGAGCCTCCCCTGGAACAGGTTGGGGCCTCCCCAGGGAGGCTGGCCTCACCATTTGAGAACCCCTGTATTAAGGCATTCAAAAGTTATGGCAGTTTTAAGTTCCCATTATAAGTCAATTGGAAAATTTATATGTATGTTTTGTGAACAAAGAATGGGGTTCTAGCCATCTCGTCCCACCTGGTGATCAAAGAATTTGCAGCCTCGCAGTTCAAGAATCTTTGTCCCCGAGGATTCTTAAAATTCTTTGATCTCAAGGTCCGCCATCTTGTTTTTCATTTTCCGATCGGAAAAACACAAATATCTCAGCTCAGGGGTCACTTCTGAAGTAAAACTTGGATGGGTTTTACTCAGGAGACCCCGATCTATCGAGCCATGCCTTTGGTTTAATCAAAATTGGTCTAAAAATAGAGTTCTGAAGTTTAAAATTCTTTGTTCACGGCTCGCTTATGATCTTTGATCGCGAGCCTGCAAATTCTTTGATTGCGATCGTGCATCGTGAGTGACGGACGAGATGGCCAGATTTAAAAAACATTTTTCTCAGTCCAACAGTGCCCTACAAACTTAAATAAGGCTGGGTTTTGCTCAGGGGGCTTCATTCTGCTCCATCTGAATAAAATTAAAAAATGTTTAATGTATCCCTGGTAGTCCAGCGGTCCCCACCCCATTATGATAAAATATATAATGATCTATGGTGGCCCCCAAAGTTCATTAATGTTGTTAATATCCCTGGCAGTTTAGTGCCCCCCAATGTGTATTAAATAATAATTGTTATTCATATCCCTGGTAGTCTAGCGGCCCCCCCATCATAACAAAATATATACATTTCTGCAATTTCCTGGTAGTCTAGTGGCCCCCCATGCATATTTTATACATATTGCTGTTTTACATCCCTGGTAGTCTAGTGGCCCCCCCATCTGTATTACATTATAATTATTTTTCACATCCCTGGTAGTCTAGCGATGCCCCGCCTCCATCATAATAAAATACATAAGGATTTCCATTTCCTGGTAGTCTAGTGGCCCCACACCCCTCCACCCAGCCATGCCAGTCCACCCAGCACCCCCCACCCTTCCCCAGTCGCGCTGGCACAGCCACCTCTCACCTCCATGGCCAGCCACCAACTGTGTGTATTTACAATCGCTAATGCAAAGGGTGCTCAGAAATAATTCCAGAGCGTGTCTTTGCATTAGCGCTCATAATACACACAGTCAGTGGCTGGCCGTGGAGGTGAGAGGTGGGCTGTGCCAGTCACTGACTGGGGAAGGTGCAGGGATGCCGTGGGGGTGGGGAGGACTAGACTACCAGGAAATTGGAAATCCTTATGTACTTTATTATGATGGAGAGGGGCCACTAGACTACCAGGGATATGAAAAATAATTATAATGTAATACAGATCGGGGGGCCCATTAGACTACCAGGGATCTAAAACAGCAATATGTATAAAATATGCAAGGGGGCCACAAGACTACCAGGAAATTGCAGAAACTTATATATTTTATTATGATGTGGGGGCCGCTAGACTACCAGGGATATGAATAACAATTATTTTATACACATTGGGGGGCCCACTAGACTACCGGGCATATAAAAAAACATATTTATGACATAGACATTGGGGGGCCACTACAGATTGTTATCTATTTTGTTATGATGGGGGGCCCTAGACTACCAGGGATATTTAAAACATAATTTTTTTCATTCAGATGGGGCAGACTGAAGCCCCCTGAGCAAAACCCAGCCTCATTTAACTTTGGTGAGATGAGATGACCAGATTAAAAAATCAATTTTCTCAGCCCAGGGGTGTCCTAGGAAGACAAATGAGGGTGGGTTGTACTCAGGGGGCTTTGTTCTGACCAACCATGAGGGTGGTTTACCACAACTCTTTGATTTTTTTGAATTACAGAAGTTTTTATTCTTTGTTCGTGACCCTGCAAAATCTTTGATTGTGAGATTCTTTGATTGTGATCGTGCATCGTGAGCATGGGACAAGATGGGCAGATAAAAAAAATCAATTTTCTCAGCTCAGGGGTGTCCTAGGAAGACAAATGAGGGTGGGTTTCACCCAGGGGGCTTCATTCTGACAAACCATGGCAGTGGTTTACCGCAATTCTTAGATTTTTTTAAATTACAACAGTTTTTATTCTTTGGTCATGACTCTGCAAATTCTTTGATCGTGAGCCTGCAAATTCTTTGATCGTGAGATTCTCTGATCACCATCTTTGATTGCGAGGGAGGGACAAGATGGCCAGATTTTTTATAATGGAATAGATAGGTAAATTTTACCAATCTTTAACATTAAATATCTTGGAAAAGGTTTGGTCTTTTTACTTGAAATTTGGAGGGTGTTTATATCATGTCCTGTAGATGTGAATTATGGTGTTCACATGTCGGAGAAAATTTTGTTTGCAGAGATATTACGTGACACACTTTACATGCTGCGAACAGTGTTTTGGATTGTGCTGCTGGCTTGAAATTGATAGGGTGCCTAGCCTTAGTGTCATGGATGCAGTTTTCAGTTGTTGTGTGTGTTAAATGTCAATGGGTGCAGAACTGTGCCACTCTGACGAATGAAAATTTCACACTTTGACATGTTATATCTCAGACACGGTTTGGTCTTTTTACTTGAAATTTGGAGGGTGTTGACGGCATGTCCTGTAGATGTTAATTACGGTATTTATGTGTCAGACAATATATTTTTAACACCCCAGTAGCAGGTTCATTCCACTGGGGTGTTAAACAGATGAGGCATACTGATGAGTCCTGGTAGGATGAAACACATGTCTATGTCTTCTGTTGGCACACTTTGCAAACTGTGTGAGAGGTCTTTCGGCACCATGCATTTCTGCTTAAAGTTGAACCAGCATAATATTCTGTGGTGATTTGCATATGCAGCCCATGATGCTTTGCATTGTGGGGGCATGTGTGATTTTGTGTGTGTATATATATATATATATATATATATATATACAGTATATACACACATACACACATATAGTATAAATATGTCAGGCTAGTAATAAGGGTATCACAAACAGCTAATTATTTTAGGCATATGGCAAACTACATATGGATTTCTAAATGTTATTAAACCTATGTGATAGAATAATAATCAAAATTATGAACTACAATGCACAAAGAAACCCAAAGAGAGCAAAAATGTCTGCCAACACAGGCAGCATTTACCCAAAGGTGATGCTCATTGCAAAAACAATTTTATCACTCTCACTTCAAAATCAGAGAGATTTGAGAATTTCCTTTTTATTCATAGAAACTGAGAGTGAGGGATGTTTCTGATGGTGTGGCATGGATGGCAGCTGGATGCTAGTTACAAAGTATTCCTGTCAATGGGTTTTCTGAACAAATCAGTAGAAATGGTACCATCAGCATTCTTTATGATTGTTAAAGCCAAGAAGTCAATTTTTTTAGAATCCCACCTGACAGACAACTTTTAATTTGGATTGGAGCCATGAAGGTATTCAATGAAACCTTCTAGCTCCGCAACCATTCTGTACCACACCATCAGGACATTATCAAAACAGCGTCTCCAGAGATCAATCCTATCAAAGAAAAGCTTATTTTTCTGATCATAAATAAAATTTTTCTCCCAATGTCCCAGGTAAAGGTTGGCATAGTTTGGGGCAAAAGTGGCCCCCATGGCTATTCCCTTTACCTGGTGATAGTATAAATCTTGGAAGTATAAAACATCACATTTTTAATACATACTCTGCAATTTTAACCAAAATGATCATTTTGACATGACTCTGTATTTAAAAATGACAAACAGAAAAGGCTATAGACAGTAATCCTCTATGTGTGAACTGATTTTGCATGCTAGAATCTTAGTAAAAAGACATTTGTGAATTTATTGACTTTAATATGTTACATTCTGAAACATTAGCTCAGTCATCTTTTTTAGTGTAGTTCTGGCATTTTGTCATGGGACAACAGATATGCTATATCAGTAACTGCTATCCTTCTAAGTAGTAAGGAGCAAGAATATACATTTTTTTTCACAGCAATCTATAAAATGATATAGTAATATGTATATGCTTATACATAACATATTTTATTATGCCTTCACTATGACTTGTTATTCCCTACTAACATCACAGGTTAGGCTGTTCAGTCTGGCAACACAAAAAATGAAAATGTATCAGAATGATAAAACTGTTTTTGCAATGAGCATCCCCTTTGGGTAAATGCTCCCTGTGTTGTTAGACATTTTTGCTCTCTTTGGATTTCTTTGATTGTGCATTATTTATAATTTTGATTATTATTACTTCCTATCACATAGGTTTGATTACATTTAGAAATCCATATGTAGTTTGCCATATGCCTGAAATAATTAGCTGTTTGTGATACTCTTATTACTAGCCTGACATATTTACACTATATGTGTGTGCGCGTGTGTGTGTGTGTGTATATATATATATATACACACACACATTATATATATATATATAGTATATACATATATAGATATATATATATATATGTATATGCATGATTGCATATAAATAAGGACACATGATTTACCTTAATTGAACTATTTTTTCGAAGAAGGTTACTGGCTAGTAGTGGCATCAATTGATCTTTGTCCTTTACCTCTTGTTTTTGAAGTTTTGTTATACTCACATTGTGACTCTAAGATTACAAATTTTTTCACTATACAAATGGATTCATTTGAGATGTTAGCCATCCCTGAGGAAGCGTGCATGTGCGAAACCAGTCAGGCCTTTTGAAGAGAGGGTCTAGCACTACATGGCACCTGCTTTAATTTTGTTTTCATGTGCCTTGTATTGGCAATAAACAAAGAAGCAATTGAACTACTCTGGTGGATGGGGCCCTTATTTCTTGTGGATGGACTGTTGCTTTGTATTTGTGGCATGTCTTCTTTGGAGCCTGCCTTCCTGTTCTATGTTGAATGAAATCTATATAACATGATAACACCAAAATATTAGTGGGGCTACAAATTTGTTTCTGAACTAGCTTCTTCAAATACTTCAAAGGCAGCGCCTGCAGTTCAAAGTCAGGAGCAACCAGCCACACCCTCTGCCTGAGCTATATAAGCCAGCTTTCTCCAGCCTCACTCAGAAGCACTGTTTCTTTGCTGCATCCAGTGGCTGTGCCCCAACCCCACCCCTTCTCCCACTGTTTGTCTTCCACTTTCCCTTTGTGCTTTTGGGCAACAGCATAGTCATTGATATGCCAAGTATGCTGTGGCATACTAAACACACTAGCAGGGGGTAGCAAGTGAGCCAACAAACAAAGCTGGCTAGTGTGGCTTTGGTGCGTCTTAATAGAATTTAGTTCATGGTCCTTTGTTCATCTCTATTTTTTTTTGGTGGGCTTTCTTTCACTTTGTCTCGGGGGGTAGCTGCTTCAACACAGACGTTGTAAATGCAGTACTCAATCAGGTCTGCTGCTTTATTGTGGCTCCTGATTGGCTGCATCCATTGGGTAGGGTTTGTAGGGTTTGTGGCTAGCTAGGGGCAGGAATTTAAATGCCTGAACAGATGAGGAGTCAGTAACTTCTTCGGGAAGGATTGGAGAGAAAAAAGGAGCACAGGAATCTTCATGTTGGGATAGACAACTGCTGGAAGAGAGAGAGAGACTTCAAGAGCAGATCACTGATACTGGTGACTGATGGAGGAGCAGAGCTAAACTAGACTGGAGCAAAGCTTGAAGACAGCTGATGGACTACTGGAGAGTGAAGAGAAGAACAAAAAGAAATTTGTGGTGATGGCCCAGCATTCCTGCTTCATTCAAGTGCTTGCTAAATTAGGTAGCATTTATTTGGCAACAAGAGGGTGAGTAACTCTGTTGAATACGAGAATCTCTGGATTTGACAGTGTCTGAATAGGGAATCCGTAGGTTTTGTATCGCTCAACAGATATAGCATTACAGTGGGAGTGTGTGGATCCTCTTCTTAGTTGCAGACGGCAGTTCAATCATAGTTGTAGAGTACTGAGAGTTTTTAAAAATCTAATTTAGTTAATGAATAACTGTCATTGCTGGGGTATGTCCTTAATTAAGATAATATTTCAAAAACTAAATCTGTTGGAACAATAGGCAAGTTATTCACAAATTGCATCATTCCTAGGCTATAGTTTATAATTTCTAGTGGTCTGCAGTAGCTGAATTTACAACTTATTTGAAACAGATATGTAAGGTGCAAACATAGACTTTTATTCACTAAGGAGATGTTTCCTTAGTTGACAGAGATCCCAGGTTCAGACCTAATCATAGGAATGAAATTTGAAAATAATGGAGGCAGTTTGGCTTAAGACTACTGATGGGAGCTCTGTGGTCCCTGAGAGACACGTCTGAATCCTATAATTGCCACATACTAGTTCTGTGACTTCCCTGAGCTTAATCTCTCTGTAAGCTACTGTCTCTGTGCTGCAGTAATTGATTGTCCCTGTGTGCCTAATGGCAGCAGCTTTCTCTCCACTCCCAGTAATGGACAGTAAATGTCAAAAGGATACAGTCTAAAAGAAAGGTGTTTTAGGAAACTAAATTCCTTTTACTTGTGAATTCACTTCTATTTAACATTTGCCTCTTGTTTAGCCACAAACAGCATAGCAGTAGCAGGGGCTGATATAATGAAGCAACCTTGAATTACCTGGTGAGTGAGTGACTGCTTAGATCAAATTACAAGAACTCAAATCATATATTTTGGCTCCGTATGTCCTCAAATTCTCTTTTTATTCAGTATGGAACATTTAGTTGGGGGAGGGGCTACTATCTATCTAAAGATAAAATTAAAAGCATCAGGTTTCTACTTGGTATTACTAGGTGATTTAAAGGTAGAAGAAGGCAAGGAGCCCATTGTGACCACATAGAAACATAGAAACACAGAAGTTGATGGCAGATAAGGATGCAAGGCCCATCCAGTCTGCCCATTTCTTTTTCTACCTTATAAATGTGCCATCGTCCTTTGCTCTGTCAATGGCCTATATATTCATACTCATCTGTATTGCTCCCTTATGCCTATCCCATCACTGTTTGAAGCCCTGCACTGTATTCATATCCACCACTTCATGAGGTAGGCCGTACCATCCATTCACCACCCTTTATGTGAAAAAGAACTTCCTCACGTTACCCCTTAATCAGCCTCCCTCTAATCTCATGCTGTGTCCTCTTGTCCTGCTATTTTTCTTATATTGAAACATGTTAATACCCTTAATGTGTCTGAATGTTTCGATCATATCACTTCTCTCCCTTCTTTACTCTAGAGCTCTGTTAATCTGTCCTCATATGTTTTGTGATGCAGTCCCTGCACCATCTTGGTTGCCCTTCTTTGGACTTCCTCAATTTGATTAATGTCCTGGTGAAGGTGTTTCCTCCAGTACCGCACACAGTACTCCAGATGGGGTCCAACCAGTGGCTTGTAAAGAGGTATTATTAACTTCCTTCTTCTGACTTGTGGGGCATGTATTATTCATTCCCTACCAACAGTCTATCCAGTTTCTTTTTAAACTCATTCACACAGGCTATATCTACAATATATTGTGATAGTGCATTCCAAAGTAAGGCAGCTGTCACTGTGAAAAAGAACTTGCATTTGTTACTAGTGGCTTTGGGTATACATAGTTGCTTATTATGGCACCTTAGATGTTTTGGGTTTTCTGCCATCACAGTGTTGCACGCCTTCATTAAATGTTGATCTTTTAATATATTAGACAGCATCAGTATTTTCCCCGCTATCCCTCCTGACCTGTAGGTCATACAGGCCAAGCTTCTTTAACCTCTCTTCATGTGACAAATGTTTAACATGTGGGATCAGTTTAGTTGTTCTCTGTTGCATACTTTCAATAAGTTTTTTGTCTTTGCTGAGATATGGGGCCCAAAAGGAGACAGCATAATCAATAAGTGGGTGTACATAAGAATTATAAAGGGGGATAATGCAGTTCTCATTTCTAGTTATAAATTACCTTTTGATTGATGACACAATGTTATTACCCATTTGTGCCACCTTCCTGCACTGGTCTTCATTCATTTGTTAGCTGGTTGGTGACTATAATCCTTAGATCTTTTTCCATTTTTACTGTTTTTAGATTATTTCCATATAGTGAGTAACTTGTAAAAGAACTTTTTGATCCCAGATGAATTACTGAACGTTTATTTATATTAAATGTAATTTTATTATTAATTGGCCATGCTTCAATATGTGATAGATCCTGTTTTAATATATGTTATTCTGATTTTTTTTTTTACTGTATTTATGGCCACCGTACTCCCCTAGCCCCGCGAACAGGCTCACCCCGGTTGTATTGCCCGACCCTTACTCCGGGAAGCCCCCTCCGGAGTGGAGTCGCCAAAGCGGAACTGTCGAGGCTGAAGGGTTGGGCACCACGCCTGGCTCATATGCAGGGGTCAGTGATTTTTGTAGGCTTAAAGCTATCCACTGTCTTTTGAGCGATTAACTCCTCTGGCAGTGCATTCCAACCCGCCACCACTCTCTCAGTGAAATGGTGCCTCCTCATCTCCCTCCTAAATCTTCCCCCTTCCAACTTCAGACTGTGCCCCCTAGTGACCCTTAATATACTTTTTATTGATTATATAACAGCTACCTGCTTCATGTAGGGCATAACCTCAATCATTTCATGCAGGTTAGATCAAGAATAACGCAATATATCATTTTACACCATAGGTAATAAAAGCAGGATGACGGATACATACAGTATGTATTCTGGGTAAATGTAGTAATACCAATCTATTACATAAATCTAGTTATCTCATGGACCACCTGCATTAAATATCAACAAGGCTACATAAGGGAAACATTCACTGTTATTTGAGATTAACCAGTTAGTAATTTATTATAATCTACTGTGATCAAATCCCATATGTTGCATAATACTAATGCAATTACATATAGAATAAATAATGGGTAAGGGTGGTATACAAGGAGGTATACCCATCGATGGAGCTAATTAGATTAAAAAAGTGCACACTAATGTGGTAGTGGACAGTGGACACTGAAGTTAAGAGTCTTCAGCACTGCTGCATCTGCATTATCTGACCGATTAGGATAAATTGATTTTGTTGGTAGGAGCCAAGGAGTCGGACTGCTCTGCTATATTTTATTGTCTTGGCAACAGTACTCAAGGCAAGACTCTACCTCACTGGCTGAAAAAAAGTCTACCAGGTAGCCTGCACAGACTGACCTTCTGCACTGTATCAGTTCCACCCACATCACACAGCAGGTAAGAGTGATCACTTACTGATCATCTTAGTATCAAGCTTCAGTAAGCGTACTGAGCTGAGGTTGTAGCAACTAGTACTAAGATTCCTGTAAAGTAATAAAAGCTTGTGTTGGTACTCAGAGCTGGGAAGGATATTTAGGGTGGTGTGTGGATGTGTTTTGTAGGTGAACAGCATGGCATGATTTTTTTATTATTAAGTATACTTTACTCATTTGAGGATATGATATGTACAATAAATCAAATATCCAAGAACAGAACAATGGTAATAGTGTGATCATATCAATACCCTCAGCCCCATGAGCTGTACCCCAACCCCCCTTCCCCTTTCAGTTTCTTAGATATAGGTAACATATATTATAGCATATTTTATGTCATGCTGTAGAAAAAGTGTACATGAAAATGGATGATATAAAATACTAAGTAGAAAGGTTGGACAGCTAAGTTTCTAACTTCGACCATCTAGGGATTTTGAATACATAGAAACATAGAAGTTGATGGCAGATAAGGACCGCAAGGCCCATCCAGTCTGCCCATTTCTTTTTCTACCTTATAAATGTGCCATCGGCCTTTGCTCTGTCAATGGCCTAGCTACTGTATTCATACTCATCTGTATTGCTCCCTTATGCCTAGACCGAGTTTTAACATGTGAATTCACTGTACATCATTGTGTTACAAACATTATTTTTCTCTGTATGTATAACTGTCTTATAAAGCGTATGATGTATTTGCTGTGTATCAACTATTGAACCTTGACCTTATCAGGTCCATCTTGTAAATGAGCCTTGCTCAATGATGTTCGCCTGAATAAATAAAGATTTGATTGATTGATTGATTGATTGATCCCATGCCTGTTTGAAGCCCTCCACTGTATTCATATCCACCACTTCCTGAGGTAGGCCATTCCATGAATCCATCACCCTTTCTGTGAAAAAGAACTTCCTCACATTACCCCTTAATCGGCCTCACTCTAATCTCATGCTGTGCCCTCTTGTCCTGCTATGTTGCTCATATTGAAACATGTTAGACTCGTTCACCTTGTTAATGCCCTTAAGGTGTTTGAATGTTTCGATCATATCACCTTTCTCCCTCCTTTGCTCGAGGGTATACATATTGAGCTCCATTAATCTGTCCTCATATGTTTTCTGATGCAGTCCCTGCACCATTTTGGTTGCCCTTTTCTGGACTGCCTCAATTTGGTTAATGTCTTTGTGAAGATGTGGCCTCCAGTACTGCATGCAGGACTCCAGATGGGGCCTAACCAGTGTCTTGTAAAGAAGGATTATTACCTCCCTCTTCCTACTTGTGATACCCCTACTAATACACCCTAACATCCCCCTAGCCTTACCTACTGCTTTAGTGGTCTGCTTGGATGATTTCAGGTCATCTGTGATGATGACGCCCAAGTTTCTTTCTTCCCTTGTGACTGCCAGCAACTCCCCTCCCAGCCTATAGGTGGCTTCAGGGTTTCTCTTCCCTATGTGCATGATCTTGCACTTGTTTGCATTAAACCCCAGTTGCCACTCTTACGATCATTTTGCTAGTTTATCCTGATAGCAAAGGAAGGGTGAAGTACATCATTGTTCATGATATGAACCGGCTTGCTTTAAAGCAGTTCTGAGTTGCAAAAATCTCCTATACTCCTATATGTACAAGATGCAACTCTGTAAAAGGATCATTATTGCACATTTTATGGGAATCCCAAAAACCCAGCCTATTTGGAATATTATCAGACAGAAATTAGATTCTACATCAGGTTTGTGTAAAGCATGGCTTGTTTTACTGTTATTTGGTAGTAGCCACTAGTAGCCTGTTGTCACAATGGAGGAAATTCTAAAGTTATGAGCATAGAAATTGTTTCATTTATTATTAATGTGTATTACAGGGGGGGGTCCATGGCAGATGCAGCCTGATGCAGAGTAAATAGTGAGTTTCTGTAAATGATGTACCATTTAACCCATTCATCACAATAAAAAAAGAGTAGTAATAAAACCCCATATTTGAATTCTGTCCAGTGTCTGGAATCCAGATTATTACTACTTCATTTTTATTTATTTATTTCAATTGTGATGAATGGGATGAGTGTTAATTCATGTACAGAGACTCACTAATTACTCTGCATCAGGCTGAATCTGCCACCAACATCAGTGTAAGACACATTAATAAATGAAACTATTTCTGTAGCAGTAATGGGATCGCTTCTGTTGTCGTGCCAGCTAGCTGCAGAAAAAGTGACACTAGTCCACACGGTAGACATTAATTCTTGCTAGTTTGTAGTGCTATGAAGTATAGTATCCAGGGCTTCTAAGACAGCTGGCCATCTCATTTGAAAACATTCTTTATTCAGCTTGAAATTAGCCCCCTGATTGTCTTTTACATTGAGTGCAGGTGGCAGTTAGCACTGCTGTAAAACTGTTTAGATTTTTTTGTATGTAAAACTGAAAAACATTTTCCACTGAAGTAAAAACAAACAAAAAAACCCAGTTTTGGGTTCATTGCCAGTGTTATAACTAATGCATAGTCATAACATTTACAACCCCATCAAGAATGTCACAGCCTTGTCTGACTTGCCAGCGTTTCTGTTAGTTTGACATTTATTGGTGGGGGTGTACATTTTAATGTCAAGCTGCTTCAGATGCTCTGTCTGAATGCTACCTAGTTCTGCAGTTGTCTGACTCTGGCAAATGTTAACATCTCTCAGCTGAGACAGTGCCATTAATGTTGTTCCTCTTATGCCCAGTTATATATTACAAATAATGTGGCCCTGATAGCAGAGGAGGGTGAAGTACATCATTGTTCATGTTATGAACCGGCTTGCTTCAAAGTAGTTCTGAGCTGCAAAAATCTTTTTTTTATTAATGGCATTCCGAATGTATGTGGCAATATTGCACCCCATCCATCCCAACAAACACTACTACTGTCACCAGCGTATTAGGATTCTTAGCTGGTATTAAAATAAAATGCAGCATATACAGTACTGTCACTAGCGTATTAGGATTCCTGAGTTAGCTGATCTTCAGAAAAATAGCAGCATATACCCTTGTAGCCAAGAAAAGGTTGAATGACCATACCTTTTTTTTTGCTTATCAAAATACATGACAACATGACAACTGTGTATGTGTGTTAAGTCTTATCCTGTTTTAAAATGAAGCCATTTCAGTGTCACACTGCTGATCGCTGGTAAACAGTGTTCTTTTTTGAAGTGGCTCATACATTGATCAGGTACAAGGTAGGCTTGGCTGGGGAAGTTTGCTATTTACCAACTTACTGTTGGACTAGTTGTTGCCCCTTGCACACACATTAAGGTTGCAGCACGCATGTGAAGGTTGCATTGGGTAGGGTATTTGGTGTCCATTGTGTTATGCTTTTCTAGTTTGCTCATGCTCGGCAAATACATCCAGGTTTGCAAGATGTGCAGACATTTCAAATGTCACATCACTTGTGCAAATGCCAGCTACCCCTCTGATATCTGAAAGATGATTGTCTGTGGATCTAGTACTAACTAATGGGGAAAGGGTCACAGATCTCCAGGTAGAAGGTCATCTGGGAACGAGTCACTATCACATGGTATGGTTCAATTTGGCCACTAGAACTAAATCATTCCATTCCAGGGCAAAACTATGGAACTTCAGAGGAGCTGATAAGATGTCCAACAGAGTTAAGCTAGCCCTGGCAAGAAGTAATACAGGTGAGAGGATACAGGCAAAGTGGGCAAGCATTAAGGATGCAATACCTGAAGCGACATCCCAGTGTGTTAGGGAGAAAAGCAAGCGCAAAAGAAGGAGGAAACCACTTTGGTTCTCAAAAACAGTAGCAGAAAAGGTCAGAGCCAAAAGGTTGGCCTTCAGAAAATATAAGGGAATGCAGTGGGACGAAGATAGGGAGGCATACCAAACTTCCCTAAGGGAAGCAGGGAAGGCAGTAAGGCAAGCAAAGGCCCAAACTGAGGAAACACTAGCACAAACAGTAAAATAACGGGACAAGACTTTCTATAGATTCATTAGTGAAAGGAGAAAGTCCAGAGGGTGTATAGCTAAGATCAAAGGGGGACCATGTGGAGGAGGACAAAGGAAATGCATCTATCCTATATAGATACTTCTGCTCAGTATTTATTGAGGAGAAGGTAGGGCAGGGCCCACAGCTCAGCACCATATACATAGGGAGGAGGGAGGTGTACACAAGTCCCTTCACAAAAGAAAGGGTCCCACAAGAGCTTGCTAAGCTCAGGGTGGACACGGCAATGGGATCTGATGGCATACATCCCAGGGTACTAAAGGAGCTAAGGGTGGAAGTACACTAGCAGAGCCATTAGCAGAACTGTTCAGTGAGTCTCTGAGCACAGGAGAGGTCCCAGAAGACTGGAAAAGGGCTCACGTGATTCCCGCTCCACAACAGTGGCAGCAGGGAGGAGGCAGGGAACTACAGACCAGTCAGTCTTACCTCAGTCTTTGGCAAGATTATGGAGGCACTCCTGAAGGAAAGACAGTGCAACACCTGGAATCCATAGGAGCACAGGATCCAAGACAGCATGGGTTTACAACAGGAAGGTCCTGTCAAACTAATCTAATAGATTTCTTTGACTGGGTAACCAGAGTGGTGGACCAAGGTGGTGCAGCTGATGTAGCCTACACTGACTTCAGCAAAGCTTTCAATACTGTTCCACATAGAAGACTGATTAATAAGCTGAGTAGGCTTGAGGTGGGTCAGAAGTTGGTCAATTGGGTGGCAAACTAGTTGGCAGGCAGAAAACACAGAGTGATGGTATACAGACAGAAGCGATGCAAGTAACAAGTGGGGTACCTCAGGAATCAGTCTTGGGGCCAGTCCTCTTCAATATCTTCATCAGTGACATTGCAGATGAACTGGAGGGTAAGGTTTGCCTGTTAGCAGATGACACCAAGATCTGCAAAAAAGTAAATGATCCAGATGGGGTGGGCAAAGTGAGAAGAGATCTGGAAAAAACTAGCAAAATAGTCTGAAGAGTGGCAACTGGGGTTTAATGCAAAGAAGTGCAAGACCATGCACATAGGGAAGAGAAACCCTGATGCTACCTATAGGTTGTGAGGGGAGTTGCTGGCAATCACAAAGGAAAAGACTTGGGCATCAACATCACAGATGACCTGAAATCATCAAAGCAGGCCACTAAAGCAGTAGGTAAGGCTAGAGGGATGTTGGGGTGTATTACTAGGGGTATCACAAGTCATAAGAAGGAGGTAATAATCCCTCTTTACAAGACACTGGTTACGCCCCATCTGGAGTACTGGGTGCAGTACTGGAGGCTGCACCTGCACAAGGACATTAACAAAATGGAGGCAGTCCAGTGAAGGGCAACCAAAATAGTTCAGGGACTGCATCAGAAAATATATGAGGACAGATTAACGGAGCTCAACATGTATACCCTAGAGCAAAGGAGGGAGAGAGGTGATATGATTGAAACATTCAAACATCTTAAGGGCATTAACAAGGTGAAAGAGTCTAACGTTTCAATATAAGAAAAATAGCAGGACAAGAGGACACAGCATGAGATTAGAGGGAGGCAGTTTAAGGGGTAATGTGAGGAAGTTCTTTTTCACAGAAAGGGTGGTGGATGCATGGAATGACCTACCTCAGGAAGTGGTGGATATGAATATAGTGCAGGGCTTCAAACAGGCATGGGATAGGCATAAGGGAGCAATACAGATTAGTATGAATAAATAGACCATTGACAGAGTAAAGGCCTATGGCACATTCATAAGGACCTTGTGGTCTTTATCTGCCGTCAACTTCAATGTTTCTATGCTGGCTCTTATATTATGTCTAGTATTTGCTTTTTAATTTTTCTCTGAAAGAGACACTGCAGCTTGAACTGGTGCCATAAAATTAATGAATCACTACTGTCATTCAGTGAAATGGACCAAACTGTATTCAGAATATCAGAGTTGTGGATGACTTTGATAACAGATCTCTAGGACATTTAAAGTGGCCACGTAGCCATATCTCTTTTTTTTATGAATATGGCTAGTTATGTGTTGGCTGTGTTTTACATTTCTTGCCACATACCCTTTCAGGCTGCTTCCAGTCACGTAATGCAATCAGAGTATCAATGTAACAATCTAAATTAATGAAAATAGTAACCAAGCAAATAAGGGACCCAAAATGCTGTCACCGATTGGTTTGCTTCTGGGATGTAAAAGCACATTTTTTGCTTTCCTGCTTGAAATATGTTTTGGAATAATATCTTTAGAATGTGATACACTGAATTTTGAATGCAAGCTGGCCATGTTAAACCAGTTTAGCCATAATCATTCGGCAGTGAGGCCACTGTGCTAATGCTAAACTGCTAGCTGGATATTGTGACTACTGTGCTTAACCCATAGACAGAAGTTCAAATTTGCTAGGTATTCAAAAGTGTTGGATGGCATATTCTGTGGTCCGTGCTTTGTGTTCAGTAGCTCCAGTGGTACTATTCTGGTATCAGCACCAATGAGGGATTGGGCTAATGGAAAAAAAAAAAAAGATTCTGGAGAGGCACAGCAAATCAAAGGACCATGGAAATGCTGTTGCTAAAATGGATGTGTTTTTCTCAGTTTGTGCAGGGAAGTTAACAACTGCAAGGCAATCTCTTGTGGAATGCATCAACAAGGTGACAGAAAAGACCATGCACGTTCTACACAGAATCATAAAGATCATTCTTTATTGTGGGAGGCAAAACATTGCCCTCTGGGATAAATTTGGTGATACTGGAAATTTCCATGGCTTGTTGCAGAACGCAGCAAAAATGGATACCACTCTACAAGAACACCTGCAAGCAGCTCAAAGGAATGCTATATACATGTCACCACAAATTCAAAATGAACTGATTCAAGTGATGGGCCTAAAGATACAGAGAAAAATTCTAAACAATGTAAGGGAAGCAAAATGGTTCAGCTTCATAGCGAATGGAACAACGGATGTATCTCCCAAGGAGTTGATTTCATTATCTGTTCACTATGTGCGTTGGGACCTTCCTGGCAAAGTTGAAATTTGTGTGGATGTTCTTGAGTTCACTGAAAGTTTCAATACAACAGGTCATGGCTTAGCAGAACTATTCCTGCGACGTCTAACTGTTTGTGGTATTAACAAAAACTTAATGCGCGGACAAGGATACGACAAATGGAGCAACATGAGTGGAAAATTAAACGATATTCAAGCACACATCAAGGCAATTGTCCCTGAAACAGTGTACAAAATTTGCAAGGCTCACAGCCTCAACACAGCTATCGTTCACTCATGTGCCATGAGACAAGTGGCAAATATGTTCAATACCACCAAAAAAAAAGACTTCGCTGAAATCATCCACTAAGCACCATAACATCTTTATAGCAGAACTCAAAGAATTCAACAGCTTGCTTTCTGACTATGCTGATAAGCCAGCAGACAGTACATTATCTATCCCTGCAGCAGGAAACACCAGATGGATGAGTCAGCCAGATTCTCTTTCACCGTTCAAAGCCATATTTTTGGCAGTCACAAATACTCTGGACAAAATAGCAGAGTTTGACAGTGAAGCAAACAGATTGCTGCTTTTCATCACATGATTTGACTTCCTTGTGACTCTTCTTTGTGTGGATCATGTATTGGCCCTAACAAAACCTCATCTGTATCTGCAGCTTCTAGATATATACCTCATTCAAGCATCAGAAGAGGCCACCACTCTTGTACAAGTATTAAAGGACATGAGGGAGAGGTCAGAAAGTCACTTTGCAGATCTGTATCAGAGCATTCTGGCTTTAGAGGAAGCTGCATTAATTGAGGAAGTGGTACCTCACATATGTGGTAGGCAAACTCAGTGAAACAACACCAGTGCTGCAAGCCCTCAAGAATACTTCAGACTCAACATTTTCATTCCTTTTTTTGGACCATGTGATTTCTGAACTGCAAGATCAACTCATCAAGTGCTGGCCATGGTTCCTTACCCAATATCTTCTATTATGAAACCTGCAGTTGCTACAGGAGGAACAAGTAGCATGCTTGTTTAGTGCCTATAATGTTGACCTGAGCAGCCTAGAGGAGCTTAAAATGGAGCTGCAAAGATGGAAGGCAAAATGGCTCAGTATCAGATCGAACAGATTCTTTTATCATGACCTTACAGAATCTGAATGCAGATATCTACCCAAACATAAATGCAATTTTAGCTGTCTTGGCCACCATGCCAATCAGTCTGTCAAGTGCAGAAAGATCCTTAAATGCCTTGAGGAGAATGAAGACATGACTCAGAAGTAGCATTGGGGAATAATGACTTACAGGACTGACTCTTCTACACATACACAAAGACCATGAAATTGATGTGAAACAGGTGCTCAGAGACTTTGATCCATGCCAGGACAGATGTTTTTCAAATAGACACGTGGACTGACTTGCCAATGTTTGGGTGTTATGGGGCTTTTTGGTTAGAATGGTTTAGGTGGTTAAGATAACAACCAGAATCAGGGCACCACTTAGCTTACCCCTGCCCTCTTATCCTGTGCTGAGTGTTGTAATGTTAAGGTAAATAGTATACATTGAATAGTGCACTTTTAACACTGCTGTGGGTATGTGACCACTTTGAGTGGGTATTTTTCTTTACTTTGGGTATGAGTGGGCTGCAGTACATGAATAATTGTTTAGTGTGAGTTAAGCTGTTGTGTCTTGTTTTGCATCTAGGCATTTGATATGTAGTCAATTTGGAAACTGTAGACTGGTTAACACAAACAGTTTGGGATGATATGGGTCTTTTTGGTGTGAACAGTTTAGGTGCTTAAGGTAAGTAAACCAAAACCAGAGTAACTTCTAGCTTACCCCAGCCCTCTCTAATGTAAATAATTACAGTACTGTAATTTTAAAGGTGATCAAAAATTATCAGTAATAGCTCTCTACCATACTCCCTCTTGTCCCATTCCTATTCCCTCCTCTACCCTTGCTCCACTCTCTCCCTCCTGCCCGCTTTTTACTACTCTTTGCTGTTTCCCACTCCTACCCTTCTCCTTTGCAGGCTAGGAAACCATGACACAGGCTGGGTATTCACTGAGCATTGTCTGTCCCTTGTGGGGTTTGCATCCCAGAGGGATGAAGATTTGCCTATCCCTCTCTACCATGCTACCTCTCCTCCCTTTCCTGTAAATTGGTAATGTACCATGTTTGGATGGTATGGGGCATTTTGGAGGAGAATGGTTTAGGTGGTTAAGGTATCAGAACCCAAACCAGTGGTATGGGACTTCTTGGTGTGAATAGTTTAGATGGTTATGGTATCTGAACCAAAACCAGAGTACCATCTAGCTTACCACGGCCCTCTTATACTGTAATATAATCAGCAATAGTACACTGCTGTAGGTATGTTACCATTTTTGTTGAGTGGGTGATTTTAGTTACGTTGGGTATGAGTGGGTGGTTAGGTTGGGTATGAGTGAACTGCAGCACATGAATAATTTTGGGTAGGTGTGGGAGCTCAGCTGTTGTGTCTTTGTATTTTCAGCTTGGTTTTTGATTTGTAGTGTATTTTTAAATTGTAAACTGGTAAAGTACCATGTTTTGGTAGTATGGGGCTTTTTGGTGTGAATGGGTTAGGTAGTTAAGGTAAGTGAACCAAAACCAGAGCACCATCTCGCTTATCCCATCTCTTGTATACTGTAATATAAATTTACCAGGAATCCGTAATGGCACACTGCTGTGGGTATGTTACCATTTTTGTTGAATGGACAATTTTGGTTATTTTGAGTATGCATGAGTGCATGAATGATTGTTGGCTAGTATGGGTCAACAGCTTTAGTGCGTGTGTGAGTGGATAAAGTGTATTAGTACAGACAGTAGTGTGAATGGATCTCTACGGGAACTGGCTACCTTGATGTGGTACAGAGATTTGTCACAATGCAACATAGTAACTAAAAGCCAGTCTGTTAGTCTGACATTGCTGGTGATTTAAATGCTTTCTTACTGTATGGGAACGTGAGTATATGTGTTACATCTTTACGTTTCACATTCAGAGTATATGCTGCAGACTAAATGCTGCTTGTGTCTGGGGGGCATGGACAACAGTACAGGGGAAGCTAGCAGATTGGCAGCTCGGTGTATAAATTTGAAATCCCTGGCTACACCCGTGCTTTTGGGCTTTCTGTTTGGTTTGTGCCTCACTGGTTGTCTTGGTCAGTATTTTGATTTCTATCTTCCTGGCTGCAGTTTAGTTTGTGCTTCCTTCTTCTCTCAGTCAGCTACTTCTGCTGCGTTGCTATTCTCATGTAACTCCTGCTTCTTTCTGTTTTGGTTCTTATGTCTTACATTATTATTATTATTAGTCTTCATAGTGTGCTGCATTTGTTGTTCTCTGCTTTGCTTGGGCTACCTTAGGCATTACATGTTGCAGCTTGCTCCAAGTTATCTGCAGTCTCCCAGTTCAACTACAATCCTTTAATGTTTACACCTTGCTCTTAGCATGGCTGCCACTCCCATTTGTATTCTGGTGGTTTAATTAGGTGCTCAGTTCAGGAGCGTGCTGCTTTCTAGTTTTCAATTCTCATATGCTCCTATTTTTCCCTAGTGGTTTCATTTGTTGTTCTCTACTGCCTCAGCCTACCTGGCCTTCAGTATATAGTAACTAACACTGACCTCCCTTATGGAAGTGGTTGACTTGCATTCACCATTCATTTCAAGCACACATCATTCAGTCTCATACAGTGTCCTAGCTGTGATTTGTTGTCTCACTCAGTCATTCAGCCTTGCCCACATTTTGTTTCTACCTTGTGCTTATGGCTGTCAGGTTTCATCATCAGCTTCCCCCTGCTCCTGCACTCAAACAATATTGCATCTTGTATATTTAGGAACATTAAAAGTAGAGAACCTAGGGTGATAATACCTCTATACACAAGTTTGGTAAGGCCACATTTGACTATTGTGCACCTTTATGTGCCCCCAAAACAATAAAGGGTAAAAAAAATTACAGAAAGCATTCAAAGATGCATCACAAAGAGAATCACCAACATGAGACACCTAGAATATGAGGACAGACTTAAACAATTAGGACTACATTCTCTTCATTATAGAAACCTTAGGGGTGATTTCTGCCTAACCTTCAATGCTACTCATAATGAATTCTTAAGCGAAACCATAGCTTTGGAAAAACATAGTGGTCATGTTAACACAAGAACACATAAATATAAAATAAAAGAAGATACATTTAAAACACACAAGAGAAGTAAGTGGTACACCCAACACATTATCACTGCATGGAACACACTTCCAAACCACATAGTTAAAAGTAAAGATATGAATAAATTAAAAAAAAAAGTCTTGATGACCACATGGGTAACAACAAATACTTTTTCCACCAATAGAAATTGGTGGTGAGTTCTCAAAAGACCTAGGCCTCCTGAACTTGAAATACACTATGAAACTCAGATGTATGCCAGCCACAACCATAGCATTAGAATCAAGAATACCTGCACTCATAGATCTGCAAACACAACACTCCAAACTCAAAGTTTTGTTTTTAAAGGGCTTTACAGTAATGCCAAAGAAAAAGTGAAATGTACATTAATTGGACCACATACCACTATGCCCCAGCACTTTGAGACAAAACTCATCAGGGGGCATGATTGTGGGAGACAGTGTCATACATTTATAGTGAATACTCATTAACTATTCATGAGCAGGTGTTTAACAAAATTATTTTTCAAAAAAAATATTTACACATAAATGATTACATTTCCTATACTTCTAAGTTCAGACACACTATAAAAATAACTTAATAAAGCTGTAATCTTAAGATATTGGTCAGTAAATTACATGTAACATCAAATGACCTGATTCTTTATTTTATTTTATACTGTACACTATATCATGTTATGGCTATATATGCAAGGGAAGCATAAATCTGTAAAAGATTGAAATGGAGATATTCTGACCAATCTGCTAGTCCATCCCTTGCTGGTGAAAGATAGAGAGAAAGCAAGGCCTGCAAAAAGATTTCAACAAAGAAAGAATAGATAAAGTTCCAATATTGTTTTTGAAGGATAAATGCCACAATACAAAATTAGTTTCTAACATATTAAACTCTGTATAGAGATGAAACATATATTTTTAGCTGATATTCAGACAAAAAGTTAACATTCTGAAAAACAGGGGAAACAGTTAAGTGACCCTTATTATCCTCGAGGGGTTGTATACAGAAAAAGATATTGTATATATTATTATATTAAATGAATTCAATAAAGCACATAACATGAAATTTGGTTCCAAATAAATAACACAGCATCTGAATATTTAAAACTTAAGAAAGCTGAGTAAATTACTTAAGACAAGATTTGATGTCCCAACTATTATTGAGACCATGTAGTTTAACACTATTCAAGGTGAAAATCCAATAATCTTCTCTTTTGAGTAGTTTGTTTGTTCTATCTCCACCTTTTTTCATAGATTTGATGTGTTCAATGCCACTGAAACACAATAGGTCAGGATTAGAGGCATGCTTTTCTACAAAATGTACCCCCACTGGGGTGCCCTGTCTGAAATTGATGATGGTATTGGACAAACAGCATTATATAAACATGGTTGAAACTTTGCTTAATAATCAAGCTAATAATAAAAGAATGAATTTTAACCCTATTAATGTTTACAACAGAGAGTTACATGATCTACAAACAACTGCAGTCAATGGGATGAAATAGATGAAAATGAGCTAATATACTTGTGGTGTGAATATCTCATTGTACCAGGGTTTTATACTTTACCAATGGTAAATAAAATGCAGAAAATCCTCCTGGGAGACCAATTGTGTAAGGCAGTGGGTATATCACAGAGAATTTTTGCAACATGGTTGATTTCTTTTTACAAATATGTGTCACATGTTTCCCATCATACTTAAAAGACACCACGGATACTCTGTTAAAGTTTAAAAATGTTGTGTGGGAGGAAGGGTTCGTTTGGATCAGCATTGATGTCGAATCACTCTATACTTCTATAAAACATGATCTGGGTATCAGTGCTTGCAGACACTTTTAAGAAAACCATCCGGTTTGAGAGAATATGCCCATAAAATTCATCTTGAATTCTTTGGAATTTATTTTAATACACAATATTTTTGAATTTCATGGAGAGTACTTTCTACAATTGTGCAGCACAGCAATGGGTGCCAGTATGGCACCCAGCTATGTGAGTCTCTTCCATGGTTGGTGTGCAAAGGTACATGTCCTGAACCCATTAACTAACCCTTACTTCAACAACATCATAAAATGGCACAGATACAATGATGATTGTGTCTGTGTCTGGCAGGGGAAAGAACAGACCATTCAGAATTCATAATATGGCTCAACCAAAACTACCTTAAGTTTCACATGTGTAGCTAACAAAACTATTCTGAATTTTTCAGACTTGGAAACGAAAGGTATCCCTGGCAAAAAAAGTAAGAGACCTGCTGCTCCCAGAAAAGTACAGCTACAAATGCAATACTAAGAGCAGAAAGTGCCCATCCAACCAAACTCAGAGAATCCATACCCTTGATGATTATGATGAATCCGCATTTATATAGTGCTTTTCATACACAGCATATCCCAAAGTGCTTTACAAACAATGCTAGACTGGTAGTGAAGTGACTGAATGTGTAATGTCGACCATATCATACATCAGCACCCACACACAGCCTGAACAATTGCATGAACCAGTTTATGGGAAGGGGACTGTTGGTCAGGACACTGGGAATGTCCCCTGTTCTTTGCGAAGAGTGCCCTGGGTTCTTTCACTTCCACCTGGACACTCACCAGGACAGCACCAGGATGAGTAGAAGGGATGTCAATTTAACATCTTATCTGAAGGACGGCACACCCCAGCAGGACAGCACACCCCAATACTGCACTCTGATGCAAACATTTTAGGTGCAAGTCCAATCCCGCTATGGGACAAGAACCCATGACCTTCTGATCCAGAGACGGATGTGCTACCAACTCAGCCACACTAACACCCCTTCAGTCAAATGCTGAGACTCAAGAGAAACTGTAGCAATGAGTCAGATTTTTGTAACAGGCAATAGACTCACAAATGAGATTTCAGCAATGAGGGTATGATGAAACTTTGTCCAATAACAGAAACAAAGTACTCGCCATGAACACAGGATATCTTGCACAAATCTCCCAGAAAGAAAATACAAACTGACATATCAAATGAACACGTTCCTTTTGTAACTGAATATAATGGGCTGGCTGGGAGAATTAGTAATATTATCCAAATAAATTGGACAATTGTGGAAGGTGACGCAGTGGTGAGTAGGGCAGCTGGAGAGAAACCTAGGGTTTCATTCTGCAGGGCAAAAAATATAAAGGACAGTTTGGTCCTCAGCAGATTACTTGCTGACTCTGGCAGGATCACTACAAACCGGCTACCTCAGAGATCCCCTGGTTACTTTCAGTGCAAGAGATGTTCTAATTGCAAGTATGTGTTAGCAGGTAGAAAGTCTGAACACCCCAATGGCTCCAGTAACACAGTTGACATAAGGGAATGCATAACGTGCGACACAACATTTACAGTGTATGTTCTGTCATGCCCGTGTAATTTACTTTACATAAGATGCACTATTAGACCACTGAAATGTGCAAGAGCATATGAGATCCATCATCAATTTCAGACAGGACACCCCAGTGGGGGTATATTTTGGGGAAAAGCATGCCTCTAATCCTGACCTATTGTGTTTCAGTGGTACTGAACACATCAAATCTATGAAAAAGATGGAGACAGAAAAAAATGAACTACTCAAAACAGGAGGTTTTTGGATTTTCACTTTGAATAGTGCTAAACCACATGGTCTATATAATAGTTGGGACATCAAACCATATCTTAGGTAATTTACTCTGCTTTCTTAACTTTTAAATATTCAGATGCTATGTTATTGATTTTGAACCAACCTTCAATGTATGTGCTTTATTGAATTTATTTAATGTAATAATTAGAGATGCAGTGAATTTTAACTTTGCCCCGTGAAGTTAACTCGAAGTGGGCAACTTCAAATTTGTGTAGCACTATGCGAAATTCCAATTAAAAGGTAAAAATTTGCCTTTAATGGACTTTGTGTTGTCCACTTCGCATTAACTTCGAGTTACAGTTTGAGAAGGTGAAGTTGATGAGAAACAGCCCACAGATCACACATCTAACTCTTTGCAGGTCACATGATGGAAGCAGGCAGGCAGGCAGTTAATTAGGCAGGAAGTCAGTGAACTAGTTTCACTTTCTCTGAAGAAGGAGCTATTTAGTCAACAGAGTTGATGTACTGTGTGCTTTTTTGCTCCAGTAGCTCTCAAAGTCTATCTATTTAGCATGTTTTGTGCTTAAAATTTTTTTGATTCTGTTGTCTAAGTTTTGCCGCCAGTTTGAGTGGATTTGAAACCTTAGTTTAGTTTAAAAAGGTTTTTTTTTGGTTACTTAGTTTTAGTTAGTGTAGTTTGAATCCTAGTACTTTTACTAGTATTTTTTGGTTTTATTTTTGATTTACATTTAATTTTTGTTAACATGGAGAGAGGTGGCCAAAGTGATGGGCAGCAGGGGCCCTGAATGCATGGCGGCCTGCGGCAACCACTTCGCCTGAACCGAGACATTGTTTCAACCTCGACTACTGAGGCTCCTATGCAGTAGGACCAGCAGCAGTCTGAACATCAGCAACAGCACAACCACATCAGCAGCAGCTTGTTGCCCCTCAACCAACTGCAGCACAGAAGATGACAGTATCTGGTGCCCCCCCACTGTCCATCCCTGGTCATCCACACAGCTCACCCATGTGACAATTTTTCATCTCCCTCCCTGGCAACCCGATGGTGGTTAAGTGCAAGCTATGCCAAGTGCCTGTACATCATGGTCACAAGGGCAGCCACTTGGGCACTGGTGGGCAATGAACCCGCCTTGTACTGCACCATCGTGCCGAGTGGGAGGCAAAGCTGCAGCAGCTACCAGCCAGTCCTGCAGAGGAAGCCACTGAAGAGGGAGTGTGTCCACCTGTGCAGTGTCACCAAAGAATGGACAGGGCAGCAGAACCAGCGATGGCTCCTGCAGCTGTGTGTGAGTGCGACCCATCACAAATGCCTGCCACACAGGTTGATCTGGCTGTATTACGGAGTGAGGCAGAAGCCATCCGTAATGTTGGTGAGGGTGCGTGCCAGCAGCTGAACCAGACTGAGGGTCAGAATGATGAAATAATCAGCATGTTAAGAACACTTACTGGTGGTGGTCAGCCCCAGCCCCCACAGGGACAGTAAAAAAATGATTATTAATCCAAATCTCCCCCTCAAAAAAAAAATGTCCTCTGCTTTTCCTTTTTTTCTTCATCGATTATTTTTTCATACAGACTAAGTGTGTAATTTATGTTCAATTAATGTTTTCTTCCTTATTTTAATTTTGTTAATCCTGTATTTCATGATGCTCATAATGTTAAATCTGATTCCCCAAGTCCCCCAAATGCCCCTCACCCCATTGTGCTTTCTGCAATAGAAATGTATTTGTTCTTACTCCTTACTTTATCATATTTAATAAGTCATGTGGTCGCCAACTTTGCAGACACTGCAGGCTTTCATTTCATTTAATTTATAACTGTGGCACCAAAACACCCTCTTCAATAAACTTTTATTGCAGCGAGCATTGTGACACCACAGTTTCACGTGTAATGAAAGCACACAGTGTCCACCATTTTGCTGACCTTTGGTCATTTAAAAAATAAACTAAATTAAGTAACAACACCAAAAATATTTGTTACTTTTCTGAAAATTTTTTCAGGGATTATTCTTTACATGTGGACACTAATACCACATGCTGAATGATATAGCAAGATATTAGTATAATCCAGCCACATTCATAATATAGTAAATCATGGGGAGTGGTTGATTGTCATGGTAGGTGACTTTATGGTAATTTGATTGTAATTGTTGGGGCCCGTGGGTATGTATACTATGAAATTGTATGTTACACATTAAACAGTAACCAAAAATTAAGACAACATGACAATTAAAGCATCAGCGCAAGAATGCGGTTACAATTTTGGCCAATACTTTTTTATTCTAGTTTACATTGCCCCTTATCTAATAACTTGTGTATATGTACGCTACCCTTCTTCCCACAATTATTTTATTCTGCATTATTCCATTTTTTTAAATGAGAAATAATAAAAGTAGTGCTCATTGTAATGTTACTGTGACCTGGTTTTCATCAGTATTCCCTGCTGTTTTTGAACAGATACTGTTAAATTATGTCATGTAGCATCGTCTGCTGCATGCAACTTCATTGTAGTAACAACAGAACTGAATATAAATAGTTGCTGTCCAAAAGCATGTGAGAAGACTGGTGCAAACCTGGTGCAAGCCCGATTAAAATGAGCACTCCATTCATTACTTCCGATTCCCAAAAAAAGTAGTGCTGCATACTTAAATGGTTGAAAGAAGGATATCGTTCATATACACAAATTATTAGATTAGGTGGCAATGTAAAATAGAATAAATATCAGTCAAAATTGTAACCGCATTCTTGCACTGATGCTTTTATTGTCAGGCTGTATTACTTTTTGGTTACTGTTTACTGTGTTAAATTTTCATAGTATACATACCCACAACAACTACAATCAAAATACCCTAAAGTCACCTACCATGGCAATCCCCCCCCATAATATCCTATCTTCTGAATGTTACCGTCTTATAGTAAACGTCATTTAGCATGCGGTATTAGTGTCCCAATGTGAATAATAATCCCCTGAAAAAATGTTCAGAAAATTAACAAGGATTTCTTGATGCTCATAATTCTAAATCCTCAGCTTCCTCAAATGTTCCACCTCCAATTATGATTTCCGCAATAGAAACAATTTATTTCTTATTACTGTCTTTATTTTATTTTTTAAAATTCCTATGGTCACCAACTTTTCGGATGCTGCGTGCTTTCATTTCTTTTGAATCTGCGGTGCCAAAATGCATGCTGCAATAACTTTTATTGAAGCAGGTGGCATGTCACCACAGTTTCACCTGTAATGAAAGTGCACAGCATCCGCTATTTTGCAGACCCTATGACATTTAATAAAGGAAAGTAAGTAAGAACTCTGAGAAAATTCCTTTCTATTGCAAAAAGCATAATGGTGGTGTGATAGATTTGTGAGAGGTATGATTTAGATTAAGACTATGATTTTTTTCCTTACATTTGGTTAAAGATGCAGTGCAATAATCACAATATAATTAAATCACCTACCATGCCCCCCCTGCAAATGTACTATCTTGTGGATGTCCCACTGTTATAATTTTATGAAAAATCCAGATGAAGAATAATGCCGGAAATGTATCACAATGTCCCAACTGAGAGCATTGCCTGGTGAAACCAGTTTCTCCTGCTGCTGTTGTCCCACTGTTTTAGTTTAATGAAAAGTACAGATGAAGAATAAGGCCCAAAATGTGTCACAGTTTCCCAAGTGAGACCATTGCCTGCTGACGCCTGCTGCTGTTGTTTTCCCACTATTTTAATTTCATGAAAAGTTCAGATGAAGAATAATGCCAGTAATGTGTCACAGTGTCCCAAGTGAGAGCATTGTGTGGTGATGCCAGTTGCTGCTGCTGCTGCTGTTGTCCCACTGTTTTAATTTCATGAAAAGTCCAGATGAAGAATAAGGCCTGAAATGTGTCACAGTGTCACAAGGAAGGGCATTGCCTGCTGATGCTGCTGCTGTCATGATATTTTATTTTCTTGAAAAGTCCAGATGAAGCATAATCACATGACAAACTGTTCAGAAAAGTCACAAGTATTTCTTGATGCACTGCTTAAAGCATGCACCTATAGCCAGAACTCTGCATAAGTGTCCCAAGTTAGAAAATGGCTTGCTGGTGCCTGCTGCTGCTGCTGCTGTTGTTCTGCTGTTTTCTGCTGCTGCTGTTGATGTACAGTGTGTTGCTAAATGATGATAACCACAGATGACCATGGGTTGAACTATAATTTGATGTTCTGGAAAATTCTTCTGCTGCGCTGACTGAAACATGCTGCCCTATGTGTGAGTGTGTGTGTATTCTTATTGACAATGGTAAGTTATTGTATGTGTCACTGTCATGTTTTTTTCAGAGTCACTGCCATTTAATTTGTATTGATTCTTGTTTTTTGTTGTAAGCAGTCCATTGTATTGTTCCTTTGCAGCAACTCATCATCATACATATTGAATGTTTCCCTTTCGCCAGTGTGTTACCCATGGTCACATTCACATGCCATACATATGTGTCACCATCTAATGTGGTACTGTGAAATTAATTTTTTTTCTGGGGGGTTACCGCTGTGTGAGTAAATTATAAGCATTTCTCATTACTGTTCTTTTCTTTTACATTCTCAGGTCACAGCACACAGATTCATGACTGTAGTGATGAAACCATGTTGCTGCCACACATGTGTTCCACATGTGTCTGGTTATTGACTTCTGCTGTACGAACAATGTCAAGCCATACAAGATAAGTATTTTTTTTGGGAGGGGGTTGCATGCATCATTGAAAAACAATTTTCATTAATATTTTTATCTTCTTTCCAGGTCTTCAGTGTATCTAAACTGTTGTCTGTCTTCAGATTGGAACATACAACCCATCCACAGTACCTTGATGCTACCTGCAAACAGATGAAGAAGAAATTATTCTGAGTTCATTCCAGTACCCCATTCAGCATCAGTAGCCAGTGGAGCTGTTCCTGTCTTTTGTTATATCCATCATCTGGCCTGTATATCACCGCTGTTAAATACTTTACACCAGCAGAAAACAAGGGAAACAAAAAAATAAAGGAAAGCAGCCCTTGCAATCCTGAATGCCGGAGTTGCACACACTTGGACATTCTTTTTTCATGACTGCATCAGCAACCTCAATGGTACACTGTTTGTTGCTGCCACCAGAATGGTCTGCTTCACCTGCATTCTTCAGCACCACCATCATTGTGACTGGGTACTGGGTACAAACATAGATGTAATTGTCCTACTTGGTATGTTGCACCAAATAAAGCTGAAGTGGTTTGATTCACGATCGTGAAGATGACCATGAAGAACATGATTTGTCTCATGAGTCATGACATGAGTCATGAACTTGGCACTGGCAGTGCTTCTCAGAGCACCAGAAACTGGATGGAATTGAGCTTCCACAAACAGTTGCCATTGAAAATTTGAAATACCCATGGCTGCACTTCCCTGAACTGTACAATGTTTGTACTGAGATTACATCTACTGGATTAAATGGAGCTGGCTTGTTGTGAGGACAAAGATTTAAGTACATCTGCTAGTAGGACATCCTACAAAACGTGAACACTAACAAAAGCATCGCATTGGACCAAGGATCTTGAGTGACATAACATGATAACTGGGTGTTCTCCTGATTCGTGATGAAACTGAAGATCAAAAAATAAACAGGGTTGTACCAAAAGAAGTTGAAGTGGTGTGATTCATGATCATGATGACCATGAAGAATGTTATTCATCATGATGTGAGTCTTGAGCTTGGCACTGGCAGCTCTTCTCAGAGCACCACCACTGGTACTCTTATCGCTACTGGAACATTCGAAGTCATCCTCCTCATGCCTGTAGTACACCTCCAGTGTTAATTCACAACTTTTACCAACATGGCTACTTGCTGTTACTTGATGACTAGTTGGCAGATTTTATTTCAAACACACACACAACATTTATTTCACATACCACATATGCTAAGGGGGAAGCTGCAGGCACTGCTGCTACCTACACAGATTCAGGGACATTGCCTGGCCTTACCCTCTCTGACACGGTACGTTTTCCCTTCAAGGATTTTTTCTTATTTTATTTATTCCACGTGATGTGACAAAATGCCCTGCCCACAGAGCCAAAGCTTATACCCCACTGACTTATGTGGCTTATACGACACAGTCAGAAACACCTTTGCCTGACCATGTCTTTGCGGGCATTTTTTTAGATTACACAGAGTCACCAAGAAAAGAAACACGTTTATTGCAAAAGATGATTTTTCTAATTTTGTGGGTTGCTAACAAATTCAAGAGAATTCACAAGACAGTACAATGCCAAAAATACTGCTATAGGTATGTTTCTTTATTATGTCTTTTTTTGTCAGTTAAATGCTATAATATGCATTGAGAGACAGTATTCACGGTACTATGGGGAAACACACGATAGTGGTACAGTGACAACAATTTAAACAAACTGAACACAGACAATTAACAACAACATTATATTTATTCAGTTTTTGGTGGATGGGAAGCCAGAAAACAACAACAGTGACTTCCAGATGGAAACTGAGCACTAAACAGATGTAGCTGCACAGGCACAACAAGACCTTAACCAGTCTTCAGAAATCCTACAGTGGAACAACAATAATTATTTTAGCGGGGGGGGGGATTTACAGCAGTAGCTAGATAGAAGTAAGAAAAAAGCAGATGGGCTAAAAAATTAAGAGTACTGCTATTACGGTGGTGCAATAAAATGCGTCTGTATTGACGGCACACACACAGACTAAAGGTAATGCACAGAAACTTTAACAGTTCAGTAAACTACAACACAGTCTTTTAAACAGACTGAAAAAATGCACAGCAGCACAGCAAATAAGAAAAACTGATAAAAACCTACTAGAAGTATTACTGTTTGTACCTGAACACACAAATACTAAAACACTTGCCAACATCAGTTGGAAAGACTACCTTTCTCACTGTGAATCTCCCTTCTACACAACAGATCCACCCCTCCCCTAAAGTACATTTCTACAGTATCTGTCAGTAGAGAGACTGAATGTACTAAATTAACAATCAATATTCACACAAAATCAATAAATGCTCAATGATATAAACACAAATGGGTTTACTACAATCGATGTACTTGACACAAAATGTTGCCACAAAAATGCTTTTTTAAAGGTTTTTCGATGGTTTGAGTCTTAGAGCTCTGAGAGTAAACTGTCTCCAGCTTCTACACACACTACACTGAACTGAGGCTGTGCAAGACAATATAGAGCCCATGTGACCTTACATCCCATGAATCATTGCAAAAGTCACCTTAAAGAGCCCCCAAAAGGTGAAGTCATGCGAAGTCCATAGAGAAAAATGGGAACTCCGCATTACTTCGCGATGTGAAGTTATTTGCTTTGCTTTACAAAGCATTTCGCAAAATTCAGGTTATACGCAAAATACTAAGCATATTGAAGTTTATGGACTTTGCTCTCCTCTAGTAATAATATATACAAGAAAGTTTTCTGTATATTGTATACAACCCCTCGTGGACAATGAGGGCCACTTAACTGTTTCTCCTGTTTTTTCAGAATGTTAACTTTTTAGTCTGAATATAAGCAAAAAATATATGTTTCATCTCTATACAGAGTTTAATATGTTAGAAACTAATTTTATATTAGGGTATTTATGCTTCAAAGGCAATTTTGGAACATTATTAATTCTTTCTTTTTTTTAATCTTTTTGCAGGCCTTGCTTTCTCTCTGTTCTTCACCAGCTGGGGATGGACTTGCTGATCGCATGAAAAAGGAGCTCAGAATGCCTCCATTTCTATCTGTTACAGATTTATTCTTCTCTTGCATATAGAGCCATAACAAGATATAGTGTATTGCATAAGATAAAATAAAGAACCAGGTTCTTTGATGTTACCTGTAATTTACTGATTCAGGGTCTAGGGGACTTACCAAAAGAGAGCAGGCTGAGGGAGTTGAATATGTACTCCCTGGAGAAAAGGAGGGATGGGGGACATGATTGAAACCTTCAAGTACATAAAGGGAATAAATAAGATGGGCATGGCAGGGATTTTCAGATTAAAGAGGGAGAAGGACACTCGTGGGCACAATCTGAGACTGGAAGGGGGAAGGTTCAGGAGGGATATGTGGAGACATTTTTTTACAGAGAGGGTGGTGTCTGGGTGGAACGCATTTCCACAGGAAGTGGTATCCTGTAGAAAAGTGGGCTGCTTCAAAAAGGGATGGGACAGGGTAAGGGGGAAGGTCACTGGAAGGGGGGAGGGAAGGGAGGGTAGCTGCAGTATAAGGGCTGCTAGCTGCACAATCGAGCAGACTTGATAGACCATAAGGCCTTTATCTGCTGGCAATTTCATATGTTTGTATGACCACTATTTTATGATTATGGCTTTATTAAGTTGTTTTTTATAGTGTGTCTGAACTTTGAAATATAGGAAATTTCATAATTTATGTATAAATACTTTTTTCAAAAAATGACAAAAATTTATGACCACAATTTTATGATTATGGCTTTATTAAGTTGTTTTTTATAGTGTGTCTGAACTTTGAAATATAGGAAATTTCATAATTTATGTATAAATACTTTTTTCCAAAAAAACGAATAAACACCTGCTCATGAATATTTAATAAGTATTCACCATAAATGTATGACACTGTCTCCCACAACCATGCCCCTGAAGCACAGGGACATAGTGGTATGTGATCGAATCTGTGTACACTCCACTCTTTCTTTGACATTACTGTAAAGCTCTTTAAAAACAAAACTTTGAGTTTGGAGTGTTTTGTGTGTAGATCTACGAGTGCAGGTATTCTAATTTCTAATGCTATGGTTGTGACTGGCATGCATCTGAGTGCAGGAGCAGTGGGAAGCCAATGGTGAAACCTGACAGCCATAGCACAAGATAGAAACAAAATGTCAGCAAGGCTGAATGACTGATTGAGATAGCAAATGTCAACTAGGACACTGAATGAGACTGAATGATACATGCTTGAAATGAATGGTGAATACAAGCCAACTACTTCCATAAGTGTTAGTTACTAACATACTGCAGGCCAGGTAGGCTGAGGCAGTAGAGAACAACAAATGAAACAGCTAGGGAAAAATAGGTTCTAGTGTTTTGTTGGGGCTGGCAGCCTATTTTCCTGCACCAACTCCATTTGGAGGATTCAAGGTTTGAACTTTTAGAGTTCTACAACCATAGCATGGCTTCCAGAGCTCCCTGATCTTTATGCTAATGATCTTGCTCTGCTCCATTTAAGTCAACATCTTGAGGGTGGGCTTCTTGACTCGGGTGGGGTCCTTTTCTTTCTGCCCTTCAGGTGAGAATGTCCTACACTCTGGGGGAGGCTTTGGCTGTACAAATCAACTCAGCAGCACCTCTTAAAGTAGCATTTAACACTTTAGTTACAGGAGAGTGGGGAGTCTAAGTCCATAGAGGGTCCTTTAGCTGTAGACCAAGTCAGCAGCACAATTGAAAGCTTCCTCCCACAGCTGCCTAATGTTCACCTAGTCTCCACCTACTTTCCTTCCTCTGCCGCTCAAGGGTGAAGATTATACAATTATGCAGGTCCTGGTCCCTCAAAGTCTGAGCTCTTATGCCTTACCCCTCAAGGGTTTGGCTTCCTCTCTAGGCCTCCCCTGGTACCCCTGAGTGGAAACTAGGTGAGTGCCTTTCAGTGGTTGTTGCTATCCTCTTCCCTCCTTGAGGGTGGGCCCTTCTTCATTAGCTGCAGAGATCATCTCATGGAAACCCCATGGCATTCCCATTACAGGGATATAGTGAGAGCCCTTCCTCTAAAAATGTTCCCTTGGGCTGGGTCCCTAAATTGCAGTAACTGAGCCATCACTAATTTTCTCCCAAGCCTGTTGGGAAGGCAACCATGGCCTTGGATCACCAGAGGTTTCCTCCTCATAGGGATTTTTTCCTCTCCGTTATGCTGAAAGTCATATAAATTAGGTAGTCTCCATGGGAGGTGGTCCAACAAGTAGCAGATTTATATTATTATAGCATTTGCCCTAGTAGGTTTTCACCGAGTTGGGGTTGGATGGCAGCCCTCCTTCCATCCTGCTGCTTCCTTTCTCCTTAAGGAAGTTATGCCTCTCTCTGCTATCAGTTGCCAATTACTGTCATTCATTGCCCAATTCAGTCTCTGTCGGTTATCAGTCGTCCTTAGTTGTTGTCAGTCTGTCCTTACTCAGGCTCTGTGTTCATATGTACTGTGCAGTTCTTTTGGGCTCCTTCAAAAGGTACTGCACCTTTAGCCTAAAGGAATTATGTTGCCATGGCACATCTAGGAGTGGTCCTCATCAAGAGGGTTTCTTTGCCTTCACAGTACCCCGACAGGGTGGTCAATCCTCACAGGACAGAGAGTGAGAATGGCCAAAGTATTCACATATGGCAGTCAACAACACATTCATTCAAATAACTACAGGCTATCATGGCTGGCCTGCCAGTGCAGTGGCAAGGTGTCCACTTGTGGCACTGACATCCTGGGTTTGGGGATGGACTTGGAGTCAGAGGGCCGGCCTGGGGAAGAAGGATTGAGCATCCCAGGGACCACTCTCCTTCTCTGGGAGGGGGGGAGTATGTTTGGCACATTGCGGACCTCTGGCAGAGGTTGGGGGTACCGCCACTGCTAGCGCCTCATGCAAGTGGTGTGGGGTGGATGCCGGTGTTATTGCATGACTCTGCCCCCAGGGATCTCTTAAACAGAAAAATTCCAGCCCCATCCATAACAACTCTGCCTCTGTCAATGCTCTGCTGCGACTAATGTCCACCAGGGGGATCCTGCTCTGGTGGCCCTGCCCTCAGGGGTAAGCCAGGGCAAGAGACAATGTACCTTGGGGAGGAGGCCCTGCCCAGGGGAGTAAGCCTGGGCATGGGGTCAGTGAGCAGGGTGGGGGGCCGAACCCTCCAGGGGGGGCTGGAGAAAAAAATACCTTCAGACTATCAACAAAGTTGCACAAGCATAACTCTTCAGTAAGATTTGTATACCCTTTGAACCTCAAGTTGAAATAATGCTCAGATTTTTTAAACTGTTAGCATTCTACCATTCCATAGTTCAAAATATTGATGTCTAGATCTGGGCAGGTGATGATTTTCTCTTATAAAATGGGCATCCAAAATAAAGAATTCTCATTGGTCAAAATACAGTATATCATGTGACCATGCATGAAATCTGTTTCATACACAGTCATCCTGGTCCTAAACCACATCACAAAATGATCAAATCAGTCCTCCTCCTACAACCATAACTATCTTCCATCAGTCCTCCTAGAACCAGAATTGATCTTCCATCACAAACACGGCTGCTACATTTACACTGTAAAAACCTTCAACTGAGCCCTAAAAATAAAACTACCTTAAATAAAAAGAAAACAAATTAATTAAATGATGTTTTCTTGATCATCACACTCTCCTTACACCCATAAACAAATTAGAAACATTAAGCATTGTTTATCATTTTCATTACAACTGTTTCTCTGCTGACAATGAAACATCCCCATTCTATCTTTACCTGCTAATCAGGGAAATCTCTTCTCCTTGACCTGACAGTGAGATAATTGAGTCTCTGGCTGAAGAAGAGGTCTTTGTTGTGTGTGTACAATAAGTTAGGAGAGGAGAATTCTGCCAGTGGAATTGAGCAGAATTTTGAATCCATGTATTCCATGGTAAACATTCAATGATAAACATTCCTTGATAAAAATTCCATACATTGAACCTTGATGCCAACAAAGGACAAACTTTGTACAGCAGTAATCCAATGACATAATCAGTGACATCATTTGCAGTGGGTAGAATAATTATTTTATCATAAATGCACGCAAGTAAATCTATTGCTTCTATATATAAACATGCTTTTTTCAATTCTAAAAAGTTAAAAAGAGGATTCCATTTTATAAGTGCAATAAGACACTCCGGGGCTGTGCATGGAACAGATTTTACCACATGTCCAGGCACTGAAGGCACTCGACCAGTGACCTTGTGCCTCACTACACCCCTGGGCGTGCAGTAAAATCTGTTCCATGCACACCCCATCATGTCTTATTGCTTTCATATCTGTCGGAGACAAGGGAGATCAAAACAAATGAAAGTGATGCCTTCAGCTAGGCTCACAATCTGGAGTGTACAGAAAGTCAGTGTGGACAGGGGCGTAGCCAGGATTTGGTGGTGGGGGGTTTCCCAAACAATTCTAGGGGGGTCTGGGGCATGCTTCCCCAGAAAATTTTGAAAATGTAGGTGTTAAATGGTCCATTTTCATGCATTTTAGGCAATAATTGTTGAGTCACAAAATGTTCAAAATTCGAATCATCATTCTCATCCATCCCTGCAATCTCAAGTATTTCAGCCAGGTGCTCCTTCTAAACTTTTTTTTTGGGGGGGGGGAGTAATTTTCATTTCCCCAAATTTAATTTATTTGTTCAGCTATTGCCTTGCCCTTTATGTTGCACCTTTCCCACTGCATGTATTCCCCTTTTAAAAACTGCCCGCAGTTTGTATGGTTTCTGTTAATTGTTTTCCTCCCTTTGCCTCTTTTACATGCATGACCCCCACTCTTAAGGAAAACAAATAATACTCAGGTACTTTTTATTTTTAAATGTTTATTGTTTGTGTGCAGCTCACATATTAAACAGTAATGCATTAAAAATATTTATAACATATATAAAATGCCTGTCAATAATGTACGCCGCATATTGATACACATGGGATACACAGCTTTTCCCATCAAAGTAGTATGCAACCAGTGAATGACACATTTGACAACTGGGTGTTAAGAGTGGTTTTTTAAATGTTAACTACAAACATTACATTAACTACTTTTCACATCAAATACATATAGTTATTTTCCTAGAACTCGTTTGTTTATCAGGTTATCTTCTATACTCATGTTGAGTTTTTTTCAGTCTGTGAATGACACAAAATAAGGAGACCCAGCTTCAAAATAACAACATGTAGTATGGAAATAAACAGAAAAAAACATGCTGGGTTGGAAGAAATTAGTGGATCACAGCTTTCTTACTCTAGTTCTAATTTTGTTACTGCCATCACAGAACCACCACTGCCCTGGATGTTTTGTTGCAAACCTTTCAACTTCCTCAATTTACACTTTTTCTGCACATGAATGTGCATTAAGACAAGGCTGGCTTTCTGTAATTATCAATGTGATTAAAATTATCAAACCAGTAAAACAGATACAGATGGTAGATTGAATTATTTGACAACTGGGTGTCATCAGAGTGTAAGAATAACAAATAACATGCACACTACAACTATAACCCACAACTTCACATAGTTATTTGCCAGGCTCTCTTGTTTCTTTATCAGATTTATCTTCTCTAATCTAGTTCTGTATTTAAAGTCTGGATTGATGCAAAATAAGGATTCACAGCTTCAAAATGGCAAATATACTAAACTATTTTAAGATGCCTGGTAGGAAGAAATTACTTAAATGGACCCCCTGCTTTCTTACTCTAGTTCTCATTTTGTTGCTGTGCCATCACATTCACAAGCAACATCCATCTTGGATGTTTTGCTGCAAACCTTTCAATCACTTTATCAGTGTCTACTTTAGCTCCATAATGAATCTGCACTAAGGCAAGGCCTGACATTCTCTCATTTCCCATTGTGCTTCTGACATAAGTTTTGAGCCTGTGAAGAGCACTGAAAGAGCGCTCACATTGTGCACTACTGACTGGAATTACGCAGAGTATCTTGAGTAAAGTGTATATATTTGGGAAAAAGGATGTATCACAGGCTCTGAATGCTTCTACAGCAGCATCAGGTGGGTTTTGATTGTTTTGCCATTTAGTTTTCCATGTTAGCAGTTCCACATCTATAACCTGAGGAGAAGGAATATCTTTTTTATAGAAATTGATAACTTCATCTAGGTTGATGCTTCCACCCTGCATTTAATCACTGATTGAATAAGGCCCATTAGCTTAGCCACAACTTGCTGTGTTCTTGAAAATTTTACAGCCAGTGCCTCAAGGAGATAATCAAGCATTGGAATTGCAATCACCTTCCGATAATACTCTTCAGGATCACTTGCAGGAGTATTGCTTCGGTGAGTCTGTCTCCCAACAGTGCGTGGTATTTCAGGTTGAATGTTGACCTTTTCTGAAACACTACATGCCTCAGTGTACCAGCTGTGGAAGAGAGTCTCAATTTCTTGTCGAGCTACCTTTATACTGTCCTCTACTGTGGTAATCATGTTGTAAGCATTAATTATATCAATTGCACTGTTTTGCAGTTTTACACTCAGTGGTTGCACAAACTTCAGTACCTTCATGACTGTGATGAAACAAATGATGTAACGGAAATTCTCCATAGAATAAAGGATCCCATTTGCTAATGTCTTAGTCTCAGCATCCCAATTCCATTCTCCATACTCATCAGCATATTGCTGTCCATTACTGATGACATGTAGTGCAATGAGAATACATGAAAAAAGATCATAAAATATCTCATATGCTGTATGCCTCATTGCCCATCTTGTTCTGCAAAGAGATTGCAATGTCACTCATTTAGCTTCAGGACAATTATGCCCTACTACTTTTAACAGAAGCTCATTTCTTTTGGGTGAGAAATTGAAGAAGTTACAACACTGGTTAAGCACATCATGCATGTTCCGGATTTCAGGGTGTTGACAAGAGTTCACTATGCACAAATAAATTGAGGCAATGTGCATTACAGTGCACGTAAACAGCGGATTCATTCTGCTGGCAAATTAAACCTTGTGTGCCTCGAATGTTTGAGGACATGTTTGAGGCCCCATCATATCCTTGGCCTCGGCATGCTTGAATGTCAAGACTCCATTGTACCAATTTATGTAATATGTTCTTTGCAAGTGCCTCACCAGTTATTCTCTCACAAGGTACAAAGTCTAGGAAGTCCTCTCTTACATTCTGAGTTTTGTCAATATATCGCAGTACCAGAGACAAAACTTCTCTGTTACTTACATCTGTAACTTCATCACCAAGAATAGAGTAGTACTCAGCATCTTTTATGTCTTTAATTATATTGTCTCGAATCTGATCCCCAATAATCTCTATCAACTCATTTTGAATATCTGGCGAGTGATATTGTGCATTTCTCCCACCAAACTGTAAATGTTCAGCTAAACTTGTATCTCCAGCATTTACCCTGAATTTTAACAGGGAGATAAAGTTTCCTGGATTGTGGGTATCATCATCTATTTTCTCAATATGGCCACGTAAAGCTATATTCTGGCGACCACAGACAAGTATAGTTTCTATTATTGATAATAATATTTACCTGTTTTGTTCAATTCTTACAGCACACCTAGCATCAAGTTTGCTCCTCACTGATTTTTCTGGGGTTTCCATAGTTATTTTAAAATTCTGAGCCTTTTCCAATGCATTCATGTGATATTGTTTCTTGCAGTGTTCTTTTAGAATCTCCTTTGCTTTTGTCCAGTTAGTTAATGGTTTAGTGACAAGAGTGCCCAAGCTATCACTGTAGCCAAACAAGCTACAAAACTTACACAAGCCACCCCTCAACAATTCATTGTAAACTAGCCAAGGGTATGCAATACACCATTTGTGTTGGAAGGATCATTGTTTAGCATGCATCACTGTCTTTGGAAACATATAAGTAGCTGATGGACTGAAGTGCTGAGTGAGGTATTTATACGTCTCAGAATCATTGAGTGAGGTGCCAATGATTCTACCAATATCATAAGGGCCCTCCTCTGGCACACTGCTACTCTCATTTTGCACATTTTGCACTAGTATGCTATTATTGCTGTTTTCATTGGAGAAGCTTTCTTGAACAGTGCTTCTGTTGTCACTGCCTGCTGCAATGCCTGAATCTAAAAATACAAAAGGCATTGTTAAGGTCTTCACGATATGGGAAAATGAAAGCAGAGATGAGACAAGTGTTTTTTTTATGTGTTGCTCAAATGCTGTTTCCCAAATTACAGTATTGCAAAACTGCTGGGGGGGGGGGGAGATTGAGACAATGGGGACATGCAAACGGTGACGTGTAGGTGGTAATGGGAATATTTTAGTGAGAAAGATCATATGACCAGCAGGATTAAGTCTGTGCAGAAACTACATGAACCTTTCATTTCCAGCCATGAAATAATTGTAGCAATAAGTGCATTCAATGCTTGAATGTATTTATTGCTCAGACTAATGTCATTAATGACAAGTGCAAACTACCTATGATAATATGAAAACATGGAGTGGTGGGAGGCACAATACAAGACAGACAGACAGACAGACAATCATTCTTATGCAAATAAGAATCATGACTCTGTTTTCTGACTATAATTCAGTTGTTTTAGAAAAGACTGATAATAAAGATTCGACAGTGCGTTTCCAATATACAAGAGACACACCTTGAGAGCTCCCACTTTCTGATGGGCTTAATGGTCATTTTGTTCCAAATCCAAATGAAGAAAGAGTTGCCTAATTGGTAAATCCTCGCTTCTTAGTAGCTGCCATCTCAGAGACTGATCCAAGTCAATTTCCCTTTTTGAAATGGAGGAGCAGAGTTTTACTTAATGTATGGTTTCAATATCAATCACATTACTTTAAATGTATTTGCCTTGCAAACAGAACAAACTTCACAATATTAACTGTAACCCCTGCCAAAAGGCCCCAGCCAAGTCCAATCATCTGTGCCTGTCAACTGATGGCAAGACAAGATAAGAACTTAAGTAAGAAAGCAGGGTGTTGTAGTGCAGTAAGACGTCCGTAACCCAGCATCTTACAGGGATTTTCTCTGTATTTATTCATGTGCTCAGTAACTGACAGCAATATGTTGATAAGCATGGAGACAACTGGATGCTGAGACTAAAGCAATGGGAAGGGTATCCTTTATTCTACGGAGAAGTACTGTTCCATTATTTAGTGTTAGTACTTCTTAAAAACTGATGGCAAGAACAAGATAAGAACTTAAGTAAGAAAGCAGGGTGCTGTAGTACAGTTAAAGACATCCGTAACCCAGCATCTTACAGGGATTTTCTCTCTATTTATATTCATGTGCTCAGTAACTGACAGCAATATGTTCAAGCATGGAGACAACTGGATGCTGAGACTAAGGCAATGGGAAAGGTAAGGAGACCTGGGGGATCTTGAGATAGTCAGTGTCTTCACCAATAAAAAACAAGAAGTTGTTATCCATGTACAGAAAGCTGGTGAGACCCATCCTGAGTACTGCATGCAGTTTTGGGAATCTCTCTGCAAGGACATAAAGACAGGATGGAGGCAGCCCAGAGGGCAACTAACATGGTGCATGGTTTGCAGCAAAATATGAAGAGAGAGAGAGACTTTAGGACCTGAATATAACCTCTAGGTGTGAGAAGCCTGACTGGGAGACATGAGAGAAACTTTGGTGCCTAAAAGGAACAAAGTCCAACAGGGTAGCATCTTTCTGAGCAAAATGTGAAAAGGGGTCACAATTTCAAGATAGAGGAGGGTGACTGAGGGCAACATGAGGAAGTATTTTTTCATAGAGGGAGTGGTGGATGAATGGAATGGCCTTCCTGAGGTTCTGGTGTGCAAATGAATGTAGGGACACAGGCGCAAGACAGTTCTAGTACGGAGGGGTTAGAAGTGTATGCTGTTAGAACTGATCTGCCAGCTTAGCCACTGGGAAATGGTGGGTGGACCAAGTGGTCTTTATCTGCCAGAATAAAGTATTGTGAAATTATAATCTTTGTGTGCTATTTTTTACTACTCTCATTGTCACCCAGCATGTTGTGGAATAATTTAATTCAAATCACCATTGATCTTATGGGCCTGTGTAATTTTAATCAGTACTCCATGAATGAGATGGATTACACAGGCAGCTCACAGATCAGCCCACCACCCTGACTGTATTTTAATATGCAGTCTCATGAGAGTAATACACACAGCTGACAGATAGAACCCCTTTACATTTTTTGACTTGTATGATGTGATCAGCAGATATAAGTAACCTCATTGCATTCTGTGTCCAGTTAGCTGTGCTAATTCATAAGCCAGCCACACTTTTATTTCCTATTCCCCCAGTCCCTCAATCACAGACATTGCAGATGGACTGGCGGGCAAAGTTTGTCCATTTGCAGATGACACCCAAGATCTGCAACACAGTATGATACAGATGGGGTGGGCAGAATGAACAGAGATATGGATAAACTAGTAAAATGGTTTGAAGAATGGCAACTGGGGTTTAATGCAAAGATGTGCAAGATCATGCACATAGGGAAAAGAAACTCTGAAGTCACCTATACGCTGAGAGGGGAGTTGATGATGCACAAGTCTTTTTCTTCCCTTGCGACTGCCTGGCTTGTGCATCATCATCACAGATGACCTGAAATCATCCAAGCAGTCCACTAAATCAGTAGGTAAGGTTAGGGGGGTGTTAGGGTGTATCAGTAGGGGTATCACAAGTCAGAAGAGGGAGATAATAATCCCTCTTTACAAGACACTGGTTAGGCCCCATCTGGAGTACTGCAACTCACACCTTCACAAGGACATTAACCAAATTGAGGCAGTCTGGAGAAGGGCAACCAAAATGGTGTAGGATCGTCTGCATCAGAAAACATATGAGGGGGCAGATTACCCTACAGCAAAGGAGAGGAGAGAGGTGATATGATTGAAACATTCAAACACCTAAAGGGTATTAACAAGGTGAAAGAGTGTAACATGTTTCAATATAATAAAAATTGCAGGACAGGACACAGCATGAGATTAGATGGAGGCCGATTAGGGGTAATGTGATGAAGTTCTTTTTCACAGAAAGGGTGGTGGATGCATGGAACAGCCTACCACATTTCACCTCAGTCAAGGAGTTGGACATGCTACCTGAAATATCCACCTTAATTCCTACATCAGTCTTTCCTTAAGTTTTCCCCTGAATCCGTTTATTTACCCCATTTCTCCTCACTCACGAAACTGCTTGCAGTGCATGAAATATCTCTCTGGCTGACGTGATTTTTACCTTATTTCCTAGCTATTTTATTCCCCTGTTTATTTTCCCCATTTTCATCTCAGTAGCGGAGCTGCAGGCATGGAAATATCCTCCCTGGCTGACTGAGGTATTTTTTTTCCTTAATTCCTAGCCATGTCAGTTTACTTTTGCCTTCTGAATCTGTTTTATTTGTCCCATCCCATTTCACCTCACAGGACCTGCAGCACTGCCACGATGTTGCATCAGAAATATCCTCCTGAGGTAATTATTTTTACCTTAATTCCAATCATAGCCATGCCAGAGTCACTTATTTTAAATTCAGGAGGGAAATAAGTTACTCTGTTTACTTTTCCCCGGCCACTTCACCTCAGTGATCAGCTGAGCACTAGTAGTGCATGTTACCTGAAAGATCCCCCTGGCTTTACCTTAATTGCAACCCTAACCATGCTACAGTGACTTATATCCCTCCTGAATTTTACCCCATACCATTTCAAATTCACCTCGATCACAGCAGCTGCTGCACAATGGACCTGAATTAATCCTTGTCTCTGTGGTAATTTTTTTCATTTAGTCATCATTCCAGACCTTGACCCTTGCTTCCCCATTGATTTCTGTTTATTTTGCCCAGAGTTGCAGCAAACATGATTTCAATTATTTGTCCTCCCTGACTTCACTGCGCACCTGGTCCTTTCAGGCAAGTCTGCTGCCCCTCTGTGATGCTAAGGCCTAAATTTGCAGCTCCAAGTATTTTATGCGAATCCTCTTGCACTGAAGATCCCCTCCAGTGCCCAAGCCAAAATTAAACAGGTACACAAGCATATCTTGAACTTCAATACTGTTTGTGATTTTAAATCTTTAATGGGACACACGCCGCGGGCAAGCTGCCTCCTCACATCCTGACAGTCTCCTGCCTGTGCGGTTAATGAGATCGCTCTTTGGCGCTATGCGGTGGCTCTGCATCATGTGACTGCCAAGCTGCACTCACACGTGATGCAGAGCCAAGGCAGGCTGAGGCCTGACGCCTACAAGCCGAGCGTCGCTGACTGGGAGGGTGCCCGACTTCCCCGCATGCCTTGCGCCAGTCGGGCTTAACTTTTTGTGTTCTGGTAGGAATTAAGCAGGCAGGGCTCAGAGCGGAGACACCTGAGGCCTGAGTCCGTCACCTGGAATAGTGAGATGGTGAGTGTCACTGTTACGGTCTCAGTAAATGGATCGGTCCGGGGAGGAAGAAGAAGATTCCCACAACACAAGACTTGATGAGTCGGCAAGTGAGGGGGGCACCGGGTTGCACAGTTGGCAAGCGGGGGGGTTGCACAGTCAGCAGGGGGGGTTTCTGAGCACCCAGAAAACCCCCCTAGCTACGCCCCTGAGTGTGGAAGCCAGAAAAACAGAACAAAAGGGTGTATTCAACAAAAAAATGGTACAGCTTTACCATTTTTTTGGAGGGGGGGATTGACAGTTTCAGTTACAACCAAATAGGAGTTATTTTAACATAGGTTACTTTTATATAAGAACTGCATTTTAATGCATTGCTGGAGGAAGTAGTTAGTGGACCATCAGCTTAACAGGCTGCACTTCTTTGAAACAATGTCATTCTAACTTTTTTTTATCTTTGTAAGATACTACTGTATATAAAGAGTTTTTCAATTGATTCCTACTGTACAGAGAAAATTAAAAGATTTCTATTTTCCTTCATTTATGAAAATCATTTTGAATTCAATGGCCCCAGTACATTTTCACAAGCTAACTTCACAATATGCCTATATTTATCATCCTGGAGAGCCTGTGTTCCAATGTGTAGAGAGTGAGCGAGGGAGAGTGACAGTGAGAGAGACAGAGAGAGAAGAGAAGAAAGAGAGCCAGAGAGAGAGAGAAGGTAGAGCGACAGAGAGAAAGAGAGTAGTATTTCTCAACAAGTGAGGGAGACTAAATAAGAACTCAAATCACTCTCCTCAGTTGGTATGTAACCATACATACTACAATGGTAGCCTTAGAATAATATGTGCATACATATGGCAAGGTGGCCAGAAGAGGATGATTGGTGTAATAGCATTTTGACTATATTCTAGTGTGACAAAAAGTTGAGAAAGGAAGGTGTGGTGGCCCTGTTTAAAAAAAAAACATACTGGGTCAGATATTCAAAAGAGTTGAGCCATGCGCAACAGGGTTGTGCCTGCGCAAGTCTGAATTTGCGCCATTCTGCAATATTCAGCAGGAGGCAGTTGCACCCCCGAAATCATGCTGAGCAACAGCGCAATGATAATGAAGTCATGTGCAACCGAAGGGGGAGGAACCATGCATAAATGGCGTAGTGTGATAGTCAAAGACTTGCACAATGCACAACAGTAGAGCAAGCGGAAGTTGCGCCATAGCGGAAATGAGCCAAAATAAAAAAGGAGCAAGGAAGAGGCGCAAGAACGCTACAGGGAAGCCACGTGTCAGAGGCAGAGGCACAGACAGGGCAAGTGGCAGGAACAGGGCAGGCCAGGGAAAGGCCACAGCAACAGACAGGCACAGGGAAGGTGTGAGGAGCCACACAGCTCAGAGGCCAACACAGGCAGGTGTACCCAAGCAGGGGAGGTAGCAGCCAGGACAGAGGGGGGAATAAAGTAACAGCTGCCAGAGGGGGTGAACGCAAGCCAGGGACATGTCCAGTGCCACCTTCCACATGGAGGCTGTAATGAGGGGGGTGAGAAGGAGGGCAGCAGGGGGACGTGGCTGTGGAAGGGCCCGTCGGCTGTATGCCCCCAATAGGCAGTACCGAGCCTGCACCAGCTTTGAGCTGTACACAGATACTGAGATTGTGGGCCGGTACCGCCTGAACAGGGCAATACTGAGGCGGCTCTGTGAGCTGTGCAGTGATGTGATGCAGGTACCCACACGACAGAACCATGCAATGTCAGTGGAGGCCAAGGTAACAGCCTGCATGTGCTTGCTCACCACGGATACCTTCCAGAGACCAACTGGGGACACCACAGGCATAACCCAGTCGGCCACGTCATGCCACCTCACCCAATTCCACAGTGCACTGCTGCCAGATGCTGAGGAGTACATCCATTTCCCCAGCACAGCAGCGGAGCGCACAGCAAACATACAGGAGTTCCACAGGGTAGCACGTATGCCTGGCATGCTAGGGGCAATAGACTGCACCCATGTGGCCATATGCATACCACCTGGCCAATGGCGCCATACATGAATGGTGCAAGGGCTATTCCAGCATCAACTGCCAGGTGGTGTGCGATTTCAGGGGGTGCATCATCAATGTCTGTGCCACGCACCTTGGGGGAGCACATGATTCATTCATCTGGCACCAGTCGGCATTGTGCCACAGATTCGAGAGTGGGGACATCCCCACTGGACACCTAGTGGGTGAGTATGCAAACCAAATGGACAAATCTAGGGCCTGGGGGGGCATGGCCAGAGGTGCCATGGTTAGTGGCCTACATGGCTTGGGGCAGGACGATGCTGATCACCAAACTAACCTCCACCCTCTACACACAGGTGACAGTGGATACCCACTCCATCCCTGGCTGCTCACACCCTACCGGCGGCCCACGACCCCATCGCAGCAATGCTACAATGAGGCACATGCCACCACACGCAATGTCATTGAGCTGGTGTTCGGGATGCTGAAGGCACATTTCCATTGCCTGGACACCTCTGGCGGTGCCCTACAGTATAGCCCCTCAAAGGCCTGTGGGATATTCCTGGCCTGTTGCATCCTACACAACATAGCCAATGATTGTGGGATAGCCATACAGGTCGAAGAATGGGACAGTGATGGGGACGATGAGGACGCCGGTGACGATGGTGATGGGCAGCCCCCCCTTGGCCGACGGGACCCCCGACTGATCCGGCTGGCACAGCTGCACCAGGACACCATCATGGAGGAGCACTTCAGCCAACCCAGGTAAGTCATGGGGCCATGTGCAACCACCAGTGGCTAAGGCACAACCCAGAAACACGCATGGACACACACCAGGGGTGCATGCCATCAAGGGAAGTGGCAGGGCACAGAAGCACACACACAACCAGGGATGGGTGAGGATTAACATGCCACGTGGATGAACACACAGACACAGGCACACACACAATGCACCAAATGTGCACAGAGGGCAGGAGGCACACCGACCCAGAACGCCAACCCTAGCAACACACATGTCCACAGGCCACCATGCCCACTGCCTGTCCATGTGCGTGTGTCAGATGCCGGGCACCATTGCACTTTGGTGTACAGTGCAATGCAGGCATCATCATGCACACGTAACTGCAGACAGCAGCCGGAAGGGTGTGCAGGTGGACTGTGTGTCCACGTGCAGGGCCGGGTACCCACCCGTGCACTGCCCACTGAAACACACAATGCACACAGGGCAGCACCAGACAGTAGCCATGCTGGGAGACAGGTCAGTCTCGTGACACAATGCCACGGCCACCACGGATGCATGGGCAGCCCCGCCGAGACCCGCCAGCACTGGCAGGCTGACCACTGGCCTCGTGGGGTGGCACCAATGGTCCCCCAGGGGTTCCACTGCGTGAACACGACTGTGCCCGTGCAGGGGTCTGCAGCACACTGAACATGCCTGCACCAGGAGTGCTCAGGATGCCCACAGCTGAACCCAGCGTCAACAGGGTGGGAGTCGCACGACGCCGGGAATGGGGGGTGGAGAGTGCACTGCATGGTGTCCGCGACGCATGGGCACCTGACTGTGTACCCATTGTGGCCATGACAGCAATGAACACCTGTGCATGCCTGTCAATTGCAGTAGTCACATCCTCCCGCAAACAGTCCATCCGTGTCAGGATCCATTCGGTGTCCCTGCTGCAACGATCCTCTGCCCGCTCCAGAGCCACACACAGTGCTTCCACGGACATTGCAAGCCACATCTGCTGCTGGACCGATGCTTGCAGAAGACGGGTGTGCTCGTCCAAGAGGTCATCAGCCTCCTCGGCATCCTGTCCCTCAGGGTGTGCAAGGGCCTGATGTTCAGCACCCCTTGAGGGTGGGTGCTGCGCACCAGAACCAGGTATGGGCATGTCCACAGGCGGTGCACTGACGCCGCCGCTGAACCCTGTACCCCCAGGCCCAGTGGGGCGACTGCTGATGCTGCCCCTCCGGCTGCCGCACCCCAGGGCTCAGTGGTGCCACCACAGTGGCCGCAACAGTCCCACTGTCCTGAACAGACACCAGTGCTGCCCTACTGGTGCAGACAGGCACAGCCTGGGACTGTGCTGACACACAGGCCCCCACGGCGGCACCAGCCACAGCCATGGGCGTGAATTGCCCTGCTGTGTGTCCATCCTGTGGCACACACGTGTCACTGCCCATGACGGTCATGTCATCATCACTGGTGCCGGACTCTGCCCCAGCCACAGCCACAGCGTGCTGGCATCCATGGATGCCAGCATGCTGGGACACAGGCAGGGCTTCCTCCACACCTGTCTCAACGACATCAGTGTGGACACAGGCGGTCCCACTGTCGTACAGACCCACACATACCTGTGGAGGTGGATGGTCCCACCTCTGACTCCGTCCAACTGTCTGCAGTGGACAGGCCCACCACCGCTGACCCATGCAGATGCTCAGGATCTGTAAGGGAAAGCAAAGTCGCGTTACTGAGTGTGACCTACCCAGTCCCCCCCCCCAGACAGACCATGACCCGTCTGGAAGCCACTGCCTGGAACTCCCTCTATGGCACTTCAGTGCATGCTTGCAGTAAGCCTGTCCTCCGCTGGGGTGAGCTGTACCACCTCCGGCTGTCCCCCACCTGTTGCAGCACGTGCTGCCCTGATGGCAGCCACCTTCTCCTTTACCCTCCTCCTGTCTGTACCCATCATCTTCTTACACTCCTGCACAGAGTGCAGGTAGCTGCCATGCAGGTTCATGGCACGTGCCACCTCCTCCCATGCAGCAGCACGGGCCTGAGTGGTGCCCCGCCGTCCACTGAGCAGTGGCTCCTGAGCCAGGTAGGCCTCAAAAAGGGCCTCGGTTTAGGCCTTAGTAAAATTCTGCCTCCTCCTCCTCCCACCACTGTTGTCCTCCTCTCCAAAAATGTGCTCAGTCATTATGTAGCCTATAAGAATAGCAGTTGTTACCTGTGACTGTGCAGTCCCATGCATGTCCCTGAATCCACAGTCCACACTCCCACACAGCATGCAACTCACCAATAAACTGCAGTAACTGACTATGGCCACTGCAGCACATTGTCGTACCTTTATAGTGCAATCCATGCAAATGAGGCGAGGAGCAACTTTAATTAGATGCAAATTGCAGTGCTGCGCCATTGAATGGCTGATCGGATGATTTGCATATGATGGCTGAATATCGCGCTGTTGCGCTTTGCGCAATTGTGTTGAACATGCTGAGCCAATAGCGCAGTTCTGTGGCATGCGTAGTACACCTCACTGTGCATGCCCAGGTTGCTGACGCAGGCATCTGCCGCACTGATGACATGCTGTGCGCGGTAGGCAATGCAGGGTACGGCCACCATTGTGCCAGTGGCGCTATAGTGAAGGTCACTACATGGCGCTGTGGCAATGGGCCTTCATAGGCGCAATGGCCCAACTGCCCGATAGTCCACTGTGGCACTGGCACACAGGCAGCCAATCGTGCTACACGCATTGTTGTCCAATGGTGCTGTGCATGGCCTTGCGCCAGGGACCCTTGACCCTGTGCCCTACCTTTGCCCCCTTGGTGCCATGTGTCAGGCATAGGTGCACCTCTATCGCGCTGTTCAGTAACAGTGCGATAGGGAATGGCAGCGCTGCATCGCGCAGCATCTGCACATGGGCTACCGCACTGCAGAGCACCATATTGCCTACTATAGCAAATGCAATGGCGCGGAGAAGGGCTGCTCCCTGGTCTGCCATTGAATTGGCTAATCTGGTGGCCACAGTCGAGCCACACCATGGGCCTCTCTTTGGGGAGGCCCCCCTGGATAGGGCAAGGTCCCAGGTGTGGCAAGAGATGGCCACAGCCCTCGAGGCGGTGACAGGCAGGAGCAGGACAGCGGAGCAGTGCAGGCACCGATATGGTGATCTGCAGAGGTGGGAGCCGGAGCTACTGGCCAGACTAAGGTCACATGCCAGGAGGGGCACGGTACCACGTCCAGGTAGGGATTCTGTCAACACACTGTTATCGTCCATATAAGTCACATTGTTGTTTGTGTCCAGCACATAGGGGAGGGACCGTATGGGGTTGGCCGTGGCGGTGTTCACAGGGTGTGGTGGGTGGGTCAGGCTGGGTGGGGAGGCACACTCCTTGGGGCAGGGGGACTTTGCTTCGGGACTGCACTGATGTTCTTCTCTCCTTTTTGTCCCCACAGGCCCGGACGAAGTGCGCTGACTGCATGCGGAGTGGAGGGTGGTGGAAGCCACAGCCAGGTGGGCCGAGGGTCAACAATGGCCACCCGACCAGCCCAATGAGGGTGAGTGACAGACATCCATGATTAATATTGCATGCTGTGTGACAAGGTGGGCAGCAGAGCATGGCCAGCATTCATTGACATCACTGCCATGCACACCACTGGTTACAGTCAACACTGTCCAGTGGCAATGCATGTCTGGGTGTGCATCACTGGTGGTGCATGCGTGCACCAGGTGAATGGCTGTGCCACTGCCTTTGCACCACATAGCCATGTCACTAGACAGCCACGGTGGTGCTGTACATGACTTGGCTGGTGGGTGTGTGCAGCGTTCTGCATGGCTGTATGCACCTGGGTGGGCAGGTCCTGTGGATGTGATCACTGTGGCTGGTCACACACTATCACAGTGGTATGTCCCATGGCCGTATGCCATGCACAGTGGGCGGGCTGTATGGGGTTGTGCATTCACACCTGTTGACTGTGCTCCCTTGTCCTAGATGTGAGACATCTGTGGGACATCAGGGACACCCTGCAGGAGCTCCTCACCCTGGCATGGGAGACGGTGATGATCCTGAGATGTACTGATGAGTCGGGTGTCCTTCAGAGGCACAGAGCGAGGGGGAGCCAGAGCCTGGACCAGCATGGGAGACAATAGTCCCTTGATCCCTGACCTCCCATACCCCCCTGGATCCACCCTCACACCCCTCCTATCCCATCCCATTCGTCCACCCCTTCCCCCTGCCCACCCCCACCATTTTTGTGTCCCCCCAAAGAAATGTATATAGTTGTTGTTCATGTAAATAGTTGATTTCTTTATTTTTATAATACATATTACTTTCTATGAATACCGTGGTGGTCTCTGATTTGCAGCGGGCTATAGGTGCTCAGCTGCAGTGGTGTGCATGGCATCAGGGGTGGTGCAGTCATGGGTATGTGTGTGTGTCCGTGTGGAGGTGTCTATGGTGTGGGGTAGATATCAGTCAGTGTCTGTGTTGTGTGTGTTGTTCCCCGTGCACTGGATGACTGTGTGCAGTGGTCCATGGCGCGTGCTCTGTGTCCATGGTGCACCCTTCGGCCCGTCCATGGCCTGTGCAGCCGACACACATGCCTGTCTGTAACCTGCATGATCTGCTGGCATGTCAGTGGTGGCATTCCCTGCAGGGTGGACACTGTACCTGTTGCTTTTCTGGGTTGCCCATGTCACTGGTGTGGTGCATGCCTGGCTCAGGTGGCACTGTGGGCAACACGGTCATTGTCCCACCCCCATGCTGTGGCTTGTGTGTGTTGCAGGGGATGTGCCCCACTGTCTATGGCTTGTGCTCCGGGTGACACATGATGGGGTTTTGGTCCATGGTGCCTGTGCAGGGTGGTTGGCACTCCAGTGCCATGGTGGACTGCAGGTTGTGTGTACACGGCTTACACGGGCCCACAATGGGGGCTTGGTTGCCTCACCACTGCGTCCCTGTGTTGTTGTGCCCTTGGGTATGGGTGGGTGTCTGTCCAGACCCTGTGTGGCATCTGGTGTGGTGCAAGCTTCCATGCACCACTGTGGGTGTCTGTGCTGGCTGTTGTGGCCAGTGGTGGGCCGGAGTGTGTTACTAGAATACTGTGCGGAGTGCTGTACCACTGGGGGAGATGTCAACAACATGACCATCCAATATGGGGTCACTCTTGTGCCAACACATGGTCGGTCTCTCAGCAGTACCCCGGGGGACTGTGCATAGTGGCACTTTGTCTGCCGTTGTTGCATTGCCGTGTGCTGCAACCTGCTGATGGGTGCTCACGGTGGGGCTGGCTTGCATGGTTCTGTGGTGCACAGGGTTGCACTGACACTGTGGGGGTGGTGGCATGCATGGGGATTCCTGCAGTGATGGTCACTGCTCATGGGGGGGTGTCTGGGGGTCACGGTGCAGGGTGTGCTGTGCACTGGGGGGGATGGTGTGGCACAGGGTGGTCCACCCTCCTTGTTTGCCAGTCACAGCTTGCCGGTAGGTGTGATGGGGCACCATGGCCAGGCTGTGGGTTGGTTGCTTGTCTCCATGGACCAGTGGTTATTCCAGCCCTCTCCTGGTTGTGCAGTGCTTGGGGTGTGGGGGGGCAATGTCTGTTCTGCTGTGTGTTCCTGTGCCCATCTGTGGCATGGGTGGTGGGCCCCTACCTCCCTGATTGTGCAGTTACATTGCTCTGCAGCTGGGGGGCTCCCTGCTTGTGCTATGCACCTCTGGACTGCTCAGCTGAACATCCCTTGTTCACGCTCAAGGCGCATCATATCTGCTCAGCTTCCCTCCCTAGTTGCGCTGTGGGCGCGGTTGTCTGACATTCAGGCGTTGGCTGTAGGCGCAATTTGGCCTGCTCCTTTTTTGAATATCACATCTGTTGCGCATGGGCGCAATAGACTTGCGCTTGCTCCTGCTATTGCGCACTTTTTGGGTGCAGTTTGAATATCTGGGCCACAATGTACAGTACAGTATGGAGCTATGGCATTAAGCAGGGACTGTAGGAGCTTATCAGCTAAACGACACCCTGCTGTTTGAGACTAGGTATGATTTCTGAAAAGTCAACTGTATGACAGGAAGCATGTTTATGCTTTGATTTCTTTGTAATGCTGAATCCAAATACAAGCCACAGAGAGAAAAATAAACCACATGTTGGGTGATTAAAAGTGTGTGTGCTATACCTTTGGATTCTTTACCAGTTATTGGCATTACAGAATGAGGAGTGCACCCTATTTTTTGTGCCACCTAGAGGATATCCTGCTCCACTCCTGCAGAGGATTCTGGGATACAACCATCCATGGAGGGGACTGCTCTATCCCCTACTGTAAGGGCAAATAAGTAAATAAGTATTACTTGCCAGCCCCACATCCCTAACCACCTGTTGAAAAGGGGAAGGGCTGGGACTAGCATTTCATGGAGGGGCATTTCTAGCCCTGGAATTCAATGCATTAGGGGTGCAGAAGCCATTACATCAGGTTTCACCTGATGTAATGGAGGTACCCAGCCTCCCACCAACATCATCCATATGAATGTGGCTTTGTAATTCCCACAGGAAAGAGCCACAGCTCTGTTATGTCTGCAGGCCTCCCAGATCCTCTTTACATTGCCATCAAACAACTTTGCCTACTGACTGCACATTAGCAGGACATAGGTATTGTGAATCAAGCCCAAAGTGGCCAGGGACAACCAGGTCAGGAGGCATTTTGAGGGAGTAGCTGCTAGAGATAAAGCAAATTACTTTACCAGCAAATCACTGCAAAGTGACAGACTTTGCGCTTTGCAAAGCTTTGTGAATTTTTTGGCTTCATGGGAAATTCAAGAAACAACAAGGAATTTTTAATATTCCTTTGAGCTTTGTGAAGCACAACATTGTCTGAACTAAAATGTAAAACAAAAAAAAACTAGTTAAATGTATAAAAGGAAACTGTCTTCCCTCAAGCCATGTAGCATCCAGTCCCATCTTTTTCCCTTATGCCTGGCTACACAAATGAAAAAACTGCCCTTCTGCCCCAGCCCACATGGTACTTCATCCCACCCTCCTCCCCCAGTCACACAGCAGAAACACATATGACCTCAATACCCAGTCCATTTAATTCACATTTTACCCTCCTTCCCTTAGCCACCCCACAAAAACACATATAACCTCTCTTGTCCCCATCGCATGTATCACGCATACTACATTCCTCCACTCAGTGACTGCACACACTGCTGCATGTAAAACAAAATTAAAAATAATAATCTAAGGAAATGATGGTGACTGGCAGAAACCCTCCCACCACCTCGCCTACATGCTGTCTGAATGAGAGACTGCTCTCATTCATTTATATGGCAGCCAGCTGACATGGTGGAAGGGGTTGGGCAAGATGGCACCAATGAGGGCTAGACCAAAATCGCCGGCACTGGTCTCACCCACTGTGGTCCGTATGTTGTTGCCAATGCCTAATCATTTGTGAAGGCACTATATCTTGTGTGTTGTCTTGTCTTTTCTGCCTTGTACCTTTGGTTTGTGTCTGGCAGAGGTGTACAGGTCTCAAGGGTAGAAATACAGAGACACAGAATGTGATGGCAGATAACAGCCGCTGGGCCCACCCAGTCCACCAATTTTTTTTTTTTTTTTACAGCTTTGTTTTTTGCTGCAGATCCAACTTGATCTAGAACACCATCTCTTCCCTTCCCTTTCTTTTTTTTTTTTTATAATTTAAACTTTATTAATACATTTCCATTATAATGGGCAGTTACAGCAAGTCGGAAAGTACCGTAGCACTAGAACAATGAAAACTGCCCATCCCACCCCTTTCATCCCACCCCTCCTTACAGCAGCAACAAAACATAATCGCCCTAATGTGCAGCGCGCAGTTATAACAATCGCATGGATAATACCAGAGTGTGATATATCCTCAGTGAGGTAACAAGAGTAAGGAATGAAGGGGATCCCATATCTTACTATATACTGCAAGTCTATTATGAAGACTTGCAATGGCCTTCTCTGTTCGAAGATTGGCAATGATTTCATGTAACCATTCCTGGAAGGAAGGAGCTGATTGTTCCTTCCAATGACGTAATATAGGTTTCTTAACTGAGAGTGTAACCATAGAAATATGGTATTTCCTAATTCTGACATTGACCAGGGACATATCCCCTAGAAGGCACACCTCCAGAATAAAATACTCCTGTAGGCCCAGTAGGGGATCAAGAGACATCTTAATCAAATTCCATAAGGAGGAAACTTTGGGACAGGACCAGAACATATGCAGGAGGGTACCCTCTTCTTGCAAGTACTTGGTACATATACTAGAGTTCAAGAAGCCCCATTTTTTAAATTTAATGGGGGTGCAATACATGTTGTGTAAAATATGATATTGCATGAGATGCAATCTATCTTGGGAAACATACTTATGACAGGATCTCCATAGGGATTGCCAGTCCAACTTGTATTGAGGGAGGAGTGAGTTCCAGAGATTGGTAGGTCCAAAGGTGTCCCCGTATCTTTTATAGTACAATACCCTGTAGAGCTTAGATACTATGCCCGATGATCCAGTCAATAGGGAGATTTCAGGAATCAGAGCTGATACCTTCTGGGAGGGGGGAGAATTCCCCAGAGCTACAGTGAGAAGGTGTCTTAACTGCATGACTTTCAAGTGGGATGGAACCGGGATAAGGAATTTATCAATAATTCCACATGGGAACAACCAGTGCCCTTCCCCATCTACCAAGGAAAGCAGTTTTCATCACCTAATTGAGGCAGCCAGTTGCGGGAAATCCACTTGCCATTAAATGTAAAAGATGGGGAATTCCAAATAGACTGAGCTAAATCAGTCTGAGGGGAATAATGAAGAAATAAACATAATTGTGTATAAACTCTTAAAGAGATGCTTATTGTAGTGCAATCAGGCATCTTAACCTGGGATAACTTAAGGTAGAATAAATTTGAGGGATCCAGGCATTTGGCTTTGATTACGTCTAATTCAATCTTAAGCCATACTGATTGTGTCATTTCAGGGTCTGGGGATATCCATCTCAGACATTTTGCAAGATGACTAGCCCAGTAATATAATGCCATATGGGGAATCCTCAGCCCCCCCCCTCAAGTTTTGGGGCAGCTAATTTATGGTAGGCCAACCAAGGATACTTATCTGCCCAAATAAATCTGGTAAATGTACTGTGCAGTTTCTTAAACCAGCGTATGGGAATAAAAGAATTGAGAAGGGATAAAGGGTAGTAAATTCTAGGAAATACATTCGTCTTAATAATATTTATCCTGCCCCATAATGATATTGGAAGCTTAGACCATCTGTTGAGATCGTGAATAATACCCTGTGAGAGAGAGTCCAGATTATCTTTGACCCACACTAAGGGGTTACGGGATAGCTTTATGCCTAGATATTTAATTGTTCTAGGAGACCAACCTAAACCTAGGGGGCAAATATCATCTTTAAATACTTTATGGTTTAATGGGAAGAATAGGGATTTACTAGCATTCAACTTATAGTTAGATAGCTCGCTGAACTTGGCTATTTCATTCAGTAAGGGTGGTATTGAAGAAGCTGGATGGGAGAGATGCATCAGCAGATCATCTGCGTATGCAGTTAGTTTAATCTCATGACGCCCAACTCTGATACCTTGTATAGAGGTATTTTGGAGAATTTTTGGATGAGAGGTTCCAGATATAAATTGAACAAGAGAGGCGATAGGGGGCAACCCTGCCTGGTGTCTGAGTGAAGTGAGAAATAGTTTGAGAAGGCCCCATTAGCTGAAATTCTTGCCATGGGGGATTTATATAATGCGGCAACCCAGGAAATGAATACAGGAGGAAATTTAAAGGCACTCAATACCTTGAAGAGGGAAACTCCAATTCACCTGGTCAAATGCCTTCTCTGCGTCCAAAGAGACCAAACCTGCAGGAAAGTCAGCATCTCTGGAAGCCGCGAAGACATGGGATAATGTACGCAAATGATCTGCTGAAGAGCATCCCTTCATGGAACCTACCTGATTCATACCTATTGACTCGGGGAGCACCACGGATAACTTGTTGGCTAAAATATTTGAGAGAATCTTGATATCCTGATTTAGAGAGGATATAGGCCTATAGCTCTGAATGAGCTCAGGGTCCTTGTCTGGTTTTGGAAGGAGCACTATCAAGGCTTCAAATAGATGGGAACAGACCTCTGTCCCGGATAGGATATGCTGAAATAAACTATTAAGTATTGGCAGTAACAGATCTCGAAAAGTTTTATAAAAAAGTGAAGAAAATCCATCAGGCCCAGGAGATTTATCTGAGGGTAAACCTCTGATAACCTCGTCGATTTCCTCCAGAGTTATAGGAGAGAGACCAGAGAATCTATGTAATGTACTGGGAGGGAGGGTAGCTGTGAATCTCTCAGGTAACTCTCCACGCTTACTGGACTGGGAGGATGTACCATATCCCCGTAAAGTGATTTGTAATATGCTGTGAACTCCTGAACTATCTCAGACGGAGATGTTTTCAGAGACCCATCTACAGAAGCCTTGATAGAGGGGATGAATCTCACTGACTCTTATTGTTTAATATGAAGTGCTAAAAGGCGCCTGGCCTTTTCGCCTTGGTCAGTATAACTAGCTTTAGTATGTATGATAGCTAACTCCGCCTTTTCCTGGAGTAGTTCCAAATATTTGTCTCTCAACCTTAGGATCCTCGCCTTGTCCTCCTCTGAAGAATTAACCGAGACATTAGATTCAAGGGTCCGAATTTGGGATAACAAGGACAGTAATTCTCTCTCCCTAACTCTTTTCCTGGCTACCAGAGACTAATAGGGGCGCCTCTCATGATGGCCTTGAAAGCCCCCATATAATATCTGGTTTTGCACTGTTTAAAGGGTTAGACTGAAAAAGGCCTCAATATGCTCCTTATAGTATTGCAATAATTAGAATCTTTAAGCAATTGGTTATTAAGCTTCCATCTTGTTTCTCTCTTTGACACATCCTGAATTGTCAAATCATACAGCACCAAAGAGTGGTCAGAGATAGGGCCAGGCTGTATCGAGGAGGACCTAACCCCGGGCAAGAGAGTCTGAGAAATGAGTATGTAGTCAATACGGGACTGAGAGCCATGTACCAAAGACCTGAATGTAAACTCCTTGAAATCAGGGTTTAGAATACGCCAGACATCACAGAGCCCGCATTGATCCAGTAGTTCTCTAAAAGCCCTCTGACCCGGGGAGATCCCCCCCGATGCACCAGCAGACCTGTCAAGGTTAGAATCTACGACTTGATTAAAGTCGCCCCCCAGGATAATCCTTATGGGAAGGAAAGGCAGGATTAGGTTTATGAGTCTCATGAAATAGGCGGGGTCATCAGCATTTGGACCATATATACTGCCCAATAGCAGAAGTATTGACCAGAGAGTACCTATAGCCAAAACGAACCTGCCCTCGGGATCCCTGATAGTATGAGTTGAGACAAAGGGAATGCCTCTGTTAATAATGATCATAACCCCACAGCTGTTTGAGGATCCTTACGCCTCATAGACCATCCCCACTTGTTGCCTCCTCACTTGTAAGGCTTCTGTTTCTAGTAGGTGCGATTCCTGCAGAAAAGTAACCTGAGTGCATAAAAGACTTAGGTGTTTGAGAACCTGGTATTGTTTAGATTTTTTCCTGATCCCCTTGACGTTCCACGTTGCAAAAGTCACCTCCTTGGCCATCTCCCAATGACTTCTAAGAATGCTGTATTCGGCCCTGCACTCCGGGTGTATAACACAACAAATCTGACACCCCTCCGTTGCTGCTGTAAAGCCCTCCCACCACCCCAGCCCCCCAAGAAAGCCCACCATTAAACCCTCCCATACACCCCCACCTCCCGACAAGAATACATAACCCTCCCCTACTCTCCACACTGTCACAAACAACGCTTAGCACAGCACTGGGACCTATCCTCCCCCTCCCGCCCCCTGAACATATCCCCTGCTAATGATCTCCCTCGTATTGTGTACTACAAAGCCATCAATAAAACTGCATTAATGAGGGTTTAATATCTAAAGAGCGGTCTCGAGCTTCCAGGGCCTGCAAGCCTCTGTTAATGAATCCACTAATAATCGAGAAAGGGAAATAGAACTGGATGTTCAAAATGTGAGTAAGAAAAATCGTCACAAGAGTCTTGAGAGGGAAATGAAAAAATGCTTGTTCCCCATAGGGGACTACCTTGTGAACCAGAGTCAGAGAAAAATTAACATGGAGGGGTAAGCCCATCTTTGAAATAAGTACCTGAGAAAATGAAACCAGGTGAAAATGAAACGAGATCCAGAGATGGAAAAACCATGGGAGTAACTACCCAGGGGATGCAGACCCCTAAATCCGAGAAGTCCCCCCTGCAAAACAAGAACAACTTAATAAGCAAAGCAGTCCCTCTGGAGAAAATGACTGGACCTGCGTTAAATGGGTGAACCATGCCCTCTTGTGGTCATAACCTGATCCAGCCCACTAGTCTGAGGAGCCCAAAAGCCCGGAACCGCTCCGAAATCTGAAACTCCACTACATAAAGTCCAAACAGAAGGCATAACCCAAATCCTTGCCCTGTGTGAACCCTAGGAAATCAAATGAGCAAAGTTATCACAGAAGCAGTCCAAAACAAAGCCTCCGGGAACCCCCCCCCCAGGACTTTCCGTAATGCACTATTCCCACCAACAGGCCAGGGGCTGTTACAAGTAAAGTCAGGCCTCTACTGGTAGCCCAGTTCTATTAGGGGGCATACACTCGAATAAAATCCTTCTTTAGAAAGAGCAGTGTCCACACAAAAAGCCAAACATTAGTTCATTCTGGAGTTCCTGGCAAATCCCGATGATCCGAAGGTCCTCTCAGGTCGTCCGGAACAAATCTGGGAACGCAGACTTAAGGCCTGTTAGCGCAGCTTCAGGATCCTCGAAATTAAGCCATGAGCCATTTACTGAGACTTGTAACTTCGCTAGGTACCCCATCCTGAACTTTAAGCCCGCTGCTATAATCTTGGATACAATCGGGTGGAAGGCTTTCCGTTTCAGCCGGACCGAACCAAGGATATCTTGAGCAATTCTCAGCTTCACCTTCTCCCATCTGTCTTCTTGCAGGGCCTTAACTTTCTGTAGAAAATGCTGCCTTTCTAAGTAGTTTAGGAAGCGGCAAATGATGGGATGTGGAGGTGCATCAGGTGGGGGTTTTTGTCACAGAGATCAGTGGGCCCGTTCTATTATATATGTTGGGCCAAAGGGAGAGGGACCGGCGATCTTTTCAACCAGTTTCTGGGTGAAGACTATGGTATTCTAGCCTTCTTCCCGTTCGGGGAGCCCGAGGATTACCACATTATTTCTCTGACTACGGCCTTCCAGGTCTTTGAGCTTTGTTTCAAGACGAGACAGCTTTTGTCTCATTAGTAGGAGCTCAGGATCCAGACTTTCCAATTTTCTCTCAACCAAAATTATATGGGCAGTATTGTCCGATACTGTCATGGAGATTTCCTCTAACTTTCTGGAGAGGGATTTCAAGTCGATTGCCATATCTTTCATCTCTTCCCGGAATGGTTTAAATTCCTCCAAGAATCTAAGTGTTAGGAGTTCTTGGCCCCCAGCTTGACACGAAGGGTCCGGTTTGTCTGGGCCACTCAAGGCTCAGGATTTTTTCGAGGCCTTCTCAGGAGTTGCGGGGGGGGGGTATGTTTCTGCGGGCCTTTCTTTATGTAAGCCTCCATTTACCACAGATGAACCCAAAACAGGAGCACACATTGTTTAAAGGCAAGAAAAACTTACAGGCAGAGGAACAAGTTAAAATTTAACGATGTTAAATGACAAGTTTTTATTCGGGAGGCAGGAGCTTAGCGGAGAAGCATCTACTCAGCACTCTGCATCATGTGATCTCCCCTTCCCTTTCTTACCCCTATGATAACCTTTAGCTTTCTTTTTTGCTGCAGACCCAACTTGATCTACAGTGTCATCTCTTTCCTTCTGTTTCTTACCTTTATGATTCCCTTGTGCTTGTCCCAGGTGTTTTTGAACCCCACCACTGTCTTTGCCTCCATTACTTCTGCTGGAAGGCTGTTCCAGGCATCCACCACCCTTTCTGTGAAGAAGTACTCCTTCATGTCCCTCATGAATTTACCCCCCCTCCAGTTTCATAGCATGCCCCCTTGTTCTAGAGCACCTTTTTCTCTGAAAAATACCTCCCTCCCTCCCTCCTGTACCTTACTTACCCATGTCAGGTATTAACAGGTCTCCAGTATTTCTCTCTCTTCTCCTTCCTCTCCTTCAGGGTGTACATGTTTAGCTCCTTAAGCCTCTCCTCGTAGGGCTTTTGATGCAGACCCTGCAGGATTTTGGTAGCCCTTCTCTCGATCACCTCCACTCTGTCTATGTCCTTCCTGATATGTGGTCACCACAACTGGACACGATATTCAAGGTGAGGTCTTACCAATGATTTATATAGGGGCAGCATCATCTCCCTTTTCCTGCAGGCGATACTCCTTCCTATGCACCCCAGCATCCCATACCTCTCAACCTCTCAGCATTAAAAATCATAGCACTGGCCTTCAAAAATCATAGCAAATGGCCAAAATGTGGAGCACTTTTTTGTTTTAAAGAATAATATGTCTGCAAATAGTGGGCTCTATATAGTTAGTGCTAAGGAATGTTTCTAACAACTTAGTTCAATAATGTAATAGTTTGTGTGTCCGGAAGTAGCTCTAATATTATTAAGAACATCAGTAAACCTTATGCGGAGCAAGGGTAAATTTGAGTGTGAAAATTCGTAGCAATTAAGAGGTATGCAGCATCCCACTAACCCTTCCAGCTGCCCTGTCACACTGCCTGGCCACTTTAGGTCATCTGATATGAATACCTCTAGGTCTCTTTCCTGCTTGGTCTTTGTCAGTGTCACGCCAACCATTTTGTAATCCGCTCACGGGTTTCTATGGCCCAAGTGCATTATTTTTCACTTTTTTGCATTAAAACCCAGCTGCCACACCCTTGACCACTCCTCCAGTCTCTTAAGATCCCTACCCATTCTTTACCCCCACCCCCCGGAGTGTCTATTCTGTTGCAGATCTTGGTGTCATCCGCAAAGAGGTAAACCTTTCCTTCCAGTTCCTCCACTGTGTCACTTATAATAAAGACACTGAAGAAAACCTGTCCCAGCACTGATCCCTGAGGTACTCGCTGGTCACTTTCCCTTTCTTTGAGTGTACTCCATTTACCACCACCCTCTGCTTCCTGTCCACTAACCAGTTTCTTACCCAGGTTACCACCTTATTACCCACCTACAGGTTCCATAACTTGCTTACCAGCATCCTATGTGGAACAGTGTCGAACGCCTTGTTGAAATCCAGGTAAGCCACGTCCACTGCTCCCTCTTGAATCAACTCCTTGGTCACCCAGTCAGAGAAATCTGTCAGATTTGGCATTACTTTCTCCTTGTGAAACCATACTGCTTTGGACCCTGTAATCCACTGGATACAAAGTAATCCATGATCCTTTCCTTTAGTAGTGATTCCACTGATTTACCCACCACTGATGTCAGGATGACAGGTCTATAATTGCCTGCCACTTAGCTGTTACCACTTTTGTGAAGTGAGACCACCTCTGTGATTTTCCAGTCCCCTGGGACCACACTGGTCTCCAGTGGCCTGTTAAATAGGTCTGTTAGAGGTACAGCCAGTACCTCCCTATATATTTATTTATTTTATTTATTGAAATGTTTCACCAGGAGGGCACACTGAAGAAGTTGCTCATCTCGCGGTGCGACCTGGGGGGTGGGGGAACATGATGATTGTTTACAAAGATTGATACAGTAACACAAAGTTTACAATAGATTGTGTACAACAAGAGACACGTTGGGGGTTTATGTAGACAATGACAACAATGGTAGATATGTAATTAGAGTAGCTGGAAGGCATTTAAATTGGATACAAAACAGTTGTTGGTCAGAGACAAAACAGGTTTGCAGCAGCAAACTGACAATGCAATAAGCTTAGGTACAACAGAAGTGCTAATATTCAACAAGTGTGAAGGAGCTATGGGGCAAGCAGTTTAGTACAGCATAGCGGGGGTGAGGAAATGGGAGGTGTGAAGTAGAGGAGGGGGGAAGAGAGGGGTGGGGGAGGAAGGAGAGAGACATACCAAGATCTGGCCCCTTCAGGATGCTGAGAACCCTGCCAGGGGTCAGAAAATGGCAAGACAGAGGTGGTGGAGTAAGGATAATAGAAGGAGAGAGACATGCCAAGACTTGGCCCCTTCAGGATACTGAGAACCCCACCAGGGGGTGGAGCAAGGCAAGGTAAAGGAGGGAGAGAAGATAACAGTTGGGTAAAGAAGGGAGAGGAGATAATATTTAGTGAGGATGGGGGGGAAGAAGGAAGGCAGGATAGTGGAGGAGAGGGATAGAAGCAATGGGGGAATAGCTTTGAGGGGTGTTAGCTGAGGAGTGGCGGAAACTGAAGCAAAATTATGGAGAAGGTTAAGGTGGATTAAAACAAGAGCTACTAGAGGAGAGGTAGTTGTGTAGGGAAGATCCAAGGGAGTAGGAGGAGGGGGATTGGTCTATTTGAGAGAGAAGGGAGTTCCAGACTTTAGCGAAGTGATAGGAAAAGTCAGACTGTCCGGTAAGTGTGAAGCGGCAAGGGACCGCCAAGATACAAGTGTCAGTAGCTCTGAGGGAGTTGGGGGGGGGAGTGGTTGAGAGAGAAGAGGTGAGGTAAGGAGGGAGTTCACCCAGCCAGCATTTAGAGGTGAGTTTGGCACAATGGGAGAGGCACCGATTAGCAAGCGGTGGAAAGGACAGGGTGTGGTAAAGATCACAATGATGAGTAGAAGAGGGAGCATCAAGAGCAAAGCGGCAGAAGGAGTTAGAGAGAGTGTCCAATCTATCCAGGGAGGACTTAGGGGCAATACCGTAGACTACAGTACATCGTAGTAGTCAAAAATGGGGAGTATCATCTTCTGGACAAGTTCACACCTGATTGAAATAGGGATGCAACTATGGTTCCTATATAAGGCACCAAGCTTGGGGTGCAGTTTTTTCAGGATGGCGTCAACATGTCCAGAGAAGTTAAGGTGTTGGTCCAACCAAACCCCAAGGTATCTGAATGAGGTGGTGTCCTCTATTAGTGTCCCGTCCAGGGTGTGAAAAGAGGACAGGGCCTGGAGCCCAGAGAGTCTCTGCCTAGTGCCAAAGGTCATGGAGACTGCCTTCTTGGCATTTAGAAAGAGCTGATGTCAGGCAAACCAGCACTGCATCTGGTGGAAGTCATGCTGAAGAATGGTTGCAACTTCAGCTGTGCATTTGCCAGAGGTATACAAGATAGTATCACCGGCGTACATGAGTATGGAGGAGGAGGGAGAGCAGACTGATGGCAGGTCATTTAAAAATATGGAGGAGAGAATGGGACCAAGCACCAACCCCTGAGGGACTCCTGTGGTGATCGGGAGAGGAGAGGAGAGGAGATAGAGTCCTGGACATTACAGATTGGGTTCTGCCTGTGAGGTAGGACCTAAATCAGGTTGAGGTAGGTGCAGACAGGCCAGCTGTCATGAGGTAGTCAAGGAGGAGTGCATGGGAGACAATGTCAAAAGCCTTGACGAGGTCGACAAAGGATGGTTGAGGTGATGAGGCCATTGTTCATCCTGGTAAGGATGGAATCAGTGAGCCTGAGTAGGGAGGTGGTCGTGGAGTGATTTTTTTCAAAAACCAGATTGGAACAGGGTATAGAAGGAGGAGTCAGTAAGAAAGGAGGTGAGTTGGGAGAGGATCAAGTGTTCTTGGAGCTTAGCGAGGGTGGGGAGGAGAGAGATAGGGTGAAAGTTACTAGGACAACTTGGGTGGCCACTCTTAGGAAGGGGGAGGACCACAGCATGTTTCCAGGGTGAGGGGATGGTTGAGGGTGAGAAGGAGAGGTTGAGGATTAAGGAGAGAGAAGCTTAGGGTCAATGTCATCAGGTAAGGAGCCTTTTGAAGGGTTAAGTGAGAACAGAGCATTTAGTGTTTCACCAGAGGAGACAGCTGAGAAGGAGATGGGGGGACAGTAGGTGGAGGATGAGTGCTTGAGGAGGGGAATGCAGGAGTGTGGAGGGAAGAGGGGAGGGACTTTAGGAGGGCTGAGGCACAAAAGGTATAGTAGGAATTAAATTCATTTGCCACTAGGCTGGGGTTAGAAACAAGGGAGTTGTTTATATTTAGTACAGGGGTGAGGGGATGGGATGGGGGGAGAAGAGAGCTTGAACCACTTTCCAGAATTTAGAGGGGGAGCTAATATTAGTGAGGAAAGCAGATCTGAAATACTCAGACTTGGTTAATCTGGTTGCTTCTGTGCAAGTATTTCTTAGCATACTGTAATTTTCATATTCCATGGGGATATGGGATGACTTATGCTTCTTCTAGGCTTTATCATGTGCCCTGAGACAGGCCTGCAGTTCTGGGGTGATCCAGGGAAGGTCTTTGCTATGAACTCTAGTTTGTTTGAAAGGGCCAAAGGTATTCTAAGTTGTTAGGAATCTTTCTTTAAAGGAGGTGAAAGCGTGGTCAACAGAGGAGGCAGAAGTAAGAGGGGCCCAATAGGAGCAGGCAAGATCATGCAGGAGGGGGTCGAGGTCAACGGAGTTGTAGGAGCAAAGTTGCAAGATTTTATGCAGTGATTTGAGCCTATGGATTTTCTTACCAGAAATATAGGGTGGTGGTCACTGAGGGCATCAGGTAGGGTACCATATTTAATGGCTCTGTGGGGGTGGAAGATGAGTGTCCAATCTAACAGGCAATGGTTTTATGTTTTATGATTTAGGCAAGTGGGTTCTTGGATGAGTTGGACAAGATTTTGAGCTGTTATGTTGTTGTGAGTTTTGGATGTAGAGGGAGACAGCCAGTTTAAGTTAAAGTCACCGAGTAAATATAACTCACCTATGTGAGAGAGGGAGGTTATGGATGTGACCAGTTCAGATGTGACAGTGGGCTGTATACCAGGGCGGCAGTAGATTCCTCCTACGAAGATCAGAATGGAGAAGGGCAGGGCTATTCTGATGGCAAGAGCTTTATAGGTAGCAAGGAGGGAGGCTGAGAAAATGGTGGAATATTTTAACAAGGACAGGATATATATATATATATATATATATATATATATATATATATATATATATATATATATATATATATAGATAGATAGCTACACCACCACCTCTGCTGGCCCGATCCTGTCTGGAGATGGAATAGCTGGGGATGGAGTGGTTGGGGATCTTGTCGGTGAGACAGGTTTCTGTTATAATTAGAATATCTGGTTTGAGTGAGGCAGCCATTGTTTACAGGAGATCAATTTTAGATATCAGGCTACAGATCTTCAGGTGTATAATTTTCAGTCCATTGGGGAAGGCAGGAGGAGCTTTGGAGTTTGGAACATGGGAGAAGAGGGAGGCAGAGGAGGAATTAGGGGCAATTCTGTTTTACCTAGATTGCATTTCAGCCAGCAGGTAGCCATTCAGTCATTTATTTTAGTAACAGACTCACCATGGATACCCCATCCCCTTGTCAGGCACAAACAATAGATACAGATGAGTAACATCTTCATAGCAGTGAATCTCCAAGCTGTACCATGTTATGACATTATCCAAAAGCAACATGTACACTGCAAACAAAACTGTAGACAGTATCAAACCCTGAGGCACCACACAGCTCAGCACAGCAGGCCACAATGAAAAACTACACAAAGCTGACTGCTGCATTCCACTGGAAAGGAAAGACAACCTGTCCCAGGACTGTTCCAGTGAGACCCCCATAGTGCATCAGCACTCCAGGAAAACAACATGCTCTGTGGTATTATTGATTAATTTATTGAAAGAGTTTTCCCAAAAAAGGCTTGTTGAGTCATAATAGCTTTTTTCAGAGGGGTCCTGGGAGGAAGGGTTCAGGAGAAGATGATACAGCAATACCAATACAAGAAATAATATCACAGCAGTATAGCAGGAATAATATGGAGCACAGAATAAGGAAGGTAACAAAATGACATTGTACAAATTAGAAATTACAATTTATAATTCAAATACCAGTAAGAGATATTGGTGAGACACTATAGATTGTTTCTCCTGTCTCCCTCACCATAAGGTAGTCATTTTTAACAAGAACTGCATATATACTGTGTCAAGGCCTGAAGCCTGACTGGAGGGGGCTTACAGCTGCCATATTTCTCCATGTGAGCCTTAACCTACACCACTACTACCTTCTCTACTCACCTTACCCAGTCAAAAAGGCTTCAGACAGACCTGTAATTTGCAAGGATTTCCTGGTCCAACAATGTTTTTTTTAGGAGAGGATCTACTGTCACACTCTTTGGAGTTGGGGGGAAAAAATCCCTTCCTCCAAGGAGGATATTTCTTTCAGCACTGTGCACAACCCCATGCATGGATTTGTTATTTGTATTTACTATTGCATTTTACACTGCTAATATATTGCACAGTTATTACATAGATCAAATATTTTACCTGTATGGCTAATAATTAGTTTGCTTGCTTTGTAAAAACAACTAAAAAATTTATTTTTTTCTTTTACTGTAAATTCTCCCCTGTATGCTTCCCCCCTAGACACTGCTGGAAGTGAACTGTCCTCAGCTCAGTAGGCCTTTCCTGGTAAGAAAGTTCTAAATACATAAATATATGAATGAATTAATTAATGAATGAATGAACAGATAAAGTTTACTGCAAATGTGCCTGTTACTAGCATCACAGAATACCTGGCACTGTAATTACTAATTATTACACTGTATGTTTCATTTTCAGTTTACTGAAGCATGCACAAAAAATTAAGTTCCTAAGATACACATCAGTCTGGCCTAATGTTAAAATAAGTGTAATTATGATGAACATGTGATGTGATGCTGTACACTACAATTTGGAAGGCTCCATTTTTACAGCTGCAGGGCGGAGCTCTGCAGATGTCTTGCTAACACAGAAAAGCAATTCATTTCACCAGATCTGAACAAACAACAAAATCCTGGAACTGAAGCACGATATCTCTACCACTTGTGAGGAACTCTGCTGTCTCCATTCAATAGCCCAGTCCCAGCACTATTTTTTTTTTCTTGGTGAGCTTGTTATGGCTGCAGGGCAGAACTCTGCAGGCCATCTTGCAACTACAGAAAACAGGGAGCTCATAGTATTCAGACCAAAGAACACACAATTTGGAGTTGAAGCTCGTTCTTTCCACTACTTGTGAAGCACTCAGCTGTCTCCATTCATTAAACAGTGCAATCAGTAAGTTCTACAGTTGTGGCTGAAAAAGGAGAGCCCTTCATGCCCTAGATGGATGTCATGAACTCACTGTGCACGTGTGAGTATCGTGCATGCACGCTGTGGCCAAGGCACCCATCTTGGGCATGGTGACCAGCCATAGGTTTGAAACTCACCCACCGAGCTTCTTCACCTGTATCTACAGAGACCACCCTTGTCTACTGTGCCCAAGAGCATGGAGATCACTGAACTCTCCTCCTCTAACCCCAATATCATCGAAGTTACAGTAAAAAAAACAAAAGAGAAGGAGAAGTTTACAGTCCCAGAGAACAGCACCATCAAACAGGTCAGTCTAGTAGGGAGAAGCAGGAGATGGCAACAAATAAAGAGCAGGGAGCAGGATGGCAACAAATAAAGAGAACCCCCCCTCCACAATGAGTGGGAACCCAGCCCCCTAAACAAAACAATACAGCACAGCACAGGCATGGCACTGGTTTTGTGACAAAGGTTTGAGGCTAAACTAACTTTTATTATTCTAGAGGTATCCAGTCCGGTCATCATCATGAGCAGCCTGCTGTCCAGATTGTATTCAGCCTGGAAATAGGAATGGCCATAATCTTAATCACTTATGGTGATTTATACAGAATTGTGCTTCTTGTGTAAGATTATCTTATTTATTTATTAGCTTTTGTTTACTGAGTAAGTGCATTAGGCATGATACTTGCCTATTTTCAGACACGACCCGGGAGAGTACAAATTGCAATGATAAACAAACAATGCAAGAAATTACAATGCAAACAGTGCCAGAACAACAGCAGCAGCATGTATCCATATAGGGAGAGACAGAACTTAGTAAAATAAAAGAACAGTCCACACAGGGATGTTTAAAATTGGACCAACGTCAAGTCAAGAACTGCACAGAGTTATACAGAACTGCAACAGTAAGGCAGGCAGGAAACAAATGATAAAACAACAAATTATTAGGAACAATTACATGTACTAAGTGCATTGAGGTGTGATAACAGTGCATGCTTGAAGGTGGTGTGAGATAAGGAAGTCTTTAGGTGGGGAGGTAGGGAATTCCAGAATTTGGGAGCGAGCAAAATGAGAGAAGACTTGCTCACCCATACTTGTTGAGCATAATGGGACAGAGAGCTGGGGAGAGGATGAAGACCTTAGCGAGTGAGAGTGAGTCACAGGGTTTAGCATACCACTCAGGGAGTTGGGTCGGGGACTTCAGGTTAGGGAGTCAATAAAGCAATCCAAAGTATAAGAGCACAGGTACTTTGAGGACAGCCAGTGGATGGCAGAGTAAAGCAAGCAGTGGTGCGTAAGGCGAGAGGCCAACAGGGTAACTCTGCAGATATCATTGTAAGTAGTATCCCACTTACGGAGTATACCAATATTAGTCTGGGAAAGGACGGGATGGTGTAAGTGAGTCCAGGGAGCAGGACACCCTGGGAAACTGAGATCCTGGCAGCAGGGTTAAGGGAGTGATGCATTCTGTATGCTACACCAATCTTCAGGTTGACTGATTTACATACCTCATTAATGTGGGACAAGAAGTCAAGAGCAGGGCCAAGCTTCACCCCAAGATATTTGAAGGAGTCGGTTGTCGAAACTGCTGTACCATCATGGCATAAGACCTGAAACTTAGGGAATTCCTCCTGAGCTTTTCTAAAGGCACCAAATAGCAAGGCCTGAGTCTTGGATACATTAAGGATTTGGTAATTAGAGGTGAGGCAGGACTGGATAAGTTGAAAAGCAGAAGATAAGAGATTGTTAAGATTGTCAATGGACCTAGAGGCAGCAAAGAGGACCAAGTCATCAGCATACATAATGGTCCAGCAAGGGGGGGTGAGAAGTTGGATAAATCATTTATAAAGAGGGAAAAGAGCAGGGGGCCAAGTATTGAGCCTTGAGGGACACTGAAAGAGATGGTGCAGAGGATGAGAGGACCTTGCAGAGGGAGATGGATTGCAATTGTCCTTCAAGATAGCTACTGATCCAGGATAATGTGGAACCAGAAGCACCAATCATGTGAAGCTTACTTAGTAGCAGGGGGTGGTTAACTAAATCAAACACCTTGGTGAGGTCAATGAACACAGCACCAGTAAATAGGCCCTTGTCCATATTAGTCTTAACCACTAGTGAATAGAGTTAGAGCAGTAGTGGTATTATGCCCTGCCCTAAAACCATGCTGTGCTGGAGACTGAAGTTTGAAATTAAGTAAATGAGTAGATGTCTGGCGATGGATTAATTTTTCAAGCAGCTTGCTTAGAGCAGGCAGTAATGTTATAGGTCGATAGTTGGTTAGGATCTTAGGATCACCTTTTTTGAATACAGGGATGGCCCTGGCAGTTTTTTAGGCCATTGGAGCAGTGAAGGTGCAGATGGACATGTAAGAGAGACTAGTTACAGTGGTAGCTAGAAGAGACGCAGCAAGTCTTAGTATCCTGGGCTCTAGTCCATCAGGCCCAGCACAGCCATGGGGCAGGATGGTACTTAGTAATTTTAGGACCTCCTGTCTTGTGACAGGAGCTAACACCAAGGAGGGAGAGGTATCAGTAGGGGCCAGTAAGGGTGTGTAACCTTTGGTTAAAGTGGGAGAAGTATTGGGAAGCTTGGTGAAAAGGGAGTTGAAAGCATTGGCAATAGTAGAAGGGTTGTTACAGTTGACCCCATTTATAAGCAGTTCTCCAGGAGTTTGTCACCTTTTATTCCCTAAGATCTCATTAATTTGAGACCAATATCTCTTAGGATTAGATGCTGTGGAACAAAGAAGGGTACAGTTATAATTACTCTTGGCACTATGGATCTCATTTTTACAGGTGCTAAGCAAGGCGCGATATGCCTCAAAATCTGCAGGTAGAGAGGAGGATTTCCATTTTGTCCATAGTTTATCCCTGTGCTTGAGTAATTGTAAAAGAGGTTGCTTAAGCCACTTGGTGATCTTTCCCCTAACCCTTTGCGTAGAGAGTGGAATATGCTTTTTCTGCAAGAAGAGTATGGTTTCATTGAAATATTCAGTTGCATAGTTTATATTGTTTGTAATACAAAGGAGAGACAAATCAATGAGTCATAGGTCATGCTGGGAAGTAGCAGTGTCAAGGTTGGAGAAGTTAGAAAAGGATAACATTTTTGGAGGGAAAGAGGAAGGGAAGCCGTTCCACAAGCAATAGACAGGACAGTGATCACTGAAACAGTCAGCTAGGACACCAGCAGTGGAAAATCTATCCTTCCTGTTAGTGAGTATCCAGTCAATAAGAGTGCAGCTGGAACCATTTGGAGAAATTCTAGGGGGAGATGAGATAAATTGCCCAAGGTTGGCCTTGCTGATAGTGGAGGCTAGGTGAGAGGAGTTGGGTCCTAGCCAGTTGAGGTTAAAATCCCCTAGACAGATCATTTCATTTTTCCTGGACAGATCAGGTAAAAGATCTATGAGTTCCTCAAGACCTACTTTGCTGTTTCTGGGGGGTATGTACATGCTAAAGATGTGAATCTTCTTAGCATTACCTAGAAGTAGAAGTGAGTGTAAGACCTCACAGTTGTTTAGTGGGATGTTAGGTATATAAGTAATGTTAAGGTGGGACTTAAAGTACAGTGCCAAGTTTCCACCTCTTTTGGAGTTATGTCAGTCAGCACGCAACATACTATAGCCAGAGAATGAGCATAGGTTGTCCGGTACAGAGGGTTTTAACCAGGTCTCGGATATGGCTAGAATCTCTGGTCTATTGACATGCATCCAAGCTTCCAGTTCTGTAAGATTGGCTGTGAGGCTTTGGATGTTAAGATGGGCAATGGTAATACCAGAAGCCTGTGGCAAAAATTTATTAGTAGGGCCAGGGTTGGGCTCAATGTCCACTGCTAGGGAAAGGGATAGCGCAATAACCCATAATGTGGTAAGCATCATAGCCCAGGAGACATACCTAGGGGAAGTGAATTTCCTGCAGATAATGTACTTCATGAATGTCCCAGTAGGTAAGTAGCTAAGGCCCAACAATGGGAAAGGAGTAGAGGGCTTACCTACCAGCATATTTGAGTAGGTAAAGTTATCAAGTGAGGGATCAGTGTGGTAAGAGGAGGTCCCAGAGAATTGGATCAGGGAGTCAACCGCAAGTAGAGTAAGCAAAGGGAGAAGTCACCTGACAAGATGGGACATTATCAAATATCCAAGCATGAGAAAGAGGACAAAGAAATAAGACTGGGGGGTGAAAGGGACTAACTAAGGGAAAATAGCTAAATTAGGAGCAGGGGAATAAGATCACAAACTCTGCAGATCGACGGGATGAGGAGTTCTGCACAGGCAGAGATAAGAGTCAGTTTAGGAGTACAGCAATGGAAAAGGAAAGGTGACATCTAGTGGAGCAAAGTTACAACCTGCAAGTGGGAAAGTAAGGAGACTAAAAGAAAAACAAGAAACCACCCACTTATAATCACATGATGACCACCCCTATATATTTAAGACCAGCTAAGGGTGGGAGAGATTGGGGGGAGGGTGGGGAGCCGCAATGAAGCTGTGGCAGGGCAACTGGTTTCCTATTCTAAAATACTCACTTTCGGCCCAGAAAGCAGGCTTGAGGTACCAACCAATGGCCAGCTAGGATAAACAAAAAACAGCCAATCGGCAGAGAGGCTGGAGGAAAAGGGTCCAATCGGCAAAGCAGAAGCAGAGAGCACCAGAGAATCCAAAATGCAAAAGACTCCAAGTTGTGGGACCATACCTTGATCCAGACAGGCTTGGCGGCAGTGGCAGGTGGGGCAGCCGGTGGTGGCAGCTAAGCAGAGATGCACATCAGGAGAGTGCCTGATCAGGGGCCTCTGGATCTTGATCCAGGTGGACTTGGTGTTAGCGGCAGGTGGGGCAGCCAGTGGCGGCAGCTAAGCAGAGATGCACATCAGGAGAGTGCCCGATCAGGGGCCTCTGGATCTTGATTCAGGTGGGCTTGGCAGCAGCAGCAGGTGGGGCAGCTGGTGGCAGCAGCTAAGCAGAGCTGCATGGCAGGACAGTGCCTGGTCAGGGGCCTCTGGATCTTGATCCAGACAGTCTTGGTGGCAGTGTCCGCCAGAGCATCCGATGGCAGCAGCTAAGCAGAGCTGCACAGTTGGAGAGTGCCTGGTCAGGGGCCTCTGGATCTTGATTCAGGTGGGCTTGGCAGCAGCAGTAGCAGGTTGGGCAGCTGGTGGCAATAGCTAAGCAGAGCCACACGGCAGGAGAGTGCCCGGTCAGGGGCCTCTGGATCTTGATCCAGGTGGGCTTGGCAGCAGCGGCAGGTGGGGCAACTGGTGGCAGCAGCTAAGCAGAGTCACATGTTAGGAGAGTGCCCAGTCAGGGGCCTCTGGATCTTGATCCAGACAGTCTTGGTGGCAGAGACAGCTGGGGCATCTGGCGGCATCAGCTAAGCAGAGCTGCACAGTGGGAGAGTGCCTGGTCAGGAGCCTCTAGATCTTGATCCAGGTGGGCTTGGCAGCAGCAGGTGGGGCAGTCATTGGCAGCAGTTAAGCAGAGCCACTCGGCGGGAGAGCGCCCAGTCAGGATCCTCGGGATCTTGATCCAGGTGGGCTTCACAGCAGCGACAGTTGGGGCAGCCGGTGGTGGCAGCTAAGCAGAACCACACGATGGGAGAGCACCTGGTCAGGGGCCTCTGGATGTTGATCCAGGCCAGCTGGTGACAGAGGCAGCTGGGGCAGTTGGTAGTGGCAGCTAAGCAGAGCCACACAGTGGGAAGGCACCCAGTCAGGGGCCTCTGAATCTTGATTCAGGTGGGCTTGGCGGCAGCAGCGGGTGGGGCAGCCAGTGGTGACAGCTAAGCAGAGCCGCATGGCGGGAGAGCACCCAGTCAAGGGCCTCTGCATCTTGATCCAGGAGTGCTTGGCGGCAGGCAAGGCAGCCAGTGGTGGCAACTAAGCAGAGCTGCGCAGTGGGACAGTGCCCAGTCAGGGGCCTCTGGATCAGGCATGCTGGTGTCTCTGCCTGTCTGCTATAATGAGGCCTCTGGATAAGGCATGCTATTTTCTCTGCCTCTCTGCTATAATGATGTGTTGTGAAACCACTTTATCTGCTGTTGTTTAGTGCTGCATTGTTACTACTACATTGCCAGATCAGGTATTGAAAACGATTCAGTTTGTGGTCAATAAATGTGCAGTAGCTGTAATCATCTTTCTGGACTAGTGATAATTTTTGAAAAGGTGTCGAGTTCAAATGCTTGTGTTTTGAAAACATGTAATAATTCACACTAAGCTGATGGCATTGTAGACTACTAAAAAGGAATATTAACAGTGCTCAGTTGTAAAAACTGTATGACTGTGTAGTATAAAAGGACATTACATTCATTTTTATTTATTTGAAATTTACATCAAACAGATGACAGGATAGCTCCACAAGGGAGTCTCTTTGTGCAGCAAGGTTCAAAAGTTTTCATTCTAGAAAGACGCACAAGTTTCTCATATAGCACAAAAAGTTCATGGTAGCAGTGAAGAACAATCCACTCTTACGGCTGGCAGGGGATGAGAGCAACAGATGTTGAAGGTTGCTCCTTTATACACAGAGGCACTACTGTATGTTTAAATGTGTACTGAGGGTGTTTCTTACTGAGTAAGAATGTTCTTTTGTGTTATTTGCGTGAGAGAACCACAAAGCAAATCTGAGTGGTTCTGTCAGCCCCAAAATGCTCAAGAGAATTTTCTTATTCAACAAGACATTCCTCAGTACACATATAAACATTATAAATCACTCAAGTTGGCTAGAGTGATTTATAATTTGTTCATTTTTTTAATCAAGTGATGTTCCTCTCCTCCAGGTTATGAAGTTGAGTGCTCCACTTTGACATCCCCTCATGAGACAATACCCGTACGAAGGATAAGTGGCCCTGCAGTTCTGAGTGCTGACTGACTGAAATCATGAAAGTGATTTACAATGAGAATGCAAAGGGAGATGGGTGCTTCAGGTCTGTAATTGTTGCCATTTTACATTTGTTTATGGAACTGGGTATTATTCAGCTTTGTGCCACACAGCAGGCTTTCTGCATCTTGGGCCTTAAAATGTCATGTGAATAGGGGCTATGTGAATAAGAAAAAGAAGAAGAAGAAGGAGCATTTATATAGTGCTTTCATACACAATGTATCCCAAAGCACTTTACAAGCACTGCTAGACTGGTAGTGAAGTAACTGAATGTGTAATGGTGACCATACTGCACATCAACAACCACACACAGTTTGGACAGTTGCATCAACCGGTTGTGATAGGTGCTTATGAGATATGATATTTGTCTTCCTGAGAGGTCAGTGGCCTCCTGACCTTCACGAGTGGCAAAGCCACAAGTGAGGTCAAAAGAGGCCACTGAACAGTAGTGAAGATAAATGTCATATCTAACAAGTACCCATCACATGTCTTGTTTAACTGCTATACATTAGCATTTCTGAACTCACTTGTGCATGCACACTGAGGTAATGGCATCCATCTTGGGCACATTGGGCCTTCATTTTTGGTCACAACTGCAGAACTTACTGACTGCACTGTCTAATGAATGGAAACAGTGGAGTGCTTTTCAAGTAGTGGAGGGAACATGCTTCAACTCCAAATTGTGTGACAGATGAGGGTTAGCAGGTCATTGACATGATATGCTTGTCTACAGTCACAGGGAAAGGCTTCCCTATACCTAGTGGTATCTCTTATTATAGCTAATTATGTTTAAACAGTGCGTTGGCAATATATCATCTGCATTCAGGCAATGCTTCAGAAAAACACTTGGAAAAAAACATTATTTGCAATGTGTTACTCCACAATAAAACTATTGTTAATTATAGATAATCACAAATGTAAAATACTGTAGCTCTCTAGCTTAGTTACTTATAGCCACCACAGCACATACCAGCCAAATGTTAACTAAGATGAAGTATTACAGTAATGGACATCACAGAATTTCCATGACATGTTCATATCTGAAAAAATGACATTTTTTGATTTAGAGCTTAACAGCACACCAGGTTCACAAATCATTACAAAATGCTTCAGGAAGAAAACTGCCACAGACACCGTCTAAAGAACAGATAATGCCCCCCTCCAAGCTAAAAGAGTCGATTCCATACAGCCAGTTATTGAGATTAAGGAGAAATTGCTCAAGAGAGGAAGACTTTATAAATCAAACTAATTAATTAGAAAAAAGATTTATTGATAGGGGTTATGATGCAGCACTACTAAGAAGAACCAAGCAAAAAGTTATGGAAAAAGACAGATGTTCTCTTTTGCAGTCCCAGAAAAAGCATACGGACATTGAAAGTAAACCCATTTCTTTCATCACAGAGTATAATGGTGTCTCAGGCAGAACTGGCAACATTACACATAAGAACTGGGGCATTTTAGCAAGTGACAGGATAGTGAGCATGTCTGTTGGCGCAAAACCGAGGGTGACTTTTAGCAGAGCACAAAACATTAAAGATAGGCTTGTGCACAGTAGACTGAGTAAGATAGAAAAACAAGGACTTCATAAAACTGGCTTCCACAAGGACACCAGGTTTTTATAAATGCTTAAGATGCATTTCATGTGAATTTGCAACAAACTAAAATACTTGTATACACCCATTAGTCCCTACAAATATTGTTAACATTAGGGAGTGCATCACATGTGACACACCCTTTGTTACATATGCATTGTGGTGCACTTGCAATCTACTGTACATTGGATGTACCACGAGACCTCTAAAACAAAGAATGCAGGTACACATCAGGTCCATCATTAATGGAAGGGATGATACCCCTTTGGGTGTCCATTTTGCACAGGCACATAACTATGAAATGAAGCACATGAAATTTGTGGGGCTGTATCACGTACCACCCATGTCAAAGGGGGGTTAGGATGAATGTATTACTCCAGACAGAAGGGTTCTGGATCTTCATACTTAACAGTGTGAAGCCTGTAAGACTGAACAATAGCTGGGACGTAAAACCTTATTTGAAAAAATAATGTCCAAAACAAACGTTTTAGATCTCTTGGATCATAAGAATAGACAATGATTATGTGCTAGAGTGTTAATATGGCTTTTAACATCTAGCTTAGAAAATGAGAAACAAGGTTATGAGATTCTGAATTTTTCTTGTACACACCCCTCTGGGTCTATTTATGGCCTTTTAATGGTTCCCCTGAAAATTGCTGAAATAATTAAGTTGACAATTTTTGTGAATGTTATTGCAAAACATCTATTTACCTCTGTTTAATGATGCCCTAATTGGGGATTTTATACATGCCTTTGACACATTCCTCTAGATACAATTATTTTGATATCTGAAAAATATGTATTATACATAGATTATGATATCTAATGCTAAGTCTTTATCTAATACAATGGGCAGGATTCACAAATGAGATGTGCTGGGTACAAGTGAGATGTGCCGGCGCAACCAAAAAATGCACCAAGAAGCGAGGCATACACAGGGCAAATGCACCGGCACATCCCAGATGTGGCACGCTGAACTGGTTGCTCTGTAGGCACATCAAAATGTTATGCAGCACAAATAGAGGGGGCAGACACATGCATACGCAGCACAAAGTGATGCACAGTGCAAAATGACAGCGCAATGAGACAGCAAACCCAGCACAAAAACCAAATGTGCCATGAAAAGATAAGTATAAAAGAAGCAGACTTAAGTGCAAGCCACCAGCAGGTCAGCAGCAGAACAGCAGCACCTGCATACTGGCAGAGAGAGAGTGAGAGTGAGAGAGAGACAGGCAGACAGAGAGCACACCACCAGCAACATTTGCCATGGTTGGTGTACAAATAAGGATGAGGAGAAGGGGAGGCGGAAGGCACCGTAGGTGGCCTGCCTCATGGTGGTATCATGCCAGACTGTCATTCAAGCAGCTGATGGAGGTGGAGACAGTAGGCCGATACAGCTTGAACAGGGCCATACTGAGGCAGCACTGTGAGCTGTGCCTTGAAGAAATGCAGGCACCCACTACACATGGCCATGCCATCTCAGTAGAGACCAAGGTGACAACAGTAATGTGCTTGCTCACCATGGGAACCTTCCAGAGGCCTACTGGGAACACCATTGGTGTATCACAGGCCTCCACTTCCTGCCTTCTCACACAGTTCCTCACTGCACTGCTACCGCATGCTTCAGATTACATCCATTTCCCCAGCATGCAAGCAGAGCAGACAGAAGCCATTAAGAGGTTCTATGGGGTGGCATGCATGCCAGGCATCATAGGGGCCATTGACTGCACACATATGGCAATCTGTGCACCACCTGGTGAGGATGCCAACACCCATGTCAACAGCAAGGATTTCCACTCAGTGAACTGCCAGGTGGTGTGCAATGCCACAGGGTGCCTCAGCAACATCTGCGCCACACACACTGGGAGCACACACAATGTATTCATCTAGCAGCAGTCGGCTCTCTGCCAGAGGTTCCAGGCAGGGGACATAGCAAGTGGCCATCTAGTAGGTGTGTGGGACATGGAACAGCAGTACAACAGGGCACCACTGTCAGGATGGGTATGTGTGTGTGCGGAGAGTAACATGCACAGCGTGCATTAGTTGCAGGTGCCGTGGGACAATGGAGGTGTGCAAGGGGACACAGGCAGACACCTGCAGGCACAGGGAGGCACACAAGCAATGCACAGCATGTGTGGGGCAGTGCCATGGAGGTGTATGTGTGGAAGGGACATGCCCAACACAAGCAGACAGTAGCCAGCAACAGCTGTCAGTGTAGGGTGGTAGGAATGCAGGGAAGGGACAAGCACAGTCAGGGGTGGATGCCTTGCGCACACAACTGTGTGGACTGGAGCAGGGACAGGGAGCAAGCCACACATGGGACCAATGTACTAACGGTCACCCATTCCCCCCCTCCCACAGGTGACACGGCATATCCACTGACGCCCTGACTCCTCACCCCCATCCAAAGACCCAGAACAGAGGTGAAGGAGCGGTACAACGAGGCACACATCGTTATGCGCACCATCATAGAGCATGCCTTGCCCTTCGGCATGTTGAAGATGCACTTCCAGTGTCTGTGTAGGTTGGGTGGTGCCCTACAGTATAGCCCTGAGAAGGTCTGTGGCATATTCCTGGCCTGTTGTAAGCTACACAACATGGCTATAGACTGTGGAACACCTGTTGAGGCCAGTGAGGGTGACAGTTTGGGGGGGGGGCAAGAAGCACCACCACAGGGCCATGACACAGTAGCCACAATGGGCTGCCGGGACCCAAGGCTGGCAGCATGGGCCAAAGCAATACCACAGCAGGCTGGTGGAGGAGAATTATGGGAACTGCAGGTGAGCATCACAGGTATGTATCTGGGAGGTGCACTACGGTGAGAACAGGTAGTCATAGAGCCATGTAGTGCATGGTGGACACAGGACAGTAAATGAACAGGCCCAACACAGGCACACACACGCATGCACACACACACACACGCAAACACACACACACGCGTGCACAGCCTGCAACACACACACATACCACCATGACAGTGCCAGGGATGGCAAGGATCAGTGTGCAGTGTAACTGGTACACAGGCATGGCAGAAACTGGACAGCACTCATCACGCCCATGCCATGGGGCACAATAGTGGTACATACAAACACATAGGTGGCACTGCACAGGGAGCCCACGATGGTGGTGCACTGAGGCAGGTGCCTGCCACACACGCCACCCCAGGCAACATCATCCAGGCATGCAGGTCACAGTGGTGGTATGGGCCTCTGCCAATGGAACAGGGACCAGGACATTACAGGGTGGCACCTCGGCCACCACGGACATGTGGGCATCTTCTGCCATGACTGGTGGATGCAGCCATGGCACCACCAACCATAGGGCATGTAGCCAACAACCCTGCAGGGGTACTGCAATGAGACCGTGAATGGGTGCTCATTGGTGTTGTGGCCCCACAGGCCACATCTGGGCTGGGGATACTGGACATTGTGCTGTGCAGCGATGACATCAGTAACAGAAGGTTCACCTGACACTGCTGCCAGAGTGTGCAGGAAGCACTCCTGGGTGTCTGCCTGGATGCCCTATGTTCACTGCCTCCACAGCACCTGCAATCCACTCCAATGCTGCGGTCATGCCCACCTGCAGGAGGCATGCCTCGGTCAACTTCTAGGCACCCCATGCAGGCATGGACCCATGCTCCAGGATCATCACTGTCCTGTGGCTCCTGAACTCTGCATGGAGGGCTGCCTGCCCCTCCACTGTGTCATGCAGGAGGCAGACATAGCCCTACATGTCATCAGTGGGTGAAGGGTCACGGTGGCATCGCTGACGAGCAGGGGGGGTGAGACAGCCTGCCCAGGGGCATCCATGGGCTGTGGTTGTGACACGGCAGGCTGCGGAATGGGTAGGCCTTGGCCATGCTCAGCCACTGCACATCCATGGCCAGTGACATCACACTCTAATGGTGCATGTGTGTGCCTCGCAGCAGCCCACCATTACCCACCCCCTCCATTCTGCTGTTGTTGTCCCCAGACCCTGCCCCCTTCTACACTCATGTTGCTGTACATAGTCCCTCACTCCCCTTCCCGTTTGATTGCACTATGTACATAGTTTGTGGATTTGCTGTTGTTTATATTATTGTTTGTTCTGTTATCAATATACCTATTTTGCACTCTACTATGGTGTCTGTGGTCATTCACTGTTCCACATTCCTAGGTTTGTGTACTGTCATGGGCTCTTCACTCTACCCTTCCTGCCATGGCACTGTGTGCCCACAGCATTGTATGGTCTCCTTCCCCCCCTCTGAGAGGCCCCACAGTTGCCTGTGGTGTGTGCATGGGCCTCTGTCCTGCTGCTTATGTCCCTGCCCCGGTCTCCGTGTCCACGCTGCTTGTGGCCTGCTTACACTGCACTGCTGCACTATTGCTCTCTGGACCTGGGTGCAGTCTCCTGTGTTTGGGGCTGTGGCCTGGCTGTGTGGCACTCTGGTGGCACTGTTGCTGGCCACTGTTTGGCATGGTGTCACCCTGCGTGCCCCACCCATGGCCACAGTCATGGCCTCCTGTGGGGTTGGCCATGTCTAGTGCCCTCCACCTTGCTCTTTGCACCTGCATGCTGTTGTGTGGCACCATGCCTGCTACAGTGTGCTGTTCTGTGTGCCTGTCCTGGACCTGTATGAGTTGTGGCATGGGGCTCTATGTAGTGTTCTTGGGTCCCTGTCACGGTTCTGTGCCTCTTGTGGCCACTGTTATGCCCTTGGCCTCTCTGGTGTGTCCCATTGGTCATGTGTTCCTCTCTCCTTTGTTCCACTGCTTTGTCCCCTGTTGCTCCAACATGCCTAGCTGGCTTGCTCCACTGTGTGGCTCTGCGCATCTTGCTTGCACTTGTTATCTCTACTTGTGCCCTACCCTTTCTGTGCCACTCACAGTGGGGTTGCACATGGCGCATCCTTTGGCGCATCCCTTTGTGAATCGCTTGGTGTTTGGTGGGCGCATCCTTTTTGCACCAGCGCATCTCACATGCACCCGACACATCTCTTTTGTGAATCCTGCCCAATGTGTTTTTCTGTTCTTGCTCTCCCTGTTCAGGCATCCTCCATCTGGGCTTGCAACTCCATCTTGGTGATCCAGATGTATACTAAGAAGCCACAACAGTATATTATCTGACATCATGAGTTTTGGAGGTTCTCACTATACTGGCAATCAGTTGGACTGGATGTAATCATGCAATGTGCATTTGAAATTGTTTCCACCATATTTTTCCACTATTGCCACACACAAGCTCAGTGTGTGGATAATTGCTCAATGGATTGATAAAATCAAATAATTGATTCAAAGTTTTTCTAATCATAAAACTATTAAGTTTAAATTTAAATACTGATGAGGGAGTTTTCAACCTGAGTTCCAATAGATTTCCTTTTGCAATTTGTATGTTCTTTTTGTACATCTGTGTGAAAAATGTAAAAATGTTGGGCTGGATATTCAAAAGGGTTACGCATGCGCAAGTCCGAAATTGCACCATTCTGCCATATTCAGCAGGAGGCAGTTGCGCCACAGAAAACATGCTGAGCAACAGCGCAATGATAATGAAGGCATGCACAACCTAGGGGGTGGAACCATGCATAAAGGGCAGCGCGAATTCAAAGACTTCATAATGCACAACAGTGGAGCAGGCGGAAGTTGCGCCATAGCGGAAATGAGCCAAAATAAAAAGGAGCAAGGAAGAGGCGCAAGAACACTACAGGCAAGCCACATGAGACAGAGGCAGAGACAGGCATAGGGAAACAGGGAGAAAGAGGGCAGGCCAGGGAAACCACAGCACACAAGAAGGGCAAGGGAAGGTGTGTGGGGCCACAGAGAGCAGAGTCCAGTAGATGTACCCGGTGCAGGGGAGGTAGCAGTCAGGACAGCGGGGGGGAAAAAAGCAACATCAGCTGGGGGGGGTGCAAGCCAGGGACATGGACAATGCCACCTTCCCCATGGATGCCGTAATGAGGGGGATGAGAAGGCATGCTGCAGGGGGACGTGGCCGTGGAAGGGCCGTCGACGGTATGCCCCCATCAGGCAGTACCGAGCCCGCACCAGCTATGAGCTGTACACAGATGTTGAGATAGTGGGACGGTACCACCTGAACAGGGCAATACTGAGGCAGCTCTGTGAGCTGTGCAGTGATGTGATACAGGCACCCACACGACGGAGTCATGCTCTGTCAGTGAAGACAAAGGTAACAGCCTGCATGTGCTTGCTCACCACGGGTACCTTCCAGAGACCAACAGGGGATACCACAGGTATAACACAGTCGGCCACATCACGCATCCTCACCCAATTCCTCAGCGTACTGCTGCCACATGCTGTGGAGTACATCCATTTCCCCAGCACTGCAGCGGAGTGCACAGCAAACATACAGGAGTTCCACAGGGTAGCACGTATGCCTGGCGTGCTAGCGGTGATAGACTGCACCCATGTGGCCATACGCACACCACCTGGCCCCGATGGGGCCACCGACATGAATCATAAGGGATATGCCAGTGTCAACTGCCAGGTGGTGTGTGATGCCAGTGGGCGCATCATCAATGTCTGTGCCACGCACCCTGGGGGAGCACATGATTCCTTCATCTGGCACCAGTCGGCACTGTGCCACCGATTCAAGAGTGGGGACATCCCCACAGGTCATCTAGTGGGTGAGTATGTATGTAGAACTGACATATCGTGGGCAAGGGGGGGTATAGCCAGAGGTGCCATGGGAACAAGACACTAACCTCCACCATCTCCACACAGGTGACAGTGGATACCCACTCCATCCCTGGCTGCTCACACCCTACTGGCAGCCCACGACCCCATTGCAGTAACGCTTCAATGAGGCACATGCCACCACATGCAACATTATTGAGCGGGTGTTTGGGATGCTGAAGGCATATTTCCATTGCCTGGACACCTCTGGCGGTGCCCTACAGTATAGCCCCTCAAAGGCCTGTGGGATATTCCTGGCCTGTTGCATCCTGCACAACATGGCCAAAGACTGTGGGATAGCTGTACAAGTCGAAGAGGGGGACAGCGATGGTGATGACGGTGATGCCGGTGACGATGGGGATGGGCAGCTCCCCTTGTCCGACGGGACCCCCGACTGATCTGGCTGGCACAGCTGCACCGGGACACCATCACAGAGGAGCACTTCAGCCAATATAGGTAAGTCATGGTGCCATGTACAACCACCAGTGGCTAGGGCACAACCCACATACACAAATGGAAACACACCAGGGGTGCATGCTGGCAAGGGATGTGGCAGGGCACAGAATCACAGACCAGGGAGGGGTGAACAGTAACATGCCACATGGACGGACACACACACATGCACACACAATAGGCACAAAGTGCACAGGGGTCAGGTGCAAAACAGAGCCGAATGCAAACACTAGCAACACACATGTCCACAGGCCACCACGCCCACTGACTGTCTATGTGCGTGTGTCAGATGCTGGGCACCATCGCACTTTGGTGTACAGCGCGAAATGCAGGCATCATCATGCATACGCATTCTGTGGACAGCAGTCGGGAGGGTGTGCAGGTGGACCGTGTGTCTGCGTGCAGGGCCAGGCACCCACCCGTGCACTGCCCACCGAAACACACAATGCACACGGGGCAGCACCAGACAGTGCCCGCGCTGGGAGACAGGTCAGTCCTGCGGCACAGTGCCACATCCATCTCGGATGCATGGGCGGCCCCGCCGAGACCCAGCAGCACTGGCAGGCTGACCACAGGCCTCATGGGGTGGCACCGATGGTCCACCAGGGGTTCCATTGCGCGAACGTGACCGTGCCCGCACAGAGGTCTGCAGCACACCGAACATACCTGCACCAGGAGTGCGTGGGATGCCCACAGCTGAACCCGGCATCGACAGGATGGGTGTCGCACGACGCTGGGAATGGGGAGTGGATAGCGAACCGCGCGGGTGTGAGCGACACATGGGCACCTGACTGTGTGCCCATTGTGGCCATGACAGCGATGAACGCCTGTGTTTACCTGTCAATGGCAGCGGTCACATCCTCCCACAAATGGTCAATCCGGGACAGGATCCTATCGGTGTCCCTGCTGTGTTGTTCCTCGACCCACTCCAGAGCCACACACAGTGCCTCCACGGACGTTGCAAGCCGCATCTGCTGCTGTACTGATGCCTACAGTAGGTGGGTGTGCTCATCAAAGAGGTCATCTGCCACCCGGCATCCCGTCCATCAGGTGTGGAAGGGCCTGATGTTCAGCACCCTTGAGGGTGGGCGCTGCTCACCAGGACCAGGTATGGCAGTCCAGGCGTGCACAGATGCCACCGCTGAACCCTGAACCCCGAGTCCCGGTGGGCGAATGCTGCTGCTGCTGCTGCCCCTATGCCTGCTGTGCCCAAGGGATCAGTTGTTCCGCCACTGTGGCCGCAACAGTCCCATTGTCCTGACCAGCCACCGGTACTGCCCCACTGGTGCTGACAGGCACAGCCTGGGACTGTGCTGACACGCTGGCACACACGTCGGAACCAGCCAGGTCCATGGGCGTGAGCTGGCCTGCTGTGTGTCCATTCTGTGGCACACACATGTCACTACCCATGACGGTCATGTCTCCATCATTGGTGCAGGTCTCTGCCACAGCCACGGCCACAGCGTGCTGGCATCCTTGGACGCCAGAACACTGAGACACAGGAAGGACCTCCCCCACACCTGTCTCAACGACATCAGTGTGGACAGCCAGGCGGACCCACTGTTGCAATGCTCGACGGCTACCTGTGGAGGTGGATGGTCTCTCCTCCAACTGCAGATGACTGTCCGCAGTAGACATGCCCTCCACCGCTGACCCCTGCAGACACGAAGGATCTGTAACAGAAAGTAAGGTCACGTTAGTGCATGTGATCTACCCTGCCCCCCCCCGACAGACCATGACTTACCATGCAGTGATGGGCTACCACCTGTCTGGAAGCCACCTCCTGGAACGCCCTCTATGGCACTGCACTGCATGCTTGCAGCAAGCCTGTCCTCTGCCGGTGTCAGCTGCACCACCTCCGGCTGGCCCCCGCCTGTTGCAGCACGTGCCGCCCTGATAGCAGCCACCTTCTCCTTAACCCTCCTCCTGTCGGTACCCATCTTCTTCCTACGCTCCTGCACGGAATGCTGGTGGCTGCCATGCAGGTTGACGGCACGTGCTACCCCCTCCCATGCAGCAGCATGGGCCTGAGGGGTGCCCCGCTGTCCACTGAGCAGTGGCTCCTGATCGAGGTAGACCTCGAAGATTGCCTCTGTCTCGGCCTTGGTGAAATTGGGCCTCCTCTTCCGCCCACCATCGTTGTCCTCCTCATCCGGAACTCACTCGGTCATTATTCAGCCTGTAAGGATGACAGTGGTTACCTGTGACTGTGCAGTACAAAGCAAGTCCCTGATACCACAGTCCAGAACCCCACACAGCATGCAACTCACCAATAAACTGCAGTAACCGAATATGGCCACTGCAGAACAGTGTCGCATTTTTATAGTGCAATCCATGCAAATTAGGTGAGAAGCAACTTTAATGAGATGCAAATCACGCTGCTGCGCCATTGCATGGCTGATCGGATGATTAGCATATGACGGCTGAATATCACGCTTTTGCGCTTTGCGCAACTGTATTGAACGTGCTGAGCCAATGGCGCAGTTCTGTGGCATGCATAGCATAGCATAGTACACCTCACTGCGCATGCCCAGGTAACTTACGCAGGCGTCTGCCGGGCTGATGACGTGCTGTGCATGGTAGGCAATGCAGGGCACAGCCACCATTGTGCCAGTGGCACTATGGCGAGGGTCACTACATGGCACTGTGGCGCTACTGCACGATAATTCGCTGTGGCGCTGGCACACAGGCAACCAATCACGCTAGATGCATAGACGTCCGATGGCACTGTGCGTGGCCTTGCGCCAGAGACCCATGACCCTGTGCCCGACCTTTGCCCCCTTGACGCCATACGTCCGGCATGGCTGCACTTCTGTCACGCTGTTTTGTAACAGCGCGATAGGGAATGGCGGCGCTGTACCGCGCAGCAGTTCCACATGGGGTGCCGCACTGCACAGCACCATATTGCCTACTATAGCGGTTGAGATGGCACGCAAGACAGCCCCACAATGGAGTGCCCTTGAGCTGGCCAACCTTGTCGCCATTGTGGAGCCACACTATGGCCCACTCTTTGGAGAAGAGGCACTGGACAGGGCCAGGACCCAGGTCTGGCAGGAGGTGGCCACTGACCTGGAAGCGGCCACTGGATGCAGGAGGACAGCGGAGCAGTGCAGGCACCATTACGAGGACCTTAGGAGGAGGGAGCCGGGGCTACTTGCCCGTCTGCGGTCGCGTGCCAGGAGGGGCATGGTGCCTCGTCCAGGTGGGTGATACGGCTACACACTTGTATCGTCCATATGGGTAACACTGTCTTATGTGTCCAGCACATAGGGGAGGGATAGTCTAGGGTTGGCTGTGCGGTGTTTACAGGGTATGGGGTGGTGGGTCTGGCTGGGTGGGTGGGCACACATTGGGGCAGGGGAACTTTGCTTTGAGATTGTACTGATGTTTTTCTCCTCTTTTCTCCCACAGGCATGGACGAGCGGTGGCGGATGGTGGAGCAGCAGCAGAGGGAGGAGGACGCAGCACACTGGCGTGTCGGGGACCAACACCGCCGACAACAACGGCCTGATGAGGGTGAGTGCCATGACACCATGATTACTATTGCATGCTGTGTAACAGGGTGGGAAGCAGGGCATGGCCACCATCCATGGACACCACTGCCATGCACGCGACTTGTGACAGTCAGCACTGTCCAGTGGCACTGCATGTCTGGGAGTGTATCACTGGTGGTCCATGCGTGTACTGGGCACATGGCTGTGGCACTGCCTGCACACCGCATAGCCACGTTACTGTACGGCCTTGGTTGTGCTGTGCTGGACATGGGCGGTGGGTGTGTGCAGTGGTCCACATGGCTGTTGCTGCCTGGTTGGGCACGTCTTGTGGACACAGTCACTGTGGTTGGGCGCACACCATCACAGGAGTGTGGCACATGGCTGTATGCCATGCATAATGGGTGGGCTGCAGGGGGATGGACAGTCACACCTATTGACTCTGATCCCTCATCCTAGGTGAACGGATACTCCTGCGATCCAGCAGGATGTGCAGTAGTTGCTGCAGGTGGCATGGGAGTCCCTGACCATACTGAGGGACATACACCAGCATGGGGTCAGGAGGAGGAGACGGGACAGGCGACAGCCCCAAGCGGAGGAGGACCAGGCTGGCTGCTAATGTCTGCAAGAACCTGCCAACAACTTCCCCTTTGACCAACCCTCACACCCCGCTCTTCCTCTCCCATATGTTCACCCTGCCCTTACCCACCCCCACCTTGTTTCTGTCCCTCCCCCCCATTTGTGCATAGTTTACTGTATATAGTTGTGTTTTATATTTTACATTACATATATTTTGATATGAATACTGTGGTGGTCTCTGATTTGCAGCTGGCTATAGGTGCTCAGCTGCAGTGGTGTGCATGGCATCTGGGGTGGTTCAGTCATGGCTATGTGTGTGTGCGGGGAAGTGTCTATGGTGTGGAGTGGCTATCAGTTGGTGTCTGTGGTGTGTGTTGTTCCCTGTGCATTGCATTACTGTGTGCAGTGGTCCATGGTGCATGCTCTGTGTCCATTGTGCCCTGTCAACCCATCCTTGGCCTGGCAACTGACACCCTTGCATGTCTGTGGCCTGCAAAGTCTGTTGCCTTTCAGTGGTGGCTGTCCCTGCAGGTCATCCACTGTGACCGGCTACAATGCTGGGTTGCCTCCTGTCACTGGTGTGGTGCATGTTTGCCTCGGGTGACACTGTGGCCTCCATAGTTGATGTCCCATCTCCATGCTGTGGCTTGTGTGTGTTGCAGGGCTGTGCACCACTGTCTGTGACTTGTGCTCCAGGCATATGATGGTGGCGACGGGACCGAGGCATGGTGGTGGTGTCACCCCTGTGCCATGGAGGACTGCAGGCTGTGTGTGCTCAGTTTTCATGGGCCCACACTGGGGGCTTGGTTGCCACACTACTGCGTCCCTGTGTTATTGTCCCCATGGGTATGGGTGTGTGTTTGCCCCTGCACTGTGTTGCATCTGGTGTGCTGTATGCTTCCATGTACCACTGTGGGTGTCTGTGTTGGCTGCTGTGGCTAGTGGTGGGTCAGAATGTGTCACTTGTCTACTGTGCACGGTGCTGTCTCAATGGTGGTGGTGTCAGGGGCATGCCCTTTCCCGTGTGGGGTACCTCTTGTGCCGACACATGGTCGGTCTCTCAGCTGTGCCTCAGGGGGATTGTGTGTGTTGGAACTGTGTCTCCCGTTGTTGCATTGCCGTGTGCTGCCACCCACTGCTGGGTGCTCATGGTGGGGCTGGCTTGTATGGTTCTGTGGTACACGAGGTTGCAGTGTGACAGTGGGGGTGGTGGTATGCATGGGGTTTCCTGCAGTGGTGGTCACTACTCATGGGGGTGTCTAGGTGTCACAGTGCAGGGTGTGCTGTGCACTGGGAGGGGGCTGGTGTGGCACGGGGTGATCCGCCCTTCTTGTGTGGCAGTCTCAGCTTTCCGGTGGGTGTGCTGGGGCACCATGGCCCAGCTGTGCTTTGTTTACTTGTCACCATGGGCCGGTGGATATTCCAGCCCTCCCCCAGTTGTGCTGTGCTTAGGGTGTGGGGGAGCATTGTCAGTTCTGCTGTGTGTTCCTGTGCCCATCTGTGGCATGGGTGGTGGGCCCCTACCTACTTCCCTGGTTGTGCAGTTACATTGCTCTGCTGCTGGGGGGCTCCCAGCTTGCACTGTGGTGCCTCTGGGCTGCTCAGCTGGGCAGCCCTTGTTGCACCATAGCGCATCGTATCTGCTCAGCTTCCCCTTCCTAGTTGCGCTATGGCGCAGGTTGTGCAATATTCAGACGTTAGCTGTTGGCGCAATTTGGCTTGCTCCTTTTTTGAATATCGCGTCTATTATGCATATGGCAATGGACTTGTGTTTGCTCCTGCTACTGCGCACTTTTTGGGCGCAGTTTGAATATCCAGCCCGTTGTCTTTATTATGAATATTGTGTTTTTTTTGATGCACTTAATAATGAGCACTGGTATAGGATATGTGCATGTCTCTCATGTAGCCACGCCTCCTGATGAAGGGTTTAGATAGCCGAAGCACTGGGGCTAGCAGTGGGTGCACAAGTTGTTCATTGCAGACTCTGTCATTCATCAGCATTAAAGCACTGAAATTTGAATTTCTACAGAGTCTGTGTTAATTTATAGGAGTGCAAGGGATTCTCTGGAACTCATGTTCATATCTGGCTGTACAGCCTAGAGGTTAGAGTAATGAGCTGTGAATGAGCTTGGTACATACCGTAGACCTGGGTTTTGTTCCCACAACCTCCGCTTGCATACTGTGCGACTCTAAGCAAGTCACTTAACACCCCCCAACCGGGCTCCTGGGTCTCCCCTGAAAACAGGCCCTTGTGCCTAGTGGGTCTTACCCATTTACCAAAGTATAAATAAATATCTGAAAGATTGAAGCAAAGCTATGAAAAGTATATGAAGCTCCTTTGTTTGATTTTGCAAGAGTTTGCAGTGGGCCCATGCTTGTGGTGCCACCTGTGGCACATTTTCACTTGCTATTTTATTGGCGATTATGTACCACAGTTTCTCACACCCATCCCCATTTCTTTTTTTTTTAAATTGTGTTTTTATTTGTTTTAAAATATGTAAGAGATAGATGGGATACAGTACATTATAGAGATGACATGATACAATCAAGCACAGCTCAAGCAGCGCACAATGCATTACAGTTAGGGGGACAAGACCATAAATCATATACAGCCATAAATAAATTCACCCTGCTAGAGATCCCTGTATACTAGTACTAAAATGATAAGTCTTCCCCTTGAATCTCTCTCTCCCCCCTCACCTTTCTCACCATCATGTCGAATCTCTTGTCACTCATTATGGAACAAAATGAGAATCTTGTACAGACAGATAGAGGACCCATTTCCTCCATTGGAGTTCAAATTTATCTTTTCTATTTAAATGGCTAGCTGCCAGTCTTTCCCAATAGTATACTTCTTTCATAGCCATAAACCAGACATTTCTGGTCAGAGGAGAGGTACGGCCCCATAATCTGGTAATTGCCTTTTTAGCTATCAATATATAAGTAATCAAGAGAGATTCCCTTGTAATATGGAGGTCTACAGGAGGTATCAAAAGCAGGACCAGTTTAGGAGTAAGGACAGCCTCTTCTCACACCAACTCCCCCAAGGTTTCCGCCACCTGTCCCCAAAATGGCTGGAGCACCGGGCATGACCAGAAAATGAGTACCTGTCCAGCCATCATTTCCCCACAAGATCTTCAGCATCTTCCCACTGGTCCAGTTGCAAATTGTGCCAGTTTAGCTGGTGTATTGAAAAATCTAAGCCTGACTTTCCAGGCAAATTCCCACCAGTATGGTGCTAGAGATAGTCCACGAGATAACTTAACATGTTTAAACCAAAGATCTACTGAAACTGGCACCAATAATTCCTGGTTCCAGGCAGCCAGGACCCCCAAAGTTGAATCCTTAGTAACCTAATTTATCTTATATCCTGAGATTAGGGAAAATTGAGCAATTATACTGTATAGTAGTTTGAATTCACACCCAATATATTTTGCGGCGTGTCTGCTACCACACCTATTCACTCCCATTAGTATTTGTGCATCTGTCACCAGCAAATACGGCAAATATTGTGCTACTGTGCTATCAAGCTGTCAAGCTCCAGCTCCCCTAACTGAAACTCTAATTGATCACTGCACTGGTATAAACACACCGTGTAAACAAGATCTTCAAGGACCACCTCATGAAACAGTTCACTACATGGTATGCGGGAATCTTTTCTGAACGATTCGTCATTGGCAATGGGGACAACATGGGTGCAGACCTCAGGCTAAAAAACCTAAAAGAGCACCACACTCGCTGGCTCCAGAACAGCTACAAGCAACTAGCTGCAAGAACTGATGACATTGTCCATGGATTTCTGAAGTCAGGAATTCTGGAAGCACATACCAACTGCCTCACTCAGGTAAGCCTGACACAGAAGCCTTTTGATGGTATGCTACTGTATGCTAATATGGGCTTAGGGCAGTAAGTAAAATGTTTGTCTTTCATTTTCAGGGTTTGGTGGCAGATGCAGCACAGAAGTAGAAGAACGCAGATGTGATCGCTCGGATCAATTCTTCTTTATTTTCTTCTCCGTTTGTTTGTTTGAACCCCCTCCCCCGACTTAAGTAATTACAGTACAATAAAGCATAGCTTGATTTTTACATGCAATAAAACAGTAGTTAGAACCTTATTTACTGCCTACAATTAGCATACCCTAATTACGATGTTATATTCACGTTCAGGTTATTTTCGTGGATTTCTGAAGTCGGCTAATATAGCGAAAATATTCTGACTGAGAATATAGCCTGCTATACAGTATTCCAGGGGGCTCAAAGAGAGCATTCTGGATCTGACAGAGACAGTAGGACATCATCTGCATATAGGGCTATTGTGAAGGTATCCTCTCCCACTTTTACTCCCTTTACATCATCCGATTGCTGGACCGCCAGGGCTAAAGGCTCAATATAAATTGCAAATAGTTATGGGGAGCGAGGGCATCCCTGACGGGTGCCTTGCTCCAGGGGAATCAGGTGGAAATTGCTCCATTTATTCTTAAAAAGGCTTTGGGGGCAGAACATATATGATTAAGCCATGTAACAAATTGCTCTGGAAATCCAAAGACTTCCAAGACCCTCCAGAGAAATTCCCAACAGACCCTATTAAAAGCCTTAAAGGCATCTAAACTCACTAATACTGAAGGAAGAGAGTTATGGGTCATATGGTCCTTCAGATGGAATGTTCTGAGGGTATTATCTGCAGTTTGCCACTGTCGTAAGAAGCCTGCCTGATCCATATGGATTACTTCTGGTAATATATGATCAAGGCGCTGGGCCCATATAGACATGTATATCTTGTAATCACAATTGAGTACAGATATGGGTCTATATGATTCTGGGGATTGGGGATCTCTTCCAGGGTTTTGGTATGGCTGAAAGCACAGCATAGTGCCAGGAGTCTGGAGGTGGTTCGTCATTCTGAACAGCTTGAAAAACCTGTAGCAGCAGGGGGCTTAATAAGGGGGGAAGCCTTGTACCACTTGGCAGAATAGCCATCAGGTCCTGGAGATTTCATGGTTCTGGTTTTTTTAATAGTCAGTTGGATTTCCTGTCTAGTAATCAGACTCAGTAGTGAGGCTTGTTGTGTCGCAGAGAGCTTGGCAATACATAATTTACTCAGAAAAGTTCTAATCTCTGGGAGGAGGGGGATTCCCATCCCCATTTCTGTCTGTTGCTGGGGAAAATTTTCAGTAAGAATGTAAAAATGACACAGATGGTGAATGTGTTTAATTGCTGTGACACTTTTATGTGGACTTCAAAACCGTGAGCTTGAAGCTCTTTTGGGGGTCTTGTATGATGCAAGGCCATTGTAAAATTCAATTCCTGCTAGCATTGCATGTTAATGACAACTGGCAGTAAGGCACAACACAGTGACTAATATACAGTCCAGCACTTCTGTTTCTGTACGTATTTAAGTTACATTTTCAGCAATTGATATTTGATATCTAAATTAACTTTAGCTGTAGTACATCTTTCACCCAAACACAGAGTTTTATACACATATAAATATATATTCATAAAATGGGTAGAAACAGTAAATTAACCTGACTAACTGACAGCCCTTGCTAGGTATGTCTTTTCTCAGCTTATACCATGGAAAATAGCAAGTGCCCATACCTATGCTTGCATCACATGAAGTATCCATGTGCCACCGAGAAAAATGCAAAAAAAAAGAAAAGAATTGCCTGCCATGTTGTTTTCAGTACCACTGCCTTCCAACCAGTGCACAGTACAAAAAGTGACCAGTTCTAACTGCATTTTTTTTGTTATAAATCCCTGCTGTTGCCCCTCCCGAACCACTTGCTGTATTTAAAACACCTCAGCTGACCAGACTCTCTCGATCTGCCACCTGAGCTGTGCTTCTATAAGAACACCGGTGTTTTTCTGAAAGTTGTGACTGCAGATGGAGGAGTGCTACCAGCAAGACCACCAAAAACTCTCTGTCTTGCTGACAGTCTAGCAACCTGCAATCAGTCAGGGAAGTTTTGTATGAATCAAAGAGAGCCAGGTGGGAGACAAAAGTGGGAAAGAACTGGGAAACTCAGCTCTGAGTAAAAGAAAGTGGCATAAAGTAGAAAATGGCAGCGAGGGCACTCGGAAAATTGGCTCCTACTCAGTTGACAGACAGTTAAGTGAAGGGAGTATTTTACTTCCAAAAAAGAAAATCTTACAGTTTTTGTTATTTTTGGAACAACTCACAATATTTCTCAACATATACCCATTTTGTAACCCCAGTAACATACTCTGGGGTGTGGGCTATGCTCTGATAAACACATTTCTAGGGACAGTACGGCACTCAGCCTGCAGCCTTGTGCCTCACTATGCCCCTAGGCAAGCATTTATCAACGTACAAGCTATACCCCATTGTATTATTGCTTACATATATATATATATATATATATATATATATATATTTAGATAAAACACATCTAGTATAATTATATTTATGTTCTGTTAGACATGCAAGACCCTGGCATTCCATGCTGCACTGGCTGGAGGCTGAATGCATTGTGGAGGTAAAGTACCTGGTTCCCACGGAGAGAAACTGCAGGCTGATTGTCATCTGTACACCCCCCTACCTGCCAGACAAGGAGTGGGATTCATACCCTTAGAAATGCAGTAAGGGTGCAAAAACGCCACCCTGCACATCATAGATACATAGATACATAGATACATAGACAGTGTCGGCAGATAAGGGCCTATGGCCCACCCAGTCTGCCCATTTGAGTTAGTAAGTTCAGTTTATGTTTTCCTAGAAGTCTGTTGCCCCTTACCCCTGACCTCCAGAATTCCTTTATGTCTATCCCATGCATTCTTAAATCCCGTGATTGTTTCAGCCCCCACCACTTCCTCTGGCAGGGTGTTCCACTTGTCCACCACCCGTTCTGTGAAGAAATTCTTCCTCATGTTTCCTCTGAATCGTCCCCTCCTCCAACTTCATCCCATGCCCTCTAGTCCTGGAACATCTTTTTCGCTAAAAATAGTGTATTCCTGCACCCTGTTCCTCCCTGTGAGATACTTGTATGTCTCTATCATATCCTCTCTCCCTCCTCTCCTCCAGGGAGTACATGTTCAGTTCCTTCAACCTGTCTTCATAGGACTTGTGATGCAATCCATACACCATCTTTGTTGCCCTCCTCTGAACCTTCTCTATCCTGTCTATGTCCCACGAGGTATGGTCTCCAGAACTGTACACTGTACTCCAGGTGGGGCCTCACTAGTGTCTTGTATAGCGGAATTATGACCTCCCTTTTCCTGCTGGTGATGCCCCTGCCTATACATCCCAGCATCCTATTTGCTTTACCTGCTGCCTTGTCACACTGTTTCTCTACCTTGAGGTCATCAGAGATGATAACCCCAAGATCCCTTCCTGCTTGGTCATGCTATATCCTCACCCCCCAACTGATATATTGTGCCAGGGTTTTTGTGCCCCATATGCATTATCTTGCACTTCTTTGCATTGAATTTCAACTGCCAAACCCCTGACCATTCTTCAAGTTTCTGCAGGTCCCTTCTCATTCTGTCTACACCCTCTGGTGTGTCTACTCTGTTACAGAGCTTTGTGTCATCAGCGAACAGTGAAATTCTGCCTTCTAGGTCCTGTGCAATGTCACTGATGAAGATGTTGAATAGGACTAGTCCCAGCACTGATCCCTGTGGTACCCCACTGGTCACTCTTCCCTCTGTGGAGTGACAGCCATTTACCACCACCCTCTGTGTCCTGCCACCCAGCAAGGCAAGAACAGAGAGAACAATGGGAAAAATACTAATAATCAAAATAATAACAAACGCAGGCTTGTATTAGTAATACAAAAGGCTAGACTCTTAGTTAACCATTAGCTGTTACCTTACCTTGATTTATGCTAATATGTTTCTGTCCTTGTATGAACTCAGACATTCTGACAATTCAATATACTGTAAATAACTAACATCAAATTATCATCATTTTAATTTGAAATATCAGTGAATGTAGGGAACTCTATGTTGAGAAAAAAATGCAGTTTAGTTATGCAACTACGTGAAAAGTATCTCCTCATTCCCATAATAAAGCAATTTTTTGCTGCTACTACAAAACCTTTTTTCAGCTTTGGTGTTACCAAAGTCTGATACTATGCTTCCTAATCAAAAATTGGTTAAACGTACGCACACCTCTACATAACAGTATTATGGGAAATTATGTACTCCTTTGTGACCCATGAAAGTAAGCAGAACCTTTTATTAAACTACCATCTACTGATGAGATTTTTTTTACAGTATAAATACAAGTGGGGCTCCAAATAGCACGTACAAAAATATTGTAATTCACAGCTTCTTAATGGCTTCACAAATCCTGTAAGTCAAAAGTAAGACACTAAACTCATGAGTTATGAATTTTTACCAGTTGAAACATGACTGTTACAATTCTGAACTCTTCAGTCCATGGCTGCACTGCAAATAAAACTGAGTTTTTTTCCCAAGCCCCCCACCCACCCATCCATCTTCTAAATGTTAGTCTGAATGAATCCAAAAGCAAATGGTTTGATACTTTTTATTGGACAAACTTAGATGTTATGAAAAGAACACAGTGCCTAAGCTTTCAGACCAATCAAGTCCTTCCTCGGAAGCTTATAAAAGTTATTTAGAAAACTGCATACTATTAACACCCAGATCATACATAATAACCCAGAAATAATTATCATTGTTTTAAAATACTCATTTAAACCATAACAGCAGTTTAAATAAGAGGAATCACATATGTACAGAGTTCAGAAATGTGACTGTATATAATCAAACTACTTTATGTACAGTAACAGTCTAAGGAATCTGAATAAAAAACACAATGGAAATAACCCCCCCCCCCGGTAGGTAGTTAGTTAGAAGGAAGTAAATATTCACTATGAATGTGAGCCAAAAGTGCTAACATACCATCATTTACACCAATCACTACAATATTAAGCCAGTGGAATTAAAGCTATCAAGGACCCCCAAGTGAGTGAGATCATGCATCCTAATATGTTCAGAGTGCAAAAAAGTGACAGTGTATAATCAAACTGCTATATGAAAAGCAAAAGTCTAAGGAATCTGAATAAAAACCCAATGGAATTACCCTCCCCAGGGAAAAAAATAGTTAGAAGAAAGTAAATATTCACATTTGGTTCTATACTCTAACAGGCTGGATTTACATGTTCGAGGTGTGTATCCTGCCCATGGAGCTCTGTACCTGCAGACAAGTGCACACTGCCCCCTATGTGTCCTTTTGTGCAGCACTATGCGGCTTTGTGCATGCCGCATAGTGCTGGTATGCCTCCCCATGCATTGCGGTCCACACAGGTGGGAGATCAGGTGTGTGCAGGCTGCGTGCCCCTCTTAGTGCATTCCACATGGGGGGCACAATGGGTGCAGAGTATCTCCGTGCCTCACTTACACAGTGTGGAAGTGCTCTGTGCCCTCAAGCATAGGGCCCATTGTGTGTGATCTAAGAGTCCTAACACACTGCAACATCATTATGTCATGTACCTGAATATAAGCCTACCTCAATATAACCACAACTCCCCACCATATTCTCCAAACATACACAATCTCCCCACTCATAAAACAAAAATTGCTCCCACACACACACACACACACACACACACACACACACACACAGTTCTTTGATGAGAAACCAAAATGTTGATAATCAGTTAAAATGGACTTTATACATATTAAAACAAAACAATAAAAAAATAAAACATGCTGAAGTCCTATTACTGTATACGTCCATCCTCTGAAGTAAAGGTCTGTGGAAGATTAAGTAGAATAATGTGACATAAACCACAAATCTATGTTCATGCCATCTTCCTCCATATCGAGAAGTAAAATAAGCCTGATCTCAGAAGCCCATCTCTGTTGTGTACTTTTGAAATATCCTTTTAAGACCACTACTGTCATCATAGGTGCCGGAACGGGGGGGCAGCCATGGCCCTACCACTTTCATAAGGGGCCCTATCAGTTTTTGCAATTATGTTAATGTATTTAATAGGGGAGAACTTACCCCTTACTTCCTTGGCCCTACCACTTTTCAAACTGTTCCGGCACCAATGACTGACATCTGAGATTGAGTGGTCATTCTGAGAGAAGTGTCACACCACTGGTTTTTCAGTCTTCTTCAAATGAATAGTATGTTTCTGCACATTAATTCCTAGTGCAGAGTGCTTGGTTTGTCTGTCCTACATACCTCTGTGAGGACATCTCTTGCATTGAATGAAATAAACATTCTTTGATGTACATGTATAATTCCTCTGTATCCTGAATTGTCTGTTTTGTGATATAACTACACAATACGAAGTGGAAATGAGCACACAAGTCTTACATCTGAGTTGATTATAGGGTCTTGTACCATTTAGTGTCATGGTACTCTGTTCTGGTCTAGGTTTACTCCTAATAGTCAAGCTGGCTAAATTAGGTGGTTGTTTAAAATATAGTAGTGGTAGTTCTTGAAAAATACAATGTAGGGTCTCATCCTCACTAAATATTGGGTGGAGGTCCTTAATAATCTTACGTAGAAGTTCAAGGTCAGGGTGATACGTGACTACTAAGGGTATTCTGTTGGTAGTGGTCCTAACCTTATACTAAAGTAGTTTTTCTCTTGGTACCTGTGTATGGGATTTTCCAAATAACTGTCATAAGCTTCTGAGGAAGGACTTAGTTGGTCTGAAAGCTTAGGCACTTTGTTCTTTTTGTAACATCTAAGTGGGTCCAATAAAAGGTATCAAATCATTTGCTTCTGTACCTGTTCTTACAAGGACAATATGGCAACTAACCTAAATCTGTTTGTTAGTCTGAATGAAATAATTGCTGTTGTGCTCCATTGCTACTCTCCAGACATTGCTGTGATGGAATCAGTGCCGATCACTCATTGCTGGCATCTTAATAGCAGAGCAGGGCTCAGCAGCAGTCAGACTGCATTTTACAAGCTGAAGAAAACAGATCAAGTGAAGTTAAAATAGTTTACATCTGGATGGGGTTTGGCAGATACGTGTGATCCGAGATTGTATGTGGGGGTGGAGGTCTGCAACATCCATTGCTTGTTTAATTCAAGTATTTTTTATGAGGTGGAGGGCTAACTCTAGTAAATCTCTGAGCCTTATATTACATAAAAATAATAAAAATACGCAATTGTAAATTGCAAAGGTGAAAGTTCCATTAAAGGTTTCTGGTGACTACAAACCACTTGAACTTTGCTCTTGTGGTTTATCACATTACCAGAACCTCTCAATGATTTTTTTCTGAATTTTTGTACTCAGCGTTTTCATAAAAAGTGAAAGATAAAAACAGTGTTCAAGAGGACATAGCAGGACATACAGTTGGAGGTATAGACAGGAAGGATGTAACTTTCAGATTTGTGCGCAGCAGTACAAGCCTACATCAGGGTACAGAATAGATACATACCCAGAGGCACAACAGAAATCATTAACAGGTGACATAATTAGGTGACAGGTGGAGGCAGTATAGCGCAGTGGTCTAAGGCTCTGAGCTGCAAATCTGGTGACATCCAGCAGACCAGACCTGGGTTTGAATCCCACAGCTTCCACTTGCATACTGTGTGACCCTGAGCAAGTCACTTAACCTCCTTGTGCTCCCAGGTCGCTCCTGTAAAAAAGCTTTCAGCTTAGTGTGCTATACCTGGTTAAAAAACAACTAAATAAAAAAAAAAATAGTACAGTATAATATGCATCATGCATGTCATACAGATGGGCAAAGAGGTAACATGTTCTAAGCTGGTAACCCTTGCAAGAGGAGAGACCTGAGACAACTGTCTTATTCAACAGAGACCAAATTAGTTCAATTGTGTCCATCAGAGCTATAGAATGATATTGGGGCCCACCCCAACCAAAGACATGTTACCAGATTCTGAGACCACTGGGCTATTATGAAGGGGGTTCTCCTCTCATCCATTATTGTGCTACAGTCTTCCTAGCATTCATTAGGGCTAGGTTCCACAGTGGATGTCCATGTTTTCTGACCCAGGGGGGGTTCTGCCTCAAGCAGGAAGTGAAGAGGAGACTCCAGGAGAGTGCTTACTAAGATGAGAGACATGATCTTATGTATTTCTTTCCAAAAAGAGGATTATCCAATGGCATCCCAGAGACAACATTATGAATGTGTCTTCCCCAGTTAGACATTTGGAACATGACAGATCTTTATCAATATCTATGCGGTGCAATCTGCAGGGGGTGTAATTGGTTCAATACGAGAAATATTACTGGATTATGTGCAGTTTATTAGTCTTTGAGCAGTCTTCTGCATGTTCCATTGTCAATGTCCAGATTTCCAGGGTGATAGTAATATCTGGGTCTTCCTCCAAAGCCTCCTGCATCTTGCATACCAGTGGTGGGGAACTATTCAGTAATCATTTATATAATGATGTCAGTGAACTAGACTAGACACAGACATGCCACCATCCAGGATTACCTCCACAGGGGAGGCTTCAGGTGATGAGTGAAGGAAGACCAGAGCCAGGTTCATGTGTCTCTGGACTTAAAGGTATGCAAAAAAAAAAAGGAAGTTGGCAAGGACTATTTATGTTTAAGCTCTACAAGGCAGCTAAGCACCCCCATGCAGATCACTCAATTATGCACGCCTCTTTCTTCACCCTTTCAGGAGCTCCTGATGAAACATACATTGTAGTTTGGGAGACCTTTAAAGTCTTCACAAAGATCAGCTTTCAGGGATTGTCCAGGCCTAGAATAAATCCCTCTGGAAAGCTGCAACCACACTGAAACTTTAAGTTTAGTAAAGCGGTTCCTGAGCTTAGACATGCTGATGTCCCTTAGGGCCAGCAGCATCACTCTTTGGCAAAGAGGCTTGCCTGGGAAATGCTTGTCAATCTCGACCTAGCTTTGTAAACTCCCCTTCAGAAAGGCCAGTTGGGCAACCATGTAATGACAATGGAAGCTGGGGAGTCCTAAGTCACCCTTCTTCTCTGTTTCCTGGAGAACTTCCTCTTTAATCAGACAGGTTAGCCTTCTGAATAAAGGAGGAGATCAGGGCCTGTAGTGAAGCAGGAAAAGGTTTAGAGACCCACACTGGATGAGGTTGAGAAACATACAGTCTCTCTTAAGGGCATTTCAGAGAGGCAGAAAGCTTACCTCAAGCAGCCTAGTTAGCCTCTTTGACATCACCCACAAATGTTTAAGAGAAATGGCCACTTTCAATTCTGTTGATCCTGAACCAGACAAAAAGGTGACCTCCCCACCTAAGATAAAAGCTCACTCATAGACCAGTTGATTCTGTAGCCTGCTATTTTCCCATATGTATCTAACAACTTCATCAAATAGGGTAAGGCAGTTCAGACATCTACAACAGCAGATCATTAACATAAAAGGAGCTCTTGTGGGGCAAGCTATTCATTTGCAAACCTTCAGAATAAGGATGATGCCTAATGGGTGCCACAATGGGCTCCAGGGACAAAACATACAGAAGACGGGGAAGAGGGAGCCCCTGCCTCATACCCCTGCCGATAAGAAAATATTGTGACAAAGTGCCATTCATTACCATTGAACCATAAGGTTTGTGATATAAGGTTTTGATCGGTATCCCATGCACAACGAGACTGCGATTGAATGCTTTCAAAAAATGGCGACTCAATCACGTTGCCTGTGCACAGGACTACCTGGCGGGGTAGTGACCGGATATGGGGGTAGGCAAATATAGCGATGGGATGTCACTATGTACACAAGTGGGGGGGGGCCACGCCATGTGATGGGTGGAAGGGTAGGGATGGTTTGTGGGGTGTAGTGAGGTGTTGGGCTCCTGAGCTGGCCATGTGGTGTGGTGTTTTGGTGGCAGGCTGGGGTTGGGAGGGTGCCGGATTTGGTTCTGGGCACGATCATGTTTTTTGCACCAGGTTGGGGTTTTCATTAATTTTTTAAACGTTTTCCATACACATCTGACATGCACCTCCCTGGAGTTGAGAATCCTTTAGTAGGGAGGTGCGGGGGGGTATAGCCCCCATGTAAGACAGATATCAGGCGCTCTCTTGCAGTTTGTTGCGAGTGTACATTGTCGAAATTAATTTTCGCTGATATACACTCACCCAAAAAGTGATCGCTATTCCATGATCACCATTATCATATGGAACCCTTTGATCCAGACTAACTAATGGGGTCCCCACCACAAAACCCTGTAGGACTGCATAAGTGTAGCCCCACTCCATGTGGCCAAAGGTTTTCTCAGCATCCAATGCCAAGACACTCACTGAGTACTGTCCCTTCTTATTAGGCCAAGCCAAGATGATGTCCATCATACACTGAATGCTGTACTTCCTCCATCTCCCCTTTCCCAATGACAGGTTTGGAACATGAACAGGATCATTTGGGAAAGAAGACTGTGGTATGGGTAGGTACTGAATTGTAAAAGTGAGGGGATAAGGTGTGTCAGGAGGGGAGGGGTAGAATAAATGGCTAGAATAATAATAATAATATATAATAATCTTTATTTTTAAGTGCCTTTCGGAATATCAAGACGCTGTATAATGTAAATAATAAAACAACTATAAAATAGAAATACAAACAATAAAAGGTCAGTACAGATCCATCCAATCAAAGTAAAATAGGGTAGGCCTGGTCCCACAGATAAGTTTTAAATGCCAAACCACCGACATTTTGTCGTCGGGGCAACAAATTCAAAGCCTGCACAAGGCTTCGAAACCTTCTCCCCAGTTACTTTAAATGAATGTCAGCATTCTAAAGCCGGCATACAGCTTCAAGAGACTTTCTCCACAGTTTCTTTAAATTAAAGATTGTTAAGACTTCAGGAGCCTTCTCCCCAGTTTACTTAAACAAATTACTGCATTTTTAAACCTGCATAGTGCCTTGGGAGCTTTTCTCTATTGTTTAAAAACTGCTGAAACCTCAGGATCCAGCTCCCCAGATTACTTTAGTTTACTTAATGAAATTACTGCATTTTTAAACTTGCTCCTGCACACTACTGTTTCTTGTAGTTTTAAAGTGTAAAGAATGCATAATCATTTTGGGAGACTTTTCTCCCCAGTTTTCTTTCATTTAAATCCATAACATACAGAAACGCATACTGCCCAGACACTGAACCAGTTCCAATTCGGTGCTCATTTCAGTCTCAGTAGGGAGTAGCCAGAACGTCTTTAGGCTCCATCTTTACAGCCCCCTCCCCACTTCCCACTTCTCAGCCAGTCCTCCACCTACCTCTGTAAGTTTGCACTGTTTCTTTCCTCTGCAGCTGTCTGGTGGTCATGAGAGCCAGGAACAGAAGAGGAGCCCTCCCTCAGGTGCAGAGCTCAATGGATAGCACCCGCAGGTATGCGTTATCAGGGATAGCAATGGCTCAAACAGCACTGACTGTGCTGAATGTTTTGGCCCTGCTGGCGCTTTGCTCCGGTTGCCCTACCACCCCCACCACCACCCTTGGTCGACACCGCAAGATATGCTATAGATCATGTGCATGCAAAAACCAGTCAAGTGTGATCTACCATCTGCAGCTTATCAAAAACCACCACTAGTGGTCACTGTTCTTACCCAGAATTTATCCATCCCACCAGCTCCCCTGACCTTTCTTAAAGTCACATACAGTACATAGAGAAACATGGCATCTTGGTTTGTCCTCTTCCTCCTATCTCCTCCTAACTCTAAGTGTCTGTCCTTATCACTACCACAAACGAATGCAAGTCTTTTTCTGTTGGCCTCATCCACATTGACTGGATTGTCGCTGGCCACAGATTTCACTGCATCTATTCTAACCTAACTACTGAACAAAGATTCCTCCATCACTGCAACCCTACTCACCCGGTCACGTGATGGCATTCATCTGAGCAGCAGCTGAAATCCTGAGCTCCCCCCTCTGGCCGTCTATTTTGTTATTTAAAGTGCATTTTGACCGGGCTTTTCGAGGAAATCACCTAAAAGTCTAATTTATTAACATCTAGTGATTGATTAGGTGTCTCGATCTGGGATAATTAGCCCTTGCTGGATCGCGATGGAGGTGGATCCAGCAGGCCTTCACTAAGCACACCCTCCTGCATCTCCTGAGAAGGCTGCAAAGAAACAGAGGAACCAGGCCCCAATCTAGGCCTGATCGTAGCAGTGAGAAAATGGGGCAGCCTACACCTCTAACAGAAGATACATTTCTTCAAGAGCTTGGCCTGTGAAGGAGCTCCTGGTGGGTCTGACAGGTGAAATAAAATCCTGTGTAGCGACCTCTCTGATGTTGCCAGGAAGGTCTCGGACGACCGGTTAAGGTCGCTTCTGTAGAAAATTGGAGAACCAGGGCCGAGGCAGAAATAACAGAGCTCAAGCAGCATGTGAAGAGGCTCCAAGCTAAAACCGAGGACCTTGAAGGCGCGGTAGCCGTAATAATTTGTAATAATGGGCCTTTCAGAGCTAGAAGAAGGCCCAGACCTCATGGCTTTCCTGCAAAGTTCTTGTGAAAGTAGGGCCTATCACCCATCGGTGCCTCCTATCATCTTGAGAGGGCCCACCGTTTGCATGCCCCGACCTGCAGCTGGTTCCCCGCTCGCCCGATCATTATTAAATTTTTGAGCTATCTGGACAGGCAGCATGTCCTTGTGAAGGCTCGAACTCAAGGAGATTTTGTGGGTGTTTCAAGGATCCGGATTACCCAAGACCTTCCCAAAGAGATCCGAGGAAAGAGGGCAGCATATCACCATATTGTGCAAAAGCTATAGCAGCTGCAATACCCTTTAGATGATTTATCCTGCCACCCTTAAAGTAACTGTTGAGACATGGCCTGAAGCTTTGACACCCCAAGCTGCTCTCAAGGAGCTGGCTGGCAGGTTGCCTGATCTTTTCAAGAGTTCCGCTGATTACTAACTGTGGACTCTCTATTTTGTTACTGCCTGGCTGTGTGCCTTTTCTGTGGTTCTCTGCGTCTGTCTGTCTTGTTGGTGAAGATGCTGCCGTCCCCCCCTGACCCTTCGTTCCTGTCCTCAGCCCTCCCCCCCTCCTGTCACCTAACTTGGATGGTGTTGTCTGGTTGTGCTTTCCGTTGTCTGGTCTGGTGTTTGGGTGCCTCCGTTGGTCTTTTAGGTGGGTGGGCGGCGGGAATCACGGAGTGGGGGTGGTCGGCGCAACGAATCCGGGCATTCCTCGCCATTGGGTCTGTTTCTGGTAATGGAAGTTGGTTTAGGTTGCGTTTCTGGGGAACTTTCGGAGTGTTTACAGTTTGGGTCCGCTGCTTTAGGGTCCCTATGAAACAGCAACCGATTAGGAGCTTCCGTGTCTCTTCCTCTGCCTCTGAAATGGATGTAGCAGATAGGTTTGGTCCCCTGAGCTGGAGTTATGCGGGCGTCGGTAAGTGGCCCATCTAATCCTGTCCAGCTGGGTGATTCGTGGGGTGCAGGACTGAACTTTTGAGGGTCCACTGGGGCTGAGGAGGCCTTGGAGGCTTTAACTAGCAGGGGTTCCTTTTTTTTTTAGGTATTGGTTCTCCCTTTCCCCATTCTCTGCTCTGTCTCCATTTTGGTCTTAGTGTTTATGGATACGCCGGGGAACGGGTATTGGGGGTGGCTGGGGGATTGGGCAAGCTGCTGGTTGGATGTGGGATCACGAGCTGCGCTGGTGGGGTGGCTAATCTCTGCCCTGGGCCTAGCTGTTGCAATTGTTGGTGGTAGCTGTTAGGGCCTGTATTTGGAGGTGGGAGATATGGGTCTTTATGGTTCATGCCCATTGGGTTTTGGCTCTGGGAGTTCGGGGATTCGCATGGGGACCCGGGGGGGTTCGTAACCCGGCATGAAGACTGGATATGGGTTTACGGATATTTGGGCCTCCCTTTGTATATAGTTTTTGGGGATCGGGGGGGTGTTTCTCTTCTTGGCTACAGATTTTGGGTTCACTACCCTGTTCGGGGAAGGGTTCCTGCTTGTTTGTTACGGAACTCTGGAGGTTGGTGGGGGTGGTATGGGGGTCATGGTATGCTGTTTCATGTCATCTTTATAGGGGATTGGGCTTTCTTTGTATGGGGGTGGGGGAGGGAGTATTAGATAGGGGTGGATTGGTGGTTTGGGAGGTGCACCCTGCTACAAATGGTTGGATTTACGTTATCTGGGTACCCAGCTATTGTAAGTTTTTTTTGAAATGGCTAAAAATATAGTTAGTATTGCATCCTGGAATGTGAGAGGGCTCAGGGATCATGGTAAAAGGCTGCAGATTTTTAATCACTGTTCCTTGTTTGGTACAGATATTCTTTTTTTGCAAGAAACACACTTGGGCCGGGAGGAAGCTAATCTCCTCTCTCGGTCTGGGTTCTCTCAAGTTTATCTTGCTGGGAACTCTCACTTTAGTAGAGGGGTGGCAATTTTAATTAAAAAACATGTCTTGTTCATCAAGGATTCGGTCTGCTCAGACCCGGAAGGGAGATTCATCCTAGTAAAGGGTAACTTAAATGGAGAAAGTGTGGTACTGGGATCGGTGTACGGACCGGTGGGAGGTGACCCAGACTTCTTTATGAGGTTGACAGACAAGCTGGCTGTCTTTTTGCCAACTCAATATGTGCTGGGTGGGGATTGGAATGTACCTTTCCCCTCTTTATTGGATAGGGATCCCCAAGATAGGCAGCACCTTCCTCGCACAGAAAGCCCTCTGTGAGATGGTTTCATGGTTAGTCTCGTGACCCGTGGCGGTTGCTAACCCTTCTTTAAGGCCTCTCCTTTCAATCACAGTCGCACGGCACTAAATCAAGACTGGATATGATTTTAGTGAGTGTCTCCTCTCTCCAAGGTCTCTCCTCTCTGGTATAGAGCCGATCATTGTGTCGGATCATGCTTTGGTTTGGGTACATTTGTCTATTAGACTATGATTTTGCTCGTGACTCCATGTGAGATTATATACTCAGCTATTGAAGGACCATCACTGTGTTTCGAGATTAGTTCTAGAATATCTTTGTTTTTGGCAGACAATTTGGACTCTACCCTAGGGTGGACATGGTATGGGAGCATTAAAGTGTTATCTTAGGGGATTTTATTCAGATGGCTTCTCTCAGGAAGAAAGCACGGTTGGCTAGAGCGTTAGAGTTGGTGGGTAAGATTAGAGATTTGGAAGATAAGTATTTACTATCCTCTTCGGTTTCAGATCTTAAAGAACTTCTTTCAGTTAAAAATGAGTACTCGGATCTTCTGAAAGAAAAGATTGAGTACTACCTGGTCAAAACCCAGGCTAAGTATATAGATCTTGGTGAGAAATCCGGGAAATTGCTGGCTTTACGTCTCAGAGCACTTGAAAGTTCGAGGATTATTCCCTCTCTGGTTTCTTCATCTGGTGCTAGGGTTTCCTCGCCCAGAGAGATTGCTCGGTTCTTCGGGAATACTATTCCAGTCTTTATAGTCCTTTTCTACATCCCACTCTGTAGCTGACCTCAAGAGTTACTTAAGAGGAATGGCTCTTCCTAGCATACCGAATCCCAACAGGCACGCCTAGTGGCGCCTATCTCAGTTGAGGAGATCCAGAGCACTATTGCCTCCCTTGCCCCAGACAAAACACCGGCCCAGATGGATTCCCAGTGAATTTTACAAAGTTTTCTAAGGACTTGACCCTATCCTGTTTAAATTATATAACTACTTTCAGGTTGCTTCGAACTTGATCCGCCTTGTTCGAGGCCACCATAGTCCTAATTCCTAAAGCAGACAAAGAGCCCTCGGACCCAGCCAGTTATCTGCCCATCTCTCTGCAGAATTATGATATTAAAATACTAGCTAAAATTCTCATGGAGAGGATTAAAAAGATCTGATGGAGTCTGAGCCCTGAACAAGCAGGTTTTGTCCCAGGAGATCTGCTGCTGATCATCTGAGGACACTGTCCCATATTTCACAGTACGCCCGGTCAGCTTCAGAACCAACTGTTCTGGTCCCTCTGGATGCTGAAAAAGCATTTGACCGGGTCGACTGGTCCTTTTTATGGGCCGTTTTGGAAGAAATGGACTTCCCGTCCTCCTTTCTAAGATTGATTCAGGTACTATATAAGTGCCCTTCTGAGAAAATCTATTGCAATTGGGTTTTATCCCTTCCTTTCAGTCTCTTCGCGGGCACTAGACAGGGCTGCCCCCTTTCTCCTTTATTGTTCAACCTGTACTTGGAACCTCTGCTGATTCAGCTTAAATCCTCATCTCGGGTGAAAGGTTAGGATTAGGTGAGTTATTCTTTCATGCACGATGATGTTCTGTTACATCTGTCTCGATCCGGTAGCATCGCGAAGCAGCTCTGATATTATTAGGCATTTTAGTTCCCTTCTGGGTACAAGTAAACATATCAAAGTGTGAGATTTTCACTTTAAATAATTACATCTTCAAGAGTTGTTTCCTTTCCTTTGGAATGAGATGGACTTCAGTTCTCTTAGGCATTTTGGGATTCACTTTTCCACTGACCCATTTCTGCTCAAGAAATTAAACCTAAATAAGATTAGAGATTCGTTAGTCAGGACTTTGCAACGCTGGGCATCTCTTCCTATCTCCTTGATGGGCAGAATCAGTATCATTAAATGAATGTTCTTCCCGATTTTACCCACTGAACCTCACCAACTTGGCTTCCTCTTCCTTTTTCAACAGCTCCACAGTATGTTTTCTACCTTTATCTGGAAAGGGAAAGTGCAGCTGCTCTTATAGTTCCTTTCGCCCTAAAGACAAGGGAGGCCTGAGACTTCCCAATTTTCAGTCTCTATTATTGGGCTGCCCATCTATCCAAGTTGGGACAGTGGTTCATGGCAAAACCTGAGAATTCTCCCAATATGGCTTCACTTAGAATCGACCTTTCTTTCTGAGCTTAAATTTGACAGCTACCTTACCCTATCTCACTCCGAGCTTACTTTCAACTTGATTTCTAATAACACGGTGGCGTCTCTCTTAAAGTGTGGGCCCAATGTCTTAGGTTCTTCTGGATCTCCAATCATACGGATTTAGGACAACCAATTACTTCTAATCCCAATCTTATTATTGGTGACTTGAAGGTAAGTAATCTTGCTTCACAACTTAAGGATTCCAGGGTAGAACATCTGTATAATCCAACCTCTCTTCTCACGCCAGGTGATATCCTTACAAATTTGGTATTCCAGGTAGAGAGACTTTCAAAGTGTTTCAACTCCGCTACTTGGTTTGTAATAAGTTTGGTTCGTTATTTAAACCGCCTGTGGTACACCTTTTCTCTAATATCATCAGGCTGGCATCTCAACCCCATTCCATCTCACAGATCTACTCTTATCTTTTGACTTTTAATTTGAAAGATGAGGTAGGTGGTCCCTTGATCGGGACGCATCTTCTCCCTGAAGAGGTACCACTCTGGAGAACCCTATGGCCTAACTTGCACAAATATCATACTCAGGATAGGTTCCGTTTAGTGCAGTATAATATTGTCAATAATTTATACTATACTCCAGTCAAGCTTTTTCAGCGTAAGATGATCTCTTCCCCACGGTGTTTCCATTGCCTCCAGGATGAGGGTAACTTGATTCATGTTTTCTGGGAGTGCCCTAAAGTGGCCCTGCTAGGTCTTCTATTATAGATAATCTGGATCCCTTCTGGTCTGAGCAGGTTTTTCTCTCCAGGTATCTGTGTACTGGGTGATTTTTCTCAGATAGACTGCGTGGAGCGTAGGTACCATATGGCTCTGATTTCGATGGCAGTCAAAAAGTTGGTTTTAAGGCACTGGAAAGACCAATTAGTTTTATCCCTTGTGGATTGGTTAAAGGAATTGATGTCATACCTCCAGTCCGAAAGTTTGATTGCCAGCTATAAGCATCGTATGGACCTATTTTATAAAAGGTGGGGTAAACTTCAGTCCTTTTACCTACCAGGAGGTTAAAGTTTTGTGGTCTGATCCCTGGACCCTCATTCTATGTTACACAATGGCTGCCACTCTAATATATGATTTAAAGTGATATAATCCTGTCTCTCTCACTGTATTTAGGCCTATGAGCCCGGCCAGTAGATAGATGGTGGGTTAAATGTGGATATCCAGACTTCGAAAGTTGCTAGTTATGTTTTGAGCGGTGCACCTTGGGAGGAGGGGGGGTGATTGGTTTTTCTGGGGTTTCTTGACTGACAGATAAACATGTTATGATGTCCTTTTTGACTCCAATAGGTCTGTTATTTACTATTTGTATAGTTGGGAGGAGGGGGGTTGACCTGATTTTGGCTTATTGATTGGTCTCCTAACACTATGGTTATGGTTATATTATTTCTTTTCTTTTGTGGAAAATAATAAACTTAAATTTCAAAAAAAAAAAAAACCCTACTCAACCACTACCTCATCCTCTTAGCCTGCCCAATGTAGCTCCAAATAAGGTCACATCAATAGCAGCTACTTTTCTGGCATCCTTATCAAATAGAGAACAAAGACTACTAGGTTATCTGATTCACTCCCTCACGGTCCACAAACACCACTGGCATCCTCCGACCTGCCCCCTCTTGTCCCTCCTACTCCTAGACCTGTTAGCACGTGATGTAGAAATCAACCCTGGACCCACAAACACACACATTGACCACACAAACACCACATGGGCTGGACACAACAGTATAAAACATGTATGCAAGCCTCCCTTCCAAATTCGCAGAGATAGAACCCTGGGTGACTCTATACAAACCCCACATGCTGGGCCTCTCTGAGACCTGGCTAATACCATACCATGACAATGTCTTGCACCAGCTTCAAGACTATTCCTTCCTCCAACTGGATAGACCAGGTAGGAGGAGGCGTTGCGCTGTATGTCAGGGACCAAATATCAGCTGCCACTGTTGCCAGCTCAACAGCCATCTCCATAAGTGAATGGATTATTACTGAGCTAACCATCAGTGCATCAAAAAAACTTTATGTTGGCTGTTGCTACAACCCCTCTCCTGCTAGTACCCAGGTACTGTCTAGCTTTCTCTCCAGCCCTAGCATGCCCCACCCTATCTAGGGATGCTTTCCTACTTGGGGATTTCAACCTAAACTGTGCAGCAAGTCCAAACCCTGACTACTCAGCCCTACTAAAGTTGCAAAACCTAGAATAAGTAATCTCTACCACCACAAGATACATCCAAAGCACACCAAACCACTCTATCCTTGATTGGGTCATAACCAACCAGTCTGACCTACTCCTCCAATCAGGCACCATGTCTGATGCAGTTAGTGACCACACCCCCACCTACATCATGAACAACAAGACAGCTCACCCCCCACCAAAAGTACTGTCTTTCAGAAATTTCAACAGCCCAAATCATGTCCTTGTGACTAGGGAAGCGGTGTCCTTAAACTGGTCCTCCCCTATATCTGCTTGATAACGTCTCCTCTGCTGTCACTTTCTTCTCCAGCACCCTTCAGAAACTACAGGACCAGTATTTTCCAATCAAAACCAGAAGGGTTAGAGGCGGCTGCATGCGCTGGATAACAAAAGAACTATTGCTGCAAATGAAGGTCAGGGGCTCAAAATGGAGAGCATTCAAAGAGTCCCCATCCCTCCAACTATGGAACGCCTACAGGCAGCTGCAAAATGCATGTAAGCAACTGGCAAGGTCACTAAAAAAGCAATACTTTACTGAGCTCCAAAAAATTACCCTGGGGAATCCTGGTAGATTCTGGGCCTCAACAGGATCCATACTAAATCCTAAGACCAGCAAGCAACTAACAGAATTTACATCCCCATCAGGCACCATCGACAACCCTACTGACATCGCTGACCTCCTCAATGCTATGTTTAATGACCTGACCCCATACCTTAGCAAGCTCCCTCCTCACCCCACCTTCAGCCCAAGCAGAAACGGTAGCCCCTCCACCTTTCCTAACTCTGAAGCAACTATCCCCCCCCTTCTATTTCAGGGCCATTCATCCTCAGACCATCATAAAACTCCTGAAAAGCCTCCCTTCTAGAGGTAGCCCAGGAAGTGACGGGCTCTACCCTGCTTTCCTGAGGATCATCTCAGCAGCCCTTATCAGACCGCTAACACACATTTTTAACCTGGCACTGTCTACATCAACAGTGCCTGACACCTGAAAACATGCAAATGTGATTCCCATCTTCACAGCAGGTGACCCCCTAGCCCCGGAAAACTACAGACCCATCTCCCTACTACCACATCTTAGCAAACTGTTAGAGAAGGTAGTCCATTCCCAACTAGCTGAACATCTTAATAAGTACAACCTCCTTTGTCCCTTTCAGCATGGTTTCCACAAACACCACAGCACCTCCTCTGTCCTGGCAGCTGTTTCAAACCATGTCCTCAGAGATATGAACATGGGAGAGGCCATGGCTGCAGTTTTGGTAGACTTGTCTAAAGCGTTTGACCTCGTAGACCATCATCTTCTTCTCTCCACTCTTGGACAATTTGGCTGTGCCCCTGGACCTGTAACCTGGTTTCATAGTTACCTCACAAACAGGTCACAATCCATTCTTATGGGCAAAGTTGCCTCAACTTCACTTCCCACCAGCACTGGAGTTCCTCAGGGAACTATTCTTGGCCCCCTTCTCTTCTCCATGTTCATCAATGCTTTACCGGTAGATAGCCTAAACTGCAATGCACTCCTCTACGTGGATGACCTAGTCCTCTACCACAGTAATAAGTCCCTTAAATCCATCTCCTCCACTCTCACTGGCAACTATGCTGCAGCAGTAGGGTGGTTCGCATCCAGGAAACTACTTGTCAGTGGGAAAAAGACAAAGGCCATGCTCTTTGGATCCAAGCCTTTCCTAAACAAGGCAGCCAAATTAAACTCCTCCATCACTGTATATACACTTGCAGGCCCTCCACTCGAGCAGGTCGCCTCCTTCAAATATCTCAGTGTTACCCTCGACCCATCACTCACCTACAATGATCATGCAACATTGACCATAAGTAAGATTAATCAGAAGCTAGGTGCAGTGTACCGTGCAAACCACCTGCTATCACCCAAAGCTCGCCTTGCCGTTGCGCAAGACAACCTTCTCCCACTCCTGGATTACTGATCCCCCATCTATTCCCACATGTCCACAAAGCAACACTCCTGCCTCAACATGACATATAATGCCATCTGCCACTTTGTTCTCAAAGCCCCCTCATTAACTCACCACTGTTCACTCTACCAGTACCTTGCATGGCTCCCTCTCCAGGCATACTTTGACTATGCCACAGGCTGCCTAGTGGACAGTGCTCTCAGAAGTAACCAACTAGTTTTATTTTCTCAGAAGAAGCCAGAAGGGGAAGGAAGGAAACATATTCAATTCAGTGCTTTAGAGTAACTGGTAATTGCTATTTTTCTTTTAAATTTAGATTGTGGGCTTTTAGTGACACTGTACTTTCTTTGTTGTCTTTACTTATAATTGTTTTTGGGCTGTTGGAAATTTAAAACATAGTGGTGGTATAATTCTGTGCTGTCTTTAATTGCTGCAAATTTTATCTTGGCTTGTCTGACTGCCCTGTAGTTGGGTGAAGGGTGTTAATTGCCTGGCCTCTGACCTCAGCTACATGATAACTGGAGGTAGGGCTTAGTCAGAGTTGAGGTAGCAAGTAGAGTTTTATTTTCTCAGAAGAAGCCAGAAGGGAAAGGAAGGAAACATATTCAATTCAGTGCTTTAGAGTAACTGGTAATTGCTACTTTTATTTTAAACTTAGATTGTGGGCTTTTAGTGACATTGTACTTTCTTTGTTGTCTTTACTTATATGCCCTGTTAAATCTGATTGACAGGAGCTAAACACAGGGTATAATAAGGGGTGTGAAGTAGGAGGGGCATAAGGGGGAAGAAGCCCACCCTCAGCACAAGTGTTTTGACTTATTTATTTATTTATTTATTGTTTCTTTTTTTTTTTTTTTTAAGAAAATTATCTGAGGATCAGTGGCAGGATTTTTAGGACAGTAAATTAATAAAAATGGAACTAGGAGAGCTTCAGTAGCAGACAAGTAGTGAAATTGCAGTATAATGTGGGGTGGGAAAATGGTGGCTGTGGGCAGCCATATTCAGGCAGACCTTCTGGACACTGAGGTGCTGCCTCATCTGCATGCATCTCTCTGGACCGCGGGATGAGGTAGCCAGACTCAGAATGGAAGTAAACTGGGTCAGGAGTACCATCACCCCTATCCAGAGACCACCCAGTCCAATGCCACTGCCTCAAAGGATGCTGAGAACAAGGAGCACTTAGATGACAGTGGGCTCAGGGAGGGTTAGAGCAGTCAGGCAAAGGCACATCCCAGATCCTATTCCACTCAAGAACTCATATGCCACACTGGCAAATGAGGACAATCAAACAGAGGTACCCAGAGAAGTGGAAGGAAAGGATGTGGAGGTTAGCCAAGGAGATGACCTCATGCATGGGAAAGCAGTGGACCCCAGAGGAGGAGGAAGTGAATCCTGGTGGGGACTCCATCTCAAGAGGGATCCAGCTAGGAACACAGGAGGGGAGGATAGGGAGGTGAGGTGCCCACCAGGTGCCATGGCATGGAGGGATGGAAGGAAGATCCTGGGATCACTGGGAAGGCAAGACGGGAGGGTGAGCTGGATGTCATATCCACCAGGTACTAATGACCTGGCAAATGGGGAGCCAAAGGAAGTTCAGGAAGAGTTTAGGAAATTGGGAGGGTCTCAAGCAAGTAGCTACTTCTGTCACTTTCTCAGAAGTACTACCTGGGAGAGGCAAGGGAGCATAGAGTGCATGCACCAGGAACTTTAACTCATGGTTGAAGAACTGGTGCTGTGAGGAAGGGTTTGGATTCATTGGTGACTGGGGACCCACCTGGAGGGATGGAGGTTTGTTCAAGCCTGATGGCCTGCATCCATCCTGGAGGGGAATCCAAGCACTCAATGATAAGTTTAAATGCTACATTGACAAGCATTTAAACTAGCAAAGGGGGGTGGCAGGCCAGCAAGGAGGGTACCTACTTGCTCACCCCCCACAGCTAGCAGTGGAACCAGTGAACCAGAGGAGTGGCTATCTCTGCAAAGCAGTGTGCAAAAGATGGAGATTAGTGCCCAAGAGGTGGATAGGCAGAAAAGGGTCAAAATTCAGCAGAAGGACAGACAGCAAGGAGAACCAGGGATAAAGGACAACCAAGGAAGGGGCTGGAGTAGAACAGTGAAACAGTCTAGGGAGGTCAAATCATGGAAAGCCATGTGTGCAAATGCCAGGAGCCTTAGCAACAAGATGGAAGATCTGGAGGCTGTCTGTGGTGCAGTCAGACCTGGACATTGTGGCCATCACTGAAACCTGGTGTAATGATAACCATGACTGGGAGATGGCCATACCTGGCTACAACATATTCAGAAGAGACAGAGCAGGCAGGAAGGAGGAGGAGGAGTGGCACTGTATGTGAAAATGACATAAGGGCCAGAGATCCAGGAGGAACAAAATGGGGAGAGATACTGTGGGTTAAGCTGGAAAGGAAAATGGAACAGCCATCCCGCACAGGTGTGGTCTATAGACCACCAGCCCAGGAGGAAGAAACAGATAGAGAGTTGATGCTAGCCATCCAAAGGATGGCAGACAAGGGTGAGGTAGTACTGGTTGGAGACTTCAATATTCCAGACGTGACTGGAGCATCCCAGCAGCAGCATCAACTAGGAGCAGATTTATCCTGGACTCCCTTCAGGGTGCCTTCCTCAAGCAACTGGTTATGGAACCAACTCGGCAGAAGGCAATAATGGACCTTGTGCTCACAAACAGGGACAGTGTGATGGGGGTAACAGTGGGGGAGCACCTGGGGAACAGTGACCACCAGTCATTGTGGTTTGAAATCACAGAAAGAGCAGAACCAAACCACACAAAAACACGTATCCTGGATTTTAGGGGGGCAGACTTTGGGAAAATGGGGAGATACTTGAAAGAGGCATTAAGGGAATGGGTCAGGAATCAGGGTTGAGGAACAGTGGGCAGTATTTAAAATGGGGATTACAAGAACAACAGAATTATGCATTAAGCAAGTTAGCAAAAGGAAAAGGAAGAGGAGACCATTATGGTTTTCCAAAGAGGTAGCAAAGAAAGTGAAAGCCAAAAGATTGCTATCAGGCAATACAAAAGACACAGGCAGAAGGGATAGGCAGAAGTACCAGGAGAAGCAAAGGAGGCAGGGAGGTCAGTAAGGGAAGCCCAAAGCTCAGACAAGAAGAACACATTGCAAAATCAGTGGGTAGAGGGGACAAAACCTTTACAGGTACATAAGGAAAAGAAAGTCAAAGGGAGGGATAGTGAGACTGAAGGGGAGGATGGGGGAGTGGGAGGATGACAACAGTAAAGCTGACATATTGAACAGGTATTTGCTCGGGTTTTACTGAGGAAGAGGAGGTACGGGTCTGAAGGGAGTACAAGGGTGAGAATGGTGCAGAAATGGACACAAGTCCCTTTATTAATTAGAAAGAGTCCTGAAGGAACTGGAAGTAATAAGAGTTGATAAAGCAATGGGGCCAGATGGGGTGCACCCCAGGGTCCTTAAAGAACTAAGAGAGGTGGTGGCTGAACCTCTGGCTATCCTGTTTAGCCGATCACTGGAAACAGGGGAGGTACCCAAAGACTGGAGGACAGCAGATGTAGTCTCCTTATACAAAAGCGGGAACAAAGAGGAAGCAGGGAACTACAGACCAGTCAGCCTCACCTCGGTAGTGGGGAAGATCATGGAAGCACTACTGAAGGAGAGATTGGTGGAACATCTGGTTGTCAATGGACTACAGGACCCAAGGCAGCATGGTTTCACCAGGGGAGGTCATGTCAGACCAACCTCATTGAATTTTTGACTGGGTGACTAGAGAGGTGGATCAGGGAGGGCAGGTGGACATGGCCTATCTGGACTTCAGCAAGGCCTTTGACACTGTGCCACATAGAGACTATTACACAAACTGGGGAATATGGGGTGAGCAGGACAGTAGTGTGGTGGGTAGGTAACTGGCTGGGTGGCAGGATACAGAGGGTGGTGGTAAATGGCTGTCACTCCACAGAGGGAAGAGTGACCAGTGGGGTACCACAGGGATCAGTGCTGGGACCGGTCCTATTCAACATCTTCATCAGTGACATTGCACAGGACCTAGAAGGCAGAATTTCACAGTTCACTGATGACACAAAGCTCTGTAACAGAGTAGACACACCAGAGGGTGTAGACAGAATGAGAAGGGACCTGCAGAAACTTGAAGAATGGTCAGGGGTTTGGCAGTTGAAATTCAATGCAAAGAAGTGCAAGATAATGCATATGGGGCACAAAAACCCTGGCACAATATATCAGTTGGGGGTGAGGATATAGCATGCACCGAGCAGGAAAGGGATCTTGGGATTATCATCTCTGATGACCTCAAGGTAGGGAAACAGTGTGACAAAGCAGCAGGTAAAGCAAATAGGATGCTGGGATGTATAGGCAGGGGCATCACCAGCAGGAAAAGGGAGGTCATAATTCCGCTATACAAGACACTAGTGAGGCCCCACCTGGAGTACAGTGTACAGTTCTGGAAACCATACCTACGTAAGGACATAGACAGGGTAGAGAAGGTTCAGAGGAGGGCAACAAAGATGGTGCATGGATTGCATCACAAGTCCTATGAAGACAGGTTGAATGAACTGAACATGTGCTCCCTGGAGGAGAGAAGGGAGAGAGGGGATATGATAGAGACATACAAGTATCTCACAGAGAGGAACAGGGTGCAGGAATACACTATTTTTAAGCGAAAAAGATGTTCCAGGACTAGAGGGCATGGGATGAAGTTGGAGGGAGGACGATTCAAAGGAAACATGAGGAAGAATTTCTTCACAGAATGGGTGGTGGACAAGTGGAACACCCTGCCAGAGGAAGTGGTGGGGGCTGAAACAATCACGGGATTTAAGAATGCATGTGATAGACATAAAGGAATTCTGGAGGACAGGGGTAAGGGGCAACAGACTTCTAGGAAAACATAAACTGAACTTACAAGCTCAAATGGGCAGACTGGGTGGGCCATAGGCCCTTATCTGCTGACACTGTTTATGTATCTATGTATCTATGTAACTATCCCCCTATGCTTTCCTACTCATTAATAGAGTTGCCACTACACCTCTTAGAGCCTCCTCCATTCAAACCCTTGATACTCCCTGTGTCTCTACAGTGATGGGCAGTAAGGCCTTCTCTGTCTCTGCCCCCTCCCTCTGGAGCTGCCTTCTCACAGCCATCCGTACATAACCATTCCATGTGTCCTTCAAATCTAACCTGAAGGCCTGGCTACTGGAAGAATCCACCTGTAAATGCTCACTGGGGAGCGTAGAAGCCCGAAAGCGACCATACTCCTACCATAGCCTGATGCCTTCATGCCCACACCATCTTCCCCAACCCCTGTCCCCTACGCCCCAGAGCAGAAACCTACATGCTTGACTCAGATGCTGCCTCGCAAAGCCCACCTGTCAGACCACCGCCACACCAAGGTACCCCATCCAGGCCTAAACAGTAGATGCTTCTGGACTCTACAGGGCACAACACATCCTATCCTGCCCTCCACATACTTCAGACAATGCTCCCCCTTGGTCTGAGCAAGGTGCACTGTCTGGGAGCCACACTCTGTTTGCTACATGCTTTCTCAGGAAGACCTGCTTTCATCACCAGGCCAGGCATGGTACCTAGTTCGGGTGTTAATCAACCTGTTAGGTTTATACCCCTCCTTCTCGTATTGTACAGATGCACAACACTGCTACCTGCTTTCTTATGGTACTTTATTGCCATGCTTGTATAACATATGTAAATAATATCTGTTTTCGTTGTTCATTTGTGCTTGTTCATCTATGCGTATACAGCATAAGAATTGTATATATTATATAGTGTGTCTACAGGCCAGGCATGGTACCTAGTTCGGATGTTAACCAACCTGCTCAGGTTTATACCCCTCCTTGACATATTATACAAATGCATAACACTGCTGACTGCTTTTTTACGGTACTTTGTTGCCATGCTTGTATAACATATGTAAATATTGTCTGTTTTCATTGTTCATTTGTGCTTGTACAGTATAACAACTGTATATATTGTGTCTATTCTGTATTACTGCATCGCCACCTTGTGGCCCAGGTTGTGACTGAGAATGGTCCTCTGGATCAGTGCACTTACCTGGTTACCAAAAACAGAAAGAAAGAAAGAAAGAAAGAAAGAAGGAAATAAATCCCCCATGGTCGTGCACTCCTGGAGCTGATAGGGTAGAGAATTCCAGAGGGCTGGTGTCGCATATGGGGTATGCAAGCTGAACATGGTTTCGCACTCCTGGAGCTGACAGGGTAGAGAATTCCAGAGGTCTGGGGCCGCATATGGGGTATGCAAGCTGAACATGGTTGCGCACTCCTGGAGCTGATAGGGTAGAGAATTCCAGAGGGTTGGGACTGCATATGGGGTATGCAAGCTGAACACAAACTAACCGGTGGTTATAATACAGAAATAATCAAACACAAGTTTTCATGTGAAACCAATACTATCATGGGATTTAACTGCAATATCCAATAGTTTCTTCCCTTTTTAGAAACATGCCGCCATATCTAATGCCTCAGATATCATCATGTTATCAATAATCACGCACATTAACTAAGCAGAACTTACATTTTATATCCAAAAGAAACTATAAAATGCTGATCCAAGAGCAGAAAAACTACTGACGTACTGACTGGATGGAGTATACTCAGGGTGAGTAGTTCTAAGAAAATAGGAAAAAACTCTGGGGCCCGGATATTCAAACTGCGCCAGGCTGTGGCGCAAGCCTGGGTGCAGCTCAACTTTGTTGCGCACGGGTGTGGCCAGGGTGATATTCAACGGAGCTGCGCTATGGCGCAACTGCTTTGAATATCGCACCCTGGGCACACCCACTGTGCATGGTGCAGTGGCACTGCGCCAGTGCAAGTGGTCAGAGGAACATGGAGATGCGGAGTAAGTGCTACTGGGCGTACATGCACAGCACCTGCGAGATTCAAGCGGGACATGCAATGGGGCCATAATTTATGCAAGTGCAAAGGGGCCATTTGCATCTCATTACGGCTCCATTTGCATGCCATTAGCATGCAGGTGTGCCAATCCTCGACGACTTGCGCCTGGCGCCTGCCAGGCAGCAGCTATTGGGGACCGACGCCCCGCAGCCCGATCGTGGAAGTCCCGTAAGTGAATAAAACGCTAATATCCTGGTGGTCCAGTGGACTGCTGGAGCCCGATCACGGGCATCATTCACCCTAGTCCGAGCATCCCCTGGTGGTCCAGTGGACCGGCAGAGAGCTCGATCGCGGGCATCATTCATCTTCTAGAGCCTGATATCCCCTGGTGTGATCTAGGACCCCACCCCACCCGCCCACTGAGCCCCACACACCGCTCCCCCATCAGCCAGCGGGCAGCAGCACTCACCTGCCTGCTGCACCGCTGCCCGCCGCTGAAGTCGTGAGGCTGCACACCCATTGGTTCAGAGCATGAGCCAATGGGCATGCAGTTTATACCGCGTACTAGTCAGTCTAGATATGTGATTGTAGACTGACTAGTACTGACTCAGATATTTGACTGACTAGGCGGTGGGCTGCATGCCCATTGGCTCATGCCTGAACAATGGGCGGCAGCCCTACCGAGCTGTCAGTTGGCGGGCGGCGTGTGGCAGGCAGGTGGGTGCTGCCGCATTGGCTGACGGGGGAGCAGGGTGGTGGGCCCAGTGGGCGGGTGGGTAAGGACACTAGATCACCAGGGATATCAGACTTGGGGATGAATGATGCCCGCGATCGGGTTCCATGCGGTCCACTGGACCCCCAGGGATATCGGACTTGGGGGGGATGAATGATGCCCGCGATCGGGCTCCATGCGGTCCACTGGACCACCAGGGATATCGGACTTGGGGGGGCGGACTTCAGTGATGCCCATGATCGGGGCATGGGGAAGTGCCACCAGGTGCGGCAGAAACAAGTGATGGCCACCCACAGGTAGCAGCTGCTGTGTTGCGCCCTGCAATACGGCAGCTCACACCGTGGGTGGCCTTCACTTGTTCCTTTTTGGGGTAATTTGTGCAGGCGCAGTAGGGGTTGGCGATGCATGACTCTGCACAGCCCGGGCTGAATATCAGGCTGTGTAGGTTGCGCATGGGCACGCCCCACCTGTGCCTGCATATTACTCGATGCGCCCAGCGATCGGGATTTGTGCGCGCACTTTTCCCTTTTAAATATCACACCGGGGCGCATCAGTGGGTTGTGCATGGCGCAACCCTTCTGAATATCTCGGCCTGGACATACAGTAATGGATATTTTGTAGCTTTTCAAGAAATCCTAAGTTTAGACCATGAGGTAAAAACAGTGAATATTGTGTAGAAATACATCTGGACCATTTGGCTCTGCTTAGGATTCAAGAAGAGATAACCTCAAAATGCATCTCACCAAGTACAGAAGTAGGAACAAATCAACACTATTATGAGGGATTTCTCACTATACTGGGGAAATACTGAAAGAATTGTGTCATGCTATAACATTTGCCATATACAAAGATGGAAAGGACACAGCTAGCTGTGACACTTACTGACCACATCACTCCAAGATATGGATGTGAAGATACAGCTTTTATGGCTAAAATAACTGATACATTGTTTTAAGAGTTAATTTATCCAGATCAAGAAGATTTTATTAAGAATAGACAGATGAGTGAGAATATACGCAAAGCCCTGATAGCACAACAGAAACTTATAGGTGAAAAAATATGGTTGGTATTGGGTTGGATAAAAAAAAAAAATGACCAGATACACTAGATGTTCACAAATCTACTGACGACAACAATGAAAATGTCAATAAACTGTATAGACCGGATGAAGACATTACATACCAGGCCTGCAATGCTAGTAAAAGTTAGTTATGTGTACTAGATGGATTTGAAATTGAAAAGAGGGACATGGCAGTGACATATAATGTCACCCACTATTTTTTTTGCCTGAGTAATTGAGCCATTGTGTTATGTTGCTATCCATGACACTCCAGACATTACCTCTTGGGTTCTCAACCCACCTGACAGGCTAGTGATGCACATGTGACCCAGATCAAATTTCACAGTGTACCCTGGTCCCAGGAGTCCCCTTTCTCCAGTTCAACCTTTGCATCTGAGAGGCTACAAGCACACCAGGAGTTCCTTGTTCAACTAGTTAACTGAAGGTAGGCCAAAGCCTTTGAAACCACTGCATTGCTGTAAAATTATTTGTAATGTATTTCTTTTAGAAGAAGTTCAATTACCCCTGCTGATAAAGGAAGGATTAACAACAAGTTGCTGTTGTTCTATAATTGTTAATTAAGGAGCTGGAGATAATTGGCCTATGGCTGTTAGGTCTTCAGTAGTCTGCTGAATTAATGGTTTAAAATTATATAAACTACTGTCCCAGGGCTGGTGATTGAATGCCTGCATATTTGACTTGTTATAGCTCTGATTTTAATCAGATAGATTCAGCAGGGGCTTAGTCATTGGGAGTGTAGGAGTCATAGTCCATTTTTAGTTAGCTACCTTATTATTATAGCCCTTTATGGTTAAGCTGAACTGTTCATGTGCTGTACAGCATTTATTGTTTAAATAGCGCTTAACGCGCTTAGCCCCTCTTGTTCTGGTGAAAAAAAGATGCATTGGGATCCACCGCGACACAACCCCATGCTATTGCTGCCATATGCACTAACGGCATTTGAATAATCGCGCGCTCCATGCGCGTTCTGTAGCCGGTGGTTCTCCCCCTCACAAGCGGGGTCCTCATGGCCCAAGTAAAAGAACGGGAATGTTGGCTCGATCTCCGAGCGCTAAATCTGGCGATCCACTTCGGGATATGGGTGCCGACTCCGTGGCCCTCCCCTCACAAGTGGTGGTCATGTGGCACCATACCCAGACCAGCACACAATGCCCCCTACCTAGAGGGCAGCTCAGTGGAATGCTGGTGATACAAAACAATTTTACTTAATATAGCATAGTTTAAGCAAAGCATAGAAAAGCAACTAAAAAACAAAACATAAATGGATACAAAAATATTTCATTTAAATATATTTTATTTAAAATTTGCAAAAAGGTATATATCAATATCATGCATCAAAAGTTTATAGTATAAATCAGCTGCAATATTTCTCATTATAAGATTAATACTGAAGTGATTCTATTTTGGTTTTTTTAAAGCCAACTGAGAGATAAAGGCTCAAGACGAGGGAGGATATGCAAACAAGAAGCGTTTTGCAACTAGATTTAAAACATTTGGATTAGTTTGATGTATCTACTGTATTTTAGGTACCCTTCTAACAGGGTACTAAGGATGCTGGAAAAATACAAAATACAAGAAAGCATTTCAGAGCATATGATGCGTAATAACATTCACATACAGTAGGACCCAATCCACAAAAATTTTGAGTGGCTACCAAGGTACTAATGTTGAAAATGTGTAAACACTTACAAAAACAAAGTGGGGGAAGTCAGCCAAATGTTTACCCACAGAACACATGCACCATTTGGCAGGAAAGTGCAGACAGCAGTTCACATCCCTTCTGTTCATCAGTGGTCATGGTTTTTTATTGGCAAACACAAATTTTGCTCATACAAATGCCTATTCACACTATAAGATACGATAGGTGTTTTCATGTGCGGAAACAGGGCCTCACAGTTCATAAACTGAGATGCTGCAAGAACGTTGAGAAGGACTCAGTGAAAACGTATGCAACAGATACTAACTAGTATAGGTAAACCCTGCATGTGTAAGACCACTACATCTCAGTACTCCCACTCAAGCCATAACCCATATGTGTATGGTTAGTCAGCTGAACTCTGTATCGACCACAGCACACCATTTGACACAGTCAGAAAATGCAGACTCCATACATCCAAGCAAGACATACACATTAAAATAACATACAGTATAAAACTGTATGGGCAGGATGCACAAAGAAGTTGCACTGAGCACATCACAAATGCGCTGGCACAAAGCAGATGCTCCGAGCCTAGACAGGGCAATTCACAGAGGCATGCACAGTGGGAAGCGCTGAGTGCAGCCCCACTGTGAATCGCCGTGAAACACAACGGCGCAACTGGAGATGCACCGGTGCAACCTGAGATGCGTCAGGGCAAGCTGGATGCCTGTGATCACACAGGGGAGCTATTCAGAACAAGTGGAGCAAGTCAGCAGGGCACGAGGAGCAACCACATTGCTGAAACAATCAAATCCATGGACACAGGTGCTGAGAACAACATGTTTATGAAAGAGTAATATCATAAAATACTGTACAACAGAAAAGTATAACAAAGAACAAAAAGAACACCAAAAGGGGAAAGGGAAGTGCAGGGATGGGAAAGAGGGCAGGAAGGGGACAGTAACAGTGGGCTATGAACAATAACTATATACAAGGGACAGCCGCAGGAAGAGGCAGGGGGCCACTAGTGCCACTGTGCCCTGCCAAGCATCACCCTGGCATGGTCACGGACCGGGAGCCACAGCAGGATGCCCTGCAGGGCAGCTGACAGGTGCTGTACAGTCCTGGACAGTGGGCACAGGGCTGCCCAGATGGCCACATGGATCCTTTGGTCCACGTCAACAGGGGCACCACCCCCAGCCACAGCATGGCGATCCTGGAGATGCACAGCAATGACAGAAAGAACACACACCGAGGGCCTGAGAGTGGACAACACCCCCACCCAGCTGTAACCCTACAGAAACTGAAATGCAACAATAGCAGAATGCATAACTCACCTGCCCCTGGAAGGGCACCAGGCCAGGCACCCAGGCACTCCGCCTCTGCACCTCAATGGCATCCGCAGCCCACTGCCTGGCATCTGGTCCTGCAAAACACAACAGACAGCACCATGAGCAACCACTGCCACTGTGCAGGATGCACTGCCACAGTGCTACCCCCTCGCTGGCCTGTGTCCATGCAGCAGACAGTGGTAACCAGCCGTGAAGCACCAGCGGCCCGCAGACAGACACAGCCATGCCAAGTGCCCCTCCCATAGCACACATGGTATGGCAGTACTGGACAGGTGCAGCCACTGCCATGTGTGCAGGATGCCTGTGACCCATGAGGGTGCCCCATGAGGGTCTTGACACACACACCCAGCACACACCACAAAAGGAGCCAGATGAGCAACACCTACCTGGTCTTAGCAGTGCACCCCTGCATGCATGGCACCACAGCTGAGCCAGCCTCTCCGGGTCCTGCCTCTGGAGATCACCATAACAATGTCTGCACTGCTCCCCAGTGCGTGGAATCCCTGTGCATTGCACAATCCTATGGGCAGTGGAGGCCCACACCTCGGCCCTGGGCTGATGTAGGTCATCCTGGCCAAACAGCTGCCCCTCCACAGACATGACAAGTGCCACCAGATGTAGTAGCTCAACCTGGGACCAGTTCATGGCCCTAGGTGTCTGTCTCCCTGCCCTAGGAATACTACAAGGGTAAATAATAGTGGCAAGGTGCAACAAGGCAATGTGCAGTCGAGTGGTCATTATGCGCCACGTGAAACAGTGAGGCATGTGCAGCACAGCACGCAGTGAGCGTGAAGCATGATAGGTCAAAGGCAACATACCCGCATATGTGCAATGTAGACGCCAATGGCATGGCAAGGCCAAAGACCTAGTCGTGCATACATGATGCAAATGTGGGTGCCATGTTGTGCACGGCACACACTACGAATAGCTACAAGCGCCGTGTGCAATCCATGGGCAGTACAAACACAGTGCAGCATGGATGGTGCATCTTGGATCACACTGCACAATTGGGTACACAGCATCATGGTCAGCAGGCCTGCAATGGCGCATCAGGTTAGCAGTGTAATGGCGCATCATGGGAGATGTGCCACCAGACATGGTGACTGTGCATGCATGACAGAAGCACTGTCTAGATTGCCCCAGATACAGGAACATGCACCCAATGATATGCGCATGCACCGGATATACACTGTACAGCCATGGGCACATCCCAGAGATGCTCCGTGTAAAGTGAGATAAGCTGGGGGCAATTGTGCAATTCACAGAGAATGCACCCAAAACAGCCTCACTCCACATGCATGGGCATCTCAGCTGATTAGCATCTCATTACCAGGGGCTCGTGCCTCATTTGATGCCCTGAGCCATAAATGCTCCCAATTCAGCAGGCTGAGACCAGGTGACTGAGAGGAGTCAGTGCCATCAGGGTGAGTACACAGCCATGTTAATAGGGCAACAGAACATACTGGGGTGATTGAATGCGAGCATGCACACCAGGCAATGCTCCAGTACCCCAGATGTGGAACAATGCCTCCCAATACTTGGAACACATGATCATAATGTGGAATACAGCAGCAGGGCAGTACAGAAGGTGCGCAGAGCACCAACTGATTATTCCCTGTCATGTCCACAATGGCTGTTTGTGAACCGGGACATACACATCCCAGCATGTATGACACAGTCCTGCTGAACAATGATACGGTCATCATTGGGCCTAGTCCTTGCAATGTGGAACAGGGAGGTCATGCGACATAAACAGAGGAGCCGTCCACTGTATACTGGGACACAGAAAAGGTATGTGTGACTCTGTGGCACTGGCAATGTGTGGTGGACACAGCAATGTGCAACAGGTTGGTCCGAGGCACACAGCGGTGCCTGTGCAGGCACGATGGTACTGTTGCCATGCCGCACACTGCTGCCATCTGCACCATGGCTGTTGACACATGTCTGGTGCCCTCGCCCTGCAGACATCGCATGGGTGTCTCCCAGGATGGATGGGGTACCACAGTGGCAGCACTCACGCTGCAGAGGTACCAGGACATGACCATGGCAGGCAGCACAGTGTGCCCCCCTGGGGCGGTTGCACTGTTGCCACAGCCATGGACCGGGTGTCATACATGGCATGTGCAGCGTCCCCACTGGACCATATACCACGGTGCATGGCACCTGTGCCAGGATGACCATCCGCTGACCACTGCCCAGAACAATGGCATCATGGACCATGGAGGGGCAATGGACAGAGGCAGATGGGAGTGGGACCATGTGTACCCACAGGCATTACTGACACCTGGATGCTTCCTCCCACAGTAGCCAGTATGACAGAGGAAACAGGTGCCACCAGCAGGCGGCATCCCAACTTCACCAAGGATGAGGAGAGGGCACTCATTGAGGCATGCCACCTATGCCTGGACATCCTCACTGGTATGGGAGGCAGCTGGACAGCATGGGCAGAAGGCTGGGAGGATGTGGCCCAGCAGGTAAATGCAGTGGCACCGTACAACCCCATGGTCCAAGAATGCCACAAGCACTGGAACGATGGTCGCAGGAGGGCCAAGGAGAAGGTGGCCAACATCCAGACATCCCCGCAGCAGATGGGGGGGGGCAGACCCAGGACGGCAAAACAGCTCAGCCCCAACGAGGCCCTCCTGGCCACCAGTGTGTCCAGGACAGCCATGCATGGTGCCCTGGGTGGTGGATTCCAGATGGGTGGCAGCCCGTCGCAGCATGATGAGTAGCTGTGTGTCCTAGACATGCTCGCCCGCCCGTGTGTCACGGTAGGCATGCCTGTCTCTGCGTGCCATGCACTGTCACTGTACACCCAGGCACAGCATCCCAGGGATGGTCATTACTGGCCTGGGGTGTCATGCTCCGTGGTGCTGTGGGTGCTGTGCCACAGCACTGGAGGGCACGTGTCCGCTGTGCACCCATGTGGCATGTGAGGCCACTGCTATGCAGTGTGCACAATGGGACAGTGGCAGGCTCAACCACACCATGACCTGCATATCGCCGTTGTGCCCTGGCCCTGCTGTGGACAGGCCTGCTGCCCTGGCACCATGTGGACGGCCATGTCCTGTTGTGCTTCACCACTGTGACATGTGTGTACTGTGCATTAACCACGGTCTCCCTTCCTCTCTCCACAGAACCATCATGCCTCCAGGGTGCAGCCATGGCTGACCATGATGCCCTCGCGGACGATGATGTGGGCCTGTCACATGGGGCCAATGACACCACTGTGGATGACTCCGCATCTGCACCATCCATGTCCTGTGCAACACCAGTCACTGCCCCAGTGATGGCAGGCCCTGTGGGCCCCTCAGCCAGTGATGGCGGGACAGCCAGTGGGTACATCACTTAGTTGGGGACCCTGTCTGGGTTGTCTGATGCTGACCCAGATGATGCAGTGGACATTGTGGATGCTCTCCTTGTGCTTGCCAGTGGCATGCAGTGGAAGGCATTGGCACCGCCGCAACCATCACAGACACCAATGCCGTAGACATGGCCTACAGCGGTGCACACATCGTGGGGTTGCCTGTGCAAGAGTCCCTGGATACCACTGATGTTCCCACTGTGCTGGGTTCTGGTGCACTCGCAGCACAGCTACCCATGGCTGTGGGTGCTGTGCTCCCTGCACCACTGCCCAGTGCAATGCTGGCGACGTCGGTGTCATCTGGGCAGGGTGCCTCTGTGCATGCACCCACTCCAGTGGCCCTGGAGGACACCACCCACGGGCAGCCAGCGGTGGTGCCCTGCCAAGCCACACCCACGTCGCAGCCTGCCTGGGTGCATCCACCACCCGTGGATGCACCTGGTCAGGCTGATCCATCCCCTGGTCATCGGCAACGCCACCATGCTGCATCACCCACCGACGACATGGGGGCCTACCTTGATCTTCTGCGGGCAACTGTGGAGGGGCAGGAGGCCCTCTGTGTGGAGTTCCGGAGCCACAGGGATGTCATGGTCCAGAAGCATGAGTCCACAGCTGCGTGGCATGCACAGATGTTGGCAGAGATATGCATCATGCAGGTGGGCATGACCTCAGCTCTGGAGCAGATTGTAGTGGCTGCAGAGGTGGTGGCTGCATTCACAACACACCATGGACATTGTGCATCCAGTCGGACACCCAGGAGCATGTCCCATACACCCCAGCAGTGGAGCCAGGTGAACCTCCTGCTGCTGACTCTGTCGCCACTGGCCTCCACACCCACTGTCAATGGCTCGGCCAGTGGGTGTCAGATGGCCACTCCACTGGGCACCCATTCATGGTCTCGGTGAAGCACCCCTGCAGGGTCACTGGGAACGCCCTGCCACCACCAGCCATGGCAGAGGCCGCCCTCATGTCCATGACAGTTGGAAGGCTGCCCTGTGATGTTCATGTCCACAGGCCTGTGGTGTCAGGATGGCATGCCCTGCGGGTGGTGCCAGTGGCGCTGTCTGTGGCAGTCGCCTGCCCCACAGCCTTCCTGGCACCACTCTGTGCTACCTGTGCAGGTTGTCCAGTGTGTCTGGTTGTAACGTTGTTGTGCCATGTGTCATGGGAATGATGAGTGTGTTCCAGTGCCTGCAGTGCCTGTGTGCAGACCGCAGTGCACACTGACCCGCGACGTCTGCGACTTGGCCTGGGTGGTGCTAGGTTGATGCATGCCTGGTGTCTGTGTGTCTCCCACCATGTGTGTGCACCTGTGTGTGTGTGTGCCATTGCGTGGCATCCGGTGTCCACTGTTCCCACGTGATGCAGTCCCTACATCGTGATGCTCACACCTGCACGCATACATACCTGCATACTCACCTGCGAGGCCCAAAGTGTTCTTCCACCACATGCATGCGGTCCGGCCCTGAATTGCCTCCCTGGCCCTCAGGGAATGCCCTGAACCAGTGAAATTCCAGTGAAAATTCCTCTAGCAGAATGGTAATTTTGCACTAATTTCGCTGGCGGAATTCCACATTCTGCACAGCACTAATGTCTGCTCAAGTCTGTGGGACATATCACACTCGGGTACCACACATCACTGAATCATAGCTATTCTGCCATAGTTTTTGTTCTGGAGACCAAGAAGACATGCACCACAAGCCCAGATCCCTTGCACACAATGAACTGCCAGCCATTCACACTGCAGTGCATACTACACCCCCATCTGGTGGTCCTTCTGGCAGTCAGAGCTGTGAGGATACAAAATGAAGAATGCTCAGCACTCAGTTTTCGTGAAGAATGAGCACAAGTGCAGGTTTATTCTGGCAGGGTGCCTTAGACAACCAAACGCTGTGCTTCAACCCTCAAGCAGGTCTTCCTTAGGGGGAGATCTGCCCTTAAGGAAAACCCACCTGAAGATTGAAGTGCAGGGCATAGTTTTTTTTTTGCAGCTGAATATACTTTATTGAAAAATGTTTCAATACGACAGTAACACAACCATAAAGAAAAGAGAAACAACATGAAAAAGAACAAAACAACACAAGTCCATGTAGCCCCCTCCCCCATATGCCCACCCTGCTCCCCCAATCCTGGTGCATGCACCTCAGCTGCCAATAGTAAACAGACATAAGAAAAATCACAGATTTACTGGGTGAGGAAAGAATAAAGCTCTGTCCAGCACAACCTGGCCTTGGTATAAGGAAAATAAAAATTCCATATAGCCTTCTTGGCCGAGATGGCCATTAAACAATCCTGCACCCATTCCGAAAGAGATGGAGACCAATAGCCAAGCCAATGTCTGACTATGATAAGCTTAGTGACTAACGATACTAAGGCCATGTAATACTTATGCACAGTAACATTAACAGCAGAATAATCCCCCAAGAGACATACCTCTGGAACAAAATAATTGTTTGAGTCAAACAAGGGGGACATTCTGTTGCTAACCTTGGGCCACGTAGCTTGGCTGATTGATATTCCCACAATTTGTGAAACAACATGCCTTCCTGCAATTCACAGCTAGTACAGATTGGGGAAAACAGCTTTTTCATCTGGAATAGGGCATGGGGGGGTCCAATATAAACTGTGTAAGATGTTAAATTGTAATAATCTGTGCCAATCCTGTTTAATGCAGTGATAGGTAGAAGCCCAAACTATGTGCCAATGTGGGTAGGCCCAGTTATGGTCCAATAAATTGTGCCAATAATAGGCCACTGGGGAAGCCAGGGTGCAACTGTGTACTACCAGAGCTTTGTATAGCCTAGAAATTGTCTTCCTCTTACCAGCTAATTGAATATACTCCTGGATAGGGGGGTTAAAATCATGCAGCCAAGGAGATGGTCCCAAGAATTGTTTAATACAGTGACTTAGCTGTATGTATTTATAAAAAGAGTTGGGATGAACCTGAAAGACTGTCATCAAGTGCTGGAAAGATATAACCTTATTATCTAAAGCCATATCTCCCAGTGTAATGGTAGAAAAGGCAGGCCAAAAAGATGGCGAAATAGGTTTGCCAGCCATACATAAGTTTAAATTATTAAACAGTGGCTGTGTCAATACTTTAGTATGGGTCACCTTTAAAAACTGACGCAACTGGGAGTATGCCCTTACACTTCAACCTATATGAGAGAAGCATAGAGCTCCAAGGAGTTTAGAGTAAGGGGTATAAAGCAAGGAGTCCAAGGAGATAGTGTGTTTGGCCAGTGAGTGTTCAATTTCTAACCAATTGGGTGGGGAAGGAAGAGAACAAAGTAAGGTTAATTCTCCAGTTGAAATATTTAGCCCCATGTAATGCCAGATAGTATTTATAAAAGTCTGTTAACTATAATCCACCATACTTGTATGGTCTGCACAATTTCCCACATGTTCTGCAAGGAGGTTTGTCCAACCACAAACAGGCAGAACATATAGAAAACAGTTTCTGGAACCATTTCTTCAGTAGGTAGATGTTCAACATATCTAGGGGATAAAGGAGTTTAGGAAGGACACACATCTTGATAAGGCTTACCCATCCCCAAAGTGAGGGAAGCAAATGCTTTCATCTGGCCAAGTCTTTTTCAATTTGCTGAACAACTGGATCCAGGTTCAGGGCCTTGAGCTTGGAGATGTTTTTGGAAAGCTGAATGCCCAAATATTTCAAAGTCTGAGTCTCACACTGCAAACCCAGTTGCAAGTAAAGGGGTTTGGGATTAAGGGCAGAGATAGGGTAGACTACTGTTTTGGAGGGCTTGGTTCTCTAAGGCACTCTGCCAGAATAAACCTGCACTTGTGCACAGTCTTCACAAAAACTGAGTGCTTAGTCCTCTTCATTTTGTATGTATTGTTAAGCTGGCTGCTTTGTGCTCATTCACCGCCAATTTCCAGAGCTCACCTTTATTTGAATTCAGAGCTGTAGGGATGCCCACTCCGCACACCAGTCATCTGGGCCTGACTAGTCTTTTGTGTCCATGTTCTGAGGAGGTCACCCAATTTTCGAATGGGGTTAGATCGAAGCAATGGACCTGCACCAAGGAGTTTGATGCAAGTGGGGACTTGCATCAAATATTGGCGCAATTGTAATTTTGTAAGGAAGATTGCCCCAAATTCCTGATGCAAGTCCCTTGCATCAAATGCAGCAGAGTTAGACCAGCTTCCCCCAGTCTAATTTTGCACCATTGGGGGACCCTTTTTACAGGACTTGTGCCAAAGCTTTGGCGCAAGCTGCCGTAAATCATGGAAATTGTTGCAACTGTGCCAAACGTTATAAAATTAGATGCAAGTTGTGGTGAACTCTTTGGCGCAGCTGTGTCAAACTGTGGTGGACGCAGCGCTTGATGCAAGCCTTGCAAGCACCTTTGAAAATCTGGCCCTTGTTTCACTGTGAAGGTGTTTTAAAGGCATACTGTGCAGCCACTTGTATGCCATCCTGTAATGACAGGAGAAGATGGCTGTTATTACACAGGCTGCACAGACACATATGATGGAACAGAATGCATGGCAAGACAGCAACATGCACTCAAATGTGGTGGAACAGTGACCTTCTAATAGACCCTGCCCTGGGCATTATACTCATGTTAGTTGTGAGTGAGGATAGTCAGCAGACAGACTGTAGGGCTCTAGCCTTGACTTTGTGGTCATTGTCTTCCCCATCTTACATGTGGACATGTGTACTGGATGGCATACATGAAGGCCCCACTGTGACATACCCACAACCCACAAACCCTGTGGGATATCTATATGACCAGTATGTCCTGCTCTTAAAGGAAAAATACTTTCAGGGGTGGCAATGTCAAGCAGCGTGGCATATGTAATGTCTGTGTCAGTAAGATTACATGTATCACAGACAGCTGTCACTAGAGCAATATACCCTCTCTGGTCCCATGTTCAGTCTGGAGGACAAACCTTTTAAACCCAATAAATTTACAGCGGTGTGCAAGCTAGATCTGGGGATGTGAGCAGTCAGTTCACATTCAGCACATGCACATGGTTGTTAGGTTACAGTAAACAGGTGGTGACCACACAAACATATGAATCTGCTTGTGCAGAGGACAAAGCTATTCCCATTCTGTGGAGAACATGGAAATGGCAGCAGCAGATAGATACACAGACTCCACCAGGCTAGCCCACAGTGGAATACTGCAGACTTGAGGAGGCCGGAGTGTTCCATGCAGACAGCCATCACATTGGAGGGTTGAATTCCACATAGTAAGTATTATATCAATGGGAGGGCTTGCACAAGGTTCAATGTGGGGAATAGCTCCTCCCACAACCTCTTCATAAACCCTCCTCTGGCACACCTCCCTTGCTTAGGAAGTGTTTTCCCAGGCTCCTGCATGGCTTGTGTGGCTGTGCGTCCTCTGCTCCTGCTGCCTCATTTCTTTCTCTGCCCCCCTTCCCCTTTGTTCATTTTGTTTTTTTGTTATACCCCATTTGCTCTGTCTTCCCTGGCTATCACCTGTTTTTCCCGTCTTGCTTTTTTCTCTCTGTTCCTCTCCTGTTCTATTTTTGGGGGCTTTCTTCACCCTTTCCCTGGCGCCAGTTACCAGGCATTCTGGCAGGCTATGCTGCCTTGCACAGCCCGCTCTATCCCGCTTCCCATTGCACTTATTACAGCTTTGAGGTTTGCTGCTGACTCCAGCTTGCAGTACATGCCATGTTTTATTACTAGACAATGAGACCTGTGGTAACAGCTGAGGCTGAGGCTGAGGCTGATGTCCACTGAATTTTTTTACTTGGCCTGGACAGTGAGGAGGACCTATTGTGTTACAGGTCACTAGCCCGCTGGTTGCGTACCTCTCGTTCGCCCTCCGCTTCTGCCCCCGGTCCTCTAGATGCTTTCCCTTGCTTTCTTCTTCTGCGCTGCTGGGACCCAGCACCTACTCTCCACACCCATGCACTGGTCACTTCTTGGCCTATATCGTTCCTGCGCAGTCTCCTCCCAGTAAGTATGCATGCTACGTGTTGGCCGTCCAACAAGCAACGAACCTCCAGGAGACCAATTGTTTCGCACAGGCTTCTTTCTATGTTACTGTTTATCGTGAATGCATTGCTAACTCAATAACCATATTGCACTGCTGTAACTGGTAAATACAATTCTCTGCCATAGTTACTTTGCAACTCGCTGCTGTTTCTGCAGGTAAGTGCACTTTCAGCTTAAATCACAGCTCATCTTGAGCCAAATTTGACATTATTTTACTACTCCTATATGCAAAGGCTTTTAGCACTTTCTTTGCCGTACAACAGTGAAATTTGTGAGGTAATACAATCAGCATGCCTTCACATTTGTGTACCATTTTAAAACATTTGTACTGACCCATCTGAGTAAATGGAAATTACTGCTGGAGTGACTAAACATTACCCTGCTTACTTTGTAGACTCAGTGGTACTGAAACCAGTAGGCTATATGCTAACCCTTGGTGTTCAGGTTAACTGTGCTCTCATGTAGTGCAAATACTTAACAGACAGCAAACAATACCAATTTTCTGTCAATGATGGACATTTCTGGGGCCGTGTCATAGCCCAAGGGTGCAGTCGCTTTTCTTTGTAGCTTTGGGTTTTACTTCACTTTTGCTATTTGTTTCTACATAAATAATGCTGTCATTTATTACTTGGGATAACTTTATCTGATATACAAATTGATAAGGGTTCAGAACAAAACAGCATGGCCATTGATTCATGTGTAGTTTGTGTCAAACATAATGCAATCAAAGCAACATAAAGCACATCTAAAACCAGTATCCAACTTCATATACACAAATCCAGAACCACTTAAATCACAGTAGCCACCGTGCTTAGGCAATCAATCCATCCTCAATTCTAAGCATGTTCCACACCATCACACTCTATTTTCTTTCATCCATGTCATGTTCACTATCCTGTTCTGTTCGCATCACCTTCCTGGGTCATTGTCCTGTACCTACTTTCTAGTCTGCTATCACTCCTTTCTTCAGCAGTTGCATTTCAGTCAGTCCATACAAGCAGCATTCCAGCCTCCATCCTTAATTTGCACCTTCTGAGGTGCTGAATGTAGGTAGGCTTCCCCTGTCTACTGGGGATGGGAGTCCATTAAAATCAATCCTTCTATTATCTTCCAGCTTGACATTATCCATCCCTAACTCTGCTTGATTGCATTGAGTGAAGGTTTGCTTGCCCGACGACTGGGGAGGGGAGTCATGTCTACCTTCTATTGTCTATTACCATACCTTCTTTAACCATACCAGTTGCCACTTCCCTTCGGGAACGGAACCTTATTCCGCTTACCACTTCATGTTCTCCATCCCTATCTCTACTGGATAGAATATAGTGACTGGTAGTGCACCTGACTGCCATGGATGAGAATTGCATCTCCAGCTTACACAGTGCTACAGTACATTCCTACCTCATGCTAGATGCCACTTCCCAGCGGGAACGGAACTCTCATGCTCTGTATATCATAATCCTGCTACTGAAGCTGCTTCAGGTTACTAATTCCCAGCTCAATGCCCAGCTGGCTCTCCCTTCAGAATCACAAATTTGCCATAAGTACTCCTCTAGCCTACCTTATCTGCAGCCTAACTCATCATCCTCTTTGCTGCTTCCATCATCAGGAACCGATTCTGCCATGTAATGTCTCCAACCTTTGCATCCCCACCAACACAGATTGCCATTCAATCATGGATCTCTAACTCACTCTCTGCATCTTGTAGTTCTCATCGGATGTAGTCTGAATCTTTCTGCTTCGTTTGTCCCTTCTGGAAGTATGTCACTGCTACATGTTGTAGCTGTTCCTCAGACCCACTTATAGGCACTTCAGCAGACCTCCACACCTGGTCCATGGCCCTAGTATGCTTTGCAGCCTCCGCTATCTGCGTCTCTTCCTCCTATCAGTTGCTACTTCCCTTCAGAAATGGAGCATTGCCACTGCTCCAATCTTCCATCTCTCAGCTGCCTACAACTCGATTGTGGAACCAAGACCTCATCAATTCAATTCACCTCCCTCCTGCCAATTGGCCAATTCCCTTTCTTCGCTGGACCCTTCCTGCTTTGAATAATTCCACCCACCAGCAGCATGTTCTTTCTTGCACCTTCATTCATTAGCCAATTAGCCTTTGCTCATCATATGGATCCAGCTAGTTCATTTACTCCCTTTCACACTCTAGGTCGACTGCTTCATGGACTTCCTTGCTCAGGCTCCCATTCAGCTACCCTACAATCTTGCCTTCTTTTGCGGTCTGGAACCTTATCCTTCATTGTCCCAACTCCTTTCATTATTTTGGTCACTTCTAGCCTTCATTGGATACGGGACTTCCATGGTTCATCATGCTTGGCTCACCTCCTTCAGCCTTCCACGGCTTGTCATCATATGCCTTCCTTTAGCATTCTTGCACTTAGCTGTTCACCATGGAACTGATCTCATCTTTCTCCTTCTGCTCTGGATGTCATACAGCTTTGCCTGGCCTATTGCTTCCTCCACTTCGTTACTGCATTGCTCAGGATCCACTCCATACTTCCTTCTCCTATGCCTACCTGGCTCCGCCTTGTTGGCTCAGGGCTTAGTACTGTTTACTGCCGCTCTTGTGAGCCTTGTACCTCACTTCCGTCAGGCACACCTACCAAGACTTCTGTGTTCATATGATCCATCCACTACTGTTACTCCTGCTCTTCTACCAATACCTTCCACTACCATTCATTCATTTATTCATTGCTCTGGAGCAAAAATTACTGCCAGTATACTTTCCTTTGCTCACAGGCCCTGCCTCTTCTGTGACCATCGAACTCTCACACTGCCCATCCAATGCTTCACAATCATTCATGGAAATCCCATTCACCTGGACAATAGGGAAATCTCCTCTGTCTTTACTGGATATTCCCTTTGAGTCCTAACTCCTTGGATGCCTCATTCCATTAGCCATCTTCCTACAGGAAATGGACTTATATCCTCCTGTTCTATTGAGCTCAAGTAATCAACATCTTCTACAGAAACCAGGAATCACAAGACAATCCATCCAATTATGGACTTCATCCACGTAACCATATGCCACTACCTACTCTACCGATGACTCGATGACCAAGTTGCTCTACTCCCACTTCTCAACGGTCATTGCTAGTGCTAGGAATTGCATAAATATCATCCAGATTAGTCATCATGGGATCTCCATCGCCTAGCCAGTTCCAGACTCTACACCATCCACATCTACGATTTCATTCCAGATGTCCTTGTTTCTTACACAATCATGTGTACCGTCCACCTAGTATGTTTTGCCAGGTTAACTATTTCAGTGGCCCCTTCAACCTCTTCTTCTCAAAATACCTTCGTTAATCTCAACAGTAAAGACCCTCACTGAAAACTGACTCTCTTGAATTCTGTCTGGCAACCCATAACAGCCAAGTCAAATTCACCAATTCAGCATTGCATTCCAAGTGGTATTTATTGGCTATAGCTCTACCTCCAGTGACATTTCTGCATTTATCAATTCACTATCAATTCAGCCTACAGACTCTGCCAGTCATGTGCCTCATGCTTTCTCATGTACTCCAGCATTAGGTTTACCCGTGACTTTAACCACTCATGCCTTCTTAGGCATCTTCTAAATGAGCACACCATAGGAATACCCACACATAGTTCAGGCAGTGTGCCAGCACAGGACGAAACATAAGGCCATAAAACATTGTGACTATAGAAGCCATCAATTCCTTATGCCTTAATTCCAAACATTTCTCATATACACTAGGTTACCATCTGGACTACTCTACAAACTATCTTCTGGCCTGCACGGATCGCTTATAGAATTCTATTTACCAGACACTCAAATGTTTTACTGATTTGCTCTGGGATGCTTACCTAGTTACTGTCACTCACTAATCAATTACTTCAGACCACCGCTAATATTGAACCTTACACAAATCAAACCAGTCATTCATAATCTATACAAAGTAGCACAACTACCACAATGTACCATCTGGTCCTACATCAATGTCATCTTGCTCTCCTGCCTCTTAGCCTCCATGCACTTCCTTGGATATCTGTCCTTCGTCACTTCAGAAATATAGTCTACATTAGCCCTTCTTTAACTGGATCTGCTTCACGCATAGGATTTTATAATCTCTATGAAAAGATGTACCCCTCATCTTCAGGATCTTAATTCAAGTCGTATCATCGCTGACTCGAGACCGAACCATCGTTCTCATAGCACTCAAAGATTCTTCTACAAATACTATTCTGGATATGTCCTTTGCGACTCCTTGTTCAATACAGAACTTCTAGCTTCCAGACTGTATCGTACCTTTGAGCCTCTTACAAGTGGGATACTTCACCAATGACTCCTTCCATTAGTGCAGTTCCACCATACCCACTTCAGTACCTTATCGATATAGTCATCATCCCTTTACCCATTACAATCCCACTGGACAAGCATCATTCATCATGCTGGATACTTGGACTTTCTTCATCTCTTTCACTTGGATGTAGTTATGCTCAGGTTTCTATCACTCATTCAGAACTAATTCCACTTCAACCTCAGAATCACTATAGATCAGCATCACCCATGGATCGAAGAGGGATTATCGCCTTGTCAAGCAACTCACTAAGCTCGACTTAGCTATGGTTATTAGAACCTAGAGTCATCTCCATTTAGTATGCCTAGAAGGATGGGCAGACCTCCAGCCATGGGTCCTCAGAGGTTTCCTCCACCTGGGTTTTTTTCCTCTCCTGAGTGCCAGGGGGTCATACTCTCTGTGAGTTTGCATAGGTATCATTTTGGGCCTTCTATTCCCTACAAACTAATACCTACATACCTACTACTCAAGGGTGGGAACACAGTAAAGCCACAAAAAGAACCATATGTTACACAAGCACAAAACATCTATCTCTCCCCATTGCTAGACCACAAACATTGAAGGGGAGGGCTTGCCCAAGGTTCAAAGTGGGGAATAGCTCCTCCCACAAACTCTTCATAAGTCCTCCTCTGGCACATCTCCCTTGCTTTGGAAGTGTTTTCATCCACCTCATCCCCTCCTCCTCCTCCGTCTCCATCACTCTTCTCATCATTGCTCCTTGGCTTTCTATTCCCTACAAACTAATACATACTACTCAAGGGTGGGAATAGAGTAAAGCCACAAAAAGAGCCATATGTTTCACAAGCACAAAACATCTATCTCTCCCCATTGCTAGACCACAAACTTTGACTCGATCAATAGATTTTATTGTTCAACAAAATGTCTGAAATCTTAAAACAGGACAGCAGTAAAATACAATGCTTAAACGAGTATAAAACATGATAAAATGCACCACATGTACTTAAGACCTTGAAACAATAACATTTCAATTCTTAAATGAAATTAAAAACTTAGCAAGTCTTTTCAATATTCCAGAATCCTTTGCGTTAAACAAAGTGCTAATCAACTGATCTGAGGGAAGACCAAGGGTAACTGAAACCAGGCCCTGCCAATATTTCTTCTGAGCCTCATACAGTGGGCAAAATAGTACAATATGATTTACTTGGTAAGTAGTATATGACGTGCTGTCATGTAAGTAAAATGAGTTGCACACTGGTCATTGCCCATGTCTGACATTAACCTTCTCCCATTTCTTACTGGGAACAATGGAGCATTCCGGGCCACCATCCACCGATTGCCACATGATGAGCAAACACAACAGTGCAGGACAAAAACAGTGCAAAATTGATCTCTGCCACCAGGAGATCCCCTGATGGAGCTCATGGTGAGTGATGCAGTGGGACATCTGATTTTGTGTTGAAAAATTTGGTGGCACAGATGAACATTTCTGTTGTCCTTCATTTTTGCTTGGAGTTATAAGCCTCGTAAAGCAACCTACATCTACTACAGTGCTATCTGTTATTTTCAGATCCACCAACCTGACCCAAGTGCACTAGCGTGTGCCTTGTTTGCTTGGTATTGGGGGGATAGGCATCCTGCACCCCAGCGCATTCCTGTTTCTGACTTTGCAGCATGGTGACCTAGATCTGACAGAACACCACCATGTAGTCCTAAAGTACAGCACCATGCTGCTCCATTACCTTGCGCTTTGCAGTGATGTGGCCACTATGGTCCATCATGGGGCACCAGGTAAGTGAATCTCATTTCCATATATACTGAACAGCCATTCAGGTGGGGATGTATGTTGTGTACACTGCATGGCATATTGGCATGGGCTCTCATACTGCTATGTCTTCCAGGTGGACCACATCGGCTGAAGGGCCTGAACCATGAGAGCCCTGGGAGTAGCATGGTATCATTCCACAGGATATTCCCCCCCGATACACACATGCCATCCTGGTGATGTCTCCTTCCCTGTTTTGTAGCACTCCTCCACACTAAACACCAATGCCATTATTCAAATAAACATGTTTCATATAAATTGTACTGTTGTGTCCACTGGTCAGCTTCATGTGCTAGGTACATGGGCTCATAATGAGTCCCTTATCCATGATTTCGTGTGGGTCATGGTCACTAAGCTATTCGTTCTGTCTTGGGCGATATTACTGCTGTGTGTACCTGTTGGTCTCTGTTCATTTATGTGGTGAGTTTATGAAGGTCATTAATAAGCACTTATCATGGTTGTCACATCCATAGCTGCATGTGACCTGTTAGTTAGAAATATAGAAACATAGACTTTTACGACAGATAAGGACCGGTTGGTCCACCCAGTCTGCCCATTTCCCTACCTATTGGATAAGCGCAGATCCTAGTTTTACCAAAAGCTTACTTCCTCCTACCTCCCACTAGAATTGCCTTATGTTTGTCCCATGCATTCTTGAATTCCCCCACTGTTTTTGACCCCACGACCTCCCCAGGAAGGCTGTTCCACACATCCACCACCCTCTCCATGAAAAAATACTTCCTCACATTGCCCAGAGTTGTCCCCCCCATCTTCAAATTGTGCCCCCTTGTTCTTGCACATCTCTTTTTCTGAAAGATGCTACCCTCTTGGACTTTGTTGATACTCTTGAGGTACTTGATTGTATCATGTCCCCCCTCTCCCTCCTTTCCTGGAGGATATACATATTAAGATCTTTTAGTCTCTCTTCTTATGGCTTCTGGTGCAGACCCTGCACCATTTTAGCTGCCCTCCTCTGTATTGCCTCCATCTTGTCTATGTCCTTGCGGAGATGGGGTCTCCAGAACTGCACACAGTACTCCAGATGGCCTCTCACCAACTGTCTGTACAGAGGGATAACAACTTCCTGTTTTCTATGGTGATACCTTTCCCTGTGCATCCCAGTATCCCCCCCAGCCCTCCTTACTGCCTTCTCACATTGCTTACTTATCTTTAGGTCATCTGATATGACTACTTTCAGGTCCCTTTCCACTTTTGATGTCATTAATAATCCCCCATTGTGTACTCTTCCCCTGGGTTTTTGTTTCCCAGGTGCATTACTTTGCACTTCTTGGAATTGAATCTAAGCTGCCACACTTTTGACCATCCTTCCAACCTTGCCAAGTCCCTTCTCATCCCTTCCACCCTCCCCACCCCGTGTATCAACCCTGTTGCAGATCTTTGTGTCAAAGAGGCGTACTTCTTCTTCTTCCAGTCCCTCCACAATATCACCTATAAAGACAATAAAGAGGACCGGTCCCAGTACTGAACCCTGTGGTATCCCACTAGTAACCCCCTTTCTTCAGAGTGGACTGTTTACTATTATGCTCTGCGTCCTGTTGTCCACCCAATTTTTTACCCAGGTTACCACCCTGGGACCGACTCTAAGACTGGCTAAATTGTTTATTAATATTTTGTGTGGGACTGTGTCAAATGCCTTGCTAAAGTCTAGGTAGGCCACATCCACAGCCCCTCCCTGGTCTACTACTTTGGTCACCCAGTCAAAGAAATCTATTAGATTCATCTGACACGACCTTCCCACTGTGAATCCATGTTGCCGTGGGTCCTGTGCCCTGCTGGCCTCTAGGTGCTCAACAATTCTTTCTTTCAAAAGTGATTCCATCATTTTTCCTACCACTAAAGTCAAACTAACAGGTCTATAGTTTCCTGTGTCTGCCTTGCTCCCCACTTTTGTGAAGGGGACTCACATCTGCCCTCGTCCAGTCCTCAGGTACCACACCATCCTCCCATGATTTGTTAAAAAGGGTTGTCAATGGTGCCACTAGTTCTCCCCTTAGTTATTTTAGAATTCTGGGGTGAATCCCATCAGGCCCACTGCTTTGTTCACCTTCAGTTTTAGGAGTTCTTTTAGGACCCTTTCTTTTGTGAATGGACTGGTACTGACCCCCTTATCCAATGTGCTTCTATTATTTGATTTATGTACCACCCCCCCTTCCTTTGTGAATACTGAGCAGAAGTATGTGTTCAGTATCTCTACTTTGTCACTGTCACCCTCTGCCCACTCCCTCTCCTTTATTAAGCCTCAGTATCTCTCCACTGGTCTTTCTTCACTCCCTAATGTACCTATAAAAAGGTGTTATACCCCTTCTTACCTGAGCTGGCTATCTTTTCCTTGCTTTAACTGGTACAGTTCTCTGTCCTGCTCCTTCTGTGTTTCCTTATACTTCCTGATTGCTATATTTTTCTCCCTAACCTTCCCCGACACCTCTTTTGAGAACCATAGTATTTTTTTTCCTTTATTTTGTTTATTTGCTTCACACAAAGGCATGTTGCCTCAGTGATGGCAGCTTTGAGTTTTCCCCATTGTTCCTCCTTCCTACCTTCTTGACCATTGCTAGTGCTTTTCTGAGACACTCCCCAATTTTTCTAAAGTCAGCCCTTCTAAAGTCCAATACCCTAGCCTTTGTGTGACTTGACTCTATGGCTGTCTTTATCGTGAACCACACTGTTTGGTGGTCCCTTGTTCCAGATGGCTTCCCACTTCTAGATCTGAGATCCTGTCTCTGTCCCTGTTTGAGAGTACCAGGTCTAAGATTGTTTCCTCTCGAGTGGGTTCTAACACTAGCTATCTGAGGCATGCCCCCTGTAGGCCATTGAGAATTACACTGCTCTTGGATGTGGCTGTAGCAAAGATGCTTCAGTTAACATTTGGCATATCCAGATCCCCCATCAATAATATCTCTGCCTTTTCTGCCATTCTAAGGATGCCATCTATCATTTCCTTGTCCATTTCCTCCTCTTGAGACAGGGGTCTGTATACAACCCCGTACGGACTGTGGTGTCATTTCCTGTCACCAGGGTGACCCACAGTGCCTCCTTCCCTCCCTATTTATCCTTTAGTTCCATTGCTTTGATCCCTTCCCTTATGTAGAGAACTACTCCTCCTCTTCTTTTACCCTCCCTGCCCCTCATGTAGATTGTGTACCCTGGTTTGATAATATCCCAGTCATGGGTCTCTGTGTACCATGTTTCTGTGTCTGCCATGAAATCCAGGTGTCCCTCTTCCATCAAGGCCACTAGTTCAAGGAGCTTGTTACACAGACTGCTGGCATTGTTACTCATTACCTTCCATTTTTGACAGCCTTACCCCTTTTAGTCTAATCCCTGTCTTTACTGTCTTTGCCTTTTTTCCATTGACCCCTCTTCTTGCTCCCTATCAACTACCTACCTATCTATGTTAGTTGACAAATGCACTGTGCAACAGTGATACATCCAGGCACTCATCTGGCACAAGTTGCACTCCTGTCCTGCATGAATAGGTGCCATCTGGCGATGATTTGACTCAGACTGGGTGCAGCACCAAAACTGTGCCAATGTACTGTGTATCATCAGGCAGAATGCCTCTGCACTCTCCATTCTGTTGTTACCAAACAGCATTATGGCCCACACCAGTATGCAGCTTGGGATCAGTGGCAATTATGGCAAGTCAATGCTGACATTCCAAGGCACTGTACAACTAGTCAGATGAGTGTTCTGAAATACTCTGAGATGTTACAAATTCCAGTCTGTGGTACTTTGGAAGAGTTCCAGTTTCATCAGCACTTCAGTTCTGGCTTCAGTACAGTCATTGCCATACATGAGTGTACTATAACAGTGTCTATAACTATGTAACTCTGCTTGGCACGTACACCTCCTTATACAGTATTGTGGCACCAAGGGGAGTTCTATAAGAGTGCACATGTCTTCAAGGAGCTGGTCTCTGCTCAATGCATGTGCGGCCCTGCACTCTCTTGCACACATTTCATTCATGTACACCACTGTTGTAGATTGCACATTGTGCAAAGAACCTACAAAGCATGGAGCACTTTTTTTGTGGCTCTCCAAACCTTTGTCAATTAGGACCATAGATAGCAGGTACCTTTTGTAACTGCCTGTGGTGGCCTGACTTTAAGTGGTAGACTATTCCATAACTTTGTTGTAAATATAATTATAGATCATGGGGGTGCTTCTTATAAATTAGAGCATTCCTTTCAACATTCAAAAAGACTTACTTCCCAATATATTTTGACATGTTAGTCTGTACTAATAAACCTTCTCTTGCTTACATTTTTGGAAGTGAGATATGGTGCCAAAGAACTATTCTCCTTGAGTTAAAACAAAGGGATGAGATGGAATTCACTAAAGCTATAGTGTGGAGTTTCTAAAAGGATGTCCAGAAATACATCTTCATGAAAAGATGTTGAATAAGTGAATATGCTGCCATATGAAATTTTGCAGGCCAAGTCAATCAGCAGCTTCAAGCAAGGATGGGACAGGCTGGTGGGTTTAGCTAGAAAAAAGGATGAGGGCAGTAAAAAAGGGGATGATTGCCACAAGGACAAGGCAGAACAGTTAGGTAGGGTGGACAGACTGGCTGGGCCAAGAACCTTTTTCTACTGTCAGTGTCTATACATCTATGTATCTATGTGTCAAAAGGTCAAAGATGTGATGGGGTAATACTGGACTTGATGCTTACAAACAGTGACAGTGTTATGGATGTCAGGGTGGGATGCCACCTGGGGACCACTAATCACCAGACAGTGTGGTTTAACATTAGGAGGTCACTGAAGGCGAATCACACAAGGACACGGTTCCGGGACTTCAGAAGGGCAGATTTAAAAAACAATGGGTGAGTGCCTTGGAGACGCTCTGGAAGTGGGATTACTCTGATGGGGTGGAAGGACAGTGGGCTAAATAAAGGGATGGAACAGTGAAGGCAACAAACCTCTATGCAAAGTGGTGAGCAAAAGCATGAGGAAAAAGAGACCAATATGGTTCTTTAGGGCAGCATTCATAAGATACGAGGAGATGCAGAGGGAAGAGGATAGAGAGATGTACCAGAGTAACAGAGGGAAGCAGGGAAGGCAGTGAGGGGCACTATGGTACAAACTGAGGCAAGACTAGAAAAGGGCCAAAAGGTGGTGAAGACTTTTTTAGGTATATAAGTAAAGACAGAAAGACATAGGGAAGAATTCTGAGGCTGAGGGGTGCAGAGGGAGATCATTTATGTTTTATTTTCACAGTGGAAGGGGATAAGCCAGATATAGGTTACAGAACCACTGAAGGGAGGGAAGTAGACACATGTCCATTCGAAAAGGAAAGAGTAATGAAGGGACTTGCAAATCTGAGAGAGGACAAGACTATTTGGCCAGATGAGGTACATTCATGGATACTAAAGGAGCTCTGAGAGGTACTGGATGTACTTCTGACAGCCCTATTCAATAATTCACTAGATACGGGGTGGCTCCAGAGGACTGGAGGAGGGTGGATGTAGTCCCTCTCCATAACAGCAGCAGCCGGGAAGAGGCTGGCAACTACAGGCTGGTCATTCTGGCACCACTAGAGGGGGAAACTAATGGAGTCACTTCTAAAGGAAAGACTTGTAGTTTACCTTGTATCCTACAGGTTACAGGACCAAAGGCAGCATGGATTCATGGGCGGGAGATCATCTGAGACAAACATGATAGATTTCTTTGACTGGGTGACCAGAAAAGAAGATTGGGGGCACAGTGCATGTGGCCTGCTTAGACTTTAGCAAGGCCTTCAACATCATGCCACATTTTAGCCTTTGGAAACATAGCAGTGTCATACAAAACTGGGAAGCTTGGGTTGGGAACCAATGTGGTACACTGAGTATATAACTGGCTGACAGATAGGTGACAGAGGGTGATAGTGAACCACACTCACTCGAGGGAAGGAAGAATGACCAGCTGGGTTCCTTAAGGCTCAGTACTGGGTTCAGTCCTTTTTAATGTCTTTATAAGTGACATTACAGAACAACTGGAAAGGAAGGTGTGCCTTTTTACAGATGACACCAAGATCTACAATGGGGTGGACATTCCAGAGAAGCTGGAGAAAATAAACTGAGACCTGAAAAAACCTAAGGAATGATCCAAGTGTATGGCAACTGGGTTCCAATGCAAAAAAGTGTAAAATCGTGCACCTTAGGTGCAGAAACTCAGAAGCAGAATATAGAATTGTGGGGGATACTGATGGTCACTAAACAGGAAAGGAACCTAAGCATCATCACAATGGATGACCTTAATGTAGCAAGGTAATGTGACAAAGCAGAAGGGAAAGCCAGTGAGATGCTGGGGTGCTTAAGGAGGGATATGACCAGCAGAAAGAGGGAGGTGGTGTTTCCACTGTTTTGGTCACTGGTGAGACCATACCTAGAGTACTATATCCAGTTATCGAGACCACATCTCAGAAAGGAGACAGGGTAGAGGGCATCCAAGGAAGGGCAACAAAAATGGCACTGGGGCTGAACCAAATGTCCTATGAGGAGAGACTGAGGGATCTAAGCATGTACACCATGGAGAGGGGCATTATGAAGACCTTTAAATACCTCACAGGAGTGAATAACATACACGGAATGAGCATTTATTTTTCAGAAAAGAAGTTATACAAGAACTAGGGGGCATGCAATTAAGCTGAGAGGAGGAGGAGCTAATGAGGAATGTGTGGAAGTATTTTTTTCACTGCAAAGGTGGTGTATGCCTGGAACAAAATACCAGCTGGGGTGGTGGGGGCAAAAACAGTGGTGAGTTTCAAGCATGCATGAGATAGGCATAAAGAAAAACTGGTATTGAAGCAGGGGCAGGAGGAGGGGGCTGGAGACCAGGTAGGGTCTATGGTTGCAAAATAGGTAGAGAAAGGAGGGGCAGACTAGATGGACTAACGGTCCTTATCTGCTGACAAATTCTAAGTTTCTAAGTACAGTATACCGACTCCTGCACCCTGTAGTTAAAATAAATGTTGATCTCAATCTGAAAACTTACAGGCAGATAGTTATGTTTATGCAAGACAGGTACAATGTGATCAGATCAACCACTCCCAAAAATGGAACATACAGCAATATTCTGAACGAGACGGAGTCGTTGAATGAGCCCAAGGTAAAGGACAGCATAAAGTACATTATGGTTGTCAAGTCGGAAGACAACAATGGCATGAACCAGCATCTCAAGGGTGCAAATGGGGTATATAAATCACTGCAGTCATTTTTATGTTGGCTTGCCGCGCTTGCGCATAAGTCAACATCTTGCGGTAGTGCGGAGTTGGAGGGCGTGGCTGCTGTTGGGCGAATGCAGGGCCGCGTATCAGTAGGTGTCCTCATTCCCCAATCAGCCTGCATGCCGGTGCCACACCATGCATACATAATGGGCGACACATCTAAGCAAGGTCGCTGCAATCTGAGCAAAGCTCGTAATATGCATGGTCCTTTGCTGCCGATGCTCGCCGCCATTCTGACATGATCAGCGGCTGACGCCTCACATCTGCCGACATCGGGGTGCCCAATCCCCTGTCATTACCCTCCACTGTCTTTGTGTGCCGATGGGGAGCCCACTCCCGCGTCGGCATCATCCCCAATTGTTGAATGCCGGGGTGCCCAATCCCCTCGGTTCACGCCCCCTGCTTCTGTGTTTGCTGACTGCGTCGCAACTTCGCCGGCATTACTTTTCCCCTGTATAGCCGACAGGTGTCCAATCCCGCCGGCTACTGACACCCTCCCCAAAACAGCTAGCGTGCACTGGGAGCTCACCCAGCATGTCAAATGCCCTGCAAACGTAAAACTGTCCCATCGATGGTTTTCCTTTTTTTTTACCCTGTAAAATGAAAACCATCCTCATAGTCTCGATGCCCTCCCCCAACCCGCACTCCACCCACTGTGCACCCTGCCTCCCTCACCCCCACTCCATACTTACCTCCGGAGTCCGGCACGACGATCTTCCGTGGACCGGGAACATGTCTGTACTCTTCAAAGCTGACTACGAACTGAGGAAATGCCGGTAAGCTGTATAATGGAATGAATAGGGTTTTTTCAACTTTGCTGCATATCTCGGGCATTTCTTGGAATTTTGGCACCAAATTTTCAACATGGGGTTTTTGGGGCCCCTCCTCATGAATTCTATCACTGTCGTGGCATTAGTCGGCCTCGAAAGGTGATTTCGCAGTCACTGCGCAAAATCACCTTTCGGGACCCATTAACGAAATGACAGTGCCAGTGTTTATGAGGTGGCCTCGCAAAAAGCCTATGTTCCAAATTTGGTGGAAAATATCCAACAAATGTCTGTTTTACGAGTGTGCGTTGTGCAGTTGCTACGTAGGCTTGTAACTTCATGCTTTCACAATATTTTAATGCTGGATTTTCAGCATTGTCATTTTTGTACACCTCCTTGTGAACAGTACAGCTGTCATTTTCCACATCCTGCCCTAAATGTGTTTCCGCACTTCCGGCGCACAATAGCGCAGTCGCTGTGGGAAATCAGTGTTTGGGCCAGATTATGAAAATGACAGTGACACAGTTCATGAGCAGAGGTCCTAAAATGCCTATGTTGAAAATTTGGTGATGATATTCCGTAAAATGACTGTGTTACGAGCGTGCGTTGGCAGATTGCACGCACGCTCATACCGTGGTGCATTTGTGATATTTTCACTCTGGATTTTCACCATTGCCATTTTCCACACCTCTTGATGAACAGGTACAACCGCTATTTCACATATCCTGCCCAAATGTGTTTTCGTGATTCGGCGCAGAATAGCGTGGTCGCCAGGCGAAACAGTTCTTGGGGCACTTTTGAGGAAATAACAGTGACACTGTACATGAGCAGAGGTGCTAAAATGCCTATGTTGAAAATTTGGTGCCGAACGCCCATAAAATGGCAGTGTTGCAACCATGCGTTGCATATTTCCCATGCACCCTTGTAACTTCGCAAATTTGGTATATTTACATGCCACATTTTCAACACTGGCATTTTTTCACACCTCCTTTTGAACTGTGCAGCTGTCATTTTTCACATCCTGCCCAACATGTTTTCCCGCACTGCACTACCAAACACCCAAAGGGACACCCTAATGCCTGTCACTGTCTGCAGGGTGGGGGTGGGTTGGCATCAGTTCAATACTTCACTGCCATTCCTATGATGCATCTCTCTAACTCCTGCACTGCCAATGCCAGCAAGCCAACATTCGGCATTGACAAATGCATGTTTATTTATTATTATTCAAACTTTTCTCCTCCCGGTCACCTGTGCCAATCCAGTATCCTGTCAGGCTACTCCTGTATTCCTGGTGCATGCTAAGTACTTGTCCAGCGTAGAATCTACCAGAACTCAGCCCACCCTCCACTCCCACCCCGCCACCGTGAATGGATCCAGACCAATCAGCAGGATTTCAGGTCAGGAAAGAACATTAATGTTCCATGGATGAAGGAAGAAGAAGAAGAAGAAGGTGGATACAAGTCTAGTGATGTGGGACTTGGGGCTGAGGGTTGCCGATTTTCTCTCTATAATGTGTCCCTACACACCACCCATGACTCCCTGCATCTGTCCTCCTGTCTCACCAGCCTGTGGAGGATGTTGCATGGCCTGCCATGATGTCACGGCCACCCTCTGTCCACAGGAGGTGCAAATGAAGTGGGAGAACAACTTCCTCCCTCCCAGGATTTGAGTAAACTTCAACCCTCCTGGGATTTGAGCAAACTTCCTCTCATGCATTATTTATTTAACTTGTAGTTCAGCAGGACAATTCCTTCACCCTCTCTATATTTTTTTCTAAAATTATTTTTCAAACAATCACAACCAACACGTGTGAAAAACTCATCAATGTTTTGTGGCCTAATCGTTACTTCATGGGGGAGGTGGGGGGGCTGCATGTGATTTTATTTCATTTTAACTTTACAGAAATGTAAACAGACATTTAGTTTCCTTATTTCATAGTGTGAGGATCAAAGACTTTTCCTAATTAACTGAAATCTTTGTCTGAGTAACATGAAGACTTACCAGTTCATATAATTTTATACATTTGCACAGTCAACCTAGAATCTCTAAATCTCTCACAGCTGTTTGACAATAAAGCAACACAATAATAAATGGTTACAGGATTCAGTTTCATATGTTGAAGTAATGTTAAATGAGGCTATATACTGTATTTATCCTATTACTGTAACTTACTCTTTCTCCAAGGATGATTTGCACAGACAGTATAGATCATGCCTGTTTATTTGTGTAGAAAGATATGCATGCATATACATAAAAATAATTTTCTTTTAGGATTATATTTCAATACATTTAAGAGCCCACAAGTTTTTGCTACTATCTTGTAAGGGCTCTTACCATATCTAGTTATATTAACAGTTTATATGATGAACAGATAATCATATACCATTCGTTTAGTTTATCTTTCAGGTTGTGTTCAAAAACTTTTAGGCTTTAGATTACGTAGCATTTTTAAAATTAAAAATTCCCATCATAGTAACTGACTTGCAGCTTGTGGTACTGTAGAGTCCAAATTTTATATTGTAAGTGTTACACGTGGCTTCTTTTACGTGCTGTTGTTATCAAAATTGCCATTGTGCATGAGAGCTTTGCAAGCGCTTTCACATTTAAAGAAGGCAGCTAGCAGTGTGAGCTAGGCTGCATGGCATGTCAGTGATTTCACCAGGTTTCTATGTCACACATCTTTCTGTCCCTCTGAGCCCTGTGGGTTCTGAATCAATCTCGCTTTCTCTCCCCCTCCCTCCCTCTCTCTCTCTCATGATAGCTTCCAAAATAAGCACCATGTAGTGCTGGAGAGTCTCACAGCCACGTGTATATTTCATGTTCTAAAGCAGTTTACATAACTGAATGTTGATCTCTACTATTTAACAAGTTTAGATCTGCTTAAATAAAATATGTTAGGCCCATTTTAATTATTAACTATATTAGGGTGAAAGGAAAGGATGGTGGTGGTTTACTTTTTAGATGAACAAAGGGTGGGAAAAGTGTCTGGAGAAGCCAGACCTGGGAAAAAATACTCAAAACTAAAATTTTGTTAAAAGGAAATAATGGAACACTGACAATATATGACATATTTAGAGAGTAACACTGTTCATTTCTAAGTGCTCTTACACTATGCAATCCATGCTTGTTCATCCTGCTGATGTCCGATCTACTATTTACAGGGGGGCTGTCTAATTTATTGCAAGGATTCCTGCAATGCATAATCTATTAATTTACAGCTTAATGAAAATGTTTTATGTTAAACTTCAATTTACATGTATCCCAGCAAGTCAATGTCTTCATTAAGACTGAATTTCTTGTCAGTCGTACATAATCTACATGTCCAAGCCACTTTCTTTTCCAACAATATTTTGTCCCAATCTCTACCTTTAGTCTGCTCAATAAAAACATAGTCTGTCAGCAGAAAAATATCCCTTGGTCCATCCTGTTTGCTCATTCCTACCTAATGTAGAATATGAGCACTTTAGTGGTGTTTTACACTCCTCTCCCCCATCTGGGTGATCTTTACAAAGTTCTTGTATCTGTCCCACTCTTGTTTGATCCCCCCAATGATTTTGCCCAGACCACCTCTTTTGGCAGCTTATTCAACCCCCTCCACTGCCCTCTCTGTGAAATAGTACTTCCTGGCATCTCTAATAAAAGTGCCCCCCACCACTAGCTTCATAGAGATGACACAGATTTTTGTTTCCACTCAGTCTTAACAATTCCCCACAATCCACTTTAATTGTCCCATGGAGTTATTTGTGTGTTTCAATCATATATCCTCTCTCCCTTCTCACCTTGAGAATGTACATATTCAGATCTTTCAATCTCTCTTCATACATCCTTCCTTGTTGTTCCTGGATCATGTTGGTTATCCTGCTCTACACTGCCTCCACTCTGTCCCTGTCCTTCTGTAGATGTAGGCTTCAAAACTGTACACAGTACTCCAGGTGAGGATGAACCAATGACCTATAGCAGCCCATCCCTTCTCCTTTTGCTGATCCCCCTCCCTGGTCACCCCAACATCCTATTTGCCCTACCCCCATCCTACTGCATTGTGCTAATGTTTTCAGATTATCTGAAATTATTATTCCTATAGGTAGGTCCATTTCCTCTGTAGTGCTTTCCACTGCTACCTTCCCCATACAATATTCCATGTTTGGATTCTTTGCAGGATCATCACCATACTTATTTTTGGTATTACATTTTTAACTGTCATATTTTTAACCACATCTCCAATCTACCCAGGTCCTTCTTCATAACTGTGGCACCATCATCCCTATCCACATGGCCACAGAGATCATTGTGTCATCTAGAGATGTTCTGAAGTTCTACTTTGCTAGCAAAGTTGGTGTGAAGTAGGAACCTTTGCCCTTTATAAAGGGTCATGATGTTCCCAACAACCACGTCAACTACAGAATCCCATTTAAAAATAAATGTTTTAACAAAATGTAGCAGTCCACCACCCTCTGTGCTATTACCAACCTTCCCTCTAGACCACCCAGACTCTTTACTGCTTAGTTAATCCTACCTTACCACACTCCTCATTGAAAAAACTCCCTTATCCCCCTACTCCCAGCAAAGTTTGCCACCAGCACAGAAGATTATTAGAACTGATTTCCCCCCAATCTCATGCTAAAGATTACTCCCCCCAAACCAGATGCCCATCATCAGTCAAAATCCCGCAACCCAACTCCACCTCAGGCCACTAACTCTGCACTTTGCAAAGCTTTGAGAGGTTCACAACAGCTGTACCAACTTCACCAGTGCTTTTAAAAAAGGGTTTTAACAATATGTAGCAGTTCCCTCACCCAGTCCCACCACCCACTATGCCATCACCAACCTTACCCCTAGCTCATCCAGACCCTTTACTGCTTAGTAACCCCCATCCTGCCACCCTCTTCATTGAAAAAAAAAACTCCCTCCTCCCCCAGTCCCAGTGTAGTCCAGCACCATCAGAGAATATTATTGGAACGGATTCTCTTTCCTCCACTTGTGTGCAACTACGGATGCCCTTTCCCCACTCCTGTGCAAATAAATGACTCTCTTGCATCCACCTTATGACCAGTGGCTGATCATCAATCAGAATCCCCCAACCAACCGCATATCAGGCCCCCACATTCCTCTCCCCAGAACACCCACAGAAATTCAGCATTAGTGTACCTGTAGAAGAAGAAAACTATTACCTGGTGAAGAGCATCAGTTCTTTTTAGTGAAAGTATCAGTAATGCCAAGAATGGTGATGTCTTTGCCTAGAGTAAAACCTGGTTGGTTGAGTGGAAAAGAGTGACTGTGGAAGCAGGCAAGGATAGGTGGATGGAAAGTGTTTGAACAAGTAGGGAGAAGAGAAGGAGTTTACATGCAGGACTTGGTAAGGATAATATACTTATAAAGAAAAGAGGGAGGGGAAAGGACAGGGAGAGAGAGAGAGAGAGAACGAATGGGAGAGGAGGTGAGAGAAGAGGAAGACTATATGAGAAAGCAACTTGAACAGTCCAGGTTTTAGGATAGGGAAAGAAGGAAAAGGGACAGTTAGTAGATTTAAGGATGTGGGAAGGGGAGCAGGTGAGGAGAGAGTTGAAGTAGCAGAGGAGGGATCCATTCAATAACTTGGGAAGGAGAGCTCTGAAAGTGCCAGTAAGCCAGGACGATGGCTGCAGTCTTACAACATTGCAAATATGAATAAAGGCACTCAAGACAGTTGCTTACGTGGAGGTCCTCAACTCCAGGGCACCATCATTGAGCATCCCTTAACTGTGGATATCAGTCCTCTTTATGGACTGTCATCTACACATGGGAGCCCTATGGACTGAGTTCCCTAAACTTTCTTCTTGAGCCCATCAGATTCAACTCTGATTTATTTGTCACAGTTAGCTACTCACCATTGTATAATCTTGATACCACAACTGGGCAAGACATTGAATGCACTGTTGAGGTCTGCTGAATAATGACAAACACAGCGGTGTACAATTGCATAGCTTGGATTCCACAGTCCATAATTCTTAGCAATGCTCCCCAATGACAGTGTACAGGCAGTGCACTAAACTGGAGCAAACACTGACCCTTATCAAACTACACAAGAGCCCTGAGATGAGAGTTGAAGCCACAACAGCACACACTGCATTTTTCCCCATATAATCTTTACTGAGTTATCTGATATGATATATGTTACTAATTTCATATAACACAAAAATAATCCACACTTGTACAACGGTAGTACCAGATATCGTACATAAATGCCACGATTGACAACATTTCACAAAAACGGAAATACCATATTTGCAATTCTATAATACCTTCTATTTACCTTGATTCTGTATTACTGACTTAATTAAATACTTAAATCTTGGACATTTTCTTAGGGGACCGAAAATCCAACTTATCTTTTCACTTTTTATATGTGCAATAACAGAGATAATACAGTATATGTGGGATTTGAGTCTACAAGTTAATTATGGAATCATAAGAATAATTAAAATAATCCAATTATTTCTCAGTATTTGGGTATTTTAACAAATTTGCTTGCCATTTCTGTAATGAGAATTCTAGTAGATTGGGAGTATTTCAAGTTAAGCACTAATGCACATAGTTGCAAAAGATAAAATGGCTTCTTGTTCATTAGTGTTATGGAAGTATATCATTAAATATTAAAATATTAACTTTGGTACAGTATATCTGTAACCAATAATTAGTTGATTTCATGTATGTTTTTTCCCACCACTGTTGTATATCAGGGTATTGCTAAAGTTGATGATATAATGCACCAGATAAATTACACCCATGCCAACATGCTGGGTCTTATTTAATGCCCATTTTATATAACTGGTTTGGAGTACAACATTTTGAATTAAGTTGGCTTATTCTTCGCAGAAAAGTACCTTTTGTTTGCACCTTCCCATGTTGATAACCAGCTGTAACCTGATTTGGAAATACCTGCTTCATTTTGCCATTTTGATTTAATTCTGATTTTCTCTTTATTAATTGTTCTCTCTTTCCTTTGCACTTAAATCTATAAAACATTTACTTAGTATCTGTGTATTATATTGTTCTAGTACTTTTCCTTTTTCAAGGAGACTGCATTTCCAATCTATAGGTCTATTACTTAGTAAAAATGAAACAAGTTTATGATAATGTTGTTTTATAACATAATATTCCCACCAATTTATTAATAGTTTCGGGTATTTACTTTTTAAATTACCCAATGTACAGTGTTTAACTCCTGTTCTGTAACTAAATTTTGCCATGTAATAAATGTCTACAGTTTTAAACTTCAATAAAACATTCTGGTCCATAGAGGGTAAGCATGTGCCTTTATCACGTTGAAATACATATGGATAACCATGGGGCAGACTATTATATTTATGCATATCCTTAAACATAGAAACATATAATTTGATGGTTGATAAGGACTACCTGGCCCACCTAATCTGCCCATATTCCCTACCTACAGTCACACCACAGACCCTATTTGTTATCTGGCTTTTCCACCCCTTTCCTTGCTTCTAAGGTTTCCTTATACCTATGCCATGCCTTCTTAAATCCCATTGGAGTTGTTGGTCCCACCACCTTCTCAGGGAGGCTGTTCCAGTCACCCACCACCCTTTCTGTGAAGAAGTGTTTCCTTACATTTCCCCTGATTCTACCCCCCCAGCTTCATCACGATTCCTTGTTCATGGGGATCCTTTTCTCTGAAAAATGCTTACTTCTTGAACCTTATTTATACCCTTTAAGTATTTGAAAGTCTCTATCATATCCCCCTCTCCCTCCTTTCCTCCAGTTTGCACATACTGAGGTCCTTCAGTCTCTCCTCATAGAGCTTTTGATGCAGATTCTGCATCATTTTAGTTGCCGTTCTCTGAACTGCCTCAGCTCTGTCTATGTCCTTTTAGAAATGAGGACTCCAGAACTGGACACAGTACTTTAGGTGGGGTCTCACCAAAGATTGACACAGAGGTATCACTACCTCCCTCTTTCTGCTTTCTGCCCCTCTCTGTGCACCCTAGCATCCTACTAGCTCTCCCCACTGCTTTGTCACACTGTTTGGCCACTTTTAGGTCGTCAGATTTGATAACACCCAGGTCTCTTTCCTGTTTTGTGGTCACCAGTACCACTCCCCCACTGTGTATTCTGCCCCTGGGTTTCTGCACCCCAAGTGCATGATTTGCACTTTTTCACATTGAAACTTAGTTGCCACTTCCTAGACCACTCCTCAAGCTTACCTAGATCTCTATTCATTTTTTCCACACACACACACCCAGAGTGTCCACTCTATTGAAGAGTTTTGTGTCATCTGCAAAAAGACATACCTTCCCTTCTTGTCCCTCTGCAATGTTGCTTAAAAATATATTAAAGAAGACTGGTCCTAGTACTGATCCTTGTGGCACCGCACTAGTCACCCTCTAGTCCTCAGAGTGAACTCCATTTACCACCACCCTATGTCACCTACCCTTCAGCCAATTTCTTAATCAGTTTACCACTTTTAGTCTCACTCCTAGGCTGCCCAGCTTGTTTATGAGTCTCCTATGTGGAACTGTGTTGAAGGCCTTACTGAAATCTAAGTAGGCCAAATCCACCGCTCCACCCTGATCTACTTCCCTGGTTACCCAGTCAAAGAAATCTATAAGATTAGTTTGACATGACCTCCCCCTAGTGAATCCATGCTGCCTCAGATCCTATAAGCCACTGGATTCAAAATATTCCAAAATCCTTTCTTTCAGTAGCAATTCCATTAATTTCCCCACCCCTGAAGTCAGGCTGACTGGACTGTAATTGCCAGACTCCTCCTTGCTCCCACATTTGTGAAGTGATACTACATCTGCCCTCCTCCAGTCCTCCAGGACCACTCCCGTTTCCAGTGAGTGGTTGAATAGGACTGTCAGAGGTGCAGTCAGCACCTCTCTGACCTCCCTCAAAAACCTTGGATGTACCCCATTTGGCCTATTGCCTTGTCCACCTTAACTCATTCTATCTGATGCTGCCATTTTGAGTCATGTTAAGCAATGGATGGTTCTGATGCCATGTGGTGCTAATTGGTAAAACGAGTTAAGATTTGTGAGCTCTTTCAGAACTCTTTCCTCTGTAAATGGATGACTAGTCTCCACACCCCTTCCTGTGATGCCCCTAACACAGATCTGTGATCCCTCACCCTCCCTTTCATTTGTGAAAACTGACCAAAAATAATTGTTCAGGATGCCTGATTTTTCCTTGTCCCCTTCCACACAATCCCCCCTTCCCTCCTTTGCTTACAATCCCTCCCTTGGTCTTCCTAGTTTTGCAAATATACCTGAAAAATGTCTTGTCCCCTTTCTTTACTGCCTGTGCTATCTTCTCCTCCTTTTGTGCCTTTGTACTCCTGATCGCTTTCCCTGTCTCCCTCTCCTTCTCTTGATACACCTCTCTAGCTTCCTCCCTCTATGTCTCCTTATACCTCCTGAATGCTAGCTTTTTTGTCCTTACCTTCCCAGCCAACTCTTTTGAGAACCATATTGGTCTTTTTTCTTTTTGCTTTTGCTTACCTGCCTGACGCAGAGGTTTGTTGCCTTTACTATGGCCCCTTTTAACTTGGGTATAATAAATATGGGTATAATAGCTTTAAAGTTATTATATTGAGTCCAGAAAAAATGAGCACCCAGTCAGGTCTTGATATAAGAATAAAAAAGATTTTTATTTTAAAGTGCAGAAGTGCAAAGATAGGATCCACAATATTTATGGTGCCTGCCGATAAACAAACATCTTACATTTTGCCTGGCAACAGCCAAGCTTCATCAGAGATAACAAACCAACCTAATTCACCATATATATATATATATATATATGTATATATATACACACACACACACACACACACACACACTTAAAACATGTGCATATCCCATCACAATTGACATCATCCAATAAAACAATCAAATCTCAGTAATATGTCTACCTGCTAAATAGCTTCGACTAAACAATGAGTGCTGCCTTATAATTAATTGGCATCATTAAATATGTAATGACCATTAGTTCACCAATCTATGAGCTACCTGTGATTGTCATTATATGATTTGAAACTAGTGGTGAACAAATTATTTAGATCAGCCCCTAGTACTCGTTTTATACAGTTACAAAGTAATTATTACACTTCAAAACAATTTAATCACTATTCAAATCGGACAATTAAATACTCATCATTTTCCATCTATGGTACTTTCTACAATGATGTCCGATTTAAACATGCAGCACATTTAATTAACTTCCTTGTTTTGTGTTCATTATTTCTTTTTTTGGGCATCCCAAGAAGCATTTTTATATCATTTTTAAACATGAGTAAATGTATGAAGTTTTTGTTTGTTGTTCAGAGTTATTATATTGCAAGTTTTTTGTAGAAGCTGGTGGAAAAAAACACACTCAAATGTAAATTAAATCATGTTTTATTCAATAACGTATTTATTAAAAGAACTAATTCATTCCTTGCATATTTATACACTATCCATTCCCTGATTGGTGCCATTTTTGCAGCCTTATAATAATAGCTTGAGTCAGGACACCCCAATCATTCACAAATTCTGGGTATACATATAGTCTGCCATGCAATTTGAGGCTCACCCCTCTCCATAAGAATTTGCTGAATATATTTCTTAATTTTTTATCAAAATCTATTGAAATATTTCCCCATAATGCCTAATACTGATACAGAATATGTGGTAATGACATACATTTTAAGCATTTCTATTCATCCCCAAATGGATAATGAGAGGTTTTGCCATCTGTTCAGCAAACTAGATACTTTCTTACTATATTAACTTTAACAGCTTTTTGTGTACACACTTTTTTACTACATTATTTTTATTTATTTTATTAAACTCTAAGATTACAATGTATATTAACTTTAACAGCTTTTTGCGCACACTGCATTCTATTAGTCAGGTAATCAAACTATCCCAAAACAGTTCTTGATGTACCCAACAATTGCTGGTGGTCAATCTTCACAAGATTGTTCGTACTGTCTAATGTTAACATTAATTCAAACAGGCTGAGAAGGGAAACACGCCACTTGTCTGTCACCACTAGAAGATCATTTAGAACCTGAACTGTATAAATTACTCTAACTGTACACTAACAAGTTTTTCTGTTTTGCATTCTTTCAGTCGAGATACAGAAATGGATACAGAAATGAAAGAACTGAGAGCACAGGAAGTTCCTGTTATACCACAGACATTTTTTGTTTGTTCAAAGTTATTATATTCCAAGTGTCAGTGTCAGTGGCTCAGTAGGTAGCACACTTGCCTCTGAGGCCGGGAGATCAGAGAGTTGTGGGTTCAATTCTCACATCTGGCACTTGGGTTAATATCCCAGTACTGGCACTGTAGTGCAGCATGAGAGGGGTGCTGCACTTCTGAGGTGCCATCTTCCTGGATTGGTGGTAGTTCAGGTGGATGTTAAAGATTCCATGACACTTATCGAAAAGAGTAGGGGAACTTCCCTGGTGTCCTGGCCAAATTTCCCTCTTTCACTAAAAAAAAAATCACCAACAGCTCCATCTGGTTCAAGGTCAGTTGACATTCATCTGTATCCCCCTCCCCCGGGTTGTGCCTGAAAATAGGTAGGATTTGTCTAGTGCACTTACCCGGTCAACAAAAACTAAATAAATAAATTAGTACGAACATGCCCAGGCAGCTAGTGTCATTGGTATCGGCTCCCTTCGTCTGATTCTTGATTTGTTGTTTGTGTTTTTGCTGATACTTTACCAAATATAATTTCTACACATATTTCATAAAGTTGGCTATTGGAATTGAAATTAAAATGTATGTACAATATCCTCTATTTATGAGATGATACTGGAAATATCTTTTTTTTTTGTATTTTGCAATTATTATTGTGAATAAAAAATGAATTATTAAAATATGGCATATGCATTCCAGTGACTATCAGCTACACTTTTGTTTGCATATTTCATTTTTTAATTACTTTTATTTGTATAAATTGTATAAATATAAAAATGCAAAAATCAAAAATGGTCCTTTAAAATCTATTTTGTGAAAAGTTTTATTTTTTGCTGGTTGTTGCTATAGCTATGGCTCGATGATTTGCTTTAAAAACAATTTCAATATGTAGAACAAGATTCTGTGAATTGAAAGAAAACGAAAGAAAGTCACAATTTAGTTGATTTAGTTTTTTATTTCTTGAGGCACATGTGATGATGTCATTCATGCCGAGCCAAAACTTTTCTGTATAAATAACCACCATTCATTGTATGAGACACTCCCTAAGGAAGATTGAAGGAGCGAAGCGCAGGAGTGAGTGTGTGTAGTCTATCACCAGTGCTTTTCTTTGATGTGGAACACAAACTTTATTAAAGGTAATTAAACCTTTGGAACTTGGATTCTGTCTGAAAGTTTTTCCTTGGGACACCACATCAATTTTATGGTTTTTGGGAATGCAGAAATCTCTGAACCTTGCACGGTTTCAATTCAAGTTCAAGTTTATTGCAGGAAAAAAAGCTCCATTGAGCAAGCTTATTCACAAGGAGATCCTGAAACATATATACAGACAAGGCTGATACTACATATATACAGTAAGTGCTTAGTGCATACATTAAGTGCTCAACAGATAACAGTGCAACTACACACCTATCAAGCATGCTAGTACCGACATTTAAGACCAGTGTAATTAAATAGGCCGAGACAACAAAGATCTTAGCGGCAGTTACATACATCTTTTATCTTTGCATTAGATATCAATTTGAAAAGGCTGGGCGAGACCAGTTTGGAAAGTTTCAGGGATGTTTGTAACTGGTTCCAGATGGTGGGAAGGGTGACTGAGAAGGCACGTTTTCCAAGATTGGTGCGGGTAATTGGGACCTTTAATGTTATAAAGTCTAAGTTACTGAGTGAGTAGTTGCTGTAAGCAGTCTGGATAAGGAAAGTTAGATAACTAGGCAGCTTGTTGAGAAGGAGTTTTACGGTCCAAGTACCGACGTGGAGCATATGTCTAGTAGTGAGTGACATCCAGCCTACGGCTGTATATAGGTTACAGTGATGCACCTGTATCGGGGAATTCATAATGAAGTGCAAGGCCCTGTGATAAAGGATGTCCAGTTTCCTTAGATTTGAAGTTGTAGAAGAAGTGTAAATTATGTCCCCATAGTCTAGGGGTAGGAGGAACGTGGCTTGTACAAGCCTGGTTCTGATGTTGAGTGGAAAAGGTGTCCTGTTTCAGAACAGGAAGCCTAGGCATATTTTTAACCTTCTGGCAAGGTCATCTATATGTTCCAAGAAGGTGAGCTTATTGTCAATCCAGAACCTGAGGTATTTATACTTTGGGGTGACTTGGAGAGGTTCGCCTAGGGATGTAACTAAGAATTCTTTTGGCAGGGTGGAAGTTAATGAGGACACCGTTTTGGGAGAGAAGATCATAGCTTTGTTTTTTTTTAGCATTTAAGAGAAGTCTGGCATTAATGAGATTAGTTTCGAGTTGGGCAAAGTCAGCTTGGAGAATCTCCCTAACCTTAGATAGAGATGCTTCAGAAGAATAGAGAACCGTGTCATTGGCAAAGAAGTGGATTTTCAATTGTGTTATATGATGGTCAAGTTCATTAATGCATGTAGAGAAAAGGATTGGACCTAATAATTGGACCTTGTGGGACTCCTCTAGTGATTGGCAGGGGTGAGAAGAACGTGCTACCGGCTTTAATTTTTTGCATCCTCCCTGAGAGGTAACTGCTAAACCATCATACGGTCATTAGCATAGCACCTATATTGGCAAGGCTGTGTTCGATTATGGAGTGGTCTACTGTGTTGAATGCCTTGCTTAGGTCTAGGAAGACAGCCCCCGTAATCTTCTTAGAGTCTATAGTGGTGATCCAGTCATCGGTTACTTTGGTGAGGGCAGTAATAGTACTATGGCTGGAACAGAAACCAGATTGAACTGGGTTCAGGAGCAAGAAAGTGTCCATGTGTTGCTTTAGTTGCACATAAATCAATTTTTCAAAGACTTTGGAGAGGACTGGAAGGATCTAAATAGGTCTGTAGTTATTCAGATCACAAGGGTCACCTGATTTAAAAAGTGGAAGGATGTGGGCTAGCTTCCAGCATGATGGGACAGTGGGTGCTGAAATAGAAAGGTTGAAAATGTGGAGGATGGGGGCAGTAAGGTGGGGGAATCCGAGTTTCAAGAAGAATGGTTTGATTCCATCATTTCCTGCACTTTTTTTGGTGTCTAGCTTAATAAGGGCATCTTCCACTATTTTAAAGCTGATAGGGAGGAGCCACTTGTTGCTGGCATGGTGAGGTCTGAGTCAACCTGTCTGTTCACTCGTGATGCATGGGGGATGAATCAAATGCTAGCCCAGCGGTGTCGAAGTGAGAGTTAAATTCTTCTAGGAGTTGGCTACTTCCCAGCAGGTTACAATATTTCTTTAACACAATTTGTGATCTAAATTACTTAGCAGTGGCTAATACTACACCAAACACATCTAATTGTCACAAGGACAATTCCTTTGTCAAGATGTTTGGTTCACATTTTCCACAAATGCAGAAATGCAAAGTAAATGACCAGTACTAAGACACCCTCTTGAATGAACGTTGACAAAAATGTGGGAACTATTTCTATGTTTTTATGCATAAAGCATTTAAATCATGTAATTTTCATTAAAAAATTGATTGACATAGAATATCGTTGTGAATATAGCAGAAGAAATATAGGGTATGCCATGCTGCTTTTGATCAGTTATAGCTGCTTTCATAGTTGTAGTTTCTGAGCTGACTGATACAGGTCAAAAGTAATTAGAAATCGCAATAATAAATAAAACTTGCCAGAAAGTTATTCAGAAAGTTGTAGTTTCTGAGCTGGTTGACTCAGGTCAAAAGTAATTAGAAATCCCTACAAAAAAATAAAATTGCCAGAAAGTTACTCAAACTTTTCAAATGTACATGCAGAATTATACAGACATTAATAAAAAAAGAAACAGAGTAACCCATAGATAACCACCTTGAATGATGCCAACATCTGCATTTGTGGGAGCTAATTTCCTTGTTGCCATCTTGTTTATATTCTTAGGTGGAAATAGCATAATAGCATAAATCATTATTCCAATGATGCTTCCATATATTTAAAAATGCTCTTGTGGCAGAACTGCCAGGAAAACTTTTAAAGAGCAGCTGACGCCTTCAGAATAATTTAAAACAAAACATAATATTAAGACACAGTTCAATTTATATTTCACATTAGGTCTGTCTTTTTCCTCCCCATTATTTATTACTGAGGCCAGTTCCATGAAAAATGGATTTCTGCTCTTGAGGAGTTCATCTATTCCTGTTGCTTTCTTCCTACCTGAGGTCATAATGCACTGCTTATGACATCACAGTCACTCCCATGGTAACAGATTGTGATGTCACAACAGAGGATTATGACTTGAAGTAGGGAGTAAGCTATATAGAGGCAAAAGAACTCTAACAGAATGAAGATCATGTATTTGTGAAAATTTCCTCTGTGATAAAAGATGGGGAGGAAAAATCTACAGAATATATTTGGAATGCAAGCTGAATTGTACCTAATTATTATGTCTCTCAAGGTTTTCTTTGAGGTGCTAGCAGCTCTTTAAGGGTGCATTAAAGAAATGAAAATTTGAATACCACAGCATGTCATAAAAGCGGAACAGTTAGCACTAAGAGTCCCACTCCCAAGTGATGGGTTGTTTGTGCTCACTGTTCTCCTTAAAGTGGAGGAGAGGGGGATGGTCAGAGACAGTTGAGACACTGGGGATTGGTTCCCAGTGCTGCAGAATTAAAAAGAGGGTGGGTGGGGGAAGGGTTGAAGACAGTTGCAACACTCCGGATGGGTTTCTAGGGCCCTAAGAATCTTGGGGGGGGCGGTAGAGGGTTGTCTGAGTAACAGTCATGCACTTATTTATTTATTAGTCTTTTGGAATAACATTTTTGAGCATGAATGCTCTTTCCCAAATGTTCCACATCACTATTGACTACATTCAGAGAACATAAACTAGCTCAAGGAGAGCCTTGTCTACTGTACATTTTTAAAGAAAAGGACATCAACAGTGTCGGCCCAAATAGAACCTGGTCAGGTTCAGACAATATGGCAATTAGGATAAAGCCTAGTCAACTCTACATTTTTAAAGAAAGGACAAATACAGTGCAAGCCCAAGTGTTGCCTGGTCTGATTCAGACAACAGAGCAATTAGGATATCAAGAATGGAATCAGTAACGTACAAAGGGTAATGAGCCATGATTAGATAGCACTGTAGGATAACTGGACATACAAGATAAAGCCATACAAGGTAAAGCCTCAGGCATTTTCCGTTTAAGGGTTACAGACAGGAAGTGGCAGTGGGGTGAACAGGCTGCAGGCAATAGTGGCACTAGGAATTAAATCACAGGCATGTGAACACCATATGAAAAACAACAGAAAAACTGCCCTGCAGATGCTCGAATGGCAGTTTGTATTAAAATGTTGATGCCTTTTACATTTTCATTTTTTGTTCCCTAACTGCAGAAAGATACAAAGGATCACCTTTAGAATAAAACCTAACAAATCTGAATGTTTAAGATTGTGAATCTTTGTGATTTCTTTGTTTTTTGGAGTGCAAAATAGCATCTTAAAATTGGGCGAATCATACTATTCCCACCGTCCATCCCCCAACTTAAAAACTTCTGACCCAACTCAGACTTGCACAGTTTTAGATCCTTCCACAAAGGGTGCGTGTGCTGACTTGTGTGTCCCTACCTTAAAAGACAGTGAAGTTAAAAGCAGATGTAAACAGCGATTTAACACATAAGTGCCTACTCAAGCCTAACTAGCTACTATGAGAGAGACAGAGAGAGACAGAGAGATGGGCCCTTACCAGATACTGACAGGGCAGTTCAGTGTGTGTGTGTGTGTGTGTGTGTGTATTTGGGGGTGGGTAGGGAAAGGAAAACTGTCCTGTTATGATGTACTATTCCTCAGTAAAGACTTTTCTGCCCATCTTTTGTTTTATTTTCTCAAGTGGAAGTAAACAAGTACACGTTACTATGACACCTTACATATGAACATACAAATGTGCCAGCAGATAAACGCCTTACAGTCTACCTAGTCTGCTTTATTGTGCAGTTTTCCCTATGTTTACAAAGAGAACTGCCCCCTCCCGAGATCTCCCTTAACCTCTCTCAAAGACCCCCTCCACCCCCTCTCTCCCCACTACCTGCAGTTTACCCCCCTCACCCTGTCCCCACATCTCTTGCAGCTGTCCATCATTTTTTGGGATATCACCTCTTCAGGCAACTCATTACACTTAGCTACCACCCTTTTTGTGAAAAAGGGCCTTCTCATCTCCCTCCTGAAGCTTCCCCTCACCAGAGTCAGGCTGTTGCAACTAGTGGTCTTGTTTCCACTAAGGTTGAGGAGGCCCATGGTGCTCACCCTATTTATACCTTTAAGGTACTTGAAGGTCTCAATCATTCCCTCTTTTCTCTTCAGTCCTCAAGAGGCACGTGTTGAGCCCCATGAGCCTCTACTCATAAGTGCTAACTAGGTCTTCCCCCCCTCCCCATTGACCTTTAAGGGTATATTGGTAAAGTATAGTTTCTCACAGTACAATTAACATCTTCAGCTGCAGAGGTTTTGATGGCAAAAAATGTCTCCCCACACTCTGGGGCATGAGGGAGTTCCATGCTATGGTTAGCTGTTAGGCTTTTAGTCATAATGTGATTGTCTTCAGTTAGTTGAATACCCCACATTGTGAATTTTTGCACTGCTTATATTGCCTTATGACTTTATGCACAGGAATTTCAGTAAAAATATATTTACAAAAAAAAAAGCTTCTCCTTGTAAGTGTTGCCTTTCTGGCCCTGGATCATCTTGAGTGCCCTTCTCTGGGTCATTCCAGCAAGTTGATATCCTTCTTAAGATAGCAACACCAATATTACACACTGTACTCTAGGTGCTGTCTCACTAGAGACCTGCACTGCAGCAGAATGACCTCCACCTTCCTGCTGGTAATTCCCCTCCGAGTTTCTTTGGCCACAGCTTTCCTGCAGTGTGCCAAGTGTTTCAGGTCCCTCATTATAATTACACCCAGTTCCTTTTCTTCCTCTGACCTGGTTACCTGCATACCACCCAATTAATATTTGGTTCCTAGGTTTCTCACCCTCAAATGCATAACTTCACACTTTTTAGCACTGAACCCTAGTTGCCAAATGCCAGGTCTTCCCTGAGTTCCTGTCTCCCCTCCTCCATGTCCACCCTTCCACACAGCTTTGTGTCATCCTGGAACAGGCAGATCTTACCAGTGATCCCATCCATGATGTAACTTACGAATATGTTAAACAACACCAGACTGGGCATGGAGCCCTGCGGGATCCCACTGACCACAGGCCTAGCTGCAGATAATTCTCCCCCCGACTATCACATTTTGGCTTCTGTCCTGCATCCAACTTCTGACCCACCCAACAAGCTTAGCCCCCACCTCCAGGTCTTGTAGCTTCCGGACCAGGCTCCTATGAGGTATAGAGTCGAAGGCCTTGCTGAAGTCCAGATACAGGACACCAACCTCTATGCCCTTGTCCACTGTTTTGGCAACCCAGTCAAAGAAGTCAATTAGTTTAGTCTAGCAGGACCTTCCTGATACAAACTCATGCTACCTTACATCCTGGATCCCATTATCCTCTACAAAGGTTACCATTCTCTCTGTCAGGATAGTCTCCATCAGCTTGCTCACTACTGAGGTCATGCTGACTGTTGTGTAGTTCCCTGGTTCATCCTTCAGCCCACTTTGATGGAGATGCACCACATCTGCTTTTCTCCAATACCAGGGCATGACTGCTGACTCCAGAGAGTTGTGAAATAGCTCTGCTTGGGGATCCACCAGAGCCTCCACAGTTCCCTTAGGACACATAGGTGCATGTCATCTGGATTTGGGGATTTATTCACCTTCAAGGCCCTTAGACCTTTAAGTACCCCATCAGCTTGAATAATGCCATCCATGACTTCCCCCTCCCATTCCCCACCCCATTGTTCCCTTGTGGGATTGGTCTGTCCTTCTCTCTAGTTAAGACTGAACAGAAGCACTTGCTACATACCTCCTCTTCTCCTCACTACCCTGTCCCAAACCATCCTTCTTTTTTAATCTATCTCATCCTTTATGTTCCTTTTCTCCCTTATATTTTGGAAAAGGGCTTTCTTCCCTGTTTTACCCCCTGTGCTAGCTGCACTTCCCTTGTAGCCTTTGCCACCCTAACCACTCTGCTCACCTCCCTTATCCACCTATCCTCCTCCTCCTCCTGAATATGTTTGTACTTCTGGAAGGCTGCCTTTTGTCACCCACAGGTTTTGCCACATCCTTGCTGAACCAGCTAGACTTTTTAGGCTTAGTTTTCTTATTTTTGACTTTTGTGCACTCACTAGTGGCCTCCACCACTCCATCCTTTGTTACTGCCCATTTGTGTTCCACAGCCATCCCCCTTATGATCCCAGCAAGGTGTCCTACTTGAATTTCTCCCATACTACCAAAGTCAGCCCTCTTAAAGTCCAGAACCCTTGTCCCGTTCCTAACCATCCCCCTGCCCATGTCCAGGTGGAACCACACCATGTGGTGATCACTAGCTGCGAGTGGCACTTCCATCTTCACATCCTGAACATGCTGCCAGCTGGACAGGACCAGGTTTATTACAACCCTCTCTCTAGTGGCCTCCATGACACTTTGGCACAGGAGGCCTCCTTGGAATGCATCCAGCATACTTGCTCCACAGTGCAGGAGGTAGTCAGGAATTGTCAGTCCGCCATAGGTAGGTTAGAAACCCCCATTATTACTACCTCCCCCTTACTTGTGATTTCCATGATTTGAGACCCAAGTACCCTGTCTAACTCCTTCTGGGAAGGTGGCCTGTAGACAACCCCCTTCCTTAATTTCTTCCCCCAGTGGATTGTACCTGTACTCACAATGCTTCAGTCTTACCCTCTGCCACTTACTCTGTGGTACAAGTTTTCCCTTCTATTTACATGCAGCCCCCCCTCCCCCATCTTTTAAAAAGATTAAGGGACATCCCTAGCACCCTGGAAAAAAATTCTTACAGTAAAACAAGATGCAGCCTAATTGTCCATGGCTGTTTGAGATTTGAGGATGCAGAATATTTCGCCTCTTTTATCATTATACTGTATTGTGTACATGGCTTGCCAGTATATCAAAGGTAGAGACATAGATAGACAGACAGACATATAGCTAGTATTCACCTAGGATATCCCAGCTCAGATCTTGTTTCCAGTGGGGTACTGCTTCTGCCTATTTCAGCAGCTGGTTGCACTGGAGCACTGAGAGATCTAACTCAATGGTTTTGTAAAATGCTAAAGGGTGTGTGTCTGAATGTTTCTACATAACTTTAATGCACTATTTTTTAAACAGAATGCTTAAGTACAGACCTAGGTATGTGTCACTTTCTAGATACAGTTCTACAAAGTTACAATGAATTAATTATTTAGAGGTTGACCGTATAAGACTTTAAGAAAGCTGGTCATAGGCATGCACACATTGCTGCATGCGGAGAAAAAGCAGGCTACATCTGTTCAGCTGGTGATGGCAGTTGTAAATTGCTTTATATAAAATACTGTAATTCCCATTGCGTTATTTAATAATAAGAACTTACTACTCATACAACTGTTGTTCTTCGTTTCCTAAGAGAGCACCAACGTAACCCTATGGTCCTCTAGGACCCTTTTTTTCCTAAAAAAAAGGACAGGCTACCTGCAATCCCTTCTGTTTGCTATAAGGCGTTCCAAGCCTCCTTCCAAATTAGCCCGACCCTTCTGTAAAGCGCTGCATTGCTGCTCCTTCTCCAATTAGACAACCTGATGAAAAGAACACACACACACACACACAGACACTCTCTCTCTCTCAAAACGTGCGGCACCGGGTTTTCACGTCCGCGTGTTTCTTTTAACCCCTGAGTCCTGGATTACATTCAAGGACATAAATTAATGAATGAGTGAGTCTGCAGCACAATGGGACACCGCGTCTCCAGCTCATCAACGTCGCTGCTTTGTCAGATTTTTTTTCTTCACGTGTTAGTGCAGCTGCTGTTACTTGTCTGTTAGTGAGGTGGCGCCCGAAAACCTCTCATATTCGGCCTGCATCACTCCTTTCTCCATCTCTCTCTTGTTCTGGTGAAGGAGCCAGGGGAGCCCGACGGACCCACAGTTGTATTTTACAGGCTCATTAGAAAAACCCAGATAACTGTTGGCGTTGATAAATAGTGCAAAGTCCGCCATCAGATGCCTTTGAATAGTGAAGCTTTATATTTATACTGGTGTCTTTATCAGTTATTTGGACAGATGCAACGGTTTATATGTGAACTACTTGTATTAAAAGGGAACATTATAAAAACAGCCACGTCTCTCTTTTTGGCTGGTTAAGATTAATTAAATTCGTAACAATTTCATATTTAAAATTTTGTTGCACGTTGTAGTTTTTGTCTGCAATATACTACAGAACTTTATGAAGAAACTGTTATATACAATGTGGGTTTTCCACTCCAGCGAATTAAAAGCATGTCACCAGAGTGCCATTTACATGGATTAAACCACACTGCTTATGTAACTTTGTAGTTGGGGACAGCTACTGTATATAAGTTGCTATCACACTTTGCAGCATTCCACTATCAAAATTATTTAAGTTCTCACTGGGAAAGCATGCTAAGCTATGAGCAGAGCAGCAGGTTTCTGGGGTACAGGGAAATCAGCAATCTATACTGTGGCATATGGCAGAACTGACGTGCAAAAGAAACACACTGAACAGAGGGCAAAATGCATATGTTGTACAATAATCAGAGCACACTGTCAACAGCCGTGTAGGCAAATACAATATATAAGTAGTTAAGAATACATTTAATTTTATAAGGTGGAGTACTTATAGTACTCATTGGCAAACGTATTGTTTGAAGGAAAACCCATGGGGTGGGGTTGAAGGAAGTGAGGGTAGATGGGAGATTGAGTGGGGAGTGGGCTATGCGCAGGTGCAGACAAAAGAAGTATGCTCATGGAGTAAGGACTTCAAGAGCAGAGGGAAAGGAGGAAGACGTTTTGTGGGGAGGGGGTTACTGCAGAGCCAGGAGAGCCTAAGGGAATAAACAACCTGGAAGGCAGATGACTTGGGGGCGGGGAGGGTAAAAATAATATCCTGTGATTCCTGCATGTCCCATTACATTTGTGTTCCATTGCATGAGTGGCACAGGACGGGAGTGGAACATATGCCTTGAAGGCTTCTACAGTGTGTCCACTGATAGTCCACAGTTCGTAGCAGACTCTGCAGGAGGAACGCTGTGATAAAGTTGGAGATATCTTATAATTACCCTTACAGTACATCACTGCTCTTATGTACTGTAAAAACCAGCTAGGGGCAAGTAGCTACAACTTGTGTACATTATACTAATTTGTAAGGGGTGGTAGACACATGGCAGGAAAGGTAGGCACAGTTAGGAGGATTAAAAAAGGGAAAGCATGAAATACCCTATCTAGGGTAGGGTAACAAACCAGTTTCACAGAAGGGTAACAAACTAGTAGCAGGGAACAAAAGGGGAGTAAGAGGGAGGCAGAAGGGTGCAGCAGAGCTTTAATAAACACTAGGCAAAGAAATGAGAGATCCTAGGAGTGGGGCAATGCAATGGTTGTGGGACTGCAGTCTTACAGGATATCTTCTGAAGACTGAAGTGGTGGCCCATATGTACTCACCTCTCTGGGTTGCTGGACTCTAGGCCAAACCGACAAAGGTACTGAGGATCTTCTGCTTCACCCAGGGGCCAAAAAGTCTGCTACCACCCCCCCAGAGGATGCCTAGGTAGAGGCAGAGTGGATGGACCTTGGTGGGCTCTGGGAGGGTGTGGATGGCAGAAATGGTGCATGCTGCTCTGGTTATGCCCCTAGAAAGTTTTCATTGCTGTACTGGTGGGAGGGGGCAGCTAATTGGAGGCACTCATCACAGTGGGAAGGGAGGATGTGGGGACATCTAGAGATGGAGCCCCCAAGGAGGGAGGCAATGGCCCCAAGTCTAGGAGGAAGCAGCGGCTGGTGGGGGATTTTATTGTCAGGGCAGTAGATTTGGGAGGGAGGGAGGATAGGGAGGTGGTGTGTCTGTGCAGTGCTTTGGCTTGGAGGGATGGAGAGTGCATCCCGAGGATCACTAGGACAGCAGGAGCTGGGAAGGAGCTAGACTTAGCTGTCCATCTGGGGAGGAATGGCCTGGCAAGGGATAAGTTAAGGGTAGTGCAGGATAACCTGAGGGAGTTGCGGAGGGGCCTTGAGCAGGTGGCATGCATGATGGCTTTTCCCGAGGTGTTACCTGTGTGTGGCTGGGAAGATGAAAGGGTACTCTGCACCAGGGCATTTTTACAACTGGTTGAAGGCACGGTGCATGGAGGAGTGCCTTGGTTACATTGTGGACTGGGGGACAGCCTAGAATATGGGCCTCTATAAGGGAGATGACCTGCATCCTTCTGAAATCCTTGTGGAGAGGTTTAAATGCTACTTGGACAAGAACTTAAACTAGTCAAGAGGGAAGGTAGTAAAACCAAGGAGACAACAGTTGCCCTCCCCGATATTGGAGCAGCAGAGAGGACCCAAGGAGGAACAATCCTCTAGGACAGGGGTGCAGAAAGGCAGAAATGGAGTCAAGACAGAAGAAACAGGGAGTAAAACTCAGGTACATGAGGGTAGAGGATTGACAGTGACAAGGAAAGGTGAAGGCAAAAATGAATGAGGAGCGTCAGCGGGAGCTTCAGGAAACAACACAGGCAGGAATAGAAAGGAGAAACAGAGCAGCAGGCAGAGGGGGAAGGAAGGTGTGGAGACCCATGAGTGCCATGCCACTGCAAGGAGTCTCAGAAACAAAATTCTGGACCTGGAAGCCATCGTGGTAGAGGGTGACCTGGATTAAGTGGTCATAACAGAGTTGTGATGCACTGAACACCATGACTGGGGCATGATCATACTGGGCTACTCTATTTTCAGGAAAGTCAGGGCTGGGAGGAGGGGTTGTTTTTGTATGTGAGGGAGGGAATGAAGGCCACGGAGATGCAAGGGCACCATGAGGAAAGTTAGGGGCTGGAGGAGACAGGCTCTGGGACTTGTATCCATACAGGATGGTTTACAGACCTCCAGAATAGGGAGAGGAGTTGAATAAGGCACTTGGAGAAGCCATCATCAGAATAGTGAGTTAAGGGTGAGGTGCTGCTAGTTGGTGACATCAGTCTGCCCATTGTGGAGTGGAACCTTCCAACTGCAGCATCAGTAAGGAGTAGGACCATCCTTGACTCCCTATAAGGGGCTTTTCAGGCAGCTAGTCAAAAAACCCACTAGGGATGGGGCAGTGCTGGACCTGGTGCTTAGAAATGGGGTTGCAGGTATCACAGTGGGCAGTCTCCTAGGTACCAGTGATCGCCGTACAGTGTGATTTAACAAGAAGATAGGAACAGAGGCTAAACACAGAAGGGCGAAAGTCCTAGACATTAGGAGGGTGGATTTTAAAGAAGGGGAAATTCCTCAGAAACTGCCTTAAAAAGGGAGAAAGCCAAGGAGGCAAGGAGGCACAATCGGGACAATTAGGGAGGGCATAATTAAAGCAACTGACCTCTGCATGAAGGAAGTGAGTAAAAGCAGAAGGAAAATGAGTCAGTTATGGTTCTCTAAGAAAGTGGCAACAGTGGTGAAGGGGAAAAAGGGTGTCTTTCAAGCAGTATAAAGAAACACAGAGGGAGGAGGAGGACAGGAAGGTATAGCTAGTGAAGCAGGGGAAAGTAGGTAAGGTTGTAAGAGGAGCAAAGGAACAGACAGAGGAAAGGATTGCTAAAGGGACTGCCAAGAGGGATAACACTTTCTTCAGACACATAATTGAGAAGAGCTAAACAAGGGGAGGGATAATGAGGATTAGAAAGGTGGAGCAGGGAGACTGCACAGAAAAGGAACAAGAAAAAGCTGACATCCTAAATAAGTACAGTACTTCTGTTCAGTCTTCACAATTGAGGGGGGGGGTCCACCAGGGAGTGACAAGAACAGGTGTGGGGTGGAGGTGGACACAAGTCCATTTTCTGAGGAAGGAGTCAAGAAGGGACTTGCAGCTGTGAAGGTAGGCAAAGCTATGGGACCAAAGAGGATATACTCAGGAGTTCTAAAGGAACTCAGGGAGCTGCTAGCTGCTCCACTGATAACTTATTCAACAGCTGACTGGAAACAGGCATGGCTCCGGAGGACTGGAGAAGAGTTAATGTGGTCCCTCTACATAATTGTGGCAGCAGGAAGGAGGCTAACAACTATAGACTGATCAGTCTTACTTCAGTGGTTAGGAAACTCATTTGTTTCCATAGACACCATATGGCGTCACAACCATCCATTGCTGGAATGGACCCAAAATGGCCACCAGGAGCAAATGAGTAAAAACAGTGCTAAAGAAAAGGCTGGTAATGTGTCAAGAATCCCATGGGCTACAAGATCACAGGCAACATGGATAGGGTAGGTCATGCTAAATGAATCTGGTAGATGTCTTTAACTGGGTGACCAGGGAACTAGGTCAAGGGAGGGTAGTGGACATGGCCTATCTGGACATTAGAAAGGCCTTCAACACAGTGCCGCACAGGAGCCTATTAAAGAAACTGAGCAGCCTGGGGTGTGATCCAAAAATGGTGAATTGGGTTAGAAACTTGTTAACGGATAGAAGACATAGGATGGTGGTAAACAGCACTCATTCTAATGATGGGGTGACCAGCAGGGGCCACAGGGCTCAGTGTTAGCAATGGTCCTCTTCAATATCTTCATAAGTGACATTGCGCAAGAACTGGAAAGGAAGGAATGCCTTTTTGCAAGTGATACCAAAATCTGCAGTTGCATACACACTCGGGTTGGGGGGGTAGAGACAATGTACAGGGGTCCATGGAAACTTGAGGAATGGTCAGGCATGTGGTGTTGAGGTTTAGTGCCAAAAAGTGTAAAATCATTACCTGGGGCATAGGAACCCAGGAGCTGAGTACAGGATGGGAGTGGAGTTCTGACAATCATTAAACAAGAAAGAGACCTTGGGATGATCATACAGTATATGACAACTTCAAAGTGGTAGGGCAGTGTGAGAAAGCACTGGCTAGGGCTAGTGGGCTGCTGGTCTGTACAGTGATGGTAACTCCAGCACGAGGAGGAGGAAAGTAGTTTTGCCACTTTATCACTCACTGGTGAGACACCACCTTGAGTACTGTGAACAGTTTTGGAGGCTGCATCTCAGAAAGGACATAGGGTGGAAGCAGTCCAGAGGAGGGCAGCTAATATAGTGCAGGAATTTCACAGGTAGCCCTGTGTGGAAATATTGAGGGATCACAACATGAACACCCTGGAAGAGAGGAGGGCAAGTGGTGACACGATAGAGACCTGCAGGTACTTCACAGGGGTAAACAGGGTGCAGGAGGGGAGCCTCTCCCAAATAAGAAAAAACACCAGGACCAGGGGGCATGCTTTACCAGTCATAATGTTTGCTTATTTTGCTCACTTGTGGGATAGTTTCCGTATCTCAAACTGACACTTGTGCTAGCCTCCTTATATTCAGTTGTCACTCATTTTAACAAATTCTTCACCACCTGTGCTCTTCCATCATAGCAGTCCTCTGGTTACTCCCTCCCTCCATTCCCTCCTGCCTCTCCCCTTCCCCTCTCTCCTGAAGGCTTCCATTTCCACCTGCCTCACCCCATGATATCTTCCTCATACTAACTTCACTTAACCCGTTAGTCTAGCCCCGATGGGCTGGACCACAAACTGCTACAAATCTCGGCTCCGGCTAGTACCTCTCCACTTGCTCACCTTATGAATCTCTCCTTCTCCTATTGTGCTGTCCCTCAGGACTGGAGGATAGAAAGGGTCTTACCTCTGCACAGAGGGAGTGGCCCCTCCTTCCCTGCCAACTACTGGCTGATATCACTTCTTCCCTTTCTTGCTAAGCTTCAGAAGACCTTCTTCTACTCCAGACTTGCTGACTTCCTTTATTTCTCAGATTTCTTATCCCTCTTTCAGCCTGGCTTTAGGAAGCTCCACTCCACCATATTTTCCTTGCAGAGGGTAACTGACTCTATCCTTACTGAGACGGATCAAGCACATACAGTATTACCTCAGCTATATTCATCGACCTGGCTTGATGTCCCACCTTCTTCTCCTTAACAAGTTGAGCTCTGCAGGCCTCTCAGCATCTGCTGTTGGCTGGTTCCATTCATACCTCACAGGCTGTCAGCAGTCAGTATAAGTGGGTGGCATCCTGCCCCCCACTCTTTCCATCCTAACATGTGTTCCTCAGGGTTCCATCCTAGGCCCTGCTCTGTTTTCCTTTTTTCTAAATTATCTGTCCTCTGTCTGTGTCTCTTCACATATCCAGATGTATGTGGATGATATGGTCATTTACACCTCTGGACCTTCAGCTTCAGCTGTTGAAGATCCACTCCAAAAGGACTGCCATAATGTCCTTGCATTGGTTCCACACCTACCAGCTGACTGTCAATGCAAAGAAGACTGTCACTATGACCTTCAGTTCCAATCAGAAACTGGCCGGGCTCTCACCTCCCCCTGCTTTCTCCACACTTGATGGCACCCCTCTGGAGGTTGTCCCCGCCTTCAAGTACCTTGAAGTCCAACTTGACAGCAAGCTAGATTTCTCTGTCCAGATCAATACCATTCATGCCAAACTCTGCCCAAAACTTGGTGCCTTCTACCATAACAAGGACTGCCTCTCCCTCCAGATCTGTCAGGAGCTGGTAACCAAAATGATCCTCCCGATCTTTGATTATGCTGATGTGGTTTATGGTACTGCCCTTCTCCCTCCTTTGCCAAACTGGATACCCTCTGTAATGCCTTCTGCTGTTTCCCCACCAACTCTCCTCTTCATGCTTATTACTGTTCCCTATATTCTTCTTTCTCCATCCTCCCTCTCCCTTCGTGTCGCCAGTCCCACTGCACCACTTTCATCGCCAAATATTGGCTCAGATCCATTCCATCCTACCTACTGAATATTTTCTCATCTCCCCTGTTCTCTCCTCTTCCTATTCCCTCCATTCCAAGGATTTCCACACCTTTTGCATTCCCCACCTTCATGCATCTGCTGGCCAAGCTGCTTTCTCCTACTGCCTCGCCTTCCTCTGGAATATGCTCCACTCCCCCCTCCACCTCTCACCCTCACTCTCTGCCTTCAGATATCAACAAAGACAACTTATTACATGGGGTAGGAGAAGTCAGATACCAGACTGGTACAGAGCCATCAGGTGACCGTTGATTAATCCCCAATATAAGCACAGCTGGTGTGATGTGGCAACAGATAGGATCACTGAGCTGCAGGGGAATCATTGTGTAGCTGAGAATTTGAAAGTGCAAGGCAGCCATTTGTAAACTGATGCAAGCAAGAAGAAGAAAAGGACAAGTGTCCCTGTGAGTGTGTAGGGATCGGGCCCCCTGAGCAACACTAGCTGAAGTGCGGTAGTCCTCCTGTCCCATGCAGAGAATGTAGTGAACAGTGCACTACCGTGGTGTTCCCCATCCTGTCCCTTGTCTGAAGAGTGTCCTCATCCCCCCCACCTTGACAGCCACAGTACTGTGGTGTTTCCCAGCACGGCCTGGCCCTTGTCCGAAAAGTCTCCTAATCCCCCTTCCCCCCATCTCATCCACAGTTAACTGTAAAGAGACCAAATGATTTTCCCGTCACAGGTGTGTGGTTCCCCACACACCTGCCCAGTAGACCTTCTAGGCACCATAGGTATCAGTTGAGCCACGTGTCTGTGATGTGTCCTCTGCCATCCAGCACTTAATCATGAACCCTGTGGATAAAGAGAGGATGAGAGAAAGAGAGGCAGAAGCTAGTGACAGCGGGTCAGAGGTATGCTGGCGAGTGCAGAGCTCCGACTCGCTATCAGTCCCCAGTAAGACCCTGTCCACTCTTCCTCCTCCGTGGGTGTGCACCGTGCCGCTAAGCACGTCAACCAAGCCCTCCAAGACAGAGCTAGCTAGTCCAGGATGTTTGCTCTCCCTGCCTGACCACTTGCTCACAGTTCTGTCATCTCTTTCTGCTGCTGTCTCCCCACCACCCCCCGGATCTTGGAGCACCGAGCAGAAAGTGTCATATTGCCATTCGGTGATGTGTAAGTACACAGGGAGTGGCTGGTCTCTGGGTGGGGGATGGGGATGGTGAACAGAACAGTAATGCAGTGTATTCAGGCAATGCAGAAGCAGTGTCTGACAATGACAGGGTTTTCAAGTTGGTCGTGCCTCCCCCCTACAGTTCATCTGCACATACATGGAAAGAATGACAGATCCTGACAGTCACACAGAGACCTTTACACAGAAATTGGAATTCCTGCAGTATCCTATGGCTTTCTGTGCTGTTGTCCTCTCTCTGGTCTGGTATTGTAGCACCTAACAGTGTATCAGAGTTCTGGATGTTACTTGTGTCAGGACCTGTGGACTGACAGGTGGAGAAACAAGCTGTGAAGAAAACTTACTGCATTCTTACCTCTCTCAGCTGCAGCCCTCAGGTACCGCATGCAGTGAAGGTGTGACAGTGGAGAGAGAGACAGTGAGAAAGAGAAAGAGAGAAACACCGGGGAGATTTGAATGGCAAAATCTGCAGTTGGCTCTCTGTGTCTCTCTCCGTGTGGCATGCAGCCACTGTCCTGCAATCCTGAAAGTGCAACAGCATGCCAGAGAGACACAGAGACACACAAGGATAAAGTGAGAGCACAATCGCAAGTTCTGCAGTCTCCTGTGTGTGTCTCTCCCTCCCTGTCTCAGTGTAACAGTAGTGTGCAGTATGCATTAATTGTTAGGGACTATTTTGCAAGGTGGCAGGATACAGTACTTTTTGCTCTTTCAACAGCACAATAACTGCTTTCTGCATATTTGTTTTGTTGTTTAAAGAGAACCCATGTTATAAGCACAATAACCTACTCCAGGGTGTGTGGTTATTGGGGATTAATCAACACCCTGGGTGCTGTGAGCATACTGGGCCTGCGGCCTCATGCCTCACAATGTACCCGGGGTGTTGATTAATCCCTGATAACCGCACACCCTGTCATGGGTTATTGCTTGCTTCTTGCACCCTTCTGCTCCTGTGAATCCCTTCCTAATCTCATATCCTCTTCCTTGACCATCTCCTGTCAGACTTCCTTCAGCTGAGGCTCTTCAGCATAATCCCTGCCCCACCATGCACTGTGCACTTTGCCTCACTTATGTCTAGCCACCATATCATTGCAGTATTTATGCTGCTATTTTATGTTGCCACTCCATTTGCTGTTACCATTGTATTTTTTATGCCTACATCCATAGTTTTGATATGTCATTTGTATCCATGTTTTGCTATGCAAGTTGTTCCTCATTTCCCCTCCCCCAGGTTGCACCTGGAAACGAGCCTCAGCTCAGTGTGCCTAAATAAATACATTTATGGATGTTTGGGTTTGCAGGATGGGGCAGCTGATTCATCAGTGATTTACCCACAGCATTAATCAGGCAGCAGAACACATTATTACCAGGAGTACAAAACTAAAACTGGGGCAGATAAATTCCAGAATGTCATACTGCATTGCAGCACAGTAGAACATTTCACATGCAAGCAGTATATAATACTGTGGACATTGGGATTGGGAACAATTGAAGTACTTGATTTTTATGTTATTTGATTTTATTTTTTTGCAGTTTTTGTTGCTATATTTTTTGGTGCCAACAAACATAGCTTGTAGCCATTCTTCTTGTTATACATAATCTTTTCTGTATTTAGTAAAGAAAAGGGCTACATTCAGTGTGAGTGATGTGGCTGCTGATATTAATGATAGGGCTAGCTTGGAGTAGGCTTTTGGACCATAGAACTGTGAGTTCTATGGTGCAGACAGTCACCTTAATTGGTTCTGGCTGAAGTTTGTTTGAATGCAACTTGAGTAGGAAGCATTATAATTACAGCTGTGTATGGGGGAGGGGGGTCTGCACTAAGACATAATTCACGTACAGACTAATATATAACAAAGACAAGCACTAGTGAATGTCTTAATGTTTGCTTGTGGAACCAGGTCCTGGGTTGATGTTATTTTCATGCCCGGTGCCTCCATTTTATAACCCATTACCTGGTGAGCCTGGGTTCGGGGAGAAAACATTCACTCGGCATCGGGGCTAGGTTTGTACTTCCGGACAGGGGCACCCAAGTAACGCCAGACACAGGAAGCAAGAACTGTGAATGTACAAACCAGGAGTGGTATTTTAAAGTGGTGCTTTTATTAACTTACACAAAAGAATACAAAGCAGGATGGATCCCCACGGGGCTACACTCACTGGATGTACAGAACTATAGAGGTCAGAACACATCTTCTTCATCATCACAACCAATTTTACCCTCAGGTTCGGAACACACTGGGCTCTCTGCCCGAACTGGTACTCTCTCTCTATCCTGGATTCCCTGGCATGGCTCTTGGCCAGCCCTTGGACATTTTTCCATATGGCATGGATATTAATCTGGTGGCTCCCTCTACCGCCCATGAGCACTTCCTACCTCCATAAGGGAAATCATCATCATCCTCAAACCCACATCTGGGTACTTTCTGCGAACACTGGCCAAGTGCCTGGAAGAAAGCTATAGGTGCCCAAAGTGAATCCGTAGAGGTACATATGGATTCTCCAGATGGGGGGGTCTCCCACCTTTTGTCCCCAAATTCATACCAGGCCATTCATTTAGTCTCAACACCTTTCTTTGTGAACCTCTCTGGTTGTAGAATGCCATCTCGAAATGTATGCCACATTTAACAATCTACAGTCTCTGAAAATTGGTGTCCTGATTTGTAATGTTCTTTAAGTGGCTAATCCATCCCTGTAGACCCCCACTGTTTAGATGCATTTCAAGCCATACACAAACTTAAGTACTGTACTTGGCATCCTTTCCTGACCCACAGTAGCAGATACTTAACACATCAGTCTTGGTGAAACATAGGCTCTGGCAGAGCAGACTCACCCTGGTTTGCAGGTGCCCACAGGCTACTCTTAGGAAAAACAACACATACTTCTTGGTGCCTCAGCGCAAATCTTCTCTAGTCAGCTTCTCTTCCTCCAGCCGGGCCTGGGGAATTGCCCGTGAAGAGCTGGTCTTGTTCCCCCCATCCCCCTCAGGGATGTGGCACTGGAACTATTGGGGGACGGTCTCAACCACTTCAAACAGGTTTCTTCTGTGTCCTTCTCTAGGGCAAGAACACCTACCCACCACAGAGGTAGCTCTGTAACAGAGCTGACGGCTCTGAGGGACTGCCAGCTACAGTGCACCTCCTCCCACCACTGAGTCTCCCACTAGACTGACTTTGAAAACCCCAACATTCTGACCCAACTCCCAGCTGCAGCATTCCAATGTGGCTTATGCTGCTGTGAGAATTCTATATGATGTCATCCCTCCAGCTCAGCTGAGACTGAGGACAGAGTGAGACAGTGTGAACCCCATTTAACTGGTGTTTCACAAGCTGCCTTCCCTGTCTGCCACTAGATCTAAGTGGGATTTCTAGTAACCCTGGGTGGCAGGGGGGTTACACCCTCCCTTGGACAGGAAAATGACTGTCCGCAGTCATTACTAACCTGGCCTAGGCCATCCTACCCTCCCCTCTGTGCTACCTATGGAGAGGGGTGATCAGGCCCTCTCCTACCATGTGCTAGGTACAGGCAGGCAACACTAAGGGCTCAGAGGCCATCAGCTGACGTATCAGCCTCTACTCTATGGTCCTTCTATGGTTACCTAGTGGCCCTGGTAGAACTGTCCCAAGCATAGCCCTCAATAGATCAGTACTGCAGCCCTTACTGCAGGCCAGAGCCACAGCCTGTCTATCCCTCCTAGCCCTCTAGGGAAAACCTAACTGACCAAAAAACCCAAATTACCCCAAAACACATGGGGAACCTTACTCCAACCTGGGACACCTGCAGCCAAACTACAAGGGAGCTAATACTATACTCTAGGTATTACTCCCACACTCTCCCACAACCATATCTGTGGAAGGAAAAGTTAAACATGACAAATAACAACACTGTACTTTAAACACAACTACTTTAAAGCACATTAAGGACTCTGCTGAGTCCCTACTCCTCTTCTTGCCTTCTCTTCTTGTCTTCCCTTCTTGTCTTCTTCAGGAACACCTGCAAGAGAAAAGACAAACAAACCCCTATTCTGCCAGCACAGTACTATCTAACCCTTACCATCTAAACACTGAAGAATCCCCAAAAAAATTTTTGTTAGAAAAGTAGAAAAACAGTAGAAATAGTAGAAACAGTAGAAAACAATGACATTATTTACAATACACATTATTTTGGGGATGGAGTGCCCTAAAAGTGCCATCTAGTGACAACAGTGCCCGAAGGCAAGTCCAAGAAAGATTCTCTCCTGGGCCGGATCCCGGTGAAGCACAGTTCTGGTAGGACTGTAATCCTGAAGGGGAGAGTCTTTGAGGACAGTTCAAACAGTCTGAAGTCTGCTAGGTGTAGGGTGTGTGCTGCAGTGTCATTAAAATAAACAAGCATTTGTCAAAGCCGAACGTTTGCTTGCAGGTATTTGCAGTGGTGTTTGGCATGTATGGTGCTTTACCCTAATGCCCTGTGCGATTGCTGGTATTTGCACAATAAATTGTCAGCATGACCTTTTTGTTACCCCCATTGTGCGCTACATAGGTAGAAACACGTTTTGGGCAGGATGTGAAAAATGACAGCTGTACTGTTCATAGGGAAGTGTGGTAAAATGGCAATGTTGAAAATCTGGAGTGGAAATATTGAAAATTCGCAAACCTAGGAGCGTGCGTGGGAACTGTGCAATGCACCCTTGTAAAACAGTCATTGTTAGGAATATTTTCACCAAATTGTCAACATTGGCATTTAAAAACCTCTGCTAATGAACAGTGTCACTGTGATTGTCTTACAGTGTGCCATACATTGATTTTGCACACTGACTGCGCCATTGTGCACTACATGGGCGGAAACATGTTTTGGGCAGGATGTGAAAAATAACAGCTGTACTGCTCATAAGGAGGTGTGGTAAAATGGCAATGTTGAAAATCTGGAGTGAAAATATTGAAAATTTGCAAACTTATGAGTGTCGTAGGAACTACTAGCAGCGCCTCGTGAAAACAGTTATTTTTTGAATTTGTTCACCAAATTTTCAACATAGCCATTTAAGATCTCTGCTCATGAACAGTGACACTGTGATTTTCTTAATGTGTCCCATACACTGAGTTCACACAGCGACTGTGCCATTGTGCGCTACATGGGCGAAACTACGCTTTGGGCAAGATGTGAAAAATGACAGCTGCAGTGCTCATAAGGAGGTGTGGTAAAATGGCAATGTTGAAAATGTGGATTGAAAATATTGAAAATTCATGAACTTACGCGTGCATAGGAACTGCACAATGAACACTCGTAAAACAGTCATTTCTAGAATTTTTCACCACATTTTCAACATTGCCATTTAAAACCTCTGTTAATGAACAGTGTCACTGTGATTTTCTTACTGTGTCCCATACATTGATTTCGCACACCGACTGCACCACTTCTGCACTACATGGGCGGAAGACGTTTTGGGCAGGATGTGAAAAATGACAGCTGTACTGCTCATAAGGAGGTGTGGTAAATGGCAATGTTGAAAATCTGGATGAAAATATTGAAATTCGCAAACTTATGGCGCACGTGGAACTGCACAACGCGCCTGTAAAACAGTTATTTGTAGGAATTTTTTGACAAATTCAACATAGCCATTTAAGATCTCGCTCATGAACAGTGACACTGTGATTTTCTTAATGTGTCCCATACACTGAGTTCGGACACCGACTGTGCCATATGCGCTACATGGGCGGAAACACGTTTTGGGCAAGATGTGAAAATGACAGCTGCAGTGCTCATAAGGAGGTGTGGTAAAATGGCAATGTTGAAAATCTGGAGTGAAAAATTGAAAATTCACAAACTTACGAGCGTGTGCTAGGAACTGCTGCAACGCAGACTCGTAAAACAGTCATTTTTAGGAATTTGTTCACCAAATTTTCAGCACAGCCATTTTAAGACCTCTGCTCATGATCACGTCACTGTGATTTTCTTAATGTGTCCTATACATTGAGTTCGCACACCGACTGCGCCATTGTGCGCTACATGGGTAGAAACACATTTTGGGCAGGATGTGAAAAAAGACAGCTGTACTGCTCATGAGGAGGTGTGGTAAAATGGCAATGTTGAAAATCTGGAGTGCAAATATTGAAAAGTCATAAACATATGGCGTGCGTAGGAACTGCTAGCATCGCACGCGAAACAGTCATTTTAGAATTTTTCACAAATTTTCAACATAGCCATTTTAAGAACTCTGCTCATGAACAGTGTCACTGTGATTTTCTTAATGTGTCCCATACATTGATTTACAATAACCGACTGTGCCATTGTGTGCTACATGGGCGGAAACACATTTTGGGTGAGATGTGAAAAATGACAGTTGTACAACTCATAAGAAGGTGTGATAAAATGGCAATGTTGAAAATCTGGAGTGAAAATATTGAAAATTCACGAACTTACGAGCCTGTGTAGGAACTGTGCAACGCACGCTCGTAAAACAGTCATTTTTTAGAATTTTGGCACCAAATTTTCAACATGGGGTTTTTGGGACTGCTTCTCATGAATGATGTCACTGTCATGGTGTTATTTGAGCCTGAAGGGTGATTTTGCACAGTGACTGCGCAGTGCCTGCAAAATCACCCTCCGGGCCTGAATAACGCCATGACAGTGACATCATTCATGAGAAGGGTCCCAAAAACCCCATGTTGAAAATCTGGTGCAAAAATTCCAAAAAATGACTGAGATATGCAATAAAGTTGAAACTCCGCTATGTAGCCCATTATACAGCTTACCGGTATTTCCTCAGTTCGCTGTCGCCTTTGAAGAGTGCAGACATGTTCCTGGTCCACCGAAGATCGTCGTGCCGGAGTCAGGAGGTAAGTATGGGGTGAGGAGGGTGTGGGGAGGCTGGGTGCGCAGTGGGTGGGTGCAGGTTGTGGGAGGCTGGGCTGGGAGACGTGCTGTGGGACCGTTTTTATTTTACAGGTTTAAAAACAAAAAAGCAGCGACATGGGATGTTTGCCACACTGGGGTGGGCTCCCAGCATGGCAGAAGATGGCTGGGGGCGAGGAGCCAGCGGGATTGGGCACCTCCGTCCAGCAAACCTACACGGGGGTGAGGGCCGGCGAGGGTTGGGCACCGTCGGCAAAAACAAAGGAGCGTTTGCCACGCTGGGGTGGGCTCCCAGTGTGGCAGCAGTGATGGCTTGGGGCCGTGGAGCCAATGGGGATTGGGCACCCGTCAGCAACACCCATTGCCACGCTTGGGTGGCTCCAGTGTGGCACTAAAGCTTGGGGTGGCTTGAGCGACGCGGGGAGCGTGACGCGAGGGGGGGACGGCATGACACGGTGCTCAGTATGGCAGTGGTGCTTTCCTTTGAAGCAGAGGAACACCGCTGTCATACAGAGCTCCTTCACCCATTGATGCAGGACTGCCACGCCTGCTCAAGGGAGCAGTGCATTGGATGGGAGGGGCACACCTCTAAAGTGTGCTACTCTCCCAAAACATTCCTTGTGCATGCGTGCAAGCGAATGTAAAAAGTCTGGACCTACCAGTCCCTTGAAGAATGAAATCAATGCGAAACCTGGATTTCCGCTGAAGACTCTCCCTGGCAGCATTCTTCGGATACAGCTGGGCAGACATCTTCTGGAAAATGACAGGATGGCACATCTGGAAACTGCTGGGTTGATGTCATCTAGGAGCTGGAACCTTGGAAACAGGACAGGAAACAGCTGGTCTGAAGTCATCTGAAATCCCAGGCAATGAATCAGCATACAGCTGGGCTGGTTTCCTCTCTGGATATGATGTCATCTGGTAGGCCAGTCGATGAAATCTGGAAAGCCAGTACACTGCAGGACTGATGAATGTGGGGCACCTGGTTCCTGAAACGCCAGACTGGTGGAACAACATAGGTATGGCAATGGCTGGATGGCAGCACTGGCTACCACTGCTCTGCTTTCCACTTGGTAGGCATGGGCATATTCGCAGGACATTGTCTGCACTGTGGGAAATAGCACAATGGATCAGGTGCAAAAATTATTACCCCTTCTGGGTGCTCATAATTCACACTGTGAAAGGTTTCATTGTCCTCTCCATCCATGATTCGAACAGTGTCTATAAACAGTGTCCTGCCCACTTTCCACTGTTTGAATTTTACTTGTAACACTCTGTCTCTGACATATCTGCTTGCTCGAGGTTGCACATGTTTTGTGGCATCTTCCACTATCCAGGCTTTCCTGTTTCTTTCAATCTCCTCCCAGACTCTTCGAGGAAAGGTAGGAAAGGATATCCCATAGATCTCATTCGCTTTCCTACGAACCAGTCTTTCCTCTTTACTACACTTGGTCAACCTGAAACCTCTGGCCTGGCTTGGGGGCGTCCAGTCCTGGTTCTGCCAGCTACGCATACTCAATACAATGTAGAATGGATCTTTGACTCCACCTTGTAGGGGCAGGGCTGTGGAGCCACCACTCACTTCTTCCATTTGCTCCTCCAAGGCAAGAGTCCGAGGCTGTGGATCTGCACCTTCTTCATAAGGCCACATCGGTTCCCCTCATCATCTTCCTCGCTGAGGATCTGAGCCCAGGAGTGAGCAGTCGTCCTCATTCCTGAGACTATCCACTCCTCACTGGGCACAGAGGTCGACACCCCCCATTCAATGGTCTCCCTAATCTCATCTTCTCCTATGAGACTTGGGCTAGGCCCCTCTCTCCAAGGGTCTACTGATGCTCCCTCCAAAGTGTCTCTCTGTGATCTGGACTCGGGTACATCAGTACTTTGTTCTGCCTGTAGCTCTGAACCCTCCTGCTTCATGCCACACTCCACTGAGCCTCTTCCAACAGGCTCTTCCTGGTGCTGTGTGCTGCCAACTGCAGGTTCTTGAATCTTTGTCCATGTGGGAGCTAAACGAATCTTGGGTGCTTTGATTAATCCATGTCTCTCTAGGCACCCAGAACAGTGAGGAACCATGAAGACGTCCCTTCTAGCCTTTAAGCACATTATGCACACTCTTACTGGATATCCAGGAATCACCACATGAGGTAACCGTCCCCCAGAGTAACATCTCTCACTATCTCTCAATCTGTTCATTTCTTCTTTTATCATAGCCCGGGCATGATCCGGGTAGTGGGCTGATCCCCAAGCCATGACTGCAGAGAAATACAAAAGCTCACTGTTATCTCAAGTCTCACTCTTTTGGAAAAACTTCTGCAAAATGGTTCCCCTGCTGCTGGATTTACTTTACTACCCCACCCTGTAATGGCGGCGGCAGCACTCCTGCGCATCAACGTTCTGTTTCTGACTCAAGCCACTGCGCATCCGATTTACACACTTTACTGATAAAGTTCACTCAAACTGGTTAACTGCACTGTCTGTTACCTTAGCACATTTATATGATTTCTACTGGACTTTTTATTTGTTGTAACTCACTGGTCTTGTTTAAAAGTCCCTTAAGCCACAGTATTTCATCACACAGGATTGCCTGTATTTCTTGATGCATCTTTCATACAACTCACAGTCTGTCACATGGCTTTGAAAATTATACTGTTGCTGAACCCACAATTATGACACAGTCCTTCTTTGTAAAATGATCGCACTGCTACACATAGATTCAGCTGGCTTTAGTTAAAATCACACACAATTTGAGTTGCTTTTAGGTTGGTACTCACTTAATCAGTAGCTGGTTATTGCGACGGAAAATTCGGCCTGCAGCCGGTTTTGGAGGCCTCTGGAATGAAGCTGGCTGGCAGTCCTGCCAATTGTTTCTCTGAACACCTCGCTTTCTTCTCAGATGAATTGGAATGCGGGTTGAGTCCGATTTAAAAGGAAAAGTCCGATTTTACTACTTTTATAATGTTTTCAGTCACCGCGACGCTCCTCCTTGCAAGCCAGTTCGCACACTGTCTCTCTCCCTCTTGAACAATGTGCAGTCACTCCAGAGTTGGCTTGGGGGTGGGACTGATTGCAGTCTCACCAATCACTCAACACCATGCAAATGAGCCTCTTTCTTCTCGTGCTCTTCTCCTCCACGGCAATCGTCGAGCAGGCAAAATTTAAACTGCAAACCACACTTTTTTTATTTTCAACTGTAGCTCCTCGGCGGGAGCACCATTTCGACCATTTTTCATGGCATTTCACTTAGCGAATCTCTCTGTCCATACAACAAGCACTTCCAACGTCTAGGACACAAATCACTGTTTCCCACAGTTTTCCATACTTTTCTTGTCCCACAACACTTTAAAAAGCTGGCAAACGTTATAACTTTGATGCAGAACAAGGGCAAACACTCTCGGGCTTTACTGCTCCTCGATGAACTGGTGGCACAATTACAGCAGCACACAACAGGACATTTAGATGGCAATGCTTCTACTTTTTGGGCTGCCTACTGCCAGACAGGCAAAATGCTAGCCCTAATCCGAGCAAATCTTTTGTTCTTTCCCTAGCTTCCAAACCCAAATCCCAGCGGTAGCCTCCAATTTGTTACCAGGTCCAGCGTTGATGTTATTTTAGTGCCCGGTGCCTCCATTTTATAACCCATTACCTGGTGAGCCTGGGTTCAGGGAGAAAACATTCACTCGGCATCAGGGCTAGGTTTGTACTTCAGGACAGGGGCACCCAAGTAACTCCAGACACAGGAAGCAAGAACTGTGAATGTCCAAACCAGGAGTGGGATTCCAAAGTGGGGCTTTTATTCACTTACACACAGGAATACAAAGCAGGATGGATCCCCATGGGGCCACACTCACTGGATGTACAGAACTAAAGAGGTCAGAACACATCTTCTTCATCATCACAACAACTTTTACCCTCAGGTTCAGAACACACTGGGCACTCCCCTGAACTGGTACTCTCTCTCTCTCTCTCTCTCTCTCTCTCTCCTGGACTCCCTGGTGTGGCCCTCGGCCAGCCCTTGGACATTTTTCCATATGGCATGGATATTTATCTGGTGGCTCCCTCTACCACCCATGAGCACTTCCTAGCTCCATAAGGGAAATCAACATCATCCTCAAACCCACGTCTGGGTACTTTCTGCGAACACTGGCCAAGTGCCCAGAAGAAAGCTATAGGTGCCCAAAGTGAATCCGTAGAGGTAAATATGGATTCTCCAGATGGGGGGGGTCTCCCATCTTTTGTCCCCAAATTCATACCCGGCCATTCATTTAGTCTCAACACCTTTCTTTGTGAACCTCTCTGGTTGTAGAATGCTATCTCGAAATGTATGTCACATTTAACAATCTACAGTCTTTGAAAATTGGTGTCCTGATTTGTAATGTTCTTTAAGTGGCTAATCCATCCCTGTAGACCCCCACTGTTTAGATGCATTTCAAGTCATACACAAACTTAAGTACTGTACTTGGCATCCTTTCCTGACCCACAACAGCAGATACTTAACACATCAGTCTTGGTGAAACATAGGCTCTCTGGCAGAGCAGACTCACCCTGGTTTGCAGGTGCCCACAGGCTTCTCTCAGGAAAAACAACATGTACTTCTCGGTGCCTCAGCACAAATCTTCTCTAGGCAGCTTCTCTTCCTCCAGCCAGGCCTGGGGAATTGCCTCTGAAGAGCTGGTCTTGTTTCCCCCCCATCCCCCTCAGGGATGGAGCATTGGAACAACTGGGGGACGGTCCCAACCACTTCAAACAGGTTTCTTCTGTGTCCTTCTCTAGGGCGAGAACACACTCCCACCACGGAGGTAGCTCTGTAACAGAGCTGAGGGCTCTGATGGACTGCCAACTACAGTGCACCTCCTCCCTCCACTGAGTCTCCCACTAGACTGACTTTAAAAACCCCAGCATTCTAACCTAACTCCTAGCTGCAACATTCCAATGTGGCTTATGCTGCTGCGAGCATTCTATATGATGTCATCCCTCCAGCTCAGCTGAGACTGAGGATAGAGTGAGACAGTGTGAAACCCATTCAACTGGTGTTTCACAAGCTGCCTTCCCTGCCTGCCACTAGATCTAAATGGGATTCTAGTAACTCCAGGTGGCAGGGGGGTTACCTGCATATTATACAATATCTCTATGTTCTTTCTCACTACAGTTTGTGATGCAGTGGCAAATATTGCAACAAACATCAAATTATCTTTCTGATTGCTCCAAGTTTCAGAATGTACAATGCCAGAGAAAGGAAGTCTGTCCAGAAGAATATGCAATACCAGAGAAAGGAAATCTGTCCATAAGAATATGCAATACCAGAGAAAGGATGTCTGTCCAGAAGAATATGCAATGCCAGAGAAAGGAAGTCTGCCCGTAAACCCTATGTCCAACCACGTGAGCCTATCTCAGTTGTAGAGCAGTAGGACAGTATTACAGGGGCCTGGGTTCAGTTCCCAGTAGGTCATATTTTTCTTTCTCACTACAATTTATTTTATATATAATAAATTGTTATGTTTAGTAAGTGAAGAAGGGGCAACTCTCAGCAATATTGTGTTTGTTTTTCTCTTTTACAATTCATTTACTAAGGAAAGCCCAGCTAAGATGCAGCATCTTGATTCTTTGTTAGGTCCTGCTTTTACTCATTTTTACAACTTATTTCCTTAGGATAGTACAGTTTAGATGCAACATCTCACTTTCAGTAACTTGCTCAGGGTCACACAGTATTTGACTGTAGCAGGGTATAAACCTCCAGTCACCCAGTTCTAAACAGTGTTCCGACCACTACAGGAAAACTTACTACCTGGAATGCACTGAAAAAATTCCCCTGGTTACCAGTCATGTTTTTTTTTTCCAGTGTATTTGCCAAGAATGGTCCGGCTGAGATTTAAGGGACCCGATTTTCAAATGGACTTAGAATGTCACAAGCCCCTGCTGCACCAGACATACAGCACAGGTGGCTTGAAACATTTGTTTGTCTCCGATCGGGATTTTCTTTCAATGTGCCACTGTAGCAAGTTAGAACAGCTCACGCTGGTCTAATGTGCACCATTTGGGGGACCCATTTTATGGGTCTTGCACCAAATATTTGCTGCAATCTTCTGTAGAGTGTGGAAACTGTTGCAACTGCATCAAATGTACTAAAATTTGGTGCAGTTGTGTCAAAGAAATTTGGTGCAGTTGTGATGCAGGGCTTGATGCATTTGATGAATTTATCAATACAGTGCAGCTGAAATGCAAAATCCCAGGGACAGTATGACATGCGAATTTGGGGGGGGGCACGCAATTCAGCATTAGCCTAAGGGGAACATTAAATGGGACTTTTACATATTTCTTCAGCCAAAAATGCACTATTCTGATATGAATTTCAGGAGGCACATGCCTCCCCAGATTCTAGGGGCGTGATAGCCCCTCAGCATCCCATTTCCTGTGGGGTCCTGCTGCTACGAATGGGGCCTGTTCATGAATGGGTGGGTAATATGTGCCAGAGGCATATATACCACTCGATTAGCTCCACACCTGTGGACAGGTGCACCTAGCTGGCCTTCACCATTGGCCACCACCTGCTCACAGCACCGCCCCCCCAGTGTGCAGTACTCTATAGGGTGGTCAAAGGGCAGAGTCACTGATGCAGGCATGGGTCCCACAGTGGATCCCTTACACAGGCAGGCGCAGGGCAGAGTGTGTGAATTGCACCAGTGGACACCCCAACCCATGCGGCTCTGCCCCAGCTGGAAGCAGACTCTATGGCTTAGACCCTGGTGCACAGGGTCCACCCGCCGCACCTCCAACCAACACACGGCAGCCCAATACCCATGCAGCATGGCCCCCCCATATGCCACCCCATCCTTGTGGCAGCAGAAGCACCCCCCCTCACCTCACACAAGGCCGCCCCTGTCCCCGGTGTGTGACATAATCCCCTCCACCCACAGCTGCCCCATCCCCAGTGTCTCACAAGCCTCCCCAATGCACATAAGTCTCCCAGTCTCACACACCCAGTCCTGTCACCCGGTCCCTCATTGGTTGTCAGTGCCTCCTCCACCCCAGGGGCACTGACACCCCTCTGACAGCCTAGACAGTTGCTTTCGCCACGGGGTTAGATGGCCAGTGGCATGAAAGCCCTCACACACTCCCTCGGCTGCTGTCTGTCTGAGCAATTCTGGGAATGTGCCTCTATTAATAGGCTGTGAGTTCCCAGAATCACTTGGATGGCTAGTTGCTGAGGAGGTGTAAAGAAGGCTGTGCCACTGGCCGTCTGGCTGCGGCACTGACTATGCAGGTGGGTGGGTCGGTGCCACGAGGGGACCCACTGACTACTAGTGAGGGTTATGGGGGGATGGGATCGGGGGTTAGGGGACTATTGGGCTTGATGGGCAAGTCCTCTGCACATGTGTGTCTGGGTTTCAGTGTCCTGGGTGGATGAGGGGACCACTAGCCACTAATGCCTCCATGAGGGTACCGGGTTCGGGGGTCTGGGAGTGTGATGTAGGGCACTTATGTGTGCGGGGGATTGCGTGGCATTCAGCGGGTGGGTGAGCATGTGTTGGGGTGGGGTTGGATGGCACTAAGTGGGATTTGAGAACATGTATGGGCGCTCGCCCTTTCCAGTGCCCCAGCCCTCCACATCAGCCTAGTGGGCTGGGGTGGCTCGGAGTGTCAGGTCCCGCTGAGGCTGCAACCAGGTGGTGCACAGTGGGATGTGGCAGGGTTCCTCCTGGCATAGCTGTCACCCTCCTACACCCTCTGATGCACAGCACTCCACACCATAGTGCATGGTGCATAGTGCGGACATGCCCCCCGCCTGCCCCGGTGTGTTGCTGCCTGCGCAGCTGGGGAATCAGGTGTGTAGGGGCTGTGTGCCTGCTTTGTGCATTCCGTGTGGGGGACGCACTGGCCACAGAGTGTCTACACACTGCAGATACACAGCGCAGAGTTACTCCGCCCATCAGTGCAAAGGCCTCAATATTTGCAGCTATGTGGACTAGAGCATTGGGAGGTTAAGTTATTTGCTTATGCTTATACAGTGAATATTTCTCACTATCAGGGATTGCACCTGAATTTCCTCAGTCCCTAACATGGTTACACAGTGAATATTTCTCGCTGTCAGTGATTGCACCTGAAATTCCTTGGTTCCTAACACTGCTTTAGCCATTAGACCACACTGCTTCTGGGGATAAGGGGAGGAGAGTGGCTGTAAAGGCAAGCAATTGCTGCCAATGTGTTTTTGTTTTCTTACACTGTATTTCTCCTGGATATCCTAGCTGAAATGCAGTATTTCATTTCAAATGTAGCCCTGCTTCTACCCATTTCTGGGGAAGGGGGAATGACTGGAACACTGGGAGGTTAAGTCAGTAGCTTGGGCTCACACAGTGAGCATGTGACTGAAGTAGGGTTTGAATTTGTGATCTACCAATTCTCAAAAGTGCTCTAACAAACTACATTGCCTTGTCTTTCTGGGGATGGGGGTGGGGGGACTGGAAAGGGACAGGTACTGCTGGCAGTACTTTTTTTTTTACAATTAATTTACACAAGATAGGCTAACAGTGCTGCAGCATCTCACTTCCAATGGGTATGCCACCCTAACAACGACATTTCTACAGCGACATGCGTCGATATTGACTACAGTGCCATGTTGCTGTAGAAGTGCTGCTGGAAGTGGGTAATCACTTCCCCTAACCTGCACTCCCTCCCCGAACTAACTCTGACTTGGAGTTAGAATCCTTCGGGGGTGCGAAGGGTTTGGGGGGCAAAGCCTCCCGATGTAAACAACACTGTCAACTGTGCGGCTCCATGCTGACTGCAACTTGCGGTCAACATGGAGCCCGTTGCTGAAATGCCAGTCGTGATCTTTTTTGTTGCGCTGGCATATATAACCCTTTCCAGTGAGGTCCTGCATTTACCCATTTGTGCAATATATTTATCCAGAATACTCCAACTAAGATGCAATATTTCATTTCATTGGGGCCCTAAATTTACTCTTTGTTACAATGTAGTTACCCAGGATAGCCCAGATAAGATGCCACGTCATTTTAAGTGAGGTTCTGCTTCCACCCATTTCCCTAACTGGGTAGAATGGTGCAGTGGGAGCTTAAGTGAGTTGCTTGGAGTCACAGAGTGAGTATTTAGTAATGAAGGTCTGTCCAGTGATATCCACAGGGGTGTATTGGAAAACAGGAAGGAGGAAGGGTCACCAAAGAATAGCTAGGGTCTGCTGAGACATATTAGGCAGGGAATATCTGGGCAGACTGGGTGGGTCAAGCAGTCTGTTTCTGACAACAAGTTCTGTTTATACATTTCAATAGCTGCTGTATAGTGTCTGCACAACTTTAAATTTATTCTTGAAATACACAATTTCACTTCATTCTTCTCTAGTGCAAGAGAAGTTAACGTGCTAATGAAGAAACTTTAGACATTATGCAGTAGCATTCAAATGCTGGTCAAAACACAAGTACAGTACAAGTAAATGAAACTTTCAAGGACAAATGAAACAAGTATATGTACATGCTAATCATCTTCAAGTATCAACAGTCTGGTGCCAAATTTGTTGTCCATGAAATTCTGTATTTTCCTGACACATAACCTATCTTATTTTTTTTTAATTTAAAGTTTATTGAAGATTTTTAAAATACAGAGAATAGATCCATATCAGACATAAAAACAACAACATTTGCACTGTGAAATTAAAATAAGATCTATCCTCCCCTCACCCCCACACCTTATACCCCCCACCCCCATTACCCAACACAGAGTTGTCTCTTTTGTACTCCATCAAGTTGAAGTTAAGGTACCACTACTAGCGGGGTGTAAGGAATATAGGGACTGTAAGGGGCCTCATATTCTGCTGAACCTTTTGAGTCAATTACCAAGGCTAGCAATAGCCTTTTCAGTTCTAAGATTTGCCAGAAGTTCCTGTAGCCATTCAGTGTTGGTAAGTTCTGCATTATCTCTCCAGTGCCTCAGGACTCATTTTTTAACAGACATCGAAATCATGGCTATGTGGTATTTTTGGTTCAGAACCAAAATTGCTGAGAAGTCCCCTAGCAGGCATGTTTCTGCTGAGAATAAGTCCATCAGGCCTCATGCCTGAGTGGAGGGAGAAAGGTGAAGATGTTGCCCCATTGCTAGATATCCTGGCTGTTGGGCTTTTATAGAAGGCATACATCCACTTTTGGAGCTCTGAGGGGGAAACCAAATGACTTCAGGGTGCACAATAAGTAGCTCCAGTTAACCATGTCAAAAGCCTTCTCGGCATCCAGGGAGACCAGAGCTGCAGAAAAATTGCTATCCCGGGATACCGAGATAACAGGAGCAAGGGTGCATAAATGGTTTATGGAGGACCTCCCCCTCATAAAACCTACTTGCTCCGGCCCTATAAGGTCTGGGAGAACCTTACTAATCTGATCAGCTAAGAGCTTAGCCAGGATTTTAATATCTTGATTAAGAAGTGAAATTGGCCTATGACTAGCCACTAATTCTGGACATTTGTCAGGTTTAGGTAGTAACACAATCAGAGCTTCAGAGATTTATCTAATTCAACATCTGAAAGAATATGTTGATAAAGTGCAATAAGCACAGGGATCAATTGTTTTGCAAAAACTTCATAGAAATTAGGGGAAAATCCATCCGGTCCAGGAGTCTTCTCCGAGGGAAGGTCTTTAATTACTGTAGCCAGCTCAGCCTGTGAAATGGCTGGGATCAGAAAGGACTGCTGAGGCTCTGATAGAGAAGGAAGATGAGACTCTGCTAAATAATTGTCCAGAAATTACTCAGAGGGGGTTTAATATGGGGCCACATAACAGTTTCTAATAACAATTGAACTCAGCAACAATATCAGCTGGGGAAGTTTTTAAAGAATCACTATCAGGGGGATGAATAGTTGCTATTAACCTAGAGGTTTCCTGTTGTTTGATTCTTAAGGCAAACAAGTGGCCTGCCTTTTCCCTCTGATTTGTGTATGAAGCTTTTGCTTTCAGAATTGCGAATTCTACCTTCTCTCTCAGAAGTTCTAAATAGGAATCTTTTAATTTCACCAGGTCTTGCTTATACTGTTCAGTGGAATGAGAAGTAAGCTAGGCTTCCAAGCCCTGAATTTGAGAAAGGAGAGACAAAAGTTGGTCCTCCTGTTTTTTCTTCCACTTTGAGGCTAACCCAATCATTATCGCCCATATATAGGCTTTTAATGCACACCATTCTACATCTGGTTTGCCTGTGGAGTTATGATTAATAGAGACAAAATGTGTGATTTGGTCCAAAATGTATTTAGCCGTGTCTGGATCTTTTAAGAGCTGATTATTTAGTTTCCCGCTCCCACCTTTTTTGGGGAGAAATGAAAATGAGATCAGGTTGCTGACCAGGGAATGATCAGAGGGTGGTCCTGACTTAATAGAAGAGTCCAATACCCCAGGAATAAGTAATTGTGAAATGAGCATGTAGTTGATATGGGAAGAAGTCCCATGTACTTGAGAGGTAAACATGTATTCTCTATCTTTGGGATGTAAGATGCACCAGATATCACAGAGGCCTACTTGATCTATAAGCTCTCAAAATGCTCTTTGACCAGGAGGAAGACCCTTACGAGAGCTTCCTGATTGATCCATATCTGGGTCAAAAGTTATGTTCATGTCTCCCCCAATAATTACTGAGATGGACAGAAAGAGAATTAGTGCATTGATTAACTGCATAAAAAATCCAGGGGTGTCAACATTTGGACCATACACACTACCCAGTAAGATATCTGATGTATGCAGTTTACCTTTGACCAGCAGGAATCTACCCTGTGGGTCGCAAATAGTTTGGGTTGGTAAAAAGGGAACAGACCTGTTTACTAAAATCATAACTCCACAATTCTGAGTGTTACCTTCTGCAGAAAATATTTGCCCTACCTGCTACCTCCTTTATCTAACAGCTTCTGAACTGAGTAAATGTGATTCTTGTATGAACACGATATCAGCTCTTAAGTGGTTCAGATGTTTTAATACCTTATATTGCTTAAGCTGTTGTCTGGCCCCTTTAACATTCCATGTAGCCAGTCTTACGATCCTAGCCATTTGACCCCTGAAACCCTGAGAAGTACTTCCCTTGATCCTTTAATGTATGTACTTATCTCTTGTACCTTCATCTGTGTTGGCTCTGTGTTTCCCTTCTTCCTTCCCCCCCCCCCACTAGCTAACCCATCCCTCCCCACATGCCCCTTAAACCTGTACTCACAAAGACAGTGTCCCTGACTTCTAAGCAACTCCCAGCCCTCCCTTCCCCCTTATTGTTTCGAACTTTGATCTGCAGCATACCTCATTACCTCTCCCCCTCCCTCCAGCCACCCAATGCTAACCCTCCTGAAATGCAAACAGATAGTTTTGTTAACATTTTTGTTCACAGAAACTTGTAACCTGTGTCTTCCTATATAAACATAATTTGTGGTTTGCCTACCTATAAACTCCTTTTACTTTCCCTCTCTTGCTTTTTTTAATAAAATGTAGTAAAGCAAGTAAAAACTGTTGTTAAAACAATATGCAACAGAACCCTTGCTGCAAATTTCTCCTTACTATTATACTAACAGACCAACACATTCTGAATAACTTGCTGTACCTTTTCTATCAGTGAATAGCTGGGGCAGTCTGGTCTACTGATGGTAGAAATATATGATCTTTGATTTAACTCAAAACCAACCAAAGAAAACCATGCCCCTATATTTGTGAAAGCTAAAGGTCTAATTATGATAGCTGGTAGTTAGGCATTTTTCTACCCCATTAATAATGATTGTGGATGTCTGTCAAAACAGTCCATTCATCATATTTAGTAGTGTGATTGACAGCAAGCATACACCCCTTTATATGCAAAATACATTATGTTTTCCCAGTACATGACCTCCTTCAACTGTCTTTTAGCATCAAGTAGTTAAACAAGGCGTTGTATAAGTCCCAGATAGATTATGAAGTTATGAACTTAATAACTGGAACACCAACAAGAAACAGGCCCATATTCGTGAAGCTTCGTAGCCATCTATTCTATGGCCCAAAAGTACTATCCTGGACTTTTCCCAGGTGAAGTCATATAGAGAGTTATCAGATTTGTCACAGTAGCCAAATAACCCCCCCCCATCAAAACACACAAGGACAACAGGTCCCCTACCCCAGGAACATCAACTGAACAGGCCCCTTTCTATTAAGAAAAACCAGGAGCCAATACAAACAGATTGATAGTCATTTTTGGCACTTGATAAGCAAATTCCAACGTTTCCCAACAGGCAGTAACATGCGAGATTTGCCTCAGCTATACAATCTAGAACAGTCCCCACCAAAATTATGCCATGTGCTCCCTCTAGCGGCCTTAGGTTTGCATTGTGAATTAGAGAGCTCGTGTACTGGTAGCCGCTCCATGATGCGCACCATCGTGAAGGGGTGTAATGTTCAACAGGGATCCTGATTGCTGCGTAAAAGGAAAACCCTTCCAGCTGAGATGTCCAGGTATTCCATGTGACTTTTAGCAGGCACCAAACTTTTCCTTTATACCCCAAATAGTTCTTGTTCTGTTCAGTGCAAGCAGAAGTTAACAAAGACTGGCCAAATAATAATTTAGTTTGAGATGGACTTAGCCAGTTGGGAGCTTCTGAGAGAAGAGAAACATTCTGGTTTTGTGCTTATTAGACCAATATTAGAGCACATTCCTTCCTGTTACTTTATCAAATTGTTGCTCCTTACACTCATTCCACAACTCAGGGATCACGGAATAGGTCTGGAAGGACAGTCTTGAGCCCGGTCACCGCTGTCTCTGGATCTTCATCAGATAACCAGTTCCCAGCCACCAATACTTGAAGCTTGGCTGGGTAAATCATCTTAAACTTTATCCCGACCACAATGATTTTTGAAACTAGGGTGTGAAAGGCTGATCTTCTCTGTAGCACAGTAGCCGGGAGATCTAGTGCAATTCTAATTCTGTTGCCCTCCCATCTCACTTCCTGCAATTTGTTTATTTTAATTAAGAAGTGCTGGCATTCCAGGAAATTCAGGGGACATGCTGGTGACCCAGCTGGCAGCTTTGGGAGAAGAGCCCAATGTGCACTCTCAATTATATATCTAGGCCTGAAGGGAGAGGGGCCAGCAATCTCTTCCACCATTTTTTTGAATAAAAACTATAGTGTCTTAGCCTTTCTCTCCTTCTGGGAGACCTATGAGGACTACGTTGTTCCTGTGGTTACAGCCCTCTAGGTCTTCCACCTTCAGCTTGAGTCAAGATATCTTCTGTCGAATGGCCGCCAGCTCCAGATCAATTTTTTCAGCATGTTTCTTTAGAGAATAAAATATGGCTGTATTATCGGAGGCCCTTTGTGTAACATCCTCTATTGATTGGGTAAGTGACTAAAGCTCGTTTAAGATTTTATGCAAGTCATCTCTGAAGGATTTGAATTCCTCCTGGGACCTACTGAGCATTAACGGTTCCTGCTCTGCTGCTGAGAGTGCTGTGGTCGGCCCTTCTGCCAAGCTAGAGGACCGTGGCTTCTTTGGGGTCTTTTCCTGGGTTACAGGAGGAGTATGTTTTTGTGGCGCCTTCCTCATCTCAACATCCATAGATGCCTTCAGATGCAGCAAGTTGACTTGGAGAGTTAGACCTACATTTAGGATAGATTATGGGTGGGGTTTTTTGAAGTTTGTCTGCATAAAAATGAATTAAAGAGAACCGGGTGGCTGGAGTGATGTGAAGGAGCTGCTAGCCAGCACTCTGCATCATGTTGTCTCCCCTAACTATCTTTAAAAGTGTTTACTGTTAATGGACGTATCTTCAGCGTTATAATTGTCAAGTATTATTACAGTTGTTAGAAAAAATCCTGTTTATAAAAGTAATATAATTATTGTGCAAATAATATCAAACAAGTCTTTTTCTCTTAGAATCCATAACTAGCAACTATAAAAAAATCTACAAAAGTGAACTTTCACCAGCAGTATAGAAATCCAATTGTAGAAATGAAAGGAAAAGTGTGACTCTCACTGGGATTCTAACACAGGACCTCATCAATCTGTGCTTTAGCTCTTAACCAACTGAGCTATCAGAGTTCAGCCAGTCAAGAACCCTGAGTTTTCTCATGTGAATCACACATGCATTCCTTTCTGATGTTGCAATGAGCAATCAGGAAGTCTTTTTACAGACTCAAATAACTCCTCCTCTGTCTCTCCCAAGTTAAGTATATGCCACTGTGAGACAAATTTAGAAATCCAATTGTAGAAATGAAAGGAAAAGTGTGAGACTCACTGGGGTTTGAACCCAGGACCTCAGCAATCTGTGCTTTTGCTCTTTAGCTCTTAACTTTTAATCCATTGAGCTATGAGAGTTCAGCCACTTCATAGCAGTATTGGGCAGAGACACAAAAATAAAGACACTGGTGTGCATAAAAAATGAGCTGGAGAGTAAGTAACAGACATATATATTGTGGCTAATGAAACAAGCGACACAACGTCAGAGACAGGACCAACCCTTCAAATCCAGATTGAATTTTCAGTAGAAACACAGTACACAGATGCTCAGTCCCTGTCATTCAGATGTTACCTGGCTGAGGTGGTTAGAGGAGGATCTGTCTGGTCATCATTCACAACTGTGTCTGCCACATTTGTAGGCTTTTTAGGGTGAGTCAGGTACTAGACAGCAAATGGAAACTGGTGGGTGCTTAGTGAGTAGACCAGTCCAGGTAGAGGGGGATGTAATTTATTTTACAACAGGAATAGGGAAGGAGGAGGTACCACTGGACTAACAGTGTGATTTATTTTCTCTGAGATCAGAGTGAGGGCAGGTACCACTGAACCACCAGAGTAATAGGTGTCAGTGTGGCTCAGTTGGTAGCACATCTGCCTCTGGACCAGAAGGTCATGGGTTCTCGTCCCACACCAGGATGGACCTGCACCTAAAAATCACTGGCATCTGAGTGCAGTATTGGGGGGTGCTGTACTGATGGGGTGTGCTGTCCTTCGGATGAGACGTTAAACCGAGGTCCCTTCTGCCCATCCTGGTGTTGTCCTGGTGGGTGTCCTGGTGGAAATAAAAGAACCCAGGGTACTCTTTGTAAAGAGCAGGGAACATTCCTGGTGTCCTGGCCAACATTCCCCTTCCCATAAACCGGTTCATGCAATTATCCAGGCTGTGTGTAGGTGATGATGTGTGATATGGCCGCCACCATACATTCTGTCACTTCACTACCAGTCTAGCATTGCTTGTAAAGCACTTTGGGCTACTGTGTATGAAAACCACTATATAAATGCTGATTCTTCTTCTAATTTCTTTTCAGATCAGGAATTGGGTTGTGATTGTTGGCAACACTGGACTACCAGGGTAATTTCATTTCATAACAAGGACTGGAGCAGTTACGGGGTACCATTAGATTGCTAGGGAGTCATACATTAGTGTTCAAGGATTGGCAAAGTGTGGGGCAGTGGTTGGAGCTCTGCACAATGTATACATATGCATGGAGACATTGTGCAGCACTACTAATGGCCACAATCCGTCTTTCAGATGAGACGTTAAACCAAGGTCCCATCTGCCTGGACTGGTGGTAGTTCAGGTGGATGTTAAAGATCCCATGGCACTTATCGAAAAGAGTAGGGGAATGTTTTATTAAAGATACACCACATACAGTATTATAACAGTGAGAACATTTCCATATATACATAACAAACAAAAAAAATAAGGTTACACAATACTGTTATACATCTAGAAAAATACTTTCCATCCATTCCATACTTTTATACTATATACTGAAGAAAAGAAAATGATTTACTATTAGTTCAGGTTCATCCAATTTTGTCTTTCATGAAAGGCACAGTTTTCCCACCTAGTGCTCCACACATCTCTCAATAATTGCTTTGTTTCTAATTCACACTGTATTCTTATCTCATTTTCCACTTTTTGAAATAAATGAAGTAGACTTCTATCCACTTGTAACACAAAGTTGCACCTGTTTTGCCACATTACACACTTAATAATTGTTAATATCACTCTAAGTATTCCTATGTTAAATTGTTTCATATGAATTGAAAACCCTCCAATTAATTATTCATAAGTTAATAAAACCCAGTATTTATTGGCCCATTTTTGTGCAAGTAGGCTCCAGAATTCTTGAACATAAGTGCAACCAAAAAAAAGTGGCTATACATGTTGGCCTAGGACAATATCTCTCCATTTGTGCTTTATGCTTAGCATTTCCTTTCACGTTTAACCTCCCGTGACAGCTTAGCCACATTACATCCCACATTCTCTTTGGTATTAATTTATCTTGTAGTGTTTGTAGCACCTTTCCAAGATATTTATCAGAAATGCCTTTAAAAACAGGGGTTTCATAAAAACTGTGATCCTGTATCATATTATATATTTGTTTCCTCGATTTCAGATCAATGTTTTCCCTAGATATTTTCTGTTGCTTTAATTGTGTAATCATTAGCTTAATATATTCTGGTCCCACTTTGATCCTGGTTTTAGCCTATCCTGTCTTCTCCATGTTGTAAATAAGGGAACTAACCATCGAGATGCAAGTAATGTCCAGAATGCTGCATTTGGTCTTATTGGGTCTATTAAATTATTAAAAAAAATATATATACTGTAAAAAATGCAATCGGGTTTAATAAATTCAGCCCACCTTGTTGTATAGGAAGATATAATACACTTCATTAATAGGGTTTAATCAGCTGCCCCATATTACTTGGAAAACCAGACTTAATGTTACTACTTCTAATGAACTCGGAATAGGGTATACCATGCTTAAATGAGTGAAAATAGGTAATAGAAAGGTTTTTACAATCATAACTTGCTTCTTTTTTGTCTGTTGCCATGCTTTCCAAGTCTTTACCTTATCTGTAGCTAATTCAATTTTATATTTCCAATTCAGTATTCCATTATCTCCACTCCCAAAATATATACCCAGAATTTTTACAGGATTTTCTGTCCCCAGGATGTCTTGTATAGATATTACTTTTTCTGTAGTTACGCTTAGAGAATACAAAGCAGTCTTCCATTTATTTATATTCATTCCTGTAATATCAGAAAATATTTCAATTACTTTCATAGCTTCTTCAACAGATTTCTGGTCCTTTAGGAATAAGCAGAGATCATCAGCATAAGCTGATGTTTTCACCTCCAGAACACTATTCTTTGGTGTTATACCTCTAATCTGGTTGTTTGCATGTATCATTTTTAAAAGATGGTCAATACAAAATATATATAAAAGCAGACTCATAGGACATCCTTGTCTCACACCCCGTTCAATAGGGACATAAGATCCTAGGGTTCCATTTATTAAAGGAAGTACTGTTGCGTCCTTGTACAGTGTCTGAATCCATTTACAAAAGGTCTCCGGGATCCCATATGTACGTAATACCTGGTTCATAAACTCATGGGATACTCTATCGAAGGCCTTTTCTTGGTCCAGTGATAGAATATAACCCTGCAATTCTTCCTCCTTCCGTTGTTCTACTAACTCCCTGATGAGTAATAGATTATCTTTTATTGAACACCAATTTACTGAACATGTTTGCGATATAGTTATAGCATATACAATATACCTTGTCCACAACAACACGGTTTCCAGAAAGGTCACAGCACCACCACAGCCCTTCTTGTTCACTGGAGCTTTGCACAAATCCCTTGACAACGGCCTTCTCACTGGGGCCGTTTTCTTTGACCTCTCCAAGGCCTTCGATACAGTACACCATTGACTACTAATTGACCAACTACTGAATGCTGTGCTATCACCTGACTCTTCTCGCTGGTTTAAAAGCTACTTAGAAAATTGGTCGCAGAGAGTAAAAATTGCGGACGCTCTTTCTGACACCCTGCCTGGTCGCTTGGGTGTCCCACAGGGATCCATACTGGGTCCCCTCCTTTTTAGCCTTTTCTTAAACTCCCTCCCTTACCACTGCTCTGAGCAGATCATACTATATGCCAATGATGCTGTTGTATTCTCCACTCACAAAGATCCTGCAACTCTACAACACAACCTTCAACTTGGTTTCAGTTCTGTAGAGACATGGTTTCTTAATCATAAACTGGTCCTCAATGACAAGAAAATCAAATCTATGCTCTTCTGAAGCTCTCATAACCCACAAAAGCTACGCCACTTGGCTATCTCCACCACCAAGGGGAACACTCTAGATCAGGTGGGGTCCTTCAAATACTTATGGATACAGCTTGACCCTAATCTCTCCTATGGACCTCATGTAGATAATGTAGCTAGAGCTGCTAATACACGGCTTTGTCTCCTCTACAAACACAGACTACACCTCACGCCAGAAGCTTTGAAAGTTGCAGTCCTGAGCTCTGTAATCTCTGTAATAGACTATGGTCTCATCATTTATGGCTCGGCCACAACCACAATCCTTAGATAAGGCATGTTGGCTCATCACTGGTGCTTACCGTCTCACCCACACATGTGACCTGTACTCCCAGACTGGCTGGCTCCAACTATCAAACCGCATAAAGTTTCTTACCTGCTCCATGGTGAAAAAAATCTACCTTGATCTTGCACCCCCTGGGGTCTCAACTCTGTTACAACACCAAGTTAACAAATGGTGCCTTCAGAGATTCATGCTACAGCTACTGAAAGTCTCCCACTGTCACACTTCACAGGGACAATGCTCTTTTGCTTATTGAGTGCCACTCTGGTTCAATGGCCTCAGCCCCACCATCTACTCTGCCCCAACAATTGGTATGTTTATAACTAGGCTCCGAGACTATATCACTACCAACAGCTCCTGTGACTGCCCAACTTAACCTTGTTTCTCCACTTCCCTGCCTGCTCTAGTGGTCCCCCTCCCATCGTCACTGGATTCTACCCCCACATCTTGGTATACCCAATGCTGCACTTTTCACCCTTTCCCCACCCTACCTATATTACTCCCCCCCCCACGATGACTCTGACACTTCTTATCTATTGTCTATTTTCTCTGACAAATGCCGCTGGCTGCCATGCTTACAATGCTACCCTTGAATTGTATTAATCTGTACTCTGTTTGCAATGTCCCCATTGTTGTAATGTCTGTCTTGATGTTCAACATCGAGAAAGAGCGGCTCCAAATTTTGGTTGTGCCAGTGTATAAAACAACTAAACAGCAAGAAAAACACGGCACCAACCACTTCCAAATAATTCTGTATTGTGTAGAACAAACAATAGCATCACAATGCAGTAACGCCAAGCAAGAACATAACAGCTCCCAAAACAAAGAAAACGTCCGACCGGTTTCGCGCGAAACAGTGCCTCCTCAGGGACATATACACAACATAGTAACCACCACGTAATAAAGAAATCATTTAAAGTGACATTGCACCCAATTAATAAAGCGTGATTAAAGTGTAATCAAAGAAAACATTCAGGAGTTGAGCGTTCAATATACCAATCTAAATATACAATAATGTAAGAATATAAATAAATTATCATGTTTAGCCCAAGAAACATTATAAAAATACTGGTCACAGTTCATTTATCCATAGCAAATAAATAACAAAATAGCAGGATTCTGGCTTGATCACACACACCGCCCCCTCAATTCATAAGAAAAATTCCTTAAACAGAAATTTAACAGGCAAATACCATAAAAATAAGTTCACCTAAAAGGGACCTAAATCAAATGAATCATTTAAACCTGGGTATTGCAAGGCATCCAAGGTATAAATCCAATATGCTTCCCTCCGTAGGATCTTCACATCCAAATCTCCCCCACGGGGTCCAATTAGAACCCTTTCTATTGCACAAAATGAAAAACAATGTGCAACCAAACCAGAACCCTGCTGTATGTGTTGCACTAAAGCATTCTTTATATTTTGGCAACGAATGTCACTCAAATGTTCACACACTCTCTGAAGACTCGTGAAGTCTTTCCTACATAAAATGCACCACATCTACATGTAGCCAAATAAATGACTCCCACAGATGAACAGTTAATAAACTGTCTAACATCATAAGATCTATTAATATTAGTCGTTGAAAAAGTTTTTATTTGTTGCATAACACTGCAAAATTTGCAGTGTCCAAAAAAAATCCACGGTTGTGGTGGCAACCATCCAGTTTTCTCAACCAACACTGGCTGATAAGAATGTACTAAACTATCCGAAATATTTCTTCCCTTTTAAAACGAATTTAGGGTAGATACCAATCGTCTCCTTCAATGCTGAATCCGTTTGAAGTATTGACCAGTTTTTATTAACAATGTTCCTAATGGAGGCAACATTTTGGCCAAAAGTAGTAACAAAAGTTAGCGGTGCCTCACCTTGATGTTTAACTTGTTCATGTACCCGATACTGTAACAAATGTTCCCTAGGCATCTCAACCGGTGGGATTTTTTCGTTGTGGACACTGCAAATTTTGCAGTGTTATGCAACAAATAAAAACTTTTTCAATGACTAATATTAATAGATCTTATGATGTTAGACAGTTTATTAACTGTTCATCTGTGGGAGTCATTTATTTGGCTACATGTAGATGTGGTGCATTTTATGTAGGAAAGACTTCACGAGTCTTCAGACAGAGAGTGTGTGAACATTTGAGTGACATTCGTTGCCAAAATATAAAGAATGCTTTAGTGCAGCACATACAGCAGGGTTCTGGTTTGGTTGCACATTGTTTTTCATTTTGAACAATAGAAAGGGTTCTAATTGGACCCTGTGGGGAGATTTGATGTGAAGATCCCAATGGAGGGAAGTATATTGATTTATACCTTGATGCCTTGCAATACCCAGGTTTAAATGATTCATTTGATTTAGGTCCCTTTAAGGTGAACTTATTTTTTATGGTGTTTGCCCTGTTAAATTTCTGTTTAGAATTTTTCTTATGAATTGAGGGGCGCAAGTGTGTGATCAAGTTCCAGAATCCTGCTATTTTGTTATTTATTTGCTATGGATAAATGAACTGTGACCAGTATTTTTATAATGTTTTTGGGCTAAATATGATAATTTATTTATATTCTTATATTATTGTATATTTAGATTGGTATATTGAACTGCTCCAACTCCTGAATGTTTTCTTTTGATTACACTTTAATCACGTTTTATAAATTGGGTGCAATGTCACTTTAAATGATTTCTTTATTACGTGGTGGTTACTATATTTGTGTATGTGTCCCTGAGGAGGCGCTGTTTTCGGCGCGAACGGGCCGGACGCTTTTCTTTGTTTTGGGAGCTGTTATGTTCTGTTACGTTATCAGCATTGTGATGCTATTGTTTGTTCTACATAATACAGAATTATTTGGAAGTGGTTGGTGCCGTGTTTTTCTTGCTGTCTTGATGTTCTCCATAATTTGTATTTCTCTGATGTGGAACCTTTGTAAAAGAGCCTTGGCTTAAAGGTATTTGTAATCCTAGACTTGAGAAATAAATAAATAAAAATATGGGGCTACTTTTGACAGTCTTAATGCTAATATTTTCATCAATAGTTTGTAATCAGTGTTAAGGAGGCTCAGGGGTCTCCAGTACCTTAAATCAGAGCAATCATTTTTTTTATGAATTAAGATTTGTACTGCTATTTTCATATGGAAATTAAGTTTATTATGCAGTAGAATCCAATTAAGCACTTTAACCAGGATGTCTAGCAGGGGATCTTGCAATTCTTTATAAAACTCTGTTGATAGGCCATCCAAGCCTGGGGCTGTATCTGTTTTTAAACTTTTAATAGCTTGTTCTACTTCAGTTCTACTAATGGGTTGTATTAAATATTGTATAATATCCTGTGGGATTTCTGTGCTTTGTATTTTCTTCATATAACTACTAATACTACTTTCTTCCAAGGGAGAGTCTTTATACATATCTGATACGTAAGAGTGAACTTCTTTTAAAATGTCTGAGGTTGTACCAACTTCCCTTCCATTTTGCATTTTAATTGATGTTATCAATCTATCTTGTACTCTTTCATTACAGCTCTTAAAATAGTCACCCAAACCCAATTTTCCACTTGTACAAATTCTATGTTCTGCTAACATAGTTGTTGCTCTTGAGTATTGTAAGCTCTCCATTTCTTTCTTAATATTTTGAATTTGGGAGGTTAAGGTAACCGTGTAAGTATTTATCGCTGAATATAGTTTAGCTAACTGGTGTCTTAAGTTAAGATATTTCATGTATTGATTAATATTAATTTTTGAGGCTAAGTACTTTAATAATTTTTGTAGTTCTCTTTTTGTTTCTATCCACCATTCACATAAATCCTCATCTAGGCCTGCTACCATCATATGTGCTTGTAAAAATGTTTTTATCTGAGTTATAATTTTCTCCTCCTTTAGTAAAGAGGCATTCAACTTCCAGTATCCCTTGTCATAAGGAATTCTGTCTTGTAACCCATATGCTGCAAATACTATTACATGGTCTGATGTTTCACTTGGCCAAGTAACTGCCTCATGTATTTTTTACATATCTGCAAACAAAAAGAAAGTCTATTCATGTAGACAGTTTCCCTATAAAGAAAGCACATCCCCTTCTTGTGTAGAGCTCTATACGAATCCTGCATTCCCGCTGTTCGAATAATGGATTTTAAGCAATTAGTGTCGCAAAAATCTTTCACTGTACTCGCCCCTCTATCACCACGTGATATCCCACAGTTAAAATCTCCCCCCAAATGATATGTTTTGTCATAAATAGGTAAAGTTTAATTTTATTAAATACTTCCACTCTTTCTTTTTTTGTAGTTGGGGCATAAATATTAATAATTCTCCATGTTGTATTATCATTAAAAAAAAATCCAGTAACAGGACCCTTCCAGGTACAATGTCTATCACCTTGGTCGTTCTAAAGTCAGTCCCCTTAAATAAAATGCCTAAGCCATCATGTATATCAGTTCCAAATGAAAAATAGGAAGGACCCCAGCACCACAGTTTTTGTGCTTGTTGAACTAATGTAGACGTATTAAGTCTGGTATCTTGTAACAGGCGGATGTTATACCCTCCATCTTTTAATACAGAAAAAGTAACTAACTTCCTACGTGCATTTTTTAGACTATTCGTGTTTAGATTAGCTACCTTAAACATTGTGATTTTGTGTCAATGAGTATTTTAGCCAGGATCACATAACCAAGCCCTACTCCTGGTTCTTACCCCTGCCTTTGACTTCTTAATACTTGTCTGTTTTTTCCCTGTACGTCACCCTCAGAATCTGATGATGGTACTGGCTGAGAGGAAGACTCAGACTCTCCTCCCTGCTCAGACTCCTGTTCGTCGACTGACAGAATTTAAAATTTATTGCTAACTGCAATACTCTGTTCTGGTGAAGACGCCTTTGCTATTTTCGATTTTGGTCTTCTTTGCCTCGTATGTCTTTTTTTGTGTGACTATCACCATTTCTGGTGGGGGCATAGTTTCTCTGTTCTCTGTATCATACCTAGGTGGTGCAAGATTAGTTTTGTCAGTATCTCCTGTTTGTGATGTGTGCACTTCTATCCTAGACTCAGGGGTGTTATTCGTACTTTCTATCACTGTGGTAGAAAGGGTTTCCTGGTGTTGTGAATGCTCTGCTGTCTCTTCTGCTACTGTTTGGGCCTTTTTTTCTGTTCCACTATTTTTCCGTGCCACCATATTCTTCTTCTGCACCTCTGATAAGATATTATCTTGATCAGGGCAATCAGATCTGTTAAGTGTGGCCCATGGGTGAGCTTGATATGCGTGGCCTAATTCATCACATAAATTACATTTGACTTTCTCTGTACATTCTGAACTACAGTGTCCTAAGGAGAGACAAAGGTAACATTTTATGTGGTCACAGACTTGGCTCAGATGTGCAAAGGAGCCACATTTAAAGCAGGTTCTTGGTTGACCTGCATAAAAACATTGCCCCCTTTCCCTGCCTAAATACAAACTGTTAGGGAGATGAACTGGGCCTTTATTTGTATTTGTAAGATACACCCTATATAATCAACCACCCGTCTAAATGTGTTCATCATCAAATATAGGCTGGGGGAGCCTATCACTTCACACCTTTGCTGTAACCAATGTGTGATGTCATACACTGCAATTGTTTAATTTCAAAATAAAATTGTAACATTTTTCAAACCAGGCTTTGTTAAAGGTATAGCCCTGAATGGAAGCCATAGTTCTGTATATCTCTCTTTTTCTCATATTGTACCCAAAATCTGTCCAAATTCTGCGAGGTTTAAAGCTAACATCAAAAAGGCTGTCACCAGATATGTGTATTAAAGCATATATTTCACTAGAAAAAAAATCATAGATTCTTTAATTAAATGTTTTCCTACATAAATCCTGTCAGGATGCAGTTCTAAACTTCCTATATACTGTAGTCTTACTGCATTGTGTCTCTGTATTTGTGGGGGTTGATTTGAAAAAAAAAATCTCTTTTCCTGAAGTTTTCCCAATTTGTTTTGGCTTTCTCATGAGAATTCTGGCCTTGTTCTTGTGGTGGATTTTCTATGTCCATTTGGTCTCCCCAGGTTGGCTGAGTAGTAGTTTTGTCCTCCATTTCTGAGTTGCTGCCTAAAACCACTGGGATTTTTGGTAAAGGCTGTGGAGCTGGATGTGAATGTTGCACATCATCAGGTCGCAAATCCAAATCTGAGTCTGTTATAAAATTTGTAAAGTTCATGCCTCTTATTTCATTTCCCATGTGTTCCATAGATTCTGAGCCTAAGCCAGGTATAGGGCTATGTTGTGAATCCGGTACCCAATTCCCTGACTCTAACTCTTCCATCCTGCAGTTCTTAGGGTAAATGCAACTTGTTGTGGGCTCTTACTTGTTACTGAACCACATGAGTTCTGTGTTATACTCTTAGGAATGCATTCTTGATATCTACTACAGTACATGGAACATTGTTTCCCTTCCCATTAGTCTCACTCCATTTTAGTTGCTGAATCCTGTCACAAAAGGAGTTCTCCATTTCAGGTTTTTGTTGGTCTCCTGCAGGTGAAAGCTCTGAGTCATCATTAGGCCTAGCCTTTAATGCTATTGCATCACAGTTTAGCTTGTCAGTTTCCACCACACCCATTGTCACAGTCTCTGCAGTTTTCCTGATTTGTTTCACAGTTTTTTCTACAACTTCTTGCATAGGTATTTTAGTTTTGCTGTTTTGATTAGGAATTTCAACAGTATTTTCATTTACACAAGTTGTTTTAATGTGTCCTTGCATACCTAAGCAGTGCCGTACTGCTGCAGCTGGAGGCTTTTGTTGAAAAGAACCGCGTGGCTCTAGGCACTCAGTTTTCTCACTGATTTCACTGCCAGCCACTACTGATTGCGCATTCTTTATGTTATTTGCTTCTGGCACAGCTGATTCTGTCAAAACCATGTTTTTAGTGTCAATACATTTTCCTGTGTATGCAAGAGATCTCATCTCAACATTCAGTGATCGCCTTGGCATTACATCAGGGCTTTTCCCACTCACTTTTGTCTCCAAAACCATATTAGTATCCACTTTAGTTTGTGTGACATACCCTTCTGTCGATATTTCCTCCTGTTCTTGTTGTGAAATATCTATGTCCATAATCTCTTCTTGCTTTATGTCCAGTTTTTCTCCAGATGCCTCCATCTCTATATTACCAGTGATGTCTCCAAATTCTTGTTGAATCATGGCCAATTCTATGATTTCCAAGCTAGTTAAAGGTCCATCTTGTTGCTCAGCACTGTTCAGAGCTGTTGCTTCCTCCATGGACTCCTGCAGACTGACTCTCTGGCCTGCAGGACAAGGGTTCCCCCTACTGTCAGAGTATGGGAATTTCCCTGGTGTCCTGGCCAAATTTCCCTCATTCACTGAAAATACCACCAACAGCTTAATCTGGTTCATGGTCAGTTGGCATTCATCTGTATCCCCCTCCTCCGGATCATGCCTGAAAATAGGCAGGATTTGTCTTGTGCACTTACCCGGTCAACAAAAACTAAATAAAAATTAAAAAAATAATGGCATGCAAATTGATCCTTAGCACTTTTTATCATATATGTGATCATTAGAATGTGGGTCTCTGAACATGGCACCTGGGGTAAAGGTGCTACTTTGTTTGGGATAGGCTATCAACCTTTGCTCCTGGGTGTGTTTTGCCAGCAGGGGGCTGTGGTGTGCTGTGCCTATGCACTTAGTGTGGCGCCTAGGCAGCCCAATATTTATACTTGCTGCTTCATAAACATGCCTACCAGATCACCGCTTGCTACTTCATGTGGCTCAACTGGTTGTGTCTGAATATGGGGGTCTCAACTTCTAGTACATGTTTACTACATGAGCAGGTGGTCAGCTAGCATGACTGGAAATTGAAAGTGCTGTATTTTTCAAAAACAAAAGATAATATATTTAATGACAAGCATTTGTCAATGCCGAATGTTTACTTGCTGATATTGGCATTGGAAGTGCAGGAGTTAGAGAGATGCAGAGTAGGAATGGCAGTGAAGTACTGAAGTAATGCCAACCCTCACCCTCACCCTGCAGAGGCTGACAGGCATTGGGGGTCTGCCTTTGCATCATCGGCCATAACACTCAAGCCATTCCACCTCATCCCACCTACAGGTGTCGCAATGTGACTTGAGGTATTCGGCCCTTATGCTCACCCCATTCCATAAGGAAATAAGCTGAGATGGGTGCAGTATAATAGAATGGGGTGAACATTAGGGCTGAAGACCCCAAGACACACCTCAGTGCCTGTTAGTGGCTGCAGGGTGGGGGTAGGGGTGGGGGTGGAATGACATGAGCATTGTGGCTGATGACCCCAAGTCACACCCCCTAAGCCTGTCAGTCAGTACAGGGGGCACAGGGTCATTATGTCACAAGACATAATGACACATGGCACAATTGCGCTCTGCCCCCTGACCCACCTACTAAAGATTCTCAACTCTGGGGGGGTCCAACTCGGGGAGCACACAAGTCCGGTTTCGCCATAATGCTGTACACTATTAAGCATGTGACATTATGACCCAGTACAGGTACAGGGTGGGCATTATGGTTGGAAACCATAATGCCCCAGGCGTTTGTTGGCATTTTTGCTGCATATTTTCAGTATGAGCTTTTTGGGACCCCACCTCATGAACAGTGGCAGTATCATTTCATTAATCAATCCTCAAAGATGATTTTGTACAGCGAGTGTGCCATTCGGCGCCAAAGGTGTGAAAACACAATTTGGGCAAAATGTGAAAAATGACAGCTGTACTGTTCATGAGGAGGTGTGAAGAATTGGCAGTGTTGAAAATCTGGAGTGAAAATATGAAAAACTGGTGAAGTTATGAGTGTGCATACAAACTGTGTAATGCACGCTCATAACATAGTCATTTTTATGTTTGCCTTGCACGCATGTGCAAGAAACATGGTGCCATCATCCGAGTTTTCGGAGGTGTGTCACCCCCTCTTCCAATTCAGTCAGTGTGTTGGCAGGCACGGCCCCTGTCCGCCAATGCATGCTGGAGCTGTCTATGACAAGTTACAAAATGCAGTGGCATACAGTTGAAAGGGGGAGCTACGCTTCAGTGAGCAGCAATAAGATATCGCCTGCTCATGCGCAGCTCCCCCTACACACACAAACACACACACAAACACACCTACACGCTGCACCATACTGCGTAGCTGCCCCCACGCCCACACTGCACGGCTGACAGGGTGCCCAACCTCGTCAGCTCCACGCCTAAAGCATCCAGGTGCCACACTGGGAGCCCACCCATCATGGCAAATGATGTAATGGCCGATGGGGTGCCCAATCCCCGTCGGCTCCACTGTCTCTCCCCACCCCACCCCCATGCTGTCACTGGCGAGGTTGCCCAATCCCTGTCGGCTTCACTATCTCCCCCGAGTACAGGGTGCCACGCTGGGAGCCCACCCAAGCGGTGGCAAGCGATGCATGGCCGGGTGTGCCTAATCCCCGCCGGCTCCACGCCCCCAGCTATCTCTCTGTGCCACGCTGGAGCCTACCCCAACGTGGCAAACGCCCCACGCCATCTTTTTAAAATATCTGAAAAGAAAAATGGTCCCACGCAGTCTCCTGACCCCCCACAACCTGCACCCACCCTGCGCACCCGCCTCCCCACACCCCTCACCCCATACTTACCTCCGAGCTCGCGCGACAATCTTCAGTGGACGGGAACACGTCTGCACTCTTCAAAGCCGACCGTGAACTGAGGAAATGCCGGTAAGCTGTATAATGGGATAGATAGGTTTTTCAACTTTATTGCATATCTCAGGTATTTTTTGGAATTTTTGCACCAAATTTTCAACATGGGGTTTTTGGGACCCTTCCTCATGAATTCTTGCACTGTCATGGCGTTACTCGGGCCCGAAGGGTGATTTCGCAGCCACTGTTAGAAATCATCTTTCTGGAACAATTAATGAAACGACACTGCCAGTGTTCATAAGGTGGGCTCCCAAAAAGACTATTTTGAAAATTTGGTGAAAAAATTCTGAAAAATGACTGTTTTTCGAGCGTGCGTTGCGCAGTTCCTACGCACGCTCGTAAGTTCACGAATTTTCAATATTTTCACTCCAGATTTTCAACATTGCCATTTTACCACTCCTTCTTATGAACAGTATAGCTGTCATTTTTCACATCTCACCCAAAACATGTTTCCGCCCATGTAGTGCACAATGGCGCAGTCGGTGTGTGAAATCAATGTACGGGACAAATTAAGAAAATCATAGTGACACCGTTCATGAGGAGAGGTCTTAAAATGGCTATGTTAAAAATTTGGTGAATAAATTCCTAAAAATGACTGTTTGACGAGCATGCGTTGCGCAGTTCCTACGCATGCTCGTAAGTTCGCGAATTTTCACTATTTTCACTCCAGATTTTCAAAATTGCCATTTTACCACACCTCCTTATGAGCAGTATAGCTGTCATTTTTCACATCTCACCCAAAACATGTTTCCACCCAATGTAGCACACAATGGCACAGTCGACAAAGGAAATCAATGTATGGGACACATTAAGAAAATCACAGAGACACTGTTCATGAGCAGAGGTCTTAAAATGGCTATGTTGAAAATTTGGTGAAAAAATTCCTAAAATGACTGTTTCTGTGATGCGTGCGCAGTTCCTATGCATGTAACTAAGTTTGCCAATTAATATTTTCCTCCAGATTTTCAACATTGCCATTTTATTACACTTCCTTATGAACAGTACAGCTGCCATTTTTCATATGTCACCCAAAATGTGTTTTCGTACATGTACACAATGGTGCTGTTGGTGTGCAAAAGCAATGTTTGGGACAGATTAAGAAAACCACAGTTACACTGTTCATGAGCAGAGGTCTTAAAATGGCTATGTTGAAAATTTGGTGACAAAAGTCCATAAAATGACTGTGTTACGAGTGAGCATTACGCAGTTTCCATGCACCCTCGTAAGTTCATGACTTTGTAATATTTTCAGTCCAGATTTTCACCAGTGGCATTTTTCCACACTTCTTATGAACAGTACAGCTGTCGTCACAACATGGCAAGTGTGTTTTCACACTTTCAGCGCAGAGATGCGTGGTCGCTGTGGGAAATCATTGTTCAGGACAGATAAAGAAATCACAGTGACACTGTTCATGATCGGAGCACCAAAATGCCTGAGTTGATAATCTGCTGTAAAAATCCCCAACCTAATTATATTACGGGTGTCGTTGCTAGTTTCTATGTACGCTCATCACTTCACCATTTTTTTATATTTTACTGCAGATTTGCAAGATTGCCATTTTTACACCTCCCCACGAACAGTACAGCTGTCATTTTTACATCCTGTTCGAATGTTTTTGCACCTGTGGTGCTAAATGCGTAATCGCTATGCATAAGCAGCTTGGCTAACAAACTGATATTCCCCTGTTCATGAGGTGGGGTCACAAAAACATGTTGAAAATTTGGAGTGAAAATACCAACGAATGCCTGAGGTATTAGGGTTTCCAACCATAACGCCCAACCCTGTAGAGAATGACAGGCATCAGGGTGTGACTTGGGATTTGCCCGTAATGCTTATACCATTCCACACCCTGCAGCCAGTGAGAGGCATCGAGGTATGCTTTGGACTCTTCAGCCCCAAAGTTCACCCCATTCTCCTATATCGCACCCATCTCACCGTATTTTCTAATGGAATAGGGTGTGCATAAGGGCCAAAGACCCCAAGGAACACTGTGGCACTTGTCAGTGTCTGCAGGGTGGGGTGTGGTGAAATGGCGTGGCCGTTATGCCTGACAACCCAAAGGCACACCCCAATGCCTGTCACTCTCTGCAGGGTGGTGGTGGGGTTGGCTTCAGTTCAATACTTCACTGCCATTCCTATTACGCTGCTCTGTAACTTCTACACTACCACTGCCAATGCCAGCAAGCAAACATTCGGCATTGGCAAATGCTTGTTTTGAATGTTTTCACCAAATTTTCAACATGGCGTTTTTGGGACGTCCCCTCATGAACAGTAGCACCGTAATTTTGTTAATCTGTCAAGAAAGTTGTTTTCACACAGTGACAGTGACATTCTGTGCCACTGATGCAAAAACACATTTCGGGAAGCATGCGAAAAAGGACAACTGTACTGTTCATAACGAGGTGTGAAAAAATGGCAATGTGGGAAATTTGGAGTAAAAATATTAAAAATTAATGAAGTTATGAGCATGCATAGAAACTGCGCAATGGACATTCAGAATGCAGTCATTATTTGGAGTTTTTTACCAGATTTGTCATAAGGGCTTTTTGGGACCCTGCCTCATGAACAGTGGCACTGTTGTTTCGTTAATTGGTCCTAAAAGGTGAGTCCGTGCAGCGAATATGAAATCACCTTTCAGGACTGAGAAACAAAATAACAGTGCCAGAGTTCATGTGGTGGGGTAACAAGAACCCCATGTTGAAAATTTGGGACCAAAACTCCCAAAACTGGCTGAGATATCAACGTAAGTTGAAACCCCCCCACTGACTGCCATTATAGGGCTTACCGTCATTTCTTCAGTTCCAAGTTGGTCTTTGAAGAGTGCAGACATGTTCCCAGTCCATGGAAGATCACTGCTTCTGATCTCCGGAGGTAAGTATGGGTGAGGGGGGTGCGGGGAGGTAGGGTGCACAGAGAGAGGGTGCGTGTTGGGGGCCGGGGGCCGGGGAATGATGAGGGACCGTTTTCTTTTTTCAGGTTAAAAAAAAGACGTTGTGGCACTGTTTTCTTTTTAATAGGTGAAATATTAACAGAATGGATTTCAGCAAACTGGGGTAGGTTTCCAGTGTGCCAGAGTACTGGGGGAATCAATACCAATCTGGGGATTGGGCACCCCGAGGTCGACTGAGAACATAGGGGCATGGAGGGGGCAGTGCATCCGACATCAGGAGTGGGCATCCCAGTGTTGGAAACACCAGAGAAGTATTTTTTGGCACACTGGGGTGGGCTCCCAGTGTGCCACATTAATGGGGGGGAGGGAGGATACATGCTGACACCAGGATTGAGCATCCTGATGTCGACAGGGGATGGAGAACAGAGGGTGTGGGGTGGGCAACAGCAGTGGGAGAGAGCTAACATTTAAATTTGTCCTGCTGTGTGCCTGGTTGTGAGGGAGGGGGGACTGCAGCTGCAATGATGAAACTGACCCTGATTTCAGTGGCAGATTTCTTTCAAGTGCAGCACTCGCTCTGAAACTGCCGTCATCGGCAGCTTCAGCATTAATTAGTGGCCAAGGGACGTGCCCATTAAAGCATCCGCTGTATTGGCCACAACACTGCCACACCTCTGCAATGCTCTACTATCTCAATATGTTTCTTGTGTACTGTGAACGCAAACAAACATAAAAATGACTAAGACGTTGATGCAAAATGAAAAGCAGGCACTAAAGTGATCAATACACATGACCCTGCTCTTCAGGCATATCAGTTATCTAACTTTGCATTCTTTTTTTGCACTCTGTACTCCAAATAAATCATATTTGTTATCAAATTTGAGTTGAAAAAAAATATTTGCTAACATGTAAATGAGGCTCTGGAGATACCTCTTGGCCAATAAAGAGTATCCCAGTGCAACTTCTTAGGGTTCCAGAACCATTCAGCTTTGTTTCAAGGAAGAGGAAAAGGGGGGGAGAGGGAGGGACAGTTGGGGGGCAGGGTCATTGGTGTAATTTATAAGGCCAGACCCTGCATCACTTACAGAGCAGACACGATAGACTGGGTGGTCGTCTTTTGCTGGCTCTTTTCATATGTTCATATGTAATCATTTGGCCAAGGTTCCTACTTTATAAATTGGCTCTGGCCTGGCTTCCACTGTTTCCACAGCCCTTTTCGGCTTGATCTGGCATCTGTCTTTTTCCTATGCAGTGCCAGCAGCCTCCTTTTCCTCTGTTGGGGTTCTCAAGGCTTTCTGTTCCTTTAGACTCCTTCTCTTGGCCTTGCTCTTTCTTCCTTTCCATAACATTTAACATCATTGTCCACTACCTTTCATTCCAGCTCCATGCTGGCTGCCGGTATTGTCCCCCCGGATGCACCCCTACCTTTTGATCCCCGAGTCTTCATTACACACTATAGTTTCTTCCCATTCCTTTCTTTGCTGGTAAACTGTGGCTTTCTTATTCAGCAATCAGACTTTACAGACACCATTTTTTCCTGTTCTCAAGCAGAACACTTTTCGTTTGTTCATATACTGTACCTTTCCCCCTCTAGTATGCGCTGCCAGCACAGTGTGGCTCTGTACATTAAGAAATGTCAGGAGCCACGCGCAGAAGTGGAAACAAAGCACGAGATTGCCTGCTGGAACCAATACCTGGCTCTGCAGTTCAAAATATATGAACATGAAGTACAAGAGTATTTAAAGATGACAAGTGTTTATCTATGTGGAATCACAAGTTTACTTTTTATTAGCTATACATTTTAATTTTAAATAGAAAAGTAAAAGTACAAAATGCTTTAAGTTAACTAAATAAGCCTATGAATTTAACATTTATGTAATGTCTGTATCTTTTATGTGGTTATGATGAAAATTGAAGAACTGAACAAAACTGACATTAGTGATTGCTTAATTTGCACTGCATTTCAAAGGTAAAGTGTAATAAAGTGGATACCTGCTAAAATGCTAACACAAACAGTTCTACCAGATACATCAATGCACGAATAGTAATATTTCCCTGGTGTCTAGCAGACCCTCCACCTCAGCAGGTACCGCACCACCACGCTGTTTCCCCTTCGCCTTCCCCAAGCCGGCGAGTGGCACTGCCCTCCACTCTCTGCCATGGCTGGCCACCAACTGAGCTGTCAATCAGCATGTACTCTACTAAATAACATTTCCCTGGTGTCTAGTAGACCCCCCTCCATATCCCCGGGTACTCACATTGAAATTTTTCCCTGGTGTCTAGTGAACCCCCCATCCCAGCAGGTAGCACCCCACCACCCTACTCCCCCTCCCCATCTCTGAGCCAGCCACAGGCACAGCTGTCCACTCTCAACCACGGCTGCAGCATGACTGTAAAATCAGCTGTTACAGTACATGCTCATTGACAGCTCAATCAGCAGCCAGCTGTGATGGAGAGCAGAGAAGTGTGCCAGTCGCTGGCTTGGAGATAGCAAAGAAGTGACCAGGTTGATGGGGCACTACTTGTCAGAGTGGAGGTGAGGGGTGGGAGGTCCGCTAGACACCAGGGAAAAGTTACTGTATGGGTGCTTGGGGATAGGAAGCGTGGGTCCTCTAGACACAGTGGAAATGTTACTTTGTACAGTATGCACTCATTGACACCTCAGTCGATGTCCAGCCATGTTGGAGAGTAGAGGGCTATGTGTTGATGGGGAAGGGGGGTAACGGGGTGATCTGGTACTAGTTGACAGGGTGGGGTGTCCACTAGACACCAGGGAAAAGTTGCTATATAGGCACTCGGAGAGAGGGAGGGGAGGGTCCACTAGAAACCAGGGAAATGTTATTTTGTACAGTATGTGATTATCGACAGCTCAGTCAGTGGTAAGCCATGGTGGAGAGAAGAGGGCTGTGGTGGGTGCCGGCTCGGGGATAGGGAGGGGGATTGGGGTGGTGGCGCACTACCTGCCAGGGTGGGAGGTCCACTAGACTTTTTGTTTGTTTAACCAGGAGAGAGAGACACTAAGCTGAAAGCTTTTTTACAGGCGTGACCTGGGAGCACAAGGAAGTTAAGTGACTTGCTCATGGTCACACAGTATTCAAGTGGGGGTTGTGAGATTCAAACCCAGGTCCCCAGGTTTGCAGCTCAGAGCCTTAAACCACTGCTCTATACTGCCTCCCTCCTTAAACCACTACACTATACTGCCTCCCTATACTGCCTATGGGCAGCCGGAGATTGGGAGAGGGGTCTTCTAGACACCAGTCTGATGCAAGAGGGCCTAATGTCAACACAGCCTGCATTTGAAAATTGGGATTGTCACAATTTTTGATGCAAGGTGCCCCTTGCATCATTTTTGATTGATGCAGGCACTTGTATCAGTTTTGGGGCTTGGAAAATTGAGTCCAGACACAGTAACCAATGCACACACATATGTAGTACACAGACACACCAATGTGCACACATAGAAATAAAAGAATACACACATACTATGGCACATACGCACAATGAAGCATACACAGTTAGACACCAACACACACTCAATCGTATATTAATACACTGACCAACAGCTGAAAGAAAAGTGCAAGGACAGCCCCCTACTGTAGAACACATACAGACCCAGAGACAACTAAACATGGACTGCTGGGCAGGCAAAGATGGATGCTTCGAACGACACACCCAGTGCCTTAGGCAGACACAGGGCATCAGTCACACGTGAACCCCTTTGCTGATACATCAGTGAGGCACACACACTGACCCTGGGGACAGACAAACATGGACCCCTGGAGTGACACTTAGACACAGCATACCCATTGGCAGATGCATGCTAACACTGAGACACACTCAGTATCTTATACAGATATACATGCACTGCTGGACATACAGCTATAAACCCTCAGCAGACATACAAAAAGCCTCAAACAGATACACACAGAGCCTAAGGCAGATACTTGCCCCACGCCCACAAAGCAACCAGTTAGTGTCATTACCCTTCTGTCATGCATGATGGACATGGCAAAGGTGGTGCTAGCAGCTCTGAGCAGTGCCATCACACAGAATCATAGACTCATAGAAGCTTGATGGCAGAAAAGGACGATAGCGGCCCATCTAGTCTGCCCTTTTTTTCCCCTACACCCCCCCCCCAATACACAGCCCATATGCTTGTTCCATGCCCTCTTGAATTCTTCCACTGATTTAGCCCCACCGCTCCATCTGGTAGTCTGTTCCAGGGCTCCACCACCATCTCTGTGAAGAAATGCCCTATCACATTGCCCCTGTATCTTTTTCCTTGCAGTCTGAGGCTGTGCCTTCTAGTTTTGACCCCCTCCTTCCTCTTAAACCCTATTCTCCCACTTTATTGAACCCCTTACATATTTAAAAGTTTCAATCATCTCTCCCCTTTCTCTCCTTGTCAAAGCATGTACAGATCCAGCTTTTTACACCTCTGCTCATATGACTCTCCCTGTATACCCTGCACCATCTTGGCTGCCCTTCTGTGAACCCTCTCCAATGCATCTATATCCTTGTGGAGATGAGGCCTCCAGAACTGAACCCCATACTCCAGGTGCGGCATCACCATGGCTTTGTAAAGGGGCATTATTACCTCCCTCTTTCTGCTTGTATTGCCCCAGCCTATGCATGCCAACATTCCATTGACCTTTCCCACCATCTGTCTACATTGGATTCCTACCTTAAGGTTCACATTATCTCATTCTCTCATTGTCTGTCTTTTAGTGGTCAACCAGGATTTAAAAAAGAGCAAGTCTCCTAGGCCATTACTCACAAATGCTTTAAACCAAGTCTGTTTCCAAGATAGGATATTTTTGGAACTATTTCTAACAGCACTGGAAATGTTTCATGACTTGATCTCCTATATTCCAGTATATATGATTAATCTGTTTTGCCTGTGGAAAAAACTGTTTTTAAACTGCAGTGTCCCTTTCTTGATGCGTCATTGTGGTAGTGCATGAAAAGGAAATTGTTAAAGCATTATATTCAGGATCTGAAATGCACAGGAGAAGAATGTTTCTTAACTTCCAACAAGATTCTCAAAGTTCAATGAAAAAGGCATTTTAGTTCTTAGGTCTGCAGTGCAGTAATGAATAGACATTTAGAAAGTGTTTTGCTCAGAAAAGAGTTGGGTCAGTTTGTTTGGGGAGAAGGGTGAGTTCATTCGCAAACAGTGTTTGTGTTGGGGTGCCAGCAGCAGTGCACCTGGTCATTAGGGTGCCCTGTCCCAATGTTGCTGTCCCCTTTTTTTGTAGGGGGATGTGCCCCCTGTGCCCCCCTTTCTAAATATTCTAACTCCGGGAGGGGGTGGACCTCGGTGGGGGGGGCGGTGAATTCCACAATGTGGCGCCCTAATGACAGGGGTACTGCTGCTGGCGCACAGATGGCTAGAAGGGGTTCGGGTTGAGGTGGTAACTATTCAGCTCCACCTGCCCAATCTCTTCTTAATACCATCAGCTGTCATAAAATATGCTTTTTATTTAGCACAATGCTAATTGAATATCAAATACAGCTACTTGAAAAAGAATGTGTTTGAACTTAATACCATGCATGTTGTATAGCTGGGTACAGATATAGACTGAAATCACCAGAAAAAGATCCTCAGATTGCAGAGCACCTGTTTCAGTGTGTGTTCCCTGACCAAGTTTGAACTTCTGACACTTCCTGCCTTGTAGGTTCTGTTCCTCCAGCTTTCTACAACTCAGCACCTGAGACTGAGCTCTTCAAATATCAGCATTATCATCAACCAGATGCAACCACTGCAAGATCACCACATTTATCACCAGCTCCACCATAAACACACACATGCCAACTACTTCTATACTTCCCACCACCGAAAGTGACTCCATGAGCTCCCACTGCATCCAGTGGCTTTCAAATCTCCTACCAAACCAAGTTATTCACAATATCACACACTATGCTGAGCAGTTTCATAGATGCTGCCAAACGGAGTGACTCCCAGTTCTCCCTGCACATGAAGCAAATGTAGGAGTACAGAGTGGTTCCCTGACACCCTGCTGCATTCAGTAGCTAGGGACAGTGTGCATGAACATCAGCAACTGGGAACCACAAACAGAATTGGGATGAAGAGGGCAAAGTGATTGTTGATGTTTAATGGTGTCATGTAGACTGGGCAGGGAGACAGGATGTAGAGAGACTGTGAAAGGATAATCATCGTTAGTACAATTAGGGGCTTTTTCCCACCTCTGTCCCCAGCATGCAGGCTGTGAAAGGAACACCAGAGGTCTGGGAATGTGTGGGATGAGAATTTGGGAATGAAAAAATGACTAGGCATTCCCCTTTTTGTCATTGTCTGACAGATTCTAGTGCCATCCCTAGGTTTCAATGAGATGCTACTGTACATCTTGTTGTTCTGATACAATATGCTTTCAATAATAGCTCTGCCCTGCAAACCAGCTTTAGCCACGTATCTGAGACTAAGGTCTTTCCTTGGAACCTACCCAGACTTTAAACGGTCAGTGAAATTTAATCTAGAAAAAGCTATAGCATTACTTTTTTCAAGAATGGAATGTTTGGACTAGGTATAAAGCAAATAATGAAGCTGGCTAGCTCTGTTTGGCCAAATAGTAGCAGTGCTGCCCAATACAGAATTAAGTGTAGGTGATCCATTGCATTTTCTTGGGAGCTCCCACTAAAGGAATTCAATTCTGGAATTTGCCTTGGGGATTTGGTAGTCCTGAAAAAAAAAGTAAAAATTGAATCATTGGGGTATCATAAGTTCTTCAGCGAGCAAGGCATTTAAATGGTATGCAGACAGTATTCTGCATGTTTTTTTACAAAATTGACAAAATGTTCAAAAGGTCCTATGTGTATTCTTAGTAAGCTACAGATTTATACATGCTTGTGAGCAAAAAATGCTATATTTTTGTGGGTGTCTGTCCAAATGTTATAACATCAGTGAATTTGGAATTAGGATAAGCAGATTCCCTAATAATCATTGTGTCAGATTTGAGATCTCTAAATTACTTAGTTTAAGAATTACTATACAAACCTTTTTGTAACCCTGATTTCCCACAATGTTTGAAAGAGCTGGTTTTGGAATTTAGGAATACAGTCAGGACACACAATTCCTAATTTGGTAGAGACATGCAATTTTTGAATGTGGTCACCATTAATAAATCCTTGTGATATCGCACAGGTTGAAGCAATGCGTAACTGCAGTGTAGTTACTTATAGCCTTGCCTTCCATGATATCACAAGAATCAAAACATTTTGGCAATATTGGATCTGTATGGGACAGACTTGGTCATCAATATTTCTGAACCACTGCCAGGTACATGTAAGCCCAATACTTCCATTTAAAAGGGCTTTCATGGACTTTCAACCTATGATGGACACTATTTATAAAAGATGTCCTTCACTGTAAGTAGAAATGATGAGCTGATGTATCATAAAGACCCACACTCACATGAAGTGTGATTTCTTGCAAATTATGCTTTTTGACTTTGGACAAGTTTCAAGGCCTGCCTATACCTTGCACAGAGTTCCACTTCTGTGAATAGTTTAGCTAAAAAAATCATCCCTTTTGGATACAAATGGAAGATGTAGTTTCTCCCTGTCTAACGTTTACTATCTTTCAAATAGGTATAATTTCAGCTTGGAAAAAGAATGTGCTTTACATACATTTTTTTGTAGAAACATAGAAGTAGTCAGCATAAAAGGACTGGAAGGCCCACCTAATCTGTCTTATTTTTCCCTGCCTGTTACTATACCCTGGACCCTATTTGGTCTCTGTGTTCCTCTCTCCCTTTTCTCTACTTATTATGCCCTTGTGCCTGTCCCATGCATGCTTGAACCTCCCAACTGTCTTCACCCCCCCACACCTCATCTGGCATGCTGTTCTAAGCATCCATCACCCTTTTTGTAAAGAGGTATTTCCTCACATCCCTCTTAAACTCCCCACCCCTCAAGATTCATTGCATGACCCTGTGTTCTGGTGATCCTAATCCTGTGCAAGACACTCCCGTCCTGTACCATGTTTACCACCTTGAGGTATTTGTAGGTCTCTGTCATGTCCCTTCTTGCTGTCCTCTTGTCCAGGGAGCACATGTTGAGCTCCTGCACCCTTTTCTCACATGGTTTTACATACAACCCCTTCACAATTTTGGTAGCACTCCTCTGGACTGTTTCCACCCTGTTAATGTCCTTGTGAACATGCATTCTCCACAACTGGACACACTTCTCTAGGTGGGGTATCACTAGTGAGAGATACACCACCTCCCTTCTCCTGCTAGAAATCCCTCTCCCTGTGAACCCCAGCATCCCAAGAGCCTTGCCTACTAATTTGTCACACTGCCCTGCCACTTTGAGAGCAACAAGTCCTCATATGTATTTTATTGCTGAAAACTTAAAATCTTGTTAACCATATTTTTATTGCTGACTTACAATTGCTTCACTGGTGTATCTGCTATATACACACCAATATCAGCTGTAAATCTCTTTACATCTGCTACAATTCAATACTAAATGTAGCTCAATGTTGCAAAGCAACATACTTGATGGAAGCGCAAATAGTTGTATAACCAAAGTACCATTTTGAAAATAATTTGTAAAGCTGGCTACTTACTGCAGCTATGTGTAGAACAGGGGAGGAACCTCTTTATGAAGACATGTTTTTGACTGCCTGTTTTACTGCTTGAAAAGCATGACAGACATGCATTGTTTTAGTCCTGTTTTATGTCTGCAGTATACAGTAGAAGCACGAACATGCTGTATGTGTCCCATCAAGCACACACAGTAATTTGAGGTGTGTAGGAAGTAAAATACTTCCTGACACAGATATGGTAGCATGTTGATAATGAAAATAGATGTGGAAAACATAGATCTGATCTAGAAGCCCAATTTTGCATCAGATGGGGAAGCAGGGTAAATAGCTTGAAGAGCACTAGGCAGATATGACTTTATTTTTTTAACTGTCCTCTACTCAAGTTGTAAGAGCTATAGCTGTAGCTTGGAGGTGTAAAGGATTTGAGTTTGATCTACCCTCTCTTAAAAGTAAGCTTGACATACAGTACTGTAAATCATTCAGCCCTATTGCATTTAACTGCATGAAGAAGAAACATTTGCATTTATACAGCACTCAGTTGTATCCCAAATCACTGGTAAGTAGTGAGAGAGAGACTGTTAGTGAAGTGATTGTGTAGTGGCAGTCATTCTGCCCATCAATCCACACACAACGCCTTGGATAACTGTTTAAACCAATTTAATGGAAAGTGTAATGTTGGCCAGAAAACTAAGGAAAACCCCTACTGTTGCAAAAAGTACATATGGTCCTTTCAATTATACCTGGACACCCACCAGGACAGCACCAGAGATGGGTAGAATGAACCAAGGTTTAACATAATATCTGAAGGACTGCACACTCTGACAGTACAACACCCCTCTAATACTGCACCAGGGTTCCAGAGTTTGGGGTATGAGCCACAGTCAGGAGCAGGACTTGTACCTCTGAGCTTTTGAAACATAGGCTGATGTGCTACCTGCTGAACCATACACTGACACCTTGACATTATGTGTTATTTTGTATGTTTATAAACAGTTTTATTAAAGGAAATATAAACATTGTTTCTTTCTTGTTTTGAAATCTAATTTGAAATTGGGGAATGACTGTATATAATCCTCTTTATTACCCCTGTGTGCTGTTTAATATTTTCTTAATTTCTATTTTTTCCTTATTAAGAGTGATTTTTTTTTTTACTTCTGTTTTTCCTGCCTGATTTTCATTTTGTGAGGGCTGCAGTAGCGTAACCCAGCTATTGTTATTACTCTGACTCATTTGTCAAAAATGAGAAGTACTATTTAATATTAGCTGACAAAGGCCTCTCTCTAACATGGGACTTTGAAGTTCTAGTCACTTTGGTCAAATGGAAATGCTATAGTAATTAACTTCTGCATTTCCATTTTTGGTAACAGACTATTAAAAGTAGGGCTGGGCAAAACCAGGGATGCTCTGGTTCTGGTTTTTGTTTTGCTAAATTACCACTGAATGTAGTTCTGGTTTTGGTTATGGATTTGGATTTGTTACCAATATGAGGTCGATATAATTTTCACCTCTTTATTTAGTTTTTAAAGTATTTAAAAAAAAACAAGTAAATAATGGTGTAAGAAACAAGTCAGCAAATACACACCTCACCAAAGCAATGGTACTGGTATCAGTTCAAGCTATCAGAAAGCCAGGGGGAAAGGAGAGTCTCATAGGACATTCTCCTTTTCTGGGGAGGAGGGGCCAGGTCTGTTGCAGTATTGCTTGGTAATGGTGGCCATAGGTGGTAGTGCAGTGAACGAGCTGACTGGGAGGAAGGATACTGATGGACTATGTGGTAGCATGCGTGTGTGCTTATTTAACAGAAAATAGACCCAAAAGCAACAGAATAACAGATGGATCCTCCATGGTTCCGCTGTCATAACTGTCCACCACACCAACCACCAGTCTCCCAAGTGGAACATTAATGTGAGGGATCTGCCATGCTGTAGGTCATTGGGTAAGCGACAGGGAAGCCACAAGTGGGGCTGGTAGGTTACTTAGTGGAAGGTGAGTGATGCTGGAGCATGATTGAAAAACAATTATTAAAAAGTGTACATTTTGCTGCCCATTCCATATCAGGACCATATATTGATAATTACACCTTCTGTTCAAAAGCCAAATCAGCTTCCATCTTTGCATATCTTACCCATAATTCCTTTCTTTTAGAATTTTGGGACAGGAAAATTCATTTGCAATAGGTTGAGCAACAGTGGTGTGATGTTTTTACCTTGTCGATGGAGTTCATCTTTACTTTGGAAGTGGGTTTCCATGCTGGGCATGTTATCTGGGGCTCTCAGATGCAGAGTTAGAACAGAGTGCTCTTTTAGTAGTATTGATGACATTTTGTCAACGTTTTTAAAATGATTTTAGTGCAGGGTTAGGGACTGTGCTTAGTGATAGTAAGGGACAGTGACTCTGAGAGTGATATAGTGCAGTTAGTTTTAATTTGTTTTCAGAGTTAGGAGACGCTGTCAGGACAGGGAGGAGTGAACTGTGATCTCCATTGGTTTGGCTTGCTTTGGCTTTTTTGATCTGCTGCAAAAGTTGGAATCCTGTAAGAATTCTGATTTGACTGCTTATTGACTCTCAGAACCTCTGTATACCAGTGGTACTGTTACTTTCTATAACACGGAACACAATGTGCTGATGGTCATTATTGACTGTTTCCCAGAAAAAAAATGATCTGCATTGATACCACCCTCCTCTATGTGCTGATAGGTCTGTGGGGGTAGCAAGTCTTCACCCCTTTACTGTTTTTCACTTTACACCTTCCCCTTTGAGTGCCTTTTGAACCAGCTGCTGTCAGCTAAAGTGTATAGCGTTCTGCACCATGGTGCAGAAGAATCCAATGTCTGCTTAAAGAGAAACTCTATACTAAAGCATGTACTTTCATAAATATGATATTTCAGCTATTACAGTTTACTACAGCTTCCTTTTTTCATTTCTAATGTTCCTTTACAAGGTTTGCAATACATCTTGATAGTCTATTCAAAAAGTCTGTATAAAAAGCATTTACCTTTCCCCTGTTAATAGCACAATACTTTTATGATGTCATAGTGCTCACCATGACAACAAACGGTGATGTCACATATAGCAGTTGTGAGGTCTGCAGGGGCAAATCAGATAGATTTTGAAAAACTCAGAGAAATAAGTACTGCATCATTTGCAGTTTAGTAGACCTACAACAGAGAAAAGTAAAAAAAAAACACAGAGGGTAAGACATAACTGGTGTAAATCTAGTGTTTTTATGATTTTCAATATAATACAGAATTGCTCTTTAAAGAAGGACTGTGGAAGGAAGACTGTGGAAAAGCACTACCATCCACTGTATCATTAAGTAGTACCTGCAGAGAGAGGGCTCTAGGTTGAAGGATGTACTCCCCAGTTGCTTTTTGGAATCATTCGGTGAGAGACAGTGATGACAGTAAATTTGGGGATGTTGGAATTGTTTGGAGACAAGAGGCTGACACACAGTATAATACAGTCAATTTTTCAGTTTCAGTCTATGTTACGGTTTGAACATTGAGTATACCTCAGCTGTACCTTCTTCTCAATCTCTGACTCAGTGAGAGTGGACCTGGAATTCAATGATGCCCTTTCTTGTATGAAGCATTGGCTTTCTGACTGCATAAACATATTGGTGTGCTATAATTTGTAAACAGCCATACGTCTTTGCTCTGGTTCAAGTTGAAAAGTGATGCAGCGGCAGCTGGTTGATATTCCCTCCTATCTTGGAACTCTTGGCCTGGTACATTTGGAAAACTGCATTTGAGATTCTGCTTTGACATGTGTTTTCCATGTAAGGTCTTCACTGCGATTATTGACTTTTTTTGAATTCTGCTTTGTACCCATCTGGACTCAAATTTCAGGATCTAGCTCCTAAAGCTGAAACTAGAACATCTGTTGGTTGAATGCGTGTTTATAGTGTGTTGTATGTATTGTATTTAGTGTGATTGTTGAGGGTGAGAATAATGGCTGTGTGTGGTAAAGTTTGGAGTTTTAGTGGGCAATTTAGTTATTAATCAGAGGTAATATGTGCTAACATCTGCCCCTTTGCACATTTCCTCCCCAGGACAGCTGTACCAACTCTGTTCTTTATAAACACCAGCTCTTTTTGCAATGATTTTGAACTGCTACAGAACACTGGGAATAAAGTGAAGGTGGAGCAATTGATGGTAACATCTCTCAGAAGATGTCAGTGCAAGTTAGATCTGGAGTGTCAGATTGAGAAGATGTGTATTAACATGGGACGGAGAGAGTGGACCTTCCTGCTTTTTCCCAGTCCACAGAAAGTCCCCAGCAAATAGGGAACAGGTACTAAGAAAGCCAGCTGATTCAGCTTCTTCCCTTCAGGGTCTTTTATGCTATATCATATCCTAAAGAATAAAACAGAGGTGGTATCAGGTTTTATCACCAATTCCACTTGGGATCTGATATGTCTTAATGAGACCTGTTTTGATGATGACTGTTGGCCAGTTCTAGAGAAGGCAATCTCAGCTAGGTTCTCAGTGGTGCTCTGCATGAGGCAGGAGCATGTAGGTGGGGATGGCAGGTTAACCATCTGTTTAAGATCTTACTTGAAACTTTTGTTGTACCCGTTGAAAGAGGTAAGATCATTTGAATGTGTGGTCATGAATGGTGTTGCAGGTATGAGATGTAGGATTCTCCTAGTTTACCACCCTCCAGGTCAGGTAGTTCCTATAGGATGTTGAGGGCTTCATTGTTGGCCAGAGCCTCTGGGATTGGGCACCATAGAAATAAATGTGCCTTGAGTTTCATTGGGTGCTCCCAACTTGATTGTGTTGGGGGATTTCATTGTATTGTTTAATAGTGAGAACTCATATTTTGCTTGGCAGTTACTACAGTTGATGAATTCACTTGACTTTACAGAGGTAATTTCTTTTCCTACCCATGAAATTGGTGACATCTTTGACCTTGTTTTCTTCCTGATGCTGAAGGATGTTAAGGTGGATGAGTGAATTGGTCAGATCATTATTGTATACAGTTTCTTGAGTGGGCCCTTGAGAAAGTTCTTACCCACACAGAGATGGTCCAGTACTGCCTGAAGTTAGATTGAGAGCCTAAGAAGTTCAAGGAGGTTCTGGACATCTTGGGCATGATATCATCATGTGTTGGAGGGACATTTGCAGTCATTGATGGTTACGACAGGGCCAGAGTTTTTCACACCAATTCCAGTCTACCCACTGATCTCCCGTCAAAGCTCATGATGGTACAATGGCCAGCTAGAAACCCAGAATTTGCCAGCAGATGAGGACTGCTTGGCCCACCTAGTCTGCCCATTGTTTCCTGACTATAGTATCACTACAGCTCCTACTTGATCTCCTGCCCATTAACCCACCCCTTCCCTTTCCCTAAGATTTCCTTATGCCTATTCCATGCATTATTGAACCCCATCACTGTTTTTACCCCTACTCCCTCTGCTGGAAGACTGTTTCGGGAATGCACCACTCTTTCTGTGAAGAAATACATCCTCACACCTCCAGCTTCTTATCAGGCCCCCTTGTTCTTAAGCAACTTTTTTCTGAAAAAATACTTTGCTCTTGTACCTTGTTTACCCCCATGAGGTATTTAAAGGACTCTATCATATTTCTTCTCTCTCCTCACTTCTAGGGTGTACATATTTAGGTCCTTTAATCTCTCCTCATAAGGATTCTGAGGCAGACCCTGCACCATTTTAGTTACCCTCCTCTGGACTGCTTCCACTCTGTCTATATCCTTTCTGAGATGTGGTCTCCAGAAGTGGACACAGTACAGAAGTAGCACTACCTTCCTCTTTCTGCTGATGATACCCCTCCATATGCAGTCCATCATCCCACTTGCCCTCCCAACTGTCTTGTCACACTGCCTGGCCACCTTTAGGTCATCCGACATGATCACTCCCAGGCCTCTTTCCTGCTTGGTGGTCATCAGTACCACTCCCCCAGTTTTGCACACTGCCCTGTGTTTCGGTTCCCCAAGTACATTATTTTGCACTTTTCTCATGGAAACCCAGCTGCCATACCCTTGGCCACTCTTCAAGTTTTCTCAGCTCACTGCTCATCCCCCCCCCCCCGAAATTTTCACCTTATTGCAGAATTTGGTGTTATCTGCAAAGTGGCAGTCCTATCTTCTAGCTCCTAAGCAATGTCACTTATAAAGACATCAAAGAGGACTGGTCCCAGCACTGATCCCAGAGCACCACACTGGTCGCCTTCCCTTCCTCTCAATGAACTCCGTTTACCACCACCCTCTGCTGCCTGCCCCTTAACCAGTTTCTTACCCAGTTTACCACTTTTGGACCCACTCCTAAGCTACTCAGCTTGTTTACTAGTTTTCTATGTGGAATGGTGTCAAATGCCTTACTGAAATCTAGGTAATCTACATCCACCACTCCACCCTGATCCCTACTTCCTTGGTCACCCAGTCAAAGAACTCTATCAGATTCATTTGAAAGGACCCTTCCCTCCCCATGAATCCATGCTGCCTCAGGTCCTGTAACCCATTGGATTCAAAATATTACACAATCCTTTCAGCACTGATTCCATTAACTTTCCCACCACTGAACTCAGGCTGACTGGCCTATAATTGCCAGCCTTTTTCCTTCTACTATTTTTGTGAAATGGGACTGCATCTGCTCTCCTCCAGTCCTCTGGGACCATTCCTGTTTCCAATGAGCTGCTGTTAAATAGGGCTGTCAGAGGTGCAGCCAGCTCCCTCAGTATCCTTGGGTGGACCCTGTCTGGCCCCATTGCTTTGTCCACTTTCAGATTCATGAGTCCCTTCAGGAATCTCAGCAGTCCTGAAAGAGGCCTGGCTTAGTGGCTTGCAGGATGGCTCTGCGGTCCCATTATATGGACAGCATTCTTGTCATGGGCTATCGTCTCAGGTGGCAATAGTCTGGCTCAGCTCTTCTGCACTATATACAGGCTTATTCATCCTTCCTGTCTGTAGTCTCGCGGAGTCTTGTCTCAAGAAAGATAGTTTGGTTATTTTTCCTGGCCAAAGTGTCTTCCGTTACAGCTGGTATCTCTCTAGATGGCCTGACATGGGCCAGCAATAATAGAGGGGAGTGGTACTGGAGCACTCTGGAGGTTTGGAGTTGAGTTTCAGCTAGTTTGTTTGAAGGAGATACCTGGGCTGATCTCAGGACTGCATCCAACATTCTGTGAGCTAGAACCTGGGCCTACACAGCTGTTGTTGGACTTCTGGGAGACTCAGTATATGGTGTTTTCTGGCATTGTCTATGTTTTTATGCTTCTATGTTTCTATTGTCCAGTGTTATCTCACAGAGGGGTGTTTTTCTACAGCTCTTGAAAGAGCTGTGGTGTGACCCCTGTTGAAGAAACCATCTTTGGACCTGGAGTTACTGCAAACTTGAGGTCTGTCTTGAGCCTTCCCTTATTGGAGAAGGTTGACAAGAAGGTGCTGTGGTGCAGCTCGTGGCTCACCTTGAAACATGTAACATCTATGAACTGTTCTAGTTGGGTTTTAGGTCTCATCACACCATGGAAACCATGTTCATTAAAGTGTTTAATTATCTGCTCCTTGTTAATGATAGATGGCATGGTCAATTGTCATTCTCTTTAATCTCTATTCAGCATTTGACACCTTGATCTTGATGTGTTGATGTACTGCCTTGAGGAATATGTAGGACCTACCAAGACAGCTCTGAAGTGGTTTGAGTTCTTTCTGTCCAGAACATCACAACAGGATGTGAGAGGGTTGTTATCTTCATAGTCAGTTGTGGTAAACTGTGGAGTTACCCTGAGTTTGATTCTGTCACTACTTACTCCCACATGATAAAGCAACACTTTTTACTAACCCAGACTCAGAGATTCACTTTAGTTGATAGCATCTTTACTTTGCTGTGCAGATTGTTCATTACATTCAAACATCATTCCTGAATAACAACAAACAGTTTTTTATGTACCCAGTTCAAAGTACTCACAGTTCAGTTTGCATCAAGATTATTTTTGAAGACTGCTGAATATATCAGCATAAAGAGTTCTAGCATAGGGAGTGATGGTTCAGTGAAGAAACTTTAGATAGTGACACATCCAACATTTAAATACCCCATTTACAAGTTAAATAATTAATATAAGACTAATAGAAATCAGTGCCAGCTTTAAAGAATAACTTTCGGGCATTCATTAATTAAATAGCTGTTGATTAATCATACAACTGCTCTGAAGCCATTCTATTAATTAGTTTGAATGGTTATAATACCATTCCATATTAAACAATTTTAGCAAAAGCAACTAAAGAATAAACAAAAATGCAGCACATTGTGATCATTACCCAAAGAGAATAAAATGCAGAAGATGTATTAGTGAGATTAATAACTATTTTCTTAGTATTTGGGCTGACAGAAGCCATATCATCACAACCTCTGTAGGAAATGCCACTAAGTACTCAAAACTCTTAGTTGATTTGTGACTTATAGTGATACACTGAAGTTGCGGGGTGGTTAGACAATTTTAACACAGCAACTGAGACTGTACTGCAACCAGTGTTGGAATTATGGGGGGGGGTGCTTTTCCAGGGCTCGGACCCCCAGCTTAGAAGTGAGCCTTGGTAGCTCACACATCACTGCCATTTATTTATAATGGGAAAGGGGGCTCAGAAAGCAGAGAGGAAGTGGGAAACTACAGGCCAGTCAGCCTGACCTCAGTAGTGGGGGGAATAATGGAAACACTACTGAAGGAAAGAATAGTGGAACACCTTGTTGCCAACAGTCTACAGGACCCAAGGCAACATGGTTTTACAGAAGGGAGATTGTGCCAGACTAACCTCATTGAGTTCTTCAACTAGGTGATAAGGGAGGTGGACCAGGGAGAGGCAGTAGATGTGGCCTACCTGGACTTCAGCAAGGCCTTTGATACTGTGCCACATGGAAGGCTCTTAAACAAGCTAGGGAACATGGGAGTAGGGAAGATGGTGGTAAAGTGGGTGGAAAATTGGCTAGATAGTAAGACACAGAGAGTGGTGGTAAATGGCTGTCACTCCATAGAGGGAAAGGTGACCAGTGGGGTTCCACTGGGATCTGTGCTGGGACTAGTCCTCTTCAATATCTTTGTCATTGACATTACAGAGGACCTAGAATGGAAAATATGCCTGTTCACTGATGATACAAAGCTTTGAAACAGGGTAGTCACACTGGAGGGTGTGGAGAGAATGAGATCATCAGCAGAAGCTTGAGGACTGGTCAAGGGACTGGCAGTTGAAATTTAATGCAAAAAAGTACAAGATAATGCACAAGGGGCACAAAAACCCAGGAACAACGTATCGGCTGGGGGGGCATAGAATGGTCCAAGCAGGAAAGGGACCTAGGGGTAATCATCTTTGATGATCTCAAGGTAGGGAGTCAGTGCGACAAGATGGCAGGAAAAGCAAACAGGATGCTGGGATGCATAGGCAGGATATCACCAGCAGGAATAGAGAGGTCATAATTCTACTATACAGGACATTAGTGAGGCCACACCTCAAGTACAGTGTCCATTTCTGGAGACCTTACTTATGTAGGGACACAGACAGGGTGGAGGCAGTTCAAAGGAGGGCAAACAAGGTGGTGCAAGGATTACATCACAAACCCTACGAGAGCAGGCTAAACTATGTTAATATGTACTCCCTGGAGGAGAGAAGGGAGGGGTGGGGATATGAATGAGACATATACTGTACATACCTTACAGGGAGAATCAAGTTGCAGGAAAACACAGTTTTTCAAAGAAAAAGCTGCTCCAGGACTAGGAGCATGGGAGGAAACTGGAGGGAGAGGGCTTCAGAGGAAACATGAAGAAGTACTTAGTAGTGGACAAATGGAACAGCCTGCCAGAAGAGGTGATGGAGAGAGAAATGATTACAGAATTTAAGAATGCGTGGGATAGGCATAGGGAGATCCTGGTAGTCGGAGGGGGGGAAGGGATAACCTAGTTCCAGGGAAGCTTGAACAAGCACAGTAAAGTCTAGTAATTTGCAGACTAGGTGGGCAAAAGGCCCTTATCTGCTGACAACATCTGTGTATCTATGTGTAACCCCTAGGTGGCACTATTCTAAGGGCTACTACCCCTACCTGCATGACTAGGCATAGGTTGAGGGGCCTCAGCTCGTTGAACGGTTGCCTCCACCTGGAGGAATGGTTCTGGGGTAGCATAACTGCTATTAGTATAGCCCTCTGGGATGCTATAACCCCCCACCAACCCCTCTAGTGGCCTAAACAGTATAGCAGCAAAACATTCACATGTACCATATGGCAATAATGACTTGCTTACACCCCTTGCACTCACTGCCAGGGCTGGATCCTCTGCAGCTGCCCTGGAGACCCCCTATAAAGTAAGGCCTATGATGCAACAGTTCAATGGCAGTACAGTACCCCACTAAAAAGGTACATACTAGCCAGGTTAAATTTGGAAGAACAAAATCTGATTTACTGAGGGGGAAGTGAACAGGGGAGAGGCATGAAGCTAGTGGATGATTGACAGGTCTGATTATTTCAGGCTGAATGTGAATGCACAGTGAGTCCCTTGTATTCAGTCACACAACTCTGGGTACCCAGTTGTTAAGCAGGCTAGCTTGAAGCGATGCCCGGGGTAGGCCAGTGTTGCAGCTGTTGATGGGGCTCTTAGGAGAGAAAACAATTAGCATGCACATCAACCCAAAACTTATAATCCAGAGATGGATGGCTCAGTTCATTGTAATAAACCCAAACAAATAAATCAGATGACACACAATGATTGCAGCTTTGTTGCAGGGAGTTACCCTGTTTGGTACTCACGCTACCAAGACCAGGAGGCAGGACTAATGAGATGAAGACCTCTGGATGGTGTTCTGGTTTGCCATGGGAAGCAGGGCCCACACGACTCACCGAGGTGTTTGCTACCTGTTCGATGGTGTTGAGCAGGGAGCCGAATCCCCGAGTGGGTCTTTCATTGGAAATGTCTCTGCGATGGGAGCGACAGTCTAGGCTGAGATGGCAGGGCCCAGACCAGAGCAGGCAGTTTGGATTTAGTCCATGCGAGTGCTAGAGCAGCTTCCAGGTAGCATAACACACTTGAAGGTGGGGAACCAAATTGCTACCCACACAGCACATTCAGCACACCTATAAGCAACACAACTTTTAGTCACAGTTCTGGTAAAGTCCAGCTGCAATTTAGCAGAAGTTCTGGGCAAACCTCTCAATTCGTGACTCACTTTAATACCTGGCAAGCTGATTGCTTCTGGAGCAAGTCTTCAGTCCCAAATTCAGGCAATGATCACTCTCTCTTCAGGCTTGGATCTCAAACAAAGGAATCAGATTTAAGTCCAACTTTCACATTCGCTGGATTTCTCACTGGAAGATGTGACAGGCAGGCCAGCGCAGCCTTCCTGCTGATTCTCCTGTGCTCCTACACAGGAGCAGCAGCTCGATGGCTCGAGCTGTTTACTCTCCAAACTCCAGCTCACAACTGACTCTGCTGCAAGCAGTTTTGGGGATTTCCTCTGAGATCCAAAAAGTTTAGTTGGCTGAGGGAACTGTCTGTCACAGCAAGGGCTCCCCCTCCAGGTCCATTTAGGTGCCAAACCTTAAAAATTACAGTTTCTACAGATTTCAATCCCACAAGACCTCTGTGGACAGTCTCCATTTTAGGTCCCCTGAGGTTCGATTGGTTCAACTCTGGCAGTCTAGAACCAAAACAGTGACTCTTATGCAAAATGTCTAAGCAGCAAAAGAAGGCAGTTTAAACAAACTTCTATACTATTATTATTAAGGCAGATAAACAGTAAATAAATAGAGTTCATAACCGAGCTCCCTCTGCGCATATAGCTACTGTAGAATGGAGCAGAAATACCACTCGCCTGGCCGGTCACAAGCCCTAAACTACTTGGACCCAGTCCAGACTAATTTCTAACACAGTATAATCACTCTCTTAAAGAGACAGGCATGGAGGCTTTCTATAGCACTCTCATGCAGACACGTACAGCTACTGCAGACACAGGACACCTTCCTGACAGTGGGCATTAGGCAGCTGAGGAAAACATCTTAGTAAACCCCAATTTGTAGGGGGGTTACATATGTAATTTAATGATAGTGGCATTATGGGCCCCCCAGCTCCCAATGCTCATAATGTGTAATTCCAACACTGACCACAGCTACAAAGACCGCACTAGATTATACTTAGTGGGATTAAATAAATTACAGGCTCTTTCCTAAATGATTTAAGGCACTGTTATCAAAACTTTTAAAGAGTGAAAAACATTTTACTTCCAATTAGTGTAAATGTGCACAGGGACCTAATACTGCCATGGAACATCATAACACAAAGAAAAATATACAAGCTTAGTACAGATACATTTTAATGTTTGCTTGTATGCATGTGCAAGAAACATAGTGCCACCATATGAAGTTTCGTAGGTGTGCCACCTCGCTTCCAATGTCCTGCTCCTTGTCGCAGGTGTGGCCTCACTGCACCAATAAATGTCTGAGCTGTCTATGACAGCAGTTCAGATGCAGTGGCGTACAGTTCCAAGCAAAACACAGCTACAATCAGTGGTGGTAACGTATAGGCAATTTGCATACTGCCGTCGGCAGTATGCAAAGTGCCTACATGTTGGTACTGCACTGGAGTTGTCATAGACAGCTCCATCCTCCCCATAACAAACACCTAAGTAGCACACTGGGAGCCCACCCCAACACACACTGTACAGCTGACGGGGGTGCCTAATCCCTTGTGAACTCCACTGACCTCCCAACAGACTTCCAGGTGCCACGCTGGGAGCCCACCCCAATGTGGCAGCAGTCCATATGGTCAACGGGGGTGCCCAATCCTCCATCAGTTCCACTGCCCCCCCAAACAGCCTTCCAGCTGCCACGGTGGGAGTCCACCCCAGCATGGTAAAAGTCCCGCGTTGTCTTTCAACAACAATAACAAAAAATCACCTGTAAGAAAAAATGGTCCCTCGCTGACTGTCTTGCCCCCCTTCCCCAACCCACGCCCACCCTCTGAGTACCCCACCTCCCCACACCACCACCTCACCCCATACTTACCTCCAGAGTCCGGCGCGACAATCTTTGGTGGACCGGGAACACGTCTGCACTCTTCAAAGCCGACCATTAACTGAAGAAATGCCAGTAAGCTAAATAATGGCATAAATAGGGTTTTAAACTTTGGTGCATATCTGGCATTTTGGAATTTTTCACCAAATTTTCAACATGGGTTCTTGGGACCCCACCTCATGAACTCAGTCACTGTAGATTTTGTTATTTGGTCCCGAAGGTGATTTGCAGTCACTGCGAGGAACCACCTTTCGGGACCGATTTGCAAAACAACAGTGTCACAGTTCATGAGGCAGGCCCCCAAAAACTCTATGTTGAAAATTTGGTGAAAAAATTCCCAAGAAATGACTGTTTTACAAATGTGTGTTGCACAGTTCCTACGCACACTCGTAACTTTGAGAATTTGTAATATTTTCACTCCAGATTTTCAACATTGCCATTTTACCATGCCTCCTTATGAACAGTACAGCTGTCATTTTTTACATCTCGCACAAAATGTGTTTTCACACATGTAGCGCACATTGGCGTGGTCTGTTTCGCAAAATCAATGTTCGGGACACATAAAGAAAATTACAGTGACACTGTTCATGAGCAGAGGTGTTAAAATGGCTATGTTGAATATTTGGTGACAAAAGTCCATGAAATGACTGTGTTACGTGCGTGCATTGTGCAATTTCCACACACCCTCGTAAGTTCATGAATTTGTAATATTTTCAGTCCATATTTTCAACATTGCCATTTTTCCACACCTCCTTATGAACAGTACAGCTGTCATTTTTCACACCCTGGCTAAAATATGTTTCGCACTTTCAGCGCAGAATAGTGTGGTCGCTATGGGAAATTAACACTCGGGATAGATTAAGAAAAGTACAGTGACACTGTTCATGAGTGAAGGTCCCAAAATGCCTATGTTGAAAATCTGCTGTAAAAAAAACTCAAACTAATTACATTACGGGTGTACATTGTGCAGTTTCTATGCATGCTCGTGACTTCACCAGTTTTTGTATATTTTCACTCCAGATTTTCAACAATGCCATTTTTTACACCTCCTCATGAACAGTACACCTGTCACTTTTCACATCCTGTTCGAAATGTATTTTCAAACCTGTGATACCAAATGGCACAGTCTCTGTGCAAAATCACCTTTCACCTAATGAACTAATAGTGTCACTGTTCATGCGGTGGGGTCACAAAAAGCCCATGTGGAAAACTTGGAGTAAAAATACCAGGAAACGCCCAGGGCGTTAGGTTTTCTAACATAACGCCCTACCCTGTAGGGACTGACAGGTGTCAGGGGTGTGACTTGGGATTGTCGACAGTAATGTTCATGCCATTGCACCCCCCACCCCCACCCTCCAGCCAGTGACAGGCATCGAGGTGCGCCTTGAACCGTTTGCCCCCAGAGTGCACCCCATTGTCCTCTACTGCATCCATTTCAGCATATTTCCTTATGGAATGAGGTGCATGTAAAGCCCAAACACCTCAAGCACATCTCTACACTTGTCAGTGTCTGAAGGGAAGGGTGAGGTGAAATGTCGTGACCGTCATGGGTGACAACCCAAAGGCACACCTCAATGCCTGTCCATCTCTGCAGGGTGAGGGTGAAGTTGGCGTCAGTTCAGTACTTCAATGCCATTCCTATACTGCATCTGTCTTTTTAATTTTTTTTATTTTCTTCTTTATCCTGTTGTTCCGCTGTCACTTATCAGCCCTGGTCACGGCCCCTTGGACTTCCACTGCCATCTACTGCCACCATCCCCAGTTATCCTTGGCTTACCCCCCCGGAGAGCGGGCCCGTGGCATCAGTCTCCTTCATCCGTGCCGTGGAACTAGTATCTGGTCGGGGATGCAGTGATGGCAGCTAATTGAAGCCCCAGGGAGGGCTTCACATAGACAGCGGACCCACCCACCATCTTTTTCCTGGTTTTCTCGGAGGTGGGGATGTGCAATGACACCAGCGTCGGCCCCGCCTCCCTGATACTGAGCATCAGTAGCATGAGTGACTCCCAGCCTCTGCCAGAGGTCCTCATTACGCCAGACCCTGGCCCACCCTCCCACCAGAGAAGGAGAGCTGCCCATGGGGCACTCAATCCTTCTCTCCCCGATTGGCTCTCTGATGACCAAGGTCCGTTCCTGAACCCAGGTCGCTGGCGCTGTAAGCGGAAATCCAACTGCTGCGCCTACAGGCTGACCATACTGCGTCTGTCTAACTCCTGCACTTCCACTGCTAATGCCAGCAAGCAAACATTCGGCATTGACAAATGCTTGTTTCTTTTATCATAGTTAAAAAAAAAAAAGATTGCTTTAACTGTTTACGAAAACTGAAAGCAACAGTTCTTTGTCATTCTCTCTGTTTAAGTTGTTTTTATTTCTTTTCCCATCTTTTCAGTGTACAGCAGTATGATCAAATGCCATGGATTACAAAGAGCTCAGGTCACTGTTATGTTCCTCTATGAAATGTTTTGCTGCATGTCTGTCACATTTCTTATTGTAAACTACCCTGATATGTTCTTGAATCTATATCCTTACACACCTTGTAGTTTTGTCAATGTAAAGTTTTCTACAGCTGCACCAAACCCCATAGACAATGAAGAACTCTTACAAGTTAATAATTCCCTAGTATCTACAGCTTTGTTGTCTAGTGCAGGATGATTAAATTAGGTATGGACCAAATCCCAACCCCTGAAACCAAGCCACAGCTCAGTTTCAGCTGACCCTAAGCTAAATACTACCTGTTTGGCTCACATTTCTGTTTTTTTTTGTAATGTTCCTTCCCCCAGCTTCCCAGCATGTGCCACTCATGTCAGTCATGTAAGTGGAGTTTGGAGGCTGGGGAGAGGTGAAAGGAGACTGATAGCAGCTGCAGTCCCAGACATACCCCACTTTGACATGCACAAACCAGAGCATAAAGGGGAGTGCAGTGTATAGTTTAGTGCCATTCCAGGAGTATACATCAGAGAGGTAGGATTGCTGTTCATAATGGAGGGCAGTGCAGTGGACCAAAGCAGCTCTACACTGGCTTGTAGCTTGGGAGAGTTGGGAGGGCAGTCAGGACTCAGAGATGATACAGAGGATGAAAAGAAACCAATACAGTTAAAAAAACAACTTCTGAAAGGAAGTAGAACATTGAGAGATGCTGGAAGAGAAAGTGAAAGTGGTGGGGTTGGGGGCCTGGTGATGAGAAGAAAAAGAATATTAAGAAGAAAAAGCAAAAGAGAGAAGGGAAAGAAACTGAAATTGGGGAGTGGGGTCCGAGGAGATGGGCCAAAAGGAGGGAGGGTAGCAATTAATGATTGTGGGCGTGGTGAAGTGAACTCTGCAACTAGAAGGAGGACAAGGTAAGAATTAATCTATTCAATTGTACTTACGCAACTGGATGAGATGTATGCTTGTGTGATTTCAATACATTGTGGCTATTCGCCTCTCTATCCATGGGATATACCACCCTGTAAGGGTACGACACAAAGAACCCTAGAGGAGGGCTCCCGCCATAGGTGGAGTGGGAATAATTCTCTTCGCTAAAGGTAGCTTAGGAAGAAGCCCATGGGAAAGAGAGGTGAGCCACTGGAGGAGGAGGAGGAGGAGTGGATGGTGGGACAATGAAGAGATGAATCCTGGACTGGTCCAGGAGGACTGGCCTTTTAAGGCCTTTTGGGGGAGTGACGTACAGTGAAGCAGGCCAGGATGAAGTGAAGTGTCACAGGTTTCCTGCATGACAAAAGGTATTAACTCCCATTGAAACTGCATTGTTTGCTACAGTAATTCTACTGCAGAATTCTATGGCACTGTGCTTCATCCTTGGTGGGCTTCACTGTAGTTGTTCCACCCACTGAACCTCAGGCTTAAAGCCTTCCCATTCAGTTGTGCTTATGCAACTGGATGAGGTGTATGCCTGTGTGACATTGATATATTGTGGCTATTCATCTCTCTCTCCATGGGATGCATCACCCTGTATGATATGAATCAAGGAACCCTAGGGGAGGGTTCCACCGCTATAGGTGCCTCTGGAAAAATTCCATTGGCTAAAGGTAGCCTAGGAAGAAGCCTGAAAAGAATACCTGAAAGGGTGTCGAGCATCAAAGAGGCAAGAAATCAGAAGATATCTAGACCAGAAAGAAATGTGACAGACATAGATAGGAAGGACAGGAGAAGAACAATAAAAGGTGAGGTCAATGCATGAAAGGAAATCTGATGAGATGCAGAAGGGCAGACTTCCTAAGGAGAGAGGGAACAGCCAGGGCCACCATCCGACTCCATCCAACAGCAGAACCTAACTAAGGAACCTATGGAAGCACTAACCCTGTCTAATATTATGATCATTGGCATGGAGGAGAAGAAAAGAACCCTTTGAGGAGGAAACCTCTGGGGATCCAAGGCCTAGGTCACCTTTCCTCCAGGCTGAATGATGTTTTGATTAGGGATGCTCCACTACAGCAATTTAAATTAGAGATTGAGAAAGGAGGAAAAGTCCAATTTTAGATGAAGCTCTCGCTCTGTTCCTCGAAATGGACAACTGTCAAGGGATGCTCAACAGCAAGAGAGGAAGTATGATGATGGAAAGAAGCCTGTAAGGCCAGAATGGCTTAAGGTGAGATATGAAATAAACGATGTACGATGATGGAGAGAAGTCTGCCAGCTCTGAGTAAAGGGGCAAGAGACATGAAGGCATGTCTCCATGTGGATAGCAGGTTGAGTCACAGTAGCATGGACCTGAGAGGGTTATGCTTGAGTAGATGATGTGAAGGGGTAGGCCCACATAGAGGTCGGGTGAACGAGGGATTCCCAGATGTGGGTATAAGAAAACTGAAGGTGATAATCACAGGAGTGAAGCAGTTCAATGAGGTGTGCAGCAGTTCTATGAGGTAGCATAAGACCCAATGAGAGGTATGCTCAATGAAATGATGTGAATGAGTAGATCCTGAGGTTAGATTGAGTGAAGAAGAAGCAGACTCAGGCACTGGACACCAGACAGACAAGGTAAGAGGAGAATTCAAATAGGGAAGGTGATGGCAGGATAGGGAAAACCCCAAAAGAATGCGAAAGGTCAGAGAAGGAGTAGAATGGAGGGAGGAGGGAACAGGAGGAGGAGGGCAACAAGGGAAGGCAATGGAGGTAGACAACACCGATACAGCAGCAATAGGCAGAGAGAAAGACCAAGTCAAGCAACTGAGGTGATGATGGAACAGGGAATGCAGCAACCAGGAGCTCCAACAGTAGGAGGGTGCAAACTGGCCAAGGCCAGCACACCAGGGACAGGGGAGAAGCCAAGAGGGTAAAGAAAGGTACCAACAGAGATGCAGGCAGTGCAGGGCACAGACCCAGCCAGGGCCAGACAAGAAAAGGTGGAAGTGATCGAAAGCGAGGAAGGCCAAGCCACAGGAGCAACTGGGGATGAACGAGCACTGACGGAGATACAGGAAAGCACTGCAGCAAGTGGAGAGGTGAGGGGGATATGCATCCCGGATAAAAAAAAAAAAACGGACAAAGGAGAGGCAGGACTTGGAATCTGGCCAGAGCCCCCAGGCCAGAACATGGAGCACTGTCTGTTGTGAACACACCCAGAGAGAGAGAGAGAGAGAGAGAGAGAGAGAGATTAAAAGCAAATGCAGGGAAGATACAGGACTCAAGATAGAAACACAACATAGATAGGGTGAAAGTAACATTCAATAGCAGCAATACATGTAGATACAGCAAAACAGAACATCTAGAAATATGATGCAACATACCCAAAACACAAGGCACTGCCAGGGTTGAGGTGATGGCCAATGTCCTCCGAGAGACGGAAAGGCAGGCAGCTGGCGAGGGGCGGGAATGGCACCGAAATGAGTCAGCCGATTGCCGAGAAAAGTGATAGACATGTCTGTATGGCATACTGATTGAGCAAGTTGGGGGGGCAGGAAAGGAGGGCTGATGGGGCAAAGAGATCAATCGAAGGAGGCAATTGTGGCAGGAAAGGCGCACTTGAGAAGCAACATGCAGCTTGCAGCAGAGGTGCCACAGAAGGGAGGGAACGAGCTCAACGGAGCCAACAAGGGCAGGCGGCTGAAGGAAGTGCAGCTTGCATGGGGAAGGCAGAATCAAGATTGCAGCAGGTAAAGACAGGAGAAAGGATGAAGTGAAGGAGAAGAAGGGAAAGAGTCGGCCATGAAAGTAGCAGAGAGGAGGGGGAGCACAGTGGCAAGCTGCGAGAAGGTGAATGCTGCACAAGTGGGGAAAGTGAAAGCCCTGACGAAGAAAGAGCATGGGGAAGATGGCCAGAGGTGGGGTAAACACCAGGGACAATTGGCAAAAAACACTGCATGAATGAGCAATGCATGGAGGAAGTCAGTAGCCGGAGGTGACCGCAAGAACAGGCAGACTCAGGGTAGAAACAGGGAGCAAGGAAGAGTGGCGCCTCCAACTGCAATGAAGAGACGAATCTTGGAACGGTCCAGGAGGACTGGACTTTTAAGGCCTGATGAGGGAGTGACGTAGTTACTCCTCCCATTGAACCTCAGGCTTAAAGCCTTCCCATATAAGACAAGCTTTAAATATGCAATTCTGACTTCGAAACAAAAAGAAAAGAATATAAAAAATAATAAAGATTAAAGAAGACTTTTGTTGGGGAGAGAGAGATTTTGGGGTCTCACAGCCTGTCACACTGTTGCTGGCTAAAATAAAGAGGGAACAAATGACACCCTGCACCATCCTGCAAAGCAGAAGTCCCTTATTTATTTAATTTATTTATTAAAGTTAAGGAATTACAACCCTTTGAGTCAGGGACTCATTTGCAAAGACTCCGCATCCAAGATGCAGTTACAGACGGGGTAGAAAAACAGGCAAGATATATAAGACTTAGGATACAATAATTACATCAGTAGAATTGCTTACATGGTTATAAGAACAAAAATTACCTATTGTCATTACCCAATTGGGCAACCGATCAACAGCTGTGGGGCAACTTTAGAGCAATCCATGGGATATTATCAGTTATGAGGTAGGTCTGACAGGATCTGCTGGAGACAAACCCATGTTGCCTGTCATTCTGGACACCATTCACTTCCAAAAAGGTTACCAACCTTTCTTTAAGGATAGTCTCCATCAGCTTCCACACAATGGATGTAAGACTGACTGATCTATCATTGCCTGGTTCATCCTTGGGACCACTCTTGTGGAAGGGCACCACACGTGTCATCCTCCAGTCCAGGGGTACGCACTCAGTTCCCAGAGAGGTATTGAGCAGGTCTGCTTGTGGCTCTGCCAGGACCTCTGCCAACTCCTTCAGAACCCTGGGGTGAATGGCATCTGGTCTGGGTGCTTTATGTACCCGCAGAGCCCTTAGGCCTTCCAACACCCTACTCACTGGGATTTTCCCATCCGTTAACTCAGCCCCCCGAGTCCACCCCTCCTGTCCCCTGTGGCATTGGCCCCTGCTTCTCACTGGTAAACACAGAGCAGAAATATTCATTTAGCACTTCTGCCTGGTCTGCCCCCTTTTCTGCCCACTCTTTCCCATTCCTGATTTTTACAATTTGATCTTTGCAGGTCATTCTCTCCCTTATGAACTTGAAAAAATCCTTTTCCCCATTTCTGATAACCTGAGCCAGCCTAAGCTCCCTTGAAGTCTTGGCTTCCCTGACTGCCCTACTTACCTCTCTTGATTTTTTCATGTACTCCTTATCATCACCCATTTAGATCTTATACATTTCCCGAAGGCTGCTCTTTTTTCCCTCACCTTTACTAGCACCACCCTGCTAAATCAGCTCAGCTTCCTGGACCTGGCATTCTTGCTTTGGATCTTTGTGCATGAGCTAGTAGCCTCCGCTAGCCCAAGTTTGATGATTTCCAATTTCTGGTTAGCATCCATGTGTGGGTGGATGCTGGTAGGTACTCCACTGTTATGCCCCTCATCCTGCCAAAGTCAGGCTGCCAGAAGTCCAACACATTAGTCCTGGTCTTAGCCCCCTTCTTACCCATACTAAGTGAGAACCACACCATGTGGTGATCATTCCCTGCCAATGGATCCTCCACCCTCAGGTTCTTGACAAGCTCTCCATTAATCAGCTCAAGGTCCACAATGTTACCTTCCCTGGTTGGCTCCCTTACCAGCTGGACCAGGAAGTTGTTCTGGATGGCCCCCAGGATGGCCTGTTCCCTGACACTCAAGGTGGCTGGGATGCTCCAGTCTACCCCAGTCAGACTGATGTCCCCCACAATCACATTATTACCCTTCCCTACCCTTCCTTATCTGCTGCACTAGTTACACGTCGATGTCCTCCTTTGGAGAGGGTTGTCTAGACACCACCCTCAACCTAATCCTCCTTCCCTTTGACTCTTGAATCTGCGCCCATAATTCTTGTGCCCTGCCCTCCTCCTCCATGCTATACAGTACCCTCTCACTAATATAAATAACCACTCCCCCTCCCTTCCATCTTTCTCTATCCCTCCTGTGCAGCCTGTGCCCTGGGATCACCAGGTCCCAGTTCTGGCATTGGGTGGCCCATAGTTTGGTGATGGCAGCTACAGTATGTCAGCCTCCTCCACCGCCATCAAAGCCTGTAACTCGGCTGCCTTGTTCCCCAGGTTCCTTGCATTCGGGGAGACTACCCTCCTGAAAGTTCCCTACCCTTCAATCCCTGTCTAACCACTGTTAGTGTCAATCCTATTTGGATGCTACTTTGATCCTGTTCTACTGATTTGGGGTAGGCCTACTGGGCTTCCTGGCCTGGATACCTTGTTTGTTGTCTATCCACTTGCCATCCCCCACACCCAGATTAAATTCACTCTGGTCACTGTGTACTCCCCTAGCCTCTATTTTAAGACCCCTGAGCCCTCACTACTCAAGTGTAACCTGTCTGGGACATACAGGGTTCTGTTTTCCCATGTACTATCCCATTCCCCCACCACCCTATATCCTTTGGTCTGACACCATGAACCCAGCCATGTGCTAAACTCCGTTATCCTCTGCTTTCTGGCACCACTCACTCTGGGTACTGGGAGAACTTCTGAGAAAGCAAATGAGGACCCAGTTTCCTCACACAGCTTCCCCAAGTTCCTGAATCTCTCCTGAACCTCCTCAGCTGTGTTCCCTTCCAAGTCATTTGTGCCCGTGTGCACCACGATGTGAGGCTTCTCCCTTTCCCTCCCTGCACACTTCAGAATAAACTGCCCCATCCTTCCTGCTATCATGCCTGGCATGCATTCCACCCATATGTGGCTATGCTTGATGCCCTTACCTCCCCATATTACCCCTTTTAGTATTGAGTCTCCCAGGACTGCACCAGGATTTCTGTAAAATCTTGTAACGTTCAATACAGAATTCATTTTGGGAGGATTTTCCCTAATGAATGATGTATTAAACAGTACATAATTCTCCACTGTGGAGTTTTATTCATTAATTTATGTGGAGTACACCAGAGGACTTAGAGCACGCTGTCCACGCACAACTTCAGACTCCACATAAATCAGTTGTTCCAACTCGGGGGCATAGGGGGATGAATTTGTCAATGGTTTGCACAGAATTGGATAGGGTAAGTCCCCTCAAATGGAATTCTGTCTGCAACGTGACAATGTTTTACTGGAATTCTGCAAGAATTGCCATTTGCAGTTGTTGTGTAGCTGTTTTAGTCCACGAATTTTTTTACCGACTATTGTTTGTAAGTATGTTAAATAACTCTAGGACCATAGCATAACAAACACTAAAAAAGCAACCATGGTACAAGGCTTAGTCTCTCTCCCATTAGTTAAAACACACAGCATATATAAACAAGATTTTTGATAATTTCAGTCAAAAAGATCAGTTCAAAATACATAGAAAACAATAGTTTCAATGGCAGTTTAATAAAAAAAAACTGTTCAGAACCACATACAATTATTTTTCAGGGCAAGTGAGCAATTATTGACTGCAAGACAATAGCTTGAATTATCCAGATTTCAAATAATGCCTTTCAAAATGTGCTTTCCTCCCAAGATGTCACTTCCTGTTTGTGGAAGGGCATGCACCTGAAGTCCACACTGGAACGCTGAATGAAGAGTCAGACAGAGAACTCAGTTTGAATGGAACATAAAAACAATAGGTAACATCAAAAATAACAGAATGATAGCAATCTTGATGTTAATTTTATGTATTTTTTATTTATTTGTTTACCAGATAGATGGGCAGATCCAAAGGACCGTTTTCAGGCACGACCCGGGCCATAAAGATGGCATATGGGTAATACAGACAGAGGATAATATAGACAATTCAACTTACATTAGTTGAGGATGGTACAGGATTAAGTAACAACAGACAAAAGAAATACATTGTGATACATTGGAAACACCGGATTAACATACAAATGAAGTGCAAGGGTACATTGACAAATGTACAATGCATGTAAAGTGCAAAGTCGAACAAACAAATTAAAGGCAAGTATGCATATGATTATACATTTGGTACACGGGAAAACATTTCTGACATAAGGTAAGGAACGGATGAGAGGACTCACATTGTTGGGGTCACCTGAGTGGGCACCGACATTTAGATTCAGCCAGGAATCAAATTTTGTAGTGGACTTTGAAAAAGCTGTGCAAGTCCAGAGAGCGGAGGGAGGAAGGGAGTTTGTTCCAGAGGGCAGGGGCAGTGATAAACAAGACATTGCTGCCCATGCAAGTGGAGACCCTGAGAACTTCCAGTGGGGGGACTGTTGATTGCCGGAGGTTACGAGAGGTAGTTTTGTGCTTAAGCAGGGAGGACTAGAGGGACAGGTTTCCATTTCTAGTGGAGTTGTATATCCGAGGGCATAGTTGTACCTGGCTTGTAAGGGAAGCCAGCCTAGGGATCTGTACAGTGTGCAGTGGTGAGTGGAGAAGGGTGCCAGTATTGCAAACCTGTAGATGCTGTTATAGGTAGTACTGAGTCGTGCAAGTAGGTTTGTGGAAGTGTGAGAATATATAGGGGCAATGTAGTCAATTAGGGGGAGGAGGTTTCCTTGGGCAAATGAGAGGCGGGCCTCCAGGGTCAGGCAGTGTTTAAGTCAATAGCCCACCCCAGTTTCTGGTTAATTTGCCTCACAGTGGAGCTTATGTATTCATCAAATGTGAGTAGAGGGTCCAGGGTGACACCAAGGTGCTTAAAATAGGGGACATTCTGCAGGGGGCAGCCCTCTGGTGATTTAGCCATTGGAGTGGTGTTAGTTCTGGTGAAGCTTGATAAATTTGGTTTGGATCCTAGGAGCATGGCCTTAGTTTTTATTTTGCATTAACAAGGAGCCTATTTTTCAAAAACCAATTGTGGGCTGCCCTGTAGTTTAGAGTGAGGGTGGTGAATAGAGTGGTCAGGGATTTATCACTTTGGAAAAGTAACAGATCATCCACATATAATAAGGCCTCACAGGAGAGACAATCTGCAGGTAGAGTTAATAAAGAGGGAAAATGGTATGGGGCCCAGGATGGAGCCCTGGGGAACCCGGTGAACATTGCCAGGGGCAGGGAAGTGGCGGGCCTGATGCAGGCAGTTTGGGATTGACTTGAAAGGTACCTTTGAAGCCATGTTGCAGCAGCTACTGAACAGCCATGGTACAGTAGTTTGGTGTGGAGGAGGTTATTGTCGACCAGGTCAAATGCCTTAGTCAAGTCGAAGAAGACGGCACCTGTGATGTTCCCGGTATCCGTGTTCCTGTAGACATGGTTTGTGAAATGGGCCAGGGTGGATGTGGTACTGTGGTGATTTCTGAAGCCATGTTACTGAGGGCAAAGCAGGTTGTAATTGTTTAGGTAGTCAGAGAATTGGTAGTGTATGACTTTCTCCAGTAGTTTACTTAAGTGAGGGAGGATGGAGATAGGCCTGTACTTATCGAGAGACAGGGGTCACATGCTTTGAAAATGGGGACAACTTTTCCATTCTTCCATTTGGTGGGCATTGTAAATGTGGTAAGGGTGAGGTTGAAAATGGTGGTCAGTGGTTTGGAGATGCAGGGGGCTATGAATCTGAGAAAGTGAGGATATATTCCATCGCTTTCTGGGCTGCCCCATTTGGGAGACTCATCAGCAGCTAAAAAGTTTCCTTTGAGGAGATTATTTTAAAAAATAGAGGGGGGTGGGTTGGGGAGCCATCACAAGGAGGGAGTTTGGTCTGGTTTCTGGGGTTGGATGGGTGGGAGGAAGGCAGTTTACTTAGATAGGCTGTGAGTTCCATGAATTTAGCATTCAGGGCATGGGCAACTGCAAAGAGGTCAGTTACGAGGTCAGTTGGGGAGCTGAGGTGAATGACAGGGTGGGATTGCTGAGGATTTAACATGGAGCCTATGGTGGACCAGAAACTGGAGTGATTGCCTAGGTTTTCTTTCTGTAGCTTATGAAAGTAGCTCAATTTCAGGGATTTGGAGCTTTACTTGCATTGGTTTCGCAGTTTTTCTGTAGTCGTTCCAAAGAGAAGGGTAGGTGGAGGCTTTGTAGGTGGCCTATTTTTTGTCTCTCACATTCATTTGGGAGAGTAGCTCCTTAGTGACCATCAGGTGCATCCCCCCCTCATACGCAGCGGGTGGTTGGGGAGGGGAACCTATCCTGTATACAAAGGAGTGCATCAGCGAAAAACCCAACAGCCGGGCTACTTCTGTGAGTAAGTGAAGGTTATGCCAGTTTATTGACCCAACCTTTGCAAGCAGGTGGGAGGTGTCCTGGCAGGTGAAATTTCTGAAAGTTAAGTATTTTTTTGGGGGGTGGGGTTTGGTTTTGGTAGACCAAATTATATAGGTGGGGGACTGATCACTTATAGAATCTGATAGGATCCCAGCTTGGAGTATTTTGTCCTCTCTGCTGCAACCCAGTCTAGTAGAGTGTGAGAATGAGTTTGGATATTGCTTCTCATTGGGATGGTGATGAGATAACCTGAGAGAGGTTGTGTTGTTTGAGGAGGTTACTGTAATCTGCTTCCTTAGTGCTTAACCAGTTACGGTTGAAGTCACCAAGGATAGTGTCTCTATAAGTTTATATCTAAGGACATTTTAATCAAAAGGCAGCTCAGTCCACTAGCTCTTTAAAGGTCCTTCTTTTGACCTGACCATAGTGAACTAAGTCATTGTCTTATGTGGGTTAATTGGCCTCTAGCTGGAATGTAGTGTGGAATGAAACATCAAGGGGACTCCAATGCTGGCAAAAAGAAATCCCAAAGCCAGGTTAATCTCAGTGTCAGCTAAACTTTTGGCCTAACAGAATAATGTTGAAAGCAAAGCAGAGAAATGCCCACTACCCGGTGCCCACTGGTTTCTTAAAGAATTACTTCATTTGATTGCTTTGCTACATTTTTCGATTGCCCCTAATTTTAAGTTGATGACATAAGGGTGGGTTAAGAGGGGTCCCTTTAGCCATGTTTCATTCCTCGCCCTATTTTGTGGCATTTTGCTTTGATGGTTGGTCAAAATAACAATTTTTTAAACAGCAGGATGTGGTTTATCTTACATAGTATATTCTGTATTGCTATGCCACCGTCCCTTTATATTTTGTGGTATTTATTTCTCATGAAGATGCTTTCTTTCCATCACTTGTCAAGGAAGGGCTGAACAAGGAAAATCAAAATCCTTTGCAAAACCAAATCCAAACTTGTCCTGGATTTGGCAAATCCTAAACATAGAAACAAATGTTGCAGGTGATATCTTTTACTGGATTAACAAAATTATTTCTGAAGCTAGCTTTTGAGAGATAATACTCTCTTCTTTGGGTCAGTGAAAACAGATGAGTAACATGTCAGATATAGAAGTTGGATGTGGATTCAAAAGGGCCATGGTTTAGCATGTTAAAACATTAAGGCACTGCAGTTAATTCACATTGATAGAAAACAGACAGGGAGACTCCTGTTGTCATTAGAACAGCCTGCTGAAGAACCAACCTTAAGATCAAAGTGATAGTTAACATTTGGGGGGGGGGGGGCTGATGTCAGGGTTCAAAGATGAAAGGAGAAATGTCTGAAGAATGTTTTAATTATCTGTGGTAATGTGCTACAAAGCCAGCATCTGTATTAAGTCCTTCTTTATTGTCTAAAAGCTGGATCAGTTTTAGTTCATATGTTCTGCCTTCCTCACTGCTCTTGAAATTACCTTTTAATACTCTGACAGTAAAGCCACTGAAGGAGTAGCCTGGTTCTTGAGAAATGTTCCCCTATCAGTATATTTTCATCATGGTGGGTGACTGTGAATCTGTGGTGATTTATTCTTGTTTTGAGATTCTGTCCAGTTTCACCAATATAGCAGCCATCCTCACATTTTGCACATTATGTCATATATACTACATTGTTAGGAGAACAAGAATATAAATTTTAAATATTTTTACATTATGAATGACAGATGTCTCAGGAGAGAGGTGTGTACGTAGTTTGCAGCGAGGTGTTTTGCATGGTTTTGTACCTTTGTCGCCTAACTGGAGCTCTGAGGAGACTTTTTGTTTTGCTTCAGGTTTGGCGGTTGATGGAAGGCAAGCACTGGTGGAGTGAGAAATATATGTTTTAGAGTCTCATCTTCAGAAAATAGTTGCTGTAAGTCTTTTATTATTTTACATAGCTTTTCCAATTCTGGATTGTATGTTACTACCAGACGTGTGCATTCAGATGTTCTTTTTGGCTTGAACCTTAATAGTTCTTCTCTAGGCATGCAGAGTGCAAACTGGATATTCCTGTCAGTGGTGTTTTATTTATATCCCTTCTGCCTGAAGTATTCTTTTAGTGTACTAAGATGTCTGTCCCTGTCCTCCTAGTTTGAGCAAATGCAGTGATACTGAATGGCTTGACTGTGTATTATGGATGTTTTGGTGCCTGAAGGATGGAAGCTTGAGCTGTGAAGGTAACTACATCTATTTGTAGGTTTCCTGTACAGAGATGATTGGAGTGTTCCATGTTTTAGTGTGACTGTGGTATCCAGGAGTAATTTATTTGGAACTTTATGGAAGGATTTACTGAAGTTGTAAAATAAATTGTTTTAAGTTTTTCTCTCCTGCTGTCCATATTATAAAGATATCAATACATTGGTAATATTTTAATGCTTTATGGTTCTGTGAACTGAGGAATCTTTCTTCTAGATCTGCCATGAAGAGATTTGCGTACTGTGGTGTCATCCTGGTGCCTATAGCAGTCTTCATATTTTGCAGGTAAACATCAGTGTTAAAGCTGAAGTAATTGTGTGTAAGGATGTATTCAATAAGTCTGGCTGTCATGTCTGGTGGATATTTATCTGTGGTTGCTTTTCATAGGTATTCATAGCATGCCATCGTACTGTCTCTATGAGGGATGCTGCCTTATGAGGATTCAACATCCATGATGACTAAGATGGTGCAAGGAGATACAGTAACTGGTCTATACAGCACAGTTTAGGAAGTCTGTTCTATCCTGTATGAAGCTGTCTGTGTTTCGCACTAGTGGTTTGAGTGCACACTTTACGAGGCCAGAAATCTCCTTTGTTAATGTGCCAATTCCTGTCTGTCAGGGTTTCCAGGTTTGTGAATGTTTGGTAACATGTAGAAGGTTCCTAGTGTTGGCCTTGTTTGGTATTATATTTTTCAGTTAATTGTGTGTATGTTCTGGAAATGTGCTAATTAGTTGTTTTAAAATTCTTTAATGAATTTCTTTGTGCAGTTTGAGGTGAGCTTCCTGTAGTAGGTGTTTTCCAAAAGTTGTTAGTAGTCTTCCTGTATGTAGTTGTCTGTGTCCATGATCACAACTTCACCACCTTTATCTGCAGATTTAAGGGTGATACTTTCATTGTTTTGTAGGTTACCAATTGCTGTTCTTTGCAAAGGTGAGAGGTTGTATAGATTATTTTTTCTGTTTGCTGGAGTTTAGTGATTATACTCTGTGACTAAAACTGTCGCTAGAGTTGCCCAGTTTAGAGTTATGCCCACTCGGTGGAGTAAAGTGAGAGTGATTCTTTTTGTGGTTGTAACTTGCAGCAGACAAGTTCTCTTGATTGTGAAAGAATTCTTTTCAGTTGTAACTTTCTAAAGAATTCCCCCAGATCTGACTATAGTTGTATTTAATAATAATAATAATAATAACATACTTTATTTATATAGCACAATTCTTAAAATCAAAGCACTTTACAAGAAAAAAATACAATACAGACAATATAAAACCATAAATAATTAAAATTCTGATAACAACAGTTAAAAGCCACTGTAACTTTACAGAAATGCAAGATTAAATAGATGGGTTTTCAGAGCGGCCTTGAAGTTCTCCACAGTCAGGCATTCCCTAACCTGGCAAGGTAAAGAATTTCACAGGGTCAGGGCTACATAAACGAAAGCATGTGCACCAGATGACTTCAGATGAACCCTGGGAATCTCTAGCAATCCCTCATCAGTGGAGTGGAGTGGGCAGGAGTGGCAGTAGAGGTGCAGAAGCTCTTGCAGATGATGCGGTCCCAGATGATGTAGGGTTTTCTAGGTCAGTAAACCAACCTTGAAGGTAATCCTCCACTGAACTGAAAGCCAGTGCCGTTCGAGTAGCACAGGTGTAATATGGCTAGATTGAGAAAGCCCAGTCAGTAACCTGGCTGCTGCATTCTGCACCAGCTGCGGCAGGTGGATTTCCACCCCCGACAGCCCTAGGTACAGGGAGATACAGTAGTTCAGGCGGGAGGTCACAAAGGCATGGACGAGTGTAGGCAGGTCGCCGGGCGGGACCAGGTGCTTAATCTGGATGATATTACTCAGGTGGTAAAATTAGGTCTTGACAACGGACGACACCTGAGATTTCAGGGTCAGCCCCTCATCAAGAATGATGCCCAGATGCTGCTCCCGATCAGAGGACCTCAGCTGGCAGCCTCCTAGTACAAGACTAGTCACCTGTCCTACCGAAGACCCCTCTGCTTGATGACCTGGGTTCACAACCAGCACCTCAGTCTTGTCTGCATTCAGCTTCAACCAGTTGGCACTCATCCAGTCTTGAATCTTGGAGAAGCAGTTGTTTAATACCGGGACAGCTAACTCCTGATCGGGTGTGAAGGACAAGTACAGCTGAGTGTCATCTGCATAGCAGTGAAAACTCAACCCGTACCACCATACAATATCCCCCAATGGCAACATGTACACCATGAATAACATGGGAGACAGCACAGAGCCCTGCAGCACCCCACATGGCAGGGAAAATGGATCAGAAGAAAGAATCCCTGACACCACTCTCTGAGACCTGCCAGTGAGGAAAGATTGAAACCATCTGAGGACTGTACCCGACAGTCCACAGAGCAACTACAGACACTCCAGCAATATCCCATGGTCCACAGTGTCAAATGCTATGGAGAGATCCAGGAGGACTAAGATGGACTGACTCCTCCGATCTCTTGCTATAAGGAGGTCATTGAGCACCTGAACAAGGGCAGTCTCAGTACTGTGCCTCTTCCTGAATCCCAAATGGAAGGGATCATAGATGTCATATATTTTATCAAGTTTTGTAGAGGGGCAGAATGTCATTCCTTTAGAGAGAACTGACATTTCTGGCTGTGATGGCTGATGACTGGAGAGGTTAATTATTCCATTGTGCATGATCACTTGATTGCTACAGTAGTTTAAGTGAGGTCTGATTCAGTGTTCATTGTGGACCCATATCTGGGGTGTACACTCACTTCCCTTTGGCTGCTGGTGTGTGGCAAGGTAGGGACCTCTGTATGCTGAATGGTTTGAATTCCAAGATACTGAAAGTCTAAGGTTATCTCTGAGGTTTGACTACCATGTGCACTCTGATCTGGGCTCCTCTCTATTCTACAAACATATGAATCTGCCAGCAGAAACAGGCCTCATGGTCTATCAAGTCTGCTCAGGTGTGTAGCTAGCACCCCTAGATTGCAGCTGCCCCCCCTTCCCCCTCTCTCTTTCAGGAAGTTCCCAGCACCGTTCCCCCTGACACCCTCCCATGCTCTGTCCCATTCCCTTTTAAAACCACCCACCAATCTGTGCTGTTTTGGGATCAGGCTCCTCTCTATTCTGTGTTGTTCTGGGATCGGTCTACAGGAAGACAAATCCTAAACCAAATCCTCCCCAGCTTTGCCCATAATGTAGTGTAAATACCTTTCCACCTACTGCATATTTGCAGACAGAGCAGTTTCAGACCCACACTTTGCTCTATCTACAAAGTGGTTGTGTGTTAAAATGTCAGCTATATACCATCCTCTTGAAAAAGCCACTACAGGTGACTCTCCCACACACATTATCTTTGTGTTTAGGACCCCTGCTTAGAATTTTCCAGTTCTCACATACTATATTAGCCACCTCCATTTAGAGATGTTGCGAGTTCCTTCGTCGCCGGCAAATTGGCTGCAAAGTGGGCAAAATTTTCCTTTGCAAAGCTTGATGAAGTTTGCGTGGACCCTAGGAACTTCAAATTTGCTGAAATTGCAAAGTTTTTACCTCAGATTAGTCTTTTGTTTTTTTGAAGTGACCGCTATTCATGAGTGAATTTTGATACATTTACTGAAAAAAATGGCAACTGCAGGGTTCAAAACTTTGCAATTTTGCTCTTCACAAATTCCACAGACCCTGCCAATTAAATCACAGAGCACTTTGCCCATCCCTAATTCTGCAACAAAAACAATTCTTTCTTTTTCTTTCTTTCTTTCCTTCTTTCTTTCTTTCTTTCTTTCTTTCTTTCTTTCTTTCTTTCTTTCTTTCTTTCTCTTTGTCTAAAAAGGGAAGTACAACCTAATGGCAGGGCTACTGAGAAACAATCCAATAAATATTGGAAACTGTAACCATGTTTCTGAAGTAGTTCTGTTAGCTCAGCTGCATGGTACTGACAATTGATTTCATTTGAGCAATTCCTGCGCAATTGCAAGAACTGCCTATGTGGAATGCTGGTGAGTCATTATTTAGGATTGGCACAAAATGGTTGCAGAAGAACATTTCCCACTGTTGGTTTCCAGAAAGTGTATGTATTTATTGGGCATCCCACATAGTTTCTTAACTTTAGATCTAAAAAAAAGCACAAGATTCATTGTAGACTAAAGTGACGCTGAGACCCCAGGCATTTGCATTGAACCAGACAATATAATTTTTAATGTCTGCTTGAGAACCTTGCCAACTAATAAGTATATGATCAATAAATCTATAAAATTAATTTAGACTTTTGACAAAAGTGTTATGGCAGTTAATATGAAAGACTGTTCGATCCATCCCAATGCCAAGTTGCCATATGGTGGTGCAAGCGCCATGCCCATTGTGGTGCCACAGCACTGATGGTAGTAGCAGCCATCAAAAAGAAAATAATTTTTAGTTTATACAAATTCCAAACCCTGCATAAGAACATGGGAGTCAATCACACCTGTTAAATCCTGTTGCATTATCATCTGTTCTACTACATACTCTACTGCATGCATTCCACATTTGCGAAGTATATTAAGCTTCTATATCCACTGTAATGCAACAAAAGTCAGCCTGCCAGACTACTTCATTTAATTCCTCCAGGACATCAATAGCATCCATAGTGTCCTACATGTAGGAGGGCTACCACATATTTAAGGAAAAAAAGAGTGTTGAGGTACCGGAGCACTCTGTATTTTCAGAGTGAGTTAATATCTCATCAGGCTTTGATTCCATTGATCAAGGGACGTTGATAGAATGCCTTGGGGAATACAGGGGACTCACAGGGACAGCACTGAAGTTTTTTGAGTCCTTCCTGTCCAGTAGGACACAGTAGGTTGTGATGTGACCGTTCTCATCGCAGTTAGCTGTGTGTAGCTGTTGAGTTCCCCAGAGCTGGATTCTGTTGCACCCTACTTTTTGTGGTGTACATGCAGTCCTTGGGGTAGATCTTTAGACTGCACAGAACACTTTTTCAGTGTTATGCAGATAATACTCGCCTGTACCTGTCCTTTATGTTGGATGAGTGGGAGACAGTCTCCATGCTGGAACATTGCATTCAAGAAATCACAGACTAGATGACTTCCAGCTGTTTCAGTTTTAATCCAACCAAGACAGAGCTGCTGGAATACCGAGGCCCTAATTAGTCAGCTGTTAAGAGAGATACCGTTTATTTGCCATCTTTAAATGACACCACTCTGGCAGCTGTGGATAGGGTGAAAAATCTCATCAGTCTTTGATTCCATTGATCAAGAGACATCAATGGAATGCCTTGGGAAATACAGGGGACTCACAGGGACAGCGTGACATTTTTTGAGTTCTTCCTGTCCAGTAGGACATAGTGGGTTGTGATGTGACCCTTCTCATCGCAGTTAGCTGTGTGCAGCTGTTGAGTTCCCCAGAGATGGATTCTGTCACACCCTGCTTTTTGTGGTGTACATGCCATCCTTGGAGTAGATCTTTAGACTACACAGAACACTTTTTCAGTGTTATGCAGATAATACTCACCTGTACCTGTCCTTTATGTTGGATGAGTGGGAGGCAGTCTCCATGCTGGAACATTGCATTCAAGAAATCACAGACTAGATGACTTCCAGCTGTTTCAGTTTTAATCCAACCAAGACAGAGCTATTGGAATACCGAGGCCCTAATGGGTCAGCTGTTAAGAGAGATCCCGTTTCTTTGCCATCTTTAAATCACACCACTCTGGCAGCTATGGACAGGGTGAAAATTCTAGGGTTCACTGTGGACTATAGGCTGATGCTTGAACACCCTGTGTCAGTTGTAGTCCACAGTGGGTTTTCCAGCTTCTGAATATCTGCTGGTTAAAACCCTTTATTTTGCAAGAGGAGTAATCAATTCTGGACCAAGTCTTTGTTACCTCAAAGCTTGACTACAGCAACATTCTATACCTCGGCTGGGGGGGACACTGTTACACATACAGCTGTTGCAGAATGCTGCAGCCAGTTTGATCTCCAGAACTGCATTTTCAGATCATATTATGCCTGCGCCATACCATTTGTACTGGCTACCTATTAGGTTGTTCACCATCTTCAAGATCACATTGCTAACTTATAAAACTCTGCACAGATTGGGCCTTAGCTACCTCTAAAATCTTTTGGCTTGGTATACTCCTGGCTGCTAGCTCCAATTCACCAAGAAGTTATCATTGGCCATCCTAAAATTTTGTGAAAAACAGTCAGGCAATAGGGTGTTCTCACTAGTGGCCTTGTCTGAAATTCACTGCTTTTCCACTTTAAGACTTCCCCTTGGTGAAATTGTTTAAGAAGGGGCTAAAATGCTATGTTTTTGTGCAAGCTTTTGGCACTGATTTGATAAATTTTACCTCTGCAATGCTAGGTTACTTATTTATATCTTTATTTTTTTATTATTGTATTTTAAAGTGTTGTATGTTTCCCTTACTGTGAAACACCCTGAACTCATAGAATTGGGTACAATATTATTTATTTAGTTTTTGTTTACCATAAATAAAATTAACAAGTCTTGACATTTTATTAACTGTGGACTGAAGCATTTGGACTTGTGACTTGGTCGTGGTCACAACAGGAGTGACTATGGTGCGATTTAAGCATTGCTGTTCTGGTTCTCAAGCCTGGAGGAAGATGTATGGGTGTCAAAAATGTCACATCTTGGTACTCAAGTTACAGGCCATGACTCCAGCATGGACCATTTTAAACAAGGTTTCTCAAGTTGCCTTGCAGATTTCATGAATAAAACCAGTCTGACCAGATACTGTAGGTCATTGTATATTAGTAAGCTGCCCTTTTCACATTAATTGGCTGCTACAGAGTAGAGAAGTGTGTTTTCCTTTGTAAACCATTTATTTTGTCTGCAGAATATTTCCACTGACAAGTGCATGCTTGTTGACTAATGGGAATTCTTGTTTAATTATTTTATCCGTTCAGAACCCAGTGGCATCAGTTCAGTGGTAGCCTGCAGGGAAAGCTTCACTTTAGAGTTCCTCTCAACTGATGACACTGATTTTAGAATACAGAAGAAATAAAAATGCTGGCCCATCTATGCAGCGTTAAGGCTTTCACTCACAGTGCCAGCAATGCGAGTTTGGAAACAAGCCTGGGTTGTTGGTAGGGATGGACACAAATCAGCCCCCCACCCAAAAAAAAGAACAGCTGCTTTGACTCACACTTCTCGGTTTCTTTAAATCCCATGCTGAACACTGCCAGTTCAGCTTGTATTTCTTGTTTTTTTTTAACTTCTTTTTTTTCATCGCCTCCATTCTCTGCCTGTCTGCCAGTCATGTGACTAGCTTTCTGAGGCTATAGGGAGAGGTGAAAAGGCACCTGAGCTAGCAGCTGTGGTCCCAATACCTCGCTTTGACTTTCGCAAACTAGGGCATAAATGCAGACCATGCTGCAGCTTGGTGCCATTCAGAAGTCTGTCCTACATAGAAACATAGAATTTGTTGGCAGATAAGGATGGCTTGTACCACCCAGTCTGCCCATTTTTCCCTCTCTACAGTTTCACTAGAGATCCTACTTGATCTCCGGCTCTTTCACTCCTCCCTTATTCCTTTCCCATAAGATTCTCTTATACCTGTCTCAAGCTTTCTTCAACCCTTCCACTGTTTTTGCCCTAACTACCTCGGCTGGTAAGCTGTTCCAGGAATCCACCACCCTTTCTGTGAAGAAGTACTTTTTCACATCTTTCCTGAATTTATCCCCCACCAGCTTCATATCAAGCCTCCTTGTTCTTGAGCACATTTTGTTCTGAAAAATACTCTGCTCCTGTACCTTATTTACCCCATTTGGATATTTACAGGCCTCTATCATATCCCCCTCTCCCTCCTCTCTTCTAGGGTGTACATACTGAGTTCCCTCAATTTCTCCTTATAGGTCTTTTGAGGTAGACCCCGCACTATTTTACTTGCTCTCCTCGGGACTGCCTCCACTTTGTCTATGTCGTTTCACAGATGTGGTCTCCAGAACTGCACACAGTATTCCAGATGAGGTCTCACCAGCGGCCTATACAGCAGCAACACCACCTCTTTCCTTCTGCTGGTGATCCCTCTCCCTATGCAAGCCAGCATCCCACTAGCCTTCCTGACTGCCTTATCACATTGGCTACATTTAGGTCATTCAAGATAATTACACCTAGGTTTCTCTTCTGTTTGGTTGTTGTTAATAACACTCTCCCCATTTTGTCCTGTGGAGCAGTGTGGTGTGGTGAGAAAGCCAGTGTGAGCCTGGCATTGGATGGATCAGATTTGTGACCAGAAGGTGGCAACTTTAGCAAAGCAACTGTGGGAGAGGGGACTTGAGGAGACATGACATATAAAAATTAATAAAAAGGAAAAAACTGAAAACAGTTTGAGGAGACAAAAAGGAAAAGTGAAAGTATGGGTTGGGGGGCAGCAGCATGCATGACTACTGATCGTGAGGGTGGGAGTTAGGGGACTGGGGTGTGTGTGCTGAAGTGAGTGGAAGGAGGAGACACAAAACTAATCCAAAAAATAAAAACAAAAAATTTGAAAGAAAAAATGTTTGTCAGAGGCAGAACAGGCAGAAGGCAAACTGAGGGCTGGGGGTGAAGCAGCAGCACACGCGACTACTGAATGTGGGGGTGGGAGTCAGGGGACTGGGTTCTATGTGCTCAAGGGGGATACACAATCAGTGCAAGAAAAGAAATTCAAAAATAATGCCTAAGAGACTAGTTAAAGAGTCCTTGGTTGGGGCTCGGGAGGTGGACTGAAAGGAGGGAGTGGGGACTGTGGTGTGTGTGTGTTTGTATGTATGCTGAAGGTGGACACACAGTCACTGCTAGAAAAGAAAGTTTATTTATAAAAAGAAACTTAAAAAATTGCAAATAAAATCCAAGACAAGTGAGCAATATGATATTTTATTCCTGCCTATGCCAGGCAAATTCAAATCCTTTGCAAAACCAAATCCAAACTTGTCCTGGATTTGGGAAATACAAAACCAAATCTAAATCCATGTCAGCTTTGCCCATCCCTTGTTATTAGGGGCTGGCCAAGGAAGGGAGAACTGAGCATCTCACAGGGCACTTTCCTTCTCTGGGGAGGGCTGTCGGCTCTCACTGTGGTACTACCCCCCTGGGAGACCACAGATGACAGTGCAGCTTGAAGGCCCACACAGGAGGCAAGGGCACTGCCTGACATCGGTAAGGATGGCATGCTCCTCATGTATTGATGTACCAGCACTGCTGCATCCTCAGTGGGTGAAACACAAGTGACAAAACCCTGGTTATGGCCAGATGATGCTGGCCCCAGCTGCAGATCCTGCTCCACCGACTGTGGAAGTCCTCACCACCCACTGGCTAAAAATGAATCATGGGGCATCAAAAAGTCCAGAGGAAGGTGCCCCTCCATGAGGTAACCCACAAGGGCATGGTAGGTACTATAAGGCAGGTAAGACCCAGTGTAGGTGGGTAATGGGGCTGGGCAGGGGCCAGTCTGAAGGGGGAAGGTTGGTGATAAAGGGGAAAAAGACATTTAAAAAAGAATGACATTAAGAAATGCATATTAGACAGGAGAAAGGCTGCAATAACAAGGTAAATTAAATAAGAAAAGAGAGTAGTTCAGAACAAACACATTAAACAGTACACTGGGGGAAATCAGCAGACTTTCGGCATTCCCAGATTTCCAGTTAGATTAATGAATTGCTGATGTACAAACAAGGCTTCTGTTCCAAAAACAAGGAGACTGTGGAGCTCATGACTGCTTCAGGAATGTGCAAAACCTGAAGGAAACAGAACAAGCAAAATCGACTTAACTCTTAGTGGCACCAAAGTAGTTGACAGTGGACATACCTCATCTGGACAAACTCAGAGTCTGCAGTAGGTGTAATAACTTACACCTACTGCAGACTACACCTAATAGTGGCTCTTGCCAGCAAGATAACAACAAAACATTTCACTTTGTACATTGCGTCTTTTATTGTTTGGAAGTAGTGGTGGGCAAAGTGGCCAAAATACACTATGCAAAGCAATTTACGAATGAAGGTGGAATCCGTGAAGTAATCTGCAACGTGAAGCAGAGCACTTCGCATCATAATGAGGAATGTGAAGTCCATTGGAAACAATGACTTCACGTTACTCCGCTTTTTCCCAACCACTTCACCAATTTTAATGCAAAGTACATTTAAATCAATGTACTTCGCATCACTTTGCCTTGTTGGTGAGCTCCAAGGTGAATTTTGTAGTGATTCATGGGATTGCAGGTCACATAGGCTTTAGATTGTTCTGCACAGCCTCAGTTCTCTGTAATGTGGATGTGTAGTGGAAGCTGGAGACAGTTTGCTGTCAGAGCTGTGGGATTCAAACCCTCTAAAAGTCATTCAGAAAGCCTTTTTTAGCCATTTTCTTTTCTCAAAATTTAGTACATCGATTGTAGGAAACCTTCCTGTGCTCATATCATTGAGCGTTTATTGTTTGTGTGTGGATTCTGAATGTTATTTTAGAACATTCAGTCTATATAGTGATATACACTTGAAGTGTGCTTGGGGGAGGGGTGTACAGTATCTGTGGTGGAGGGAGGTAGATAAACTGGGAGAAAGGCAGTCTTTTTGTTTCGGTAATATTTTACTTGTAAAACTGTGTTAATGTACACACAGGAATATTTTCAGTAATTTTTGACATTTTTATGCTGATTGTTGTGGTGCAGCTGTGCATAATTTCAGTTTGTTTAAAAGATTTGGTTATATTACTGAAGTTTTCAATTTGCTACGCATTACCTGTAGTGTGTGCGTGAGTGTGTGTGCGACACGTGCCATCAAATCAGACACATTTTATTGTGCCGCACAGTAATTGTAGCACTGTGAACCTGCTATCCACGGCACTTGCATTATTTTGTGCTGCTTTGTGGTATCTTGGTAGTGGACTCTTACTGCAGTTCACTGCCCCCTCTCCAACTGGCAAAAAGTATTATTTTCCAGATTTGAATTTATGACTTGTGAGCACTGGATAAGGAGTTGTGCCTTTGTGTCTACATCTCTTGAGTGTGCAGCACAGTCTTAATCTGTCTGTGCATTTGCATCTCTTTAGGGCCTAATCTCCATCTGTAACTTAAGTCACAGTTGTTTATCTGACTTTCCTTCAGAGTACCGTGTGGTGCATATCTCGGCATGAACATTGTACTCATTAATGTGCATTTTTAAGTCAGAAAGATCATCACGAGTCACTCATGATACAAATTGCTTTCTTCATCTCCATGGTCACGATGATTCATGAATTACAAAACTTTAACTTTTTGGGTTGTACAGTAAATTGCATGTAACCCTGTTTTGTAGTATCCTGGTTTGACCATTGTACTCATTAATATGTGTTTTCAAGTCAGGGTGCTTGGGGTGGTACAGTTCAGGAACGTACAGCTGTAGGTATTTGCATACAGTTCGTTAGTCATGTCACACCAGTCACTCATCATGAGACAAATCACGTTCTTCACGAAACACAGCAGTTATATATTTTTTTCAGTTCTGATGATACGCTAATTGGGAACCAGAGAAAAAGAAAGTCAAGATGGCTATGTCTGGGTCTGGTGTTAAATCCTCCCCGTCTCAAAAAAGCTGTGATGTAGCGGTTTCTGTTGATGATGATGATGACCAGGGGGGCACGTTAGAAAATATCAAGTACCAAAAGGGAATCAACAATGTATAAGAGGGTACAACATCCAGAAAAAGAGATGCGAATGAGGAAGGGCCCAAAATTTGAAGACAGAGGAGGGACGGATCAGGGGCAACATCAGGAACTATTTTTTCACACAGAGGATGGTGGGTGCGAGGACAAAATAAAAATAATGATCAATGTTCTGATGGAACAGAAGCAGTTGAAGCATCCACATAATTTGTAGCTGGTGCCCCTCAGTTCTCTGCAACTGCTGCTCAACGTTGTCAAGACGGTGGTTAACAGCTCCAACTCACTCCACATCCAGCCCAAATCGTTTTTTGTGGCAGGTAGTTGGATAGGGTTGCCACCATCCCCTGCTGCAGGTTGTGGTGGTGGAGCAGCCGCTTGATCCATGGCCCTCCCCCACTTCACACCACCAGGCGCAGGTGGATGTCGTGCTGCCCTCACTTCCCCAGCAGGGCCAGCAGGTGCATTACTGCCCTGTTCTGCAACCTGGGCCTGCCACTGTATATGGTGGTGGTTGTACAGGTGGGTGTGCTGACCACCTGTGCCAAGGTGAGTTCCTTTAGCGCCACGGCACACCTCCACACCACACAGATTACATTTCACTACACTACTGTCCCCAGACAGTGTAGTAAAGAACTCCCACACTAATAAGGTGCGAGGAGGACCAGGCTCAGGTGGGGGGGGGGCCCAGGTGTTGTTGGAGCCAGGGGAAGCTGCTGCAGTGAAACTCTCTTTCAAGCATGATTCACTTTCTGCCTGCTTGAAGCATGTGACCTAGACTGTGGAAGCCGTGTGATGTGTGTGGGCTGCATGTAAATTCTCACTCCAACCTTGAAGGTGGATTAAGCAACGTGAAGCCATTACCATCATCATCACAAGCGAAGTGGTGAAGTAGCACTTTCAATAGGTACTTCACTTAGCCGTAAAGCAATGTAAGTGGTCTACATCGCATCTATTTCGCTGCTGGCATTTAACTTCACTGTATCTCTACACACAACCTCTTTCTCCTACTACAATGCAAAAGTAAAACTCTCTTTCAGGCATGAGTTACTTCCTGTCTGCCTGCCTGAAGCATGTGACCAACTCTGTGTAAGCCATGCGATGTGTGTGGGCTGCCTATGAATTCTCACTCCACCTTAAAGTGAAGTAAGGCGGATTGAGCAACGCAAAGTCATAATTACAATGTGAAATGGCGAAGTGAGGGTTTTAAATAGGCACTTCACATAGCGGAATGGTAACATGAAATGGGCCACTTCACGTCCACTTCACTGGCAGAATTTAACTTCGCTGCATCTCTATTTGGGAGGCTTGTCATGCTTCCTGCTGTTGCAGATCTCCATGGACAGTGGAAAAGGACATATGAGGAAAGTCTGACTGACCTCAATATGTACTTATCTGAGTCCAGAAGTGAGAATGGGGGACATGATTGAAATATTTAAAGCCAAAAGGGTATAAGCAGGGTGAAGAAACTGTTTAAGTCTAGTGAGGGGTCCACTAAAAGAGGCCACAAGCTAGTAGGGGGGACATTTTTGATGGAAGTGAGGAAGTACTTCTTCACAGAGAAGGTGGTGGAACAATGTAACAATGGAACCATCTGGCAGAGGAGTTTTACAACAGGAGCAAGCAGTACTGGTGGGGAGGGGGGATTACAGTCAGACTGAGGAATCCAACTGGATGGGGATAGTGGTGCTGCTCAGAGGGGTGGGGATGGCTTTTACATGCTGTCAAGCCAGTATATGTTAAAGCAAGGGGGTGCACAATCCCATCAACATCCTGTCATTGGGACTATTTCACCTGGTGGAGGAATTTTAACACATTCATACCATTTAGATGTGTTTAGGTGGTTGCAAGTTTTAAGAGAAGGTGAGATGGACATATGGAATTAGTAAAGATGACAGAAGGAGGGATAAGAGCCAACAGACATGTGGGTTTAGTCCAAGCAGAACTGAGGATGACTGAACTGCTTAAGTAATAGCCAGTGTTAGATTGGTGAGGGCAAACAGTAGGTGGGAATCAGGCAGACTTGCAGGATCACAAGTCCTTATTGTCCATAAACATCTATGTTTGTATCTACCTAGCTGTTCTTTTATTCCAAAGAAACACACACTTCATGTCTAAGCTTTCCTAATCTGCTAGCAATAGCCTTACTACTGTACACTAAGTATCACTCCACCATTGCACTCAAGGTTCCCCCGTACCTACCCGCACTGCTTGCTTCCCATCAGGTAAAACACAAGCACTGCCCATCCAAGCACCACCCTCCTCCTCCCCCAATCATGCCAACTGTATGGACAAACTGATCTCCCCAGCCCCCTTTCCCAGCCCCTGCTAGCACTACTTTGTCCTACTTTCAAACATTTAAAGCCCAACTCCACCACTATGACAACTGCCACCCTCCCCCACCCAGTGCTTGACAGTTCCCTTGAGCCACTATTTAGTACTGTATTACTTTATTTTGCTTTCGGGTCCAATGCTGCATGATGATACTCATCCCCACAGCAATGTTGCTGTGATTAAATGCCAGTTTTTCAGACCAGAGTTTTTTGCAAAACTGCAAAGCACTGCTGGGGTGATAAATTGGCATTTGAGCATAGTAAGCTCATTGAGTCGATGAGTGCCTTTGCACAGCATTGAACTTACAGTAGAAGCAATATGGGGATGCTTAGATGGGTGAGGGTTATGTGATTTTACAACAGGAGCAGGTATTGCAGTCAAACTGAGGAATCCAGCTGGATGGGGATAGTGGTGCTTCTCAGAGTGGTGGGGATGGCTTTTACATATTGTCAAGCCAGCACGTCAAAGCAAGTGGGGGGAGGGTTCACAATCCCATCAACATCCTGTCACTGGGACTATTTTACCTGGTGGAGGAATTTTAACACATTCATACCATTTCCACACATTTATACCCATCTTGTTATACTTTTTCATGAAAGGGTTTTTTTCCCATTTTATAAGCACAATAACCTATACTTCACTTTAGTTAGCTCTTGCTATCAGCAAGTCCGATCATGCTCATGTCCCACTGTGTGAGTGGCACAGAGCAGGAGTGGGACATCTGCATCTGTAGGGTATCCATAGGGAGACTGCAGATCTGCAGGAGACTCTGCCCCGGAGGGGATCAGGTAAGCCTCGGGTGCTGTAGCCGGCAGTCCTGAAGAAAAAAGAGAACCTAACAACTCCCTATGTGGGGTACACCTAATTGATTCTCAGCAACTGGGTAAGTTACCTCTAATATATGGCACTGTAGTGTAATATATGCTGTAAGATTGTGGTGTTTTATCTGCTGAAACAAATTAGAATCCCTGGCAAAATATCAGTATCAGGTAGGAATACTGGAGCTGTGCTAGAGATGTAGTTTTGTGGGACATCTTGTGGTAGATAGCTTCCTTACCCAAACTATCTGCATGGTTTAGGGGTACACGGCAGTAATGTAGGAAGAGCAACCAGGTAGCAAAGCAGGACAGGAAGTAACAAGTCTGATTGTAGTCAAAAGGCAGTAGGCAGTTATGGGAATATGGGATGTTATCAGTGGTCTAGGCTTATCATACTGTAGGTTCATATGGAGATGAGGTACAGCGGAGAGCTAGAGAAACAGAAACATAGAGTCTGACAACAGAGAAGGATGGCCTGGGCCACCTAATGTGCCCATTTTCCCTACCTACTGTAACACCGCAGACCCTACTTGATCTCTGGCTCCCCCTCTTTCCTTACCACTAAGGTTACCTTATACCAATCCCATACCTTCTTGAATCCCATTACAGGTTTTGCCTTCATCACCTCCTCTGGAAGAGTGTTCCAGGCATCCACCACTCCTTCTGTGTACTAAAGGGTCTATGTGATAATGGCGAATGCCTAAAGGCGATTACTGTTATCGCACAGTCAGAATGCCGAAAACATTTTTGGCACTCTGACAACCCCGGCACACAGGACAATGGCACCAGGACAGTTTTTTAATGCCTCTGTGGGGCTGCACCCCTCACACCCCGCACCCTCTACTTGAAGGATTCTCAACTCCAGGGGGGTGCATGTCACAGGTGAAAGCATTAAAAAAAAAAGGGTTGGGCCGGGCGCAATAAAATCGCACCAGCGTCCAGACCCGAACCCAGTACCTCACCCACCCCAACCACTAGCCAACCTCTGATGCCACAATGCAGCCCGTCTATCCACCACAGTGCCACCCCCTACAACCCCTCTGCCCCCTCCCAGCCCACACTCACCATGCTCTTCCCCTCCTCCACGCGTGTACATATAGCGACATCCTGTCACCCAGTTCGCCCACCCCCTCATCCGGTCGCCCTACCCTCCCACTGCCATGAGGGATTGTGCCAGGAAGGAGTCGCCTTTACGGATGGCGCCCTTCCTCATGCGCCCACCTCATGGGATACCCTGAACAAAAGCATTTGTTCGTGATGTCTGCTTTTTCCTTGTCCTCTTCCCCACACTCCCTCCCATGTCCCTCCTTAGCCTTACAATCCCTCCCTTGGTCTTTCTCCTTTCGCTTATATACCTGAAAAATGTCTTGTCCCCTTTTTTCACTGCCTGAGCTATTTTCTCCTCTGTTTGTGCCTTTGCACTCCTAACTGCTTTCCCTGTCTCCCTCTGCTTCTCCTGATACACCACCCTATCCTCCTCCCTTTGTGTCTGCTTGTACCTCCTGAATGCTAACTTTTTTGCCCTTTCCTTCCCAGCCACCTCTTTTGAGAACCATAGCGGCCTCTTCTTCTTCCTCCTCCTCCTCTTGCTTTTGCTCACCTGCCTAACTCAGAGGTTTGATGTCTTCACTATCTCTGCTTTTAGTTTCACCCACTCTTCCTCCACCCCCCCAAGTCCCACCCTGCCAAGGCATCCCTGAGGCATTCACCCATCTTTGCAAAATCATCCCTCCTGAAGTCCATGACCCTTACCTTTGTGTGGTTCATTTCTGCTACAGTTCTTATATTGAACCACACCGTATGGTGATCATTGGTCCCCAGGTGGCCACTCACTGTGATGTCTGCGCTATAAGATTCAATATTGCTCCCACATGAGTGGGCTCCTTTACTAGCTGCCTGAGAACTGTCCCCCGCTGACAGTCTAGTATATCCATGCTCTTAGCTGAAGCTGCAGCTGGGATGCTCCAATCTATATCCAGAAGATTGAAGTCCACCACCAGCAGCACCTACCCCTTCTTAGCCATCTACAGCTGGGATGATCCACTCTACATCTGACAGATTGAAGTCCCCCACCAGCAGCACCTTCACCTTATTAGCCATCTTTTGGATGGCTTCCACCATAACCTTATCCATCTCCTCCCCCAGTGCTGGAGGTCTGTAGATCACGCCAGTGTGAACAACTGCTCTCTTTTCCATATACAGGATGACACACAGTACCTCCACCTCTCCCTTTGGTTTCCTGTAACTGTTGCTCTTATGCTATCCCTCACTTAAAGAGCTACTACTCTCACTTTCTTATCTACCCTGTCCTTTCTGAACAAAGTATATCCTGGTATGGCTATGTCCCAGTCATGGTTCTCATTACAACATGACTTGGTAATGGCAACAATGTCCAGGTCAGTCTCTGCCAAGAGGGCCACTAAGTTCAGGAGTTTATTTCTCTGACTTAGAGCATTTGCACACATGGCCTTCCAAATCCTGCTTTACACTGCTTTTCAACTCCTCTTTTCTCTTTTGCCTTCTCTCCTTATCTCCTTCCCTCAGTCCCATGCAACTTCATTTCTACCATTTCATTTCTTATGTTATCGGGTACCCTTGGAGATATCTCTCCCTCAGGTTTCTCCCTATTGACTACTTCTACCATTCTGTTTCTTATGTTATCAGGTACTCTTGAAGATTTCTCTCCCTCAGGGTTCTCCCTATTGACTACTTCCGCTTTTGTGAGGGAACAGTTTATGTCTTCCTCTTCCTTCTGCCACCTGCCTTGGCTAGTTTAAATGCTTGCCACTGTAGCATTTAAACCACTCACTGAGGACTGTGATTCCCCTCCTGGATAGATGCAGGCCATCTCCCTAGTATAGGCCTTTATCCTTCCAATGAGACCCCAGTCCCCAATGAAGCTGAACCCCTTGGTTGAAGCTTCTGGTATGGAGCAACCTATCCTCCCTCCTGTAATAGGCAGGTAGTACCTCAGAAAATGTCACTGAGTGCTACCTGCCCAAGACCCCTTCACAGCTCCCAGAACTCCTCCTGTACTGTCCTAATCTCGCCCCTAGCCAGGTAGTCCTTAGGTGGACAATGAAATCTAGCAATCCCTCCCTTCCTGTTGCCCTAGTGATACTCAGGATCCACTTTCCACCTCTTCAAGCTGTGGTGCAGGGTAGGCACCTAACCTCCCTCTCACCCTCACTCTCATTCCTGTCCCCAAATCTATCCCCTTACAATGGAGTTCCCCACCAGGAGTTGCTTCCTCCTTCTCTGGGGTCCTCTGTCACCCTCCCTGGGGACTCCACTATGGAGGTCCCCCACATCCTCCCTGGTGCCTCCATGGGACAGTCCTACTTTGCCAGAGTGGTGCCAGAATTATGCAGTGGAACTGTGGGGAAGGGGGATATGCCTCTGACCCACCATCTTCACCCTTCCTGAGCCCACTGTAGTCAAGCTGCTCCTTCTTGGCACCCTTTGAGACAGTGGTGGCAGACTTGGTTTTACCTAGGTGGGGGAGGAGGACCCCTGAATCCTGGCTAGCTTGGCCAAAGAGTCTAGCAACCTCCACCCTCAACCCAGAGAGGTGTACGCTGATGGGGCAGCACAGCAGTCTCCAAAAAGTTTCCCTGAAAACTGCCAACCCCAACCACTGCACTGCACCACTCCCAGCATGTTTTTTATCTACCCTGCTTTTTTATTTATTTTTTTTTATTTATGTTTGTACCTCCTTCCTCCAGTGCCAGTCCCCACTCCTTTGGGAGATACAGATGGCAGTCTCTCCCAGCTCCACAACCTCCCCGATTCTGCCCCTGCAATTCCCCATCGAGCCGTGGTTGTACCCCCCAGGCAGGTATGGGATGAGGTGCCATCGCCCCGAGAATCTTGCTAGTGTCAGATATGCTGGGGACATCAGGCAGATACAGGCAATCAGGGCATCTTCTGGGTCTCCGTCACCTAGGAGACTGACACTGGTGTTTTCCTCCTCTTTCTCCCTTGCATGGTGCACATCATTGACGTAAAGGTGCTATGCACCGATGTCCACCATGTGTCTCAGCCAGCCCCTGCTGGTAACAGGACTTACTGTACCCCAAGCCTTCGCATGGGGTCAGGCAAACTGCCGGTCATGGCCTCCCCCTTCCACCCAGAGAAGGCGAGCAGTCATGGGATGCTCAAGCCTTCTCCCCCGCCTGGTCCTCCGGTGACATGAGTCCCTTCCCAAACCTGAGTCACTGGCATCGCAAGTGGAAATCCAATCGCTGTGCCAATGGGCCATTACCTTGCTTGCTTTTGTTTACTTACTTCAAACCCTTTTTACCCCTACTCTAGATAATGTGTTTTGCCTATTCCCAACTTGTTACTTACCTTGAAACCCTTCTGTAACGTACCCTAGTTAGGGTGTTTTTTCTATTTCCAATGTTTTGCTTACCTTAAAACCCTATTATAATCCTACCCTATCTTGGGTGTATCACCTATTCCCAAATTTTCCCTAACACTCCCCACTCCATTGTGGTGTGTGAGTTATACAGGAGTTTAGCAGGAATCTTACCTTAGTTGTTCAGTAGAACTTCCTGGTTCTCTGCTGCCTCCAGCTATCTCTGGACAACTACTTCACTCCCTGCCCTCCCTTCTGAAGTGCAGAGTGCCCGGCTGCCTCATTGGGCTGACCCCAGTGAGCAGACTTCGACATTCTTAGTGTGTTAGTCCTTCATGCAGTCGGCCGGTTGGTTGCCTCTGCCTTTTGAGGCAGTAGGAAGTGGATCAATGGTCTGGCAGGCAGCTGCGATTGGCTCCCTGGGAAGCAGGGGACATGGCCTATTTCTTGATTGGTTCCCACCTGGAGCCCTTGGAAGCCGGCTAGCTTCTTCAGGAGTGCTGAACTAAGCTCTTTTGTGAGTTTTGTTGGTGCAGGGGGAGAGCTCCATTTGCTGGCAGCAGGAGTCTCTCTCTACCCTAGTGCTTGCACTATGATCGGCGTGAGGGTAAGGAAGATCTGGCACTCGGGGGATTTGAATTCCCTTTATTCCTGTGTTTGCCAGGCAGGCAGCTGATACTGGCTCCATGGAGGGCAGGGGTTGTGGCCACATTTTGACTGGCTTTTGCTTGGAGCCATTGGAAGCTGGCTAGCTCCTCTCTTCAGCTGCACTGAATTAAGTTCTCTCTTCAGCTGCTCTGAATTAAGTTATTTTGTGGGTTTTGTTGGTAGACTGGGAAAGCTCCATTTCATGCCATCAAGAGTTTCTCTCTCTACCCTGGTGCTTGCACTGCGATCAGCATGAGGGTGAGGAAGATCTGGCACTCAGGGGTTTTAAATCCCTTTTCTTCCTGTGTTTTCCAGGCAGGTGCCCATGATTGGATCCCTTGAGAGCAGGAGGCATGGTCTCTTTCTTGATTGGTTCCCACCTGGAGCCCTTGGAAGCCGGCTAGCTCTACTCTTCAGGAGTGATGAATTAAGCTCTTTTGTGGATTTTGTTGGTGTGGGGTGAGAGCTCTGTTTGATTGACGGCAGCACGAGTTTCTCTCTACAATGGTGCTTGCCCTGCAATTGGCATGACGCCAAGAAAGATCTGGCACTCAGAGGAGTTTAAATCCCCTTTGTTCATGTGTTTCCTAGGCAGGCACCCATGACTGGTTCCCTGGAGAGCAGGGGGTGCAGCCTCCTTTTTGACTGGCTCCCACCTGGAGTCCTTGAAAGCCTGCTACCGCAGCTCTTCAGGAGCACTGAATTAAACCTCTTTTGTCAGTTTTGTTGGTGCAGGAAGGAGTTCTGTTTGATGGCAGCAGGAGTCTCTCTCTACCCTGGTGCTTGCACCGCAAGCAGCACTAATCAGTTGTGGCAACTGTTGGGTGCTCTTCTCCAGAGTTTTGCTCTGGAAGAAGGGGCACTGCCCTACCTGCAGGATCTTTCTGAAGCTCCATGCTCAGTTGGTAACAGCAAAAGAAGAGGTATCTCAGCTGCATCACTGGTAGAGCTGGAGCCTTCACACACATACTCCTGCAGAGGACACTGGTCCGGGGGATGCAGAGAGATGGGGAGAGGGAGGAGAAGTAGGGAGGGGTAGCCACAAGGAGATTTACCAGCCCCACACCATCCAGACTGCAAATCACTTTGCCCCTCTGGAGGAGACTCAGGTATCTGACTCTGCTGGGGGGCTATGTGTCAGTCAGAGGTAATAGCAGGATGACTCTGTGTCACCTGGGGGGGACAGGCAGGAGGAAGTCAGTTAGGAGAGTCTTAGTTTTCGGTGATCAGGGGGTTAAAGTGGATTGTGGGAGGAGGATTGGATGGGAGGAGAAGGTCAGGTGCCTTCCTGATGCATTGGCCATCTGGAATATAGACAGGATATGACTGTTGGGGAATCTGGGGGTACAGGTGCACTTTGGTAATGATCTGGCAAACCAGCCTTTAGAGACATTGAAATGGAACTTTTGTGCACTGGTGGGCAGATTATTTTATTTATTTATTTATTTATTAGATCATCGGTTAAAGGCACACTCAGCCTCCCAGGACTTTCTGAGGGCCTTCCTGTGTGGAACAGGCAGGGAGGAGATAGAATAAGGAGGTATGAGATTGAAGGGTTTAATAGCTGGTTAAAGGGATGGTGTCAGGAGATGAAGTACCACTTTGCGGGGGCTGGGGGACTTCTGGGACAGGAGGCTCTTTGAGGGTGATGGTCTTCATCTGACAAGAGAGGGGACAATGCACTGGGGCAGAAGTTTGATATCTTTATTGGACAGCTAAACTGACAGTGGGGGAGACTGAAGCTAGGGGAATGATGATGATAAAAGAGAGGAAAGGGAACCTAGCTAGTGTTCCCCTTAATCTTGTGTCTTGTAATAGCAAAGTAGGCAAAAATGAAATTGAGGTTCAATCTGGGCAAGGGGGAGGGACCAAACAGGGAGGACTCACAAAGCCTGGAACTGGCATGAAAAACATGATGTTAAGGAGACTAGGGAAGAATAAGGGAGGATGGCAAGTAACATGCAAAAGGAGATCAGAAGTTAGATGGAAGGGGGTATGCCTTAATGTCAGGAGTCTGGGTAATAAAATCTGTGAGCTCCAGTCAAAGATGATAGACACCGAGATGGACCTCATAGCCAGCAAGGAAACTTGGGCATCAGGAAATAATGAATGAGACCTGACAGTTCCTGATCACACAATGTTTTGGAGGGAAAGAGGAAAAGGTAAAGGGGAGTTAGCCCTGTATGTTGCCCAGCTGCCATATGATGTAATTTATTGTCTGTTCCCTGTTGATTGCCGTACTTTGACTCTGTATTGCTTAACCTGTACCCACTGTCCATTGTTGACTGATATGCCGTGACTCGGTACTGTTATTAGCCTGTACCTGTGCCTTGACTCTGTATTGTTATTGCTCATCCCTGTATTTCTCCTGGGTCGCACCTGAAAGTAGGCACCTGACAATCTCGTGTGCTTACCTGGTAAACAAAAGCTAAATAAATAAATAAAAGTTAGGGAAGGCATAAAGGCTGCCAAAGATGGATGTATTAGTGGAAGTAATGGGGAGACAGAGTCACTGTGGGTGCAGCTTACAGTGGTCTTAGGCAAGAAACTGTGGTTAGAAGTAATCTATAGAATGTGAGGACAAGGGGAAGAGAGGGATAGGGAGCTTGGGGAAGACCGAGGAAGGGGGAGTAGCAAAGGGGGAAGTATTAGTGGTGGGAGATCTGACCCTGCAGGACATTAACTAGGACATTCCAGCTGCCAGGAGCACCAGAAGTAAGGCACTGCTGGATACATTCCAGGACTGTCTGCTGGTGCAGCTGGTTAAGAAACCCCTCCAGGCAGGTTGCAGTTCTAGATGTGATGCTCACCAACTCGGAGGTGGTAGGAGATGTGAGAGTAGGGGAGTCAATAGGGTCCGGTGACCATAACTCCATTTGGTTTGAACTGCTCCTTGGGACTGGAAAGCCTCAATTGAGGGCTGAGGTCCTTGATTTTAGAAGGGTGGACTTCAACAGGATGAGGGAGCTAGTCTGAGATTAATTAGTTGGGGAAGACAGAACTGGAGATGTGAAAAAGAGATGGGGCAATTAAGGGGGCCATTCTCAAGGAAAGTTATGCATAAGAATGGTAATCAAAAGAAACAGGTACAATACATCAATATGGTTCTTGGAAAGAATCTGAGAAGCAGTGAGAGCCAAAAAAGGCCTTCAGTAGTGCTGTGCGGAATGTGGAATTCCACCGGCAAAATTAGTGTGGAATGACCATTCGGCTGGTGGAATTTCTGCCAGAATTTTACTGGTTCTTCTGCAGAATTCCACCTGCTACAATCCCACATAACAGCATTTTTGCCATGGAAAATCATTCTGCAACCATTTCCACAGAAAATATTGAGACCCACACAATATTAAGCAGAACAGCATCCCCCCCCAAAAAAAAATAATTCTGCAACAATTTCCATGGAAAATATTGAGATCTGCGGAATAAAATTCTGCGGAAATGTTGTGGAAAAATTCATTCTACATTTTTCTGTCACGGAATTCCACCATTTTGTTTCTGGTGATATTTAGTCGAATTTCAAAAATTCTGCACAATTTCGTTCTGTCACAATTTGAAAATTCTGCACAACACTAGCCTTTACTATGTACAAGGAAATGGGTTGGGGGTAGGTACTGTGAGAAACAAGGAAGAAAAAGAGGGAGTTTAGGGAGGTAAAAGCTGACACTGAACTGTGTATTATGGTGGGGATCAAGGGCAAGGAAAAGCAGTTCTTTAGGTATATTAATGAAAAAAGAAAGAAAGGAGAAGGAATTGTTTGTCTGTCTGAAGGAGAAAGAGTAAAAGAAGAGGATGTGCAGAAGGCAGACATCCTTATTTACTTTTTCTCTGTCTTTGCCAAGGAAGACAGCAGGTCCCATCAGAGAGTGGCATCAAGGTGGCCATAAAGGGAGTCCGGGAGATGAGGCAGCCATTATTTACCAGCAAAGGAGTCAGGAAGGGGCTAGTAACCATAAAGATAGCTAAGGCCCCAGTGCCTGATGGGATGAATCCAAGGGTACTCAAGGAACTGGCAGCAGAACTGGCTTGACCCTGGTAGGACTATTTAGTAACTCATTACAGATAGGGCTAGTTCTGAAAGACTTGAGGATTGCAGACATAGTTCCTCTCCTAAGTGGGGGTGGAGAGTGGGGGGGCAAGGAGTAAGTCAGAACTAAAGACCTGTCAGTCTTACCTCTATTGTGGGTAAACTGATGAAGTCACTGGTCAAAGTAGACCTTGTGGACCATCAGGAGAGCAACAGTTACCAGGATAGTAAACAGCATGGGTTCATTGAAGGTAGGTCTTGTCAGACTAACCTGACTTTTTTTTTTTGACTGGATGGTGAAGATACTGAATAGTGGCAACATCATGGATTTGCTTTACTTCAGCTTCAGCAAGGTTTTCAACTAAATGCCTTAAAAGGTTATTGAAGATGATGGAGGATCTTGGTGCAGCAAAGAACCTAGTGTGATGGGTAGGAAATCGATTGAAGAAGAGGCAGCAGAGAGGGATGTCATATGTGGGGTGCCAGAGGGATCCATTCTGGGTCCTGTCCTCTTCAATATGTTCATAAGGGACATTGCAGAAGAAATCTGGGCAAGTTGTATCTCTGTGTAGATTACACAAAGTTCTGTGGGAGGGTATGTAGTGAAGAGGGAATTAGTGAGATACAGTGTGACCTGCAAAGGCTAGTAGAGAGGTGGTCTATAGTTTGGCAGTTGAAATTCAGTGCCAAAAAGTGTGAGGTGATGCACCTAGAGGACAAGAATCCCAGGACAGAGTACTGGATGGAAGGAGTAAAGCTCAGCACTATGGCTAAGAAAAGGGGTTATCAGTAGTGACTTCTTAAACAATCCAGTCAGTGCAACAAGGCCTGTAGTGAGGCAAATAGGATGCTAAGATGTATTGGGAGGGGTACCGACAGTAGAAGAAAGAAACTATTGCTACCTGTTTCTAGATTCTTGGTGAGACCACGTCTGCAGTACTGTGCATAGTTCTGAAGTCCTACTGAGGCTACAGATGGTGCAATGAAGAGTAAACAGGATGATTCAGAATAAGCGGGACAGATCTTATGAGGATCAGCTCAAGGCACTGAATATGTACTCACTGGAGACCAGATGAAACAGGGGTGATATGATAGCGACCTTCAAGTTCCCAAAAGGAATAAACAATGTGAACTGTGAGGATCTATTTAGCATGATTAACAGTTCAAGGACACGTGGGTATGACTGAAAACTGACAGGAGTGAGGTTCAAGAAGGATATGAAAAAGTTGTATTTTACAGAATGGGTGGAAACATGGAACATCTGCCAGGTAGTGGGCACTAAACCATAAAAGATTTAAATCATGGCTGGGACACAGTGAAAGGTATAATGGTTACTCAGGGCAGTACTAGTAAGGAAGACAACAGGGGTTGAATAGTGAGGATTAGTACTATATATGGAAAATAGGTCCCAGGGTTTTGTAGGGAACAATGAGTAGACTAAATGGACCATTATTCTTCTTCTGCTATTGTTGTCTATGTTTCTTGTGTCTATGACAGGACATAGCTTTCCTGGAGAATTAATGCATATCCGGGATGCTTGAAAGGCATATGGTCTTCTTCCTCATGCTCACAACACATGTGGGGTATGTAGAAAACCAGGTCTTGTCATTGGTTATTGCTTACTTAAAATATTTTCACCTAATCTAGTAGCATAGTACTGAGGTAACAGAAAGAGGTAACAGAAAGGTCTTTGGGTCTTTCTTGTCTGACTGTCTTGCCACATGGCAATGAATATGTTCAATTTGAAAAACTTACTTACAGGACAGTTACACTGTTCTCTCTAACCAATCATTATGCATATCATCTTTACCTTGTTATGTTATACTTCAAGGTTTTCTATGTGAAATACGTCAATAAAGATTTTAAAAGAAAAAAAAAGGAAAAACTTATCACCCAGAATGTCACATCAGCTAATGCTGTGTAATGCTCCGTGCCTTTTTTCTTGATGAAACTTTCTACTCCTACTTTGAAAGCCTGAACAGTCCTGGCTTACATACTGAACATCTTTGTGTATTCCAACCTAGCTATCCCCTTTAGCTTTCATAATGCAATGATCATGTTCCCTCTCAGCTATTACTTCCCTTAGTGCACTAATTTAAATATGTCCAGTCTCTCCTAATAGCTCTTGCCCTCCCAACTGTAAGTCAGTTTGATTGCCTTTTGCTGAATCATCCAAATCTCTTCAATATTCTTCCTGCACTATGCTGATCAAAACTGGATACAATGTTCAAGGTGAGGCTGAACCAAGACCTTGTAAAGGGTGAGGAGTATATCTCTTTACCTGCTTCTAATCCTTCCGGTTGCAGTTTACTATGCACAATTACCCTAGATAATTTTCTTTGGTTATGTCAACTGCTGCTCCACACAGGGTATACAGTATGTGCAGTCAAGATTTCTTGCATCTGCAGGCCCACAGATCCAGCGGTAGTGCTACTGCTTATGGTGACAAAGACCAGAATTTAGGAGTGAACTTGGGATATTGTAGAGCTGGCCATGGGAGGATTGTGCTCCAATGGACTGCTCTCTTTCTCAGGGCAGGGGGTGTCATAATGCCTAACATTAGCCTTGCCCTTAGTGGCTGGAGGCAGGGCACAGGGACTGCTGGGTACAGTGGTGGAGTGATAGATATCTGATGTGCTATGTGCAGAAGTGTGGGGGGGACATTGTTGACATTATTGCATGAATGCTCCACTGTGTCAAAGGGGAAGGGGGCCCAAAAACCTAAGGTAACTGCCCAGCTAACAGGTTGACTCCAACTTCCACAGGCCAGCACCAGATGACCAGGCACTGTCACTAAACCAGATCAGTTAGGCGGTGGGGGTTGGTGAACCCCACCACCCCTGCCAGGGGGGAAAGCCCTGGAGAAAGACGCAGGCAGAGTAAGTCCTGGGGAAGTCAGGGTGAAAGAGTTTGGGTGGCTGGCATGAAGGGAGATGCCTGGCATTCAGGTGATTAAAGGATCCACTAAAGACTCCTTGCCACTAGGAGTAGTACTTTACTCCGCCCCATGTTAAATCTAAGAACCCATTTCTCACCCCACTACCCTAATGTAAGTAGATTACAGTAGTACATCCCTCTCTACTTCATTCGCCAGTCTTCCAATTTAATGTAATTAGCAAGCTTCAGGAGTCTGATGCTGACCCCCTTCCTGTAAGTCATAAATAAATACTGTATGTTAAAGAGCAATGGGCCCAGCCATAACCCCTGCAGTACTCCACTCAGAACATCCCTCTACTCAGAATGGTTAGTATCTGCCACCTCTCTCTGCTTCATACCTGTCAGTCAATTTGCTGCTCATTCCTTGAATAATTTACGGACTCCCAATTGTGTTACTTTCTCTATGAGTTTCCTGTGTAGTGTATAGCTAAAGATCATGTGATTAATTTAAATTGTTTTTCTATTGTATAACTTTCACTGTCTTCACCATTATATCCTTACATGTGCCCCCATCTCCCTTTCAGCCTTGTTTGACTCTCAAACAGTAGCCTCCCAGAAACAAGACACTTGACTGTCTGTTTCTTCCCTTGTTCTTTATCTCCAAGTCGTGCCTTATCTTGCCTAAATTCTGACTGGTGTCTTCCTGTTACTCTGTTGTGGTGTGTCTATACTGGTTACAATTGTTCTGCAGGTTGGGGGTCACCATTTTCCAGCACAAGTGCTGCTTATAGTGGTAGCCAGAGATTAAGTCCCAGTATAAATCTAGATATATCTTAGGAAATCCCATTGGAATGAATGGAGATTTTCTGTGATACATTGATAATCAGTGACATGTTTGCAGAATATCCAGATATATCATAATATAGCAGAGGAAATCCCCCTTGATTTCAATTGGATTTCTATGATATTTACAGAGATCCAGACATAACATTTATCTTGTACCTGGCTACCACAGTCATTTCCCAATATATCTAGATTAATTGTGATTTATCTCTGGTCACCACTTCATCCCTTAAACCTAGTGACCAAACCAATATTGGATCCCATGGCACAGCTCCATAAGTGTTTATTTGATACAGCTCTTCAGTGCAAATATCCCACAGAATCCTATCTACCACACACAACCTTAATACTTTGAATACTAGAACAAGACAGTATTGCCAGCCACGTGGCTACAAGAAAATGTTTTTTAGGGCAACTGTAGCCCTGTGATGGCTCTAAAAATGCACTCTCTCTGGCTGTGTGGCATTTCTGCAGTTCTGATAGCAGCTGAAGTAATATGAAATTCTAAGTGCCCAATTCAAACTTTTGGGGTAGATAATCTTGTGACTGCCAGAGTACACTATTCATGTTCCAAGAAATACAGTTTTACAGTTGCCTGAATGTTTGTAATTTCAGATGTCTAAAAATTATTTGATTAGTAATTAATGGCAGCTTGTGGTAGTGCCACTGTATGCTAATTACACCCATTTATATTTAAGTACAACCTATAAAAGCTTGCCCAGTTTGCCATCTTTTACTTATGGCTATGTATCTTGTTTTACTCCCTTGAAAATCAATGCTCAGATTATTCCAACATCCTATGCATACTTTACTCTAAGAACTGTACCAATTGCCTTTTATCACTGCACTGCCCTGCTGGGCCTGTGTTGTGACTGAAAAGGTCAACTGGACCAGTACACCTACTCAGTCAACAAAATAATTAATAAAACAACTAAAACTAACCAACTGTAACTAAAACTAAACCAACTACAAAGGGATAAATGTTCATGGGTCCTCCCAAATAACAGTGCAGACCAATGGAAACTTATTAAATCACTGATCAATTACTGTGCAGTGGAATAGTAATTCTAAAGTTTCAGGTGTATAGAATGCCATAGTAAACATCTTTGCAATGCAGTAAAGGAATAGACTAACATGATTCTGCTATCAGATGAGTAACCTGAAGTAATGCAAAATATAACAGCACTCTATTGCATAAGAAAAAAAGCCCCATGAAGACTTGAAATACCACTGAAATAATCTTGGCCAAAATAAAAGAAATTGCTTGAGGCTATTTGTTTTAAGATATTTCCTTTTCATGTCTCCGAAGACCACAAAGGGATTGTCTGATTTTATTCACTGCAGAAAAAAAATGATAAATGGCGTGTACTTTATTGGCAAACATGCTAGGCTTGTAAGTACAGAAAGACACAGATGCAGACCATATTGAAAGATTACTTTGGGCCTTCCTCCGAGTGCATTCTTGTTTTGGTTTTTTTTTTAAACTTGATTTTATTCAGATTTGTGGAGTATTTCAGCTCTCATGCAGAAATTCCTAATTTATGTGATTCTGTAAAGAGATTTATAATCTGTGGGTTTTGACCTCAAGTAGAGGGAGGGGTGGAATGAAGTCTTTTTGGATTGGTTTGCTGCATACATTCTCTATTATTTTCAAAAGAAAACATAGTTCTTGGATCCAAAGAACAATTAAACTTTCTGAAGGGTGGATTATAGTATAACAATATACTCTTAACAAGTTCCTCTAACATTTTGGCAGGCTTTGTAGACAACAATGTACTGGGTAGAAACCAAAAAGAAGCCACCAGTGTGGCTAACACAGGCAAATAATATGATTGGTTACAAAGTGACTTTGAAAGACTGGGAAAAGGGGCAGCTACTGTATGTGGTAAATGCTGTGTTACATAGATAAATGCAAGGTGGTGCATCTTGTAGCACAACACGGGGAAGGAGTAGACACATAATGGTAATGATACTGTGGAATCAGAACAGGAATTGGATTTGAAGGTTATTACAGGGACAAGACACTAGAGCATTCTCTAAACAGTGGGTTGGGGCTGTCAGGAAAGTCAACCAGTTACTGGGTGAATCCAGGAGAAATTAAAAAAAAAAAAAAACAATTAGGTGATGCATTTACTGAACAAAGAACATAGGCTGCATTTAGAGTAATGTGTGGGCACCATACGATAGGAAGGACAGTTGCAGAACCAGAGTAGGTTCAGAACTGAGCAACTAAGGAAGTCCAATGTCTAAAGGGACTGAAACATAAGCAGGGATTAAAGTTATTGGGTTTCTTCACAGTAATGAGAAGGCTGATTGGAACATGGAAGGGGAACTGAAGGTATTCATTGGTCTTGGGACTGTAGATGCAAGCAAGTTCACAGTTTCACAAGAAAGGCAACAAATACAGAACATTGTGGGATTCAAGGAGAAATAAGAGGCATATGTGGGGAGAAAATACATAACTGCTAAGCCAGTAGAGCAGGGGTTCTCAAATGGTGAGGCCAGTCTCCTTGGGGAGGCCCCAACCTGTTCCAGGGGAGGCTCAAGCAAGTCTGAAAAAGTACTGTATTTAAATTTGGAGTTTTATATATTTTGTGTGAAGAGATGAAGCAAACTGAAAGAGGATAATAGTAGGTGAAATTTATGTATTTATTTACTGATAGGTGACAATGGAAGGTGAATGAGCCAAGGCTAATTTCAGGTGTACCCGGGGAAGGGTAGGGAGTGAATATATTTCAAAAGGTAACTGCAAAACAATCAAGAAATACACAGTGAACAATAGTGCAAACAAATATTAATAATAAACTAATAATGAGTAGTGGTAATTGATCAATTTGTAGACTGATGGTAGAACAGCCCAAATACAAGGGTTGGGCATAGAAGTACTAAGAGCAATAGCAGGAAGGAGCAAAGTAATCCCAGAGAAGTTGCTTAGGAGCAGGAAAGGAGGTGGAGAGGCAAAGTATGTAGGAAGGTTATTTCATATAGAGTGGAAACAGAAAGTAGTCTGACCCACGAAGGTACTGCAACAAGAGGTAACAATGGTTCAAGAATGAAACTAGAGGAGCAAGTAGGCTGGCCTGTGGGGGGGAGGGGGTAACAATAAGGTGAATAATATTTATTTTATTTATTTGTTATTCAGATAACACCTTTGAGCACAGGAGCTCTTTTTCAAAGGTTCCACGTTAGTAAAAGACAAAGAACTGAATGTGAGCCAAGTACTCAAAGGGGTTTCAATTTATTAATGGTGTACAGCGCAAAGTACAGTATGTTATTTTTCTTTGGGGAGGTCCAAGATTATTTCAGTTTTTGGGGGAGGCTCAAAATCTTTTCCATGGATTTGGGGGTGCTCACTGTGACAAAGTCTAAGAACTATTGCAGTAGAGGTACAGAACTGATGAACTATTCATCTTATTTTTTCCCATTACTGTGTTACTAAGCTATAATATTTCATAGTCACTGCTTTCAATAACCAGATGCATACAGTACATGAGTTCTCTGACATAGAAAACCTAAAAAGGGCATAATTAAAAATTGTGATTGATCAAATTTCAGTTGGTTTAATTCATTTGAAATGAGCAGAGCATACAGTATAAATTTTAGCTATTTATATAGGTATTCATTGATTTGGCTGCATTGGTAACTGGATTTTAATGCAAGAAGTGTAAAATAGTGCACTTGGGGTATAAGAACCCAGGGGCAACATGCCAAATGAGAAAGAGCAGTATTAACAGTTACAAAGCAGGAAAGGGACCGGGTTGGGGGGGGTGGTAATAATTTTTAATGACTTGAAGGTAGCAAAACAGTGTGACAAAGCAATGGGAAAGGCTGGAAGTATGCTGGGTTTCATAGGAAGGGGAATCACCAGCAGAAGGAGGTAGGTAATAATACCCCTACACAGATCACTGATTAGGCTGAACACAAGTACTGTGTATAGTTCTGGAGGCCCACCCTCTGTGAAGACATAGGGTGGAGGCAGTACAAAGGAGGGCAACTAAAATGGTTCATGGCCTGCATCAAAAGCCCTATGGGGTAAGGCTCAAGGAACTTAACATGTACTCCTTGGAGGAAGGGAGGGAAAGGGGGGATATGATGGAGACATTCAAATACATCACTGGCAAAAACAAGGTACAGGAGGGAAGTGTTTTCCACAGAAAAAGATGCTCAAGAGGGCAAGGAGTCATGCCATGAAGTTAGAAAGAGGGGTGGCTAAAAGGAAATTTGAGGAAGTACTTCTTCATAGAGAGAGTGGTGGACGCATGGAACAGCTTACCAACGGAGGTGGTGGGAGTAGAAACAGTGGCAGGGTTCAAGAATGCATGGAATATACACAGAGAGATCTTAGCAGTAGAGAGGGAAGGGTAAAAACCAGAGAATGAGTAGGGTCTGTGGCAACACTATAGATAAGGAAAATAGGGCAGACTAGGTGGGCCATCAGGTCCTTATCTGCCAACAGTCTATGTTTCAATAATTTTTGTACTTTATCTTTTGTATATGTATAGACAGTGGCACTGCAGTCAGGATGCAATGCAGTACCTTGCAGAATTACTGCAAAATGCTGCAGTATGCGGCAGGGAACCATGTAATTCAATGGCTATTAAAGGGACACTGTCTGCTTTATTCTGAATTTTTGAATCCCTTTTATGTTTGCTTGCATGCATGTGCAAGAAACATAGTGCCATCATCGGAGTTTTCAGAGGTGTGTCAGCCCTCTTCCAATTCAATCAGTGTGTTTGCAGGCGCGGCCGCAGTTCTCCAGTACCTGCTGGAGCTGTCTATGACAGCTCCAAAATGACATGCATGTTGAAAGGGGAGCTACACTTCAGTGAGCAGCAGCGATCAGATATTGCCTGCTCATGCGCACTCCCTCACACACACACACACACACACACACACACACACACATGCTGCGTGCTGCCCCCAATGCACAGACTGTATAGCCGATGGGGATGCTCAATCCCCTGTCGGCTGTGCCGCCCAAAACAGTTCATATGCCACACTGGGTGCCCACCCCAGTGTGGCGACATGCCCTAGGCAGCCACGGGTGCCCAACTTCGTCGGCCCACTGTGCCTCTACATACAGGGTGCCAAACGCCCCTGCTGTCGTAATAAAAACCTGAAAATCGAAACGGTCCTCGCTGTGTTCGCCCCACCCGCGCCTACCCACTGCGCACCCTGCCTCCCACACCCCACCCCATACTTACCTCCGGAGCTTGGCGCCACGATTCGGCAGACCGGAACACGCCTGCACTCTTCAAAGCCGACCGCGAACTGAGGGAAATGCTGGTAAGCTGTATAATGGGGTAGATAGGGTTTTTCAACTTTATTGCATATCTCAGGCATTTTTTGGAATTTTTGCACCAAATTTTCAACATGGGGTTTTGGGACCCCTTCTCATGAATGCTGTCACTGTCATGGTGTTACTCGGGCTTGAAGGGTGATTTCGCAGCCACTGCGCGAAATCACCTTTCCGGAATGATTAATGAAACGACACTGCCAGTGTTCATAAGGTGGGCTCTCAAAAAGCCTATTTTGAAAATTTGGTGGAAAAATTCCTAAAAATGACTGTTTTATGAGCGTGCGTTGCGCAGTTCCTACGCACGCTCGTAAGTTCACGAATTTTCAATATTTTCACTCCAGATTTTCAACATTGCCATTTTACCACAACTTCTTATGAGCAGTACAGCTGTCATTTTTCACATCTCACCCAAAACATGTTTCCGCCCATGTAGTGCTCAGCGGCACAGTCGGTGTGTGAAATCAATGTCTGGGACACATTAAGAAAATCACAGTGGCACTGGTCTGGAGGTGTTAAAATGGCTATGTTGAAAATTTGGTGAAAAAATTCCCAAAACTGACTGTTTTAGGAGTGCACGTTGCGCAGTTCCTACGCACGCTGGCAATTTTGCGAATGTGTAATATTTGCACACCAGATTTTCAACAGTGCCATTTTACTGCACTTCCTTATGAGCAGTACAGCTACCATTTTTCACATCTTGCCCAAAATGTGTTTCAGCACATGTAGTGCACAATGGTACAGTCAGTGTGCGAAAACAATGTTTGGGACAGATTAAGAAAATCACAGTGACACTGGTCATGAGCAGAGGTCTTAAAATGGCTATGTTGAAAATTTGGTGACAAAACTCCATAAAATGACTGTGTTAGGAGTGAGCATTGCGCAGTTTCCACGCACCCTCGTAAGTTCATGAATTTGTAATATTTTCAGTCCAGATTTTCACCAGTGGCATTTTCCACACCTCCTTATGAACAGTACAGCTGTCATTTTCCACAACATGGCCGAAATGTGTTTTCAACACTTTCAGCACAGAAATGCATGGTCGCTGTGGGAAATCATTGTTCGGACAGATAAAGAAAACACACTGACACTGTTCATGATCGGAGGTCCCAAAATGCCTGTGTTAACAATCTGCAGTAAAAATCCCAAACTAGTTACATTATGGGTGCGTTGCACAGTTTCTATACGCTCGTGACTTCACCAGTTTTTAAGATTTTACAGCAGATTTCAACATTGCCATTTTTTACACCCCATGAACAGTACGCTGTCATTTTTCACATCCTGTTCAGAATGTGTTTTTGCACCTGTGGTGCCAAATGCCATAGTCACTGTGCAAAAGCAGTTTTCGGCTAACAAACTGATATTGCCACTGTTCATGAGGTGAGGGTCACAAAAAAACATGTTGAAAATTTGGAGTGAAAATACCAACGAATGCCTGAGGCGTTAGGGTTTCCGACCATAACGCCCAACCCTTTAGAGAATGACAGGCATCAGGGGTGTGACTTGGGATTCTTGCCTGTCATGCTCATACCATTCCACCCCCACCCACACCCTGCAGCCAGTGAGAGGCATCAAGGTGTGCCTCGGACTCTTCGGGCCCAAACTTCACCCTATTCTCCTATACCGCACCCATCTCACCATATTTCCTGATGGAATGGGGTGCGCATAAGGGCCAAAGACCCCAAGGCACGTCGTGACACTTTTGTCAGTGTCTACAGGGTAGGGTGTGGTGAAATGGCATGGTCGTTATGCCTGATGACCCAAAGGCACACCCCAATGCCTGTCACTCTCTGCAGGGTGGTGGTGGGGTTGGCTTCAGTTCAGTACTTCACTGCCATTCCTATTATGCAGCTCTGTAACTTCTACACTACCAATGCCAATGCCAGCAAGCAAACATTTGGCATTGACAAATGCTTGTTAAATATGTGCCAGTACTACCCAGCAGTATCAGAATGCCTATCTATGACAGGTAGTGTGTAACCGTGTAGCCAAGGCTATTCTGGAATACGTTAGGCTTTTTCTGGTTTATAAGAAGAAAGGCCTTTTATTAGGTAGCTGTTTGATAAGAAGTGTGATTTTCACACGTAAAGCCACTTTTGGAACTTAGCTTCCAGACCATATTTCTGGGGGTAATTTTTGCCTCCGTGCTTATGCACTAGTGTTCCTTGTTTTTAATTTGTTTTGTTTTATTGGGTTCACATTTTGTTAGTATTTAATGGTTGTTGTGAACTTATGTCCATGTGTATGTGTTAATGGACACTCCATGGAAAAATAAAGTGATGATGATGATGAAAATGATGGTTCAGACACTTTAAAGTTGAAACACCTAGGCTTTTTATTTTACAGTTGTTTTAACAGCTCTGAATTAAATTATTACTTATTCAGTTTTCCAAATAAATCACTCTTCAGCAATTACACTCACTTCTTTATACAGCAAATTAATTACCTCTCCCTGCTCTTCTCTGGCCACTAACTTTAGGGGTCCAGTTCAGTCCATACTGAATTGGATTTCTCTCTATTTCTGAACTTTCTTTTGCATTTCTGGCCACTAACACTAGTGCCCCAATCCAGCCTATACTCAATCGGTTTCTTTCTATCTCTGAGCTTTCTTTAGCACTCCTTACTTTTCAACAGGCCTCCGGGCACACTTCCCTAACTCTGCCTGCCTCTGACTTATTTATTTTTTGTTGACCGGGTAAGTGCACTAGGCAGATTCTGCCTATTTTCAGGCACGACCCAGGGGAGGGGGGGATACAGATGAAATGCCAACTGACCTTGAACCAGAGTAAGCTGTTTGTGGTATTTTTAGTGAATGAGGGAAATTTGTCCAGGGCACCAGGGAAATTCCCCTACTCTTTTCGAGAAGTACAATGGGATGTTTAACATCCACCTGAACTACCACCAGAACAGGCAGATGGGACCTCAGTTTAACATCTCATCTGAAAGATGGCACCTCAGGAGTGTAGCATCCCCCTCATGCTGTACTACAGTGTCAGTATTGGGATATTAACCCAAGTGCCAGGTGTGGGGATAGAACCCACAGCCTTCTGATCTCCCAGCCTCAGAGGCGAGTGTGCTACCTGCTGAGCCACTGACACTGCCAGAGGATTAACCGGCCTTATGTATTCAGCTACAACTTATTCCAGAGTCTCCCTTCAGCTCTGTGTTTTACAGGGTTTACATGGCACCCTGCAGATTCCAGCTTCCCTTCTCTCTTTTACACTCAGGTATGCTATTTTTGTTCAGCTGCCTCAATCTGTAGCTGCACCCAGTTATCCAATTTGGGGCTGACTGCAAGTTTGCTGGTCTGTCTGCAATGCAGTCTTATAGACAAGCACCCAAACAGCATACCTTGCCAAATCCTGGTTTGTCTCCCAACAGGGCCTCTGACAAAATCCCCCTTGGGTCTTAAAAAAGTGACAGGCGAGGGCAAAGGACAGACCTACTCTGTGACACTATCATTGCTATATGTGATGACAATTTTTTATATAGTGTCCATTTCTTTATTATTTTATAGTATAAGCTATATCAAGTGGCCCACTCTTATTATCAGCTGCTGGTGCTGGCATTCACATTTGAATATGGCACCACAGCACCAGTAAATTCATGCATCTCCAAGTTTTCAAAAATGCATGCAATGTGAGTTTAAGTTAGATTGTAATAGTAGGCATTGTGTTAAACTTACTGATGTTGCTTCCACTGAACAATGTGAGGTGTAAGCCTATCAGTCTTTGAAAAGTTAATCTGTACTTCTGACCATGCGCTTCAGCATCGACACTGATGTGCATGCTCGGAGGTGCAACTTAAATCTTTCTTATGAGGTATTTCTTTGATGCAATGGCCTACAGTCATAAAAGCTGACTCGAGAGTTAACATTTTACTTTGTTCTTATTAGTCAGTTTTAGCAATGTGCTTTTCAACAACATGGCAATCAGGATAGTAAGCAGAGAACAAGGTGGTGTTATGACCAGAATTCATACTCGTAAATGGAGACAATGGGCCCTATTCACAAAAATGCAGAATGTACGTATGATTTGTGCATACGGAGTCCATGCAGCTCCATACCCTGAGACAGGTGCACACCAGCCAGTATTCATTATTGCTGGCCACCTGTCCATGCCCTTGCCACATGGTGCACAGCTACAAGGTGGTGGATTGTGATTGCATGGGGTGGAGCATGGGACGCAGACAGGCATCCAATAGGATGTCTGCCCTGGGTCCTGAAGTGGTTCACCTGCTGCATGCATGCATGCAGGGGATCCTGGGAAGGTGTGGACTTCAGGATACTGGGTCTGTTGGGCAACTACCTGAATGGCTGCTCTAGCCCACCCTGGTAGACCAGTGGGCTGTGGCAGCAGTTTTGTGGGGGTACTGTTGCTGATGCTGCCAGCAGGTGTCCATTAGGGAGGCATGTAAAATTTACGGCAGGGTCTGCCATCATGCAGATTGCACCACCCTGGCCAGGCACTCTGCACCTTAGTGAATGGTGCAGAGTGCAGGCACACCCCAGGACTGTCTGTGTCACATAGCTACATGGGCAGCTGGGGGATCAGGTACAAAAGGCACTAGTACACCTGCAGTGAATGCTGCCGGGGGTCCACCAGACCTCACTATATGGCATTCAGTCATATACATGCCTACACTCCGCACATATGCGACACTGGCTTTTGTGAATAGACCCCATTGACTGTAATTATTATGCCTATATATTAGACACATTACCTTTTGGAAAATGTCCAGTAAATATTTCTCTGGTAAATTGCATATTTCAGTTCCTAAAATCTCACTTATATTCACCAACTCAATGCCCAATATTTTCCCAGCTTACAGTACTACATGCCACAACAATGTGTGTGTGTAGCACGTCTCCCACACAGGAATTTTTATAGCAATTCTAAGAATATTTGTCATGATACTTTCCTACTATAACCAATGTTTTCGAAAATCAAATAGTCCTTTTTCAGCTGCCCCAATGGCCCAGTGCCAGCATGTTGAGCTGCATTGCAGGCGACCCAAGTTATGGAGTGAGTTTGAGGCTCTGTGTCAGGAGGCAGGCAAGATCATAACAGCTGCCACTTGGCAGTGTGTTGCAGCTGGGTAGAGTTAGCACTGGTTCGGGTGCTACAGAAACTCTTGTGGAGTGCCAAGGGAGCTTGCTCCCTCCACTGGACATAACTGAATACAGCCAAGGCTGAAGAAACCCCACCCACACCAGAGGAGGAACTAAAAAAGGATGGGCATACAGGGAGAAAACTCTGTATGCTGGTTATACAAATGAATGACTCACATAGCCCTTTGGATCTTAGCAGATCCTAGATCAAATAAAAGACTGCCTTGGGGGGGGGCACTGTGGAACCCCTGTGATGCAGGAAAAGTCATAGGAGATGTTGAATTGGGGCAGGGACCTATTAACAATCATGGTGGCAATTGCCTGATCAGGATTTTTCCCTAGGACCAGGGTATATCTCTGTAATGGATTACAGCTCAGCAGAAAAAAACAAGAAAAAAGTAGTACATTTCCAAGCAAACTGTCTTTAGTGACAGAGTTTCTGGAATGATGAACATTCATCCTAAAGTGTTTATAGTTTTTATTAGAAAGTAACTAAAACATTGTCTTTGGAATTTAGCTTGGCTAACATTTCATTTTGGATAACTCTTGTAAAGTCTGATGGTCAGTTGACTTATGCAGTGGAGTTCCTTTGTATAATTTCAATGAGTAGGTGAAGTACTCAGAAATTACTGATTTAATTTTCTTTGCATTGTTTATATCTCTGTAGTCTTTTGTCTGGCAATGTATTTGCCTGTCCCTCCAGTCTGAATACAGTTAACTTTAGTTAAAATTTTTGCAACTGGGTAAGCTCATTGGAATGAGGATTTTTTTTTACATGAGTGATCCAGAAAGATAAAACATTTTTATCAGATTTGCTGAGTTCTCTGAATTCTCTGCATTCACCAGCTGGAAAGATAAGACAAAACCTTGCCTTTCCCACATTTGGAAAAAGAAAATGTCAGTCTTTGAGAGGAAGGGGAAGAACATAAAACCCAACTTATAGGCTGGACCCAAATTGTTGAAAATAGTTTTTTTTAGCTCTCTTTAGACATGAAACCCATTTTGAATGGTACAACTTTATTGTAACTTCCATTCTTGTTCTGCTTCTGTACAGAAACTTAGTTGAGATAGTGGCATTTGGGAAAATCAACTATCTCTATTAGCTTCCATGTTTTCTTCTCAATATTAGCTGACCACTTTTAAGGATGCAGTGAAAAGGCACATCTGTAATTTAGTAAATCTGTACAGGATGTTATCAACTTTCTTTTGTTAAATGCCATTTTTATTTTATCCTCAGATTATGCCAGTACATAGGGACCTGGTAGGATTGTTTTTTTACTAATGTTAATCAGCTTCTGGGGAAGATACAGTATGTCTTCTTGGTACCTGGAAGAGCTGCAAGTATTGATGTAATATATTCATTTGAATAGATTTCTCTTTATTTGAAATTCTCATTGGCAGCAGTTCTCATCTCTGTAGATCATGTTTCATTTTCTCAAATAAATGATCATACTGTAGTTATCCTCCAGCGTGTCTTCTGGGTGTTTTTGGTCATATGAATTCCAATTTATTTTGGACTGTACACATTCCCTATGACTGTAAATTGTGCCATATAATGCTCTGCTTTTATTTGTTTGTTTCTGCTCCAGTTCACGTTGGAAAGTAGACACAGCAATGCTGCAACTCCATCCCTCTTTCTTGATTTATATGAGGGAATATCTTTAGTATGTTGTATTTCTCATTTAAGAGGCCTCCCCTTAAAGAGAAATGACAGTACCATATGGTTTTAACTATAGGCATAATGTTTCACTTTTCACTAGACTAGTTATTTATTTATTTATTGACTGATTGAATTACATGGACCCTGCAATTCATAAACATTGCAGAACATCAAAGTCTTTAGTGGCAATGTTTAATCCATGAAATCAGATATCTACCAGAACTAGTACATCTCCAAACATGTTTCTTAAATTACTAAGTGGAGGGAAGAGGTTGTAGTCCACAAATGGACTTCTCTATGCAGACAATGCTGTTGTCTATTCCAAGAACCTAACCTTGGCAGCCTTATCTCTGTCTACCAGGGTAATTTTGAAGCCCTTAGAAATAGGTGCCCCCCAAAAAAACTGTTTTGAAATTACAAAAAAACTAAGACAGTGCTCTTCACAAGCCATCAAATGGAAAAAAGGATACGCCCCCTCCCCTTGTCATCCATAATGACCTGGGATGTATAATTGAACAGATGGAAACCTTTACCTCTGGTGATCCTGGATGATACCTTATCTTTTGCTCCACATATTGATCACCTTTTGTTCATGGTAAACAGAAGATTGGGAGCCTTGTACCACAACTGGGTCAGTCTCACTGCTAACGCTAGATGTCTCATAGGTGCAAGCCCAGTACTGCCACTAGTTGATTATGGCCTCCCTGTCTATGCAACTGCCTCTTAGAAGAATAAATATGATCTGTAATAATGCTTGTCATTTTGTACATGGGGCTGACAAACACACCCACAGCTCCACCCTCTACACCCTAACAAATTGGTTACCCCTACCTATCAGAATTAAGTTCCAGACATATCTTCTAGCCAAGAAGGTGCTACTGGGCTTAACCCCTCTGGCCCTAACTCACTGCTTGTGCCCTGTCACCAGTGTCTACAATGCCAGGACCATGGCTCAGAATGCCCTTGAATTATCTTTCCATCGTACTCAGCTGGGCAAGCCTTTGTTTGCAGGTAGGGCCGCTGGCTGATTAAATGAGCCTCCTGATACCTTGCTCAATTTACTTAAATATGACTAGTTTAAGAGAGCACCACGGGCAACCCTAACAGTTCAATGCAACTGTAACTGCTAATCATCCTAACTAGAGTCCCTCCAGGTATACTTTTGAACTGTGTCAGGCTCTGACTCTGAGGCCATGTACCATTACTATGCTTGTTCTACACTGATTCTGTCTGCCTGCCTTATTGCTAAATTGCATGCAATCGATCCAATCCATTTATTTGCACCTGATCAACTATATTTGTACTTGTTTGACTTCATTCCACTGGAACTCACTTATTGTGTTTGTTATGCTACTCTGTAATTTCTGTTATTGACATGGAACCTTTGTAAAAGAGCACTTGTGCTCAAAAGTTTTCTCGTTCTCATTCTATAAATAAATAAATTAAGCCTCATATTCTTTATACCGTAGGTATGTAAAATTCCATCAGTTTACTTTTTTACATGTACAGCCTCATATGGGGTCTTACAGTTTGTCTTCTTAGAGCCCCAGCCATCCTGTGGCATTGTCCTTGCAGCCTCCAGTCTTGAGTACTTTGATTGGCAAGGGGAGCTGAAGCAGACTGAGGAGCCCCGCCTTTTTGTTCAGCACTTCCAGTGCCACACATTAAAAGTGCAGTCACCTGCCACCAACATCTGAGCATGACTGGCACTCCTGATGAGATTGGGGAATCCCCGGTGGCTGCACTGATCAAACCAAACAAGACAGCATGACTAAAGATGCACTGCAGTTTTAATTCATCAGTGAAGCTGGTGCAAATTTGCAGAAATTTCACTTCGTGAATTTCATGGACGTTGCACAGAGATGCCAACTTTGCTGCATAAATATATATCTTTTAGAAATCCTGAAACTTACTAAAACCTCCCCCTAGTTACTGTACTGTAATGCTAACCCCCTCCCACCTTCCAAACATGTTACATTCATCATATTCTCCCTCCCATATCCCGCTCACACCCTCCTCCCCTTCTGCCCTGGCAAATTGCAGCAAAGTAATAATACAGTTAAACAGGAGTCGGATGACTCCAAGACAGTTAGTCTGAAAGTTAATGCCCTACACTTCTCGCCAACCCCATGCCAAACACACTCCCTGCCTTCCCTCACCTGAGTCCTATCGAGTAAGTCATAAGCCCCTCACCCAACCCACCTCTTGTCCCCACCACTCTTCTACTCCCATCTGCACCCAGAAAAATACCTGTAAAAAAGAAAATGATCCCCCAGTGCAGAGCGTCTGCCCTGTTTGATGCTCATTTTGGTAATGGCATGAATGAATGAATGGTAAAGTTTTTACTCCTAGTAAAACCTGATTGGCTGAAAATTACATATCTTGCATCCTCAGTTAATATGGTAAAGTTCTGACATACACTCATAAATGTGTATGTTCCTCATGTTACAGGTTTTCAGGAAAAAGGGGCACGGTTAGGGAGATGGGAAGGGGAAACTGGGAACTGGTGCACAGGATAAAAGGAAGATAGTCAAGCATTTCACAGAACAAATTTCTTTATCTGCTCACTTATCTCTGGTTAACTGTTTCTCTTTCAGGTGGCAGGGAGAGTCAAGGAGAGAGGTGGCTTCAGCTGCAGACCATGTCTGTTCTATCAAATGAAGTTGTCCACTCCCATAATGTAATGTATCCATGGGATACATTTAATCATGAATAAATCCACTTTAACATTAAGACTGCATGTGATTTTTTTTTACCATGTATACAGCACCTGGTTTATCAACTTGTGCCAGCTGGTTACCATGGGGGGAAGAGGTTGTAGCTATGTTTTTGTGGTGACTTTACTTATCACTATTATTATTAATATATGTAGTAAGTATTGTATTTTACGGTTTTTAATTGTTGGAGGAAAAAGAAGTAGGACAAATATTTGTACTTCCAGGCAGGACCATAGGGTATGGGTGTGGTGGGCTACTTGTTCTCTGTATTGTTGCCAACATGAAGCTGTGATTGGTGTCTAGTATTTCACTTGCATCACCAGGATTTTGAGGTATCATATTTGGAGCTTCCATTAAAATTCCTTGAGTGTCGGCAACGGAGTGACTTTGTAGGATTCTTCTGCTGCTCTGTCCCACTGTGGGTCTAAGAGTAGGATATTAAGTTCCTGGGACCATTTGTTTAGAATCTGGTTAGTGGTGTTGTAAACTTGGGCTAGAAGGGCTTGATATAGTGCTGATTGAGATGAGTGGGTGGTAGGTGTGACATAGTTTGCCTCAGGAGATGGAATTGCTGAGGGAGGAAATTGGGAGTTTGGATTCTGGTGTAAGTGATTGGAAACAGTGTATGACCTAGAGATAGTGGTAATGATCTGCGGCTTGTAGATTATATTTCTCCTTGAGAGTCACAAATGGGAGAGTCTGCCTTGCTTCTGTAAATTAGAAAAAAAAGGTGCTAAGTCTAAACGTTGCCATCAGCAATACCTGGGGTGTACTCTAATGTGGTAGAAACTGGAGTTATAAGCCATGACTATGAACATATGGAAGTATTCTTGGTTGTTGGGAAAGCCGAATGCTTGTACCCAGCTATTAAGGTTTGAATAGATATACAGGTGGTCCTGCAGAGAGAGTAGAGTTGGCCTGGGATGTGCAAATACTATTTGAATTGGGATTGTAGGTGGTTTTGTATGTGTTCTACCTCTTTCAAGTGACTTTCAAATTCTGACGATAGTGAGTAAAAGACAATAGATAGTTGTGCTGCTTGTAAGTACAGTTGCAAATTGGGTAGGGCCAATCCCATTTACCTCGTGTGAGTTGCAGAATTTTGTATTTCACCCACAGCTGTTTACCCTACTAGATAAATCAGGAAATAGCTTTGTCCATAGGGAGAAGTCCTTTGGGTGCAGTGGGATGGGTAGTGTTTGAAAAGGGTACGGTATAATCATTTGGGGAGTATATTAATTTGGATGACCACTATTTGTTGATTAGGTCCTAGTGGGAGGTAGTCACATGATTTGAGGTCCTGCTGAACTTGTCTGGAGACTGGTGTATTGTTAAAAGAGGTAAGGTTCCGATGAAGGGGGTAGTGGTTTTGAATAAGTTGAGAAGGTAGAACGTGGATTGATAAGACCTGTTTTATTTTGGTTAAGTTTATATCCAGCGACTTGTCTGAAGTTCTTTTTTTTTTTCATGTTGCTTTTTTCCTTTTGGGGCTGGCAGGCAGGCTAACCCCAGAGGGCTTGGGTCTCTTCCACGGCTCCACTTCCCCAAATCCAGGTTCTCCTGGTGTTTCCCATGGATATTCTCTCCATGGCAGAGCCAGAGGGGGAGGTTCATCCTCCCCCCCAAGCACAATCCAGATATCCGGGGGAAGCCAGGCCAGGTGCAATGCCACAGCATCATGAAGCCTGCCAGCTTCTCTTTTCCAATTTTCTCCCCATACACCCCCCTCGCAGCATGAACATGCATGTGTGAAGGCATGCACATGTCACATCTCCACACTTCTGTGTCTTCCAGCCTCTGGCACTGCCCTCTGACCTCCACTAGAGGCTGCCAAGGAGCGGGATGACAACCCTCCCCTCCCTGGGAGAGGAGAGCAGTCCATTGGACTCTCAATCCTCTCCCTTCCCTACCGACCCCCAGCAGCCCAAGGTCACTCCTGACGCCAGGTCATTGGTGTGGCACGAGGTGTGGCATCCAGTGCCTCAACCCTCAGTGCTACTGGGCTGGCCCTTGTCTGATGTTCTTAAGGGTTTGCCACAATGGTGCTAGGGATGTTTCAGGTTTCACCAGGTAAATAAGTAGGTCATCTGCCTAAAGAGTGAGCTTTCGGTATACTGTATATGGCCTGTTTGAATCCTGGTACATTTGGATTTATGCGCAGAGATTCTGCCAGCAAAGAGATGTATAATACAAATAAAGGTGAGAGGGTACATTCCTGTCAGGTGCCTCTGTTTAGGGAGAATGTTTGTAAGAAGTAACCATTTGCTTGGACACAAGCCATGGGGTTAGTGTTTATGGCCTCAATCCCTTTGCAGAACTCTGGGGCATACAGAATTGTGAAAGGGTGTAGTACAGGAAGGGGCAAGCCACCATTCCAAATGCCTTTTCTGCATCCACGCTGGGCTATTAAGGAGGTGAAAATTTTGTAATCTGTATATAACACAAATATCAACCTACAGGAATCTGTGGGGGGGGGGTTCTTTTAGTTTTAATATAGTTGCAGGCAAAGACATGGCCAGACACGTACTGAAATTTCTGTGATATCTCTAGAGAAGTTATCTGCCTGTCTGCAGTATCAACATGGGCCACCACTGAGAATCTCTTAAGATGTATCCCTGAGTGGGCTTACCCTGCCCAAGGATGCAGGAACATCTTCGGGTGGCAGGTGCTTCCACAGCTGCCAACCGTGCTCTGCTTCCTGCCGCTGAGATTTTCAGCCAAAGCCCTGAGTGGGCTTACCCTGCCCACGGACACAGGAACATCTTCTGCGGGCAGCAGGCACTTCCATAGCTGCCGACTGTGCTCTGCTTCCCACTGCTGAGATTCTCAGCCAAAGCCCTGAGTGGACTTACCCTGGCCATGGACCCAGGAACATCTTCTGCGGGTGGCAGGTGCTTCCACAGCCACTGACTGCGCTCCACTTTCAGCTGCTGAGATTGTCAGCCAAAGCCCTGAGTGGGCATACCCTGCTCCTGGACTCAGGAACATCTTCTGCAGGTGGCAGGCACTTCCACAGCCACTGACTGCACTCTGCTTCCTGCTGCTGAGATTCTCAGCCAAAGCCCTGAGCAGGCTTACCCTGCCAATGGACCGAGGAACATCTTCTGTGGGCAGGAGGCGCTTCCACAGCCTCTGACTGCGCTCCACTTCCCGCTGCTGAGATTCTCAGCCAAAGTCCTGAGTGGGCTTATCCTTCCCACAGATCCAAGAACATCTTCTGAGGGCAGCATGTGCTTCCTCAGCCAGTGACCGTGCTCTTCTTCCCACTGCTGAGATTCTCAGTCAAAGTCCTGAGTGGGCTTACACTGCCCATAGACCCAAGAACATCTTCTGCGGGTGGCAGGTGCTTCCACAGCCACCAACCATGCTCCACTTCCTGCTACTGAGATTCTCAGTCAAAGCCCTGAGCAGCTTACCCTCATCATGGACCCAGGAACATCTACAGGTGGCAGGTGCTTCCACAGTTGCCGACCATACTCCACTTCCTGATGCTGATATTCTCAGCCAAAGCCCTGAGTGGGCTTACCCTGCCCACGGACCCAGGAACATCTACGGGTGGTAGGCACTTCCACAGCCACCAACCGTGCTCTGCTTCCCGCTGCTGAGATTCTCAGCCAAAGCCCTGAGCAGGTTTACCCTGCCCATGGACCCAGGAACATCTTCTGTGGGTGGCAGACATTACCACAGCTGCCGACCGTGCTTCACTTCCCACTGCTGAGATTCTCAGTCAAAGCCCTGAGCAGGTTTACCCTGCCCACAGACCCAGGAACATCTTCTACAGGCAGCAGGTGCTTCCACAGCCACCGACCATGCTCCGCTTCCCACTGCAGAGATTCTCAGGTACAGCTGCTGATTCCAGCCAGTTGGAACATGGACACCTCCTATTGTCTGCTGGGTTCTACCACTGTTTCCTTGGCTGCAGAATCTCCTTTGAATTTTGGCGGCTGTCTATTCTATGAAGTGCTTTAAGATTGAATTTTTTTGACTGTTTACTGCCTAGTCTTAGACCTATGCTAATGCAAATGTAATTATTTTGTGCTGCTTTTTGAAGAGACTGCAATTTACTGCTAGTTAAGGGCTGTGATTTACTTCTCTGCCACCTTGGCGCCTGCTATTGTCCTTCTAAATCTCTCTTCTCTCCCTGCCCTACCCCCTGCTGTGCACCTCTCTGTCTATTTCCACTACTTAAACCCTATTTCTCTGTCTCTACTCAGCCAAAGTCCTGAGTGGGCTTACCCTGTGCACGGACCCAGGAACATCTTCTGCAGGGGCAGGCGCTTCCACAGCCGCCAACCATGCTCTGCTTCCCACTGCTGAGATTCTCAGGTATTCCCTGCTGGCATTGCATGCCGGCTCCCCTCCCACCCTAGCTGGGAACTTTCACTTATATGGAAGGCTGGACACATGGTGTTTGAAAATAACTAAGTATTGACTTCTCCATCTGCAGCCTGTACCCCACTACCACTCTGGGCATAAGCTCTATTAAGTCTCTGCTGATAGCTCTCCAAATCCTTCCCATAACATTGTCAGAACTCAATTGCAGCTACCTGCCCTGCCTCCCAAAATGTGTAATCTTTGTCCCCTGACCCACCTGCTTATCCTACTGGCAGTCCTGTGCGGCAGCTACAAACCTGGATTTAAAAAGAAAGACAGGCCACTCACCACCATTGACGCCAACATCTATTTTGATCCATGCTTTGTAACAGGGAATTTTGTTACACTTACAAAGGAATCCTGGTCCTCCTACTGGCTCCTTCTACCTCTGCAGGGGTGGCTCACACCTTGGGCCTGTACCTCCTCCCCTCCCTCCCACCCCTTACCAAACTCACAGTTCTCTTAAAATCCAGTAAACAACTCAGCCTCTGTCAGTATAATAGTCTTTACCACAAGCAATTGAATGGCTGCCTTCTCAGATCCACCCTATTGCTGCTGCTCATGGCTGGCAATGTGCACCCCAACCCCGGCCCTGCTGAATCTGTGCACCCCCCCCGGTCCTGCAATGCAAGGAACATTTAAGTTAGCTTCAATCAACATCTGTAGTCTCCTGAGCAAATTGGATTGCTTGCTAGCCTGGACCTCACATCATAATCCAGATATGCTGTCGGTGGTGGAAACCTGGCTATCACCGAAGATCCCCGACAGTGCAGTTGCCATTCCTGGGTTCACCATTTTCAGGTGAGATGGGATAACCAAGCATGTTGGTGGATGTGCAATTTACCTCAAGGACTCAGTCATGGGGCATGTCCTCCCCATGGCTGACTTAGGATCTAATGCCCAGGCACTTGCTATCAAAGTTTTGCTTGGGGGACATAATAAAGCCCTTATAGTTATATCTGCCTACGTTCCCCCTAAAGAGCATAAGACAGGCTTCAAAGCTATCCTTGACTATATCCATAACTTGACACCGAATTCAGAGACCATAGTCTTGGGTGGTGTAAATATTAACTGACTTTCCTCGATGTAGGCCCATACCGGAATGATATCTCCTCAGTCCACCTTACACAGCTTGTCTCATCCCCTACCAGGGTTAACTATAAGACAAGCACAAGCACCCTTCTTGACTGGATACTTTCTAGCCACCCTGAATGACTCACCAATGTGATAGTGCATCCTGACTCGATTAGTGACCACTTTCCAGTCTCATGTAGCTGGTCAAACAAATTCCACAAGCCCCAGCCTCATTCTATATACAGTAGGGTGCTAAAACGAGGTCATCTGGAGCCCTTGAAACAAGACCTAGCCAACATCAACTGGTCAGTACTTGAAGACACTGATGATGTCAGTGTTGCCTTGGAGCATTTTATACAGCAATTCACAAAAGTCTGTGATATACATGCTCCACTAAAAAAGTTGAAAGTTCGGGGAACTGTAAACCACTGGTTAACATGTGATCTCATTAGCAAATTGAAAGACAGGGATCATCTATGGCACCTTACTAGAGAGTCGGGTAAACCTGCAGCTGTACAGGCATACAAGAAGGCCAGGAACGCATGCACTTGGGAAATACACCTTACAAAATCCAGTCATCACAAGGAGATGCTTACTGCTTCCTGGGGCAACGGGAAAAACTTCTGGAATAACATAAATGAAGTCACAGGGAAAGAAGCGAAGGCTATGCCCAAATTGCTTAATATTCAAGGAATCCCCACCCAAGACCCACTAACCTTAGCCAATGATTTCAACAAAGCTTTCACAGGCCTGTCTGGAGTCCTCCCCCCTGAATTTTTCGAGGACTCAACCCATACCAATACTGACCATCCTGACCCTCACTCCCATTCTCCCCCTTCTTTCTACTTCAAGAAGGTCCCTCCATCTCTAGCCAGAAAATACCTTAGCAAGGTGCTTGGGAAATCTCGACAAAGTGGCGACACTCTGGATCTCAAAATAGTGACCCTCACTATAGATGAAGTTCTTCTACCCCTCACAAAGATGCTCAACCTGTCTCTCTGTCTTTCTCAGTTTCCACAGATGTGGAAATCAGCACTTGTAACACCAGTATACAAGAATGGGGATATGGCCTCTCAGGCAAATTATAGACCCATATCCATCCTCCCCTCACTTTCTAAAGCACTTGAGGGTATAGTGGCTGATCAACTTGTTGAATACCTCGAAAAATACTCCATTCAATGTCCAGAGCAACATGGTTTCCACAAAGGCCACAGCACTTCTACGGCATTGCTGGAATTCACTGGCTTCATTCATCATTCCCTGGATCTTAGATTTCTAGCTGGGGCAGTCTACATCAACCTCTCAAAGGCCTTTGATACTGTCCACCACTGTCTTCTCCTAAGGCAATTAACCTCTGTCGGCCTCTCTGCCGAATCAACTCATTGGTTTAAAAACTGTCTGGAAGAATGCTCTCAGAGGGTGAAAATATCCAATGTCATCTCTGACCATCTGTCCATAAGATCAGGTGTCCCACAGGGCTCTATCTTAGGTCAGCTCATTTTCAATATCTTTCTCAACAATCTACCTGATTTCTGTCACCAGCGGATACTCCTTTACACTGATGATGCAGTCACCTTCTCCAGCAGCTCTGATCCTATGGAACTGGAGCACAAACTGCAATGTGGCTTTGGTGAAGTGGAGGACTGGTTTAACAATCATAAACTGATCCTGAACTACAAGAAAACTAAAGCCATGTTGTTCAGTAGCTCTCGGAACAAGCACAAATCCCATGCACTTACTATCAGGAACTGCCTAAGTGCTCCACTCGAACAGACACAGCATTTCAAATATCCTGTGGTAACCCTTGGCAGTTGCCTAACCTATGACCAACATATCAACAATGTAGCCTGGGCAGTCAACATCAAGATTGGTCTCCTCCACAGGCACAAGCGCTGCCTAACGTTGGATGTCCTCAGACTCACTATCCACAGCTTTATCCTCTCTGTTGTGAACTATGGCCTGGCATTCTATGGTGCAGCTTGCCACTCTTCCCTCCGTAGGATATCAGTTGCTCTAAACAAGGAGTGCAGACTGCTCACTGGGGCCGCACGTCTCACCCATACTTGTGAACTCTATGATCAAATGGGCTGGCTTCAGCTCAGTGGGAGGATTCTGTACCAAACCTGTCTGCTTGCCAATAAAGCACTTCTTGGCCACCTACCACCTGGTACAGAAAACCTACTTCAACCACACAGCAGCATGGAGCATACGCGAAGCTCTGGCCCCCAGTTCTTCCACATTCCTTGGCTTTGAACAACCCAGGGCCAGCGCTCCTTTGCCTATAGAGCACCTCTCTGGTTTAATGAACTTCACCGGGACACATTTATCAAAAGCATGCTATGGCAACATCTAACCTCTAACAGCTCCTGCAACTGCTACACTTAATCCCCCCCACCTGCATGCAGGCCTGCGTCTATACTCCCCTTTTGTGGTCTCCCTCACTTTGACAAGGACTCTGGCTGCCTCTCCCCACCCCTACCCCACTTCACTGCCTCCATACAACTCTTACACGTTGACAAGGCCAATGGCTGCCTCCCCATTCTTTTCTAGACCCTCACATCCTCCTCCTTGGCCCACCTCTTTAGGTATAGATTTCACTGCCCTGCTGACTTCCTTTCTGGCTGACTCCTTGCTTATCACATGTTTACACCTCCTCTGTTTGCCAGTCTCTCTTCTTATGATGTGTCGCTTGCACCCTAGCTTTCCTTATCCTTGATATCTTAGTCCGAGCTTGTTCATTCACAGAATCATATTTATTTTTTTATTTTTATTTTGTGAGAATCAGTTTACAACCTTTGAGCCAGGGGCTCGTTTCCAAAGGTACCTCGTCACATTGAGGACATACATGGCATTTTAGATTACACAGTACAGGTTTTTCATTTGAGTTACAGGGTACAGGTATTTGAGATAGTTCTTATACAAGTTGGTTACATATGTTGAATGGTCCCAGGACTGAATATTACTTAATTTAAAGAAACTAAGTTCATTGTACAGGAGTTATATAATTGTTATTCTTACAACCATGTTATTTGTATTACCTTTGTAAGTTTTGTCACCCTCCTCACTGACGTGGAACCTTTGTAAACGAGCTTCTAGCTCAAAGGTGTTTAATACTAGATTTAAATAAATAAATATCCCAAATTATCTGAAATTTCTGTCCATATCTATGTCTGCTACTGTATAGCGGAGATGGTGGTGTATCACCAGGTGTCAGGAAAGTTGCCAGTCACTTGATGTGATGGAATGTGTGGCAAAGCTGTGGGAGTAACTATTCTTTGAATTTCTTATAAAATTCCACGATGTATCCGTCTAGGCCTGGGCATTTGTGTGTTTTTCATTTGGACAGGGCAGTCAGCAGTTCCTGGTTTGTGATTGGTTTATTCAGGCGCTGGGCATCAAATTCAGTTATTCTAGGTGGAATTAGTTGTAGGAAAAATTAGGTGATGAAGTGAGGATCAGAGTGATGGTCTGTGATGGAGTATAATTGTTCATAAAAGTTTAGAACTCTTAGGATATCCTGGGATTTAGTTGCTGTTTGCAAGGGTCATATATTTTGGTTATGAGTGTCTGGTTATGGTGGTTTTGGAGTCTGTGTGCCAGTAATTTGGATGTCCTCAGCCTTTCTATGTAGTATTCTTGCTTGAGATATGTTAGGGCCAGTTCAATTTCTTGATTTTGTAAGTTTTGCAGTTCTCATTGCACCCAATGCAGGGTAGGGAAGATTTCACTGTTTCCCATTTTGTGTGCATTTTATAGAGTTGTTAAATGCTGTGTGAGTCAAGTTTATATTTCCTCTCAAGCCTTTTTTTAAGGGCCATATAGGCAATAATTGTGCCTCTTAGTGCTACCTTGAGGGTGTTCCAAAGGAATGCTGGTGTGGTGTCTTGTCCTGCATTGTCCAGGATTTGTGGGATTCTGGCTTGCAGTAACTGCTGAATTTGGGGTTTCTGAGTATGGTGTTGAAGCTTTTCCCTTCTCTCCCACTTGTATTTCCAGCTCGAGTGGGGCATGATCTGAAAGGCTTATTTGCCCTATGGTGCAATATTGTGCCATGGGGTGGACTGGGGAGCAGTGGGTGTAGTCTTTCTGCATGGTATGTAGGATTCACCAGATGTCTGCCCATCCAATTTGTGCTTTGTGTTGTTTTCAGTATTTGGCTATGGGTGTTGTCTAGCAGGGGTTTCGGTTAGTGTATTTGGGTCTGGTTTATGGTCAGATTCAAGTGTCCACCCATGATCAGGATGTGTTATATGTTAGCCATTATTTTGTCACTGATCAGGCATGCGTCAGAGGCATCTGAGCGTGGGGGTAGGTATATGCTGACAACCATGACTAGGGCATTGTAAAGTAGTGCTGTGTGGAATTTTCAAATTCTGGCAGAACGAAATTACAATGAATTCTTGAAATTCTACCAAAATTTTGCCAAATTTCGCCAGAAATGGAATGGCGGATTTCCACAGCAGACAAACACAGAATGAGTTTTTCTGCAACATTTCCACTGAATTTTACTCTGCAGATCTCAACATTTCCAGAGAAGTGGTTGTGGAATGATTTTGCACAGAAAAAATGTGGTTCCATGTCATTTTAGCAACTTTTTTACGGCAATTTCAATTTGAGCGAATATTATTTAGCGACTGCAATTTGGGAGATGCTACAGCTGAGTGAAGCACATTTTATCTAAATATTTACATGCACACTTCTCCATGTTTTGTAGGGGGCTGCACCCACTGCACTTCCACTGTCTCTCGGATTCTAACTCCATGACGCACATTGACTCTGGGGCTCACTGTATTTGTGGAGTCGCTGTAATGTGCCGGTTGCTGTAAAGTGACTGTCACTCATTTTGCTTTCACTCATATTGCTTCGCTCAAGTGCCTTCACTCCAGTTGAATCATTCAATTGACGTACTACCAAAAAATGCTGTTCCTCGTAATATTATTCCATGGATCACAGCAGTTGGAATGCTGCAGAACAACCAGCAAATCTCTGCCGGTGGAATGGTCATCCCACATTAATTCCACTGGTGGAATTCTGCATTCCACACAGCACTGTTGCAAAGCGTTCCAGTCACCAACACAAACCTCCCGTGCTTATTTATGACCTGGTTCTGAAGTTGGAATGGGGTGTTCTGTAGGATTAAAATTGCTGTCCCCTTTTTTTACTGGCTCCAAATGAGGAGGTGTATATCTGGGAGAATTCAGATTTTTTGTGTAGTTGGTGACCTGGGTCCTTAAGATTGGTTTCCTGGAGAAACACAATGTCTGGATGTGATATTTTGATAGTTGAGATATTTTTGTGCATCGTACTGGGTTATTAAGCCTATTCACATTATTTGAGTAGAACTTAAATGGCATTAGTTTAGTCATCATTGGTGGAGGTCAAGGCATGGGTTATATATTTAATTGGTCTGAATAATTTTTGTGAGTGTGCCATCCTCCTTCCCCCGACCAGTGGTGATTCAGGCAGTGTCAGAGAACATATCTGTAGATTAAAGTCATATGTTCTTGATCTAAACTGGGGATTAACAATACACAAGTATAATAAACAATGTACAACATGAATCAACATCTTGAAACTAAATGGCAACTGGCCTAACAATCATAGCAAGATGACTTGTCCTAGGAAAGGAGCAAGTAAGATTTTGCCTCATTGTTCTGAGCAGAGAGTAGGATATTATCGTCCATCAAATGGAGGATGCAGCTGTCTGCAGACAGCTGCCTCCATCATGAAAGTATCATGACTGGGAAGGTAGGAAGGGGGTAGCAGTAGGTGGGAAAATGCAGTCCCCTAGGAGGGTGAGAGACAAAGTTTCCTGCAGTATAGCAATCCCTTTATGTGGTGGAGGGATATGAGCTTCTAAGTGGGGCATTCAAGGAGTGTATTACTATGCATGGGGGAGGGTAGAACCCCACCTGTCATGTGTGATGGTGCTTAGTAGGGGGAAAAATCCTCCCATCCCATCACTTAGGTCTCGTTGTGATGTGTGGGTGAGGGAGATCCTGTGAATTATGCAAAGAGCCCTGCAGACTATTAGTCTGTAAGTGAGCGTAGTTCCAGTCAGGCTTGTAGTTTGAATCAGCATCAAGCCAGTTTCACTCATGCTGCTTTCATGGATTGGGATTTATCTACGTAGTCTGACTTCATGAGGTACTGGGGGTATTTCTTTTCACCTCTTTTTTTTAAGAATAAGTTTGCTTCCCCTTTTCTCAAGGATTCGGTGAATCTGAGTGTGTCAAGTTATATGTGAATTGGTTTTCAGGGGCTGCTTGAGGTCCACGGTGATGCAGTGCCTGCTTCATGAATCTACGCACACTCGCTCAGTCAGGGCTGCATCTGAGCTGCATCATTGTGTGAGTGGTAAGAGTATCAAGGGCCTAGGCTGCAGAAAATCCTTTCTGTAGTAGCCTCAGGGACTCTGGTTCACAGTCTGGGTCCAGGAGGGTGACTGGGAGCTATAATTGCAAAGCAGGGAATTAAAGGTTGTGCAGTAAAGCTGAGGTAAGTGCAAGTGGGGCAGAGAAGATAGCAATCTTCTGGCAATCTAGCATAGAATATGTACTTGGATGCCCAGAATTGTCCTTCCCCACCCCAATCTACCCTTACTGTGCCTTGTTGAGAGCAGTAGGACAGTTCACAGGAGACAACCTCAGAGGTTGAAGGAATATAGGATGTCCTTTATTTCTTGGATGATTGAAAGAGGAGACATCTTTGGGGGTCTTCTGTAGAATGGAGATCTCGTTGGCAGTCTCCTCTAGAGCTGTTCTGAGGCAGTAGTCTTTGTAGTTGTACCAGATGGATTTCCTTGGTTGCCATCACAGTTTGGGCTTCCTAAGGGGTATGGCAGAGCTTGGTGCCATCTGGAAAAAAGAATCTGAGCTTAGATGGGAAGGGCACTTGAAATTTGAGCCCTTTGTCTCTCAGTGGCTTGAAGAACTTATGATATTCTTTTCTGTAGGTGAGTATAGATCATGTGTAGTCATGATCAATGAACGTGCAAGTTCTTTGAAATTCCAGGGCTCCTTTTCTCCAGGCTGTTGTTAGGACATGCTTCTTCATTTTAAAGGAGAGGAACAGTGCCACTATGGAGTGAAATCTGGCCTTGGGGTCCCATGGTTTCAGTCCTGGGGCTCGGTAAGCCCTTTCAATGTTAACTTGGTAGTCAGGGGGTAGTTCTAGTACAATAGCCAGTAGTCTTTCCAGGAAGCCAGTAATATGAGAGCCTTCCATGTCCTTGGGGAGTCCATATATACACAGGTTTTGCCTGCATCAGTGTCATTCAAGTACAATGGTCAGTAGTCTTTCCAGGAAGCCAGTAATATGAGAGCCTTCCGTGTCCTTGGGGATTCCATATATTCGCAGATTGTGCCTTTGGCAGTGCCCCTTAAGGTCTTCTGTTTTCTCTTGGAGCCTCATGGCTATTTTCAAAAGTTGCAGGTGAAGTCGCACTATTTCACCTGCCCTCATGTCCAACTCAGTAATCATCGACTCATGTTTGAGAGACATTTTCTCAAGTCTATGTTGTCCTTCTTGCAGTGCTGCCAATATTTTAGTGCACTCTATTCTATAAGCCCTTAATTCTATCAGAAAAATATCAAGCTTTTTAGGTTTTTAGAGCTTTTGGCTGAGGCTTTTTGTTTGGTTGGTGGGATTGAAAATATGGAGGCCTCGCTCATTGAGCCATCATCGATAAATCTGTCAGCATCAGGTGTAGTAGCTCTTGAGTTTGGGTGGTTCATCTCCCTATTGTCCTTCTAACCTCTGGTAAACAGGTTTTCAAGTGTAATTTGTTATATTGTTCAAACTCTAAGGGGATTTTGTTCGCCGGGTTCCCGGAGCTCAGTGATTAGGTAGACATTCTGCAGGTAATGTCACTGGAAGTTTGCACAGTACAACACTTGAACTGATCAATGGTTTTAAAAATCTTGACTCGAGCATACACTTTGAATTATGAAGCCTAAAATAATCACAAGAGTGAGAGATTTGGTTTTCTGAATAAAACATAATTCTAATTTATTTAGTAACTAAATATAACTTAAATATACGAACATTAAATAAAAAGTGTGGTTGAAGTTTCCACAAATAGTAATACCACATTAAAGTAGTGGAAAGATTCTTAATAAAAATGTTATTAAAATTTCCCACAACATAACATTTGTTATAACGTAAGAACATTTTTTAATTAAAGTATATTACCATTTTCTGTTTACAGGGTGGTGAAAATTTTCTGGGGAGCAAACACACAGATTTGAAGGCACTTGGTTTAAAAGTGTTATAGCCCAATGATCACAAGGTTACCAAAAAACTCCTATTTTATGGAAATGTGGCACAAGGAGCCCTGGCGCTTTAGTCTAAATGGGAGTGTTTTGTGTTAACTCAATGATCATTAAACTACAATACTTTCAAATCAATGCCAGTAATTCTGTATATTTGCCATGCTGTATCCTACAGAATGCACTGACTGCCATTCTTTGCGCTCATGGAGTTTGTTTTTCCTGAAATTCCTTGGGGGCCTGAAATTTTGTGAGGGTGGTTATAGTATGCATGTATAGTGTAAGGGTGAGTGGAGAGTAGGAAGATGTGAAAGCAGTTGAAGGGGCTAGTGCTGGCCTAGAGGCAGTGGATGCTCCTGCTTGTGGAGTAGCAGGAATAGGGCTTTTGTCAACAGCTTGGCAGAGGAGAACAAGTTCTTGTTTCATTTCATGTCTCATCTCGAACAAGCGGTCACATGTTGTCCCCATTACTGCTGCAATAGTCCCCACATGTGCCACAAGGTCCCACATTATCTGATTGAGTATCATGTTAATGAGTTAAATTCTTTACTTATTAGAAAACAAAGGAATAAGATTGAGATTTCTTAAAAAGTAAAGAGATATGTGTCTAAAAAAACCCCAGTTTTTTAGTTAGTGTTGCTCCTAGTCCTAATGTCCATAAAGTACGAAAATGTCCTAGCCCATTGGTGCAGCAGTAGCATTACTGCTTGTAACACTGACAATTGGGGTTCGGGAGTAAACTCAAGTTGTTAGAGGGCTGACTGAGGAGGGGAGGACTGACCATCCATAGAACTGCTCTCTTCCTCCTGGCAGGGAGGGATGCAGTGCATGGTGCAGTCCTGACCCCTAGTGGTGGCTGAGGGTTGGGCACCAGGGACAGCAGTTGAGGGTGGGAGGAGCAGCAGTTGCCAATGTCCTATGTACAGGAGGGTATGTGTGAAGCATCTAGGTGACATTGTACACTCCTGGGGGAAGCAACAAAAAATGGAGGAGAAAAGTATGGATGGACAGCATAACAGTATCGACCCCTCACAGAGCCTACACCCTGCTCATGGCATGCTTCCCGTGTCAGGATCCATTTTATGGTCACGGGAGGAAAGCCATGGAGAAGATGGTTGAGTGACTGTAAGTCCATATGGGGCTGTGGTGGTGGGGCTGGGGAAGTCGGTCCCTGATGATGAGGCCATCCTGGTGTGGTATAAACTAATTGCTAAAAAAAAAAAAAGTATGTAAATGTGCTGATAAGGTTGTTAGCCCTAACTCCTCTCTCCCTTATCCCTAACCCTCATGATCCATGGCCTAGCTAAAGATCTGGTTCCATGCCCCAAGGTTGTTCTGTTTCATATTTGGCCCTGTTTGTTGTAAGCTAGATAACCTAGTACAGTTATGGCAAAGCTGAATGTTTGTTGGTACATTGCCCTCTTATTAGTGCTATATTGTGTCATATATGGCAAACTAGGGTATGTAATGTGTTGTCACATAAATCGCTTCATACAGGATCTTGCATAAAATAGCATATGTGTTTCCCAAATGAAACTAGAGTCAGATGGAGCAGTTTGGACAAGAGGTTTGCTGAATGGGGTGGGTAAGTGTGGGAACTGAGCTGAGTTTTTGCTGCGTAAGGGTAAAAATATAGAACTTCAAAAAGTATAAAGTTTTTGGTGTGCATCAGAGAGGCAGCTCTATTTTGGCTGCTGGAAGTGTGGTCACTGGAGGAAGGTGACCTGTCAGAGACTGGAAGGAACATCTAAAGTCACACTAAGAAAGTGTGTCAGTCCATGAGTCCCTAAGAATGAGCATCCAGGAGTGCGAGTCATGCAGTAGGAGTGCAGCATCTTCAGGGTCATATACAGGTAGTCCAGAGTTCTACAGTGGTCAAAGTGGATGAAGCAGAAGGTTAAGACCCAGCATACAGGCAGGATCACATAGTCAGAGGTCAGATAAAAGTGACCTATGTATTATTTTTGATTAATGTAGAATCCCTAGACTGTTTGGGATAGCAAAAAGGACTAAAAATAAATAGTGGAGTAAAAACCTAACAAGGGTGCCTTCACAAAGGAGTAATACAGAGGTAGCTAGATTTGTTAACAAGTGTAACTAACAAGTACTGTACACAAGTGAAATTAACCATATTGTGGCCGTAACTTGTACACCAATCCACAGATATGGAGAGGGTAATTGGACTGGCACCTGAGAGTGATGTAGGTGGTGTGGGAGAATTGGCAACCGGAGGGTGCTCTGGGAGTTTGACCACTGCCTGATTGCAGGAGAGTCCATGCCCTGAGACAAGAACTGAAGGCAGAAAGGGCTAAAATATGCCACATGAGGGCCACAGCCACTGGGCCACCTACAATGCTATAGCCACAGGCAACGCAAAAGCCCATTTAGGTCAAAGGTGGTACAGTAAGTAGACAGTAGTAGGGGGAGGAGGGAGGATGAAATAGAAAGGGAAAGGCCTATAGAACCAGGGCTGTGAACAGTCAACAGATACTTCCTTCTGTTGACCTAAGGGGTCCAATGATGCCCACACAATGGGGGAAGATACTAGCATACTGAAAAGGTGGGCATCAAGAGATGGAGACATGCCAAGCAGGGAGTAAGCCCCCACAGGAGGTAGGAGAAAGGTGTTAGTGATGAGGGATTTGATAGGGAAGGGAATGGAGAGGGGGATGGTCTCACAGTGGATGTACAAGAGGTGGTGTGCTGTTACCCTGGAATACAATGGACAGATTCAGGTCCAGTGTGATGGAACTTACAGGGAAAGAAGGAGGAAGGTGAATCTGATTGTGGATGTAGGCACACATGATATGAGTAGGAAAAGCATTGTGGCAATCTTAATGGTGGTGCGAGGAGGAGATATTTGTGTTCTTCAGGGACTAGAGCCCAACTTAAAAGGAACTGAGGCTGTTCAAAAGGGATGTCTTACAGCCTAATGAAGTGGACATACAGGTGCTGGGGAAGAGACTTGCACAGAACATCAAGGAAAATGTAAATTAAGAAAGGGGAGTCAGCACATTTGGGATCAAGAACACAAACAAAACTCAAAGGGACCTACTGGCCTCATTCCACCAAAAGGCAGAAAATAAAATGGAGGCTGAACATAGGAAAGAATGGACAAAGTATACTTGGGATAATGTGCAACAATGCCAGAAGTCTGGGGAACAGACCCTAAAAGTTACAGGTGTTGGTGAAGGAAGCACAGCGGGACATGGTGGCAGTCACAGAAATGTGGCCTACACCGAACAATAACTGGGACTTGATCATTTCAGGATATGCATTATTCAGGAGAGACATGGGGAAAGAGAAAAGGGGAATAGTGCTACATATAAAGGATGGAATAAATGCCACAAAAATGAAAACATTGGGGAGACTGAGGGATTAGGAACCGTTAGAGTGCAGGCCATCACAGCCACCTGAAGATGACGATCGATCCCTCGCAGTCTGCGCACCAGTGGCTGGGCACAATCACAGTCCTGTTGCACAGTATGACAGTCAAGGTAAGTCCCAGTGGAGCCGGCTGATAGGGCTGAGGGGGCCGCCAGGGAGAACTGGGAGATAAAGAGAACATAGAAAGAAAAAAAAAAGATCAAACAGCACTCATGATAAATATCAGAGATATTTCTCTTGGGGCCATGGCATCTCCCATATAAAGACACAAACACAAATAAAAATCCTAATGCCACAATTACTGACTTGTATAATTTCTGTAATCCCAGTAGGTGCTTTAATATAATTTGTTGCCATTTATTTCATTGCTTATTAACATCTATCTATTATCTGTCTGTCTGTCTGTCTATCTATCTATCTATCTATCTATCTATCTATCTATCTATCTATCTATCTATCTTATCTACAGGTTCTACAACAGCCAGTCAACAAAAATATTGCTGACTGATGTTACATCGATGGCTTTATGCTGTCTGTGGTGGACACAAAGCAGTGAAGCAAAAATGATGTTTTTTTGTAAGGGCTTTGCCCCAAGCACCCCCCATATTGTATTATAATCAACTCTGAGTTGGAGCTAATTCGGGAAGGGGGTGCAAGACCCAGGGAAGCTTTGCCAGGGACTCAGTGGACTTTACAGTGATCTGTCATTGCTGTTGCTGTCGACGACATCGCTGTAAAATTTTCACTGTGGCAGTGGCATACCCTAGATATATTATAGTGTTGCAGTCACACCCGTATAGTTAGGGTTAAGTATGCACTTCAGTGTTAAATCCCAAATTATGCACTTTAATATCTTTGCAACTGTTCAACAGATTTGCATGAAAATTTGCATGCCCCGTTGCCTAGGACAAATCTCTGGATGTACCAAGTTATGTTCTGGCTGGATGTGTGGTTTCCAAGTTATGGAGTGGTGAAAAAGTGACTTTTCGCTCATTGACTTTGTTGTGTTTTTCTTTAAACTTGTTTACAGCCCAAATGGTTTGGACTCTTGGTCAGACATTTTCAGGGCAGAAAGGGACTAGCCTACAGATGTGCCTTTTGCTAGTCTGGTGTAAAATAATAATCCTTTTCAAAGTTATTTAATTTCTTAACTAAAAAAAAAACAGTTCTTAGCATGCTCAGTAAGCACTTTAGGGTAGCTGTATGAAGTAAAAAAAGAATCCTGTGTTGTATTAGAATATTCCTTTTTTGTTTGCTGCCATCTTGTTTCAGTTTTTTCTAAAAATAAATAAATAAATAAAAAGCTACTAAACTAACATCCTTGAAAGACATCAACACATATATCTGGGAGATCGGGACCCTGTTTGGTGTAATCTGCATTTCACAGTTGCAGACGTGCCCAAGAAATGTTTTTTTTTAATATTATGAATCTTTTTTCATGACTGCATGATATGTAAAAGAATCATTTTCCATATCATGAGTCACGAAAAAGGATCCTTTTTCCTGAAGGGAGACTCTTCGCCTACCATTCTGATTTCTGTCCCCATACAGTTATGTATTTCCCTGGTGTCTAGTGGCACCCCAACCCTCCAATCCCCATACCCATTCATTTCCCTGATGTCTAGTGGCACCCCCCCCCACCATTTGATGTCTATTCCCCGAATATTTTTGTTTCCCTGATGTCTAGTGCAACCCTCCACCCACCGATCATAGTCTCAGTTATAGAACACATAGATCCCTGGTGTCTAGTGGCATCCCCCACCCTCCAATCCCCATACCTGTTAATTTCCCTGATGTCTAGTGGCACTCCCCACCCTCCAATCTCTAGTCCCTGAATATTTTTGTTTCTTTGATGTCTAGTAGCACCCCCCACCTGCTGATTGTCGTCCCCATTATACAACTTATATTTCTCTGGTGTCAAGTGACATCCCCCACCTGCTGATCACTGTCCCCTTCATGAATTCTATTGCCCTAGTGTCTAGTGGTACCCCACTACCTGCCAATGCTGTCCCAGTACCTGAAATAAAGAAAATCATCCTCAATGTTTTTTTTTTTAACATAAAATGGTCCCTCACTGATTTGCTCCCACCTCCCACTCAGCATCCCGCACTGCGCGCCCCCCAGTACACCCCCCACAAACCCTCACTCACCTGAATCTGTCCCAGGTTTGAGATCCACTCTCTGACTGAAGACACGTCTTGCTGCTGAAACCAATGAATGCATTATGAGAAACTAAGGTAAATGCGGTTCAAAGTATTTCAATGGGGTTTTCAACTTTGATGCATAACTTGGCCATTTTTGCATATTTTGACACCAAATGTTCAACATAGCCTTTTGGGGACACCATTTCATGGACAATGTCACGGGTATTTCACATAATAATCCCAAAAGGTGACTTCACAGTCACTTGGCAAAATCACCTTACAGATGTGATTTGAAAAGTTTTACTGCGTTTGTTCAAGAGGCGGGGTCATAAGAAGGCTATGTAGGAAATTTGGTGTCAAAATATGTAAAAATGGCAAAGTTATATGTGCATGTGTTCCACTACGCTCGCTTGTAACTTCAGAATTTTTTAATATTTTCACCCCAGATTTTCAACATAGCTATTTTTTTACATCACCTCATGAACATGACAGCTGTCATTTCTCAAATCCTGTCCAAAATGTGTTTTTCAGCTTGTGGCATGGAATGATGTTTTGGCAGAGATTTGAACATTCTCAGCACAGCATTCATGAGGTGGAGTGAAAACAAGGCTATGCTGATAGTTTGATTGTTGTTTTGGCTGAAATGCTTCCATGCCAACATACATGTACTCATCTATGGAGGGATGGGCCCTGCGCTCCTTCAGGCAAATGAGGATACAATTATACTATCTCAAAAATTAAGGAAATTCTTTGCAAAAAAAAAAAAACTCTTTTAATGCATCAGTTATGGTTAAAGTAACAAAAGTAGGGAAATGTGGTGTTAGTGTTCCCAACCATAACACCCCACCCCCACCCTGCAGGTAGCAAGCCAGGCTTGGAGTGTGCCTTGGGTGCTCCAGCCTAACGCTCACCACCTTCCATCAGTAAAGAAGCTGAGATGTGTATAGTGTATGGGAATGAGTTGAGCATTAGGGCTGGAGAACCCCAAAAGAGCACCCACCTTCCTTCCAGAGATGGGGTTGAGGCTATTGGGGTTGCAAACCCTAACACTTCATTTCCCTACTTTTGTCGCTGTAACCCTAACTGATACATTAACTTAGTTTTTTTGCAAAGAATATAGGCCCCGATATTCAGAATTGTGCCTGGCAATGGAGTATGTGGTGGTGCAGTGCAACTGTGTTGCGCTGATGACACTCATGGATATATTCAAAAGAGATGAACAATGGTGCATCTCCTCTGAATATATCAGGTACTGTGCACTGCGCAAATACCATGTGCTGGCGCACCCCCCCAGACAGGGCTGAATACCAGGAATGGGAACTTCGCCAGTGCAACAGAGTTACGCTGTGCGCAAATTCCTGATATTCAGCCTGCAGTAAGCAAATGGGGCCATAATGTACGCAAGGCGCAAATGGGGCCATTTGCATGTCATTATGGCTCCATTTACATGAGTTGTGCAGGGCAGGCCAGCGAAATGCACATGGCACCCTGCAGCATGTGAATGCTGCCAGAGAGGTGGCCAGTGCTTTTCCTCCTCGTAGCCCGAGCACCATAGACAAATATTCCAACTCATCCCTGGTAGTCTAGCAGCACCCCCTCCCTCCCGTGGTGGCGATCGCTGATAATAAAATTAAATAAAGCCTGGTAGTCTAATTGTCCCCACCTCCCGTACCCTGCTGGCTGATCCACATTAAAGCCCCCGGTGGTCCAGTGACAATCTCCCTACCCACCCACCCACACAAGACCCCAGCCAACCAGTCCCCCCCATCATTGGCAGGCAGCAGCATACCCACCCGCATACCTCTGTGGCTGCCTGCCAACTGACAACTTCAATATCGCTGTAATCTCATTGGTCCCGAGTGGGATCAATGGGCTTGCAGTGCATACTGTAATAGTCATTCACAAATATGTGAATGAAGTCATTCACATATTTGTGAATGACTATTACAGTATGCACTGCAAGCCCATTGATCCACACCGTGAACCAATGGGACTGCAGCCCATACTGTAGCTGTCAGTCAACGGGCAGTCGCGGAGGAATGTGGGTGGGTATGCTGCTGCCCGCAGTAATGGGGGGAGCTGGGTGGGCCAGGGGTCCTGTGTGGGTGGAGGGGTGGGGGTGCCACTGGACCACCAGGGAGAGGGCTTTAATGTAGGATCGTGAGCGGGGTTATGGGAGGGGTGGGGGGAACCACTAGACTACCAGGGCATTACAGTGTTGCACGGTTATGGGTAACGGAGCATTGGGAGGGGTGGGGCGTGCCACTGGACTGCCAGGTTTTTTTGTCATTTTATTATCGGAGATTGCCTCTACAGGGAGGGAGGGGGTGCCACTAGACTACCAGGGACGATTTGGAATATTTGTATATGGTGCTCAGGGCTACGGGGAGGGAGAGGGGTGCCACTAGACCACCAGGGATGATACGGGTGCTTCTGTATCGTGTACTGGGTGGTGGCCACCCACAGCTGACGGCTGCTGTGTTGCATCTTGCAGTACAGCAGCTCACCTATGGGTGGCCACCGTTTGAGCCGTTTTTTTCAGGCTCAACTTTTGGCATTGGTATGCGACGTATCTCAGGGTTGTGCAGGCATATAAGTCGCACATCCTGGGCTGAATATCGGGGTGTGCCGCATATGCATGGGCATGCCCCTGGGGATGCGCAGCATACATTATCTTTGCACCCTGGCACATCAGGACTTGCGCTGCACAAGTCCCTCTGTTGAATATTGCCCCAGGGTGCATTTCTGGGGTTGCGCTGGTGCAACTGAGTTGTGCCAAATGCAATCCCTTTGAATATCTGTCCCTGTATCTATATATATATATATATATATATATATATATATATATATATATATATATATATATATATATATATATATATATATATATATATATATATATATATATATATATATATATATACAGTGTATGCATTGTGTGTGTGTGTGTGTATATATATATATATACACACACACACACATATACAGTATATTATACTGGCATGGTCGTGTCAGTATAGTTAGGGTGATTTTGAGCCTTAATAACTTTGGAGCCATTCAATGTATTTGCATGAATGTTGGCATGCATAATCTATAGGGGTAGGTCTCTTGAAATTTTGTGGGAATCCCTCACATAGTTCCTGAGATATAAAGTGTTGAAAAAACTGAAAAATCTGAATTTTTTGACATTTCTTTCTACAGCTGAATCTCAAAAACTGCTTTATGTTGTGGGCTGAAGAGATGTGCCTTTTGAAGGTTTGGTAAAAAAATATTAATCCGTTCAAACGTTATGACATTTTAAATTTTTCCTATGGGAAAATTTATATATCAGATACGAAAAATGCTTTTGTTCGAACAATACTGTATTGTGTGAACAATACCAGTCTACTATTGTGCACACAATACATTATTGTGTGAACAATACCAGCGTCTTTTGAAAAAAAAGGCTGGAATTGTGCACTCGATAGGACCACTGTACAAAAAATACCAGCTTCTTTTCTCAAAGAATGCTGGTATTTTTCGGACAGTTTGCTGTGTTTCATCCACCATCTTGTTTCCCTGCTTAGCGAGAAAGTTGAAGTCCCAAACCTTTTTAGCACAAAAAAAAATCAGAAAACAGCTAAAAAAACCTCTTTAGGTGTATTCTGATATTTTACTGTGTTTTAATCTGGACCCCAGCAATTTTTATTTCTGGGTCCAGCTTATACAGAGAACGGCTTGTCAGCCATTCTCTGTATGAGAAGAGTGGTATTTTTCTTCACTTCTGCAGCCACAGCTGGAACTTGTGCTGCTGGCTGCAGAGTCAAGGAAGACCCGCCGACATGGGGTGCCCAGTCCTTACATGGGAATGTATTCCCTGCACACACAGACACATATTTGGCACACTGAGAGCTCACCCCGGTGCGCCCAACATCATTTAAAAGCCTGTAGGAAAAGAAAACTGTTCCCTGATGTATTTTCTTCTGTGAAGAATGCTGCATCAAAATGTGCAATCATTTTGATGCAGGATCCTACATCGCACTAGCCTGCCTCCTTCACTGACATGGGGTGCCCAATCCCTGATCGGGATGTATCCTCCGCACACACACATGTACACACACATATTCGGCACACTGGGAGGCCACCCCAGTGTGCCTACATTATTTAAAATCTGGTGAAAAAAGAAAACCCAATGTTTTTTCTTTGCTGCAGAATCCTGCATTGAAATGTGCGATCAATGCAGGATCCTGTATCGAAGTAGTGGCACCTTCACTGACATTGGGGAGCCCAATGCCTGTGTCAGTGTGTATCCCCACCCCCAATTATTGTGGCACACTGGGAGCCCACCCCTGTGTGCCAATATATGTTTAATTTGTTTTTTTTTGCTATTTAATAAACTTTATTAAGGTTTACAAAATGGTAAGTACATACAATACTTCACAATGCAGCATCGAACATGTCAGACTTTTAACTCATGAAATCCCTTCCCCCCTCCTCAGACCCTCCCACCCATGTTTAATTTATAACTTTCTAACACTGGGATGTCCACTCCCGGTATCAGATGACCCCCCAACACACTCTTATTGCTGAGAGGCATTCCCAATCCCCCTGTCGGCATGATGATCTGCCCCCCCAACTTATGTGTCACACTGGCAGCCCACCCCAGTGTGCCCAAATTGCATTGTACTACCTGAAAAAAAGAAAACTATCCTGTTGTTTTTTTTCTTCACACCTGTAATAAAGAAACCAGTTCACTGTCATCTACCCAGTCCCCTCCCATCCCCACCCTCCCTCTGCGCACTCACCTCCCCCATTCACCCATACTTACCGTCTGGAGGCCAGGATTGGTGATTTTCCATGGACCGGGAACACGTCTGCACTCTTCAAAGTCCAACTGCAAACTGAAGAAATTGAGGTAAGCCCTATAATGGGAGTCAATGAGGACTTTCAACTTAGGTTGATATCTCAGAAATTTTTGGGAATTTTCGCCCCACATTTTCAACATGGGGTTCTTGGGGCCCCACCTCCTGAACATATGACTGTTATTTCATTTCTCTCTCCCGAAAGGTGATTGCGAGATCACCGAGCGGAATCATTTTTTGGGACTGAGCCACAAAATGACAGTGCCACAGTTCATGAGCTGGGTTTCCAAAAAGCCCATGTTGCAATTTTGGTGAAAAAATTCCTCAAATGACTGTGTTACAAGTGTGCGTTGTGCAGTTTCTACGCACGCTCGTAACCTCGCCAGTTTTTAATATTTTCACTCCAGATTTTCAACATTGCCATTTTATAACACCTCCTTATGAACAGTATTGCTATCATTTTTCACTTCCTGCCCAAAATGTGTTTTCACACCTGTGGCATAGAATGGCTCGGTCACTGAAGGAAATCAACTTTTGGGATGGATTAACAAAATGACAGTGCCACTGTTCATGTGAGGAGGACCCATAAAGCCCATGTTGAAAATTTGGTGAAAAAATGCCAAACAATGACGTGTTACAGGGGTGCATTGCGCACTTTCTATGCACAATCATAACTTTGCCAATTTTTCATATATTCACTCCAGGCTTTGAACATTGCCATTTTTTAACACCACCTTACGAACAGAACAGCTGTCATTTTGCACATCCTGTCCAGAATGTGATTTTGCACCATTGTCGTAGAATGGCGTGGTCACTGTGTGAAATCAACTTTTAGGATGGAGTAATAAAATCACGGTTGAATGGTTCATGAGGGGAGGTTCTATAATTCTGATGTTGAAAATTTGGTGAAAACAATTCCAAAAAATGAGCATGTTATGAGTGTGCATTGTGCAGTTTCTACACACACTTGCAACGTTGCCAGTGTTCCCCAATTTTCACACTGTTGTACTATCTCGATGGATGGATGGAAGCACAGGGTCCAAAGGACCCTGCACTCCCGCCATAACATATGGACAGTGTTCTACTATCTTGATGAAGGGATGGGAAGCTCCTTGGACACTGTGCTCCCACCATGATATATAGATATTGTTGTACTATCTCGATGGAGAGATGAGAGCACAGGGTCAGAAGGATCCTGTGCTCCCACCGTAAAAATGGACACTATTGTACTATGGGAGTGCAGTGCTCCCACCATGAACGTGGACACTGTTGTACTATCTGGATAGTGGGACTGTGCACTCCCATCATCAGACCCTGCTCTCTCACCATGACGTATGGACCGTGTTGCATTATTTGGATGGAGGGATGGGAGCACAGAGTCCGAAGGACCCTGCACTTCCACAGTAAAATGAGGATACAATTTTACTGTCTGAAAAAGATGGGAAATTCTTTGCAAAAAACTTTGTTAATGCATCAGTTGGGGTGGATACCACAGTGACAAAAGCAGGGAAATTAGGTGTTAGGGTTTCCAGCCTAATGCCCCTCCTGGTTCCCACCCTACCACTCTTAATCTATCCCCTCATTTCTTACACATATTGAGGTGTAGCTATGGGGCATACAGCCCAACTCTCACCCCATTGTCCCATACTGCATGTAAGTATGTTTATATGTGGGATGGGGTGAGAATTGAGCCTTATGACCCATGGCACACCCCAACACCTGTAGGTGTGTGGAGGTGGGTGGATTGGGGTGGGGTGGATTGGGGTGGGGTGGTAGGGGTGGGAACCCAGGGTGTGGGGCATTAGGGTTGGAAACCCCAACACCTCATTTCCCTGCCTTTGTTGCTGTGGCATCCACCCTAACTGATGCATTAACAAAGATTTTTGCAAAGAATATGTGTATATATATATATATATATATATATATATGTATATATATATATTTATACAATGGAGTGAGTGATAAATGAGTGAGATAAAACAGTGTATCATCCACTGCAGTGTGATATTTTTACCCTCTGCTCTACTGTGATGATATCAGCCATTTACACACACAGGTCAAACAAAGGTCATTGATATCATCAATCTAGGCAGCTTTCCCCTCAGCATGCAAAACACACCTGTGCTGTTACCATAGACACAAATGCAGAACTACATGAGAGGTCTCACTGCTGCCTGCAGCTAACTGAGCATTACAAAACACTATCACCTATTCCCCACACTCTAACTTCCAGCTCATTACTGTGATACTCTCAGCTTGACTGCAGCCAGAATTCTAAAGAGCACAGCTTCACAGAACAGTCTGTTCCTCACTGCTATCTGCAGCTAACTCAATTACCACTAAAAACACTCACCTGTTCCTTAAACTCTGCCTCTCAGCCCATTACAATTACTGTGATACTTTCAGCGTGACTGTAGCCAGACTTCTAAAAAATACAGCTTCACAAAATAGTCTGTTTCACACTCCTACCTAAAACTAACTCATTTAGCATTGCAAAACACACTTATCTGTTTCCCAGAGTTTGTAACACTGCCAGCCCCTTTCAAAAAAACTCACAAGCAGAATGAGCAAACACATAAACAGGAACAGAACACAAGACAACATAATACTTTTGAAACTCCTGGCCCTATTGTATAAATCGAATATATGATGTGCAGATTGTGTGCTATGGCAAATATTGTCACTCCTGCATCGTGAGCTCTGGATATTTCACTCTGCAGGAGTGACAATATTTGTCATATCACACTAATGCCCATCATGTATCCCATATATATATATATATATATAGCATATATATATATATATATATATATATATATATATATATATATATATGACATGGCCTGACTGAAGATATCATATTTATCTTCACAAGAGGCCATGATATCATGATATCTCATGAGTGGCAAAATTTACCAGCAAAGGTGAAGCAGACAGAAAAAACGTCGGAAGCCAGCATTTGCTAACAGACTAAACATTTTCGCCTGGACACACCAGGTGAAAATGTTTACATTTCTGCACTTTTTTAAATAAATGGTTTTAATAATCTTACCATTTTGGTGTTGTCTCAATATGTGGGTGCTCTAAGATTTTTTGTTGTGTTTGCTGTTGCTATTTGGAGCACCGCAGTGTTCTTCCACCTTTTCCTTGTGCTCTTTCCGCTCTGCTTTTGCATATGTAACTAACACAGCGTTTCTCAAATGGTGAGGACAGCAACCCTGGGGAGCCTGTAGCAGGGGCACCTTAAGCAAGTAAAAACTACTGTACTAAAATTTTGAGCTTTATATATTTTGTGTGAAGTGATGAGGCAAACTGAAAGAGGATAATAAATAGGTGAATTTATGTATTTATTTACAGATCAGTGACCAGGAAAGGCACACTGAGCCAAGGCTCATTTCAGGTGTACTTGGGGAAGGGTAGGGAGTGAATTCAGTTCAAAAGCTAACTGTAAAACAGTCATGCAGTACAAAATGGACAATAGTGCAAACAAATAGGAACTATTAACAAATAATGAGAGTTAACAATTGATCAATTAGACTGGTAGCAGAACAGCTTAAATACAAGGTTTCAGCAGAGAGGTACTAGGAGCAAGAGCAGGCGGGAGCAAAGGGATCCATGAGAAGTTCCTTAACAGCAGGGTAAGAGGAGATGAGGCAGAGATAGGCAGAAAGATTATTTCAGATAGAGGGGAAACAGAGAAGGCAGTCTGACCCATTAAACATAGAAACATAGACTTTGACGGCAGATAAGGACCGTTTGGCCCACCTAGTCTGCCCATTTTTTTTTTTTTTGCTGGGCTCAGCAATTAATGTCAACAGGGTCCTTTCAGTTAGAATTATACACTTATATTACAATTTACCCAGGTTATCCCAATTGTTATTCAATATCTTGTTTACAATGGAGTCCAGGATCACTATGGAAGGTTTGTCATTACTGACGTAACTTGATTTACTTCTCTGAAGAAGCCTGGCATATCAGGAGTAAATGCTCCCCCACCAAACTCAATACTGTCCCTCCTCACACAAGATTGGGGAAGGAGGAATGTGAAACGTCTCACTTAGACATCTTATTAATTAACAGTAGAATACCGCTTATACATAAAGGTAATATAAAACAACGTACAGAGCTACAATGTCTGCACAGACTGTGCTTTTATTTCCAGTGTAGCCACCTGCAAAGTATAGTTGCCAATAGGTCACTGAAGGCAGAGCACCAATATACGTAACTGGGCCTCACTAACGCATCAGGTACTGGAACAAGGGGTAACAATGGTTTGAGAGTCAAAATAGTGGCGCAAGTAGGCTGGCCTGAGGAAGGAGATTACTGGAGAGGGGTTACAATTATCTGAATAAAAGAAGAGCCAACTACTCAAAGGAGTTTCACTTAATTCATGATGTACTGTGCAAAGTATGCTATTTTCTATGGGGAGGTCCCAAATTATGTCGATATTTGGGGGAGGCTGAAGATTTTTTCCATGGCTTGGGGGAGGCTGTCTATGACAAAGTCTGAGAACTAATGAACTAACCTGAATGTTTCAGGTTTTAAATTAATGTATATTTTTTGTTATCTAAGGGGGGAAAAGGGTCTTAAAATTGGTGGTTTTACACATGTTGTACATGCTGTGACCTCAGAACAACTTCACCTAGTGTTTTGAAAATTGGTACGCACTTAAGTCTCTGGGTCAGAGAAGGTGCATGCCAAGTTTAAAAAGCTTAGGTTTCAGGATGGGCAGGTTATATGCTTTCAAAGATAGGGGTTTTGACATAAATATTCAACCCTAACACAGTGACACTACCAAGCCACTGTTATATACAGTATATAGTCATGGCAAAAAAAACTATGTTTAAGCATTAGTTAAGGTTAGTCTTAATTCCTACAAAGCATGGAGTGGTTGGACCACGGTGGGCTCAGGAAGGGTGAGGGTCATGGAACAAAGGCGCATCCCTCCAGTTGTGCCTCTCCACAATTCATTCACCATTCTGGCAGAGCATGGTTCCTCTATGGAGGCACCTGCAGTGGAGGCCAAGGAGGATGCTGGGGAGCTCCACAAAGGAGACCCACAGGAGGGTGGCATGGGACCCCAAAGGGGATGGAAACAACCTCTGGTGGGGGACTCAATCATTAGGGGGTAGAACTGGGGAGGGAGGGAGGGGAGAGAGAAGTAAGGTGCCTACCTGGCACCATGGCTTGGAGGGACAGGAAGCGAATCCTCAGCATCGTGGGAGCAGCTGTACGGGGAAGGGAACTGGACATCATTGTCCACCTAGGGACAAATAACCTGGCTGGGGATGGGATCAGAGCAGTGTAGCAGGAGTTTGTGGAGTTGGGGAGGGACCTTAGATAAGTAGCATGCACAGTAACTTTCTTGGAAGTGCTACCTGTCTATGGCATGGGTGAGGCTAGGGTACTCCGCACCATGGGATTCAATGGCTGGTTGAAAAACTGGTGCAGAGCTCAGGGATTTGGCTTCATTGGGGACTGGGAGTCCACCTGGAGGGATACAGGCCTATACTGGCGTGATGGTCTGCATCTGTCTGGGAGGGGAACCAGGATCCCAGGTGATAGGTTTAAATGCTTCATTGGCAAGCATTTAAACTAGCCAAGGGGGAGGCACTGAAGAAAAGCAGGGAAATCCCCCCCACACAAAACAGGATAGTTAGCGAAGTAGACACAAAGGTAGAAAGTCAATGGGGAGCAGGACAGGGGTAAATCCAGAAAAAGGCAAAGGAAGTAAGAATAGGGATGGGCCTAAATGGGGTAAGGACATCAAAAAATGGAGGGCAATGAGTACCAATGCCCACAATCTGAGTAACATGCTCTCTGAACTAGTGGCCTTGATGGAAGTTGGATGCCTGGATATCGTGGCAGTCACAGAAACATGGTACACAGAGAACCATGACTGGGATGTCAGCATACCAGGGTACACAATCTACAGGAGGGACAGGGAGGGTAAAAGAGGAGGAGGAGGAGTAGCCCTCTATATAACAGAAGGAATCAAAGCAACAGAAGTAAAGGGTAAACAGGGAGGGGAGGAGGCACTGTGGGTCACCCTGGAGACAGGAAGGGGCACCACAATCCACACAGGGGTTGTTTACAGACCCCCATCTCAGAGGAAGGCAATGGACAAGGAAATGGTAAAAGGAATCCTTAGAATGACAGAAAAAGGAGAGATGTTGTTGATGGGGGACCTGAATATGCCAGATGTTAACTGGAGCACCTTTACTGTAGCCACATCCAAGAGCAGGGTAATTCTTGATGCCCTAGAGGGAAAATGCCTCAGACAGCTAGTGTTAGAACCCACACAGGAGGGAGCAATCTTAGACCTGGTACTCTCAAATGGGGCTGGAGACAGAATCTCAGATTTAGAAGTGTGTAGCCATCTGGGAGCAAGCAACCACCAAAGAGTGTGATTCACAATAAACACAACTGTAGAGTCAAGCCATACAAAAGCAAGGGTGTTGGACTTTAGGAGGGTTGACTTTGGCAAAATGGGAGAGTGCCTCAGAAAAGCACTAGCAAACAGGCGAGAAGGAGGGGTGGAGGAACAACAGGGAAAAATCAAAACTGCCATCACAGAGGCAACAATCCTTTGTGTAAAGCAAATCAGCAAAACAAAATGACTGAAAAAGTCATTATGGTTCTCAATACAGATGGCATGGAAGGTTAAGGAGAAAAGGATAGCATTCAGGAAATATAAGGAAACATAGAAGGAGCAGGACAGAGAACTATATCAGTTAAAGCAGAAAGAGGCAGGAAAGGCAGTCAGAATAGCAAAGGCCCAAACTGAGGACAAGATCACCAAGTCTGTTAAGAAGGGGGATAAAACCTTTTATAGTTACAATAGAGAGTGAAGAAAGACAAAGGGAGAGATACTGAGGCTTTATAAAAGGGAGGGAATGTGGGCAGAGAGTCAGTGAAAATACTATAGAGATACTGAACGAATACGACTGCTCAGTATTCACAAAAGAAGAGATGGGGAGGTACCTAAACCAAACAGTAGAAATACTCTGGATAAGGGGGTTGATACCAGTCCATTCACAGAAGAAAGGACTCTGAAAGAACTCTTAAAACTGAAGGTAGACAAAGCAATGGGTTGTTATATGCCACAACCTAGCAGCACCCCTTAAGAGAAATTTGAATTCTAGTGAGTGAAGCAACATTAAAGGTTTGAGCATGTTAATTTTGGATTTGACAAAGCAATGAGGCCTGATGGGATTCACCCCAAACTTCTAAAATAAATAAGGGTAGAACTAGTGACACCACTGACTACCCTTTTTAACAAATCATGGGAGGATGGGGTGGTACCTGAGGACTGGAGGAGGGTTGATGTGATTCCACTTCACCAAAGTGGGAGCAAGGCAGAGGCAGGAAACTACAGACCTGTTAGCTTGACCTCAGTGGTAGGGAAAATGATGGAATCACTTCCAAAGGAAAGAACTGTTGAGTACCTAGAGGCCAGTGGGGCACAGGACACAAGGCAGCACAGATTCACAGAGGGAAGGTCATGTCAGATGAATCTAATCGATTTCTTTGATTGGGTGACCAAAGTAGTAGACCAGGGAGGGGCTGTGGACATGGCCTACCTAGACTTTAGCAAGGCATTTGGCACAGTCCCACACAAAAGATTAATATACAAGTTAGCCAGCCTTGGAGTGGGTCCCAAGGTAGTAGCCTGGGTAAAAAATTGGCTGAACAACAGGACACAGAGGGTAATAGTAAACAGAGTCCACTCTGAGGAAATGGGGGTTACTAGTGGTGTACTGCAGGGTTCAGTACTGGGACTGGTCCTCTTTAATGTCTTTATAAGTGTCATTGCGGAGGGACCGGAAGGAAAAGTATGTCTCTTTGCAGATGACACAAAGATCTGCAACAGGGTTGATACACAAGGTGGGGTGAAGGGGATAAGGGACTTGGTAAGGTTGGAGGAATGATCAAATGTATGGCAGCTTAGATTCAACACCAAGAAGTGCAAAGTAATGCACCTGGGAAACAAAATCCCAGGGGAAGAGTACACTGGGGGGTGAGATACTAACAACAACAAAAATGGAAAGGGACCTGGGGGTGGTCATATCAGACTACCTAAAGGTGGGCAAGCAATGTGAGAAGACAGTAAAGAGGGCTGGGGGGATACTGGGATGCATAGTGAGAGGCATCACCAGTAGAAAACAGGAAGTTGTTACCCCTTTGTACAGACAGTTGGTGAGACCCCATCTGGAGTACTGTGTACAGTTCTGGAGACCCCATTTCTGCAAGGACATAGACAGGATGGAGGCTGTCCAGAGAGGGCATCTAAAATGGTGCAGGGTCTGCACCAGAAGACATATGAGAGAGAGACTAAAGGAGCTTAATATGTATACCCTCAAGAAAGGAGGGAGACTCAAGTAAGGGGGGCATGATAGAAACTTTTGAGTACCTCAAGGGAATCAACAAAGTCCAGGAGGGTAGCATCATTCAGAAAAAGAGATGTGCAAGAACAAGGGGCACAATTTGAAGATAGAGGGGGGGACGGCTCGGAGGTAATACGAGGAAGTATTTTTTCACAGAGAGGGTTATGGATGCATAGAATGGCCTTCCTAAGGAGGTCGTGAAGTCAAAAACAGTGGGGGAATTCAAGAATGCATGGGATGTACAAACGGCAGTTCTAGTGGAGGGTAGGAGGAAGTAGACTGTTGGTTAACTAGGATCTGCAGCTTATCCATCAGGTAGGGAAATGGGCAGACTGGGTGGGCCGTCAAATTCTATGTTTCTATGTTTCTATGGAAATGTGCTGCTAGAGTTGTCAACCCTAACTCCCACCTCACTCCCGCTACCCTTATGACCCAAGACCAAGCTACGGGTCTGGGGCTGTACATCAGTGGTTTGGCACCACATACAGGTCCAGCACATTCAACATTTTTATATAGTGTATGATGGAACGTTGTTATTAATGAAAATCCATCACTTTCTAAATGTTGTTATGCTGCAGTAGCTACGTAGCTACTGCAGCACAACAACATCGAACGTGTTCCCTCTCGCGCCCTACAGTTTAAAAAGAAAAAAAAAAACGTTGCTTAAATGAATCTTTCAGCAGGTCCCACAGTGTGGCAGCAGTCAAGTAAACAGCAGTCCCCAGTGTAGGTGGTTGTTAGGAGGGATCCTGCGGATGATCTGAGGGCTCTCTCTGTTTAGCCCCATTTTATTTAAATATAACGCGCCTGTAAGAAAAAAAACAAACAAGTGGCAGCACTGCCGGCAAGCGGGACAAGCGGGACATGACTAGTGTCAGAGCGACGGGGGCAGAGCAACAAGAGCCCCAACTGGCATTCACTCATGTTCTGCTGGCATTCCCTTAAAAAAAACAACAGAAAAGGCCATACACTATAAAAAACAATCACTAGTCACCTTCTGGTAACAAGCTCATGAAAGGCCTTGAGGTTGTCAGCATGATTGAACCTTCCCAGCTTTGCTCTCGAGGTTACTGTGGTCGCCAGGGCAACCTCTCCATGCACTAACCAGCTTGTTACTGATAGGTGACTAGCGATTATTCTCTTTATAGCAGACTTACTGAGTTGCACCATTGAGGTGATATTTCTTTAGGATATGTGGCTTGATTTCAATATGCTATTGTGAGCCTTATGTAAAGAATTGACTTGTTACAGATTTGTAACTAATTTCATATAACACTGTGTAGTCTGTACAACAATCAATGCAAGCTATGTATAATGTATGCTGTTTAATGCACGCCCAGTTCAGGCTCTTATCTGTATTGTAATAAGCATTTTGCATAAGTGTATTTGTATATGTATGGTTGTACATGTATGTATGGCTGTTTGATCCTTTTTTTCTATATTTGCTTTATTTCCCGGTTCTCCCTGGTGGCCCCCATTGGATTGACCCCCCCAGCACCCATCATATGGCTCCTCCAGGACTTATCTTGACTGTCATCCTCTGCCACAGGAGTATGGTTCTGCCCAGCCACCAGTGTGGACCCTGCAGGGGTCGATTGTCATCCTGACACCTGGGGTGCTCTTCCCCTATCATTGCTGGGGCATGACACATCAGCATGCCCATGTGGAGGCGTGCGTATGCTGCAGAGTCCCAGAACACCCTCCCTTTGTTGGCTTCCCTGACCCATTCTACCTTCAGGCCTCCACATAGGGGCAGGCATTCAGTGAAACTACCAAGTCACCCTCCCTGGGAGAGGAGAGCTGTCCTCTGGACACTTGATCCTTTTCTTCCCTGGCCAACCCCCGACAAGCTGTGCTTACCACCAAACAGAATCACCGGTATGGGAGGAGGTAAGGTGTGTTGCCTGAGCCTTCCATGCCCCTGGCTGGCCCATGCCTTTTGATCTTCGACATCATTAATGGTGGAGCCACGAATAATGCCAAAGGTCAAACAGAACGAATGAGAAAGATCAGGGTTATATTTGTGTTAGGGCCATGACATACTTCTTTTATCCAATGCTTGTAAAATTCTTTACTATTTTATTAGTCCAGTGCAGGAGATGCCCCGGGTGCAAATGGAGCCTAGGGAGAGGCCCGTCATGTTTAGTCTCCATACCCAGGGCTCCCACCAGACCAAGTGGGCAGGTAGCTAGAGGACAGGCTGTGTCCTCTAATCCTCTTCGGACAGTACTTTGCAATGCCAGGTCGATGAAGAACAAGACCGCTATTTTTGCGGACTTGATGATTTCTTCTGTCGACCTGTCTTGCATCATGGAGACCTGACTGGGTGACGATGTGGGCCCTGTTTTTCAGGCCTCCATTCCTGCTGGGTATACTGTGGTGCACTATCTGAGGAACGATCACAGGGGTGGGGGAGTGGCCATCATATTTTGATCAAGTCTGGGTTTCTCGGCACACTTAGTTGGTTGCACCTTATCTTTTGAGTGTGTCACCATGTGTGGGGGTGCATGTGCATGTTTTAGGATTCTCTTCAGGAGGTAGCAGATTTCATTGTCCACCAGGTGTTGGCGTCCCCCAGGTGCTTCATCCTGGGGGACTTCAGTGCTTGGGTCAATGATGAATCCTCGTGTTTTGGTTACAACCTCCTCCAGTTGATGCAGTCACTGGGCCTGTCACAAGAAGTGGCTGCTGCTACCCATCAACATGGCCACACACTCGATCTGGTGTTCCAGCTGGGTCTTGAGATTGACAACTTCAAGGCTGGTCAGGTAATTTGATCTGACCATTGCACCATGGATTTCAGCTTTGGGGCCCCCTGAAAGTCCCTGCCCTGTGGAGATGGTCAGCTTTCACTCCTTAAGGGGTGTTGACTCAAAGAGACTATTGGCTGACCTATCTAGGGTTGATGCAGCATGGGCGATTGGCACTGGAGAGGCTGTGGCCACCTATAATAGGGTGGTTGCTGAAGTTCTAGATGCCATCACACAAGTCTGTATATGAACCCAGACCTTCTCACTTGATATCCCCTTGGTTTGATGGAGATCTCAAGGTGATGAAGTTCAGGGTTGAAAGTTAGAGCATTGCTGGTGGAAGACCCAGCTGGAGGTCAACAGGCTGTCCTTACGTTCTCACTATGTTGAGTACCAGCGGGCAATTTCCCATAAGAAGGCAGAATTTCTGTCCAGGGAAATTACCATGAAGAGAAACAGACCTTCTCAGCTGTTTTGGACCATGGACAGGATTTTACATCCTGCTTGTCTCTGGCTGAAAAAATCTTTTTCAGCTGCTTTGTGTGAAGAGTTTGCTTTGTTTTTCTCTGACAGAGTGTTGGCCATTCAGTTGGGGATTCTGCCAGGGAGGCTTTTGCCTCGCAGTGGTAGAGTTGGGAGTTTCAAAGGCACTCTGTCTGCCTGGGAGGAGTTTAGGCCAGTGGAGGTGTCTAAAGTGACTAAGTTGATCTTGGAGCTGAAGCACACCTTTTGCAAACTGGACCCGGCACCGATGCATTTCTTAATGGGAGGTGTCGATGCCATTGGCCCAGTATTCACCACGATTGCCAGGTGTTCGATGGTGGAGGGAGTTGCTTTGAAAGAAGCACTAGTGAAGCCTCTCCTAAAGAAATCTTCTCTCGACACAGACATCCTGGTGAATTACTGTCCAATCGCCAACCTGCCGTTTTTGAGCAAGGTTGTTGAGAAACTGGTGGCACATCAGCTAGAGGATCACCTGGTGTCCTCAGATATCTATGAGTCTTTCCAGTCAGGTTTCCAGGCTAGACATAGCATTAAAACTGCTCTAGTGAGAGTGCATAATGATCTGCTCAGGGCTAGAGATAGATGAGACAGGTCAGATCTTGTGCTCCTCGATCTCTCTTCAGCTTTTGACACTGTGGATCATGTTGTGCTTCTTGATCAGCTCTGTGAGTTTTGTGGACTCACCGGTACTGTCATCAAATGGTTTGAGTCCTATCTCTAGGACAGAGTGCAGCGGGTGGTGATGGGGAAGTTCTTCTCCTCCCCAGTGCCTCTTTTTTGTGGAGTATCTCAGGGCTCAATCTTGTTGCCGATGTTCGCAGTGTATATGCTGCCCCTGGGTGAGATCTTTCAACAATACAGCATGGAGTTTCACTGTTATGCAGATGATACCCAACTGTATTTGTCTTTTGCATCTGGAACATCAGGAGTAGTTGACATGCTTAATGGCTGTTTGGCTAAAATCAATGACTCAATGGCTTCCAGCTGGCTGAGACTCAGTCCAGTTAAGACTGAGGTACTGGTGATTGAGCCGGGTCACAGGCATGATGGGTTGCCACCAGGGGCTGACTCTGGACTTGTTCTGGGGTCTGCTCTGTTGATGGTTTCTCCGAGGGTATGAAATCTGGGCATGATCCTTGATTGCAGATTGACCTTTGAAGATCAGGTGTCAACAGTGGTTTTTACCACTTGTGGAACATTGCCCTGATTAAGACCCTCATTCTGCCTGAGGATCTGCTGATAACTAGTGCATGTCTTTGTGACTTCTAGGCTCAACTACTGCAACACTCTGTACTTCGGGTCATGGGAGGGACCCTCTGCAGGTTGCAGCTAGTGCAGAATGCAGTGGTCCGGTTGCTGATGGGTCTTTCGAGGTCCAGTCATGTGACTCCAGTCTTGTGTGCTCTGCACTGGCTTCCAGTCAGGTGGAGGGTCCTTTTCAAGGTGGGCCTTCTCAGCTTTAAGTCCTTATAAAGGCTGGGTCCTGGTTATCTGTCTGAACTTCTGATACCGGTGTCCTCTGCATGCTCCCTCTGCTCTTCTTCTAGAGGCCTCCTGGATGTTCCCAGGGTTTGGCTCAAAACCTCAAGTGATCGGGTGATCAGTGTCTCTGGGCTGACCCTGTGGAACTCATTTCCACCTGCAGTCCGGGAGGATCCCTCGATTGTGGTATTTAAGGGGAGGCTAAATGCCCACCTCTTCAGCCTGGTGTTTGACTGTTAATATCTTTATTTTTGTTTTGGCCAGTTCCCTGAAGACTGATTTCTGAAACCCTATTTTATTTTATTTTTTGTATTTTAATTTTATAATGGTTTTAATGAGCTTTTATTATGTCTTAATTAACTGCCGTCTGTTCTTGCTTGTGTATGGTGCCCAGAGCCTCCGGGAGTGGGCGCCTTATAAATGAAATTGCCTTGCCTTGCCTAGCCTACAATAGCAGCCACAGACACTGCCAGCTATTTCCCAAAATTTCTGTGATATTTCCAGAAATATCTCCTGGTTTCTGCATTTCCACAGTAGGGGCAGCAGAGAGAAACTCTTCAGAAATTTTGCAAAATATCTGGAAATAGCTGGCAATGTCTGTGGTGAATACTGTATTATGGGGCAAAAGGGAGTAAGGCCATCAGGAAATGGAGGGTAATGAGTACCAATGCCCGTAGTCTGGGCAACAAGCTCCCTGAGCTGGTGGCCTTGATGGAAGAGGGATGCCTGGATATCATAGCAGTCACAGAAACATGGTACACAGAGAACCATGACTGGGATGTTAACATACCAGGGTACATAACCCACAGGAGAGACAGGCAGGGGAGAAGAGGGGAGGAGTAGCTCTCATGTAAAGGAAGGATAAAAGCAACTGAACAGAGGAGTAAACAGGAGGAGAGGAGGCACTGTGGGTCACCTGAGACTGGAAAGTGCACCACAATCCGCGACAGGGTTAGTGTACAGACCTCATGTCAGGGGAGGAATGGACAAGGATATGATAGAAGGCATTCTTAGAATGGCAGAGAAAGGGAGATACTATTGATGGGAGACCTGAATGTGCGATGTTAACTGAGCACATTTGCTGCAGCCACATCCAAGAGCAGGGCCATTCTTGATGCCCTACAGGTGGCAGGCATTAGACAGCTAGTTTCAGAACCCACTCATGAGGGAGCAATCTAGACCTCATACTCTCAAACGGGGCAGGAGAGGATCTCAGATCTAGAATTGGGTTGCCATCTGGGGACAAGTGACCATCAAACAGTGTGGTTCACGTTAAACTCAGCTACAGAGTCAAGCCATACAAAAGTGAGAGTACTGTACTTTAGGAGAGCTGACTTTGGCAAGATGGGAGAGTGCCTCAGAAAAGCACTAGCAAACAGGCTAGAAGGAGGTGTGGAGCAACAATGAGGAATCATCAAAACTGCCATCACAGAGGCAACAAGCCTTTGTGTGAAGCAAATAAACAAACAAAATGAAAGAAAAAGCACTATGGTTCTCAAAAGAGGTGGCTGTGAAAGTCAGGAAGAAAAAGATAGCATTCGGAAGTATAAGGAAACCCAGAAGGAGCAGGACAGAGAGCTGTACCAGTTAAGGCAGAAGGAAGCAGGGAGGGAAGTCAGAATAGCAAAGGCCCAAACTGAGGAAAGATAGCCAACTCAGTTAAGAAGGGGATAAAACCTTTATAGGTACATCAGCGAGCGAGAAAGACAAAGGGAGGGATAGTGAGGCTGAATAGAATGAACGGTGGGTGGGCAGAGGGGACAGTGAAAAGCAAGGATACTGAACGAATATTTCTGCCAGTATTCACAAAGAGGAGGGGAAGTGCCTAATCCAACTAACAGAAGCACTCTTGATAGGGGGTCAATCCCAGTCCTTTCAAGAAGAAAGGGTCTGCAAGAACTCCTAAACTGAAGGTGGACAAAGCAATGGTCCTGATGGAATTCACCCAGAATTCTAAAAGAATTAAGGGAGGAATTAGTGAAACCACTGGCTACTCTTTTAATAAATCATGAGAGGATGGTGTGGTACCCGAGGACTGGAGGAAGGCGGATGTGATTCCCTCTCTCAAAAAGGGACCAAGACAGAGGCGGAAACCACAGACCTGTCAGTCTGACCTCTGTGGTAGGGAAAGTGATGGAGCTCACTTCTGAAGGAAAGAATAGTTGAGTACCCAGAGGCCAGTGGAGCACAGGACCCAAAGGCAGCATGGATTCACAGCGGAAGGTCATGTCAGACGAATCTAATAGATTTCTTTGACTGGGTGACCAAAGTAGTAGACCAGGGAGGGGCTGTGGACATGGCCTACCTCGACTTTAGCAAGGCATTTGACACAGTCCCACACAAAAGATTAATAGTCAAATTAACCAGCCTGGGAGTGGGTCCCAGGTGGTAGCCTGGCAAACATTAGCTGCACAACAGGACACAGAAGGTAATTGTAAATGGAGTCCACTCTGAAGAAAGAGAGGTTACTAGGGGCACCGCAGGGTTCAGATTGGGTCCAGTCCTTTATAATGTCTTCATCAGTGACATTGCAGAGGGACTGGAAAGAAAAGTATGCCTTTTTGCAGATGACACAAAGATCTGCAACAGGGTTGATACACAAGTAGGCGTGGAAAGGATGAAAAGGGACTTGGCAAGGTTGGAGGAATGTCAGAAGTATGGCAGCTAGGATTCAATGCAAAGAAGTGCAAAATAATGCACCTGGGAAACAAGAACCCAGGGGAAGAATACACAATGGGTGGGAGGTAGTAACAACAACAAAAAAGGAAAGGGACCTGGGGGTAATCATATCAGATGACCTTAAGGTTAGCAAGCAATGTGAGAAGGCAGTAGGGAGGGCTAGGGGTATACTGGGATGTATAGGGAGAGGCATCAGCAGCAGAAAACAGGAAGTTGTTATCCCTCTGTACAGACAGTTGGTGAGACCCCATCTGGAGTACTGTGTCCAGTTCTGGAGACCTCATCTCTGCAAGGACATAGACAGGATAGAGGTAGTCCAGAGGAGGGCAACTAAAATGGTGCAGGGTCTGCAAGAGAAGCCATATGAGGAGAGACTAAAGGAGCTTAATATGTATACCCTTGAGGAAAGAAGGGAGAGGGGGGGACATGATAGAAACTTTTAAGTACCTCAGTGGAATCAACAAAGTCCAAGAGGGTAGCATCTTTCAGAAAAAGAGACTTGCAAGAACAAGGGGACACAATTTAAAGATAGAAGGAGGGCGGTTCAGGGCAATGTGAGGAAGTATTATTTCACAGAGAGGGTAGTGGATGCATGGAACAGCCTTCCTGAGGAGGTTGTGGGGTCTAAAACTGTGGGAGAATTCAAGAATGCATGGAACAGACATAAGGCAATTCTTGTGGGGGGTAGGAAGAAATAGGCTGTTGGTTAACTAGGATCTACGGCCTATCCTGTAGGTAGGGAAATGGGCAGACTAGATGGGCCAAGCGGTCCTTATCTGCCATCAAAGTCTATGTTTCTATGTTTCAGTATACTATTTATTTCAAAATCAGTATTTTTTCATCTGTGCATTTGGATGGCCCAGTGGCACCTGGCGCAATAATGCATGATGTAATGATGCATGATGCTATTGCATGTGTCAATGTGTTGTTGCAGCTTAAGTGCATTGGGAATGCTGTTATAGAGTGGGTTGTTTGTGGCAAAGTGCGAGATGGCACAGCTGAAAAGAAAGCCACCAAGCAGAGGTTCTTCATCTGGGAAAGGAAAGGGGAAGTGTCAGTCAGAGACTAAAACACCGTGGTTTGGGGATACAGAGGGAGGTAGAAGAAGCCATCACAACTGCTGGAGGGGCTATTAAGCTAAGGTCATGTTTTCCATGAATGTAAATAGTAATTGGGGTAATTTGGATTTTTTTTAAATGAACATTAAAGGAAAGAACAGAGGAAATGAAAGTGCTGTGAGTTAGCCTGGTATCAAGCAAAACTAATGGGTGGGAACCAGCATGCAGGAGCAGATTTGGGTTCAAAAATGAGAACTGTACTGCTTGTGCTGCAGACACCTACTAGTTATCATCTACAGTGAGAGCATTTTTGCTTATGGGACCATGAGTGAGAATACTCACTCACTCGATATTCTCACCCTAGGTCCAGAGGAGCAAAAATATCACTGGCAAATGCCAGAAAATATCCTCACAAGAATTAGATAGATAGATAGATAGATAGATAGATAGATAGATAGATAGATAGATAAATAGATAACTAGATAGATGGATGGATGGATGGATGGATGGATGGATGGATACAGACATACATGTATGTATATATGCAGTATATTATAAGGGAAAAGGAACATTGTTTAACCAGGAGCAGCACACTAAGCTGAAGCTTGTTTCCAGATGCGACCTGGGAGCACAAGGAAGTTAAGTGACTTGCTCAGGATCACACAGTATGCACCTAGGTGCTGTGGGATTCAAATCCAGGTCTTCAGATCTGCAGCTCAGAGCCTTAACCCACTGCATTATACTGCTGCAGTAGCACCTGCATATTAGGGCTGAGTAAGAACTTAATGTTAAACCCTAATTTGTGCACCTTAATATCTTTGCCCCATTCAACCAAATGTACTTGAAATTTGGAGTGCATATAGACAGTGCCAGGATCTCTCAATCCTGAAAATTGTGTGGCAATTAGTTTAAAAGGGGAAAAGTTACAGAGGGGCAAGAAACACAGAAATCAACAAAATTTAGACTTTTTTTGCTCAACTGTATCTAGAAAACTTGGAAGATTTGAAACCTGAAACGTACTGATTTGATAGAGCTTGGCCCAAGGTGTGCATGTTTTGTAGGTTTTTATCTCCCAAACAACTAGTTTGTTTAGTTTGTGAGCATGCATAGGTTAAAAAATCAGTGTTTTAAAGATAACTGAATTTTTACTACCACATGAAGTCATGTGATCATATTACAGAAATATGCTCATTTGACAAGGTAGTGGGTAAGGCAAGCAGGATGCTGGGTTGAATTGGGAGAGATATAACAAGTAGAAATAGGGAGGTAATCTTGCCCCTCTATACTGTAGGTCACTGGTGAGGTCCCACGCTCCCACCTTGAGTACTGTGTCCAGTTCTGGAGGCCCCCTCTCAGAAAGGACATCGATCAGGTGGAGGCAGTGCAGAGAAGAGCTACCAAAATGGTCCAGGGCATGCATCAGAGAAACTATCAGGAAAGGCTCAGGGAGCTAAAAATGTACTCACTGGAGGCAAGAAGAGAGAGGGGGGAGACATGATAGAGACATTCAGATATGTCAGAGGGATTAATAAGGTAGGAGAGAGCAGCTTTCTGCACAAAGAGGGGAGCACTAAGACAAGGGGCCATGATATGAGGCTGGAAGGGGGGAAACTCAGAGGCAGTGGTGGGTGCAGACACTGTGGAGGCATTCAAGCACACATGGGATAGGCACAGAGAACTAGTGAGATTAGGACAGAGGGGAAGTACAAATACAGGTCTAGCATGACCTATAGTTACAAAATAGGAGATAATCTGACAACAGGGCAGACTAGATGGATCAGGAGGGCCTTTTCTGCCAACAACTGCTATGTAACTATTTTTATCAGCTGGCAGGGCAACTTCTTGTTTGTATATGCCCTCCTGCTGTTTTCGTTCAGAAGGGACAGGACTACTTGTCAGTGCATAGCTCCGCCACTGCTGAGCATGCTGTGCGTGCATTTTTTTTTCGGGGGGGTCACATGAGCAGTTTAATGTATTTGAACTGAACACCAGCTTGCCCAATCCCTGGTGCCAGATTATTTATTTATTTATTTATTAAAATGTTTCACCAGGAAGGCACACTGAGCAACACATCTCTCATCTCCCAGTGCGACCGGGGGGCAAGGGGTACAACTGGAATGAGACATTATACATTCAGGTTACAAGATCAACATTAACATACAGCTGTAAGGCAGGTGTTACAAACAGTGTTACAAGAGTGCTACGCATAACATGTAGAAAGAGTGGACAATAATAAGTGCCGGGTTAATAAGTAAACAAGTGCTTACATGAAAGAAAAGGGGGAAAGAGGAGGGACGGGTGAGGTGGGAAGGGGGAAGAGTCGTGCCCCTGGAAACCCCTTCAGGATGCTAGGAACCCTGCAAGGGAACTGGGAAGGGGATAAGCAATGTCCCAGAAAGACCCCTTTAAGATGGTGATGATTACTAAGAGTATAATCCAACACTGGAGTGCCTGCCCCCAGTGCATATTAATTCCCCCCTCTTCTCTGTAAGATCCCTCCCCTCACAAACCCTGTAATTTCAAGTTGCCTATACCAGGTGCCCAATCCCTGGTGTTGGCTTAGAAAACCTCCCTCCCCCAGACCCAGCAGGCTCGGACATCAGGTGCCCCAAGTATCATGCCGATTCTTGGGTGCCCATCCCCAGTAACGGAAAGTGTGCCTGAAATAAAGAAACCCATCCTGTGATATCTTTCTCTCTCTCTTTTTCTATAACATTGAAATAAAGAAAATGGTCCCTTGTTGTCTGCCACTGTCCTCACCCCCCACTCTGCAACCACCACCCCACCACCCTTACCCTCTACTTACCCAGCCAAGGTCCAATGCAGTAATCCTCTCTGGACCAGAGACACATCTTCACTCTTCAATGCTAGACTGGGAACTGAGGAAAAACAGGTAAGTTCCATATAATGTATTTCAATGAGTTTTGAAATGTTTTTCATAACCTGGTCATTATTACATATTTTTTTCCCAAATTTTAAACATTGACTTTTTGGGACCCTACCTCATGAACAATTGGGGTGAAATTATGTAAATCTGGACCAGAAGGTGATTTTATGGTCGCTGTGTAAGATCACCATTCAGGCTGGATTTACATAATTTCACCAGCCTTGATCATAAGATAGAGTCTCCAAAAGGCCATGTTGAAAATTTGGCTAAAAAATATTAAAAAGCAACAAATTTATAAAGGTATGTTGTCATTTTCCTATGCACGCTCATAACTTTGCTAATTTTCAGTATTTAGACAACTATTGCTTTTCAAATTCTGGCCAGCATGTCATTTCACACTTCGCATTATTCTGCCTTCCCACACCACTACCCATGGTGATGCAGCAGGAGTTCCAGCATGGACATAATTTGCAACTGATGTTCCTCTATGTGATCCAGCCGCTGCTCCACAGCACTCACCCTCTCATTGTTATCCTCAACAGCACTCCAGAGAACTGCCAAGTCAACCTGTGTTACATGCAGTTCTCTGGGGTCCACACATTCTACAGGCTGACCTGCTGGTGGTCATGGGGGGGGGTGCTGGTGGAGCAGCAGGTGCTGCTGTTGCCCTCCTCTTCTTAGGGATGCCGTAATGCACAGCTGCACCCTCTGCCACAGAAAGGCCAGCAGGTGCGGGCATGGTCCATTCCATGGCAGCCTGCCACTCCAACTGCTGGTGATTGGGCATATGGGTGCACTGGCACTCAGTCTCCAGGTGAGCCCCCCGGGGGCCAAGGTGCACCTCCACCTCACATAGGCAGCACTGGACCACACTGCTGTCCCCCCACACAGTAAAAAAACTGCCAAACAATGGAGGTGCGGGGAGGACCAGGCACAGGCAGGGGATGACCAGATGAACTGGCAGCCGGCTGGTCATAGTGCTGAACAGGGATGGGATCCACACCTGGGCCTGGGGGAATAGGCACATCCTGCTCCAGAGAACCTGGACTTGGTGGTGGTGGTTCAACTGCCTCAGAGCCAGGACAGGAGGCGGTGCTAGTCCTGCTTCTGGGGGGGGACACTCAGAAGTGTCAAGCGGTCCAACAGGAATGGGTGCCCATGCTCCTCCACACATGCGCGCACAGTCGACGGTCCACTACCACGCTTCCTCCCAAGAGCTGTGCACCCCAGACATTCTCACCCTGGTCTATCTCTCCACTGAGCCCCTCAGTCCGAGCAATTACTACTCACACTGTCACACAACACACACACGCAGTCACACAGACAAACAACTAACTACTTATAAAGGTAAGAAAAATAAAATTTACAGAAAGAACAAATTAAGTAAAAAAGAGTACAGAAAAGACAAAAAAATGTAGCTTTTAAAAAAGCTGTTGGGTCTAAATCAAAGTTTAAATCTCCTCCTCGCTCTGATCTCAAAGTATCAGCAGTCACAAAACACACTACTCTCTCCCCGTCTGCACAGGAGAAAGTAAAAGTGTCTACTTGTATGACTCACTTGCTTCCTTCCTAGTTAAAGAGCATGTGACTTACAGTACTACAAGCCATGTGATGTGTGGGAGGGCTGCCAAATCTGAAACACCAAGTGGATCACTTAGAATCATAATGAGGAACGCAAAGTCCATTAAAAACAATGACTTAGCCTTACTTAGCATGCCATTCGCCTTAATGCAGTGGTAATGATTCAAGGCGGGTGAGCACTTTCACGTGGACACTCCCCATAGCGGACTGGCAATGCGAAGTGTCCACTTCGCGTTCACTTTGCCAGCGGAATTTAAATTCGCTGCATCTCTACTGGTGAGTATCTAGAAAGAGTGAAAAAATGGGATATAAGAGTGCACAGCGAGGGGTAAAGGTTGGAGAGGGGGAAAGATATTATTATGAGAGGTGGTGCAGCTGGAAGTCCTTGTCTATAGGAAAGGGGCGGGGACGAGGTGAGATGCATCAACTGTGGTGCAGGCCAGCAGGGGAGATTGTCTGGCCAGGACGGCTTATTGGGATAGTGGTGTAAGTTACAAGTTAAGTAGGCAGAGGGTTGGTATGGGAGATTAGAGAGCATGTAAGTGCAGCTTGGCAGGTGGGAGGAGAAAAGATGAGCCAGGTAAAGTATAGGGAGTGAAAGGGGGTTAGGTGAAACAGTCGCAGGAGGCAAGGGAAACAAGGTGTTCATGGAGCTTCTCTTTGAAAGGGCCAAGGTTGGGGGAGTTTGCAACCTCACTAGGTAGGGAATTAAACCCTTTAGCAGTTGTAAAGGCAAAAGACCACTGTCCTTGGGATGTGTAACAACAGGGAACTTGTAGGATGTATGTATCTGAGCTTCTGGTATGACGGATATTATTGGATGGACTGAGGAGGTTCTGCACTCCAGCTGGCAGCAGGCCAAGGGAGGCCTTCTTTACAGTGAGGCAAGTGTGATAGAGAATCCGACCCTGCAGGTTTCACCAACCAGAATGCTCAAAGAGTTTGCAAGTTTGTAGCTGCGGAGCAGCTCCCAGAAGAAGTCGGCAGGCATTATTCAAAGTTTTAGCTTTACGCATTAATCCTGAATCTGAGGCAGCTCTGTAAATCACTAGACCATAGTCAATTATCAAGATGATTGAGCTTTGAATTGCAAGCTTAAGGGCTTGTTCGGTTAAGCAGTGCTTATATTTGTGGAGGAGACCTAAGTGGGTATTCACTGATTTGGTGATAAGTTCAATATGGTTAGTAAAGGAGACGGTTGAATCCAGTGTGACCCTGAGGTACTTAAAAGATTCCATCTGTTCCAAGGCAAAACTATCATGGTTCCTGACTGTCAGCGGTTTGGCTTTATGCTTACTGTGTGAGCCGTGGAAAAGCATAGATTTAATCTTTTTATAATTAAGCACTGGCTTCACCTCAATAAACCAATCCTCAACCGCTGTGAAGCATTCCTGTAATTGTCTCTCCAGCCTGGAATGGTCTGAGTTTTTTGTGAAAATTACAGCATCATGTGCGCATAGTAGGATCTGTTCTGTGCAGCAGTAGGGGAGCTCGTGAAGAAAAATGCTGAAAAGCAACAGCCCCAGGATTGACCCTTGTGGAACACCGAAGTGAACAGGGAGCTTGGATGAGAGGGTATCTCCTATTTTCACTTGCTGCAAGTGGCTGGACAGGTAGCTGTTGAACCAATGCAAGGTATTAGCAGACAGACATAGTTTGGCTAGCTGTTCAAGTAGTAGGGGGTGGCTGACTGTGTCAAATACCTTGGAGAAGTCAATAAAGGTGGCGCCAACCAGATGACCATTGTCCAAGGCCTGCTGGATATAGCTCATGAATTCAAGGAGGGCAGAGGTGGTGCTGTGGCTTTTCCTAAATCCATGTTGGTGTGGAGATTGGAGATCATACTTCTCCAGCTACTCCCCCAGCTGGTCAGTGACAATTTTCTCTAAAGCTTTGGATAGTGGAGGAAGAATGGAGATGGGCCTGTAGTTGCCACACTGGGCCCTATCCCCACTTTTAATAATGGGGGTCACCTGGGCAAGGTTCCATTTGCTTGGGAACTAGGAGAGCATGAGGGACTTGCTGATGATCTTTGTAAGAGGAGGTAGAACTGCATCAAGAGTGAGGGAAATGAGTTTTAGGTCAGGGTTGTCTCTGCTTAACCTGGCCTTACCGAGTACTTGAGTTAGGTATTTTTTGGCTTCACGTTCAGTCACAGCCCTGAAATAGAAAGGAGGATGTTCCAGCTCTGAGTCTTGCTGACCATTGTCTGAGTAACCGGTGGAGGGATCGAAAAAGTTTGGGGGTAGTACATGGCTGAGGTCAGTGAAAGCAGAGTTGAAAGTGTTAGCAATCACTGTAGGATCAAGTGTTACTGTGCCATCCAGATTTAGCATTGGGGGGGGGGCGGGATTTGGAGTCTTTCCTGGTGATGTCCTTGAGGTTGCTCCAGTATTTTCTACCATCCTTCCATGAGGTGGTGAGGATGTCTTGGTAATAGTGAGCTTTTTCTTTGCGGACGGCCCTGGTGCAAGCATTTCTGGCAGTTTTATATGCCTGAATATTTGCTTGGTTGCCAGTCTCTCTTGCCCGATGCCACAGTTGGTCCCAGGCTTTCAACTGACGCAGAAGGTTATAGGTTATCCATGGGTTGTTAATTCCCCTGACCTTCTGGTTTTTTGAAAGGGGCATGAAAATCACAGGCCATGTCACTTTGCCAGGTGAAGTGTTATAAATGCTCTTTGAAAGCATTTCATAGATACATAGATGCACAGACACATAGACAGTGTCAGCAGATAAGAGATTATGGCCCACCCAGTCTGCCCATTTGAGCTTGTAAGTTCAGTTTATGTTTTCCTAGAAGTCTGTTGCCCCTTACCCCTGACTTCCAGAATTCCTTTATGTCTATCCCATGCATTCTTAAATCCCATGATTGTTTCAGCCCCCACCACTTCCTCTGGCAGGGTGTTCCACTTGTTCACCACCCGTACTGTGAAGAAATTCTTCCTCACGTTTCCTCTGAATCGTCCTCCCTCCAACTTCATCCCATGCCCTCTAGTCCTGGAACATCTTTTTCGCTTAAAAATAGTGTATTCCTGCACCCTGTTCCTCCCTGTAAGATACCTGTATGTCTCTATAATATCCCCTCTCTCCCTCCTCTCCTCCAGGGAGTACGTGTACAGTTCCTACAACCTGTCCTAATAGGACCTGTGATGCAATCCATGCACCATCTTTGTTGCCCTCCTCTGAACCTTCTCTACCCTGTCTACGTCCTTACGTAGGTAAGGTCTCCAGAACTGTACACTGTACTTCAGGTGGGGCCTCACTAGTGTCTTGTATAGTGGAATTATGACCTCCTTTCCTGCTGGTGATGCCCTGCCTATGCATCCCAGCATCCTATTTGCTTTACCTGCTGCCTTGTCACACTGTTTCCCTACCTTGAGGTCATCAGAGATGATAACCTCAAGATCCCTTCCTGCTTGGTGCATGCTATATCCTCACCCCCAACTGATTATATTGTGCCAGGGTTTTGTGCCCATATACATTATCTTGCACTTCTTTGCATTGAATTTCAACTGCCAAACCCTGACCATTCTTCAGGTTTCTGCAGGTCCCTCTCATTCTGTCTACACCTCTGATGTGTATACTCTGTTACAGAGCTTTGTGTCATCAGCTAACAGTGAAATTCTGCCTCTAGGTCCTGCGCAATGTCACTGATGAAGATGTTGAATAGGACTGGTCCCAGCACTGATCCCTGTGGTACCCCACTGGTCACTCTTCCTCTGTGAAGTGACAGCCATTTACCACCACTCTCTGTGTCCTGCCGCCCAGCCAGTTACCTACTCACCACACTACTGTCCTGCCCACACCCATATTCCCCAGTTTGTGTAATAGTCTTCATGTGGTACAGTGTCAAAGGCCTTGCTGAAGTTCAGATAGGCCATGTCCACTGCCCTCCCCTGATCCACCTCCCTAGTCACCCAGTCAAAAAATTCAACGAGGTTGGTCTGACATGACCTCCCCCTGGTGAAACCATGCTGCCTTGGGTCCTGTAGTCCATTGACAACCAGATGTTTCACCAATCACTCCTTCAGTAGTGCTTCCATGATCTTCCCCACTACTGAGGTGAGGCTGACTGGTCTGTAGTTCCCCGCTTCCTCTTTGTTCCCACTTTTGTATAAGGGGACTACATCTGCTATCCTCCAGTCTTTGGGTACATCCCCTGTTTCCAGTGATTGGCTAAACAGGATAGTCAGAGGTTCAGCCACCACCTCTCTTAGTTCTTTAAGGACCCTGGGGTGCACCCCATCTGGCCCCATTGCTTTATCAACTCTTATTACTTCCAATTTCTTCAGGACCCTTTCTCGTGTAAAGGGACTTGTGTCCATTTCTGCACCATTCTCACCCCTTGTACTCCCTTCAGACTCATTACCCTCCTCTTCCTCAGTAAAGACTGAGCAGAAATACCTGTTCAATATGTCAGCTTTACTGTTGTCATCCTCCACGCCCCCATCCTCCCCCTTCAGTCTCACTATCCCTCCCTTTGCCTTTCTTTTTTCACTTATGTACCTGTAAAAGGTTTTGTCCCTTCTACCCACTGATTTTGCAATGTGTTCTTCTGTCTGAGCTTTGGCTTCCCTTACTGACCTCCCTGCCTCCCTTTGCTTCTCCTGGTACTTCTCCCTATCCCCTTCTGCCTGTGTCTTTTTGTATTGCCTGAATGCAATCTTTTTGGCTTTCACTTTCTTTGCTACCTCTTTGGAAACCATAATGGTCTTCTCTTCCTTTCCTCTTGCTAACCTGCTTAATGCATAATTCTGTTGCTCTTGTAAACCCCATTTTAAATACTGCCCACTGTTCCTCAACCCCTGATTCCTGCCCCATTCCCCTTAATGCCTCTTTCAAGTATCTCCCCATTTTCCCAAAGTCTGCCCCCCTAAAATCCAGGATACATGTTTTTGTGTGGTTTGGTTCTGCTCTTTCTGTGATTTCAAACCACAATGACTGGTGGTCACTGTCCCCAGGTGCTCCCCCATTGTTACCCCCATCACACTGTCCCTGTTTGTGAGCATAAGGTCCAGTATTGCCTTCTGCTGAGTTGGTTCCATGACCAGTTGCTTGAGGAAGGCACCCTGAAGGGAGACCAGGATAAATCTGCTCCTAGTTGATGCTGCTGCTGGGATGCTTCAGTCCCCATCTGGAATATTGAAGTCTCCAACCAGTACTACCTCACCCTTGTCTGCCATCCTTTGGATGGCTAGCATCAGCTCCCTTTCTGTTTCTTCCTTCTGGGCTGGTGGTCTATAGACCACACCTGTGTGGATGGCTGGCCCCATTTTCCTTTCCAGCTTAACCCACAGCATCTCTCCCTCATTTTGTTCCTCCTGGATCTCTGTGGCCCTTATGTCATTTTTCATATACAGTGCCACTCCTCCTCCCTTTCTGCCTGCCCTGTCTCCTCTGAATATGTTGTAGCCAGGTATGGTCATCTCCCAGTCGTGATTATCATTACACCAGGTTTCAGTGATGGCCACAATGTCCAGGTCTGACTGCACCATGACAGCCTCCAGATCTTCCATCTTGTTCTAAGGCTCCTGGCATTTATCATGGCTTTCCATGATTTGACCTCCCTAGACTGTTTTGCTGTTCTACTCCAGCCCCTTCCTTGGTTGTCCTTTATCCATAGTTCTCCTTGTTGTCTGCCCTTCTGCTGAATTGTGCCTCTTTTCTGCCTATCCACCTGTTGGGTGCTAATCTCCATCTTTTGCACACTGCTTTGTAGAGATAGCCACTCCTCTGGTTCACTGGTTCCACTGCTAGCTGTGGGGTGTGAGCAAGTAGGTACCCTCCTTGCTGGCCTGCCACCCCCCTTTACTAGTTTAAATGCTTGTCAATGTAGCATTTAAACTTATCATTGAGTGCTTGGATTCCCCTCCAGGATGGATGCAGGCCGTCAGGCTTGAACAAACCTCCATCCCTCCAGGTGGGTCCCCAGTCACCAATGAATCCAAACCCTTCCTCACAGCACCAGTTCTTCAACCATGAGTTAAAGTTACTGGTACATGCACCCCTATGCTCTCCCTTGCCTCTTGCAGGTAGTACTTCTGAGAAAGTGACAGAAGTAGCTACTTGCTTGAGACCCCTCCCCAATTTCCTAAACTCTTCCTGAACTTCCTTTGGCTTCCCATTTGCCAGGTCATTAGTACCTAGGTGGATAATGACATCCAGCTCACTCTCCTGTTTTGCCTTCTCAGTGATCCTCAGGATCTTCCTTCCATCCCCCCATGCCACGGCACCTGGTAGGCACCTCACCTCCCTGTCCTTCCCCTCCTGTGTTCCTAGCTGGATCCCTCTTATGATGGAGTCCCCCACCAGGATTCACTTCCTCCTCCTCTGGGGTCCACTGCTTTCCCCGCTGAGGTCACCTCCTTGGCTAACCTCCACATCCTTTCCTTCCACTTCTCTGGGTACCTCTAGTTGGTTGTCCCTGTTTGCCAGTGGGGCATATGAGTTCTTGAGTGGAATAGGATCTGGGATGTGCCTCTGCCTGACTGCTCTAACCCTGCCTGAGCCCACTGTCATCCAAGTGCTCCTCGTTCTCGGCATCCTTCGAGGCAGTTGCATTGGACTGGGTGGTCTCTGGATAGGAGTGATGGTACTCCTGACCCAGTTTACTTCCGCTCTGAGTCTGGCTACCTCATCCCACTGTCCAGAGAGATGCATGCAGATAGGGCAGCACCTCAGTGTCCAGAATGTCTGCCTGAATATGGCTGCCCTACAGCCACTGCATTGCACCACTCTCCACATTATACTGCAATTATACTGCTATTCCACTGCTTGTCTGCTACTGAAGCTCTCCTAGTTCCCTTTTTATTAATTTACTGTCCTAAAAATCCTGCCACTGATCCTCAGATACTTTTCTTTTTAAAAAAAGAAAATAAACCAATAAATAAATAAATGAGTCAAAACACTTGTAGTACTGAGGGTGGGCTTCTTATGCCCTTATGCCCCTCCTACTCCACATCCCTTACTATACCCTGTGTTTAGCTCCTGTCATTCAGATTTAACAGGGCATATAATTAACAGCAAAGAAATACATCACCACTATGTTTTAAATTTTCAACAGCCCAAAAACAATTCTAAGTAAAGACAACAAAGAAAGTACAGTGTCACTAAAAGCCCACAATCTAAGCTTAACAGAAAAATAACAATTACCAGTTACTGTAAAGCACTGAACTGAATATGTTTCCTTCCCCTTTTGGCTTCTTCTGAGAAAATAAAACTCACTTGCTACCTCAACTCTGACTAAGCCCCACCTCCAGTTGTCATGTAGCTGAGGTCAGAGGCCAGACAATTAACACCCCTCACCCAAACTACAGGTCAAGTCAGACAAGCCAAGACTAAATTTGCAGCAATTAAAGACAGCAAAGAAATACACCACCACTACATTTTAAATTTTCAAGAGCCCAAAAACAATTCTAAGTAAAGACAACAAAGAAAGTACAGTGTCACTAAAAGCCCACAATCTAATTTTAAAAGAAAAATAGCAATTACCAGTTACTGTAAAGCACTGAATTGAATAAGTTTCCTTCCCCTTCTGGCTTCCTACCCCACTAAATAGATTATCACATATCCAACATCCTCCCACACCCAGTCATTTAAAAATCTTTCTCCCCGCTCATCTACCCAGGTGGCAGCAATACTCCCCAACCTCTCCCATAGAGCTGCCAATATCTCTCAATAGCTTGCCATTCCCATGGCATTCTCTTTTTCCAGCAGATCCAGATGCAAATGGCTTGATATATTTAGTGGACATAGATGTTAAAGAACACCGTGTTTGCTTTCAGACCATCAAGTCCTTCCTCAGAAGCTCTGAGGAAGGAATTGATTTGTCTGAAAGCTTAGGCACTTTATTCTTTTTTGTAACATCTATGTTGGTTCAATAAAATGTATCAAGCCATTTGCTTCTGGATCTGTTCTTATAAGGACCAGTACGGCAATTAAACTTCTTCCAACATGCATACCACACTACCCACCCCCAACCTCCCCCACCCTATTGAACCCTGTAAAATTAGAATGTACTCCCACCTAACCCCTCTTAGTCCTAGCTACCTAGTCCCCATAAGCCCCCCCCCAAATATTCCTTGTAGCTGTAAAAACAGGCAATGGTTCCACATTGCAGACAGATGACCTGTCTGTTCTGTGCAGAGTCTCTAAATGAATAAATGAATGTATGAATGAAATGTCTTTATTAATAGAAACACATGAGCTGTTACTATTAGCAAAGACATTATTCATTTATTTGAATGCTTACTACTGAACAGAGAAGACATCTCTCCAAAGCATGAGGCTGTTTTCTTTTTTTACAGGTATAACAAATATTTTGAAGAGCTTTTGGGAAACAGTGAGGTGGCACCAGAGTGGGTTTGGTGGAGGGATTTTCAAATTTTACAGGGTTTTGTTGGGTGGAAGGAAGCAGTGAGTGGTTTGGTGCGTGGGTGGTGGAAGAGAAATTTGCTATAGAAATGGTTAGGTATTGAAAATCTTATCACAAGTCACAGTAGCTAGAAGGGCTTGCAAGTGAGCATATCCAGCACAAGGTTGATATCTGAAAGAGCCACCAACTGGGGGAGGTGGGGAAATATTAATACCTGCTAGATGGAGGGATGAAAGACAGATTTTTAAATGGCTGGGTGTGGGATGGAGTGGTTATATGATATCCAAGAATGTGGGTTGGGGAATGATTTAAAAACATTTTGTTTTGAAGCACACACAATACTTCTAGCATTTCTTCATGAATGAAGTGTCATTTTAAGTGGAAAAAAATTACGTGAAATAACACTTCACTGGCACTTCACCAGCAAAGTTTCATCTAGTGTAGTTCTCACTGGGCAAAGTTTGCACTTCGCCAGGCAAAGACAGACACAGATTTGCACTTCACAAAGTTGGGGCTGCTTCATGAAGTGGGATGCAAAGCAATGCAGCCAACTTTGTATGCCTTTAGTGTCAACCTTAGTACCTTAATGCTGATGCCTGGCAATTCTTTGCTAGAGAAATTCTCAATGTCTGCAACGAACGCACACCAGTCTGAACATACATGGTCAAAGGACACCATCACATCTGGATCTTGATAGAGATTACTGAATTGTTCTCAAAAAGGAATTCTGCTAGGGCGATATTTAGAAAGATCATTTCTTTCATTGACAGTGTTACAGAAAACAGAATCTAAATATATTTTTTTGTAGCTAAAGCAAAAGTGGTGTACTATCACAACTACTTGGAAGAAAACAAACATCATTCCGGCATATTCAGGGCATGGGCTAAAACCTATTTGAACTGGATCTTCAAGAACAAGTTGATCAAATATGGAACCCCTTTATTGCTTGATTGATTTATGTATGTGTGTATGTACAGTATGTGTGCATCTATGTATTTATTTGATTTTCCAGGAAAGTGGTCTGTCTCATGATCAATTTTCAGCCAAGCCAGGGGAGAAGGAGAAATACAATAGTTATAATAGTACAAAATTACAGCTTACATGAAATAAAAAGAAAATCATGTAATAAAAGAAAAATAAGTCTTAATATATTCATATGTACATAAGTACAGTTAATGCAACAAAATGCAACAATGTAGTATGGAATTCATCCAGTATTAGTAAAGCAATCGCATGCTGACCATGTCTTTAGATGTATTTTGCATTTCTTTTAAACATACTGTATGTGTTTCAGATAGAACATCTAGTCCCAATCAAAGTATTTTACTTAGTAATCTGGACCATAATAAGATGAGCATTCAGCTACTTTGGTTTTAGTCTGACCCGCTTGATAGTACTTTAGTAAGCACATATGTAATGATTTGCTGTTGTTCACTCTTAACTTATTACTTAAAACTTTGGTGTTTCTGTAGTCAAGACCTTGTGAAGAAATGTTAATGCTGAGTACCAAAATTTCTGTTCAGGAGATATAGTTCTGAACTTTTGGTAAAGGTCGCAATGGTGTTCCTATTTACTTTGATTAGTAGCAAATCTAATAATACTATTGAGTGCGACCACATATTTTTGAAATACTGTACTTGGTAAGTTGACTATTAAAATGGCATTATATTCAAGGGCTGAGAGGAGAACCTGAATTTTCTATGGTTCTTTTGACATGTGGTGTTGAACTATTTTTGTTTCTGTAAAAATATCTCAGCTTGCTGTTAACTTTTTTGTGACTTTTGTTCTATGCTATTTTTGTATATGTTCATGAAAAGATAACGTTTGGTCTGGCACAACTCCCAAATAATTAAAACAGGATATGTCCTCCACAACTATGTCCAGTCACCCTACTATTTCCATAATATTACCTTTAACTTTTGCTTAGTTCCAAACACCATTGTTTTGGTTTTCTTTTCATTTATAGAATTTAATTTTTAGTAAACCAATTTTGCAGTGCATCATATACTGTTTGGAGACCATGTCACCCGTCTTCCAAAAATTGTGAATGCCTTTAAAGCCAGCTTTATTAACCTCAGCATCTATGCCAAGCTTCATGACTCCTTGGCACCATCCATGGTTGGTCTCTTATCAAGCAATCTATACCTGACCCTCGAGATCTTCCAAACTTGACCTTTTGACAAATCACTACAACAGAGGTCCTCAAAGCACTAGAAAAAGACTCAGTACAAATGGATCTATGACACCAGTTTGACAAAAATATGTCAACCTGACGTGTCGATCGCAATTGCAGTCAGCATTGTGCCATCGGAAAAATAAAAGTGTTTTTTTGCCCTGCACCCTCAATGTGGGGGGCTCTTCCCCCAGCACCCCTCATATTTTATTATAATCAACTCCTAGTCAGAAGTGTTTCAGGGAGGGGATGCTGGACCTCGGGAAGCTGTATAAGGGTCCTAAGCAGACTTTACAGTGATCCGTTGATGTCACTGTTGATGACATCACTGTAAAGTTGTCACTGTGGGGTCTGCATACAAGTACAAATAAGAATGCTGGTGCTGACTCCCTTGACCAAAGTTCCTTTCCCTTGTGGCACTTCATATCTGTGCCTGATTTACCATGCTGTTAAACTTCTTTCCTTATATCTTATTAGATACCTACTATCTGGAAATGTGCCAGTGTTGTGCCTCTGTATAAAAGAGGTGTTCAGCAGGATCTGAAGCAGCAATATAGACCCAATATGGATCCATTTCAGTCCTTCCTGCCATTTTCAAGTTTTTGAAAATCGCATTCACTTACTGCTAACCAAGCATCTCAATTAGCACAATCTGCCCTCTCCAGTGCAATGGCTTCAGGAAGGGGCCCTTCACCAAATATTGCATTACTCAGAGTCACTAATGATCTCCATATAGCCATGGAAAATGATCTCCTCACTGGGGCCATCAAGGTGGACATCTTCAAGGCCTTTGACTTAGTAAATCACGCAATACTCCTACTCAAGCTCAAGATCCTAGGTCTCAGCCAAGAGGCCATCCAGCCTCAAAGACTACCTGAGTACCTGGACCTAGCTAGTTACCAAATAGGACATTCATTCAGACCCTACTCTCATAATTCTTGGGGTTCCTCAAAGTTTAGTCCTTGGCCCTCTGCTGTTCTCCATTTTTGTTAATGACATCCCCAAACACAGCAGGAATTACCATCTACATATGTATGTAGATGACACCATACTCTACTACTGTACAACAACAGTGTTTGATGTTTGAGGTCAGTTAAGTACTCCATTTGGATTTCAACATGATTTCCTCCTGGTTCATCCAGAACTGACTGATCCTTAATGCAGCCAAAACTAAGTCTATGGTGTTTGTATCCCAAAATCTATTAACTCATTCAACTGATCCAAATATAATCATAACATCAAATGACAACACTGTTAAGCACATCAACATGTATAAATATCTAGGAATTTGGCTTGATGTATCACTTACATACAGTACGCACATTGATCACATCTTAAAATCCCTATGACGCAACCTCAACTTTCTCTACAGATTTGTATTCTGCCTTAGTGCTAATATAAGCTGGTGGTCTCCCACTTCCTGCTTCCTTCCATTGACTGTGGAGACAATATATAACATAACACTGTGCGAACAAAACCAGTCTACAGCCCCTGCATCATTTGTACAACATGTTTGTATTGGTTCATTGGTGCAAGAACAAGGGGTCACAATTTGAAGATAGAGGGGGGATGGCTCAGGGGTAATGTGAGGAAGTATTTTTTCACTGAGAGGGTTGTGGATGCATGGAACAGCCTCCCTGAGGAGGTCGTGGAGTCAAGAACAGTGGGGACTTCAAGAATGCATGGGACAGGCAAAAGGCAGTCCTAGTGGCGGGTAAGAAGAAGTAAGCTGTTGGTTAACTAGGATCTGCAGTTTATCTGTTAGGTAGGAAAATGGGCAGACTAGGTGGGCCAAGCGGTCCTTATCTGCCATCAAATTCTATGTTTCTATGTTTCATCCTTGCCTGTGAATGGTCTACCCATTATTGTCTGTGTATGACCATCTTAACTGGCCAAGTCCCTCAATCTGTCATGACTGCCACTGGCTATTTTTGTTGTACATTTGTGCACAGGAAAAAGCCCCTGATATCCCCTAGCCCACAGTCATATAGATAAGCAGTGTCTACTCACTTCATTTGACAGCAGGACTTACTTTCTCAATTTCTTGGATAAAGCATGAATTTGGCAGAAAGGAATTTGCATTTTCAACAGCAGACACCTGGAACAAACTCCATCTCCAGCTGAGGAATGTGTGCAGCTTGCAAGTGTTTATGTCCAGTTTCTCCAGCCAATTTAAAACTCCCTGCATTTTATTTAGTCCAGATTCCTTCTGCTATTGACCATGATCATACTGCAGTAAAATCCTTATGCTCTATGTTCATTGCGGCTTCACTTTGTTAACTTGCTTTGATTACTGCTTGGATGTACTTACCTGTACATTTTTGTTGTGCATATTTTAGTCTGTAAGTAATTATTCATGCTGGTCTATTTTAACCTGCTGTCTGCTACTAACCTCCCTGGGTCCCCAGTGAAAATAAGATGCTGCATCTCATTGGGTTATCCTGGTTGAATTATTGCAAATAAATTAATAAAATGGCTGCCATAAATACTGTTCTCTGATTGAGCAAGATAGGTAAATGACTTGCCTATATCGACAAACACACAGTGCTGCCTTTTGTAAGATACAGTTCTTAATTCCAAGTTATTTTGTAAGTGCAATAGCACACATTTCATACATACAGTATCTCAAAACCCACATTTCTCCTAATATAATTTTGCCTTCATATCTTATCTGCAAACAAATTAAAAGGTTGTATACAGTAAGTAAGAGCGAGAGAGACAGAGAGAGAGAGAGAGAGAGATAAGGAGTGGAGAGAGAGGGAAAGAGAGATGGAGGCTGTGCATGTGTGTGTCTGAGAGAGACTCCCTTCGGGGGGGGGCATTTCTGAGGCAAATAGTTAAGGAACCCACTCTTGAGGGGGCAGTACTGGATTTGGTGCTTAGGAACAGAGACAGTGTTGTAGAAATCAGGGTGGGATGCCACCTGGGGTCCAGTGATTACTGGACTGTGTGGTTTAAGATTAGGATGGTAGCAGAGGTGAACCACACAAGGACAAGGGTCCTTGACTTCAAGAGGGCAGATTTAAACAAAATATGTTAATCCCTCAGAGAAGCTCTGGCAAGGGGTGGATCATCCTGATAGGGTGGAGGGCCAGTGGGCCAGATTAAGGGATAGAATAGCGAAGGTAACAAACCTCTGTGCAAAAGAGGTGAGCAAAAGCAGGAGGGAGAAAAGACCAATGTTGTTCTCAAGAAAGGTGGCAGCAAGGGCAAGGGCAAGAAGGGCAGCATTCAGGAGATACAAGGAGAAACAGTCAGAAGAGAAAAGAGAGATGTACCAGCAAAAACTGAGGGAAGCAGGAAAGGTGGTAAGGGACAGTAAAGCACAAACTGAGGAAAGAATAGCTGGGGGAGTTAACAAAATGGGCCAAGACCTTTTTTAGGTATATATGTGAAAAAAGAAAGACAAAGGGAGGAACTGTGGAGGCTGAGGGGTGCAGAGGGAGACTGTGCAAAGGATGAACAGGAAGAAGCTGATATCGTGAACAAATACTTCTGTCTTCACAGTATTGAGGGAAAGGGGATAGACCACATATAGGTGACAGAACCATTGGAGGGAGGGAAGTAGACACAAGTCCATTCTAAGAGGAAAGAAACCTGAAGGGACTTGTGAATCTGAGAGTGAACAAGCCTATGGGACCAGATGGGGTACATCCAAGGGTACTGAAGGAGCTCAGGGAGATACTAGCTGCACCTCTGACAGCCCTGTTCAATAACCCACTAGATACAAGGGTGGTCTCAGAGGACTAGAGGAGGGCAGATATAGTCCCACCCCATAAAAATGGCAGCAGAGAGTCATTTCTAAAGGAAAGACTGGTAGATTATCTTGCATCCACCAGGTTACAGAATGCAAGGCAGCACAGATTCATGGTTGGGTGAAATCATATCAGGCAAACCTGATAGATTTCTTTGCTTCGGTGAAAAGTGCAATCGATTGGGGGGAGCAGTAGACATGGCCTACTTAGACTTCAGCAAGGCCTTTGACACCATGCCGCATAGAAAGATCATAAAAAACTGGGAAGCTTGGGGGTGGGAACCAGGGTGGTACTCTGGTTATGTAATTGGCTGATGGATAGGTGACAGAGAGTGGTGGTTAATGGCATTCACTTGAGGAAGGGAGAGTGGCAAGCAGTGTTCCTCAGGGCTCTGTCTTGGGTCCAGTCCCCTCTAATGTTTTTACAAGTGACATTGCAGAAAAGCTGGATGGGAAGGTGTGCCTCTTTGCAGATAAAACCAAAATTGGCAAAAGGGTGGACACTCCAAAGAAGGTGGGTGGAGAGAATGAATAAAAACCTGAAAAAGCTTGAGGAATCGTCATGGGTATGGCAGCTGGGTTTCAGTGCAAAACAATGCAAAATCATGCACTTTGGGCACAGAAATCCAGAGACACAGTATAGAATGAGGGGGAGATTTTGACAGTCACTAAATAGGAATGGGACCAATAAGTAATTATAATGGATCACCTTAAGGTGGCAAGGCAATTTGACAAAGCAGTAGGAAATGCCAGTGGGATGCTGGGGTGACTAGGGAGGGGTATCACCAGCAGAAGGAGGAAGGTGGTGTTGTCACTGTATGGGTAATTGTTGAGATCACACCTGGAGTACTGTGTACAGTTCTGGAGAAAACACCTCTGAAAGGACATAGGGTAGAGGCTATCCCAAGAAGGGCAACAAAAATTGTGCAGAGACTGCAACAAATGTTCTATGGGGAGTGACAGAGGGATCTAAACATGTACTGTACACCTCAGAAAAGAGGAGGGGGGACATGATAGAGACCTTTAAACACATCACGGGGATAAATAAGGTACATAAGGGAGCATTTTTATGAAAAGAAGGTGTACAAGAACAAGGGGCATGTAGTGAAGCTAAAGGGAGATGGTTAAGAGGGATGTGAAGAAGTATTTCTTCACTGAAAGGGTGGTGCATGCCTGGAACAATCTTCCAGCAGGGGTAGTTGGGGCAAAAACAATGGTGGGCTTTATGCATGTATGGGATAGATATAAAAGAAAACTGGTATTAAAGCAGGGGGATGGAGGTGGCTAGAGACCACGTAGGGTCTGTGATTGCAGAATAGACAGGGAAAAGAGGGACATACTAGGTGGGCCAAGTGATCCTTATCTGCTGACAAATTCTATGTTTCCATGACAGAGAGAAATACAAAGCTGATTACCAGGGTATTTCTTATTTTTCAGGCCATGAAGTAAGGGGTAACACAGAATGGGGAGTATGGTCATATTTCTATGTTCAGTATGCAGGCCTTGGGTGCAGAGGCACAAGGCAGAGATTGGTGTCTTCAGCTACTCTGGAACTGCATACAATATAATGTAATAAGACCACTTAAACCAGAATGTGACATCACAGTTTAAAAATGGCACAAATGAAAATAATAAAACATTTAACAATGTAGTTTAAAAGCCTATAGAATGACTTTTCAGTTCTCATTGACCAATCAGATAAGTGAAAACACTGAATGATGCACAGTCTATTATATTAACGGAGGTATACTATAACAATATAGATGAACACTGGGGTAAGTGGGGTATCACTTATGGTATAGCATTGGGTTTAACTATGATATACAACAGTGTTACAGTGATATATGCTGCTGTTATTGGAGATGTTTCAATGAACACATCTGTATTTATAGTGTGTGTTTATGTGTGAATGTAAATGGTACAGTACAGTTCACAATAAACTTATCGTGCAACCAGCCAATAGCCAGTTATCATTTGAGCTGTTGATGCTACGTATACGAAATCACTTCATCACTGATATCTGTTTATTAAATAGTTTCTGTTGAGCTCTTAATGAGTTGCCTAAATGCACTTTGAGTTGAAAGCCACATTATACTGCTGAAGGGGAACATAACAATTAGTTGTTTGCTCACTGCAGTCATATAAAAAGAATGGGTTGCAAACTGGCTGCACAATAAGTTTAATGTGAATTGTACTCTACATAAACTTATAGAAATAACAATCTCAGTATACTATAATTTAAAAAATACAGAACGTTGTCCTATTAAAGACTTAACCAGATGTGCAGAATTCCTTGAGGGCAAAACAACCATTTAGACATGAAGCAGCCACCACAGAATAATGGAGTTAACAGATTCCTAACTGCATAGCCAGTAAAAAGCAAGATTATTTGGCATGATTGCATATTTAGTAACTGAAGCGTTTGCTTTCTTTGCAAAATAATTCTTATGTCAAGACCACAGTTCTCTGATGCTAACTCTAGTGATTTGCCCTAAGCTCTATTATGTTAATCATTCTTATATGTTAACATCAACACTGTTGAAGCTTGTACCATTTATTCATCATATAGATATGTTTATGTGTTCCTTCTTGTTATTTGATGGCTGAGTGTGTGTTCATGATAAGCTGTTGGCTGTATGCTGTCATCCCCTAGGGCCTCGTAAAACCAAATTTTGTGTCAGAAATCTTGAATAAATGGGGGGGGGGGATGCTTAGGAGCCACCAAGAAAGATGGCTGCCTAATCTAGTGCTCCTGCTGACCCAGGCAACTGTACTTAACAATCATACATCTTGAATACACCCACAGTGCCATTTCCTCCATAAACTCCTTAAGGATAATTTCTGGTACAGATGTCTTTATTTATTGCTTCTGTAGTAGGTGGGATCTGCTATTATCAACTAAAAATCTGAGAGTTACCCAACAACCTTCTCATGCCCGACTGGCCATGGCCATCCCTGTGTCAGCCACATCAGCTGATATACAGTAGACTCACTCAAACAAATAATGGGTGTCCTGTTTGCAGACATGGCTGCAATTAAAAGTATCATAGTAAACACGCCACAGGACATAACAGTCCTCTGGGGAAGGGTGAATGAAGCAAAGAACAGACTAGGCTTTGCAAAATAAAATCAGCACTCATCTTTTGGAAAATGTAAATGAGTACCCATAGCTAGGTCTTGTATTCTCTAGTAATAACATGCTGTTCAAACATATTAAGGTTAACTCATAAATACTGAGGCATTCATCATTTAGCCTACTGAGAGTTAATAGAAATTATGGTGTACAAAATAGTGCTGGAGTAATTAATTCCTCATAGGCAAAACTGAGCCATAAAGCCCTATGCAATTGAAATTTGAAGGATTTCCAATTTGTCAGAGCTGGATTCTGTTGTGAACCAATTTTTTAGATCAGTATTGGGCTTTCCCTTTTCTACACCATTGTTATTGGTAAGGGATTAACTAATGCAGAATAGTCTGGCTAAATTGGCAATCATGAAATTGCTAATCTTGTGGCTACAACTTCTAGCAAAAGGTGAAAATCAGCTTCCTAGTCTCTGACAGAAAAGCTTAGATTGTTGAACTTGGACTGCTGTACCCTGTGGCTTAAATTTGTTTCCCCTTTAGTAGAGTAGTTTGTTATTACCTGTGTAAATAAACAATGGCAGGCATCTTGCTAAATTCAAAATGTATTTATTTATTTATTAAATTTTGGTGACTGAGTAGGCCCACTGAGCCCCAAAGGTCCCTTTTTCAGGGGTGACCCTATACTCAAGGAAAGGCTAACTGATATAGTCAAAAAAAGAGTCATATCTAATGTGTCTTTCTTTAGGTACAACCCATGGTTATCAACAGTCAAATCAATTCATACAGGGCATGAATTATTGCAATGATGATTGTGGAACTGTTAGTGGTTATACCAACACTACTTCATCTGAGTTATCACAGCAGTTAAAATATGAAAAAAAAAATCAAAAAGCAAAGAAAAGCACATGATCAGATGGATAATATTTTAAAGGGTAATTTAATGCTCTATATTTAATGTCGTTTTATTTCTTTTTATTTATCATGTATAATACATAACTTGTTGTTATTTGGGGGCAGCGGGGGTTGAATTATATAATTTGAAAATTAGTGAAGCCAGATGATATTGTGTAATTGGCATTGAGGTAAAGCAGAGATTACAAGGAAGTTTACACCATGAGGTCAGCAATCAATATTAAGAGCTGTACTACTATAGCTCACACTGCGCCATGGTGGTCTGAGTGGGGTTTGAACTCCCTATCACAATACCACAAACATGAATCCACACCAGATACATGCCAACAGCACCTGCCACAAGCAAGCTATAGTAATTGATATTCATTTCTGACCTTTAGGCTTTTTTTACCCACTATTTTATATATTTTTTATCCCATGCCAGTTGCCGCATTGGTAGCCAAAGTGGTTTAGTCAATTTAGAGAAGTCGAACCAAATTTTCAGTCCCCAACTCAAGGTAGAACTGAATTTGTCCTTGGTCCACTCTTATTACCCTTAGTGACTAGCAGTCTAGCCATCTGAAATATCTGTACTGTTTTATTTACTGTGCATTAATTATAGCCTCTGCCATATTCAAAAACATAGTCATAAAGCAGCAGTGCATGTTATCTGTGAATCATAATATCTGGTCACGGGTTCTTCAAGGTACTCTACCAGTACATGCAATGGTGAAACATTGCCCTATGTTTTTTAATTCTGCTTTGCATTTCCACTTATTCCTTGCATTGCATGATGCTGTACCAAAATCACAGAGTATGCACTGCTCACCCAGTCAGAATTCCAGACTGATACTGGAAATAAAAAAGGGTGCACTTTACCAGGACATCTCATAGAAGAAAGCACTTTCTGAACTCAGAAACCTGCAAGCACTCCAAACGTACTTCCAGTACTATTTATTTCACGTGCAAACACAGTTCATTGCAGCATTTTAAGCAGCATACAGCAAATAGCAGCAGTAGACAAGCGTAGTGTAATCCATAATAGTCCATAGAATCAAGTCCGTAGGAGTCTATAGAATGGTAGCATAAACACTCATTTAGCCCACCGACTCAACATTAGAGACACTAGAACCCCAAACGCTAGCACAGAACCATTTACATTTCAATGTAATGACTTACGCCTTCATCAGAACATGTGGCATACACTGACATGCTGAACATTTAAAAACTAATTAGAGTGCACTTGCAATAAATCTAAAGTGCAATACAATTAAAGTGCAACTGCAATAATCAGGTGAAGGAGAAGGGAGAAGAAATGAATGGTGGGTGGGGGAAAGGAGAAAAACAGAATGAAAAAATCACACATGCAGAGATCAATTAATTACTTAATAGTTATACGGAGATACTGCATCATTCAGTCCTTTTGGTTTCACAGTATCCAGCATGGTGATTCAAAAAGCTTCTCTGTTAAGCAGTTTATACTTTAGAGTTCCTCCTCTTTGATCTAATATTACTTTCTCAATGCCAAAATATTGTAAAACAGACACCGACATATGACATGCTTCCTTAAAGTGTTTAGCAATAGCGTAACTTTCATTGTTTGTTCTGATAGCTGTTCTATGCTCAGCAATCCTAAGTTTCAAAGCACGTTTTGTCTGTCCCACATAAAAGATTACACAGGCAAGTTAGCACATATATAACACCTTCAGAACTACAATTAATAAATTGTCGTATAATAAATCTCTTCCCAGTTCTAGGATGTGCACAAGTGGTGATGTTCCTTGTGCCACTACAGTGAGTACAATGTCTGCATTTATAGTTGCTTCTGGAGCTTTTGGCAACCAATTCGTATTGTTCAATGGCTTTGGTATTAGAATATGGACTACTATATCTTTAACATTGCGACCTCTCTGGAAGGCAGTTCTTAGAGGCTCTTCACTGATTGCACCAAACTTTTTATCACCTTTTAAAACACTCCAGTGTTTTTTTTTTTACTATTTCTACAACCTTGTTTGCTTTAGGAAAAATACTGAGTTAAAAAAGTAATTTTCAAAGAGGTTTTCTGTGCTTGGTTCTCATTTATGGGCTCTGAATGTTTATTGATCAATCCAGCATGATTTACTTTGCTAACATGAGTATAAGCTTTATGAATAACATAAGGTGTATACTATCTTTGAAAAAACATATTCTTCATTTCTTTACTGCATGCCTCAAAATCCTTGTTTTGACTACATATTCATCTTGCTCTTAAAAACTGTCCTTTTGGAATGTTTTCAATAAGCACTTTAGGGTGACAGCTATCTGCATGTAATACAGTGTTCTTTGTTGTTGGTTTCCAAAACATTTTACATTCCAACTTGTCATTACATTTGTATACAGTAAGATCCAAAAATTTATTTCATGCTTATTATACTCCATTGTAAATTTTAAATGTCAGCTGGATGAATTAATATATTCAAGAAAGAGAACCAAATCAGCTTCAGAGCCATGCCAGATCATAAAGTGATTATCTATATAGTGTCACCATCCAGTAATATGATTAAAGAATGGATTTGTGACATCTTGAATGTCACACATCCACCCCCCCTTTCATTTCTTCTCCTTCACCTGATTATTGCAGTTGCACTTTAATTGTATTGCACTTTAGATTTATTGCAAGGGCACTTTAATTAATTAGTGTTTAAATGTTCAGCATGTCAATGTATGCCACATGTTCTGATGAAGGCGTAGGTCATTACGTTGAAACGTAAATGGTTCTGTGCTAGCGTTTGGGGTTCCAGTGTCTCTAATGTTGAGTCAGAGTGCTAAGTAAGTGTTTATGCTACCATTCTATAGACTCCTACGGACTTGTTTCTATCGACTATTATGGATTACCCTATGCTTGTCTACTGCTGCTGTTATTTGCCTCATGCTGCTTAAAATGCTGTGATGAACTGTGTTTGCACCCAAAATAAATAGTACTGGAAGTATGCTTGCAGTGCTGACCATTTTCTGAGTTCAGAAAGTGCTTTCTTCTATGATGCTGTATCACTTTTTCTCATCATTTATCATCAATTTTCTTTTAATATTTAACTAAAAATCAACAAACTAAATAAGGAGAACAAGAATATCTTGCAAGGCAGGAGAGTTTACCATAACATGCACAGCTGTTTTCAGCTCAGAGCAGGCAATAATATATGGGCCGATTGATATTAATTTATTTGAAAACTGGCGACTGGTAAATGTATACTGAGCCAAGGCTTGTTTCGAAGTATGACCTCAGAGAGGGAAGCAAGAGATAACAAAAGATACATAGCATAAACACAAACAGTGTTACAGAAAAAGTGCAATGTCTTAGCACACAAAGACAAAAGAAAGTGCACAGTAAGCAAACATATCATGAGTAGGCAGTTGAAACATTATAGTAACTTGTATGAGGGACTGTTAAGGTAGGGGAGGAACAGGAGCAAAGGGGAAGGGAAGGAGTCTCAGCTGCTATTTGAGAGAGGCAGGGGAGGTAGTGAAGTGGAGGGAAGAGGGGAGCTGGTTCTAAAGTGAGGTGAGACAATAGGCAAAAGCTAGCCAGCAGAGGTATGGGGGCCTGGCAAGACAAAGGTGTGTTGTTCCCTGGAATGGAGGGAGTGGAAAGCAGAGGATGTATTAAATATATAAACATGCAAAAAAGCCAGCAGATGAAGGCCATATGGTTTATCTAGTCTACTCATATTGCAGGATCCACAGCTTGAGCTACTGTCCCTGCCCCCCTCTCCACTCCTCACATCCTCCTTACCCATTATCCTAAACTTCTCCCATGCCTATCCCAGCCTCTCATGAAGCTGCCATTGTTTTCAATGAGATTAACTCTTCTGGCAGCACATTCCAAGTGTCCACCACCCTCTCTGTGAAGAAGTGCTTCCTGACCTCCCTCTTAAACCCCCCCAGCTTAAGACTGCACACCTCGTGTTATGGTTGACACTCAGATTAAAGACACCCTCCTTATCCACCTTATTTATCCTTTATTTATCCTTTTCAAGTAATTGAAGGTCCCAATCACGTCCCCTCTTTCTATCCTTTCCTTCAGGGAGTACATGTTCAGTGCCCTCAACCTCTCCTCATATGCCTTACCTTGCTGATCCCCTGTCATCTTTGTAGCCCTCCTCTGGACCTTTTCCAGCAGGTTAATGTCCTTTTTGAGTTGCCGGCACCAGTACTGAACTCCATACTCCACATGTGGCCTCACCAGTGACATGTACAATTGTAATATAACTGCCTCACTCCTACTACTGATTCCCCTAGCTATGCATCCCATCATCTTGTTTGCCCTTGCTGCTGCTTTTTGCACTGCATGGAGTGCTTCAGGTCACTAGTGATCATCACTCATAAGTCCTTCTCCTCTGATGCAGATACCTGGACTCCACCCAGGTAGGACTCTGTCCTGGGATTCTTGTCTCCAGTGTGCATAACTTTGCATTTCTTGGAATTGAAGCCAAGCTGCCAGATTCTGGATCACCTCCTCCACTTTTCCAGATCATCCTGTAGGTTCTATATCCCTTCAGCTGTGTCCACTGTCCTGCAGAGGTTGGTGTCATCCGTGAACAGGCACATTTTTGCCCTGAATGCCATCTCCAATGTCACTGATGAAACATTGAACAACACCAGTCCCAGCACTGAGCCCTGCAGGGCCCCACTGGTGACCTATTTGGTGCCAAAGGACTCTCCCCCCACAATCACCCTATGGGTTCTGTCTGTCATCCAGTTTTCCACCCATCTGGCCATCTCATCCCCAACCCTGAGATCTGCCAACTTGCTGATCAACTTTTTGTGGGGCACAGAATCAAAGGCCTTGCTGAAATCCAGATAGAGGATGCTTGGCCCCTGTCTACTGTGTTAGTGACTCACATTCACACTATAATACATATTTATACACACAATATTCATATGATTCACACTATTTCAAAAATTGATTTTGGAAATGAAAATACTACAGAGACATATATCAAAAAAACATGTCAGTCAGCTTTGAAAATATAATTTAATGCAAAACAGGAGGAAGTATAAATTAAATTCTGGGTACCCCATGTTGGACCAGGGACATTACATTTTATCAGTGCTATCCACTTGAAAGACATAACAATAGGAGGGCATGCATATACACAAAGTAAGGAAAGTAAACAGTGCTAGCAACACAGCAGTACTGTACAGAAACCAGGGGGACATACATACTCACCCAAGTCTTAGGATAATAGAGTAACAATAGTTGTACATGGCTGAAATATGATTGTGCATGATCAGTGACCATGGTCATTCATGGTTGGTCCATGGTTTTAATCATGTTTTCTATGGACAACCACTGACAGTAAATGACCAATGGACAGACCTTGAATAACCATGGTCAATATGCTGTACTTCAACAATCATTCAAGTTAATCATCATAATCCATGGTTATCCATGGTTGTCTATTGTAGACATTTCTTGCATTATAAAAAAAAAAAATTCTACAAATCTCATGTAAATACATTTTTTTAACAATTTTAACATTCTGTAATGAATGCATATTATCCACACATATTTTTGAAATAGCTTTTATTTATTTATCCTTTGCTGCTGGTGTTCCACTTTCTAATGGAGTCTCTCCTCATCCATAACTAATAGAATGGCTTAATCACTATTTATAGCACCATAAAACAAAACTATTTTAAGATGTGGTGAGTTCTCATATTTATTTATGTACAAGTAATTAATTTCTTTGTGTAAACCTTATTTTTTTCTTCACAAATTACAAAAAGGTCATTATTGTGATGGTATACATCCCAAAGTAGTCATGTTGACAGCGGAGTCCCTTACAGTGATAGCAGCGCCATGTCAATGTAGAGAACCCACTGGCACCTGGCACTGTCTGTCGGGAGGCCTGCATCCCCCCCGACTCAGCTCCAACTCGGAGTTGAGAATCCTAAGTGGGGGGGGTGCAGGGGGCACAGCCCCCACATGAGGGGTTCAGGGGCAGAACCCCCTGAAGAAAACACTTGTGGCTTTTGTAAACTGGAAACTGACTGCAAAATGCAGTTAACCTGTCGGTTTCACTGTCGGGTTGTTCAACAAATATTTTATCGATGACCAGTCATGGCTCCATTGTGATTATTTATATTAGTTCAATGTTCCAGATGAACTTTGAGGTGAAAACACTATTCTGTAGAGCAGAACGTTGATCAGATATCCTAGTAAGGGAAAACTGCATGGTGCAACAGGAGAGCTGCAAGACTTTTTTCAAGCCAAAACAGAGCTCCAAACTGATATTGAGTGAGTCAGAATTGGCAGCTTCAGGAAGCAGCTAAATAACTCTGCAAACTTTCATCATCACAATGTACTCTATGAATGCTTCCTCACAATTGTTGGCTGATAAATATAATTTTTTCAGCAACCAGTTGGAGACCATGGAACAGAGGGCCGAGGCTGACTCATTGGAGACTAGGGAGGTGGTGAACTTGGATGACAGGGAGCTGTCTGCCATGGATGAGATTATTAAAGAAAGTGCCCTGTTAAATCTAATTTAAGCATGCTGAAATGCAGCTCCTGTTCTAGACAGCACTATCTCCTGTGGGCCATATGCAGCCTTGATCCATGTTACCACAGTGTATATCTGTTAACAGTGACATGATTCAATATTCAGTCAATTGGCCGCCTCTGATGGCACATGCTAACTGGCTAAATATTGCTCAGAGCTGGCCATGTACTATTGCAAGTGCAGCCCATTTCAGTTTAGCTGAAGGTGTCACTAAATAGGGGCTTGTGCTGACACAATGGCATCCTTTTATTTCGTCACAGGTCCCAGCCTTAAAGGGAAACATCCATTTACTGGCTGATTCTCTAGTCGCATAGTGTTCCTGACATACTGCCGTAATATAAAAAATTAGATTTTCTTACTTGCACCTTTGTTTTTGTGTCTTGCTCACAAAGTAATAATTTCACTGCCTATTCCATAATGTCAGATGTGGGAAAATGGGGAAACTGTGAATATCCACTCCCCAACAAACATCCAGGTGGCACATTGGGAACCCACCCCAGCATGGCAAAGTACCTGCTACCTGAAAAAGCAGAAAACCTTCTGCATTGCTTTTTTTTTGTTTATTTCCTGCAAAAGAAAAATGGTCCCTCATTGAGTCTGGTGGCACCTCCACCACCTGGCACCCACCCACTGTTCACCCCAGCTCCCCACACCCCCCACCCCATACTTACCTCTGGAGGCCAGCGCAACAATCTTTGGTGGACCAGGAACATGTCTGCACTCTTCAAAGCAGACCACAAACTGAAGAAATCCTGGTAAGCTGTATAATGTTATAAATGTTTTTTTTCCAACTTATGTGGGTATCTCGGTCATTTTTCTGAATTTTTACACCAGATTTTCAACATGGGGTTCTTGGGACCCCATGTCATGAATTCAATGACTGTCATCTGGTTATTCAGTCCCGAAAGGTGATTTCATGGTCACTGCATGGAATCACCTTTCATGACCGATTAATGAAATTACAGTGTAACTGTTCATGAGGTGGGCTCTCAAAAAGCCTATGTAGCTAATTCGGTGAAAAATTCAAAAAAATTACTGTGTGACGCACATGCATTGCACAGTTTCCACGCACACTTGTAAGTTCATGAATTTGTAATATTTTCACTCCAAATTTTCAACATTGCCATTTTTTCACACCTCCTTATGAACAGTACAGCTGTCATTTTTCACATCCTGGCTGAAATGTGTTTTCGCACTTCCAATGCACAATTGCACAGTCATTGTTGGAAATCAGTGTTTGGGTCAGATTAAAAAAAACTCAGTGACACTGTTCATGAGCAGAGGTTCTAAAATGCCTATGTTGAAAATTTGGTGACAAAAGTCCATAAAATGACTGTTACAGGAGTACATTGCGCAGTTTCCACACACTCTCATAACTTTGTGAATTTGTCATATTTTCACTCTGGATTTTCTACATAGTCATTTTTTCACATCTCTTTATTAACAGTACAGCTGTCATTTTTCACATCCTGGCAGAAATGTGTTTTCACACTTCTGGCGCAGAATAGCGTGGTCGCTGTGGGAAATCAGTGTTCAGGACCGATTAAGAAAATCACAGTGCTACTGTTCATGAGCGGAGGTCCTAAAATACCTATGTTGAAAATTTGGTGACAAAAGTTCATAAGAGGACTATGCTACGAGCATGCATTGCGCAGTTTCCAAGCACCTTCGTGACTTCACGAATTTGTAATAGTTTCACCTCACATTTTCAACAGTGGAATTTTTCCACATCTCCTTATGAACAATACAACTGTCATTTTTCACATCCTGGCCAAAATGTGTTTTCGCACTTCTGGCACAGAATAATGTGGTCGTTGTGGAAAAGCAAAGTTCGGGACAGAGTAAGAAAATTACAGTGCCACTGTTCATGAGCGGAGGTCCCAAAATGCCTATGTTGAAAATCTGGTGTAAAGAATCCCCCAAATAATTTCATTACAGGTGTGCATTGTGCAGTTTCTATGCACGCTCGTGACTTCACAAATTTTTTGCCATATTTTCACTACAGATTTTCAACATTACCATTTTTTACACCTCCTCATAAACAGTACAGCTGTCATTTTCCACATCCTGTTCGAAATGTGTTTGCACCTGTGGCGCCAAATGGTACAGTAGCTGTGCAAAATTACCTTTCGGCTCACAAACTGATAGTGTCACTGTTCATGTGGTGCGGTCACAAAAATCACATGTTGAAAACTTGGAGTGAAAATACCAAGAAGCACCCATGGTGTTAGGGTTTCCAACCATAGCACCCTACCCTGTAGGGACTGACAGGTGTCAGAGTTGTGACTTGGGATTGTCGACAGTAATGCTCATGCCATTCCACCCTCAGCCCTACCCTGCAGCCAGTGACAGGCATTGAGGTGTGCCTTGGACTGATCGGTCCCAAAGTTTACCCCATTCTCCTATACTACACCCATTTCAGTGTATTTCCTTTTGGAATGGGGTGAGTGTAAAGCTCAAACACCCCATGGCACACCTCAACACTTGTTGGTGTCTGCAGGGTAGGGTGAGGTGAAATGGCGTGAGCATTATGAAAGCACCACGGGAGGCTGACAGTAAAAATGCTGACCTCCCACTCAGTGATGGTACAATGCTGATGCAGGTATTGTGCCGCCCAATCCCCCAGTGTTTTCTGTGGGGCGCTGCACCCACCACACCCCTCATGTGGGGGGGCTCTGCCCCCTGCACCCCCGGACTTTAGGATTCTCAACTCCAGGTTGGAATTGGTCTGGGAAGGGGGCAGAGCAGTGGTGGACAGTGAAACATGGAAATGGACCATTACAGTGACTGTTGCTGTAGTAGTCTTTTTCTGTGTTTCGATGTCGTGGTGTTGAGCTAAAGGGGGCCACCCAGCATTATGTGCGATGACCCAAAGGCACACCCCAATGTCTGTCCATCTCTGCAGGGTCGGGGTGGGGTTGGCATCAGTTCAATTCTTCACAGCCATTCCTATTCTGCATCTGTCTAACTCCTGCACTTTCAATGCTAATGCCAGCAAGCAAACATTCAGCATTGACAAATGTTGTTTAAGGTTACTCTTACAGTTTGTGCTGTACCAAAAATAATTCTATAGCATACTACTGGATTTAATCCAACTGTTTGGAGTCTACCCTAGCTATGCTCCCTCCCCCCATGTCATGGCATAGAAACATAGAGTGTGATGGCTGAAAAATACCAGAGGTCCATCCAGTCTGCCCATATTCCCTATAATCCCTGGAACCTATTGTTCCTCCAGGGCATTGACCTTTCCCATCCTAGCCACATTTTCCTCCATGGTCTTGTTGCCCCAGGTGACCACTATTCCCTTCATTCTATCCCATGCCTGCTTGAATCCCTTGTCTGTGTTTGCACCCACCACCTTGGCCAACAGACTGTTCCAGGGTTCCACCACCCTTTCTGTAAAGAAGTACTTTCTCACATCTCTCCTGAACCTCCCTCCTGTTAATTTCCACTTGTGACCACTTGACCTCAAGTTGGTATTCAGGGTAAATAAGTCTCCACAGTTTGCCTTCTTAATTCCTTTAAGGAACTTGAAGGTCTCTATCACATCTCCCCTCTCCCTTCTGGTTTCCAGTGAGTACATATTTAGTACCTTGAGGAACTCCTTATAGGATTTACCCTGCTGGTCCTGAATCATTTTTGTTACTCTGCACTGCACTGTTTCCAACCTATTCCTTTCTTTTCTGAGGTGAGGACACCAGATATGGATGCTGTACTCCAGGTGATGCCTCACCAGGGATCTGTATTGGAGAAGTATTACTTCTTCCTCTGCCACCAGTACCCCTTCTGACACACGCCATCATCCTGTTTGTCTTGATATAGACCTTGTTGCAATGGCTTGGTTGTTTAAGAGAGTTACTAATGATAACTCCTAGATACCATTCCTCTTCTGTAGTGCTAAGTCTCACCCCAATTGGGGTTCAGTGCCAAAATGTTCAAAGTCATACACCAGGGGCTAGAACACCCAGGAGCTGTGCATAAGATCAGGGAGGTACTGGCAGTCATCAAGCAAGAAATAAACCTTGGGATAATCATATCTGGTGATCTCAAGGTGGTGGGGTAGTGTTACAAGGCAGGAGGACAGACTATTAGGATGCTGGGGTGCATAAGGAGGGGGATTTATAGCAGGAGAAGGGATGTGGTGTTGCCACTTATTACTCACTAGTAAGACCTCACCTAGAGTATGGTGTCCAGTTCTGGAGGCTGCACCTCCACAAGGACATTACAAGGTGGAAGCACTCCAGAGGAGGGCTACCAAAATGGTGGTGGGGGGTTTGCACAAAAAACCATATGTTAGAGGCTGTGTGTGCTCAACATGTACTCCCTGGAGGAGAGAAGAGTGAGATGGGACATGATTCAGACTTATAATTATCTTATGGGGGTGAACAAGGTGCAGGAGAGGAGTCCCTTTCAGAAGAAGAGGAGCATCTGAACATGGTGGCATGCAATAAAGCTGGAGTAGAGGGGATGTTTCAGAGGGATTTGAGGAATTTCTTCCCAGAAAGGGTGGGGGGCACCTGGAACAGCCTGTAAAAGGAGATGGTGGAGGCAAAGATGGTGGAGAGTTTCAAGCACGTGTGGGATAGGCACATGGGTATATTAAGTAGAGGAAAGAAAGGAAGGAGAGAGGGACAGCAGTAATCAAATAAGATTGGGATACAATAATAGGCATATAAAATCATGGCAGACTAGATTGGCCTACCAGTCTCTTTCTGCTGACAAATTCTGTTTCCATGTCAGACCTTGCAACCACCCCATGGTCTGATGACTATCGTATTGTAAAACAAAAAATGGAGGTTCAGTTAAGGTCACTACTTACAATAAGTCCAAGCAGTTTAACCTCAGCAAAAGTTTCTCTATGCCTTCTTCTCCAAGTCAGGATAGCCAACATTATCTTATCTTTTCCAAACTGAATTTTGTTATGCATTACTCGATTGATTTGCATTTTGTGAACTTTAAACCATTTTTCTATAGTCCCCATATCTTTTTGATGAGTACTTTTCTTGGGTACACCAAAAACATCAATGAGAGATGTTCTGTATCATTAATATACATGCAATATTTAGGTTCAGTTTCCAAATCCATAACACCCAAAACAATGATGTCTCTAGATTTGTACCCTGGGGAACACCTTCATTAATACTTTTCCAGTCAGACACATCCTTTTCCAAGATTACTCTTCATTTACAGTCTTAATGGAATGTATTCTCCCACCTACACAAACAAGGTCTAATGCTAAGACTGGTCCGTTTTCCCAACAGAGCATACTACTCAGTCTTGTAAGATGCATGTCTGACTGCCTGATCCTGGTTCCAAGTTGTAGGCTGATGAAATAAAATCTATAAATTTACTTCCCAGCAGTATTGTGCATAACACTCTTAGAAAAGTGGGCTTGCTTTCAATTAATAGAGGATTTAACTTCTTTCATATTATTGTTAAAGATGGCCCACACAAATATGGGTTACTAAGCACGTTATAGGGATTAGCCAAAAGTCAACTTCAACCCTTCTTAGGATTAGTACAGTACTTCTAGAAGTGGGTCACATTTTTGTGTCTCTATGTTATGGGCAATTGGTCATACATAATGGGCAGTTTTAAATATTAATGTAGGAGAAAAAAATAGAACCGATTTACTCATAAAATGTTCATGAAAAGGTTTTTTATGACATATAAAATGCAGTACACAGTGCATATCATGGCCACAGTTACATTGCCTAACATTGCAAGGCTGGGACCACCACTTTGTCAAGGCAGTGATCCTAAGTATAAGTCTTAATTAATATATTGTAAATCCATGAATACAATTATTTACATATGTTAATTTTTTATATGTGCAGAGTACTTTTACCAGAATATAATTGATCTATTTCCAGTAGTCATACTTTACATTGTTTAAATGTTTTCCAAATCTAAAATAAAATTAAAATTTAATGTTTATCATAAACATTCCTAGTCTTGTATCACTTTTATGTTTTATATATAAGTCCATCCTGATGACAGTGCTTACAGTACACAAGTTCTTAAAGTGCCTATTTAATGTCAAAAAATGTATATTTTTCACTACCCCCTGCAGCACTCCTGTACTACAGTATTTAGACAGATAAAAGTTAGAAACTTTTCTGCTTTTTATATGGTTACTTAAAGAGGGGTAAAAATGGTTGCCTAAAAAGTAGGGAGTATTACTCACAACACTATAAACACTAATAAATCCATCAGCATTATATCCTGATTTATAACGATAAAATATCCAAAATTGTACTTGTTTTGTAAAGGTAAAAAAAGACTAAATGATACCACAATTCATAGTCACAAAATATCCCCAACTGTACTGTTCTTTTTTAAAGATGAAAAATAACTATCAGATATCTTTACTGCACCACCTGGGAATCTAAGTGTAGTAAATTTGTGGAAACATATGAAGACAAAAAGTAAAATAAAACAATTTCAACTGGCAGATAAAACAGCTTGCTATTTTGGTGATTCACAATTTGACGCTAATACAATGAATGTAAGGGCAAGGATCCATGTAAGTTTTCCAGCTTGTAAGTACAGGGAACACATTAATAAAATAAAAAGAAAAGGGTAAGAATATATAATCTGGACTGAAGAGATTGACATAGATATTTCCAGACAAAATAGAGTAGTTATTAAGACTTCAGCAACAGACAGAAAAGGAAATGGATTATTCATTTGTAGTTTTAGTCATACAGTGAACTGAAGTAAAATCCAAGACACATGTAATCTCTTTTCTTAATAATACTCTACTAAAGTAAGCAGCAAAAGCAGATCCACAACCACCAACACATGCATGCACACACACACACACACACACACACACACACACACACACACACACACACACACGCAGTTTGGGTAGTAATGCTGTAAGTTTGGAAAATATTGCAAGGAGCTTGCAGTTCTTTTGGGAATGGAAATATAACATGTATCAGGGAATATTTTGCCTGGAGTTATTCAGCAGGACAGACTGTTTAAGGCACAGAAATGCCTCTTTCTATTCTGGTTAACACAGCATAGAAAGCTGGCACTTAAAGGTGGGTAATGGAATTGCCACAAGCCAAGGTAGAACATGAGCAATGAGACATATCAGAGAGAGACAAGCACAGCATTGGGGAGACTATAGTAGGATGCTTTTGGCAACCAGTGAATGATACTGGCTATATTTATCATTTCATATTTATCCTACTGTATCTGATCTTCAGTGGGAGGCTTGTCTGCCCTGCTATGGATAGCCAAACTTATAATTTTTGTAAGAATGCATTTGTGTGGTAGTTTGTGGTAGTTAGATAACTATTTAAGAAATAGTAAAGTTTCTATTAATTAGAATGAAAAGTAAAACAAAATGTTGCCCAAGTTACCATAATTATATCATAAGCCAGGTGGTAAGTAATATTTGTTAGTACACACCATTTAAGATAAATGTAATTATTGTCACACCAAACTCAAGTTAATACATAGGAATCGAATATGTACTTATTTCCTCAAAAAATCCAGAACACATATAATGATAAAGTAAAGGAAACTCAGCACTCATTGACAGCAAATGGAGGCAATGTGTGTAAATGCTAATGCAAATTATTTATTTTGGCCTAGACCCCATTTTGGGTTGAAGTTTTTATTTACCCCAAATTGTTTAACCAGGAGTAGCACACTAAGCTGAAAGTTTGTTTACAGATGCGACCTGGAAGCACAGAGAAGTTAAATGACTTGCTCGGGGTCACACAAAATGTAAGTAGGGGCTGTGGAATTCAAACCCATGTCTCCAGATTTGCAGCTCAGAGCCTTAAACCACTGTGCTATACTGCCTCCCTATGCTGGGGCTGAGGGTGTCTTTCTGAGCACTATGCCAGAATAAACACCTTGCACTAGCATTTGCACTTTTTGTCTCCATTTGTTGTCCATGAGTGCTGAGTTTCCTTTACTTTGTCTATTGTTGAACCAGCTGCCCTACTTAGCACTGTTTCCCCTTCCCAGTTTGCTCACCACCAGCCTTTCTTCACATATACTGATAATAGGATTCATGAGTAAAAAATCAAACAAGTTAACTACTGTGGTAACATAATTCAGAATCTCTCACAAAAAGGAAATTCAAATAAATAAACAAATGAAACTGTCTTTGACAAGCAGACTGCAACTTGTATCAATTTTTATATGGCATAGTGAAAGAAAATTCTCATTAATCACTTGTTAATTTTTTAGCAAAATAATCCTATAAGTTATATGACTTGTTAGAACTGGGTAAACTCATCTGGTACTGGACCTGAGATCCCGGATGGAGAGTCTTGATCCATTAAGGACATTGTAGAGGCTGTCTGATCCCTGACTGTTCCAGATTTTCAGTGACCTGATCAATATTGAGGAAAAAAAAGACCTTCCCATCTATTTTACATGGCACTTTGAAGGCTCCATTGAGGAGAAATTTCCCCAACACACCAAAACTTCTGGACAGAAAGCCATGAACCTCATTTTATGCTGTTGTGAAGTAAAGCAGACATTTGGATTTTTTTTAATGAACGTCCCCATGTTGGGTAGCTCTTCTCAAGTAAGGTATTTTTGGATATCATAATTCAATTAAAATCCAAATGTACATATGATTTTTCTTGAGGGTAGATACTTTGATTCACTAGGTGATTGTTGCTTGTTACAGTTTAACTTGTTATCAGGGTTCAGAAGGTATTCATTTGTATTCTCAGTAGCCTTAAAATGTTTAGTAACATTTCTATATGCCTTTTTAATAACTAGTAAATATTTAGGAGGCAAAAATATAATGTTCATTTTAATATCTATTATCATGTCCTTTAAAGTTTCAAAGTTTCCATCAAGAAGAGCCTCTGACAGTCTTGCAATTAACAAGTTCCTGTAACACAATAAGTAGACACATCTTAGTGAAAAACAAGTCAAGAAGATCAGTGAAAACAAAATGAGATAAAAAAAAAATCAGCAACATTGATTGGTAAGATACAGGAGGACTGGATGAAATCCAGAATCTCTTGAAATAAAATCTGTCAATTCTGTCAGTCCAGATGTACTTCCAAAATCCATTACAATTTCTAGGCCACTGCTTGGCCATTGAATGAGAGACAAAATGTGGTATCATATTTCACAAAAATGTGGGCAGGGATAACCCAGCATTTACAAACTGTAAAACTAAATAGAGGGTTCAGCATAATCTCTGATCCTGTTTTACAATCTGCAAACAATAGTTGTACCTCAATATTAAGGAGGGGATACAAGACCTCAGGGAGGACCTTGCTAGAGAAAAGAGATGGTCAGGAATCTGGCAACTTGGTTTCAATGCCAAAAAGTGCAAAGTGGTGCACATAGGGGCCAAGAACCCTTGGGCTGAGAATTACATAGGAGTGGTTCAGGTAAATGCTTCTGAAGAGGAAAACGATCTAGGAGTATTGATTATAAGTGACCTGAAACACACTTTTCTGTGTAAGAAGGCAGTGGTGAAGGCTAACAGGATGCTGGGGTGTATTGCAAAGGGATTCAGTAGCAGGCAGAGCAAGGTCATTTTACCACTGTACAGGTCATTGGTGAGACCACATTTAGAATATGGAGTGAGATACTGGCATTGATACCTTAAGAAGGACATCAGCATGCTGAAAGGGGTCCAGTGGAGAGCAACCAAGATGATAGTGGGGCTACAGGATAGGGCCTATGAGGAGAGGCTGGGAGCCCTGGGAATATACTCCCTTGAGGAAAGGAGGTGGAGGGGGGGATGTGATAGAGACCTTAAAGTACATGAAGGGAATTAACAGAGTGCAGAAGGAGGGTCTCTTTAAAATGAATGAAAACACCACCACTAGGGGCACAGCCTAAAATTGATGGGAGGGAGATTTAGAAGGGATGTAAGGAAACATTTTTATATGGAGAGGGTGGTGACCACCTGGAATGAGTTTCTAGAGGAGGAGACATCAGAAAAGACTGTGGAAGCATTCAAAGAGGCCTGGGACAAACACAAAGGGAATGATTGGGACCAAGGAAAGGGGGAAAGGGAGGAAGGGGTGAGAGGGAGGGGCGATTAGGGAGGGCAGGGCCAGTGGGATAAGTGAAAGATCAGATCCTACATCATTATGAGAAGACACAACACACTAGGTGGTCTTCTTCTGCTACCTCTCTCATATGTTCATATTAAAAGCATATACACAGGAAGACAAAGACAAATCATTGCTTCTACACATGCTAACATGAACTTAAAACATCAGCGTGATTCAAGTTCACTGTCTCCTGAGACTACTGCTGGACTTGTCAATAAAGTATTGATATATGTACAGCTCTTCAACTCACCATATAGGTAGAAAAGGACAGAGACCTCACAGCTGACAACTTTATAGTTAAAATAGATGAAAATAATACTATATGTGGTGTGTGGTGTGTGTGTATGTGTGTGTATGTTTTGCATTTGGTGAAAAACAAAGAATCACAATAATTTTAATGACCCAAACAAAGATTTGTGGTTTCAAGTTTTCTCAATCAGAAAATCCACTATGCCCAGTCTCCTCCTTAAGAATTACAAAAGCAATCATCCTTCCAATACAATGGCATTTTTCCTGCATCCTCATACATTACCACAGTAGGTGTTGTGTGATAACAATGTTTGGCAATCAAGGAAGCCAATGGTTAAAGTAGTCTTGGAGTTATGATGCCATGACTATCCAAGCAGGCATCACCACCAATGTGATACACTAACCTTTCAGTGAGAGGATCTACTGCTGTGTCAGTCAATCAATCAATCCAATGTTATTTGTTATAGCACACTTCTCATTTGAATCAGTGAGCATTACTATAAAACAGCCTTAAATATCAATAATAACAGGTGGTACAAATTCATACGAATCCAATTAAAAATCTTCAAAATCTTGATCAAATAAAAAGGACTTCAGCTGCCTTTTAAAGATTTCAGTAGAAACACTATCACATAGTGTAACCCTCCTGTTGGGGGCTTACCTGTGAACCTCCCGAAGAAGGCTCATTTCCCTGGGGATTTGGTCCCCCCCCATTCTTTTTGGTTGTTTCCTGGCTTACCCCCTGTGTTTTCCTGGTGTCTTCTGTTGGTCTCCATGTTGTTTTTCAGAGAGAGTTGGGCCAGAGGAGCAGGCTTATGGAGCTGCCAGTATCAGAAATGGCAGAGCGGTGCTGGCGAGCTCCATGCATGTGCAGAAGTGCATTTTGGAACAGCCATATTGGTGGTCTTTCACTGTGCCTCTCCAGTGGTCCCAGTCCCAGGGAAAGGTAAAAGAGAGGGACCTGAGACATGGGCAAAACTGGTGAGGTGGCAGGGAAGTGGAAGAAAAGATTTTTGTGAGCGCCAATCGTGCTCGAGCTACAGGGAGCCACCTCATGAATATTAATGAGGCAGCTCATGAATAAAGATGAGCCAGGAGTCCTGTCTAGTGCTGGGGCAAACTTTAGAGATAGCACTAGTGACAGGGAAGGGAAAAATATTTAAATAAAGTAATGGTGTGCAGGCTGCCAGTCCATGAGGTTGAAGAAAGTTTTTCACAGACTGCAGCCAGAAAACAAAGTTGGAACACTGTTGGACTGCAGTGGGTATATGTGAGTGCAGCCTGGGGACATTCAGGAATGGCAGCAGCAACTGGCAGAGGGTTGCATAAATGTATTGAAGAGTGCAGTCACTCTGAAGGGCACAGCGGTGGCTACTCATGTGTGGGAAAAATGCAAACTAAAAGTAAAACATTTGGCTGCACAGAGACATAAAAGATGGGGCTCTGTGTAAACTGTGTAGGACTGTTTACTTCGGCCAACATGTTAAGCAGCCATGTGACACTAGCCAGCCAACCACTGAGCCAGGATTCTTGCCAAGGACTCTGGGAACAGACTTTTGGGGGAAAATACCGGGGAAGGTTTAGGCACCTGTTTCTGCACTAATGAGGTATTGAGGAGGCCTCATACATATTAATTTTTGCCTAAGGACAGTGGCTCCAGCCAATGGGGAGTGAGAAAAGGGCTCCAAATAAAGCAAGGACAGTTGGAGTTTGAGTCAGTTCGGTGGGAGCTCCTACAGAGGGAGGGAGGCTCCTGCCCCGGGAGAGAATGGGGCTGCAAGATGGGCCTGCCTTGGGGCTGCCGGCAATTCATTCCCCAGGGCAGGGAGTGCTTGCCCCAATAGGAAAAAGGAAGCAGAAGTAATAAAGGAGCAGTTTGGAAGAGAAAAAAGGGAAAGCTGTAGGTTGCTGAATTTTCTTCGTTGTTCTGAAAGTTGCACCATAGCGATGAGAGAAGCGCAGCTCGAACAGAAAAGGGAAAGCTGCAGATTGCAAGAAAGAGGTTGTGTCCTAAACCTGGAAAAAAGGGCAAAGGTTATGTCTTGTTCCTGCAAAAAGATAAAGGTTGCATTCTAAGCCTGGAAAAAGAAAAATGGCTGTGTCCTGAGCTGGGTAAAATGACAAAGGTTGCATCTAAGCCTGGAAAAAGATGGAACGCTGAGGAATGATGAGGAACAAGAGAATGTAAATCTGCTGAGAGAAGAAAAGGAAGAGTGACTCTCTTCAACTTGAAGAATTGCTAAGTACCTGCATAGTGAGAGAAGGAACTTTGAGTGTGCAGGTGATATGTGTGAGCCAGAGCGAGAATGTGGCTGTGTTAAAGTTGAGAGACTGTGAAAGCAGAAGGATGGACAGGTGCTTTTCTGGTCGGGTGCCTGTTGTCTGTTCCTGAGATACAGCAAGGAAAAGAGAGAAACAGATTGCTGTGGCTACACACAGTGGCAGGAAAGAAAGAGAAGCAGAAGAGAATGTGCTGGATGTTTCTGCTGACACCCAGGACCAGGTGGAGAACTCACTAACCCCCATCAAGTGGGGTCTGCCACTGCCGGAGATCATGGGACTTGTATCCAAGTGCTAGGGTGCTCTGATCAGAGGGATCCAGGCCATGGGGCCCACTTGCAGGTCTGGGTGCTCTGTGGTGGTAGGCCTTGCGAACATGCCCTGCAACAGGGCCTGTAATGAGCTGATGGGGACAAGCTGCAAGATCTGAAAGCAAGAGAAAGAGAAAGAGAGAGAGAGAGAGAGAGAGAGAGAGAGAGAGAGAGAGAGAGAGCTGTAGCCTCTGTGCCCCCTGTTTTAACTCAGTGCCTCCACAGGAGCTTTCTGCAGTTGCAGCACTTGTCTCCTGTATACTGTTAACTGTTAATCCTGGGCCTTTCTAAGCAAAATCAAGCCATAATTGGCATGCCATAAACAAATGCTAATAGCATAAAAACCGTAAGTGCTAGACACAAAGTAGGATTAAATTGATCAGCATAAAATTACCTTTCCAATGATGGTATGCCAGGAATAGCAGGTCACTTAGTTTTATTTCTGTGCTGGTCAAAACAGCAAAACAAAATATTTTTTCCACTAAAAAATGCACCAAAAATCTTTTTTTTGTTGGGAAATATGAAGCATATCAACACCAAATTAAGCATCCAGACATTAGATGCAATTTTAATAATTTGTTTGTAAAACAAACAGCTATTTTTGTAGTATTAAACATAATTTTTCCCCATTTGAGTCAAGGTGTGTTGGTGAGGTTTGAGGGACAAATCTGAACCATACACATCATACCATAAACAAATGTATATAACTCCTAAAATATACATGATACACACACCATATCAGTGGCAAAGTTTTTCCACACAAAATTGCCTTTCCAACGGTTCTATGCAACCAACTGTACTCAATTCGGTTTTTGTTTTGTTCTGGCTGAGATACCCAGAATGTGTGTTTTCTTTAAAGTGCTTAGGTGGTTCTAGATGGACAAAATGTCTTAAGCAAATATGAATAACTCCTAAAGTGAACATGATACACACAAAGTGTCAGTGGCAAAGTTGTTCAGCAAAACGTTACCTTTCTAATGGTACTATGCAGTCAAGTCTAATCAATTCTGGCTGGCAAGTAATATTAAAACATGAGAGTGACTTCTCCAGACGTTTCTAGGGCACACAGGAAGTCTGTAGGTGACTTCTGTAGGTGTTCTGGGACACACTGCAGTTAGATTTGCTGACGCCTACAGGTGTTTCTAGGAGGCAGTGAGTTAAGCATTGTGCATGGTTCTGCTGTGCTGCCATCCGTCCTCAGGACTTCAGTGAACTATACCATCTAAGGACTGAATCTGCAGAACCATGAGTAAAAAGGAGGAATTGCCCTGCACCTGGGGATTGCAAATAATTTTGCCCTCAAGGGCAGGAGGTAGAGCTAAGGACTAGAGGGAAAAGATAAAGGTTTAGCTCTAAATAAAAGAAAGGAATGTGAAAAGGTTACTTAATTCAAGTGAGGGCACCAACACCGGCTACTAGCTGTACCTCAGGCCAGCAACTAGAATATGGGTACCCAGTGAAGGATTTGGGGGTTAAATGGACTGGGATCTGTGGTTCTGGATTTGGACACCTGCAGCAGTTAGCTAGTTAGACAGATCGGGTGGCTGCATTGATTGAGATCTGTGTTTGAATCAAAAGGAAATGTGAATTTGGGGAAATGAAAATTTTTAAAATGCTTACTTGAACTCTATTCCACTTATCCCATACTAAACGCTGTCCCCCTGTAAATAAACCTTGAAGTTATTGTTTTGCAGCAGAGATGAATCCAGAACCTAATTTTAGTGATCCCGTTTATTGGATGAAATGGAAAAGGTAAATGTTTCAGCTGAATGTGGGGAGGTTCGAACCTGGTCAGTCCATGCCTGGGGTAACTGTTGGGGAGTTGGGTTGGTACGACATTCCAGAGAGTTGCACTGCAGTTAATCAGACCCACTAATATGTACTCTGGGTGGAGGCACCATCATTTTTATTGTTAACCTTTGGGAAAGGACTCCTGTAGGTCAGCTATGGGAACCCATGCCCCTCGCCCTTGGTTGGGCCCGCAAAGCAGAGGTTGTGGCCCTCTCCAGGATGATGCCAGACAGGGGCTACACGTAGTGAATGAGGGAAGGAATTACAAAGAACTGTGGCTGCAAAGGAAAAAGTGCATGCCACAGATTTTAAATGAATTTTCGGAACCTCCAATAGGCCCTCATTACTGGAGCGTAGTGGGTGAACAGGGTGGTAGGGAATCAGGAGATCTTGCAGGTAACCCAGTCCCTGGCCATGCAGGGCTATATAGGTCAGCAAACCGACCCTTAAGGCTATCTGCCACCTGACTGGGAGCTAGTGAAGAGAGCACAACACAGACACAATGTGACATGATCTAGGTAGACTGGTCAACTGCCTGGCAGCTGCATTCTGCACCAGCTGCAAGTGGTGCAGATCCACCCCCACCAGCCCTAGGTACAGGGCCTTACAGTAATCCAACCACAAGGTCATAAAGGCGTGAAACAATGTTGGCAAATGTGCTGGGGGAATCAGGTGTTTCACCCTGGCGATATTTCTAAGATGGTAAAAAGAGGTCTTGACCACGGCTGACACCTGCGATTTCAGTGTCATCCCGCAGTCAAAGACCATGCCAAGGTTTCTCACCTGATGAGAGGTGAGCAACAGGAAATCCTCAAGCCTTAGCCCTAAGACTCGACCAGATTGCTCTCCTAACTCCTGGTGACCAGGTTCCATTAGAACCTCTGTTTTATCTTGGTTCAACTTCAGCAAGTTCGCCCACATCCAGTCCTGAATTTCAGCCAGGCAGTTGTTAAGCAGTGAAACCAACCCCTGCTGTTCAGGTGCAAAGGACACGTAGAGCTGAGTGTCATCTGCATAGCAGTGAAAACTCAGCCCATACCACCTTATAATGTCTCCCAGTGACAGCATGTACACCACAAACAACATCGGGGACAGAATGGAACCCTTCGGGACTCCACAAGGTGGAGGCATGGGGGCTGAGGAAAATATCCAACACCACATGTTGCGATCTGCCTATGAGGTAAGATTTAAACCAGCTGTGAACTGTTCCAACTAGTCCACAGCATACCCACAGATGCTCCAACTGTACCCCATGGTCCACGGTGTCAAATGCCACTGAGAGATCGAGGAGAACAAGGATGGAACTTCTCCTTTGGTCTCTCGCCACCAGGACATCACTAAGCACTCGAACAAGTGCAGTCTCAGTGCTATGCCTTTTCCTGAAACCAGACTGGAGAGGCTTGTAGATGTCGTGAGTTGTTAGATGGGTCTCCAGTTGAGTGGCCACCACCTTCTCAATAACCTTCCCCACAAAGGGGAAGTTAGAGACTGGCCTGTAGTTTGCCAGACAGTCCACATCTAATGATGGTTTCTTTAGGAGGGGCCTAATGACTACCTCCTTCAGGGTCTCAGGAAAAAACCCTGACATAAAAGAACATTGGACTATCTTGGCATGTACCAGGCTGATGATCTCAATGCACCCCACAAGGAGGCATGTCAGTTCTGGGTCCAGACTACAGTAGATAGGCTGCATTTCCTGCATGATCCTCACAACATCCACTACTGCTACATGGTCGAAGTTGGACCAGACAGACTGAGTGCCTGCAGCCCCACGATCATCACTGCAGTGCCCATCAGATGACACCAGCTGGGTCTCCAAACTGATAGAGGCAATCTTCTCAGCAAAAAACAGAGCAAAGTCTTCACATCTTAATTGTGATAAGGCTCTCCTGGACTACAGTCATGCTGGGTTACATAGCCTGTGGACAGTGTGGAAGAGCTGAGCCAGTCTGCTTCCTGCTGCCGCAATCTCCCCAGACAGGAACTCTGCCTTCCTACAGGAGATTGCAGGCTGGTAGTCCCAGTAATGGACCATCAGTAAAAGCTTGTCCTCCACCAGACCAGACCTCTGCCAGCATCTCTCCAACCTTTGACCCCTCCTCCTCATCTCCCTCAGAGTCCAATCATACCAGCATGACTCATGGTGTGAGGTGAGGGGTCAAACACAGATGGGTGCTACAGAGTCGAGGATCTCAGTGACGACCCTATTATAGGTGAACACTAATTCCCCTGGCTCCTCCCAAGCCTCCTTTGGAACGGATAGGTCCAGCACCATCATCAGACCCTGAGGGGTCAAACCCCTTAAAGGACGGTACTGGACCATCTCCGTAGTGGAGAGTCTATCTGGGGGAGCTTCGAACAGGAACCTCACAGTATGGTGGTCGTACCATATAGCCGGTTCCACCATGAGGTCAAAGACCTCCATTCCCAGTAGGAAGACGAGGTCCAATGAATGGCCAAATTCATGGGTGGCAGAGGTAACCACCTGTGTCAGGCCCAATGTACACATTAGTTGGAGGAAGTCTTGACCAAATCCATCTGGGCAACTCTAACACCATATTGATGATGAAGTCCATGACTTCCTGTAGGAATTCCTTCCCATCCCCCAGAGATCAGTAGATGAGAAGGATCCTACATCCCACATCTGCACGCCCGACACATTCGAAGGACTTCATCTCTCCCACTGGGAAGGCATTGAGGCCCATGTCCATCTTAAAACGAATGGCCACACCCACACCCTTATGATCCTTTCTCGGGCAGTGTATCACTGGGTACCCAGCCGGAACAGCCACTTCCAGAACTGAGCTGGCATATGTCTTCTGAAGCTGACTTAGCAAGCAGGGAAATCATGGTAGTGAATGGACAGCACTGTGAAAGCAGCCTGCAAAAGTATGGGACTGCATCAACTGAGAACAGGAAAACATGAAAAACACAGAGCTACATGCTTGTGTCAGGTGCTGTTGAACAACATGAGTAGTCTGGTAATCAAGCCAGAGAATATGTCAAGTCATCAAAAAGTGAAACAACACCATTTCAGTTGTTGCCTCAGGCTTAGCCTCAAGTTTATGTAGAGAAAAATATTTCAGAACATCTGGCCTACACACAGAGAACTTCAACATTATTGCACCATGCAGTGTCTATGTGTATACCAATGAGAATGATAAGCAGTAAATAGGGCAAAGTAGAGCTGCTAGATGCTGATTTTATGATTTTGTTCATTATGTAGGGAATGACCCCCCAAAAATTATTTATATATTACAGAAGAATGAAGTGCATACTGTTTATCCTTATGTATGGCTAAGCATGTGCTCTCTTTTACAGTTAAAATAATTGAACTTTTAAAGAAATACATCTAATGCAGAGACATCTCTAACCTACAGTAACATGTAAACATTATTTGCAATACAATAACAGAATGTACAAGGCAATCTGTCAGTGACCATACATTAATCAGAGAAGAGAAACATTTAGCGTGCATAAAATTATCCTGGGGGGGGTAAACATAACACAATTCTCAGTCTTTACACTTTCAACAGAAATACTAGTCTCTAAGGAGTATCTGATAATGCATATGGAGAGTTCAGAAAGGGGGCCCACACTACCTGATAAGCCTCCAGACACTTCCTGGCAAGATGTGACGCTCCGGCCATGTTGGCCAACCTGTCAACTGCTAAGAGCTGTTGGTTGCCAGATCGAATTTTATCCAGCCTCCAACTCTGCAATATTAGTTGCTTAGCCTGTAGACTAACCATTAGACTCCAGTGTAGTTGTGGTCTGCACAGAGATGTGAGTGAAGGAGGGAGTCACAGAAGGAACGGGGTGAGGGGGGAATAAAAGAGAACTGAAACTTTTTAAATATTAGAGCAGCTTTAATTAATGTTTTGCCAGAAGGGAAATAGGTTGTCACAGGTCCAGATAACATGCAATAGGTCAGCTCCATGGTTCTGAGATTGCCAACACAGGTCATGGGACATTAGATCTAGCCTTTTAACCCTTAGACTGCCAGAAGATTTAGAACATGTAGGGTTTGAGGACGTTTATACATTCTAGTGGCACAGCAAGGGTTAAGCTGTGTCATCAAGTGGTATGAATAATGCATGCCTTTATTCTGAATGAGCAAGCTCCTGGTGTCTGGGCAGGCTTTGTGAGCCTTGACCCATTGTTGACACCTGTGTACTTCTGTAGTAGTAATACCCAAAGCCTATTCCCATTTTTATCATGATTTGTCTGAGGGATCTGGCATGCTGTTTACAATCAATTTATATACCTTTCCAGCAGTCCCGTTTGAGAATTTAATATGGAACCACAGACCACTAAGAAAGATGCCTCTTCAGGTTCCCACCACTCCTCTAAGTAATGTATCTGTGGCACTGCGGATCTGAAGGTATTTCCTAAAATCCCCAGCGGGAGAGCATACCTTGTCCTGAAGACAACAAATACAGCAAGTCCAGATGAGAGTGTGAGGATTAACACAAATCCTTGATTAAGAAGATCCCCTTATCCTCCCATGATTTCCAATGTTTTTTTCTGTGTACACTGGTCGCTCTTGAAAACAGGTCTTTGGCCCATGGACTTTCCAGTTTAAATAAATAACACAAACAAACAAACAAATAATTACAGTCCCTAAACACCTTTCCACTGCTTAACCCACCTGATCATAGAGATCCCCAGTACCTGGTTTAGAAAATGGAGAAACTGATTGGTGATTTGTTTGGGAGGGGAAGCCTCCCAGGTACAGCAAAGTTAAACTTAGATTATGCTGCCACAAAGGATGCTGGTCTCTACCTTGATGCTGTGCATACTATGTAGCATTTTGGAGTGAGCAGACAATGCAGTGGTTACTCCTTCATTCACACACACACCTCCCCAATGGTGAGATACTGAGAAAGGGCTTTTGCTAGGTATGCATCCCTCTTTGTTTTCTATTCCCCCCTGGAGGTCTGCTGAGAAAGAGCCCCACCTTAACCCATTCACTCAAAGCATGGAGGAAGATAGCATACTGGTTACTTCTCTCCCTAACCCCCCCAAGTCTCATATTCCTCTCAGGTCCAACCCCACGATTCAGGGCACCAGTGTACATAGAAAAAACATATAATAGACAAAACAACATCAAAATACAATCAACACACGTATACTAACATACTAAAATGGCAGCAGAATAGGCCTAACGGTCTTTCGTGTCTGCTCGTTTGGTCAGCCCCCACCCTGGGAGCTGACCTTGCTGCCCCCTTACCTTCTTTGGCTTCTCCCTTCCCAGTTCCGGATATTCTCGCTGCATTGGATTTTGCTTCCAGAACTCTTCCCCTGTACCTGTCCCACCCCTCTTGAACCCCTCCACCGTCTCTGCCTCCACCAGCCCCTAGGCAGCACATTCCTGCCACACCTCTCAGGAAGTGCCACCTCCTTCTTCCCTGAATCTTCCTCCAGCTTCCACCCATGCCCTCTAGTGGCCCCCTCCTCCTTCCTTTGAAGCATCCTGACTGTTCCTCCCCTATTTACCCCCTTCATGTACCTGAAGACCTCTATCATGTCCCCACGGTCCCTTCTCTCTTCCAATGTGTACATATTTAGCTCTTCGAGCCTCTTCTAATAGGTCCTGTCCCCCAAGCCCCAAATCATTTTGGTTGCCCTCCTCTGGACCCTCTCCAGGAGTTTAATGTCCCTCTTTAAGTGTGGTCTCCAAAACTGCATACAGTACTCGAGGTGCGGCCTCACCAAGCAGTTATACAGAGGGAGTATTACTTCCTCCTGGAGGTGATCCCTTAGCGATGCATCCCAGCATCCTGTTGGCCTTGGCTGCTGCCTCCTACAAGTCTCAGGTTGTTCATCTGACATCCACCACCACCCCAGGTCCCTCTCAGCCATAGAGACTTGTAGCATTTGCCCCCAGGGTGTACACTTGGCCCGGGTTTCTGGCCCCCAGGTGCAGTACCTTGCATTTCCCTGCATTGAACCTCAGCTTCCACTTTCTAGACCATCTTTCCAGAGCCTCCAGGTCCCCCTGTAGGGCCACCCTCCCCTCCTCCCCATCCACCACCGCCCCAGTTTTGAGTCATCTGCAAAGAGACTCATCTCACTCCTGATACCTGTCCTTATGTCAGAGACGTAGGCATTGAACAGGAGGAGCCCAAGGACTGATCCCTGTGGAACCCCACTAATGACTATCCTGCCAACTACGACCCTCTGGGTCCGGTCCTGGAGCCAATTGCCTATCCATCTGATCATCTGGCTCCCAACCCCCATTTCTCCCAGCTTATCCAACAGGCCCACATGAGGAACAGAGTCAAATGCCTTGCTGAAGTCTAGAAAGAGGACATCCACTGGTCTACCCAGGTCCAAGGCACTCGTCACCCAGTCATGGAACTCCACAAGGTTTGTCTGACACGATTTTCCCAGGACAAATCCATTCTGTCTATCATCCAGGCACCCTGACTTTTCCAGGTCCCCCCCTAGCCTCTCCTTGACAATGCCCTTCATCACCTTGCCCACCACCGATGTCAGGCTGACAGGCCTGTAGTTCTCTGCCACCTCCCTTGATCCCCCCTTGTGGATAGGCACTATATGCGCCACCTTCCAGTCCTGGGGCAGCCACCCTGTCCTCAGAGAGATGGTGAAAAGCTCTGCCAGGGGTTTCGCCAGGACATCCGCAAGTTCCTTCAGCACTCTGGAATGTAATTTATCCAGCCCCGGTGCTTTCTCCATCTTAGGGGACCTGAGGGCTTCCCTCACTCTCTTCGCTGTGATTTCCACTTCCGCTACCTCTTCTCCTTGCTTAGCCTTCCCCCTTCCTGCCAGTGATGCTCCCCTCCCCAGACCTGCCGATCGGTAAGGGTCCCCTTCTCAGTATCACTGTCTCCTCCGATGTATGATGCAGCACCCCCATTTTTCTTGGTGAAAACTGAGGTGAAGTACTCATTTAGTACCTCAGCCTGCTCCTCCAGGTCTTGTGCCCATCTCTCCCCTGTTTTAATCCTGCTAATCTGCCCCTTCACCCTACATTTTTCCCCCAATGTATCTAAAGAACCCCTTGTTCCCTCTCCTAATTTCCCTGGACAGGTTCTGTTCCTTCCTTGCCTTAGCCGCTCACCATCCTAGTTGCCCTTCTAGCCATCAGCTCATACGCCCCTCAATCCCTTTCACTCCTTGAGCACTTGATTTGCCTATAGGGTGCCTTCTTTCCCCGCACCACCTCCTGGACCTCCCTGGTCTACCAACAGGGTTTTTGGGCCCTACCGCATTTCGTCTTACTCTTGCACAGATACTGGTAGCATCCTGCACCCCTCTCCTGATGATTTCTCACCTACTATCAGCGTTCATGTCTGACCCAATCCCATCCAAATGCTCCTTAAGGATCCTTCCCATTTCCTTAAAATCTGCCCTCCTGAAGTCATTTACCTTCGTCTTTGTACAGCCTTCAACCCCTCCTAGATCCAGGCAGAACCAGACCGTGGCATGGTCACTCCCCGCCAATGGGTCCCTTACCTCCAGGCCCCCAATCTGGTCACTGTCTACCAGGACCACATCCAGTACCCGCGCCTCCCTGGTCAATTCCCCCACCTGCTGAGCTTAGGAATGCGTCTTGAAAGACATCCAACAACCTCTGTTCCCTGGCCACTGAGGATGTCATAGTCTCCCAGTCTGTTCCTGGCAAGTTTAAGTCCCCCAACACCACCACCCTTCCCCTGCCCAGTCTGCAGTGTCTCCCAACATCTGCCACCAGACTCTCCTCCAGCTCCTCCACCAGTGCAGAGGGTCTATACACGACTCCTATTTTTACTCTCTTGCCCCCCCTTGTTATCAAGGTGACCCAAATTGCCTCCACGGTTCCCTCCACTTCTTCTACTCCCCCATGCCAATGCAGTTTTGACTATTACTGCTACCCCTCTCCCTTCCCTCTCCGCCCTTCCTGAACATAGTGTAACCTCCAGGTTCAGGTCCCAGTCAGTCGTGTCCGGTGGTGGCCCAGGTCTCAATGACCACTGCCACATCCACCGCTCCCTCATTTAGCATCGCCTGGAGCTCAGGCATTTTATTGCCTAAGCTCCTGGCATTTAGCAGGACTACCTTCTACCCTTTCCCTATACTTCCATTTCCCCTGCTCATGTTCCCATGGGGATTCTGTTTTCCCCTGGTCTGCACTTTACCAGTCAACCTTTTCCCGCATTCCTCCAGCTCCCCAAGGGGTGGAGACAGAGTCCCTCCTTTATTGGCACCCCTTGACAGCCTTTTCTCCCATCCCTCCCCTTCACAAGTTTAAACTCCACTTTTCACCAATGAACCCCTCTATTTTCAACTTAAGGATTCCCCTCCCCTCCAAATTGAGATGGAGCCTATCTCTAGCATACAGCTCCTTATCCTCCTCCCAGGTCTCCCCCCAGTCCCCCATCAACCCATACCCTCTGGCCTCACACCACTCCCTGAGCCACTGGTTTATCTCCCTAATCTTCCTTTTGTGTTCCCCACTAGCCCTTGGCACCGGCAGGCTTTCTGAGAAGGAAACTGTGCATCCTATGTCATGACAGACCCTGGCAAGCTCCCTGAATATTGCCTGTATCTCTAGCTCACTATTTCCCTCAATGTCATTTTCACCCAGGTGGACCAGTATGTCTGGGGAACCCCCACAATCCTTTGCCAGCTGATATACCTCGTGCTTGGCCCTGTGTACCTTTAATCCATTGAAGCATTTTTTTCTAACTGGCCAGGCTTCTCCCTCCCTATCCCATTTGATACCCCTGATCATAGAATCCCCCAACAGGAGCACTCTGACCGCTCCTTTTCCTCCATTTCCCCCCCTTCCATGTCCCTCATCCTTTCTACTGGCCCCTCCACCCAGCTGGCTCCTTGTTCCTCCCCCTATCTGGGTGTCACATGCTGCCCCCTCCTTATTTACCCTGGCCACCCCTCCCTTCGATCCAATGCCTCTCCTCCTCCCGAGTATCCTTTGTACCTCGCTAACTCCCCCTCACTGCTCGCGACTGGTTCTTCTCCCCCATCCGCTAAACTAGCCTGGCTCATCCTCCCTTCCTTCCTGTCTCCGTTTAGTCCCTCCTTGCTTGTCGTGCTCCCCTGGCCTAAACCCTCAACTCCCTTTACTGTATCCTCCTTGTACTTCTGGTCCTTCTCCTTGCACTTTCCTCCCTCTTCCCCCTGCCTCCTGCTCCTGATTCACTGCTTCCCATTTCCTTCATTCCAGGTTCCCCCTTTTCCTCCTGCTATCCGGACCCCACCTCCTGCCCCACTCCCTTTCCATCTCTAACCACCCCTGTCATGGCTACATCACCCCCCCATCCTCAAGCAGAAGAAGAGAATTGAAGTGGTTACTGAGCATAAGGTCTGATCCACCTCCCTGCCTTGCTTCCTTCTGTCCAGCCCTGGCCATCTGCCTACTGTCTGCGGATATATTTGTTTGAAGCGTTCTCACAATTCTTTTACTCTGTATTGGAGATGATATCTACAGCGTTTACACATCGGGAGAGGCCGCTTTTAAATGTATAAAAAGGACTCAATCCATTGCCTGTGGAACTGTTTTTTCCTTGATAAAGATTTTTGGATGGCAGAGATGTGCTGCATCTATTAACACAGAGGTTGGATTGTTCACAATAAAGGTGATATAATACATATTATAAAAATTGCATGGAAACTGTGGAAAGTATATGTACTTTTAACATAGAAATTTGATGAATGTTGATGAAAATTGATATTTAATAGGTGTATTCCACTGATGCCTTGTATATAAAAATAGGGGATTTGATTTTTGGAATAGTATTATCGAATAAAGAAATGGATGCATTTAATGAAATAGGAATGGGAGCCAAGGCTAAATACCATTGTGTTACATTTTCGGATGCGGAGAAAGAAAAATTGCTAGACCAGATTAGGGGGGATAGGGATCTCTCTAATAGCATGGTAGATAATGCAGGACAGACTATCTGAAGGGTTGAGAATCAGGCCTTTAGAGACTGCCGCTTAGATTGGCATGCAATTACTTTAGGGCAATATTTGGCCCATAACTTAATACCAAGAGGACTCAGAGTTTATGTAGAACATAATATAGGAATCAAATCTGCCAAATTAGATATGAAATGGGACAGGATTAGAACAAGATATTCAGTAGATTTTATGTATGCACTAATTGAGGTGATAATAGAAGAGAGGGGTAAGATAGCGGAGCAAGTTAACCTGGAGAAGGAAGCTTTAAAGCTCAAATTACAGCTAGAGGAATTTAATAAGGCAATGGAACAGATAAAACAAAAAATTGATTCCTATGAAAGAAATCTGAGACAACAGAAGTTAAAGAAATTTAATCGGGACACGAATGACTACAAGGAGAATAGAATATATACACATATTAGGGGTAACTTGAGAACTAATTTGACAATCTGGAATAGACAAGAAGAAAGTGGGTCTGACAGTGATAACAGTTATAGTAGGGTGAGCAATAACATGTCCTCGAATAAAAAAACACAAGACCCAAGTAGGTCAGCTAATAGGATGATGTTTAGGGAGGATTTGAATGAGAGACAAGCTGAGTCACACACAAGGGAGCATTTTTCCACCTAGGTCCTGGAGAACAGAGATTCATCGGGTCAAACAAGGACAGAAGAACAAAGATAACCAAGGTATATAATGAGAAACAGAACTGGAACAGAAGAGGGTGTAGAGCAGGGAAGAACAGGTACAGGAGGAGAAATAGGAATAGGCAGAGGCCGAGGAGACACCCGCCCCAAGCAGAGGTATTATCAGAAATAGTACCCATTTTTAATTTGAGCAAAAGACATTTAAGTGAAATAGAAATGAAAGTATTGGTAAAAGGTCTCTCATTTGCACCGACTGTAGGAGTAAATATGTTTGAGTTGGAATGTGATTTACAGTTGTTCTTTAGAACCTTACGTTTGAGAGCACAATATAGTAATACCACACAGATGGTTGACTATCAAAGACAAATTAAAACTGCCTTGGGTATAAGATCTACTTATAATCCAGCTGTAGGTAATTGTCCTGCAGTTGAGACATATGCAGAGACAGTTAGGAAGGAGATACATAAGCTTTTTAAAACTGATAAGGAAAGGATGACACCAAATGATAATTTAACAAATGTGGAGAGACAGGCTTTAAATGTTTTAAAAAATGATGAAAGTATCATAATCAAACCAGCGGATAAAGGAGGAGGCATTGTGATCTTGGATTATGAACACTATAGAAGGATTTGTGGTAGGTTATTAGGGGATCAAAGGAATTATGTGGAACTGGATTCTGATCCTTTGAATAAAATGAAAAGAGACCTTATGGGGTTAATAGAAGAATTGACACTCTGTAATTTCTTAAAAGAGTGGGAGGGGAAACTTTTAATACAGAAATTTCCAAGAACTCCAATCTTCTATACTCTACCAAAAATACACAAAAATGAGGTAGATCCACCAGGGCGTCCAATAGTATCAGGTATTGGTAGTATATTTGAATCGATCTCAGATTATTTGAATTTTCATTTACAACCCTTGATAGAGGGAATTCCTATGTATATAAGAGATACCTCCCATTTCATTAATATTTTGAGAGAAGTAAATCTGACAGAGGGAGAAAAAAGATCAGCTCTACTGGTTACCCTGGATGTATCAGACTTATATACCTCTATACCACATCAAGAGGGGATTATAGCGATGGGAAAGATTTTAGATCAAAGGGAAAGAGGAACACATCCGAAGACAGGGACACTATTAATGTTAGCGGAATTTATCTTAACTAACAGTTATTTTAGATTTGAGAAAGTCTTCTACAAACAGATAAGAGGAACTGCCATGGGGATGATCATGGCACCGGGGTATGCTAATGCATATATGTCTGAATTTGAGAATACCTATATATTGGATGAACACAAGAATCACTTTTTTCGATTTGTTAGATTATATAAAAGATACATTGACGATTTATTCTTGTTATGGCTGGGTACAGAACGTGATCTTTTGTCATTTTTTGAATACTTGAACTCCTGTGATACCAATCTGAAATTTACAATGAATTATAATACAATCTCGATACCCTATTTAGATGTGAGGGTTGTGAAAGGGGAAGGAAGGCTTACGACTACATTATATAGGAAGGAAACAGCTCGGAATACTGTTTTGCATGCGGAAAGTTTTCATGCAAAACAATTAGTTAAAAGTATTGCCTTCTCACAGTTTCTGCGTATACGCAGAAACTGTGGGGAGGAACATGATTTTGTAGATGAACTTGAGGCAGCATCAAATAGGTTTAAAGAACTTGGATATGATAGGAAAACTCTATATCAAGCAAGAAAAAGAGTTATGAATATTACACAGACGGAAGCATTGAATGGTAAAAATAACACACAGTCTGATGGGTCCATAGTATTGAGTATGAAGCACAATCATAAGATGGCAGAAGTAAGAAGGATAATAAACAAACATTGGTCAATTTTAAAAGATTACCCTATGGAAAAGAATGTCTTTCAAGCATTCCCAAGAATTGCAGAAAAAAGAGCAGCAACCCTAAAAGATAGACTAGTGCGTACTGATCATAGACAAGGAAAGGCCCTAGAAAATAGACAGCTATTATTGGGCCCTCTGCAACCTGGAATGGTGCCTTGTGGTAGATGTTCAGTGTGTGGACACATGAGTAAGAAACAACGATACAAACACCCATTTAATAATAAGGAATATGAGATTAGACAGTCGATTACATGTGATTCAATAGGGGTGGTATATGTGCTGCAATGCCCATGTGATAAAATATATATTGGTAAAACGATAAGACCCCTAAAATAACGCATCCAAGAACATAAATCTAACATTAGAAACAAGAAGTCCACCGCGTTGGTAGATCATTTTTTAGAAGCGGGACACACAGGGGCGTCCTTGAGATTCTGGGGCCTGGAACAGATCAAACCATCAGATAGGGGAGGAGACTATAACAGAGTAGTAGAAAGGGTAGAGACAAAATGGATCTATGAAATGAAGGCACTGGATCCAAAGATCGGTTTAAATAAAGAGATTAACTGGAATTGCTGCCGTAAATAAGAATGTAGGGTTTTCCTTTTGCTTGCTTCCTCTAATTTCATTTTGGGATTTTTGTACCAATTCACTTCATACCTTTCTCCCCCCTCCCCCCTTTCCCCTCCACCGTTTTCCCCTTGCCTTTTTATTCTCAACTTTCTGCTTTTTTTGTTTTTTTTCATTTACTCTTCATTTCTTTACATTTTACCTATCTTTTATTTATTTTGACCCCTTTTTCTTTCCCGTTTCTCCTCCCCATTCCCCCTCCCCAGTTTCATTGCATACATGTACAGAAAGCATTTAATATTTAATATGTTTTATATTTACCTATGGCCAATACCCCATTCTTTTGGTTTAAATTTTTAGTTTAAATCTTTCCGTCCCCCCTCCCCCGTTCTTCCGGGATGTCTCATTACATACATGTATAGTAAGTGCTTTATAATTTAGCACGTTTTATATAGACTCAGGGGGTAATATCCCATTCTTTTTGGTCTAAATCTTTGACTCACATCTGACACTTGCATGAGAACATTGAGGATGTTATTAGAGAGATCCTTGTTGAAATATTAGGGAGGGAGCTTTAAAAGTTATGATTATGTGCGATACACGTATATTAGTATAGCGAGAATAGGAGGTTTACCTTTAAGGGGAGATCGTGTGACGTCATCAAAGGAGCGTATTTAGGTCGTAGTGGAGCGCCGGGCTGAAAATCAGGAGAAAAATCACGGCATACTGGATGCAAGAAGAAGGACAGAGAGAGGACAAGAAATATTTCCTTATTCTTAGAAACCTATAGCAGCGAATGCTAGGAGACGGCAGGTAAAGACTCTATTCAGACACGGGATGTTGTAGGGATATGGGGAGTCTTATAAACACAATATCTGTTTGCTTATGTATAATGGATAAACTAAAGTAGAAGATGGATGATAGCAGAAAGTATTTGGAAAGAAAAAAGATAATCAAATAAAGGTTTTTAAAAAACAGGTTATTTAATCGGAATAAATGTGAAGCAAGGCAGTTGTTAATAACGCTAGTCTGAGTGTTGCTAAAATACTGGAGATACTCGTTTAAGAGTAAATGGAAGAATGTTTCAGTCAATGAAGATGTTTAAGGATTTAAGGACCGTAAATAGTCATAAATTATTTTAAAACAATGTTCTTCAAGATGGCATCAAATCAGTGGTGGCTTTTTGAAGGATTTTGATAATAAAAAGTCAGAAGGCAGTAAATTAAGGTTAATAGAGATTCTAAAAGGCTTTTTATGGGTTTCATAAGGTTAAGGAAATGAGTGATTTGTGGAAATATAAAGAAGCATGAGGATTTTTACTTGTGAATATAAAATATATATGGGTTTAAATGAAGTGAGAAACCTTTAGGTATAAATATAGTAAAGTGATGAACTTAGAAAAGAAATGCAGGTTTGGAAATAGGAATGGGGACGCTACTTCACATTAGTTTGGATGGAATTTATTAAAAAGAGATTTTTACTATACAATAAGATTTAAAGGGATGTTCTTTTCCCTTGTTTTTTTGTCTTTAGCTGGGGAAGAGATATGAAGAGACAGACAAAGATGAGGCCTTATTTGCTGGCACATATTAGAATTTAGAATATTTGCTGTGATTGAACAGGTATTAAATAAATTTCGACCTGAAATATAGGCAACAGAGTATATCATGGTTTGGTGATGGGTGTTGGGTTCCATTCTTTATAACTGATATAAAAGACATGGGTACAACATACACAGAGGTTTGTCTCATTTTGTTTTTGCATAGGATCAGAAATCCATGCAAATGGCAAGGAAAGTTTTATTGAAACGATACGAACTTATGAAGTAAGTGGCATCAGTGGATATTTATTTGTTTATTTAGATATATTTGTATAAGTTAGAAGATTATATGTATAGGTGAAGATGGTCTTTTTAATTTTGTGTATTTATGTATATTTTTATAAGGGCATCTCTTGATAAAGCCAAGACACTTGGTGAAACGTTGAGGATTGCCACATTTCAAAGCAATAAAAAGGAAATTTGAAAACAAAAAAGAGGACTGTCTGCGGATATATTTGTTTGAAGCGCCCTCACAATTCTTTTACTCTGTATTGGAGATGATATCTACAGCATTTACACATCAGGAGAGGCCGCTTTTAAATGTATAAAAAGGACTCAATCCATTGCCTGTGGAACTGTTTTTTCCTTGACATCTGCCTATTTCCCTGAGAATGTTGTCCCTCTGGCCCCACTTTGTGAGGGTCCCCAGTTACATGTCTGCTTCCTTGGTAGAGTCCTCCTTTTGGTCCCCCTCTGCCAGGGTCCCTATGTGACCCCTGAGCATTCTCCTGCACTCCTTTTCCTATGCCCCCACCCCTAGTACTTGGTGCAACCCCGTGGGAGATCCCCTGCTCCCTTCCCCAACCATACCTCCCCCCTTCCCCAGCTGTCTCCTAATCCCCGCAACCTCCTCCCTAAGCTGTGCCAGCTGGTAGCACACTGGGCAACCACCGAACTTCCATGCCCAGTCCAGTATCCTGGCTGCTCCACACCCTGTGCACCCCACCACCCTCCCAAAGATGCCGGCCCTAATGACGTGTGGTCCCATCCCCCTCCAAGTAGGTTTCCTTGGGTGAGCCACCAGATTCCCCACTAGTCCAAGATACTCCCCTACTGCCTAATCAGGTCACCCACTAATCCTAGATACAGTCCCACAGTAAACCAGTAAACCTGTTACTAGGTGTAGTACAACACAGTAAACTTATAAGGGAAGTGAACAACTCCCTAAGCTCCTCTCTCCCAGCCTTTAAATCCACCCCCCCAGTGGCTAGAATTACATGAGCAGCACCTGCAGCCTTTTCCTCCAATTGCAGAGCAGGTGTTCCCCTATAAATTAGCAGAGCTCTGGGGAGGGAGGGGTGGAGAGGGTGGGTCTTGGGCCTACATCTGACTCTCTCAAGAGTGTATCAGCCCTGTGTCTGCCCCTCCAAGCCCGGCAGCCAAAGAACCAGCCCCTAACAAATCCCACCAAATAGGTTTTAAATCAGAAGAAATAGGCCTCAGACAGCGCAGCCTGTTACACAGTGAAACATCCAACAAATGAGCCCACTTACAGCCACCAAACCAGTTTTCAAACTTCCAACAGCCCCCAAAACAATACGCTGCTAGCCCCTTAGAAGAAAGAAAGAAAAGAAATAACCTTCTACCAAGTAAAATCCACAAGAAATCCTGTAAAAACAACAAGAAGCAGCTACTGTCCTGGAACACAACTGATCCTGTCTCCTTCCAGTTCCTTCTGAGAAGACAAAGCAACTAACACCACAAACCTGATTCAGCTCTGGCTCCAGTCAATTAGCTGAGTGAGACCTGGCCAGACCATTAACACCCTTCCCCCACTATGCACTAACCTTTGCAGCTAGTGGAGTCAGCAAAAAGGAATCAAAATTCAACTCAAAGCCCCCAAAATATGATTGCTGCAAAAGGAAACAGGTCTCTAATTTAATCAGCTTCACTAACAACACATCAAAATAGGCTTGAAATTAACAGATATAGGTCTCCAATTCAAATAACCAGCCCCAAGCTAATCCCACCAAATAGGTTTTAAATCAGAAGAAATAGGCCTCCACAGCGCATCCATCAACAGTTTATAGAATATTAATAAATTTAAACAAAACATTTACATTCACACTCATCAGGTAAAAATCCTTGCATCTTCATTCTGAAAGTAGAAAGACAGTCATCAAAGCAATTAATATAAGTCTGCAAGTAATTGAAAAAATATGGAAGGGAGTATGGCAGGGCTTTCTGGCCTAATGAAGTTTTCATTCTTGGAATGATGAAAAATAATCTGAGTGCCGAGTGAAGACTGAAGTATTATGTTTTTCTAAAAATAACACATACAGTAGTGGGTACCAGATTTAATGTAATCTTTTTAGCTAAAAGTTACAACTGGAATTTATATCTATTTTCTAATGGAATATATCCTGCCTGCTTCAGAAGGGTGCAATGATGTGTCTTTGTTGAAAACTGAGTAGAAAATCTAGCTATCTGATTAAGTAGTACTCTGGTCTTGGATAATAACCCCTCACCAGCAGAAAACTAAAATAATATACCATAATGGATGACAGGGAGCAAGAAACTTTGGGCCAATAACTTCCTAGTAGATGAAGTTAAAAATGGATTAAGTCTATATAAAGCGCCCATTCTTGATGGATCAATTTAATCATGTTAGTTATCTGGGGCTCATAAGTCATACCCTCATCTAAGATGAGGCCCCAATATTTAAATTGTCTGACCTGTTCTAAGGCCACATCAGTAACTGTACACAATGATAGTTCAAGGTCCTAATCCAATCTTTTTCTGGGATTTGAAAAAATCATAGATTTTTTCTTTTTTCATTCAACACAAGTTTGATATTTCTGAACCAATTCTAAACCATCAAAAAATCATGAGCCAAGGCAACCTGAACAGTATGAAGGTCGGGTCTGCTGGTGAGGATCACTGCATCATCTGCATAGAGTATTATTTGTGACTTGTTACATACAAAAGGGAGTGTGTTCCAAAAATTACTAAATAGAAGAGGACCCAGAAGTGAACCATGAGGAACACCCAGTGAGATAGAAGCAGAGGGGTAATGACCATTAATTTTAGTAACCTGAGCTCAGTCACTTAAATAACTCCCACACCAGACACCAACTTCATCAGATATTCCAAGTTTCAAAAGAGTTGTCAACAGTAAGTTGTGATTCACCAAGTCAAAGACCTTGGTGAGGTATATGAACACAGCCCCAATTAAATGTCCTTTGTCAAGGGCCAGCTGGACTGTGCTTGTGAACCCCACCAAAGCTGTCAAGGTGCTGTTTCCTGGCCTGAATCCATGTTGAGCTGGGGTGAGAATATCATATTTAGCTAAATATTCAATCATCTGATCAAAGACCACTCATTCAAGCACTTTTGAGAGAGGTGCTAATAATGAGATAGGGCGATTGTTTTGCAGATAAGTGGGATCCCCAGATTTAAAGATCAGAACAACTACCGTATTTTTCCAAATATTAGGAAAAGGAGAAAAGCAGGGTGACAAATTAAAAACAGAAGAAAGAGGGAAACACAGTATATCAGCAGTGATCCGCACGAGATGGAAATCAATCTCATCCTTACCAGCAGAAGGACGAGGGTCCATCTTCAGAAGATACTTCAAGACCTCATTTGGAGTTAATGATCTAAAATAGAATTTAGGATAAGCCACATCCTGATCAGAATTTGAAAAAGTTTTGAGATTTAAAATATCCTCTCGGATGTACTTAGATAAATCAGAGAAAAAGTTGTCAAATTCCTGGGCAATTAGTTGTGTGTCAGTCATAATTCCATCCATATTATTCAAACACTGTGTGTGAGAGGAGTGTTTATTGTCAATAAGTTTATTAATAAGATTCCAGGTTTCAGATACATTTTTCCCTTTAAATTCCCTCTGCCTATTTATAAAAACATTTTTCTTAAGCCTCCTGACCATTGATTTACATTTATTTCTAGCCACATTGTATGCAACAAGAGTGGTTGGACCAGGGGACTTCCTGCAGGCTTTCCACATTTATCAGGGTCTCTCATAAATTCCAGGAGCTCAGGGGTGACCCATTGTTGTTGGTTACCCCTGATCCTGGACCTTTTTAAGGGAACAAACCTATTGCAGACTGAATTAAAAAGATAACAAAAAACAGTTAAGGCATCATTCACCTTCAACAACTGCTTCACACCAGACCAGTTGACCGAGGCCATAGCAGTCCTAAATTTATTGATGTCCAGTTTCCTAAAATGTTTGCTGACTAGCAGCAATAGACAGGACTATGATCACTAACTCTGTCCCATAGGACACCTGACTGTATAATCTTATTAACATCTGAAACCAATATCCAATCTAATAATGATGAAAAAACAGTTCTATAATGTATCCTAGTAGGAGAATTAATTATCTGTGATAACCTATAATTAATAATAGTCTCCCAAGACCTCAAAGAATCCCTACCATTTCATTTCATATTTAAGTCACCCAAAATGAATTACTCTCAGTCAGTTGGAAGCGAATCCTGAATTGTTTCAATCAAGTTTAAACTCTCCTCCTGTGCACCTGTACACCTGTGCAAGTGTAAGGATTTTTTGTTCACCTATTATTAGTGATAATGACAAGTAGTCACAACAGGAGGCGTTGTAAACAGGAACATCTGATATCACTTAGAAATTATTTCTGTTATAAAATAAGCCTCTCCCTCCCCTCCTAGCCTTCCTATCATATCTAACAATTTTGTATCCATCCAAATTAATTATGCCTTCGGGGACTTTGTTTATAAGCCAGGTCTCAGATTAAGCTACAAAATCAAATTTATATTGAGAAGTCCAGACATTAAAATTATCCCATTTTGCTAGCAAGATTTGAACATTCCTCTTCCAGGTAAAGCTGCTGCCTCCCAAACATCCAGGCCACCTAGTAGCTGCAGTGCAGTTCCCCACTGGCTGACTGCACTCTCCCTGCTCCCCAGCAAGCAGCTACCCAGGTGAAGCTGCTGCTTCCCAAACATCCAGGCCATCTAGTAGCTGCGGTGCAGTTCCCCACTGGCTGACTGCGTTCTCCCTGCCCACTAGCATGCAGCTGCCCAGGTGAAGCGGCTGCCTCCTGAACATCCAGGCTGCCTAGCAGCTGTGGTGCGGTTCCCCACCGGCTGACTGTGCTCTCCCTGCCCACCAGCAAGTGGTTGCCCAGGTGAAGCTGCCCAGGTAAAGCTGCTGCCTCCTGAACATCCAGGCCATCTAGCCCCTGCGGCATGGTTCCCCACCGGCCGACTGCACTCTCCCTGCCCACCAACTTGTATTTTTAAACTCTGTATCTGTATTTTGATGAATTGCTTTATCTTATAACTTGCCTAGACTGCCTGACTTAGCACTGATAACCTGTTAAAATTGTAATCAAGTTCGATATGCTGATAGTGTGTTTGCTAACCTAGCCAACTGAACAAATTGTTTTTGCTTGATTTCTACCCATGCTTTTTGTTTTACTATCTGCTCCTCTACCCCTCATCACTATAACCTGCTCCTATATCTAAACTTTCTTCCCTATAACCTACCATCTGCCTGTGTCTCCCTATAGGTGCCTTAACCAATGCCAGGGGACACATCTCTTTGCCTCCTCTCCTGCCCCCCCTCGCTGCTCACTCTCAGACTGATCAGGCTGAATTGCTACTTAATTCCCATATTTGGAAGGCCTTGTCCTTTCCCCCCTTAGTGCCTCTAGCCGAACACCCCCTGCATCTCTTCTAACAACCTCTCCCCGCTATTAACGACTCCTTTGCTCACAGGTATTGTTTTCCCTGAGACACTCTCACCATTTAACTTAATTGCTCCAAGCGACTCATACAGTAAATGGAGCCTGACCCTCTTCCTCTCTCTCTTCCAGGTGAAGCTGCTGCCTCCTGAACTTCCAAGCCTCCTAGCAGCTGCGGTGCGGATTCCCACCACCAGACTGCACTCTCCCTGCCCACCAGCAAGTGGCTGCCCAGGAACAAATTCGACTTTCAATAGGCTCAGTCTCAATTGGCTCCTATCTTCTCCTCCTGCCTGACTATTGGCTGCAGGCCTCCTGCTGACAGCTACCTATTGGCTGCTCTGCAATCCCCTCTAACCCAAGGACTCCTGCTACTTTGGGGACTGCGGCTTTCTGAAATGGCCACTTTTTATAGTTTTAAACTTGTATTTTTAAACTTCATATCTTGTATTTTGTTTACCAAGCCAGCCAGAGGTGTAATCTGTTGCTACATCAGGGCCTATCCTGCTGTCTGTCTCCATTGCAGCCCTCACCCTCTTGCCTTTCCTCCTCTCCCTGTACATATTTCTGTCCCCCTTCGACTTTAACACTACATGCTCACCCCCCCACGCCATCATCTTCACCTGAAAAATAAAATTTATACACCTATGGGACTGTAACCTCTAGCGACTATCCTCACTGAGGCTTTCTTCATTTCCTGGGGTTTCTTCCATGCCCCCCAAGATGTGCTCCCACCCATTATAGTGCCCCTCTGCTGATCTCCACTGTCTGTTCAGTGCGGCATTATGTTTGTCAGCTTCCCCTAGGTAAAAGGGGGTGACGGCTCCACAACAAACTCCTCAACCAGTTACTAAAATAGTTGATTTTCCTACTCCTACTCATCTCTGGAAATATCCACCCAAATCCCAGTCCACCCCAGGTCAGTCCCCCTGCAAAATGCAACTCTGGGGCTTTCACCCTAGCCAGCATCCACCCAAATACTGGCCTGCCCTGGGTCAGTTCCCCTGCAAAATGCAAATCTGGGGCTCTCACCCTTGCCAGCATCAACATCTGCAGCCTCCTCACAAAACTTGATGTACTCACTGTCTGGGTCACCCAGTATAACCCAGATGTCCTATCAGTACTCCAGACGTGGCTGTCACCTAATATCCCAAACTATGCTATTGTGATTCTATGGTACACAGTCTTCAGGCTGGATAGACTTTCAAAAAAAGGTGTCAGCTGTGCCATTTACCTGAAGGAAACCATAATGGGACATGTCCTGACAATACCATGCTTCGAGACTGGGATACAGTTCCTCACTACTATTGTGTTGGTCTACGTTCATTCCTCCCAAGATGTCTGCCACGGGCTTAAACTCCATACTCAATGCCATCCATAACTGAAAACAACATTCAGAGGTCATAATGCTCAGTGACTTTAATATTAATTGGAACTCACCCAATGCAAGCAATTACAAGGATGCCCTGGCAGCAGCAAATTTCACACAACTTGTTCAGTTACCCACGAGGACTAACTGCAGAACAGAAACCAGTATGTTACTTGACTGGGTGCTCATGAATCTTCTGGACCATATCAAGCATGCTGAAGTCCTTCCTGATACTATTAGTGATCATTCCCCCATCATGTGTCAATGGTCTAACAAATTTACTAAACCCCTGGCAAAAAACATTAATAGAAAGGTATTAACTAGAGGGCACCTGCTGCCTTTAAAAACACTACTGAGACAACAAGATTGGTCATAAATAGACACTGCTATAGATGTTGACGTGACTCTAGAGTTCTTCATCTTTATTTTTAATGCAGCCTGCGATGTCCACACCCCCTTCAAAAAGTGGAAAGTCAAAAGAACTGACAGCCCTTGGATTACGTTTGATCTCTTGCAACAAATAAAATCACGTGATCAACTCTGGCATCGGACAAGGGCAACAGGCAAGCATGCTGATGTTCAGGCCTATGAGTCTCCTAGAAATGCCTGTACCAGGGCAATCCATTTGGGGAAAGCAACCTACAACAGAAATGACCTTGCTAACTCCTGGACTGATGGAAGCAAATTTTGGAGCAACCTTAAGGAACTCACCGGGAAAGCCTCTAGAACTGCACCCACCATGCTTAACTTAGATGGCATCTTAACCCTTGACCCTGCAATAATCGCCAACACATTTAACTCTGCATTCACCAACCTCAGTCATGTCCTACCCTCTAACTTTTTTGAATCCTCCCCCTGTGATGTCATTAATATTAATACAGCCTCAAAGCTTATGCATCCCCCATTCTGTTTCAAAGTTGTGACTGAAAGTGAAGCTAATAATTACCATCTGAAAGTATTCAGCAAGACTAGAATGAGTGGGGACTCTCTTAACATGAAATTCATTGCCCTTGCCCTTGATGCAGTATTGTCCCCCCTTACTAAGATTATCAACAGGCCTCTCTCGCTTTCCCAGTTCCCCCTCAAATGGAAACTAACCCAGGTGACCCCAATCCACAAGAGTGGTGATAAGGCTCATTATGGTAACTTCAGGTCCATCTCTTTTCTTCCCCCTTTATATAAAGCTCTTGAAAGAATCATTGCTGACAGCTGGTAGATTACATGAAGAAGTACAACCTTCAAAGCCCCCAGCAACATGGACTTAGAAAGGGCCACAGTACCTCCACTGCACTACTAGAATTCACGGGCTATATCCATCGGGCTTTGGACCAGGGCCAACTAATCGGTGCAGCCTATATTGACCTTTCCAAGGTGTTTGACACTGTGAATCATCCCTTATTGCTTCAGCATCATGCTGAACTTGGTCTGTCCATGGACATACTCAGATGGTTTAACAGCTATCTCTCAGACAGTTCGCAGCAGGTCAAGATAGGGGATGCGCTCTCGACTTTGTTTCCAGTCCTTTCTGGTGTCCTAAGAGGATCAATCTTGGGTCAGTTACTCTTTAGTATTTTTCTCAACAAACTCCCATCCTACTGCTCTGAACAAATTCTCCTGTATGCCGATGATGTGGTAATTTATACAAAGAACTCTGATCCTACCCTTCTAGAGAAGCAACTACAAAAAAGCTTTTTGGATGTCGAAAACTGGTTCATTGAGCAGAAGCTTATACTCAATTATAAGAAAATGAAAACAATTCTTTTCCATGGATCACACAGCAGGCATAGATCCAGTCTGCTAATTGTTAGAAATCGCTCAGGTATTTCCCTCAAACAGACACAAACTTTTAAGTACCTTGGTGTGACACTGGACAGCACCATCTCCAGTCATATTGACATGGTCGCCAAATCAGTAAATACCTGCATCAAGCTTCTTTACGGGCATAAGCACTGCCTTACGTCTGATGCCCTTTGGTAGGCAATTCAAAGCTCTATTGTCTCCTTAATAGACTATGGACTAATAATCTACTGATTGGCTACCAACTCTGCCTTATGATGTATATCTATTGCCTTGAACAAGACCTGCAGGATTCTTACTGGGCGTGCTCCATGAAAGCACACCTGTGACCTTTATGAACAGGCTGATTGGCTTCATTTACAAGGTAGATTATTCTATAACACCTGCCTTATAGTACAAAAGGCCTCCCTTGGTCTCCAGCCCCAGGAGTTCAGAACCTCCTCAGCCACTCCCACAACACCCGCCACACTAGAAGTTCTGACAGCTCCACCCTCCAAGTTCCTCACTGTCAGACTTCACAAGGACAGCACTCATTCACAGTCAGATCCCCAAAATGGTTTCATTCTCTCGACAAGGACATTACAAATGCAGCCTCACAAATGTTAGCTACGGGAGTCCCTAGTGGCTAGTGAAACCTGTGACTGTTTCACTTAATATTAGACTTACTACCCTAGCTCCAGCACCTTATCTCTCATTTCTTTCCCCACTCTCCTGTAACCTTCCATCCTTCTTACTTAGCCCACACAGTACCTGTCCTGTTTCCCATCCTTTTCACTTTCCCTAGTCTCTTGGCTACCTCATATTCCTTCCCTCCACCCCTGAAACTTACTCATCTCCCTGGCTCTACCAAGAATCCAGTATGGATATTTTGCAGTACCATCATCCACTCCTTCTCCCCATGGGCAACTCACACTGTACCCTCCCCTCCTCACCCGTGTTCCGACCAGCAGTTTTAACCCTCATGTGTCACCTTGACACACATCTCTTTTCCTCCCTTTCATTGCTTCTCTCTCTCTTCCTCCCTTTCAGCCTCTTGCCTATGGCATATCATGCTCACAGATGTTTCCACCTGTATGCTCAGTCCTGCTTGACAAGGCCTACTGGCTGCTCCTCTCCATTGTATAGATATTTGTTACTGTCATTATTTGTTTTCTAAATGTGCTGAATACTTGCTGTATTACTTCTTAGTTGTAGTTTCCTTTACTGGATTTATTGTAATGTCTCTCTTTTTTAACTGTTTCATTTTCTAATTGTATTCTCTGACGTGGGACCTTCGTAAAAGAGCCATTGGCTCAAAGGTGTTAATCTGAATCTTTAAATAAATAAATAAATATAGATGGGCAGTATTAACTGGATTATGTGGTAAAGATTCAATTAAGATGCTAGCATTAATAGGGCCTGGGTTTGGGTGAACAGTTCCTGACATGAGAAGCAATAACAAAATCATATTTCTCCTAAACAAAATAGAATAATGCTGTATTTTAATACGTCTTCTGAGAATACCCATGTAACTGTTTGTTAGGAGAAAATAGAAAATTAAGACTCTGAAACTGTGACAACTGAATCACATTCTTAGTAACCTGATCAGTGAAATATTTGAGCAAATGAGAGGCAATTAAGTGGATATAGAATTCATCAGCAAATATACTTTGATAATTAGTGCCCAATACTGTATAATAACTATCCTTAACATCCAAAGATTTATCAACAAAGCATTATGATTAAGTGTGCAAAAAACTGTTAATTGAAAGTAAAAACAAGAGCTCTATAGGCAACATAGTCCAGCATTTAGGGTATCCTATCCTAACCCACTAGCCATCAGGAAATAAAATACTCTAGAAGTCCCACTGAAAATTTTCCTACCAAAGAGAGATACAAATGTTTCCATCTGTCACATTCCACTCTCAATTGTTTTAATGTGGCCCCAGGTTGTGCATAACCACCTCTGAAGGGTCAAGAAGTAACCAGATTACCAAGTACTTTATGCCATTTGGGGACCATTGTAGGCCCAGATTGGCTGAAGCAACCTGCGAGCATAAGGGGTTTAAAGGGAGGATCTAAATTTTGCTGGAATTGGTCTTTAAATGAGATATGGTGTGGAAGCTGGATATGATTGCTAACAGGGCTGGGATGCTGCTGGGGGGTATCCTGAAACAGTACCAAGCAATCATCTGAATACAGTAGTGTGAGAAAATCTTGATGCCCTACTTCCATATCATGCTGGTCTGGGTGCTGGTGGACTACAATGGCCTGGGGCTCTATGGCCAGTACAAATAAAATCAGTCAATCAATCAATCAACTTTATTTAACCAGGCATGAACACCATTGAGCAAGCTCATTTTCAAAGTGGTACTGGACATTAATACAATACAATACATAGTCACAGATGCAGTAATCAACAATGCAAAAACATTGTACAGGTGAAGGTCAATTTAGGCCTATACATATGGGTCTGACATAGGTGCATGCAGTACAATTCATAAAAATTTCACTGGAGAGAGAAGAGCTGACTCTCCTAGGCTGTCTCCACTTTCTTGGTAATAAGTAGGGAGAGGAAAAGATGGGAGCAAGGGTGTGTAAGTGGGAGGGGATAGGATGAAGAGGGCCAGGATTAGAGGGGATAGGCTAGTAAGTGCTGGTCATCCCTTACTAAGGATGTGAGGTTAGCGAGATTCTAAATGTAAGATTCGTGGAAGAAATCAGAGGCTAAGGGCTCAGAGTCGCCTAAAACAACTGCATGTTTCCTTCAGATATTCTGCTATTAGAGCTTTGAATGTGAATAGACCTGGAAGTGAGGAAAGCTTTAATGAGCTTTGCATGGCTTTCCAAAGTGTTGGGGTTAAAAAATTGATTGCGTCCGAGCCATATGTTGTTTTCACTGTAGAAATCTGGAAACAAAGCATGGAGAAGCTTCTCAGGCCATAAGATCCCTTGGCCTGTTCGAAGAGGCTCGACATGTATGCAGGAAGATTATCAGACAGTGCTCTAAAGAGCCAGAGGAGAACATTTCTTTTCCTCCTATTTGAAAGTGAGGGCCATCCCGACTCCTGGAACAGTAGTCAGTGGTGAGTACTAAGCGGTAGGTTAAGGATAAATCTTAAGGCCCAGTGGTAAAAAGTGTCGAGTTTGTTGAGCACTGTTGAGGGACAATGATTGTAGAGAAAGTCAGCATAGTCCAGTATGGGTAGGAATGTGGATTGTACTAGTCTCTTTCTAGCTTCTAAAGTAAGCAGATGTTTAATACGATAGAATAAGCCTAACCGCTGCCTTAGTTTCTTCGAGACTTCATTCAGGTGGCACAGAAAGTTAAGCTTATTATCCAGCCAGAACCCTAGGTATTTAATGGTTTCAACTATTTCAGGGGGTTCATCTAAAAGCGATAAAATCTGGGGAATATGTGTTGGTCCGGAGACTACCTTTGATGAGAGAATCATGGCTTTAGTCTTTTTGGCGTTAAGGAGGAGCTTGTGTTTGATGAGGTTATATTGGAGAGTAATGAAATCTTGCTGTAAGTTCTTGTGGGCCAAGTCCAAGGATGAATTTGTGGTGTAGAGTACAGTATCATCTGCAAATAAGTGTACATTAGCTGTGCGCAGATGTGTGTCCAGGTTCTTGATATAGATTGCAAAGAGGATTGGGCCCAGTATGGAGCCTTTGGGGACACCTCGTAAAAGAGATTTTTGTGGAGACAGAGCACCTGCAGCTTTGACTTGTTGTAACCTGTTGGTGAGGTAGTTGGTGAACCATTTGATTGCAGGACTATCAAGACCGATATTGCTCAGTGCTGTAAGCATGACATTGTGATCCACAGTATTGAAGGCCTTACTAAGATCAAGAAAAAGAGCAAACACATGCTTCTTAGAATCCAGGGCAATTTGCCAATCTGTGGTTACTTTTGCGAGGGCAGATACTGTGCTATGTTTGGCTCTAAAGCAGGGTTTAGCAATTTCTGTGAATCCAAGTGTTCTCTAATTTGGGCTTTGACAATTTTTTCAAGTAGTTTTGTCAGAATGGATAGTATAGAAATGGGCCAGTAATTGTTCAGATCGCTCGGATCCCCAGACTTGATTAATGGTAAGATGTGGGCAGCTTTCCATGACATAGGTAGTTCTCTTTGCTTCAGAGAGGTGTTGAATAAATGGATGATGGGGCGGTCAAGTAGAAATGGCCAAACTTTAGGAAGTAAGGTTCGATATTGTCTACACTGGCACTCTTTTTAGTGTCCAGAGACAGAAGGAGGTCCTCTACTTGTTTAACTGTGACTGTATGAAAGCTGAAGGGGGTGGGATGAGGTTGGTTAGGGTTAAGATTAACATTAGAGTCAGCAGTGGAGTCCCCTAGTGGGCTGAGTTTGTTGATAGGTGAGGTGTCAAAGGTTAGCCCTGCAGTGGCAAAGTGCTCGTTGAGCTGCTCTAATATAGCAGCCCTGTCCATGTAGGTAATTCCAGTGGACACAATTTTGCCTGGGAGGTATGCGTCAGTAGAATAACCTTCAACTTCTTTGAGGATGTTCCAGAATTTGGCAGAGTTGTTTTTGTTGCCATTTAGTTCTGCTTGGAAGTATCTAGCTTTTTCAGACCTAATTAGCTTGGTGCAGGCATTTCTAGAGGTGCAAAATGCTAATCAATCTGCCTCCAGGTGAGATTTCCTTGCTCTTTTCCACCAGTACTCTCTGTCCTTAAGTGCTTTCTTCAGGATGGGAGAGAACCAGCCGGGAGGTCTTTTTTTAGATCTGATCAGCCTTAGTGGGCATGTTTGTCTATTAGTCCCATTAACAGTCTATGAAAGATATTAAATGCCTCGCTAAGGGAGGGGGCTAGGCAGAAATCCTGCCATCTGATGTTGCTTAGGTCTTTCAGGAAAGTATTCTGGCAGAACTATTTCAGGCATCTTTTCAATTTGAATTTGGCTGCCAGTTTTATTTGGGGAGAGTGTCTGATGCAGGCAGTAGCACAGTGGTCACTTATGTTGTTGAAGAACACTCTGGTATGATAAATGTTATGAGGCTTGTTTACTAACATGAGGTCCAGGAGGGATCTACGCTCAGGATTTTTTTCTGTTAGGTCTGGTGATTGCATGTGTCATTTGTACCAGTTCAATTGCATCACAGAGTTCTTTCAGCTTCTTGGAGCTGTCATCATTCCAGTTTTGGTTGTTATCCCCCAGTAGAATGCACTCAGTGTTAGCCGAGTCAATTAGGCTTTGTAGATGTGGTAGGAGGGCCATGCCACCAGAAGGCGGTTGGTAGCAGGCTGCAATAAGGAGTGTCTTCTTATTGGAGAGGGATAATTTTAGTGCCAGGCATTCAAATTCTTTAGCCTTAGAGGTGCAATCAACAAACATGACTGCAAATTTGCTCTTAACATATATTACGACCCCTCCTCCTCTAGATGGTCTATCACATCGGTAGGTATTGTATCCCAGTATGTTGATAGATTTGTCTGGGGTCGAGGGCATAAGCCAGGATTCCATTATCATAAAGAAATCAGGAAATGCATGTAGAGTACAAGTCTGTATGAGATTGAGTTTCTTCAGTAAACTGCAAATATTAACGTGAAGAAAGCTAATACCTTTGTATTGTGGGAGGTCCGCAGGGGTGTCCAGAGGAGTGGGTGGGCCTGGGTTTAGTTCATTGTTTCCCGAGCAGAGTAGGAGAAGTAGTAGTAGTTTTTTAAGGTAATGTCTTAGCCTGCTGAGTAGTCTTTTGTTGCTCCATCTGGCATAAGTTGGTTTGGTGATGGCTATTTTATGGGCAGTATCACAATTTGATAGGGATAATGCATAGATTACTGCTATGGCTGACAAGGTCAGAGGCATTCACATGTGTTCACTGGTCAATGCCTGGTGTGAGGAGGGGCATGACCATAAAGAAGTCATCCCTGCTGTGTGTTGTCATGGTTTATTAAGAAGGACTTCTCCAGCCATGGCCTCAAGAGCATGTGGCGGTAGCCCGATCAGGGGCTCTTGGAGGGGAGAGGTGAGAGAGGCAACCCTGATGTATACTCCTGTGGAGAGTAAGGGGACATGACAGTGAGGAGTTGGTCAAAATCTTTGCCAGTGTTCCCTCCATGGCCAAGTGTAGATACCCCCACTCTACTGAGTCAAAGGCTTTTTTTAAATCTATAGCTAAAGCTGCAGCTGGAGTGTGGGCACCTTTAGCCTGGACCATTAGAGAGAAGATTGATGTGTGGTAGTCAGTGCTGAGTTGCCCTTTAAAGGAGTAGTCCACCTTCATATTTTGTAAATGTTATCTGTTTCCTTGTCAACAGACAACTCCTTTCATTTAGCTGTTGGGGATATATGTGTTTGCTTTAGTTTGTTTTCACTGTTCACACCAGCTCCTGTAGCTAACCTGGGGATCTACATTTTCTGATTGTTGAAATCTCATTGTGCGTGAGAGCTGAATTAGCATATGAGACTTTTTTTCACTTCTATCACTGCGCTTCCAGTGAGGATATTCATCCACTTGATGCCTCCACACCCAACACTGGCATCTCCCAGCACCCACATGGAATCAGGGCCCATGGCTTACCCACCGTGGTGGGGCCCCCAATGGGGAGACCGAGACCAACTAGATCTGCCCCAGGGCTGGCTGCGGAGTTATTTGGTGTGGGGTCAGAGGACTTCAGATTGCTCAGTGCAGAGGGTTTTTCTCCTTAATGTTTCTCCCAAGGCGTGGATGTGAAATGATGTCAGTGTGTGGGCATGCGCACTTCCACGCATGCCACGCAGACATTGCCATCCCTCTACTGTGTGGTCCTGGGTTTGTGTACTCCCAGTCTCCACTAGGTGTCACCCAAGCTCTGGGCACCACCAAGCTTCCCCCCTGGAGGTAGAGAGTGGTCCCTGGGACACTCATGCAACCTTCCCCCAGCCAGCCCTCTGGCGCACTGAGCTCGTTCATGAACCTGAGTCACCAGCATCACAAGTGATAGTGCTACCACTGTGCCAGAAGGCTGGCAGCATATGAGAACATGATGTGTAAGCATCCTATAGACTCCACAGTATGCCTGTCTGCTTACTTAAAATTCAACAAAAACATTGCAGTAAGATGTGAAATGCCACATTTACCTTCAATTAGCTTTACAAACTGTCTGAGATGCAGTGCAAGGTTTTCTCATTTAAACGGCATTCAGTCTGTGTGTTCCTAGAGAGTTTTTTGAGCATATGTGTAATGTCAGCACAGAGATACATGGAGTAAAGGGGTGCTGTGGCATCATGTTCTCATATGCTAATGTAGTGCTCAGGGACAACGAGATTTCAACAACCAGAAAATGGAGATCCTTAGGCTTTTTACAGGAGTTGGTGTGAAAAGTGAAAAGAGGGAGGCAGTATAGCACAGTGGTTTAAGGCTCTGAGCTGCAAATTTGGTGACATCCAGCAGACCAGACCTGGGTTTGAATCCCACAGCTTCCACTTGCATACTGTGTGACCCTGAGCAAGTCACTTAACTTCCCTGTGCTCCCAGGTTGCGCCTGTAAAAAAGCTTTCAGCTTAGTGTGTCTCACCTGGTTAAATAACTAAAACAAAACCGAAGCAACACATATATCCCCAACAGCTACATGAAAAAGAGTTGTCTGTTGAGAAGGAAGCAAATAACATCTATAATATAGGAGGGTGTACTACTTCTTTAACAATGTCAGCTGAGACAGGTGTATTAATGAAGGAGGCAAATGTTCCAGATGGGAGTCTATGGCCTTTGCAAGAGGTTTGGCATCTGCATTAATTAAGGAGATTGGCCTATAGCTTGTTATTAAGTAGGGTCCTTCCCTTCCTTGAAAGCACTGTAATCACAGCTTCTCGCATTGTTGGGGTAGATGGGAGTTGTGGTGAGATTCTAAAAATACCTCTCAGAACAGCAAAGACACTATATCTGGGATGGCCTCACAAAAGTCAATGGGTAGGCCATCTCCACCAGATGCCTTGTGCAGAGCTAGGTTAGAAACAGATGTCTGAATTTCACCCATTGAAAGGGGGTCTTGAGGGATTCTCTTTGGATTTCTGTCAGAGAGGGGATGGGTAAGTCCTCGAAGAAGTTATCAATACTGACTTTATCTTACTGGTCCCTGGGTGTCATATAGCTTTTCAAAAAGTTACAAACTATGCTATTAACCGTGTCTGGGTGGGTCTCTAGGTCACCCGAGGAGTCTTTTTTTTTTGTGATTAAAAGTTTATTGCATTTACAAACATAAAACATTGCAAACAAAGAGAACTTTGTGCACAAACAGTTCACCTGGCTGGGAGTGATCTCTTGGAGATACAACTCTAATTTATTTGTTTAAAAAATGATAACCGGGAAAAGCACCAATGAGCCAAGACTCATTTCCAGGTGTGACCCAGGGAAAGGCAACATGGGAAAATAGTACATTTACATATGACAAAAAAAAAAACACATCGGTAACAAGAAACCAGGGTCACGATTACAAGACCCATAACAGTAGATAACATTAAGGTACAGGAGTGCAACATTAAAGAAAAAAAATAGTTTATCCACAGATAGCACTACAGTCCAGTTGCAAGACAGGCAGTTGCACCAAATAGTAAATAATGGGTCAGGGCAAAAAGAAATACAGAGAGCAAGGCACAAATTACAACAATGGGGATTCTATTGGACAACGAGATATGGCTGTCAGGAGTTTGCAACTGTAGGTGATTGCTTAACTAATGCTTAGGAGGCAGGGCTAGGGTACAAAGGGAGCACTGTGGGTGAGGCAGAAGTCTGAGTAGCCCATTGAGTGTGAAGGGGGAGGAGGATAGTCTGAGGTTGGAGGGGAGTTTATTTCAGAGAGAAGGGAAATGAAAGGAGAAAGCAGATTGGCCAGATGCAGAGATGGGGTGTGGAATGGCAAAAGTATGTGGATCCCGGTGATGAAGGGAGTAGGTAGAGGGAGCAGCTTGGGAGAGGTGGGCAGAGAGGTAGGTAGGGAGGGTTCCAAACCAGAATTTTGCAACAAAGGAGGCACAGTGAACCATTCTCCTGTAGGACAGGGTGCAAGGACAGAGTACAGGAGAGTGGTGAGTAAGGGGAGTAGGGAAGTGACAGAAAAAGATGAGAAGGGTATCTAGTCTGGTAAGTGAAGATTGAGAGGCAGCACCATAAATGACATTGGCATAATCGAAGATGGGAAGGATAATTTTGGTAACCAACTCATGGTGGATGGGGAGGCTGACCTTATGTCGATAAAGGACAGCCAGTTTGGGGTGCAATTTAGTGCAGATGGCATTGACGTGGTTAGGAAGTCCAGATGCTGATCCAACCAAACCCCTAGATATTTGAAAGCAGTAGCATTCTCTAGTGAAGAGCCATCCAGGGTTGGGAGATGAAAGAGGACTGGAGGGTGACCAGTTTTTGTCTGGAGCCAAATGTCATGGCCACTGTTTTTTTGGTGTTAAGCTTAAGTTTGTTTTTCTGTAACCAGTACTGAACCTTACTGAAGTCTTCCTGGATGGGGGACTGTACACTGATGGCAGAGGACCTGGAGATGAAAATAATGGTATCATCAGTGTACATGTGTATATTTGAGGATTTGAAGACTGAGGGGAGGTTGTTTGGATAGGACCAAGGATTGAGCGTTGGGGGACACCGGAGAGAATAGGGAGAGGGGAGGAGAGATCATCACCTATTTGAACTGATTGCTACATGTCATGAAGGTAAGAAAAGAATCCGTTTACAGTGGATTCAGCAAGGCCCATTGTACTAAGGTTTTGAAGCGGTAGAGGGTGGGAGACAGAATTGAAAGCCTTGACAATGTCAATAAAGATGGCAGCAGTAATGTGGCTTTGATCCATAGCTGTAAAAATTGAATACGTAACTCGCAATAGAAAGGAGGTACTTGAATGTTGTTTTCTAAAGTCAGACTGTACTGGAGATAGTGTGTTGGTAGTGGCCAGGAATTCAGACAGCCTAGAATGAATGAGGGATTCCAAAAGTTTGGCGAATGAGGGGAGGAGGGAGATAGGTCTGTAGTTTTTGGGTGCAGAAGGGTCACCTCCCTTGTGGAGAGGTAAGATTTTCGCAGATTTCCAAGCCTTCAGGACTGTGGAGGTGGAGAGAGAGAGAGAGAGAGAGAGAGAGAGAGAGAGAGAGAGGTTTAGAATATGAGTCAGCAGGGTAGTTATAGCTGGGGCAGAGATGTGGAGAAGCCTGGGGTGGAGATCATCAGAGCTGTTCTTGGTTGGGTTAATGGCAAGGAGGGCAGTATAGACTTCGGGGGGGAGGTGGGAATTGGAAGTTTGAGGGCTGCCTAGGAGTCCAAAAGGAATGGGGAGGGGTCGGAGGATAAGGGAAATTGATTTTCAGGGAGAGCGCATGTGACAAAAAATATATTGATGGACTCAGCGACTGAAGCAGGGTCAGAGACTGTGGCACCATTACCTTTGTTTGTTTGTAAAAGTTTATTCCTCACAATTCAAGGAAAAGGATGGCCCTTTGAGTGGTTAAACTCATTTTCAAAGGGGTCCATGGCATAATAAACACTTATATAAAAGAAGCATTTGTCAATGCCGAACGTTCACTTGCAGGTATTTGCAGTGGTATTTGGCACTTGGACGTGGCTTAAAAAAATCAGTGACAAAGAAGTACAAGCATTTGTCAATGCCAAATGTTGCTTACTTCTATGTGCTGTTTAGGTATTTGGAACTCATTGGAGTGCAAATATTGAAAATTCGCGAACTTACGCGCGTGCGTAGGAACTGCGCTACGCACGCTTGTAAAACAGTCATTTTTAGGAATTATTTCACCAAATTTTCAACATAGCCATTTTAAGACCTCTGCTCATGAACAGTGTCACTGTGATTTTCTTAATGTGTCCCATACATTGAGTTCGCACACCGACTGCGCCATTGTGCGCTACATGGGCGGAAACATGTTTTGGATGAGATGTGAAAAATGACAGCTGTACTGCTCATAAGAAGGTGTGGTAAAATGGCAATGTTGAAAATCTGGAGTCAAATATTGAAAATTCACTTAAAACCCTACGGGGCGTGCGGTAGGAACTACGCAATGCAAGGCTCGTAAAACAATCATTTTTGAATTTTTCAGCAAATTTTCAACATAGCCATTTAAGACCTCTGCTAATGAACAGTGTTACTGTGATTTTCTTAATGTAATCACACATTGATTTCATACGCCGACTGCGCCATTATGCGCTACATGAAGGCAGGAAACATGTTTTGGGCAGGATGTGAAAATGACAGCTGTACTGCTCATAAGGAGGTGCAGTAAAATAGCAATGTTGAAAATCTGGATGGAAAATATTGAAAATTTAGAGCTTACGAGCGTGAGAACTGTGCAATGCACGCCAGTAAAAAGTCATTTTTAGGAATTTTTTCACCAAATTTTCAACATAGCCATTTTAATATCTCTGCTCATGAACAGTGACACTGTGATTTTCTTAATGTGTCCCATACATTGAGTTCACACACCGACTGTGCCATTGTGCGCTACATGGGCGGAAACACGTTTTGGGCAAGATGTGAAAAATGACAGCTGCACTGCTCATAAGAAGGTGTGGTAAAATGGCAATGTTGAAAATCTGGAGTGAAAATATTGAAAAAATTCACTAACTTACGAGCCTGCGTAGGAACTTCATACTAAATGAAACAAACGTCATTTTGAGATTTTCCACCAAATTTCAAAATAGGCTTTTGAGAGCCCACCTATGAACGCTGCCACTGTCGTTTCATTAATCAGGCCCAAAAGGTGATTTCATACAGTGACTGTGAAATCACCCTTCGGGCCCAAATAACGCCATGACAGTGACAGAATTCATGAGAAGGGGTCCCAAAAACCCCATGTTGAAAATTTGGTGCAAAAATTCCAAAAAATGCCTGAGATATGCAACAAAGTTGAATAAAACCCATCTAGCCCATTATAGAGCTTACCGGCATTTCCTCAGTTCGTGGTCGGCTTTGAAGAGTGCAGACGGTTCCCGGTATAGCTGGCGATCGCTACGAGTCTGGAGGTATGGGGTGGGAGGGGTGGGGAGGCAGGGTGCGCAGTGGGTGAGTGTGGGTTGTGGGAGGGGGGCGGGGAGACTGCATGGGACCATTTTTAATTTACAGGGTTTTTTTTTCTACATTGACGATGCGGGACATTTGCCACGCTGGGGTGGGCTCCCAGCGTGGCAGAAGGATGGCTGGGGGGGCCGTGGAGTCGACAGGGGATTGGGCACCCCCGTCGGCAGACAACGCGGGACGTTTGCCATGCTGGGGTGGGCTCCTAACGTGGCAGCAGGGAAAGCTGTTTAGGGGGAGCTGGAGCTGACGGGGGATTGGGCACCCCCGTCGGCAGATGACGCAGGATGTTTGCCACACTGGGGTGGGCTCCCAGCGTGGCACCAAAGATTTGGGGGGGGCGTGACGCGCTGCAAGCACACAGCGGTGGTCTTCTTTGAAGAGAAGTCCATTGCTGTCATACACAGCACTGCACCGATTGGTGCAGGACCACCAGGCCTGCTCAACGGAGCAGGGGATTGCACAGAACAGACACACCTCCAAAGTGTCCCATTCTCCCAAGATGTTCCTTGCGCATGCGCGCAAGCAAACGTAAAAATGTACATAGCTCAGTAAAAATCCATGTCTTACAAAATACTATGTCTCACACACATATAAGTTATTATAGACAAACAATGACACAGCAACAAAGTTGGTTTTATATTTTTTTGGTTTTAAAAATGCAAAATCCTAGTAATAACCATATTACATTTACAAAAATGACTTAGAGGGGACATCACAGAAGAATAAATAGTGGAGAGTGACCATAAAGAGTGCATACTTTAATTACAACCACTATCAGTTGGTTGGATGGGGCTCTGACATAACCACCTTTTAATCACATTCCATGGGGCAATTGTCTTTGTTTTCAAATAGTCTGGTAATCCATTCCAAAGTTTAGGCCCACTAACTTTTAATACAGAATTTCCTTTTGCTGTTCTAGTTTTCGGGGTTACCAATTCCAAATTTTGTGCAGATCGCAAGCCTACTTTGGGTATATAAATTTTAAACAAATCATCCAAGTAGGGTGGAGACCTCTTCTTTAAATGTTGATGAATTAAATACAGTATATGCAAATGTCTACGTTCTGTAAGACTAGTCCAGTTTAAAGCACTATACATATTGTACTGATGCGTCAAACGGGGTATGTCTAATACAAATCTTGCAAATCTATTCAGGGCTGTATCCAGCCTCTCTAGTACAGTTTTTGATGCACCGGCACACACTACCTCACTGTAGTCAAACAATGAAATTATTGTAGAGTTAATTATCTGTATTCTAGCTTTATTTGATATACATCTTTTCAATCTGTAAAATGCCCCTAGTCTACTATGTAATCTTTTAGTTAGGTTATCTATATGTATATCCCATTTTAGGTGAGTATCCAGCCACACTCCCAAATATCTGTACGAATTCACCTGAGTTAATATTTGTTTAGTAGATGTTTTAATTTGAAATGTGGTTGTTGTAACCATTTGTTTATTTCCAAAAAGCACAACTTGTGATTTTTTGTTATTCAGTACTAAATTTTATAACTTATAGTATTCTTGAAGGGTATCAAAGTCCCTTTGGAGCACTTTCTGTATTTCCTGAGGGGAAGCACCTTCAGTGTACAGAATCACATCATCAGCGTACAAATGGTGCTCCACCCCCCTTATGAGGGCACCAGCACCATTCGTAAACAGATTAAACAGAAGTGGACCCATCACTGATCCTTGGGGGACCCCAGATTTAACAGATGCAACAGAACATGAGAGGCTTGATTGGTAGGCGGGTCAAAGAGTGAGTGGAGTACTTTCCTAAAGGAAGCTGTTGTTTGTGTATATTGCTGCAGGTGTTGCCTAAAGTAGCTTGCCTTGGAGAGGTGGATGGCCTTAGTGCAATTGTTCCTAAGGGTTTTGTAAACTTGGAGGTCCACTTGGGATAGGGACTTCTTGTAGTGGTACCAAGCTTTGTCCCTGGATCTGCATTATGCCAGCAGTTCAGCAGTTATCCAGGGGTGACAAAGTCTTCTTACTCTGGATTTCTTTAGTGGAGCATGGTGGTTTCAGATGTGGTGGAATAGGCTGGAGAAAAGAGATAGGTCAGAGTCAACATTGGCTGTAAAGATGGGTTGCCAGTCTTCCTCAGCAAGATAGTGTTGGAGGACAGTGGCATCAAGACTGTAGAGGAGATGGGACCATATATATTTGGGGGCAGCACATACAGCGTGAATCTTGCATATACAGGAAGTGATACAATGGCCACTTAAGGCATCAAGTAAGATCCCAGCCACTGTGATATGGTGGGTGTGAGAGGACAACACCCAATTGAGCAGTGAGTGATTTTCAGAGTGAGGGTTTATACGAGTTGGTTCGTGGATCAAGTTTGTAAGGTTTAGGGCTTTGATTTTAAGGAGGGTGGGCTTAGAGGAGGGAGAGAGCCAGTCCAGGTTGAAATCTCCTAGAAGCAGCAACTCTAATAATTTGTTCATCACTATAACAAAGAGTAGGTAACAAGCAACACAGTCTGAAAATATGACAGTCTTAGGCTTATGAAGTGAATCCAAACATATAGCAAGAAATTAATATGTAGAAAAACCTATGTATTAGTTCAAGGGTAAAGCGAGTTCTAGATGTTTTTTTTTTCATAAATCTTTGAGTAAGTTACATGCTTCAGTTAGGTGTGCCTATGGCAGATGAGTGAGGTCAATCTGGTGTGAGGCTGGACGTTAGTATCAAGTTTATAATTACTGAAATCCCTAATGGTTTCTGATCAAGTCCATGCCATATCATAGCATATAGCAGCCTTGTTGAATGCTGCAGCGAGCAGACTTCAGATATGGTCCCCAGAGCTCCATAAAAGTGTTCAACCTATTGAGCATGTTATAATGTAATCTTTTGAAGCTGGCCATATTACTGAGTTCCAACAGCCATTCTGAGGCTTAGGGTGGGGCTTTTCTTTTCAGTGACAGAGTATAATACATTTACCAATGATGAGAGCACTCTGTAGCCATTTCTTAGTTGGTGACAGCCAGATGAGGTTTCCACTACCTTCCTCAGTTACGCCTAAGATGGTCAACATGGGGGTGAGCTGGATATTTTGTTGGAGCAGGTCCCTCAGTATTGACTGGACCTCATCCAAGAAAGGCTGCAGAGTTGTCCAACCCCAGATCTAGTGCATGATGATGCTGGTGTCTTTTCTGCATCACCAGCAATGGTCAGAGCCCACTGGTCCACACTTATGTAACTGCCTGGGGTTCTTGTGCCAGAGGTGGACTATCTTGAATTGGGTAAAGCAGCTTCTAGTATCTCTGGCTGCTTGTTTGAGTTTGGTCCACTTCTGATCCCAGGTGCCTGTGGAAATCTCCTGTCTGAGTTCTGTGCTCCATTTGGCATGCAATGAGTCCAGTGGTTGGTGCCAGAGAGACAGTAGCCCATTGTATATGGTGGCCACCAGGGGTGGTTGGTAGCAATAACGTATCCAGGCCATTTCATAATATGGGCCTAGGAATTGGCATAGGGCATTGCACATCTGTAGATATTGCCAATACTGATTCTTGGCAAGCAAAAAGTATCTTGAAAGTGCCAGAAAGTTTTAAGATGGCAAGAATGCTTGTTAATTATGTAAAGAGGCTATGGAGCCCTTTGTCTTCCCCAATCTTCCAGGCAATGGGAGCACCCCTATTTTCTAAGAGGGAATTCCACCAAAACAGGAAGATGGAGGAGGGGGAGGAGAACAATTTCAAGTCATGAGTTAGGCTTAGCCAGGTTTTTCTTATGGGAGGGAATGTAGAGTGGGAGGTGACAGATGAGGGGCACTTCCTGAATGTAACTTCTTGGTATGGAGCCTGTCCAAGCATGTTAATCTCACAGTCGACCCATTTGTGCCTGGTCACCGGGTCCACACTGGGAAAGAGTGGGTTAGCTTTTATATCATTTGTGTCATATACTTAAGGCACCAGTGGGGGAGTTTGAGGTCACCTCTTTCCAGGGGTTGAACTAGCTTTCTGAAGCTGAGTCTCTGTGAACCAGAGCTCCAGAAAAAAGTTAACATCTGTTTTTTTTCAGCTGCTGTAGTGATGTTGGGTTTAAGACTTATGTGTAAATTGTCAAGGATGTGTTGGAGCCCAGGGGCTGCCAACATTTTGAGGGTGTGTGCCTGTTTTCAATGAAACAGTTGCAGATGACCACACCTGTCCAGGTCCTTCTTCAATTCCTCAGGTGGTGAACAGATGTTCAGCCTACCCAGACTCCATAAATCCCATGGGAATTGTATGCCCAGGCACTTGATGCTGGATTCCTCCAGTTGCATGGGGGAAGTCCAGGAGCATTTTTACTGCAGTGCTCGAAAGTCATAAGATGGATTTGGCCTCATTGGCTTTGTAACCCAATAATTTGCTAAAATGGGTAAATAGATATAGCAGTGTTGGGATAGAGGAGTCTGGTTTGGTCGGTGTAAGCATGACATCGTCTGCATAGGCCATGGTTTCATGTTCTCTGGGCTGGCAGTATAGCCTAGAGGTTAGAGGAACTAGGTGTGAATGAGCTTGGTACATCCAGCAGACCAGACTTGAGTTTGATTCTCACAACCTCCACTTGCATACTATATGACTCTGAGCAAGTCACTTAACTGCCCAGTGCTCCCAGGTCACCCCTGAAAACAAGCACTTGTGCCTAGTGGGCCTTACCTAGTTACCAAAGACTAAAAAAAAAAAAAATGTTCACCCCCACCCCATGCAGATACTGTGGATGTTTTGGTCCAGTCGTGCAGCTTGAAGTAGGAGTTTCAAGGCCAGCACAACTAGAAGGGGAGAGAGAGGGCAACCCTGCTAGGTGCCTCTACCAAGTGGAAGGGGGGAGAAGGGTAAGCATTCATAACAACAGAGGCCTGGGCACCTTGGTATAGAGTATGGATGTAGCCAGTGAAAGTTTCCCAGAAGCTGAAGTCTTTCAGAATGTGAAAGAGACAATCTTATTTCACCTTGTTAAATGCTTTCTCAGCATCAAGGGAGACAACCACTGACAGGGGGTGGTGGGTGTTTCCCAGATTAAGCTTAGAAGTGTCCTAGTGTTGTCAGTCCCTCGACAATGTGGGATGAAGCCTACCCAATCTCTGTTCACATCACTTCCTGCAGCCTAGTGGCCAGAACCTTAGCATTGGCCTTACAGTCTCTGGCAATGAGAGATATCAGCTGGTAGCTCTTGTATTAGAGTGGGCCTTTCCCTGGTTTGGGAATGAAAGTGATAGTAGACATCCTCATGAAGGGTGGAAGTACTCAAGAACTATTGGCTTCTCTCAATGAGGTGGCTAAAGGTTGGAGAAAGACTTCCCAGAAGGTGTATAAAAATTCAGCTGAGAAGCTGTCCTCACCAGTGGATTTTCCAGTGGCATGGTATGGAGGGCTGCCTCAAGTTCTACGGTAATTATTAGTCTATCCAGGGTAAGTTTTTTATTGGGAGTCATCCTGGGAAGGCTAAGGGGGCAGTGAAGTCTTAGAAGTCAGTGTCTGAGAGGTACATCCTCTTACTGTATAAATGTTTGTAGAAATGCAGGAAGGAGTTATTGGTGCCCTGCAGACCATTCATCAGTTTACTTGTGCGAAAGGTGATGGCTGCTATCCCGGCTCTCTCATGGTGCTTATGCCATTTGTATGCCAGTAAATGCCCTGGTTTCTCCACTGCCTCCTAGAAGGTCTTTTAGACATAGGATAGTGCAAATCCAGGGCTCTGGTGTAGGTGCATATTCCCCTTGTATCCGGTACCTACGATATCCGCTCGGAGGTCAGCCAAGGTAGCAGGGCCCACTCAGAATTTGGACCCCAGGTCCTTGAGGGTCTGAAACTGCATTTCTAGATCTTTCTTTCTCACCTTTCTTAAAATGGGATGCGTAGCTGATGCATCATCTCCTAATGAATATCTGCAAGGTGTCCTATCGGACTGCCATGGAAGTATCCTCAGGATGGTTAGTGAAAAGGAAATATTTTATGTCCCTTGTTAGTGACTGGTGGCAAACCTTGTCTTTCAAAAGGGATGCATTAAAATGCCACTGGTGCCTGTCAGGTTCAGGATAAGAAGGCAATGGCCAGAACAAGGAGACCAGAGAATGATCAAAGATAATCCCAGTGCCAATCTGCATGTCAGCCTCATCTTGAATCCAGGCATGGAGCACTAGCCATAGATTGATCTTAGAAAAGGATTGGTGAGGGGCTGAATAAAAAAAGTAGTTCCTTCCCTTTTGGATTTATGGGCTGCCAGATATCCATAAGTCCCAGTTCAGTCACCATACTCTGAAGTGTCATGGAGGCTTGGGTCAGCTGTCCATTGGGGTCTTTGCTTCCATCCATGAAGTCATCCATCATGATATTAGTATCTTCTCGTATGATAAGTCTACCCCATTGGAGTACACACAGAGTCTGAGCCAAATGAGTGAAAAAAGATGTGTATGGGGTGCCCTGAAAGTATAAGCTAGAAGAGGGATGAGGAGAATGGAAGTGTACAGAGAAGGGGAATGTCTACCAACCTGGGCTAATAGGAAGTCAAGACAACAGCAACTTGCATTTGATATGGGGGGCCTATGTGCCATCTCTGATTTTCCCCTTCTATCAAGCCTTTGAGCAGAGCAGTCAAATTCTGTGAGGCACATCAAGTGTGCTACTATTGTATTCCTGGGTGCCTTTGTCTGTGGGAATATTCTTCATTGCTTAAGGGAGGTGGGGAAAAGTGAGAGCATAGGTTGATGAGGGTGCCCTGTTCCTGCTGGCGAACAGGTGTTGTGCAGTGTCCATGCACAGTAGTGTAGTTGGATGAGTGGTATGCTGAGATCTTGCTCTGGTGCTGCAACAAGTTTTGAAGCAGCCAACCCCCAGTTCAGAGCTGTAAGCATGCAATTAATTGTGAGCACAACGAGTCTCTTGCCTGAGGGGGGCCAAAGTCCAGGAGGAGAGGGGAGGAGTGGAGCACCATAGAGATTCTCAGGGGGTAGACAAGCATAAACAGGAACCCTAGAAGTTTAAACAGCACTAGGTATAAGAGCACCAGGTCTATAAGAGTGTAATGAGTGGGCCTGCCAAATAGCTGTGGAGTGAGCCATGAGTCAGAGGGATAAGAGACCTGCTAGTGCAGCTCCTGCATGATTGGTGGGAACTTACCACTCTTGTGGCCAGTCTGTAGCTGGTCCTTCAGGGAGTGGCTGGGGTGAGCTGCTGTAGCCGGTTCCATTCATGAGTTGCTCGAACATGCACTGAGGTGCCAGGAAGGATCACTGGACTGACCCCTGGAATTCTGGGTTTGAGGCCCTGGGTTGAGAGCTATCAATCAGGACACATGACAAGGGCGGGGAAAATGAACAATCAACCTACTGTGTGGAGGGGTGGCAGTCAGCAGCTGGGAGACCAGGTCATGCTAATACAAAGTCGAATATGGTAAAGACATCTTACTCCTCCTCCACCCGTGCAGCTGAGCTGAGCCACTGATGAGGAAGCAAGCTCACTCCTCCCCTCAGGTGTGTCTGAGTTGCACACCATGGCATCTGCACTGAGCTATGCAAGCTACTGAACTGTTGTTGGAGTGGAAACTAAACTTGATGAGGAAAGCTAGTAAACTGCTTCTCAGTTATGGCTTTATAATGCCTCCGAAAAAGAGAGCAAACCTCATGACCCCCTCTGCGAAATCCTTGTGACAGTTGGAAGCTAATACTAAACTTCGGGCAGCTGCCTCAAAAGCTAAAAACTCTGACTGCAAGTTGAATGAATGAGGTGAAAAATACCTGAAGTCACTGGACATGAATACTGAACCGACCGATGTGAAACCTGCTCTGGCTACTATACATAAGGATGAAGTAACTCAGAAAGATAAAACTGTTGTTTTACCTACTCCTATTTTATATAAACGCAAAGAACTTCTGACGGAAGACACCGTTCCAGTGGTGAAGACAACATGAGGTACTGCTGCACTAGTGCAAGAGGCAACCTTTGATGTTTTAAACTGTGTTTCATTTTAAGATGCTACAGTTGTGATCCACAATAACTGAGCTCTAATTGGTACTCTGCAGATCTTGGAAGGTCAGGAACTGGCTTCAGGAAAGATGGCAATGCAAGCTGTGGAGGAGCCTACGACTAGCACCAACCAGCCTGTTCAGGTAAATAACCAAAACTTTCATACCTCTTTATCTGTAAATGAAGATCAAGCATTAATCAAGGGGAACAATGCCCAGACAACTTCAACAAGTCCACTGGGTGGCAGTAAGGCAAATGAACAATAATTTGTGTTTTTATCACCAGATATTGGCGTTTCAGAAGCAGGAAGGGGAGAGACTGGATCCCATGATTCTTTGAATCAGTTAGATAAATCTAAACATGTAGAGCCAAGCTCTGACCCTGTCTTAAACAAAGTGATACAAAAAAGCAGCCTAACTCTACAAAACCAAATGATATGATAGTTCATTTGAGTCACAACAATACAAACTCAGAATCAGATTACTTGGAGACTCAGTCAGATACTGATGAAGATACGGCATGACCTCCATCATGGGTTAACCAAATATTAGTGCAACTTGCCTCCCTAAACGAAGGTATAAAAAAAATGGAAAGGCTAGAATCTAAAACTGACAATATTCAAAATACTGCTAATTCTTTAGTGGTTGAAAACTCTCAAATTGAACAGAACATCACCAGCCTGCAGCAAAGAATATCTGATATTGAGGACCAAACTGAGGCAGTACAGCACAGTGGTTTAAGGCTCTGAGCTGCAAATCTGGACACCTGGGTTTGAATCCCACAGTCCCCACTTGCATACTGTGTGACCCTGAGCAAGTCACTTAACTTCCCTGTGCTCCCAGGTTGCACCTGTAAACAAGCTTTCAGCTTAGTGTGTCTCACCTGGGTAAACAATTGGGAAAAAAAAAGGCAGTTGAAAGAATTGGAAATGCTAAATAAGGATCTTAAAAGTAAAATGATTGATTATGAAGCCTAGGCAAGGAGGGAAAATGTCAGGATTTTAGGTATACCTGGATGATCTTCAGCCTTTAAAAGACTCAGTAAATCAAACCTTCTCTTCTTATTTGGACACTGATCCAGCAAATATTCAACTGGGAATTGACAGAGCCCATCGGATATGGAGGCCAAACATGGCCATGTCTCAAAATACAATACCTAGGCTGTTTATTGTTAAATTTCTAAAGCCCGAAGATAAGGAACTTCTAATGTATCAGGTTTATAAAAAGAAGTGTATCATTTTGATGGATGCAAATATTTCTATCTTCAATGACTTTCCTAATGAAATAATGTATGGAAGAAAGAAATTCTGCTTACTGAGAAACAAACAATGGTCAAAGGGTTTGAAGGCTACTAAGATTTACCCTGCAAAGCTGAAGCTTATTTTTGAAAGGAGATGTTTTATTTATAACACTTTGGAAGAGGCAGAAAAAGACTTAAGAGAAAAAATCCCAAATCTGTATGATTAAAATAAAGGATATAAGTGTGTTTTAATATATTATGCATACCCACTGAGTGACGATCACAATTATATAACTGAATGCATAAATATAGATACTCAAACTGCACACAAATAAATACAGAAAAGGGAAACAAATACAGAAAAATGACAACAATGTAAATGCACATTTTAACACAACTTAAGAATGGATCAACAAAGCAGCAGCAAATTGCAAATATTCTAGTTACACATTACAAAAATAAGAATACAGAGAATTGCTTAGGCAGAGGTTAATAATTAATACTTGATTATAAGCCTATAGCCTGAAAACACCAGTGGCAGACAAAGCAGGGTAGAATAGGATAGGTAAAATTAAAGAGACAAGGGAAGGATCAGTAGGGGCGGATGAGGTAGGAGATTAGAAACAGGTGCAGGGGGAGTGGAAATGGTTTTTAATGAGGTAATTGAAAACCCGATGAGAGGGAGCAAATCGAAGGTGACATGGGAGGAAGTTCCACAAAATTGAAAATCTGCATGAAAAGGTGGCCAGACCTGCTGATGAAGTACGATGATTATTAGATAAAGAATTTCACCTAAAGGTTAAAAACAACTATTAAGGAATTTTGGTATTTTAACTATGACGGTTCTCAAACAGTAACTGAACTATGGGAGACTTTCAAAGTGGTATTAAGGGGTGCAATTATGTCTTATAAAACTTATATAAACAAAATTAAGAAGAACCAATCCCAGGATCTAGACAACAGATTAAAAGAACTAAACTTCTTGGTAATGAAAAACTATGAAAAATATGCAGGAGAATGGCATAGAGTGAAATTAGCAAATAATAAGATCATTAACAAGGAAGTGACTGCCAACCTAACTAAAGTAAAAAGAGTCAAGTATATACAGGGTGACAAGTCAGGCAAAATGTTTGCCTGCTTATTAAAAAAGCAAAAGGAGAAACATCTAATAACATGTCTGCAGGATAATAATGGGAATAGATTTGTCACCGATGTGGAAATGGGTCAAGCAATTACTGAAGCTTATAAGCGAATTTACTAACTACAGTTAGAGCCTTCGGTTAAAAAAATTAGAGAACCTCTTGATAAGGCTCAACTCCCTCCATTAGTATGTGATCAGAATGAATTTACATTAACCGGAATCAACGATGTAATTATAAATATGCCAAAAAATAAAAGCCCTGAGTTGGACAAGTTAACTATAGAACTTTATGCAAGATTTCTAGACAAACTAATACCATGGTTAACCTTAATGTTCCAGGAAATATTAAATAATATACTTTTTCTTCCTCCTTCAATGGAAGAAGTTAAAGTTATATTAATATTGAAGGAGGGGAAAACCCCTACCTTAATTGATGGTTACAGACCCATTGCCTTGTTAAACAGTGATTATAAAATCCTTACCAAATTAACAGTTAATGGAATTAAAACAGCACTACCTAGGGTTATACGCCGTGATCAGTTTGGGTTTATATCTGGACGCACGATATCTAATGCCACGAAAAGTGTACAATTTTTTATTCTTTATGCTTAAAAAAATAGCATAACCTCTCATGCACTGGCCATTGATGCCTCAAAAGCTTTTGACCTTATGAACAGGGATTTTATGATACAGACACTAAGGTACTGGGGTCTTCCTACTAATATTATAAAGGTGATATCTTTGCTGTATAAAAAATACCGTAGTGAGGTTTATGATTAACTCTTATCTGGATGAATCTTTTAGTATAACTAACAGGGTAAGACTGGGCTATCCCTTGTCCCCAGTTCTTTTTATTTTAGCTTGGGAACCTTTTCTGAGAATGATAAGAAAAAAATCCACATATTAAGGGTATAACTATGAAAGAAACTGAAATTAAATGTTTTTGCAGATGATATCGTATTAATCCTCCAAGATATTAACAAGATGTTACCTATAGTCTTAGAAGAAATTAATACAGGTTGATATCTGGATATACATTGAATAAGTCCAAGTCTATAATACTTGAAATTTATGCTCCAGGTTATATTCTGGATAACACATCAATGCAGGAGTTTTCTGTAAATATTTAGGAATAATATTAACAAAAGATCAACCCAAAACTATTAAGATAAATTATACTAAAGCAAAAGAAAAAATAAAGATGCTATCAGATAGTTGGGAAAAATTGTCTCTGTCATTATGGGGCAGAGTGGAAACTATCAAAATGATAGCACTCCCCCACCTGGTATTTGTTATACAAAATATAGTAGGGTTTCCCACAGAGAAATGGTTTAGTACTCTTCGAAGAATGTTTCTAAAATTTTTATGGAGAGGTGAAAAACCCAGAATTCCCTGGAAATGAATGATCTACCTAAGGAAACAAGATGGTCATAGCTGCCCTGTCCCAATATCTTATGCAGTTGCATTTCAAACTAAAATCTCATGGGAATGGGCCTTCTACCCAGAAAAAGATATTTAATATGAGTCCATTTCCTGGGAAGATTTCACCTTTCCAGATTTAAGTAATTGCTTACAAGAAATTACAAGCAGGTCCAAGTTTCCAGATGTTTACCTTTCTATCAAGAAAGAAATGCTTCAAGCAGTTTTTAGAATTAAAGAGAATGGCTTTTTACCCTGGACATATTTGAATATATGGGGTAATTCTAGCATTAAGAACTTAAACTGAGGAAAAAAATGAGCATCAAAATGCTCTGTAATACAAACCTGGTCACAATTACTAGAAGAGGGGGCTTTATTTATTTAGAGAAATGTAATATTTTATTCCCACATACAGTAAATCTAAAGTTTATGTTCTATCAGTCCATGATTAACATTTTTAAAGAACAGATATTCTAGGGAACAAAACATGACTTGTCAACATTAAGGGATGAACATAATAATATAATAAATAAAGGGAAGAGTAAATTAGCACAGCAGATTTATGTTATTTTAGTAATTCCTAAGGAAGATCCTTGGATTATAACTAATAATAAATGGAACCAAGAAGGAAACTTATTATTCTCGCTAGTTGGAATGTTGAAGTTATAGGGGAATTTGACCAGTTTAAGTGGTGGTATATGGTGAAAGAAGCAATTAAACTTGAGCAGTTATGGGATGCTTTTGACAATTCTCATGTGGAACCAGATATATTATGGAATGAAATTACAGACATGCTACCTCCACTTCCAGTGATTTAAGTAACACCTCACTAGGTCATGTTTATGTTATCTGGGGGAAGGGGGTTCAAATGCTATATACTGTAGTTTTCTATAGATATTAGATGGATTGTAGTATGTTTTTGCTACTTGTAGATTTTTATCTAATTGCATATATGCTAGCAAGATTAGGTGCTTATATTTTGTGTATGTAATATGTTCTTATTATTGCTTTAATAAAAAAATTAAAAAAAAAGTCAAATGTGGGCTGGATAGAAGACAGAGATGACTGAGTGACCCAGTATGTGCTGGCTGTCTGTCAAGTCACCCCACTGGCAAACTAAGTATGCTATATATCTTAAAAGGATAGGCCCCAGGATATATCTCCCCTTGCAATACAATGAAAGTCAGCAACTGAACAGAATTATAATTCAGCTCCGGTACAACATATCTGTTACCTGTAGGAAAGGTGGAAGGGGGGCAAGTAGACATGGTGCTAGTCACCAGAGCCTCAAGAAGCAAAATATTGCAGCAAGATCTTGGTGGATGAGGGCATCTAATGTATAAAGGTAAGGCAAAGGGAAGCTGGTGAACAACTGGTGTAAAGCATTAAACAAAAAGGATATAAGTCAGGACAGGGCATGCCCATTAGGTGTGTCCACCCTGTGGAGAATTATGTCTATGTTCAGAGTTGCATTGCTCCTTAGGAGTGAAGATGTCCAAGCTGGCTGCCACTGTCTCAGTCCACAAGAGGCCTCTGTCGTCTGACTTGGGGGGGCAGCACCAGGTCGCTAGTGTGGGGGCTGGTGTGTTTGCTTCTGGTGTCAGACTGGTCGAGGGCTCTGGTCTTTTGGGTGCAGGCTCACCAATGAAATCTGAGCTGGTAGTTGAGTGACCGGATTCTCCACTGTGGTCTCTTGTTATGTGCTCGTGTGTGGCCCTGCTCTGCCTCTGCTTGTCCTGGCCACAGCAACTTGAGTGCTTCCCTTTTGAGATCTGCCAGTCCAGAGTGTCAGGAGGATGTGTGGGTCTGGTGTATGAGAGGTGTTATAAACACCACCTGTGCTGAGGGGGGCAGGGTTTGGGGGGGAACCCTTGGTAACATCTATCTGCTTTAAGGTGTGGGTTTTACCAGGCTAAGTCCTGAAAATAAACTGGTTGGCTTTCTCTGGCAAGTTGGAAGTATGATGTACCCCATTCCAGATGATGGTGAACACCCCCATTCCAGATGATGGTGAACCTCACTGGGCACTGGAGCTGATATGGAATATTTGATGCCTGCAGGATCTTCTTGGCACCTGCATACCCCTTGCAATGTTGGCTAATTCCATGAAATAATCTGTGAAAATGAAGATCCTGTGTCCTTGCCAGCTGAGATGCCCTCGATGTCTCACTTGGGCCAAAATTAGCTCTTTATTGGGATAGCAGAAGAAGCAGGCCAATATTGTTTGGGGGTCTAGCCTCAGCTTTAGGCATGGGCTCAAGAGTCCTCTTGGGCCATTTTGATTTCTAAGGGTTGCTTCCAGGTGTGCAATAGAATGAGGGGAAGCTCCTTCAATAGAAACCCTACCATATCCTTTTTTTTGACCCCCATGGGAATCTGATGAAATGGAGATCATCACCCCCCCCCCTCCGGTTTCTATTTTTGGCATCTTCACTCATTCCCAAAGGAGCACTACCATCCACTGCCTCTCCTGGATATGGGCCTCATGTCTTGTATCTTGGTCTTGAGTGTAAGAAAAGTATATCTCTTTGTTCCTGACTTTGTTTTGCAGATCTTGGACATTATCTGGATGGCTATGGAGGATTTAAAAAATGTGATTTCTTTGAGGATGAGCTGTAGAAGTCCTTTGATCTCTTCAGTGTCCTTGGAAGTGCTGGAAGCTCCTGCCACCTCAACTATTTCACACTAAAGGTCACTGCTGCTGTGTTTTCAGAGTAAAAGGTCTGGTTCTACTGTAACTGAGTGATAATCCCTATTAGAATTCATTAGTACCAAGTACAAGGAACTAATATGGTGTGATTTCATTTATTTATTTCCCAACTCCTATCTATCAAACTAACCATCGGCCAACAGAAAAAAGATATTGGTACTCACCACAGTCTGTATACCCCCTGGAAAGCAGGCAAAGGGCATGAAACAGTTCATCAACCATATGAATCAGATTAAACAAAATTGAGAACAGGTTGCTATGGGTGACTTTAACACCTACTGGTTAGCACAAGAGACTGCAAATCTAAAGGATCAAATCTTAAGTCTATACCTAACTCAATTAGTGACACCAAGAGGAATTACCAAACTGGCTCCAGCACATTAATTGACTGGCTACTTACTAAACTGCCCAGAACATATCTCAGATGTTTCAGTCTTACCAGACTCACTAAGTGACTACTCACCATTAATGTGTGTCTGGTCTAATAAAGGTATCAAACCCACCCCCTACTACACCAGTAACCAATCTCTAAGAAAAGGACAGCTTGACAATTTTAAACAATACCACTACAAGATCAGATGGAGTGTACTCAACAATTTACCTGACATTAATCAGGGCTTACACTATCTTATAACTACCTTTACTAATGCCTGCAATATCTTCGCCCCTTTCAAATCTACAAAGGTCCAAGGGTCCCATAACCCTTGACTCTCAGTGGCACTCTTGGAACAAATGAATACCAGGGACAACTTTTTTTGCTTATTTTTCTCCCCCTGGCCCCTGGTCAGCTCCATCTTCCTGGCATCCTTTTCTACATCCAGCTGCCATCTGTCCTACACCCATCCTCCAACTTCAGACCATTACCTTGCTACCCCCATGGCCTACCCCCCATGGCAGAGTGGTGGGGAGCCCCCTACTGCACCCACCAGGACTGGATCCAGTACAGGTAATGTCCGGGGACAACTTTTGACATAAGGCTAGGGCCACAGGAATTTAGGCTGTGTATGCTGCACATAAGGTGGCTAGGAATAAATGCACAAAGCTGATTAGGAATGCTAAAGCCAATTACTTCAAAGACTTGTTAATCAGCAACTGGGGTTGAGGCAGACAATTCTGGAACACCATAAAAACACTCACTGGCAGGGATGCCAAGACACCTCCAGACCTAATCATCACCACTGCAACCGGTACAATACAGGAACCTAAGGAACTGGCAAATGCATTCATTACTACCTTCTTAGACTTAAGCACAGTCCTCCCTCCTGAATACTTGACACAACAGTGCCCCCTCAATAACAATTGGAGTATCTACACCTCACCTCAAAACCATGGGACACCCCCATTTTACTTTAAACAGATCTCCAGGTCACTAGTCATTAAATATAAGAGGGTCCTTGGTAAAACTAGGACTGGTAGTGACCAGATAGATATGAAGCAGGCTGCTCTTATTCTTGATCCTATCACTTCACACATCACCAAAATATATAACCTTTCCTTGAGAACAGGAGTTTTCCCTGAAAAGTGGAAAACACCAATTGTCACACCCATCTTTGAAAGTGGAGACAGAGCCATTCTAGCCAATTATAGACCCATATCTATACTTCCCCCCATCGAAAGCTCTCGAATGCATAGTGTCAGATCAGTTAACCAATTACCTGAATAAATGCTCACTACTTTGCCCTCAACATGGATTACGAAAAAATCATAGTACAATGACTGAGCTCACTGACCTCACCACTCACCTCTATGAAGCTCTTGACAATGGGATGTCAGTGGGGTCCATTTTTGTGGATCTCACAAAAGCGTTTGTCACAGTGAACCATCAAATTCTGTTAACAAACCTTCAGACACTTGGCCTATCCTCTGAAACTACTTCCTGGTTCAGCAGCAATCTGTTACGCAGACAGCAATGTATACGGATCAGTGAGGCTGTGTCTGACCCAAGGGTAGTGTCAATGGGGATCCCTCAAGGATCTATTCTTGGCCCTCTGCTTTTCAGCCTATTTGTAAACTCCCTTCCCTGTGCCTGCCCCACTAAAATGGTACTATATGCAGATGATGCTGTTATTGCAGTCCCAGGAAAACAACTGTCAAAAATAACCTCAACACTTCAGGAAAACTTCCAAAAACTTGAGGCATGGTCCAGAAAGAATAAACTTCTCCTCAGCAATAAAAAAAACAAAGGTTATGCTATTCTCTTCACTCCAACAACAAGAAAAGAGCTGGCCCTCTGAATATTATTAGCAATAAAGGCTATACGCTTGAACAAGTTAACAATTTCAAATGTCTGTGCATTTACCTGGATGAAACCCTCTCATTTTCCACCCACATTAACCATGTAGTGAAAACTACCATCATCAAGCTTGGCATCCTATATCGCCATAGACAAGCCTTGTCCACAGAAGTGCTGGACCTTGTTACCAGGAGCTCTGTGCTATCAATAATTGACTATGGGCTAGCAATCAACAGTGCTGGATCAGATACTGCCCTGAAAAGAATAAAAATCCTTCTCAACAAGGCTTACAAGCTGGTCTTAGGGGTGGAGCACTTGACACACACGTGCACCCTTTACACAGAAACAGGGTGGCTACCACTCCATCTGAAGACAAAATATCAGACCTGCCTTATTGGCAAAAAGGCCCTGCTTGGCCTCTCTTCTGCATCCATGGTAAACCTCTTTCAGCGGGACCTAGCTGCTAAGTCTACTAGAAGTGCCACTAAGGGCATGCTCCTCACCCCTTTCTGAAGAACCTCATTTGCCCAGCGAACACTATCCTACCATGAGCCTCAGTACATTAACGACCTCCCTGCCTCCCTCCTTAACTATGAGAAATTAGTGCCCTTGAAAAGAGAACTCCATCTCCTTTAATTGGGGAAAACTTAGTGTGCCTGCCCCTTTTGAGAAACTCTGACTCACATTTGTCCCCACCCCACCCTTCACCACCAAGTCTCTTCTTCCTAATCCCTCTTATACCCATTACCCCCTCAGCTGTTGCTGACAATGCCATACAGGCAACTAACATACTAATACCTAGCACTTCTTAACATTACCCTCTCCTGCTACACACCCTTTTAATCCTTTACTCCTACCCCACTTCTCTCTGGACAAAGCCTTCTCTGGCTGCTTTTCATCTGCTGTTCTGCGCTCCCATAAGAATCCCTCCTTATGTTTTACCACCTTTATCCTCTTCCCTCACTTTACATGTCTTATGGTTGTTTGATTTGATTTGATAAAAAATTTATTTTTATACTGGAATCAATTGTTGAGGTGTAATCCCCATTTGCAACAATGTCCTGTGGTCATAAAATGTTATAAACATAAAAAACAACCAAATATCTCATTCAATATCTTAACAATACAGTTTACAAGACATATTTCTCTTTTGCCATACTATCAAAAAAAAACTGTCATTATGTATTCAGATGTTTCTGCAGTATAGTTTTAAATTTGTGCAATTCGTTAATCAATTTTATCTCATGTGGCAGTATATTCCAATTTCTAGCCAAGATGTTCTGTAATGTAATATCCCCCATCCTATTTAATGATCTGATCAGTGGTATTTTCAGGGAAGATTTCTGTAGTCTATTCGACTGAGTTAACTAGCTTCAAGTTGTACCAAATAACTTAATGAATGTTTTTCTTTCTGATAAATTATCTTATGACAAATTAATGACCACAAATAAACTCTTTGAGCCTCAGGTTGAAGCCGGTTTAGATCATTATAAACTTCACAATTATGTGTCCTATTACCTTTTTTTATTATGAAGTTCCCCTATTCTGTAGTACAATTGATTCAATTTCTTTAAAGAACTCTGGTCAGAGTTCATATACAATGGGACACCATATTCTACCACTGGGATCAATAGTTGCTTCACTAACCTTTCTCTGATATCTCTAGAATGACACCCAGATATCCTTCTCCGTGCTCCCAGCCTCTGGTTCACTTTTTTTGTTTGCAATGAAATATGTTCTGTGTAAGTTAACCTCAAGTCCACAAAGACCCCTAAATATCTATAGGTTAATACATTCTGTACCAAAGTATCATCTGTGAGTTTAAGCTTCATTTCTGGCCTATTTTTCTTTGACCTACGGAAAACATCATGCACTGTGTTTTTTCAGCATTTAAAAGTAGGCCTGAGTCTCTCATCCATATTTCTAGGTTGGTCAAATCTATCTGGAGCTGCTGTCCCAGGTCCCCGGAATTCTTGGCAGATGCAATCAAGACAGTATCATCTGAATAAAATCTGATCTTACTACTTCGTATCTGTGTTACTAAGTTGACATAGATATTAAATAACACTGGGCCCAATATTGAGCCCTGTGGGACACCTTGATTTATTTCCACCAGACCTGAGACAGCAGCACCATGCGAGACACACTGCCTGCATTCAGCTAGATAGGATTTAAACAATAATAGAGGTTCCTGTTGTACCCCAATATCAGCCAGTCTCTCCAACAAGCCCCTGTGCTGTACCAGATTGAAGGCCCTACTAAGGTCCATGAACACTGCTCTGGTGCTTTTACCTTGGTTTAGAAATGTTGCAACCAGGTTGATAAAGTCTATCAGAGCGGTTCTCATGGACCTTCCCTCCTGAAACCCATGCTGATACTCTGTCAGAATCCCCTTCCATTCAAGGTACTGGCCAAATGGGTAATATACCTGTTTCTCCAACACCTTCGACAGGATGGGAAATAGGGTTATTGGTCTATAATTTGAAGAAGCTGTATTGTCCCCTTCTTTAAAGATGGGAATGATTTTTCCCATCTTCCAAATTCCTAGTAATGTTGAACTACACAGGCTGCAATTGTAGAAATAAGTTATCATTGGGGCAAGTATATCTGCTGCGATCTTTAAAAATCTTGCTTCTATTCCATCCATTCCTCCACTTTTAGACACCTTCAACCTTTTTAGTTCTTTTTCTACTTTTTTTATTTCTATCTTCCTAAACTTAAAACCTACAAACTTCTGATGTAATGGGGATGTAGCCTTTACTTTATGATATACTTGCACTTTTGTAACCTTATAGTCTATGTGCATAATTGTATTTCTTTGTAATTATATTCTCCCTGAGTGAAATGTATGGCAGCCTTTGTTGTCTTTTATTTGTATGTAACCTATTTGTCTTATCCTTTGTAAACCTTGACTGGGAACCTTTGTAAATGAGCTCCCCAGCTCAAAGGTGTTAATCCAAAACTGAAATAAAAAATAAATATTTTTTGTTAACCAGGTAAGAGTGCTAGAACATAAAAAGCCTATTTTCAGGCACAATCCAGGAGATTACAAGGTAAATGGGGAAAAAACAAAAATAGTAGGGTTTACAAACAAATTCAGTGAAAATAATTAAACAAGGTAGATATGCCAAATACTGTAAGAAATGGACTTCTGGAGATGCCGGTTATTGAACCCTGGGCCTCATGCATGCAAAGCATGCCCTCTGCTACTGAGCTACACCCCCACAGTGAATGAGAGGGATCAGTGCTAAAATGAATGAGTTACAGTAGGAACAAATTAAACTCTGGGAGGCTTGGAGTGGATCTTTTAGACATCCATTATGGTCTACAGCTCACACATGCACCCTATCTGAAAAGTCTTTAAGGCCACTGATATGTTGATCTAAAGTCTGTACTTGCCAGCCTTGTCTCCACCTTCCATAAATTTAAGCTTCAGTCTGGTGACTGCTAGCTCAGCCTTCCTGGTGGCCAGCACATTAAGTTGCATACAAAGGGACCTAATGTCCTGTAGAAGGGAGGGATCTATCTTAGTTCCTAGAGCTGCCTTGTACAGCTTTTCTTTAGCAGCTAGTTATTCCTCTAAAGCTTTTTGCTTGGCTTCCCTTTTCATTCTCCTGGCAGCTGTGTAGGACATTATATGGCCCCATACTGCAGCCTTAAATGCCTCACATACAGTAGCTGTACTGGTGTCCACTGTATTGTTAAGATGGAAGTAGGAGGTTGCCCTCCCTTTCAGATACTCCACAAAGTCCTTTATCCATAGCAGGAGTGAATCAAGGTGCCAGGTAGCTGATCTTGCAGAAGCTGGACCCCACACCAGTACTAGTTCAACTGGTGTGTGGTCAGATAAGTAATCTGGTTGAGAGTGCCATCTGGGTGATCATCTGTGATATCAGCCAGAAATTCAGATGACTGTAGGTGGTATAGGTGGATGAGAAGCAGGTATAATCACAGTCCTGGGGTGATGTGACCGCCACATATCTGTGAGGGACAAAAGGACCATCATGTCCTGTACTTCGGTTAAAGCCATGATGTGCAGGTCAGGTTTCCTGGAATTTCTTTCCATATGGGTATCCAGCATGATATTGAAGTTCTTCCCTACGATGAGGGGAGTGGCAGAGTTTGTGACTTCAGCTATGGTATGGCTAAGGGAAGAGAAAAACTCAAGGCAGTCCAGATTAGGGCCATAGACATTAATTTTTTTACAGCTATGTGCTTTTTCTCCTACCTGGTGTCCCAGTCAGCTACCTCATCCATGCATCTCTGGTTCCAGCCACCGTCCGGACCCTGGCTTGTCTAGGACCCTTGTCGGCAAACTCCCGCAGCTTGTCCTCAGTGGTGGGGTGGTGGGAGCCTCTCCTCACTCACCACCAAGTCTGGATTCAGTTCCGGTGATATCCCCGAAACTGGGGCACACTTTGAACGGCCATCAAGCCGCCACAACCTGGGACGCCATATTTTTTCTGTTTTTCTCCCTTAGAGAGAGGAGCATGCAATGATGCCAGTGGGGGGAGCACGCATGCATCCACACGCACTCCTTCCGGCACCTTCCCTCTCTCACTGTACCACCCCTAGCCTCCGCTAGGAGCCAGCAGCACACCGACACTGCAGACCCCCATCCCCCGGAGAGGGAGAGCAGTCCAAGAGATGCTCAATCCCTCTACTACTCCAGCCAACCCACGGTGACCCGAGTCCATTCCCAAACCCGGGTCACCAGCCTGGCACGAGGTGTGGCATCCAGCACCTCAACCATCAGTGCCACCGGGCCAGAGAGGCCATAGACATTAATAATAAGTAAGGGTCTTCAGGGGTATTCCTACAGGTATGTAGACAGATAGATAAATAGATAGATAGAGAGATAGATTGATTTTTTTAATTTTTATACAGTAACAGTTGTTGTGGAAGAAAATAACCCTATTTTCAACAAATGACCTATACAATTATAAACCTAACATAAATCTATGATTTGGGCCATATACACATACAAAGATACTACAGCAAACACATTTTCAAGTAAAAAGATTTTCTGTAAAGCAGATTGGAATTCATTAAGAGAGCTCTTGGCTTTTATATTATTGGGCAGTAGATTCCAAGATTTTGCAACACTCATCTGTAATGTCATTTCCCCATATTTGTTACAAACACATACATGGAAAAGGTGTCCAGGGACCGGAGTGCACATCTCAGACAGAATGGAGCAAAATGGACAGCGCAGAGAGAAGTACTGCATATTTCTGTCCTAATTTCATGGTCTTTGCAGTGTAAATAGTGGTTGTGAGACAGTGATCAGCAGGAATTCTGGTAATCATGCTGCAGAGCTAGGGGAACCTTTGTGTCGGGATTACTCTTGCCTTAGGGGACAGCTCACCTGTTTAATTTTATTTTACTATAACAGTACCTGGCAGTAGTTGTTACCTGAACTGTGACTAACGGGGCAGTTGCTGCAGTTTCAGGCACTGTGGAGTATGCTTTTCCTGAGGAGGGAAGTGCTCTTGCTGAGGGACACTGTTGTTGAAATAGCAGTGGAAGGATTTGGGGCTTTAAAGGGACATAGTGTTAATCAGGGCAAATGCCATTTTGTGAGTCCTTTGTGGTGATGGGATTAATTGGAGGGAAGAGGCTGAGATGCACTAGTGTGGGGGTGGCTGATTGACTCTCATGAAAGTCAGGGTAGACCCAACCCATCCTCCCCCATCCCTCCCCTCCCTCCCCCAGCTCCTCCACAGCTATAGGGGAGGTGCTGGTGGGACTGGTGGATAGCAAGGCCAGGTGCATCCGCTAACAGGTCCTGATCATCCCTGTGACTCCCAGGGGGTGGTAAGAGTAATTAAGGGGGAAAGAGGAATTAAGTACAATAAGATAAGCAAAAACCAAAAAAGAATATATATAAGGAACTGGAAGGGGACAGGATCAGTTGTGTTCCAGGACAGTAGCTGCTTCTTGTTGTTTTTACAGGGTTCTTGTGCATTTTACTTGGTAGAAGGTTATTTCTTTTCTTTCTTACTTCTAAGGGGCTAGCAGTGTATTGTTTTGGGGGCTGTTGGAAGTTTGAAAACTGATTTGGTGGCTATAAGTGGGCTCTTTTGTTGGATATTTCACTGTGTAACAGGCTGCACTGGTGGAGGCCTATTTCTTCTGATTTAAAACCTATTTGGTGGGATTTGCTTGGGCCTCCGTATTTGAATTGGAGACCTATATCTGTTAATTTCAAGCCTATTTTGATGTGTTTTTAGTGATGCTGATTGAATTGGAGACCTGTTTCCTTTGGCAGCAAACATATTTTGGGGGCTTTGAGTTGAATTTTGATTCATTGTTGCTGACTTCAGTAGCTGCAAAGATTACTGCATAGTGGGGGAAGGGTGTTAATGGTCTGGCCATGTCTCACTCAGCTAATTGACTGGAGGCAGAGTTGAATCAGGTTTGTGGTGTTGGCAGCTTGTCTCCTCAGAAGGAACTGGAAGGGGACAGGATCAGTTGTGTTCCAGGACAGTAGCTGCTTCTTGTTGTTTTTACAGGGTTCTTGTGGATTTTACTTGGTAGAAGGTTGTTTCTTTTCTTTCTTACTTCTAAGGGGCTAGCAGTGTATTGTTTTGGGGGCTGTTTGAAGTTTGAAAACTGGTTTGGTGGCTGTAAGTGGGCTCATTTGTTGGATGTTTCACTGTGTAACAGGCTGTGCTGGTGGAGGCCTATTTCTTCTGATTTTAAACCTATTTGGTGGGATTTGCTTGGGCCTGGGTATTTGGCTGTTGGGCTTGGAGGGGAGACACAGGGCTGATACACTCTCTCGAGTCGGGTGTCTGCCCAAGACCCACCCCCCCACCCTCCCTCCCCAGAGTTCTGCTAATTTATAGGGGAACACCTGCTCTGCAATTGTAGGAAAAGGCTGCAGGTGCAGCTCATGTTGTTCTAGCCACTGGGGGTTGGATTTAAAGGCTGAGAGAGAGGAGCTTAGGGAGTTGTTCATTTCCCTTATACGTTTACTGTGTTGTACTGCACCTAGTAACAGGGTTACCGGTGTACTGTGGGACTGTATCTAAGATTATTGGGTGACCTGATTAGGCAGTAGGGGTGTATCTTGGACTGGGGGGAACCTGGTGGCTCACCCAAGGAAACCTACTTGGAAGGGGATGGAACCACATGGCATTAGGGCAGGCATCTTTGGGAGGGTGGTGGGGTGCACAGGCTGTGGAGCAGCCATGATACTGGACTGGGCTTGGAAGTTTGGTGGTTGTCCAGTGTGCTACCAGCTGGCACAGCTTAGGGAGGAGGTTGCGGGGATTAGGGACAGAGCTGGGGAAGGGGAGGTATGGTTGGGGAGGGCAGGATCTCCACAGGGTTGCACCAAGCACTGGGGGCAGTGGCATAGGGAAAGGAGTGCAGGACAATACTCAGGGGTCACATAGGGACCCTGGCAGAGGGGGTCCAAAAGGACACTACCAAGGAAGCAGGCAGGTAACTGGGACCCTCACAAAGGAGGGACAGAGGGACAACATTCTCAGGGAAGTAGGCAGATGGCCTGGGCTGGACAGAAGGAAGCAAGGTGGGGAGGTGGATCAGACCTTACACTCAGTAACTGCTTCAATTCTCTTCTTCTGCTCGAGGATGAGGGGGGTGATGTAGCCATGACAGGGGTGGTTAGAGATGGAAAGGGAGTGGGGGGCAGGAGGCAGGGGCCAGATAGCAGGAAGAACAGGGGGGAACCTGGAATGCAGGAAAATGGGGGGAGCAGTGAATCAGAGCAGGAGGAGCAGGGGGAAGAGAGAGGAAAGCGCAAGGAGAAGGACCAGTTGGTAGGAAAGGTATAGGAGAAGCACCAGAAGTACAAGGAGGATTTAGTAAAGGGAGCTGAGGGTTTAGGCCAGGGGAGCACAACAAGCAAGGAGGGACTAAATGGAGACAGCAAGGAAGGGAGGACGTGCCAGGCTAGTTTAGCAGATGGGGGAGAAGGACCAGTTGTGAGCAGTGAGGGGGGAGTTAGCAAGGTACAGAAGGATACTCAGGAGGAGGAGAGGCATAGGATTGGAGGAGGGGTGGGCAGGGTAAATAAGGAGGGGGTGGCATGTGGTACCCAGATAGGGGGAGGAACAAGGAGCCGGCTGGGTGGAGGGGCCGGTAGAAAGGATGAGGGACATGGAAGGGGGGGAAATGGAGGAAAAGGAGCGGTCAGAGTGCTCCTGTTGGGGGATTCTACGACCAGGGGTATCAAATGGGATAGGGAGGGAGAAGCCTGGCCAGTTAGAACAAAATGCTTCCTTAGACTAACGGTGCACAGGGCTAAGCACGAGGTATATCAGCTGGCAAAGGATTGTGGGGGATCCCCGGACATACTGGTCCACCTGGGTACAAATGACACTGAGGGAAATAGCAAGCTAGAGCTACAGGCAAGATTCAGGGAGCTTGCCAGGGTCTGTCATGACATAGGATGCACAGTTTCCTTCTCAGAAATCCTGCCGGTGCCAAGGGCTAGTGGGGAGCATAAAAGGAAGATTTGGGAGATAAACCAGTGGCTCAGGGAGTGGTGTGAGGCCAGAGGGTATGGGTTGATGGGGGATTGGGGGGAGACCTGGGAGGATAAGGAGCTGTATGCTAGAGATAGACTCCATCTCAATTTGGAGGAGAGGGGAATCCTTAAGTTGAAACTAGAGGGGTTCATTGGTGAAAAGTGGGGTTTAAGCTTGTGAAGGGGGGAGGGATGGGAGAAAAGGCTGTCAAGGGGGTGCCAATAAAGGAGGGACTCTGTCTCCATCCCCCTGGGGAGCTGGAGGATTGCGGGAAAAGGCCGACTGGTAAAGTGCAGACCAGGGGAAAACAGAATCCCCATGGGAACACGAGCAGGGGAAATGGAAGTATAGGGAAAGGGTGGAAGGTAGTCCTGCTAAATGCCAGGAGCTTGGGAAATAAAATGCCTGAGCTAACTGAGGGAGCAGTGGATGTGGCAGCGGTCACTGAGACCTGGGCCACTGCAGGACATGACTGGGACCTGAACCTGGAGGGTTACACTATGTTCAGGAAGTACAGGGGGGAGGGAAGGGGAGGAGGGGTAGCAATGATAGTCAAAAACTGCATTGACATAGGGGGAGTAGAGGAGGCGGAGGGAACCGTGGAAGCGATTTGGGTCACCTTGATAACAAGGGGGGCAAGAGTAAAAATAGGAGTGGTGTATAGACCCCTGCCCTGGCGGAGGAACTGAGGAGAGTCTGGTGGCAGATGTTGGGAGACACTGCAGACTGGGCAGAGGAATGGTGGTGGTGTTGGGGGACTTAAACATGCCAGGAACAGACTGGGAGACTATGACATCTTCTGTGACCAGGAACAGAGGTTGTTGGATGTCTTTCAAGGCGATTCCTAACTCAGCAGGTGGGGGAACCGACCAGGAGAAGCGTGGTACTGGATGTGGTCCTGGCAGACAGTGACCGGATTAGGGGCCTGGAGGTAAGGGACCCATTGGCAGGGAGTGACCATGCCATGGTCTGGTTCTTCTTGGACCTAGGAGGGCTAGAAAGCCGCACAAAGATGGAGGTAACTGACTTCAGGGGAACGGATTTTAAGGAAATGGGAAGGATCCTTAAGGAGCATTTGGATGTGATTGGATCAGACATGGACGCTGATAGTAGGTGGGAAATCATCAGGATAGGGATGCAAGATGCTACCAGCACCTGTGCAAGAGTAAGACGAAAATGCGGTATGGCCCGAAAACCCTGCTGGTGGACCAGGGAGGTCCAGGAGGTGGTGCAGGGGAAAAAGGCAGCCTGTAGGCAATTCAAGTGCTCAAGGAGTGAAAGGGATCGAAGGGAGTATGAGCTGATGGCTAGAAGGGCCACTAGGGTGGTGAGGGCGGCTAAGGCAAGGAAGGAGCAGAACCTGGCCAGGGAAATTAGGAGAGGGAACAAGGGGTTCTTTAGATACATTGGGGAAAAATGATGGGTGAAGGGGCAGATTAGCAGGATTAAATCAGGGAGAGATGGGCAAAAACCCGGGGAGCAGGCTGAGGTACTAAATGAGTACTTCACCTCAGTTTTCACCAAGGAAAATGGGGTGCGCATCATACATGGGAGGAGACAGAGATACTGGAGGAGGGGAGACCCTACCAATCGGCGGGTCTGGGGAGAGGCGGAGGCATCACTGGCAGGAGAGGGGAGGGCTAAGCAGGGAGAAGAGGTACTGGAAGTGGAAATCACAGCAGAGAGAGTGAGGGAAGCCCTCAGCTCCCTTAAGATGGAGAAAGCACCTGGGCCGGATAAATTACATCCCAGAGTGCTGAAGGAACTTGCGGATGTCCTGGTGAAACTCCTGGCAGAGCTTTTCACCATCTCTCTGAGGACCGGGTGGGTGCCCCAGGACTGGAAGGTGGCGCATATAGTGCCTATCCACAAGAGGGGATCAAGGGAGGTGGCAGGGAACTACAGACCTGTCAGCCTGACATCGGTGGTGGGCAAGGTGATGGAGGGCATTGTCAAGGAGAGGCTAGGGGGGGACCTGGAAAAGTCAGGGTGCCTGGACGATAGACAGCATGGATTCATCTCAGGGAAATCGTGTCAGACAAACCTTGTGGAGTTCTATGACTGGGTGATGAGTGCCTTGGACCTGGGTAGACCAGTGGACGTCCTCTTTCTAGACTTCAGCAAGGCATTTGACTCTGTTCCTCTTGTAGGCCTGTTGGATAAGCTGGGAGAAATGGGGGTGGGGAACCAGATGATCAGATGGATAGGCAATTGGCTCCAGGACCGGACCCAGAGGGTCGTAGTTGGCGGGATAGTCTCATCCCAAAGAGGGTCATTAGTGGGGTCCCAGGGATCAGTCTCTGGGCCCCTCCTGTTCAATGCCTACGTCTCTGACATAAGGACAGGAATCAGGAGTGAGATGAGTCTCTTTGCGGATGACTCAAAACTGCGGGCGGTGGTGGATGGGGAGGAGGGGAGGGTGGCCCTACATGACCTGGAGGCTCTGGAAAGATGGTCTAGAAAGTGGAAGCTGAGGTTCAATGTAGGGAAATGCAAGGTACTCCACCTGGGCACCAGAAAAAGGGACAAGGTACACCTGGGGGGGGCAAATGCTACAAGTCTCGATGGCTGAGAGGGACCTGGGGGTGGTGGTGGATGTCAAGATGAACAACTCGGAGACTTGTAGGAGGGCAGCAGCCAAGGCCAACAGGATGCTGGGATGCATCGCTAGGGGGATCACCTCCAGAAGGAGGGAAGTGATGCTCCCTCTGTATAACTGCTTGGTGAGGCCGCACCTTGAGTACTGCATGCAGTTTTGGAGGCCACACTTAAAGAAGGACATTAAACTCCTGGAGAGGGTCCAGAGGAGGGCAACCAAAATGATTTGGGGCTTGGGGACAGGACCTGAGGAGAGGCTTGAAGAGCTAAATATGTACACATTGGAAGAGAGAAGGGACCGGGGGGACATGATAGAGGTCTTCAAATACATGAAGAGGGTAAATAGGGGAGGAACAGTCAGGTTGCTTCGAAGGAAGGACGAGGGGGCCACTAGAGGGCATGGGTGGAAGCTGGAGGGGGGAAGATTCAGGGGAGAAAGGAGGAGGTGCTACTTCACTGAGAGGGTGGTGAAGCCATGGAATGCACTGCCTAGGGGGCTGGTGGAGGCAGAGACGGTGGAGGGGTTCAAGAGGGGCCGGGACAGGTACAGGGGAAGGGTTCAGGAAGCAAAATCCAATGCAGCAAGAATATCTGGAACTGGGAAGGGAGAAGGTGAGGGGGGCAGCAAGGTCAGCACCCAGGGTGGGGGCTGACCAATCGAGCAGACTCGAAAGACCGTTAGGCCTATTCTGCTGGCATTTTAGTATGTTAGTATATATATTTACAGGAGATATAGAGAGTGGGTTGCAAACAAGCATGGATATACCTACTGTAGGAGGTGGGAAGGGACTAAGTGATGAGGCAGGCAACTCCCAAATGTGGGAGCAGAGGTGAGCTTGATCACCAGCAGAGATATGGGGAGGGTGGTAGGCTGTAACGGCTGTGGAGCAGCTATCATTTTAGGGGTGGCATGGAGAGCTGGAGGTGGTTGGTGTGCATACAGTTTGAGCAGCTGAGGGGTGAGATTAGTTGGTTAAGTACAGAGCTGAGAAATCGGTTGGGGGCAGTGTGGGAGAACAGTCCAGGTCCTGGGACACAGAGGAGTGCCCCTGAGATTGACGGGCATCAAAGGGAAGGAATGAGGGTGGAGTAAATGGATCAATATTGCAGCCACCTCAGGCTCCTAAGGGTACAGAACCAGGGGACTGGAGAAGGATCAGGAAGAGGGGCAGTAATGACCCAAGAGTTGACAGCAAATGGAAGTCTCATAATAGTCTGACAGGAGTAGCTCAGTGTAGCATACTGGTGACAAAAAATCGGTTCTTAGTGCTTGCTAAAACGGAGGATAAAGAGGGGGAGGAACTTGTGGATGGGGCAGGTAGAAAGAGGGGTACTGACAACCCAGAGGCAATAACATGGATGATAGAGGGGACATAAACAAGATTGGTAATGGGAAGAGTGAAATGGCTAAGACCGTGGGCAGGGGGACCAACACTGATGAAGGGGATGGAAAGCAAGGACTAAGGGGGAACGAGAATAATAGCGCTGAAGCAGGGGTGTAGTAGGGGAGTGGGGTTGGATCAAAGAAGGGACACAGTGGGGGAGACAAGTGAGGGTTGTAAAGGAGACAAGATGGGGGCATCAGGGATATGCAGGCTGGGGCAATGATTCAGAACTGGGGCCAGGAGAATGGTAAGGGGCTGGGGCAAAAACATGAAGAAAGGGGAAGGGGACTTAGTTCTGGGAGATTCAGTTCTAAAAGGGGTGAGATGGGGAAATAAAGGGGAATGGCATAGTTGCATATGGGTGGATTGCATGTCATGGATGACAGCAGGTAAGGTAGAACTGTCTATTCTTAAGTATGCAAGAGAGGGAAGCATGAGCTCTCATATCGTAGTGCACTTGGGCACTAATGATTTGGCAGGGAACACAGTCAAGGAGGTACAGGAGAGGTTCTTGGAGCTGGGGAAGTTGTGTGACGAAGCAAGGAGCTCAGTGACATTCTAGGAAGTGCTCCCAGTGTCCAAAGAAAGTGCAGCAAGGAAACTGAGAATTGAGGAGGTTAACACTTGGCTGAGTTCCTCGTGTCATACTAAAGGGTATGGGTTGGTGGGGGGATGGGGTAGAACTTGGGATAGCAGCACCCTGAATGCTGAGGACAGGTTGCACTTGAGCAAGGAGGGCTCTGGGGTACTAAAACAGAGACTGGGGGAATACTTAGCGACCAAGGTGGATTAAAATTAGGTGTGGGGGAAGCAAGTGGTAGGAAATTAAACAAGATCTCCAGACTGGGGAGCCAAAGAGGCTTACCCCCATACCAGTAAGGATGAGACAGAGGTATGCTCCTACAGTGTTGATAACAATAGTGGGCATATGTGCAAGGAGGGGAAGGGCATATATTGGAGTGTAGTCTCCTAGAATGCAAGAAGTCTTCAGAGCAGAATGGCAGAGTTACAGGCTGTCATGAAAGAGGGGGAGGTGGACATAGCTGCCATCACTGAAACATGGGCCACCCAATACCAGGACTGGGAACTTGTGATCCCGGAATACAGGATGTACTGAAAGGACAGGGAAAAAGGTAAACAGGGTGGAGTGGCAATTTATTTGATGGAGGGGATAAGGTGTCAGTGGCTCAGTAGGCAGCACACTCACCTCTGAGGCTGGGAGATCAGAGGGCTGTGGGTTCAGTTCCCACATCTGGCACTTGGGTTACTATCCCAATACTGACACTGTAGTGTAGCATGAGAGGGGTGCTGCATTTTTGAGGTGCTGTCTTTCGGATGAGATGTTAAACCGAAGTCCCATCTGCCTGGATTGGTGGTAGTTCAAGTGGATGTTAAAGATCCCATGGCACTTATCGAAAAAAGTAGGGGAAGTTCCCCGGTGTCCTGGCCAAATTTCCCTCATTTACTAAAAATACCACCCACAGCCTAATCTGGTTCAAGGTCGGTTGGCATTCGTCTGTATCCCCCTCCCCCCTGGTCGTGCCTGAAAATAGGCAGGATTTGTCTAGTGCACTTACCCAGTCAACAAAAACTAAATAAAATAAATAAATAAGGTGTGTCAGGGAAGAAGGGGAGGAGTGTAGAACAGAGATGCTATGGATGCAGTTCCAGGATTCATGACACAGGGCACTTAGGATGGGGGTGGTGTATAGACCACCATCTCAAGCAGAGGACTTGGATAGAGAACTGGCAGAGCAGATAAGGAGGGTCAGCAAGATGGGTAGCACTGTGATAGTGGGGGACTTCAATCTGCCAGGGGTGGATTAGGGCACCCCAGCCACCTCGAGTACGAGGGAACAAATCCTCCTGGAGGCTTTCGAGAACAGCTTCTTAGTATAGATGGTCAATGAGCAAGCCAGGTTAGGCAATACTCTGGACCTTGTGCTGTCTAATGGAGGATTTGTCAGGGAGGTGGGGGTGGAGGATTAGCTGGCAGGGAGTGACCACCATACAGTGTTGGTTCTCGCTCACCAAAAGGAGGCAGTGGGAACAGGGACCAGGGTGTTGGACTTCAGGAGAGCTGACTTTGGGAGGATGGAGGAAATAGTGGCTGGGCACCTAGCCAGAATCCAACCACACATTGATGCTAACCAGAAATGGGAAGTTATGAAGTTAGGGCTCACAGAGTCCACCAGGTCCTGTATCAAGACACAAAGCAAGAGGGCTAGGGCCAAGAAACCAAGTTGGCTAAGCAGGGAGGAATTGAGGAAGGTGAGGGAAAAAAGGACATCCTTCAGGAGATTCAAGAGATCCAGGAAGAGGTAGGATAGGGAGGAGTACCTGAGGAAGTCAAGGGAAGTGACCAGAACAGTAAGGGCAGTCAAGGCCTTCAGGGAGTTGAGGATGGCACAGGGCATCAAGGATGAAGAGAAAGATGTCTTCAGGTACATAAGAGAGAGAAGAGGATATGCTAAGAATAAATAGTATGGATCAAGAAGGATGTGGGGTGGGCCGAGAAAGGGGCAGAGCAGGCAGAAGTGCTTAATGAATACTTCTGTTCTGTATTTACTAAGGAGAAGGATGGGACATTGCCTCAGGGATTAGGGAGGTTAGGCACGGGATGAGGGAGTGACATATGGGGAATTTACAGTAGGCAGGGTACTAAAAGGTTTAAGGGCACTAAGGGTGGATAAAGCACCAGGACCAGATGGTGTACACCCCTGAGTTCTGAAGGCATTGTCTGAGGTCCTGGCAGAGCCATTGGTGGACTTGTTCAGCACTTCCCTGGAAATGGGGTGCGTACCCCGTGACTAGAGGATGGCTCGCATGGTACCCCTCCACAAAAATGGATCCAAGGATGAACCAGCCAACTATAAACCAGTAAGCCTCACATCCATCATGGGGAAGTCAATGGAGACGATCCTCAAAGAGAGGTTGGTAACCTTTCTGGAAGGTAATGGACTTCAGGGCAGTATGCAATATGGGTTTGTCTCTGGCAGATCCTGCCAGACCAACCTAGTGCACTATTATGACTGGGTGACTAGGGAACTGGATAAGGGCCATGTGATTGATATCCTGTATCTGGACTTCAGCAAAGCTTTTGATTCAGTGCCACATGGGAGGCTGATTAGCAAGATGGGATACCTAGGAATAGGGGAAAAGATGGTAAACTGGATCAAGAACTTGCTGCAGAGAAGACAACAGAGGGTTGTGGTGGGAGAGGAACTCTCAGCTCCAAGGGCTGTAACAAGTGGGGTACTGCAGGGATCGGCACTGGGCCTAGTGCTGTTTGGCATTTTCATCGCCAACATCTCACTTGGCACTATGAACAAGATAAGACTCTTTGAAGATGATACCAAGATTAGTGTAGTGGTGGATGACACAGAAGGGAGGCAGGGGCTGCAGGATGATCCGGCTAAACTTGAGTGGTGGTCAGACACATGGCAGCTGGGGTTCAATGCCTAGAAGTGCAAAGTCATGCACTTGGGAGCATGGATCTCAAGGAGGGGCTATCAGTTGGGAGGGATACAGATAGCCACTACAGAGGAGGAAAAGGATCTTGGAGTGGTTATAACAGGACAAACGAAACACTTGTCACAGGGCAGGAAAGTAGCAGCTAAAGCCAACAAGATGCTGGGGTGCATCACTGGAGAAATCTCCTTCAAGAGGGGGGAGGTGACCCTGCCTCTGTACAGGTCACTGGGTAGGCTGCACCTGGAGTACTGCATGCAGTACTGGTGCCCATACATAAAGAACGATGTGAGACTACCGGAGGGATCCAACCAGAGCAACAAGGATGATCCTGGGATTAGAAGTCAAGCCCTACAAGGTGATACTGAGGGAGCAGAGCATGTACTCCCTGGAAGAGAGGAAGGGTAGGGGGATATGACTGAGACCTTTAAATACATGAAGGATATAAACAGGACTGGTACTGAGGAGATTTTTAAGTTAAGGGGGGGACACGAGGGGCCATGGTCTGAGGTTGAAGGGTGGCAGATTCAAGAGAGAAATGAGGAGCCACTTTTTCAAGGAAAGTTTTAGTTTTTTTAATTATTTATTGGACCTTTTTCTGTGCCTCCACAGACCTGACAGGCTATGACCCCTCCCTCAGAGAGGTATGTCTTCAGGCTCCACTGACCACTCCTGCCCATTCTCCCCCATCCAAAATTCCCTGCAGCCCCCACAGTGGGGCCAGGGCAAGGAGTGCCAGTGAGCTCCCCCTGGAACACAGCAATCCAGATTCGGGGGGGGCAGTTGCACAGAAGTGATTTCTCTAACACCGTTACGCTCATGCAATGGGTGAGATGACTGCCTCCACCTCTGTAGAGGCAGCCAGTCACCCTGGGCATGGGCCAACCCCTTGCACTTGCATCTGCACTGACACCCAGCCACTGCTGGGTGTCAATCGACCGAACACAGCGCAACCCCCATCCCCGAGGAAGGAGAGCATTCCCCCAGTTGCTCAATCCCTTCCTCCCCCTGCCGACTCACAAACAACCTTAGTCTGTTCTTGAACCCAGGTCATCAGCATGGCATGAGCCATGGCATCCAGCACCTCAACCCTCAGTTCCACCAGGCCAGCTGTTCAGGGAAAGGGTGGTGTCTATGTGGAACGCGCTGCCTGAAGAGGTGATATCCTGCAAAACAGTTGGTAGTTTTAAAAGGGGATGGGACAAAGTGAAGGGGTGGGCAACATGGGGGGAAGGGGGGAGGGAGGGGCAGTTGTAGAATAAGGGATTACTAGCTGCATACTCAAACAGACTTGATAGACCATATGGCCTGTGTCTGCTGGCAGTTTCATATGTTTGTATGAGATAGAGTCCAATTGTTTGTCCTCAGTTGATATCTTCTATCCTTGGGGGATTCAGTTATTACCAAATTTCTCAAGGGGTGGGCAACTTTTTGTTTTAATAACTTAAAGCACCATGTCAACCAACTGTACTCTCTTTTGTCCTCTGTCCTGAGACAATTTAGGGCCAAGTAATCACCACAATGATGAGTACCAATTTAAATTAAAACTTGCAAATCTGTACTACTTGTTATTTTTTTTCACTATTAATTTAGTTGAGTTTCTGTATTACAAACTACCAGATTCCAAAACTTAAATTAAGTGTTGTTTAACTATTTTCACTCTAGTCTCCTTTGACAGGTTTGAGGACACCATTTGTAATGCACCAAGTTTTTGATTTGTCTTTTTGACCAGTAAATTTAAATTTGTTATCAGTGAGGACACTTAAGTTTCTATACCTGTTCACATCAGTCACATTGTGCCCATTTTTAAACTTTCTAACCAGACTGTGATTTGATGAATTATTCACCCCTAGAGAAAAATAAAAGCACTGTATTTTTTTCCTATTTAACAAAAACCCCAACCTAGTGAGCCATGTTTCCATTATCTGAAGATCAGTTCGAAGTTTATACTCTAGCTAAGTCTGACTGCTAGTGGATGCCACCAAAATGGTGTCATCCATATAAAGTCAAGCCTCACTACTATCCCAAACATCCGGCAGATCATTTACATGAATGTTAAAAGAGCAGTAGTCCCAAAACTGAACCTTATGGAACTCCTTTTTTAGCTCTCCTTGGGGTGACACAATAGATCCCTGGGCAACACATTGCCTTCTAGTAGATAAATACAAGTAAAACCATTTCAAAGGTTCCTCATGTACTCCCATTTTGTACATTCTGTTCAGCAAGATCTGGTGATTTGCCAAATCAAATGCCTTACTAAGGTCCATGAACACTGCCCCTGTCATCAACCCTGCATCCAAAGTTTTAGCTACAAGACTGTTAAAATCCACAGGGGTTGTGTCCATGGACCTCATCTGTAACCTAGAACTCACGGGGTTTTACAACTGTTTCACACAGTACCAATATTTCTTTGGATCTTTTGCCTGATCAATATTTGTTTTATAGTATTATATTTTTGCCACTTTACATTTGTACACCTGTTTCACCAGTTTTTGAAAATACTCGTGTCTTCCAGTTTTTTGACCTTCTAACTTTCTTCCAGATTCTGTTTTTCTAAGTTGGATCTTAATTTTTTCTGTTATCCATGGTAAATGATTTTCACAGTAGATTTTCTGTATTATAGGAGCATGCAAATTACATATTGTACTAAAGGTTTGAGTAAAATCTTGGTTGGCCATGTCTAACTCTGGAATTCATTTTATTCTGTCCCACTTTATGATTTGTACACCATGGCCAGGATATTCAGACTGCTCCAGGCAGTGGCACAAGCCTGGGCACAGCACAACTGTTATGCGCTGGGGCCAGGTCCAGGTGATATTCAATGGTGCTGCACCATGTTGAATATGGCATGGGCAGTGCACAAACTGCGCATGGCGCAGTGGCACTGTGCTGACGCAAGCCACAGATAGGGAGCACAGGGATGCGCCAGTGCAAATGCAGTTGCGCTAGGCGCATCACCCATGATATTCAGCAGGGGGCATGCAAATGAGGCCATCATATATGCAAGGTGCAAATGCGGCCATTTGCATGTCATTATGGCCCCCTTTGCATGCCTTGTGCAAGGCAGGCGGTCAGCTTGTGCCTGGCACCCTGCACAGCATGACACGTGCTGTGGGGATCCCGGGGCATCCCCTGCCCCATAGCTGTGATCACGTGGTATATGTTTATAATGAGATCCCTAGAAGTCTAGTGGCCCACCCAGTACCCAATGTGTATGAAACATGACCATCCCTAGTGGTTCAGTGGTCCCACCTCCCACCCGAGTCCCCGATTCCCCGTTACATGACAATATGATGTCTCTGGTTGTCAAGTGGAATCCCCCCCCCGCCCATTACTGCAATCATGGTAAACTCCCATATTGAAACTCCCTGAGTGATCAGTGGCACCCCCACCCCTCCACCCACACAGAACCTGTGCCCCACCCCACTGTCCCCCACTATCAGCAGGCAGATGCATCCACCTGCACTCCACCTGGCATACGCGAGATGACAGGTACAGTATGGGCTGTAAGCTCATTGGTCCCAAGTGTGGACCAATGAGCTTGCATGGCACACTGTACTAGACAGTCCCAAATCTGTGAATGGCTCCATTCACAAATTTGGGACTGTCTAATACAATATGCCCCTACAAGCCCATTGGTCCACACTGAGACCAATGACCAGCCCATACTGCAATTTGCTGGCTTGGCAGGCGGCTGACAGTGTGTGCAGGGTGGGATTCAGCCACCCGGCCATGATGGGGGAGAGGTGGGCAACGGTCTCTGTGTGGGTGGTGGGTTGGGGTGCCACTGGATCATCAGGGCATTTCAATATAGGATTTTACCACAATCGCGGCAATGGGCGGGGGGTCCACTAGACCACCAGGGACATCATATTGTCATGTAATGGGGACTCAGGTGGAAGGGGGGACCATTGGACCACCAGGGTTGGTCATGTTTCATACACATCGGGGAATCGGGGACTGGGGGGCACTAGACTGCCAGGGATCTCATTGTAAACATATACCATCGTGATCGCAGCTAAGGGCAGGGGGTTCCACTATACCACCAGTGGTGTGTGTGCTTGCAAACGGTGTTCTGGGCAGGAGGGTGGTCACCCAAACCTGGGCTGCTGTATTGCACCCTGCAATACAGCAGCCCACCTGTGGTTGGCTGGGATTTGCTTCTACTCAGCATGGGCTCATCTTTGAGCTCCCTATGCAGTGCAGTGCAGTGTGCGTCTGCATATGCGCCGCATATCCTGGGCTGAATTTCAGGATGTGCCACATATTCATGAGCACGCCCCCTGCATCTGTGCTGCATACACTGTCATTGTGCCCCAGTGCAACGGGATTTGCACTGCACCAGACAGCCATCTCAATATCCAACCGGGGCTCAATGCGGGGTTGAGCCGGCGCAACTCTGTTGTGCCGGCGCAACCCCTTTGAATATCTGGGCCCATATCTAAATGAGTTTAAGTTGAAGTTTTTCATATTTGTTACCCCGTAAGTTGTGGGCCCACATTTTTTTGGTTTTATCAGTTCTAGATAACATGTAATGGGATAGTGATCACCTAAGTTTAATGGCATAACATCTAACTGGTGCACTTTTATCCCCTGAGAACGAACAGTATATCTAATATGGAACCCTGACTTGCTGATTTTATGCATCTAGCAGGCACTTGGAATACTTGTTTTAATCCCACTATATCAAAACTATCACCTAGCTTTCCCCTCATTCTCTTGAGTCCAATCTGCATTAAACTCCCTCCTTTTTTTTCAATTCAAAGTTTATTAAGTTTTCCATTACAGAGAAAGATTCCATAACATACATGTATTCCAGGCAATATGTACAGGATAATACTAATAATACCTTTCTCCCTCCTGTCCCTTCCTACCCCTCCCTGCCCTCCTCCCCACTTCCACCACTGGCACAGAGCAGTCAACTATTGTAAAAGTAAGAGTATTGATTAATATAATAAGGCACCATAATCATCAGCATGAAGAATAAAGGGCGTATAGGGGTCCCCAAATTTTTGTAAATCTCTTTAGTCTGTTGTGAAGGCCTGCTATTACTTTCTCCATCCTCAGGTTTGCCAAGAGCTCATTTAACCACTCGACATATGAGATGTCTTCCTGATCTTTCCAATGTCTCAGTACCAGTTTTTAAGGGACATTGATATTAAAGACATGTAGTATTTACGGTCACGTACTGAAATCCCAGAAAAGTCCCCACAGAAGGCAAATCTCTGCTGTAAACAGGTCATTCAGTCCCAAAAGGGGATCCACTTTTTGCTTAATGAGGGTCCATTGGGGGGCAATTTTAGGACAGGACCAGAAGATATGGAGTAATGAGCCCTCCTCTAACTTGCATCTTGTACATTTAGAGGAGGATATCAAAGCAAGATTGGCTAGTCTCTGTGGAGACCAATACAGGTTGTGCAAGATTTGCAACTGCATTAATTGGAGCCTATCTTGGGTAACAAATTAATGGCAATTGTGCCACAAGGCAGATCAGTTTATGGTTAAGTTTGGGAAATAGGTGGACCAAAAACCAGTGGGACCAAAATAATCTGGGTAAACCAAATCATATAGATATCCATACATCTTGGATACAGCATGTGGAAGTCCTGCTATTGAGAGCAGATTTTCGGTAAAATAAATATTTGCTGACAGTGGTGGGATTGTCCCTAAGACTTTCAGCAGGAGATGCCTGAATTGAAACACTTTAAAGACCATGAAGTTTGGGATATTGAATTTTCTTATGATTTCTACTGAGGAAAGCCAAGTCCCATCTCCCTTTATGAATTGAGTTATTAGACAGGCCTCTAATTTAGGTAGCCATTGAGGGGAAGGCGTTTTACTGTCTATCTTAAAGTTGAGATTTCCCCAAACCATTTGCGCCAGGCCTCTCATAAAATCATATTTAAGAAATGAGCACAGTTGAGAGTGTACCCATATACAGACGGCTATAGGGGAAGTCTTTAGGTGTGAAGGGAGAAATTTTAATCTCGTATGCAAAAGTGCAGAAGGAGAAAGGCCATGAGCTTTTATTTGGGTTTTTTTGATTTTGAAATAGATTGGTGTGGATAGAGAGGTGGTTTGTGGGTTATCCTCGGAAATCCACTGAAGATATTTGTTGGCATGACTCGCCTAGTAGTACAAACCAATATGTGGGAGGCATAGGCCCTCTTTAACCTTCGGGGCAGCTAGCTTATGAAAGGCTATTCTTGGCCTCTTACCTGACCAAATAAAATCTATAATTATACTGTGAATTTTCTTGAACCAGGAAAGGGGAAGACAAATATTCAATAAGTTGAGCAGATAACAAATACAAGGGAAGATGTTCATCTTGATTAAGTTGATTTTTCCCCATAGGGAAAGTGGGAGATGGGACCATCATTTCAAGTCTTGGATAATCATGTGTATCAAGGAGTCTGAGTTTAACTTCTGAAGGTGTATTGGATTTTTTGCAATCTCTATTCCTAAGTACTTAAGGGAATCAGATTTCCAGGAAAGACCCAATACTGTTACTTTGTTTTTAAGAATTTTATGATTTAGGGGGAACACAACTGTTTTATTCATGTTTAGTTTATAATTAGACTTTTTACTGAATTCTCCGATGATATCTAATATGGAGGGAATACAGTAGAAGTGGTTGGATGCATTAGTTGAAGGAGAAGGTCATCAGCATAAGCAGAGACCTTAATCTCATAACCCTGGATTGATAATTAAACTTCCCTTTTAAAACTAAGTTCTTATCTTTAGCTGCTTTCAAAATATTGCTTGCTAGCACATCAAAATATACAGTGTTTGTCCTTGGAGGTGAACATATAACCCCTACTGTAGTTTTTATTGACAAAAACTGCTCTAGCAAGCAATCCAAGAGCACGGCCATTCTTGGTACCCTACAGGTGGCATGCCTCAGACAGCTAGTTTCGGAACTCACTCACGAGGAAGCAGTCTTAGACCTCATGCTCTCAAATGGGGACAGTGAGAGGATCTTAGATCTAGAAGTGGGTTGCCATCTGGGAACAAATGACCATCAAACCCACCCGACCTCTGTTGCTGTGACTGGCTGAGTCCCCATCAAACTTATCTGGCTTTGGTAGTGGTCCGCCACACCATTATTCCACTACCGAGCAAGAGACCAACTACTTAGATTAATCCACTTTAGGCCCAACCGCTCAATCAGTGTGTGCATAGTTAGTGTCCCACTTCCAGACTACACACTGGGCCTCCTCCACCCTAGTTTGTTTCTTCTTTGCCTACCTACTAGTTTTTATTGAGTTGCTGCCTGACATGGTGGCCCCTGCCTATCCTGAGACTACCCTAATGTTATACTACCTGCTGTTTGCATTGTTAAAATCCTGCTGTCTTCCTGTACTGACCTTGTTGTATGATGCACTTTAAATGTAACCTTACTTGTTTTGCCTGTCCAAGAATGTACCATTGTAATCTCCTGGGTCGCACCTGAAAATAGGCACTTGGTTGTCTAGTGTGCTCACCCAGTTAACAAAAGCAAATAAATAAAATAAATAAATAAACAGTGTGGTTCACTATAAACTCAGCTACAGAGTCAAGCCATACAAAAGTGAGGGCACTGGACTTCAGGAGGGCTGACTTTGGCAAGATGGGAGAGTGCCTTAGAAAATCACTAGCAAACAGGCTAGAAGGAGGGGTGGAGCAACAATGGGGAAACATAAAAAACTGCCATTACAGAGGCAACAAGCCTTTGTGTGATGCAAATAAACAAATCCAAATGAAAGAAAAAGCCACTATGGTTCTCAAAAGAGGTGGCGGGGAAAGTCAGGGAGAAAAAGATAGCATTCAGGAAGTATAAGAAAACACAGAAGGAGCAGGACAGAGAGCTGTATCAGTTAAGGCAGAAGGAAGCAGGAAGGGAAGTCAGAATAGCAAAGGCCCAAACTGAGGAAAAGATAGCCAACTTGGTTAAGAAGGGGGATAAAACCTTTTATAGGTACATCAGGGAGTGTAGAAAGACAAAAGAAGGGATAGTGAGGCTGAATAGAATGGACGGTGGGTGGGCAGAGAGGGCCAGTGAAAAAGCAGGGATACTGAATGAATATTTCTGCTCAGTATTCACAAAAGAGGAGGAGGGAGAATTGTCTAATCCAATTAACAGAAGCACTCTTGATAGGGGGGTTGATCCCAGTCCTTTCACAGAAGAAAGGGTTCTCAAAGAACTCCTAAAACTGAAGGTGGACAAAGCAATGGGGTGTGATGGAATTCACCGCAGAATTCTAAAAGAATTAAGGGGAAAACTAGTGAAACCATTGACTACCCTTTTTAACAAATCATGGGAGGATGGTGTGGTACCTGAGGACTGGAGGAAGGTGGATGTGATTCCCCTTCGCAAAAGTGGGACCAAGACAGAGGCAGGAAACTACAGACCTGTCAGCTTGACCTCTGTGGTAGGGAAAGTGATGGAATCAATTCTGAAGGAAAGAATTGTTGAGTACCTAGAGGCCAGTGGGGCACAGGACCCAAGGCAGCATGGGTTCACAGTGGGAAGGTCATGTCAGATGAATCTAATTGATTTCTTTGACTGGGTGACCAAAGTAGTAGACCAGGTAATGGCTGTGGACATGGTCTACCTAGACTTTAGCAAGGCATTTGACACAGTCTCACACAAAGATTAATTGTCAAATTAACCAGCCTGGGAGTGGGTCCCAGGGTGGTAGCCTGGGTAAAATATTGGCTGGACAACAGGACACAGAAGGTAATTGTAAATGGAGTCCACGCTGAAGAAAGATGGGTTACTAATGGGGTACCGCAGGGTTCAGTACTGGATCCAGTCCTTTTTAATGTCTTTATAAGTGACATTGCAGAGGGACTGGAAGGAAAAGTATGCCTCCTTGCACATGACACAAAGATCTGCAACAGGGTTGATACACAAGGAGGCATGGAAAGGATGAAAAGGGACTTGGCAAGGTTGGAGGAATGGTCAGAAGTATGGCAGATTGGATTCAATGCAAAGAAGTGCAAATAATGCACCTGGGAAACAAAAACCCAGGGGAAGATTATACAATGGGGGGAAGTAGTAACAACAACAAAAATGGAAAGGGACCTGGGGGTAATCATATCAGATGACCTTAAGGTTAGCAAGGAATGTGAGAAGGCAGTAGGGAGGGCTGGGGGTATACTGGGTGTATAGGGAGAGGCATCACCAGCAGAAAACAGGAAGTTGTTATCCCTCTGTACAGACAGCTGGTAAGACCCCATCTGGAGTACTGTGTCCAGTTCTGGAGACCCCATCTCCGCAAGGACATAGACAGGATAGAGGCAGTCTAGAGGAGGGCAACTAAAATTGTGCAGGGTCTGCACCAGAAGCCATATGAAGAGATACTAAAGGAGCTTAATATGTATACCCTTGAGGAAATGAGGGAGAGGGGGGACATGATTGAAACTTTTATGTACCTCAGTGGAATCAACAAAGTCCAAGAGGATAGCATTTTTCAGAAAAAGAGATGTGCAAGAGCAAGGGGAAACAATTTAAAGATAGAGGGGCATTAAAGTGCAGTTCTTTCAGGGCCAATGCGAGGAAGTATTTTTTCACAGAGATGGTGGTGGACGCATGGAACAGCCTTCCTGAGGAGGTTGTGGGGTCTAAAACTGTGGGAGAATTAAGAATACATGGGACAGAAATAAGGTAATTCTTGTGGGGGGTAAGAAGAAATAGGCTATTGGTTAACTAGGATCTGCAGCTTATCCTGTAGGTAGGGAAATGGTCAGACTAGGTGGGCCAAGCAGTCATTATCTGCCGTCAAAGTCTATGTTTCTATATTTCTATCTGCTCCTTCAATATTCTCCAATAATAACATTTTAAAAGGTCCTAAACTACTGTATCTTTAACAAATTACATAACCCCTCCTCCTTTACCCCTATCCTGTCTGGTAAAATTATAACCCCTGTCCTGCACTTCACTGTCTGAAATGCCATTGTAGTAATATGTGCCATTACCTGCCTGCCATTGGTATTCCTTTTAAGCTGAGCCTCCTGCCTCCTAAGTTTTTTATGCACTAAAATAAAGACCCCAGCCTTGGTGAAGGGGCAATACTGTGAATTTACAGTCCAACTCATTCTTTGCAAAGTTTGGGAGCCTCAACTGAACAGCTTTTTGTTTCTTGTAATAGTGCCACCATTGTACCCATGGCCTTTAATTTGCTCAAGACCTTTTTTTCATTTTATAGCAGAGTTCAATACTCTCATGTTCCAGGAGGTAACATTTATGGCTGCCAGAGTGGGTAGCAAAGCCAATCAATCCTGCTCAGAAAAGAGCCATGCACAGTGAATAGTGATATTGGTATCCCATTAATCACCTTAGGCCCTGGTCCCTCAGGGTGTTTTGCACACACACATGGATATGCCTTATTTGTAAAAGAATCTACATTACAGAAACTACACATAAAAGTGAACACTAACAGTACAATTGAAGCCAAGCATGTTCATAGGTTTATATAGACATTACAAGTCAGGAGGTCAGAGACCTATTATTGACTTGCCACATATCAGTGGTACCTTCAGGTATATTCCTCTCCCAAATATGTATTTAATTATTTTTTAAACAGTTCCATTGCACCACTATTCACAACTGATGCTGATAGCGAGTTCCATAGTTTTACCACCCTCTGGCCGAACCATTTTCCCCTCTTTTTGGTTCTATAGTTCTCTCACCTTAGTGTTAATCCATTTGATCGATGTTCCTAGAACAGGAGTACAACAGGAAATCCGGAATTATATGACACAAAAGAGCTTAGACCACTTTCTACTACCATTCAAACCTACAGGGTACTGCAATGCTGAACCACAATGGCCCAGATTTGAGTGGTATGAGGAATGGTGTCTAACACGCAAGTTAGAAGTAAAATGTACCAGAAAGTGTCTGGGAAAACAGTCCTGGAAGAATTGCTGAGAGAAGTACTAAATTATAACATCATGGAAACATTAAACTGTAACAAAAACAACAGTGGGGGGGCCAAAGTGAGAGTAACTCACCCATTCTACTGCTATACTAAAGTGAACAGGAGTCGCACAGTAGTCTCCATCTTAGAAGCATGGGGGAAGGAAATCCTTAGGACAGAACAACAGGGGTAGGGGTAGGAGGGAACAGGCTACAGCAGAAACCAGAGAACATACCTCAAATGAACCCCCTATCTGGTATGCAATAGTTCAAGAGTATGAACTAACATATGGCAGAGGCCTGAGGCAGAATGCATTCCATAGGGAGCCAGTTCAAGAAGGCAGTGAGTTGAGCACATTCGAGTTTTGATGGGGGGGTTATGTCACAAGTGCAGAATCTCCATTATAGGTTGTATTTTTTTTTTTTTTTTTTTTTTTTAAATTTAGTTTTTATTACAACATTTTAACATGAAAGGACATCTTAAACCCCAAAGACAAAGTAATAACATACTTCGATAATACATAATGTTATGCAAAGTAAGACTCCAGACATAAAACAAGGAGGAACTGTAAAGGGGAAGAGTCCCCCTTATCCTACCCGAACCCCCACCCTTCACCTCCCTCCCCCCTTTAGATAGACCCAGCCCTGGACAGTCATTTTGGAAAATTAATACATAAGCAATTTCGAATGATAACCTTAAAGATTATAGGTTATACTACCGGCAAAGAAAACAAATCCATAAGTGGAGCCCAGACTTTGTTAAATTTGGACAATCTATTCTGAAGGCTGGCAATCATCTTCTCTAGCCTAATATTACCTAAAAATTCTGTCAGCCATTCCGTATATGAAATAGAGATGTCATCCTTCCAGTGACGAAGTACTAGCTTTTTTAACAGACATGGATACTAGAGCCATGTGATATTTTTGTACTTTAACTGGGATTACTAAGAAATTCCTAGTAAGCATATATCAACTGTAAATAGGTCCTCCAGCCCTAAGAGGGTCTGCTCTTTGTTTGATCTCACGACCAAAGGGGGCAACTTTAGGGCATTGCCAGAATATATGAACTAAATTGCCTTCGCCCTGGCCACATCTCCAACAGGTCGTGGAGCCACCCCTAGGAAACTGTGATATCTTCTGAGGCGTGAAATATAGATTATGCAAGATGCGAAATTGTACAAGTCGCAGCCTATCCTGAGTAATATATATGTATAGGTTGTATTGTAATGAGTGGCCACCTTCACTTCACCATGAGGTCCTGGGTTAATGGTACCTCTGGTGGGAGGGAGGGAGCAGCACCCCTTGGGTGCAATGCACCAAAGATTGGGGCTTCCTGAAGTCCTTGAGCATCAGAGATAACCCTCCTGCCATGTCATGAAACATTCTGCTCACTCACTTTGAAACTCCATTTGAACCACAGGTTGTAGGCAGGGGAAGAGACGAGAATCTTCATCCATTAAAGAGCCAATAGTCCAATAAATCTGTACGGAATGGGGGGGGGGTAAGTGAATGGGTACAGAGGGTAGACTATCCCCCACTAAAACTCTCAGAAATCTGAAACATCAGAACAATTGTAAGAGGATCAAGTAAAAGTAATAACATGTCAAAACGCACACATTACACTAGTGCCCAAAATATCCATGTTGGAGTGGAGTAACAGTTCAAAAAGGATATCAGATCAGGGCTGTGATAAGCCAATGATTGGTGATAGCATCTTCATGTCTCAGTTAAGGGAACAAAGTTCTCTTTTGTGCCCATTACATTACAGAAAAATGCTGAACAGATCCAGGGAAAGTAGATCATTCAATAGCTCTCCACCCCCGCCCCAAGACTCCCACTTGGTGAGAGTCAAAAAAAGTAGCCTACCCATGGTCCGAACCACAAAGTGTAGAGAGACTCATTAACAGTAGCTCTGATGTAAATGTGAGGGGGCATTGATTAGAAATATTGCAGTTCAGGTCTCTTTTTTTAAATCCAGTGCCCCTACAAACACAGGAAAGTGCACTTGCTGTTCGAAGAGTTCATCACTGTTGTTTCTATAGAGATCTTTGTGGCTTTGGGTTGTAAAGAGCAGCAGGGGGAGTAGGGTAGGCTGAGGACTGAGGTGGTGGAGTGGCTGCTTTTTCTGCCCATGACATCTGCTGCTTCACTGCTGGTGGTACCACACTGCAGGTTGGTACTGTTGCACTTCAGTCCGCTGGCTTCTGTATATGATTAGAAGCAGGTGCATCCTGTGCTGAAGCCTAGCCCGGTGTATGTTGACTCTCTTCAGAGTCAGAAGATTGTGAATGAGAGATAGGCTGCATGATGTTTTAGAGGATGGTGAGTCACAGCTGAAGCTCCAGGAGCAGTTGGGAGCCTTGCCATTAACCAGACAAACTTTTACCTTGTGCCGTTTCCTGCCCAGCCTCATTTTTGTTGAACCCAATTTCCATCCTAATCTCCCTGGGAGGTTCTATGTGATAACGGCGACTGCTAAAGGGTGATCGCCGTTATGGTGAAGTCGAAGCACCGAAAATCAGTTTTGGTGCTCTGACTCCCCGGTGCACAACAAAACAGCGCCAGGGACTTGTATTTTTTTACATTCACGTGGAGGGCTGCACCCGGACCTGAGCCCAGCACCCTACACAGCAAAGCCATGAACCAACCCTCTACACCATGGGGCCAGCCTGGCAGCCAACTGCAGGACCACCCCTCAAATCCCCTACCACCCCTCGCTGACCGTGCACACTCCAACCCCCCCACACATGTATCTGTAGCGGCATGCTCCCTCCCACCCCCCTGCATGTGTACCTGTAGCGGCTTTCTGTTGCTTAGGTAGCCAACTCACCCCATCCTGTCACTGTAGCTCCCCGGTTGCTGCTCTGACATGCACCACAATTGAGTTGCCCTTTCGCAGGTTGCTCAATTGCGGTCGCCAATGTCATGGTATACCCCCTGGGTGATGAGGCCAGCTGGCTTCATGGCCCCTGGTGCCTTGATGGTATCCATCTGTACTTAGAAGGGTCTTTGTGGGAGATGGTCAAAGGTAGAAGAAGAAACTTTATAATCTGGCCATTGTCGATGAATGAAATCATCCACTTCCTTGGGGGTTTTGAATTAGTATTGAGCGCCATTATGAACATTGAGAGTTTTGCGGGGCATTAAAGTGCAGTTCTTTCCCCCAGGTGTGTTAGTTTCCACTTCAGAGTTGCATATGCATGTCAACAGTGTGAGAACGCATGTGAAAAGTCCTGAAAGGATGATATTTGGCACTCTTCCCATCTTAGTGGTCCCCTCTCTCTGGCAAGCTGCAGGATATTCTCTTTGACTGGGTACGTCAGGAGTTTCAACAAAACTAGTCTTGGCCTGTCACCCAGCTTGGGCTGTGAGGCAAGAGTCCTATATACCCTTTCAATTTCTATGCTTGGGAAGTTAGGAGCATTCAGTACAGCTGGTATCATAGTTCGGAGAAATCTAATGATGTCTGGACCCTTTGCTCCCTCTGGTAGACCTATGCGACCTATGCATCTCAAGTTACTGCATCTATCGTGATTTTCCAGATTGTCAACTTTAGATAGCAAGTACCTAATAGATCTGTCTTGGCCCCACAGGCAAGCATGAACATCTACTTCCTGACTCTCCTGCTGCCACAGATGAATTTCTCTCCCCTCAACTCTGGCACCCAGACTTAGAAGGTATCTGTTCATTTGTGCCACAGCCTGCTTGGGGTCAGCTGTATTATTTAGGATTTTCTGTAAAAGATCTGTGTGTGCTAGATCCACTGAAGCGACACCACCAAAGCCATATTTTCATTCAAGCACAGCTGCAGGGCCTAACAATGCAGACACTGATATCATGACAAATGCAGTTTCACTTTCACAGCTGGGAGAAAGTGTCGATTCTGATATTGCAGTTTGTGTCAAAATATGGCCTGATCTGGAGGAAATAACATTTGTTACTAGTGCAGCAGAATGGTGGCTATCTTTTATTGTGCTTCTCAGCTACAGGCATTGATTTTGCTTGCTCATGTGTTGAGGTTTCAGCAGAAAAGCTGCTATCTTGATGGAAGCTAGCCTTGCCCTCTATGTGCTCTTTTTAGTATGAAAATAGCAATGTTTAAGGATCTTTCTATATATGGATAAACATGTATTCTCTAAGTAAGTAGTAAGACCTGACAGGATAGACATGGAAACATAGAAACATAGACTTTGATGGCAGATAAGCACCGTTTGGCCCACCTCGTCTGCCCATTTCCCTACCTACAGGACAGGCCGCAGATCCTAGTTAACCAACAGCCTATTTCTTCTTACCCCACACAAGAATTGCCTTATGTCTGTCCCATGCATTCTTGAATTCTCCCACAGTTTTAGACCCCACAACCTCCTCAGGAAGGCTATTCCATGCATCCACTACCCTATCTGTGAAAAAATACCTCCTCACATTGCCCCGGAACCACCCCCATCTTTAAATTGTGTCCCCTTGTTCTTGCATGTCTCTTTTCTGAAAGATGCTACCCTCTGGACTTTGTTGATTCCAATGAGGTACTTAAAAGTTTCTATCATGTCCCCCCCCCCTTCTTTCCTCAAGGGTATACATGTTAAGCTCCTTTAGTCTCTCCTCGTACGGCTTCTCTTGCAGACCATGCACCATTTTAGTTGCCCTCTTCTGGACTGTCTCTATCCTATGTCCTTGCAGAGATGGGGTCTCCAGAACTGACGCAGTACTCCAGATGGGGTCTCACCAACTGTCTGTACAGAGGGATAACAACTTCCTGTTTTCTGCTGGTGATGCCTTTCCCTATGCATCCCAGTATACCCCCAGCCCTCCCTACTGCTTTCTCACATTGCTTGCTAACCTTAAGGTCATCTGATATGATTACCCCCAGGTCCCTTTCCTTTTTTGTTGTTGTTACTATCCCCCCATTGTGTAATCTTCACCTGGGTTCTTGTTTCCCAGCTGCATTATTTTGCACTTCTTTGCATTGAATCCTAGCTGCCATACTTCTGACCATTTCTCCAACCTTGCCAAGTCCCTTCTCATCCTTTCCATGCCTCCTTGTGTAGCAACCCTGTTGCAGATCTTTGTGTCATCTGCAAAGAGGCATACTTTTCCTTTCAGTCCCTCTGCAATGTCACTTATAAAGACATTAAAAAGGACTGGACACAGTACTGAACCCTGCGGTACCCCATTAGTAACCCATCTTTCTTCAGCGTGGACTCCATTTACAATTACCTTCTGTGTCCTGTTGTCCAGCTAATGTTTTACCCAGGCTACCACCCTGGGACCCACTCCCAGGCTGGTTAATTTGACTATTAATCTTTTGTGTGGGACTGTGTCAAATGCCTTGCTAAAGTCTAGGTAGGCCATGTCCACAGCCCTTTCCTGGTCTACTACTTTGGTCACCCAGTCAAAGAAATCTATTAGATTCATCTGACATGACCTTCCTGCTGTGAACCCATGCTGCCTTGGGTCCTGTGCCCCACTGGCCTCTAGGTACTCAACAATTCTTTCCTTCAGAAGTGACTCCATCACCTTCCTACCACAGAGGTCAAACTGACAGGTCTGTAGTTTCCTGCCTCTGTCTTGGTGCCACTTTTGTGAAGGGGAATCACATCCGCCTTCCTCCAGTCCTTGGGTACCACACCATCCTCCCATGATTTATTAAAAAGAGTAGTCAGTGGTTTCACTAGTTCCCCCCTTAATTCTTTTAGAATTCTGGGGTGAATTCCATCAGGCCCCATTGCTTTGTCCACCTTCAGTTTTAGGAGTTCTTGCAGAACCCTTTCTTCTGTGAAAGGGCTGGGATTGACCCCCCTATCAAGAGTGCTTCTGTTAATTGGATTAGGCACTTCCCTCTCCTCTTTTGTGAATACTGAGCAGAAATATTCGTTCAGTATCCCTGCTTTTTCACTGTCCCCCTCTGCCCACCCATCATTCATTCTATTCAGCCTCACTTTCCCTCCCTTTGTCTTTCTACACTCTCTGATGTACCTATAAAAGGTTTTATCCCCCTTCTTAACTGAGTTGGCCATCTTTTCCTCAGTTTGGGCCTTTGCTATTCTGACTTCCCTCCCTGCTTTCTTCTGCCTTAACTGATACAGCTCTCTGTCCTGCTCCTTCTGTGTTTCCTTATACTTCCTGAATGCTATCTTTTTCTCCCTGACTTTTCCAGCCACCTCTTTTGAGAACCATAGTAGCTTTTTCTTTCATTTTGATTTGTTTATTTGCTTCACACAAAGGCTTGTTGCCTCTGTGATGACCGTTTTGATGATTCCCCATTGTTGCTCCGCACCTCCTTCTAGCCTGTTTGCTAGTGCTTTTCTGGAGGCACTCTCCCATCTTGCCAAAGTCAGCTCTCCTAAAGTCCAGTACCCTCACTTTTGTATGGCTTGACTCTGTAGCTGAGTTTAACGTGAACCACACTGTTTGATGGTCACTTGTTCCCAGATGGCAACCCACTTCTAGATCTGAGATCCTCTCACTGCCCCCATTTGAGAGTATGAGGTCTAAGATTGCTCCCTCATGAGTCAGTTCTGAAACTAGCTGTCTGAGGCCTGCCACCTGTAGGGCATTGAGAATGGCCCTACTCTTGGAAGTGGCTGCAGCAAATGTGCTCTGGTTAACATCTGGGCATATTCAGGTCTCCCATCAACAGTATCTCCGCTTTCTCTGGCATCCTAAGAATGCCTTCTATCATATTTTTGTCCATTCCTTCCCCCTGACATGGGGGTCTGTACACAACCCCTGTGCAGATTGTGGTGCCATTTCCAGTCTCCAAGGTGACCCACAGTGTCTCCTCTCCTCCCTGTTTACTCTTTTGTTCAGTTGCTTTTATCCCTTCCTTTACATAGAGAGCTACTCCTCCCCCTCTTCTCCCCTGCCTGTCTCTCCTGTAGGCTTTGTACCCTGGTATGTTAACATCCCAGTCATGGTTCTCTGTGTACCATGTTTCTGTGACTCCTATGATGTACAGGCATCCCTCTTCCATCAAGTCCACCAGCTCAGGTAGCTTGTTGCCCAGACTATGGGCATTGGTACTCATTACCCTCCATTTCCTGTTGGTCTTACTTCTTTTTGCCCCATCCCTGTCCTTCTTGCCTTTGTCACTTTCCCCATTTACCCCTGCCCTTCTCCCTATAGCCACCTCTATGTTGGTGTTTACCACACTTACTACCATGATGTGGGGTATTGGTGGATAGCCACATACCTAGAGGTGTGATGAGACCTGACTCCACAAGCAGAGAGCCTTATAGCCCCTGGAAGTGTGGCTATCCACAAATCCACCAATACACCTCACTCTGATGGGTCTTATTGCACTTAGTAAATGGGTTGGGAAAATAAAAAAAAAATTTTAGTGAATGGGATGGGAAAATAAAAGTAATCTCTAAAAGATAAAAAATACATAAAAAGTACAATTAAATATTGCTTAGAATATTTCAAATTGCCCCACAACAGATGCTTTCTACTAGTCAGTTGTTTGTCTTTCTACATATGCAGCAGAAGGTTTGTTTCTTTACCATAGAACATGAAAATGTAATATTCTGCAGCATTCCTATAATAGAATGCTCAATCTAGCCCGCAGTGAACATGGAATGTTAATACAGAATGCATTAATATAAAATTCTACAGTATTCCATTGGCATACACTCATATGGACACACACACACACACAGGTCTCAAATGGAGCCAGACACTCACTTTTATGTGTCACATGGTCAGCAGCAGGGATTACTCTGTCAAGCTGATTAGGCTATGAGAAGAATTTTTTGTGGTCCTCAACAAATGCCAGAAATGAAAATGCTGAATAGTGCTGAATTTATTTAATTTGTTTATGTTTATAAGAAAGGGATAATGAGTAGAAGAAACATTCAATTATTTATAGATTTGTTTTAATTTAAGGGAGTTTTATTTTGGAGCTTAGTTGAAGGTTTATATGTAAGTAAAGGTGGCAGCCATGTTTGTGATAGAAATCAGGAATGAGTGAAATGACCCATGAATTCAGTATGTGATTTGTTCAAATTCTAGATCACATGGTTGGACCTTTTTCTTTACAGGGCAGTGTTGGGAAATAAACATATGCTAATGGATAGAAGCAGCCAATCAAAAAACAGTATTTAACTTGCCATTTTATAATGATTGTTTATGTATGGCTAACCACGTGCTCTTTTTATGGTTGCATGTTCTGTATACTGTAGGTCTTGCTGTCACAGTAGAAAATGGAGCTAATCAGATTCTGAAGGGACATTATACAATTGGGGTTGCATTGCAATCACTCCACTAGAGCCAGTCTGGTGTGTCCCTACATCATACTATTTTTCTCTGTCTGAAAAAAAAAAAGAAACATTTTTTCTTTAACTCTGTGTTTTTATGGTTTGATAGGAAATAATGGTCACTAACAGTACATGTGTTTCAATATTAATTTGTGCATAACAGGACTTGTATGATAACATGGTTACTAGCTTCAAACTGAGCAATATTCTCTTTCAAGAAAGATCCATAGTTTATGGTGTTTAGTAAACATGTCAGCTTATCAGCATTTCACAGCCATAAACTGTAATTGAGATATAGTAATGATGTTCAGATTTCCGAACACAAAGTAAAGTGCTGCTATCAGTTTAGGAGATCTGCAAGAGTTAAAAAAAAGAACAGCAGTAAATATCACACTAACTTATGTAAATCACTTAATAAGTTTTTTTTTATATTGGTTATTCTAGTTACTGTTTATATTTTTGAAATTAATTGAAGTAAATTAATACAACAAAGAAGGCTAAAAAAGGGATGTTGCATGCAGGCAGAGAAAATGAGCTCTGTGTGTGTTTCCCTATATGGGAATATGTGTGTGTGTGTGTGTGTGTGTGTGTGTGTGCGCCTGCCTGCCTGTGTGGCGCTCTATTAACCATTTCCTGGTACATTTACCTTTTCCTAGTCAGTTTGCAATGGCTGCAATGCTATATTGTAGTAGCCAGTGCATGTGTGTTAGGGTGTCGCAGTGCTTATCCTAAATACAATAAAAGTTAGGGTTAGATGTATAAGTAAATAAATGCCATATAAGGCAGTGTATGTGTGTTAGTGTATGTGTAATAGTAGAAAAATATTTTATTCATTACACAAATCGGATACTCAGTTGAGCAAAAGCAGATCAGTGAGGTCTCATACACTCCTACATAGTAAATACAGTCACAAAGGTTGTCAACATCTCTTACAATGTTACACATATAGATAAAAGAGGAAGTTATTTTATAATAGTAAAGACACTAAAAGATGTTATCCCGGGCAGTGATACAGTTATATGATTTACTTTAATCAATTAGCTTAATAACAATATCATCCTGTGTCTGATAGTATAAAGCAAGACAATGATTTTTTTGACTGCTCTACGTGCCATTTTTTGATGTTATGCAAACTAATAAATGTGTCTACTGGTCTGAGGTGGATTAGCATGGAATTCCAGAGTTTAGGGCCTCTGTACAAAAAATGTTGTCTGGCAGTGCTCTATGTGTGTAGATAGTACACTGCTACGTTATACTGGAATACATATTCATGTATGTGTATATGTATTAGTCAGTGTTTGTGTGTATCACAACAATTAGAAAGTGCAGTTAGGTGGCTCTGTGGTTAGTGCAGAAATTGCTAGTCCACATTCCCCTGCTATCTAGATTAGTTTCAGTTTTATGCATCTCACTGCTGATTTTTATGAGATCTTCAGCAACACTCTTCAGAGATGTTCTTTTCAGGCCCCTAGTGACATATTGGGGGGGGGTACCACTAGACACCAGGGTAAGCATAACTAACAAGGGGGATGGTCACAAGAAGGTGGGGGTGCCAGGGTGCTACTAGACACCAGAGATTGAGTGCAGTGTTACGGGGTCAGACATGGGAAGATGGGGAGTGCCATTAGATACCAGGGATACATAAATTATTTACATGGAGGAGAATCAGAGGGTGGGGTGTGCCAGTAGACACCAGAGGAAGAAATATTACAGGGGCAACAATCAGAGGGTGGGGGTACCACTGGACACCAAGGAATATATATATATTTTTTTTTTCATTGCAAAAAGCTTTGTTAATGCATCAGTTAGGGCTGTAGCGAAAACAACAAAAGTAGGAAAATGTGGCATTAGAGTTTTCAACTCTAACACCTCACCCCCCACCCTGCAGATACTGACAGTCATTGGGAGGGTGCCTTGGCAGTCACATGAGACAAAAGAAAGGGCAGCCGCGCTGGGATGACCATTAATGTAGCAGCAAGCAAGTACTGTTTTAATGGCTATCCCACTGTTTTTTCTGTTTATTAATTTTGTTTTATGTACTTAGTTTGTTTTGTTTGGTTTTTGGGTGAAGTCTGGAGTTGAAAACTGAAATGGAGATGCATTTAACAGCATAAGCATCTGCTAGTTATCGGTAGGTCTCAAGTTCATTTATGGATTGGTTTGCTAACTAACTTACAGCCTGCATTTGAAGCCACAAGAATTATCTGTGTGGGTCCAGAGCTGACGGTTGAGAGGAGTAAGTGCAAGGAGCTTGTCAGAGGGCAAGGCAGAGACTGTGGAGATCTGAATCGGGAGCCAGGGCTTGAAGGAGTTGAAAGGAGAAGAGCTGAAGGAACTTTATTGGGGACATGGGTGAGGAGTCCGTGGTAGCTCCAGCCCAGCCCCTGACCTCAACTTGGTGGTGCACTGCGGTGTTGTTGCCAGTGGGCGGTTGCACCTGCGGGTGCTTCTGTTCCATTGCATGGTGATTGGTTAGTGGCCATAGCAGTAGTAGGGTCTGAGAGAGGTGTGGGGTCTAGGTGGGGTTCCTGTGGAACCGATGAAGGCATGGCATGTTTAGGAGTTTAACTCTTCCAGTCCCGGTCTGCGTGATGAACTGTTCCTGGTTTCCTGATTGTGTGGGACCATTTTTTTTTTGGATATCCTCTCTGCTTGTCTGCTTCCCCTTTTTTCAACTACCTGTTTGTGGAGAAAACAGCCCTATGATGGGAAACCAGCCAGTAGGAAAGGTTGTGATTCCAGTGGTGTGAGTGACCTTGCATTTCTTCTTTTAACTGCAGTGCTTAGAGTTTGAAACTTTTATTTTTGGGATTTTAATCAACATTTAAAATATTGGGACAGTGTTAAAGACCAAATTTTGTTCTATATGGTGGTGAGAGCCCATGAAGAACCAAATATAATATTGTACTGTACTGTGTGGCTGGAATTTAAGTGGTGGGGCTGTGAGAGAGCCTCAATTTTCCCTTGGATTTACATTTAGAATAAAACAGTGGTGGCAGTGAAAGTGCCACAATATTTCTGGACAAACTGTGAGGGTGGAAGTGAGAGTTTCACCCTTCAACATTTTCAATATTTCCAATATTCTTAATATTTTCAATATTTGAGGTGTATGGTAACTGTGTATCAGTTCTTAGATAACAAACTATCCAAATCAATACTGTATAGAGGACTGTGCTGCTGGTTTTCGTATTTTAGTAATCTATAATTTTTATTTTTTAATGAGGAGGGAGGTTTTTAAGGGTTGAAATTGGGAGGTTAGTATTTAATTTGTGGGTTTTATGTGAGGTTGGGTGATGTTGGATTTGTTTTGGTTATTTGAGTGGGCTTGCTGAAAGTGTGTTTGGGACAGAAACCCCTAAGGCGCAGTTATTCGGGTGGCTCCCTCCATGACCTCCATCTGTTTGAGCTTCCAGCACTCCCGGTTAAAGCCTATAGGAGGTGTAGAGCCTTAGGGATAGCCATGAGAGGGGGGCCTGGGGGGGCTGCAACTGAACGGCTGCCAGAATGTCTGGGATTCAGGTGGTGAAGGCAAGAAGATGCCCTGGGGGTGAAATGGGAACCTGAAAGGGGGTGCCATGTTTAGTTCCCATATTCAAGGGCTCCATCATAGAGGGTGGGCAGATGATGGACTCAGCTGCCTCATTTCATCCTACTCAGGTTGTGTTATACAATGCCAGGATGATGAAGAATAAGACTGCTATAATGGCGGACTTAATATCCTCAGTTGACCTGGCATGCATCACAGAGACTTGGCTGGATCAAAATGCTGCTTCTATTTTGGAGGCAGCAGTACCAGCTGGGTACTCAGTGATACACACCCCAAGAGAGGATTGCAGGGGTGGGGGGGGGTTGCCATTTGTTTTAAATCTAGCCTGAACCTCACAGTGCTAACTGTAGGTCCAACACAGTCCTTTGAATGTGTGGCTGCCCGGGGAGGCATGGATGTGGGTTTCAGGTTCTCCTGCTCTATCGTACCCCTGGAATAAATGGGGACTATTTGAAGGAGATTGAGGACCTTGCCACCAGCCTGGTGTTGGAGTCCTTCAGGAGGCTGATTCTGGGGGACTTCAATGCTTGGGTCAACGACGGGCTCTTGAAATTAGGAAGCGATCTTCTTATGAGTATGAAGGCCTTGGGCCTGACACAAAATGTAACATAGGTAATGCACTCAGCTGGCCACACATTGGACTTAGTTTTTTCAGTACTTTTGATTATTATTGACCTCTGTGTTGACCCAGTGGTTTGATCAGATCATAGCACCATGGGGTTTATGATTAGGGCCCTCCCAGATGGTCCGGCCCCTGTGGAGATGGTCTGGTACCACACGTTAAGAGGAGTTTCCTCTATGGGACTTTCGGTGGTGCTGTACCTATTGAGTGTTGGGGCAGCTTGTACAACTGGGTCGGAGGCAGTGGTGACAGCCTATAATGGGGCTATGATTGCGGCCTTTGACTCAGTTGCACCCATTTGTGTCCGCCCTTGTCTACTTGCCAGAGACCTCCTTGGTATGATGAGGATCTCCAGAGTTTAAACACTAAGGGACAGAGGTTAGAGAGGTGCTGGAGGAGATCTGGCCAGATGGAGGACAAAATGGCCAAGAGGTTGCATTATGCTAACTATCAGGGGGCAATCTCCTGAAAGGAGGTGGCGTTTCTGTCTAGGGAGATTTGCTGTGGTGAGGAGCAGACCAGCTCAACTCTTCTGTATGGTATACAGACTTTTATATCTTGTCTGTCTCCATGCTTAAGGTGTAGGTTCTAGCACTAGGTGCAAGGAGTTGGTTTTGTTATTCGCTGACAAAGCGTCTTCTAGTGGGCTGAGGTCTCCTCTAGTATCTCTCAAAAGGAATGAGGTGTCTGACCTGAGTTGCGCAAAAACACTCCTCCTGTCTGGGATGAGTTTGTGCTGGTTGGGGTAGAGAAGGCGACTGGGATAATCTCAAAGCTGTGGCCTACACAGTGTAATCTGGACCCAGGTCCAACCCACCTGTTGGTTGGATGTTTGGACCTGATAGAACCTGTCGTTGCTGAGGTGGTCTGGAGTACATTGAGGAGTGGGGTCTTCCCATTGTCCTTAAAAGAAGCTCCGGTTAGACCCCTTTTAAAGAAGCCCTCTTTGGACCCAGACTGCCTCGGCAACTACAGGCCGGTCTCAAACCTCCCATTCTTAGGGAAGGTTATAGAGAAAGTGGTGGCCATTCAGCTTGAGAGACATCTCACATCTTCTTCTTCTTATGAGCCTTTCCAGTCTGGGTTCCAGGTGGGGCATAGTACAGAGACTGCCCTGATAAGAGTGCTAAATGATCTCCTGATGGTGAGGGACAGGAGATCCCACACCAGCTTGGTTCTCCTGGACCTCTCTGCAGCATTTGACACTGTGGACCATGAGGTGCTGCTTGACTGCCTGTGGTTCTGGTGTGGCCTGTCCGGCAATGCCATCAACTGGTTCAGGTCATACCTGACAGACAGAGTGCAGAGGGTAAAAATGGGATTTTTTTCATCTAGTTTGAAGCCTCTGAGCTGTGGGGTGCTGCAGGGGCTGGTCTTGTCACCCTTATTGTTCACGGTGTACATGCTGCCATTGGGGAACATTATCAGGCAGTACGGGTTGGGTTTTCACTGCTATGCAGATGATAGCCAGCTGTACCTTTCCTGTGCACCTGATGTCAAGGTGTCAGACTCTGTATTTAAAAGCTGCCTCGAAGAAATCCAGTCATTGATGACTCACAACTGGCTTAGGCTCAACCCAGATAAGACTGAGGTATTGGTGGTGGAGCTGGGTCATTGTGGAGGAGGGGAAGATGGGGGGGTTGTCCCCTAATCTAGTGTTTGGTGTTCCCCTTGTCCCCTCTAGACAGATGAAGGATTTGGGTGTGATTCTTGATGACAGCCTGTCACTTGATGCCCAGGAGTCGACTGTGGTCAGGAGTGGTTTCTGTCATCTGAGGAACATCACCCGAATCTGAGCCTTGATCCCACCCAAGGACCTGCCCACACTGGTACATGCTTTCATAACCTCCAGGCTGGACTACTGTAATATCCTGTACCTTGGGTTATCAGGAGGCAACCTCTGCAGGCTGCAACTGGTGCAGAATGTGGCAGCGAGACTATTGACTGAGGTAAGGAGATGTGAGCATATTACCCCGGTCCTCTGCGAACTGCTCTGGCTGCCAGTCAGATGGAGGATTGCCTTCAAGATAGGGCTCCTTACCTATAAGACCCTGCATGATGGGGGTCCTGTCTATCTGCAAGATCTCCTGGTCCCTTATCATCTGACCCTATGCTCCGTTCTGCCGAGAGAGGCCTCCTTGGAGTTCCCAGGTTTAGGCTGCGGCATTTGGGAGATAGAGCATTTGTGGTGGCTGCACCAACCCTGTGGAACTCCTTACCTGATTATTTGAAACAAAGAAGTTGATGGCAGATAAGGACATCAAGGCCCATCCAGTCTGCCCATTTCTTTTTCTACCTTATGAATGAGCCATCGGTCTTTGCTCTGTCAATGGCCTATCTATTTATACTCATTTGTATTGCTCCCTTATGCCTAGCCCATGCCTGTTTGAAGCCCTACACTGTATTCACCATTTCCTGAAGTAGGCTGTTCCATGCATCTACCACACTTTCTGTGAAAAAGAACTTCCTCACATTACCCCTTAATCGGCCTCCCTCTAATCTCATGCTACGGTATGCCCTCTTGTCCTGCTATTTTTCTTATATTGAAACTTGTTAGACTCTTTCATCGTGTTAATGCCCTCAACGTGTTTGTTTCAATCATAGATACATACATAGATACATAGACAGTGTCATCAGATAAAGGTCTATGGCCCACCCAGTCTCCCATTTGAGCTTGTAAGTTCAGTTTATGTTTTCCTAGACATCTGTTGCCCCTTACCCCTGACCTCCAGAATTCCTTTATGTCTATCCCATGCATTCTTAAATCCTGTGATTGTTTCAGCCCCCACCACTTCCTCTGGCAGAGTGTTCCACTTGTCCACCACCCATTCTGTGAAGAAATTCTTCCTCACGTTTCCTTTGAATCGTCCTCCCTCCAACTTCATCCCATGCCCTCTAGTCCTGGAACATCTTCCTGCACCCAGTTCCTCCCACCTCTCTCTCTCCTTTGCTCTAGGGTATACATATTGAGCTCTGTTAATCTGTTCTTATATGTTTTCTGATGCAGACCCTGCATAATTTTGGTTGCCCTTCTCTGGACTGCCTCAATTTGGTTAATGTCCTTGTGAAGGTGTGGCCTCCAGTATTGCACACTGTACTCCAGATGGGGCCTAACCAGTGTCTTGTAAAGAGGGATTATTACCTCCCTCTTCTGACTTGTGATACCCTTAAAATACATCCCAACAGTCCCCTAGCCTTACCTACTGCTTTAGTGGTCTGCTTGGATGATTTCAGCTCATCGGTGATGATGATGATGCCCAAGTCTCTTTCTTCCCTTGTGACTGCCAGCGAGTCCCCTCCCAGCCTATAGGTGGCTTCAGGGTTTCTCTTCCTTATGTGCATGATCTTACACTTCTTTGCATTAAACCCCAGTTGACACTCTTTCAACCATTTTGCTAGTTTATCCAGATCTCTTCTCATTCTGCCCACCCCATCTGGATCATCTACTCTGTTGCAGATCTTAGTGTCATCTGCAAACAGACAAACCTTACCCTCCAGTCCATCTGCAATGTCACTGATGAAGATATTGAAGAGGACTGGCCCCAGGACTGATCCCTGAGGTACCCCACTTGTGACTTGCATCTCTTCTGACTGTATACTATGTACCACCACTCTCTGTTTTCTGCCCATCAACCAGTTTGCTATCCAATTGACAAACTTCTGACCTACCCTGAGCCTACCCAGCTTATTAATCAATCTTCTATGTGGAACAGTATCGAAGGCTTTGCTGAAGTCAAGGTAGGTGACATCAACTGCTGTCCCTTGGTCCACCACTCTGGCTACTCAGTCAAAGAAATCTATGAGATTAGTTTGACAGGACCTTCCTTTTGTAAATCCATGCTGTCTTGGATCCTGTGCTCCTATGCATTCCAGGTGTTGCACTATCCTTTCCTTAAGGAGTGCCTCCATAATCTTGCCCATTACTGAGGTAAGACTGACTGGTCTGTAGTTTCTTGCCTCCTCCTTGCTACCACTCTTGTAGAGCAGGATCACATGAGCCCTTCTCCAGTCTTCTGGGACCTCTCCTGTGCTCAGAGACTCACTAAACAGTTCTGCTAATGGCTCTGCTAGTTTCACCCTTAGCTCCTTTAGTACCCTGGGATGTATGCCATCAGATCCCATTTCCTTGTACACTCTGAGCTTATTGAGCTCTTGTAGGACCCTTTCTTTTGTGAAGGGACTAGTGCACACCTCCCCCCGCCCCTGTGTCCATGGTGCTGAGCTGTGGGCCCTGCCCTACCTTCTCTTCAGTAAATACTGAGCAGAAGTATCTACTTAGGATAGATGCTTTTACATGGTCCTCCTCCTCACATTCCCCCTTATCCCCTTTGATCTTAGAAATACCCCCTCTGGACTTTCTCCTTTCACTAATGTATCTATAGAAAGTCTTGTCACCTTCTTTTACTGTTTGTGCTAGTGTTTCCCTGGTTTGGGATTTTGCCTGCCTTACTGCCTTCCCTACTTCCCTTAGGGAAGTTTGGTATGCCTCTCTATCTTCATCCTGCTGCGTTCCCTTATATTTCCTGAAGATCAGCCTTTTTTGCTCTGACCTTTTCTGCTATTGTTTTTGAGAACCAAAGTGGTTTCCTTCTTCTTTTGCACTTCCTTTTCTCTCTAACACAATGGGATGTTGCTTCAAGTATTGCATCCTTAATGCTTGCCCACTTTACCTGTACCCCTCACCTGTATTTCTTTTTGCCAGGGCTAGCTTAACTCTGTTGGCCATCTTATCAAAGTCAGCTCCTCTGAAGTCCCATATTTTTATCTTGGATTGGGATGATTTAGTTCTAGTGGCCAAATTGAACCATACCATGTGATGGTCACCTGGAGATCTGTGATCCTTTCCCTGTTAGTCAGTACTAGTTCTAGGATAGCCCTGTCTCTTGTGGGTTGTTGTATCAGTTGTTTGAGGTTCTTCCCCTGCAGGGAATCCACCATGTGTCTAGTTCTGGCAGATGTTCCTGCTGGTATTGATCAATCTGTATCAGGCATGTTGAAGTCTCCTATTACCAGAACCTCCCCTTTAGCTGTCATGTTTTGTATATCTTCTAACAGTAATGTGACTATGTCATCCCCCTGGTCTGGAGGCCTGTAGACAACCCCAGTTCATATGGCTGTCCCATTCCCTGTTTCCAGGGTGACCCACAGTTCTTCTGGCTCCTCATGTGTATTCTAAATTTCTGTAGCTTTGATATTTTTATTGACATACAGGGCTACTCCACACACCCCTTTTGCACCTTAGTCTCTTCTGACCGGTACATAGCCAGGTACTGAAGTCTGCCAAGTGTGGTTACTGGTAAACCACGTCTGGCTAATTGCTACTATGTCCAGTTTAGCCTCTATCATTATTGTCTGCAGGTCTGGGATCTTGTTTCCTTGACTGTGAGTATTTGTGTACATGATTTTCCATTGGCCAGATTTCAGTGTGTTAGTTGTTGTGTGAGGTCTGGCATTTCCCCTATGCATCATATGGGAATCTGGATCTTTTTCCTTACCTGGTGATGCAAATGAACTACAGACATGCTGAATTCCTGTTTGACCACTAGCTGAGGGTGGAGGGGTGTTCTTCCCATTCAACGTATGGGATTCTGCACCACTCTCACCACTTGCTAGTGTAAATATTCTGCAAAGGCATCAAACTTCTGCCCCAATGCACTGCCTCCCTCCTTAATCAGATGCAGTCTGTCAAATTTAAAGAACATTCACTCCCAAAACTGTTGCCAGTTCCCTACAAATTTGTGTCCTTTTTCCCGGCACCAGCCCTTGAGCCACATGTTTAGCTCCCCATCTCCCCTTCTCTAACCTTCTGTCCATCTGCCCCTCTCTCCCAGACTGGCAGGATCTCAGAGAAGGAGGTGCTAGATGAAATGGATGATAGTTTGTCACCCAACCTGGTCAGTTGTTCATTGGTCTCCACAACTGACCAGTTGGCGAGATCGTTTGTCCCTATGTCTACCAAAACATACCTGTTCCAACTAGCTTTTATTGAGTGATGCTGCTTTAAATTGATAAATAGGAGTTTTATGTATCTATTTAAAATTATTTTATTATATGTGTGTTTTTGCTGTTTTTAAAAAATGGTATCCTGTGTTGTGGTTTTATTATAAAGCGCTCAGAATCCCAGGGATTGGGCACTTGATAAATAAAAAAATGATTGATTGATTGGAGTCATCAGCCCTAGTGGCAGAATCTTGGCAGCACATTCCACATTTGCAACAATAAATACCGCTTTCGTAGAAACAAAGCAGTTGTTTTCCATGGAACATCTACTTTTTCCCATAGGAAATAATCGGAAAACTTAAGCTTTAATAACTTTTGAACAGATTAATATTTTTTTGCCTAAGCTTTAAAAGGCACATCTGTTACCCAAGATCTGTAGATCCTGCAAATTTCAGACCACAGCTGCACACAGTTTCTCAGAAATGGCATGACAAAGAATTTATGCAAAAATGGTAGTTTTCACATTATTTGACACTCTGTATCTCTACACCCGAACCACCAACTGGGACAAAACTTGCTACATCAAGAGATCCTTGGCCCCTGATGGTGCATGCAAAATTTCATGTGCATCGTTCGAATGGTAGCATAGTTATTAAAGTGCAAAATACTGGGTTTAACATAGATGTGACCATTGAAGCCTAACTATAATGTGTACATATATATATCTATCTGTATATATATATATATATATATATATATATATATATATATATATATATATTCATTGCAAAAAACTCCATTAAAGCATCATTTAGGGTTGATTGCACACCTACAAATGTCTGGAAATTTGAGGTTTGGGTTACCAGCCCTACCCACCCCAACCCCCACCAACCACAGACCAACAGGCATCACTGTGTACCTTTGGGTCATCGGCCCTAACTCTCACCCATTCCATTTATAAGGAAGCTGAGATGGTACAGCATAGGAGAATGGGGTGAGAGTTAGTGCCGATGACCCTAAGGTACGCATTAATGCCTGTTTGTCTGTGGAGGGTGGGGATGGGGATGGGTAGAGTTGGTAACCCTAACCTCGAATTTCCAGACTTTTTCTGGTGTGGAATCAACCCTAACTGATGCATTAATGGAGTTTTTTGCAGTTAATTTCCCTTCTATTTGAGAAAGTGAAATGTTAGTCATATGGTATACATAGGTGGGAGCATGGGCTCTACAGGCCCTGCGCTCCCACCCATCCATGAATGTACAGGCATAGTGCAGGAGGGCCCTGTGCCCCCAGTTTTGCATAATATGATGCATATTGGGGAGCATGGTCCCCTTGGGCTCTGCGCTCCAATCCAATCATAAGTAGAGACATATAGTGCCTGAAGGCCCTGTGCTCCCAGTATTGCAAGATACTGGGCCTGCACTCCCACCCACCTATAGGCATAGAGACATAGTGCAGGAGTGCCCTTTGCTTCCAGTTCTGTATAGTCATATCCACAGGTGGGAGCGCAGGACTTTCATGGAAGCACCATCGGTTTACATAGCACAGCTATTGTGAAAGTACTGTGATACTTTCATGAAAGTAATGAGGAATTTTGTTAAAGTGTCCCATGGAAAGCAATGGTACTTTCACAAAAGCAAGCTATGCTTTCATGAAAGTAATGCAGAATGTCACGAAAGTCCCCATGTTAAGATTTTTTAGCTATTTCCCTTTTTTTGAGAAAGTGAAATGTTACTCATGTGGTATCCATAGGTGTGATCATGGGCCCACCAGGCCCTGCATTCCCACCCATCCATAACTGTGTCCTCAGGTTAGCAAAATGGAATTCATAGGTGGTAGCATGGGCCCTTCGGGCCCTACACTCCCAACCACCCATACCTATGACCTCATGTTTTCAAAATGATATCCATCAATGGTAGCGCAGGCATTTGCTCCCACCTACCCATGAGTGTAGAGGCATAGCATAGCATGGCCCACTGCTCGCAGTTTAGCATAAATAGTATGCAAAGGTTGGAACATGGGCCCTCTGGACCCTGCACTCCAACCTACACATAACTACAGACACAGAGGACAAAACAGGAGACCCTCCAAGTAACCCTTGTAATGCTTTTTTGGCAATCTCTCAGTAACCATTGCAACTGCTGAAAAAATTATTTTGCAGTTGCATTCATGAACTAGTCACCTCCACGTGTGCTTAGTACATTAGTGAAAAATCCGTATCTGAAATCGTTTTTGAGATATGGGCACTGAAATGTGCCACAGGCTGTTATGCTATGGGAAATTTCACAATTTTGGAATGCTGTAACTATGGAACCAGTGTAAATTTTTTCACAAAACCAGCAAATGTCACAGTTGTGGGACAAGGGCTTGCCACCCTGAAAATTTCAGCCCAAAGGCCCTAACCATTTTTTTGCTATGAAGTGGCAAAGAAACTGCTTTTTGGGGTCTGTATATCCATGGTACTTTTGCGAAAGTTCTGCTACTTTTGTGAAAGTCCCATTGGTTAACATATGGTGGTTGTACGCAAGATCCATGGATTTTCATGAAAGTTCCCTGAACTTTAATGGTAATTTTCGTGAAAATGCCCAGATCTTCCATGAAAGATCTGCCCATAAAATGCAGGAAACATTTTAAAAACACATTTCCAGGCATCATTTAGGAAAACTGATGCCAGGGTTGTGTTCTTAGGGCCCTGATTAAGTAAGCCCAAGTGTTGGTATTTACCAAGGGGCAGTATTTTTTGAACTACACAGTTTTTTCCACGTTACTAACTGAAAATAAAATGGCGGTAGCATGAAACTAAAAACCCAAAGCTCAAAACATAATGATGCTTTCGTGAAAGCTTTCATGGTGCACATATATTTTTTCCATAGGCTATAATGGGGCATGATAAAGCTGAATAACTTTTAAATGGATTAATATTTTTCACCAAACATTCAAAAGGCACTTCCTTGACCCAGTCCCCATACACCCTGAAAGCTTCAGAGCAGACAGACAAACTGTTTGGGCTGTGGAGATGAGCAAGGAATTCGTAAAAGTTGAGGATTTTTGCACACTTTTTCATACTCTGCAGCTCCACAACTGAAAATCTGACATGAATGAAACTTTCCAGATCCAGAGGTCTATTGTACCACACCAAGCATGCAAAATGTCATAAAATTCAGACAAACGTTAGCAAACTTATTAAAGTGCAAACTTTTGGGTTTAACTTAGAAGTGGCTGTGCAACCCTAACAATACTGGCCCTAGAGAGAGAGGGGAGGATACATTTTACATGCATTGAGAATGCATGATAAATTATAATCCTTTTTTTTCTACAAAGCTGTTTCAGCACACTGACTGGCCCCCATCTAAGACAATCTTCCCAGCCCCATCACCCACCTTCTCTGGGAGTTATCTTTTCTGGTGGTCCTGCTTGGGACCTTAGATCAGAGACACCTAGTCATTGGTGTGGGGCTTGCAAGAGAGCAGGCCATCACTGTTCTACAGTTGGAGGACTTTTCCTCCAATTTTCTCCCCTATTGGACCTAGACATGTGTATACTCAGCCACCACAGAGACACTTCAGGCATCCAGGTATGCGGTCCCTTCCCATGCTGTCCCATGGTGCTGTTACTTAGATTTCTCTCCCTATGCTACAGATGTACATCCTCCCTCCCAGGCCAGCCCTCAAGTGACCCAGGTCCATTCTTGAAGCTGGACTGCTGGCATGACAGTCAGTGGCTAAAAGCTTGAAACAGAACTAAGTAGACAAACCTGGAACTGGAAACCAGAACTATACAGAGTAATGGCCCCATAGTAAAAGGTATCAGGCTGTCCCTTGCAAAGTTCATTTCCTGAGTGCAAATTAACACAGTTCACTAAATTTGCCATACTCAAACATGTTTGGTGCAAAGTGTGAGTGCCCTAAGCATGTTTGAATATACAGTACCCCCCCAATGCAAAAATGAGGCACTAAAACATGCACTCAGCACAGCTCACACCCCCCTGCTGGCCAATGAGAGGGAAAGTAACTGGTTACTGAAAACATATCAGGATTCATACTAGGAAAAATAGTGGTACAGAAGGGTAAAAGCCCATTTGAGTACAACTCCCACAATGCAGGGTTATTCACTTCCTTGATTAAGAATGATTCTATCAAGATGTATTTTAAAAGTGTCATGGATCCCACTTCTACTACTTCTCTAGGAAGTGAATTCCATATACTGTAGGTATAATTCTCTGTGTAAAATAGCTTCTTCTTGTATTTCTTTTAGGATTAGTGAGAATTAGTTGATATTTTTGGCACCTGAGGTTAATTTCCCTTTCATTATATATGAGACCCAGGTTGGACATTGGGGGGAGTCCCTAGATATCCTATGCATCTGCATAAGGTCACCTCTGGTATGTCTATGTTCCAAGGAATAAAGTTTTAGTGTTTGCAGTCGGTTGTCATAGTCAACATTTTGGAGACCCTGAACCATTCTCGTTATTCTCCTTTGTACTTCCTCCAATCTATTAATGTCCCTATGTAGGAAAGAGTCCATAATGGGGGGCCGAAGTCCACATGAGGTTGGATGTATGCCCAATACAAGGGGATAATGCAGACCCTGTCTTTTAATATGATAGACCTTTTAATACAGCTAATGATGTTATTAGTTTTTTAGCTACTTTGGTGCAGTGTTTACTAAATTTTAGATCATTCATAATGAGGGTGCTTGGGTCAGTTTTACTTTCAATAGGCCTCAATTTACTACCTGCTAAAAAGTAAGAATTAAGTAGGTTCTTATCCCCCAAGTGCATGACAACACATTTTTCTGTATTGAATACCATATCATTAGCTGCAGCCCACTGTTCTAATTTAACCAGATCATTTTTTAATGTAGAGATTCCTTGGTGGGTACTAACATCAGCTGCCAATTTGGTATCATCTGCGTATTTTATAGCAAAGCTATCTATGTTTTTATTTAGATCTGAAATAAAAATAGTGACTTGTGCAGAACTCAGTGCAGATCCCTGTGGCACACTGCTAGAAACATGGCATTCATTGGATATATATCCTCTTATTCTCACTACCTGAGATCTCTTCCTTAACCAAGCATCAACCCATGCTAATAATGTCTCAGTTATTTCTATTTTTTTCAGCTTGTCTATCAAGATGTGATGAGGGACTTTGTCAAACACCTAACATAGATACAAATAGATCACGTTGACACATCTTTTCCCTTCTAGAAGCAAACTTACTTTTTCATAAAAAAGCTGTGCTGAGATTAATCTGCTAGATTTTTTAAATTTACTTAATTTTCCAATCTATCTTTAATAAGAGATTCCATAACCTTTCCGACAATACTAGTGAGGCTAATGGGTCTGTAATTAGCAGTATTACCACAGTCCCCCTTTTTATAGATTGGAACAACCTCAGCCATTCTCCCAGTCTTTTGGTACATCTCCTGTTGTTAATGACACATTAAATAATTGTAACAGGGGATCAATTAGCCAGGTTTCAATTTCTTTTAATATTCTAGGATGTAGAGAGTCGGGACCTGGTGAAGTGATTACTTTGATTTGTTTTAATTTTGAAATATTCTCATTCCTAGTGATTTCAGTCAGATGATTATTGTGCATTGTGGAATTAAATGTTGCAGAATTAATTTGCTTAGGACCATATACCAAACTAAAGTATCTGTTGAACTCCTGTGCCATTGCCATGGGCTCAGTAATCACAAAGTTATTAAGTTTCAGGGACCAACAGAGCTAGTAGTATATTTTTTATTATTTACGTAAGCACAACAGCTTTTGCCACCATCATTAATGTGTGCAAGTTTAAATTCAGTTTATTGTTTTTCATTTCTAATATTCATTTTGCAGATCCTTAATGCTTCTCAGTATTTAAACCTGTTATAGTCATTATTGTCTCTCTTAAGGGCCTTGTATGCTCTTCTCTTAACTAATAGTGTTTTTTTAACCTTAGTTGTGAACCACAGGGGTTGTTTTCCAGTCCTGTTATAAAGAATTTGATTGGGAATATATTACTCACTTAGTTCATAAATTTTTGTTTTAATTCTGACCCAAAGTTCTTCTCCATTATCAACGTCCCTATTCCAATCCCAGTCATTCAATTCTTCTAACATAGATCTAAAGTCCTTAGCTATAGTTACTCCTGTTTCTCTAATTAGATTTGATTTGACAGAGAAGTAGATAGCACTATGATCACTATTAATCAAAGGCTCACGGATTTCAACCTTGTGTATTTTCTCAAGTATATCAGTAATAATAAGGTCCAATATATTGCTTCCTCTAGTTGCTTTAGTAATAAGTTGATTCAATCCATTTGAAATACACATGTCCAAAATAGCCTGTTCCTTAGCATTTGAGGTAGTATAGTTGGTCCAGTCTACCCTGGGGTATTAAAACTGCCAATCAATGAAAGTTCTTTTTGATCTAATTTACTAATAATATCATGTAATAGTTCACTATTATTAGGTTGGCTAATGTCAGAGGGCATGTAACACAATCCAATTAGTAATTTATTAGATTTAGAGCCCTCAATTTCCACCTAAAGTGTTTCAATGTTAGGGTTATTATGATCATTTTTAATTACTCTGAATCTGACGTTCTCTTTTAGAAAAAGTGTGACTCCTCCCCCCACTTTATCACTTCTCTCCCTATGGATTCAATTGTATCCTGGAATATTTTTATTCTATTTGGAGATTTTACCCCACCACATTTTCATTATGGCTGCAATATTAATATATTTTGCATTTAGTATTATTTCCAGCTCATCTTTCTTGATGTAGTGAAGACTTCTTGCATTAGCCAGTAAGAATTTGAGGTTGAGGTTTGGGCGAGAGTACAGCCCTCCCTTGTGGTCCTTAATTTTACTGCTTTTGATGGTATCACCCAAATGCCCCTGGGTTGTTAGTTTTTTTTGAGCATCGCAGTATTTATTTATTGCTTGATAGAAGGTGTTACCCAGCAATTTAGCTTCTCTCCTACCCAGGTGAAGACCATCAATACTATATAATGAACTGTCATTTGAGAACATCCTCCCCTACTAAAAACCCACTACTTGACTCCCCACTTACGCGGATTGTCAACCTCCCCACAAGACTAAACCCCAAGACTGGAAACCACTCTCTCATTGACTGGATCCTAGTCTCCTGCCTGGACCATATACTGTTGGCAGGGATTATGTCTGATGCCTTGAGTGACCACTCACCTACTTTCTGCATCTGGTCTAACAAGTCTCCAAAAATTCCCACCAAGGTCACTGAAGCAAGGAATTACAGTAGGTTTGCTCCAGACGACTTTTGCTCCAATTTAAGGAAAACTGACTGGGCCCCTATCATCTTCCTCCCCACACTCAATGAGGCTCTTGAATATTTCATCCAGGCCTTCTTATCTGCATCTAAAATGAACACCCCTATAAAAAAGCTCAGGGTGCAGGGAAAATGCCATAAGTGGCTGATCCCCTGTCTCAAGCATACCGTGCTCCTCCGGGACAAAGCATGGGGCATCTACAAAGCCACTGGCAACTGTACAGACTGGAAGAAGTATAGAGAGTTGAGAAATCAGTGCAAAAAATCCCTGAAACAGGCCAAATCTCAGTACCTAAACAACCTCCAAACTAGGCACCTATGTGACCCCAAACAATTCTGGGGCCACATAAATCTACTCATAAAGGGTTCCACAAGTAGTCAAATGGAGTCCATCCTGGTGGGGGACTCACTGAACAATTCCCCGACCATTGTTGCTGAGGCCTTCTGTGCCTCTTTCTCTACCCTAAGTGGGCCTCCCATCCCTGTCCTCCCGAGGTCTACCTTTCACTCTGATGATGCATGGGTGCACCCGCAACCTCAGTTCCACCTAAAGCTGGTCAACCAGTCAGAGGTACTATCTCTCCGATGCAAAATAAACCCTTCTTCTGCACTGGGACATGACCAACTAGAACCTCGCCTACTGAGGGCTGCCGCCCGGCTATCACCCACCCTGTCACCCTACTCATAAATAGATCGCTCCGGGAAGGAAAAGTCCCAAAAATGTGGAAGGTGGCAACCATCGTCCCTGTCCTCAAAAGTGGACCCAGAGACAAATTGAGAAACTATAGACCAATCTCCCTTCTCAGTCCCCTTTGGAAAATTCATTTAAGACTAGTCTCTATCCAGCTACAAGTCTACCTTGAGCAGCACTTTCTCACGGCTGATGTGCAACATGGCTTTAGAAAGGGACATGGCACTGACATTGCTGTCATCTGGCTCACGGCGGACATCCTTGCCTCTATGGACCAAGGCTCCCCAACAGGTGCCCTCTTCATTGACCTATCCAAGGCCTTTGACTTGGTCAGCCATAATCTCCTACTCATCAAACTCCTACTCCTAGGACTGAATCATCACTCACTCTCCTAGTTCGAGAGCTATCTGAGTGACCGTTCCCTAAAAGTCCGCTGGAAGGGCACACAGTCTGAACTCAGACCCATCACTGCTGGGGTGCCCCAGGGCTCAATCCTGGGCCCCCTGCTCTTCTCACTCTTCCTCAATGATATAGAGGGAAACTGCTCCCTCAGTAAGCTCATTCTGTATGCGGATGACACTGTCATATAATGCAGTGACCCCCAACCTAGTGTCATCTCCGCAAAACTGCAGGACAGTCTCTCAACGCTTGAGGCCTGGTTCTCTGCGAATTCCCTTATACTCAATGAAGATAAAACCAAAGCCAAACTGTTTGGGTCTAGACACTTGGGCCTTGACAGAAGTCAGCTGCTTCAGATCAGCACTAACCAAGGAAAAAGAGCTAAGATCATGACCAGCTTTAAATACCTTGGGATCCATCTTGACCGGGAGATGACCTACAGACCCCATACTGACTCCATAACCCAGTCCATCCACCAAAAGCTTGGTCTCCTTTACCGGCTGGGGAACTCTCTATCTTTGGCTGCACACGGGGCAATTGCCTGCTGCAATCTTCTCCCCACCATTCTATATGGTGCCTCTCTAATGCAGTTCCTTCATGAGTTGGAATCCAACAAACTTTCCATACTCTATAATCGAGTGGCCCAGTTTGTCACAAACTCCTCTCTTAGGAGGCATCACTGTGAGGCACTTAAGGAACTTGATTGGCCCACTCTACAACACAAATTTGCCTACCCCATCACTTGCCTTGCCTTCAAGTTCTCTACCCTAGGTCCCCCTCCCCATCTTAGTGAACTACTCTCCCCCAAAGAACAAACCCAAACCTTGCAGTCATCTGCAAAATACCTCCTGGACATCCCTAGGATACACTCCAACCAAGGCAGACGCTCTTTCAAATTTGCTGCCTCCCACCTATGGAACTCCCTTCCAGCTAGTTTGACTGACTCTTCCATCCTTAACCAGTTCAAGTCTGGACTCAAACTTTATCTTCTCAATCTCAGTCTCTGTGGCTGCAACCGTTAGCTCCCAAGTCTTGGTCTCATGCCAGCCAAACAGCTCTGAACCTCCCTCCATCCGGTTCGTGTTCTTCCAAGCCTATGATGTCAATCTTCTGTTGTTGTCTAAATACCCTTCTAACTGATGGGTAACCAGATGTCTTAATGTGAACCTGATTTCTACCCCTGTATACTGTTGCTAATCTTTATCTGTGAAACTAATGTAATTTCTGTAAATCATGCCTGAGTCTAATTGTGAACCTGATTTTCTACCCCTGTATATTGTTGTAATGTATAATTGTATAACTTATGTAATTACTGAAAATAATGCCTCTAAATGTCTTTTTATGTAACTAATTCCGGGTTGTCCCTGAAAAAGGCACCTCTGGTCTCAGTGGGCTTACCCAGTTACCAAAATCCAAATAAAAATAAATAAATGATGGAGCCAACTCATTTTGGGCATCCCAGACCTGTAAATGTTACAATAGGTACAATCAGGACCACACTAAAAATGAGATACTGCATGTTAACTGACCTATCCTGGATAACTAAACTGTAAAAATGTATAAAAGCAGGACTCCAGTAAAAATGAGAGTCTGCATTTTATCTGTGCTAACTCTACTAAATACACTGGAAAATGTGTAAAAGCAGGACTCAGCTGAAAATGAAACACTATAGCTGCCCTATCCTGATAATGACACTGACACCCTATGCATGCGTACAACTGCTGTAGCAGCTATGTGTATATATATGTGTGTGTGGGGCCGGGGGGTACACATTTTAAAGGGGTTGTGTATGTCCAGAACCCAAAACACTGTTCCCTGCATTACATTGATGATTATGGTTTTGTTTTTTCTACTATTGTGGTGTACATGTGGGACTTTCACATTATGTATTTATTTTAAAAGTTTCACAGGAAAGACACACTGAGCTGAAAAATAATTAATTTCCAGATACATCCTGGAGAAAGGGGAAGAGAGGTTTAAGAATAACATAGCATGATAACCGGGGAAGAGAGGTGTAAGAAAACATAGAACAATAACCTATACAATAAAATGTCATGCAGAGATATCAATTAAACAGTACAAAATGAACATGAACAAGGTTTATCAGACAGGTAAAATTACAGGTCAACATTTTACAAGCACATTGCAGGGAATCTGTCCCATGGGCACAGGGAACAGTACTTTTCAATGGTGAGGGCACCAGGGGATAGGGCACTGAAGGAAGGAGAGCAGATGGGATGGGGATAAGGGAAAGTGCAGACAAGTGAAGGAGGAAAAAGAGAGGGAGGAAGGTTGGTGAGGTGGGTGGAGGGGCAAAGAGGAGGAGAAAGATGGAAAGAGGGTAAACTAAGGAGTGGGGAAGGGCTATAACTCAAGCACAGCCACAGGATGAAGCAGCGTGGACATAGAAAAAGATGGAAAGAGGGTAAACTGAGGAGCGAGGAAGGGCTATGACTCATGGGCAGTCACAGGATGTAGCGGTGTGGTCATGAAGCAGAGAGTAGAGAGAGCGTTTGGAAGAGGCAGAATGAATGGTTAGGGGGAGAGAATTACAAAGTTTAGGAAAATGGAAAGAGAAGGCAACTTGACCAGTGAAGGATTTTATACAACAGTAATACAACTAAGTCTCACATTAATTCTATATCTCTTCCCCAATATCAGTCCTTCCCCTAGTTTTTATTTTGAAATGTTAATAACTATTTAATTGATCTTTGGTCAGTTCCACAACTTATTGCTTGGTAACTTATTTTGGCAATTTATTCTTAGACATAATTGTCATCTTTATCTTTGTTACTTTTATTCCATTTCTATGAACTTTATATTCTTCATTTTTGTATCTTTTCCCCTTTCTCCTTTCCGCCAGGACTCATAAAAACAAGCTGTTACTAGCTCAGTGTGTCTTTCCTCATAAAATCTTTGAAATAAAGAAATCTCTTATCACATTAATGCATTAGCAGCTGTTGTGGCTCTGACCAGAATTTGTTTTAGGATTGGCAAGGGAAAGGCCCCACTAAGACTAAAATCCCAGATTTTAGAAAGACAGATTTCAGAAAGATGGGTGAGCTGCTAAGGAGTCACCTGGCAAGCATCTGAGTGGATATGGGGATGAACCGAAGGTGGTCCATTATCAAGAAGGGAATAATACTTGCCACAGAGGAGTGCATTAGGCTGAAAGGGAAGAACTTGAAGGCCAAAGCACTCAGCTGGTTTAGTAATGACTTCACCCAGACAATAAGGGAGAAGAGGTCCTCCTGCAAGAAATTCAGGAGGACCCAGAAGAAGGAAGGCAGGCAGGATTACTTGAAGGTGGCTGGCATAGCAGGTAAGGTAGTCCAGTAGGATAAAACTCGGAATGAACTGCAGCTAGCTGAGGTAATTAAGAAAGGGAACAGGCCCTTTTGTGCTATATTAGTGAGAAAAAGGTTAAGAAAGATGGGATTGTTAGGCTCAGAAAAGGGAATGGGTGGTTGGAGGAAAATGGGAAAAAGCAGAGGTATTGATTAAGTACTGTTTTGTCTTCACCGGGAGAGAAATGAACTGGTGCCAGTAAGGGAAGGAGAGAAGGGAGGCAGGGGCACAGATGTTTTGATAGAGGTGGATAGGGCGAGGACAGGGCTATTAGCATTGAGGGTAAGTAAATCCCCAGGACCAGATGGCAAATACCCAAGGGTGCTGAGGGAACTGGCAAAGAAGCTTGCAGGTCCCTTGGCTGGCCTGTTTACTACTTCACTGGTGGTAGGCATGGGACCAGAGAATGTAGCTTGTAGTGCCTTTCCACAAAAGCAGTCACAAGGATGACCCAGGGAATTACAGACCAGTCAGTCTGACCTCAATTGTATGCAATCTCATGGAGACCATACTTAAGGACAGATTAGTGGAGTATATGGATGAACATGGCCTCTGAGATGGGAATGAACACAGGTTTATGGGATGGAGGGAGGTTATGCCAAACAAATCTGATTGACTTCTTTGACAGGGTCACTAAAACTGTGGGCAGGGACCAAGTGGTGTGCATCCTTTACCTGGACTTCAGCAAGGCCTTTGACTCTGTACCCCACAAGAAGTTGATCAGGAAGTTTGTGGATCTCGGGTTTTGGTAGAAGATTTCCAGATGGGTGGAAAACTGGTTGAGGGGCAGGACATAGAATGTGGTCGTGGTGAGGTGAGCTGTCTAGAACCAGGAAGCTCACCAGTGAGGTTCTACAGGGTTTGATGCTCAGACCAGTATTGTTCAATGTCTTCATCAATGAATATAATACATACCACTACTACTACAATGATATTGGGGATAGCATTAAGAGCAAAATGTTTCTATTCATGGATGACATCAAGCTCTGTGGGAGGGCGGACACAGCAGAAGGGATACAAGAACTAAAGGAGGATCTGGAAAAACTAAAGAGGTGGACTAGGATTTCATAGCTTGGCATCAATTCAAAGAAATACAATGTTTTGCACATTGGAACCAAGAACCCCAGGACTGAGTACAGCCTGGTAGGGGTCAGGGTATCTGCATCAGAGGACAAGAAGAACCTGGGGGTGATGATCACTAGTGACCTGAAACACTCCATGCAATATAGGAAAGCAGCAGTGAAGACAAAACAAATGTTGGGCTGCATTGCCATACAGATCAGCAGGTAGGAGGATGTAATACTGCCCTTGTACAGGTCATTAGTGAGGTCATATCTGGAGTACATTGTACAATACTGGTGCCCCTACCTGAAAAGACATTAACCTGCTGGAGATGGTCCAAAGGAAGGAACAAAGATGATCATGGGCCATCAGGGTAGGATGTATGAGGAGAAGTTAGAGTCCTTGAATATGAACCTCCTGGAAGAGAGGCGAGAGAAAGAGAGAGAGAGAGAGAGAGAGGGGACATGATTGGGACCTTCAAGTATTTGAAGGAAATAAATAAGGTGGTTAAGGAGGGTCTCTTCAAGCCTAGTGGGAACCAAAACATGAGTGGAAACCATCCCAAGTTGGCTGAGATGCTGGACCCTAGGAGGAATTTCTTCATGGAGAGGGTGATAGTAGGTTGGAATGTGCTTCTGAAAGAGGTGGCATTGTTGAAGATGGTGGACACCTTCAACAGAGGCTCGGATAGAGTTAAGGGGAAAATAAGGGCAAGGGAGGGGCACACAGAGGGGAGGGCAGACTGGGGTGAGTGGCATGGTTACTAGCTTATACTGAGGACCCTGCACTATACGCAGACTAGATACGCCTAATAGCCTCTTTCTGCTGGCTTCATTGTATGTTTTTATGTGCGTATGTAGGATGCATGAATTTGAATCTAAATAAATTTAAAGGAACTTGTTTTCTCTCATTGAAGGTTTACTTGAATCTGAATGAATGTAAAGGGTTATTTCCTGTTATGTAAGATTTTTCAGGATATGAATTTAAATTAAAATGAGTCTGAGTAATTATTAACTGCTGTGGGAGATTTTATTTTTCAGGTTGCATAAACCTGAATTTCTGCAGGAATTTGAATGAATTCGAAGTCCTGCTTTATGTCATGAAAGAATTTTAATAAACTGTACTCTCTTCTCCCAAAACTTTCAAAAACCTTATGTTTTTTATATAGAAAAGCACAATAAGCCACTCCAGGGTGGGAAATGTATGAGACTGATGTACTTCCCATTTGGTTGAAGGCCTCTGACTGTGTCTTGAGCCTCAGTCACAATGCACATAAGGCATGCATCAGTCCCTAACATTGCCACCCCTGCTGCATGGCTTATTGCTTACATGAACAACAATGTCTTATCAATTTGGCAGGTGTTCAAGCATGTATTATTCTTTAACAGAAGACAACCATTTGAGGCCATCTCACTGACCCAGTATCTCAATCCATTATGAAGCTATAATACATTATGAATACATTACAAAATCAACGTTATGTAGTTACCTTGTCAGGATTATGGCTTACATTAAGAGAATCAGTCTTGTGTCACATGAAAAGATGAGTGTCTGTTCATTGGCAGTGTAGTTTCTTCATAATAAAGCTGTTAGTCACATCTTCTTCTCTTATAGATGGCTACTGTTATACTGCACCATAGAGAATGGTGCCGCTGGCATGTTACACACAGGAGAACCGATGGTACAGCAGTAAACTATCTCAAAGCAAGGGTAAATGGTAAATAAGAGAAAGAAATTTTTTTTTTTAGGTTATGACTAACAGAAGCCTCTATAACAGATGAATATGTTATTTACAGCTTTAGTTTGACAACACTAGGACAGAAAAATAACAAGCATTTGTCAATGCCGAATGTTTGCTTGCTGGCATTGGCATTGGTAGTGTAGAGAGCTGTATAATAGGAATGGCAGTGAAGTATTGAACTGAAGCAAACCCCGCCACCACCCTGAAGAGACTGACAGGCATTGGGGTGTGCCTTTGGTTCACCAGGCATAACGGCCACACCATGTCACCACACCCTACCCTGCAGCCACTGACAAGTGTCACGGTGTGCCTTGGGGTCTTTGGCCCTTATGCTCACCCCATTCCATCAGGAAATATGGTGAGATGGGTGCTGTATAGAAGAATGGGGTGAACTTTGTGGCTGAAGAGTCCAAGGCACACCTCGATGCCTCTAACTGGCTGCAGGATGTGGAATGGTATGAGCATTACAGGCGAGAATCCCAAGTCACACCCCTGATGCCTGTCAGTCTCTACAGGGTGGGGTGTTATGGTCAGAAACCCTAATGCCTCAGGCATTCGTTGGCATTTTCACTCCAAATTTTCAACATGGGTTTTTTGTGACCCCCACCTTATGAACAGTGGCAATATCAGTTCGTTAGCCGAAAGCTGATGTTGCACAGCGACTATGCCATTTGGCACCACAGGTGCAAAAACAGATTTCGAACAGGATGTGAAAAATGACAGCTGTACTGTTCATGGGGAGGTGGAAAAAATGACAATGTTGAAAATCTGCAGTGAAAATATTAAAAAAACTGGTGAAGTCACAAGTGTGTGTAGAAACTGTGCAACGCACACCCATAATGCAATTAGTTTGGGAATTTTTTACAGCAGATTGTCAACACAGGCATTTTGGAACCTCCGCTCCTGAACAGCATCACTGTGATTTTCTTATTCTGTCCCATACAGTGATTTCCCACAGCGACCATGCATTTCTGCACTGTAAGTGCGAAAACACATTTCGGCCATGGTGTGAAAAATGACAGCTGTACTGTTCATAAGGAAGTGTGGAAAAAAGCCAGTGGTGAAAATCTGGACTGAAAAATATTAGAAATCCATGAAGTTACGAGTGTGAGTGGAAACTGCCCAATGGTCACTCATAACACAGTCATTTTATGGACTTTTTTCACCAAATTTTTAACATACCCATTATAACACCTCTGCTCATGAACAGTGTCACTGTGATTTTCTTAATCTGTCCCAAACATTGATTTCACACACCGACTGCACCATTGTACACTACATGCACGGAAACACATTTTGGGCAAAATGTGAAAAATGACAGCTGTACTGCTCATAAGGAGGCGTGGTAAAATGGCAATGTTGAAAATCTGGAGTGAAAATATTGAAAATTCGTAAACTTATGAGCATGCATAGGTACAGCGCAATGCATGCTCATAAAACAGTCATTTTGGAGAATTTTTTCACCAACTTTTCAACATAGGGTTTTTGGGGGCCTACCTCATTTTGTAAATCGGTCCGGAAAGGTGGTTCTGCGCAGTGACCACGAAATCACCTTTCGGGCTGCTTAACAAAATTACAGTGACAGAATTCATGAGATGGGGTCCCGTAAACCCTATGTTGAAAATTTGGTGGAAAAATTCCCAAAAATGCCTGAGATATCCATCAAAGTTGAAAAAACTCTATTTATTACATTATACAGCTTACCGGCATTTCCTCAGTTCGTGGTCAGCTTTGAAGAGTGCAGACGTGTTCCCGGTCCACCAAAGATCGTCACGCCAGACTCTGGAGGTAAGTATGGGGTGAGGGGGGTGTGGGGAGGCAGGGTGCACAGAGGGTGGGCGCGAGTGGGGGGAGCAGGTCAGGACAGTCAGCGAGGGAAGGTTTTTCTTTTAGGTTTCTGTTTTTTTTTCTTCCACGATGCGGGACTTTTGCCATGCTGGGGTAGGCTCCCAGTGTGGCAGCTGGAAGGCTGTTTGGGGCGTGGGGCAGTGGAGCCAATGGGGGAGTGGGCACCCCTGTCAGCCATATGGACTACTGCCACACTGGGGTGGGCTCCCAGTGTGGCATGTGGTTGTCTGTTGGGGGGGACATTGGAGCCGATGGGGGATTGGGCAACCCCGTCAGCCATATGGACTACTGCCATGCTGGGGTGGGCTCCCAGCATGGCACACGGTTGTCTGTTAGGGGGAACATTGCAGCTGACGGGGGATTGGGCACCCCCGTCGGCCATACAGTATGTGTGAGGGGGAGCGCATTAGCATGCAATATGAGTGCCTGCGTGCGTGTCTGTGGGGGGGGGGCGCAGCCGGTGCAGCTAGTTTCTTTCAAGTTGGTGTCAATGTTCGAAACTAGTGTCACTGGCTGTGGTCCCGCTTATTGGTGGACAGCACTCACTCCACTAAATGCCATGCCACTATTGGCCACAACAGTGCCGCACCTCCAGAACCTGCTTCGGCACCAAGCTGCTGCAATATGTTTCTTGCGCTGCGCGCAAGCAAACATAAAAAGGATTTGTGAGTTTATTGGATGAATATTGAGTCATGGAACTCTAAGTAAATGTGTGAATTGATTAGTCTTATGAATGAAGAAACAAACTACACTGCCATTGAATGTACACTCATCCTTCTATTTAACAAAAGACTGATTCACTTACTGACAGTCATAATCCTTAGGAAGTAACCAATTAGTCATGAAAGGTTCCATGTGATAATGGCAAAGTAAAAATGGTGCCAACAACTAAGGGTGAATCAATAACAGCCCCTCTCAAAACGATGACCAGCAAAACACCACTCCACAAAATCGGTGATTCTTCTCTTTGTTTTCTACGATGGGCTCTGCCCTCCACACCCCCCTTTGTAAGGAGGTTCACCCCGCACACCCCACAAACTATAAATAACCAAATCCAGGGGGCGGACACTGAGATATGGGGACACACTCAGGATGGGGGCTATGGAACCATGGGAGCTTGGGTGGGGGAAGTACATTGCAGTAGGGCATGGGGGGTAGAGAGGAAAAAGGTCAGGAGGGCGTTCTGAATTGGACTTAACCAACAACAGAACAACAATAATAATAATAAAAAAAAATATCCCCACCAGCCAGATCCAATCCCAGATCCATCAGCCACACAGGCAGTGATTCTCACTACAGTACCAGCTGATCAGCTGGAAAGGCACTGCACCAAATGAATCTACATACTTTAAGTATATTCACTCCCTGCCTATGAGAATTTGCTAAAACACACGGCACTCATAAATCCATGTAGCCAATTATAACCATGCTCATAAATCCATGTAGCCCATTTTAATCTCGCTGTTTTGCCTTTGCCAATATGTAGTTGCTCAAATTCATTCACTCATATCATGGGACACCATTATGAAATATTGGTTTTGTAATGTATAAAGGCTTCAGAATAAAATTAGATATAGGGCAAATGAGATGGTCTCGACTGGTTGTCTTTTGGAAAAATTCAGATAAGGGACTGTCTCCTCTTTGGTGATCATTTTCTTAAACATTTCTGGATCCATACCCACCCCCCCCGAGGTCTATTTTTGTTTTTAAATTCTTTAACAGACCAAATGCCCTAAAGGTTCACTTTAGCAAATTTGGCTTTATCAACAGTTCAAGTCCTACTTTGCTACTGGCATAACTTTTTCCTAATTCTGGTTTATCCAATCTCAGCAGCATTAGTGGCAACATATTCCCATCTTCTGGACCAGGTGGCCTTCTTGGCTACATGCACACATGCAATGTTTCTGAGCTGATGCTTAGATACATACTGTAGATAGGCCCATTTCTTAGTCACAAAGTACCAATTTGTGAACCAACTTTGCAAAAGTCCCAAGCTTGCATCTCCCCCTTCCAACTATGATCATAAGGGGTCAAGGGAGCCCCTATGCACCAGTGAATATCATTGTTTGATGGTGTGTGAAAAGGTTTCTTTCTCAGTACAATTTATTTCTAGGACAGAGTATTACGTACAGTAGGATGGGCTCAGGTAACTGCTTCTGAAGAGGAAAAGAATCTAGGGGTAGTGACTACACGTGACCTGAAACACACCTCTCAGTGTAAAAAGGCAGCGGCAATGGCTAACAGGATGTTGGTGTGTATTGTAAGGGGATTCAGTAGTAGACAGAGTGAGGTTATTTTACCATTGTTCAAGTCATTGGTGAGACCACATTTAGAATATGGGGTGAGGTACTGGCATCCTTACCTTAAGAAGGACATCAGCATGCTGGAGGGGGTCCAAAGGAGGGCAACCAAGATGATTGAGGGGTTACAAGATAGGTCCTATGAGGAGTGGCTGGGAGCCCTGGGGATGTACTTCTTGGAAGAGAGGATGCAGAGGGTTGATATGGTCATCTTCTTCTGCTGGCTGTTTTTGTATGTTCATATGTTAGCATGCATCTCTCTCTAGAAACCATTTATTTCACCATGTACAACAGTGGTCTTCCAAAGAACATAAGAACATAAGAATGTGACAGTAGACGGGGATCGCCTGATCCATCTAGTCTACCCGTGTGCTTGTTTGTTTGACTGCCCCCCCAGGATATACTTCTTTGTTTCAGTATCCCACAATACCTATCCCAAGATAGCTTGAATTCCCTAACCATATTTGACTTCACCTCCTCCTGTGGCAGTCAGTTCCAAGGCTCCATGACCCTTTCTGTGAAGAAGAACTTTCTGACACTACTCCGGAATTTACCCCCCACCAAATGTATATTGTGTCCTCTGGTACGTGCCTCTATTCTCATTGAAGAGGCTTTGCTCCTGTGCTGAGTTAATTCCCTTGAGGTAGTTAAAGGTCTCTGTCATGTCTCCCCTGTGTCTTCTCTGTTCCAAGGAGTTCAAGTTTAATTGATTAAGTCTAGTGTCACAAGGTGGAGGTCTTGGACCATCTTTGTAGCTCTTCTTTGCACAGACTCTAATCAGTTTTTGTCCTTTTTAAGGTGCGGTCTCCAGAACTGGATGTAGTACTCCAGGTGAGGCTTCATCAAAGACCTATACAACAGGATTATGACCTCTCACTTTCTGCTTGTAATACCCCTGCCTATGCATCCTAGGATGCTGCTTGTTTTTTGTAATGCCTTTCCACATTGACTTCCCACCTTCAGGTCATTTGATACCATGATTCCAAGGTCCTGTTCAAGGTTGGTGATGGCTAATGTTTCACCACCCAATGAGTATTTTGTCCCTGGGTTTCTTTTTCTTAGGTGCATGGCTTTGCATTTTTTGACATTGAACTTAAACTGCCATGTCTTGGACCATTCTTTGAGTTTCTTTAGGTCCAACTCCATCTTTTTGGCCCCTTCCTGCATGTTCTCCCTGTTATTGAGTTTAGTGTTGTCTGCAGATGGGTATACCTTTCCCTCCAATTCATCTGCAATGTTGCTGATGAATATGTTGAAAAGTATTGGTCACAGCACTGACCCCTGCAGACTCCACTGATTACTTTCCCTTCCAGTGACAGAGCGTCATTTACTAGAACATTTTGGGTCATTCCCCTGTAGGCAGTTTCTCACCCAGTTTACAATTTTACTTCCTATGCCTGTGTTCTCCAGTTTGAAGATGAGTCTACTGTGTGGGACGGAGTCAAAGGCCTTACTGAAGTCTTGATGTACAATATCTATGGCCCCGCACTGGTCTACTACTTTAGTTACTCAATCAAAGAACTCTACCATGTTTGTTTGTCAAGATCATCCAGTTGAGAAGCCATGCTGCTTCAGGTCAAGCTTTCCGCTGGCTTCCAGGTAAACCACTATCCTTTTCTTTAGCATAGATTCCATGATCTTCCCATGATGGAGGGGAGGCTGACAGGTTGGTAGTTCTCTGCCTCCTCCTTGTTGCCACATGTGTGTAAGGGCGCTACAGGGGCCTTTTTCCAGTCCTCTGGTATCTGTCCACTCTCCAGTGAGTTGTTGAAGAGTATGGCTAGTGGAGCAGCAAGTTTCTCTCTGAGCTCTTTTAAGACTCGTGGATGAATTCTGTCTTGAACCATGGCTTTGTCAGTCTTTAATTTGTTTAATTCCCATGGGACTCTATCTTTTGTAATGAGGCTTTTGTCTGCCTTATGGGTATGGTGTTCATTTGCACCAAATACTGGGTCATTCCCACTGTCTTCATGTGTAAACACAGACCAGAAGAATGTGTTCAAAACTTCAACTTTTCTGGCATCCTCTTCCATGAGCCAACACTCATTGTTTTTTTTATTTTATTTTATTTATTGAGTACAATCAGAATTACAATCCTTTGAGTCACAGACTCTTTTGCAAAGTCACGTCAGGTACAGGGGGTGGAGGGATAGACAAATACAGTAAAGACAAACTTGAACAGGCAGTATATACAGTTTCAGTACTGACACAGCAGTTTTTTGCATATTCTCCACGTCAGTTACAGGGGGTGGAGGGTATACAGATACAGTAAAAGACTAACATAGTCAGGTAGTATTAAAAGTTACAGTACTAACAGAGCAGTCCAGGCTAGAAACTTATTTAGCAGGTGCAGTAGTTAGGCTAGATTAGTCTGACAATGCCTCTCTTGGTCTTTCTTTTCTCTCTGATGTACTTGAAAAAAGTTTTGTTGCCTTTCTTCATGTCCTCAGCAATTTTCTCCTCAGTTTGTGTCTTTGCAGCTCTGATTGTCTTTCTGGCCTCCTTTAGCTTGGCCATATATTCTTCTCTGTCCGTACCCATTTTTGTTTTCTTAAACTTTCTGAAAGCTCTCTTCTTTGCCTTTATTATCGATGTCACTTCCTTTGTGAACCAAAGCAGGTTTTTTCTTCATTTTGATTAACTGATTACCTTTGAGTATTTTTCTGTTACGTGGGTTAGTGTATTCTTTAATGCTTCCCAGCTTCTCTTCACATTTCCATCTGTTTCATAACTGTACATTCTTTTGAAGGAGGATTTCATTTTGCTGAAGTTTGTATTCCTGAAGTTGAGAAATTTTAGCTTAGTGTGTGTAGTATCTTTGTGTCTGTTGACTGTAAGCCAGATTAACCTATGGTCACTGGACTCTAAGTTAATTTCCATGGTAACGTCTGATATCCTTGTGCTTTTTGTAAGAACAAAGTCAAGGATTGCATCCTCCCTTGTTGGTGAGTAAACTAGTTGTATAAGACCCATCCCATAGAGAGCTATGAGGAATTCTTTACTTTTTTCTGATGAGGCTGCGTAGGAGACCCAGTTCACATCCAGCAGGTTGAAATCGCCTACCAGCAGGAGCTCGCCATTGCCTGCCATCATAAGAATGGATTAAAGGAGTTCTTGGTCTTTTTCCACATCTTGCGATGGGTGCCTGTAGACTACTCCCACCCGTACTGGGAATTTTTCCCCATTGTTAAGGGTGACCCTAAGGGTCTCGGTGGCGTTGTGAGTCCCACACATCTCAGAGGCTTTGATTTCCTTTTTGACATACATCACTACCCCTTCCTTTTTGCCTTTTCTGTCCTTCCTGAACTGAGTGTAGCCTGAGACTGCGATATCCCAGGTGTGGTTCTCGGTGAGCCATGTCTCTATTACCACTACCCAATCTAATTTAGCTTCTGTTATCATGGTGATGAGGTCTCAGATCTTGCTTGCTAGGCTGCAAGCATTAATACACATTGCTTTCCATGCCTTGCTTCTTGTCCTATCCTGTTTATCTTGTGTTTTAATTTTTTTTAGTTCTTGCAATGCAACCTGTGTTAAGTATTGTTGTTCCGGTTGTTTCTCTGGCTAGGTGAAAGGAAGGTGCTCTGTTTGGTGATGGGGAGGGGCATTAGCTGTCCCGAGTGTTTTGCAGGATGTTAGTGCCCTCTCACCATCCGCTAGTTTAAACGACCCTGAAAGACATAAACTTTTGACCCAGCTCACAGACTCCTTCCTTTGTGAGGTGAATGCCATCTTATGTGAAGAACTCCCATTTCCAGAAGTCCTTCCAATCCTCTATGAATTGATGTCTATTTTTACTGCACCAGTTCTTGAGCCATGAGTTAAGTTCTGAGATTTCCTTATCTCTGATTTTCTGATTGCTGTTCCCCCTTTTACATACAGGCAGAATCTCAGAGAAGGATATGCCAGATGTAAGAGAAGCTAACTTGGCTTCTAGTGTGGAGAGGTTTTCCTTGGTTTCCTCCACTGAGCACTTGGTGAGGTCATTCATTCCCAGGTAGATTAGGATGTGCATGTTATTAGCGTTACTGAGTACAATATTTTCTATGCAGTCATTGTCCCTCCAATATGACTCCCCTGGTAGGCATCGAAAAGCCACTCTAGATTTTGTGTTTTGTTGAAGGTGAGATTCTGCTCCATGAATCATAGCATCAACTATGATTACTAGAGCTGTCCTGGTATCCTTGTTGTTTGCTGCATTTTTGCCCCAGTGTAGATAATTTCCATGTGGGCAATTTCACTTAGCCGAGTCGCTTCTGTTGGTGGCTTGCGCAGACTCCAGCACTGTGAGTCTATTGTATAAGTGTGTAATGGAAGTTGTCGATGTTTGTTTTTGTGGTGGTTGTTTTGTTGGTTTTGCTGAATGTTTTCCTACTAGTTTCCAGCCCCCTAGACCAGTTTTCCATTGTGGTAGTAGAGACTGGGTGTGGAGGTTATAGTGTAGTGCCGTCGAGAATGTGATGAGCTTAGTACACAAGCAGGTAATTTCATCCCATGCGGCATGGAACTGAGCTTTTAAGTCCCTGATGGCCCAGAAGATAGGGCAGTGGCTGGCATGGTGGATGAATGCCCTGTAGAAGAGAATGCCACAGCATCTGCAGTTGATTGTTTCCATTTTTGATGACCAGTTCATGCAGATGAAAGAATAAAGGAGAATAAGATTAAGTGTCAGGGAAAAATAAACTCTTGTTTGTTCTCTCCCCAGGAAGTGTTCTGGAGATGTGATGTCACAGGTACCACTTATAAAGGAAACAAGGAGCTATAGGTGGTTGGGACTGACCTGCTGGTACCAGGAACAGTCAGCCACACACCAGAACCTGGATTCCTTTGTTCTGCCCTGTCTAGTTTGCAAGCAACAGTGATTTCAGAGAGACACGGTAAAACAGGTAAAATGTTTAAAGTCAGGACCATACTGTAAGGAAAACAAACAGTTTAAAACATTAAAGTATGTACTCTGCTGAATGGAAAACCCACCAGTAAGTTCTACAGCATGTCAGAGTCTCAAGGTAAAACAGTTTAAAGGTAGAACCCTGCAGTAAGGAAAACAAACAGTTTAAGACCTTAAAGTAGGTACCCTGCTGAAAGAAAAACCTACCAGTAAGTTGATATAATACTAAATTCTGTAGCATTCCCCCCCAATATTCCAGATGTGCCCTCCATGTACGGAGAGGTGAAGTGGTTAGTAGTTTAAAATGTACCCTGCTGGAAGGAAGTATAAACCCAAGCAAAGTGCCTCAAGGGGAGGGAATGGACAAGGATATGACAGAAGGCATCCTTAGGATGGCAGAGAAAGGGGAGATACTGTTGATGAGGGACCTGAATATGCCAGATGTTAACTGGAGCACCTTTGCTGCAGTCACATTCAAGAGCAGGGCCATTCTTGATGCCCTACAGGGGGCATGCCTCAGACAGCTAGTTTTGGAACCCTCATGAGGGTGCAATCTTAGACCTTGTACTCTCAAATGGGGACAGTGGGAGGATCTCATATCTAGAAGTGGGTAGCCATCTGGGAACAAGTGACCAACAAACAGTGTGGTTCACAATAAACTCTGCTACAGAGTCAAGCCATACAAAAGTGAGGGTACTGGACTTCAGGAGGGCTGACTTTGGCAAGATGGGAGAGAGCCTTAGAAAAGCACTAGCAAACAGGCTAGAAAGAGGGTTGCAGCAAAAATGGGGAAACATCAAAACTGCCATCACAGAGGCAACAAGCCTATGTGTGAAGCAAATAAGCAAATCAAAATGAAAGAAAAAGCCACTATGGTTCTCAAAAGGGGTGGTGGGGAAGGTTAGGGAGAAAAAGATAGCATTTAGGAAGTAAAAGGAAACACAAAAGGAGCAGGACAGAGAACTGTACCAGTTAAGGCAGAAGGAAGCAGGAAGGGAAGTCAGAATAGCAAAGGCCCAAACTGAGGACAAGATAGCCAACTCAGTTAAGAAGGGGGATAAAACCTTTTATAGGTACATTAGGGAGTGTAGAATGACAAAGTGAAGGATAGTGAGGCTGAATAGAATGGACGGTGGATGGGAAGAGAGAGAGAGTGAAAAAGCAGGGATACTGAATGAATGCTTCTGCTCAGTATTCACAAAAGAGGAGGACGGGGAGGTACCTAATCCAATTAACAGATGCACTCTGGATAGGGGGGGTCGATCCCAGTCCTTTCACAGAAGAAAGGGTTCTGAAAGAACTCCTAAAACTGAAGGTGGACAAAGCAATGGGGCCTGATGGGATTCACCCCAAAATTCTAAAAGAATTAAGGGGAGAACTAGTAACACCACTGACTACCTTTTTTAACAAATCATGGAAGGGTGGTGTGGTACCTAAGGACTGTAGATAGGTAGATGTGATTCCCCTTCACAAAAGTGGGAGCAAGATAGAGGCAGGAAACTACAGACCTGTCAGTTTGACCTCTGTGGTAGGGAAAGTGATGGAATCACTTCTGAAGGAAAGAACTGTTGAGTACCTAGAGACCAGTGGGGCACAGGACCCAAGGCAGCATGGGTTCACAGCAGGAAGGTCATGTCAGATGAATCTAATTGATTTATTTGACTGGGTGACCAAAATAGTAGACCAGGGAGGGGCTGTGGACATGGCCTACCTAGACTTTAGCAAGGCATTTGACACAGTCCCACACAAAAGATTAATAAACTAATTAACCAGCCTGGGAGTGGGTCCCAGAGTGGTAGCCTGGGTAAAACATTGGCTGGACAACAGGACATAGAAGGTAATTGTAAATGGAGTCCACTCTGAAGAAAGAGGGTTGCTAGTGGGGTACCGCAGGGTTCAGTACTGGGTCCAGTCCTTTTTAATGTCTTTATGAGTGACATTGCAGAGGGACTGGAAGGAAAAGTATGCCTCTTTGCAGATGACACAAAGATCTACAACAGGGTTGATATGCAAGGAGGTGTGGAAAGGATGAGAAGGGACTTGGCAAGGTTGGAGGAATGGTCAGAAGTATGGCGACTTGGATTCAATGCAAAGAAGTGCAAAATAATGCACCTGGTAAACAAAAACCCAGGGGAAGGTTACACAATGGGGGTGGGAGGTAGTAACAATAACAAAAATGGAAAGGGACCTGGGGGTAATCATATCACATGACCTTAACATTGGCAAGCAATGTGGAAGGCAGTAGGGAGGGCTGGGGGGGATGCTGGCATGTATAGGAAGAGGCATCATCAGCATAAAACAGGAAGCTGTTATCTCTGTGTACAGACAGTTGGTGAGACCCGATCTGAAGTACTGAGTCCAGTTCTGGAGACCCCATCTCTTCAAGGACATAGACAGGATGGAGGCAGTCATGAGGAGGGCATCTAAAATGGTGCAGGGTCTGCAAGAGATGCCATACAAGGAGAGACTAAAGGAGCTTAATATGTATGTCCTTGAGGAAAGGAGGGTGAGGGGGGACATGATATAAACTTTTAAGTACCTTAGTGGAATCAACGAAGTCCAAGAGGGTAGCATCTTTCTGAAAAAGAGATGTGCAAGAACAAGGGGACTCAATTTGAAGATAGAGGGGGGACAGGTCAGGGGCAATGTGAGGACATTTTTTTTCACAGAGAGGGTGGTGGACACCTGGAACAGCCTTCCTGAGGATGTTGTGTGGTCTAAAACTGTGGGAGAATTCAAAAATGCATGGGACAGACATAAAGCAAGTCTTGTGTGGGGTAGAAAGAAATAGGCTGTTGGTTAACTAGGATCTGCATCTTATCCTGTAAGTAGGGAAATGGGCAGACTACATGGCCAAGTGGTCCTTATCTGCCATCGAAGTCTATTTTTCTATGTTTCTATGTTTGTGTATTTAAATAGAAATACACAGTTTGCATCTGTTGTTTGCCCGACCGTAACCTGGTAGTAGTGTCTTTGTTTGAAGCAGGTAAAAGCAAGGAGACAGTATTAGGTCAGGTGGGGACTGCCCGGGAAACCATACCTGAGCACAGATGGGCTTCACACAGGCAGGGTCTGCTCACCAATCCTCAAACCTCTCATAGTGTCTGTCTGTGCTAATCCTAAGGTGAGCCTGCTGCCACAGCTGGTGGTTAGTGGAGCAGTGGCCGCTAATGGGTAGGAGAGTCTTGAAAGTATTTCTGGACACTTTTTTTGCATCAGGCTCCATTTTTCAATTTGATTATGATTTTTTTATATACTCACCCAACTGTACCCACATTTCATCACAAAAATCCCTTGGCTCTCCTAGGATGCCTCATTGTTTCAGGCAGTAACTCTTTAACTGAGAACTAATCTCAGTGCACAGACTTTTACTTGAAATAATCAGTGGCTAATTTACCTTCACACATCAAGGATACGACTGATGTGTTAAATAAACTAAAAAACATAACACAGAAGAAGAAATTCCATTGGCTCATGGTGGACATAACATCTATATATACTTCAATTAGTCATCAACCTAGAATTCCATCAGTTTGCCACATTTTGGTAAGTTGGGTCTTGATTTGCCATTTGATTTTAGCAGTTGAGTTTATTTTGAAAACAACTTACTTCTGTTTAACAAACAATCTTTTTGCTTCAGTATACAGCCATGGGCATGTCGATGGTCCCCTCCTACACAATCCTTTTTATAGGTTTATTCTTGGGGCGGGGGCTTTTATGACCTCATGAAAAACCCTTAGTTGAAGCACATAGAGTTTTATAATCATTGGATAGATGACCTGTTGTTCATTTGGTGTGGCCATTAGTCAGTGATTAAACACTTTATTAAGTATCTGAACCAAAACTTGATCGAACTCAAATTCACATTCAATGCCAATAGATGTCAAATTGATTATTTAAATTTGACCCTACTATGGAAAATGGGAGAGATGATTATTACCAATGGATATCTTAAACAAACAGTGGGTAATTGAATGTTATATTTTAAAAATGTCCATCACAGTCTGGCCCCATGGCGCTGAGGGTTGAAGCGCTGGATGCCACACCTTGCACCATGCTGGTGACCCATATTTGGGAATAAGTGCAGGCCACTGGGGGTCAGCAGGGAGGAGAAGGATTGAGCATCTGGCAGACAGCTGTCCTTCTCTGGGAAGGGGGGGTTTTGGGATTCAGTACTTGCCTGCCTCTTGTGGTGGCTGGGGACTGGCGCACCGATTCCGCAAAGACAGGGGGTTGGGAGCAATACAGATGCTTGATGGCTGTGCACATGGGAGCATGCACAGTGCCATTGCAGGCATCATTGCATGCACCACTCCAGCAAGCAGGGAAATCACCAGGAAACAATGCCCACAGAAGATGAAGGAGGAAGCTCGCAGGCCTTGCACCCAGCCAGCCATGGCACAGGAACACTTAATCCAGTCTCAGATGGGAGGGCTCCCCTCCAACCTCTCCAGAGGGGGTGAGCCTGGAGTCACTACTGTGCTGGCTGGTGGATGCTGGGGTGACAAGGCTGGGGTTCCCCCCAGATTGTGAGGGCTGTTGGGCAGGAGAATAAACAATCTCAAAAAAAAATTAAAAATGCCAATCACCTCCATTTGGGAAACAGCATCACCTATGGAGAAACCTTAAGACTAAAGAGACATTGGTCTGATACCGATGAATTTCAGAGTCAGGTATCAGACTTACATAACAAAGTACAAGTAACAAAAACAGTCTAGAAGTAGGGAACAACTACTAACAGACACCTCAAAAACAGGAACAAAACAGGATTACTTTTCTAACAGACTATAATGTGATTTTATCAGATATCAGACAGGCTATTCTAAAATACAGGCCACTGTTACTAGCAGACTCAGATTACAATCAGCGGTATATTACTATGCATCTTCATTAGTAAAAGGATAAGCTTATCAGACAAGACAAGATATCTTCAAGCCACTTTTTACCTATATGCAAGCCCCACAGCCATAATTACCACCTAAACAAACAAGGCTTCTTTTATTGCCATAACTGCAATGTTTTTTGTTATGCCAGTAAATTAAAAACATTTACACATCCTGTTATTGATCAAAAAGTAGAAATGTGGCAACTCATTGCATATATCACATTGTATGTATTGTATGTGATTTGGTGTGAATGTAAAGAGATTTACTGTACTTCAGCTGCTAAATATGAACACCCAAGGAAAGTGTACAAGAACATTTCAGGGCTATAGCAAATATTCACAGCGATAACCCTATAGCCAGACATTGCCACAATTCTCATGCAGGAGACCCAAAAACTTAGCAGTTCATGGTTTGAATGGGTACCACCATCCCTGAGAAGAGGGGAACATTTGGATACCCTATCATGAGAAGAAAGTCAATGGATACTTAAACTAAACACATTGCCATGATTTGGCTTAAACAAAGCACTTGATTAAGCACCATTTCTGTAATCTATCCATTTATCTTTTTAATGTTTCCTTTTACTTAACATATTTTACTCTCTTACTTTCTCAAATTGTGGTCAAGTAAAACAACAGGAAAACAATAAGCTAGCGTGGATATCTACAGACAGTGGCCACAATTTTAGGGTAGTCCTCCTTTCTCATCTTTCCTCAGTTCTTTTGGCATCTCCAAGGCACTATTCAGTGGGTACTGGAATTGACTTTATTTGCATGATTCCAATAGAATTAGAGGAAGCAAATTTAAACTCTTCCTCTTCAACCTCTAGGTTACTATTGGGAGGGTGGACCCCATTTTTGGTAACCTGTACACATACCACTGTCTTACAGTAGCAAACTATCATTTCAAAGTGTCAAGAGGTTACATTCCTGTCAGTATTTAATAAAATCCATCTTAAAAATGGCAATGCCAAGTTTAAAACTGAGATATTTCTGCTACTTGTAAGACATTAGGTATAGACCATTTTTCCTGTGGCAGGCACAGGGGAACTAGATGTCTCCTTTTGTGTACACTTTTGATTAGGGCTAATCTTCCACTCTAAACTCCCCCATTCTTTTCTTGGTGGTGCAGAGGGCTGGCAAATAATCCATATAATCTAAATTTAGGTGGCAGAGGAACAGCAAGACAACAATAAGCTATTATAGATATTAATAAACAGTGGCTAAAACCTAGGGGTGCACCCTATCTTTACCCTCTTGTGGACATTTTTGGTAAAGTTGTACCCTTAAGCGGGTGTTGTACTTGTCCAAATTAGATATGATAGGTTGACAGCATTACCTCACAAAGCTTTTCAGGACTTTCAACCATGACAGGAAGGGTGCACCTTGCTACTGTATGAGCACACAGTTCACAGTCTTACCATAATAAAGCAAAGGTACCAGTTGTAAAAGGGAAAGGTTCCCATTCACATTGATATAATATTGTTAACAAATCAGAAAGTGTCCAGGTCCATTTTTATGAGACCTTTGTCACTCATGATACTTCATGTATGACCCGGCACTCTGCAATATGCATAACTTTGTTATGAGTTCTTATACCTGCAAATCTGGGGACTCCAACTCAATTTGCCACATCCAGACCCCCCTCCAAATACCCACCTCCCCAGGGTTATGAAGGGCAGTATCAGTAACATGAGGAGTTACAAGTAAAGAAGGAGTTTAACTTGTTGTTTTCAAAACCTGACCATGAATTCAAATCAGTGACTGTTTGATTACTAGAATTTTGTTTTACCTTCTAAACCAATTGATATCAACTTGGAAGCTGGTGACAAAATTGATTATAAGCTTGTTGAGCCACTGAATAGCAGCTCTTCCTGACAAAGTGTTGAGGTATAGCCTCAAAAAGCCAAGGTCCCTGCTCCTAGTGCTCTAGTCATAGCACTGTTCCAACCAGCAAGATGCTTGTCTAATAAATGCACATTGTGCAGAACAGTAGGTCTAGGAGTGGTTCTTCATTTACTGGCATCCTTGCTCTGTGGAACAAATTATTTTGGAAGGCATCAGGATTCATAGAAGGCACTGCAATCTACTCCAGGCAATCTGTCTTGCCATGCAAAATGACAACACAGTGGAAGAACACCAGGACAATAGTTGACAGGGGGCTGAGTCTGATTTCCAGTGGAGAAAACTTTTTCCTTCTTACTACAACTTGCATTGCTACAGTAACATGTCTCTCTGTCTAGAAACCTTCTGCCTCTCTATGTGGAAAGATAGCATAGAGGCAGTACACCTGGACAGTAGTTTGGATGGAGGTCTGGTTTTAATTCCCAGCTGAAAAATTATTTTCTTTCTCACTACTATTTATGTTGTTAGCATACATCTCTCTCTCTCTCTCTCTCTCTCTCTCTAGAAACCTTCTGTCTCCCCACATGGAGAGATAGCACAGTGGCAGAGCACCAGGACAGTAGTAGGTAGGGAGCCTGTTTCCTTTTTTCTTTTATTTAGTTCATTTTTGGTAACCATGTAAGTATACTAGGCAATAAAGCACCTATTTTCAGGAACAATGTAGGGTGAACAGAGCTTACCACAGGATGCAATACATAAGTTATGCATTTGTGACAAAAACACTATCATGGAATAGCAAATTACAGTGTTGATTCCCATTTGTGAACAGTTTTTCTTTGTCACTACAATTTATTTTGTAAGCATAAATCTTTCAAGAAATCTTCTTTCTCACCATGTGGAATGATAGCATGGTGGAACAGTACCACATACGTAGTCAGGAGGGGTCCTGGGTTTAATTCTCAGTGAGAAACATTTTTTTTCTTTTTCACTATAATTACGTAGTTAGCATGCTTGGCCTTCTAGAACCCTTCTGTCTTACCATGTGGAATGATAGCACAACGGCAGAACACCAGGACAGTAGTTGGGAGGGGGGCCTGGGTTCAGTTCCCAGTTGTGAGCATTTTGTCTTTCTCACCACAGTTGTTAGCATGCATGTCTCTTTAGCAACCTTCTGTCTCATCATTTGGATTATCAGCACAGTGGCAGAACACCAGATTACTATGGGAAGAGGACTATGTTCAGTTTCTCACAGAGATTTTTTTTCTTTCTCACACCTATTTATTTTTTTAGTATGCATTTCTCTCTAGAAACCTTCTTCCTCACCATACTGAATAATGGCACAGTGGCAGAACACCAGAAAATTTATGGGGCTGGGTTTGATCCCAAGTGGGGACAATGTTTTCTTCTCACTACAATTTATGTTATTAGCATGGATCTCTGGAAACATTTTGTCTCACTATGTGGGATGATTGCACAGTGGCAGATCACCTGAGCAATAGTCATGAGGGGGGCATGGGCTCAGTTCCCAGTTGTGAACATTTTGTCTTTTACACTACAGTTAATACTGTTAGCATGAATCTCTCTCTATAAATCTTTTTTCTCATGATGTGGAATGACAGCACACTGGCAGAGCACCAGGACTGTAGTTGAGAGGAGGCCTGGGTTGGATTTCCAGTGGAGGCCTTTTTCTTGTTGGTCATATTTCTACTCCTTTCACTCCATGGCCCTCACACTCTGGAGGAATCCCAGCCCCATCACATCAATGTCTACCAGCTGGTGCTGGCTATACCCCCAGGGCTTTTCCCCCTGGTGGGGTCAGTGGGGGGGCCCACCCCACCAAGAATGGATTCAGTGTGCTGGCCCCATGGCTAGTCTGGGGAAAGACCTGCAGACTCACCCTTTCTCCACCATGAGCGGTCTTCCCTCTGGTTTCTTCCCCCTTCAGGAGTGGAGCATGTAATGACACCAGAGACAGCACCATGCACCACTCCTGTGCATGCAGTTCAGCAAGCATCTACCCCACTCCCGACCCACGTTAGACAGCATTGGTGTACTGCCCCAGTCTCTACTATACTAGAGGCCAGGCATGCACAGACAGCTAGCCACCCCCTTCCAGGATAAGGAGAGCAGTCCCTAGGATGCTCAATACTTCTCCTCTCCTGTCAACTCCTGGTGGCCCATGATCATTCCTGAACATGGGTCACCGGTGTGATAAGAAGTGTGGCATCCAGTGCCTTAACCCTCAGTGCTAACAGGCCAGTGGGGGCCTTTTTCTTTCTCACTGTACTTTGTGTTAGCAGGCATCTCTCTCTAGAAATCTTCTGTCTCACCATGTAGAATGATAGGACATTGGCAGAGCACCAGGACTGTAGTTAACAGAGGACCTGGGTTTGATTCCCAGTGAAGAACCATTTTTCCTTCATACTACAATTTACATTGTTAGCATGCAGCTGTCTCCTTCAAGAATCCCTTCTGCCTCCCCATATGGAAAGCTAGCACAGTGGAAGTGCACTGGGATAGTAGTTTGATTGAAGGCCTGTGTTTGATTAGCAGTTGAGACAATGTTTTCTTTCTCACTACAATTTATGTTGTTAGCATACACCTCTCACTAGAAACCTTCTGTCTCATCATGTAGAATGATAGCACAGGGGGCATGGTCTCGATGCTGGCAAGATGGCAGCATAAAAAATCTGTTCTAGCTTTCCCTGAACCAGATGATTTAATCAGAGATGTGATCTGGTGCCATCGGGCTGTAATAATGCCATAGAATGGGTACTGAAACCACCATTCAAGAATGTGACTGCTCCAAACAGCCTGAACACTGCCAGGGAAGACATAATGTGAGGGAAAAGAGTGCACGTCTCTGACTCAACCTCGAAGTGCAAGGGGCAAGCTATGGCCTAAAGGCCACACTGTCGCAGAACAGCAAGGTGCACAGATCACTTTGGAGCTTCAGAACTACTTCCCATGGGCGCATCACTAGAGATCTTATCCCCAGCTCTATCCAGAAACAAGGGGCTAATCGGGCTCCCAGGGACTCTTAACCAGAATACCCAATCTGGGCAGAAGTATTGCCTCCTCTTTACAAGCTTCTCTGCCTACCGACCAGGGTGACAAGCAGGGCACCACAGACATCTCAGCCCTGGAAGCGGACTCCCTGTCCTATATCACTAAAATGCTGGAGACCTTATTAGTGCATGTGGACAGCATAAGTGGTGCCCTAGAAGGCAGTGTGGTGAATCTTCATCACCAGGAAGACAATGTAAACATTGCGGAACAACACATGGAGGACTTAGAGCACCAGCAGCACAGAATCTGGCAAAAAATACAGGAAGACGAGGCAAAACTGAGCAAACTCTGGGAGAGAGCCAAGGATTTGGAGAATTGGGATGCCGGAATAACATCAGATTTTGGGTGTCACTGAGGGGCTAGAGGGTCCCAACATGGGGAGATTCCTTAAAGACTTCATCCCAAGGACCCTGGTGGAGAGAGCGCACAGGACCACTAGGAGGGCAGGTCCCCCTGGCTCACCTCTATGGCTTATTATCATTTACCTGTTGAGGTATTCCATAAAAGAGCAGGTTCTAAGAGCAGCTCATAATATTGGTGACATTGTTTGAAGGGTGTGGTGTATTTAGGAGATATCACCCTCCCTTTACCCTCATAGCCAGCAAGCAGTGTGCAAGTGCTATGTACTCCCTACCACCTCTCCTCTGGGGACCAGGTACTTTGGCTGTCTTCAGTCCCCTGTCCAGTTATAGAACTGCCCAGCTAAGCTGGTTCACCAACTCAGGGGATGACCATGGCTCCCAACCAGGAGATACAGTGGGCACAGTTTAAGGGGGCATCTGGGAAGTTAGAGCCATAATTGTCAGGCCCAATTTGTATAGACCAGGGGACTCCTATTCCCCCACCCATCTCAAAGGAGAAGGTTCAGATCTGTCCTGAGGGGTACAGCCCCCCTTGTCCTCCCTTTACTGGAAGGATCACCCTCACTGAAGATTCCCTCAAAAATGCACTCTTCCCCCCATGCCTTTACTCTGTGCCTCATGGGTCGACAAAGAAAATGAACTCTCCTCTTCCCTGGTGGCCTCGCATACTGACCCCACCCATGGACATGCATAACAAGTTCTGTGGTTGATAGGTTTTATGTATGCAACTGTTTCACAAGTTTAGCTGTTGTTCACATTCTTATATTTTGTGACTTACTAATGCAGTTTGTGAATGATATGGCTGGTTTCCTGGGGAGGACCTTCTCACCCTTAGCACCCCATATACCCAATGGTACTAAGGCATCCATGACTGGATCACCCAATATGGGTGGGTCATGTCCAGGATGGGACTGATCTGAGCACATTCTTGGGTTCTTCCTACACCTTGATTGGACACCGTGATAGCGCAGCTTAAACCAAAGGTTAGCAACATTGTTTTTTCATGCACAACCCCGTGTCTTCAGTGCATGTCACACTTGGAGACTCCAGCTGAATAGGTTACCAGTTGCTGGTTGGTGTTTTGCACCACACAGGTTTTTCTTATTTACCTTCCTTGGAGTGGTTGGTGCCACCTCCCTTTCCATTCCCTCTGGCAGGTTCCGCAGTTAGTTGTACAGTTTGCCTCCTAGCTGTGAAGGTCTTCACCAGGATCCTGGCTTTTCATCTTAGGTCATAAGAAGGGAACCTAGCCCTGATCTGCTGGGTTTGTATTTATCATCAAGGGTTGTGCTGATTGTGAACTAATTTTTCTTTCTTTGTTTATCCTCTATCCTTTGCAGCAGCCCAGGCCAGCGACTCCTTGCAGATATGACCAGAGGTGTCTTAGCGGTAGGAAAACTCCTTGGCGGCATCCTTTTTCTCCCTATGGATATTAGGATGCAGTTCGGGCCCTTAGCCCCTTTCCATTCCCATTTACTTGGTGAACTCTACAGTTAAGTGGAACTAGGTGTCAAGGCCCAGATAATGCCCAACAGCTCACAACAGGGGTGGAGATGTGTCTTATGGAATGTGAAGGGTCTCAATCACCCAGTGAAAAGAACAAAAGTGCTGCGTCATCTCCGTTCCCTGCACACAGAGATTGCACTTATCCAGGAGACACATCTTACCACCTGGATGGTCCAATGGCTCAAGAAGCTCTGGGTGGGACAGATGGTGGCTAGCTCTGCCACATCTAAGTCCAGAGGGGTGGCAATACTGACCCATAAAGTGAGTCAATGGGTAGAGGAGGTGGTTAAATCAGACTCCCAGGGTCACTGGGTGGTAGTCCGCTTCATTTACCCTGGAGGAACGGTAGTAGTAGTGGTAAATCTATATGAACACAACTCAGATTCCACAGATTTCTTTCCCCAGGTAAGTCAAGCACTGTCCCAAATTACTAAAGATGCTCCGGATCTCCCCATTATCATGGGTGGAGACTTCAATCTGGTTAATGACACTTTTTTGGGCAACTCACACCCAACCTAGCACTTCCACCCCCAAAGCAAGGGTGGCCTTACAAGTGCTGAGAGAGGAATGGGGCCTTGTTGACCCTTGGCAGAGAGACAACCCAGCAGGAAGAGAGTATACTTTCTTCTTACCTGTGCACAATACTCACAGTCATATTGACTTCTGGCTAGCCAACCAAGGGGCAGCACAGAACAACAATAGCACTGCAATTGGCAGCCTTGTAATCTCAGATCATGCTCCCATCTCTTGCAGCGCTCTTCCTCAGGGAGACCGCCCCTCTTCCCTTAGGTGGAGGTGCAATCCCCTGTTCTTAAGGGATAAATACTTCTGTATTCAGATGAAAGAGGCAGCCACAAACTATTTCTTAGACAATTCAGGAGGGGAGACCAGCACAAGCACGGTTTGGGAAGCATTTAAGGCCATCCTAAGGGGGCACATAATATCCTACTCAGCAGCAAAAAATAAAACCCAGCAGGAAGAAGCCTCTGTATTGCAGTCCCAATTGGACAACCTAGAGGCCAAATTCAAAGCAAGAAACTCCCAAGATGGCTCACTACTACCTGCTATTCTAAGACTGAAATACAAAATTAACACTCTACTGCAGCGCAAAGCTGAGTGGCAGCTACTCAGTGCCAAACATAAGTTCTGGGAGGGTGGGGACAAAGGGGGTAAGTTCCTGGCTTATCATCTGTGAAAGCAGCAGGCATCCTCCCAGATACACACTCTTAGGGACGATAAGGGTACCATAGTCACAGACTCCAAAAGTATAAATGACATCATAAGACAGTTCTATCAGGACCTCTATGAGTCTAAGACCACCATGAAAGCAGCAGACCTTGGAAGGGTATTGAAGAAGTTCTGTGACTCTACTCCTCTGCCCCAGTTGCCTGTGTAGATAGCCCAAAAACTGGACCTTTCTGTAGCCCTATCTGAGATTAAAAAGGTGCTATCACACTTCACTAACATGAAGGCACCAGGCTAGGATGGAATGACTGCAGAACTGTATCATATGTTAGGGTCTGAGATATCTGCCCCACTTCTGAGTGCCCTGCAAGAGTCACACAGCAATGGATCTCTCCCTCCATCCATGAAGGAGGCAGTGGTAAGTTTACTACCCAAAAAATCTTCTGACCCTTTTGACTGTGCCAACTTCTGACCTATCTCTCTGAGGGCACCTGGAAATAAAGGTATGTCTCTTTGCAGACGACACAAAGATCTGCAGCAGGGTTGATACACAAGGTGGGGTGGAAAGAATGAAAAGGGACTTGGCAAGGTTGGAGGAATGGTCAAATATGTGGCAGCTCAGATTCAATGCAAAGAAGTGCAAGGTAATGCAGCTGGGAAACAAAAACCCAGGGGAAGAGTACACAATGAGGAGTGAGTTAATAACAATAACAAAAATAGAAGGAGACCGAGGAGTAATTATATCAGATGACCTAAAGGTGGGCAAGCAATGTGAGAAGGTAGTAAGGAAGGTTGAGGGGATACTGGGATGCATAGGGAGAGGCATCAACAGTAGAAAACAGGAAGTTATTATCCCTCTGTACAGACAGTTAGTGAGACCCCATCTGGAGTACTGCATGCAATTCTGGAGACCCCATCTCCACAAAGACATAGACAGAGTGGAGGCTGTTCTGAGGAGGGTAACCAAAATGGTTCAGGGTCTGCACCAGAAGACATATGAGGAGTGACTAAAGCTGCTTAATATGTATACCCTTGAGGAAAGAAGAGAGAATGGGGACATGATAGAAACTTTCAAGTATCTCAAAGTATCTTTAAGAAGAAGAGATGTGCAAGAACAAGGGGGCACAATTTGAAGATAGAGGGGGGACAGCTCAGAGGTAATGTTGGAAAGTATTTTTCACAGAGAGGGTAGTGGATGCATGGAACAGCCTTCCTGAGGAGGTTGTGGAGTCAGAAACAGTGGGAGAATTCAAGAATGCATGGGACAGGCATCAGGAATTTCTAGTGGGGGGTAAGAGGAAGTAAGCTGTTGATTAACTAGAATCTGCAGCTTATGCATCAGGTAGGGAAATGGGCAGACTATGTGGGCCAAGCGGTCCTTATCTGCCATCAAATTCTATCTTTCTATGTTTCTATGTTTCTATCCCAGTAGATACGAAGATAGCAGCAAGAGCATTAGCCAATAGGTTGGTGGAGGCCCTTCCCCTAGTGATACATCCTTTGCAAGTGGGATTCAGCAAGGGCAAGACTGGTGCTGATAACTTGAGTCTTGTGCTCAACCTAAAATGGCTGGCACTCCAATCATGCATTCCTATGGCTGTCCTTGCAGTTGACTTTACCAAAGCCTTGGACTCGGTGGAGTGGGGGTATCTCCACAAGATCCTAGAGGTGTATGGTTTTGGCCCCTACTTCCACCAATGGATTGCCACCCTGAATCAAACCCCACTGCCAGAATCCTCACCAAGAAATTAGGAGAGGCACGAGTCAGGGCTACCCTCTCCCCCCCCTCATCATTTCTCATTGGGCTTAACCCATTGACAAGGAAACTGCTGGCCGACCCAGAGATACATGGCATTCAGGTGCAGGGACAGGAGTTCTCGATTTATTCATACACAGATGACCTGCTCCTCACCCTTACCAATCCCAAGCACTCAGTTCCCAAAGCCACAGCTATACTGAATGAATCTGCACAATTCTCTGGACTCCAGATGAACCAGAAAGAGACCATGCTCTCACCCCTCAGCCTAGCTTGTGCCAAAGACTGTCTCCAAGGCACTTTCATCAGTTTCGCCCCTCAGGGATTTTCCTATCTGAGGATAACCATCACTGCGAGGTGGAAGGAGCTGGTGGAGGCTAATTTCAACCCTTCAATTACCTCCTTAATAGCAGAGATAAATTGTTGGTTAAAGCTGCGGTTATCCCGCAAAGGTAAAATCGAAGCAGAGAGGATGTTTCTCCTCCCCAGAATCTCATATTTATTTTGTAACATCTCACTTAGACTCCTCCCAAAGCTCTTCCAGACTCTGGATAGATTAGTAGTCCATTTGTTATGGGAAGGTAAGACCATCAGGTGGGGCAGGGACAGGCTGAGTGCACACTGGACCAAGGGATGCCTCAGTCATCCATGGTTTCAAGGCTACTATCTGGCCAATAGAGTGGCACAGGCCACCAAGTGATTCACCCCATCTCCATAACCCAGTCCTCTGCGGGTATCACTGGAGGCCACTCTGGCCTGCACAAAAAGTTTGGGTGCTCTCCTTTGAACAGGTTCCCCTCTGCACAAGCTCTCTCCCCCATTTTGCTGGAAACCAGGAGGGCATGGCACACCTGTATGTCTACCACCCACACACTCAAGTCAGCCTGGAAACCCCCCTTTTGAATTCACCCCACTCTGGGATAACCCTGTTGTTGGTTGACAGGCAACCTCATTGGTGGTCCTCCTGAATAAACAAAGACATTCAACTGGTCAAGGATCTCTGTCCTCCTGGCTCAAATGTTCTGATGACCTTTGCACAACTGCAAGAGAAATATGGTCTCCCTAAGCAGGATTTCTGGAGGTATCTCCAAATCCGGAGTACTGTTCAAGCCCTGCAACCTCTCTGGGAGTCAGATGACAAATGGAGATGGCTCAGCTCACTTCACCTCCCTGGCAAACAAAAAGGACTAGTGGGAAGAATATGTGCAAAATTCTTAGGGACTCCCAGCCAGACTATAATGATGTCTGCAGAAGGAAATGGGGGCACGAGTTGCAGGTGGCTATCTCTCTTGATTTCTTGGCCCATTGCCTCCAAGTGGCTCACCTGGGATACAGAGACTGTTGCAGTCAAATCCTCCAACTAAAAATCCTCCTGAGGTGGCACATAACACCTGCCATGCTCCACACCATAGGTCTTCTCAAACATGCTCAATGCTGGCAATGCCAACACAGCCCAGCCCATCTACTGCATATTGTATGGCAATGCCCTAAGCTGGCACACTTCTGGTCCACTGTGTTTGAGGACTGCTCCAAAGTAATAGGTGCTACTGTCAGGCATGAGAACCCACTTCTGCTGCTAGTGACACATCCTCCCTAGATACCATAACTCCACTTCTGCACAATGGCTCGTGGCGGCCTTGCTGGATGCCAAAAGACTCGTTCTTATGAAATGAAGTCAACCCTCCTCCCTGTCCCTCATGAGTTGGCACACAGACCTTACTAAGCTGGTTTGCTTTGAAAGACTGTCATATTACAACTTAGACCAAAAGGCCAAGTTTCACAGTAAGTGGGATGCTTATTTGTCCTCACATCTATGCTTGGTCCCGCTTTCTCCTCCAGGCAACCCTCCCTTGTAGCTGAATGTACTTGATGCCTGTTCCACTATAACAACCTGCTGCAACAAAGGTTGGTATCCCCCCACCCCATGCCACCTCCTGGTGTTGCAAGGCTGCTAAAGGATGCCCTAATGTTTACTTTCTCCAGTAAAGATCAAATGTTTGCAGATAGATTTTGTTTTAAGCAGGTGACAGCAGCCAACCCTAGCTACAATATTCTTATTGACTGTTTTTCCCTTTTCTTCCTTATGGTGGTATCATGCATATACAGTATTGTTGTGAATGGGCCTTTTAAATATGTACGGTCTATCCCTCTTCTGGTATTACTTGTATTTCATTTGTTAACTCAGGGCCCCACTGTTCTCCTTTTGTTGGACGCCCGTGTTAGTTGTTTGATGCTGTGTGTGTACAAAAATTGGGAAAAATCAATAAACTTTTTCATGTTAAAAAAAAATAGAATGATAGCACAGTGCCGGAGCACTGGAACATTTGGAGGTAGGTAGCCTGGTTTGATTTTCTTTTCTTTAGTTCAATTTTGGTAACCAGGTAAGTATATTAGACAACAAAAGGCCAATTTTCAGGAACAACCTGAAGTAAACAGAGCTTACAGCTAGACACAATACATAAGTTACAGGTCTGTGACAAACAACATCTCATACAACAGCAAAGTTACAGTTTTGATTTCCATTTGTGAAAATTTCTTTCTTTGTCACTACAATTTATGTGATTATCATGCATCTCTCAATGGAAACCTTCTGTCTTTCCACATAGTATGATAATACAATGGCAAAGCACCAAAACGGTAGTTGGTAGGGGGATTAGGTTTGATTCCCAGATATGAAAATGTTTTCACTCTCACTACAATTTAGGTTGTTCTCATCCATCTCTCACTTGAAACCTTCAGTCTTACCATTGTGATTGATAACACAGTGGCAAAGCACCAGAACAGTAACTGGGTGGGGGCCTGGGTTTGAGTCCCAGTCATGAACATTTTAGCTTAATTCTCCCTCTAATTTATGTTATTAACATGCATCTCAAACGAGAAACCTTCTTTCTCACCATGTGGATCAATAGCACAGTGGCAGAGCATCAAGACAGTAGTCGGTAGGGGGTCATGAGTCTGATTCTCAGTCATGAACATTTTTTTCTTTCTCACTACAAATTATGTTAGCAAGCATCTATCTCTAAACACCTTGAATTTCACCACATGGAATAATAGCACAGTTGCAGAACACCAGGTCAGAAATTGGGAGGGGCTAAGTTTGATTCCCAGTTGTGATTTTTTTTCTTTTGCACTACAATTTTTGTTATTAGCATACCTCTCTCTAGAAACCTACTATCTCACCATTAGAGATGTTGCAAGTTTTACTTTACTGGTAAAGTTTTAGTGAAGTTGCAAGATTCACCTTCATCAAAAGCTTTCCAAATTTCCCAGTTTGCCACTTTGCAATGAATTTTGCTTGAGAATTGGCACTGTTTCATGTGAAGTCATGGCAAAGTTGCAACTTTAACAGCACATTTACATTACTTCATTTGAAAAAGTGTCACTTTGCAGCCAAAAACTTTGCAAAGTTGGCACTTAGTGAATTTGGCCAACTTCACAAATACATTTGCAAAGCAAATTTTGCCAACTTTACACACCCCTGCTCACCATGTGGAATGACAGCACAATGGCAGAGGACTAGGACAGTAGATTGGAGGGGGCCTGAACTGATATCCCAGTGGGAACAGTTTTTTTTTCTTTCTCACTGCAATTTATATTGTTGACATGCATCTCTCTATAGAAACCATATGTCTTAACATGTGGAAAGATAGCACAGTAGCAGAGCACCAGGACAGTAGTTTGGATGAGGCTTGGATTCAATTACTTGTAATGAACATTTCTCTGTCTCACTATACTTTATGTTGCTAGCATGCATCTCTCAAGAAACCTTCTTTCTCACAATGTGGAATGATAGCACAGTAGCAGAGCACCAGGACAGTAGTTGTGAGGGGCCTGTGTTTGATTCTTAGTTGTGAACATTTTTTTTCTTTCTCACTACAGTTTATATTGGCATGCATCTTTCTCTCTAGAAATCTTCTGCCTTACCATGTGAAATGATAGACCAGTAGCAGAGCAACAGGACAGTAGTTTAAAGGTTGCCTTGATTTGATTTCCATTTGTGAACATTTTTTTCTCACTGCAATTATTCTTTTAGCTTGCATCACTCTCTTAAAATCCTCTGTCTTACTATGTGTAATGAAAGTACAGTCACAGAGCACCAGTAAAGCAGTTGGGAAGGGTCCTGAGTTTGATTCCTAGTGGGTACAATTTTTTATTTCTCAATACAATTTATATTGTCAGCATGTATCTCTCTCCAGAAACCTTGTTTCTCACCATGTGTAATGATAGCACAGTAACAGAGTGCCTGGACAGAAGTTGTGAGGTGCATGGACTTGTTTCTCAGTTGTCAACATATTTTCTTTCTCTCTACAATTTATGTGTGTAGTAAAGCTGTGGAGAATGCAGAATTCTACCAATGGAATGGAATTCATGCAGGGTGGCAAATTCCTTCTTCTGCTGGCTGTTTTGTTTGTTTCAAATACCACTTCCTTATGTCAATAAAGCATCATGATGTCAATGTCATGCAGGGGATTGAAACACAGTCTTGATGTTGCCACTCCAAATGTTTGCCCTTAAGTAGGATGCTGTCATGACCCTGCCCTTGCACTCCACTCCAGTGTGTGGAGGGACTATAGATGGAGAACCCTAATAGATGGAGGAGAGGAGAAGGAGGACCTTGCCCTCAGCCTATTTAACATAGTGGACCTTGTGACCAGCTAGCCTCAAAAGTGCCTAGACAGGGCACAAGAATCTAAGGTTCAGGTACAAAATGTATATATTTCTATTCAAAAGATGTACTTTTAAGTGCTGTTATCCTTGTCTGGTATTGCCGGCAGCGGCAGGGGTGGTGGTGGTGTGGTAGAAGGCTTCAGCCTCACTCTACCGGCTCCTCACTTGCAGCGGCATCCCTCTGGCTCCTTCAATTGAACAGAATATTGACTCTATCTTGGCATTGGTCAATGGGGGCAGAAGGCTCTTGCCCTTCTCCAACCACTCCTAACTTGCAGCGCTGAACCAAAGTGGTTCCATCGAAGTACAAGTTCTACATCTTCAACTGGTAAAAGAGATGGCATAACTTGAAGAACTAATAATGGATTTTTACAGTATTGCCAAGGAAGCTTTGGCTTTTTAATGTGAGGTAATGTGAGGAAGTATTTTTTCACAGAGAGGATTGTGGGTGCATGAAATGGCCTTCCTGAAGAGATAGTGTAGTCAAAACAGTGGGGGAATTCAAGAATGCATGGGACAGACATAAGGCAATTCTAGTGGTGGGTAGGAGGGAGTGGGCTGTTGGTTAACTAGGATCTGCAGCTTATCCATTAGGTAGAGAAATGGGCAGACTAGGTGGGCCAAGTGGTCCTTATCTGCCATCACATTTTATGTTTCTATGTTTTTCCAGATACGTTCACTTAGTGGTCCCACTACCATGCTAAGCCTTCTCTGCTCTTCAATGCATCTAGCATTCATGACATTGACAACAATCACTCCATAATCAGAAGCATCCAGTGTTTCTCACCTTTTAAGTGCTGATACTACCAGCACCTCCCGAGCAGAGGAACACATTGAATTTCTAGTTTTTCTTAAATATTTAAACATTTTCATTCTCAAAACAGCACAAGCACTCCTTGTGACAGGCACTGACAAACCTGAAAGATTTGGGCTTTAAACCTTTACCATTTCTTTGTTTTTGGAGATCAAAACAGAAACTTAAAATAATAATTCACATATTTTGACACTTACAGCTTTAATACAATTAAACCAAATTTGAAACAAAGATGAGAGGCCCAGCTGGTTATGCTAACTGGTGGAGCATGACACTGCTTTGTGGAAGACCTAGATTCATGTACTGAACCTGAATCCCCTGCAATGGGCCAGTGGGGTTTTGAATGTGATGCCCAGGTATGACATGCTGACCCAGGAGAGGGTTATCGGCATCATGCTTTATGAGCTCAACCTGCCTTGATGCTCTGGGTGACTGTGCATCATAGGCAGTTCCCTACATCTGGGTGAGTGCCACAGGTCTGCATAGGCAGCATGTAAGGGAGGATCCACAGGAAAAAAACAGGAACTACTCTGCTGCAAGTGGCTTGACAAATGGCATGCTCAGGCCCTGGTCTCTGCTACTGGCCACTTCAGTGCCCACTGTGGCTTCTCCCACCATGGCAGCTGGAGCAGTGGGTTTTACTGCCAGGTTCCATCATGAGCAGCCAAAAGGGAGAACATTTTAAGTGCCAGAGATGTGAAGAGATGGGGCTGGCCCTCCAACCAGATGGGGGAACTGCACTAGGGAGAGGAAAAAAGAATAGGAGGGTCTGAAGCTCCTTCTGAAGAGGATGTATATAACAATTTGCTGTTTTCTGGGTAAATGGATGGTTGTGCTATAAGCAGGTAAGCATCACAGTTTAAAATTAAAGTGCCTTCTCAAACCTAACTATACTCTAGTGGTACTACACCGAACCACTATAATTTCTAATTTAGTATGCAGTGCTCTCTTACACATTCCAGTTGGGCTCTTCTCTGAGGCAAGAGTATGGATGTCAGTATTACCCCAGCTAACACCACCTCAGTATAGTTCTTCTATTGTTAAAGCGTTTGTCCTTATATTTACTGTACTTCATACATTTTTTTCTAGGTGTCTTCTACTACTACAGTACTGCACCAGTTTCCAGCACTGTACATCACCCACTCCCTTGAGCATTAAGACTAGCAAGTATTTTGGCATTATATACATAATAAGACAAAACAGAGTGTACATTATGCTGAGATAATCATGTGCCCAGGGGCATTGTAAGGCATGAGGTCACAGGCCAAGTGCCTTCATTCCCTGGAAGTGTGGTTATCTCATCACAATATACATCCCCAGAGTGTCTTATTGCACTGCTAAAACATGTTCTTAAATTTAAATGTATTTGGGAATTTAAGAAATTATAGAAAAATATTTAAAAATATATTTAAAAATTAAAAACTATACTTGTTTTTGTTGTTAAATTATTCTTCCAGCTTCTGGAACTTCATGGCATTTTCAATTTGCATAAGTAAGTTTGTCCCAATGTTGCATCCATACATGTACTTTTTCTGCCTTACATGGCCTAAATACTAAGTCTTTGCGTAAAACACAATTTGCCATGATTTTTATTTATTGGCTTAAACAAGTCTTTCTTTTTATCTTCAGCAAAGTGAAGTTTGGGAGTTTTTCTGGATGTTGCCATTTCTCTTCAACTGACTCCCTTTGCCCACTCACCCACCAGCACACTTGCTCAGTCACTTAATTCTCTCTATCAAAAAAAAAAGTCATTTACTTGCTCTCAAAGAGATGCTTTTTTAAATTGTACTCATATACAGTAAATGCTATTTCTTTAATAATTGCCGACCATCCTTTGCTTGTCAACCTCACCCTTTCTTTCTCACTCAGCCGCCTCCCTTAACTGCTTGCTCACCCCCCTCCCTGTCATGCATTGTTGCAGGAAATATTCAAATAAAAGATATGCTGAAGAAATGAAATGGTAGAGTGATGAGAAAAGAGGTTTTTATTTTAATATTTTGGGATTATCAGAGGTTCATTTCAGCTTTTATCACTAACAAGAATAATTGTTGGTGATGTAGTTTCCAACATGCTACTGTCTGCAGCAGCGTTAGTCATGAAAGTACAGCTGCTTTCATGACATTCAGCTGTGCCTCCACAATTGGGGCTGGCCAGTGACCTAGACACTCAGGAAATGTTACTGAACAGTAGTAATAAGTTTTTTTTGTTTTGTTTTACTTTAATTTAATAACAAAGAGAATGTGTGTTTTAGTATGATATTTATTTGAAATGGATTATTTATGAGCAGCTCTGTGACGGTTTGTTTGTTTATTTATTTAAAATTTGGTAACTAGGAAAGGCACACTGAGCCGAGGCTTATTTCTAGGTGAGACCTGGGGACAGGGGTGACAAATACAGAGAAAGGGTTTCAACACACCAACAAAATACAAGTACTCAGTAGCATTAGAGTCATGGGTGGTCTCCAGGCATTACAAGATACAATTCAGTGTATAAGCAATACAAGTTTATGCATTTGACTGTATAGTTGTATATGGCCAGTAATGTGCAGGCCTACAAATCTTGACCCTGGTTACTGTTTTGGGCAGAGGCAGGTGGGGAGTGGGAAGTATAGAGACAGGATAAGGGGGGAGGAGGTGTAAATTCTACTTGAGGGAAGGGCACGCTAGAGAGTGCTCCAGAATTGAGGAGTTAGATGGTTCCATAAGGATGGGAGTCTATATGAGAAAGTAGATTTGCCAGATGAAGATGGGGGTGGTGTAGACAGAAGGAGCAGTTGTCCCTGGTGCATAGGTTGTAGGAGGTGATCGCTGTAGTGAACAGCATATCTGAGGGGTGGGGAAGAAGCAGGCCAAACCAGAATTTGGCTGTGAGGGTAAGCGAATGGTTACAGCATCTGTGTGATAGGGGCAGGATGCTGACTCTTTCTGAGGGAGAAGTACAAGATGCAGTAATGAGTTCTGGGAAGGGGGTTGAAGTGAAGCAACAGAAAGAATTTAGCAGGGTATCTAATCCAGATAGTGAGGAGGGAGGGGCTGTGCTGTAAACAACATCAGCATAGTCAAAGACTGCACTCCCTTTATGAGGGGGAGACAGGATGTAGCTGCGTGAGTGCTATGGAGCTAAACCAAAACAAACTGATCAAAGAAAAACATTGTAATACAGTATGGTGATGAGAAATGAATGTGAGTGTTTATGCAGTGATGCCAGAGAGGAAAAAAAACATGTCATTTAGATACCCAGCCTGTTTTGTACTTTTCAAGGTGCTTGTTTACTGAAAATAAAATGCCTGCCAAATAATTCCTGTAAAATTTTCTGTCTACGTATTGATTTGTGATAAGACTAAATACCATAATTACAGTGCACTGTGCTGTATTAATGCATGGTCAGCTGAGTGGCTTTAGTTAATAGATTATAGGGAATTTTTGTGTCCATTTCATAATATACTTTATTGTAGGCTTGGTACAGTAAAACAGGGGCAACTTCTTCCTGTTTTAAGGTCACCTAAGTATTAGTACTAATATTATACTTGTTTTTATGTTATGCTAAGTACAGAAATAAAGAAGATAAAAACATTTATCTTTCTCAGTCTTTCCTATTGAAAATTTGTATGTCTGGATAAGTGCACAGCCTGGTTAAATGTACATTTTTTCTGTGTTAAAGGGGTGTGCATTTAAGTGAGCTAAATTGTAATACTTTTATTTGTAGACTACTTTTCCAGGATGCAGAGTGCTAAAGTTTATAGCAATTCAAGACAGGGAAAATGCAAAATTCGAATATCGTAAAACCCTGATTATTCAAACCACTTGGAAGACATCCAATTGGTTTGGATAATCGGGAGTTCGTAAGAGAGGGATTTCCTATCTGACACACTGTCTAACACCGCCAGCATTGAAAACACAGAATATGAAGCTGAAACCCAATGCTAAGATCCAAACATGATAAACCTAACTAACAGACCACAACACTAGAGCCAACAGTACTTGTAGCTGCTTATGTTCTAGTCTCCAACCCAATAAACTGCAACTGTGATCCAATGATTGCATAGATCACAAGTACTATCAGAACTTGTTGTGCTGTACCATTCCGTACTGCCTATAATGCATGTTGGCCAGCCATATTTCAAACATTTCAACCATATTTTACCATATTCAGAAGTTACTCATGCTTAACCTTTTATGCTTTGCTGTGCAGTATTGGCAGGCTTTATTGTTTCACCCAAGCATAATCCTGACAATCTCAGCAGCTTCTCGACCACAAACCAGAAGTGATGATGGAAATGGGACCGCTAAACTGAAGTTTACTGACCTAAGTTTGCAAGCTTTTTAGAAAAATCTTTTTACATTTGTTTTCAAAATTAGTCACTGCCTGTTGCTTACTTTCCATTCTTCACTAAATCACTTCTACAATGTGGAATCATCACTCAAGATGAGCATACAGTTAAACCGTGAACCAACTGCATACTATGCAACATGGCCTGCTCATCATGTCTCCAAGCCCTTCACACACAGCATGCCCTCTTCTACTGTAATATCCTGTAGTATGGCAATAACACAGTTAAAAAATAATGATAACGCCAGGGAACAGAGTAATACAAAATACTGAAATATAGAATATGTAAAATATTGTATTGAAAATACAATGAGAAAAATGGGTGACAAGGGTCAGGTTTGTTAAATAGTAAGTTCAAGATGATCATGGCTCATTAGATCAGGATTGTACTGTATATACTTAGAGGACAGACAAATGAAGGGTAGACAACACTGCAAAACAGCATTGACAAATAATAAATAGTCTCATTACAGATAACTTTAATCATATTTTAGTAATAGCCAATATAGAATTCTTGAAGGCTGGTCTCAGTAAGCATGTTCTGAGTCTTGCTTTAAAGATACTTATTAAGGTGGCCAAGTGGATGTTTGACTCATGAGTGTTCCACAGGACAGAGGCTGCAGTCATGAGGGTTGATCTCCTGCACATTTGAAATGTGAGTAAAGCACCTGCAGGAGCACCTGCCCTATGGACATTGTTTCTGTCCCAAATGTGTAGGGGTTCAGAAGTTCACAGAGATACTGGTTAACACAGGTTTTCCATGGCTTTAAATTTATGCAAAAGCCCTGCATAATCTGGCACCTAAATGGTATAATGTGATCCGTCCTTTTCACAGAGGTCAGAAGCCTCTCTCTCTCATATTCTGCACAAACTAAAGGTAACCAATCTGACCACAGTGGAAGTCTTTTTAGAGTGCATTTTGGTAATCCAGCCTAGAAGACACAAGGCAGCATTCAGTGGTGGGGTTCAAGAATGCATGGGTAGGCATAAGGGAATCTTAGTGGCAAGGAAAGGGGGGAGAAAGAGCTGGAGACCAAGTAGGGTCTGTAGTGACACTGTGGGTAGAGAAAAATGGGTAGACTGGGTGGGCCATGTGGTCCTGATCTTGCCATCAAATTCTATGTTTCTGTGTTACTAGTGTGTGTAGATCTGCAGAATCAAGAAAGGGCCACCATATAGCAATAGTTTTCAAATGATAAAAGCAATCCATGACAAAAAAGACACCCAGGATTCAAAGTAATCTAGCCATCCCAGCCCTAATTAAGGTTGGATGTGATGGTCCTTGTGCCCAGTCCTTTTTCATCACCCCATCTAGTCCTTGCCAGTCCCTTATGTCTGCTCCACTTGTGTTTGAATGCCTCCACTGATTTAGCACAGACAACTTCCCTTGGCAGTGCTTTCCACCAATCCACCACCCTTTCCATGAAAAATATATTTTCTGATATCCTTCACATATATATCACCCATGCCAACATCATTGAGTTCCCCTTGGTGCTTCCCCTTGTATCTCCACTCAGTGTGAACAGCTCTCCACTGTCCACTTTTATTTCATGACAGACTTGTATATATCTATCATCTTCCTCCTCTATCTTCTTGCCCTTGCAGTGTACATGCTGAGGTCTTCCAAACTCTACTAGCCAGACTTCTCTAGTTCTTCTTAAAGCATTTTGGTTATCCTCTTTTCCATTGCTTTTAACCTCGTCTTGTCTTTCCCCATGTGTTGGCTCCTGAAGAAACAGGAAACAAAATAAGGCAGCTGAACAACTAAGGGAAGACAGAAACCCATGCCTGGTTATTGTCATTGGAGGTTCTGCCCTCAGGGTAATGGACAGCATACCGTGCAGTATGTACCAAAAGAGAACCATGGTGACTTACCAGGAACTGAAGTATTGGATGTCAGAGGAGTCAGCAGACTGCTTCACCAGCAGGGGAGCAACAAATTGCTGTGGTTCATGTGGAAACAAATGATATGGGGAGAGCAAATCCAAGATTGCTGAAAATGATTTACAAGGCAATTGTGGTAAAGGTGTAGAGGCATAAAGGGACTGGCATGCTCAGTGATAAACATCTGTTGCTAAGAATGGAGGACGCAAGGCAACATGTCATACAGGAGATGAAAGTCTGCCTTAAAATGTGGAACAGAACTGAGGGATATTTCTTTTTATGTAAATGGGCCAGCTTCTGGAGTCAATTAAATCTTTATGCAAGGGACAGGCTACACCTTAACATACTGTATAAGGAACAGAGGAACTGGTGGACAGACAAGATAACCTGATTGGAAAGATGAGTTAAACTGAAGACTGGGGAAAATTATGTGAGAAGCGTACTGATGAAGGCAGACAAAAACATGGGTGCTGGGAACAATACAGGTACTTGGGAAGGTGGAGGAGACAATGGGACACAAGGCAATAAACAGTTTGCACTAAATAATAACCTAAAATGTACGTATACCAATGCAAGAAGCCTGAGTAATAAAATGGATGAACTACAAATATTAATAGTGAAAGAGAAGTATGATACTGTGGGGATTAGTGAAACATGATAGGGAGAAACTAATGAATGGGATGTGTCATTGAGTACAATATATATATAGAAGTTATGGGATTGGTAGGGGAGGGAGAGGAGTTCACCCTCTACAGTAAATGAAGGAAGACATTGCCACCAGAGATAAAGAAAGCAAATGGGAACTAAGAATCAATCTGGGTGAAAGTAGCAATAGGACAAAATAAACACATGGGGAGATTAGGATGACCATACTACATCAAATAAGACATGAAGGGAGTGCCTGGGAATATTGCAGACTGTTTTGTAAATAAGGAAGTACACTATCAGAAGCAGTAATAGCAGATGCAATGCATGACCTGGTGCTTACCAGACAAAAAGACTTAGCAAACAATATATAGGTACATGAATTAATAGGTTATATTGAGGACAATTGTGTAATTGTCAAATATTGAGAAGTACTGAAAGGAGAAAATGGGTCAAAATATGGAACTTCAGAAATTTCAATAAATTAAGGAAATTGGTGACAAACGTAAAATGGGAGGATGTGCTAATTAATAGGATAGCTGACACTGTGTAGAAAATGCATATAGAACTTATATATGAGACACTGGGAAATGCTTTGGATTAGAGGGGAAACTTACAAGGTCTGCTGAATAATTGGAAGAATACAGATGAATTTCCAAGCTTAGAGCAAAGCATAGAACAGCAAATGACAAAAGAGAGACTAAGAAGGTATTCTAGTGGTACGTACTATAAAGGGTAAAAAGGCAACAAGTGAAGGGATGGGACCACTAAAAATTGTAGCAACATGTAGTGCAGTGGTTGTCTAAAAGTCAATAGCTTTTGAATTAGAAAAATACTCTCCTAGTGTATTTATGCAAAGAACTGATGGAATTAACAGAAGTCTAGATAATGAGGACAGTTTGGGGAATAACAGAGATAATATCATGGGAAAATATATAATAGAGGAAGGAATAGTACATATTGTAAGCAACCAAGTCAGCTTTAAACAAACAAATCCCTGGTTCCAGTCATCATGTATCCAAGGGTATTAAGGGAAGTGGCAGATTAGGAACCCAAACCATTAGTGATAATATTTAATGCTTCCATTAGATAAGTAGAGGTAGAAGCAGTAGACTGGAGGATAACAAATTTGACTCCAGTTTTCAAAAGTGAAAGACAGGACAATCAAGGCTATACATACTACTGAATTTGAATTCATAAGTATGAAAATGCTACAGAAAGCAATTAGAGGAAGCTACATGAGTAAAAACCAAACAATAGAGCACACACAAACCTCTTCAAAAAATAAGGGCACAGGTCTCTAAGTGAAAAAATATTTATTTCATGCATAAAAATGCCAGTAGCCTGATGCGTTTTGGATAAATCACACGCTTTATCAAAGGCTAAATAATCAATTGAAGCTACATGAGTACCTGGATAGCATGGGATTAAACTAATGTAATAAGCTGATCAAGTAGAATCATTGGATGCAGTTTTAATATGTTCACAAATATTAGGTGGAGAAAGATTTCAGAAACTGAGCTATTCTTTACTGTTCTTATACTGATCAGTGAACCAATATGGCCACTGTTTTTGGCATTACCTCATCTGAGAAAACAGCATGCAATTACTATAACCAGCCACAAGGAGACACAATGCAATACTAGAATGCAATTAAACTACTTAAGTACATATTCTTACATGAAGATAGCAGTAATGATTTGAGGTAGGGTACACTGTGCCAAACAAATCTGCTGACCTTTTCTAAGAGGGTAACAAGGGAATATATGAGGGTGGCAGTATAAGCATGGTGCATCTGCATTTCAGTAAGGCATCTGAGAAAGCAACATACTCCAAATTGATCATGACACTGAAATCATTAGGAATATAGGTAAAAATAAGAAAATGGGTGACTGAACTGCACACAAACAGGAAGCAAAGGGTATGCATACAGGGGCAGCATTGGTTGGACATCAGTGGGAAGTGAAGTACCGCAAGGATCAATATTGAGGCCTATTTTTTCTAATCTGTTTATCAGGGACCTGGATCAGGGGTGAAGTAGCTGGGTAGCAACATGTGTGTTTGTCAATAAGATAGAATATCTGCAAGTTGAGTAAATGGGTAATAAAATGGGGAATAAAATGTGTATGTTGACAAATGCAAGTTGAAATATTTTGGGCATAAAAATCCAATAATAAGTACAAAACTATGAGGCAGCAGATTAGAGGAAACCGAACGAAAGAGGGGCTAGGCGAATTGCCAAAAAGAAATATAGGAAGTACAAGTCAATGTTAAGTGGTGGCAAAAGCAGCAATTGGTACGTTGGTAAACATTAACATATATTTTAAACTTTGTAAGCAGATCAAAGAATTAACTTTTCCCATTGTACAGAATGTACAGTATGTCAGCCCCATGCACAGGCCTAACTGCTTTATTGCTTTCTGCCTTTGGACTTTCTACCTTGTACTCCTGCTCGCACCTCCTACACTCGTCTGGATATCCTTCTTCACTCCTCCATGGCCTGACAACTAGATTACATTTCAGGACCACCACAATCAAATCCCTTGGATGTCTCTTGACATGCTGCTTCAGATCGTTTGGAATTATGACTACCGGTTCCTGCCAGGACTCTCAGCCGAGCTCTGTTCAATAGTGCTCTTTGACATTAGCTTACTGCAGTACACTAAGGATTACTACATCTGGCTGAGCTGCCAGCCCATCTGACTCCATTCTCTTATTGCATTCGATTGCCATCCTTGCTCATCAGCAACTCAGCAGCTACAGGACCGTCATACTGCTCTCATATGTCTGGCTTAGCCTGCTCCTGCCTTGTCACTTCAGGGCATGACGATTTAATTATTATTGCTACTCCACTGTATGGACCTACATGCGGGTCCACTTATTTCTACCCTGTTTTACTAATCTATGTGTAGGTCCGTGCTTGCTTCTAAAATCATCGCTCACTGCTGCCGCAAATTGTCTCTTCATTCTTACTGCCATTCCCTTGGCTCAGCCTCTGGGATTCTCCTTCGCTAAATACTGCATTCGCCTTCCAGGGTCACCACTCAATGCTCTTTATGCTCTCAGCACTCCAGTGCTCACTCAGCAGCTCACCTGCTTTAACTCTCCTACTCTACCTGTCTTGCCCAGAACCAGGGCCTGGAGGTTCAACCATATCTATCCTTAACTGATGCTTGTACATGCTTTGACCCAACCTGAAGCTCCTGAGACTTACCAGTGATGTCACCCCTGCTCTAATCCAGCTCCAAGACTGTCTTCTCTTCCCTTCCCCTTATTTTTCCTTCTCTTTGTAAATAACGTCTTGACTACTAGCTCTCTTCCTTCTCGAACCTTGTTGCTGACCATCCACTGTTGTTTTGCCAGTTACCACCCCTGACCTTCCTTCTGTCAGTCTTTCTTGTTATGTTTGAACATTCCTCACATTTCTCTATATATAACCTTACTATCTTATTAACCCTTTCACTCCACAGGTCTGGTCCATGGTTTCTGCACTTATTATATATCTTACTGCCATTATTTGTATAATGCTTGCCATTATTTTTTGTTGTTTCTACCCACTGTATTTTTGTAGCACTGCTGTACTGTTCCTCTATTTGTATTATTGTACCCATGTTGCTGTTGTTCAACTGTTCTCCTTTTGTTGTACTCTACTGGGTCGTGCCTGAAAATAGTCATTTTATGGCTAGTGCACCTACCTGGTTAACAAAAACTAAATAAATACATTTCTACACTACACCTGCCTCGCCCAGCATCTGGGCCTGGCGGTTTGACTGTTTGTACTCTGCACCTGCCTCGCCCAGCATCTGGGCCTGGAGGTTCAATTATTCTGTGCTACACCTGCCTCGCCTAGCATCTGGGCCTGGAGGTTCATATATTCTGCTCTACTCCTACCTCGCCCAGCTTCAGGTCCTGGAAGGTTGAATATTTCTACACTAAACCTGATCACCAGCTCCAGGTATGGAGGTACTGTTCCTTACTATACTTGCTTCGTCAGACAATTGGAGGATTTCAGAGATTTCTGGCCTATTGTCCATTTATTGCTTCGCCCACTTAGGACCAGGGTTACTATGCTCTACATTTTTCAGCTGCCCATCTGCATCCAGCTTACTCGCGTCTCCTTCAATGACTCATACTCCATCACCTCGTCTGTTAGAACTCTGACCATCGCTTCCAGTTTGCCTACCTCCATCTGGATTACTGATGGTCTTCTGTCAATGTTTCTCCTGGATGTTGATTTCGGTCTGGGACTTTGTTCAGGATCCATGAAGATTTGTAATCTGCTAGCCTTAACAAGCTGTTATCAAGGACTTACAACTGGTTTTGAACATACACCGTCAATTCCTTTGGATGCTTCTGCCTTGCTGCTTCAGCTCATATGGATTTACTACTATTACACTCCTGCCAAGACACTTGTTAGCCCCATTTGGCAGATCTTCTATCTCATGATTTAGGCCTTGACATTACTCTACCTCAGTGCTCTAAGGCTTATTGGATCCCATTACATTGCTACTTCATCCGATTTGGTCCTCCTTCATTTATCACCATCCACGACCTAGCAGCATGTCAATTCAGGACTTGTCAGACCATTTTCTTGAGTTTAATTCCAGCAGCTGTACCATCTTTGCTTCCCTAACTGTACATATGCATTGCTCTATAGAGCCATATTGCTCAGCAAACAAGAAACTCTTCGATTTACATGCTTATTTATATTCCTTCAACACTCTCCGCTGTTGCCATACATACTCTATGCAATACTAATCCTTTGCTACTACATCTGCATCATGCATGTCCAATTTTACTACTACTACTGCTGACCTATATGCAGGTCCACTTATTTACTCTATCTGTTCAAACTGACCTACTTCACCCTTACAGGGCCTGGGGGTTCATCACAGACTGACTCGCCTATTCTATGACCTGCTTTGCCCCTCAGGCCTGGAGGTCCATCAAGTTTTCTGGCTATCCATTCATACTGAAATCTATTGTCAATTCACTTTACATGCTTTATCACTGCAGACCGGAGGTTCCTACTGTTCCGCCCTCTCCAGATCTCATAACCTGCATCTAGCTCCTGTGATTCATCACCAAGGCCTTCATTTCCTAAGCTTGCCAATCTGAACATGAACCACCAGTCTTCACATTCTGCGTCTATAGACTTAATCATTTGGTTGCAGGTTCTCTTTGGAGAAGACTTCCTCACCTTCTGAATTGTTCGGCTAATGCAACTTTCGATGTTTCGAATTGTTTATGCTCAACCATGGATTCTAATCTACTATTAGATTCTGCCCTGGACGTGGATTTTTTGGACTAGGAATTCGCGAGAAGGACATGCTGCTATCTTCATCTGACACTCAAACATCAGTGCTATCATTCCAACTTCCCTGATTTCACTTTTGCAGGATCAAGCAACTTTGGACTTCGGATTAGCCGACAACTTACTATTGTTAGTTTAGCATTATTTTCCTTTAGTATGCCCAGAAGGATGGGCAGGTCAGTAGCCATGGGTCCTCAGAGATTCCCCCCAAGGGAGGTTTCCCTCCCTTGTGTGCTACTGGTCACACTCTCTGGAGTTGGAGGAGATAATTGTACTGATATTCATTATTCTTTTGGGGGGGTCTCATCCTACTCGAGTAAGCATCCTTCCTACAGTGGGATACAGAGAAAGGCTAAAACATCAAGTCATAACAAGTTACTCATCAGTTCTAGCATCTAAGCACCTTGCATGTACTATCCTGTTCACATGTACTATAATCACTGACTTGCTCATGTCTATGCTGATGTACCTAAGCACTAATCATTTCATAAATCTAATACCTTGTAAGCATTGTCCTACTTACTAGTCTGGACTCTGTATCCAAGCACAACCTTCATTATTCAGCTATGGTATGTAGCACAAGCACAGAGCTATGAACCACACATAACTGAAAGGCACATGCCTGTAGTTATGTGGGGGAAGAACTCCTCCCCTACATCCTACTTAAACTAGCAGGCTACCGCACAGTGCTATGAACCACACATAACATGGCTATGACACAGGAAATATAGAGATAGACTGGAGATACTAGAAATTTTCTTGCTGGAGCATAGATGACTGAGGGGCCACATTTTTTCATGTAATACAGCAGGATGTAGTTAGATATACATAGATAATCCATGGAGCTGAGCTACCATGCTACCATCTTGCTCCCTGGCTTGGCCATGCCCCCCACCTGTGCATGTATTTATTGTGAAGTTTGCACTGCATTCTTATGTTTTACACAAGCTTTTATTTACTATAAAAACTCACTATAGTATATTTACACTCACATGTTGATAAAGTGCCAGGCATGGGCATGAAACATTGAATCTTATTCTTGTCCCTTATTCTGGCTTTTAACCTTTTGATATTGAGCATAAAATAAAGTTTGATATCACCTTTCAGTTGTTTCGTTATGATATTGCTACCACAAGGGACTGGGTGCAAATATTGTTTAGACTTGCACCTTTTGATCTTCTTGACATAGAGGGAATCACTCTTAAGGAAGAACCAATAAGGGTTTGGGGTAACTGACACAGGGCTATATAACTGAAAATAGAAGTAGAACAGGATAATGTTTATAGTCTCAAAATGGTGATCTTGGACTATCTGAAAACCAAAAATAATTTATAAGATTAAGCCTTTTTTACTACTTGCTTTTTTGTATCTTAGTTTTGTTTCCACCCTTCTTTTGGCATTTGGAAACCAAATTACATAGTGTTTTCTTTAGGCTCGTATGGGGTAGCTGTTTAATCACAGTTAAAAGGAGACACACCTACCAAGAGATGATAGAAGGGCACTGGAAACAATTAATACTGTGGTGTTCTTTCACTGGAACTTACAGTGTGTGTTTTCTCAAACATAGTATCTAGAGTTATAACTATTGTTCAAGTATCCCTATGCTGCTTTGCTTGCTTTTTCTCTGGTTTCACCACAACTTTCTTTCTCCCTTCTTGGGTATTTTCTAGCTCTGTACTTCCTCATTTTGTGCATCATTGTCTCAGCGTAAATGGTATTATTGACTTGTGGCAAGGTGTCAGCATTACCTGCTGTCTGTGTGGGAGTATTCAACTCCTGGCTTTGCATGGAGACAACAGCCGGTGGTGGTTCTCTGGGACCTGACACCAGCTAAGCTGAGCTATCAGCTGTGTCTGCGATACTCAGATCACTTGAGGAGGCACCTGGTAAAGAAAACACTGGGGCCGGGATCCAAATGTCTTATTCATTCTGTATCCATCCAGCTTGGAACAATGCTCATTCTGGAGACAAAGATCCAGCTTGCGTGTTATCTTGGTGGGCAGCCACAGAAATAGCTTTACAATTTGAGGTATTATTCTGGTTTCCACCAGTCATAGAGGGAGGGTCAGTAGCATCTATGAATTGCTTAAATGTTTTCCCTGGGTTTGCTTCAGGTTTAATTGACAGTCATTTCCTTTTTTATTTCTTCTTCCAACTTTTTATTTCTCAAGAAATTAGCTTCCTCCTCCTTCAGTATTGCTAAAAGAACTCTTATTTTGCATCTCCAAAGCTAATTTTTCTTCTTCTTTTGGTAACATAGACTCACTGACCTCAATGTCTTTCACAACAGGTGCAGGAACAAACTCAGATGTCAAGATTGTGTCACTTTCATTGATTATCACAATAATATCCTCATCATCTTTTTCAACCTCTTGCAAAAGGGGGCCAGAAGAGGAGGTTGACTTTTCGGACCAAACAGCTCCATCTGCATCCTACATACCAGGTTCCTCCTCATACCCCACAGGAACAGAGAGCATCCAATGCATGAAGAACAGGGGAGCTTCACCAGTGCCCTGGCCAACTTTCTCCAGTCACTACAATACTGTATCACCATAAGCTTAACTGATTCAATTTCAGTCTGTTTGCATCACTGCTTCCTGCTCTGGGGACAAGACTGAAAGTAGGCAGTATTGTCTAGCCCTCCTTTCACAGTCAACAAAAAATAATAATAAATAAAATTAAACAAAAAGAACTGCTTTAGAAATAAAGTATTAAGGCTTTGAAATTCCCAACTGGAGGCCACCATATATGCGGAAAGTGTGACAGTTTTTAAGGCTGGGTTGCACAAGGTCTTAAACGGACATGGTATCACTAGCTACAACCATTCAGTTGAAGGGGGGAGGTACTAAAGACAACAAAAATGGAAAGGGTCCTGGGCATAGTCATATCAGACGACCTTAAGGTAGGCAAGCACAGTAAGAAGGCAGTAAGGAGGGCTGGAGGGATACTGAGATGCATAGGGTGAGAAATCACCAGTAGAAAACAGGAAGTTGTCATCCCCCTGTACAGACAATTGGTGAGACCCCATCTGGAGTACTGCATGCAGTTCTGGAGACCCCATCTCCACAAGGACATAGACAGGATGGAGGTAGCCAAGAGGAAGGCAACTAAAATGGTGCAGGGTCTGCAATAGAAATCATATGAAGAGAGACTAAAGGAGCTTAATATGTGTACCCTCGAGGAAGGGAAGGGGACATGATATAAACTTTCAAGTACCTCAAGGGAATCAACAAAGTCCAAGAGGGTAGCATCTTTCAGAAATAGAGATGTGCAAGAACAAGGAGACACAGTTTGAAGATAGAGAGGGGATGGTTCAGGGGCAACGTGAGGAAGTATTGTTTCACAGAGAGGGTGGTGGACACAAGGAACAGCCTTCCTGAGGAGGTCATAGGATCAAAAACAGTGGGGGAATTCAAAAATGCAGGGAACAGACATAAGGCAATTATAGTGGGGTGTAGGAGAAATAGACTGTTGGTTAATTAGGATCTGCAGCTTATCCAATAGGTAGGGGAATGGGCAGACTAGGTGGGCCAAGTGGTCCTTATCTGCCATCAAAATCTAGGTTTCTATGTTTAAGTTGGGATAGATTTGACACATTTTGCCTCCTTCTATAATAACTATTGCAAAATAATTCAAACCGATTAGATCCATGGTAAAAGCTCAGACTTTGATGGTTCTAAAACACACAGCTGTTTCCTGGGGCCTCATACCCTGTCACCAGCACAGCAATTCCAAGTCAGGGAGCTCAGTTTTTTAATGGGCCCTCAGAGTGATGCATGCTGCAGCAAACAACAGCTTACATAAGATCCTGGTGTGCCAGAGACCCTGCACCTGATTGTCATACAGGTGGGGTCCTGGCACCAGGTTCACTGACACAGCCACAACCACTCACCTGCACCCACAGCCAGCTCAGACACCCAAAGAAGGCACAGTAGGATGGATGCATATATTGGTCAGTAGCCCACCGAGGATACACAGATCACTGTATAGCAGGAGAGATGGCCGCTACAGTGGTAGCTGCAATCCCAAGGCATGCCCACCAACAGTAGGCAGCTGGCATGGACAGTGTACAAGTCTCATCTGCCGCTGCCCACCTCAGACAAACCTGTCAGCATATGTGTATGGCTGACAGTAGCAATCCTACCTGAATGAGGTTTTATATCTATTGTGGTTCTGTATCTATTGCAGTGCACCTCTGTTTGACAGTTACATGCGCACTCAACCTGCCCAACAGTGCATGTTGCCACTAGAGATGCAGCGAAGTTTTAATTCACAGGCAAAGTGAACCCAAAGCAGTTCACTTCAAATTTGCATAGCACTACGTGAATTGTCCATTAAAAACTTGAAATTCACTTTACTTCACCTTACTTCCCATTGTCCACTTTGAGTTCACTTCGAGTTACAGTTTGATAAGGTGAAGTCATTAAAAAATGGGCCACTTACATGCCTTAATGTCTCTGCAGGTCTGCAGGTCACATGATTCAGGGAGGCAGTTAAATAGGCAGGAAGTCAAGTGTTCAAAGTCTAAAGTGGGCACAAATGCAGCATGCAACATTCAGCATTTGCTTTTTTTCAGGGTACTGCAGAAACTCCTGTACCACCAGATTTAAACAGTGGACCATACAGGGAACCTGCACAAAGCCACCATTGCTGATACATTTCACAATGTTTGATCCATTATCACTAGCTTTGAAGCCAGCTTTTAGGGACAGGGGGAACAGCCAATCATCAGTTTCTGTCAAAAGCAAGTCTAGCATGTGTTCGCCTGTATGCGACCCTGCTACACTACGCATTGCAAGCATGGCATGCTGTCTAATGCCATGAAGGTTGCTACCACCACAGTCTAACTTATTACACTGCTTTCCCATCCCACCATCACAGACAACCCCAGGTAGCTGCACCCAATGTGCAGTAATACACAAATAGGAACTACCCACCATTTTGTCACATGTCCACATATCCATACTTAAGGGAATGTAAGGTGATGTATAATGTTGAAGGGAATGTCTTACAGACTCTGTCACCATTAATACAACTCAGGGACAGCATGGGTGTAAAAGTATTTCTGGGACAGGACCTTCCATTTAGGACATGCTCATGCCGCAAAGTGCCAGAAGCCCACATTCTCCACAAAGGAAAATGGCAAAAGGTCACTTGCCAGCATGTCCGCTATGGCAGCATTGAGTTCATGTGCATCTGCATGATTGGGTGGGTATTTAGTATTGCACACAAAAAGGCTGTACAAGGTGGGCTGCATTGTTTGTTGCTTTACACTTGGCATGCCAAATGGCTCTACTCTATTAATTGACATGGATGGGGTACCTTGGATGTGTGATGGTGGGTGCACAGGTGACAAGCCAATACATGTGGTTATTTTCCTTGTTTTAAGCACAGGGGTCCATGTAGTAGAATTACTACATGGACCGCCACTGCAACCCTGACCACTGCTTGAACATTTCAAATCATCATCCTCCTCATGCTTGTAGCAATCCTCTGGTGTTATTTCACCACTTTTACCGGCATGGTTACATACACTGATGGAAGGGGAAACCATGCTCATTAAGGTGGCTGAGGGTGAACGTCCAACTATGGCATTAGCTGCCCTCTGGTGCCACGTCCACAGTTCCTTGTGCCTACTTTTAAAATGAGTATGCTGGCCCCCAGTGGCCAAATGGCTACCCTTTTTACCACGGTTCTCACGCATTTGGCAAAGTTGGCAGATTGTCACTGTTTCATTGTTGCCATCTCGTAAAAAAAAATCCTAAACTAGGGATTTGGATGCCCTACTCTTCACATGTCGCTGCTGGTGCTGGTGCTGCATATGTAACTGCACTTTTGGTGGCAATGAAATGGGGGTGTAATGCATGATTTCTGCTGTTGTGCACAATTGGACTTTGACTGAACATTACAATCTATGACTATTAATTGAGGGTCATCATCAACTAACACAGCTACAGCAGAACTTTGAGGAGGGTGGTGACTGACTAACAGACTGTTTACAAACAGCCACCTTCACTTTTTTTTTCAGTTCTCAAATGAGGCGGCTAGCATCCTCATCATAATCATCATCCACTAACTCACTTTGGAGGCTGTTCTCCTGTGGAGATATTCCAAGTTCAAAAGCAGCCTCAATATTATCAGCCACTCTTTTTTCGTCAGTGTCTGAATGTTTGGATGGCCTATCCTCAACATCAGTGGAAACAGGAGACTGTGAGTCATCATCATGATCAGAATCATGTTCAAGTACTGTAGGTAGTGGGACATCAACTGCACTCAAGTCTGCGGATTCAACATTTTTCCCATGTGATAAGCTTAATGGGGTTGAATTTATAGCAATACTCATGTCATTATCAACCATGCCCCTTGCTAACTTTACTAACAGCAGGAACAACACCATCTCCAACCAGCATTGAAGCAACAGATATCGTTGTGAAAAACATAGTGGGAAAAATCCCTTTACTTGCACCAACTACTGCCTTTCCCTTCTGCTGCATACTACCACGGCCATGACCACTCTTAACACTACTACCATTGGTAGCCCCTGATGAACCTGGCTGATCTTCACAACAACTTCCATGCTAATAGTCTTCTTGGCAGCAGCACCACAGACAGAGACTGCTTTGCTTGACTGTCTCTTCGCAGGCATTTTTTCAGGAGACACAGATAATTTCCAACAACTTGATATTCCGGCACTTTTGGGTAGCTGGGAAGCAAAACATTAAATGCATCTGTACAGACACAGCACAATACCTGTCCTTGAATCCTTAAACCAATCTTCAAAAAGCCGACAGTCAGAAAAACAATACCTTGTTTTGATTGGGGGATGCAGTACTTAGCTATACAGAAGGAGAGAAATAAATTGCAGACCGGCTTAGAAATTCAGAGTACTGCTATTGCGGTGCCACAGTGAAATGCCTATCAATTGCCAGCACGCAGACAGATTAAAGGTCAGGCACAGAAACTTTAACTGTTCAGTACAGCGTAACACAGACAGTCTTGTGAAAAGACTAAAAAACTCCCCAGAAAACAGAAGATATTTATAAACAATTCAGTGAAGTTGTACTGTGTCTACCTGAACACAAAAATAATAAAACAATAGCCAACAACGGTTGTAAAAAATGCCTTTCTCACTACTCTCCCTTCTACAGCATAGATCAGCCCCTCCCTCGAAGCACACTTCTACAGTGTCTCTCAGTATAGAGATTGAATCAACTAAATTAACATTCAATATTCACAAAACATCAATAAATTCTCGATGATATAACCACATCAGGGTTTACTACAATCAGTCTACTAAATTGTGTCACAACATTCTGTGGCAAAAAAATGTTTTTAAAGGGTTTGTATCTCAGAGCTCTGACAGCAGACTGTCTCCAGCTTTCCACTATGCACACTACAATGAACTGAGGCTGTGCAAGATAATGTAGAGCCCATGTGACCTTACATCCCATGATTCACTGCAAAATTTGCCTTAAAGAGCACAAAAACAAGGCAAAGTAACACAAAGTCAATAGAAAACAAGTCGAAGTAACGCAAAGTCCATAGAGAACAATGGGAACTTCACATTACTTCGAGATGCATAGTTACCCACCTTGCTATGAGGCGTAGTAAGCAAAATGTGGGTTCTATGTGAAAAACTACGTGTAGCAAATTTTAGGCACTTCACCCACCACTAGTTGCCACACAGGATCACAGACAGTAGGCACACAGTGGCAGTGGGTGCCTTGTGGCAGACTCATGGTTTTCCAGCTGCATGCATGCGGGTACAGCAACAGAGGATATCCAACAGTGCTGTCCAAACTCCCATTGGCTGCTACCAATGCACAGGAAGCAGCATGTGTGGCACCAAGTCCTGACATCTCTCAGGCCACAGACTGTACACTACCCTCCTGCACTCTGACGTGTGTCTAGTGCTTCCAGCACAATGGCCATGAATGCATTCCTGTGACATCACTGTATGACACTGCTGTCTATGGAAGGCTGACCAGCACATACCAGGTACCTGCACTTAGCTGCATACTGCACAGGTAGGTCACTGCCACTGTTTGGTGAATGCTGGTCACACACAGCACTCAGATGAGAGTATATGGTATGGAACTATGCTTGCTGACAAGATGACAGAAACAAGGCAGTTTGCAATGTTTTACTACACTGTCTCACACTCTCACTATGATCTTGTGGGTGTGTGGGGTGCACTGGGGACACTTGCAGCCAAGAAGTCCTTGACCATAACAGGTGTGGCTATCCATGGAGTTATGGGGGCACCTAACCAGCACCACTGATGCTCCATGTACTATTACCAACCTATTTTGTACAACAGGGCTGCCCCCATGTATTGTCTGTCCAGGTGCAGGTTCATATAAGCTGTATGTCTGAGATGAGTGCGGTATTGGTGGCCACACAGATGAGCTAGCCATAAGTACCAGAGTCAGTACAAAGCTCTGTTAGACCAGCTCTGGATGGTCTAGCCATTAGCTCCAACTGCAAACTATGGGGGACTTGGAAAATCCCATGCAAGGGAATTTAGCAGCCATGGTGTGGCACAAGCCCCCTTTCTGCCAAGATGCAGCCTGTGGCTTGGCACTAGCCCAGTGGATGGCAGTTGGGCACAGCAAGTTCCACTGGTGCCACAAGCACCGTTTTTAAAAATTGGGAATGATGCAACATGTCACACAGTGGGCTTCGTGCATCATGTCTTTTTAATGAAAGCTCCTTGTGTCAGTCCCAACCCTTTGAAAACTGAGCCTAGACTTGTTAAAATTTGAACCGTACCACTTCTTATGCAAAAACACATTTACACCCATATTGTTTCTAGAAAAACTGCACTGTGAAACAAAAACATCTAAACAAATAAAACACAACAGTAAATAAAAAAAAAACAGAATATAGAAAAGGGAAAAGTGATCACAACAAATGCACAGTGGGCAGCTCTGGAGGAGTGCACAAATAGAAACATAGAAATTGTCAGCAGATATGGACCGCTAGGCCCTCCTAGTCTGCCCGTAGGCCCTATACATTATATGTGGCCACTGACCCTATGTAATCAATGGCTTTTCATCACTCCTTCCCCTCTCAAGCTTCCCCTGTGCCTGTCCCAGGCATGCTTAAACCCCTCCACTGTGCTTGCCCCTACTACCTCCTGTGGCAGACTGTTCCAAGCATCGACTACCCTGTCTGTGAAGAAAAACTTCCTCACATTACCTCTTACTCTACCCCCTTCCAATTTCATATTGTGCCCGCTTGTTCTAGTACTTTTTTCTACATTGGAAAAAGTCCCACACCTGCACCTTGGTTATGCCCTTGAAGTACTTGAAAGTTTCAATCATGTCCACCCTGCAGTCTCCTCTCCTCCAGTGAGTACATATTGAGGTCCCTTAGTCTCTTCTCATGTTATGTGGTGCAAGCCCTGCATCCTCTTTGTTGCCCTTCCCTAAATAGGATCCACCTTATCTATGTCCTTGCGCAGGTGTGACCTCCAGAACTGCATGCAGTACTCCAGGTAAGGCCTTACTGTACCAATGTTTTATACAATGGTATCACCACCTCCCACCTCCTGCTAGTGATACCCCTGCCTATGCACCCCAGCATGCCACTGTCTCTCCCTGCCACCTTTGTGCACTGCTTTGATACCTTAAGGTCATCAGAGATGATAACCCATATGTCCCTTTCCTCTTTTGTGACAGTCAGCTCCTCCCCCCCAACCTGTAGCTCTCCCTAGGGTTCTCACTACCCAGGTGTATTATTTTGCATTTCTTTGCATTGAACCTCAGTTGCCCAATTTCCAACCATCTTTCAAGCTTCTCTAGGTCCCTCTTCATTTTCTGCACCCCTTCTGGAGTATCCACCCTGTTGCAGATCTTGATGTGATCTGCAGACAGGCAGACATTTCTTTCCAGCTCCTCTGCAATGTCACTAATGAAGATATTGAACAGGACTGGTCCTAGTACTGATCCCTGTGGTACCCCAGTGGTCATCCCCCTCTCCCCAGAGTGTACCCCATTTACCACTACCCTCTGTCTCCTGTCTGTTAACCAGTTCGTAACCCAGTTTTCCACTTTGTCTCCCATGCCCAGACTACCCATCTTGCTAATCAGCCTTCTATGTGATGGTGTTGAAGGCTTTGCTGAAATCTAGGTAGGTGACATCTACCGCCCCTCCCTGGTTTATTTCCCTAGTCACCCAATCAAAAAAATCTATTAAATTTGTTTGACATCATCTTCCTGCTGTGAATCCATGTTGCCTCAGATCCTGAGCACCACTGGATTCCATAAGTGCCAGTATCCTGTCTTTTAGCAGTGTCTCCATGATCTTACCCACCACTGAGGTGAGGCTGACTGGCCTGTAGTTCCTTCCCTCCTCCCTACTGCTGTTTTTGTGCAGTGGGACTACATGTGCCATCCTCCAGTCCTCTGGAATGACACCAGTGTTGGAGTGTCTCTGTGAACAGGGCCACCAAAGATGCTGCTAGCTCCTTTTGCAGCTCCTTTAATATCCTCAGGTGGATGCCATCTGGCCCCATGGCCTTATCCACCTTCAACTTTCTGAGTTCTTCCAGAACTCTGTCCACTGTGAATGGACTAGTGTCCACTTCTCTCCCCCATTGCCTCTACAACCCAATCGTGGTCCTTGACTCTTCCCCTCCTTAGTGAATACTGAGCAGAAGTATTTGTTCAGTATCTCTGCCTTGTCCAGATCCCCTTCCTTACACTCTTGCTTCTCCCCTTTGAGCCTCACAATACCCCCCATTTTTCCTTTTTCACTGATGTGCCTATAAAATGCCTTATCCCCTTTGTTTGCAGACCATGCTAAGCCCTCTTCTGTCTGCGCCTTTGCCCTCCTAACAGCCTTCCCTGCTTCCCCTAGTCATTCAAAGTATACTTCCCTGTCCTCCTCCCTTTGGCTCCCCTTATATTTCCTGAAACTCAGCCTTTTAGCACTGACTTTGTCCCCCACCTCTTTGGAGAACCACAGTGCTTTCCTTCTTCTTTCCCCTTTGGCCACTTTCCTAACACATTGGTTTGTTATATCTACTATGGCTTCTTTCAGTTTCTCCCATTGTTCTTCCACCCACTTTATTACCTCTCCCTTCCTCAGGAGTGCTTGTATACATCTACCCATTTCAGTGAAACTCACCCACCTGAAATCTAATACTCTTGCCCTCGTGTGGCTTAATTGAGTCCATGTCTCTATGTTGAACCACACCATGTGGTGGTCACTGGACCCCAGCTGTCCTTCCACCTATATTTCTTTGACGCTGTTCCCATTGGTCCATACCAGGTCCACAATTGACTTGTCCCTGGTTGGCTCATGCACCAGCTGCCTGAGTCCAGCCCCCTGCAGGGTTTTCAGGATGACTGTGCTTCTGTCTAAAACAGTCACCAGGGTGGTCCAATCCACATCCAGCATATTGAAATCCCTCAGTAGCAGGATTTCACCTTTAGCTGCCATGTCATGTACGTTCTCCACTAGCTCCCTGTCTACCTCCTCCCTCAGTGCTGGAGGTCTGTTGATCACTCCTGTGCATATTGCTGTTCTTTTCCCTGGCTCCAGGGTGACCCACATTACCTCGACCTCCCCTGTCTTCTCTGAACTTCTGTGGCCTTTATACGATCTCTGATGTACAGAGCCACTCCCCCACCCTGTTTACCCTTCCTGTCTCTCCTGAACAGTGTATAGCCTGGTACATTGACTTCCCAGCCATGATTAGCAGAGCACCACATCTCTGTTATTTCTGTTATGTGAAGGTCTGCATCTGCCAACAAGGCCTCCAAGTCTGTAACTTTATTTCCTAGGCTATGGGCATTCGTTAGCATGACCGTATGTGCAGCTCAGATAGTAGCCTCTTTCCCAGAGATGTAACATACAAGGATTCCCTATGTTGTGTCTCCACAGGATACTCTCACCCTCCTAGATGCAGGATGCAACTGAAATAGATGCTCAGAGTTGCTTGTGCCTTCCATTGTGTGGTGACCCAGGCTCGGATTGCAAAGCGAGGTAATCAGCATGGTCGGAAAATATGCTTATCTCTGCGCAATCATACTGCCCAGAAGGCACATTTTTAAGAGTTCTTGCTAGAGCAAAAGGCTCACAACATAGAGTTTTACTGCATCAGAAATGACATTTATGAGTTTAGTGCATTCCAAGTAATTTCAAAGCATGCCTCAATGAAAATGTGTCTTGTAAAACTACATATGACATATGGACATTATGTACTGCATGTTGTAATTTAGTAGACATGAGTAGCTGCTAATTTCCTTGCATGAACAGAGATTGCTTGTTTGCATGATTAACAGTCACAGTCAACAGCTATGAATGTTCCCATAATTCAAGGGTGGTTTAAAGTTAAAATTACCACCTGTTACTGGTGTTGTCTGTACTGGAGAAAAGAAATGGTTGACATGAGGAACACTCATTTTTTATGCAAGCTATTTTACTCACGGTGGTTGTTTTGCTTTTTGATTGTTCTTGTAATCTATTACATTTTCTTAAGACTTAAATATATGGATATTTCCAAAGATTTAAAAGCAACTACAGTATCTACATTATTACTCTAGCTAGAAACTGTTTTGCAAACCAAACATATTCCTACACACTTGTTTCCTCCATGTCTTCATGTGGAGATAAGCAAGAGACATTGACTGAAAACAGGAGTAGTGGTTTCAATTCACATCGTCCCAGATATTCAGAAATTTGCCAAAGGCCAGTGCAAATCCAGCGCAATGCAAATCCGATGTGCCATGGCACAACAGGAGCCATATTCAGAGGTTGCGCAGGCCAAACTGTGCCAGCACAATCCAGCTGAATATGGCAGAGTTGTGCCATGGTGCAAACAGAGTTGTGCTATGGCGCAAAAAGAGATACCCAAGTGCAACTGTGGGAGCAGAGCAGCAGAGCAACAGAGGGGGGCATGGCACAGAGAACAGACCCAGGGACAGAGCCATGGAAGCACAGTGACAGGCCACTGGAGGCCTCCACCAGCAGGGCACACACAGGCACCCAGACACATGACCCCAGAACACAACGGTGGCACAGATAGCATGCGACAGGAGGTGTCAATGGCCAATGGAGGGCCACCAAGGGAGTGCCCCCGGCAGGCCACTGGCCATGCTCCCCCTTCCAGATCATAGCAGGCCACACCCAGGACCATGTAGCCAAGCACACACATGCCACATAGGCACACAGGAAGCCCACACAGTATGCACTGAATGTGCCAGGTGATAGGTAGCATGGCAGAACACATGGGACAGGCAACAGAACACTAAGTAGGGGCCCCAACAGAGTGTGCAGACAGCACCTGATGAATGACCAAGGCTGTGTGCCACCACCACACACACAACCACCACACACCCCTGACAGCAGCCCCCTGGGCACCCCAAGGCACAGCCACCAACCCATGGGATGGACACCACCACAGTTGGACATACCACAGCATACAGCAGTGAACCATGGAAGCACAACATGTGCCCCTTCTCATGCACACCACACGGACTGACACTGGGCCACTGCAGCATGGCTCCTCACGCCACCTGCAAAGCAGACACAGACACAGGCAGGTAAGTCAGAAAAATATATTTGTAAGCAAACTATTTACGTATAATCAGGGGCTGGGAAAGGGTAGGTACAGTGAGGGAGGGAGACAGGGAACAGGGACTGTACATTGGAATGTGGGACTGTGTGGGAAGGTACATCAGGGAAAATGGGAAAAACTAATGACGGTCCCATCCAGCCATACCTTCAAGATGACGCTCCCTCCTCTAGGTCTGCAGCATCCATCTGATCTACACTACCACCTCCAGGGTTGAAGAAGCCACAAGTAGCGTCTGGCACAGCAGTCAGCTCAGCATCAGCCTTGGCGGTCATCGCTGCTGGATACCTATAACAAGGGACAGGACAGGTGATCAGTGCAATGGCCCAAGGAACCATGCCCACCCACAATGCGCAATGGGCCACGGGAACACACACCCCTGGAGGGCTCGTAATGGCCACCTGCAGAGCGGTGGGCCAACGCCAGCCAGCAACTCGGCAAACCATGACATTGCACAGAGGTGGTCCCTACTGCACAATGGCCACACTAATGCGCAATGACAGTCACATGGCACAATGCACAAGCAGCACCACAACAGTAACAACAATGGCAGCTGGGCACATGCCCACCCCACCAACAGCTGGCACACGTGTCCAATGGACACACCACAGTGGCATGCACCGTGCAATACACACAGCTGCCATGGCACATGGCACAGGTGGCCATGCCTGCACCCACTCACCCCCCACTACACCCCATGTAGAGTGCGAAGGACCATGACAGTGCCTACCTGTCCCCTGCCACCCTGCTGGTGCCGGTCCAGTGCTGTCATGGTGTGCTGCTCCCTGCTGCACTGCTGCAGCCCTGGCCTATCATCGGTCCTCCAGCCCTGGGAATAGAAAGAAGACAGGTGCATGTCAGTAACTGACCACGGCAGCTACCCCCCAACCCCTGTGCACAGGGTGTGTCCCTGCGTGACATGTCCCGCATGCATGCATGGCCACATTACAATACAAGCAGAAGTATGCAATGCCACTCCATGATGCACACGATGACAGTGTACCTCTCTGCATGGATGCCAGCCTACCAAGCCAACACCACAGTACAGCACCAGGACACACATGCATCATGGGATGACTTACCTGGCTGTGGTAAAGCCCCTCATTTGGTGCATGCCTGTAGTCTCCTCAACCTCTCTGGGTCCTGCTGCATGAGGTTCCCATAGTGGTGGTGGAATGCTAGCCTCTCCTGGGCACCCCATCCTGTGCTCCAGGCTGGCAGCTATCTCTTGCCACACAGTGCCCCGGCCAACTGCAGGGGAACCTACCCAAAAAGCTGGGGGGTGTGGGGCTCCACACAGAAGGTTGGCCAACTCCACCTGCAACCAATTCTGGGCTCACCTGCTTCTTTCCTGCGACATGGTCACTATAATGCATTCAGCAGTGAAAATGGCGGGAGGAGACTCACATGTCCACAACATGTGCCTGATGCACGATGCATGGGAGCATAGGCAGTGCTGGAGATGCGCGGAATGGGTGTGGCTACTTGGGGTCACAGGGTCAGAGGTCTGACCCAGGGGTCAGGGGTCACCCGCCATTGTGCACGTGCACGATAGGGCGCAGCACCCCATGTGTGACCATGCGTGTAGCTGCCCATGCACAGCATATGCAATATCACTGCATTGTGCTGTCTGCTCACAGTGCATAATTGATACCATGATACAGTGATACGCATGCACACTGCTGGCCTGCGCACCATGCATGTGTGTGCATTGCACCACCACAACTTGCTCTGGTGCAATCTCATTGCACACAGTGCAGTATCCTGATATTCAGACACCACATGCAAATGAGCTCATCAGCCAATGCATGGTGCAATGGATGCATTAGCATGTCATTACTGTTGCACCCAACCTCATTTGCATGTGTTTACACTGTATAAGTGCCACGGAACAGCACAGGCCATGGACCAGTATTGCAACCTTGATAGGTAAGTTTTGCATGCTGCTGCAGCTCACTGGGAGCAGACAGCACTGCAGGGTGGGACAGACCAGGGAGATGCGGCCACTGACACACTGTGCTGTCCATGTCCACAAGCAGCAACATGTCGGCACATGAGGAGGGTAAGGAGCGGAGGCCTGCATGGAAGCACAGACCCAACTTCACAAAGGCCAAGACTAATGCCCTGTTTGAGGCCTACCTGGACAAGGAGCTCCTGTTGAGTGCTGCCACGGGCACACCACAGGCCAGGGCTGGTGCATGGGAGGAGGTGGCAACCTACGTGAACCAGCATGCCAGCCACCAGCGGTCGGTGCAGGAGTCACAAAAGAAGGTGGGAACAAACAAGTGGTGGATTAAGGAGAAGGTGGCAGCCATTCAGGCATCCCGTACTGCCACCGGATGAGGACCTGCGGATGCACCCACACTATTGCCGCAGGAAGAGTTAGTGGCAGCCACCATGCACCGCACTATGGTGGAAGATGTGCCTGAAGAAGGATTCCAGACTGGTGGCAGCCCATCACTGCATGGTATGTATGTCAGACACGCACAGCTGGTGGCACAGAGGGTGCATGCATGCCATGTGCATGTGTGCACACCCACGCACATGCCATGCTGCAGGACACATGCAGCGGCAGTGTATGGGGGGCACATGTAGGCATTGCATCACTGACACGCCATTTGTCTCTTGCAGCACCAGCACACCCTTGTGCAGAAGATGGGGCACCATCAGTGGCAGCAACAGTGGATGCCGGCATGGCCCCGGAGGACCAGCCGTCCACATCCACTGGCATCTAGGAGCCCGACAGACTGCAGCTCAGCACCACAGTGCAGGATGATGTCCTGGACCTGAGGTTGGACGAGGCTCTGGATGTGATCCTGCAGGATGCCAGCCTTGGTGTCCTGTTTGTGGAGACACAGATCGGGTTGGGGTCCGACTCTGATGAGGACTACTCTCAGCTCCTGGACAGCATGGGCAACATTGTGGGTGTGTCGCCCCTGCTGACATGTGACACAGGCATCATGCCCAGCACTGTGCCAGCAGTGGAACAGCTGCCTGCCACCAGTGCAGGTGGAGTGGTGTGCGCTGCCATGGCTGTGCCCTGCAGTGGTGGTGGTGTGGCTGTGCAGGCACAGGGTGGCATACAGCAGCCAGACAGGCAACGACAGCAGGCTGTGGGTGCCACAGGGCAGATGGACAGAGGGTCTGCTTCTGGTGCACCTGCTGTGCCCATTCCTCCTGCAGACCCCACTGTGCAGTGTCCACCAGAGGGGGGGCTGTGCAACATGGCTGGTCATCACATGAGGATCAGAGTCCCACCCAGGAGCCCCAGGACACTGACCGTCTGGCTGAGCACACCCAGCTGCTGCATGCATCTGTTCAGCAACAGGTGCTGCTTGCCACTGGGGTGCGTGCACTGCATGCAGAGGTGTGTCAGTTGGCTGAGCAGCAGAAAAGGGGCACTGTGCAGATCCTGGTGGGGATGCAATGCATGGAGGAGGCCATGATTGCATCCTTGGATTGCATTGTCAGTGCAATTATGGATGGCTTTACCTTGCTGGCTGCCACAGGGTGTGGCCTTGCACAGGTGACCCCCTGCAGTGCGCTGTCCACCCCACGGACCTGGCGTTCAGTGACCCTGACACATTTGATGCCAGGTTCTGATGTAGGCATCCCAGGCACACCCAGGGCTGGCCTGTTGGGCACCTGCACACCCCCATGAGGACACGGTCGTGGTCCTGCAGTTCCTTCCCTGGGGGGCTGTTGGAACCCCCCTGGCTGATGCACAGCCTGTAGCTGTTGATCGGCCCTGGCATGGCCTCCTCCATGGCCTAGTGGCCATGGTACCATGCAGCTGCCCTGATCCATGGGTCGCTCTGACCACAGTCTGCAGCTGCTGCCCTGTGCACACTTGGGTGGTGTGTGTGTGCCCACCACTGGTGTCGTGCTTGTGTGTCACACCGCACGCTGCCATTTGTGTGCTTGCCTGACTACTAGACTGTGTGGTGTGGGCATGATGAGGGCAGTCTAGCACCGTTGCACCTGTGCACTGGTGTAATGCATTTGAGCCATGCCACATACCAATGCCTGGGGGTGTGTGTGTGTGTGTGTGTGTGTGTGTGTGTGTGTGTGTGTGTGGTTCTGTGCCACTGACTCCCCTACCCCTGCATCATGCCTCTGTGTGTGCATGCCCATTGCCATGCATACCCCTGCATGTGTGCTGTACCTGGTTGTGTGTCCCATGCTTGTGTGCCGCATCACCTACCTGTGTGCACCATAGAGCTCCTATGCGATGGTGTCCAGGTGACGTCACGTTTGCTGGAGCAGCCGGGGATCCCTCCACCCAGGGGGTGGCTGTCCTCCACCCTCCGGCCCATTGCCTCCTTTGTCCCCACTACTGTCACCCTCATCATCCTCAACAGCTATCCCACGGTCAATGGCCATGTTGTGCAGTATGCAGCAGGCCAGGAATAGACCACAGGCTTTCGAGGGGCTGTACTGTAGGGCACTGCCTGACCTGTCTAGGTAATGGAACCATGCCTTCAGCATGCCAAAAACACACTCGATGATGTTGTGCATGCTGGCGTGTGCCTCATTGTACTGTTCCTCTGCTGGGGATGATGTGCACTGGTAGGGGGTGAGAAGCCAGGGTCTCAGCGGGTATGCACTGTCACCTGTGTGGAGATTGACATGGTTATCCCTCTGCTATTCTGTGCTGTGCCCCTTGCCTGTCCCTGGCACCCACGCCACCATGCACACCCTGCCCACCGCCATCCCCAGGTCTGCTCTGCACATCGCCCCTTGCCCATGCCATACTCACCCACTAATTGGCCCATGGGGATGTCCCCATGTTCAAACCTGTGGCACAGCTCAGAGCTGTGCCAGATGAATGCATCATGTGCACTCCCAGGGTGTGTGGCGCAGACATTGGTGATGCACCCCATGACATACCACAACACCTGGCAGTTGACACTCGGGCTACCCTTCCTGTTGATATATGCAACACCCTTGGGGCCAGGTGGCATGCGGATGCCCACATGGGTGCAGTCAATAGCCCCAATCACACCAGGCATGTGTGCCACCCTGTGGAAGTCCTGCATGGTTACTGTACACTCTGCCTGTGTGCTGGAGAAATGGATATATTCTGAAGCATGTGGCAGCAGTGCATTGAGGAACTGTGTGAAGAGGCAGGATGTGGATGACTGGTTTATGCCTCTGGTGTCCCCTGTCGGTCTTTGGAAGGTGCCCGTGGCGAGCAAGCACATAACGGTAGTTGCCTTAGTAACTTCATCTCCATGGACATGGTGTGGCTCCGTCTAGTGGGTGCCTGCATCTCCTCACTGTGCAGCTCACAGAGCTGCCTTAGAATGGACCTGTTCAGGTGGTGCCAGCCCATGATCTCCGTGTCACTGTAGTTCTCAAAGGTGATGCGGGCACGGACAACCTGTGTCAGGCATGCCGCCAGTGGGCCCTTCCTTGGCCACGTCACTGTTCCTCCTGCCCTCTCACACCCCTCATTACAGCCTCCATCATGAAGGGTCCACTGTCCCTGGCCCTTACTGTCCACTGTCCCCCTGAGTGGTTGGCTGCTGGCTGTGTGACACCCTGGCACATGGCATATGTCTGTGTGTGTGTGAGTGTCTCTCTCTCTCTCTCTCTCTCTCTGCCTCTCCCTCTCCCAGGCCACCTCTCTGTCCCTGTCCCCATGTGTGTGACCTTTATCTGTCTGTCTGTCTGTCTCTCTCTGTCTCTCCCTCTCACGCTCACCTCTGGTGCATGTGCAGTCTGTGTGTTTGCACCCCATATTTATAGTAACAAGTCTGCTCAGAGCAACTTCGATTTGCTCCACACTTGTGCCATTGTTTCATGGTTGAATATGCCACTGTGCTGGATATTCATGGGAATGCCCCCTGCTTTTGTGTCTACTTTCATTATAGTTGTGCATTGGTGCAATAGGTTTTGCACTGCACACTGGCTCACGTTGAATATGTCTCCTTGACGCAATTCCGCACTTGAGCTTGGGCAACTCAGCTGCACCATGCACTACTGCTCTGAATATCTGGGCCATCATGTACAGTACATCTATATAATTTTTCTTACAAGCTTCAGTACTCACAGTGCAATAATTATGCAGCTTTTTTCTCTACCAGAGTGGACAAAAGGACATCATTGTGTTACTCATGATTACTCACAAGCTAACCCTTATATGTCTGTTATGCTAGGAAAATTGCATTAGAGCTGCTTGCACTGTTAAGAATATTATCCACTATGCATTTTGCAAAATTTAAATGACCCCAGATTTACCTCTTGAGCAAGAGCACATCATCATAAATCTCTCAATCTGAATGCCTTCCAGGAGTTTATATTCAACTGGAGAACTGCTACAAGTCACATGTTTATTATTGGAGGCAGTCCTGGGTACTTCCCTTGCCCAGTGGGATCCCACTCCCCATATGATTTCACAGTAATATTTTTCAGATGAAAACTAGCATGTTGTACAGGGCCTCTGTCTGAACTCTAACAAATTATTTATTTATTTAGTTCATTTTTGTTGACCGGGTACGTGCACTAGACAAATTCTGCCTATTTTCAGGCACAACCCGGGGGAGGGGGATACAGATGCATGCCAACTGACTTTGAACCAGATTAAACTGTTGGTGGCATTTTAGTGAATGGGTGGAAATTTGGCCAGTGCACCGGGGAAATTCCCCAACTCTTTCCGAGAAGTGCCATGGGATCTTTAACATCCACCTGAACTACCACCAGAACAGGCAGATAGGACCTCAGTTTAATGTCTGATCTGAAAGACGGCACCTCAGAAGAATTGTCTTTTATTTGTTTGGAGTTAGCTTGTACCATTACGTACTTCATGTAGTTGGTTGAAGAAACAACAATGACAAGGAAGATATAGCTTTCCTTGAATTAAAACTACAGTTTCTAAGACTGGAACTATTCTGCCACTGTGGCCTTACTTAGCATATTAAGAAGAAAGTGATTAATTATATGAAATATTTATTTCATTCTACAAATGGAACCCACCCCACAGCTTAATCCAGAAGATGTCTGCCTTACCTGTGCACAATAAAACAGGTGAAGAGAATTTTTTTGCAGATGCAGCAAAAAATGTGAAGCTAGGGCTAAAGTCCCATGGGCTGTTTAGAAAATCCACAGGATCACAATCATTCAGTCACTGAGGCTGCATTTTATTCTTTCACAATTTCAGGTAAAACTCTAAGCTTAACATTCCTGAGCGAGTATGCATGATCAGACAGAACATATCGTATATTATCATGATTTAGGTCAGTGAGAATATGTTTTAAGTATATTTACTGAAACACTGTTCTGAATTCTGAAAGGGGCAAATATGATGTTTTGTGGTTCTTTACCATTAGAAAAAATAAAGGGGAAGACATATTTTTGTTTGTTTGTTTAAACTGTTTAAAACTATAAAAAGTTTTATTCTGCAGTAAATTGAAGTGTCCTGCATTTTAGTATGACTGTGAAAATTACTTTGACATGTGAAAATAACAGTAAGGGCCTCCTTAGATGACACATGACAGCTCTGCTGTTTGTATTAAACTAATGCCTGCCAAGTTATGAGCTGTAAGTCTGGGAGAACTCAGTATGGCAGGATTCCATCCAACAAACAGCTTAATGCTCTGTAGCTGTTGTAAATGGAAACATTTGGAGTAGATTTTCATAAATTTTGATGCAGGCATGGTTTCAGATTTTGAGTTGTATCTGCATTTAAATAAATGCCCCAAACGTTTTGACTGTCATTTTCAAATGTTTGACACATTTTGACAGTTTTCTTACTTTTATTTTGTATTATCTGTTTATATGCCCCTGACTCCTTGGTTGGCCACTCCTTTGGGCTGCCTGGGACCACCCCAGCCCTGCTGAACACCCCCCCCCCATGCACACCATCTTGCCATCTGTAACAGTGAGCCCCCAGTTTAAAGCAAAAAGGAAAAAAGACATATGCATAATTTTTATGGGGCAAATTGTGAAAACTGTGACCAAATATTGGACCATGTTTAGTAATGTCTAATATTTTGTCAAGATGGAAATGCTCTTTATAACCTTACCTACAAAAATAAAAAAGAATGAGCAGTGATGAGTACTTTTTCTACAGCCAAGAAATGTACAAGCACATGACTGGACAAATGGAGTCAACTCAGCTACAATTATAAGTTAAATACGTATTTTGACAACAATAACTAATTCACCTGACCTGCTCTGACCGTCTACATTTCACCTCAAAAAGGCTTCCTCAGGGTAGCAGATTCTGTGTAAGAGTAGTTGTCTGAGTGCTATTGTACTGACTTTTGTACCTGTATCTGCTTCAAGTTTTATTCACTAATCATCTCAGTGTGAAGCTTCCCCCTTTCTGGTCTTTCAATTCCAGCATGGCTCCCAGCAGCTCATCAGAAGTGCCTGACACCTTGAGGAAGCCTTTCTTACATGAAACATAGGCATTTAGAGCAGGTCTGGTGGATTAGCTATTGTAACTAATTAATGGATTTAATTTATAAGTTTAGTGGAGTTGAGTCTTGTCCTGTTGTATGTCTAACATTTTGCCACAATTTCTGCAATTGTGCTAAACCCATGCTACAAGTTTCTGGGGGTATATTCAAAGCCATTTTGAAAATCCTGCCCATTGGCTTTAAGAAAATAACATTTATAGTAACATAGTATTGTAGTAACAAAGGTCATATTGTCTACCCCTCCTGCTGCACAGCAGTGAGTATACCCATACTTGAATATTGAAACAAACAAGCTTATCCTGGAATGTTGCCCCTATTCACTCTGCGAAACAAAACCCTCAATGCCATTCTCCCTCAGAAACCTGGATAGTTTTGCTTTGGAAGCCTGAAAGATGCTTTCATCCAACATGCTGACCACCCCCATGTGAAGGAATGCTCTCTAATGCTTTTCTGTATCCCTGCCTCCTCACTTTAAGGGTCTTTCCTCTAGTTATTCTTCTATTCACCAGGTCCAACAGCTGAGCATGCTGCTTCATCTAGTGAGTGTAATAAGAGCTACTGTAGCTCAAATAGCATACACAGCTGTTTGAGTTGGTGAATACAAGAAGAACTAAAGCACATGTCACAGCTCACACAGTTGTGTATGTTGCACTAGGTCTACCCCTTTTAGTATTTGGTTCACTGTGGTCATGTTCTCTTCAAAGGCTGACAAACCTTAAGTAAAATAGGTTTAGTATCTTACTGTGACTCTTGCCCCTTAAGCCTCTAATCATCTTGATGGCCCTGTGTTGGACCGTCGCAGCCTCTTCAACGTGTTTGCTGTACTGTGGTGAGTAGGTGATCAGAAATAGATGCAATGTTCCAGATGTAGCCTAACCAAGGCCTTGTACAGGGGAAGATCACCTCACTTGATGTGCTTCTTACCCCTAGTAATGTATCTCATTATTGTTTTATTACAATTCATTTCATTATTGTCTCATAATAACTGTCAGCCCCCTTTATCACGCTGATTATCAGTGTGATCAAACACTGCAATAACTGGGTATGACATCAAATCCAGTTATTATGGCATTTGGAGTGCTCACACTTCACTTTCCCATTCTGCAGTTCAACAGCTGGGAATTTGACTCATGGAGATCTTCTTGGTTGCCTTTTGGGGGCTTATGTCCCTGAACCAGTTATTATAAAAAATAAAACATGAGTGATTGTGTGCTCATGAAGTTTTTTTACACACCCTCAGTGAGTGGTGTCCACATAAATCACTCGAGCTTCGCTCTTAAGATTTTTGGGACATTACATATGTCAAGTGTATAAAACAACGTCATAACACACATTCACCTATGCATTATTCTCTCTCTCTCTCTTTCTTAAGCGTAGCAGCCCTTTGCCTGTCTGGAATCAGCTTACTGTCCACAGTTGCACATACAGTATGTGCTTTTCCTCATTTGTGCTGTCTACTGTTGTACCACACATAGGGTTTAGGTGACCTGGATTCCTTGTCCTTAGGTGAAGAACTTTACACTTCTGCACATTAAAACTAAGCCCCAATGTTTGGCCCATGCCCCCAATGTACAGTATGCAGGTTTCCTTTCTGTGCATTTCCTTTCTCTGCTGTGTCCACTATTTTGACAGGTTTTGTGCAATCAGCAAATTTAAGCAACATACCACGGACTCTCACCTCCAGGTAGTTGATGAATATGTTAAACAGCAGCAGGCCTAGCACAGACCCTTGTGATACTTCACTTAGTACATCCAGCCACTCTAAATGGTAAACATCCTCCCCTCTATGCTTCCTATCTATGACCTGCACAATACCTGTTAGTAAATCGTAATGCAATGGAAAGCAAATGTTTGTTTCTTCATAGAAACATAGACAATGATGGCAGAAAAAGAGCATTGGTCCATTCAGTCTTCACGTAAACCCTAACAAACTTGGGACCAACTTGTCCATACAGGGTTCTAACCCACATTATCCCCGCCCATGCTCCCTGCCCTATTGCTGCCACCCTGAGCAACCACTAGCTCTTCATTAGATCCCAGCTGTGTTTGAAATCATTGACAGTTTTTATGTTTACCACATCAGCTGGCAGATTGTTCCATGGCTCCACCACAGTCTCTGTAAAATAAAATGTTCTTAATTCCCTATTGAACCTATCCCCATCAGTCTCCACTCATGCCCCTGTGCTCTTGATCCGCTATTTATGTTAAATTGTTCATAGAATCATAGAGTTGACAGCAGATAAGGACCGAAAGGCCCATCCAGTCTGCCCATTTTTTCTACCTTATAAATGTGCCATAGGCCTTTACTCTATCAATGGCCTATTTATTCATACTCATCTGTATTGCTCCCTTATGCCTATCCCATGCCTGTTTGAAGTCCTGCACTGTATTCATACCCATCACTTCCTGAGGTAGGCCATTCCATGCGCCCACCACCCTTTTTGTGAAAAAGAACTTTCTCACATTACCCCTTAATCTGCCTCCCTCCAATCTCATACTGTGTCCTCTTGTCCTGCAATTTTTCTTATATGGAAACATGTTAAACTCTTTCACCTTGTTAATGCCCTTAACATTTGAATGTTTTGATCATATCACCTCTCTCCCTCCTTTGCTCTAGGGTATACATATTGAGCTCCTTTAATCTGTCCTCATATGTTTTCTGATGCAGTCCCTGCACCATTTTGGTTGCCTTTCTCTGGACTGACTCCATTTTGTTAATGTCCTTTTGCAGGTATGGCCTCCAGTACTGCACACAATATTCTAGATGGGGCCTAACCAGTGTCTTGTAAAGAGGTATTATTACCTCCCACTTATGACTTGTGATACCCTTACTAATACACCCCAACAGCCCCCCAGCCTTACCTACTGCTTTAGTGGTCTGCTTGGATGATTTCAGGTCATCTGTGATGACGATACCCAAGTCTCTTTCTTCCCTTGTGATTGTCAGCAACTCCCCTCCCAACCTATAGGTAGCTTCAGGGTTTCTCTTCCCTACGTGCATGATCTTGCACTTGTTTGCTTTAAACCCCAGTTACCACTCTTCTGACCATTTTGCCAGTTTATCCAGATCTCTTCTCATTCTGCCCACCCCATCTGGATCATCTACTCTGTTGCAGATATTGGTGTCATCTGCAGACACGCAAACCTTACCCTCCAGTCTGTCTGCAATGTCACTGATGAAAAATATTGAAGAGGACTGACCCCCAGACTGATCACTGAGGTACCCCACTTGTGACTTGTATCTCTTCTGAATGTATACTGTTTACCACCACTCTCTGTGTTCTGCCCGCCAACCAGTTTGCCACCCAGTTGACCAGCTTCTGACCCACCCTGAGCCTACTCAGCTTATTAATCAATCTTCTATGTGAAACAGTAACAAAAGCTTTGCTGAATTCAAGGTAGGTGACATCAGCTGCACCCCCTTGGTCCACCACTCTGGTTACCCAGTCAACAAAATCAATGAGAATAATTTGACAGGACCGTTCTGTTGTAAATCCATGATATTGTAGATCCTGTTCTCCTATAGATTCCAGGTGTTGCACTATCCTTTCCTTAAGGAGTGCCTCCATAATATTGCCCACTACTGAGGTAAGACTGACTGGTCTGCAGTTCTCTGCCTCCTCCCTGCTACCACTCTTGTGGAGTGGAATCACATAAGCCCTTCTCCAGTCTTCTGGGACCTCTCCTGTGCTCAGAGACTCACTAAACAGTTCTGATAATGGCTATGCTAGTTCCATTATTAGCTTCTTTAGTACCTTGGAATGTATGCCATCCAGTCCCATTGTCTTCTCCACCCTGAGTTTAGCAAGCTCTGGTAGGACTCTTTCTTTTGTGAAGAGACTTGTGCACACCTCCCTCCCTCCTGTGTCCATGGTGCTGTGCTGTGGGCCCTGCCCTACCATCTCCTCAGTAAATACCGAACAGAAGTATCTATTTAGAATAGATGCTTTTTTATTGGTCCTCCTCCACACACTCCCCCTTATCCCCTTTGATCTTAGCAATAGCCCCTCTGGACTTTCTCCTTTCACTAATGTATCTATAGAAAGTCTTGTTCCCTTCTTTCACTGTTTGTGTTAGGGTTTCATTGGTTTGGTACTTTGCCTGCCTTACTGCCTTCCCTGCTTCCTTTAGGGAAGTTAGGTATGCCTCCCTATCTTCATCCCACTTTCCTTGCAGTTTACCTTGTTCATTCCTTTCAGGAACTTGAAGGTCTCTATCATACTGCCCCTCTCTCATCTAGCCTCCAGTGAGTGCATGTTGAGTGCCTTAAGCTGATCCTGGTGAGATCTGCCCTGCTGGCCCTGAATCATTTTGTTTACTCTACGATGCACTGTCTCTAGCCTGTGCTTAGTTTTCCTTAGGTATGGACTCCAGAACTGGGCACAGTACTTCTGCTGTTGACTCACCTGTGATCCATAGAGAGGTAGCAATACCTTCTTCCTTCTGCTGTCAGTACCCCTTCATATACACCTCAGCATCCTGTCTGCATTACTGTTGGCCTTTTTACACTTGTTTGTTTGCTTTATGGAGTGACTGATGATGACCCTTAGGTCTTGTTCCTCAGAGGTCATACCTAGCTTTACCCTACCACAATGTCCAGTATTCTTTCCCGGGGTTATTGTTCCCTATGGTCATCATCTTGCACTTTTTGACATTGCATTTCAATTGTCAAACCTCTGACCACCTCTCTAGCCTTTGCAAGTCTCTCAGCATCTCCCTATCTCCATCCTTGCTGCTTATCCTGCAACACAGCTTAGTGCCATCTGCAAAGAGATATCTTGCCCTGGATTCCTTCTCCCATTTCGATGATGAACATATTGAAAAGCACTGGACCAGGGACTGATCCGTTCACACCCCATTGGTGACCTCCTTCCCTCTCTCTCGCTTCTGATTTGACTCTGTTAACCACACACAACCAATTCTAACCCCTCTAACTGTGTCCTTCACTGCACCCAGATCCTCTAGCTTCTTCAACAATCTTCTTTGAAGAACTGAGTCATAGGCCTTGCTGAAATCGAAGTAGGGTAACTACAAAGCAATGCCCTTATATAGTACTCTTGTTACCACATCAAAGAATACTATCAGGTTGGTATAATAAGACTGCCCTACCATGGACCCCTGTTTACTGTCCTGGAGTCCATTGCTCTCCAGGTAATACACAAGGTCCTCTTTGACTAGCGTCTCCATCAATTTACTTATAATAGAGGTAAGACTTACAGGTCTGTATTTCCCTGTTTGCTTCTTGTTCCCCCCTTTATGGAGTGGGACTATTTCTGTTACCTCCAATTCTTTGGAATTACCCCTATCTGAATTGAGATATAGAATCGCCCTACCAGGAGTTTGGTTATTTCCATTACAAATTCTTTGTGCACCCTTGGATGATTTCCATCTGGCCTCAGGGCCTTATCTATCTTTAGGGCTGCTAGCACTTTCTAAATCATTTCAGTGGTAAATACTTGCTGTCTTATCTCAAGGATCCCTCTTACAGCTGTCTTAATGCCATTCTGTGGTATAGGCCCTCTGTCTTCCCTTGTGAATGCAGAGCAGAAGTACTCATTAAGAACATTTGCTTTCTGCCCATCCTCCTCAATTGCCCTACCTACCCCCTTTGCTAGCCTAACTATTCCTCCTCCCATCTTTCTCATTTCCATAATATATGTAAAGAACAGTTTTTCCCCTCCCTTGATCCCCTACATAATACACAGTTTTGTGTCTCCCTTTGCTTCTCTGACCACCTCCTTGGTTTCTCTCATTCTCATTTGGTTCTCTACCCATTCTACCTTCCATTGTTTTCCTTGTATTTGGTGAAGGCCTTCTTATTGGCTTTCAATGCTTCCCTGTCCTTTTTATGAAACCATATTGGTCTTTTGTACATGTATTATTTGGTTACCTTTCTTATGCAAGACTTTGTTGCCTCTAGAATGGCCCCCTCAATTGCCCCCATCTTTCCTCCACATCCCGGATGCTGTCCACTCAAACTAACTTGTTCCAGACTAGCTCCCTCATCCAGTTGATGTCTGCCCCTCTGAGATATGGGGCTTACTTTTCTCAAGGGCCAGGCTGAACCTTACAGAGGTAGAGTCACTGGAACCTAATGACTCCCCTACCTTCATATTACCTACCACTTCAGAATTGGTGAGTACCACATCGAGAATGGCAGCCTGCCTAGTTGGTTTCTTAATGAGCTGTACCAGCAGACTGTCCTGCAATATATCCTGCAGGGCCAGACTCAATCAATATGTGGCAAGTTTAGCTCTCCCACCACCATCTCCTCCCCCTTTGCCACCCCCCCTTTTAGTTCTGCCCCTAGCTCCTTATCTTTCTTTTCCCTCTGTTCTGGAGGTCTCAGGATCACTCCACCCATAGTTTGGTGCCTGAGGATACCATGAACTGACCCCACAGTTATTTTGTTTTCCCATTATGTGCCCTCATGTCGCCATGGTCCACTGTCTCTAAAGCTTCTCTGATACATAGGCTGCACCTCCTCCTTTACCTTTTCCTGTATCCTATATAATCATAATGTAGCCTTGGACTGTCAGGTCCCAATCATTATTTTCTGTGTCCCAAGGTTCTTTGATGACTACTAGATCCATTTCAGTGTCTGCCACAATTGCGTGAGCTCACTAGTTTTATTTCCTAGACTCCTTCTCCCATATTCTTCCCTAGTCTATTTAATATTTTATTTTTCGTGCTGTATGTAAGCTTTGTCAACCCTCCCTCACTGATCTCTTCTCCTAACCTAATCTGAACTTTAAATTTAATGGCACCTACCTTACTGCTACTAGTCCCCTGTTTAGGGAAACGCCCTGGCTACTGTAGGTTCCCCACATGCTTTCCCTTCTCATTGATTTCCATAATGTTCATCTCCCCTGCAATCAGTTTAATAGTGCAATATAGTTGTCAAACCTCCGCCCCAGAGCACTGGCCCCTCTTTTATCAGGTGAAGGACATTATTATTGAAGAGCCTCCTGTCATCAGATCTACATTTCTGTTTTAGTAGCAAAAAAAATAATTATAGAGATAAGCATTGGCAACTTTTGACGAGTGGTTGCCTAGAGTGCAACATTATTTAGGGGTATATATATATGCCACACAGAAAACTGGTGCAGCTGTTTTCATTCAGTTATCCTCCTTTCAGCACTGGGTCCAAACAGTGCTGATAAGAATAGCATCGGCATGGTGCAGGTGGTAAAAATGGTGCCGTTTTTATTTCTGAGGGAGGCCTCTGCCCTCCACACCCTCCATCTATAGGATTCTCACTCCGAGAGGGAGTGGATTCCAGGGAAAGTTAAAATTCATGGGGCAGTTACAGCCTCATGTAAAAAAAAAAAAATTAACTCCCGAGGAATACCAAAAGGTCAGAGGCCAGGATTAGAACCCTGGTCTCCACTGCTGCTGGTTGAGCTACTTGATGGCCCAGCCCTCCACACCACAGGAGCAGCTCAGCCAACCTCCTGGCTTCTGGTGCTCTTATGTTCTTTCAGCACCCTAGACAGCAACCAGGAGAGCACTTACAGCAAGTGCTGTAAATCCCCCCTTGCTATCCATGTGAGCACTTACCAGACTAGCGTTGTATAATACGGCACTATTCTGGTAGCACTCACTTGATGAGGTACTCCATCTTTCTACAATGGGATGCAGACAAATCTGAGTAAGTAACATGAAATATGACTGTCATTGCTGGAGAAGGTTAATGTTTTTGAGCCTAATGCCCTCCACTGGCTGGCCTGATGTGTTATTCTGCTGATATCCCATTATGGGAGGGCTTAAGCCTGATGTTCAATGTGGGGAATAGCTCCTCCATCAGCCTCTACATAAATCCTTCTCTAACACACCTCCCTTGCTTAGGGAGTGTTGTTTTGTCCCTGAGCTCCCTGCGTGGCTTGTGTGGCTGTGCTGTCTCCTTCCTGGTGCTCTACATTTCATCTGTTTTTCCCTGCCCCCCTTCCCTGCCCTTCCTGTTTTGTGCTCTGTGTTGTTTGCTGTTTTCTCCCTGTTCCCTTGTCCCAGCTGGTTTCTCCTCTGGCCGACTTCCCACATCCCTGCTTTCTTCCTCTGCTAGCCTCCCCCCCCAGAGCTAGTTCCCCTGTTTTGTTTCTTTTAGGGCTTTAACCCGCATCCATTCCCACTTGCACTTGGTGCTTCCGAGCGTCCCCAACTCCTTCACCCATTCATACGTGCCACGTACAACTATCCTACAGCAATTGGCCTTTGTAATCGTACAGTACTTTTGGGAATCAAACATCAGTCCACCCTTTAAATATCCTCACAAGCCTGCAGGACTTATAATTTTCACACCTTGTTCAGCATACTTCTTGCTTCTAGTTTCACCTGGTGTACTGTTGAGTGGAACCCTATTTCCTGCCTACAGATATTGTTGATGATCCCATCCTTCATGCTCCTGGCCAGTCCCAGCGGGTCTTTTGTCCATGTTGCTAACTTCCTAGTTTTACCTAACCCTTGCCTGACTGTCCATATTTACTTCACCATGCTGACTCGCTCGTTCTTCCCTGAAGACTCAGGACCTTTGTACGGGGAGGTGGAGTGAGCGGGTGGGGGGGTGCCCACTCCACTTCCCTAGTGCTATGCCTTATCCTCCCCTGCTGCATACATCCTCAGTTACCTATGTATACATATGTTTCTTCCCGTTCCATGCTTTCATTTCCAGTGGTGTTTTCCTTGCCGCCATCTAATGCTCCACGGCCATCCTCCTTTTATGTTTCATGCCCGTTCGTGTTCTTTCCCATCATATCATTCGATATATGTTTTGCATCCCTATTGTCTGAATGATCATACCTGTTATATTTCAGTATCCTACCCTACTCTCCTTTTACAGCAGCGGTCTGAACTTTCAGCCAGCCCATACCAGCAGTACTCTGGACTCCGTTCTTAACTCATGCCTTTTGAGGTGTTGAGTGAAGGTGGGCTTCCCCTGTCTACCTGGAATGGGATTCTGTTACAAGCATTGCCTCCTACTTCTTACTAACCTGACATCCTCTGTCCTTAACTTTGCTGGACCCATCGAGTGCAGCTTAGTTTGCCCTGACTACCAGGGATGGGAGTCATGTCTACATTCTTCTGAGTTTTCCCCTACTTCTCTACCTTCTGCCAGTTGCTGCGTCCCTTCAGGAATGGAGCCTTTTCACTGTTCGCACTCCTCATCCTACCTATGCCAAGCCACCTCAAGTCAGAATCACTCCCTCCTTGGCCATCTCTGATGGGTGTCTAAACCTCTGTTCCACAGCTGCAACTGTTCATATCCTCAGTCTGATGCCCGGACGCTGCTTACTTCAGGATCTTGACTTCGCCTGACTTGCCTTCTACTTCTTCCCTGGCTGCAGCCTCGACTCTTGGCCCTATCCCGCTGACTTCCATGGCTGGGATCCAGAATCTGTATTGACTGTTTCCACTGTTTGCATCCTACACCTGATGTGGGTTGTTGTTTCCTTTCAGGAATGGAACTTCTTCAACCATGTACTCTCATCATCATACCTCTCCTAGCTGCATCCAGTCAGGATCATTGCTCCTCGACTGTCATGCCTGGACACCTGAGCTTCCATTCAGCTGCTTCCCATGCGCTTCTTTTCCACCTACTTTCAGATGCCACAACCCTTCTGGAACTGGACTCCCTCCTGCTAGTAGTCTCCATTCTCTTTGCCTGCAGCCTTCCATCCAGCCTCATTGCACTACCTTGCCTTCTCCACAGCCTATGCTTGTATCACTGTTTCCATCGTCTGCTTCCTCTACCTGATACAGGTCACTGCTTTCCTTTGGGAACGCGACCATCACACTTCATCTGCCTTCTGCCCTCATCTATGCCTGTCGACACTGACTGCATGTCATCACATCGATATCATGGAATCGTAGCCTGTCCCTGGATCCACTGGGTTTTTGTTTGCTCTGTCACTTGCCTGATTGCAGCTTCCATTTGAAGAGAACCTCTGTTGTTTGTGTGCTTCCTTTCTCCTACCTCTGCAGAGTGCTTTTGAAGGTTAGTTCTCGCTCCCCATTTGCCATGCCTGGAAGCTCGTTTCTACAATCATCTGTTTTCATCACCTGCTCTCGGCCGGGTTGTGACTTACTGCTCCATCTTGGACTTGAGCATCTCCCCAGTGTGCCTTCACCCTTACCCATCATCTGGAGTGTCATGCCCTTCATCTCACCTCACCTGCTTCCATTAGGAACTTGCATCTGCACCCACTGGTCCCACCTTCTGCACTATCCATATCCTATCTCCTTGCCACTCCCTCTGGTCTTGGGACCATTTACTCTGACTACCTTCCAGCCTTGCTGTCCACTTGCCATCCCAATCATTCATGGATCATCATACTTTAACTCTATGGCCTACTCTCCCTCATGATTTGGATCTTGCCAGCTCATCCGGTATCTATCTCAATCCAGATTGTCTGCCTCTGGGACTTCCTTGCTGCAGGGCACCTATCCAGTTGATGTCCAAGTTTCATTTCTACTTCAGTTCTGGGACCTTTATCCTTCTTTGATCCAGCACCTTCCATCCCTTCACTAGTTGTTCAAAGCCTTGATTTGTAGTGGGACCTGTGTACCTCAACCCTGTGGCTCTCATACTTCGCTTTGCTCCTTGGCCATCCGTGGACCACCTTCCAGTGACTGCTACAGCCTTCCTGTATTCTGCTGCCACTTGCCAAGGAGCTGATCCGGTCCTGTTCCTTCCTGAACAGTATGTTCTCTGACTTTGCCTAGCCTGGCACCTTCTTGGATCAGTCTTTTGGACCATCAGGATCCATTCAGGACTTCCCTTCATCTCCAGATGGCTGCTCTTCATCTCTGCCTTGCTGGCTCGGATCTTTGTTCTGCTTGTTGAGATTCATTTGGGCATCCTACCGTATCTGGCGAGTATTCCTACCCAGCCAACTACTACTCCTGTCTATCCATTTCATAGTCCTATTCTGGCCATTCTAACAACTCCCATCCTCTACTCAATGGTTCGCTATACATTTCACTCAAGGAAACTATTTCTAACTCACATCTCTTGGATAACATGCCTCAGAAACTCTTACATTATCATAGTGTTTTTCATACTGCCCAATCAGCTTCCCTCGATCATTGCATGACCTCATTCGACTGGATACTAGAAAGATTCCCATCTCTGTCTATTGGATACTCCATATGAATCTTGTCAATTTAGTCTCTGCGGACTTCTCCATCTATCATAGCTTATCGGTTATCCTGCTGCATGGAAAGAACTTCAATTCTTCTGTCACACTCCAACTTAATCTCCATTTTCACTACTTTGGATACCAGGACTCACAAGATACCCCATGCCACCTCAGATATTATTCAGCTACCTTCTGCAGCCTCTCCTACCATCACTGACTTTGTGAACTGTGTTACTCGACTCCTATTTCTTCAACAGACATTGCTCATCCTATGACCTCCCAGCTGCCTTCCAGAACACTCATCATTGGATCTCTAATGCCTAGCTACTTACTAATGTCAAGCTATCTGAACTACCATTTCTGGCTCCTGGACATCACCATACCTCATACAATCATCTATATTTCTTTGTCCATTACCTTCAGTCGAGTTAGCACCCTTCCAGCAGATCCACCAGCTATCCTTCACAAATTAGCTCCATTAATCTCTGAGCTAAAGACTGTCACCGCAAACAAGCTCTTCCGAATTTCTATCTGGAAATACATAGTAGTTAAGGTAAATTCACCTTAGAAATAATCCAGTTACCTTCTGCAGCCTCTCCTACCATCACCAACTTTGTGGACTGTGTTACTTGACTCCTATTTCTTCAACAGACATCACTCATCCTACGACCTTCCAGCTGCCTTCCAGAACATTCATCGTTGGATCTCCAATGCCTAGCTTCTTACTAATGTCAAGCTATCCGAACCACCATTTCTGGCTCCTGGACATCATCACATCTCATACAATCATCTGTATTTCTTTGTCCATTACCTTCATTCGAGTTAATACCCTTCCAGTGGATCCTCCAGCTATCCTTCACAAATAAGCTCCATTAATCTCTCAGGTAAAGACTATCACTGCAAACAAGCTCCTCTGAATTTCTTTCCAGAAATACATAGTAGTTAAGGTAAATTCACTGTCCCAGTCTTGCCTCCCAACACTAATCCAGCTTACAGACTCTTCCACATGTTCACCTCCAAGCAGATCTCAAGTAATTCTGCATTGGATTACCGGTAGACCTAACCAACTATAAGCTACCACAGTGCATCTCACCGACCATCATACAGCAGAAATAACTGTATTTACTTCAGCCAGTATACCAGTACAGTATTTACAAGTATAGATAAGACATCATGTCCAAATAAGCCATCCAATTCCATATACCGAACTTCCAATCATTCTTTCTCTATGTTTGGTTATTATCCAGCCTGCTTCAGCAAATCTTCCTCCATTCACCATTTGCTTATTTATTTTATTTTTTTTATTTTATTAAATTCTAGGATTACAAATACCTTTGAGCAGAAACTTCCCATTTACAAAGGTTCCCCGTCAGAGGATGAGGGGAAACATACATACAAAGGTAGTAAAAGAATGCACAATAAACCAAAAATTATACAGTTACAACACACTTTGAGGTAATATGCATACAGCGAGCAGCTTGAGTAGGCAGCCGGCTGAGGTAACAATAAGAGACAGCGGGCATAAGTAGCAAATAAGAATGTAGGCGTGAGACAGAGGGGAAGAGGAAGTAGGCAGGCTAATGGGCCACTGTCAGTAGGTGGGGGAAGATGTCTTGTACCAGTGGAGAAGGGAAGCAGGAAAGGGGTCATGAAGAAGGTCCAGTACCAGACAGAATGTAACTAGGGAAAGGGCAGGCTATGGGATACGAGTGAGCTGGGAGGTGTTTAGGGAAAACTCTATTCAGAGAAACAGTCACATTGAGTGGAAGAGGTGAGGTAAAGTCTGAGATTCCTTTTAAAGGGTCCAAGTGTAGCAGAGGAAAGTGCTTCTTTATTGAGGGAATTGAACCATAGAGGAGCTCTATAGATAAAGGACCGCTGACCCATGGAGGTATGACATTTGGGAACCTGAAAGGTTAGGGATTGGGCACCACGTGTTTGCTGAGTGCCACTGAAGGTAGTAAGGAGTGTGCTAACACCAGGTGGCATGAGACCGAGGAGAATCTTTTTGGAAAGTAAGCAGGTCTGGTATTGTATTCTGCTGAGTAGGGGTAGCCAGCTGGTTTGTGCATAGAGGTCACAGGTGTGTGTTTGTCAGGCCGTACCCGTTAATAGTCTACAGGCTTTGCTGAGAGAAACTGAGATCCTGCAGAGGGCACTTGTTGAGGCAGAGCCGTAGATGGCAAGGCCATAGTCAATGATAGATGTGACAGAGCTGTAGATGGCTAGTTTAAGGGCATCCACAGGTATACAGTGCTTATGTTAGTGTAGCAGTCCAATCCATACATTGGCGGCCTTGGCAACAGTGTCAATATGCTGAGTGTAGGAGAGGGTACTATCCAGCGTGATACCAAGGTACTTGAACTCCTTGACATGTTCGAGTGGGTTCCCAGCTTGGTTCTTGATGGTGAGGGACAGAGAATTGTGCCTGCTGTATGGGTTACAGAAGGACATGGCTTTGGTCTTGCTGTGGTACAGGACAAGTTTATGAGAGTTGAACCAGTCTTCGATGCGCTTGAAGTTGAGCTGTAGCTGGGATTCAAAGACTGTAATGTCATGGTAGCTGGAAAACAGGACTGCATCATCCTCGTATAGTAATATTTTTTGGTGGCAGACACTAGGGAGACTGTTGATGAAGAGGGAGAAGAGTAAAGGGCCCAGAACAGACCCCTGGGGGACTCCGGAGAGGACTGGTTTTTCATCTGATGAGATCCCTGCAATCCTTACACATTGGATCCAATTATCAAGGTAACTGGTAAACCATGGAAAGGCATCGCTGGAGATCCCAATGGAAGACAGTTGCCTGAGCAGTAGGGGGTGATTAACTGTGCTGAAGGCCTTGGTCAGGTCTATAAATACTACCCTCCCCAGTTACCTTTATCAAGTGTGGCGTGGATGAAAGTTGTAAATTCCAGTAGTGCAGTGGTGGTGCTGTGCCCTTTTCTGAAGCATGCTGTTCTGGGCACTGTACTTTGTACTTATCCAGGAATTCAACTAGTTGGTCCGACCCTATTTGCTCCAGCTCTTTAGATAATGGGGAAGGGGGGAGATAGGTCTGTAATTAGTGTGTGGAGCATCCTGTCACCACTTTTGTGAACCGGTGTGACAGTGGCTTTCTTCCAGAGAGAGGGGAAATGGCCCAATCTGAGTGAGAGATTGAAGATCTTTGTTAGTGGTTCTAGGATTTCATCGAGGACTTGTGCCAGCAGTTTCAGGTCAAGGGAGTCACCACTGTACCCTTGTTTGCCGATGGCCTTTTGAATGTAGTTTCTAGCTACTTGTGGTGGGACCTCCTTAAAGAAAAACTGTAGGGATGTACGATCATGTGGGGGGGGTCATGTGGGAGGAGCTGAAGGGGATGTTGTTGAAAAAATTAGGAGGAAGGATACTGTCCAGGTTTGTAAATGCATTATTAAAAGTGCTGGTGCATATCAATCATTTATGGCACTACTCCCAGCTGGCATTCAAATACTCTTTTCTAGTCAATTTCTACTTCATGGATGCTTAATTAGTGACTCATCACTCACTACTAAATTCCTTGCCTCCAGACTTTACCTTGAATGTCAAACTTTGCACAGGTTGGATTATTCACCCATGACTTCTCATATCATAGCATGTCCAGCATGTCCACTGTCTAGTAACGCATCGATCAATTCATGCTCTCTCTGCTCACTACACCCATGCAATCCCTTGGGTCTAGCATCCTTCATCACCATGAAAACCTGGACTTCATTTGTCCTTCTTCAACTGGATCTGCTTCATATTTAGGATTCTACCACTCTTTCAGATAAGACTTACTCTTCAACTTTAGGATCATCATTCAATCTCCATAGTCCATGGATCAAGGATGGACCATCATCTCTCCAAGAAGCTCACCTTCCTCAGATTAGCTATGGTTACTAGAACCTAGGTCCTTTTCTTCTTAGTATGCCCAGAGGATGGGAAGACCACTGGCCCTGGGTCCTCAGAGGTTTCCTCCACCTGGATTTTTTTCCTCTCCTGAGTGCCAGGGGGTCATACTCTCTATGAGCTGGAGGAGATATCTTTTTGGGTCTTCTATTCTCTACAAATTCCTACCTACATATCCACTACTCAAGGGTGGGAATAGAGTAAAGCTACAAAAAGTATTACAAGTTACACAAGCACTAAATACCTCATTGCTATTCCCCAAACATTGAAGCAATTATTGTCAGTATTACGGCAAAAATAAAATAAGGACTAAATTTGTAAAACTGTTTTGTTCAAACCTTCCCAGATCAAAATATTTCTTCATGCACATGTTTTTCCCCATTACAGATAGGTAATACTAAAGAAATAAAACAAATAAATTTGGTTTAATAGTATACATTCCCTTTCATACAAGCTGTATCCCAAAGAGCTTTACAGTCCAAGAGAAAGAGGGGAGATAATGTTGCTTCTGTTTTTGTAGAGCAGGGAGATTCAAAGAGTGCTAAGACTGCTTAAGAACAGATTACAGAGATGTTAAGCACAGGGAGGTTTTGTGACTCACTCAGGGTTAGACATTGAGTAAGGGGAGGTTGTGGGAATAAAATCAAAGGCTTCTGTCTCACAGCTATGTGATCTATCTACTTGTCTAACTATCTCCCAAGTGATGAACACTTCTTTACTGTCATATGTGTTTATGGGCCCAGTTGGGTGTCCTTACTTTTATTTTATCTGAGTTATGGTATATACACCTCCCAGAATAGTAGTTGCTACATGCCATGGACCTCTGCTATAAATAACATTATACAATTTGACTTCTTAAATGTAGTCTGAAAAGATTACACTTCTCCCCCACACCCAATTCCCAAAATGAATTTTGTTTGAAACCAGCAGGTGATGCATATTTCATTTTCTGATGTAGTCTGTTATCTATTGAGGGAATATTTTTTATTTCAAGCAAATTGGGACCACTGGGACTCAAAACCAAATATTTAGAAATGCAAATGATAAACCCAAAGCTAATAACTGGTAACCTACTACAAATCAGATAAAGCTTTATTATTACTATTGTTATTATTTGTAATGCATTCATTTGACACACCAAAAATATATGTTCAAGTTTTCTTAAGACCTTGCCTATAAACTATAGTGTTAAAACTGTGAAATGCTATATCATGATGACTTTAGTACTTTATGCATTTTCATGTGCTGTGTAGTTTAAATATAATTTTATCATTTTCTGTTGTCAAGGGTAATTCTACTCTAATTTAAATGAATATAAAGATTATATTTCAATTTCTGTAAGAGAAACCTTCACTGCATATGGTATTTTTTTTCACCAATATTGGGAAAGACAACCCATCAGAATTTTTTGTCTGAAAAACTTCATTATGTAATAACAATTTTGCAGTGTATAGTAGAGCATTGTTCTACATAGAAATCCATCCTTTTCAAAATGCTGTTGTACCATACTTCAAAAGTCATGGAATGTGATTGTACCCTTCTGTGATAGAACAGTGTTATAGAACCTCTAGAGACTGCACAAGTAAGTTTCATTGTGAAACAGAAAAAAACACAATGCATACTTTTCACATACTATACACTATAAAAAATACAGGATGAGCAACTTTATGCATAACTACAGTAGAGTGTTCTGCCACCTTGGGGGTTCTGATTCCCATGAACTTCTCGAGCTTCGCCCTCGAGGTCAGAGGGAATCAGAACCCCTTCATGGCAGAACACACTGGTTGTACATAGTTGCCCATTCAGTATTCTCTATATTATTAGGCTTTCAAGGAGACATGGTACACGACACTTCTGCTGTGCTATGGAGTTTGATGAACTTGTGTTTTGTTTTCTGTCTGCCATTTAACACCTACAGGTTGGTTATAGAGCTACTCATGATTTATTTCTTTAATTGGTGCATAGAATGCAAGTAACGTAGAGATTACAGCATGTAGGAAAATGCACATTTGTCATTTGTTTGCAAAATATAAAGGTTAAATACAGTATAAAACTAATGATACAGCATATGAGCTCAAATGCTGTCTCTTAGCTTTCTTACACCATTAACTTCTGTGCTTACATTAATATAATGTGGAAGAATTACCACACTAACTACTTTAGTATACACATTGCATGTAGAAATTGGTAAACAAATATAAAGAATAGTATTTCTATTAAAAAAGGTAAACTTTACTGTATAAAGTCATGTCACAATTATCCAAATACAGCCTTACTGCAAATGTGGAGTACTCTTCTTCCCAAATATGGTAAACCCTATTGTTTCTTTTACAGTTGGTCCTATAGCCTGCTTCACACTGTTCACTCCCTTCCCATACCTTCCTCATCTGCTCTTTCACCCTTCCTTAGGGCTCATCACTGGACACCATTTTGCTTTTTGCTGTCATCTCTTCTCCATTGTAATTTTTCTACTGCCCTTCGACCATGTTGATTTGTTGACTAATTAATGGGGGAAAGGAAATTTGTGTCAGTATGCTGCTGCTTTTATTGTCCTTATTTAGAATGATGGTATTAATACTTGTCAATTATCAGTATGTAACGATATCTGAATAAATGGTAATATGTAAAACTGTGTTTTGTATTACTTTTTTCATGAACAACATTTTGGACATTTCAAGTAGGGAACTAGGAATTTGGAGTTTTAACCACATTTCTGAATAATTCAAAATGTTGTTCTAACTGGCTGTTCAGGCTGTCCTAACCTGTCTCCACCCCAAAGCAGTTAGTTACGTCGCTACCTGCTAGCTGATTGGTTTCATATGTATCCATGTAAACCTTTAATGGGTAGACCTTTGTTGTACCTTTGCATATACCACACTGTTTAAATTCTGTATTATCTCACTATATATACGACCCCTTATTGTAACTGCTCTCTTTGATTTTGTTATGCACTTTCCTATGAATTCTGTAATCTATAAGTCTGTCTGTCCTAAGCTGGATGTTACAGTTGGTCCTATAGCCTTGCTCGGTGGAGATGGCAAGGGGGTGTTGCTTGTGATGGTTATGTGAACTGCAGAATAGCAAGGACTTGGTTTTCCTGTGATTGAGGACTAGTTTGTGATTGGAAAACCATGTTTCAATGGCACTGACTCCGAGTTGAAGGCTGTGTTGGAGTGGAGTAAAAATGGGCAATTATTGCTCACGTACCTTTCCAGTATAAAAAATAAACGGAAACTGAAAACTCTGAATATATGTTATTGACCTATCAGAGCAGCACACTGAGTTGTAAATCCATACAGTGACCGTGACATAGTCAAAACTTGAAATTCCTTGTTCCATGCAGAGAACTGTGCAAAGCATTGTCCATAATAATAAAAACAAGCAATAAAAAACAGAGAGCACAGTTTGTACATTATCTTTTAGATACAGATGAGTATGAATCATTAGAGGTGCATGAATGATGGTTATCAAGGCAAGACTTTTACATACATCTGCACACACCTCCAGTCTCCTTTCAGTGTACACATATTCAATCTTTTATAATTGTATACATTTATATCATATACCTTTTTGCACATTTTTGCACATTTTCTTGCACCCGTATATTTAACACATGCAGGAGCTGAGGGTTGACTTTTTACATAGTCTTTCTTCACACACACACCTGTATATTCGTATACATGTTTTGATTGTTGTAGTACAGTATTTCTGCTTGTTTTTACCATTGTAACCTTGCCTTGTTCATTTGCTAATATTGTGCTATGAATTGCTATATTTACACCTTTGTAGTTTGTTGCTTTATTCCTTTGTCTCCATTCCCTTGGAGCACATAGGGAAATAAGATACTTGCTGCTTAATTTGCTATTGTGGTGGACATATTCAATCAATTAATTAATCAATCAAAATATCCATGGATACGTTAAATATCATGTTTAATTTAGATTGGGTAGTACCAATCAAATAATCAGTTTTCTGTGTCATTGTCCATACAAATGGATTATCTGGGATTATTATGTTCAGTTATTTATTATCCAAGACTATCTGCCTGGATACATGTACAGCACTAAGAGTATCTATGAATAGGGATTCAGAGAGACACTATCTGAACTCTAGCCTCTTGTAATGCATACCTCATTAAAACATGCAACATGAGTGATGTTAAAGAGCCACTTTCCAAGAAGTTAGACTTTGCCATAACAAAACAGCAACCAAGAACAATGTTATCAAATAAATGTCTGGTAGGATCAGCCTGTTTGGAATAACAGGTTATACGCAGTTTATACCATACGGTTGAAGCCACATTAAATAAATTGCAGAGATGATTTTATAGTGAATTCTCCACCATACATGTGACTGTGACAAATATAACTACATGACTGTGACAAATAAACCTAATACTACTAGCATGGCACTCTGTGCTCCCCTAATCAAGCACTTATCTCCTCCCCTCGCACCCTTAGCACAATTGCGCACAAGCACTTCTCTGTATTTTACCTTCTCTCCTCATAACTATCCCTACAGCCTATCTATATTCAAAAAAAACCCATTGGGTGGCTCAGCCACTAAATCTACACCTACCTCTTCAACCCTGGCACCCCAGGACCATCTTTTCTCTTATACTTCACCAGCTTAACTCTCTGAGTATGCCCTCTTCCTTACCATTACCCACTCACACACGAAACCAATGTCTCAGTTCTTATTCTCTTTCCTACATATCTCCTCTTTCTGAAACCAAAGTCCTACCCCACTATGCCCACATTTTCTATGTCAAATAATCCACTCCCCCTCTTGAGCTGTTTTTTTCTAGTCATGCATGAAACCCTTCATACGATTTTACTTTCTGTAACAATGCAACCTTGTTTAAATGATTTACTCTGTGTTTTTTTACCTGTTTATACATCTTGTGTAACCTTGTCAACATTTTTATACCTTATTGTATTTTACCAATGTATACTTGTCTGTGTATTGTAACCTGCATGTACTCTACAACGTGGAACCTTTGTAAATGAGCTGTCTAGCTCAAAAGTCTTAAATCCAAGATTTTAATAAATAAATAAATGAAACCATAAGTTAACTATCTTTGTATAGGTCCAATGCCTAAATCCAGTCACATATGTAAGCAATAATACCCTCCAGGGTGGGTGGTATTGGACTTTACCGGACTACCCAGCGGTGTAATGAGGCCCAATGCCACAGGCAGAGGGCCTTATAGCTCCTAGAAGGTTTGTTATAGCCTATACCACCCACCCTTTAGGATAATATTGCACTTAGAAAATGGGCCACTGTATTATATATTCTAAAAATATTAAAAATCATTTTTAAATGTTAAAATTCTTAGTTGTTTCATTTACTTTGTAATAAAATAGTTCCTCTACCTGTATTACAATTATTTTTTTTTTGACTTAGAGAACTTTGTCCTACTTGAACCACTGTAGTTGTGGTTTTGGAGCTGGTTGTCTTGGTTTTCCCCTCCTCCCCCAAACACACAGGTCTTAAAACAGTTAAACCTGTTTTAATTTTTTTTTTCACTGTGTTTCATTGTTTTTTTCTCCTTAATGGATAGACCACCATCTGGATGGGACCTTGTCTGAAAGAGCACATTCAGCATGATTGTGGTGCTCAAACAGGCAGTCAGCAGTGATGGATTTCTGTCTCATCCCAAGACTTTTGTTTTCATTCACTCCCCTCCCCAACTGTCTGGAAGTATAACACTTTCAGTTTGTTTTATTTTAAACTGGGACTGGGAGCTGTTGCAGTAGCAGCTGACATGAGGAGAGAGTGAAAGAAAGAAAGTGCAAACGTGATCACAAAATGAACATAGATGTGGTGCTGGTAAGCACGGTCGGGAAGAGGAGCTCTGAATGCAGGTGTGATGGGGAAAGTTATAGCTTATAGCGCTAGGGACAGTTTTTTTTTTTTGTTAACAGCTTCAGCATGCTGGGGCCATGGTGGTGGGGGTGTGGGGGGGAGCCAGGGAGTCAAAACTGAGCAGAACGATCCAGCTAACAGAGACAGAGCAGTTAGAAAATCTGTATGGCAGCTGCACAGAAGGTGGGGGGGGGGAGCCAGAGCCGGGAAGCTGAAACTGAGCAGAATGAACCAACCAACAGAGAGAGAGCAGGGAGAACATCTGTAAAACAGCTGCACTGAAGAGGAAACAGGTAGATGGTAAAGCACTGCAGACCTGAAGCTTTAAATGGTGTCTGTGTGTTTGTATCATTGTAAATACCAAGTTCTACCTGCAATTTTATTGCAGTCTGGGGTACTGTTGTGCCTGCATGAAGTGTTGTTATAGAACTAAGATGGGATTCTGCACAACTGCCACTGCTCGCTAAGTGAGAGAAAAACATTGCAGTTAATTCAAAGATGAGCATGTGGCTGCTGTATCTCTCACTACATGAGAATAAAACATGATGGCAGTTTCAAACTGAAAGTTCCATTTTCTTAATGAGTTGGAATCTAGTAAGGCATCAGAGATGGGGACTTTTTATTTCCCGGTCTCTGTTGCCTGATACCTGACCGACTGATTGGGATCATTAGCCAATCAGGTTAGTGAATTTCTCCAATCCATTTTCTAATCCCAAGTACAGTATGCAATAATTGCACCAGATAATCTGGATTATTGACTTGATAATGTCCCATATGTTTCATTATTTTAGACGGACAATGCAAATCCAAGTCAACAGTTGCTGCTCTTCAGTTTCCAGTAAATATACTGGATTACATGATTATCTCTAAAGAAAATTATATTGCCCATACAAAGTATTTCATTTTTGCTGCAAATGTACAGTTTGACACAAAGCCTATGTCATAACTGCCCTTTTAGCAACCAAAAACTCTTGGGTTCATAAACACTGACCACAAAAGGAATTATATGTGCTTTGGTTAGTATCTTTGGGTGGTCAAATTCAAAAACCTGCATGTGGTTTTCCAATACAATAGCAAACAATTTAATTGCATAATTATGTATGCAGTATTTGAAATGTCTTCAAAGAATAGTTTTCTTTTCTAATAAGAGACATGGAGGAAAATATGGGCAGCATACTGTATATAAAAATGTCAGTTGAATCAGTGGATGTAGAAGACTACGCACACCCTCAAAAACAGTTGAGAGAATGGCAGTCAGTAGACATCTTCAAGCTTTACCTGACAAATGTATGCATTCTAAATATCACAGAAATTCATTCCCTCTGAAGAATAATCCTACTAACATGAAAGAATGATACAATTTACACTGCAATTTGATCTTTGCCTACAAAATCAGAAAGGAAATTGTATGTAGTTTAAACAATCATATTCATTATGAGACATTTTGGAAATTAGAGGATAAAACATGTATTAATTAATCTCTGTCTGTCTGTCTTTCTGTATATCTGTTTCTCTTTCTTCAATAATAAATTTGTTTTACTAATATTTTCCTAGGCAGTGTGCCCACAGTGAAAGTGTTCTTTATGCTTTTTGATTTTTTTGTGATGGCTGGCATAGTTCCTGTGACTGCATTCTTTATTGTTACTTACAGGCATGCTATTACTTTTATTATTATCTTGATTCATCCCCGTTTCCCCATGGATCCCATGTATCCCCCATTTTCAACCATGACGATCAATCAAAGTAACCATGGTAGCCCACATTCTACTGCTGGAAGGCCAGATGTGTGAGTGCTTTCCCAACCAATACTGATGCCACTGCTTGGTTGGTTGGCAAGTGACATACACATGCTTAGCAGTGAGTTCTCTTCCACTCCAGAAGCCAAGCACCTCACCACCAAGACAAGATCAGCCCCTGGAGTTCTCCTTCATGAGATTTTGGTGATCTGAAGAAAACATCAGTCTCCAAGGGGCCAACCCAATGCACTGCTGCTGTGCCCCTTGGCTAGCTCCATGGACTATTTTTCTGTTAGTGACCTCTTACTCTTGAGAATTCATGTATAAACATCAGATTCCCATGGATTTAAGACACTGGAAGCCTTGCATTTGTGCCTACCATGACAGCTGATCAAGCAGCAGTGTTGATGGCTCCCCAACTAAACTGGAGACTGGTAATGGATAAAGTTGTTAGGAAGATGCCATGTTCCAATTTTAAAAAGCTTAGCCAGAACACTGGTTCACAATATTCAAGTAGGCTGTCCCTAAATGATCTTTCTACTACACTGATTGCAGCATGTTTTTCTTAGATTTGTGGTGCCACTTGTAAAAAACTCCCACACTGCAGAACATCTCTTTGTTTTGTTCCTTTGCTAAATGAGCGGACTGCAGCATGTGGAGGGATTTGCAAGAAATTTGGCAGTGACAAGATGATGCACTACTTTCTCTGCTACTGTTGTATAATCTGGTTGTGGATAGCCACGCAGGGTGGCTGCAGTAGGTGGTACAGTCTATGGGGCTGAACTTTTTGGGGTGGGGAGCTGGATGCAGGGCTAGTCTTTAGAGTTCCTTGAGTAAGAAACTTGCTTCCTTGCTTTTTTTCTTTTTCATTATCTTTTTCAGTCTCATCTCACCCCATGATGGCCTTCACTCCTTTGAGTCACACACACCATCACCACTAGTTCTAGTGTAACTGACTGCTGACTTTCAAGCTCCTCTTCTTAATCCTTCTCCCCTGCATCTGCTTCCTCATGTGCCTCTTCATTTCCTGCTTTTTCCACCTGTTCATCCTCTTCTTCTCATAGTTCTTACCACTGCTCCTTCTTCCACAATTCTTTTTCCTTCTGCTTCGAATGTGTTTCCCCCTCCCCTCTTTCCTCACTCTCACACCCCTACTCTGACAGCTTGATATCTATATCCTCTTCACTGGCACTCTCCATAAGATGCTTTAGTGATGGTGCTACTAGCTAGGTTTTGAGGAACTGCAGAGTTGGCATACCTTGCTTTGTCCCAGTCCTACCCCATACACTCATGAACAACTGAATGTTTCCTTCTAGTGACAAGATAACTGTAGTATTCATGCCAGACCCAGACTCAGTCACATCTTTAGGTGATAACTGAGTAGCAAACCTGGGGCTGCTCAGGCTGGTACTACTGCTTATGTGTGATTTGGGGGCAGAGGTGGCATCGCACTGCACATCATGATAGACTGGCAAATTTCCATACACATGCACACACAAAGGTGGCATTGGTGAAAGCTGTTGTGTTGTTCATATGAGATGGACTGGGGGCGAGCTTGCCTTTACAAATGTGGATGGATCTAGTCTGTCCCAGGTAGGGAAACTGAAAGCACTGGAAGGAAGAAGAGGATGAGATTGCTGTGCTTCTGGATTGCTCAGTCTGGTTTTATCATCAGATGCACTGAATGGTCAGCCAGGAAAGTTGTTTGCTGTGGAAGTGGAACCAGTAGACATCTAGGGATATTAAATCATTGTGTCTTTGGCTGTACAATCACTCACCTAGCCCCAGTCCTCCACTCAGGCATTACCCCTGCCCCACCACTGTAAATCCTTTTTTCTGTCCTGACTCCTTTTGTACCAACAATGCTTATAGAACTGGTAATTGTTGGACCTGGCATAGTGGAACCTTTCCCTTTCCTCCCCTCCATCCTTTTCTGAAACTGGATCACACTCTTCCCTCCCTGTGACACCCCTCCATGTGACACCTCTAAGTCTGCTGTGACATCCATCCCTTGCTAAGAAATCTCTCCCTCTGCTGGGTCATCACATCCTTCATTTGGGGCACTTCTGCCTCAGTGTGACACTCTTTCCTCTGTCTGACAGCCCTCTTTCTACTGTGACACTCTCTTTTATAACACCCTTCCCTCCCTCTTCTATGAAAAAACCCTATATCAAACTCATCCACTGCTGAAAGACACAACTCTTTATTCTGTGAAATACCCATTATTTTACTGCATCACCCCTCTCCCTGATGTGAAATCTGTCTCTCTGCTGACACTGCTTCCTTGCTATGGAGTTACCTATCCTGCCAATGTGACACTGGGGACAGGTACTCTACACAGTAATGGTTATATGGTGATTTATGCCTCCCTTTATCCTTGAGTGTCCCAAAAGATAAAGGAGGCACTGCTGACTGGAATAACATCAGCAATAAACAGTGATGGGAGACAAATTCAAGAATGAATTACTTTGTTGCTATTTAGATTTTGAGCCTATCAATGTCAAGTTCTTAGTTTCTGGTTCTGGCATTCTGTACAACACATTAACTATTATTTCAGAAAAGTGGCTGTGACTGACTCTCATCACAGTTCAGCACTCGGTCTGTTAAATATTCAGTGATTTTGCACTGTAGAAATAATTTATCAAAGTTTTAAATTTGAATCACAGTCTCACTGGACTCGCATAGTGTGTCTCTTTTTAGTATCTTATTAAATAAATATTACTAGACATTCATAACAGAGTCTGCCCATCAGAAAAAATTTCCTGGGGTGTTTTTTGAAAATGTTCTGTTTTGGATGCTGTGTTTGTTTATTTAAGAATTAAAAAGAGCAAACTGCCAGGAATCTGGTGAGCCAGATTCAGGTGATAAATCTGAGAAATGCTGTTGTACAAATCAAATTCTCAGAGTATTTCATAGAAGGAATCTCATATAGATGTATGAATGTAAAGATAATATTTCAGTAACCCGTGAAGTGGGTGCATGAGGAAGGGCGCTGTCCATTACGGTGACACCTTCCTCGTGCAATCCACTCACGGCGCACTGGCGGTAGGGCGACCGATGAGGGGTGGGGAACTAGGCGACAGAATGTCGCCATACAATATGCACGGGGGTGGAAGTAGCACGGGCGCAGCGGGTTGGCAGTGGCACTGCTGTCGCCGGCCGAGCTGCAGTGTGGTGTCAGGGATTGGGCAATGGCTGGGGTGGCTGAGGTACTAGGTTCGGGTCAGAGCGCTGGTGCAATTTTTATTGCGCCCGGCCCAAACCTTTTTATTTTACTACTTTCACCTCCCCCAACATGCACCCCCCTGGAGTTGAGAATCCTTAAGTAGGGGTGTGTGGGGTGCAATGTCCCCCCATGAGGGGGGATGTGGGGGGGCAGCCCCCCCACAGAAAGTGATAAAAATATGTCCTGGCGCCATTGTGCTGGTGTGCAAGGGTTGTCAGAGTGTTGAAAATGTGTTCAACACTCTGACTGAGTGATAACGACGATCACCTTTAGGCATTTTCCATTATCACATACAGTGGCGTGAAAAAGTATTTGCCCCCTTCCTGATTTTCTCTATTATTGCATATTTGTCACACTGGATGTTTCAGGTCTTTAGACAGAATGTAATATTAGATAAAGGGAACCTGAGTGAACAAATAACACTTGTTTTTTTTTTTATTTCACTTATTTAATGAAAAAAAGTTAACCAACACCAATTGGCACTGTGTGAAAAAGTAATTGCCCCCTTACACTTAATAACTGGTTACACCACATTAGCTGCAATGACTGCAACCAAACACTTCCTATAATTCAATATCAGTCTTTCACATCACTGTGGAGGAATTTTAACCCACTCTTCCTCGCAGAACTGCTTTAATTCAGTAACATTTGGTAGGTTTTCAGCATGAACTGCTGCTTCAGGTCCTGCCACAGCATCTCTATTGGGTTTAAGTCTGGACTTTGACTAGGCCACTCTAAAACTTTAATTTTACTTTTTAGCCATTCTGATGTGGACTTGCTTTTGTGTTTTGATCATTGTCTTGCTGCATGACCCAACCACGCTTCAGCTTCAGCTGACGGAAGGATGACTGGACATTCTCCTTAAGAATTTTCTGGTACAGAGCAGAATTCATGGTTCCTTTAATTATGGCAAGTCATCCAGGTCCTTAGGCAGCAAAGCTGCCCCACACCATCACACTACCACCACCATGTTTGACTGTTGGTATGGTGTTCTTACTGTGGAATGCTGTGTTTGCTTTACGCGAGACATTATGGGATCCATGTTGTCCAAAAAGTTCCACTTTGGACTCATCTGTCCATAGAACATTTTCCCAAAAGGCTTGTGGATCATCCAGGTGCTTCTTGGCAAATGAGAGACGAGCATTTATGTTCTTCTTGGTTAGCAGTGGTTTCCGCCTTGCTACTCTCACATGAAGCCCATTTTGCCCAGTCTCTTTCTGATTGTGGAGTCATGAACACTGACCTTAGCTGAGGCAAGAGAGCCTGCAGTTCTTTGGATGTTGTTTTAGGATCCTTTGAGACTTCTTGGATGATTTTACACTGCGCCCTTGGAGTAATTTTGGCAGGCCGCCCACTCCTGGGAAGGGTCACTACTGTTCCAAGTGTTCTCCATTTGGAGATTATGGCTCTCACTGTGGTTCAATGGAGTCCCAGAGCCTTAGAAATAGCTTTGTAACCCTTTCCAGACTGATAGAGGGCAACAAAATGTTTTTCTGATCTTTTCAGGAACTTCCTTTGATCATGGCATAATGTGCTTGTTGAATCTTTGTGCTGGCAATGTGACTCTGATGGTAAGGGCCAAAATAAGTGAGGTTTATATTGAGCAGGGCTGGATGTAATCAAGCCTGGCTGTGTTCACTCAGCTGACTCTAATTATCCCTTTAATTGGGCTGATTTAACTAGGGGCCAATTACTTTTTCACACAGTGCCAGTTGGTGTTGGTTAACTTTTTTCATTAAATAAATGAAATAAGTAAAAAAAAAAAAGTGTTATTTGTCCACTCAGGTTCCCTTTATCTAATATTATATTTTGTCTAAAGACCTGAAAACATCCAGTGTGACAAATATGCAATAATAGAGAAAATCAGGAAGGGGGCAAATACTTTTTCACGCCACTGTAGATCCTAATATTTCAAGTTGTGAGGAACCAGTAAGTGACTTTCCTTACCTTGCAGGTGTTGACCAGGTTATAATGCTGGGGCTGCAATTTCCTGTATGAGCATCCTGATGACTAACATAAGGTGGAAGCATTAATCATTCAAGAGGGCTGAGGCCAAGGATAGGGAGTGAAGCAAAACACTATGGCTCCCTTTATCACTAGGCGGGTTCTAGGTTCTGTATGTAGACTGCTCAGAACCATGCAGTAACTTTACCATCACATCAGGATACCTACAGAGCAGTGTCAGGATCCCTCACTCCATAAGAGAATTGAGCAAAGAGAGTGTGGCTGTTTGGAGTGGGATCTCAGTGCAGTTTGGGCAGTACTCCCAATGAACGTGTCCAGGATTGACTGGCTGGCTGACTGACTGAATTACTAACTGACTTATTAAGAGAGGGAAAGATAGGCAGCTTGGTTTCCAGGAACAGCTGCTACTGGTTGATGTTTGTGTCCCTCCTTCATGCTTCTAGGTAGACAGTCTTGATGCTGACAAATTCACCCTAGAAATGAGGGTTATGAGCTTGAAAGACCATGGGCTTGATTCTTAAAGAAGCCCATATGACATAGGAGGCATGCATCAAACAGAACAGTGCAAGGTGTGCCATGCACCACTGGTTGCACCAAATGCAATTCTCAAATGCACACTGTGTTAAATGTAGGTCACATGCACCAAAGTGCCCTGTGCCACCCTTGTGCCAGCATAAGTGCGTGTTCTGGTGCAAAGCAGCATGCACCAAAAAAATGATGCACCATTCCCTAATCAGGCATTCTCCACATTGGAATGTGCAGCAAATTTCAAACACCTGCTAGACCAGCCACAACTGATCTAAGAACACTTAAAGAATAAAAAGGGTGCATGCAGCAGTCAATCTGAGTAGCATCCCTGGTAAGACAACACAGCCTCAGCAGTAGTAACAGAACATAGATATGTCAAAAGCAGTAGTTCCAATGGCCATGATGTGGCCATCATATCACAGTGATGGAGACGTGCCCAACAACAGGGTGGCACTGCCCTGGGGCACACAGGGCAGCCACATGCCAGACTCCGGAGACATGAGGTGTATATATGGCCGTGGCACACCCTACCTCAACTTAACCAAGGACAAATGTATTACCTGATATTGCCTAGGCAGGCAACCACAACAGAGCTTTGCTGGGACCTGAAAGAGGAAATGCAGACCCACACATGCAGAGGGAGAGCACTACCCATAGAGATGAAGGCCAGTACAGCACTCTGTATCTTGGCCAGTGTCCGACTCCAGATACCCAGTGGCAATACTGTGGGCATATCTCAGCCCTCAGTGTCCTGGTGCCTGAGGCAATTCATTGATGTACTGGTGTACAGGGCACACCTATACATAAGGTTCCTCGGCACCACTGTTCATTGACAGCAAATCTGCCAACATCCCCTACAGCAATGGCACAATGCCGACACATGGTATTGTGCTGTCCAGAAATTAAGTGTTTTTTATGGAGGGCTACACTCCCCCACACCCCCCACAATTCTATATTATCAACTGCAGGTCAGAGTTATTTTGGGGAAGGGGCAGAACACCAGGAGACACCGCATCAGTGAAACCAGGGCCATTACAGTGACTTTTGCTGTAAAGGTCTTTTTTGGGGTTTCACTGTGAAGTGGGCCACCGAGGTTCTTCATGGATGCACAGCATCAGCAAGCTGTCAGACATGGATTCTATGGCATCACTGACCTGCCCCATTTGCTTGGTGCAATTGACTGCATGCACTATGCCATCACGGCACCAGTTGTGGAACTGGAGGTGAATGTAAACAGAAAGGGGTACCACTCCATGAATGTCCAGGTGGTGTGTGACAGCCAGAGCAGCATCCTCAATGTGGTTGCAAAGTATCCTGGGTCATGCCATGACATATTCATCTACAGGAACAGTGGTTTGTGTCAGGCCTTCGAGAATGGTATACTCCAGGATGGCTGGCTCATAGGTATGACATGGACATGTCTGTATGGACACTGCTAGCCCAATGTGCTGCAAGAAGAGAGGTGTGAACACATAGGGCACACGTCTCACTGGGCATGACATGTGGGGTCCACAGCAAGACCATGGCATGAGAGGGCAGAGTACCACAGTGTATATGCACCAGTGTCACTGCCACAATGGCCAGTCCCTGTGCGCTGTAGAAGATGTATGTGGCAGCACAGCATGGTATAGGGCACAGCATGGGACACTTGCAGGGAATCAGCATGCACATATAGGGTGGTCCCCGTGGACTGTGCATAGTCAGGGGAATGGATGCGTGGCACAGCCAGCCAGATGTAATGAACCGCCACAGACATGCAGTCCTATGGGGACATGTACAGGAATAGGCATAGGATGTTCATGCAGCAGTAATATGTATGTGTTTTTATTCGCAGGTGACAGTGGCTATCCCCAACAACAATGGCTCATGGCACTGGTCCGGCACCCTGTGGTTGGTGCACTCACATGGTATAATGAGGCTAATGCTGCAACACGGTCCATCATTGAACATACATTTGGACTTCTGAAGATGCAGTTCTGATGTCTCAACAGGTCAGGTGGAGCACTCCAGTACACACTGGACATGGCCTGTAAAATCTTTGTGGTGTGCTACATCCTCCACAGTATGGCCATAGTGCACAACATCACAATGCCTGAGGTGAAGCTGGAACTGGGAGTGGACATCATGGCTGCAGAGGAGGAACAGCGTCTAGACAGACCCATGCATGGGAACAGACAGGCACACAATACGGTTGTGGGCCAAAGGATCCAGGCTAACCTCATCTTCAGACACTTCAACTAGGCCCACCACGACAATGACATGCAACACATCCCATGTTGGTGTGGGGAACCCCAAGGGCACTGTGTCAGCCACAACATGGACTGAAGGGCACAGACCTCCACACAGCAGTCCACATGACTATGCAGTGGTCATGGTGGCATGGAATGGGCAGCACTGGAAAGGAGGAGGGTCAGATCTGAGCACTGTACAACTGCGCAGCTGCGAATGGTATGGGCAACCTCATCACAGTGCCAACATCGCATGGAACATGATGGACAAGACATGGAGGTACATGGACTTGGTCCTGGATTTGTCAGTGTGGAGGTGTCACCATCTGGGGCCACACACAGCATATAGTACCACCATACCACAGAAGATGCCCATCGACTGTGTGCAGCATCAGGTGGCCAATCATGCTTACATAAGTGGCTTCAGTGCCACCCCCAACATATCACTGTGCTGCCCAACATGACTATGAGGCACTGGAATGATGGAGCAGAGTGCAGGACAGATGGTCTGTGACCTCCCTGATAGCCCTCCAAAGTCCAGATATGATCATAATTGACAGCACCACAGACAGGGCAGCTGTGTGTGTGTATATGTGTGTGTGTGTGTGTATATATATATATATATATATATTTTTTTTATGGCAAAAAACTCTGTTTAATGTGTCAGTTAGGGTTGTTCCATGGCAACAAAAGTGAGGAAATTCGATGTTAGGGCTGCCACCCCCACTTGCATCCTATCCCCACCCCACCAACACTCCATGTGTAAACAAGCTGAGGTGGTGCAGTGTAGGAGAATTGGGAGAGAGAGTTAGGACTGATGACCCCAATGCACACCCCGATGCCTGTTGGTGGGGATGGGTTGGGGGTGGTGCTCAAGGAGTGGGGCAACCCTAACATCGAATTTTCTCACTTTGTTGCTGTGGAACAACCCTAAATGGTGCATTAAACAAAGTTTTTTGCCATGAATTTCCCTTCTTTTTGAGAATGAGGACTATAAATAGTGAATGGAATGTGGTGGTAGGAGTGCGGGCCCTTAGGGCCTCGCGCTCCTACCACATGATTTTTTGTCACATAGTAATGGTAACTGTAACACAAACGCAAGTGAAAACGGTAACACTCATGGTGATGCAAATGTAAATGGTAATGCAAACGGTAAGAGAAACGCAAGGGCAAACATTAATGAAAACAGAAATGGTAACGCAAATGGTATCGCAAACGGCAACGGTGACAGAAACACCAACATTAACAAAAACAGTAACATAAACAGTAACACCAATGGAAATGGAAATGGTAAAAGAAATGCAAATGATAACAGAAAGGCAAACAGAAATGCAAACGGTTAAGGCTACGGCACCAGAGAAGGAAACAGTAACGCAATCGTCAATGGAAATGCAACCGAAAATGCAAATGCTAAGGGCAACAGAAATGCAAATGGTGATGAAGATGCAAACAGTAATGGTAATGCAATTGGAAATGTAAACAGTTACAGTAACAACAATGATGATGGCAAAACGAACAGTAACTCAAATGGAAACGGAAATGCAAGTGCATATTGAAACACAAATGGTAGCACGCATAGTCATGGTACCGCAATTGGAAATGTAAATGCTAATGGTAACAGCAACAATAACGCCAAAGGAAACAGAAATGGAAATGCAAATGCAAGCATGTACGGAAACGCAAACCGTAACATGCATGGTGTCGGTAACACAATTGGAAATGCAAATGGTAACAGTAACAGCAACAATGATGCCAAATGAAAGAGAAACACAAACGCAAACACAAACGGAAGGGCAGCCGCAAACGCAAATGGAAATGCACATGGTGACACAAATTGAAACACAAACAGAAACAGTAGTGGAAATGCAAATGGTAACAGTAACACAAACGTAAGCTCAAATGAAAATGCAAAGGGTAACGCACACGGTGACACGGTACACAGGAACGCTAATGCAAACAGGTACGGAAACACAAGTGGGAATGCTAACTGTAACAGTAACAGAAGTGCACACCCTGGTTTTCCCCAACAGCTCCATAGAGAAACACAGTGAGTACAAAGAATGTATGCATAATAATGGGCCTCGGAGCAGAAAATGAGCACTTGAATACTACTGTAAATTGTTTATATCTCAGGAACCATACGATATACAAAAAAAAATTAAATTTCGGATTATTTATTACTTCCTGGTAGTTTTGAACTTAGCCCTAATGGGGGACTAAGCATTTTTCCAATGAAAAGTCTGTATCTCGAACCATTTCCGAGATATGGTCCCTGAAAGGTGCGGTGGATGCCGCTATGTTAGTCTATGGGAAAAAGTGTCAAATTCAGAGTACCATAACTTTACATCCCTGCAATATTTTGTCACCAAACTACCAAAAGGCACATCTGTGGGATGTTAGCTTTCTTCCCTCCAAATTTCCGCCCAATAGAGCAAACCAGTGTTTTGCAGCAGGGTGGCAAAGAATTCCTGTTATTTTGGCCATAGTGTCGCAAAGTAGTGTCGCAAAACATGACACTTTTGCAAAAAAAAAAATCACGAAAGTGTCGCAGATGCGACACTACTTTGCAACACTACTTTTCCCAAAAATCTCAAAAACATATTTCTGGGGTGTTTACCCCCACCCCCCCAAAAAAAAAAGACATGACTAGCATCCTCAGGGCTGGACTGGGTAAACATAAAAAGAATTGTGTCCACAAAGGGTCCCAGTTTTAAATGCCAAGCATTTCTGTGATCAGTAGCTGAAAAAAAAAAGGCTGACTCATGACACTATAGGGGTAATTTGCGACACTAAAAACTGCATTTGCAACACTGTCGAACATTTTGTTAAAGAGGACAGGAAGTGATTTCTAATTGGCAGCTGTTTCTAATATTCCCATTTATGGAAATTATATCCATATGCCTAAATGATCCCCATGTACCTGAATAAAAAGTGATGTGAAAAACTGTATTTTGCACGATTTTGATTTTATGGGCAGCATTCTGTTATAGTTCTCTTCATGGAACCAGTCATCTGGAGTTTTAACGGTATCTCGGTTTGAGCAAAGAACTCTAAGTATGGTTCTGAAAGGAAAATAGCCCATGTTTAGCATTCTGTACACAAACCGTGACATAGTAAAAACTCCAAATTAATGGTTCCATGAAGAGAACACCTCAGAATGTTATCCATAAAAAAACAAAACTGAAAGCACAGTTTTTCACATTAGTGTTTATTAAGGTACAGTTAAATGTGGCTCATTTGGAGGCAAGTCTCTCATTTCTCTTACTAGGAACATTGCTAACTGCTGCCAATTGGCACAAATGTCCTGTCCCCTTTAACTTTTCCCATTGACTATAATGGAAAATTTGTTTTTTGAATAACTTTTGAACCGTTCAATATTTTTTCACAAAATTTTTGAAAGGCACATCAGGGACCCTGGCTGCATGTTCCATGAGGTTTTTGGACTGGTCACACAAACCGTACAACCGGTTGGCACGAGCAAAGAATGTGCAAAAAAGCATAAATGCACTACAGAATGTCGCTTTATAACTCCGCAACCGTATATCTGACCAGTACGAAGCTTGGCAGATCCCAAGATCTATGCTCCCGCTCTGTGCCAGCAAAATTCCATCATACAGTGGCAAAGTTATTAAGGTGCAGAATTTCACACTTTAACCTTAAATGGGGTACTCAACCCTAACTATAGTGGCACTAGCGTGCCACCATTATACATACATATATATATATCTATGCAGAACACACACACAACTTGTGCAACAGCATGCCAATGCAAAATGCAACATGCATCTGTGCACACGCACTACAGCACCACAGTTTGTGTCGGTGCACATGCGCAGAGAAGCCTATCATCACGCAGTGTACACCTACCTCAGAAATGGATGCAGCATGCATCAGCACATCATCAGTGTGGCTGTGTATGGCAGGACGTACACTACGGCCTTGCAGCATGCATCAAGCCCATAGGAGCAGCAGACACATCGTGGCAAACCAACACAGAAGCACAGGCTGTAATCAGAAGCACAGACAACCAGAAAAGGCCCAAGAAATGACCTTCAGGGCAAGTTCACCCAACTTTTGGGATGAGGCAACTGTAATCCTCATAAGCCTGGTGGAGCAATAGTCATGAATTCTGCTGTCACAAGGCAGAGCCCACACCACAGCAAGGTAGAGGGAATGTGTGTGTGTGTGTGGTGCACTATTGCCACAAAACTCTAGAGGGCCAGTAGGATAAGGAGGATGGACAAGCATGCCAGACACTCATGGAATGACCTGGCATGGAGGGAATATGACCTGCTGAGACATCTAAGCAGCATGTCAAGGGAGGCTGCTATCCAATTGAGATGCGGTAGGCCATGGAACATGGGTACATAGAAGCATACACGCTGCTGCTCATATTAGTCATAGAATAACATGAATATAGATGCAGAGCAATGCATGCATGCTAAAATGTTATACCCCCAACATGTCTTCACAGAAACAGTGGCGGAGGGGCAAGCAGCAGAGCAACACTCACCAGACTAACCAGAGGGTCAGCAGCATGGGGAGGATGACCAAAATTAGGACCCAGTGGTACAGGTAGGTCATGGAACATGTAATATACAGGCCATGGGGATATATGCAGCATTGTGGTGTGCAGCAATGGTTCAACCACAGAGCACAGTGTTGACAGTACATAGGACACGTGTACACATGGGAAAGTATGCAATGCAGTCCTGGGTATGTGGGTACAAGAGACCCATAATGCATGTTCAGCTATGTGACATGTCTCTGCATGTGGCATACATCATGGCTGTATACATTGTGTTGTACACATCCATCAGGGAAATGTGTGTGACACCACACATGTGGCATTGCACTGCTAGTGTATAGGGACAGTGTAGCATGCTACACATGCACACTGCACATGGTGGTGGACATATGTATGTCCAGGATAGACCACCTCATAGGCCAAACTAGGCCATGTACAACACATATGGTGATGCATGTGAACACCTGTGAGGCCTCGCAGGCTCATGGGCATACCATGCATGGTGGCCTATGGCATGGACCCTCATGTACAGTGTTCCACACATGGTTATCTGTATCGAAATGGTGCATCCAAAGAATGTCATCTGCACATGGCCAGCCACCCCACTTTTGGGCACCACCCATGTTGTGCTGTGTGTGTGACTGTGTGTTGGTGCCAATGGCACACAGCAACCTTCCATTGCATTTGGGTGACATGGTGGTTGCAGCAGCAAACATGTCACAGTCACAACAGAGTGAGCAGTATTGGTAAATTACAGGTGGGTTAATGGTTGGCATGAGTCACAGGCCACATATGTGGTTCTGAATGTGTATTGCCCATGTGCATCCATACTGATGCTGCACTATCTGCTCTGTTGCAGGTGCCACTGGGAGGATGACAGGAGGGGCACAGGCATGACCACTGTGACGGCATGCCCTGGAATGTGCTATGCATCATCTGAAGAGGTTGGAGGCACAGGCATATGCACAGTGCATATGGACCAGGGCTGCTGCTGCCAAGGGACAGGCTGCTACCATAGACAGGGACCACAGTGCTGCAGCCCATGAGGGAGATGGTGACCAACAGGCAAGATGGAGCATCTGGAGGCTGTCATGGTGCAGTTGGACCTGGACATTGTGGCCATCACAGATACCTGGTGTAATGATAACCATGACTGGGAGATGGCCATACCTGGCTACAACATATTCAGAAGAGACAGAGCAGGCAGGAAGGGAGGAGGAGTGGCACTTTATTTGAAAAATGGCATAAAGGCCACAGAGATCCAGAAGGAACAAAATGGGGGAGAGATACTGTGGGTTAAGCTGGAAAGGAAAATGGAGTCAGTCATCTGCACAGGGGTGGTCTACAGACCACCAGCCCAGGAGGAAGAAACAGACAGGAAGTTGATGCTAGTCATCCAAAGGATGACAGACAAGGGTGAGGTGGTGCTGGTTGGAGACCTCAGTATTCCAGACATTGACTGGAGCCTCCCAGGAGCAGCATCAACTAGAAGTGGATTTATCCTGGACTCCCTTCAAGGTGCCTTCCTCAAGCAACTGGACCTCGTGCTCACAAATGGGGACAGTGTGATAGGGTAACAGTGGGGGAGCGCCTGGGGAACAGTGACCACCGGCCACTGTGGTTTGAAATCACAGAAGGAGCAGAACCAAACTGCACAAAAACATGTATCCTGGATTTTAGGGGGGCAGACTATGGAGAAATGGGGAGATGATTGAAAGAGGCATTAATGGGAATGGGGTGGGAATCAGGAGTTGAGGAACAGTGGCCAATATTTAAAATGGGGATTACAAGAGCAACATAATTATGCATTAAGCAGGTTAGCAAAGGAAAAAGGAAGAGGCGGCCGTTATGGTTTTCCAAGGAGGTAGCGGAGAAAGTGAAAGCCAAAAAGATTGCATTCAGGGAATACAAAAAGACACAGGCAGAAGGGGATAGGGAGAAGTACCAGGAGAAGCAAAGGGAGGCAGGGAGGTCAGTAAGTGAAGCCAAAGCACAGACAGAAGAGCACATCACAAAATCAGTGGCTAGAGGAGACAAAATCTTTAACAGGTACATAAGTGAAACAAGAAAGGCAAAGGGAGGAATAGTGAGACTAAAGGGGAAGAATGGGGGCTGTGTGGAGGATGACAACAGTAAAGCTGACATACTGAACAGGTATTTCTGCTCAGTCTTTACTGGGAAAGAGGAGGGTAGTGGGCCTGAAGGGAGTACAAGGAGTGGGAATGGCACAGAAATGGACACAAGTCCCTTTACATGGGAAAGGGTCCTGAAGGAACTGGAAGGAGTAAGAGTTGAAAAAGCAATGGGGCCAGATGGTGTGCAAACCAGGGTCCTAAAGGAACTAAGAGAGGTGGTGGCTGAACCTCTGGTAATCCTGTTTAGCCAATCACTGGAAACAGGGGAAGTACCCAAAAACTAGAGGGCAGCAGATGTAGTCCCCTTATACAAAAGCGGGAACAAAGAGAAAGTGAGGACCTACAGACCAGTCAGTCTAGCCTCGGTAGTGGGGAAGATCATGGAAGCACTAGTGAAGGACAGATTGGTGGAACATCTGGTTGCCAACGGACTACAGGACCCAAGGCAGCATGATTTCACCAGGGGGAGGTCATGTCAGACCAACCTCACTGAATTTTTTGACTGGGTGACAAGGGAGGTTGATCAGGGGAGGGCAGTGGACGTGGCTTATCTGGACTTAAGCAAGGCCTTTGACACTGTGCCGCATAGAAAGCTATTAAATAAACTGGGGAATATGGGAGTGGGCAGTCCAGTAGTGTGGTGGGTAGGTAATTGGCTGGGTGGCAGGACACAGAGGGTGGTGGTAAATGGCTATCACACCACAGAGGAAAGAGTGACCAGTGGGGTACCACAGGGATCAGTGCTGGGACCAGTCCTATTCAACGTCTTCATCAGTGACATTGTGCAGGACCTAGAAGGCAGAATTACCTGGTTCACTGATGACATGAAGCTCTGTAACAGAGCGGACATGCCAGAGGATGTAGGCAGAATGAGGAGGGACCTGCAGAAGCTTGAAGAATGGTCAAGGGTTTGGCAGTTGAAATTCAATGCAAAGAAGTGCAAGATAATGCATATGGGGCACAAAAACCCTGGAACAACTTATCAGTTGGGGGTTGAAGATATAGCGTGCACCAGACAGGAAAGGGACCTTGAGGTTATTATCTCTGATGACCTCAAGGTAGAGAAACAGTGCGACAAGGCAGCAGGTAAGCAAATAGGATGCTGGGATGCAGAGGCATCCCAGCAGGAAAATGGAAGTCATAATTCCACTATACAAGACACTAGTGAGGCCCTACCTGGAGTACAGTGTACAGTTCTGAAGACCTTACCAATGTAAGGACATAGACAGGGTAGAGAAGGTTCAGAGGAGGGCAACAAAGATGGTACAGGGATTGCATCACAAGTCCTATGAGGACAGGTTGAAGGACTTGAATGTGTACTGCCTGGAGGAGAGGAGGGAGAGAGGGGATATGATAGAGACATACAAGTATCTTACAGGGAGGAACAGGGTGCAGGAATACACTATTTTTAAGTGAAAAAGATGTTCCAGGACTAGAGGGCATGGGATGAAGTTGCAGGGAGGGCGATTCAGAGGAACCGTGAGGAAGAATTTCTTCACAGAACAGGTGGTGGACAAGTGGAACACCCTGCCAGAGGAAGTGGTGGGGGCTGAAACAATCATGGGATTTAAGAATGCATTGGATAGATATAAGGGAATTCTGGAGGTCAGGGGTAAGGGGCAACAGACTTCTAAGAAAACATAAAGTGAACGTACAAGCTCAAATGGCCAGACTGGGTGGGTCATAGACCCTTATCTGCCAAGAGTGTGTATGTATTTATGAATCAGACAAGGATGACCAGAGTGATGCCAGGGTGCCAACACAGGAGGCGGCATTAGCCTAGGACATGGTCAGCTTGGTTGATCAGCACTATGTGTCCATGGAGCTGGAGGACAAAAATGTAGTGGAGGATATCCATGACGTAAAGGACACTGAAAATGGTGGTGAGGTACAGCATGGCATAGACTCTGCATTTGTTGTTGGCGCCACAGTTACCTGGAGCAAGGGCCTACAGGACTTCATAAGGGGTCTGGGCGATCACATACACCCTGTGCTGGACCATGGTGGTGCATGAACAGGTCCAGCTTGCCATCGCCATCTACCATGTGGGCACTAATGCATGTTGCAACACGCTTCTCCTGTGTGGTCAGTGGAACTGTCTGGCTTGGTCCCCCTCCTGTGTTGGTTGTGCAGCAGCAGTTGTGGGCAACTTTCTCTTATACCTCCTTTGGAGGTCATGGGAGTGGTTCTGTAAATAATGCCTTGTGCATCTGGCAATGGCTACTGTGTTCACCTTTGTTGACACCTCATTACCATGCCTGCTGTTTCCTGCAGGTAACTCCCTGTCCCCACCTTAGGACAGTAGGAGATCCACCTGATGATGTGGTGGGTGGCATGTTATGCTACACTGCATTACATTGTTGGGCATGTTCCCCTGTGTCACCCATGTGACCATTTTTCTGCTGTTTGCATGTCCATGGTCACTATTGTACTTGCCTTTACCTTGACTGCCTCTATCAGGATCTCGGTCACCTCATCAGTAAAGTTTTTCTCCCTCCTGTCACCTCCTGCTGCTCCCTGTGCCATTCCTTCTGCCACCATTGCTGCCTCCAGTTTATGATGCAGCTTGCAATGGTGCACTGGGTGTGATGTTCTTGTAGTGCGCCACATGTTATGCATCATCGTGCCTCCCTTTCGTGTGCCGGGGTCCCTTTATGTGAGTCAATCACATGGTTCATGACACACTGTGCTGCTTTGGCACAATTTGTGTCACTCCAGGGGTGCTTTAGCCCCAAGGCTTCTGGCCTAGGCTCTGGAAACAGCCCCAGGATCATCTCAGCAAATGGGGGGCCCAGAAATGGCCCTGGCCAGGATCTGCAGTGACATTTACCTGGAGACCTGAGCAGTTGAGTATGCCCTGTTCAGGGAGCTAAAACACTTCTCTATAGTTTTCATCCACATGACCTGAAAAAAATTAAATTTTGAAAGGTTTGCATGACACTGATAGAGAGCCACATTCAGCAACAATGATGAAAGGCATCATCTGGGCCTCAGACAGAAAGATGTGATCAGTAGCAATGATGAAAAGCCCATCAAGGCCACAGGTAGGAAGCTGTGGCCAGTGCAGCAATAAAGGATCTATGAGACAGTCATTTAACAAACCTGTAACCCTGGTGCACTAGGAGTCATGGCACAGCCACTCATGTCACTATATATAGGATGCACTGGGAGCCATATGAAAGCCACTTCATGTCACCTCTGTCCCACATTCAGTGGGAGCCATACCACTGCCACTCTTGAAATAAACCTGTACTGGGAGCTACAGTGTAATGAGAGCTAATTCAACTTACTGACTGTCATATGAGAATATCAGGATCGATTTTCTGCTGCTGCTGTCTCAAAACTCTTCTCTTCCTCCAGGCCATGACACTGCCCACTCAAGTGTCTGAGTGCATGGAATAAACACCCTAAGTTACTATCAGATCTTCAGCATATTACACAATATCATTCTGCCTATACAAACTCAATGAGACAAAGAACTAGATGAAACCACCTTAACAAATACAGAGAAATGTGCAGACTATAATACGCACTCACTTTGGGTGATAACAGTAGGCTCTAAATATTATTTAAAAGACGAAGAACCTCTGTACGCAAACACTGAGGCAAGGGTTACTGTTAGCACCCTTTGCAAACTGTGTGAGAGGCCTTTCGGCACCATGCAATTCTGCTTAAAGTTGGACCAGCATAACATTCTGTGGTGATTTGCATATGCAGCCCATGATGCTTTGCATTGTGGGGGCATGTGTGATTTTGTATTTTCTAAATATTATTTGATGCCTAGAAAGTAAGAAAACTTTATGGGAGTTTATAAACACATTTTATGTTACATTATATTCAAAAAATACTATTTACTGCAACCTGTTCTGAATAGCATGGGATTAGCTGGTTTCTGCTGATCCCCTCTATACTTTTTGAACTACTTTATGTGTAAAAATGCGATATAGTTTATAAAGTGGTTGCTGATTTATGTCAGTTACTTAAAGACAGATTTAATCTTCCTGCAGTGCGTATCACATTAAAAACTGTGATCTAAATGCAACATAAGTAAGGCTATTCAGTGTACCTGCATTTTGTTCACAGATCAGATGTTGACAGATCAGTGTTGAATGATATATGGCCCATATGGGCATGCCTTCTGGTATGTAAATCCATACCAAGTGTAGCAAAAAAAAAAAAAAATATCACAGTTAGAGAACAGAAGTTTGCTGCAGATATTCCACTAAATACAGTATGTTACAGGAAAACTAAACAGCATTTTTCCAGTTCTGCTTTTGTTTTAGAATGAAAATGGCCTGCTGTGTTTCATTAGAAAAATTACATTTCATGTTATTGCCAGTAAATCAAAATGCCGTTGGATGAATTAAGTAATGGAAACAACCAAAGGCAGGTTTTCATACAAAGCTCATGGCCACTTTCCAGAGCTGCTTTAAGCCTGGATACATTTGAAGGCAACCCTAGAGTTTCATGTCCATTGCATGATTTTCCACATATGTAGTCAGGTTAGTATTTGTACAAATTATCATTCTTCAGACTACTCATTTTCCAGCATTTGCAGAATGAATTGTCATCTAGATGTTCTTTAATAAAAGGCTGGAAACTAAGTTAACATTTTTTCTGGCACAAAAGGCCACCTCATATGGGGCATTGTAGAAACTAAAACTACTAGCAGGTTTTGAGCCATGACAAATTGAGGAACTATGATAAACTGCAACTTCAAGTCAAGTGGGTGGGTTGTAATATACAAGTAGTTTGGGATCCTAAGCAGATGAAAAAGAAATAAAGCAAAAGAAAGGCTGATAAAATTGCTGGCTGCAGTACAGGATACATATCATTGCCATATGATCTGGAGTGTGGGTGTCAGCCTGGATTGTGTTCATTTACTGAGACCTACTTTTTAAAGTGTGTTGAGGAATAGAAGCAGGAGGGCTTTGCTACTGAGTGACAATCACAGAGCTTTCACCTACCCCCTCCTCCTTTGCACACCTGCAAAGTCTTTGCTGGGCTGAATACAATACTTAGTGTAATTACCATTCAGCTTTGAGAGCTCTTCGTGCAACCCCCTGGATTTAAAGGTATGCTTTTAACTGATTAACCTGTACAAATCTGCAACACCATAAAAGCTGAGTTTTGCCTCTTACAAAAATTGTAACTTTTTACTGTAGTCATAACAAAGCTGCTAGAATGTTTAGGCAAATGAAAAACTACTTAGTCTGCAACAGTGCAGCTAGCAATTAAGATTTTTTATGTTGTGTTTAAATTTCCCATGTGGAAAAATGCTTAGATCAAGGAAGTAAAAGTATTTTATGGCAGTTACATTTAGGGTGTGCTAGTGGTTAGTTTGCTCCAGGTTTTGCATTACTGATCGTAATTCTGTGTAGTTTTTGCATTTCAAAATGTTGAATACCTCCTGATTCTCACTTCATTTAAATAAGTTTCTTTATAAGTACATATTTGCCTTGGTGTCCTACTGTAATGAATATAAACATTTTAGTGTACATTTAATAAATGGTATTACTGTATACTTTTAACATTTTCCTTTGCATTTTTCTACAGTTCTAACTTTAAAAAAATGGATAATATCAAATGTATTCTTATAGTCATTGTTATGTATTACCTTATTGGAAAAGTGCTTCTGCTGAAGCATGCTGATATGGTTACAAACAGAAAAGCTGGAAAATGTATATATTGTCCCATCTTCATGGTAAAACATTAATTTGTTGTTGTCCATTTTCATTCAGAGTCTTACATAATCTGCAAAAAAAAAGTATTACAAGGAAATATGCTTTATCATGGTTTTAGCACAGCTCACATGAGCAACATTTATTACGAGGAATTATACTCTGTTGTGGGTTTAGCACTGCTTATAGGAGCCAATTAATTACTCAGTTATATGTACATGTTAGCACAGTGCTGATTCTATGCAGTTGGGAAAAAGGGTGGAGTAGCCATGCACCAGAGACAAATGTGTGGCAGTGTTTTATACAGCGCAACAATTTATTTCCTTTGAAGCCAACAGACCATTGAAATACCCAACCATTTTTTGAGACTAATTATTGTCCTAGAGAGTCAGATTGTGTATTATTTTGTAATCTCTGGAAACATTTATGGCATGTACAGGAACATAAGGGTGAAATTACATAGCACTGAAAAAAGAGAAGGTGACATGAAGATTTTTGCAGCTATTGACCTGTACTTTGGAAACACCTTAATCTGAGATTGCAATAAATAATTTATTTCAATCATTCACTGAGGTATAATTAAAATGAGTCTCAGATAATGCGGCTAGGTTTTGCAAGTACTATATATCATTTTCAGATGTTACCTGGTGAAATGCATTTAGAGGAGATCAAATGTTTACTGTAAAATTTGTTTAGTTTCATCTCCAGTGCCAACGCTACAGAATATTTCTAAGTCATCAGAGGCTGCTGCAATGTGATAGGATGGTCTGCTGATCACATGGGCAGCAGCCATACTGAGATCAGGTCACAGACACTAGAAATGTGACCTATTGGAATGACCATAAGTCCCTCTTCTTCATATTCATTCCCTCATTAAAGTATGAACTGAGCACAAAACAGTAGGCTGCAGAATAGTATTCAGAATAGTCTTAGCAGATTCAAAGAGAATCAAGATATGCCTTTTCATTGGAATGCTCATTTATCAATTCCTTGCAAAACATCCTGATTTGCTTAAGTTTTATTTCAATCTGAGCAGTCTGCGATCTAATATTTATCATGATGGCTTAATGGGCTAGTTCAGTTTGCTGTGAAACATTCAATTAATGTTTTTTTTATTTCAGTAGATTTTAGTAAGGTATATGAAGGTGGGTGCCTTAAAGGAGGCTCCTTTCACCTACCCTCTAAGAATGACTGCAGGCCCTTTTTTTACATTTCATTCCTGCTTTAACCATTGAGTCTAGCTATGTTTTCCGTCAGCTGAATACATCCTCATTTGTGATGAGAAAAAAAGGTTGCATGATGGAAAAAGTAAGTTTAGTGCAGTATTCCATGTGTGACTGTGCCCTATTAAAAACTACCAGTCCCAAAATTACAATTTCTGATTTTCTGCAGCTTGTATTGGAATTTTTATTTTGTGTTTATTCATTTACAGGATACTATAGGTAGATAATCCCAATTCAGTGGGTTAGTAGTTATTTGTTCAGTTAGCCAAAGTAATTTTCATAATTTTTAACTTGTTTAATTTAAACATGTTGATTGGGGAGTAGAATAAATCATGCTGATTCCCTGCCAAATGCCTGAATACTCACATTAATCTGTATCATGTAAAGTGGCAGTCACTGACATTAGTAATGATACCATAAGTTATGGCTACTAACGATGGCTAGACATAATTCATTTAGTTCAATGGCAGAGAATAAAAGCCATGGCTTAATATGGCTGATTATTGTTACGCATGACCCTGGCTACCAATACATAGTGCCAGTTTGTGTGCCAGTCATGTTTAGCTTTCCATGTTGCCCTTCACCCACATGCCATTCCATAACTATGGGCTCACCCCCTCAGATAGGCATGGAGGCCTGCAGAGAGAAATGGGTAAGGATTGGCCAGGGATGGCGTGGAGGGCAGCCATACACTGCGCTTCCAACAGAATTCCACACCAAGTCAGGACTACAGGAGATACCCTGCTCTGCACAAGCTGGGGATTATGAGATCTGACAGGCTGCAGTGAAGACTGCTGTATCCCTTTAGTAATATTTTTTTAGTGCATCCACTCCCCCACACACACACTTTCTGCCCTCTGTGCCATGGAAGATGATTGGGGAAGGTTTTGAGGTAAATATGAGACATGTGTTCTTCCTTTGGAACATGTCAGATTATCATAATATGTATGTGTGGGACACCTTAGGTGCAATGTATGCTTTGTCCTGATTGCTCAGCATCAGTAATTACTATCTCAATCTGTGTCCAACATGCTGCCAGCTCTTCCAGCCATGTAGCTCCAAAAATATACCCCGTTTTGGTTGATAGGCAAACATACATGAGTGTATGAGAACCATGATGTGAGGCCAGACTTACAGTTCATAGGCAATTGGTGCCCCTTGCCATTCAGATGGCCTGTGTTCACATTCCAAGCCTGAGTTGTCAGAGTGGCTTAAGAGATATTCTTTACCTTAGGGTTAGGAGTCTAGTGGTATTCTGCTATTGACATTGGAGTTTCAAGTGTGACATTCAGGTAGGATCTTGCCTGTCCTGTGAAGTAGCACTGTGACATCAAGTGGCAGTCTACCAAAGCTTGTGTGCTGTGCCGTATGGGAGGCTTCTTCACAAAAATAAGTAGGGTTGGATGTATGATGCACACCCCTCCCTGCTGCCACACTATACAGGGCTGTGCCAGCCTCATTGCTTCTCACTGCTTTGGAGCTTGCTGTATTATTACTTTTTGAAATGGTATGAGGACTATCTGGAACCACAAGTCCACAGAGGGAGTCAGTCTCTGAATGACTGGTGGCTCCAAGGAGATCAGCCAGCACATGGTGGACTGCCACAGGGGACATAAGATGAAGGTTACAGGGACCTGATGGAGGAATGCAGAGACATGACCAGGGGCAGCAGCACTGACACTGAGACAGTATGGTCTTCTTGCCAGGCATTAGATGAACAGCTTCAGCATACTCAGATTTCTAGCACCAGACTCAGATGAGAAAAACTGAGTACAGTATAAACAGAACTGAAAAAAACAACAACACAACCAAAGTGTATTACAAAGTAAAGACAGAGTTGGCATTGACAAGGAAGGGTAGCACTATTAATGCAGGCTATCCACTATCAGTAAATGTTTGGGGTATAGGGAGGTACAGTATGTGTATGTAGGCTATGTATACCCTACAAGATAAAGATGACAGGAAACATACTAAAGATTTGGGTATTTGTTAGGGGTGGATAAATTATACTGCCAGTTCTTATCGATGCAGTATGTTTTGCTGGCCATTCATTTTTGGTACCTTAACCTTTTAATACAAGCTAAAACCATGCTATTTTCCCTAAACTGGTTATACATGAAAGACACAAGACAACTCAACTGAATTGTTATATACCTTAAGTGATATCTGCTTCAGAATGGTTATTCCCTATACATGGCTGGGCATGTGAAGTGGCTGTGGCTTTAAATTTAATTAGAGTAGCTACACAAAGAAACAAAATTCAGAAGAGACCTGAAAAATGCAATACTGAAACATAGAAACATAGGGCCTGATTTTCAGAGGGCCACTAGACAGGTGCACAATGTGCCGATCCATGGCTATGGCAAACTCCAGCTGTGTCAGGGACTCTGTGCCTGAATTTAGTACAAAGGGGTCTCAGCATCAAAGGCCCAAGAGTTGCCACAGTCAGAGTGTTGTGGCAAAGAATTGGCACACCGGAGGGGTTTGATGGAGGGTTTAGTTAAGATCCCCTGCCCAGTGCAATGCCGGTTCAGCAGCAAAGACAGGGGAGGGGAGAAGGACACCATGGTGATCATGGGTCAGGGCAGAGGGACCTGTGGGGGTACTGTAGTGGGTGGCAGGGGCACAGCAGCTGTTGCAGGGTATAGACCTGGCACTGGGCAGATGTGCCCTGGGCAGTTAGACAGAGCCACTTGGACCAGGTACTCTCTGGTAGGCAAGCAGAGACCCTGTCTCAGACCCCCAGGTGCCAGCAGCCCTGGCAACCACCATCTGTCCCTGAGCTTACACTGTTCCAGACAGTGTAATTGGGCATCAGCATGGGTCCATGTGATGGGCTGTTCAAAACAGAAATGTCACAGTGCCTGTGGGATGTCCCTGTCCACCAACTGCACCTAGTACCCTGTAACCAATGCCAACCACCACATGTTGGGGACTATGTAAGCTTCGGGACAAGTGCCAGGGGTGGTGGCACCTGGGAGTCCAGGACAGGGTCCATGCTTTATTCGGTCCTAGTGGCACTATCCAAATGTCTAGGGCACATCCGCCAGGTGTCAGCTCTGTACCCTACCACAGCTGCTGTGCCCCTGCCACCCACTATGACACTCCCACAGGTCCCTCTGCCCTGTCCCATGTTCTCACAGGCTCCCTTCCACTCACCTCCCTCCAGACCTCCAGCACAGAGCCATTATACCAGCTCATGGCTGGTCTAACCTCAGACCCATCTTGCAGCCATGGTAGGGTTTCCAAAATCCAAAATAAGGAGACGTCGCAGTCCCCCCATTGTTCAACCCTCTTATAACCTGGTACACTGGTACTTCTGGTGCGAGGGGGGGTGCAGGGCTGCTTTGGAGCATGGTATCCTGATTTCAGTGCAACCTGCATTTGAAAATAGGGATTGCTGCAACATTTGGTGAAAGGTGTCACTTGTGCAAATCCTTTTGGCGCAGGCACCGTGTGCCCAATGTCACCATTTAAAAACTGGGCCCATAGAATCTACTAGTAGAAAAAGGCTCCTTGGCCCATCATGTCTGCCCATTCTACTACCTAATGCTAAATGAAAAAGCCCTACAGGCTCCTCACTCCCCCTTTCCTGTCTCTTTCTGGTGCTGTCATTAATTAGCACTTGTGTCTATCTCAACACCTCTTGAGTCCCCCCCCCCCACTGATTTCACACAGACCACCTCCTCTGGTAGACTTTTCTACCCTTCCATTACCCTCTCTGTGAAGATGCACTTATTAGTTTCTCTCTTAAAGCTTTCCCCCGCCAGCTTCAAGAAGATGGCTCTGATACTTATGCTCCTACGCCATCTTAACATTTCCCCACTATCTACATTATTTAACCCATACTGTCATTTATATGTTTCAGTCATAGCCCCACATTCCTTCTTGCCTTAAATGCGTACATGTTCATAACTGCTAACCACTCCTTATATGTCATTTCCTACTGTTCCTAGATCATCTTGGTTACCATCCTCTGCACTGACTCCATTCTGTCCCTGCCCATCTTTAGATGCAGATTTCAAATCTACACACAGTACTCCAGGTGAGGCCAAACCAGTGCCCTATACAGTGTCAGAAGCACCTCAGTTCTCTTTCTGGTGGTTCCTTTCCCTATATGCCCCAGCATCCTATTTTCCCTGCCCACCAAGCAATTGCATTGTACTGATGCTCTCCGGATGTGTGATATTTGACTCCAATGTCCTCTTTCTCAATAGTGCTTTCCACTTCTACCTCCACAGTGCTATATTCAGTGCTAGAATTTTTTGCATCTATGAGCTTTTCTGCCATAAATGTTTTACTACCATATCTTTGACCACCTTTCCAATATACCCAGGTCCTCCTTTATGATCTTGACCACCATTCTCACTTTCCAACAAGCCACAGATCTTAGTATCATCTGCAAAAAGGGTATATCTTGCCAAGGATCCTTACCATTATGTTACAGATAAACATGTTGAAAAGGAGTGGTCCCAAGACCAATCCCAGTGATACCCTGCTACAGACCCCCCCCGACCTCTGAGCATTCCTCAGTTATTACCACTCTATGGGTTCTGTCACCTAACCAACCTCTACCCACAAATACTGTTCCCTACTCCATGGTTCTGCATCTTTAGTTTAGTTTAGTTTGGCTTAGTTTATTGCTCTCAGAGTATAATCAGTTCAGGCTCAAAGTGACTGAAGTTCATTACAATCTTAAAATGTTTCATACACATCCAGTACATGTATAAAGTGTATACATTTTAAACATGACTAGCATTTGCTAACTTAATACATAGCTATAGAAGAATGCCTAATAAACTATACATTTACTACCCAAATGGTTGAATAAAGCAAACACACAATTGCAAGACATTAAAATGAATGGGCTTTATGCACTATGCTACAGAAATCGGGTGTGTAGGTATAGATACAAGGGAATGCCACGCAGTGGGTGTCCCGTGGATCCCCAGCAGCATTTACCAAATCTGTGCTGGCCAGGCGAGCATCCAATTACTCAGCTGCATGGGCAGCTGTGCACCAGGACTCTCCAGGGGAAAGGATGGGGCATGCCCACACTATGTGTCATTCTCAAAGGTGCGTAGTGCTGCTCACAGGGGGGCATCACAGGACACTGGATACGGCAGGGGGGACCCTGCCAGAACTGCTATACATGCCACGCACACACAGAAACCCTCTCCGGTCTAAGCAGCAGGTTGCAAACCATCACCCCAACAGAATCTTTGCTTCTGTCCCATATGCAAGCCCCCCCACACACGAGTTCCCCCTCCACCTTTGTGTGATGTACCACCCCGTAACACATCAGAGCTCCGTCCCCATCTGTGTGATGTCGCCACCATACAACACAGCCCATCTCCATATGTGATGAACCCCCACCACACATCACAATCCCATCCTTATCAGTTATAGCCCCCCCACACCAGAACCTCATTGAAAAGTATCCAGCCCAGTACATCACTGCCCGAGCACCCCCAACTACTGATCCTGGTCCCTTTGCCCACTTATTGGTGTTCAGTGGCCTCCCCCCACAGCATTGACAACACCACCCTCCAGCTCCCATACCTGCAAGTTGGTGCCTTGGCTTTGGATGGCTAGTGGCACAGCCATTCACACACCTCCTCAGGTGCTGGCCATACAACTAATGCTGGGAGCACATATGGATGCCTGGCGGCCATGGAGGTGTATGTGTAGGGCTGTGCCGCTAGCTGTCTAGAGCTGCAGCACTGACTTGCAGACATGGGACTTGGGTGGTGGTGTTATCAGTGCCACGGGAGGTGGGGGGGCCACAGAACATCAATGAGCAGTCAGTGGGGCCGGGATCAGGGGGTGGTTTGGCAGTGACATACTGGGCTGGATACTTCATGATGGGGATCTGGTTAAGGGGGTTTACAACCAGTACAGGGACAGGGCTGTGATTTCTGGTGGGGGTTACATCTCACAGATGGGGACAGGGCACAGTTGTGTAGTGGGGGGGTTGCATCACGCATATGGTAATGGGGCTGTGATGTGTGGTGGGGGTTTACAATATTGATGGGGATGGGGCACAGATGTGTATTGGGGTAGGTAGGCTGGCATATGATATAGGGGTGGGGATCTGCAGGGAGGGTCCATCTGTGCACCAGGTGAGGGGTGCTGCCACAGGGGCAGATTTCAGGCAGGGGAGACCAATGGACAATGTGGACCCGCCACGCATGCCTGGGGTGCCAGCACGGGCTATTCACATGCCTGGACTGGCACCTACCCATGTAAAGGATCCACTCTGGGACTCAGGATGGGCAAGCAATTGACTGCTTTCCTGAGTCCACCACTCTGCCCCCAACTACCCTCTGCACACCTGTATACAAGTCCGCAGACAGGTGGCTGGTGTTTGTACATTCCAGCCTGTTCGCATCTATCCGTGAGTGTGGAGCAACGTGGGCTGGGTATGCACCTCTGGCGTGTACCTGCTGCCTGTTAGTGCATAGGCACCAATATAAATATAACAAACTCACACAATAGGCTGTGCATATATGTATCACTTTTTTCCAACAATTATAGCAAGAAATCATAATCAGTGTTTAAGGGTTCAACATTTTTGTTATACCCAAATACGGAGGAGGAGAATGTCATGAACAAAGAAGGAGCCCTCATCAGTTCAATCCTCTCATGATAAAAGATTTCTTTATATATCTCAGTTCTAGCACTTGCTATTTGCCATTTGGACTGCTTTCTTAAACTGTAATCTGGTATTTTCCATAGATGGTAGCAAGGAAGAAATTTTATGATGGGGTCAAAAACTTCTACAAAATAGTTTCATTTTAATTTTTTCTCCCCGTAACATAATCTTTGTAGCATGCAGATTTCAAAGCATCCTCATAACCAATATCAGTTTTCAAAAACATTCATACAGCTATTTTCTGGATTCTTTCAACATCCTTCACTTCTTTGTTGGTTAGTTCCCTATTCCTGATTGGACATCCATACTCCATGACTGGTCTAACAATTGTACAATATTAGTTTGTGAAACCCACCTGACTAATACCTGTCCTCCGTAGCAAAGTAAGAAAATAGTGCTTAGAACTCACTTTCCTGAGTCTCTGCTCCATGTCTTCTTTCCAGCTAAAGTCTTGCTGGCTAATTATCTGTAAAAAATATGTTTTTTTTTCCCCACAATTTTCTACTTCTGCCCCCCCCCCCAAAAAAAAACCAACATGGGTAGATGCTATTTACCTGGTCTCCTAAACCTAGTTTCTTTTGTTTTCTCAGGGTTTATTTGCGAGTGATTTACCTCATACCAGTCCCAAATATGCAACAAATTGGCTTACACCATACTCACTCCCATCTGTAAAATTATCTATAACTGTGCGATCACACACACATAACTCACATATGGACCAACAGACACCTAAGGCATTTATCATGATCAAGACCAAAATTGGTTCCAATTTGGTCACTTGAGGGACCCCACCACATAAAGCACCATTTTCAGATTGAAAACGATCAACATCAACCCACTGAAACCTCCCTTCCAAAAAATCCTATACCCACCACCTTCAAACAAAGGAATATTATTTTGTTCACAATTTTGTTAGTACAATATTATGATCTTCTTAACCAACGGTCCATGTGGGAGTGTGTCAAAGTTTTTACTGAAGTCAAGGCACGATATGTTCACTGCCTGTCTGTTGCCCACTGCTTTTGACACCCAATTGAATAAATCAACCTAATTTGCCAATCACAACCTTTCACCCATAAACCCATGTTCTTTTCTGTTCCTCAGTCCATTGGCCTCCAGAAAAAGTTACTATCCATTCCCATATTAAGGTCTCTAGCAGCTAACCCATGATATACATTGGGTTGACAGGTCTGTAGGTCCCTGGATTATCATTTCTCTTGCAGTTGTGCATGGAAATGACATTCGCCATGCTCTAGTCATGGGGGTACTATCTCTGTCTCCAGTGAGCTATTGTATGGTTATGTTAGTAGTTTTCCCAGGTCCTGTGCTACCTCTTTAAGCACATGTGGATGTATCCCATGTGGGCCCATGGATTTATCCTCTTTAAGTGAGCTTAACCCTCTATTACCCTTTTCACTGAAATGGGATCCACATTGACCCTTTCCCCTCCTCCCTTTGCCAGGATGGCGCAGTTGGGAATTGGTCCCTTTTCCTCCACTGTTTTACTACCACAGGAATTCTGACTTAGCAATGGAAATTCTAATTTAGAGCCTTAAAATGATTAGGGCAGAATAGTTCATGTTTGCCACAATCTGAAAGTCCCCAAACATGTTGTGGTGCACCTGAAGCAAGTCCAAACTGAGCTGGCTGTAAATGGCTTGGTTTTAAATTTGGGTTTTTTTGTTTGTTTTTTAACCAACAAAGCTTGTGGTGGGGGAAGAAAAAAGTCATATTGGGTTTGTTTTACTTGAAGTATTGCGGGATGCTCATTCTCAAGTTATTTTACACTGTTTTACTGTCACTACTGTACTCAGCCAAGTAATCACTCACTGTGTGTGCTCTGTGATTGCAGTTGCTATTGCAATCATCTTTAAAACTTAATAAAAGAAACCCTTACCTTACTTAAAGGGACACTATCAATCCCTCTAGGCCTCAAAGTGTCTCTTGTTTAAAAAACACACTTTATGATTGCTAACATTCTGTAAAGACTGCTGATGTAGCTAATAGTTTGATTCCGATTCTTGTTTTCTTTTAAAAAGTGAAAAACAGACTGCCCACCATACTGTTGTTACCACACCAAAACAGGTTTGTTTACATTCCTTGATCAACTCCCGCTGCATCTTTCCTGGACTTGGGAACACCTCCAGCACAGTCTAGCCACTCATGAGGCAGCGGCAGTTAAGGTGGCTACTGCCTCATGAGTGACTACACTGTTGGGGGGGTGCTTCTAACGTTTAGGAAGTATTCAGGAAGAACTGACTCATGATTTGAAACAAAACAAAGTTGTTTATAAATAAACATTATCATGCATTTCAGTACTACTAAACAAGGAGACAGACAGCACAAACAGCAACATTAATAAATTTTCAAAAAAGGCAAACAACCGTAAAATGTGGGATTTTAACTAGAAATAATATGATGCAAAACAGGTTGACAGTGTCCCTTTAAAAAAAAAAATAATGTTATTTCTTATGTAGCTGAGTGGGGGATGGAAGAATGAGGGAAGAAAAAAAGAATAGTCTGATAATAGAGCTGAGGTACAATTTTTCTGCATTTGCAGTACTTGTAACATGATTGTAATACACCACTGAAAATGTGGTCTAATACCATGTCACAAGTACCACGAATATAGCATCACAAGTTACGCATGCATCAAAGAAATGATACATGTCATTGTTGTACCATTAAGTGGGGAAAGTGTGCAAATACTTCAAGATGTTTGAAACTTACTTACAAGTGACTTAGTGTATTTATAATGGTGCAGTGTTGGCAAAACAATTGCAGTGAGTCTTGGGGTGCGACTGTGGTCACTCTGTCAGGTGCTGCTGCAGGCCCACTACACATCAACTGCTAAATGGGCTATTTCGGGAAAGAAAACAGAGACAAACCTTGTTTCAGTTACAAAAAGTTTTAACTCTGAAATAAAAAGCAAAGTTTTCAAGGAAGTTATTGTTTGGGTGGGTGGGAGAATGGGATAGGGAGGTGGTGCTTTTACATATGTGAGGGTACCCTAGTATGGGTGATAGCTGGAAGACTGTAAAAGTCAGTTACAGGAGATTCAGTGTTTCAGAGGACTGCTCTTTTATAATTTTGGGGCAAAGAGGTAAGAAACACAAGGAGGAGCACCCTGGTCTTGATCTGTGCCATAGCTGGGCACAGCACCAATGAAGGAGGGGGCCTCTGTTCATTTTTTTATTTAATTGAATGAGAAACACAAGGGAAGCAAAGTTACTTTAACTAGTACACAACTGGGGTGCCCTGGCATTGACAACAGTCAATAAGTTCTGCTAGCCAGTGACAAAAGCCTCAGTTTTTGAAAGACTGTTCTTTTTTATTTTAAGCCATGAAACAAACAAAAAGTGAGAGTGCTTTTGGTTTGGGTCTGTTTCATACCCAGATGCAGCATCAGTGACAGGGTGTGCTTCTTTTTTTTATTAACTTTTAATTGTACTGAATAAGTAAGAAATGTAAGTGAAGCAACATTGCCATATAAAAATGTAAAAGTACCCTGGTATGATCACTAGCCGGTAGAATCTGTTAGACAGTTACTAGAGCCTCTGATTTTCTCAGGTTTGTTCTTTTTTATTTTGAACCAGAAAGTAAGAAATCCAAGTGAGAGCACCCTGGTATCAGCCATAGACAGAAACAGCACCAGTGAGGGAGGGCTCTCTGTTTGTTTTATTTGAAACTTAATTGAAGGAAAGCTAGTATTACAGTGCCTCAATGTGAGTGGCAGGCTCTGCCAAAGAAATGACAGGAGCCTTAATCTGTTGGAGCCCAGACTTCTTTGTTTTCATTAGGAGCTAAAGAAAGTACAAAAGACAAGTGAGAGGGTCCAAGTCTTTGTGTCAGTGACAGAACAGGGAGGCCATTGTTATAGTTTCAATTTAGTTAAAGCCAGTGAATTAAACAGAAGTGAAATGACCTAGGCATGGGCTATAGGCTGTGTGCCAGAAAGAAGATTTCTTTTTCAGGTTAAATTTAAGCAAACAAAGGTGGAAAACTACCATACACCAGGGTAAAGGGAAAAAATGAGGCCAGAGAGATGAGGAGGAGAACCCTCAAACAAATGTCACAGGAAAACCTTCAACACATTGCTGTTCTCCTTAGCAAACATGTCTTTAGTGAACAAAATGTTGCATCAAACATGAAATACTGTACACCATCTCTATCTCCACAGAAGAATTCCTTATAGTTGCAATCACCCAGCACTTCCAAAAATGAAGGGATGAATAAAAATCTTCTAACACAAAATGCACAGTTAAGAAAGCATGCACAATACAGGAGGAATCTGTGTCAACTGCTCCTATGAAAAGAAAGGGTAATACTAGTAGAGAAGGTACCATTGTAATGAAAAATTAAAGAAGTTTTAGGTACCACTCACAGTGGGACTAAAAAGAGTGGCCACTCATATTAAAAACATGTCTAATGTTCATGACGATGCCACAGGCACTACTGGCAATGACTCTAATTATGATAAATATTAGAATGATCCACAGAATGAGAGGCAGTATAGCCTTGAGGTTAGAACACCAAGCTTGGAACCTAGCAGACCTGGGTTTGAAACTCACAGATGCCACTTCATTACTTCGTGACTCTGGGCAAGTCATTTAACCTCCCTGCAATTTGTGGATGCACCTGGGAATGCTGGCTCAGTGTGTCTTTCCCTACCAAAATTTCTAAAAAGAAAAAAAAAAACACACATAGGGATACACTGGGAGATTGAGACAAACTTTGTTATTATTAATGAAAATGCAGTTAGTGATAGTGAACCAGATAATCTGAGCCATTTTTAGTTCCAGTTTGAAACTGATCCAATTCCAGAGGAGATAGAGCAGAAACCAAATTTTCTTATGCCTGGCACAAAAACTGAGAGGTCAACAGCTGTGGTGTGCAATTAATTTCAGCTTGACTGAAGGAGTATGTGTCATGCTATATGTGAATTATGTAAAATGGTTGCCAGGAAGAGGTAGAAATGTTAACAGTCCAGACACATCAGCTACAATAAGGCACTTAACTCTGATCCCAACCAAACTGAAGCACAAAGTTAAAGGCGGGGGAGGAGGTGAGAGTTAGGCAGAGGAGCATATTGTATCACCCATATGAGTGACTCAACAGTCACCCACTATCCCACAGAATTGGCTAAAGCAGATATTTTGCAAATTCTCAGAAAGAATGACAAGGTGATGCATCACTAGCCAACTCATAGATTAGTAACTTCTAATTTTCTGGACCTGAAGGTCCTCCAGGCTCACTGGGCCAAGCTGGATCACTCAAAATACAGTGTTTACTCTCTTCAGCTACAAAATCCCAATCAGGTCAAAAACAAAGGTCAGAACAGTTAAGCATGAAAGAATCATTTCAAATATCTTCCAAATGCAAGCCAAGTCATCCAGTGGCAGAAAAGGTAATCAACACAATTGCAATAATAATGGCCATGGATCTGTATCTCTTCTCATGTGCAGAGGCTGTTGGTTTTCGGCATCTCATGTGCACTGCAGTGGCCTGTTACCAGGTGCCATCACAATTTTTTATTTCCAGAAAAGAAATATGAAATACATCACACAACTATATCAAGTTAACCATACTTTAGAACAGGTTTTTGTCCACCAAAATCATATTAACTGATACATGGAAAAGTAATCCAGCTGTTGAATACATGACAGTGACCGCCCTCTGAGTATATTTTGTCTTCTCCTCTGCCTCAGTCTCCATCCTCAGCACTAGCAGCATCATGCAGCAGCATTTCAAAAACAGGCTCCGCCGTGTATAACTGCATTTGAGAAAGATCACTCAGGCTCAGAAATATTTGGTGAACTTAACAGACAAGGTCAGCAATGGCAGTTCCTCATGGCCTGTCAGCTGACTTTGTGTCGTCTAACAATGGTGATAACATTCTAAGGGCAGTGCTGCTTGGAGCATTCACACATGTCCCATGTTTTGCTCATACCCTGAACTTGGTGGTGCATGATTTTCTTAAGGAAGATTGAAATATACAGATTTTACAAAATGGCAAGAATGGATTCTCCATTTTGATTGGCTGAAAGCACTTCCGACCTGGGTGTTTATTTTTTTAAAGGGCTCTCTTAAAAACAAGTGCCAACTGTATGGCACAAAGGCAAACTGGTATCCTTGTGCCAGTTGAAAATTCAAACTGAATTAGCCACCATTTGTTTCCCACTTGCTAAGTGGATGAGTTATCAAGAAAGGGCCCCCCACCCTGGGAGAAGTCACTTCCCCCACAACTATGCATAGCTAAACCATCAATTAAAAAAAAAACAATATGTTCTTAAAATGAAATTAATGTTTTTGAATCACAACACAGTTTCAGAAACAGACATATTTACTTGTGGTTCATGCTCCCTCAGAGCCGGCCATAGTAATATTCAAAGAAAGGCAGCAACGAGTCTGCAAGTCTGGGCAGCCAGCCTTAACAAACTGCCACTTCCTCACATCAGTCTGCACTCCTGTCATGCCCACTAGTGGTACCAACCTTTTTGTAACACCACCTCTGCCCACACAGACTACTCCAACAACATTTTTCCAGATATCTGCAAACAAGATCAAAGTACCTCCTTTCTTTCCACACTGGAATAACTTCCCTGATCTCACCTGCACCTGAAGTGAAGAACTGTCTCTCAAACCACGGTCACTCTCTTCACATAGAAACATAGAATTTGACAGCAGATATGGACCGCTTGGCCCACCCAGTCTGCCCATTTCCCTACCTAATGGATAAGCTGCAGATCCTAGTTAACCAGCAGCCTACTTCTTCCTGCCCCCACCCCCTAGAATTGCCTTATGACTGTCCCATGCATGCTTGAATTCCACCACTGTTTTTGACTCCACAACCTCCTCTGGAAGGCTGTTCCATGCATCCACAACCCTCTCTGTGAAAAAATACTTCCTTAAATTACTTATGAGCCGCCCTCCCTCTATCTTCAAATTGTGCCCCCTTGTTCTTGCACACCTCTTCTTTTGAAAGATGCTACCCTCTTGGACTTTGTTGATTCCCTTGAGGTACTTGAAAGTTTCTATCATGTCCCTCCTCTCCCTCCTTTCCTCAAGGCTATACATATTAAGCTCCTTAAGTCTGTCTTCATATGTCTTCTGGTGCAGACCCTGCACCATTTTAGTTGCCCTCCTCTGGACAGCTTCCATCCTGTCTATGTCTTTGCGGAGATTGGGTCTCCAGAACTGCATGCAGTACTCAGACGGGTCTGACCAGCTGTCTGTACAGAGGGATAATAACTTCCTGTTTTCTACTGGTGATGCCTCTCCTATGCATCCCAGTATCCCCCAGCCCTCCTTGCTGCCCTCTCCACATTGCTTGCCCACCTTTAGGTCATCTGATATGACTACCCCAGGTCTCTTTTATTTTTGTTGTTGTTAGTATCTCACCCCATTGTGTACTCTTCCCTGGTTTTGTTTCCCAGGTGCATTACCTTGCACTTTAGCATTGAATCTAAGCTGCCATACATTTGACCATTCCTCTAACCTTGCCAAGTCCCTTATCATCCTTTCCACCCCACCCTGTGCATCAACTCTGTTGTAGATCTTGTGTCATCTGCAAAGAGACATACTTTTCCTTCCAGTCCTCTGCAATGTCGCTATAAAGACATTGAAGAGGACCGTCTTAATACTGAACTCCTGCGGTACCCCACTAGAAACCCCCTTTCTTCAGAGTGGACTCCATTTACTATTACCTCTGTGTCCTATTCTCCAGCCAATTCTTTACCCAGGCTGTCATCTGGGACCCACTCCCAGGCTGGCTAACTTGTATATTAATCTTTGTGTGGACTGTGTCAAATGCCTTGCTAAAGTCTAGGTAGGCCATGTCCACAGCCCCTCCCTGATCTACTACTTTGGTCACCCGGTCAAAGAAATCTATCAGATTTGTCTGGCATGACCTTCCCACTGTGAATCCATGCTGCCTTGGGTCCTGTGCCCCTCTGGCCTCTAGATACTCGACAATTCTTTCCTTCAGAAGTGATTCCATCATTTTCCCTACCACTGAGGTTAAACTAACAGGTCTGTAGTTTCCTGCTTCTGCCTTGCTCCCACTTTTGTGAAGAGGAATCACATCTGCCCTCCTCCACATCACTGCAGACCAGGCTTTCTTCTCCAGGTAGCAACCATAACAGCTCCTCACCCCACTGATAAAACAAATATCCACAAATAAATTAAATAAATGTACTCTGTAGTACAGTATTGTCTCATACAGTATGCTTTGCTGCCAACTACACTCACAATTTCTCTCTCTCTGATTCTTCTTGTCCTGACAGTTATGGCAACAGCTGGCAGTTAGAAAAAAGCAACAAAACTAGCTGCCGCATGATGACGAGTGGGAGGGGGTGCGAAACAACAAACATAAGCAGACAACTATGAGGGGTGCAACTGCATACAATCGAGTTTTTTTTCTTTTTTAAGCTACAGAGTGTCCAATAGGACAAACTTTCTTTGCTTAAAAAAAACCAAAACAAACATCATTCTAATCCAGATGGAGAAACTATACAAATCTTATATAAAACTAATTCCTTATTAACAATGCAAGGTCAGGCCTCATTACACTCCTGGGTAGTCTGGTATTCCTCAATATCACCCACCCTGTCAGGTATTATTGCTTGCATATTTGCTACTACACAAAAACTCAGTGGCCATTTTAGCCACTCTGCAAAGACTTGCAAGATGTTTCAAGCCCTTCAAAAGATGGACATTCTCCCACACTATCAACTAAAACAAGAAGTCATCACTCAGTAGAACTCAACCATCTACATGTTAAAGTGATTTCTCCTGGAGTATAAAACAGTACACTATGGACATAGTGAAGCATCAGATAGGAAAAGGGACGTATCACTAAATTCTGCACCATGGTCACTAACAACAGTCCTTTGACAGATTCTACCACCATTCCAGGAAGTCACATGAGAAGTAAACTCAAACAGTGCCACTCTATCCAATTATGCTTTGTAAGTGTGCTGGAAAAAATTATGAATTCTGAAGCTGCAGAAACTTGAATAGGAGAGGGTTCATTCATGGTTACTGCTGCTGCATCAGGTGGTGACCATGCAGACTGCATATCATTAACAATATAAATTAAATCTATAAATAATTTTTTAATATTTGATTTAGTTTATTGCAGTATATACAAAAATATAGCATACAGTAAGTATAACATAGCAAGAAAAAAGAAAAGAAATAAAGAAATACTAACATAAATACAATTCAACAAAAACAAAAAAAGAAAACAAATCAAATCAACTGAAAACGAATGCAAAAGGAACTACAAACAAATAATAGCGTTCATATGGGATGATCACTTTAAATATGTACTGTAGTAAAGGTGGACGAAGATTAAGCATTGCTCTCCATAAGAAGCCCATATTGTCTTCCTCATTCTCTACATTAAATCAGAGTTTGTCATATAGAAGAGTCTCCTTCACTGTGTGCCACCATTTATGAGGAGTGAACTCGGATCATTTTATACATTCTCTGGAGTATTTTCATAAATGAAGTTCCAATTAAAACATTTTCATCTAAAAGCCCTTTGAGATAGCTGTTATTATTCCCTGGAATTATTGGCTGCTGAAATTCTTATTGCAGGATATTAAATGAAAAATATGAATTTGAAAGTGTGAACTTAACTGTGTGAAGCCTCTTTATGTAATGGGAGTGTGTGTCTAGCACATTGGATAAACATTGTTAATTGTGCTCCAGTGATGACAAATCATTTACTCTCACAGTTTCATTGATTATCCTTAAAATTGTACTTTAGTCTCACGTCTAAGTGCACCCAATGAACTGACACATCCAATGGCATATCAGCCAATTGATGGCATGCCTGACACCAGACATTTGTAGCTATCACAAGATCAGAAGTAAATCTGTTGTATGAAAGATACATTTACCACAGCAAACATAAAACAACATCCCAGGACTTTGCTTTAAAAACAATATCTAAGGACTTTGGTTTAGAAAACAAGGTACATCAAAGACACACTAACAGTGCATGAATTACAGATGCAATAGGATAGCCTCAGATAAATAATTTATCCAAACTTATTGTGTTGACCCCACTGCTGCATCACTTGTGGTCTTGCTTTGCTCCTCCACCCATGAGGTCAATGGTGTCATCACAACTTATTTGGATAAATAATGTGTCTGACATTGCTTGTTCCATATCCCATATAAATTTCCCTTCTCACAAAAATATATTTCCATCTGGTTAATCCATATAATACCAACTACTTCTTACGTTGTTAAAAAAATGTGCCCATTTCTTATATAAAAATGTTTGAGTTTAGTCTTGGCAAATTAGTAGATCACATCTTATTTATAGCCATAGGGACATCCAGAAACATACGATTGAATATATTGGAATCCCATATCCATTTGTATCCAAAATGGTCTGTTAGATTTGATGATCCCTTTTTTGAGAAAAAAGATTATTCCAATAGGAGGGATAAGGTCTGTACTAAAAGTAATGGTAAAAATCTGGACAGTCATATCCTTCCTCTTTTCTTGCTGTTACCAGGTGTACCTATGTGGTCATTGTTTTTTCTGACCTCCAAGAACATTCAGAAAAATACAATTTAATACCAGAAAACCACATATTAGTAGGGCAACCAGCAAAAGCCTAGTTATCAAAAATTAGATGATAGACGTCATCCTATTAACTTCTACGCATCCCAAAAGAAAAAATATACTTTGCCAAGTTATCTGGTTTTGCTTTTATATTTTGCATTCCCATAACTGATATTAATATTCTGTTTATGAAAGTTTGTCACTATTAATACTTAAGTACTTCATCTGCATGTCTTTCTAAAATATCCTCAAATCTTGGTATGCTCTATCCATTTCTCCTTGGAAAATCTACATGATAATCAACTTCTGTTGATTTCATTGATATTTAGCAATGGTAGAAAAAAAATTATTTTTTTTTGTAATAAAGCAGGAATTGAAATATCCAAGTCTTTCAATAATAAAAAGTGTATTATCGGCATAAACAATTAACTTATATGTTTGATCCACAACTTTGATAACGACAGTATTTGGGTTTTACTGGCTCTTTTTTAAAAAGGGCTCTAAACACTAAAATAATATTTGGAGATATGGGGAAGCTCTGTCTACCCCTGTTATCCATATGCATGTTGTTGGATAGTCATCCATTAACAATGAATCTGACTGTAGGGGGGGCATATAAGCAAGATATTTTTTTTTTAATTAAGAATTGCTGATTACCCCATCTTTCCAGAGTCTGAAAGAAATGGAGCCTAGAACTGAGAAGATGCAAAGGTCATAACATTTTATCTTAACCCCAATAATGGACCCTCAATTTAAGTACACCCTATTATCTTTTCTTCTACATGGTACTGACCTAAACACATATTGAGGCAGTGAAGTTCTGCAAGTAGTGAAAATGGATAGTCAGACTTATGAAGATGGGGACTTACATTTCTCTTCACCATAATATAGCAGAAAGCATGGCATACTCCATCACTGCAGAGAGAAAATTAAGACAAGCATCTCAAGCTAATGAAACTCAACAAGCCCATTCATTCTTGTCTGATGATATTGAACTGTAAAATAACATTTGGGCAGGCCTCCATACCATCACAAAACTGTCTACTCCACTCCAGGAAAGAATTGTGCCTTTTCAGTCAGCCACAATTATGGCATAAAACTATTAAAAATATCCTAAATAGCCTCACATTAAAAATAATAATTTCAAATACTGGCATGGAAAACAGTAACTTTGGCCAGTGTTAAAGTTGAGATTCTATGCCTAAGCTGTCCAGCAACTAGTGCATATTCTGTTGGATATTTAGTGCTGCAGGCAGTATTGTTACTAATGAAAGAGTCAGTCTATCATCAGACAATGTTGAAAACTGACAGTAATTAGATTAAATATGAGGCTGTATGCCAGATACTCAGACTCATTACCAATACATGGTTCCTCCCAAAATAATTATGACACTGACTAAATCTGACATGAACAAACTCCAGGTGCCTAATTAATGAAATATAAAAACTTATTTTTGATTTTCAAACATATTTGGTATGTGTTGCACTGTTGCACTCATTTGCTGTTCTCAGCCTTCGCTCAGACTTAATCAATGCAAAAACAAAAAGTAGAATAAAAAATAAACTCTTTATGGTAAATGGTACAATTGAAAGGGGAAACCCCTTCTGCCAAAATACCACCAAATGTTGACAAAGGGAAGTCAATAAAAACAAGCCACATTGAGCTGCTAATGTTTCTAGCTAAGGGTAAGTTCCCAATATTTCCAATACTTATTCAAGTTATTGTCCATCTGTTTTAAAAATTACTAGAATAATTTTCAATCAATGTTGTATCTATACTAGGAAATGTAGGTACTAAATATGTCAACACAACATGAAAATGTGACTTGTTTTCTTCTACATTGCTTGGGTATAGAGGTCCTGCTCAGCACTGTTACTGCTCAGCATTGGACACTCTCACTTGTGTTTCTTAACTGGGCTCTGTTAATTTAGCTTAAATTGAGATAGAGGACAGCAGGACCAGTGGTGCAGAGGGTTGAGTGGGTGAACTGCCACACTCACCATCACAATGGTGACTTGGCTCGAGACCAAGCCTGGGTCTTTGAGATCTAACTGGGGTGAGCAGGACTGAGTAGGGCTGGGTGCAATTTATCATCTACCAGCAACATTCTGGCAAAGTGTTAATTTTACTTCCATAAAATTGCATGAAATTTCTGTGAATATTTCCTGAAATCTTGCCAAACTTTGGTTTCAGTTATTTACATCTAATTCCATAAGTTTTATTCCAAATTGCAGCAAATATAGTATGCCAAATGGGTATGCCAACCTGACAGTGACACTAACACAGTGACATACCTCACTATCAGCAAATTTGACACTTTGCCAACAGGTCGCTGTGTTGGTGCACCTCAGACGGGGCACACTGTCTCCCAGTCCTACACCCCCTCCCCGAATCCAGTCCGACTCGGAGTTGACAATCTGTAGTACAGGGGTGTGGGGAGTAGAGCCCCTGTATGGGGGGTTCAGGGGAGAAGCCTCCCAATAGAAACACAGGACAGGGAGGTATACGGGATTTATGTCTACCGCAACTTGTGGGCAACATAAATCCTGTTGCTGTTGACAAAAGTGTTGTTGAACCGGCATCATAGAACCTGCCGAATGTACCTGAGCCCAGATGTCAGCCAAGTTTCTGATCTCTGTCTTGAAATATGAATGAGTTATAAGCCTCCAAAAAGTCTGAAATTTTAAAATTACATGTCGCAATTATGTAAACTGCAGAATGTCTCAATTGTTAGTCCAAACTGCACCACATTTATTATGCTGACCTTAACAAGGCCCATGCATATGTGTGCCATGCTTTAGATCTATATCTTTAAAAGTGACTGGGTCATAAGCCTCCAAACTTTCAGAAATTTTTAAATTACATTTCACAATTATGTAAACTGTAACTTACAATTTACATAACCAATTACATCTCTATTTAGCAGTTTCTATGATTCTTCCAAGAAAATATGAATATAAATTTCTATTATCTAGCTCCAAAGGTGGCTAAGTTGTTAAGCATAGAAATATTTTCCTGAAATATTCACACAAATAATACATTGATAGACTTTGAACCACTGTAACTTCCACTCCCCTCATGCATATGTCATGAAATTTGGTAACATGTTAGGACCTCCACTAAACAATATGTATGTTAGATGTCAAATCTCTAGCTGTAACATTGACTGAGTTATGCTCAATTAAAGAATTTAGTTAAATTCCAAAAATGTTTACAAAACTTCAAGAAATTCTGTGAAATCAGAATTTGCTAATTTCACCCAGCACCAGGACTGAATATCTCAGAGGACGCTTTCCTCAGGTGTGGCAATACAATTATTCTCCATCACAATACTGCCACCCAGGTGACATCAGGTGGCAATGTGCTTGGAGAGACTTACTGGGTGGGGATGCCAGTGGTGACATGCTCCACACTTGCATGGAAGTTTGTGTATCACACCAAAGCCAGTGTCCCAGGGGAGAAAACCAGGAGGGAAAATCCTTGACAGCGCTATGATGAGAGGTATGACCCCTCACAGGCCCCACAGTAGTGACAGGCCATCCCTTCATGATTCAGATCCATTCTTCAGCAGGTAAGAGGGGCTGATGACTCCACCATGTGGGGAAGAATGGAGATTGAGCTAAGTCCCTGGAATGCTGAGTGATGGGGATGAGAGGGTCAGACCAGGATAATAGGGTGTGCACCAGAGGAGCATAAACTAATTTATTAAATAACGGGTTAAGGATGTAGGTATCAGAGCTCATCTTCAATTTTTTTAGGTCTAAATGCATATTTCATTGAATCAAAATCTTAATGCAAATCAAAGTAAAAATGGTGGATTGTCAAATCCAACACCAAATCCAAATACATTCCAGATTTTCTTACCCTAAAAAAATGCCACTATAAGAATGGTAATAAAAAAATTGCCATAAGCTAAAAACTGAAAGCCTTCATCACAAATCAAAAGCGTTTTTCTCATTTTGAAATGTTGGTACCTTTTCTTCTTTCACTGGTGTGGAATGCCATTATTGTAACTAAATTACAGGCATAGCATCAGGTCTAGACTTGCTAAAGTTTGATCCCTCTCTACTGATCTTATGTCCTACTCCATCTGGACTATTGTTCTCAGCTCTGGTATCCTTATAAGTTTAACAATATTAAGCAGCTTGAAAAATCCAAAGGAAATTCTCAAAATATATATGTGGTCTAGTGACTTGGAATATGTTGATAGACTAAAACCTCTTAGTCTCAAGCCACTTGAGATGAGACGACACAGTGGGGATTTACTTTTCATGTGGGACATATTAAATGACCCATTTTTATTTAACGAACAGGGCTTTGATTCTAAACAGGAAACAACTGAAACCAGGGGCAACCCAATCCAAGTACATCCTTTTAGATACAGTTTAAATAGAAGAAAGTACTTTTTCACTCAAAGAGTGGTTAATTGATGGAACTCACTACCCCTTGATAGTATTGCTAGTGAAAGTAAAACTTCTTTCAAGCACAAACTAGATAACTGGCTCCTAGGTAGCAGGGGTGCTAGCCCTATAGGTTATGCGACCAGGAGCTGTTCATGGGCTGATTGCCTCTTGTTCCCCATCTCACCTCAGTTTGAACCTCAGTATAACTAATTTCAATGAAACATACTGCAGAATCATAGATGGCGAAAAAAAGGCACTGCAGCCATCGACTCTCTCCTATCTTTCTTATCTAATGTTGATTTTATAAAAACTGAAATTTTTCTGATTTCAAGATATTTTATGGAATTATTAAAGTTAATATATTTGGCTGTTTTTTTGTAATGTCTTTTTCCCCCTTGCTTTCTGTCTAGAGCTTCCTTCCTGATCCCCTCCCCTTTCTGGAAAGCCTGCTAGTCCCTATCATACCTGAAGCCAAGGTATCATCCTCTAGGAAGCATCAGTCTGCCTATGGGTGGGGATGGGTGGAGGCTACATAACCCAAAGTACTAATTTAATCAGGAGGCAGTTACAGCTGGTAGGAGGGACAGAGCAGCACTGAAGAGATCCTTCTTGGTACTGGGTGCAGGGCTAAACATTTTTTTCAGTTCCTTCCATGCCTTACAAGAGCCATGCATACAAGGATTCAGGCATACAGAGCAAAGCATTATCCACAGTCAGTGTGGCTCCTTCCATCCCTGGTCAAACTGTGCAACACCATCCCCTGCATCCAGGAGGGCAGTGCACTAGTGGTCGATGAGACTTTCAATGGGACCTTCCTCGGAGAAGGAGAAAGTCCTCAGGATTACTCAGTACTTCTCCCTGACTGGCCCTCATTGACTCAAGCACATTCCCAAACTTGGGTCACTGGCCTCATGAGTGGTGGTGCTACCGCTGCACCAACTGGTCACCTCAAAAGCAATGAGTTTTTTGTACAAATAATTCATCCTACCAAAGTGGTCAGATTTGCAATAACCACTATGTAAAGTCCAGAAGTAGGCACAGCTTTATCTTATTAGTCTACAGTTCTGATCATACTGTACATAGCCTGTTCCTAATAATTGTGATACTTGGCTATTTTGGCTACTGGTAAAATAAGCCCTGATCAAGCTTGAGAACTCAGCTGTTTCCATTTTAAACAACAGGCATCATTTCTTAATAAGTTACTTTCTGCAGAGTAATACAACATACTGAACATAAATGAATGGCCTAGACTGGGGAATTAATAATTATAAAACAAAGGCTGGAAATGGAGCAGTCAGATTGACAACTGCATTTAACATCTAGAAACCCTCCTGTACAACAAAACTATTGGACAATGGTCACTTAAAAATGTCTTTGAAAATAAAACATCTTACCCTATCCTAAGACATCCAAGGCCTTTTTGATGTTTGTGTATTAAAGAAGTATATCATATTATATTATTCACTTATAAAATATATAGTTTACACTTGGAATATCAGGAATAGCATGCCTGGAGAAATGAAATACATCAAAACTATATTGTCACTGTATGGAGAGAGTACAGAAATATTGTCTATAAATTCTAGGAGATCTATTTTAAAATATACTTGTTAACATAAAGGAGCACTACACTGAACCTATTATACATGTGTAACTCATTTTCCTGTAGAAACCCTTTTTTCCATTACTGGTTCTCATTCATTTATTCTTTCATCTTTACTGGCTTTTAATCAAACTCAAAGGACATTCCTGCATTGCACTCTGGTGCATACTGTAGCTCATTTTTGAATTGCATACTATAGTATATGCCCTTATTTAGCCCTTACATTGTTGTCACAATGCATCCATAATATAAATATTATAATATAAAGCTCTATGGATTAAATGGAAATGAATTACTCCGCAGAGTTCTAAAACAGCATGACCATGAAAGGATCAATCAAATTTAGAAACACCTACTCAGTTTTCAAAAAAGTTAGAAAAAATGTAACAATAAAGGAAAGGAACTGGTATTTAAAAAAAAACACATCTTCTACATGATCAGTTGATTGAATGCAATTCTCCTTTAACTAATAAGACCAAAGAATGCTGTATTTTGAGCTATTGTTATCGTAACATACAGTAACTTCATTATTGCAACTGTAGGTCTGGTTGGGTTACTTAAAAATATCATTTAAAATGTGTCTAACACAGTACTGTATGGAGACAACTGTGACTTTCTTCATATAGAGACATTGTAGTTGACAGGGAGTTGGGGCCCCAGATTATGCTAGCAAAGATGCTGTTGTGGGGCTGCATTGTGTGATTTACATATTTGTTTTTCAAACTTTCTCTTTATTAAATGCTATAGTTTAATTTAAAAAAGTGTTATGCAATTTAAAACATTAAATAAAAGGCAAAAAACAAAAATAAAAAAGTAAATTGGTATATTAGTCCAAGCTTTGTAGAAGGAAAGAATGAAAAATCCACAAAGAATATTTCTATTAATATAGCTAAGTTACAGTATTCAAGTTTTTATATTGAGGACCATATCAAATTTATTATGGCAGCTGGGCTAATGTAGAGGTAATATTCTGTATATAGACACCAAAGGCTAACACACTCAAATTAATACTTCTTCTTGAGGGTATTTAATGCTAAAATAAAGGCAAACATATTATATGCACCAGAGATTTTGGGCTCTACTAACTTACAACCTATAGAGATTGTTCTGAATACATTTCATAGATACACTCAAATTAATACTCAAATAAATAAATAAATAAAAATAATAAATAAAGTTACTGTACTGTAGCTAAGCAAATTACTGAAATCTTATCAGTGTTTCTTGGCAAGTTATGAGTTTAAAGCTAACTAATCTAGGCATAAGGCAAGGCTGCTTATTGGCACCCACATTATTTAACATATAAACAGCATATTGGAAAGCCTTTCCAACCCAGATTTTCATGCCCCAAAAGTAATGGACCAAAGAATTAATTGTCTAGCATATGCGGACAATTTTGTGCTAATCTCGATTTCTGCACTTGGGTTAAAAAGGAAATTAGAACATTTTTCACTTTTTTTTTTTTAAGTTTTCAAGTTTATGCATAGATCATAAATTAAAAATAAATCTAAATAAAATTAAGATTGTCATTTTCAGGAACAATTCTAAAACATTATCAAAATTTCAGGTAGACAATGATACAATAAAAGTAATGGAACACCATGACCATCATGGGGTCAGATTTACACAAAATAAGGCATGGAATAAACATATCAAATTAATTCAAACTAAAATGAATACTGCTGCTAGTGCTTTCAAAGTATTTAATGCAAAAATGGGTAAAACCATGGTCAAGGGGATCTTGAGGGTACTTAATGCTAAAATAAAGGCAAGCATATTATATGCACCAGAAATTTGGGGCTCTACTAACCTACAACCTATAGAGATTGTTCTGAATACATTTTATAGAAGCATTCTTATGGTACCATGAGGGACACCATCAAGTATACTCAAATTAGAACCAGGACAATATTCTATGCTCTCAATGGTAACAGAGAGGCAAATTACATTTCTATAAAAATTACTTCTCCTCCCGGATACCCGGACACCTAGGATGTGCCTAGAGGAGGAAATAAAGTATTCATCTGGTGGCTATAATTATCCATCCATTCAGTTAATTAGAAAAACTATTCTACCATTGGGACTGGGACATCTGTTACACAATATGTATTTAAAGCCCTGGGATGAAGTAGTTACACTGGTAAAGACAAGATAAAGGGATACAGATCTAAGTAATTCATTTGTTCCACTTTCTGAACTTAAATTATATAATTGGCACAGACTAATCAAAATTACACATGGCATCTGTCTGCAGTGCCGACATCCTGGGTTCACAAATGGACTCAGGTGTAGGAGATCTAACTCAGAGGAGAAGGATTGAGTATCCAGGGGACTGCTCTCCTTCTCTGGGGGAAAGGGTGTTGAGGTCTGGTACACTACGGACCCCTGGTGGAGGCCAGGGGCTCTACAAGCAGCTGGCACCATCATGTATGGGGGGTAGAGCAGACACTAAGCATCATTGCACATCACACATCACACCCCCAGGGTACCAGCATCAGCAAAAAGGTGGCCACCCCGAGTATGATGCTGGCTCTGCCACAGTCTCTGCTGCCTACCAGCATCTGCCAGGGTGGTCCCTCTTGCATGGCCCCAACCTGGGGGGGTAAGCCAGGTCCCACCTACCCAGTATCTGTTGGGGGGGTGCCTGCCTGGGGGGGTAAGCCTGGTCATGGTGGAACAGTGGGCAGAGTGAGGCTGAGCTCCGTTCGGAGGCTGGGCAAAAACAAAAGACAATAAGAGAATGCAATCTCTTTTTTCAGCTTTTTTATTTTTATTTTTTTATTCTTTGGTAACTGGGTAAGGCCCACTAGGCACACATGCCTGTTTTCAGGGGTGACCTGGGAGCACTGGGCGGTTAAGTGACTTACTCAGAGTCACACAGTATGCAAGTGGAGGTTATGAGAATCAAACTCAGGTCTGGTCTGCTGGATGTACTAAGCTCATTCACACCTCGTTCCTCTAACCTCTAGACTATACTGCCAGCTTTACTATGAAACTGGATGCAACACTAGGGATTGGGCACCCCAGTGTTGGCTTTTACTCTACGGCAGTACTGGGGTGGGCAGCTTGGTGTCACCAACTATGTATTGGTGGGCAGCTTGGAGGGGAAGGGGTTGGACAAGTGTTATCAGGGGTGGGCACCCCAGTCTACTTTTGTGTTATAATACTGTATATCAGGGCATGACAAGGGAGGGCTGGCTGAGCTGGGAGGGGAAGGGAACTAAGAAACAAAAAAGATAGGTAGATAGATCAATAGATAGATAGACAGACAGACAGACAGACAGACACAGACAGACAGGCAGACAGACAGACAAACAGAGAGATATCAAGTGATTGCCAGTTAATTGTTGGTACTCAGGCCAGCAGCATGTCTTCATCAATAGCTAAAGATATCAGGAAAGTTCTGCTGTTCTCATATAGGTTGAATGGCTCCTCTCACTTAGTTGGTCACCCAGAATTTCTGAGTGCCCAGAAACCTTATTTCCAGCATTAAAAACAAACAAAAAACAACCACAACACAAAGAAAAACAGAATCTAGCTGAACTGGTCCTCTTTAACTAGGTTTAAGTGTTTTTATAAACATCATCTTTAGGTATTTTCTGCATTTTTTAGTTAAAAAAAAAAACCAAGATGACAGCAGTCACAAACCGAAAAAAAACAGTTTCAGTTCATGAGAACCATTTTTAGTTCATGACAACTTAGTAATGTGAACTAAAAATGCTCTCTTGAACTGAAAATGTACGGTTCATATCAGAGGCTGAGACAAATTCTGTACTGTCTTAGCTGTATGTGAGAGTCAAACAAACAAATTGTATAATATAGGAAAAATTCTGAAATTCATTACAAATCGATGTTCCATATCTCTGAAATCACACAAGATGCCATCACAAAACGTTTCCTGTCTTGGGACCCTGTCAGCCAGACCACACGTGCCAAAGTTTGGCCTATTTCAATGAATACCATCAAAGTTTTTCAGGTGCAAAAAATTTAAATTTAACATTGAACACCTTACTCTTCCCTAACTATCATGGGTCTACTGTGCCATATAATATATATATATATATATATATATATATATATATATATATATATATATATATATTTATATATATACTGTATATATAATATATAGCATATACAGTGTATACAGTATATATATATATATATATATATATATATGCATATACAGTGTATACAGTATATATATATATATATATATATATATATATATACATATATATATATATATATTGTATTTAGTTATTTAAGATTTAAATTGTCAAAGTTCAAAGATTTTATTGGTCAGCATAAGCCATTACAATATCCAATAAATAATAAATGCACATGGAACAAATTTAAAACAATTGCTTAAAATATTGCTTATACAACAATTTTAAAATTCATTATCATCAGCCAGTACAACAGAACAAATATACTCCTGTATCTTACTCCGAACCACCAGAGGGTTTATTATAGATGAGTTGTCATCAGAAATCTAGCTAGTTTCTGTAAAACATTAAGATCAGTTGTTGTGAAGAGATGTAGTGCTATTAAGTCAGGGGGGAGACCGAGGACACCTATTAAATCCCCTAGCCAATGTTTTCTGTTTTAGTATTTATTTATTTATTGCAGTCTAGGATTAATACCTTTGAGTCCTTGGACTTGTTTACAAAGGTTCCGGGTCATACAAAGATGGTTATGAGGACATACATGTAACAGGCATTGATTACAATATGAATACGATACGATGAGGTACAGATTGTTTTGGATAGGTTGCAGGTATACAGGTTACAAGGTTACAAAGTGATATTGCATTACAAATATTTCAAATACCACTAAGACAAAGAACAGTTTGAAAGGAAGTGTTATAGGTTGTCAAATGGATAATGCCATTGGCCCCTGGGAGTGCTGTCCACATGGGTAATGGACAAGTTGATACAGTGGGGGGGGCAGCCTGAGTACGGCTTTGTCGTTTGAGTTGGAGGTGATGGTAAGGAGGGGAGAGGGTAGGAGCAAACTGGGGAGCAGCCCAGTAAAAGAGTTAGTCAGGGAAATGGGCCACAGGGAAATGGGGGGGTGAGGTGGGGTACAGCAGGTGCAGGGAGACTGAGGAGAGGGAGGTGAAGGAGTGGGGTGCAGGTGAGGTGGTAGCAGCAGGAGACAAAGGGGGAGGGTGGAGGGAGACAGGTTTTCAGGCTTGAGTCAAGTAATAGGCTATGTGAAACATACACAAGCCTTTTCCAGTTGCAGGCGAGACATGAGTCCAGCTTTGAAGAGGCTAAACTTATTGCTCTCAATCAGGGATGCTGGTAGCCCATTGTACCATTTAGGCCCCTGGTATGAGATGGATTTATTAGCCAGGGTGGTGCACTTAAAAGGCATCAGGAGCCCACCTTTCTCAGCAATCCTGGTATGCTTGGATGATAGTGCCTGCTGGAAGAGTCCACATACTGATGGGAGCACAAGTCCCAATTGGGCTTTTTTGACAAGCAGGCAGGTCTGGTATCAAGTTCTCAGATGGAGAGGAAGCCAACCTGTTTCAGAATAGAGGACACAGGTGTGGATAGTGAGCCCGGCTCCTAGGGTTCGCCAGCAGGCCTTTTTTAGTAGGGTTTTTATTCTATTGAGGGCAGTGTCTGTGCCTGCCCCATAGATAGGTAGGTCATAGTCAACTGAAACTAGGACTGAGCTGCTCATGCAAGTTTTAGTGCATTTGGTGTCATGGAGTGCCTGTGGTGGTACAGCACTCTTAGTTTCATGTTGGCTGTCTTGACCACATGGTCAATATGACTGGAGAAGTTGAGTGTCTCATCAATGAGAATTTCTAGATATTTAAAGGAGTGAACTTGTTCTAAGATGTCTCCTTTGAGATACTGTATAAGCATGGGATGAAACTTCTTTTTTTTCTGGGGACAGTGAAAAGCATACTCTTAGTTTTTTGTGGTTAAGCAACAGTTTATTTTTTTTTACTACAGTATATATATATATATATATATATATATATATATATATATATACACACATATATAAATGTATATATGTATATATATATATATTTTTTTTTTATTTGATTAAATACATTTTAAATCACAGAATATATGCATATACAATCTCTTCAACCTGCAACTATGGCAGTAGACAGAGGTCGGGTGGTGGATTTCAACAAGGCCTTTGACTTAGTCCTCCATAACAGATTAATCAGAAAGACCTGGAGGCCAGGGGCAAAATTACTAGGTGGATGGTGAACTGGTTAGGGGGCTTAACCCAGAGGGTGGTGGTTGAGGGGAACACTCAGGGATGAGGGAGGTTACCAGTGGGTTTCCAAGGGTTGGTGCTCATACTGATGCTGTTCAAGATTTTAATAAATTACATTGGGGACAGCATTAAGGGCAGAATCTAACTCTTCACAGATGACACCAAGTTATATGGGTGATTGGACATAGTGGAGGGGTTAAGGTACTTGGGAGGACCTCACAAAGCTGGAAAGATGGTCAGGGATATGGCAACTAGGATTCAAACCAAAGAAGTACAAGGTCATGAACACAGGGAGTATGAATCCTAGTGCTGAGTGAAGACTGTGAGAGTGACCATCATGATTCCATAATTGGAGAAAGATCTGAAGATTGCAATTATAAGCAGTCTAAAACCCTGTACACAATGCAGCAAGGCAACAGCAAGGGCAAGTGTAATGCTGGATTGCATAAGGAGGGGGGTTACAATCAGAAGAAAAGAGGTCATTCTAATGTTTTAAAGATCTATGGTGAGACTACAACCAGAGTACTGCATGTAGAACTAGATCCCCTGTCACAAAAATGGACATTGACCAGTTGAAGGGGGTGCAGAGAAGGGCCACAAAATGATATGCTGACCTGACATCAGATGGCAACTGCCAGAAATTGTCCAGTATATCCTCCCTTGATGCTCTGTACACCCCTAGTGGTCTAGTGGACCTAGTGGACCCCATCCCAGCAGTCAGTGCCCCACCACCCTGCTCTATCCCATCCCATCCCAGAGCCAGTGCCTGGCACAGCCCTCCACTCTTCACCACAACTGGGTGCCGACTGAGCATTTAATGAGCATACTGTATATGTGTAGGTCACTGGTGAGGCTGCATCTGGAGTATGAAGTACAGTACTGGTGCCCACACCTCTAAAAGGACATTAACTTGCTGGAGGCAGTCCAGATGAGGACAATAAAAATGATTGTGAGTCAACAGGGTAAAACATATGAGGAGAGGTTGGGGTGCCTTGAACATATACTCACAGGATGAGAAGAGAAGAGAAGAGAAGAGAAGAGAAGAGAAGAGAAGAGAAGAAAGAGAAGAGAAGGGACATGACTGAGACCTTCAAGTACTTGAAAGGGATAAATAGAGTGGGTACAGAAGGTCTCTTTTAGGTAAGTGGCAACCGATGCATGAGGGGGTACAGTCATAAGTTGGAGGGGAGAGGTTTAGGAGGGAGGTTAGGAAGCATTTCCGCATGAATTTTTATTTATTTTTATTTTGTATTTTGATGACCGGGTAAGCCCATTGGGACATGCATATCCCTTATTCAGTAGCAACTCGAGGAAACACGTTCCAACGGGAACAGTACAGAGCAATGGTTACAGAGAAGACAGATCTGATAAATGTTACAAGGAACAACCATACAATAAATAAGCTGATTTCACACTAGGCTAAGGAAACATGATACACAAATTATTTTCACATAATCTGTGTATTTACAGGTATAAATAAATAGGCATGTACAAATATACAATGGACTGAGTAAGAGTTGAGTGGGAGATAGAGGTGGAAAGTGGTGGGATTCTGCAGAAGAGGGGGTCCCTGTATTTGTGAGGGTGGACTTAAATACAAGTGCAGGTAGGAGGGGGAAAGAAGATTTCTTTGAAGTACTTTTTGAATTGGGGAAAATAATTACAGGAAAGTAACTGCTAAGGAAAGCTATTCCATCTGTGAGGTAATAAGAAGGAGAAGGATCTCCTGCCTATGGCTAACCGTGTTTTGGGAAGGACAAGCATTGGGAGGTGAGAGGAGCGCAGGGTCCTTGAGATGGATTTTAACATGAGCAGGTTTTAGGGGATAGGTGGGAAGGGTGGTGGCCTGTTGGAATGCGATGCCAGAAGAGGTGGTCTTGTTGAAATGATGGGCAGCTTCAAGAGAAGCTGGGATGGGGAGTCACGTGATGCGCCTGGAGGAATAGCAGCTGCTCTGAGACTCTCCCCGCTCTGGTGTTACAATCTACTTTATTTTTCACATTCTAACGCAGTTTACTGAGTTAAACCCACTCTAACAGCAGCGATCTACTATATTTGACGCCTCTCGGCGATCGGGTGAGAGAATGGAAGAAACTCCACAGGAGCTCGAGGCGAAACGGCCTAGGCGCAGCTCGTCCCCACCAGATCCTCAGGATGAATTAACTCCTACCCGGGTTTATGGTGAACTTTCAACAATAAAGGAAGCCCTCTTTAAATTAATAGAAGACGTAGCAGAATTCAAACCTGCATTAACGCAGCTTGCTCGGAGAGTCACTGATGCCGAAGCCCGAATTTCGTCACTGGAAAGAAGCACTGATAAACTCGCCCAACCATGGTCGAGTGAAGAGGCGGTGGCCAAATTAGAAGACTGTCTCGATGATCTCGAGGGAAGGAATCGCCAAGAACAATCTGGTCCTTTAGGACTTCCAGAGGGTGAAGAAGACCGAATACAATTTTATTCTTGCAGAAATTTTAAAGAAAACAGTCGGGCCCTGCTAATGGGCCGGAATACATCATTGAAAGGGCCACGGGCACTAAGGAGCAAAACCACCTTCAACAGACCCCCAGGCCTCTAATCTTCAAGCTCCTCAATTTCCTCGATCGGGAGCATATTTTGAAGGAGGCGAGGAAGTTACCTGCAATATTATGGGAGGGCAAGAAGCTTCGGTGGTTCCTGATCTAACGCTGAAGATACGCTTGGCAAGAGCTAACTTCCGACCCATTACTTCCAAACTGTGGGCCGCAGGAGTCAAACACCGCATGTTGTACCCGGCTAGGCTGGAAATCTCCCTTAAGGATGGGCCAAAGCGATTTGATACACCGGAGGAGTCCTTAAAATACCTTAGCAAGATGATGCCTGACTTATTCCCAACTGGGTGAATAGATCTACAGTTGGGACGCTTTTTTTTCCCCTCTACCTTCTATTCACAAGGATTACGGAGAGACTGCTTTTACTTTAGCGTGCTAAAGCTGCTTTTGATGTAGCTATATGGACCCCTTCTATGGACATTTAATAGTTTAAGAACTGGGGATATATATTTTATGTGGAGAGATGGCATGTTTGGAAAGAGGGTTGCCTAATAACATGTTTTTTACTAAACCGCTTAGGCAGCTATAACCGTTGTAAACATATGCGCAGTTACTGCATGCCCTCAGTTCTTTTTTCTCTTTTAGTTAATATCCAGGACTTTTTGGGGTGATTTATTTTTTGGCCAGTCCCAGTATGAGATTTGTATGGTTGGGATACCTATGTTATGGGTAATATTCGTTATGATATAATAACTTGTTAACATATCAACTGGGTACATAGAAGGGACTTTAAACGTTTCCTTTTTAGGAACTGCTGCACAAAGTTCTGGGTTTCTCAAGTTTACTTTTTGCAATCTGGGGCACCTATTTGCTGTAATATCAATGGTGTCAGCCACTCCTGCCCCTCAATGAGAGTTATTCTGACACCTAGTATCTACAAGTGTAACTGATATTACAGGGTGGATCTATTGTTTTTTTCTCTCAAGGTTGCTGTTAATGTACTTTTAGGGGGTTACCCTTTAGTCAGGGGTTCACATAATTTTTCTCTAAGCTCTGGAATGTGATACTTATCCTCATTTGGTCAAGGGGAGGGCTCGCACTTCAGTGCACGTCATGGTCCAGTGGTTGTAGAAGTCGACCATGGGGCGAAGGTTATTGCTTAGGGAGGTTGGGATGGGGTAAGGAGGTTTTCATTGGGTGTCTTTTTTAGGGTTGGGGTATGTGGGATACTAGGGTGGGTGCAGGCAGCTTCCAAATGATCCTATCTTCCTTTGTTAAAATACCATATGGTTAAACCTGAATTTTATTTCTTGGAATATAAAGGGGAAGGATAACAAGAAAAATATGTTATTTTAAATCATCTGGCACATCTGGATCCGTCAATTGTTTTCTTCAAAAACTCATACACCTCAAAAGCAGCTCCATCATTTTAGAAAAGGTGGGTTGGTCAGGTTTTTGGAGCAGGGATCTCCTCTAGCAAAAGAGGTAGCCATTTTGGTGGCAAAGGAATCCTTTTCCCCACAGAGATCCTCTCTGACCCCAGCAGTAGATATGTTATAGTCTCAGAGAAGCTGGGGAGAATCAGTATAGTACTGGGGTCTATTTATGGCCCGAATCAGGAGTCACCTTCCTTCTTTACCCAGCTGGCTGTATTAATAGCTCCCCTTGCAGATAGTCCCGTTATTTTAGGAGAGACTGGAATCAGGTACAGTCCAACCGTATTGATCGTTCGTGGTGCAGAGCTGCAGGCCTGTCTTCATCCAGAGAGGCGTTGGCTGAATTAACCTCCTCCTTAGGTCTAATTGACCCATGGAGAATGTTTAATCCACCATAAAGAATTTACTTTCTACTCCCTGTACACAGAAGCTATTCCCGGATTGATTTTTCCTGATTAGTTACAGGTTCTTTCCTTTATTTATGAAGTCACTATAGAGTTGGGTAATCTCAGATCACTCACCCATAGGTTTCGATGCAGTCCACTGTCTGCTCCACCTAGATCTTACTCATGGTCTTTAAATGATTCTTTATTAAAGGATCCCAAATTGCTGGGTCACTTTCACTCCTTTATGTCCTTTGCAATTACATCTAATTGGGGCTCTATCAATGCGGTGGACCAGACATGGTCGGCCCTGAAGGCCGTGTGGAGAGGCGAGCTAATTAGACTAGCATCAGTTCATAAAAAGAATAGGACTCATCTTTTATCTAATTGTTTAGAAAGAATTAGAGCTCTAGAGCTGCTGGGAGCTGATGTGAGATCTACTGGTCACGATCAAGAATTAGCCACACTCAGGGCCTGGTATGCGGGCACGTTACGGGAAGGGGTTGAGAATCGAGCCTCTAAATTAAAGGCCTTATATATAGGACAAGGTAGTAAAGCTTGAAAAATTCTTGCTTGGCAGTTGAAGCAGAGAGCAACAGCTAAGAGTGTGGCAGGGCTGAAACACCCTGAGACAAACACCACAGTTTCCGATCCAGAGGGCATATTAGGAATCTTTTTTGACTTTACAAAAACCTATACTCTAATGTGCCCCTTCTTCGGACAGGAACACTATGATAAGGGAGTTTTGGGAAGGGTTCCTTTCCTTCACTCTCGGAAGAGAGTAGTCAGAGGCTGGTGGCTCCTTCTCTCAAAAGAGAGATGGAAGCTTTGAGCCTAAAGATAGATAAAGCCCGGGCCGGATGGCTTTACAGCCCTTTCTTCAAGTCATTCAAAGATCTTTTGGTACCATTATTACAGCAACTTTTTGCTTTTTGGCAGAGCCGCGGGTCAAGACCCATCCCTTTTGAAGCGAGAATTATTTTACTACCTAAACCAGGTAAACCATTAGATCTGGTGGGTAACTATAGGCCAATCTCACTATTGAACATCGATGTTAAGATTTATGCCAAGATTTTGGCCACTCGTATCAAATCCTCGTGGTTGGACCTAGTGAGTCTGGAACAGGTTGGTTTCGTGGCGGGGCGTTCATCAGGGGACCATTTTAGAAAACTGTTTTATTTAATCTCTGCATCCTCGAGCCCAGATATGGAAGCATCTCTGGTGTCCTTGGATGCAGAGAAAGCTTTTGATAGGGTGGAGTGGAATTTTATGTTTCAGGTATTATCTAAATTTGGCTTTCCAGAGAAATTTTTGGACTTTATTCGGGTTCTCTATACATGTCCCTCAGCAAGGATTCAATGCAACAACTTGATCTCATCATTTTTTCCTCTATTGCGGAGCTCACGTCAGGGATGTCCCCTCTCCCCCTATCTGTTCAATTTGCATTTGGAACCTTTAATCAGGGTTATTAATAATGACAAGCAAGTTCAAGGGATCTGTATAGGGAGGTCTGAATATAAGTTCTCAGCTTTTGCTGATGATATACTTTTACATTTCCTCAACACCCAGAAATCACTTCCCCGTGTGTTTCAAATTATTTTGGTTTTTGGTAAAATTTCGGGTTACAATTTGAACAAAAGCAAAACTATGGTCCATCCGCTATCTCCCTTCCTGCAACAAAGTTGGTGTGCATCCTTGGGCTTACAATGGCAGCCTAAGTCCCTGCAGTACCTAGGAATTCAAATTTCCAAGGACTTAACTGATCTGGTAGATTTAAATTTTAAACCTTTACTGGGGTCGGTCAAGGAGAACCTGGAAAGGTGGTCAAAGCTTCCATTATCCTTTTGGGGGAGTATAAATACAATCAAACTGATGATCCTACCAAAATTATTTTACCCCCTGTACAACCTTAATCTATACCTTCCCAGGTCCTTCTTTAACCCGATTTACAAATATTGTACCGATTTTTATGGAAGGAAACCTCCACATGGGGCCTACAGCAAGCTCACCCGTTCAAGGATGCTAGGGGTTTACAACTCTGATTTTATATCTACTATCTGGCCAACCACGTTGCTAGGGCAGTCTTATGGGTGTCAGGCGGGGAGTAACCGGAGGGCTTAAGCTAGTTAGTCGTTAGCACATACTGTTAATCTGAGACCTTGAAGCCTGCTTGTACATTCCGTGGTCTAAAGTTCCCGTCAAAGTAAGAGATTCCCCGGTGGGGTGGGATATAAGGGTCCTCCACCAGCTATACTCGTTTTTGAGTATCCCATTTGCAAAAGATGTAATGCAGCCCATCCTAAAGAACCCTAACCTTTTGGTCGGGAAACAGTCGATAAGGAAATGTGTAGGTAACTTCCCCTTTAAACCAAAGATAGCTGATTTCACTTCAGAAGGTTCAGTTATCGTGGCCTCTGTATTGGTGGAGGGGCTCAGGGTGGAACCCTATGAGCGATTACGCTTGTATCAGATTCATAGATGCATTAGTTCCCTTCTAGGAGGCGGCAAAGGATCGGACGTAGCTGGGGAGTTTAAGGAAAATGAGGAATTTGACGTTATCTGGCAAACCAGTCTCTAAATTATATAAAGCAATTATAGCTAAGAGAGACATTAATATCTCCCCAATACCCTATTATTGGGAGGTAAACCTCTCGCTGGGTTGGTCTGAGGAAGATTGGCGTAAGGTTTGGTCGGACCTATACGTATATGTCAAACAAGATAGATTAAGGGGTCTACAGTTTAATCTTCTGCATAATTTGTATCTTTCCCTGGCTAAACTCTCCCGAATATATAACCTCAATTCCCCAGAATGCAAGATGTGTGGCAACCCTGTTAGTACCACTTATCACAAATTATGGGAATGCCCTCAAGTAGTTAAACTTTGGGAGTCAGTGAAGCTATGGATAGGCCCCTATGCTAACATTTCGGACTACTTTAATGCAAATGTCATATTTTGGTAAGTTTTAGTATATACCTCGTTAGCTCAGAAATATCAAGTGGCCTGGTGGTTTTGGTAACGGCTCCTCCTTCCGTTACTGGCACACTGATAGATCTCCTTCCTATAAGGAATGGTGGGACGAGTTTCTTGGTGCTTTAAATGCGGAGAGGTCCGTGGCAAATTTTCTCAATTCAAGGAAAAAATTTAATAAGAAGTGGGATAACCTTTTGAGGAGTCTGAAGGTCAAGTATGGTTATTAGTGGGGAAGGTTTCCTCCCTCTTGGACATGCTACTGATCTTGATATGCCTAACATATTTCCCTCTTTCTTATACTGATGTCTGGGAACATTCTGGACCAAAAGGTATATTTTCTTTCCCCCTTTGGCGACACTTAGGACGTACACTTTTTGTTTTAAGGTCTAAGCAATTTGTAATTGCTTTAGTTAGCAATGTAGAGTTGCTAACTCTCTGGTCTATATTATCAAGTTCTCTCTCTCTTTTCCTGGTTTAAAAGTAATGCTGCCTGCGGGTGAGGTGGGAAGTGTGGGTTGGGTTGGGGAGGTTTGGGAGGGCATCCCCCTTTATTTCTGCCTTTAATATCTGACAACTTATGACAATCTACAGTATGGAAGTTTGTAAAGGGGTCCTTGCCCTTTGGGTGGGGGTTATCTATTGTATGGTTATTTGTTATAAAATAAAGTTATTTGCAAAAAGAAAAAAAAGAGAAGCTGGGATAGACATAAAGGGAAAGTAAGGGACATGAGAGGGGCAGATGGAAAGGATGAGAAAATTGGGGAGGGAGCAGGGTCAGTAGCTTAAGCAGTGGAACCTGCAATACGAGAAGACTAGATAGACCAAACCACATTACTCTACTGGCTTCTTTGTATATTTGTATTACAGAATTGAATGTCATCGCAGCACACGCTCAGCTGTTGTCAGTGGTCACTCCTGTCATGGCTTACAAATCTCACCTTGCAAGTGACAGGAGTGCTGGCAACAGCTGACATAGTGGGTGTTATGTCTAAAAATACTAGTGAACCCTTTACCTTAATTAAATGAACTTCTTTATAATGCTTAATTGCTTGTTTTTGATTTGTCAGTCTATCTGGGTGGTGGTGGCTGGTGGGATGGAGGGGAGGTGACACATCTGTGTTTAGTTCTGTTTGTGCCTGCTGAGTGAGCCTAAGTGGGAGTCGGTACATCAGCAAACAGTAACAGATGGGGAGAGAAAAACAGCACCATTATATTACAAAAAAAATAACAGATTGGCATCCATCTGTTTCAGTTGCTGTTAAATCCATCTCAGGATTCCTGTGACTGCATAAACCTTTCAAACTGCGCTTTCGAGGTTTAGGATGTCACAGGGTTCCCTTGATGGATTTACAGCACCGTATCAGATGGATGCCCATCTGTTATTCTGTTTGTCAACCCCAGGCACATGCACAGCTTTGAACAGGATATCTAGTAGAAAGCAACTGAAAATGAATACCTGCATAAAGTCCCCCAGCAGGCCCTTTGCCCATAGCTGGTCATTGATTGTGTGCACCTCTCAAGTGTTGTCCATCCTGAAAAGGACTTTCCTGCCCTGGAAGTGGTTATCTCACACCAACAGAGTCACCACAATTGGAAAGAACTCAAGCATGATGACCTGCTTCATCATCCTGGCCTCTACCCAGGTGGCAAGCCATTGCTCAGCACACCATTCTCCCTGAAAATATGCCCCAAAGCCAACGCTCCCAGATGCATTCATGTAGATCTCAAGTTCTACACTAGTTGTCACAGTTAGCCATACAGAGACCCCATTATAACAGTTTTGGAATGCCTGCCACACTATCAAATCCTTCCTCATGTTCTCAGTCACCACCAGCTTGTGGTGAGGTTTCCTGGACCCTGACCTGGCCATAGCCATACTGATGTTGCTGAACTGCTCAAACACTGCACAATCCACTGCGCACCCCACTGGAATGTAATTCTCAACATAATATTTGCCTTTTGATTTCATCCCCATGAGGTTCCTGTCTTCTGGATGAACTAGCAAGAGCTGAACATCAGAATCATTGTTCACCTTTGCCAACGGAACCCCCTTTTCTGCTCCCTCACCACATGAACCACTTTGTTGAACAAAGTAATATGGGTCAATATGATCAATCAAACAGTCCCCCTCTGATTATGACACAGGTCATCCTGATCTTAGCTAGGGCCTTCTTGAGGATCAAGCTAATGGAGCTATCTACAGATTTGGTAAGGGTGGGGCATGGTGGGGCATGGAAAGGCCTGCTAATCCTCCTTGGTTCCACCTCCTTTTGAAGCTTCAGCTGAACCAGGGGCTAGATTTTTAAAGCTCCTGAAAGTCACGTGGCTGAGGGTAAAAATTAGCACAAGTGGGACTCCGCTTGTGGAGCTACAGGTTTTCCCCAAACCACTGTATTTTCAAAGGTGGAGCCAGCTTATGACCTGCACCACAAGTTTTGGCAACTTGCGGCTGTTTTTTTGGGCACAGCTCCACTGAAATGTCATGCCTGGTGGGACTAGTTTAACATGTCAAGCATCTGCACCAGCCGAAGATATGATCTCCACAGGTGCAGAGATTTCTTCACACAGTGGTGGCTGCAGAGTGGGACTTAGTTCCTGATGGGCTGAAAATCCAGCCCAAGGTCTGCTCACTCCTTGGCAGACTTAAAATTTTCAGCCTCGTAGGTCTGGCATTCCTCGATAGCTTCGTATATGTACTTAGCTGGCCAAGAGCTCCCTGCACTTCCATGTATAGTCCAAGACTGATCATGGACCATTGTACAGAATCCTTCAACCAACAGTGAAGCTGTCTGCCAAAGAACAAGGAGATGCTTGGTCCAGGTAAATTTACAGCCATGATCTAATTCAATCCATTTTTATTGGTGTTCATCGGGTTGTTGCATCAGTTCTGAAAGGGTCAGGGAGTTCTCCTGCTCAGTTTACTTTGGGTAAATGGGTGAGGCCATCTGCAACCCATGCATTCATGTTTATAGTGACAATGCTTGGTCATGTACCCCCTCTGATTAAAGTGGTAATAATGCCTGAGAGCCATACTCCTCCTCTTTCTTCTCATGCCCTGTGACCCCTTCTTGGGATTTTTGTGCCCAGCTGACTGTAAAGCCATTATCAATGTGCTGGACTCCACCTCCGAGTTCTATGGCCAAAAAAAAAAAAAAACACACCCAATTGCCTCACCAGGTAATTTTGCTTCCAACAGTAGAACTCTTCATCATACTTCAGCCACCCACAACCTGGCTTGCTCATGTGCATAGCTACGATCATTTGTAATGATTCTATAGGTCCACACCTGTTTTGGGTTGACATGATTGATAGTCCCTGCAAAAACTACAAAGGGTGTCAATCAACTTTTCCAGGTTTGACAAATCCAGGACCTTTTCCTAACCTCTATGCTCTCATCCTTCTCCTTCTTATCCTTCTTCTCCAGTCCCTGTATGAAGCAGAAAATGCCCAGGGTCAATTGGGACCTGCATGAAATTGGATCTACGTACTAACTTGCTTCATACAGGGCCTGAAAAGAGGATGTTCAGAGAACTTTGGGACTTGTGCAAACCAGGACCTGACCTATAATTTGCTACATGCAACACCCTTCAGATATTTTAATACTAGTAATATGATTGGTCAAGAGCATCATGTGACTGTTCAGTTACAATAGTATGAGAAAGGACCTCGGATCTCATGATGAGTTTTTCATTAAATATGTTGACTATTTTAATTTTATGACTATTTTATAAGAACAATAACACTTCAGGATGTCCCGGTGTGCTGATTGTAATATGGCTTTTCATTTCTCTGAGATCAGGATGTACATTGTTAATGATATAGATAGAAAAAAAAATCAATTTTGAAAAAAAAAATGGTTGCACTTTAGCCAATGCTGCTCTCTGCAGACTAACATTGTCCTGGAAATTAAGCAGTCTGACAACAAAATCTTTCAGTTTCTCATCTGGACCTGGTTTGGGATGGGTTTGCCTATGAGCTCTCTCAAATATGTATTTAGATCATCCCTCCAGAGAACCCTGACTCATTCTCTCTCAGTGGAAATTTGGGGTCGGATTCAGCAATGGATGGTTCTGACACCATGTAGCGGATATAGCTAATCTCCAAGAATAATGTATTGATGAACCTGATAGGATCAAAGCCCTCCATCCCCCCCTTTAATGACAACATTTTGTAACTTATTTCTGCACTGCTTTTTTTCCTGCTCCTCTGCCCAACTCTGTAGTGAGGCTATTTTTTAACAAATTAATCTTTTTCTGCTTTTCCATCCTATTCTAATTAATGGAAGTACGGATTCAGCATCTTCTACTCTCTTGCACAGACTAATGACATTCTGCTCAAAGATGTTAGATTTGACTTTCAGATCATTTAAAACATTTTTGATTGACATGATTTAAAACAGGCACTTTACCATGTTGGTTCCATTGATTGAACTGTGATGTTCTCTTCTCCCAATTAGTTTGTTTAATTTTTTTTACCTTGCTTGTGATCATCGGTTCAGACATTACAGAAACTGTATATTCAATTGACAACTTAACTACAAGGTCAGTTTTTTTAAATACAAAACTATATATGAAAGACTTGTTTTATTTTGCAGATGCTAGATAATCAGATGACAGTTATACAACCATTATTTAAATAACAAATGTTGGCAGCTCATACTGTGGCAGCAGACCTAGCGTTTTGAGTTCAGATCAGCAGCATCCTACCCTGATGCAGGGATCTTAGAACCCACACTTTAAACTGTTTACTTGGACTCCCCTGCACTGATTAGAATGCTGCATAGCTGCACTGTGATGATATTAGGCATCGTTTACTGTTAGTGCAGCAATATAAAATTGGCACCGCAATTAAGGTGCGGCAACAAGGGTGACAGTGACAGGGGTGATCCTGATTTTAGATTGCCCCTCACTGATGCTGTCTTTTGTGCCCACACTATTTCTCCCTGCTCCAGGGCATGCGTGCCCTCGAGGTTGTTATCTTCAATTTAGTAGGGTGTGAGGGCCAAAGCCCCACCCTCAAAACAGGACAGTTTCTTGGAATGGCGCTTTGGTGCCATGTGTTCCTGAAGCTGCAATGCCTAGTGCCATAATGCCAGGTGGCATATTGCCTTCATCCATATTGGTGTCAACAAAATGACTGTTGCATCGATATGGGTAAACCATCAAGCATTGCTTCTGCTGCTTTTTCATTGATTAGGTATATCATTATGAGCTATATTCTTGTTTGTGACAGATCTACTACTAATATCATTTTTACCTTGATAGAAGTTATGTTGTCAACAAAAATAACCCCATATGCTTGATGAAATGTACTCTCACTGGTTTTGTATGATCTAACAATGCAAAAAAATAACAAATCTGAGCATTCACCACTGGAACAGACATCTCAGAGATGCACTGGCTAGTGCAGAATCCTTTATTACAGCAGTGTCTCATGTATAAATAGTAAAAGAAAGGCTCCACTCGGAAAAGCTACATGACACATCTCAGACTGATAGAAAGTGCTTTCTCAACAGGAGCTTTTGACACTGCTATAATACAGGATTCTGCACTAGCCAGTGTGTTTCTGCAATGTCTGTTCTGGTGGTGAGTGCTCCAGTTTGTTGTTTTTTGAATAGACTGAGTCCTCAGCAACACCTGCTCCCTTGATGAGATGCTTTCTTCCATTTCCTTATAAACTGGGAATACACAATGGGTTGAAATGTAATAACACATTTATCTCTTCTAGTGAGTGCTAAGACCCATAACTCACATTGGGCAAAGCTACAGTACAAGCTAGTTATAAGGGTTTTACCACTCATGAGCAGAGGCAAATGTGCTACTAAAGCAACTCATTACATATTTGATGTACAGTATACTGTACCATGTTATTTGTAATGCTTTTATTAGTGTTTTGCCTTGTTTTAGATTAAGATTGTATTTCTTTGCATTGGAAACTTGCTATCTGGCCCATTTTCCTTATGCTGTATTTCTTGATTATAAGCAGAAATAATTGTTCCAAGTTAAATAGACTGTGTTTTAAGTGTAAATAAATATTTATCCCAAAACAGAATGATTTATTTACCCAGTTTATTTATGATGTGGTATGTGTCTGTGTATATATATATATCTATATATATCTACAGGAGCACAGTCATGCCTCTATAGTTAGGGTTGAGTAGCCTGTTTAATGTTAAACCTCAAATTTTGCATTTTAATAACTTTGCAACCGATCAATGGATTTGCACAAAATTTGGTATGTGCTGTCCTGTGGGATAGATCTTTTGATATGGCAAGTTTTGTTCTGGTTGGATATGTGGGTTCTGAGATCCAGATAGTGAAAAAAAGTAAAAAGTCACCCTTTTTTGCAGTTTTTTCCCTCCTTGCCTTGTGCCCAGACAGTGTGGAATTTTGTTGTGATTTTTTTAAGGTATAAAGAGCTTGGGTAGAAGAACTGCCACTGTTAGTGTGGTGCAAAAAATATTAAACTGTTGAAAAGTTATTAAGTTTTTAAGTTCTCATTATATTCTATGGGAAGCTCATTTTACAGGATAGATGTCTTTTTTCAACAAAGGATTTGATCTTGCAAAAAAGGATTTAGTCTGGCGAGATCATTTTCTTTTTTGCAAGAACAAACTCCTTTTTTGTGAGAAAAAAATTATTTTTCATGAACTATCTTGTTTTCTGTTTTTTTCAAAAGAAAAATACAATTGAAAAGCACCCAAAATGAAGGTATCTAGAGACATCAACACATGTATCTTGTTCATCGGGACTCCGTACAATGCCTTTTTTTAACATTTAATTCTTTTTCCATGACTTGCTTAGATCCTTTTTCGCGAGCCAATTCCTTTTTCATGAGCTGCTTCCTTTTTTGTGAGCTCATGAAAAAGGATTTTTCAGACTACTTTGATGCATAACTCAGCTGTTTTTTGAGATTTTGACCTGAAATTTCCATCATGGCCTTTTGTGGACCCAAGCGCATGAAGAATATGACTCGTTTGTCAAATGCTGCCTGAAAGATGATTTCCCAGTTGCTTGGTGAATTCACCTTTCAGGCAAGATTTGCATAATGACAGTCATATTGAACATTTGGGGTCAAAATGTCAAAAAATGCCTGAGTTATAACCATTCATTGCAATTTCACTACACAGGCTCATAACTTTGCAAATTTAAAATATTTTTACCCCAAATTTGAAACATGGACTTGATTTTACACCACTAAATATATGTCACAACTGTCATTTTTCAAATCCTGGCTGAAATATGTTTTCATACCTGCAGCGCTAAAATGGCATTGTAGTTGCATTGAATTAATTTTTGGTGGGGATTTGAATATGTTCTGCAATGGTACATCAGATGGGATAATAACATTGCTATGCTGACAATTTGATCAGTCTTGGACTATACATGGAAGTGCAGGGAGCTCTTGGCCAGCTAAGTACATATACGAAGCTATCGAGGAATGGGAGTGCAGGGCCCCCACAAGCAAATTATGATATAATTATACTGTCTTAAAAAGTAAGGAAATTAATTACAAAAAAAGTTGTTAATGCATCATTTAGGGTTGCTGCAACAAAAGTAGGGAAATGTGGCATTAGGGTTTCACCATAACACCCCAATCTTCCCCTACACAGACAAAGAGGCCTCTGGGGGTGGCACTGGGATTGTCAACCCTAATGCTCACCCCATTCTCCTATACTATACCCACCCAGCTTTTTTTATAATGGAATGGGGTGAGCATTAGGGTTGACAACCCCGATGCCACCCCCTGACGCTGCTTGGTCTGCACAGGGTAGGGGTGGGTAGTTAGGGTGAAACCCTAATGCCACATTTTCCTACTTTTCTTGTGGCAGCTCTAACTGATGCATTAATGAAGTTTTTTTTTGTGCAATTTATAGATAGATAGATAGATATTATTTGCAAAACACATTGCTAATGCACCAGTTAATGTAACATAATTCCACAAAAATAGGGAAATGTGGTATTAGGGTTTCAACTTCTTACACACCCCGACAGTGGCAAAGGAAAAAATAGGATTTTCAGTCTTCAGAGTCTTGGCAAATCAGTGGTGGGGTCTTCCTTGGGGTTGTCAACCCTAATGCTCTCCCCAACCTGAAGCTTCCTGTCTGAAGCAAAAGGTACAGCGCCAAGCCAGTACCTCATATTGATAAGGTATTCAAAGGAACAGAAGTATGTCTCACCACATGTTGCCAACAAAATGTGTTGTAGCTTTCTTCACTCAGGGCTCTCTGGGCCCTATGTAGAGGAGCAGCTCAGATGTGACATTGTTTGCTCCTGGAATGGAGTGGGCATTAGGATTGATAATCCAAAAGAAGGCCCCTTCCACTGATTGGCCAAGACTCTGGAGACTTAAAACTCGAATGTTTCTTTTTTCCTTTTACTGCTTGGAGGGTGGGGGTGGTGAGTTAGGGTTGGAAATCCTAACACTACACTTCCCTACTTTTATGGTGTTAAGTTACCCTAACTGGTGTATTAGCAAAGTTTTTTTTTTGCAAAAAATGTCCTTTCCTTTTGAGAAGGTGGAATCGTGTACTCATTTATGCAGGTCCTGAGGTGCAAATGTGCAGGGCTCTATGGGCCATGGGCCATGTGCCATGAGAAGACTTCAACTACAGAAGTGCAGAGCCCCCCCGACAGGGAATGCAAGTTAAAATTACTGAACTTACAAGTGAGTGTAGAAAATGTTCAGTTAACACTCATAACTTGGTCATCTGTATATATTTTCACCCCAAATTTTCAACATAGCCTTCTTATGATCCCACCTCATGAATAAGGGAGGTAAAAATTTTCAAATCCCACTGAAAAGGTGATTTCGCCAAGCAACTGTGAAATCATCTTTGATCCCCGATCTGCATAATTCCAGCACCAAGGTGGTCACAGAAAGTCCATGTTGAAAATTTGGGATCAAAATATGCAAAAAGGACAAAGTTATGAATCAAAGTTCAAAACCCATTGAACTACAATGAATCACAGTTACCTTAGTTTACATAAAAATACATATAGCAAATTATATTTCACAAATTACATCACAAATAGTTTGTCATAAATACTGTAACATCACAAATTACTGCACAAAAGGTAAAAATTATGAGTTTCAAAAGGTGAAAGTGCCAGAAATAGCCAAAGGCAATCTTGATGCAGAAAGATAGGTTTGGGGAGGTATTCTTTGGAATTCAGTACCAAAATCGAGCTAAACAACTGCTGTTTAGCAATATACAGGTACCGAGGGTTGATTTTACCTCAATAGTTCCTTCTTATACTGTTTTGACAATTGTTAAAAAAAAACCAAGATGGTGGCTGTAATGATTGGTATTTGTCTACACACAACCAGTAAGTCAGTGAAAAGAACCACTTGTGAAAGTTTTTTTTGCATGTCAAATTTGAACATTAACTCAAAAATCATTATAACTCTAAAAAGTTATTAAGGTGCAAAAACTGGGGTTTAACATTGAACAGCCTACTTAGCCCAAACTATAGGGGAACTACTGTGCCCCTATAATATAATGCATAGGTAATGACATGGCCTGACTGAAGATATAAGGGATATGCAATGGGGGACAGTTTGATACATGATTTATCTATGAGTGCTGTTTGACCTCAGATAACGTCATAAGTGGCATGAGCCATGAGTGAGGTGGCTGAGGACAAACTACACAAATACAGATAAATCATGTATCAATCTGTCCCCCATTGCATATTTCATTTATGCAATCTGGACCAATTTGGAAGGCGGAGGTAGTTTTATTTGCAATAGTTCTTTTTTTTTGATAGAAAAAATTTGAGTGACTTTTTGGTGAGCTGTTGTTTATATGTCCACCTAGTGGAGAGGCTGCTGAGCTTTTGTTTTGGATGTGAGGGTGTCCTGGCAGTTTAATATCTGTGGTGTGTGCTGTGGTTGGTTGACTGAGTGGCTTACAAAAAATGTCCCCCAAAAAATGGTGGCAGAGTTTAGCAAGTAAGAGGGATAGTAGGGTTACAGTGTCAGAGACTGGCATTTATACTCTTTTATGTATTTATGTTATTAAACTAAAAGTTTGCAGAAGAGAGAGAGTTAGCATTCTGGTCATGTTTCAGCAGCTGATGAGGAGCATAGATCATGTGGTCCTGGGTGCAGCTGAAGTGCCAAATTGTAAGAGATACAAAATCTATTCAGAAACAAAAGTTATAACAGGTGGCTGGGGATTTTACCTTGAGCTGTCTGTTTGAATTGTGAAGCATAGCCAACATTTTAATCTGGTCATAGTGGGCAGGTGGTGGGGTGGGGGACAGCATGTAGTGAAAGTTTCATTTTGAAGGTGTGATTCCATGTGGATTAGAGGTGCTGAGAGACAGCATGCTGTGAGAGGCATGCTTTGGAGGTAAGGTTTGAGTTTAAAATAAAACTGAAACTCAAAACAAAGCATTACTTTTTGTGATGAAGTTTGCTTGCAGGATAATATACATGTTACTGTGAAAATTGAATGGTACAGAGTGAGTGATGAAGTCTGGTGGGCAGGTGACAGGCAGGGCTGACAATAAGTAGCAAGAAGCTTGGTTGTAGTTTAAAACAAAAGCTAGTGCTAAAGAAAAATGTTTTGCTCAATTTGTTATTGTCTTCACTTTTATGTGCTTATATGGTTTGGGCTACAATGTTAATGTGTGACCAGAGTGCACAGAGAATGCTGAACATATAATAGCTGGTAAAGATGTAATGCCAGCTGGGGATGGGTGGGGAAGGGCTTCTGCTGTGATGATGTGACAACTACGGAGATAAATGGAACTTTTGAGATAAATAAATTTATCTCACTGCTCACGTTTAGCAGTGGGATAAATTATTTTTCTGAACTGATTAGTGTCCACCACTATTGCATAAATCTTAATATCAGTGGTCTCTAATGAAGATAAATATGATATCTTCAGTCCGGCCATGTCATGTTTGGTTTATACAACATATGTGTTTTAGGAAGATTGATGGTACCTTGCTTTTTGTACAAAACAACAAAGGAGAAGGGATTCATGAACAGGCGGCAGTTTTAAATGAAAGATTTTTAGATTTATTTGCCTCCTTGTGTTATTTTGTATTGATACTGTCAGCTGTATGCACTTGTTGTCTTGGTTTCCTTTTTTGCAGTGGCTTCCATCGTGCTCCCCCCATTTATGTAAATAGGAATGTATTTTGCAATTGTCTCCTAGGAACCAAACTATGGTGGCTGCAGGGTGTTCCTGTTTTTGAACAGAGGACAGCACAATTTGTAGTTCTCTGATATTTTATTTGTAAACATTTTTTGTTGCATACAGTGGAGCTAGCCTCAATGTAATGCAATAACTTGCAGTAAGTAACATGTCACAAAATACTGCATGATGAAAGGGTTCATTTGCCTTTGTCCCTGGACCTTCCCCTCCCAGTAAACCATACCACAACTGTTTTGGATGTTCAGTCAGCAAATGGTCTTTATTATTAACAAATTATGTTTACATCTTTTTTTTTTTAAACTTTTTTTTATTACAAGTTTTTTTTAACTTATATGGCATCACAGAACATGTTTACAGGAATTCACTGTCATATGTATCAGATGATTAACAATAGATTCTATGGTAATAAAAAAAGGACACTACAATTGTTTGTTATTCAATTAGCTAAGAAAGAGGATAAATGTCATTAGGAGGATGTACCTAAAATGATAAGTATAATTAATATCCTCTGCCTAGCTTTGGAGCTTATAGTTATATTCTGGAAAACCAATATTTACTCAAGATCAGTCTACAAGCCCATTTCACACTTTCTAACTGAGAATCTAGGGGGGGAACGGGGGAAGCCCAGGAATAGATCTTTCCACCAGGAAGAGGATTAGATAGAGTCCCCTCCCATCCAATCAAAGGAAGGTCTGCACAAAGAGGACCACAAGCACAGGACTGGCTGAGCCCCACCACACAGACACAAGCACCCGCCTACCCTTGTGACCAATCCTAAGGGGGTTGATCTGTTCTAAATTGAGAGATATTAAGAAACCAGACATTCCAACGATTCATTAACTGAGGGACTATATTTTGGATTCTGGCCGTCATATGTTCTAGTTTATAAATGTCATATATTGTGTCCTTCCAGGCTGAGATGGAGGGGGACTCCGGACGAAGCCATAATCTAGTGATGCATTTCATGGCTGCTCCCAGCAAAATATTAAGAAAGTATACTTTGTGAGGATCATTGAAGTGATGGAGACAGTGGAGAAGAATTCCCAGCACCAGAGAAAATACACCCAAAGTTGGGAAAAGATGTGTGATTCTGTTTTTTTATTAGAGACCAGTACGTTGTCAGCATAGGGCATGACCAAAGAATGTGGGTATGGGTGGCCACCTCACAACCACACCCTCTCCAGCAGGAGGAATCTCCCCCAGCAAGGTATTTAGTGGTAATCTGAGGAGTGCAGAAGAATCTAGACACCACCTTCCAAGAGTACTCCCTCCAGGTGTATGAACCGGAGGTTTTGTGTTGCCTTCACCAAATCTGGAGCCCATCTCCCTGGGATAATTCAACCTGGAGTTCGGCCTCCCAGTGAAATTGCACCAGGTCCGTAGTGTGTGTTGGTGCCCCCTGTAGGGCCTTGTAGAGGTAAGAGATCAGGTGGCTACGGCACCACCTCCTGCTAACTGAAAAAGCAAGGGGCATAAAGGGGGAATAATCTGGGTGGTAACATCTAAGCCAGTTTTTGAGTTTAAGAAGTGCCTGATTTGCAGGAACCTAAAGAGAAGTAACTTCTATCCAAAGAGAATTCCTGTTTAAGTTGATCAAATGTTTTAAATACAGCTTTATCATAGAATTGATATGTGTGCCATAAGCCCCTCCGAGTCCAAGATTGAAAGGTGGCATCAAGTTGCACTGGTGCCCACAATGGGTTTTCTGCTGGGATACTCAACCAGGTAGACAAAAACTTATTTGATGGGTGGGCTAGAAATTTCAGTCAAGATTGGACCATCCCCTTAGTGAATCTGGAGCCCCTCTGTAATTGGATTATATTGTTAGGTTGGAACACTCAGGAATAGCTTAAAGGGCTATCCGCCATAGCTCGTTTCACCCTCAGCCATGGTAGGGCACAAGTCTGAGGCAAAAGCCAGGTAGTTATACATGCAAGCAGGGTGGCTATCCAATAATGGTAAATATTAGGAAGGGAGAGTCCCCCTCTGTCTTTAGGGCATTGAAGTTTAGTCAGTGCTAGTTTAGGATGTTGATTCACCCATAAGAACTGACTAATGAAGCTGTCCCACCTCCAAACATCCCGCATTGAAAGAGACAGGGGATATTTTGTATTAAGTATAGAATCTTTGGAAGAGAGTTCATCTGAATGGATTTGACTCTAGCCATCAACGAGAGGGGGAAGGGTGTCCACCTCAGCAGGTCCAAATCTATTTTAGAGAGGGTTGAGAAATAGTTCAGGGTATATAAATCTGAAAAGTTTTGTGGGATTTTAATTCCTCGATAGGTTATGTATGGTTTGTTCCATTTATATGGATATCTCCAAACAAGATCTGGGGGAAGAGAGGGTTGTGTAAGTAAAGCCTCCGATTTGTTTTGATTTATGGTATAGACTGTGATGGTCTCTATTTCTTTCAGAAGAGAAGTTAAAATTTGTAACGATTCTTTGGGACAGGTGATATAGAGAAAAAGATCATCTGTGTAATAGGCTAGTTTATGGTATGATGACTCAGAGATTCTATATCCATGAAGGTTGGGGGTTTGTCAGAATAGTTGAGCTATGGGCTTGACAAAAAGGGCAAACAGATATGGGGAAAGGGGACAGCCCTGATGGGTGCCCCGGGATAGAGGGAAGCAGTCAGAGAGTGACGCATTTAGTTTCACAACCGCCTCGGGATCAGTGTATATTCCTCTAATAATATCCATAGAAAGAGCTGAACATTTTTATTTTTGTAAGGCGGCTTGAAGAAACTCCCAAAAGACCTTATCAAAGGCCTTCTGAGCATCAAGGCTCAATATCAAGAGGGGAGATTTCGTGGACTGGGCGTGGTCTATAGGATATAGTGTTCATTTGATTTTGCTTGTTGTTTGCCTACATTTGATAAATCCTGACTTATCCGGATGTATTAATGAAGGGAGAATGTGATCAAGTCTATGAGCTAAGATATGTGTGTAAATCTTATAGTCTTGATTAAGTACTGATATAGGGCGGTATGAGGCACACAGATGTGGGGTTTTTTGGGGTTTCAAGATCACAGAAATTGTTGCCTGTCTCTATGAGACGGGAAAAGAAGAAGTGTTATGTGCGGTTTGCAAGGCTTGTAGGAGAGGAGTTTGCACCAAGTTCCATGTACCTTTGTAGAATTCTGCCCCAAATCTATCGGGGCCTGGAGATTTCCCATTTTTAAGTCCTTGAATTGTGATCTGAAGTTCCAGTTCAGTGATGGGAGCTACTATCTGTGCCCACTGAGAGGCTGAGAGGGTAGGAAGATGAAGCTGGGAAAGAAAGGCTGTCATACTTTGTGGATCAGGCTCAGTTGGGTGGGAATAAAGGGACTGATAATATTTCCTGAAGGTATCTAGAATATGTGGCGTAGAATATTGAGTCTGTCCGGATATGGGGTCCTTGATTTTAGAAATGGTGCATTGTTGTATTTGATTTGTTAGGAGATAAGATAGGAGGAGTTTAGCAGCCTGAGCCCCTCCCTCGTAATAGCATTGTCTCAGCCAGGCTAAAGTTTGTTCAGTTTTGGCTCTCAGCAAATGTTGAATCTTGGCTTGAGTCTGAGATATCAAGGGAAGGAGATCAGTGTCACCCTGCATGTGAGCCTCCTGGAGGAACCTAAGTTTTTCCTGTAGGCCTAACAGAGTGGACTCCGCCTGCTTTTTCTTATGTCAAGCATACACAATAATATAGCCTCTGAGCACCACTTTGAGCATATCCCAGAGGGTTTGTGGGGAGGTACAGGGGAGATACATTATCTTAAATAATTTCTGGAATGCGCTTCTCCAGCAGATCTCCAGCAGATCTCTGTTTACATCTTATAGGCATACCATTATTGATAAGGATATTTTTGACATATTTTACGTCCAGAAAAGCTCCGCCACTCCATAACTGGCACCTCCACCCATGCTTGCACCCCATAACATCTTCATTCCCTACACTGCTTCTGACCTTACAGGTGTCAGTTTCTGCCCTCTCTTCTTGCACTTACCTGTCCAATGCAACTTCTAATGCACTTGCCCTATGTCTGTCCTCACAAGGCCTCTCGGCTGCCTCACCCTGACCCTCTACACCTGTGCCTTCCCTTACCCTCAGCCCTCTCCCCTTCTTGCCCTCTTCCTCCTATTGTTTCTTGAGTTACTCATCACTCAGTCTGATTTTGTCAAACAAAGTTACTGTCTAAAACCATGTAGCTGTAACTGTTTTATGTTTTAGTGTCTGTTACCCTGTAACCAGCATAACATGGAACCTTTGTAAAAGAGCCTTGGCTCAAAGGTACTTTGTAATCCTAGACACAAATATATAAAAAAAAAAGAAATTTGTCAAAAACATCCAAAAATAGACTGCCTCGAGTCATTTACGTCTCTATAAACATTTAGGTTAAAGGACAGAAGTCCATGTTTTCTATTGTGGACATCATTTCAGCATTTACCGGTCCTGTTTCATTGAACTAAGCTGACTCCAGACTGAGTAACTGCTGTGTGTGTGTGTGCATGTGTGAGTGAGTGTGTGTGTGTGTGTGTGTGTGTGTGTGCATGTGGGGGTGTTGCCTTGTCATCAACGTGGGTTGCCTTAACACAGTGAGTAAGAAAAATAAAAATTAAACTGAACAACTACTAGCCCTTTTTCACTGTGAACTTATCAGCAGGGTCTGCACAGCAGCTTTGTTTGTGTTAATTGGATGAAACATAAATCCCCCTGACTTTTTTGGTCTTGCCCAGCCCCCTCTCCTGACCTCTGTGCTGTACATTATCTGACTGCAAAGTAAAGCAGACCCAATAGCAGGCAGCTCCTCTTACACATACCATATAAATCAAATGGTGCCTAGACTGTAAGACACAATCCATGCTAAGTAGGCAAATTTGGGAGATGGTGGTAATTATACACTATCCCTTTAGTGCCTTAATTCGATTAAATCTCACTGTATAAATTGCAGAAGATGAATGGCAGAGCAGTTAAGTGTAAATCCAATATCACAGAGTCCCAGAAGGGCTGTGGACAAAACCAGGTGTGATGTGGTGTGAGGACTGCCTGTACAGCTTACTTCAAGACTATTCCAAAACTGCTTAAAGTGCTTTGTCATTTTGCACTTTAACATTTAGCTGCCAATATCAGATATAACTACATGAGAGTTCCTAGTAATTATGTCCTGGTTCTGGTGCAGATCCAGTGTGTCCCCCTACCCCATTTGCTGCTTGTCTACCTCAGTTACGAATGTGCTGGCATAGCTGCAAGGCCATTCTCTGCAAAGAATAGATGTGCTCAGCTCTGAGGTTCTCTTCTTCTTTAATCTGTTTGGGAAAAAGTAGTTATATTTTCCTGGGGGTTAAAATCTTAAGGGTAATAATACTGCAGTAGGCTTCAGGATGTGACATCACTGGTCACTGAAATACATCCTGCTGAAATACACCAGATTCAGGGCCAGTTGACTGAAGGTGCAGTGGTAAAGCTTTGCTAGAGAGCAGTGCCAAAATGCCTAATACAGGGGTAGGTGGGGCTAATATTTACCTTGTATTTTTTCATGATGACTGAGCATTTGCCATTTTGATTGTTAAATCAAATGTGCTGCTGTTCCTGTTACTGCTGTCTATGGTTTTCTTAGGTAAACATATGCAAACACTGTGGTGGAAGACAGTAGACTGTTATTGAATGTAATTGTGCCAGAGGAACAAGATAAAAAATGTTTTTTTTAAAATGTTGAATATTACTTGATAGAATCTGTGTCACAATAACGACAGTTCATCAGTTATTGAACCTAACCTTTGCTGTTAGTATTCATCTCTGCAGTCTACATATGAAGGAATTTCAGTAAGATGTGAGAAGAGATAGAGAAAAAAAAACATGAGGTTTTTGGGAACGCTCTGGTTCTTTTCTGGAATATGAATCTACTCAAGTCAGTCTGCAATAAAAGTGTGGCAAATAGAGTTTATTTATTTCATTTTTGTAAACCAGGTAGGTGCACTAGACAAGAGATTTTGCCTATTTTCAGGCACAACCCAGGAGGGTTACACATCAGAAACAGCAGATACATAGTATCCACAACAGAATACAAAACATCTAGTTGGAAGGAAAATACAGTAACACATGACAATTTAGAATACTGTACATGGCACATTTAGGAACAACAAGTAGAATATACATAACATGAGGATAAACAGTAATCACAGTTACATAAACTTTTATAGAATTCTGAAAACAGTATAACTGACTAAAAAATACATATACAGCAAACACTGGGGGCACATAAGTGCTGAGAGGAAATACTGCTCTCAAGGTGGAAGATCAGTGGTAGTAGTGCAAGCGAGTGGAGACAAACAAGAGGTAAAGCAGGAGCAGAGACTTGAGCTCATAAGGTGAGTTCTTAAACATTTTTGAAAGGCCCGGTGAGTAACCAATTGTTTAACATAGAGTGGAAGGGTGTTCCAGTAGAGTGGAAGGGTGTACCACATTCTGGGAGCAGATACGGCAAATGCAAGTTCACCCTTCTTGTTGAGAAATGTAGGGGTAACAAAGGAAGCATTTTCAGTAGATTTCAGCGTATAGAGCATGTCAGGTTGTTTTAGTAGAGTTACAAGGGATCTTGGAGTACTAGTCTGGGTTAATTTATCGACCAGACAACCAGCTGTGTACAGACAATAGGAGGACAGGGTGAGCCAATTGAGAGAAGAATAGAGCTGACAGCGATGTGTTAGTTTAGGAGCTGCAAGGGTGAAGCAGCAGATACTATTATAACAAGTGATCCATTTCTGGATTACTTGCTTGTTAGCATTAAGGTAGACTACAGAGCCATAGTTGAGGCAAGGTCAAAGAATTCCCTGAGCAATGGCCAGCCTGGCTGTCGAATTTAGGGAGGATCTCACCTTGTAAGCCAGGCCAAGTTTACTGTTCACTGTCTTACAAGTGGCTGCAACATGAAGATTAAAGTCCAGTGAGGGGTCCAGAGTCATCCCAAGGTACCTGAAGGATGTGACTATATCCAGGGGTTATGCCATCAGGTCCATGAAAGGAAAGTTATATTTGACAAGCTTTTAGCCTAGAAGAAGTCCCAAAGATCATTGACACCATTTTGCTAGTGTTAAGTAGGAGCTTATTTTGTTTTAGTCAAGCCGAGAGGCAGTCAAAGTTAGATTGAAGGGAGGTGCAAACTGCCGAAATGTCATTAGCAGCAGAGTAGATAACCATATCATCTGCACAGAAAAGAGACAAAGTCGATCCGGACTGGGGTGGAGGGATTATTTATAAAGAGAAAAGGAGGGGGACCAAGAATAGAACCTTGGGGAACACCAACTGAGGTAGAGACAAGATCTGATGCGACATTCCCTATTTGAACACATTGTTGCCTACCCAGAAGGTAACTGCCAAACCAGGCCATGGCAGAATTTGAGAAACCAAGAGAGGATAGTTTGGAGAGCAGAACAAGTGGTCAACCAAGTCAAAGGCCTTTGTGAGGTTGATAAAAATGGCCCAAGTGAGTTTTCCTTTGTCCATGTTAAGCAGCACATCATTAGTAAATTGTAATAGTGCCGTAGTTGTGCTGTGGTCGGACCTAAAGTCATGCTGGGCTGGGGATAATAGATTGTTTTTATGCAGATACTCCATGATCTGAGAAGACACAGCCTTCTCTAGGATTGATTGCAGCCAGTTTTCACATAACTGTCTCCATGTTCAATCATGCAGCACCACTTTGGGGGGGAGGGGTGGAATACAAGACCACTAAAAACCAGGTCCAGTAGATCCTCTGGGTGTAGGGATGGGAGAGGACTGTTCTCTGTTTGTACCATAGCATTCCAGGACCTTATCATTCTTGTCACTCTCCTCTGAATCCTTTGATGTGTGGTGGTGGTATTGGTAAATCCTATTACTGGTGATAGCTAGCTGCTGCTAGCTTGCAGGACAAACAGACAGATAGACAGGCAAGCAGGTAAACAAACACACAATGATGCACCATCAAAGCCAGCTGCAGTCTTGCAATTTTGGTTTCAGGATAAGTGCAGAATGAATGTTATTGGTTAGTGCATTGGGGGTAAGACAGAAAATAGTGAGAAAATACATTTTGGCACAACAGGACCTGTGTGTTTCTGTCAACAATTCATTTGTTAGTCAATGTAGCTCAGTCGGCAGCACATCTGCCTCTTGGCCAGATGGTTATAGGTTCCAGTCCCACATTGGGACTTGGGCTTATACCAAAAGACATTGGCACCCTAATGAAGCACTAGTGCATGTGTGTGTGGGGGTGGGGGTTGCTGTACTATTCAGGTATGCCATCATTCAGATGAGATGTTAAACTGAGGTCCCCTCTACCCATCTCTGGTGGATGTCCAGGGGGAAGTAAAAGAACCCAAAGCACTTTTAGTAAGAGTAGAGGATTTTCCCTGATGTCCTGGCAAATAATCCCCTTCCCTAAAAACCTGTTCAGGAAGTTAAAAAATTATTTCTGTGACTGTGGCATGGATGGGGTACAATGAGGCATTCAGAAGGCCTATGACTTCAAAAAATATAAGACCTGGAGTATTTCGACTTACAAAATTTTTGGACTGGAATTATTCTAACTTCCAAAAACTGACAGCTGGAAGTATTCTGACTCCAGTAAAACTGAAATGACTTCCAAATTTCAACCCATGGAAGTATTTGACTTCCACCAAAAAAAAAAAATTATCTGAAGCTCTGCATATATTCATAAATTTTTCACTTTGCATCACATATTCATTTCACAAATCATGTCTTCTTGTTTCTCTTTCTCTCACTCCCTTGCACGGGCCCATCCCTGCTGTTCATCTTTGGCAGTCCACTTGAGACATATGCCAGAGCTCCCTCTACCAGCTGTGGCTGATTTCCTGAATCACCCTATGTAGCTGGGTGGGTGGGTGGGCAAAACCACCAATGATAGCAAAAAGAGGGTTCCTTTTCCTTGGGAGCCCTCTTTTATACCTCCTCTGCTATACCTTCTCTCTCATCTACCCTCCAATAACTTTTCCCCACATCCTCCAGGTGTTTCTCCCTTTGCTCTGCCAGTCTTCCCACCCTGCCCCCCATGACTTCCCTTCCCCTCTCCTCCCCCAATGACCTGAGCATCTTGAAAATTGAGGAGGGGAGGCCAGGGACAAATAGCCTTGCCTCTTAATCAGGCAAGACCCCTTGTCCCCAGACCTTCCTCTCCCAGTAAACCACAACACAACCATTTTGGGTGCTCAGTCTGCAAATATTCTTTATTATTCACAAATTATGTTTACATCTTATAGACATATCATTATTGATTGCATGACATACATTCATAAACTTTTCATCTTGAATCTCATATTCATTTCACAAATCACATATCTTCTCATTCCCTCACGTAGGTGTTAACCTGAGCCCTGTCATTTTGTTTGCACAGTCATTTCACTTTATCCACATTTAATTATTAGATACTTTTCCATTCCTCATTGGCCCTGGATGTATATCCTGGGGCCCCTACTCTTCCTTTTCTTCATCCATGTCCCTTGCAGGCATGCATGTAAACAAGTGCCCTTCTTCCTTCTTCTATGTCTGGGGCTCTCTGGGTGTACACCCCAAGTCCCCAACCCTTCTCTGCCCTGGTGTAAACCCAAGGCCATGATTCTCTCTGTCACTCCATCTTTTTCCCCTTTTTCTTCCTTTTTCTTTTTCTCTGTCTCACCAGTCCACCGACAGCTCACGTCAGATGGTGGGTTCCCCCCCTTCCTGCTAGTCTCATAGGCTGTCCCTGTTTACATCTGCCCCCACTGTTTTTCTCCATGTCAATGGCTAGCCCAGCTTCAACATTAAATATGTCCAGTCCCATATCCGCGAGGTGTACCCCATCTGACTGGTAGTATTCAGCATCAGTTTCCTTTATGTCCTCATGACATATGCCCCCCCCATTAGATAAATAACCCTGCTACGCTGTGATTCATCCTCTTTTTTGCCTTATCTAATATCTTGTGGTCATGAGCTTGTTTCCATTCCCTTCTGGGCAACATTTCCGACCATAGTAAGGTTACATTGGGCCACAATTCTTTAATCGTATGGATGTATTTTTTAATCTGGTAATAAATGTCCAACCACGGGTGTGTTCCCAGGTCATTGCCCCCCTAAGTGTATAATCAATAAATGTGGCTGTGGTCTTGTCTTTCTCATGTCATGTAGTAGGGGGAGGAGCTGCACCCACCTCATCCTCCTCAGTCCCTTCTGCTGCAGTCACACTTTGGTGCAATCATGATACAACTGGTGGCCCCCTGCTCTCACTGATGCTCTGCCTTCAGCCCAGTAAATAAAGAAGTGAACACAGATCCACACTTTAAGCTTCCCTTCCTGACCTGCATTTAAAAGAAGAGAGATGAGTGTGAGCAAGGAATGTACTTGTCTCCCCCCCAGCCCCCTTCCCCCAGAACCACCCCCACTTTCCAACCCACTCCTTTCCTGGAGCCCTCATCTTTGGTGTCTGCTGGCCAGCACCCATCTGTGGAAAGAAAATAGACAACTGGTTATTGTTAGCAGTGCAGTTTCCTGATATATGTCCTGTAGCATCTGGATGCCCATCTCCCCAGCTTCTTGATCTCTTCCATTGTGTACCCGTGGCTGCCACCTGTGATGCAGAGCCTATTCTGAAAGAGTGTGAAGAATAATTCTCTGGGTCTTCCCCTACAAACTTCAAGGCTTTCTTGAGCACAGCTACCAGGTGGTTACTTGATGCTCGTGTCCCATCCCCCTGCTTCCAGAGCGAGCTTCCCTCTGCTGGCCTGACTGAGGCATATGCCCTCAGGGCTCACATAGGGCATAACAGAGGTTGCTCCTGTCTAACCAGTTTAATAGTTGTCCCCTTTCCCTCCTGGTCCATCTTGGAACCCCGCAGTGACAGGCAAACCATATCCCCATGCCACCACTGGATGCCCTCCTACTGCAGTCTGTCTCCCCCCCCGGTAATGGTCCAGTACCTCACTAACCCTAAAAGCCCAAGGGTACATGGTTGCAAAGATTGTGTCAAAAAGAGTCACCTCATCGGTGAAGTGGTGCACCTTCTGTATGACACCCATCAAGGATACCAGTAGGGCCTCAGAAATCGGTCTTCTCTTGTCTGGCTCCCTCCCTTTAATTCAAAGCCTCCCTTACAACATCCTTCTTACTAGGTTGCCCTTCCCTGGGTCCCCCTACTGTTTCATCATACAGATCATACCTATGGCTGAAAGGTGAACCCCCATGGTGAAGTAGGCCATTCCCCTTTTCCAGCTGCTGACGATGAACCTGGCCACCTGGTCTTCGGTTACTGCTTGACTTACCTCCATTCTCTAGCTTTCCTGGAAGGCCTTAAAAATCTTCCGGAAAGTTTCATTGGCGCTTGAGCTCCTTGGTGACCAAGGGTTTATGAAGAGAAATGCAGGTCCCTCCAGCCAATTTCCCATGTGAATGCTGGAATCCTCATTTGTGCTGTTCTGCCCTGGGGGTGATGACCCAGAATCTATCCATCTGTATAATGGAAAGGCCATCAGCTATCATGTTCCTTGCTCCCTCAATATATTTAGCTCTGAATTACATTTTCAGCCTTAACCCCTGCAAGACCAGCTGCCTCCAAACCCCCATGACTTTCAGATTTTGCCCCCTTTCTGTTTAGTGCTTCGATCACCGACCTGTTGTGGCACCAAAACGTTACCTTCTGCTTCTGCAGTGCTTCACTCCTTACTAACTTGGCTATGCAAATTGGGACTATTTCCAGGAATGTGATATACTTCTCCAACCCTCACTTGACCCATTCTTCAGGCCAAGTTTCAGACATCCACGTCCCCTCTAAACTAGGCTTCCATTCCTATGCCTTTCGAGGCTTCGGTATAAAGTTCTAAGTCCATATTAAAGACCTAGTCTTCCTGCCAAAAAGTGACCCCTTTTACTGTTGCAGAAAGTGTTCCTAGACTGCCAGATCTTCCCTCACTCCCCTCATGATGTCCACCCAGTCGTGAGGTCTGGTAGCTCCTCTTGTGGCACGTGCTAGACGGCATATAAATGCCCATGCTGGGGCTATGGCCCAGCACACAGAGTTGAGGTGGCTCAGTAGTTGTTGCACCATGCTTAGTGGTACCCTCCTATGCTTTTTTTAGGGCCCCCAGAAGCTATTTCAGCTGTATGATCTTGGCTTGCAGCAGTCTAAATACCCCTGCCTTTGCATTAGTCTTGATCCCCAGAAATTCAATACGCTGGCTTGGGCCCTCTATCTTATCTTGTGCCAGTGGAACCCCCACCATCCTGCACAACTCCTGGAACTAGTTCAACATCTGCATCGTGCACACCTGCCTCTCTCCTACCAAAAGGAAGTCTTCCAAATAATGGAGAACTGTCCTGCTTCTTGAATGCACTTGGAATGCCCATTGCAGCCAGGTGCTGAAAGTCTCAAAGGCCACACATGCTACCAAGCATCCCATAGGCATGGCTTTATCGAAGTAAAATTCTCCCCCAACACAGAAGCCTAAGAAGTTCCAGTCCTCTGGCCTGACCGGCAATAGGCGGAAAGCAGCCTCAATGTCAGTCTTTGCCAGCCATGTACCCTTTACTGCCCTGATCATCTTGATCATCTCCTCCAGTGTGATATAGGTCACTCTGCTGTCCTCTTCATTGATGCAGTTATTAACTGCCCCCCCTTCAGGGTAAGACAGATGATGTATTTCCTGGAACTCCCCCTGGTTGTTTCTTAGGGACCAATCCCAGCAGGGATACCCTCAGGTTAGGAAGGGGAGGGGCCAAGAAGAGGCCTTCCACCCTGCCTGTGGCTACTTCTTTATTTATCTTCTGTCTGAGCTTCTTTCTTCTTACCTAGCAGCACTAGTGCTGCTGCCATGTCCTTCTTCCCAAAAACACTCTCTCTCTCCTCTTATCTTTTTACCAAATCCTTGGTTGCCAGATAAAATATATCTACATAGTCTCCCCTCCAAATCTTCTCCTTTGTTGCAATGGAAATATGGCTTCCTAACCTGACCCCAGGGGTGCCTATCTCTAGCCTGAAATTCCCCCCACCCTCTGTGCCGCTCGCCTCTCCCTGAGTCCCCTCTTCTATACCCTTCTTAATTTCCCCTAGCACCTTCTCCAATTGGCCTATGTCGAGCTTGCCAATGGATCCCAGCATTTGATTTACATATTCCTTAATGCTGCCTTCCACAGTAATGTCTACCATACCTGGTTTTGAAGGTCCTGAGGTCAGGCCCACTACTGCTGGCAGGTTCTCTGTCATATTTGCAGTGGGAGGGGGCAGTGGCTTGGATGGTGCTGGCACTGAAGGGTCACTCCCTGTAGCCTAAGGCTGTGTAGGTGCCATAGGTTGTGGTGCCAGGGCCAGTACCAGTGCTGGAGACAGTGGCTGGACCAGGGAAGGATCCGGGGCCTGGGGATGGGAGGGAAGGGGAGGCAGGGCACTGGGCAGACCGGTCCCTCAGTCATGGAGTCTCAAGGAGCTACTGGTTGCTTCTTTCCACTCCTGCCTCTTTTTATCCAGCCATCCCATTGTCCTGCCTCTTTCTCCCGCATCTCCTGGGCTATCGACCCTCTGGGGCATCTTCCATAGCATCCAGTATCCTCTTTGCTTGCTCCATCATCTGACTCATGGCCTCCTCCTTCGATGTCTTCTTTTCTCCGGGTGCCATGCTCCTAATGCTGTGGATGTGCATGGTAAAAACAAGTGGGTTAGTCACTCACAAATATTTCCTTCAACCTTACTGGCCTTTTTTTCTTTTTTTTAGAGTCAGGCCTAGGCCACTGTCCATCCCACCTGATCCTAACTGCCCACTTGGCCTGCTAAGAGTTGATAAGGTTCCTGTATGGCCCAAATGTTGCCATAATTATGAGGCCCACTTGTGGTAGTCACCCTTATTACCTTACCTATGGGGTTTGCAACCTGAAGTTCCACCAGCATGGCCCAGGCAAGCCATTCCAGTTAGCAGTGCTACTGTCACCCCCTTTTTGTTGTGCCCCTGTTCCCCTGTAGCCACTGGGCTTCAGTGCTTAAGTATGAGGAGGAGCCCCCAAAGTTATGATGTTTCAACTGTGTTTTCTCCCCCTTTTTTCTTTTTTTTGTAAAATGCATCAAATCATGCTTGCAGACTTAATTCTTTGCAGCCTGGTAATGTTCTCTAGGCCCATAGCCTGTTTTGAGGTCAAGTGAAGGCTATGGGGCTCACCCCAGTCTGGTGGTTCTACCAAATACCTTCCCAGCTTGTAGCATGCAGTATTAGAAACTTTCTTAAGAAACTGAGAAACATGAAATATGTGCAAACTACACTCATTTCTGGGAAATACATGTGCTATAATTGCCATTTAACCCAGCGCTGGCTGTAACGGGCAATTTGCTGAGGTGTCCTGCCTCTGCACCATTTACAACTGAAAGGGGAGAAAAACTAGGGGAGACTGATGGTTCGCTAAAGTCACCAGCTGATTCATGATTTCATTGAGTGCTAGGCCACATTAACTATCAGACCACCCTTAATAGATATGTAGGATCTCAAATGTTCTTTGCTGGAGCCTACCTATGCACTGTGGATAAAATGAATTATATTCCTTATATCACCATCATTTTAATTTTTTTAATTTTTTTTGCATTTTGCATGCCCGCATCATTCAGCCTGCATCGTGCTGCTGGTAGGCCAGAGGCCTAAGATGGCCACGTCACATGGTCCCCTGCCCCCCACTAATATGACGAAGTGCCACATGGCAGCCTATGTATCCCAGTTCAGGTAAAATACCATCTTTTTCTTGTCTCTAGGTGCAAACTACCCCTTGGCTGACATGTCCTCCAGAGAAAGCAAAAAACCATCAGCACAAAATCATTTAGAGTGGCACTCCATACTTTCACACCACAGAGGCCCAAAAATGGTATTGCAGGACTCCCACTCTGTACCTCCTGTCCCAAGCACTCTACGTCATCCTGAGAGCCACTGCAACATGCCAGAATGACTATGAGCAAAAGCCGACACCACCAACGAAGGGAACAAAAGTGGTAGGCCACTACAAATATTTTTTTTGTGTGTGTGTGTTCTTTATCTTGGATTAAAGCTGCTTGGAGGAATGATCCCCGGCACCTCCATGTGCCCTGAAAAATCTGTCACTCACGTCCACGCTGCCCCAGCAGCTTCCCCCTGATCCAGCCTGCCTTACCTCAATGGGCTACTGTTCCTTGCCTTGGGAGCAGTACACTGTCCGCCAACCTTCTTGGATGCCGACGGCCTTTCAATGGTGGAGTCTTCTCCCATAAGGATTACATTCCAAAAATAATGTGCAGGCCGCACAGAGGGGTGAGCTATCAGATAGCCCTGCCACAAATGACACTCTGAAGTCCCACAAAGTACTTTTCCTTTTTTTTGGTGTGAGTAAATGGAACAAAAACAACTGGTACCACTAACACCAAAAACCCCGATGCTGAGTTGCAAATGAAGCAAATGATATTTAGAGTGAAAATTCCACTGACTGATATGTGCTGGCTGATGATAATGCAAAAGATGCAAAACCATCAATGCTAGCAAAAAGAGGGCTCCTCTTCCTTAGGAGCCCTCTGCTATACCTCCTCCACTATACCCTCTCTCTTATCCACCCTCCAATGACTTTTCCCCATGTCCACCAGGTGTTTCTCCCCTTGCCCTGTCAGTTCCCCCCACCACCCCATGGCTTCCCTTCCCCCTATGACCTGAGCATCTTGCAGACTGAGGAGGGAAGGCCTGGGACAAATAGCTAGAGACCCATGCAATTTGCAAATGTGAAATAGTGTGAAATAAAAGGAAATCCACACCATAAAACGAAATCCACAGTATAAAATGAAATAAAATGAAATGTGATAAAGTTTGACTTTTTACTCAGTATGTGTCCATTTATGATCAAAAATCATAGTTAAACCTCAGTGAAACAATTCACAAGCCCCTTTCAAAACTTAACTAGCTCCTAATAGTCAACTCGTTAGCATAATTGCAGCCAATCGAGAGTTTTTTGTTCCATGCTCTGATGTCCTCTCACCTCCATTGTCATGTCCTGCTTGTCCTGCCATCTCTTTTCACAGTAGAAGTAGCCCTCCTGACATGTGTTGTACCTCGCATCCAGCTCTCTGGTTATGCCAGGAGCCTGAAAACAAAATGAGGGATCCTTAGGCACTTGTTGCAGAAGTCCAGCTGCACTTAGTGGCTGCAACTGAAACCTGGGCATTTTTAGTTCCAGCCTTCCCGACGTGTGTTGCACCTCTCATCCAGCTCTCATTTCTGCCCTGATCTGCCCCTGATCCGAACGCTTGCTCCATTCTGCTCAACAACTGTGCATTCAGTGTAAAGAAACCCTGGAGCATATAAAAGCATTTCTGCCCCAGCTCCAAACGCTTGCTCCGTTCTGCTCAACAACTATAAAGAAACCCTGGAGCAACTGAAGGCAGCTCTGTTGGCCAAAATATTTCAAAATTATGTGGCTGATTTTGAAAAGGGGAAGGGGGAGAAGACTGGTATGGATGGCAGCGCACTACACAAAACCAGCTGTCTTTGATTACAAAACGGTTAAAAGTATACTGTGATTTCAGTCTGCGCTAGTTGCTTATAGCGAGTGCGAGTTACAGATACTGCTGTTATGCTGTTTTGCAGATTTTTTTACCTGAAAAGTAAAAAAAAACAACAAGAAATAAAACGAAATTCTTGGAAAATAAAACGAAATTGAGGAAAAAATAACAAGAAATGCATAGGTCTCTACAAATAATCTTGCTCCTTAATAAGGCAAGACCCCTTAAATTATGCTGCTCTTTGAAGTACACTGCAATAGTTTGTGATATACTGCAATTTTACTGCATTGCATCCTGTCTAGCATCACTGTAACATCACTGTGTACCAAATATTGGCTGAGGATCGAGGGAGTGAGGACTAGGCAGCTTGTGAATGGCCAGGTTGAGCAAGAAAGGAGGGGAGTGAGGACAGCATGGTTAGCATGCAATTATGTTTTGTATAAACTGTGTGTGTGTGTGCATGTGTGTGTGTGTGTGGGGAGTATGGCATCCTTGGCTACCCTTAATGCAATATGTTATAGTACTCAGTATCTAAGCCAACAGCATGGAGCAAGGGGGGGAGGAAATTGCATCCTGGGCTACCTTCAATGCAGTCAGCAGCAACAGTGTGGAACATGTGAGTGTGCAACATCAAGCTGACAGACAGCATCATAGAGTGAGAGGGTGCGTGGGCCAGATCAGACGTCTATTTGTAACCATGTATTGTAATGTGTTTTTTTTTTTAAATCTTTAGTGATCTCATTGGTGGTAATTGCCATATTTTTTATTTAAAAACTATAGTGTCTAGTGAGATGGGAATATGCCCTTGAGGGCTGCTGCTTATGTTGGAGATCATGGGAAGTGTGTGCTGAGTGTCAGTCAAATGACCACTCCTGAGACATTGCTGTACACTGTACTGATCAATGGCCTTTTGGAGAATTCTTTTTATGTGTAATTATAGCACAATTTTGAAGTATTTGGGAAGAAATTCATAAAACATTAGAATAACATTAACAACATTTTCAAGGATGGGTGTTGGGCATTGGCAAGGCTCCTTGTAACTGATCAGGCAGAGTAATGAGGGGGTCAAGGACAGCAGGTCATTTTTTTGGCAACAAGGTACAGTAAACAAGCATTTATCAATGTCAAATGTTTGCTTGCTGGCATTGGCATTGGTAGTGTAGGAGTTAGAGAGCTGCATAATAGGAATGGCAGTGAAGTATTGAACTGAAGCCAACCCCACCATGACCCTGCAGAGACTGACAGGCATTGGGGTGTGCCTTTGGGTCGTCAGGCACTTCGGCCATGCCATTTCACCACACCCTACCCTGCAGACACTGACAAGTATCACGGTATGCCTTGTGGTCTTTGGCCCTTATGCTCACCCCATTCCATCAGGAAATACGTTGAGATGGGTCATGTATAGGAGAGTGGGGTGAACTTTCGGGCCCAAGAGTCCAAGGCACACCTCGATGCCTCTCACTAGCTGCAGGGTGTGGAATGGTATGAGCATTACAGGTGAGAATCCCAACTCACACCCCTGATGCCTCTCAAGCTCTACAGGCTGGGGCGTTATAGTCGGAAACCCTAATGCCTCAGGCATTCATTGGCATTGTCACTCCAAATTTTTAACATGGTTTTTTAGTGACCCCCACCTTATGAACAGTGGCAATATCAGTTTGTTAGCTTGAAGCTGATTTCTACAGCTTACTATACCATTTGGCAGCACCACAGGAAAACACATTTCAACAGGATGAAAATGACAGCTGTACTGTTCATGGGGAGGTGCAAGAAATGGCAATGTTGAAATTCTGCAGTGAAAATATTTAAAAAACTGGTGAAGTCACGAGCGTGCATAGAAAATGCACAACACACACCTGTAATGCAATTAGTTTGGGGATTTTTTACAGCAGATTGTCAACACAGGGATTTTGTAACCTCCGTTCATGAACAGTGTCACTGTGATTTTCTTAATCTGTCCCGAACACTGATTTCCCACAGCGACCACGCATTTCTGTGCTGGAAGTACGAAAACACATTTTGGCTATGGTGAGAAAAATGACAGCTGTACTGTTCATAAGGAAGTGTGGAAAAATGCCAGTGGTGGAAATCTGGACTGAAAATATTAGAAATCCATGAAGTTACAAGGGTGCGTGGAAACTGCACAATGGTCGCTCATAACACAGTCATTTTATGGACGTATTTCACCAAATTTTTAACATTGCCATTTTAACACCTCTGCTCATGAACAGTGTTACTGTGATTTTCTGAATCTGTCCCGAACATTGATTTCGCACACCGACTGCTCCATTGTACGCTACATGGGCGAATACACATTTTGGCCGAGATGTGAAAAATGACAGCTATACTGCTCATAAGGAGGTGTGGTAAAATGGCAATGTTGAAAATCTGGAGTGAACATATTGAAAATTTGCAAACTTACGAGTGTGCATAGGAACAGCGCAACGCATGCTCATAAAACAGTAATTTTGGGGAATTTTTTCACCAAATTTTTAACATAGCCATTTTATCACCTCTGCTCATGAACAGTGTCACTGTGATTTTCTTAATCTGTCCTAAATATTGATTTTGTACACTGACTGTGCCATTGTGTGCTACATGCTCGAAAACACATTTTGGGTCAGATGTGAGAAATGACAGCTGTACTGCTCATAAGGAGGTATGGTAAAATGGCAATGTTGAAAATCTGGAGTGAACATATTGAAAATTTGCAGACTTACGAGCGTGCATAGGAACAGCACAATGCATGTTCGTAAAACAGTCATTTTTGGGAATTTTTTGTACCAAATTTTCAGCATAGGGTTTTTGGGAGCCTACTTCATGAACTGTGACACTGACATTTCTTAAATCGGTCCCAAAAGATAGTTCCATGCAGTGACTGCAAAATAACCTTTCGGGGCCAATTAACGCCATGACAGTGACAGAATCCATGAGGTGGGGTCCCAAACACCCCATGTTGAAAATTTGGTGAAAAAAGTCCCCAAAATGCCCGAGATATGCACTAAAGTTGAAAAAAACCTATTTATTACATTATACAGCTTACCGGCATTTCCTCAGTTCGCGGTTGGCTTTGAAGAGTACAGACGTGTTTCCAGTCCACCGAAGATCATCACGCCGCGTTCCAGAGGTAAGTATGGGGTGAGGTGGGGGTGTGAGGAGGGAGGGTGCACAGTGGGTGGGCATGGCTGGGAGAGTGGAGTCAAGACATCAGCGATGGAGGTTTTTTCTTTCAGGTTTCTTTTTCTTTTTTTTACTTAGATGACACTGGACATTTGCCACGCTGGGGTGGGCTCCCAGCATGGCAGCTGGAAGGCTGTTGGGGGGGGCATGGAGCTGATGGGGGATTGGGCACCCCCGTCGGCCATACGATCTGTTGCCACACTGGGGTGGGCTCCCAGTGTGGCATCTGGAACTCTGTTGGGGGGGCACAGCACAGCTGATGGAGATTGGGCACCCTGGTCAGCTATACAGTGTGTGCATGGGTGGGGGGAAGCATGAGCAGGCAGTATGCTTGCATGCGTACGTGTGTGTGTGTGTGTGTGTGGGGGAGTGCACATGAGCACGCGATATCTTATCGCTGCTCACTGAAGTGTAGCTCTCCCTTTCAACTGTATGGCCGCTGCATTTTCAACTGCTGTCATAGACAGCTGCAGTGTTCATTGTAGAACTGCGGCCGCGCCTGCAAACACACTGACTGAATTGAAAGACGGCTGCCACACCTCAGAAAATTCAGATGATGGCACTATGTTTCTTGCACATGCGTGCAAGCAAACATAACAAATCACTGCTGCAGTTTCAATATCAGTACAGTAGCTCTCAGAGCCATGAGGATCTGCAGAGCACTTTTACTTTTGAACAAGAGCAATCATTCTTGTATGTATGACATATACTGTAGGTATAGTCAAAGATAGAAGAATGACAAAGTTACAAGGAAAGATATTATCTTTTACAGTAGCTGAAGATATCACTTTTTATCTGGGCATTTATCTAAAACACTTGCTGTATCAATATACTGTATATATATATATATATATATATATATATATATATATATTTACTATATATGTGTGTGTGTGTATATATATATATAAATATATATGTATATAGATAGATACATATATTTTAAGGGTGCAATAACATCCTTATTGTTAGGATTGTTAGGATTGGTACTGCCTTTCAATGTTAAATCTCAATTTTTGCACCTTAATAACTTTGTCATTTTTCAATCAAATTACACAAAAATTGGCATGTGCTGTTGTGTTGTCAGTGTCACAAGATGATGAAAGTTTCATGACAGCAGCTTTTATGTTTTTGGTGATATAAAGTGGTCAAAAATACAGCACACATGGAATTAAGTTTGCCTCTGATACTTTCAGGGATGATGGAGTGTGTGCCAGGGGTGTGCCTTTGGATGGTTTGGTGAAAACATATATAACCATTTTTGAATTCTAACCATTTGCGATAGATGCAAGACAGGCAGTACACAGGGTAAATTACATTTACCATTCACAATGTACTGTTACTTTTCATGACTATAGGGCTGCAATATGTCCATACTTATGTTTAAGTGGGAGCTCAGGGCATCTGGGCCCTGTGCTCCCACTTATGCATATCATTATGTAACAATGGGTAGCATCTGGGCCCTGCGCTTCCACAACCACGTACCAGTTACATAACACTTTCTCAAAAAGAAAGGAAATTCATTGCAAAAAAACTACATTAATGCATCTGTTAGGGTTTTTATTAAATTGTTAAAAGCTGGGAAATTTTACATTACGGTTACCAACCCTACTACACCACCCCCCACCCTTCACACACCAACAGGTGTAGACGTGTACCATGGGGTTGTTTGGGCCTAACTCTCACCCCATTCTCCTATACTGTACCATCTCATGTTGTTTACATGGAATGGGATGAGAGTTAGGCCCAGTGACCCCAAGGCACACCCTGACACCTGTTGGTGTGTGGAGGGTGGGGGGTGGCAGTAGGGTGGTAGGGTTGGTAACCCTAATGTCGAATTTCCCAGCTTTTGATGCTTTAATAAAAACACTAACTTATGCATTAACGTAGTTTTTTGCAAAATATTTATATATAGTTAACCATCATACCAGTGACTGAACTTGAGTGACTCAGATGTGAGCGACTCAAGTTCAGTGCTCATTATGTGAGCTACCCTGAAAGGGTAGCGATGGGTGAACAGGAAGGCAGCCAGAACCACAGGATGGAGAACTGAAGAATAGGGAAGGTATGTGGGAGGTAGTGCAGTGAGATGCTGCAGTGGGGGAGGGTGCAGGGTTTGGGGCTGGGGAGGAGCACAATATTTTGCGCTTTTTATGAGAGGGAGTTTATTTTTTTTCAAGGTTCTCCCCCTCCCCGACATGCAACCCCCCGGAGTTGGTAATCATTATTACGGGGAGTTAGGGGGCAAAACTTTTCAACCCCCCACCAAAACATAATTCTGTGCAACCACAACGCTATTCTGTGCCACAACTGCTAAAACACTTTTTAATTAGGATTTGAAAAATTGAAGCTGTCATACCTGAGGTGGGGTAATAACAAGGCTATGTTGAAAATATGGGGTGAAAATATTACAAATATCCAAAGTTATGAGTGTGCATAGTGAAATTTCAACCAATGGTCATAACACAGACATTTTTTTGAATTCTCATCCCACATTTTCAGCATAACCTTCTTATGACTGTATCTCATGAACAATATGACTGCCATTAGACAAATCTCACTGGAAAGGTGATTTCACCAACCAGCCATGATATCACCTTTCCAGTGGAAGCTTCTTAACAACAGTCATATTGTTCATGAGGCTGGATCCCCAAAAGGCCATGCTGAAAATGTTGGGTCATAATGACAAAAAATGGCTGAGTTATGCATTAAAGTTGAACCCTCCCCCATTGAAATACATTGAAATGCATTTACCATAGTTTCTCATATTGCAGTCACTAGTTGAAGCAGCTAGATATGTTTTCAATCGGGAGAGCAGATCTCAAACCTGGAATCTGTGAAATTGAATAACAGTCTGTGGTGGTGTCAAGGAGGTGTGGGGAGGTGGGTGTACAGTGGTTATTTGGGTGAGGGGTGCGGGAGTGATTGACGATAGATGTTTTTCTTTTTTACAGGGAAAAACATGTTAAACAAAGGGCAACAAGGGTCTGTTTCCTTTTTTTCAAAAAAAAGACATGGCAGGGTCAGGGAAAGCTACTGACCACCAATGAAATAGAAAATATAGATAAGGTTGGATATCAGAGGGTGGAGGGCACCACTGAATGCCAGGGATGTGCAAGTGCAGGTGTGGTCAGTGATGGAGGAGGGTGTGAGTCATGCTGGCAGTGGGTGGACAGCAGGCAGACAGTGAGAATGAAAAGAGGACAGAGGTTCAACTTCTTAGTGAGAACCCCATAAAAGCAACAGGGGCTGATGAGAGGAAGACTCAGACAGATGGATATAGGGCCAGAGACTGGTTCAAACTTCTGACTGTACCAAGCAGTTCACTTAGTGCAGTTTAGGTCACGGACTCATGGTGGGACTTGGATCACTCACCAGCAGGAGCAGTGGGTGGAGATTGTCATCACTACAACAGGGAATATATAGATAAATAAAATTATGGGGAGAGTGATTGGTGAGTCAGGGTGGAAGGCCGCTAGCCACCAGGGAGGACAGGCAATGGAGGGGGATGGGCAGCAAAACCAGGGCAACAGCAGCTCTTGCCTCACACTGCAGCTGGCAGTGAGAGTTCAGTTGCCACTGTAGAAGTCAAGAAATTCCCAGCGTTCTCATAAAAATCACACAGAGAAGTGCTCTTCTCACTAAGCTGGGGATCCAGGATTTTAGGAGCCTAGAAAAGGCATTTGTGTGCATCATTTTTAAAAACAAACATCAGCATCTAGCTAAACAGGTCCTCTTTAGCTAGGTTCTGGTGTTTATTTTTTAAAAATCTCATCAGTTTTTGTATTTTTGCTTTTTGTAGTTGGTGGAAGAAAAAACAAGATGGCATCTCACGAAAAATAATTTTTTCTCACAAAAAAGGATTTTGCTCTCACGAAAGAGGAATGATCTCGCAAGAGTGAATCCTTTTTTGCGAGAGCAAATCCCTCCATCAGTTTTTCTCCCTCTATCCTGAAAAGTGCTCTTTCCATTAAAAACAATAGGAAATGAAAAATTTTGCAAACAGAGCAATATTTTTTCACATGTGACATGCCTGTTTGGTTACCCAAGCTGATTATACCACAAAAAAATCACACCAAAATTACATACCGCCTGGACATGGTAATAAGGACAAAACTGCAAGAAAAAAAAGTGACTTTATGACATTTTGCACTGTCTGGATCATAGAATCTGCACATCCAACCAGAATTAAACTTGCCACATCAAGAGATGTACCCCATGGAATAGGGCATACCCAATTTGGAGCAAATCCACTGATCGATTGCAAAGTTATTAAAGTGCAAAATTTGAGGTTTAACATTAAACATGTTACTCGACCCTAATTGTAGGACCAGGATCACATGCACACACACACACACACACACACATTCACATCCAATTTTTATGTGGATATTTTCTGGCACTTATCAGCAAGAGCACTTATTTTCATTTTTTACCAGAAAAGCTGGTAGAATTTCAGAATTTGGACTGCCCCCACACTGGTAAAAACAAAGAATTTCATGGAATTTGGTATATTAGACCAGATCAGTAAATCTGCAAAACTTGTATTTTTCTTATACTTGCTTTCCGTACTATTTCCAGTATGCTTTATTTAATGCTCTGTATATTAACCCTTTGAGAACTTAATGTGTGTGAATGTACAGTATATAGATTCCGTATGTATGTATACATGCACAGTCTTCTAAGGGTTAAGCCTGCCTTTGTTCTGATTATTTATACACATACTAAAAAAATGACAGTAGAATCTAGGTAAAATCCAGAAATCAGACTTACAATCACCGGTTCAATTCCCAGAATTTAAAGTCATGAAAGTTGAATTTCACTATTTTAATCATTGTAAATCAGTGGCCTTGCTTATCAGTGATATTTTTCTCCTTCTGGACCTAAAGTGAGATGAACATCAGAGTTCTTATTTTGGAACTAAAATGCTTCCTTGTATTCTAGCTCCTACCTGCTATTTTCACTTCTGCTTAAACATCCACAGACTACTTTCATTTATCTCCCTTTACTTTTTTTATTTTAACAGCAGTAGTTAGTGACCTAAACAAAGTGCCTAACCATAAATCATTAGCTAACAATATTTCCCTTTTCCAGCAAAGCTCTCATTCCAACAGCACCTGCAAGCAAATGATTCCTTGTACCTCCAGCCTTTGGCCACATACCTGACTCCTACTCCATGTCTCTGGTCCTCTGGACAACATCCAGGCTCCACACCTCAGCTTTTCAAAGAGCCACACCCACTCAAATCAACTAACTACCTACCAGTTCCTTGGCACTGCAATATTTCCAAACACCCTGATGCACTGGCATGTTGACTCATGTACTGTGTCACATGCATTATACGTCACACACCCCTCGGCTATCCAAAAACAGCAAACAAAAATTCTTCAACAATACAGAATAAAAAGAAAATGATTAAAAAGTAATCAAGTGCTGGATAAAATAAATATGTCATTGTCCTAGGAGAAATATCTTATTATTCTCACTTGTACTGTTTGATCTTTGGCATCCCTCATGAAAAATATCATAGATATCACTCCTGGGGCCATGACACATCCATTATGCAGTATATATACTGTGTGTGTGAGTGTGTGTGTGTGCGTGTGTATGTGTATATCACATGGTTGGGCCCTTGTCCCCATTAAAATTGCCATCATTTATTTCTCCATATATGATAGTAGTCAATTAGCATATATGACACCAAACCACCCATAACTGATGGTACATAACTAACATTTAGTAATTGCAACAGTCTCTAACATTGGACTTAACACTCTGTTACATGTGTGGATGAAATATATGCAGTACATGTTAAGTAATTATAACATTCTCTTACACTGTAATTAGTACTCTACTACAAGTGTGGACAAAATATATACATTATTACAGAACTATTATCATGTGTAACAACCACCTGAATAACACATGTAGCAACAACCTACTAACCACCCACATTACAGCCCCATCAGCCTCTTCAACTACAGCCCCAGCAAAAATGAAACAGACCCCCAATCAATACAAACCACTTTTACATATCACTTGCCAAACTAACAGCCACACATGGAAATCAAAGCAAACCTGTGTAAAGAAAGTGTCCTGCAGCAACAAAGCCAGCCTTCCCAAATCAATACCAATCAATGTAGCTACCACCTCCATATCACTTGCCAAACTAACAATCACACATGGGATTCAAAGTTAAACTGTGTGAAAAAAAGGCCTCCTGAATCACTTACCAAATATTCCACCTGCTCCCTTCCAGGATGCAGTCTTGCACAACTCTAAAGAAAAACAGGTGCAGCCAGCCTTCCTTAAATAGAAAGCTACTGCACTACGGAAACATTAAAGGGACAACACTATGCAGCAGCTGAAATGCCTTACAATATGGAAATATACTACGGAAAAACACTAGGGGGAACACTACAAAACTACGGAAACACTCTAACTTAAGCAAATACACTTATCAAGCAATGCAAAAAATAAAACACACTTTATCTCAAAGCAAAGCACACCAACCTAATGTAATATATAAAATAAAAGATGGCAAAGTTCTGTGTGAGGAGATAATACCATCTTGGATTTTAAAGGCCACTTGCCCATATGGCTTGTTCAACCCCTAAATAGTATTATTTCCTCATATACCACACTTTGGCATCATGTATTCTATCTATCTATCTATCTATCTATCTATCTATCTATCTATCTATCTATCTATCTATCTATCTATCTATCTGTCTGTCTGTCTGTCTATCTATCTCTCTGTCTGTCTGTCTGTCTGTCTATAAGTCACTGCAGTGGTATTTTAGCAATGTGCACCAATTGTCTTGATTGGCACTTGCTGGATGTGCACTCACTATTTTAGCCTTGCTGTTTTTGTTGTCATTTTTTTTTGCTTCACACTTATCACATAGAACCGCCTCCAAGATACGTATTCCTCCAAGTGTATCGTAGTTATGCAGTGCATTATACATTTTATATAATACATTAGGACAGTCACATATTGTACCTGTGGATCCATTTTGTTCATTAGCTGACTCGTTGCTCTTTTCATTTCCTGGTATCAGATGTTTATCCCTGTGTTTCTGTAGTGTAGAGGGGTTATTGCTTTTATGGGTTTTTTTTTGCTGCCATTTGTTTTCCATAGTGTAGTGGTTCCCCATATAAGTGGGCATAGCAGGCAGGGGGTACCCGTCCCTTTTCTTGGCAGTTTGCATGTGGCAGTATGGCCTTGCAGCACTGTTGAATGGGGGCATTGGCATTAATGGCATTTGCAGTTGGGAGTGGCAGAAGCTAAGCAGCAGCATTGTGGAGTGGTGGTATGGGAATCTGTGGTGTTTGCAGTCAGGAGCGGTGGTAGCATGGTACCAGGATGTGAGCAGTATGGTGAGAGTGTTATGGCACTTAGAAGATTCTTGCAGCAAGGCAGGAATAGCATGTTGCAACTGCAGGTAGAAGTCTGAGGGATTTCTGGGTCTGCGAGGGTTTTGTGTAAGTGTCTTTTCTCAGGCTTTTTTTTTGCAGCTTAATTGGTTTGACTGGCTTCCTCATGATGCATTAATTGTGGTATTAATATTATACCATAGGGTTTAATCTATATTTTTTATTAGTGTAGGTATATACTTTTAATTGTCTGCATAGTGTACTGTAGGTATATACTTTAAATTAGTGTATATATTTACTGCTAATTGTTTGATTAGTGTGATTATATAGTTATAATTAATAATTTTGTTACAGGTACACAAGGAAATAAATGATGGCCTTTTGAATTGATAAAATTCCCATCCAATAGCAATAACTGCTAACCACTTCTATAGGGAAAATGACAAATTCATGTAATATCTATTCTGTCTGTCTCTCTGTCTGTTCATCTATCCATCTATCGGTCTATCCATACATCCATCTATCTGTCTGTCTGTCTGTCTGTCTGTCTATCTATCTATCTATCTATCTATCTATCTATCTATCTATCCTGTATATCAATATTGAGTTTATATATTATATATTATAAATATATACAGTATAGTTACGGCTAAGGGACACATCCAGGAACCCACTGACATTGCCAATAAGCTCAACACTGCATTCACAGACTTATCTGATGCACTCCTGGGTGAATATCTTAAAGACCTGAAAAGTCAGCAATGCACAACCACTCAACAAATTTCCCTATGGGATGATGTACCACCATTTTACTTTAGATGTGTCACCAAGACCAAAACCATCAAGCACATAAAAGGGGCACTTGGTAAAACCAAGATGGGGGCCGATCTGGTTGACATGAAGATGGTGGGACTACTACTGAACAAACTGGCAGATCCTATTACTATGGTGCTCAATGCCTCTCTTAAATTAGGAGTGTTTCCGAATGCCTGGAAGTCAGCAATCGTCACACCTGTCTTTAAGGCAGGAGACAAATCCCAAACATCCAACTACAGACCTATAGCCATCCTGCCTCCCCTTTTGAAGGTCCCCAAAAGAATAGTCTCAGAGCATCTTACTGATTACCTTGACAAATATAATCTATTTTGCCCACAACAGCATGGATTCCAAAAAAAGCACTCTACACTCACCGCCCTTATCGATTTCTCATCTCAACTATATGATGCCTTAGATAATGGGCAGGCAGTGGGGTTAGTCAGTCTTCATTGACCTAATGAAGGCCTTTGACTCTGTAAATCACAATTTATTCCTAAGTCGCCTCATGGCTACAGGCCTATCCCTGCATATGGTATTATGGTTTGGTAGCTACCTCTCCAACAGGTCACAATGTGTGAAAATAGGGGATACCTTATCTACAGCCAAGGAGGTACTACTGGGGTCCTGCAGTTGTCTATTCTAGGACCACTACTTTTAGCTTTTATATCAAATCTGCACCAACTACTTACTCAGCACATGCAGTACTCTATGACGATGATGCTGTTACAGCAGTCACTAATAATGACCACAACTCCATCACTACTGAACTCCAAAGCAGCTTCCTGAAATTTGAATCTTGGTTCTCACAAAAAAAAGCTTCTATTTCACCACAAAAAACAAAGAGTCTGCTCTTCTCCACCCCCCCCACAGCAAAAAGAGATACCTACCACTGCTCATACATAACCAAAAGGGTGAGTTACTGGAACAAGTAACAACACAAGTAACGACATTCAAATATGTAGGCATTACCTTCGATGATGCACTAACTTTCTCCAGCCATATAGACTCTGTAATCTGGACTGCAAACATAAAACTCAGTGTTCTATCCTGACACAGGCATTTGTTGACACCTGATGCTCTCAAACTTGCCACAAGTAGTTTGATACTGTCAATTATTGACTACAGGCTGCCGATCTATGGGGCTAGCACAAAAGCCACTCTTAACAGGGCTAGCATACTCCTCAATAAGGCCTGCCATCTAACTTTGGGGGATGCTTCTGATACCCACACCTGTTCACTCTACACCAATACTGGGTGGCTCCCACTAAATCTTAGAGTGCAACACCAAACCTGCCTACTACTAAAAAAAAGTGCTCCTTGGACTCACCTCCCCCTCTCTGAAAAGTCACTTTAAGCTGGCAGTACCAACAAAATCAACTAGAAGTGCTGCTACTGACAGGTTGGTGACCCCTTTCAAAAGGATGAAACTTGCCCAAAATTCCATACTGTACCAATGACTGAAATTGTACAATAAGCTCCCTGCTTACCTCACTGCCATGCCCAAGATCAGTACTTTCAAATTTGGGCTCAGATCCATTCTTGGCACTAAATTGACATGTACCTGCCTATGATAATGGGACAAGACCTCATCCTCCTAAATAATATTGCCTCAAAACACATCCCCTTCCCCCACCCCTCACTCACAGATGATAGAAACATAGAAACATAGAATTTGATGGCAGATAAGGACCGCTGGGCCCACCCAGTCTGCCAATTTCCCTACCTAATGGATAAGCTGCAGATCCTAGTTAACCAGCAGCCTACTTCTTCCTCCCCACCCCTAGAATTGCCTTTATGACCGTCCCATGCATGCTTGAATTCCACCACTGTTTTTGACTCCACTCCTCCTCGGAAGGCCGCTCCATGCATCCACAACCCTCTCTGTGAAAAAATACTTCCTTAAATTACCTCTGAGCCACCCCCCTCTATCTTCAAATTGTGCCCTCTTGTTCTTGCACACCTCTTTTTTTGAAAGATGCTACCCTCTTGGACTTTGTTGATTCCCTTGAGGTACTTGAAAGTTTCTATCATGTCCCCCCTCTCCCTCCTTTCCTCGAGGCTATACATGATGCCCATTTTTGGCTGACAGCCCTACTCTACCACCCCTTCTTACCTTTAATGATGCCATTTCTGACTGACCACCCTATCCCTAGCCTTCCTAGGTTGACCCACTATATAACTAATGCCATTCTTTAGTCTTACCATACCTTCCTTACTAGCCCATCTTCCCTGTTGAATTACTATCTTGTTGTATTTAAGTCTCAGTATTATATTACTGCCTCTGTATATGATGTATATTAGCCTCAACTATAAATATTTTATTTTTTTTAACTTACCTATGTAAATGTCTCAATGTCTTATTCTGTATACCTTGTTTTCTTGTATTTGTATGTGTAACACTGACTTGGAACCTTTGAAAACAAGTCATTGACTTAAAGGTGTTTAATTCCAAACAGAAATAAATATTCATGCTAAAACATTGTGTTAATGCACCAGTTAAAGTTCAGCTTAACACTGCAAAAGTAGAGAAATGTGGTGTTAGAATTTCAAACCTTAACTCTGCACCCGTTTCCAAGCAGTAAAAGCACAAGACCACACAAGAAAGTAGAGACAACCTTCATCTGGTAAGACAAACAGTATAAAACTGTATCCAGAAAATACAAATTCAGTCACACTGATGCCATATCTTCATGGATTTGTATATTGTATGCACACTGCAGGATATGCACACTCACTCCTGGCTGCAAATAGAAATCCACTATACTCAAATCACAACACTACATGCCTCCAGGAGCACAGGCCCCTGCAGCCTCAGATACAAATCCATGGTTCCCAAATTACAAGAACTCCTTTGTATGCAAAAGTGCAGACCCCTATGGGGCAAGCACTTCTATAACCACAGGTATTCATGTAAGATATACATGCACTTGGCTGCATAAACATAGGCCCCTGAGGGCCCTGCACTTTGGCAGCCATAGGTGTAAGACACACACACACACACACACACACACACACACACACCAGCCTCTGGCTGCAGAAGTGCAGGCTCCAGCAAATCCATGATACACAAACTGCAACACTGCTTCTGTCTGCAGAAGTGCAGGTTCTTGTGGGGCCAATACTTCTATAGCCGCAGGTACTCATGCACACTGTAAGACATGCACACACATTTGACAACAGAAATGCAGGCCCCTGAGGGGTCTGTGCTTCTGCAGCCACCAGTATAAGACATACACACCAACTTCTCACTGCAGAAATGCTACAGACTGAAATCAGTGATACCCAAATTGCAGCACTATTTCTGTAGCCACAGGTGTAAGACATACCAACTTCTCTTTATAGAAATACATGATACAATGCACTCCACTTATAATGGACTGTTATAATGGACAATTGATTATAGTGAACAAAAACTGATTTCCCAAGCCAAATATATCAAATCCAATGCATTTTCTCTCATTATAATGGACAGAAACATTGCTTATAATGGACACCATGAAGCTTTTATGGGTATTAGTAATGCTTTTTTTTGGGGGGGGGGTAGTGCAGAGATGATGAGATCTGGCAAATATGGAATTCAGATGCAGGAGCTACAGAGATTAAATTTCTAAATCATAACACTACTTCTGCTGCCACAGATAAACATGCAAGCTGTAAGACATACATACAGCTGCAAATACAAATCCACAAAGGTAGCATATCAGTGCTACTGCATTTGTGTCATCTGGAAACAGTTGTATGTTGTTTGGCTTACCTGGTGATGGCTGACTGTGGCCACCACACATTCAGTCACTTCACTACCAGTCTAGCATTGCTTGTAAAGTGCTTTGGATGTATGAAAAGCGCTATATAAATGCAGATTCTTTTTCTTCTTCTTCTTCTTCTTCTTGTGTGGTCTTGTCATTTTACTGTCAGAGAGATTTAGGGTTAGAAACCCTAACACCACATGTTCCTACATTTGTGGTGTTAAGTTGAATCCTAATTGGTGAATTAATGAATGTAGATTTTTGCAATAAATTTCCTTTCTTTTTAAAAAAATGTAATCATATCCTCATTCTTTCAGGACTCTTCAGGACCAATGGGCCCTGCACCAGATGAAAATTCCACTTACCTGAGCAAATGCATGACCCTCTGGCCCTTGAGCTTCTATTTGGCTACATATACAGATATGTAGGGCCAATTGCCCACCAGTCAGCTGAAGTGTAGGGCTGTCTGGCAGCTACAGGTGCAGAGGTGCAGAGCCCACTGGAACCAATGCTAGAAAAGCTTATTTTCACTATATGGTACTTGGACCAGAGAGGCCAACCCTACACCTTCTTTTCCCAGGCTGGAGGTGGTGCCACATGGCAGCACCATCTCTCCAGCCACAGGCCATCAAACTGGCTCACTGTGCTCACTCCTGAACTCAGCTCACTGGCACAAGTTCACAAAGCACTACCTGCTGAGCCAAAGTCTGGCCCTGCATGCAACATTCTTAATATTTTTTTTATTCTAAATTTTGACCCCAAATATTCAACATTTCTCACTCCCTCATAAACATGGTATGTGACTTTTATAAACTACTTACCAAAATGTCACTTAGCTTTACAAGAGTGAAAACACACTTCTGCCAGGATATGAAAAATGATACCTGTCATGTTCATGAGATGGTGTGAACAAATTGCTATATGGAAAGTTTGGAGTCCAAATATTGAAACTTATTAATATCATGAGCAAGCATGGAAAAATTTCAATGTATATTCATAATGTTGTTTATTTTTACTATTTTGGCACCAAAGTTTCAGCACAGTCTTCTTATGACCCCTACTCATGAATCCAGTAGGTGAAAACTTTCAAATCCAGTAGCGGAGCTAGAGGGGGGCCTGGGGGGGTTGCCCCTCCTGGCTGCCCCAGTGTGAGTAGTGGTGCCCCACCACCATCTTTATTCAATGTTTAGTGCCCATTGTGGAGCCCATGATTAACTGAATGGCCCCTCTCAGCTCCCAAATGCTCCCAAACCTGGCTCTGCCACTGTTCAAATCCTGTCCAAAAGATGATTTTTGTGGAGCAACCTTGAAATCACATTTTGGCCTGGATTTAAAACATTTCATCTACATTGTTAATGAGGTGGGGTCCCAAAGAAATAATGTTGAAATTTTGGTGAGAAAGTATTGGAAAACATCAAAATTTTGAGTTCATGTTGAAATATTTCAGTGTTCACTCATAATCTATTCATTTTACAAAAGTTTTTCACCAAATGTTCAACATAATCTTTGCATGACCCCTGCTTATGAAACTGTTATGGAAAATGTTCAAATCTCACCCAAAGGTGATTTTGCAGAGGAATGGAAAACCTTTCAGCCAGGAATTGAATAATTTCACCTCCCTTGCCCATGCGATGGGGTCCCAAAATGACTATGTTGGAAATTTGGGAGACAGTATTTAAAAATGACAAAGTTGTGAGTGAATGTTGAAAATACATTGAACGTATATTGTCAGCATTTACCTTCTTTCTTTCATTTATGGTTGCATTTCATAGAGGAGGACATCTTTTTCAGTGAGAGGCAATCTAGGCAGAGAGATGAGAGAATGTGTGTTGGGGCTGTAAGGTGGTGCTGACTAGAGTCATAATGGGCGTTCAGGGAACAATAAGGGACCATTTTCTTATTTTCTAGTGTTTTAAAAAAAAAGATCTGTGAGAGACAGTTTTACAGGGGGACTGGTCCAACACTGGGGATTGGGCATGCCAATGTTGGAAAACTCTTTAGCACACTGGGTGTGGGAACTCCAGTGTAGTCAGCTGCGTGTGTGTGGGGGGGTATGGATTGTGAGGGGGAAGTAGACATGTTTTTAACTAAAATAAGAATCTTTCTTTCTCTGGCTTTTGATTGGTTCCAGGGTGAAACCTTTTTTTCATCTGTGTTATAAATCTAGAAGCAAAGAGGTTTTCTTTGGGCAAGTGCCATTAATAATTCACTTACTGTACTGTCTGTAGACTGGCAGCAATTAATAGTGGGCACAATGATTATAACTTATTTCCAGTGCTACGGTTCTGCATAGACAATACGTAAAATGTTTCCAATTAAAAATGATGTGGCAATGACACTGAGAAAGTACAAAAAAAAACAGCCTTTTGAAACTTGCATTCTAAGCTGTTACACACCATAAGGTTCCTTGACAGGATGCGCTTTCAAGATGCTTTTGGTGTAATCCAAAAATTCCTGTTGCAGCACTTTGTGTGCAACAGGGGAAATCTCAGCTTACAATCTGGAAAACAGCCCCCTGACTAAGCTGGGCATGCAGAACTTTTGGCATGCCCAGAAAAGGTACTTCTGGCCATTTTTCAGAAACTTTAAAAAAAAACAGAATCTAGCTAAATGATTCCCGTTTACCTAGGTTCAGGTGTTTATTTTTGGAAAAATCATCAGTTTTATGTATTTTCCATCTTTTTTGTTTAAAAAAGAAATAGATGGCAGCCATCATGACCCACAAACTTTTCCTCACAACATGAAAAACATTAATTTTGTGAAAGGAGGATACTCACAAAAAACAAAATGTTGGTGTTGTATCTGAGGGTTATCTTAAAATCATACTGAGCGTGCTCAGAAACAAAATTTTAAAACCTTGTACTATAACTCTGGAACCAATTAATATGTTTTCATGAAACCTTCAAAAGGCACACCCTTGGCACAAGTCCCTTCAGGCCTGAAAGTTTTAGAGCAAAGTTCTATACCATCTAGGCTATAGATGAAAGCAAACAAGTGGCACAAAATAGCAAAAAGTGTCTCTTTTCCTGTAAATGTGACATATCTGGGTCTCAGAAACTGGATAAGCACTGATAGGAAAGTGGTCCAGAAAGGGGAGCCTTGTGTGCTCACCCCCCTAGTTATGGGTAAAAGCAGTGGGGAAGTGGCACAGGGAGGGATAAGGGGAGAGAATAGAGGTAGGGAAGGGGAGGAGACAGGCTGGAGGGTGGTCTTCCTGTATGCAAGAAGCCTAAGGAATAGAACAGTAGAGTTGCTGGCTCTATTGGTGGTGGAGGGGGTGGACATTGTGGCCATCATGAAAACATGGGCCACCCGGTACCAGGACTGGGATATGATGATCCTGGGGTTCAGGTTATTCTGAAAGGATAGGGCTAAGGGGAATGGGGGGGTGGCAATCTATGTAAGGGAAGGGATAAAGTGCATAAGGGAGGAGGGGAGGAGGGGTTGACAGAAGCACTATGGATGCAGTTCCAAGATGCAAAGTATAGGACACTGAGGATGGGAGTGGTGTACAGGCCACAGGCCACTGGCTCATGGGACTGACCTGGATAGGGAATTAGCTGAACAAATTAGGAGGGTCTGCAGGAAGGGGAGCACAGTGGTAGTTGGGGACTTCAACCAACTGGAGGTGAAGTGGGGTACCCCATCCACCACGAGTGCAAGGGAGTTGGTCCTGCTAGAAGCATTTCAAGACAGCTTTCTGACACAGCTGGTCCAGGGGCCGACTCAATTAGAAAGGACTCTGGACCTTGTACTGGATAACAGGGAAGCTGTAAGGAATCTGGAAGTGGAGAAACCACTGGCTGGGAGTGACCACTATTCGGTGTGGTTCATGTTCAACATGGGGAGGGAAACAGGGGGCACAGGTACAAGGGTGATTGAGTTTAAGGGGGTGGACTTTAAGAAGATGGGGGAAATTTTGAGCAGACACCTGGCAGGAATGCAACCACACATGGATGCAGACCAGAAATGGGACATCATAAAGTAAGGGCTGGCGGAGGCAATGGAGTATTGCACTAGGAAGAAAAGCAAGAAGGGAAGGACAAAGAAACCCTGTTGGCTGACACAGGAGATTATGGAAGGGGTGAGGGCCAAGTGGGCAGTGTTTCAAAAGTACAGGAAATCAGGAAGGGGGTTAAGATAAGGATAATTACACGGAGAAGTCCAGGGAAGTTATCAGACTGGTCAGGGTGGTCAAGGTATCCAGGGAGCTGAGACTGGCACAGGAAATCAAAAGTGGAGAAAAATACTTCTTCTGCTATATCGGAGTGAAGAATAGCAAGGATCAGCTGGCGAGGATGATGAAGAAGGATGGGGTGGGTGGAGAAAGGAGGAGCAGTCAAAGGCACTGAAGGAATACTTTGCTCTGTATTCACGCAAGAGAAGGGGGGAAGATACCCAGGGTGGGGGTGGGTAGAGGAATGGGACAACAGATTATAGGGATTACAGAGAACAGGATACTAGATGGGTTAAGGGAATTAAGGGTAGACAAAGCACCTGGACCTGATGGTGTTCACCTTAGGGTACTAAGGGAGTTGGCAGAGGTCCTGTCAGGGCCACTGGCCAACCTGTTCAATACCTCCCTGGCCACAGGATGTGTACCACAGGACTGGAGAATGGTCCATGTGGTGCCCATCCACAAAGGTGGCCCAAAGGATGAACCAAGAATCTATAGGCCAGTGAGCCTCACATCAATCGTCGGAAAGCTCACGGAGACCAAACTAAAAGAGAGACTAATGAGCTTCTTAGAGGAAAATGATCTCCAGGATGGTAAACAGCATGGGTTTATAGTGGGCAGATCCTGCCAGACAAACCTTGTAGAGTACTATGACTGGGTGATGCAAGAACTGGACAAGGGCCATACTGTGGATGTCCTGTATTTGGACTACAGCAAGGCCCTTGATTCAGTGCTGCATGGGAGGTTGGGGTAAACTGGAATATGTGGGGGATGGGACCAAAAATGGTAAAATGGATCACAAATTGGCCAAAGGGAAGGCAACAAAAGATGGTGGTGGTAGGGGACCTCTCGTCACTGAGAGCAGTGATGAGCGGGGCACCTCAGGGATCAGTACTGGGACCGGTGCTGTTCAGGATTTTCATGGCAGATATCTCACATGGGATCCAGAGCTAGATCAGCCTGTTCACAGATGATACCAAGATGGGAGCTGTGGTTGATGATGCAGAGGGGTGGAAGGGGTTGCAGGAGGACCTGATTAAGCTGCAGGGGTGGGCGGAAACATGGCAGTTGGGGTTCAACACCAAGAAGTGCAAGGTTATGCACTTCAGAGGCAGGAATCAGGGGAGGTATCATCACTTGAATGGGGTGCAGTTGGGGAGCTTCACAGAAGAGAAGGACCTAGGAGTGATCATTACAGGGAGCATGAACAACTGCTCAGTGCAGGAAGACGACAGCAAAAGCCAACAAAATGATGGGATGTATTGCAAAAAGGGATCTCCTCCAGAAGGAGGGAGCTTATCCTGCCCCTGTATAGGTCATTGGTCAGGCCCCATCAGGAGTACTGCATGCAGTACTGGTACCCATTCCTGAAGAAGGACATTAGATTGTTGGAGGGGGTGCAACACAGAGCTACAAAGATGATCCACTGATTGAAGAGCAAGCCCTATGAGGACAGGCTGGTAGAGTTGAATATGTATTCACTGGAGGAGAGGAGGGATCGGGGGATATGATTGGGACCTTCAAGTATCAGAAGGTGATAACAAGACCAACACAGAGGGTATTTTTCAGATGAGAAGGGGGAGGGACACAAGAGGGCATGGACTGAGTTTGGAGGTGGGAAGATTCAAGAGGGAGTTGAGGAGACATTTTTTCATGGAAAGAGTGGTGGACAAATGGAACACCATACCAGACGAGATAGTGTCCTGTAAGACGGTGGGCAGTTTCAAGAGTGGTTGGGACAGGATAAGGAGAACAGATACTGGGAAGGGGGGTGGGAGAGGCAGCTGAGTAATGAGGGGCTAGTTGCACACTCGAGCAGACCCGATAGACCATGAGGCCTGTTTCTGCTGGCAGTTTCGTATGTTCATGTCACAAATCTTGCCACATCTTGAGAACTTACCACCAGGACAATGCATGCCAAATTTGGAGCAATGTCTTCAAACACTGTTAAAGTTATTAAGGTGCAGAGATGCAGTATATAGGGCTTTTGCATTAAGCAAAGTACTCAACCCTAAGTATACTTACGCTACTGCACAAGCATAATATATATACGAGTGCGTGTGTGTGTGTGTGTGTGTGTGTGTGTGTGTGTGTGTGTGTGTGTGTGTGAATATGGGCAGCTTAGTTCACTATTTGTCATCTTTGTAATATACAAATATGAATGATTGTAAAAGTAAGCAAATGGTTTATTATTTTGTAAAGGAAAAGTTTTTCAGTAGCATTTCCAAGGGGGTTTCAATTCCAGTACCGGTTCTCTATTATATAGCAGGAACAAGTTTTTGCAATTACTGCAGATGAAATTCTTCATTCACAGGAAACATGTGCACTGTGCTGAGCCACAAACCAGTCATTTTATTCTTCTGTGCATTTATATCCTGATTCTTAGGCTCTGTGCTAAATAGTCATTTCATTCTTCTGTGCCATTGTATCCTGATTCTTAGGCTCTGTGCTAAATACGTGAAGTGAATCATGAGAGCAGCTGTGTTGTTTGTACTACTTCTGCCGGTTTGCTGGACCAAACCATTTCAACAGCTGGGCTTCCTAGATTTTATGATGGAAGATGAAGGGTCTGGTACACCTAGCCCAGAAGATACATTTCCAACACTACCACCATTAGCACCATCGTGTCCTTTTGGCTGCCAGTGCCATCTACGAGTTGTGCAGTGCTCTGATTTAGGTAAGCTACATCTATGTTGATTAACTTTATTGCAACAATAAGCATCACCTTGCATCATACTTGGGAAAGAATGAAGGAAGTGTTTACCTGCAGATATTCTCTTTCAGTGCTCCCTCCCCCCTACACACAGATATGCTTATTTATTACTGACTCTTCTTTGTCCTGACCTTACATTACCTAACAAAAGATACACATCTCGTACCTGATAACATCTATCTTGTCATTCGACTTACACTCGTCTGTTCTGTGTTTATGTCCGTTTTTAACAGTAGGCACAGTAGCACTATCCAGTGTGTATACTGCTTGGTGTAAAAATTGCCATCCAAAAGAAGGTATCACACCTCTGCACAGCACCAAGTATGGCTGCAGACATTTTTTTTTTAAAAACAATCATCACCTGAAAAAGGCCTCAGTCTAAAGCTGGAATCTAGTGTACTGAAAATGTGTTGTTGTTCTTGTGAAACGTATTCTATCAAATCACCTACTTTTTCACAAAATATACAGACCTGCATAACTTAAAACTGACACCTAACACTGTCTTATAAATCTGATGGGAAACTACCACCTACTCAAAACATTTGCACATGTGGTCAGGTTGCTCATAAAAATGTCAAAACATATTTAAGTAGAAAAATTACTAACCAGAATTTCTAGGGTGCATTCTCAAAATATAAATATGAAATTGCCAGATCTGGAGATGCCCCTAGAAATATGGGGCAGGCATTCTACTGCCTCAAAATGTGTTTTAACCATTCTACCACAAATTGCATTAAACATGCAAATGTTTTGAACATCTGGCCAATTGTCTTTAATAATGCTGTCCTGGATGTCGTTTACTTTTGCCAGTGGTCTATTCCTGTTACACCGCCCTGAAGAAATCATTCAGGATCATGCTCATACTCTGCTATGCTTATACAATTGCAAAATAAAGCAGACTCTCAGGAAACAGATCAAAGTATTTTTTTTTTGTTGTTAACAGGAGGCACTGCCGTTCGAATTCCATTACATCATTTAAGCTAGATATCAGCTTTGCAGAAAATTGCCCCACAGAGAACTTTTAATGTATGTAGTCTGATGTTGATTTGGCACTTGAAATCATCTTTGGAAATGTTTTCTCCACAGTCCCTGGATGGAATTGTCCATCTTGGAAAGAGTTCTGTTTTCCATTTAAAACAATCTCACCATGGTCTAAGCCATTTGAAGTAAACTGAAACATATTTATAACTACCTAACCCAGTGACATAGTGACATGACTGGTTAATATCCCGGTCCCCCACCACACTCTGCATCCATTCCCTTTCTGTGTCCACCTCTTATTTGAATAATTTCCTTTGTTCTATCCCAATCATGATTGAACTTGTTCAAATTTCTTGCATTTACCACTTCCCTTGGCAGTTTATTCCATGACTCCACCACCCTTTCAATGAAGAACTTCCTCACATCCTTTTTACGTTCGCTTGCGCGCATGCGCAAGGAACATCTTGGGAGAATGGGACACTTTGGAGGTGTGCCCCTCCTCTGCAATCCCCTGCTCCATTGAGCAGGCATGGCAGTCCTGCACCAATCGGACACGGTACTGTGTATGACAGCGGTGGTCTTCTCTTCAAAGAAAACCACCGCTGTGTGCTTGCACCGCGTCACGCCGCCCCCCCCCAAATCTTTGCTGCCATGCTGGAAGCCCACCCCAGCATAGCAAACATCCCGCGTCATCTGCCGACGGGGGTGCCCAATTCCCTGTCGGTTCCATGGCCCCCCCCAGCCATCCTTCTGCCATGCTGGGAGCCCACCCCAGCATGGCAAATGTCCACGTCATCTGCCGACGGGTGCCCAATCCCGTCGGATCCACGGCCCCCAGCCATCCTTCTGCCACGCTGGGAGCCCACCCCAGCATGACAAACGCCCCATCATCTTTTTTTTAAAACCTGTAAATTAAAACGGTCCCACGGTGCTTCACCCAGCCCCACAACCCGCACCCACCCACTGAGCACCCTGCCTCCCCACACCCCCCTCACCCCATACTTACTTCCAGAGCTCAGCGCAATGATCTTCGGTGGACCGGGAACACATTTGCACTCTTCAAAGCCGACCGCGAACTGAGGAAATGCCAGTAAGCGGTATAATGGGTTAGATAGGGTTTTTCAACTTTATTGCATATCTCAGGCATTTTTTGGAATTTTTGCACCAAATTTTCAACATGGGGTTTTTGGGACCCCTTCTCATGAATGATTCACTGTCATGGCGTTATTCAGGCCCGAAGGGTGATTTACGCAGTCACTGCATGAAATCACCCTTCAGGCCTGAATAATGCCATGACAGTGACATCATTCATGAGAAGGGTCCCAAAACCCTATGTTGAAAATTTGGCAAGAATTCAAAAGACTGTTTACGAGGCAGTTACGCAGTTCCTACACACGCCATAGGTTTGCAAATTTTCAATATTTCCACTCCAGATTTTCAACATTGCCATTTTACCACACCTTCTTTGAGTAGTACAGCTGACATTTTTCACATCTCACCCAAAACGTGTTTCCGCCCATGTAGCGTACAATGGCGCAGTCGGTGTGTGAACTCAATGTATGGGACACATTAAGAAAATCACAGTGACACTGTTCATGAGCAGAGGTCTTAAAATGGCTGTGTTGAAAATGTGGTGAAACAATTCCTAAAAATGACTGTTTTACAAGCGTGCGTTGCTCACTTCCTACGCACACTCGTAAGTTCGCAAATTTTCAATATTTGCACTCCAATGACTTCCAAATACCTAAACAGCACATAGAAGCAAGCAACATTCGGCATTGACAAATGTTTGTACTTCTTTGTCACTGATTTTTTTAAGCCATGTCCAAGTGCTAAATGCCACTCAAATATCTTCAAGCGAACATTTGGCATTGACAAATGCTTGTTTTAACTTACAACCCATCAGTTTTCAACTGCATCTTCTTGTAATTGCACCACTGTTTCTAGTAAACATACCTTCTATATCTACTCTATTTATTCCTCTTAGAAACCTGTAAGTTTCAATCATGCCCCCTCTCTCCCTCCTAATCTCAAGTAAGTACATGTTCAGTGATGAGTTAGTAACCTTTCTTCATCAGGTTTGTCCTGCAGACCTTGAATCAATTTTGTGTCCCTTTACTGTACTGCCTCCAACCTACCTATGTCTTTTCTTTAATATGGGCTCAAAAGCAAGGCACAATATTTTAGGTAAAAGCTTGTCAATGACCTGTACAGGGGTATGGTCACTTCTCCCTTCCCTCTATGGAAACCTCTCCCAATACATCCTGGCAGTTTTGTTGCTTTAGTACAGTATAAGGTTTTCTACATTGGCTAGTCTGCTTAAAGGTATCACTAATGAGAAAACCCAAAACCTTCTCCTCTGTTAAAGTTGCTAGTTGAGGGCCCCTGTCCAATACTTTGTATGTGGGTTTTTATTTCCTAAATGCACAACCTTGTACGTTTTGCAATAAACCTCAGCTGCCATATTTTTGACCATCTTTCTAGCTTTTCCAGATCCCTTTGAAGTTGTTTTTTTCACCTCCTCACTGTCCACCCAGCCACAAAGTTTATTGTCATCTGCCAAAAGAAACATGTTGCCCTTGATACCCTTCCCTATGTAGCATATAAACATATTAAATAGTATAGGTCCCAGGACTGAACCCTGTGGTTCACCATTAGTGACCCTTATATCCCCTCTTTGAACCCTGTTGACTACCAATCTCTGATGTCTATCACCTAACCAGTTTCTCACCCATCTAACCAATTCATCCTCTGAGGTCCTTCAGCTTTTTTACCAGCCTCCTATGTGGCACTGACTCAGTTGCTTTACTAATGTCAAAAGACATTTTTTGGTACCATTTTACTGCATGAAGAAAACTCTATTATGCGGTATTATGCTTTGACAGAAATTCAATGTATGGAAAAAAATTAGATCCCAGACCCACTGCCAGTGGTAGGATTTTAATTAATAATTATTAGATGTAGAATAATCTTCCCAGTGGCCTATAGTACATGCTACCTCTTCAAATTCTCAGTTCAAAGCTCAGCCTCAAAATTACCTGATGATCAGCTTTGACTGTAAATGTATCATATTTATTTATTTATGTATGTATTTATTTGAAACATATTTTAACCTGGTAAACAAGCAGAATCCTAGCAGGGTCATTTACATTTATGACCCGAGGGAGGAGAAACAGGGCTGAGTCATGGAAAACATAATACAGGCAGGTAGGATAGGCAATGAACAGATAATTGTGTCAGTGAATATGTACAGATCCAAAAATACACAGTGCTTTTTTTCATCATTATAAATATGCTGATGTCACTGTATCTCGTGGCAATAATGTATATCACTGTTTAAATACAACAGGAGATGTCCCAAAGTTTTACTTTGCCAACTCAGCTGTGAAATTCTTCTTCACAAAAAAACTTTGTGATTTACCTACTTTGCAATGAGTTTTCCTGTGGTAGCAGCAGTTTTTCAGGTGAAGTCAGGTAAAGTCATGGCAAAGGTGTAACTTGTCTGGTGAATTTGCATGACTTTGCTTGAGAAAGTGCCCCTTTGCCTGCTGAAAACTTTGTAAAGTCGTCTATTCACACGTTGCAAGTTTGGCAAAATTTGTGAATTAATTCATGAAGCAAAGTTTGCTAACTTCGCACACCTCTAAATGCAACAACCCATGTACTGTCTATCTTGACTGTATTTCTTGTACTACCTGTTATGGCCCAGGTCATGCCTGAAAAGGTCCATGGAACCAGTTCACTACCAGATTAACAAATAACTAAATACATGTAATAAGTTCAATACATTGTTTTAATGATCTACCACACTGGAATATTATTATCATTTATGCATAAAAACACATTGAGATCAGTTCAGAATGTTCATCTACTGTGCCATTTATTAGAAATTGCACATATAACTGGAAAGATAAATTTACCTGCCTTGGTAAAGATTTACACTGAGATTATATTCAGTATGCCTGTAGTTATAATAAATCAGAAATACTGCACACAGCATTTGTTATAGAAGGTCCATGAGTAGTATTAATAACACAGCTAGCAACTTGAATTGTTTAGTATTTCCTTTGCCTTGTCTTGCATGGAGGGATTTTTTTTCATGAGCTGACACAACTGTACAGCAGTTGATCATTGTAAATCCAAGTAAAGTTAAAACAGCGACACTAGGTGATCAACATTTACAATACAGAATTTCAAGAATATATTACATTGTTTACTTTCTATAACTACCTTTGTGTTTTGCAATTCAATTAATTTCATAAATCATAGTTTTCTGCTCATCAACTATACATACATTGTTTGTATTACCAGGTCTGCAAGAAGTTCCAGAGAAAATCCCTCCAGATACTACCTTGCTAGACCTTCAGAACAACAAAATCAGCAAACTAAAGGAGGATGACTTCAAAAATCTAAAGAATCTACAAGTAAGATGACCAGATTTATTTTGACAAAATATATGATAACATTGCTACTGCAGTGTAGCTCAAAATGGGCATTGGGTTTTTCTTTGGTTCTTACATGTGGCTGGCTGGTTCTATATCTACTGTATAGAGTCAGCTACTGAGCACCAGCTGTCCTTAAGAGTTTAAAACATCTGAGCTGAGATAGTACTTTTGGGTTTGTGGGTCAGTAGTGAGTTGATGCATTTATTGGCAGTGCAGGCTATATTTTAAGTTATGTCTGCCCTGTGATTTTGACAGTGCTTTTCAGAGTTGATATTTTAATTTAAAACAGGAGGAAAGATACTACACAATCAATTAAGCAAATGCTCATTTACAATATTTTCCTGTAAGATAATAATTACAATATAAATATATACAATTCACAGTTACTTACATACCACAATATAACTATGTAACAAATAAAGCATTTAACAATTTAAGCATTAGGAACTACAGAATAAGTGGAAAATACTTAGCTGGCTACCTTGTACAGCGGTACTGCAATCACTTGTGGCACTGATGACCAGGGTTCAGAAGTGAATTCAGGGCATCAGAGGGTCAGTCAGGGGGAGGAGGATCGAACCTCTGTGGAACTGATCTCGTCTTCCATGGTGGGGGGGTACACAGAGTCCAGTATGCATCTAACCCCTAGTGGAGGCTAGGGGGAAGGCAGTACAAGACTGCTAGAAATTGTGCAGAGGTGTGGCCATTCAAAAATATTGTGCAGAAGCCTGTGATGTGCATCTTGATGGCATTGCATGTGCAGGAAAATCTCCTAGCTGGCAGTATGACACTGGTCACCCACAGGCCCTGCACCCAGCTATCCAGGCACTGTCCAGCGCACTGGTTCCTACTGAACAGTGGGGTTGGGAATCCTGCCAAATCCACCAGGAAGTAAGCCCAGGGGGAATACGTGCACAGGTAAGTCCTGGAGGACACTAGGGTGATGCTGCGGTGACCAGAAGAAGGGGACTGGTTGGATGTGGGGCAGAAAAAAGATAAACAATAAAATAAAGAAGTGCAATATACTTTACACACATTGTAAAGCAATTCTGCTGGTCAGTTAAACACCACTGGATGGATTTCCAAGAACCTGTGCAAGTGCACACTTCGCCTCTGTCTGCATCCACCCAATTGTGTCCAAGCAGCCCTGCTGTTGTTTGTAAAAGATGCATCCACTTGTTAAGAAAAGTAATGTTTTGCATCACAAAAATTGCCTCAAATGTGATTTGTATCTTTTTCACCACAGCTCTATCTTTTTTGAAACAAAATTCAGATGTAGTTAGATCATCTAATAGCTGATCTAACAGATTGGATGAATTTTTCTTTTGAAATAGTCTCTGGTAGATCTCGGATAAATCCTTTAGAAAATCCTGCCCAGTATATTAATGCACACTAGATGGTGGATGCTATGTCTATGCACACTACTGCCTTTACCTTAACAATAGTACATGGAGTTGGTAGCTTTGGTCAAAGGACAATTAGATAACAGGAAAATGGTGCATCCTTTGTTTGAGCTGGGCTGGGTACATTAAATTTCTCAATGTTCTGTATTCTTCAGGGAAAATTAGTTTGGCCACACTATACAGTTATGAATTTGAAATGGCACAAAGGGGATTGCAGCCCTTTGCCTGAAGAGCAATGAGACCCATTTCAACTGTTCAGGAAAGAAGACAGTGGTTACTATGAAAATGGCCCACAGGGCAATGCTCAAATCATGGCAAGTTCTGCAAACACAGTCACAAGTTTTAGTAACACCTCCTGCTTGTAGACCAGTTACAGGCAGACAGTGGGGGTATCACTTCATTGTGATCAAGTGATACAGAGTAAGAAGAAGTCAGAGATCACCATGTGATTGAGTTACATAGGAACCAGAACAGGGAAACTGAGCTGAGAAGGGGGTTGCCACTGGATGCCATGGAGTAGGTCTGGGATGGGCAGCAGGTGGGAAACCTACCAGAATACCTGGAAATCATGATAGTGATGGAATGAAAAACTGTATCAGTGACCCAAAAGCAGATCTTCAAGGATGGACAGGCTTGTAGGAGGGGAAGTGAACATTTGTCAGTAGCAATAGTCCAAATGTCTTTGCAGCATGGCATGATGCCATGCAATTAGTGTAATGCCATTCCACAACCTTAAAAATGATCACAAATGGTATGTTAGTTGACCAAAACCTTGTTTGTCATGACTAATATATTGCAGCTCCATTTACACCGTAACATATCTCAGAGGGTATTCCTCACCCTTGTACTAAGATGCTTCTGTATAGCCACAAAATGTGTAAGTAAAATTGGGCAACTGATTGCACCTTGTGCTATGCCGTCACACTTTGTAACTATTTATTGGGCCCCTTATTTCCAGTATTCCCTTTTGTTTTGTCTTTACAAACATAGAAGCAAATTTTTTAAAAACATAGATATAGACATATCTCCTGGATGCACCTGTATTTGTTTTATCCTCACTGTGTCCTTTGCCTTCCTGGCACAGCAGATGCAATTTGGAAAACCATGTCTAGCTGTGGCAATTAGGTCTGGTGTATGGAAACACACATCTGTCTCAGACACATTTGCTATCCTGACACTATGTCAGATACACCATCAAACTGATGATCCAGGCTGGCTTAGAAGAGGTACTGTAAGATGCTTGGCAGACACTGAGGGGAAAGAAGAGACTGATTGCAGCTGGCACCATGTTAACATAAGCCACTCCCTAGACTCTGAAGGCAGTCATACTCAGAAGAGGGGGAGGGAACTATAGGCAATCGAAGTCCCTGATGAAGGTTTGCCTCAACCCATACTACAATAGCATGCCCCCTCTGGATAGTCCTGAGTGATTAATGCAATTGCAGCATGGGACTGCATCCCAATCACTCACAGTAACAATTAATGCTGGTAAGGCACTTTGGAATGATTGTTGACAGAGCTTCCCCCTTCTTGCATTGTAGGACATTTGTCTTACAACCCTGTGTCCACATTGGACAATATTTCCCAAGCACATCAGCACTGCTGCAGGCCTTTTTAAAATATGCCCTTGATGTTGTGGACAAATGACATTGACAATCTATCATCTTGTCTCAGAGAAGAGAAGACATGGACAGCATTTCATATAGTACTCTGTCCTGTGCTGCTTGGCAAAGCTTTGAAAAAGAATAAAATTCTCTAGCTAAGGAATCAGCTTTACATTAACTTTTGTGGAATATTCTTATTTGTGTAGATACATCTAAAAATATTAGTTTCAAGTGCTACTAACCTCGAGGTGAAGAACTGTTGTATGAAGTGATAATTTACCTCAAAATTTACAAATTATTGTAATTATTGTCCCATCATTATTACTAAGGAAATCTGTCTCATGACAGGAGCATCATATCTGAGATTTCATCCACTGCTTTTACCTATTTAAAATATGACATCATAATACACTACTTCTGATAAATAATTCACTCAAAACCCCATTGTAATGCCATAAAAGATTATAATTGCAAGTGCTAACTAGCAGTAGGAACAAATGAAATCCAAGGGACATCATTTCTGTTTTATACAATTACCCTACTAATAAAGATAAATACTGAAAATATGGTAATTTGAGGCTAAATTGTGTTTGACAGTTATAATTTCCAAAGATTTCCTTCTCATATTAATTGCTCTTTAAGAGGTGATGTAAGTAAATGAGGTAATATTGTGATACTGCTAAAGATTTAAAACATCTCATAATGAATGCTCAAAAGGGAATCCTGGTGTAATATTTTTGATACTGAAAGGATGTATCCTGTAAACTTTGTTGTGCAAACCACTGCATCATAACTGATAAACAACTCTGTAATTACAAATAAAGAAACATAAGCAGAATTCCCTTAATCATCTCAATTACAATCCAACCATGGAAAAATGGTCATAAGAGAAAAGTAAACTAATCTAAAGCCCTGAAAGATTTAAAGAACACAACTACTGTACCTGATAAGACATGCTAATAAAAACCATTATTAAAGAAAATCATCTTAGTGTTTAAAATCATATATACTAAATGTGCAAGGCCATCTAAAATTCAAGACAGACATTAATAAATAGGTTGAAATATAACCTTTCCAAGGACATTTGATGCCAATCTGGCTAATTTATTTCCCTTCCGGCCATCAGGATGCCCGTCAGAATGTGCCCATCATTAAGGCACCACAAAGTGAAATTTGCCATCCCTTCCCTGAGGTCCACCCTGATCACCCCAGAGTTAGAATAATTAGAAAGGGGGGCATGGGGGTGCGGGAAGCAACCCCCAAAAAGACGGGTGACAAAATCAGTGACTTGGCCCCTGATGACTGGACATGTCCCAACGGACGCTTGCCATTGGTGGAACTGTAGTAGTAATAGTACTTTATGTGGTATGGGCCCTACCCTGAAGGTTCAGGGCACCTTACAAAGCATACAGCAAACATCAGCAGTACAAACAAGTAGCAACTTACTTAAATGATTACTTTACACAAGCAATACATAAACAGAAGAAACAGCAGATACATGCCTAGATATTAAAAGACATTCAGGTATTATCTATTATCAAATGCCTTCTTACGAAGATAAAATTCCAGACCTGTCTTAAAGGCCTCAACTGATGGGGTCTCTCTCAGGGCTCATGGGAGGGCATTCTGTAAAACTGGAGTAGCTACCTCGAACACTCAATTCACTGAGAATTTCAGCCAAGCCCTAGATATTGCTAATAAGCCTGCATCAGTGGTACAGAGAGGTCAGGATGATGGGTGAGGAGTCAGGTGTACTGTTAGGAAGCCTGTGTCTATTTCATGTAGGGCTTTGTAAGTTAGAAGCCCAACATGGGAAGTGATATGCCACTTTACTGGCAGTCAGTGCAGCTCTCACAGGACTGTGATCACATCATGACCTGGAAAGGCCAGTCAGCAAGCTGGCTGCTGCCTTCTGCTCTAGCTGCAAATGCTGCAGGATACCTCCACCTACACCAAGGTACAGGTTATTGCAGTAGTTGAATCTCGATGTCACAAAGCCATGCACCAGCATCGCAAGGTCTTTGGAGGGGAAAAGGGATTTAATTCCATTGATGTTAATCAGATGGCAAAAGTCATTCTGGACTACAGCTGACACTTCAGCCTCACACATCTGCCTTCCATCCTGAGTGATTTTTCATTGAAAGGTGGCTCCCATCATTGTGGACCCAAGACAAAGCCCCAAAACATCTTATTAATTTGTAATTGTGAAAAATGTATACCGTATGTTTACTATGCCTGGGGAAATGAATGTTTAACTGTGTTTTTAAAAAACACCATTTTTTAAAACAGGGATGCAGGATGATGGGGTGCAGTTAGTATACTACAATTTAAAGACTGATGTAAAACTTCAGTGAAGCTATTTGTATGGGTTTAACTGATGTTGACCACTAAACACAATTACATTAGACTATATAAAAAGTTAGTAACAATTTAATGGAAAGGATTTAATTAGTATTAAAGTGATTTTCTCTGTTCTAGGAAATGTTTAAAAACTCAGGGCAGGATTGTCAAAAGAATCCACACAAGATGTGTCCACTTCTTTCTTAAAACAGAAATGCTTTCAAATCTACTAGACCATCTATTAGATGGCCTAAGAGCACCTAAAGTTTGCATCCAAAAACAGACCAAAGTGTGTCCAAACTGGATGCATCTCTCAATTGCATCAATGTTCTGCCATTAACTCTGAATTTTTGTTGTAAACAGTTGCAACTTCTTTTTTCTATATTTTATATTTTTGAGATGTTCAATCTAATTAATATTATATTGCATTTTACATCATATGCATGTATATTTCAGAAGTAACATTCCATAGTTTAAGTAACTAACATTATTATATCAAGATAATACTTGTCAAATTAAACAGACATACATTTAGTTGTCAAAACAATTTTTTTTTCAGATAGACATCATAAAGAAGTATAACATATGTAGGGAAAACACTTGAAATGGGCCATGAACAAAAATGTTTTCTACTTATCTGACAGTGTACATTTGTTATTGAACAGAAAATGTTGGATTAATGGAAACATTTCTGAAGTGGGTTATCTGTCCAGCTTCCAGTCTGTAAAGTTTATCTCACTTCTTTTAAGAAAAGCTGCATAAGACAAGTAATCTATACAGTAGTCCATATAGTTTTATACTGTTATTGTGGCAGCAATGTCAGGGAAGCAACTCCCTCAATGGCAGCATTTGTAGATTTTAGATCTGTATCTTTAGATTCCATGCTACTGTCATCATCTTTATCTGCCAGACAAGCCATCAAAAAGCTACTAACTGGTCTGGATCATGAAGAATATATCTTTCAGCATCCAAAGTAACATGGACTTTGCATGGATATAATAAAGAAAATTTACCATTTATCTACTGCATGTCTGTCTGGTATTGTATCAACTACCTCCTACGGGCTAGGCTCTGGGTCTAACATCAGGGTAAAAATAGACATTAGCTCCACAAAATGCCATTGCTTCTTTGATCCTTACTTGCTTGATAACAACCTCTAGATCACATTTGCATCCAAATTGCACTAGTACAGTGGGAGGCTTATTAAGAGAGGTAGTGGATGTAGGGGATCTGTCAGCACTTAAAACTGTAGGATCCGATGGGAAATTCTTCCTGACCAGTAAAAGAAAAGCTTTTAGTAAAAGTGACGTTGTTTTTGGGGGTATTGCTAAGACATTTAGCAAAGAACCACTTCACCACATCTCAGGTAACTGATTGAACATTCTCTTTCTTTTTTTTTTAAATTTAGTATGTTTTTTGTTACAATCTGCCTGAAGGCTCAGCCCCACTCTCCCCAGCCTCCCTGTCTCACCCTCCTGGATTTACCTCCTCCTGATGATCCTCCTGGCTTGACCCCCAGGACAGGCCATCATGCAGATGTGAACTCTCACAGGCCGGTATGAGGTTGCCAGCAGGGATCACCTACTGGTATAGTCTCACTGACTGACCCCCCAGAGGTGGTGCATGGAGTCAGATCATACATGACAGACATCAGTACTAGGTCACTTGGGTGGAATGGTGGGTGAATGGGGGCCAGAGAAGTGGGTCATCATAAATGGCAGCCACAATTTTTGAAACAAGGGACCCCACAGGGGGTGTGGCTTGCAATGACATAATGCACCGAAGCACAGACATCTGTCATGTTATCCACACCATCTATGCCTCGGTAGCTGCTGACCTACCGCCTCCACCAAGGGTCAGTAATGCACCTAGTGCTCATCCACTCTTCCCCTCAGAGGAGGAGAGCAGTCCAAGGGATGTTCAATCCTCCTCCTTCCGTCGGCCCTCTGACTCTCGAGTCCATTCCAGAACCCAGGATGTCAGAGTCGCAAGTGGAAATCTTTCCACTGTGCCAGCAGGATGGCCCATGATTCAATATTCTCTAAGAAAGACAAGTTGACCAGATGTGTTATTTTTATTTATTTATTTTATTTAGTTTTTGTTGACCAGGAAAGAAAGACTTGACAATTCTGCTTATTTTCAGCCTCGTCCTGGGGAAGGGGGCTACAGATGGATGCCAACTGACTTAGAACCAGGTTAGGCTGTTGGTGGTATTTTTAGTGAATAGTTTTATGAACCATGTTCTCAAGTTTATCAGTTTTCCTGGCCTGAGATGTATTGTCCCTTAACTCTAAAGACACAAGAGAAGCCGAGGACTCAGTTTTATTTGGGACAGCAAGCACTTCTTTTTGAATAGATTCAGTTTTCACCTCCGAGGTCACCATTTGGAGTCTCACCCCATCACTTCACTCTGCAAGTGAATCAAGCTTCTCATCAAACTTCTGGACTACTTTGAGCAAAGTTTAATAAGAGCAATTCACCTCAGTGAAGGAACCTAGCTTTGGAGAGAGGGCTTTTTGAAGGGTTTACATTACTAACTCAGTAACCAGAGAGTTAAACAGATTTTCAAGATGGGGACTTGCAGTCTCTGCCACAGCCAAGAAACTGCTCATCCCAGGACTACCTAAGACTGCAGGGGATAAGAACTTGTCCATCAGCCCCACCAGTTCCCTCTTAGCAAGTGTAGCTGCATCTCATAAAGACAGAGAGGTTCTTGGTTATTTCCTTTTCTCCTTCCATTTTCTCTGTTGTATATTTTTTCTTTTCTTTTTACTGAGCTTGCTCAGCTCAGTCTCTGGTAGTTCTATGAGTAAAATTCAGACTTTGAATATACTTAGTACCTCTCAGAATCATGATTTTCATTGAACGAGTGGAGCACAGCTCAAACTTGCAGCTGCCTGGTGTCAACCATCTTGCCTCTACCAACAGTTGCAACTTCTGAAAATAGCAGCAGGGCTGCCTAGATACAGTACAAGATGGTGGATGCAGACACAGAAGTTGCATGCATTTTCATCCACATTCAACACTTTTGAAAATCTTCCCGTAAGATTTAGATATAAATCAGCTTAAACTTTTTCATATTTTCTTTAAGACTATTCCTTTTATTCCTGTTACTATGTATTTTACAAGGAAACATGATCCTTGACCCCTAGAGGTTATGGTGGGGGCTTTGAAATGGCTTTGCTAAGAATGCAAATGCATGCTGTTCCTCAGTGTGTCTGTATTCATGTGTGTCCAGGCAACCCTGCTATAATTTTCAGAAGATGCATATGTTTATGACAAATAGTCACAACTGGTGTCCATGTTGGAAGCACTTGCATCTGGTTTTGGATACAGACTTTGGGCACTTTAAGCCATTTAACAGAGGGTCTAGAAGGTTTGGAATCATCCCTTACAGAAATAATTATGTGAAATTTCTGCATGCTGCTCACATAAAAACTACCTACATTGCATGCATGCTGCAGACATGTTTTTATGTTAAACTGGAACAGACTACATGCATGTGGAATGCATGCAACAAGCAAATGGTCACTTATAGCTACATGGATAAAAGTTAAATGACAAGCTCAGGATCAGACAGTATACAAGTAGGGTTGAGGGGATTCAAACCCAGGTCTCCAAGTTTGCAAGGTCTCCTGGTTTGCAGCTGTGTGCCCTTGACCACTGCACTATCCTGTCTGCATACATACAGCTCACTTGTACCGCAGTAGAAATCTGCACACATGTGCACACATATGGCATGCTTATAGCCACTGCTATGTTTTTTTCATTTTAGTGTCCCTCCATCTCAGCTGCACAGCTGAACTGCAGCACATATACTGTCAGAAATACGTGTGGGTCTTCCCACCCTTCATACACACACTGATCCACAGAACTACTTAATCACTTCTGTCTGGCCTGAACTCCTACTATTTTTTCTCCATAAGTTTGAATGCTTCCACACAAGGAGACTTTAAGTGGCAAACACAAAAGCAGCAATAACTAGGCACCTACCCACCCACATGGCCAGCTCCTCCCCATACACACACTGTAACAGATGCAGCCACACAATTACAGACAACCCACCAAGTATAGGAGAAGTTGACAGTCTCTTACTCGAGTATTAGGGAGCTAGAGGCAGGAGTCTTTAAGAGGCAATATCCATGGGACAGAGTGCAGTGGTGCACCTCTTTAAAATGAATGGGTTATTTTTTATTGCTATTTTATACATTATGATGGCAAGTTGGAGATTAATGAAGGCCTCTATTCAACTAGTCAAGCAGTGGCCTTCATTAATCTCCAGTTCACCATCATAATGTATAAAATAGTTATAAAAAAATACTCCAGTTCATTTCAATGGGGGGTGCCCCTGCACTATATCTTGCCCTATGTCATAACAGGCTTGATCATGGGGGTATGGAGATCAGCTTCACAGGGGGGCATATACCTGACTATTGTAGGGCTCCAATAGTCTGTGCATAGCATACATCTCAACTGTCCCTGATGTCAATGGACAGCCCTCATTTTACCTCTGAAAACTGCTCTGTCCCTCATCCATCCCTCATGAAAAACATACTGCACACACACAGAGAGGATGTCCTGTAAATTTAGACTTTAGGGGCACCATTTCAGATTTCAACAGGGGGACCAACAACCAGTGAAGGTCAGGTATAAGTTAGCATCTAGAGCGCAAGCTCTGGTACATCTAGCTTGTCTCTAAAAGGTAAAACCTATCTTTTGTGATTGAAAAGTGGTATGCAAAACTGAAAAAACTCAAATGTATGAGATTCATCTGTTTACTGAGGGGCAAAATCTGAGACTGTAACTGTAACCGCCCATCAAGAACCTCTGCACATTCACACAGGCACTGTGTGTGCATGTTTGAGCATGCAACAGCCACCTGCTTGCTTGAATGTTCAAGCTGATTCCAGCTCAAATGTTAAGCTCCGCAGACTGGGAGAGCCCACCTGGCCCATTCCACTACAAACAAGAAGAGTAGCCTTATATTATCGGGTTAAGGCATATCACAAACTTACTTGCATCCTTCATTTTAGCAATACATATCACAGAACATTAACAAATTTTAATTAGTTGACCTTCAGGCTTCAACCACCACACCAACACTCGAGTATCTCTCGCTGCTCGCTTAGCTGTCTCTTTTACATCACTCAGTCGGTCAGTCTCTCTCATCACTCAGGATTTTTTGATTTAGGCATTTAGCACATTTTGACTTTTTCTTACACAAACTCCAAGCCAATGCCCTGGAGCAGTGCATTAGATCTGGGCTTAAACTCACCTAGTTACTAAAGATTTCTCTTTTCCTGGCTGAAGTTCTGAACCCTCCACCCCCAAAGAAAACCTTGCCCCGATTGCTTTCTCTCTCTCTGACTCCATTTCATTCAATACCCTTCCATATGGGTCATGAAGCTGCACAAAGGCACACAAATGTGAATCATTTATTTTTATTTACCCAACCATCCAGGCAAAACCTGCAGCCTCACCCAGTGTGCCACCAGCCCAGTTTTCAGCCCACTGCTCCTCTTTCCTTCTGCCAGAAGCTGGATGCTAGAAATTACCATCCTGGGTCCTGAACATGGTCTGCAACTGAGTCACCTTACCGACCAAACCCACCCAACCTGTATTGCTGCTGCCTCACCACACTGATCAAGGCCTGTGAAGGCCACTCACACTGCTGTCACCACTGCTGCTAGGTGTAGTTTGCTGCAGTTCGGGACCCATGCTATTTTTATTGTTAGGTAAACCCTGTAGTGTAGGTAGGTAGCCTAGTCATCTAGCTAGCTTCTAGATCACCCCCTGCCCCTTTAGCCACTGAGGAAGACAGAGACTTACTAAGAGTAGACCAACAAAAATATGCTACTGCAATGCTACTATTGAGAGCTCAGTGCCCCCTGACTCCACCAAGTTGTAGTGTGTAGCCTGTCTATTCTGTGGTAGGAAAGTCAGTGTCACACTCATGTGCTCTTGTTTGCTCAGAGCTCCTCCATGTCAAGCGTGAAGGCACTGCTCATTCTGAGTGTCCATGTCCCTCATTCCAGTGACAAAATGTGAGGTATGGTGTATGCTTCCAGAGCCCTACTCAGCACAGAGTGCTGAGCATGACCATAGTGATGCTCCATACAGAATGACAGAGTGAAAGTAAATGAGCTGTAGCAGTCATAGAAAATAAATATAGTATACATAAGGGGATTTGCATAGCCCAAAACAAAAAGGCCAGGTTTCACACTGCAGAGACCCCTTTTCTCACATCTGGAATGGGGGGTGTTGACTGACTACTGATGGCAAAGATTAATGGGGTTATAACTTACACATTTAATGCTGTAAGCAAACAACACTTTACAAATTAATGGCAATTCAATGACAAAAATCAAAAGCCATTAAATAATTTACAGAAGGATTTAATGGTGAGAATGAATGGGTTTGCCTAATTTTAATGATAAATCAATGGAAATGGTATTTTATTGGGTCTAATTGCTAGCAGTAGCATGAAAAATAGAAACTGATGTGTTTTTCAGATGGAATTTGTACCAGCTTAGTTGCTGCATACACGTCAAGCATGCAATATATGAATCTGATCTGATTTTTAAATGGTGTTCACACCAGCTTTGCTGCTGCACGCATGTCCAGTATGCAACATATGAACCTGATGTGATTTTCAGATGATGTTTTTAGCAGTGTAGCTGCTGCATGCATGTCAAGCTTGCAGCATGTGAACCTGATGTACTTTTTAGATTTGGTTTGCTTAGGTTTACTTTGTGTATGCTAACCACATACAAACATTGCACAATTAAGCATGTGGCATGCATTGTGCATGTATGCAGCACTCTTTTATTTCTGTAAGGGATTTCTTCTTTGAAAATAGCAGCAGACTCATCTTGGGCAGATCCTTTTGAAAATCCTGCTCTCAATGTATTCAAAGTTTTCTCAAAAGTCAGAAACTTACTTTAAAGGTTTATTAGGAAGTCACTGAAAATGAGAGTTACAAATGTTGTATCCTTACACAGAATGACAGTGCTAATGTTTATGCAAATGTATCTATAGTCCAGTTTGACAGGACCAATTGCCTTGTTATGCCTTTTCCCCCCAGGTATTAATACTTGTTAACAACAAGATCAGAAGCATCCATCCGAAAGCTTTTTCCGGTTTAGGGAAGCTTGAGAGGCTTTATTTGTCTAAGAATCTGCTAAAGGATCTACCAGAAAATATGCCAAAATCCCTTCAAGAACTTCGTGTTCATGAAAACGAGATCACCGAAGTGAAAAAAGCAGCATTTGATGGCTTAACCCAGTTGATTGTAATGGGTAAGGACGTCATCACCTAGAAATAAAGTATTACAATATTAAGCTTTATTATAAGCAAAGGACAATTATTATTGTCAATGTGTGTAGTACTTAGCTTCTTTAGTATTATCTGACAAAAAAACATATAAATACCCTTAATGATTATTCACCTTCTGTAGAATTTGTTGATGTAGATTTCAGTTTCATACCTATCTTCTGTTTCTAAGTAAAAGTAAAAACTTGCAATTTTGGAAAGGTTACTCAGGTGCTGCTACCTGGAGCTGCTGCATTTGGATAGGCAATCTTGGTTCTTAAAAACTCAGCTCACAGAAGGGCAGCAATAAACTGAACATCAGTTGTAAGTTGAGTTAAAACATTTTTATTTTTAAGATAATCACCCAGCAGTGCAGCTCCCACTACAGTCAATGCTTCACATTCAATAGCCCTTTACCAAGGCCTTGGTACTCATTACACTGTTTTAAAGTAGTACAACATGCACTTGACATGAATTTCTGTTGTCTACATTCTATTGCACAGTAGGTTACTTATGGTATGTGTTTGTAACGTCTGAGGTCACCTCTGTTGCATTAACAAATTATTTTAATTGTTGTCACGTGATTTGAAATGGAGCAATCATTTTAAATGTACTAGTATAAAATGATTTACTCCTGTGATACACCTCAGTCTTGATAAAACATTACTGAACATAAAACGTTGGTTGTAGTAGGAGCTGCACTGCTAGGGGATTATCTTACAAATAAAAATGTCTTAACTCATTGTATGACTGACCTTCACTTTTTGGCTATCCTTCTGGGAGCTGAGCTTTCATGAATCCAGATTAAAAGTAGACACTGTCTGATCATCATACTGATGTTACCATACCTCTCAACCTTTTGTACCCCAAATGTGGAACATTGTCTATCAAAATGTGGAACAAATAGGCAAACTGTGGAACACTTAATCAAATCTTTACATAAGAAGCTCAAAACACCATTAAAATGTTGCATTTATGTTAAGAAAGCCTGTTATTAATTGAATAATATATATTTGTATAATTTACTATGGACTTTTGCTTTAAAATGTTGACTTTGAATGTGGAACAAGTCCTCACAATGTGGAACAGGGAGCATTTGTGAAGTAAAATGAGGAACGTTCCTCGTAATGAGGTACAGTTGAGAGGTATGGATGTTACCACACAAATGTGTCTGTCTGTAGCCCATATTCTACTACCACTGTATTCTTCCATAACATTGAGAACACTTATATGCAGTCTAGTCAGGGGGAGGGGACTACTGTATCATGAGTGGCTGGACAGTTTGGGAAGTTCAGGAAAGATACAGTAAAATGACATGAAAGATTATAAAGAAAACATTGGTATGCTGTATCAGAAGCATGATTTTCCACTTCTCCCAAAGAAAAATGGGAACAGATAAAAATGGCTACATCAGCAAATCCTAGTAAGTTTTGTAGGCTCAGCTGCTTTAGCATTTCTCTATAGGTGGTTTAATGACTTTGGCCATGCTTCAGGCCCAACTGACCAAGGGATGAGTTAACCTAGCTAACCTACACTCTGTTGTGTGTTTCCCCTAACTTATAACCATTTGTTAGGAGAAGACAATTAAGAAATAAGGCAGGATTGGGGGTGGGTTATAGTCAGATAAATTAAACCCCAGAGGGTTATGATGCATGAGGAGCAATTGAGAGCCTCATACCTCTAGGGTTAAATAGATTAAGACAACACAATTCCAGGAGTGTCTTATGGTATTATTAAACTGCAATGTTTCCATTTTTTAAAATGAAAACTTTTATAATTAAAATTCTAATTTGTTTATTTACCTAGTTCTAGCCAGTGAATTAACCCTATGAGAATGCTGACAATCAGAAATCTCCAATTCCAAACTTTGTTTTATAATTGAAGTAATTAGAAGCACTTTTAAGTAGGGTCAATATGGTGGGGGTAGTAACTGGAACACTAAATAGAATCATGGCATGAATCAAGAGAGACATTATAAGCAGATCAGGAGACAGTATAATGCTTTTGGACAGATCCTTGATCATCTCTTTGTTGGGAATATGCGCATTTCTGTTGTGCACATATGAGAAAATATTTTGAAATGAATACAATATGTCTAAAGAGAGTGGCAAAGGTGGTGGAGGGCTTGGAGAACATAAGGTATGAGAACAGACTCAGAGAACAAGGGCTTTGTATTTTCACTGGAAAAAATAAAAAGGTGATACATAGTCAACAATTGTATTTCTCTGAAAGGGATGATACCAACATATCAAATACATATTTTCAAAATATCCCAAGGGTGATAGAACCAGGGAATACATGATGCCACTGGAGGGAGGAAAATTCAAGGGAATATCAGGAAGAACTCCCTAAATGGAGTGGTGGATATCTGAAACAAACTCCCAGAGCAGGTCATATTAGCCAGTACTGTAATCACCTTTAAACTTAGACTTGAAAAGGTGAAGCCTTCTTGTAGTGGCAACAGCTCAAGATATACTCTGCTGTTATTATATGGTGGACCCACTTAAAAAAATTAATCAATTTTAGAAACATTGTCAGTAGAAAGCAAATATACTTTAGGTCACATTGAGCAGAAGAATTTAGAAACATCCTCCTACCCCATATTCAAAATACGCAAACATTGGATTTCTTCACAGCCCCATAAATAATGTACTTTGAATTCCATAGTGAATTCAAAGCTTATGATAGCAGTAGCAGCTTATACAGGCACATTATTAATCATTAATAAACGTACAGTATTTTGAGCCATTTTAAGTAAAACTCAGATAGTTATATATTTTTGTTTATTAAAAAATGAATAAGAGAAGAGTATGGCTGAGATGAAATATTTCATTTATAATAGACTTCTAATTAGGGCTGAGTGAAATGTAACTTCAGTAAATTGAATTCAAGTGAAACTTTTATGATCCTGCTTCTGTGACATTATCACGAAAGTTTTTATTGAATGTCAAATTTTAAATTTCAGTTATTTACATCTACTTTATAAACTAACTCATCCGATTTACATCACATTTGGTATGAGTGAGGTACTCTTAGAATGCCAGTCTTTCTTTGATTAAAAACTTACTTCCTGAGGCTAAAAAATTTGTTTTAATTGTCTCCTGTTTGAACCACAAACTTCAACTCTTAGAAAACAAAACTAATTTCAAGAATTGTAGATAAAAGAAAAAAAGAGGAAAGAGTTCAGTTTCTAGATAACCAATGTAAGAAATCCTCAGAAAAAAAGAACAGGCCCAATAGACAAATACATGTTCAGTATCTCTCCTGGAGAGCTTGGGGAGTTGGGTCTGCGTGCTTTGAGTGAAAGCTCCAAACTGAGCCTGGCATGCATTTTGAAACTTATGGCACAGAAGAAGGAACATCTCATATGCCAAAGCAACTGCAATGTCAGTTAACTGTAAGTTCACCACTGTCTGCAAAGTGTGATTCAAGCAAGTTCATAGAACAAGTACAGTAGATACTTTGCAAACTGATATTAGCTATAAAGTTGCCAAAGGTAACATTTCAAAGCATCTGGTGGTTTCAATAGGGGCTGGCCCACACCTTGAAAAATTAACAGCACCTGCAACTTTTCTTAGATGCTTCCCTAAAAGCTATACTGGTACAGACACCACCAAATGCTTTAATATTATGATTATTTCTTTACAAAAGTGGACAAAAGGTTGATAGAAAATTGTATAAACTTTAGAGATCCTCATAAAAATTGGAAGCAAATACCTCTGAGCATGTTACAGAAAGAAAATAGTGAATTAAACACTAAACTGAGACCACCACAGTATTATCTGCATCCCCTATGGGAGATTCTGTTCTTATTGCAAGGAAAATAGAAGTAATTGAAAACAATCAGAGGAAATGAAATTTGCTCCACCGGCATGCCAGTATTAGAGACTGAAATATTTATGATTTTGGAACTCATTAAACAATTCTTGATTGAGCAATTGAAGTACATAGATTCATATATCCCTACTATTACCAGGGCATTCAGGATCCCAACACAAAAAGTCTTAAGTTGAACATCAGCAGCAAATAAGTAAATTGGAGACAGTCATTATAACGTTTAGTTCCCTGCTTGACCAGGAGTTGATAATGAAGGTGGCAAGAATAAAAGGTGCATACACTTTAAAAATGCCAAGGCTTTTATCTACTCTGATCTTGCCCTGACAACACAATAGATGCCAACATCTGCTTCAATACCAGAAGGAAGTAGAAGATATCAGAGGGCATCTTGCAGTACTCTACCATTGTAAAGTAAGAGCTGTAATAATCCAAGGGGTCAGAATCTTTTTTGAAAAGGAAAATTAAAAAATAGAACAGATGGCTCTTTATCTGTTACAGAACTGTAACTCTATCAAGGGATTCCAATGACACCATAAATCTCAAGAGCAAAGACTGAGAGATCTATGATGTCATTGGAATGCTGCAATGGAGTTACTAGCTCTGCAACAGAAAGAGAGCCATCTGTTGTTTTGTTGTAATACATGGCTCCCTATCTGCCTCATCTGAGATTTCCACCCATCAATAAAAATCCAATGGGACCCAGTCACTTCACTCACCTCACCACATCCCCCAATATGAGCACAACTGCCAGACTGACTACATTTTTACTCACTGGCCATGGCCCCCTTATGTCACTCGCATCATTAATTTCTTTTAAAAAGATGTCCATCATGACAACTCTTAATGCAGCTCCTATCACAGTTTAACATAACCGTTTAAAGTAGTGACAGGAGTAAACAATAAAATATCACTCTAACTGTAATAACTTCGATCTGATTTCAGCTTGATGGTGCTGTGGTTTCCTGATGTCAGAAATATGTTACAATGAGTTTTGTAGGCTGAAGCTTTCTAAGGGTGAAAAGAGTGAAATCATGTATTACAAAGTCTTGTAAGCCAAGAGAAAGCTGCCAAGGCAGCAGAAGGGAAGATTTTTTTAAGTGCCTGTTTTTCCGTTAGCAGGTTATACTTATCAGCCACTAGAGGGACACACGTAATAAGGAAAAGCCTTTTGTACTATTACAGCATTTTGGTATAGTTACACATTTTCATTAGTTCCCCCTACAAATTCTCTCTGCCCACATTTTTGTACTTCAAGCTTATTCAGCAGTTCATTCAGGATTTAAGACACTACTGCTACTATTTTGTTTTTATGCAGTCCATCCATGATGCTTTTCCCATCTCTGTTATTGCTACTACTCTAGCCAATTTGTCAATTAAGCATTCTGTCAACCACTATTGTATCACCTTCCATGCAGCACCCCATTTGCAGTACTAATGTCTTTTAGTAACCATTGTGGGATGAACCATATAAATTGCTTCATCACTGGTTTGCATTAATCCCACTAAACTACATTCTATAATACTTCTTTGGACAATGCTATACTTTCCCACCACTAGCATTAAGAGAAGGCCAGCATTATCTTGTTCTAGTAATGGATATGTGGCACATCACAAGACATTTTCTAAATCATTGAGAGTCTGGCTGAAATGAATTATTGTCATGCTCTTGCTATGCTCAAGCAATATAAAACTAAACCTGGGTCCCATCTCACCCATAGAGTCCCCAATTGATTGTGCTTCAGGTAAGGGACTAAAAACAATACTCATCAATATCTGCAGTCTGCAAAAGAAATTGACCGAAGTTCAAGCCTGGGTATCCCACACCAATCCAGATATCCTTGTTATAACAGAGACTTGGTTAAAGGTATCCACTTCAGATCATTCACTAGCTCTACCCAGGCAAAGTGGGCAAGCATTAAGGATGCCATACTTGAAGCAACATCCCACTGTGTTAGAGAGAAAAGGTAGTGCAAAAGATGAAGGAAACCACTTTGGTTCTCAAAAACAGTAGCAGAAAAGCTCAGAACCAAAAGGCTGGCCTTCAGAAAATATAAATGAACACAGCGGGATGAAGATAGGGAGGCATACCAAACTTCCCTAAGGAAAGCAGGGAAGGCAGTAAGGCAGGCAAAGGCCTAAACTGAGGAAACACTAGCACAGACAATAAACGAAGGTAACAATACTTTCTATAGATACATTAGTGAATGGAGAAAGTACAGAGGGGTTATTGCTAAGATCAAAGGAGATAAGGGGCATATGAGGAGGAGGACCATGTATAAGCATCTATCCTAAATAGATACTTCTGCTCAGTATTTTCTGAAGAGAAGGTAGGACAGGGCCCACAGTTCAGCACCATGTACATGGGGGAGGGAGGTGAGCACTACTCCCTTCACAGAAGAAAGGGTCCTACAACAGCTCAATAAGCTCAGGGTGGACAAGGCAATAGGACCTGATGGCATACATCCCAGGGTACTTAAGGAGCTAAGGGTGGAAATGGCGCAGCCATTATCAGAACTGTTCAGTGAGTCTCTGAGCATAGGAGAGGTCCCAGAAGACTGGAGAAGGGCTCATGTGATCCCGCTCCACAAGAGTGCTAGCAGGGAGGAGGTAGGGAACTACAGACCAGTCAGTCTTACCTCAGTAGTGGGCAAGATTTTGGAGGCACTCCTTAAGGAAAGAATAGTGCAACACCTGGAATCCATAGCAGCACAGGATCCAAGACAGTATGGGTTTACAAAAGGAAGGTCCTGTAAAACTAATCTCATAGATTTCTTTGATTGGGTAACCAGAGTGGTGGACCAAGGGGGAGCAGTTGATGTCACCTATCTTGACTTCAGCAAAGCTTTTGATACTGTTCCACATAGATTTTTTTTTCTTTTTTTTCTAGAATTACAAGTACCTTTGAGCCAAGGCTCTTTTACAAAGGTTCCACATCAGAAATAACAAACAACAAGGAAGCAACAGTGAAATAACAGTAAACAATTCATGTACAATGGTGCTATTGAAAGGGGTCAATTATAGGAAGACTAAGGAGTAGAGGATAAGGAGAAGTGTAGGTAGTTAACAGAGGTAGCTATAGTAAGATGGTGAACACAGCTAGGATGCATATGCCCACAAGGAATGGGTAGGGTCAGGCACCTGGGGGTGGCAGAGAAACAGGGATGAGAGGAGAGATGGAGGATGAAGATTCAGCCAGAGGCATTTGTCAAAAAATAAATGGAAGGAGTGATAGAAGAAAAAGGGCAGGGCAGGGGGGATAAGTGCTGTAATGGGGCAAGGAGAGACTAATGAGGTGGTATGAAGACCTGAGATTTGAAGTGGTGCCTCAGGAGCTAGGGGGATGGGGACTGGGGGGTCTGGGGTTAAGCAGTATATAAGTTAGAATTTAAGCTGTGTAGGTCATCATCTAGGAGAGGCAGTCACAGGAGCTAGAGGCAATGCTTTGTCAAGAGCAGTTGTTATACGTCGGAGAGTGGACGTCATGGCGGAGCTGTAGATAATGAGGCCATAATCAGTAATTGACACTATAGAGCTCTGGACGGCAATCTTTAGGGTCTCTGGGGTGAGGTGCTGCCTGTGCCTGTAGAGTAATCCAAGGCGTGTGCTGGCAGCTTTAGCCACGCTGTCAATGTGAGCCATATAGGAGAGATTGGGGACAAGCAGAATCCCTAGGTATTTGAAAGAGTAAACTTGTTTGAGGACAGTCCCCTACTTGGTGGAGATGGCAAGGGGGTGTTGCTTGTAACAGTTATATGAACTGCAGAATAGCAAGGACTTGGTTTTCTTGTGATTGAGGACTAGTTTGTGATTGGAGAACCATGTTTCAATGGCACTGGATCTGAGCTGGAGGCTGTGTTGTAGTGGTGAAAGGTCCTTGTACGTAGAAAAGAAAACAGCATCATCCGCATACAGGATGATTTGTTCTGAGCAGGATTGTGGTAGGGAGTTTAAAAAGAGGCTGAAAAGGAGAGGGCCCAGTATGGACCACTGAGGTACTTCGGCGCGGGCAGGCAAGGTGTCCGAGATAACATTGGCAATTTTTACTGTTTGAGAGCAGTTGTCAAGGCAGCTTGTGAACCAGCGGGCTGAGTCAAGTGTGAGGCCAGCAAGGAGTAGTTGGTCATACAGCAGCTGATGATGGACTGTGTCCAAAGCCTTCAAGAGTTCGATGAAGACAGCCCTTGTAAGAAGTCCTTTATCAAGGGAACTATGCATTGCAGTGGTACATTCAAGCATGGCAGTGGTGATACTATGCCCTTTTCTAAAACCATGCTGTTGTGTGCACAGAATATTATATTTGTCCAAATAATCAGTGAGCTGGTCCATAACAATATGCTCTAGGGCCTTGGATAGTGGTGGCAATATGGAGGTCGGGTGGTAGTTAGAGTGGCAGGTCTTATCCCCAGTTTTGTGGACCGGGGTCACCGTGGCAGTTTTCCATATTTCAGGGAATGTACTGGTGTGGAGAGAGGGGTTAAGAATTTTAGTTAGGGGACTGAGGACCTCATCAAGTGTAAGTGATAGCAGCTTAAGGTCCAAGGCGTCACTGCTGATTCTGGAAGTGGAGATGGTTGAGGCGATGTGACGGTGAACTTCATTCATCTTAATCTCCCTGAAGTAGAAATGAGGGTAGTTTGACAGCGTGCAGGGTGAGTTAGAGGGTGTGTGCCTGACTGTGAAGAAATCAGGTGGTAGAACAGTACTGAGGTCAGTAAAAGCCATGTTAAAGGTATTTGCGCAATGACCATGGGATTAAGGGTAGTGGACCCTTCAACAATTAACATGGCTGGAGGGGACTTTGATTGTTTCCCAGTAATGTCCTTGATATTGTCCCAGAAAGCACAACCATTTCCCCAGGTGTTGATGAGGACGTCCTTATAATATGAGCTTTTTGTGAGATGAATGGATTTTGTGCAGGCATTATGGGCATGTTTGTATTTTTGGATATCAGATTGTTTGCCTGTGGCTTTAGCCACTGCCCACAGGTGGTCCCTAGATTTCAGCTGGGAAAGGAGCTCCACAGTTATCCAAGGGTTGCAGAGGGCTTTTGTTTTCCATTTTTTTGAAGGAGCAAAGAGGTCACAGGCCTTATTGAAGATGGTGATGAAGTAGCCGAGGGCAAGGTTAACATCCATCACCTTGTAGATGGGCAGCCAGTCTTGCAAGGATAAGTACTGTTTGAGATGGGTAAGTTGACCACGGGGGAGGACTTTGCTGGTAATGATTATAGGGGGGTGGTTTTAGAAATTTATTAGACCATTCACATATAACCAGGGAGTGATCACTGATAGAGTCTGGGAGAATGGAGGTATGAGAGATCCTGGTAGGGTGATTGGTGAAAACCCAGTCAAGTAGGGTACTGGTGCCAGTTTTGTAATTTATCCGAGTTGGTGTGGTGACCAATTGTGACAGGTTGGCATCTGCAAGGGCATCCTTATGAGTGTAGACATCAGATGCGAGCCAGTTTATATTGAAATCACCAAGCAGAATGTGTTCAGAGCCAGGAGGTTGGGAGCTGATGAAGTTAAGAACTTCTTTGATTCCAAGATCTTGATCTCGAGGTGGAATATATACACAGATGATGATGAGGGCTTTTTGATTGGAACTTGGAAGAATTTTAATGGGTAGAAGCTGGGCCGAGGAGGCAGGGACAGGGGTTGGAACAAGGTGCCCCAGGAGATTATCCTTAATGAAGATGGCACAGCCCCCTCCCCTTTTAGAGACACGGTCCAGTCTGAAAACATTGTAGCCCTGTAAGGTAATTGCCAGATCAGGAACTTTTGGTGTCAGTCATGTTTCAGCTACAGCAAGGATGTCAGGATTATGTTGGCTGATAAAGGCTTGGAGTGCATCAAGCTTTGGTAACAGGCTGCAGATGTTAATGGTTGTGATGGTGAGGGCTCCTGCCTTTTTCAGAAGGCTTGAACAGCCCGGGCCAGGGTTCAGATGGACGTTGCCCGACATCAGTAGGAGAAGTAGGAGGAGCTTCATTGAACAGAGGTGCAGGTCCAATAGTGATAATTTGTGTTTCCTTTTAGCATATGGGCAGTAGGTAGAGTCCATATGATAGTCCCAATGATATACAATGTGGTACAGTAGGGATAGGCTGGCTTTAAGAACAATCTTAGTGGTGTTAAGAAGCAGCCAGGTATTTCCACGTGGAGGCCCATGGAGAGGACTGGTCGAGAAGTGGAGCGTTCCCAAGGTACTGCTGGTATTGATTAAGTAGATAGTGGGTACGGGGGGGGTGGCAGGGCCTGGGAGAGAGAACAAGGGAGGAAGGACAAGGAGGGAGAGAAGGGAAGGAGAGGTGGGGAGGGAACTCATAGCTGGTGTAGGGCAAAAGAAAGAAAAAGAAACAGGCAGGAGAGGTAGCAAAAGAGAAAATTTCGGCAAAATAGGATTGCGTAGGGAGGCAGTACAAGGAAGGTATATAGCAAGTAAAGCAACTGTGACTTTAAGAGGGTAGACTTTTTTTCAAATGAAAGAACAAGAATCCCACTAGTTGCAGATCTGTAAAACCTACTAAAGGAAAACTAGCCACTTAAAAAAAAAAAAACTTCTATTAGACACTTGAATTTTGCTTAGTTGCAGCTAAATCTATTTGTAAAAAGCACCAGGTGGCAAAGCAGAGGAAAAGTCCTGGCCAATCAGATCGGGTTTGCTGGAAGCGCCCATGTTCCTATTGGCTGCGCTGTCGCCGTACCTTCCAAGGAGCTGCAGGCGGGCGTCCTGGTCTCTGTCGGTGACTGGCTGGGTGCCAACCGACCGTGGGGGAGCTGAAGCAGCCCCGTTCAAGGGCAGGCAGCTGGAGAGAAGAAAAAATAGCAGGGTTTAAATAGCATAGAGGTAGGATAGGTTTAGATTGAGCAATTTAGCAAGACAAAGGAGAGTTAGACTTTTCGGCGTCAAGGCAGAGTGCTTGGATGGGGGGGTGCAGAAGCAAGGAAACAGAAGAGCTGTAAGCACTTTAAAACAGTAGTAGAAATTACAATGCAGCTAATACAGTTGAAAAACTTCTATTAGACACTTGAATTTTGCTTAGTTGCAGCTAAATCTATTTGTAAAAAGAACCAGGTGGCAAAAGCGGGGAAAAGTCCTGGCCAATCAGATCAGGTTTGCTGGAAGTGCCCATGTTCCGATTGGCTGAGCTGTCACCATACCTTCCAAGGAGCTGCAGGTGGGCGTCCTGGTCTCGGTCGGTGGCTGACTGGGTGCCAACCGACTGTGGGGGAGCTGAAGCAGCCCTGTTCAAGGGTAGGCAGCTTCCAAGGAGCTTCAGGTGGATGTCCTGGTCTTAGTCGGTGGCTGGCTGGGTGCCGACCGACTGTGGGGGAGCTGAAGCAGCCCCATTCAAGGGCAGGCAGCTTCCAAGGAGCTGCAGGCAGGAAGGCTCAGGGTAGGTCAGAAGTTGGTCAACTGGGTGGCAAACTGGTTGACGGGCAGAAAACAGAGAGTGGTAGTAAACGGTATACAGTTAGAAGAGATGCAAGTCACAAGTGGTGTACCTCAGGGATCAGTCCTGGGGCCAGTCCTCTTCAATATCTTCATCAGTGACATTGCAGATGGACTGGAGGCTAAGGTTTGTCTGTTTGCAGATGACACCAAGATCTGCAACACAGTAGATGATCCAGTTGGGGAGGGCAGAATGAGAAGAGATCTGGATAAACTAGCAAAATGGTCGGAACAGTGGCAACTGGGGTTTAATGCAAAGAAGTGCAAGATCATGCACATAGGGAAGAGAAACCCTGAAGCCACCTATAGGCTGGGAGGGGAGTTGCTGGCAGTCACAAGGGAAGAAAGAGAATTGGGCATCATCATCACTGATTACCTGAAATCATCCAAGCAGATCACTAAAGCAGTAGGTAAGGCTAGGGGGATGTTAAGGTGTATTAGTAAGGTTATCACAAGTCAGAAGAGGGAGGTAATAATCCGTCTTTAAAAGACACTGGTTAGGCCCCATCTGGAGTATTGCGTGCAGTACTGGAGGCCACACCTTCACAAGGACATTAACCAAATTGAGGCAGTCCACAGAAGAACAACCAAAATGGTGCTGGGACTGCATCAGAAACATATGAGGACAGATTAACGGAGCTCAATATGTATACCCTAGAGCAAAGGAGGGAGAGAGGTGATATGATCAAAACATTCAAACACCTTAAGGGCATTAACAAGGTGAAAGAGCCTAACATGTTTCAATATAAGAAAAATAGCAGGGCAAGAGGACACAGCATGAGATTAGAGGGAGGCCAATTAAGGGGCAATGTGACCCCCCTGAAGTTCTTTTTCACAGAAAGGGTGGTGGATGCATGGAACAGCCTACCTCAGGAAGTGGTGGATATGAATACAGTGCAGGGCTTCAAACAGGCATGGGATAGGCATAAGGGAGCAATACAGATGAGTATGAACAGACAGGCCATTGACAGAGCAAAGGCCGATGGCACATTTATATGGTAGAAAAATAAATGGGCAGACTGGATTGGGCCTTGCAGTCCTTATCTCCCATCAACTTCTATGTTTCTATGTATGTATTCCCTGTTCCAGGTTGATAGGCCAACAAGGGGGAACTATCTACACCAAAGATCAGCTGTCTATAACTGTTCTCCATGCCAGCTCAATGCCTCGGGAACTCGAATGCTTTACCTAAAAACCTTCCATATCAGCTGCTGAACCTATTAACATATTAAGATATTACAGGCCACCTTCAAGGGTTAGAATTCCTATCACACTTACAGTACATAACTTTTTAGACTTCAACACAAATTAATCCATCATTCTAGGTGATCTAAACCTTGACTGATTCACCATTAAATTAAACCCACTAAAGAATCTTAGCGATGACTTTGGTTTGCATTAAATTATTAACGAGCATATGAGACCCAACTACAAGAACCACTTTAAAAGTTCACTCTTAGACCTCATTATTACAAATATACCACACAAACTTAGTCAAGCAGCTGTTTTCCACAACAAACTCAACGACCACAACATAGTTGTGTGCATCAGGAACACACCCAAATCTACCACTTCTGATAGTTATGGCACCAAAAAGAGCTTTAGAAGGTTTAATCCAGCAAATTTTCTGGCTAACATAAGTCAGCTAAGGTGGGGAAGCTTCTGTTTAGTACCTTCCATCATCAGGCCTTAAACATTTATAACTGTTTGCTCACACATGTAATTAATAAGCATGCACTGCTGCTCAAGTGCAGGTTAAAGAAAACATCTTGTCCATGGTTCAATGGAACTATCCGAGTTATACTAGGATTTTTAAGATGTACAGAAGGTGGTAGGCCCATTGTGGTACATCTCCCTCAAAGAGGATTCAATCGTTCCCTAAGTTAGGCAGCAGAAACCAATCCAGTTTCTGTTTAAAAGCATTAAAGGACTCTACTTCAACTACATACCTAGGTAGCGAGTTCCACAGGGGTATTATTCTTTGGGTATAGAAGTAACGTCTTAGAGGCCTCTTGGGGAAGGTTAACCTCAGTTGATAAGTATGGCCTCTAAGTGAGTAATCTTTCTGATTTATAGACAGCCCAGGATCTGCTGTTGTTCATCCCGTAACATATGGTACCTTAGTAGAAGTTCACCCCTAGTTCTCCTAAGTTCAAGTGAGTACATATTTCATTTTGTTAACCTCTATTAACAGAATTGAAGAGAGACAAACTCCGGTCATCTGCCAGGTGGACCCAATCCCATGCGGACTGGACAGCTTTTAGACCTTGTCAGAATGCCTGCACTAAGTCAATAAGAGAAACTTAAGAGAACTATTAACTGAATGCCCTGGAGTCTGCTAAAGGGAATCCTGTCAAGATCTGGCATACAATCAAATCAGTGGAAGGGGGCAAAGCTCCACCTTCATTGCCCAAAAAAATTAATTCCAAAGGTACTTCTATTAGTGACAAACTATCAATCTTAGACGAATTCAACAAACATTTTGCTACTGCAGGACTTGCATTTGAGTCCTCTCAGGCAGCTACCCTATGCTCCTCTCTCATCCAAGACTCTTCAAGTGATAAGCCCCTTATACAAGATACCTTTTCCTTTGAGACGATATCCTATAAACAAGTCGAAGATCAGATACTGAAATTGGATGTTAATAAGAGTGCTAGGGTAGATGGCATCGATCCCATCTTTCTGAAACTTGGATATAAATTTCTGACTGCCTCTGTCACTCATCCATTCAACATGTCCCCGACAGAAGGTTTAGTGCCACAAGTATGGAAGGTAGCCCACATATTGTCCTTTTTTAAATCAAGTGACCCTAGTGACTTAAATAACTATCGGTCTATCTCTATTCTGCCTGTATTGTCCAAACTTCTCGAGAAATGGGTTAGCATTCAGATTAGGGATTTCTTGGACAAACACCAATTGGTCAATCCACTGCAGTCTGGCTTTAGAAGTCACCACAGTATCACATCCACTCTAGCTAAAGTATCTAATGACTGGTTGGTAGTCATGGATCATAGGCAAGTCGTGGGGGCCATGTTCGTAGTCCTAAGCAAGGCCTTTGACACAGTTGATCATGGTCTTCTTCTGGAGAAATTAAAAGATTATGGCCTTGGGTCTTCTGTGGCAAATTGGTTTGTCAGTTACCTGGCAGATGGAAATCAGCAGATTAAGGCCAATGGGACTTTATCTTCCTTATGTCCCTTGGTAAGAGGGTTCCCTCAAGGCTCAATACTGGGCCCCCTGCTCTTTCTAATATATGTCAACATTCTAGGTAATAACATTACCCACTAAAAACGTCACTTTTTTGCAGATGACATGGTCCTCTATATCTCTAAACCTACATACCTAGATGCCTCCTCTGCGTTTCAATCAGACTTTAACTAAGAGCAGCTTAATCTACTCCAAATTTCCATTAAATGCCAGCAAAACCAGTGATGTATTTTCACTATGCCAGATCATCTTCCATACATTGCCCACATATGCCTATCACTACCTTGCTTGGTGATAAGCTTGAGATCTTGCATAGGTTTAAATACTTAGGCTTACTCCATGATTCTAAGCTCTCCTTCCTTCCTCACATTGAAGCACTTTCTAAAAAGCTTAAACTAAGGTTGGGCTTTTACTGCTGAAATAAGGCTTTCTTTTCCCCAAAATTCAGATTAAGACTGATCCAGTCCACCTTCCTCCCTCTCATGGACTTTGCAGACATCATTTACAAAAATTGTGCAGCCACCCATTTGCAAAAACTTGATACTCTTTTTCACAGATCCATCTGTTTTGTCATTAATGCCCCTGCAAGAATACACCATTGCACCCTATATGTGGCAGGTGTACTGGCAGCATGTTGACACTGCCACAACGAAGACCATCACAGCAACAGTATTCAACAAAAAGTGTTGGGTCACTGTGATGGTCCCCGCAGACACCGGCGGTGCATCTCCTGGTGTTTCACCCCTTCCCAGAGACAACTCCAACTTGAAGTTGTATAATTAGAGACCGGGGGTGTGGGGCAGAACCCCCCACATGGGGTGTTTTGGGGTGCAGCTCCCTGAGGAAAACACACCGACATCCCCGAGAGTACAATGCCGACACTTGGCATTGTCTCTGCTGTTGTTGGGGATGTCAGTAAAGTAGATGTTGCAGCGCTATAGGTATACCAATGTGGCAGTGGGGTGGACCTCTTTAACTGCCAGGAGACTCTTACATGCTCATCAATGGGCATATCTCTTGAACAAACTCCCGACCTACATCACTAGTCTTATTTCTCATCCCCAAACTCCTTATGCTTTTAGAAATACTTCTTACAATTCCTTACATGTGCCCAAAATCCGTACCCACTTTGGTAAACTGGCCATTAATTATACTCTCCCAACCTCTTGGAACAAGCTTCAATCGTCCCTTAAATTGAGCACCCTCATTCCTCTAAGGGCATTCAAAACTCAAATAACCAATCTAATTAATGATGCTTGGCACTGCAATTAATCCAGTAGAGCTCACCTACCTCCTTAGCTTACCTCTAAACCATCTCTCTTGTATACTTGTCTTAGGTGCTAACCTGTTTTCTCCTCTCTGCCATTTGCCCATTATACCAAACTCTTATTAGTACTACAGTATGCCTAATGATGATTCTTCTCCTGTTGCTTTGTATATATGTATATATTTACTGTTTTGTCCAACATCGCTCTATGTTTACCTTGTAGTACCACTGTAATTATTCCTAGTTTTAGTGTTTATGTATATACCATCCTCATGTATTGATTATATGTTTCCCAGCATTGGCTATTGATCCCTGCCTTGTATAGCTCATATTGTATATTTTGTTAAATAGTGTCTGTTAATTAATTTTGTATCCCCCTATCAACTGAATGTATGCTTTGTTATTGTTAAAAAAGGGTCCTCCTTGAAAATGAGCTTGCTTAACAGATTTATCCCTTCACAATAAGCTTGAACTTGAACTTAAATCAGAACACTCAGACCTGGAAGATGGACAGACTGCAGATTCCTTATATGTGGGCACTTCCTTGAAATCTATAGACAACTTAAGCCTTACATAAATCAATACCTAAAAAATATAATACTGAAAATGTGCCACTCAAAAATACAACTCAGCTAATTTCAAAAGCTCTGCAATATCCATAGCAGACTGTTAGCCCAACCACAGCTGAACGATGTTAACTGTTAGCAAAAGGCTAGATAAGCTTTTTTCTTTTACATATTTCAATGGTATGACCTGTAAGTTACATTATATACTGAACTGTTCCTTAATGGAATTATCTTTATAGTTACAAAAGCATATTGCTGCTTGCCCTTTGGCCAGGGCTGCTACAGCTCCCAGTAGTCAGCTGGCACCTCTTCAGCCGCCGACCGAGACCAGAACCCCAGACTGAATCTGCCTTGAAGCTGCTTGCCCTTTGACCAGGGCTGCTACAGCTCCCAGTGGTCGTCCGGCACCTCTTCAGCTGCCGACTCAGACCAGGACCCTGGACCGAATCTGCCTTGAAGGTATTGTGAAAGCGCAACCAATTGGATTCCAGGCGCCACCTGGCAGTCTCAGTGGATTGGCTCTCCTTTTCTCTCCCTGCCACCTGGGCTCTGACCGAAGGGGATTTATTTTACTTTTACTGTGAAAGTTTTACAAATTGCAAAACCTGTTCCTGAACTGCTAAAATTGTTTTGAAATAGTGTGTTAAGTGATAAAGCTCCTTTCTGCTTCTGTGTACTCCCACGCCACCTCCCTACCGAGCCAGCTCTCCTTTGGTACCCAAATTCCTAAGGCTATTGAATTGCTAATCTCCCAACCCCCATCTCACTTTGTCTGGAACTTTTTGGCCCCTCCACCCACCCATCCCCCTCCACCAATTAAAAACTCCATCTGCCGCCCACTCTCCATGGTACCACCCCTATTGGCTACCTGCAGCTTTGCCATTGCCTCCCTACCACTCTTTTATGATCCTCAATCCCAGTCTCTCTGTCCCTCCTATTAAGCCTATTGGCAACCTCCACCCTCCTTAGGGTCCCATCCACTCTCTTACAACCCAGCCAATCCTTGCTCACTTTCCCTTCCAATAAGCCTGCACATCTCAGGATGCTGCACCTCAATCCCGGTGCCTCTGTCAACCTGACTGGCTACTTACCTCTACTCATTTGCCTATTCTACTGCCTCCCACCCCTCCTCTCCTCCATGCCTCCTACCTACCCCATGTCCCCCTCCCCTTTCCTGCCACGCATCGCAATTCTTCCCTGCCCCTCCAAACCTGGGCTCACTCTCTTGCCCACTCCTACTTGGTCTCGCTGTACCATACGTCCCCCCTTCCTAATCAGGCCCTCCCCTTCCTGGACTATCCTGCACCTACTTGCTTTCTGCACTGCATCTGATGCTCACACAAATGTCTACACCCACCTCTGCACATGGTGTGTGCTCATTCACTTTCAGATGCCTCCATCTGTTAGCACACCACATATCTCTTGCCCTCCTACTCCTCGCAGCAGGACATACACCCAAACCCTGGACCACTGACCACCCCATCCCCATCTACCTCTGCTGGCCCCTCCTCCTTGTTACCCGTACCCACCCAACCACTAGGAGATCTCCTCCCCAAAGTCCTCCTTCACCTAAACATATGCAGCCTGTCCCTCAAAATCAACCAACTTCAAGTACTTGCAGCCCACCATGCCCCTGATGTCCTCATCCTCTCTGAAATGTGGCTAAACAACAACATTCCTGTCTCCACAGTTGCAATCCCTGGATACACTATGGCCCACAGGACAGGGCCACCAGAGGTGGTGGCGTTTCCATCTACGTAAGCTCAGACATATGCTACTCAGTCATCCTAACTAAAGCTGTACATAAACCTTATGAACTCTTGCTGCTGCAGCTCACCCTCCCTTTCTCACTGCCAGTATACATTGCCAGAATTTACTGTTGACCTGGCACCCTGGCCACATCTATTACCGATCTCCTTACACTAATCGGTTCACTAACCCCCACGGGGAATTATACACAATGGGTGATTTTAACCACAATTGGCTAGTACCAGCCCTCAACAAAACCCGGATAGAAATTTCTGCCCTAAATCTAACCCAAATCATTACTGAGCCCACCCACTTGAAGCTCAAATCGGGTAACCACTCCCTTATAAACTGGGCTCTGACCACCCATCCTCACAGAGTCATCCAAGCAGGTCTACTCCCTGACTCCATGAGTGACCACCATATCATTTACCTTGTTCGCAAAATCCATTTCCCTAAATCCCCCCCTCCAAAGTTCTTAGTCCAATGGTCCTTCAAATTCCTCAATCTTGCACCCCCTACTCAACGACCTTGTCCTAGCAAACTGGCTCCCTTCCCCCCCTCCAGCCCCATAGGCAACACCCTCCTGCACTTGAAAAACACCTTCCTTAAGGTATGGGACACACGCACCCCACTACGCCATACTAGGGTACACAGCAACCACCTGCCTTGTATCACCCAAGAACTCCTAGCTTGTATGAACACCCAAGATATAGCATGGCAAGTTTATAAACCCTCAGTCCTACCTAGAGACCTCTCCAGCTACCGGTATCTGTAGAACAAGTGCACCAGAGCAATTTGGCTAGCTAAAGCAGAGTATTTTAGATCCTTACTCCAATCTAACCTAAATAGCCCCTCCAAGTTCTGGAAGGTCATCCACTCCCTCTTTTCACCCAGTGCTGCTAAGCCCTCACCTCTCCTTAGATAAACAACTCCATCCTCTCAGATCCAAGCGCAGTCGCTGCAGAGTTCAACTTATATTTCTCCACCTGTGCTTCTTCAATCCTTTCTTCCCTGCCCCCCCATCACCTCCTCCACCACATTCAGGGCCTAAGCAACCTCAAGGTGCAGTTACCTTCTCCTTCAAGGAAATCTCACCTGCTGAAGCTCTAGAGGCCCTGCTAACTTCAAACCCCTCTAAAGGGAATTCCCCTGATGGACTGTATCCCAAACTTCTGTTCCTCTCGGCCTCCGCCATAGCTACCCCAATTGCCTACCTCCTAAATCAGTCCTTTGCCACTGCATCTGTCCCACTGTCCTGGAAGCACGCCATTGTTATACACCACCTCCACCTCAAACTACTGACCAATTTCCCTCCTTCTTGCTCTTGTGAAACTGCAAGAACACCTCGTGCTTGCCCAGCTAACCTCCTATCTTTCGGACTTAAATTTCTTCACATCCTTCCAGTCCAGCTTCAGGAAGGATCACTCCACTGCCTCCTCCTTACTAAAGCTCACTGACACATCCAATGTGGAATGGATAGAGGTTTTATCACTTCTGCCATCTTCATCGATCTAGCTAAAGCCTTCAATACGGTCTCCCAACCCCTGCTACTATCATGCCTCTCAGACTCTGGCCTCTCCACATCTGATACAAATTGGTTCAGTGCCTATCTTATAGACAGAAATCAATCTGTAAGGATTATGGATGCCACATTCCCACCCCTCCCCATGACAACTGACGTCCCACAAGGTTCAGTGCTTGGCCCCATCCTATTCTCCATTTTCCTAAACAACCTGCCTCAAACGTGTTCCACCTCCTCGATCCACATGTATGCAGATGATACTGTCCTATTTTCCTTCATCTCCTCTCCGGACTCGGTTGCCTCTACCCTCCAGGCTGACTTCAACAAAGTCCAGCACTGGTTCAAGTCTCACCAGCTCTCTCTAAATGTGAAAAAAACAGTCACTATGACTTTCGGCACAACTCAACGACTAGCTCGGCTCCCCTCCCTTCCGCTTTTCCACACCCTTGATGGGACAGTGCTGGAGGATGTCACCTCCTTCCAGTATCTTAGAGTCTGGCTTGATCACCACCTTACCTTCTCTGCCCATGCTGACTCCATATTGAAATAACTTCACCCCAAGCTCGAGGCTCTATTGAAACCAAAATAGTCTCCCCTTTCCTGTTAATTGTGACCTCATCCAGAAGATGATACTTCCCTCTTTCGATTATTGTGATATTGTCTACAATGCTGCCCACAAGACTGTCTTATCCAAGTTGGATACCCTTTTTAACGTTTTCTGCCAGTTCACTCTCAGCGCTCCTCCTCGCACTCATCATTGCGAGCTCTACCGCTCCCTTGTGTTCCCCTCCCTTAAAAACCATTGCTTAATACACTGCACCAAGTTTACCTCAAAGTTCTGTCCTGGTGCCCTTCTGGCTTACCTGGCCTCCACCCTATCACACCCCCTGGCACCCACCCATGCCCTGAGGTCCCTAGACTCCTGGCTCCTTTTAATCCCTAGACAGAGAACCTCTATCAGCCAGGCTGCCTTCTCAACTCTGGAACACTCTCCCCACACAAATTTGCTACTCCTTCTCTGTCCGATCACTATCCACTGCCCTTGCCAACTTCTGCTTGGTAAACTGCTCCTGCACCTAACACTCCCTTGTTCATCCATGTGTCCTCCCCTCTAAATTTCCAGTAGCTCCAAGGGTGCTATGCTAGCTGACTCAATGCCTAGCTACTGCACTTGATCCCAACCTTGAGCTAGCCAGCTCTGCACTTATTCAGTCAGTGTTACATATCACAGCAGCTAGCCCAATCTGTTTATCCTCATTGTTACCATTACCATGTCTGTTAGGGAATTAATGTTATCCATGTTCAGTATTTCTGTCAAAGGTTCAGTATTTCTGTCAAAGGTATGTAAAATGTTACTCCATACATCTGTATTATGGCAATTGTATGTAAAGATGTAGAAGACTGGTAACCTTCATGTTATCCTCCCCTATGTACCCCTCCCCCAAGGTCGCAACGGGAGATGAGCAGTTGTTGCTCAGTGTGCTTTTCCTGGTGAAACAATTTCAATAAATAAAAAAAATATTTCTTCGGAGGGGGGACTTTTACTGAATACTAGTACTGGTAATTTCAAACTGATTATTGAATGTCTCTTTTTTCAATTTTAACTTTATCTTTAAAATTCTTTCCTTTACTTTCCTTTTCTGTTCTTATTAATATCGAAAAGTTTCTGATGATTTGCTAAAAATCTAAACTTAAAATTAATGCTTTTGGGTAAAGTGCTGTAAAATTGAATAATTACTATAGAAGAGATATACCAAAAAAGTTTGTTTTAACTAGAGATTAAATAATTACAAAGTATGTAGCATTTGGAAAATACACTTTATGGGGTAGCATTAGTTATTTTAGTTTTTAGTTGTTTTTTTGGGGGGGGGATAATAATTACTACTTGCCAGATACTAATTACTAGACATCATTTGGTATTTCAAAAACAAATGTAATTAATGTGTTGCCATGGTTAAAAAGAAGCTTTATTTTACTAAACAGTGTTGCTATCAGACTACCCTCATGCCCCTTGTTATCCTCTCTGATGTTTTAAGTTTGAATTCTTGTTGACTTATTATATCCTGATCCAACATTATCTCATACTGTAGTAGCATGACATCTTTTTTCCTCTTTGTTTTCTGATTGCACAAACCTATAGAAAATGAGTGCCTTTATTCACCTTTCTTATGTATACTTTCACAGCCCATGCAATTCTTTTGTAACCCTTCTTTGAATTCTTTCTAGTTTCTTTTTATCCTCGGCTAGTCTTTATAGGTTGAATTTTGAGCAGTAGTCCTATTAGGATTTATATTCTGGGAGTATGACAGTGTAATGTTTGGACACAAAGTATCTCTTGAGCCATCTAAATAATTATTTTTTTTTTAATAAAAATCTTCAGTTTGTCTTGTGCACCTTAAGTCCCAGGTAATGTAGATGCCCAAATCTCTTTCTTTCTTGGAAACATTTATGCAGTAGCTTGTTCTTCTAGTTTGCAATTAAAACTAGACTTTCTACTGCCAAAGAGCATTGCATCATACTTTCCAATACTGCGCCACATGCCCTAAGCTAACACCCATTGTCAAATACTATCCAAGTCCTCTGGAATACTATTTTCTATGCAATTCAGGGATATCACCACCCCAATTTTGGTATTGCCTACAAACTTGGAACACTTATTTTTTTGTATTTTAGTTTTTTTTTCTGTATACATAGCACAAAATATGACTGATTCCAATACTGATCCCTGTGGTACCCTATTCCCTACTAATACACTTTTTATACCTCTCTCTTAATTCGTACTTTCTATGTTTAGGTTTCTGACTGGTTTGTAACCCATATGATAATTTTCATAAGTACTTTTGATGGGACTGATTTGGCTATGATACCATTATGTGGCACTGCATCTAACAAGTTTGTAAAATCTAGTAAAATGGCATCCACACTGTTACCCTGGTCTAGAGTTCAGCTATCCTTATAAAAACACAAATTAGTCATACACAATCTGTCCCTTTTAACCCATGCTGTGCAGAGTCCTCAACGGCATTGATGTATTGGGAATTCTCAGTTTTTTTCTTGATACTGTAAATTCCTCTAATAGTTTCACTAGGATTGATGGCAGGCTAATTGTCCCATAATTACCTGGATCTGATCTGTCTCCACTCTTGTAGAGTGGGAAAAATGTTTGCTGTCCTCCACTGGCACCTTATCTGCCTCTTATGATTTTCCAAATGTGTTTTTAAGGGGTTTGCCAATGTTAACTGTGACATCCATTAACAATCTTGGATTATGATTATGTGGGCCAGTTGTTTCTTTCCTGTCTACCCTACTCAATGAATTCAGTAAGTTGTCCTTCTTTTTCACAAGGTTGTCCTCCTCCTCTTGTACACTTTCTGCTTGTTTATCTTCTAAGCTGGGCTGGCAGTATAGCCTAGAGGTTAGAGGAATGAGGTGTGAATGAGCTTGATACATCCCGCAGGGCAGACCTGAGTTTGATTCTCATAATCTCCACTTGCATACTGTGTGACTCTGAGCAAGTCACTTAACCACCCAGTACTCCCAGGTCACCCCTGAAAACAGGCAGTTGTAACTAGTGGGCCTTACCCAGTTACCAAAGACTAAAATAAATAAAAAAACCAAAAAAAAAAAACGCTACAGTCACAGGTGTTGAAAAACAACCAGAAATATTCAATATCTGTTTTCCTTTCATTTCCCGATTTTTCCCTAAATATAAGAAGTAGAAGACCAACTGTATGATTTGTTATTTTCAGGGAATCTGCATAGCATTAAAAAATCTGTTATATTGCTTTGTTTCATACCAGCTTTTTCTCAGTTTTTTTTTCTTTTCTGATTACTTCCTTTTTCCTTTTTAAGCAACTTTTGTATCAATCAGAATACTCTGATGAGCCTCATTGCTTGAATGTGCAGTAACCCCTGTCTGTTTTGTTTATTAACTTACACACCTTGCAAGTAAACCAGTTCTGACTTTTTCCATGTTTGTTGATATATATATATATATACAGTATATATATATATATATATATATATATATATATATGTAATAGATATACCACTACAAGGTGTGCGGTGGCGCTCTGATATCGCCATGAATTTGTGCGTTATGCTTGCGAGCCGCCAAGGCAGTCGTCAACTGCAAGGCGTGCATATATCAGGCGACCTCAAAGAATGTTCTCTAACCTCTTATAAAATGTCAAAATTGTTTTGAAGGGGGAGTAAAAGTGCAGGTGTGCGGTCGCGCTCTGATATACGCACGGTCATGTGATGCTGCTCAGCTAATGATATTGCTGCAATTTCCCTACCCATTTTATAAATATATATATACACATATACTGTAAGTTGCAAAAAATGATGTTAATGCAGAGATTAGGGAGGCAAAGTGCGAAGCACACAAAGAAAGGAAATGAAATAATATTAGGGATTTGGGTTTCCGGAGTATTGGTGAATCAGTGGTGGGGTCTTACTTGGGGTTGTCAACACTAATGCCCACTCCCCTAGCCCATAGCCTCCTGTCCGAAGCACAAGCTACAGCTCCAACCTAATGCCTCACAGTGATAAAGTACGACCAATATAACCTGTCAGAGCTTTCTTCATGCAGGGCGCTACATGAAGATATAACATTTCACCTTACCTGATCCAGGGTAGGTGTAGTGGTGGGCATTAGGGTTGACAACCCCAAGTAAGACCTCCCCACTGATTTGCCAGTACACCAGAGACCCAAATACCTAATGTTTTCTCATTTCCCATCTTTGTGCTCTTTGCATTTTACAACCCTAATCTCTGCATTAAGATAGTTTTTTGCAACTAATTTCTCTTCTTTTTGAGATAGTGGAACTGTACCCTCATTCAGGACCTGCGCAAAATGAGCAAAATACAGTACTGGATACAGTCCTGATGCAGTGAATGGGCCCTACAGACCTCAACGCACAATTTGATACATTGTGAGTGAGGTTCCCTGACCCACCGCAGGGTGTGTTGTCTGCACCAAAACACTGCTGTATCCCTACCCAGGCTATGACTGGTGCTGCATGCTGCAGCATCTTCCCCATCAGCCTTGTCCCAGTAAACTGACTCACTGAGTTCACATCTGATCTCAGCTTGCTGGCACAGTAAGGCAGCGTGTTCCCTAGAGGTGCAATGGACATCCCTGCAAACAATGTTACTTAATAATTTTTTGTTCTTTTCATATTTTGATCCCACACTTTCAACATAGTCTTCTTATGAACCCACCTCACAAACCCCAGGTGAAAATGTTCAGATCCATGCTGAAATGCCATTCCACGCCATGCAAATACATGTTTCAGAGAGGATACAAAAAATATCAGCTGTACTGGTCATGAGAAGTTGTGAAAAAATGTGTATGTTGAAATCTGGAGTCAAAATATTGTAAATTACAAAAGTTACGTTCCTGCACGGAAAATTTTAAATGCACGCTCATAACTAGACCATTTTTAGGAACTTTTCACCAAATTTTCAACATGCCCTTTTTGGGCCCCCACCTCATGAACACTGTCACTGTGATTTCATTAATGGGCCCTGAAAGGTGATTCCATGCAGTGACCGCTCCATTCCGTGTCACAGGTGTGAAAACATGGTTTAGGTTTGATATGAGAAATGACAGCTGTACTGTTCATGAGATGGTATGAAAAATGGGTATGTTGAAACTCTGGAGTCAAAATATTTGTAAATTACCAAAGTTACATACCTATGTAGAAAATTTTCAATGCATGCTCGTAACCCGACCATTTTTAGGAAGTTGTTCACCATATTTTCAGCATAGCCTTTTGGAGACCCCACCTCATGAACACTGGCACTGTCATTTCATTAACTGATTCCAAAATGTGATTCTGTGCAGTGAATGAAAACTCATGTTCGAGCCTGATTAATGGAACAACAGTGACAGTGTTCATGAGGTGGGGTCCCCAAAAGGCCATTTTGAAAATTTAGTGTAAAAATTAAAAAAAATTACAAATTTATCAACATAAGGTTAAAACACCATTGGACTTGCATTATATGGCATTTACCTGTATTTCTCAGTTTACGGTTCAACTTGAAGAGTGCAGACATGTCCCAGTCCACAGAAGATGGCATCGGCTGACTCTGGAGTAAGTGTAGGGTAAGGGGGTGGTGTGGGGTGGTGGGTGCACAGTGGAAGGGTAGAGTGAAGAAACATTAGGGATTGATCTCCTTCTATACCCTTCAGCAAGCCCAGTATCCTGATATTTGAAAAGTGGGCTTGATTTTCTAACATCTGTAATCTGGTCTGGAGATGCATATTTTCTTTCACTAGCAGAGTCATAGTAGTTGAGATGGGAACCATCTGCTGCTGAACATCACCCTTCTTCAATCTGAGGGCATCGACAGCTGTTTCCACAATGGTAACCCTGGAACTGACAGCATCCATTTTAGTGTCGGGGTCCGATATGGAGGAAATTAGCCTTTGTAATTTCAACCTGAAGGATGATAATGTCTCTTCCAAGCTCTGCCTAGCTGTGGCCTTAGACTCCAACCTGACTGTGTGGGCTGAGAATCAGCCTGGCCTTTTGATTTTCCTCCATTTGCAGGTCCTTTATCTTTCTGAGGGTTACTCATTTTGGTAACTAAAGATCCCTCTTTCCAATGGTGGTGGTGATAAAATTATGCAGTTTTGGCTCACAATAAATGATTTTTAATCAGTTCTACAGACAAAAACCAATGCTGGTGAAATGAGCTGCCTCACAGTTCAGGCTCCACAGTGCTCCCTCCTAGAAACAACTGTTTCAACAGTATGTGCACACTCAGTATCTATCAGTCAGATAGCAGATGGCTGAGGTGTTGAGCTGGGGGTCTGTGCCAGTCAGTGTCTGAGGGCCTGATGACAGCTCACCTATGGATGGATGAATTAGGGAATGACAGGGGGTGGGAGGGGTGGTTGCTCATTGTATGGGTTGAGGAGGGGGCTTTGACAGTGATTGGTTCAAGTGTAACACTAAACTTCCTGGGTTGAGCATCAGTATATTTCCAGAACAGCAGTTCTGGTGAGGAATGGAGGCCACTAGACTGCCAGGCAAGGGTTTTAGTACAGGTACGCACTATCAGCAGGGATCCAGTGAGGTAGGAGATTCTATTAGACTGCCAGTGAAGGACCTTAGTACAGTTTCACAATGCTGTCAGGAATTGGGTGAGGAAGGTGTTCTGCTAGACTGCCAGGGATGGCATAGGTGAACAGAGTTCCTGTGTGGGAGTTGGCTGAGGTTCTGTACAATGCCTCAAACATTTGTGCATGGATGCATTGTGCTGACCTGCTAATGGCCACATAATGGCATGCAACTGGCCCCTTAGCACTGTGCATGCCATATGTACGTGGTCTTTAGCATGCCAACCACAGAATATGGCTCTCAGAAGTGATGGCACTATTCCATTTCAGACAGGCTATCTCCCTATGCTCCTGATAGCCTATTGCTAACAGGGGACTGTGATAATGATGCAAATAATGCACAATGCATGGCTCTTATAGTGTTTGGGTCCTGACTACATAAAAAAAATCCTAGTGCATATACTTTGGTTTGGCTGCTCTGCTCAACAGGAGAGAAACTGCTGGTAGTTTCCTGTGTCATTTGGAAATCCTTTGAGAATGGGTCTTTGAGTGTGGCCACCTGCACATGTGGAATGCCTTACCATATCAGCTTTGTCAGATCTCCTCTGCTGAAGATGTTAAAAGTGCTCTTAGCACCCATCTTTTTCCCTGGCATTTGAGGAGCCATTTTAAATATATTATGAATGAAAGGGATTTTGATGTCCTTGCTATTTGATTTTATAAATGGTTTTAGTTTATTAACTGAAATTGCATCTAAAGAGCATCAAACCTTAGGGATGAGTAACTATATCAAATAAAATTTGCTTGCTTGCTATAAAATCCAATATTCATTGAGGCATTATAGGATGGACAGGGTGTGCACTCTGTCTAACTATTGCATGCAGGAAGCCAAGTGATTTATAGTGCAGTGTTGGGTTGGTGCAGCACAATTGACCATTACTGAATATAAAGACTAATGCATTTTTTCTACTTAATAAGTAATTTATCTTCAAATAAAAATCAAACATTTGCAAAGCAATCCTTCACAAATTTTATACAAAATCTACTTGCCGTATGAATATTTTGCACATCTATATTATGGTCTTTAAACTCTTCATTCTGTATGACTGCTTTCAAAATTGGCATAATGCCCAATAGTAAGTGCTGCATAATGATTTTCAGAATATAGGTACTGCATGACGGGTTTCACAAAACGTTCATAAAGAACCCCATCAGTAAGGTTTGGAAAATCTACAGTGCAATAGTATTCAAACTCTGCATGCTATGAGACAGCTTTCAAAATGTATGCGCAACCTCCATTATTACTGTGGCTCTTCCTCTGGTCCCTTCACATTCTTTGCTCATTTCTGACCCTGGATGTAAGTCAAAACCTTATGGTCCCTTAAGAAAGGTTGCCCTTTACACATCTCTTACAGGAGCCCAGTGACTCCTCTTATTCCTTGCATATTATCAGTGAGTGAGATTTTACCTCAGGACAGAGCCTTTCCTATGTTGCCTTCTGAATTTGTCAGAGTTCCCACCTTGCTATATGTTTTTGGTTCACTTATTTTTCTTATACTATCATGACACTGCAGCATCAGTTTAGCTGATGTGCAGAAGGCAGCACTTCTGTAGGGACATTCACTCTGGCATTCCTGGCTGGCTACATCCACTCTGGCTCTGGGCACCTCACATCAACCAGGACTTTTTATCACCAGTCAGTGTGCTGGGCACCAATGCACCTACATCTATTTTAGCTTGCCCTCAGGCAGTGGGGGCAATCTCCCCAGGCCCTCTGCCCGAGGTAACGTCTCCAACATCCATACCAGCTTGGGATTCCCCATACAAATAGTAAGCCAATCTCCTACCTGTTTCAGCAGTTCAGTCTTTGGCAACAGATATCTCACCATTTTCAGCAAAACCAGCAGCATCTCTTGGGCACAGACAGGACCAACATTTCCCCACAAAGTGAAAACACATGCTTTGGTGAAATCCTCTTTGCATCACAAGGCCACCAGGGAGTTCCTTTGATGGTAGCCCCTTAGTATCATCACTCCTTCCTGGTGATCCCTTACACTCCTACCAGTAGTAATGGTGAGCTACACTAAATGGCCTTCAGACTCCAGGATCCCAGAGTCATCATTGCTGTCCTGGTGTCTGTCCTTAAAAGCTACCACATGGCTAGATAATGAGTTCTGCCATCTTCACACACTACTGGGCCCTGTACAAAGAAAGTCAGGACTCATGCACAGGAACCAATGTGCCCTGAGCATTTTGCACTGTGCAAAGAAAGTTAGAAAGCACACAGAAAGTTAGGAGTCACCTCTTGGTTTGCTCAGGCCCTCAAGGGCCCAGCACAAAGCAAGTTACCACTCTGCTTCTCAAAAACTAAGGTAATGCATTACATAAGCATTACATTAATACATACTAGATTACTACCACATAACATTCACACCTTCAGAATTTGGAAATGTGTTATTGTTTTCAGATCTATGACTGGTCGTCGACAAAATTTGTGTCGAATGACCAGACAGCGAAACCATCAAGTTGACCGCTTTTCATCATCTGCTGGTGGTTTCCTACAGAACAACATATTTTCTTTGTGGGGCTTTGTCCTCAAACCCCCACATGGGGGGCTGTGCCTCCCGCACCACCAGCACTATATATAATCAACTCTGAGTCGGAGCTGATTGGAGGGAGTGCAAGACCCCCAAAAGACAGTGCCAGGTTCCAGCGCTGACACTACAGTGACCTGGCACTATAGTCGCTGTAGTGTCATCATCAGTGTTTTACTGTCAGGTGGGTAAACGATTGTTTTCAACCTAATACCCACAACATTTGCAAATGTGCTATTAAGGCAGTCATCTTAAGACCTAGTTACTGGTATAGGCCCATGCATCAGTGTTGTGGTACCTCACACAGGGCCAAATTATTCAAAATTTGCAAAACAGCAGCTGTAATGCCCACCCTATCCCCTTCCCTCATGACCCATTGCATTAACCACATACAACCAACCTCCTGTTGTGTCTTATTTCTTACATTTTTAACACCAGTGAAGACAAAAATGGAACAATAAGTGAAATCTTTGTTTTTAGCCTCAGTATATGAAATCTGTTTGCTAATGTTGTCACAGTTATTATCTTGAAGGTTAGTATACTTATGATGGAGTACTGAAAGCAGCTTTCACAATGCTGATGACATCATATTTGCCTAGTGCAGCATGAAAGACAGCAGTTAGAATCAAAAATAAGCTGTTAAGTCTTCAAGCAATAAGTTAATTTTAATGATATACCTAGTAAATGAATGTTGTACTGATAGACTATGCAATGATCTACCTCAAAATATTCAATTTATCATCACTTGTGAAGGGGCAAGACTTTACATCTCAGTGGGGCTCCTCCACTTGTGAATTATGGTCCTGGCACTCACACTTGATGATAAATTGCATATTTTAAGTCAAGCCATAGCATATCCCATGTAACAAGCCTTCTTCATCTTCACTGGTCTCAAACTCTGCATTCTGTTCTGTATTTGACCTTTAAAACTGTCTCATTCAATATAATAGAGATGAAATTGGCTCCAGGGTAAAGGGGGGGAGGGGTAGACAGCATACTGTACCTGTAAAGTAAAATGAATTTGATGTTTAGACTGCATAAATGCTTACTTCCTGAAAACTTTCTTATAAAAACTTTTTTTTTTTCAGGAAAAATTTGAGTTCTGCTGCAGCTGAGATCATTTTATCTATACTGCATGTGACTGTTGGCACTCTTGAAATGTCAATGGAATGTAGCCAGATCGTTACTCTGTGGATTACAGCCAGCTGCAGAGTCAGCTATATTTTAGAAAAATGATACTGTATATAAAATGCTACAATGCCAAAAAAAAGTAAATTCCTTTCTTATGATTTGTTTTGTCAGAATTGGGCACAAATCCTTTCAAGAATTCAGGAATACAAAAAGGAGCTTTCCAAGGCTTGAAAAGGCTGTCTTATATCCGAATTTCAGACACCAATATAACTGCTGTACCTCAAGGTAATCAACTAATGTCGCAATGAAACTTGCTGAAAAAAATAACACAGAGTTTAATGGGAAGTGTTTCCTCCTCCTTCCTAGCAACTTTCACTACAAGACAGAAAGGGCATTGTGTTTGGTCTACCAATATCCTGTGGAAAGAGTGAAACAATATTAAGAACAATACATTGCCAAGTTGCTTATAGTTGCAGACAGTAATTCATAAGTTCCCATTTTGAACTGTATTTTGTGAGAAATGTAATAATTCAGATGTCGCATAAAGCATGCCAGAAATATATAAGCATGAAATCTTTTTGTTGGCAATTTATTAATTGTGGTCCTTAAATAATCATCAGCCAGGAAATGCCAGTGTATATGTATGCAGACACCTTTGTTAACAGCACCTCTGGCAGAATGCTTGAAGGGATTTATTGAGCTACTGTTACAGAGATGAGGGACAGGATTTTGCACTGACGCAGTTGCAGGTAAAAAATCCACACTTGTTTGCATTGTAGATAGTCCTCTGCTGTCAGCTGCAGCTATTTTCAAATGCTACCAGTAAATTGGGCTTATTGACGTAATTTGTGAAGGCTTATGTCAAAATAATGATGCAGGCTTCATTATTTTGCTATAAAGGCTGGAGTTTCAGACACTACTGGGTCTAATCAGCGGATGCTGTTAGAGCAGCTTGACTGGTCCCCTCTTGACACTCTATATGATGTTGACCAGGCCGTGGACCACTTTATTCAAACCTTCAGTGTGGTCTGTGACATCTACGTACCCATTAAAAAATGGAAGTTGAAGGGTCACAGCAATGGCTAGATCACCAAAGCTCTCCTTGACCACATGGGGACTAGGGACCACCTGTGGCACAGAGATAAAGCCACCAGCAAACCGGCCAACCTCCAGAGATATAGTACAGTGGGGAATTCCTGTATCCATGAGGTCAGCCTAGCCAAAGCACAATACTACAAAGAAGACCTCAGAAAAACTTGAGGGAAAGGGAAAAAATTCTGAAACAATCTGAAGGAACTTAAAGGAAAAGATAGCAGGTCCTCCCCTACCATGCTCCTGGTTGATGGAAAAATCACTCAAGATCCAAAAACAATAGCCAACACTTTCAACTTCACCTTCTCTGATCTTAGTGCCATTTTCCCTCCAGAATTCTTAGATAACAAGGCAGATGCACTGAATCGTATCTTGTCTGACCAGACCCTGCTCCCCCCCTTTCTATTTCAAGAAGATCACGCAATCTGAAGCAAAAAAATACCTTCAGCACTCCCTAGGAAAAACCCAGAACAGTACTGTGTTCCTTGACTTAAAAATGATTGCACTCTCTCTTGAGGAAGTTGTACCACCAGTCACAAAAATAATGAACCTCTCCCTCTCGCAAGCACAGTTCCCCATAAGGTGGAAATCCGCAGTGGTTATGCCAGTACATAAAAGTGGAGATTGTGCAATTCCCTCTAACAACAGGCCCATATCCATCCTTCCCCCACTGTCCAAGGCCATCGAGTGCATTGTCTCAGACCAATTAGTTGAATATATAAATAAGTATACCCTCCAGTGCCCCCAACATCATGATTTTCAGAAGGCCCATAGTACCAGCTGCTAGAATACTCAGACTACGTCCATGAGGCACAAAGATACCAGACAAACTGTGAGATTAATATATATTGACCTCACAAAAGCATTTAACACCGTTAATCATAACATTCTGTTAAAGAAGCTGCGTGCTATTGGGCTATCTCCAGAAACCGTCACAAGGCTCCATCCTGAGACCACTCTTATTTAGCTTATTCCTCAACTCTCTCTCCCTGTATGCAAATGATGCTGCCATTTTCTCTAGAAGCCTACAGATAAACCTGCTCAATAATAGTCTCCAAGAAAGCTTCACCAAAATTGAGGAATTGCTTCAACTGAACAAACTCCTACTAAACTACAAAAAAATGAAAGTAATGCTGTTCTCCAACCCACACAGCAAAATCGAATCCCACCAATTAACAAGCCTTAATAGTGAACGTGACCCACTTGACTAGGTAAGTACATTCAAATACCTGGGAATTACCCTTGACAGCTCCCTCTCATACTGACACCACTTGGAAAAAAGGATTAGAACAACCTTAAACAAGACCTGCAGACTAGACCTCGGCACAAAAAAACTAACACACACACTTGTCACCTGTATGCCCAGACCAAATGGCTTAACCTCTAGAGCAGGATAAAGTATCAGGTCTGCCATTTCAGTAAAAAAACCTTGCTAGGTCTAACCCCACTGGCAATTCAGTAGTTCCTCAAACCTGTGGTAAACCCGCACCAGACTAGTGATAAGGTAAGAAGTGCCCTGCACATCCTCTTGCATCATACGACACTAGCCCAATGATCCTTCGCATATAAGGCCCCTCCTTGACTAAATGAACTTCCTTCTGCAAATGCAAATGCTCCAAAGATTGGAGCATTTAAAAAAGAACTAATGCAACACCTGTGTATGTGACTGCATGAGCTAACTTCCATCCTCCTTCACTCCTACCCACAGTCACTCTGCCATCTACTCCCCAAGCTCAACACCTTTGCCCCCTCTTCAATTCTCCCCTTCACTTCTCCCGCATGTGTTCACCTTTGCTCCCCACCTACCTATTGCTCCCTCTCTTGCCTTCATCTTGCTCCTCCTCCAACCCTCACCCCAAATGAATCCCCCCTCTACCCCTCTGAATGTTCTGCTTCCCTACTATTTTATCCCTCCTTTCTTCTGCTCCCCCCACCCCTCATACCCAACTCTCTATCCTCATTCACTGCTTCTCACCTCTTGACAAGGCTTTCTCCTGGCTGCACTCATCTCCTCATCCCTTAACTAGTGGACGCCCACCAAAATATTTTTGTATATTTTCAGCAAATAAATCCTCACACTTTGTAAATGAAATGTACATATTTTATGTATTATATGTAGCTTTTTCAACTATATTTCTTCAAGTTTACGTATGCACCTGTATTGTACTTTTTTCCTTCCTGACGTAGAACCTTTATAAATGAGCTCCAAGCTCAAAGGTTGTAATTCCAAGACAATAAATAAATAAAATAAAATAATAGGTGGCTTAGCAGTGCAGTCTGAAGACTGCTTTGATGATAAGACAAGTGGATCTGAGATAGATCTTCTTTGGAAATCCTGTCTAAGATTCTTTAGTTTAATTTTTTGTCGAATCTTCTAGGTCCCAAATCATGGTGAATGTATTTCCTTAGCAAATATTTTCTATATGTATTAAAGTATAATCACAACATATTTGTGTTTTATTTTATAACAATATATTTACCATGGATAGCCCAGTTGAAATGCAATATCTCATTTCCAGAGGGGTCCTGCTTTTATCCAATTAATTACATTTCATTTTCATTTTATTGAAGGGTTAGACCATTGAATAAAACTCATTTAAAATGGTAACCCATTTCATCACATAATAAATGTCTATGTATGCACTTGTATTGTACTTTTTTCCTTCCTGACGTGGAACCTTTATAAATGAGCTCCACGCTCAAAGGTTGTAATTCCAAGACAAAAAATAAATAAAATAATAGGTGGCCTAGCAGTGCAGTTTAACAGCTTTGTGGATTGAAGCACAGGGAAGTAAAAGGACATGCTCATGGTTACACTGTGACTGAGTGACTCTAGTGCAATATGAACATGAGTATCCACATTCCAAAGACAGTTCTATTTCTACCATACCATGCTGCTTTCCCATTGGAGACAATTTGGTTAATGAGTAGCATCCTTCTTGATAGATGAACTGTAAAAAAAGTGCTTTTATAATTTGTATAGAAAACATTAATTACCTATTATACCCCAAATGAGATACTTCAGATGTACAGTATACGGTACTTGCGTTACGCTTCTACCAAACTTTATAACTGGGAGGACGTGAGCACAGGAATATTGTATTATGGAATTAATAAATAAAAACAGAAATTAACTCTGACCCTCCCCTGGTGGCAAGAGCTAGTCTCACTGCCACCCCAACTCCTAAGATATCCTCAGATCTTCACCCCCTCCATAGTCTTCCCCAGGTAAACAAAAAATACAAATCGATCTGACATTTGGCCAGACTTTTAGCACCAAACACTGTTTTCCCAACCCACCCAACCACCCACCCACCCACTGCCCTAGTCTGAACTCAATTGACACAAATATAATAATGGGCATTAGTGTGTCCCAGACCTACAGTCTATGATGAGGGACAATATAGTAAGCATCCTTGTGCTCAGTAGGGGTTCCCCCTCCTTAGCATATCTCAGCATCTCTTGTAAGACATACCATCTCCCTAACATTGCTCTCCCTAAGTCCACATGACCAAAACAATTATGTTGTTGTTTCTTCTTGATTCAGATCCATAATGGGGAGGCAATAGGTACTGTATAATTACCAGGTGCTTAGTTGTCCACTCCGCATCATTGCACTCCTTTAAGATCCTCTTTGACAGTCAGCTGGGTGTCATTCAGTGATGCTAAGCAGACCAGGCTCTCTTCTTCCTCTGCAGCTAAGATCAGCTGATGAGCACTTGTGGCACAATTCAAAAAGCCCTATTCACCTACATATGTGTGTGTAGGGAGGACAGGAATGCACAGAGGCCCTTCTGCACAGGTGTGTAGGCCTGACAATATCTTCAAACATCTGGCCACAGGCTTTGGAGTGTGGCCCTGACCTGATCTATGGGCAGTCAGTTCAGGGGCCATAAGGAGGATGTTGCAGCACACTATGGAAATTCTCAGTTAGGGTGGGAGAAGTGGTCCAGAGCCAACTTCAGTTCTGTTTCGAGTTGGAGCCTAAAACTTAGGTTCATCTTCGAGATGGGAATGGAAAATTATTTCTGCTCCCAATGCAGCTATTAGCATTAGATAAAATGGACTACAAATTAGGAAGGGGATGCCTTGAGGTTAGCAATGCATATTAATTACTATAGCTTATGAGTGGCAGGTGGTGTCTGCAATGCCACTGCTGAGGACTGATGTGTTTTTATTGGCGTGACAGCATCCAATGAGTACAACTGCTGCATCCTAGTTATGAGCTATAGTTATTATTAGTGTTCATTGCTGAATTCAAGGCTTACTCCCATAGTCTCTGTTTTACCTCCATATATATTTTTTTTTTACTGGTCCATACATTTTCAACATTTGTAAAAAACCCCAAAAGAAAAAATATTTATGCATCCATAAACATAAATTATAAATGATATTGTCTTCAGGAGCAGCTGATGTGGTGGTGTGTGTCATACTCTGTGTGCTGGTGGTGCTTCCTGGGAAAGGTGTGCCACACTGTGGTGCTACCAGTGGCAATGGTAATCTGTGGAGTCTTGCCAGCAGAATACAGAGGATTTGGAATAGCAGTAGAAAGTGACTTGTTGAACATGGAAATAATCAAATGGACATCTAAAGTTGATCCATGGTAAGCTGAGTTTGAGAAATGCTAAGATTTTGATATATTCAGGATCTTGCCTGGAGAGATGTGGTGGGGCAGCATCACTAGTTTTGCTGAAACATCTTTCCAAAGCGACCAGTGTTAGAGAAAATACAAGGCCAGTTTAACCAGTGCAGGCAAAATAACTTTTCTGTCTTTCCAGAAATTGATGGGATCCAGCTTTAGGCAGATAGTGGCTCTGCTAGTTTAGCCTCCATCATGTACTCTGGTGGTATACCTGTACCTTCCTCCATAACATCTGTGCTGCACCAGCAGTAAGTGTCAAAAAGAACCCAAATGTCCTTTGTTGTCTCTGGAGCATCACTATCCATGTTGTCTTCCATGCTGCCAAGATTATGCCTGGCAATGGAAGCATGGGAAGTTGACCAAGAAGGAGCAGTACGAGTAGGAGGAAAATGATGCTTAGCTGTTTCATCATCTTGTCTGTGCAGCTCCATTTGAAATGCACACAACAATTGTTGCTTGATACAGTTGCTGCAGTCAGGGATAATGCACATATTTTTATATTTGGGATCTAGTTGTGTTGCCATGCCAAACTCTGTACCTGATCAAATGCATTCAAATCTGTCTGCAATTTGTGACAGAAACATTTATGCTACTTTTTTAAAGAGTATTTCATAAACTAGTAGCATCAACATCAGCTCCTCCACCACCATCATCGGCATTGTCATTCTCACCACCACTATCAATTCTGCTGCTCAGCAACCGGCACCATCAACTCTGCTTTGTTGGCTTACAGTAGAAGATCTGAAATTATCTCATGCATGTTGTTCAGGTAGACTTAGAAAGGGGAAAGCCCATACTATGGTTTAGCTGATTAAACACTGACATCTTTGGAGGCCTGTGCATAATGTTTCAGAAGTGGAACAAGGTTTTGCAGCACACACCTCTGCACACAAGACAGATAACTCCCACAGGTGACATTGTCAATTTCCATAGCCTGGATATTATAGCTTTCTGTTCCACCAGTCTCTCCACTATATAAAAGATGGAGTTCCACCTTTTTGCCATATCTTTAATCAAGCAATGCTGTGGAACATTGTTCTTCTGCTGGTACTAATAGAGGAACTCTGTGTACCTGTGGAAACAATGGAACTAGCTAATGATCTATGTAGTGTCACGTTTTCATTTTAGCTTTGCATGTTTGTCAAGCACATGACTTAACCTCCAGAGTCGGTGCATGTGCAAAACAATGCACATGGCTGAAATCTCTGTCATTCATGGTCTTCAGTATAATACTGCCTCTGTCTGTCATGAACATTCTGACCTTCAGATCACGAGAGTATATCCAAATACCCAGCAGTGACTGGATGAACAGCAGAACATTTCCCCACTGTGCTTCCCCTCCTTGATTGACACATCAAGTAAGTGCTGGCACTGAAAATTATTTTTTTGTGTTGTAAAGTATTTCTGGCTGTAATTGCAGTATGATTTAAAATGTGTAGTGGCAATTCTGTTGTTGATCAATAAAATATTGAACCTGACTACATTAAGTAAGTCACTTTCTCTAGTGGATGCTTCTGTTAGGCTGTCTGCTACAACAAAACTCCTGCAGGGGTTAGTGATGGTGGAGGTGGGGTGAAAATGGTGTTGGCACCACTTGATGTGGACATAACCCAATGGCAATGAGAATTAGGAAGCCTTGTTTTGCACTACTGCTGCAGATATCACCAGTGAAATGCATAGAACCCCTGTCTGTCTCCTTCAGAATTGTCACCATCTGTGTGCATACTGACTAACACATACTTGTACTAGGGAGTACAGTACATGCCTGGAAAACATATAGCGTGATAAAATGTTTCATTTAGGCTTCAGTTCATGCAAAAATCTTTAAATCCCAGAGTCCTGTACAGTGGAGAATATCTGAGGGTCAATGGCCATCACCTCCCCAGTCAGTTGTTTGATTCAGACGGAATCTGGGTAAGTTGGCGGCAGTTCAGTGTGCATACGTAATGACTCAAGCAGTGTAGTTTGCTTTGATGCTGGTGGTTGAAGTGATGCTTTTGGAGCTGTGCTAGTGAATGCATCAGTTGGCTGCCCAACTACATTACTTAAACAAATTGTCTTACCCCACCACCCATGTCTACTGTCCCTGCTGCTTCTGTCAACTTGTATGACCTGACTGTGGATAAGGAATTGATGTGACTGTTAGGAAGATACCATGTTCATGGTTTAGATGATCAGCCAGAACTTTGTTTCCTAATACCCATGTAGACTGACCCCGACTGTTCTCGATGTCACACAGATCACATCATGTTCTCAGTGGATTTGTAGACTCATTGGTAAAATGCTCCCTCATAACAAAGATTTCTTTGTTTTCTTAGCCACATGACTACCCTCCTGTGTCACTCTATACTGTACCTTGTTAGCTTTCTTACACATGGAATGGGGTGAGAGTTAGGCCCCATGACCCCAAGGCACATCCCGTTGCCTGTTGGTCTGAGGAGGGTGGGGGTGGGTGGGTGTAGAGTGTGGGGTGTTAGGGTCTCATTCCTAATGCCTCATTTCCCACGCTTGCTACTTCAACCCTAACTGATGCATTAACAAAGTTTTTTTGCAATGAATGTGTGTGTATATATATATATATATATATATATATTTATATATGAATTTCTGTCTCCTCTACATCACCAGCACTCAGTAAAATAACTAACTGTTAAATACATCTTTCAAAAAACCCTACACCTTACGTATTCCACTGAATTTACTCTGCCTGCTTCTGCTGAAAGTCCTGCAGCTGTCCATGCAGGCTCATGCACTCTCTGCTCTCCTCTGCACCATGATTTTACCAGCCTACCAGTCTGACTCAACATTTGAATGTGGTGAATTAGCTAACTGGAGGATACTGCATGATTCGTTGATGATTTGTAAAGTGTTATAAGCAAAAGGCACTCTTTTTTTACATAAAAGGAGCTCCTTTCAATATCCATGTCCTTCCTCTGTAAGACAGATAGAGAGAAATGAAACAAAAAAGTATGCAGCACTAGGCGTTCTTAATCTCCAGTGTCCTTGATTGGCTGCTGCAGTTCATGTGTCTAGTCAACAATTTGGTCATGCTCAATGTGTGCTTCCTATAAAATGTATTGCATCGTGACATCAAACTGCAGAACTGCTGAAGGGAAACTGAGTTCTTTCAGACCTTCTACTTCAGCGACTAAAACACTGGATTTTGACAAGTTCACAGAATGCCAGTTTGGCATTGGATCTTCCTTACCCCGAAGAACTCTCTATTAAATAACACTCTCTGGGTTCTGCTACTCAATCAATTTCTCACCCATGTTGTATCTTTGTCTCCCACTTCAGGCTTTACTGAAGTCAAGGTACAGTATACAGTGGCCTAGATATTCAAAGGGGTTACGCATGGCGCAACAGAGTTGTGCCGGTGCAACCCCACATTGCACCCCAGCGGCATATTGGAAAGGCTGCCTGGCTCAGCGCAAATCCTGATGCGCTGGGACACAATGTAAATCATATGCAGGGCAGATGCAGGGGGCGTGAACATGTATATGCGGCACATCCTGATATTCAGCCCGGGATGTGCGGTGCATATGATGATGCAACCCTGCATTGCACCACAGAGGGGGCTCAAAGTTGAGCCCATGAAAAGTGGGAACAAATCCTGGCCACGGACAGGTGGGCTGCTGCATTGCATGGTGCAACACAGCAGCCACCAGCAGTGGGTGGCCACCCGCCAACCCAGAACACTGTCAAGAAGCACCCACATAATCCTGGCAGTCTAGTGGGACCCCCCTGCCTCCCGTTAACCTGACCATGGTAGATGTATAATAATCCAGTCCCTGGTAGTCTAGTGGCACCCCCATGCCTTGTAGCTGTGATCATGGTAAATGTAACTTAAAACATTCCCTGGTAATCTAGTGGACCCCCATCCCTCCTGAGTCCCTGATCGTGGTATATGTATTATAATCCATTCCCTGCTAGTTTAGTGGTACCTTCCTGAGTCCCCGATGAATGTATATTAATACAGTCCCTGGTGGTCTAGTGGACCCCCCTTCAACCCAGTTCCCCGATCATGGTACATCACCAAAACGTAATTTTCTGCTGATCCAGGGGCACCCCCCACCACTCCAACCCACACAGGACCCCCTGCCCACCCCCGCTCCCCTCCCATCATCGGCAGGCAGCTGTAACTCACCCATATACCACCTAGCCACCCACCGAATGACAGGTACAGTATGGGCTTACAGGGCATACTGTACTTGACAGTACCACATATGTGAATGACTTCATTCACATATTAGGGACTGTCTAGTACAGTATGCCCTGAAAGTCCATACTGTACCTGTCATCCGGCAGGCAGCTGAGCAGAAGGCGGGCGGGTTGCAGCCACCCACCGATGATGGGGGGGAAGTGGGGTGGGCAAGGGGTCCTGTGTGGGTGGGAAAGGTGGGGGGTGCCACTGGATCACCAGGGAATTATGTTTCGGTAATGTACTGTGATCTGGGACCCAGAAGGGAGGGGGTCCGCTAGACCACCAGGGACTGCAATAATATACATTTTTCGAGGACTCAGGAGGGAGGGGGGGTCCACTGGACTACCAGGGAATGTTTTAATTTACATTTACCATGATCGTGGCTATGGGGTGCGGGGTGCTACTAGACTACCAAGGACTGAATTATTATATAGCTACCTTGATCAGGGTGACGGGAGGAAGGGGGGGTCCACTAGACCACCAGGGACTGTTTTTCTGTACATTTATCCAGGATTTGGAAGGGAGGGAGGGACCACTAGACTACTAGGGAATCATTGTATGGAGATTTACCTCAATCATGGCTATGGGATGAGGGATACCCCAGGACCACCACTGTGCACACGTCATGCTGTGCAGGGCGCAAGGCGCAATTCGCCAGGCTACCCTGAGCAAGGCATGCAAATGGGGCCATAATGACATGCAAAAGGCCCCATTTGCACCTTGCATATCTTATGGCCTTATTTGCATGCCCACTGCTGCATATTGCAGGTGTTGCACCCAGTGCAACTGCATTTGCTCTGGTGCATCCCCGTGCTCCCTATCTGTGGCTTGCACCTGCGCAATGCCACTGTGTCATGCACAGTACATGTGCTGTCCATGCCATATTCAACGGTGCTGCACTATGGTGCATCACCATTGAATATCACCTGGACCTGGCCCCGGTGCATCCCAGTTTGCACTGTACCCAGGCTTGCGCCACTACCTGGCACAGTCTGAATATCCGGGCCCATATGTATTGCCTAACCATTTTCCATGACCTTCATCAGCAAATCAAAGAAACCATTCAGGTTTGTCTGACTCACCCAACCACCCATAAACCCATTGTCCATTCTTCTTAAGTCTATTAGCCTCCAGAAAACTTACCAACCTCTCCACTATTATGATTTTTAGCAGCTTATGCACTATAGATGCTAGGCTGACAGGTTTGAGTTCCCTGGTTCATCTCTGCTCCTGCTCTTGTGCTAGGGAACCAAAGTCACTGCTCTCCAGTGGCTGGGTACTATCTCTAATGTCAGTGAGCCACTGAAGAGCTTAATCCATGGCTCATCTAGGACCTGTCCATTCTCCTTTAACACAAGGGTATGCAGCCTGTCTAATTTCATTCACTTTCAGTGCTCTACAGCCCTAACAAATGTTTCTCTTCTAAGTTGGATGCTTTCCCCCTTTGCTCTGATAGCACAGTCAGGCAACTGCCACTTTTCTACTACTATGAACACTGAACAGAAATATTTGTTTAGAATGTCTGCCTTTTCTTCATCTTCCTGTTCCCACTTATCTATCTTATTCAGTCTGACTATTCCCTCCCTATATTTTGACTTCTGTCATTTGAAACGACAGAAAGTCTTGACTCCTTCTTCATTCCATCAACTGTCTTAAATTCCGATTCTGCCCTAGCCTTCCTCATGGTCCTCCTCGTTCATCTGGTTTTAAAACTCTACCTTAGTACCCCTCTGCTTGACTGTTTTTTAATACCTGTTTCTTTGCCCTCACAGTCCCCTACAAAGGAACTACACTTGGGGTATCCCATTTTATAATTACTTCTCAGTTTACATCCACTCCTTGTGCATTTCTTACCCACTCCAACTTCTTTTGCAGCACCCCCCTTATCCTATCAAAATCAGCCCATCTAAAATCCAAGGCATTTGTCTAGGACTGATTTATCTTTTCTTCAGGTTTGAAATCATACTGTCTGGTGCTCACTGGCTCTCAGTGGGTCCAGAACTTTCACCTACCCTATACTCTCACTGTTTATAAGGACTAAGTCAAGGATGGGAGTCTCCTTTGTAGGCTTCTTCATTCTCTATACTAGAAATATTTCCTATAAAAGTGTACAGCTCTTGACTTCTTGTACTTGCTGCTACTGGAATCCTCCAGTCCACATCTGGCACAAGAAGCAACACCTCCCCAACATTGCTGCCCTTTTAGTTTAATCTCCCAGTTTCCTATATTCTTCTTCTTTTTGAGATATACCACTCTTAGTCTAATGTTTTTTACCCCTTTCATCATTATCTTCACTCTTATATTCTCTGTGAACTCACCTTTTGCTGTATCATTGATCTTTATAGCTTTATTCTCTCGCTTACATATAATGGCACTTCTTCTTTCCTCTCTATCTCTCCTGAATACTGCATACCCTGAAATGGTCAGGTTCAGCCATGGTATTGAGTTGCTCATGTCGCTGTGATGGCCACCAGATCTAATTGTGATTCTGCCACCACTGCCTGCAGATCAATGCTCTTGTTCTCCAAAATCCTGGCTTTCATGCATGTTGCTGTCAAATCCACCTGCTTCTCCCATATTTACCCCAACCCACTCCCCTTTCCCCATGAATTCCACTCCAGTCTTTCTACTTCTTCCCTGCTCCCACCTTATTCCTAAATCCCATGCAGTCCCACTCCTGCAACTTATCCCAGCCTCTGCCTGTCTTTAATCTCACTATGTTCTCTTGCTCCTTCCATGTTTTCCAGCACTGGGGGTAGGCCATCAACCTCACATGAGTACATGCACTTATCCACATCAGATGTGCCTCCCCCTTCTGATAGTTTAGAGATATTTCAGTGCACTTTTTAAACTTGTGTCCTGGCATCCTGGTACCATCTTCACAAGGGTAAACACTATCCCACTTGAACAGCCTTCTTTCCCTCTGAGTGGACCCCATCACCTGGAAAACCCATTCCTCCTCCTCCCTGCAGTCCTCCTTTAGCCATGCACTGAAGCAAGCAATCAGAAGAATCCCCCCCCATTCCCCCTGCCCTAAACTGGCAGGACTTCAGAAAAAGTCAGTGAAGCTGTTGCCAACTTGGGCACACCCCTCTCCCCAGCTTTTAAAGCAATGCAAAACCTCCTCTAGGGATCTGTAAATGCAAATGATATAGCCTATTAACTTCCAGTATTTAATCAAACTACTGTACAAAAGTAACTGAGAGGTGTCAGAGCAGTCAATCTCACTTTGCAATATAGTATTTTCTTCAGTCTCCTTAGCTGCCTTTGATTCTACTCCAGCTTCTTAATTATAAGAAGTACCACTCAGCTTGTTTGATCTGCAACAACCAACGATGGACCATAGTGAACAATCAACTTGAGTTATCACTGCCAGCCAAACAGAGCATTATGGTGATACATTACATTGCTATCACTCCTACACCAACCCAGTCAGTCCTCAATAAAACAATACTGTATATATGTGCATACGAACAAATGAATGAGCCAGCAGAAAGAGACCTTGTGGGCTATCATATCTGCTTGAGTTTGCTGACCCTTCAACATGTACCGAGGGATCAGCACCCCGTCCATTGTTCACTGCTCCCATCCACTTTATGTTCTCCCTCCCTCACTCCTGACCTTCCACCCCCATTCAATGTTCTCTTTTATTCTGTTCTACCATCTGTTGATGCTGTTCACAATCTTTAGGGAGATAACTCCCTCTGGAACTCTTTCCATTTTGTCATAACCCTCTTGGTGAAAAAGTGTCTCCTTAGTTCCCTCTTGAATCTTTAGCCACCAGCTTGAGGCAATGCCACCTAGTGGTCCTGTTTCCATTACTAAGATTGAAAAGACCCTCAGAGCTCACTTTGTTGATACCTCTAAACTATTTCAAGGTTTCAGTCATGTCACCCTCTCCCTTCTTTCCTCCAGGGAGTACATGTTGGGATATCTGAGTCTCTTCTCATATGGTCTGCCCTGTTGATCCTGGATCATCTTGGGTGCCCCCTCTGGACTGTTTCCAACAGGTTGATGTTTTTCTTTAGGTAAGGGCATCAATACTGCACACTGTATTACAGATCTGGCCAAACCAGTGATCTGTACGGTGGCAGAATGAACTCCACTTTTCTGCTGGCAATATCCCTGTCTATAAAGACCAGCATCTCATTTGCATTGGTTGCCACACTCCTGCAGTATCAATCATAATGATCACATGTAAGTCCTTCTCCTCCTCTGACTTGGTTATTTGTACACCCCCAGTCTGTATTCGGCCTTTAGGTTCTTCACCCACAACTGCATTACCTTAGACCTTTTGGCATTGAATCCCAGTTGCCGAATACCAGACCACCTCTCCAGTTTGGGCAGGTCTTCTCTAATGTCTTGTCCTCACTCTTCTGTAGCCACCATCCAGAGAGCTTTGTGTCATTCACAAACAGGCATATATTTTATCCCATCTGCTATGTCACTGATGAAGATGTTAAATAACATCAGACCAAGCACTGAGCCCTGTGGGATGCTGCTAGTGAATTGTCTAGCCTCTGAGAACTCCCCCCATGACCACAACCCTCTGACTTCTATCTTGCAGCCATCTTCTAACCCATGTAGCCAGTTTTGTCTGTACTCCCAGGACCTCCAGTTTCATAATAAATCTCCTGCAGGGAACAAAGTTAAAGGCCTTACTGAAATCCAAATACAGGATGCTCACTGCTTAATGCTTCTCCACTGTTCTGATTACCCAGTTGAAGAAATAAATCAGATTGGTCTGGCAGGACCACCCTGACACAAACCCATGTTGCTTCATCTTGGAGTCTATTGTATTCTGGAACGCTTACCAGTCTTTCCTTCAGTATGGTCTTCAAGAGTTTACCCACCATCAAGGTCAAACTGATTGGCCAATAGTTACCTAGGTCATCTCTCAGCCAGCTCTTGTGTTGCAGCACTACATGCACTATCCTCCAGTCAAGATGTACTTCCCCCATCTGGAGAGATGTATTACACAGGTCCACCAGTGTCCCACTGGCAAACTCCCTCAACATCTCCAGGAGTAAGCTGAAGGTCCTGGGGACTTGGTCACCTTCAGGGCATTTAAGCTTTTCCTCACTCTGTCAATCTCCCCAACTGTGACCCCTCGCACCCCTCTTCCTCCCCCTCTTCCCCTGGAGTACTAGGCCATTCTTCTCCTTGGTGATGACTGAACAAAAGTATTTATTAAGTACTTCTGCTTTATTGTTATTACCCTCCACCCCCCCTTTCAACCTGACTATCCCATTCCTAATGTCCCACTTCTTTCTAATGTACTGAAAGAAGGCCTTCTTCCTCTTTTTCACCCTTTCTGCTGGCTGCAGCTCTCTCTCTCTCTCTCTCTCGGCTTTATCCAGTCATACTGCCTTGCCTGCCTCCCTTGCCTTAGTGCAGTACTTCTCCCTCTCCTCGTCTCTCTGGGTTTGTTTATACTTTCTGAAGGCTGTCTTTTTCCTCCTTACCACCTGGCTACCTCCCTATCAAACCAGCTGGGCTTCTTTGCTCTAGATTTTTTCTTCTTTCTTTTGGCACACTCATTAGTAGCTACTAACAGCCACTCCTTGATAACAGCCCATTTCTGGTGTACCCTCATTTCCTTCCTGATTCCAGCATGTTTTCCTTTGGGATCTCCCCCATCTTGCTGTAGTCCACCCTTCTGAAGTCTAGCACACTTATTCTTGTCACAGTCTCCTCTCTGCCCATGTCCAGGTGAAACCACACAGTGTGGTGGTCACTTTCTACAAGTTGCGCTTCCACCTTTACCTCCTGGACATGTGTACCATTAGATAGAACCAGGTCCAGTATGGCCCTCTCCCTAGTCATATCCAGGACAAATTGTGCCAGGAATTCACTCTGGAATGCATCCATCCATCCATCCATCCATCCATCATATGAGGCCCATATTTCCACTACTAGTAGCATCCATGGAAGCAACACAATACAGAGGAAGTTTGAAAGATGAGTGACATGTAGGATATAAAGTAAAGTACAATCTCTAGAAAATTAATTCCCAGTATGTGGACATACCTATCTAATGAACTTGTAGCATGTCTCCCCAGTGAATACACTCTGAAGATTTTAATCCCAGGATAAGACTTACAAGGAGAGGTTATTGAATCTCAGTGTGTACACAATGGAAGGAAGAACAGAGGGTGAAACATGACAGAGAGAAATGTATGAATACCTCCATGGGATTAACAGAGTAGACAGTGGAGAGTGGTTTCCTCTTAATGTGAACACCAGCACTAGGGGGAGCTCAATGAACTGGTGGTGGTTAGGGATGGTGGGTAAGAGGGACATCAGAAAACATTTTTTCATGGACAAGGGGTGGAGGAGTGGAATAAGCTACCAAGAGAGGTAGCCTGTTCAAAATCTGTGGGGGATTCAAACATATGTGGGATAAGCAATAGAGCTGGTGAAGATAATGGCAATAGGGGAGGGATAAATGGCAAGTGACGATTTACTAGGGCCATCACAAAATAACCATTAACTTGGTCAAGCTCAGCAGACTCAATTGGCTGCATGGCCTTTTTCTGTCAATGTTTATGTTCAAAAGGATATCACTGCACTGAGTCAGGCAGTCAACTAAGGATCAATGAAAGAGACACACATTGCAGTCTGCGGTAGCCTGCAGGAGATGCAACAATAATATAGAGGCAGTCTGGAACAAGAGCAGTAAGTAGGATGCTAAATGATAGAAGAAGACTCATTGTTTCCTATTTGTTTTTTGTAGCTCTCTCAAAGTCACAATTATGTTTTCTAGTGCCTACAACCCAGTGTAAAGCATACTGGGTATGCAAATCCTTGAGGATGGTAAGCTGAACAGGAAATGTCTCACATAATCCTTAAATTATATAGTCAGTGTGCTACCTGTATTTAATCAAGGCACAATACCAGTGATGCTGAGAGTTGCCAAAACTCTTGTTCTCACTTCGTTACAGTATATTTTCATTAATCTCTTCAGCAGTCTTTCCTTTCATTTCAGATCCTAGATTGCAGGACTGTAGGTAGTGTCCAACTGTTTGATCAATTACACCCAACAAAGGACCATAGTTAGCAATCAGCTTGGGTGATCACTGCCAGCCAAGCAGAGAACCGTGGTAATGCAGCACATGAAACTGGGCTTCTACTAAATAATGCAGTCCACTGCTGACCAATGTATAATGCACACAGAGAGTTACAATCACTAGTAACACACAAGAGAAGCAACATGTTTATACTATTGCTTTACATCTATTAAGCTATTAAGTAATATCCATATTTTGCAACCCCCTTTACATCTTAATTTCTTTTCTTCTTTGCCTTGTCTTTTCCTTTTTCATGCTAATTATCCATTTGATTGCCTGGTGTTTTAACAACATTGATTTTTGTGGTTGGCACTTTATCTGGCAGTCTTCACTTTGAGACACCAAAATTACATCTTTTCTTATTTTTTCTCTTTTTTCTTCTTCTCCTTCCCTTTCATTATTTTTTCTATTTCATTTGTATATTATAGAGATCATATTTACATCCACTAATGGACTGTCGGTCATAACTATGGGTACCCTATAACAGGAAGGACATTAATTTACTGAAAAAGGTACAAAAGAGGGTACCAAATTTCATCCATGGCCTACACGTTATCCTATGAAAATAGGCTCTAGGCTCTATCAATTGAAGTTACAATCCCTAGAAAATTATTGCATTAGGGTATTTACTATTCGTGCTTGACATAACAAATGGCCCAAAGCTGATGATAAATTTGGACCTTGATTTAAATAAAATATAAAATTCACTAGAGGTTACCTCCTACTGGTTCTGAACAATCATTTTAGGAACCAAAAGTGAGGACAATTTTATTTACACAAAGGGTGGTGGGGGTTTGGAACAGCCTCTCCTTGAAAAAATTAATAAGTAAAAACAAAGACATATTTAATAAAAATGTGGATTCTTATATGTGTTCAACAGATTTAACCTACTAGCACTATAATAAGTGAGGAGTGGTTCACATAGGTCAGTGGCCTTTAGCTACTCCTTACAACCCTAGTATGAACTGTAGTATAAACCTTTAAGATTGTGCCGTGAAATTAAAAGCATGAAAGCTTCAGCCTCAATCCCTGACAAAGCATCATACCTATGATACAAAGCACAGGGGATTAGTACTGTTTGCTTTTGTGCACATATGATTCCCAATGAATTGTCTACTTTCTGAAATGTTATTCATGGGTGTTAGACTGCCTGTTTTTTGTGTGTTTCTGTGATACTTCTGAGTGTAAACTCTACTGGTCTTTGTCTGGCTGCTGTACACAGAGTATGTGTTTCCCTGGGTACAGAAGGATAATAGAGAAGCAGTTTGGAAGAAGATCAGTATGTAGGAGGCATAAACATTAAAAGAAAGATAGATAATTTCCAATGTGACTCATTTTTGTCACTGTTGCCCAGTCATGTGCAAGCAGTGTATTCTAAAGCCTAAAACCCAGTTCAAGGCATCATGGGTATGCACATCTATGGGGAGGTAAGTCGAATAAGAAGTTTCCCCTAGTGCCACATTTTACTGATGATGTCACCACATAGTCTTCACATCAGAAGACTCACAAACACACTAAACATAACAATAATCTTATTATCCACAAAAGAACATGAGAGCATAGGCACAACAGCTATTTTTTGTCACCTAAAAACTAAAATACCAACAAAAGTACAAATACACATAGACAAAGATTTAAATAAACATTTACAGAGATGAAAACCCATAAGCAAAACATAACAGGTGGTAACTATTGCATATGCTAAGTGCTTGTCATCTGCTTCCATTATCATCTGTGGTGTCCCCCTTTATGGGGTTTGTTCCATTCATGATTGTTCTATTCCTTTAATTTATTATATACCCACAATTGACTTGTTACAGGTAGCATGATGTTTTGGACTTACTGCCGTAATTATAGTCTTTGTATTATCTTGTGTACCTCTATTATGCCATTGTCCCCTTTCCCTAGGATACCTAGATATGTGATGTACAGCTCAAATGTGCCAAACTTAGCCAGCTCTTTAAAAAAAATAAATAAAACTTGTTCTGCAACCAAAGCAAAGCTTTTAATTGAGGACACAAGTAGGATAGTGCAAGTTTAGGACTAGCCTGCTTAATTCTGAACTGAGCTGCCATGGCTGAGGAAATTAAGTGTAGGGAATTAAAAGACTGAAGCTGGTATCGTTGTCCTGTGCCTGGATTAGCTCTTTTTATGCTTGTTGGGTAGATAAGTAGTGCATACCTCTGGATATGAATAGTCAGTTCTGTCACGAATGTTAAAAAAAAAATCAATCAAAAATTAATCAAACTTTATCTAACTAGTTAGTTACACCATTGAGCAAGCTCATTTTCAAGATGTCCTGGACACATAGGACACATTCATTTACAGGGTCATAACAATTCACAAATAACAGACAGTAATACAGAGTTTTATAAAATAAAGGTCGACAGGCATTAGAGCGTAGCTTGGATGGCAAATACATACATAGACAATTCTGCTTATACTGATAAATTCAATAAGGTACAGGGGGGAGAGAGGAGACACAGGGGAGGTCAGGGGGAAAGAGGGCGTAACAAGACACACACGGGAGAGGAGGGAGGGCAGTTTAGTAAGATGGAGGCCCACAGGGGAGCTAACTAGGGCAGGAGGGTGGAAGCAATTGGGGGTTAGTTACCTAGGAGGGATGCCAGACAACAGAGGAGAATAGAGAGGCATGGTTGAGTGGTAACTAAGGGATTATTTGACCAGAAGGGCAGTGCTTACCTGAAACAATCACACACCATTTTCAGGTATCAGTTGTGCAGCTGTCTGAAAAATGACTTGAAGGTGAATGTCCACATAAAAATGCCCCAGATTTGCATAAATGCCAAATTTAATTATTTACTCACTGTTTTACTTTTGAAAAGAACCTTATTAATTCTATCCTGAAACACCAATTCCACAACTAGCCCACCATAATACATTATAAATCATTTAAATGTTTCAGACTGTCAGCACTTAGAACCACAGGACCTCTTATTCTGTGTACAGCTGTCATCCTGTGGGACAAAGTTACAGTGGACCATTCCACTTCATAGGTGGGGATGGAGTACTAAATATTATTTTTAAAATTACAAAATGGAATATTAAACTTATAAAATCACTCTAGTTAACCCAAATGATTAATAATAAGTGTTTATGTGCTGGGAGAGATGAACATGATCTAATACAATCTTGTCCCTTGGTGCTGCTAAGGTTCAGTTCAGATCATGTTCTTACTATTCTTACTACAGGTAGCATGTAGCACCATGGGACCAGTGCTTCATAGCATTAGAAAGCTCTGGGATGCCTTCTGAGTAAACGAATCTATATCAGAGTCTCACAATCTATTATGTCAGCTGCCGGCCCTATTCTTCCTTAATATGCCTTTAATTTATATAATTTTATGCTTAGAATAGGTATTTAAAATTTGTTCTCACCAATGTTTCATTTTAACAGATGTAAAGATCAAAATCACTTACATCATCCTCACTGGGTCAAAACTGGGTCACACTGGTAAACTTCAACTTGGTCCATGGACTGGACTGGGTCAAATCAGTGTCAGGTCACAAATGAAATTGATTTCCAGATTTAGAATGAGGAAGGTTGTGAGTGTGGTGGCATCTGACACAGAGTCGGTCCTCCATTTCCTACTTTGTTTTATTGTTGGAACTGTTGCTGGCTGCCGATGCTGCCACCCTGCAGCTAAGGTTTTGTGATATGTTATGCATTCACTGACAGGTGTGGTCAGCTGAATAGCCAGTGTCACACACAGTTTGTACACTTACAATAATGTGCAAGCACTCCCAAAATTGGAGCTTACCTTACGGGTTGACAGAGTCTCTGCTGTTTCCTTTCCCAAGCTGGACAGCATATGTCTTCACCTTATGGTCTTCTAATATACTAGTGGGGTACCATCAGGGCACCATCAACACTCTTCAGGAACCCCTGGTGGAAGTCATACCAGGGCTTCATTTTCCAAGCTGGAGCCATACCTCTAGACCTGCAATCCTTGCCCAAGGACTGGCATCATGGTCAGGTCCAACACCAAGCGAATGTGCCAGTGAGTGCAGTGGCCAATGTGTCCCTGACCCAAGGGCAGGCAGCATAGTCAGGAAACAAAGTCGACCAGTGAAGGAGCCACCATCTTTTCCACACATGTGTGGGTGCATTTTAATGGAGTGGGAGCTTCATAAATTATCTTTAGGTCACATCCCTGTGCCAGCAAGAGCACTGGCTCCAAGGCAGCCATCAGAGCCAGAACTGAAAAGGAAAAACACCATAGGGTGCAGTAAAGTGTTCGCCAACTCCAGGGCAGGCAGCAGGGCAGGACATAGAAGAAACCACAAGCACAAGCACACCCAGCAGCAATGAGAGCTGCTTCAAGGCCAGCTCCCACACAGACAAAATATATCAACTTAACAATAGGCTAAATACCCCAAATAATAAGAACAATCCAGGCCCCAGGGTAGGCACCGGGGCTAGGACAGATGAAAAGCAGACATCAGAGGCTGCAATAAAAGCCAAAACAAAATGTAAACAAATATGGCAGAGAATATGAGATCTGATTTCAAGCTGATTTCAGACCTACCAGTTATTATAATACATTAAAATACAAAAATACAGTTGCATTCCTTATAGCTACCTTCACACATATGAATCCCAAAATACATAACACCTAAGAAAACATTACATGCTATGAAAGAGAAAGGTATAGACTATCAAGACCCACCTTCCTCTGTAGTTTTCATTCTCTTTGGAGCCAAGAAGCATCAAGTCTATTCTTGAAATCCATTACACTTTCAACATTGACAACCCCGCCTGTTGGCCTAACTGAAGTCCAATAACTCATAATGACATTACAACATAATAAGTTACTGCATATTTTAGAGAGTTGTTACTCATTGTGACAGCTGAAATGCGTGACCCAGTTTATGAAGGCTACAGTGTACTCTGAAAAGCCCTGAAGGCAACTGGCATTGTGGCCCCCAACTCCTTTCTGTGAGCTTGTAAGTGACCTTGCAGGTGTCCAGGAAACATTTTCATCCTCCCTAAGCAAGTCTTGAGGGGATCACGAACATCACAAAGGCATAAACTAGTCTTTGCAACTATTTTGTGCCTGTGAGTACACTTGGGAATTCTGTTCATAGCGTCCTCCACATTAAGTAAACTACACCTCTAAAAAGCCTATTGCACATGTCTGTAATGCCACTGTTTGTGAATGCTTGACCTCAAACCTGCTTCAGGCATTTGTGCTATCATAATTTTCTATTTGCATTAGGTAAAGAAATGGAGGCTATGCAGGACTTGAACTTTTTGAATAGCTGAATGTTTCATATTAAGCAGCGTGCAGTAAAACATATGCTGGAAAATAATGGCAAAATGAGTGTGTTTGCCTTCATGAACTGTATTTTGTTCTGGTGAATTCTTGAAATGTCTAGTCCCTTTCCCCTTTAAACAACACACTTCCCCACCATCCAGTCCTCTGCCCCTTATCTTAAATGATGTGCTGTGGCCTCTTCAATGTACTGTACAGTGTCAAACCATGGCATCATCTCTGCTGATATCTAAGGTCTCTTTCAGTATGAAGTGGGCACCAACCAGTGTATCAGAGGTTTCACTCAGTGGTACATTAGATCGGCAGCTTTAAAAAAAACCTCTCTCAAATCTTTTGGGTGATGAGGTTTGCTCCCATACTATGCAGTCCCATGCTGAGACATCCCTGATTATATCCACCACTTCTGCAATGACAGCATTTGTGCACAGTGATGATTTGGTGAGAGAGCGGCTGGTACGAGTAAAGCAAATGATGTTGGGTGGTGGGATTTTGGATTTATTTAGGAATATTCTAGCACAACAGTGGATAGCCTCACTTAAGCCCTGCTCATCCCTAAGTGATATGATATCCATGTAAGAATTGTTCAACCACATTGTTGTATTGCATTCTGTATTGATTGTGTTTTGAAATGTACTTGTTGCTCTCCTCCCACTCCACCCCCCCTTCCCCCTGGACACGCACCATGAGATGAGCGACTTGTTGCTCAGCGTGCCTTTTCCTGGTGAAACATTTAAATAAACAAATAAATAAATCCCTGCACTGTTGGCACTTGCAAACTGATGCTGCTTACCAGTTCCAGTTCCCAGCTGTAATGAGCATAACCTGGCTGCAGTGGGCATAGGATGGGACACACTTTAGCATGACCATAAAGACTGGTCATTATTTTTCAGTTAAAACTGTCCAGCTGTGGGGAAAGGCCATCAAGTCACTGGACACTGCTTGCCCCTCTAATGGACCAAAAGGGGCAGCAGTAGAAGCTGTGCCCAGTCCACAAACATTATGGAGGAAGATTTATGTGTGCATGCGTATGTGTGCGTGTGTGTGTGTGTGTGTGTGTGTGTGTGTGTGTGTGTGTGTGTGTGTGTGTCTATAGATAGTGCTTTATTTATTGCTCATTTGTCAGGGGAGGGCAAAACAGATTTCCATAATTATGTTCAACACGTTTGCAAAAGAAAGTCTGCATTTTCTGAACTTGGCAATGGCAAAGTTATAAACTTTCCATAGTTCTGGTTTTATTTACATTAGGTCATAGCTGATAAACATGATATGTTTATAACATAAACAGGGGTTGAGGTATGAGAGATGTTTTGTTATTGATGGTAGTGTTTAAAATCTAGAATAACTGCAAAATGTGCCTGCTTATTTTTATTGATGTGCCCTGTTTACAGATATGTAATGGGTTACCACAAAATAAAAACAGATAGTAAAAAGGGTTGTAACAAGTATTTATTAATGCCGAATGTTTGCCTGCTGGCATTGGCATTGGTAGTGTAGGAGTTAGAGAGCTGCGTAGTAGGAATGGCAGTGAAGTATTGAACTGAAGCCAACCCCACCACCACCCTGCAGAGACTGACAAGCATTGGGGTGTGCCTTTGGGTCATCAGGCATAACGGCCACGCCATTTCACCACACCCTACCCTGCAGACACTGACAAGTGTCACAGTGTGCCTTGGGGTCTATGGCCCTTATGCTCACCCCATTCCATCAGGAAATATGGTGAGATGGGTCCTGTATAGGAGAATGGGGTGAACTTTGGGGCTGAAGAGTCCAAGGCACACGTCGATGCCTGTCACTGGCTGCAGGGTGTGGAATGGTATGAGCATTACAGGCGAGAATCCCAAGTCACACCCCTGATTCCTGTCAATCTCTACAGGGTGGGGCATCATGGTTGGAAACCCTAACGCCTCAGGCGTTCGTTGGCATTTTCACTCAAAATTTTCAACATGGGTTTTTTGTGACCCCCACCTTATGAACAGTGGCAATATCAGTTCGGTATGCAGCTGATTTACACAGCTACTACACTATTTGGCACCACTGGTGTGAAAACACATTTCGAACAAGATATGAAAAATGATAGCTGTACTGATCATGGGGAGGTGCAAAAAATGGCAATGTTGAAAATCTGCAGTGAAAATATTAAAACAAGTTCTTTAAATAAATCTGTGCATTCAGCGCAGCGCAGTGTGCAAAAAACACACCGCATAACTTTGAGTGTGGCATTGAAGTAATACACCCTGGCTGCAGTGCAGTAAATGCTGCAACCTGCTAACTTCAAATGGCTCAAAGTAACACACAGTCCCATATGTACACACGGACCCGGCCCCCACTCACACAAAAGCAAATGCTGTCAACAGTGCAGTAATACAGTATGTGAAAACGTTACAGCAGACAAACGTGCTTAACTATTGTTAAGTCCCACAATAGTAGGTAAATTAACCAGTCGGCAGAAGTTGTGAAAAATCTCAAAGCCGCTCAAGGCAAATCACTTGCGTTTCTTTAAGCGCCTTATCCCTACGGCACAGGGCCCTGTACATTACACTAAACTGCAAACTCATACGAACCAATGTAAACAAGTAAAACATGGCAAATGTATGCACAATCAGGATTACACATTCAGACTTGGGGGGCCCAAACTCGCATGCCCACCGTACAAAGCTGTTCCTCATTACATTAGCCTGACATAATTCAAACATGGCAACAGAGCTGCACTTCAAAGGGACTGACAGACCTCCCACAAACAGCAGAAGAAACTTGCCAAATACTCGACAAGACACTGAATGTCACAAAAAGCGGCACAGGGAAGGGCCACGGGCTGAGGGGGACGGTGGTTGAACACAAATCCGTGAACAGTCCCCGTGTCCCCTTGACTTCTGCGAGAAGAGCAGGGCTCGCACGCCTACTCCCTCTGGAAGCAGCCAGCATGGTCCGGCACCCACCATGTCTCCTCAAATTCTACGTCGTGTAATAACACAGACACAGGGCATGCAGACCCAAAGCCCCCATCTTGCCAAACCATGCCATCTGAGGTCCACTGATGACAACGTGCCCTTGGTCATACTGAAGTGTCGCTGCTCTGGGACGGTACTGAAACTCGAGTCAGAGCAGCCACGCCAGCTGCATGAGGGACAGCCTCCAACTGCTCTTTGTTTCAGACCACCTGCCTATGTGCAGCATCACGGAGCCTCTGAGCAAAACTTCTCCATGGCCACATTCACAGCTGGAAGCCCCAGGCTTGGCTGCTAATCTGCTACAGAAGGCACTTTCCACGCGATTAGGGACAAAGTGCCTTGTGGGCAGTGCAACATGCCGAAACAGACAACAAATGTTAAACTCCTAATGTTTCTTGAACAACCACCACCAGCATCTCCAACAGCCAGCACTCGACCCACACTGTCACTCAGCTACAGTGCTGCTTTCGGGAGTCCCCAAACTCAGAGCACAGTCGCTAGTCCGAACAATGGTGCAATGCGGGCGCGTGGGTCAGGGTGGTCTAAGAGAACACTCGCGCTGCTGAGGAGAATTCCGGGCCCACGATGGCAGCACTTGAGATCAGAACAACGATTCGATCCCCAATTCAGAGGCGGATGATACTCCGTTTGGGTCCACTTTCGGTGCCCACATGGCTGTTTATTGTTGCAGTTGCAGTCTGTCAACACACACACCTCCGTCCTCCTCCACGTCTCATCCATTCCACAAATGAACACAGCACTCCGATCCAAATATGTTTTCACTGCGTCGCTCCGGTACGGGGCAAAAGAAAAATCACAATTAGAATCGGGACAGCCTTCGCACCGCGTGCTAAACCAATAATATACTAACATACAACACACGCAGAACATTGTTCCCTTAATATACTGCGTACAGACAGCATGCCACTCCAGACTGCAGCGGCTCTTTCCTTTCAAGTGAAAGCCACTGCAGCCAAGATGCTGTCATCCAGAGCTCGCCCATCCATTGGCGCAACTGAGACATGCCCGCTCAAGCAAGCACTACATTGGCCAGGTCACGCACACACCTATAAGAGTCGCACTGTCGCAAGATGTTCTTTGCGCATGCGTGCAAGCAAACATAAAAATTTACAAACGTTGTTTCATCTCACTGTTCATAATTATAAAAGTAAACATTACTTTGCTAATAGTTCCATTTCTTAATAATTGTTAGAACTCTCAGTTTAGATTGTACATTTTTTTATTGCATGTAAAATCAATATAATAACTGACTTTCTTTTTTTCCCATAAGAAAACCATAGCGTTATATGCCATAATAAAGGAGTGTTTATTATGGCAAACACATGCATGGTTTCCCTCACTTTGCACATGCACCCGCTGCAGTTTTCCCTTTGCAACTTCGCCGCTTGCCTTCTCGCTGGAAAGTAAACCACCAGGCTAATTTGGCGGTAAGATATTTTTTTAAAACATTCTACTAATTTTCCACATTTACGGGGCCAAATAAACATTTTAAACATCTCGACCACTTCACGGAGATAGCCCCACTTCACTTCCAAGAGAAGAAGAAATTGGAGCGCAGCCGCTTCACTCTGCTATTTTATATAATTGCTGTGGTAAAAAAAGGGAAACCCTGCAATTATATAAAATAAAATAGGGGGTGATGATTTCAACTCGAAGTTTACACACACCCTTGGGGTTAGATGCTTTCAGAAACCCCTTGAGCTTTACTTTCAGTTTTTATGTAGCATCTAAATCCTTGAGTGTGTGCAAACTTCTCATTACACACACTACCCCAGACTTCATCCAATATATAAAAACTGCAAAGAATGAGATATATTTATTTCAATTTCTGTCCTATTTCCTGATATCTCCAGCTCAAACGTGCATCTTGTCAATGGCTACCATCCACATAAACTATAATTTGATACAAAACTTCTGGGGTCAGATATTTCCAAACTTACCTGGGTGGTAAGGAGTGTTTGCCTTTGCTAACTGGGTTTTGTACCTAGTTTTTGGATGGGGTCTAAATTCAGACACCACCCCAGCATCAGCAAAACCCAGTAACACCCAAATGCTAAGTTACTGTTGTACCCATGCAAATGAAGGGGTCTTCCCCTGCATACAGGCATAGTGGCATATTCAGAGGTTTGCACAGATGGTAACCACCACTTGAACAGGCGCATGCTACCACCTTGCAAACCCTGACTTAACAGCTGCAATGCCCTGCTGGTGGGTAAAAGGACTACAGCCCTCCACCCCAGCCCATTAAAGCAATGATGTCCCTGGTGTCCAGTTGCATGCCACACCTATTGAACCCCATCCCCATAAAAGTGCCTAGTGGCACTCCCACCCGCTGATTGCTCACTGCTGCTTTAATGTAGCATTCCCTGGTGTCTAGTGACACCCCCACCCTCTGATTGCTTGCTGCTGTATTAATATAGCACTCCTTGGTGTCTAGTAGCAATCTCTGCCCTCTGTGCCCCATCTGTGGAAAAGTGTCATTGCTCCCTGTTGTCTAGTGTCACCCCTCAATCCCCATCCCCATAATATATTAATTATACCCTGGTGTCTAATGGCACCCCCGGCCTCCAATCCCCATGCTCATAAAAGTTATAAAAGTCACTGGTGTCTAATGGCACTCACCACCCTCCAATCACTTGCTGCTGTATTAATATAGCACTCCCTGGTGTCTAGTGGCAATCATCACCCTCTTTTCCCAGTTCCTGGAAAAGTGTAATTATCCCCTGGTGTCTAGTGGCATCCCTCAATCCCCATCCCTGTAATATAATAGTATACCCTTGTATCAAATGGCACCCCTGCCTCAGTCCCATGCTAAAAAGTTACAAAGTCACTGGTGTCTAGTGGCACCAGCCACCCTCAATTGTTCACCATTATATTAATATAGCATTCTCTGGTGTCTAGTGGCACTCCATCCTTCAATCACTCACTGCTGTTTACTAAAAGAATTCCTTGGTGTCCCGTGACCCCCCCCAAACTCCCGAGCATCCATCTCAGAAAAGAGCCCATATGCCCGGGTGCCTAGTGGTCCCCCACACTGCCCGCACCATACGCACTACCCTCCCTCCCCCCTTACTGTAGTCACCAGTGTCGGGGGGAGCTGATCCAGTGACCAGTATAGCCTTCCTTTCACCACCTCAGTGCCAGCAGTGCAGGGGAGCTGCTAGATGCCATGGAATATAGGGTCTTTTCAGGGATGAGTACTTCCATGGAACATCAGGGAATTCTTTAAGTAAACAGTGGTGAGCAATCAGAGGATGGGAGGTGCCAATAGACACCAATGAATGCTATATTAATACAGCAGCAAGTGATCAGAGGGTAGGGGTGCCACCAGACACCATGAAATGCTATATTGATACAGTGGCAACTAATCAAAGGGTGGGGAGTGCCACTAGACATTAGGAACTATTGCAACTTTTATGGGGACAGGTTTCAGAGGGCGGGGGGGGTGCCACTTGCTACCAGGGTGTAATTAATATATTACAGAGACAGGTAATGGTGGGTGGGGGTTGCCACTAGACACCAGGGAATAATGATGCTTTTCCAGGGACAGGGATCAGAGGGCATGGGGGTACTGCTAGACACCAGGGTATAATTAATATATAATGGGGACAGGGCTTGGAGGGTGGCAGGGTGGCACTAGACATCAAGGTATAATCAATATATTACTGGGATAGGGATCAGAGGGCGGAGGTGCCACTAGACATCAGGATGTAATTAATATATTACAGGGACAGTGATCGGAGGGTGGGGGTGCCACCATACACCAGGGTATAATTAATGTATTATGGGGATGGGGATTGGAGGGCAGGGAGGTGCCACTATACACCATGGTATAATTCATATATTATGGGGATGGGGATTAGAGGGTGGGGGTGCCACTAGACATGAGGGTATAATTAATATATTATGGGGATGGGGATCAGAGACTGTGGCGTGCCACTACATAAGGGTCTAATTCATATATTACAGGGATGGGGATCAGAGGGCGTAATGTGTCACCAGACATCAGGGTATAATAAATATATTAAAGGGAAAGGGATTGGAGAGCAGGGGTGCCACTGACATCAGGGTGTGATTAATACATTATGGGATGGGAATCAGAGGGTGGGGGTGCCACTAGACACCAGGGTATAATTAATATGTTATGGGGATTGGAGGGCAGCAGGTGACACTAGACACTAGGGTATAATTAATATATTATGGGAACAGGGATGGGAGGGCAGTGGGTGCCACTAGACACCAGGGAATAAAGATACATTTCTGTGGATGGGGATCGGATGGGGGTGCCACTAGACACCAGGGTATACTTTGTTTTTCCATATAGCTTTTTTCCTCCCCAGTTGCTCCTCCTACCTTACATGGGAATGGGGAGACTTGTAATTTTGTAGTTTTTTCCCCGTAACCCCAAGACACCAGATTGTGGTCCTGAATGCATGGGGAGGCACACATGTGGTCTGCAGCTCCGATGACAGCTCCTTCCACCCACGCAGCCTATTGCCAGGTTTCCCTTGTGGCTGGGCATTACCATCTAGCCTCCACTGGGTGTAAGCCAAAAGCAAGGGAAAACCCACATCCCTTCCAGGAGAAGAGAGATGCCTTGTAGCCGCTCGATCCAGTGGCTCGCCTTCCCCTCACGGCTGACACCTGGTGGCCCGAGTTCACTCCCAAACCCAGGTCGCCGGCATGGCATGAGGTGTGGCATCCAGCACCTTAACCCTCAGTGCCACACTGCCAGCACACCAGGGTATAATTAATATGTTATGGGGATGGGCATCGGAGGATGGAAGGGGTGCCAGTAGACATCAGGGAAGAATGTCACTTTTACAGGGATAGGCGGTCAGGGTGGGGGCTGGTCACAGGATAGGTGCAAACATATTGCAGCTTCCAATGCAACTGAGCCCATAATGTGCATGGATATGTCCCCTGCATGCCTTATTTGCCCATTTGCATGTTGCTGGCTGAATATCTTGCCAGGGGCCTCCGGCTCTAACACTTCTGGGGGCACAGCAGTTCCATGTACTATTATAGGTTCAGTATACCAGCTCCATACCAGGCAATGCTGCTTGACTTGCATTGCCCAAACATGGCCCTATATTCAGTTGGATAGTGCTGGTGTGCTGTTCGACTAACTATAGCATTCTGGAGTTCACGGGCAAGGCAAGGGCAAGTGGAGCACAAACCTTTGCCCATTACTCAATATCTGGTCCCTTATGTTTATTAGCTATATCTGCATTGACTAATATAAATATTTATTCAGTTTTAGCATGCTTTGTAATTTTTTTTAACTCATGCAACTGAAGAGATGCACCTCTCTCAGCCATTTATGTGGGATGTTGATGTCTACTTTCTGCTAGAGGTGTAGTTTCCCTTTCAATTGCAACACTATAAATATGGAGCCTCAGCTAAAAGTAGGATACTCTGATGAAGCTCTCTTAGGTGGGAGTCAAACATTAGTCTTTTCTCAACATGTGGCATTAGCATTGCTCTATGCCTGTCTATTGCTTAGCACAATTGTGATCTAATTGGACCATATATGTTCTGTAGCATCAAGATTGTTTACATAAGGGAAACCTCCTTTTGAACACAATACAACAAGTCAGCAAGTATTTTCATGTACATAACACACATTGGGCTATGGGAGTATGGGTGCAGCATTTTCACAAGTGTGGTCTAGATTGTTATGGTAGCATCATGGCAGCATATACATAGTTGCTTTTCCTTTTCTTTGTGTCACTGACTACCACAGTAACTTGACATTTAGAATGGGGTTGGTCGGCATATGCATGGCACGGCTCACTTACTGTCAGATGGTCGAGTTCCACACCATAATGTCACTCTGTGCGACTATCATGCTGGCAGCCTTCACAGTGATGCAAAGTGCCACAGTGAGGATGTGGCAGCCAGGGAGTTGGATGCTGGCCAAGCACTGGGCTACCAATGAAAATCCTTGTCCATCTGCATAATAAATACCTTTCTCCATATCTACTGGGTATGCTGAGATACAGAAAGAGCAGGCAGACCTGTCTGCAGACTGCTGTTTCGCAGCATTGTGAAAGCAAAAATGGCCAGCCACACCAAAAGACCGGGGTACTCTTACTGACACAGTTCAACAGAAACAAGGAAGAGCAGGCACTCACTAGCTGATGAAATGTTGTATAAATAGCCACCAGTACAGGGGGGATATTACTCTTGATGAACTCATCCATGGTGACAGTGTAACACTGAGTCATTGTTTGCTGCTAACCTGTTGTTTGATTTGTGAAGCACCTTTGGGCATAAAGATGATATCTGGAATTTCATCATCCCTGGAGTTTCTGTTTCTTCATCAGCTAGTGAAAGCCTACTCTTCCTTGTTTCTATTGAACTGTGTCAGTGACAGCACCATGGTCTTTTGGTTCAGCCTGTCATTTTCACTTTCACAATGTTGGGTTGCAGTGGTCTGCAGACAGGACTGACATATCCCAATTAGAAGCATACCCAGCAGATATGGAGAAAGGGATATGGAGAAAGGGATTTATTATGTAGATGGACAAGGATTTTTTATTGGTAGTCCGGTGCTTGTATGCAGTAACAAGAAAGCAGGCTCCACACGCTGATGTGCACCTCACAAGCAACCAATACTTCCAATTCATGAAATAAGGGCATCATCCATCACAATAAATTCCAAAAACTGCATTTATTACCATGAGCAAAGGGCAATTATAAAAAACAGCAGTCAAGTACCAAGTAAGTGCTACAAACTCCAAAAGGCCTGACCACTTTCGCCTTATCCACCTTCAGCTTTGTAAGTTCTTCCAAAACTCTCTCCATTGTGAAATGCTCAGTATTCACTAAAGAGGGAGAGGACCAAGGACCACAGTTGGGTTGCAGTGGCAATTGGGGGAGGTGGAGAAGTAGACATAAGTCCATTCACAGTGGAGAGAGTTCTGAAAGAACTCACAAAGCTGAAGGTGGATAAGGCCATAGGGTCAGATGGCATCCACCTGAGGATATTAAAGGAGCTGTGAAGGGAACTAGCAGTGCCTCTGGCAGCCTTTTTCACAAAGTCACTTAACACAGGTGTCATTCCAGAGGACTGGAGGAGTGCACATGTAGTCCCACTGCACAAAAGTGGCAGTAGGGAGGAGGCGGGGAACTTCAGGCCAGTCAGCCTCACCTCAGTGGTGGGAAAGATCATGAAGACACTGCTGAAAAAAAGGAAAGTGGCACAAATGGAATCTAGCAGTGCTAAGGATCTCAGGCAACACTGATTCACAGCAGGAAGGTCATGTCAAATGAATCTAATAGATTTTTGGATTGGATGACTAGGGAGATAAATCAGGGAGGGAAGGTAGATGTCACCTACCTTGATTTCAGCAAAGCCTTCAACACCGTCCCACATAGAAGGCTGATTAACAAGATGGGTAGTCTGGGCATGGGAGATAAGGTGGTGAACTGGGTTAGGAATTGGTTAACAGACAGGAGACAGGGGTTGGCGGTAAATGGGGTACATTCTGGAGAGAGGGGAGTGACCAGTGGGGTACCACAGGGATCAGTACTAAGACCAGTCCTGTTCAATGTCTTCATTAGTGACATTGCAGAAGGCCTGGAAGGAAAGGTCTGCTTGTTTGCAGATGACACCAAGATCTGAAACAGGGTGGATACTCCAGAAGGGGTGCAGACAATGGAGAGGGATCTGGAGAAGCTTGAAAAATGGTCGGAGATGTGGCAACTGAGGTTCAATGCAAAGAAGTGCAAAGTAATGCACCTGGATAGAGGGAACCCTGGGGAGTGTTACAGGTTGGGGGGAGCTGACTGTCACCAAAGAGGAAAGAAACCTAGGGGGTATCATCTCTGATGACCTTAAGGTATCAAAGCAGTGCACAAAGGTGGCAGGGAGGGCCAGTGGCATGTTGGGGTGCATAGACAGGGGTATCACTAGCAGGAGGCTGGAGGTGGTGATGCCATCATATAAAACATTGGCAAGGCCTCACCTGGAGTACTGCATGCAGTTCTGGAGGCCACAGCTGCACAAGGACATAGATAAGGTGGAGACAATCCAGACAAGGGCAACAATGATGGTGCAGGGCTTGCACCACAAAACATATGAGGAGAGACTAAGGGACCTCAATATGTACTCACTGGAGGAGAGGAGACAGCAGTGGGACATGATTGAAACTTTCAAGTACCTCAGGAGCATAAACAAGGTGCAGATGGCGATCTTTTCCATTGTAGAAAAAGTACTAGAACAAGGCGGCACAGTATGAAATTGGAAGGGGGTAGATTAAGAGGTAATGTGAGAAAGTTTTTCTACCCAGAAAGGGTAGTCACCTCTTGGAATAGTCTGCCAAAGGAGGTAGTGAGGGCAAGCACATTGGAGGGGTTTAAGCATTCCCGTGACAGGCACAAGGGAAGCTTGAGAGAGGACGGAGTGATGAAAAGCCATTGATCACATAGCATCAGTGGCCACATACAATGTATAGGGTCTACAGGCAGACTGGATGGTCTAGCAGTCCTTATCAGTCGACAATTTCTATGTTTCTATAACTGCAAAAAATGGTGCTAGAAATCAACTTGTCTGTGCCTTCCTTTATCCTTTATGGCAAGGCTGATGATTGGACATGGACTGGTATTCATCACTTGGGGCACTCCAGGCCAAAAGAGATGATGAAGTGGGGGAGGGGCGTTAAACACATATGGCTGTGTTCCCACTACATAAGATGAGAACCCCTTCCCCTGGTTGCCAGGAGTCATGTATATGTGGTGTACCAACTCTTGCTGACACAGTAGTACCCATGCACATACCTTAACTCAGTTTCCTGTGTACTGTACTGTAGCTCCACAGAAAGGTTAGGGCTTCATGAGGGAGAGGTGCACAGGGCCACATGGATATGATTCTGTATACTGATTGGGCATTCCTGACCCTGTTTTAAGTGCAAACTGATTGCAAAGGATTCTATGCATCTTATGTTAGAGGCAAATAAGCCATCATGAATAGAGTCCATTTTTTATAATATTTTTCTCTAAACTGTCATAATATTTGCATACTGATTCTTGCTTTTACAGTATTTTCAAAAAATAGCAATCATAATTTTGCAGCCTAACAGATACAGGACCACATAATCAAACAATTAACACGGCTCTAACTGTGTTTGTACTGTTCTAACCAAAAATAGTACAGTGTGAGCATACAGGGTGGGGACCACCCATAATCAAAGGCCCCTGGTGAGCGGCACCGACTTGGCAGCATGATCATGCAGACAACACCACTGTGCCCATTCAAATGAAGAAAACCTTGCATACAGAGTGCAGTGGTATAGTTAGTGGTTTCTACAGCACTAAACAGCCTTTGTTGCAGGTCTGTTAAATGCTGCCAAAACTCTACTCTTATCCTCATGCAAAGGTACTTCCTCCTAAATGCCTTTTCAGTATTTCAGTACACTACCTGGTTGTCCAGTAGTCCCCCCACCCCCGATTGCCCATCCTGTATGGTGTTTTAATTCCCAGGTGGTCTAGTGGTCCCCCCATCCCCAAACATCTGTCATGTATGGAATTGTAATTCCTGGTAGTCTAATGAACCCCACTCACCCCAATTGCCCATCCTCTCTGGTCTTCAAACTCCCTAGTAGTCTAGTGATCCACCCACCCCCAATCACCCATCTTGTATGATGGTTTCATTCCTTGAAAGTCTAGTGGGCCCCCTATCACCTGATTTCAAGACCCTCATGGCCCATCCACCTACATACCATCCCACCCACTCAGGATCTCCACCAACAACTCCTTGGTTTGCTAGCACCATAGCCAGCCAGAATCCTAAGATGACAACTGTCCCAGCCCCTCTGCTTACCACCTCAGATGGCCATTATCTGAATGACAGGGAACAATCATGTACCTACTGCAAAATCAGCTGATTTTTTCAATAGGTATGAAATTGCTCCCAGTCAATCAGACGGTGGCTAACTGAGGTGGTGAGCAGAGGAGCTGTGCTGGTCACTGTCTCGGGTGTCTGACTGGCTATAGTGCAAGGGGGGCCAGGGGGTTAGGATGGAAGATCCTGAATGGGTTGGATTGAAGGAGACAAATGGATCACTGTTTCTTGGAACTGATGGATCCACAAGACTATCAAGGATGGAAACCATCATACATGATAGGTGATCTGGGGACTGGAAGACCGCTAGACTACCAGGAAATTAAAACACAATACAGAATGAGCGCTCAGAGGTAGGGGGACCACCATGCTACCAGAGAATTAAGACACCATACAGGACAGATGTTTGGGGGTAGGGGAACCACTAGACTCCCTATCAGACACAGGAAAATAAATCACTTATTCACTATTCATTGTTCTTGTATTTATATAGAAACAGATTAATTAAAAACTTTGTTTAAAACAAAGTTAGCGTTCTAGACTTAGGTCTCCAACCAAAGTGATACAGGTCAGGAAACTGGATGTTAGGGTTTACAGCTGTTATGCCCCTCCTCCTCTAAACCCTACCATTGGAACCATACTCTCCACCCTCCACACACAAATAAGCATCAGGGTGCCCCTTAGGGTCATGGGCCCCATGCCACCCAACCCTACCATCGCAACACCACCCCCATCCTCCACACATCAACAAGCATCAGGGTGTGCCTTAGGGCCATGGACCCTAATGCTTACCCCATTCTCTTATACTGTACTATGTTAGGTTCCTTAAAGATGCAATGGGATGAGCATTGGTGTCCATGACTCTAAGAACACCCCGATGCCTGTTGGTGTTGAAGGGTGGGGGTGAATAGCAGGGTTGGTGGGTGAGGCTCACAGCCCCAAGGCACACCCTGAGGCTTATTTGTGTGTGGAAGGTGGGGGTACAGTTCCAGTGGTGAGGATTGGTGGGGAAGGGGTATAACAGGTGTAAACCCTAGCATTCAATTTCCTGACCTGTATCACTTTGGTTGAAGACCTAAGTCTAGAACCTTAACTTTGTTTTAAACAAAGTTTTTAATTAATTTTCCTTACTTTTAGAGATAGTATAATAGTATCCCAATTTTGTGGGAGTTTGTTTGGTATTTTTTCTGTAAATGTTCAACACAGCCTTTTTGGAACCCCACCTCATGAACACTGACACATTCATTTCATTACTCAGTCCTCAAAGGTGATTTTGAGTAGAAACTGTGCCTTTTCATGCCACTGCTGCATAAACACATTTTGGACAGTATGTGAGAAATGACAGCCAGTCTGGTGGTGCTGAGGGTTGAGGAGCTGGATGCCAAACCTTATGCCATGCTGGTGACTGTGTTCAGGAGCGGAATGGACTGATAGGTGTCAGGCAGGAGGAGGAGGTCTGAGTGTCCCAGGGACAGAACCTTCTTCAGGGAGGGTGGGGATGACTGCTGAAGTGCTGACTCTGGCAGTGCTGGGGCCATGCAACCTCTGGGGCCAACAGAAGGGTACAGTGTTGGTGGCATCAGATGCAACATACGGAAGCGTGAGCTGCAGCGCCCTGATGCTACTGCACCCCAGCACTGAGGGGGCCATTACTATAAAGAGAAAACCCTGGTGGCATGATGGTTGCCCCAACATCACCAATGATGTATCTGTTAGCTCCCACCAATGCCTCCCCTCCATGTCTCCATAGTGGTGGGGGTACCACCTGTGAAGCAACATGGAAATGACTGCAGTGGGGTGTTAGCTGTGACTGCTGTCGAGGCGAGTCCATAAGGGCTGGCTGGATGGGGGAACCAAAGGTACAACCTCCCCAGCCAAGGATATAAATAAAAAAGAAGTATGTGAGAAATAACAGGTGTATTGTTCATGAGGTGGTGGAAAAAATCTCAATGTTGAAAATCTGGATTGAAAATATTAAAAATTGCTGAAGTTACAAATATGTGTACAAACTGCACAACTCACACTTTTAACACAGTCATTTTGGGGAATTTATGCACCAAATTTTCAACATGACTTTTTTGGGACCCCACTTAATGAACTTTTTCACTGTGATTGTATTTTATTTATTTATTTATTTATTAGCATTTCGGATAAGTACCTTTGAGCCAATGGCTCTTTTACAAAGGTTCTACATCAGTATACAAAAAAATGGAAGTACAGTTTGTGTGAGATTAGCAGAAAAGCAGTTTGAATACAAAATTCAGTACAGGGTATACATGGTCTAAAGCTACAGGTGATACAAATAATATTTACATGAATTAAAGCTGCCAGAAGAGCAACATCAAAGGGAACGGTAGAGTGGAAAAAACTGAGTTGCTTCCAATTGTGCCTGCTAGCGTAGGAAAGTGAAAGAGAGAGTGGGTATAGAGGGGTAACTGGGAGGGAGGTAGAAGGAGAGGTGGGTGGGAGGCAAGAATCAGGGAATAAGTGCAGCATTGGGTGGGGTGAGCAGACTAGAAAGGGGAGAGGGGAAGGCAGTTGAAGGAGGGTAAGAAAGGAAGGTGGTGAATCTGGGCTAGGGAGAGAGGCAGGGGTAGATATGAGGAGGGGAGAGTTGGTGGCAGGCAGAGGTGGTGATAGTAGAGAGGTGTGAAGAACAGAAGTGACTACCTGGGAGGTTAGGAGAAACAGTCACAGATGGCTCTGGACACAAGCGTTTGATGTAGTTTGTGTTTGAACGAGCAGAGGGTGCCTAAGTTGGTGAGTTCGCTGCCCAGGGAGTTAAACATTTTAGGGGCTCTACCTGCAAAAGACCGCTGGCCTTGGGTGGTGTGACAGTGGGGAACAGTGAGAGAATAGTTGTCAGAGCTTCTTGTGTAACGGGGTGGTTGGCTGGGCTTAAGAGAGTCTGAATCCCAGGAGGTATGAGTCCCATCAATTACTTTTTTTGCTAGTAGGCAGGTTTGGAAAGTAATCCTTCTCTGTAGTAGAAGCCAGTTTAACTGTTCGTAGAGGTCACAGGTATGCGTGCAGTGGGCAGCACCAGTAAGCAGTCTGCAGGCCCTATTCAGCAATGTAAGGATTCACTGTAGTGCTGTAGCTGTGGCTGCTCCATAGATAACAAGCCCATAATCAATGATGGAGACAACAGAGCTGTGTATTGGGAACTTAAGGGTGTCAGGTGTCAGGCAGTGTCTATGTTTAAAGAGAAGGCCTATACGGATATTTACAGATTTCGCAATAGAATCGATATGGCTGGAGAAGGACAGAGTAGGGTCCAGGGTTATACCAAGGTATTTGAAAGTCATTAGTACATCTCAAAAGTTGATTTCACACAGCGACTGTGCCATTGTGTGCCCCAGCTGTGAAAACACATTTTGGGCAGGATGCGCAAAATTACAGCTGCACTGTTCATGAGGAGGTGTGAAAAAATCTCAATGTTGAAAATTTGGAGTGAGAATATTAACAATTGGCAAAGTTACAAATATGCATAGAAATTGTGCAACACGCACTCGTAACACAGTCATTTTGGGGGAATTTTTGCATCAAATTTTCAACATGGGCTTTTTGGGACTTGCCCTTATGAACACTGGCACTGTAATTTCGTTAGTCCATTCAGAAAGGTGATTCAACATAGTGACTGCGAAATCACTTTTTGGGACCGAATAATAAAATGACAGTGACAGTGTTCATGAGGTGGGGTCCCAAGAACCCCATGTTGAAAATGTGGGGTTCAAATTCTTAAAAATGTCTGAGATAGCAACAAAAGTTGAAACCTCCATTGACAGCCATACTACGAGCCTACCTTGATTCCTCAGTTTGCGGTTGGACTTTGAAGAGTGCAGACCTGTTCCAGCCCAGAGAAGATAACAGCCACCAACCTCCAATGGTAAGTATAGGGAGAGGGGGTGTGGGGAGGTTGGTGCTCAGTGGGAGGGCTAGGATGGGGGAGGGAGACAGGGGAGATGACAATAGATCATTTTCTTTTTTCTAGGATTAAAAAAAGACACTGGGGACAGTTTTCTTTTTTTATGGCAGGGATAACTACTTTGGGGGGACACTAGGAGTGGGCTCCCCAGTGTCCCATAGTGCTGGGGGGGTTCATAATGTCAACATGAGGATTTGGCACCCCAATGTCGGTGAACACTATTAATATTAGAATGGGTGGAGGACATTCGACACCAGTTGTGGGCTTCCCAGTGTCAGAAACAACACTGAAAAAAAGTAAAGTTTTTTGGCACACTGGGGGTGGTCTCCCCAGTGTACCACAGTAAAAGAGGGAGAAATAAATTCTGATATGAGGATTGGGCACCCTGATGTCAGCAAAGAACAATAAGAATGGGCTGTGGGAGTGGTGGGGAGACATACGACTTTGGGGGTGGCATCCCAGTGTCGGAAACAACAGAAAGATATCAGAAGGTTAATGCTTTCAATGCACTGTGGATGGTCTCCCCAGTGTGCCACAGTAGTGGAGAGTTAAAGAAATTCTGACACAGGGGTTGGGCACCCCAATGTTGGCAAACAATAATTAGAAAGGGCTACGCCTGGAAAAATGACAGTTCGATACAGGATTCTGCATTGCAACATAGTAGTTCGATGCAGGATTCTGCATCTAACTAGAATCCTATGCTGATGCTGGATTCTGCATCAAACTAGAATACTATGCCAGTGCAGGATTCTGCATTGAACTAGAATCCTACTCTGATGCAGGATTCTGCATCGAATTAGAATCCTATGCCACCAGGGACATCTATTTTTTCCCATAGGAAATAGTGGGAAAAAGAGCATTTCATAACTTTGAAACAGATTAATATTTTTTCACCAACCCTTCAAAGGCACATCTGTGAGACCAAAGTTTTCTACACTGAAAATTTCACCCTGTAGCTACAGCCAATTCTAAGATACAGATTGACAAACAAAATAGCAAAACACTTAAAATTTTGATTTTTTAACACTCTGTATCTCAGACACCACAAAAGTGATCGAAATAAAATTTGGCATATAAATAGACCTGGCAGTTCCAAAGATGCATGTGATCTTTCAAGTAGATCTGTTGAACCTGCCCAAAGTAATTACCCTGCAAAAACTGGCCTTTAACATTAAATGCTCATGCTAACCCTAACTATAGCTGCACTGCCGTACAGCTATAAAAATAGTTAATTTTATCAAGACACTTTTCCAAGTGTGGCAGTGTATCTAAACATAAATGGTTTTACATAATAATACTTCACAAAGGCTGTTTTTTTATGTTGTCTTGCGAGCGCAGCGCAGACAACTTATTGGGGTTGCTTGGCGTTGAAGAGCAGGTTTTGGAAGTGCGGTCGTGTTGTGGCTAGTGGCACCACTGCTTTTTTGGGCTTGGCTGTGTGGAATGAATGAGGTTGCACACTGTCTATGACAGCAGTTACAAAGCGTGCCACCAACTTGAAACATTTTAGCAGCTGCAATGAGGGAGCTCCATCTCATTGCAGGGCGTGCCTTCCCTGGTGTAACATTTCAATGAGATGTGGCGGTGGCTGTGCCATCTGCCTCTCACAATCCCCAGAAAAACTGACATCAGGGGTGCCCAATCACCCTGTTGACATCATCATGCCCCCCTCCCCAGTTAATTTGCTGATGGGGGAGCCCAATCCCCATCGGCATCATGTCCTGTGCCAGTTGTTTGCCAAGGGGATGCCTAGTCCCCCTCGGCATCATCCCCCCACTTTGCCAAACTGCCTTTTTTATTTACCCCAGTGTGCCAAATGCACCTGTCAAAAGAAAAAACCTTCCCATGATATTTAATTTTTTTTTTTAACCTGTAAAATAGAAAATGGTCTCTTGCTGTCTTTGGCACCCTCCCCCAACCTGTGCCCACCCACTGCGTACCCCACATCCCCTCACTCCATACTTACCTCCGGAGCCTGACGCGATGATCTTCGGTGGACCAGGAACATGTCTGCACTCTTCAAAGCACACTGCGAAATGAAGAAATGCCAGTAAGCTGTATAATGGCATAAATAGGGTTTTTTCAACTTTGGTGCATATCTCAGGCGTTTTGGGGAATTTTGGCACCAAACTTTCAACATGGGGTTATTGGGACCTCTCCTCATGAATTCAATCACTGTCATGGTGTTATTCAGTCCTGAAAGGTGATTTCGTGGTCACTGCACAGAATCACATTTTGGGACCAGTTATTAAAATGACAGTGCCACTGTTCAGGAGGTGGGCACTCAAAAAGCCTAAGTTGCAAATTTGGTGAAAAAATTAAAAAAATGACTGTTTTACGAGTGTGCGTCACAGTTTCCACGCACGCTTGTAACTTTGCAAATCTGTAACATTTTCACTCCAGATTTTCAACATTGGCATTTTTCCACACCTCTTTATGAACAGCACAGCTGTCATTTTTCACATCCAGGCCAAAATTTGTTTTCGTACTTCAGGCCCAGAATAGCTTAGTTGCTGTGGGAAATCAGTGTTTGGGATAGATTAAGAAAATCACAGTGACACTGTTCATGAGCAGAGGTCCTAAAATATTGTACCTAAGTTGAAAACTTGGTGATGAAAGTCCATTAAATGACTGTGCTATGAGCGTGCATTTTACAGTTTTAACGCACCCTCATAACTTCACAAATTTGTAATATTTTCACTCCAGATTTTCAACACTGGCATTTTTCATACTTCCTCATCAACAATACAGCTGTCATTTTTCACATCCTGGCCGAACTGTGATTTCACACTTCCTGTGCAGAATAGTGCGGTCACTGTGGGAAATCAGTGTGTGGGACAGATTAAGAAAATCTCAGTGACACTGTTCAGGAGCAGAGGTCCAAAAATTGCTATGTTGAGAATTAGGTGACAAACATACATAAAATGACTGTGTTACAAGCGTGTGTTGTGCAGTTTCCATGCACTTGCGTAACTTCGATAATTTTTAATATTTTTACTCCAGAGTTGCATCATTGCCATTTTTCCACACCTCCTTATGAACAGTACAGCTGCCATTTTCCACATCCTACCCAAAATGTGTTTCGCACATCCGGCATGCAGTGGTGCAGTCACTGTAGGAACACAATGTTCAGAACAAAGTAAGAAAATCACAGTAATACTGTTCATGAGCAGAGGTCCCAAAATGCCTATGTTGAAAATTTGGTGAAAAAAGTCCATAAAATCACTATGTTACAAGCGTGCATTACGCAGTGTCCATGCACAGTCATAACTTCGAGAATTTGTAATATTTTCACTCCAGATTTTCAACGTTGTCATTTTTGCACAACTTCTTATGAACAGTACAGCTGTCATTTGTCACATCCTGCCCAAAATGTAGTTTTGCACATCTGGCCCACAATCACGCAGTCGCTGTGGAAAATCAACCTTCGGGGCAGAGTAAGGTAATCATAGTGCCACTGTTCATGAGCAGAGGTCCCAAAATGGCTATGTTAAACATCTGGTGAAATAATTCTACTAAATGACTGTGTTACAGGTGTGCAATGAGCAGTTTTCACACATGCTGATAACTTCGAGAATGTTTAATATTTTCACTCCAGATTTTTAACATTGCCATCTCTTCACACTTCCTTATGAATGGCGCAGATGACATTTTAATGTGGTGAAAAATGGCAGGGTCACTGTGGGAGATCAACATTCGGGAAGGATTAACAAAATCACAGGGACACTGTTCATGAGCAGAGGTCCCAAATGCTTTCATTAGGTGGGGTCACAAAAAAGCCATGTTTTAAAATTTGGAGTACAGATACCAACAAACGCCCAGGGTGTTAGGGTTTCTAACCATTACATCCCACCATGTACAGACTAACAGACATCAGGGGTGTGTCTTTGGATTGTCTGCTGTAGTGCTCATGCCATTAGTCCTCCACCCCCACCCTGCAGCCACTGACAGGCATAAAGGTGTGCCTTGAACTCTTTAGTCCCAAAGTTCAACCCATTCTCCTATGCTGCTCTCATCTCAACTTACTTCCTTTTGAAATGGGGTGAGCATATAGCCCTCGACGACCCCAAGGCAGAACACAACACTTGTCAGATTCTGTACGGTAGGGCGAGGTGAAATGGCATGACGTTATGTCCAGCAACCCAAACGCACACCCCAATGCCTTTCACTTTCTGCAGGGTGGGGTGGGGGTTGACGTTGGTTCTATACTTCACTGCTATTCCTATTATGTGTCTATCTCTTACTCCTGCACTACCAATGCCAACACTAGCAACACAACATCCGGCATTGACAAATGCTTGTTTTATCTGTGGTTATAAATTATTACAGAGCTCACTCTGTGGCCTCTCCATACATACAAACCTTTTACCTGGTCTCTGTTTCACAAAAAGCTATTATTGTATATAATTCTTTATATACTGTCTGTTAAGTGGAAAATATTCCAGAGAGAACCAGAGTAGACTGTATAATAACTGGTTTCACTGAGGTAGTGGTCTAGCACAATGTCATTTTTCCTGGTAAAAAAAAAACAGGCTTTGTGTATTATTAAGATGTAAATAAATGTAGTTTTAAGTACACTTCAGATACACTACCACACCCAGAAAGGGGTCTTGATACATTTATCTATCTATTGCTAAGTAAATGCAAGAACATCAAATAGTTGGTGAGTGGTGTCTTTCTGTGTGTCTGGTAGAGAGTTTGTAACAATTTGCACAGGAGATGGCAACTCCCTAAAAAACATTTTGTTTTATTAATTACAGCATCTAGACCAGTGTAAAAGCCCACTGGACTACTACAAAATGTAACTAGTATACAGGATGGGGGCTTGGGAGGTGGCAGGCACCAGATTCCACAGACAACCTAAACAGCCCATGCTCATAGCTCCCACAACCTGTTCGACACTGCAGGTGTTGAACGGGTTGAGTCACTGTTGGGGATTCATTATAACAGTGTTGCTGTTACAATGGTATATGATGGCCCACAGTACCCTGCATGCCCAATGGGTTCATTGGCATGTTATGGCTTAATATGGCTTCCTGGAGCCTTGGCATTATCCTTTCTCCATTAGGCTCCTGTGGCACATTTTTAGTTGGAGCCTGTGTCAGCGCAGCACATAGTTACTATGCACTAAGCTGATTCAGTCCCATATTCATGCAGGGCGCACTCCAGTCAGAGTGTGTTAGCTGTCTTAATATTGCACCTGAGCCATCTGTGCACTATCTGCTATGCAGTGCTCCTGTCTGTGCAGTGCCCTTTGTTGGCTTTGAATAGGGGACCATATATTTTTATGTAAATTCCTTGTTATTTTCTGTTTTGTCATTTTAATTCAATGAATGCCTTGTCTCCATTTCAGGTCTTCCTAGTTCTCTATCTGAGCTTCATCTCGATGGCAATCATATCAATCGAGTAGATGCAGACAGTCTCAAAGGACTCCATAACTTGGCTAAGTAATCCTTTTTATGTATTCTATAATAATGAAAACCTTTAGCATACACTAAGAAATTATATAACAAATTCATTGTGGTGATATTAAACATATAGCAACATACAGCAACTTCATTTACTTTTTTAACATTGAAACCTCCATGGCCTTCAGTCCATTTAATCACACTTACTGCAGGATTATCCTCTTCACAATTTCTCTGCTTGCCTTTGCTTTGCTTTATTTGGGGGTCTGCACTGATGTGGGGGGGGGGCTACAAATGAAACACAGTAGTATGTTAAATGCTCATTGAAGAAATTTATGTTTTGACTGCAAGGTCTTCAGTAGTAATCTGTAGAGGAAAATGGATTTTTTCATATTTTCATGCAATGTGTGCTGAACCAAAGAGGTTATTATTGTTTTTGAAAAATCTGTTTAAGATGTAGGATCTGATCATAAGAAATACACAAGAATGTTCCAAGAAATGTTTTTTGAGGATGGGGGAGTTATTCTTCCTTCCTCCAGTCTCCTCTAACTTGGTAGAAGGGGGGATGGGGCTTTAGATGTTCCAAATGAAATCCAGTCTGCCAACCCTATCTAACTACTCTGCATTGGCCTTAGTGCTCCCCTTTGTTTCTGCTACCCTGTTCTATGTTCTACCTGCAAATTTATACCCAAACATATGTGTTAAGTCAAACTTGACTCACTGAGTAGTATTAGTAAAATTAGTAAAATGTCTGACCAAAAAATACTGACAAATTTATGTACAGTTAAAGCATACAATGTCCTCACAAAATGTTCCTACTAATTTATACAAATGTGCCCATTATGTCTGAGGCCCAGGTGCAAACAGGAAAGCCAATAGCATAGCTACTGAACAGGATCAGACAGAAGTCTGAATAAAAAAAAAGAAAAACAAAACAAAAAAAATTACAAAATCTGAAAATGGGCACTTTAATGTTCACAGTTTCTGCACAAAATGCCAGCAAACAATGCATGCTTTAAACAATACTATATTTTAAGCTTACTTATCTTAGTTGGATCTATGACTGCAAGCACACAGCAGCAGAAATGGGCCAATGAAAATGCCCCACCCAAAAATGATGATTTTCATTCAGAAACTTAAATGTCACCCTTATTAGACTAGCTGTGCATTTGCTGAGGTGCCTTACAAGCAACATTCATTTTTGTTCTCATCTTAAAGAAAATGTTAGGTCTATTACATTGAACCTTTGATAACCATAATACAAGCAATCAGGTTAAGTAGATATAATGCATTTTACGCTAATGGCATTAAGTGTGGTGTTCTTAATCCTGTATACTCTTAACATTTATCTTTTCTATTGTCTTTTCTTAATCTATTATAAACCATAACCCTTCAAATGAATGCTCATTTTAACATAAAATATTGGTGGAAATTTTAAAATAATGTCCCAATGTTTATTGTTTGTTTGGTTATTTAGGACATGTATGTTTTTTATCTTAAAATGTATACTTTATAATGCCATTATGGACTTTAAAGAAAACAAAATTAGTGGAACCATTTCTGAAGCAACACTGTAAAGTACATAAAAGCCCCAGTAAGACAAAATGTTGTAGCTGTGCAATTAATTTTCCAAGTCTCTTCATATCCTGATTAGCACCAGATATGTCACAAAGTTAAGGTGGATACAATTACTTATAGGGTAGTATCAAAAATTGTCTTGCTTTCAGATGCATAAAATAATCTGAATGGGCAATACAGTCTAGAAAGGTTGAACAAGACTACAGCAACAGGACATAAAATTCAAGACTACAGCACACTTGATCAGATTGCCAGTTTCACGTCCATATGCAGCTTTTCGACTTTTAAATATTTATGGAAGTAAAGCCATTCAGAAATAAATAAATTAGAACTTGGATAGAAAGGCAATGTCAGATAAGTCAAAAGTACATTATTTAGTCATGTGAGCAGGAGGTGTTTAGAATGAAGCCAGACTTTAATCTGAACACATTAAAGCCTAACATAATGGATAGGACTGTGCATAGGGCTAATGTTTGAGATTTGTATTTGTTTCACTGGTATTTTTATCTGTATGTGTAGTTGTTTGCATATATGTGCTTAGAAATTATTTTAGTCTACATTTCAGACTTGTTTCTGTTGTTTAATGATGAGATACGACCAAGGGTTTTGGAGGTTTCAATAAAATATGCAGAGTTATTAAGAATAGATGCATTCATATAGTGTGCAGTGGTAGTCATTGGGGTTTCACATCAGCCTAAACCAAGGTCTGATACTAAAGTACAACTACAAATATTTAAGAGTAAAAGTTGCATTTGTATTTGTAAAAAGTGCAGTATTTGTATGTATTTGTCCCAAATAGTATTTGTTTTGTACAGCCCTAATAATGGATACTAGGGTTGTGTGAATACCTTAATTTGAATATCCTGGCTGAATATTATATTCGGGCACCCAAATATTCAGGTATTCATTATTTATATGCATTATTCATGTGCCTGTGGGGGAAAACAAGACAACAAAGAAACAGCTCTAGCCCTCCTCCCCAGACCAATCCTTTAAAAAAAGAAACATATCCCCTGCCCCCACCCTCTGCTACAATCACAGTCCTCTTCTTTCACCCAGTCCACAAAATTTCATATGTTTGAAAAATAGAAAATCTTCCACAATAGGTGACAATATCCCTGCCACCACAGCTGGCCACTGCCTTTATTGCAATTTTTCTTTTAAGTCAATATTTCACACCCAGGCAGCTCCCTTCCACTCCCCACAACCCATTTTTTTTTGTTAAACAAGGACAGTTACCAAATACTGTGGACAAAGGGAACTGACACAACCCACCTTCCTCCATGGACAGTCAAATTCTATTGAATGAAAACGATGCCACCCTTACTTGTGTAGTAAAATCCAGTTGATCACACAATCAACAGGTTTCACTGTGCAGGCACAGGACTGCTTTCATTCAATAAAAGGCAGCCATCCATGGTGGGCAGGTTGTGTCAGTTGCCTTGGTCTTCAGAGCACATTAACTTCACATTTTAATGAAAAACTGGTGAACTGGGGGCAGGAGGGTGGGACGAGGGTGCTTCAGAGTAAAGAGAAATATTGACTTAAAAGAAAAAGAGCACTAAAGAAGGTAGCCAACCATAGAAGCAGGTTGGTTAGCCAGCCTGGTGGCACAGAGGGTTGAGGAACTGCATGCCTTACCTCCTGCCATGCTGGGAACCCAGGCTGGGGAACGAACACTGGTTGCCAAAATTTAGTGGGAAGGAGAGGATTGAGCATCTCAGGGACTGTTCTTCTCTCCCCGGGTGGGATGGCCAGTCAACTCCACCTCTGACTGCCACCGGGTGGAGGCCCCATGGTATTGCAGGCAATGAGTAATTCGAAGAGAGGGGCTGCAGTTCTGCAGGGCATGTGCACCTCCATGTGTGTATCCTGATGTACCGCTGCAGCAAGGGCACCTGGGAGGAAATTAAAATAGGGACCAGAAGGTGGACCACTGCTCTACACACCTCTCCAGATCCATGCCACCCCTGGATGCCTGGATAAGCTCTGGATTATTGGCCTGGGGTAGGACACCTCCCTCCTGAACCTCACCATATGGGAAAGCTGTAGGGGACTTGCTACAGGTAGGTCTGGGGAAGGTAGAAACCAGCCAGGGGAGGTGGAGACAGATGTGTGGTCTCTAGAGGAATAAAAAGCCATATGGGAAAAATAAGAAGCAACAGCTTAGATGTGCTTGTCACCTATCATTGGAGTTTTTATTTTTAAAACATAACATTTTGGGTCCAGAAAGGAGGAAGGTGGGATTGGGATTGCAGTAGAAGGTGAGGGCTAGGGATGTGTGTTTTTAAGGATTATGCTGGGGATAGGGTGGGGAATGATTATTTTTCTTTTTTAAAAAATAGTATTTTCTGAATAGGAATAGGAATGAACAGAACCACGATGCATTTGTATCAGAATTATGAATAGAGCATTTTTTTGTGATATTCAGGAAATAGGATTTGTTACTTGCACTCCCCTAGTGGATACACGATTCTTACAGAACTTGAATGTAAACAGCTGTGGCTAACATATCCTTCAAAGCTCTATTTAAGGACAATGTCATCTAAACTTTTGTAATCCTTTGCTTATTTTGTCTAATAATTCCTTGTATTTTTTATTGAATTCTATACAGAATGGGCCTGAGCTATAACAGAATCACTGCTGTTGATAATGGATCCCTAGCTAATGTACCTCATTTGAGAGAACTTCACCTGGACAACAATGCACTTACCAATGTTCCACCAGGGCTACCAGACCACAAGTACATCCAGGTATCTCTTTCTGGTTACTAAACTGGGAAGCAACAGTTACAAAATTCAGAGCTGCTTAATGCTACATATCTACAATTTAAAGCATTTAAATTAAGAATTTGGTAGCAATCAAAATAATCAATTTAGAGTATACTGGCAAAAGTTAATCTTGAAAAGTTATGATCATTCATTTTGCATTTCTTAATTAGGCATGCAAGGAAATACTGTACAAAATCACACATACCCCCATAATGCAAAGCATCATGGGCTGTATATGCAAATCACCACAGAATATTATGCTAGTTCTATTTTAAGCAGAACTGCATGGTGCTGAAAGACCTCTCACATAGTCTGCAAAGAGTGCCAACAGAAAGCATAGACACATGCTTCATCCTACCAGGACTTGTCAGTGTGCCTCGTCTGTATGACACTCCAGTGGAATGAACCAGCTACCCTAAGTTGACATATCTGGGTTATGTTGTGGCAAGCCAAATAAAACCAAAAAACAAGCTAAAAGACAAAGAACCTCAGTGTGCAAGCATTGAGGCAATGGCTATCCCAAAGGGCATTGGCCGGGAAGCCACGTTTCAAAGAAATACAAAATTGCACATACCCCCATAATACAAAGCATCATGGGTTGTATATGCAAATCACAACAGAATATTATGCTGGTTCAACTTTAAGCAGAAATGCTTGGTGCTGAAAGGCCTCTCACACAATCTGCAAAGGGTGCAAACAGAAGACACAGACACATGTTTCATCCTACCAGGGTTCATCAGTGTGCCTCGTCTATATGACACCCCAGTGGAATGAACTAGCTACCCTAAGTTGGTCTATCCGGGTTATGTTGTGGTGAGATACAATTAGAGGTGTGTGTGTGTGTGTGTGTCTGTGTGTGTGTGTGTGTGTGCGTGTGCAAATGCATTATGAATACTTTGAGTCCTTTTTGCAATAAATATACAAAACCTTTTTATGTGGCTTTAAACTATAATATCCCTAAGCTCATTTGTATATACCCGTAGTTTGTATTAAACATTAAGATAAACCATTGTCACTGTAGATTATTGACAAAGACATTTGGTAGGAGTATGTAAAAACAGAGTACTCACACTTCCTAAAAGAAACTACTCCATTGGCTAATTTTCAATGTGCAAAGTGCATCATTATAGTTAAAGTTCTGATAAGACATGACTACACCATCGCCTAACATGTTTAGGGTTTCTCTAACTGCAGATAACTGGTTCCACTCATACCTGGCAGACAGGTTCCAATCTGTCTGCATTGGCTCGGCTACATCCACCTCACTCCCTGTCACCAGCATGGGTCCCCCAAGGGTCTGTTCTCAGCCCACTGTTGTTCTCTATTTTTCTCAATGACCTGCCTGCAGCCTGCCCACATACGGCCATCCACATGTACGCAGACTATACGGTGCTGTTTGCCTCTGGCTCATCCTCTAGTGCAGTGTCAGCCTGCCTACAGAAGGATTTCGATTCCATCCAACGTTGGTTCATCTCAAACCAACTATTCCTAAACTCAAAAAAAAATGTCTCCCTCACCTTCGGCTCCCGGCCCAAACTAATTCGGCTTACTGCACCACCTACGTTCTACACTCTGGATAGCTCCCCACTAGAGGCCTGCACCTCTTATCACTATCTCGGTGTCTGGTTAGATCAACATCTTGACTTTTCAGCTCACATTGATGCTCTACACAAAAAACTGCATTCCATGTTGGGATCCCTCTACCGGAACAAAAATTGAATACCCCTGCCAACCAGGCAAGCAATAGTCCAAAAATGATCCTCCCTATTATTGATTATGGTGATATAATTAATGGTCTCTGTTTTCCATTGCCAAAACCGTAGTGCAATGTCACATGTCTGAGTAGGTGTCGCATTCACGCTGCTTCCTTTGAACAACAAAGCGCTTTAGACTAAACATAGCACGACGCTCAAATTGTCCCTGTCACCTCAAGCGGCACTGACTGAAATACACACTTCTCAGGGGCTTCATACCAAATAGCTCCAGCAGCCTCGCATAGCCTAGAAGTTTAAAAAAAAGCGATTCCAAACACGAAACGAAACCGAAAGACAAGAGCAGAAACCGCAACACAATTCAAAAACAAAAAGCGACCTCAGACTTTTCAAACGGAGTCTTCAATTTATAATAAAATATGGTGTAGCAACTGACACATTTTCATGTTGATGGCATTCATAAACCCTTGCCACCTCAAGTTTATGTGCCATCCAACAACTCAGTGTGTGTTAAATTTCGTAATACACTTCTCCCATACTTTATCCTATATGTAATATATGGATATTGATAATAATACTACTGAAACGATGTAAATAAATGGTTGTAATATACAGCACAGAACATGGCACTCTCAATAATACTACACTTCACTGTTAATAATACTATCGCTCCAACGAACGATAGTATTATCACTGCAGCGCTACAGTGCAAGCGTACCCTTCAACCTCACGCCCACCATGAGCCACTTTCTTCACCACACAAGCGCCAGCCTGGCTGCCACACAAACACTGTTGCCATTGTACCACAATTCATCCAGTTCACCCATTGGAGCAGTTTCTCTGTAGGCGGGCAAATAAACTTCAGAAACATGGCGGACATTTACTCTCGCTTACTGAGAGGAATGCGTGGCGGCCAGTTAATTTTGTCCGCTTTATTTCTTCCTAAAAACAGTGAATTACCTGGCAAACGAAGAAAAATGTAAAGGTAGGCCTGCTAAATTAAAAATAAAACTACCAACAGATACCTGGTCGGGCAGTACTTGATACTGCAGGCGGCAGCCGAGACAGTGCATCTTCAATGCAACAGACGGCCAGCCCATTTCACAAAATGTAAAAAAAAGCAGCACATTTTTGGAATCGGATCCATATATTACAAAAATTAAAAAAATATGTTACAGTAAATTACTCGGCTGAAATTCCATCTCGAGGTTCTGGGGACATAGAAACCTCTCTAGCTTCACTCTCGAGGTTATCTATGTCCCCAGAACCTCTCGATGGAATTACAGCCTTGTAATTCACTGTAACCTATCTATTATTCTATTTATTGTCTACTGTGCCACCCCACAAACTTCCCTAGCTAGGCTCAACCCCCTATTTAACTCCTTCTGCCGATTCTTACTGGACCATCTTCCCAACACCCACCACTGTGCCCTCTACCAATCCTTGGACCTCCTCTCTCTACACAACAGAATATTGCTTCACTGCTCTAGAACCTAAGCTAAGTTCTGGTTACAGTCATTCCCTTCCTACCTGTCCTTCTCCCTAACTGCCCTACCCCACCTACCTATGTGCTCCGAAACATCGACACTAGGCTCCTGCACGCTCCACACAGATCCACCCAGTCCGGCCAAGCTGCTTTCAGCTTTAGGTTGCCCAAATTATGGAATTCCTTGGCAGCCGATATTAGACACTCCACAAGTACTCCCCAACTAAATGCCGTTCTCAAAATGCACTTATCTACCATCTGCACCTGTAACTCCCCCTGCACCCCCCACACTTCTTAACCTTCCAGCTATTAGCACCAATCTGGTTCTCCATTGTCGGTCTGTACCTTGTATGAAATGTATAAGAATTGTACCTACACTACTGTACTATAACTGCTTCACCCACTGCTTGTTTTAAACACATTATGTATGTTTGTTCTGATGTATCACTGTTCCATTGTAACTCCCTAACTCCAGGGCGCATCTGGAATCGAGCGGTACTCTGCTCAGCATGCCTTCCTGGTAAATCTCTTAAATAAATTAATAAATAAACTTATTTGTCAAGTCTTTACATCTGAAACAGGTCAGGTGATGTCTAGCAGTGTCTCATCATCACTTTCCATGAAGAGATTCACTTTGTACTTTGAAAAATTATCCCCTGGAGTGGTGTCTTATATTAGGAGTTAGTCAGTGCCCAGTTTTAACCTGTTTAGTATTACACAGAAACATAGAAACATAGATGTTGACGGTAGATAAGGACTGCAAGGCCCATCGAGTCTGCCCATTTTTTCTACCTTATGAATGTGCCAGAGACCTTTACTCTGTCAATGGCCTATCTAGTCATACTCATCTGCATTGCTCCCTTATGCCTGTCCCATGCCTGTTTGAAGCCATGCAATGCATTCATATCCACCGCTTTCAGAGGTAGGCCGTCCCATGAATCCACCACCCTTTCTGTGAAAAAAAACTTCCTCACATTACCTCTTAATCGGGCTCCCTCTAATCTCATGCTGTGTCCTCTTGTTCTGCTATTTTTCTTATATTGAAACATGTTAGACTCTTTCACCTTGTTAATGCCCTTGAGATGCTTGAATGTTTCAATCATATCACCTCTCTCCCTCCTTTGCTCAAGGGTATGCATGTTGAGCTCTGTTAATCTGTCCTTATGTGTTTTCTAATGCAGTCCCTGCACCATTTTGGTTGCCCTTCTCTGGACTGCCTCAATTTTTTTAATGCCCTTGTGCAGGTGCAGCCTCCAGTACTGCATGCAGTACTCCAGATGGGGCCTAACCAGTGTCTTGTAAAGATGGATTATTTCCTCCCTCTTACAACTTTTTATACCCCTACTAATACAGCCCAACATCCCCCTAGCCTTACCTACTGTTTTAGTGGTCTGCTTGGATGATTTCAGGTCATCTGTGATGATGATGTGCAAGTCTCTTTCTTCCCTTGTGATTGCCAGCAACTCCCCTCCCAACCTATAGGTGGCTTCTGGGTTTCTCTTCCCTATGTGCGTGATCTTGCACTTCTTTGTGTTAAACCCTAGTTGCCACTCTTCTGACCAGTTTGCCAGTTTATTCTTTACCATAAGCAGTGCCTCCTCATGTGGTTTTTTTCTGTGCTTTTTTATACGGATATGTAACCATGATTGTCAGGTTCTGAGATGTTACTGTGTAAAAGTATTTCAATGTCATATATATAATTAAGGCATTTTGATTGTACATATGCCTAATGAGCTTGTTTTTCTTTTGAATTTAATTAACAGGTTGTTTACCTTCATAACAATAAAATCTCCTCTGTTGGAACGAATGACTTTTGCCCTCTGGGGTTCAACACCAAGAAGGCCTCGTATTCCGGTATCAGTCTGTTCAGTAACCCTGTACAGTACTGGGAAGTTCAGCCAGCTGCTTTCCGATGCATCTTTGACCGTGGTGCAATACAGCTTGGAAATTATAAGTAAAGGCAGTAATGAAATGTGTCTAGAATTGTATAAAACCTTTCAACTTCAAATAAATATTGTCAAAAGTTTATTACCATTGTTTTCAATAAAAGAGTGAAACACAAACAATCTGACTTGATATCAGCAGTTGATGTAACATTCCAACAAATGATTAAAATTGTGAAAAATTGTTATACAGGTAAGTGGAGTCAAGAAATGAATGGATACACCACTTCTTTGTTTCTCAGTCTTCACTTTTTTTTAACTGGCTTACTATACACATATAATGTCTGTTACAGTTATTCACCACAGTATAAATGTTCAGGTTGCATTGCACACCAGGTTCAGGTAAATATTGCTTTAGTTTTATTAAAATGTTTGTGTGGTTTTCATGAATAAATTAAAATGGAATAATATCCTGTACTGTAGAGGCTTACTGAAACCCATTGCTACCTAGCTGAAATAAAACTGAGTCCACAGTTCTGGTCTACTAAATGACCTTTACGGAGTAGGTGTGAATGCAGTGTTTACATAGAACAGACACTTCAGCAATGATGTAAATAAACTCGAACCTCTCACCTTACCAACTTTGATCTGAATCCTTACTTTATCTCACCTCTGTGCCCCACATGGGAGCTTACCCTGTCACATTGCGCACTGCTATTTTAATACAGGAATTAATGTTACTGTAGAGTATTTCATTTTAAATGTGCTACAATTATTGTGTGCCTTATATGCATCATAATACTGACGCTGGCAGCCTTCTGAGGTTATGACATCCTGTATAAGATACACACTGCTTTCTGTTTACTTTTCCCACATTTTAGGAATAATTTCCTGTGGCAACATCTCTCTTGTCTAATGAAAGGCTGAGACTCATAACTAAATCCATATAATGAGGATTTTCTTTTTCATGGTTCTTCTATATTTTGCACTATTTTTTTAACTTTTTACTGGGTTGGTAGGTGCCACATGCATTATGTACTTGAGAAAAATTAAGCATAGGGCATCTAGTTAGTCTAGCTGTGCATTTGCTAAACTTACCCAGTCCACTCTTTTCCATTCTAATTGCATCTGAACAAAAACACATACTGTAAGTAATTTTGTTCAAAGTGTCAACAGAAACACATTTTTAAACGTTTAAGATCTTGTTCTGTACCAAATATGGGAGTTTTATTGTTCATTTTGCTCTGTGCAATTTTAGAAAGGGGCCTTTTAATTCCCATAAACTTTGGTATTTTGTAAGCCCTAAAGTAACAGTGAGATTTTTGATGGATAATGATTTTGCAACATTATTACTGACAAATAAAGTTCTGCTACATGATTGGAGTTAGTCACTTTTCTCCTTGAACAGTTTGCTTTGGTTTAATTTGTTTATGTTTGAACACATAAATCAAAGATTACTTTAATTGGCTCACACTTATACCCAAGCCCCTATATTCTTAGAGCCAGCTGTGGCTGGTGCAGCCCTGCCTGCTGTACCCCCTTTCAAGTGTGTGTTGTATTTATTCATGAATGAATATGGTACAAAATGAACATATTCTTCAGGTTGTGGGGCAACTCATCTAGCCTGGAGGAATATTTTAAGCATCTACTGGACTACTTATCCCCTCCTCCAAATCCTCCAAATCCAGGATCTCTGGGAGGCAGCCACAACAAGGTACAGTATGTTTAAGTCTTAAGGTGGACTAGGAAGGGAGACTGTGTCAGCTCCTGTCATTGATCCAGGAGACAGCAGAAAAACATATACTTTGTTTCTGGAGAGGACAAGAGAGGAGAATGAGTGACTGAGCTAGCTAGAGCAACTGATTACTACTACCTCTCTATCTGGACCATGAATAGGGACATTGAGGGGGCACAGATGATTATTATTGTTGAGGGTTAGAGGTAAAAGGGTTAGGGAAGGGGGTTTAAAATATATTATATGCTCCTTTGTGTAGTACCAGGAGCTGATAATTTGTTTAAAAATATGTGTGTGCATATGTGTGTGTATGTGTGTGTGTTTGTGTACAGAATGGGGGGAGTGAAAAATGACTGGGGTTAGTGAGTAGTAGCCAGTGAGCTAGCCCTGGCCACTTGGGGAGGGCTGCGATGATTTTTTTTTTATCTTGTGAAATGTGAGTCTGTTTCAACCATGGCAAGCTGCCTGGTTGGAAGTTCCAAGTTTGCACAGCCAGACTGTGGGAAGTTTGAACAGCTCAATTTGATACACATTTAAACAATAACACATAAACATATTTACATGCTGCTTTAATACTGGTTCTGAATCTGATGAATACTAAAAGGGATGTCACACTGAATCATGTTTTCTTTTTCAGTTCACTGGTTCACTTTGACCTCTTTTTTTTTGTTTACTAATGCACAAGCTGGCTGCATTTAAGGTTCCATGTCAAAAGAGTGCCTACAAAATGGAGCGGACAAAAAAAAAAAAGCGAAGAAGTAACAGCCATAACCAAAATGGTGAGGAGCACTACAGTATGCTCCAAAAACAGCGAACAGATGTAGTGACTTTTTCTGCAGTGGGCTTTGACCCCTGCAACCCCCTAAATTAAAATAACTATCACCAGAGGAGGGATGCAATTCAATGATGGGGAAAAACTCAGAAAGGGGATACTCTTCAGTGCGACACAACTCAGGGGAAAGTTGGGTGGGGGCAATGAACTCTTCATACTCTTGGTTGATGAAACCAACTCCAGAACACAGACAAATGTGGGGGGGGGGGCAATAAAATATTCCCCCACTGTGGGTGGAGGGGAACAAAATAAAAAAGAAACTCTCCACATAGCCAGTCTCAATCTCAGGTCTTCCAGCCACACAGGTGGTGACTGTAACCACTACTCTACATGGCCAGTGCATACTTGGCCATCCAAACAACTACCTCTAGTACATGCTTCAAAAACTAACTCCCTCTATCACTGATTGCCAAAACTACAGCACTAAACTTAACATGTGCTCTTACTAGAAACTAGCTCATTTAACACACGCCATTTTGACTTGAACAAATTGATTCATTCAATTGAGTTGCTCTTGTGATGGGATACCACATTTAATGCTGAAAGAATGGAAGCAAAATCCTCTTCAGCCCCTGTATCAGGGCTACCAGGGTCATTTACCAGCTTTTGCATATAGTCTTTACAGGCTCTGTTTAAAATTATTTCTGTTTCTGAGTTTCATTGAAACATTAGAGTTTATTTTTGTTTCTCAATGTTGTCAGCACCTTTTACCTCGGTACCGTAACCAGTGGGTGAGTCAAAGAATTCCAAACTCAGTAGCTCATGAGACAGCACAACATCATCTTATGAAAGGTGAGGGTTATGTCCTACCACTGTTGGTCACAACTCTAGAAACAAGGTTGTATTCTCCTCTTAAAATCTCCTTTCTGGGATATGCCATCATAGACTTTCTACAGAACATTAAAAAAAATGTGCAAGGTATAGCAATCTAATGATACTCCTTGACCTAGTTTTAACCAATAATGACTATGTCAAGTACATTAAAGTAAGGGAACCACTGGGTACTAGTAACCCACATTGAAAACTGCAAATACTACCTCTGAGCACAAAGTACTCATTTACAAATGGTCGATGTCAAATACAAAGTCACAAAAACATTACAAGTACAGTAAGAAGTTTCAGAGGAAATGCAGTTAAGGCACACTCAAAGCATTTACGGCAGAACAACTGATTACACTTTTGAAATAAAATCCATATAAATTGTTGTATGAAAAGTCAAAAGTTATGTATAGACAGAAACCAAATAAAACTGTTTAATGGTTACAGTTGCATTGAAGTGCAAAGACACTGCAAAGATCTCTTAAACTGATCAAACTTGTCGAGATTCAGCAGTAAATCAGGCAATTTGTTTAACCATTTGGTAGCCTTGACAGCAATTGGCCATTTGCCCAGTTGAGTATGATGAAAAGGAGGCTTAAGGGCATTTGTGGCCATGTTCCTGGTTGGTTGGAGATTTTGTAGAAGTAATTTGTTAAACAGGGGGTATTAGGCCCAAGATCAGTTTTTAAAGGTAAATGTAGCCAGTTAGTAAGTGTGTAAAGGATACAGCTGAGAGCTGGGATATCTGCACCAGGTACAAAGCAACATGCCTTATTACAGATCAACTTTACTCTGTTTAGCACCTTGTCACAGGCAGCTGCATAGACAGGGAGCCTTTAATCTGTAAGTGACAGAATGGAGCTGGCCACAATAAGGTGTCTACCATCCCAGTGAGATTGCTCCTATTCCAGTACAGGACACCCAGTCTTTTGTTAACTGTGGCCTCCAGACTGTCAACATGGGTGCAAAAGATAAAGTGTCATACAGAGTTACTCTGAGGTATTTGAAGATCTCCGCCTGTTCAAAGTTATGTTCTCAACCATTTCTGATAACAAAAGGTGGAACGTTTCTCTTCTGTGGGAGGTTAGAGAAGAGCATGATCTTATTTTGTTTGTTTGTTTGTTTGTAACTGAGGACCAGTTTATTTTTGGAGAACCAGCTTTCAAGTGATCTGAGGTTACTTTGGAGAGCAGCAATAAGGCTGTCAAGGTCAGGGTTTTTGGAATAGATGACTGCATCATCAGCATAAAGGGGTACATTCGCTGTCTGATAAGCATTGGGCAATTTGATTTATGAAGAAGCCAAATAGGGTGGGCCCAAGATTGAGCCCTAGGAGACACTAACAGATATTCCCCTAATGTCGGACGAAGAGTTGTCAGTCTTCACCTACTGGGAGCAATTGGTAAGATAGCTGTGGAACCAGTCAACTCTCTTTGACAAACCCAGGACAAGGAGTTTGCTAAATAGAAGCTTATGTGACAAGGAAGAAGGCATTAGTAAGGTCAATATATATATATATATATAGCTCGGGGTAGGTCACTATTATCAAGGGACTTATGAATATAGTTGATGTATTCCAACAGCACCGTGTTGGTATTCTGGAGCTTCCAAAAGCCATGCTGCTGTACTCACTGGACACTTTATTGTTTGAGGTAAGTGATAAGCTGATCAGAGTGGTTTGCTATTGAGTTGGATAAGGAGCACACTAATTCCAGAACTAGAGTCCACTTCAGGATTTCAGAAGGGTCAATTTTGAGGATATGATGGAGAAACTCAGAAGCAGATTGAAGGGTGTTGTGGGGTCAGGAGGTGTACAGGAAAAATGAGGCATCAGCGTGCAAAGCCCGTAACAGGTCACCGGCTCCTGTTTGTGACAATCCCTAATACAGGCAAAAGGGCTGAAACACCCTGGCATGGAAGATATTGTAGATAAAAAAAAACACCAATTCAGAGTTTTCTTTATCTGGATACTGATACTTTGTGATTCAAATATTGGGTCTGTTTTCAACACCTAAAAAGCTTTGTATTCCAATATCACTCTGCTCAGTAACCCAATACAGTACTTAGAACATTCAGCAAGTAACCTTCTGAAGTATATTGGGTCTTGTCTTTCAGTTTGGAAGCTAGGAGTGATGCCATTGATGAAACGGATCAAAATTAAACAAAACTTTTCAACATGGAATACAAGTTATCAAGCTTTTATTAGTAGTGGCAAATTTTATTCAGCAACATAAATAAGGCAATTTCCATTGAGAAACTGCGCATTTACAAGAGATACCCATTTTACATATTACTGGTTACAGAGGAAGGAAAAAAAACATTCAGTATTTACTTATTAAGCTAAATTTTACTCAGCAATAGAAACAAACAATCATATAGCAATTATATTCTACACAAAAAAATATTAGTTGCAAAAAACTTAGTTAATGCATCAGTTAGAGTTCCAGTGACAAAAGTTGGGAAATGTGGTGTTAGACTTTCCAACCCTAATATCCTACCCCCACCCTGCATGCAGCAACAGACATGGGGGATGTGCCTTGGGGTTGTCAGCCCTAATGCTCACCCAATTCCATGAATAAATAAGCTGAGATAGGTACACTATAGGAGAATGGGGTGAGTGATAGGGATGAGAACCCCCAAGGCACACACCCCACTCCTGTTGTTGTGTGAAGGGTTAGGTTGGGGTGTTAGGCTTGGAAACCCTAACACCACATTCCCAACTTTTGTTGCTGGAACCATAACTGATGCATTAATGAAGTATTTTGCAGCAATTTTTTTGAGATAGTATAATCATTGCCTTATTTGTTTATGGGAGCACAGGGTCCTACAGGCCCTGCACACCATCCATATTTTTTGACAGATTGTAATTGTACCTTATTTCCCTGTAGGAGGGAAGGGCCCTCTGGTCCCTGCACTCCCATCACTCCATAATGCTATAGATATTTGCATGTTTCATCACAGGGACATCCGGGCCCTGTGCTACCATCCATCCATATGGCCTGCACTCCCATCACTCCATAATGATATTCAAATTTGCATGTGGGAGTGCATGCTGCCATCCATCCATACATTTTGAGATACTGTAATTATATCCCTATTTCCCTGTGGGAGTGCAGGGCCCTGTAGCCCTGTGATCCCATCAATCCAAAATGGCATATGTACATAATTTTTGAGATAATGTGGTGGTATCCATTTTTGCCTGTGGGAGAACAGGGCCTTCTGGGCTCAGGGCTCCCATCCCATATTGTACAGCACCAAAGAAACACCTTACATTACAATGTTATCCTATAGAAAGCAGAGCTAAAATTGAAACCTGTGTAACTCGACACCAGAATACTGTATTTTCACAAAACAAGCAAAAGGCACATTAGTGGGGCAAGTCCTTTGTCCACTGAAAATTTCAGGCAAAATTGCAAACCGTTTGTTGCACAGCAGAGTGACAAAGAAATGACTGTGTACACATCATATTACAATGTTATCCTATGGGAAACAAAGTAACATTTAAACCCGCAGAACTCCAGAGCAAATTAATATATTTTCACCAAAGCAGTATAAGGCACATCTGAGGTGCAAGCTGATGGTACCTGGAAAATTTAAGACCAAAATCACAAACCATATGGCAACTGTGGAATGACAAAGAAACATCTCTCTTAAAATTCCTTTCTCGCAGATTGCGAAAAGGATTCCTTTCCTGCTGTTCCTTTTTCACAATTTACGGAAAAAGAAAAATCCTTTTTCACAAATTGTAAAAAAGGATCCTGTTTCATGATTTCTTTATCAAAATTTTCAATAAAGGATGTTGGCATTTTTAGAAAACACATATATAAGTAAGCTATTGAAAAAGTAACCCCAGAATCGGATTGTAGGGGTCCCAATTAGGTAAAACACTAGTGTTGGTGTGTAATAAACCCCTATATTTTTTAGTTATTTAATTTTGTCCACTAACTAAAAACAAAATATTGGAAGCATGAAAAAGATTCTGCATTTGTGGCAAAAGATCCCCTTTTGTGAAAAAGGATTCTGCATTTGCAATAAAGAATCCTTCTTTAAGCAGGAGATATATCTGATCCCATAGGAAGTAATGGGAAATTTTGAAATGTAATAACTTTGGAAAGGATTCATAATTTTTCACCAGATCTTCAAAAGGCACATCTGTGACTCAAGACCTTTGTACCCTAAATATTACAGAAGAAGATTCCACACCGTTTTTGCATAGCAGTGTGACAAAGAAATTTGCAAAAAAATTGGATTTTTCACATTTTTTGACAATCTGTATCTCCGCACCCAGACATCCAACCAGAACAGAACTTGTCACATGAAGAGACCCTTGGTCCCCGATGGCACATGCAAAATTTTATGTGAAGCACTTGAACAGTTGAAAAGTTATTAAAGTGCAAATTTCTTTTGAGTTTAACATAAAGGTGAATGTTGAACCCTAACTATAGGGGCGTGGCCGCACTCCCATAATGTGCACACCATAGGATTTGTAATTAGGCATTACACTTATACCTTATAAAGGGAATCAGCAGAATGTAGCAAGCTCAATGACAAATAAGGTTAACCAATTCCAGTGCTGGGACTACAGACTTATGGTAGTGTGGCTTGTTGAACAAACTATTTTTTTCCAGGTTAACATACTATTATGTTGCCTCAGATGTTTAGGACTTGTGTTCCAAGTTTGGGGACCCAAATAATAAAAGAACAAGCATTCTACATTACATTTTTTTTAGAGGAACTTCAAATTCAGTACAGTTTACTGAGCTCAGCCCAGACATGGGAATCTTTATGCAAACATTCTTACATATGTAGCCAGGGACTTTCTTTTAGAAACATTTGAATGTTAATTCTGTGACATGAATTTGTCTTCTCAAGTCTAGATGCAGCCAGTTCAATTTTTTGTACAAGAAGTAGTGATGAATATGTCATGGGGCATCAAGGACAAACCTGGCAAGGCAGTTATATGCTACAACAACTTTGGAAAGGTCAATTTTTGATGCTCCACCATATGACACCTCTCCATAATCAAAAATTGGCGTTATCATTGCATTAACCACTTTTGATCTCAATGTGAATGGTTGATCTTTCCTTATATTATATAGTGTACCCAATTCTTGTCCCAGACTTTTTGTCACACTGCTAATATGTGTATTCCATTTACACTTTACAAAAACTTTCTTAATGTTGCTGTCATCAAAAAACATAAGTAATAAGAAATGATGAGGTGTCAGTTGTGCTGCCACAGACATGCACCCAGGGTTGGAGTTAGGTATAAGACTGTAGTGTCTTCAGCCCCAGAAAGTGTGGTTGTGGCAGCACAACCAATGCTGTGGAGTGTCTTATTTCACTTATAAAGTTTAGTACAGAGTGCATGCATGATTTGCACAGTTTACACCACTATGATACATGTACTTTTGTTTGACTGTCTCTTGATGTCACTCTCCCACACACACACATACAGTTTTATTCAACTTTCTTCCATTAAATTACAAAAGAAAAAACATTATATTATTTAACTTTTGTAGATTTGAATTGGAAATAATTGACTTTAGGGGCCAGATATTTAAAACTTAGCCTGAGTGCTAAGGGGTGTTTGTCCATGCTAACTGAGTTTTGCACCCAGTTAATGAGTGGATATATACTGAGACACCCCGCAGAATGGACAAAACCAGTTAGCATCTGAGTGCTATTTTACCACTTCATCCTTGCAGATGAGAGGGTTGTCCCCTGCATACAGCTGTAGTGGCAAATTCAAAGGTTTGCAGAGGTGGTAAATGTCATCCAAACAGGCACAAGTTACTGCCTTTGGAAACAGTGACTTAAATAGGTGCATGGCCCTGGTTTTAGACAGCAGTATAGCAGCTGCCCACCCCTGAATCCTGGATCATTGAAATGATGGATGCCCTGGAGATTTGTGGCACCCCCATCCTCTGATCACCTTTTCCAGTACTTGTCCCTGGTGTCTAGTGGCACCCCCTGTTCACCCAGCCCCATAATGATGAAGGTGTCCCTGGTGTCTAGTGACACCCCCCAACACTCTAGTTGCCCAGCCCCATAATGATGAAGGTGTCCCTGGTGTCAAGTGGTACCTCCCACCCCTGATTGCCAGCTGCCATGTTAAGATGGACTACCCTGGTGTCCAGTGGTGCCCCCCCCACTGATCACCAGTTGCCTTAGTACTGTTGTGTTCCCTAGTATCCAGTGGTACCCCAACCCTCTGAGCAGCTTCCAGTGTTATCAGGTCTGGGGGTGCAGTTTCCTGCACTTTCCTGTGGTCTGCATACAGCCCAGATCCCTGTTGGGCCACAGATACTCAAGTTTTCACTGTTCTGATGTAGACCTATGTTCAGCCAGATAGTGCCAGTGTGATATCCAACTGAATATAGCAACCACTGAGTTGGGCACAAAGCCAATTACAGCTCAAACCTTTGTGCTCCACTTTTTCCCATATCTGAATATTGGACCGCAGATGTTTTATTTCAATGACTTAAGAGGAACAGCAAGGTAGCAGTGTGCATGAACATGAAACAGGGGTTAGAGACTGAAACATCCAAGAACTGTACACTGTTACTTGTAAGTTATTGAGCAGTACTGTTACTCTGACTTTTTGATACCCTTTGGTTGTGCTGTTTCATTTCAGTGGCAAATTGTTTATTGTTTATTGAAAATATTCAGAAAAAAAACCTTCAAGCTAAATTGCTCATTTGCAAAGATTCCACATCATATGAGAACAAAACAGTAGACAATACAGAGTGCAAATTCCATACAGGGTAAAATTCATCAGCTCAGAGGAGCCTCGTTGCAGGGCAAGTGGTTACACAAGGTAGACATCAATAGGTCTGGAACACTATACAAATAAATAACCCATTTACACAAAGTTGGGGTGCTTTGTGACACATTATACAGTCACATTACTAAATATATGGGAAGATCAGGTACTAGCATAGTGAAGAACAGGCTCAGAAATGCTCAAAAATGCTGTCACCTCCACAGTTCAGGCTGGGTTAATGAGGTGGCAAGCTGTGTTCTGGGCAATGTTAGCCCTGATAGCCCATTTAAACTGTGAGATCTTGGGCAGACTGGTAATGCCGGCAGGGAGTTCTTTAAGCCACATGGCTGCTGTTTTAGTAAAGGAGAGTTAACCCATGCTCATTCTTCATGATGGGATTACTAGGTCCTGCCAAGTCATGCTCCATGTGGTGTAGGTGGCATGGACAGACCTAAATAGTGAGCTAAATTTGGGTGGTGTAAGGCCTAGAAGTGCTTTGTTGGCCAGTAGGATTGTTTGGTAGTGGAGCCTGGTGGTGAAGGAAAGGCAGTTTTTGAGGGCATACAGATTGCAGGTGTGTGTGTATTTATGAGATTCAGTTACAAAGTGGTATGTTTTATTGAGCAGCAACCTGACTCTGTCTAAGACTGTGTTAGTGGCTGTCCCATAGATTGGGAGACCATAGTCCTCACTGCCTCAGCTCCTCCTCCTCTCCTACCCCCCATTACTGGGTATAGGATGAATCTGTCTCCTTTTCTTTTTCATCCCCCCTTTCCTCCTCCCTTGCTGTTTCCCATCTACCACATACCCAACGCAATGCCCTCCCCATTTCTCCCCTTCTCCCTCTCTCTTCCATACCACCCCTTCATCACCACTCTTCTTTCTCTTTTCCCACTAACCCATTCCTAACAAAGCTTCACTGAGCTGCCTATGACTTGTACTGTATAATTAACTAGCAACACAATCCATTGACAATGCCTTTGGCTGCTATTATTCTAACCTTGTTGCATTTTTTTGGCAAGGATGCAGGAGTGGTACTGTAGCCTTCCTTGGAAGTTAAGCCAACCAGTCAGAGCATAGGGCTCACAGGTATGCATTAACCTGTCACTGCCTATGACTAGGCGTCAAGCTTTTTTCAGGGCAGTGTTGATGCCGCGTAGGGTGGTCAGTTCTGCAGAGCTATAAATGACTATCTTGTAGTCCACCAAGGAGAGGATAGAGGAGGAGACCACAAGATGCATGGCCTGGGGAGGTAAGCAGTGTTTAAGCCTGTAAAGAATCCCCACTCTAGCGTTGACAGTGGAGGAGAGAAGTTGTATGTGACTATGGTAGGAGAGGGAGGTGTCTAATGTGATTCCGAGATATTTAAAACATGAAACCTGTTCTGGGGGGAGCCATAAGAGTTTTTTACTAGTAGAGGCATATGACTGTGTGGGCTTTGTCGGTGCACAAAGATCATGGACTTCATTTTTTGGTAATTGATAATGAGGCGGTGTTCAGTGAACCAAGATTCTAGCTCCCTAAAGAAGTCCTGCAGGGCTAGTTGGAGCGAGCTAGGCTGAGGGTATTTCCAAAACACTACAGCATCATCAGCGTAGAGTAGCAGGTGACCACTGCAAGACTTGAGGAGAGAGTTTAAAAAGAGGGTGAACAGTAAGGGGCCAAATATAGACCCCTGCGGGACACCAGAGCATACTAGTTTGCATGAGGAGAGGGTTGTGTTGATCTTGACTTGTTGTGACCTGCCTGAGAGGTAGTATTTGAACCAGGCAGTGACCTCTGGAACCAACTTGAGTTGAGTAAGGACACGGAGCAGTAGCTCATGACTGACCATGTCAAATGCCTTGGTCAGATCCGCGTAAATAGCCCAAGCCATGGAGCCTTGGTCTAGGGCCTCATGGATGAATGAGGTGAGTTCAGTAAGGGCAGTGATGGTACTGTGGCCTCTCCAGAAACCATGCTGTTCTTGGCAAAGTAGGTTGTGTTTAGTTAGGTGGTCAGTAAGCTGGTCCGATACTATCTTTTCAAGTGCTTTGGAGAGGGGTGGTAGTATCAATATCGGTCTATAGTTGTTTGTGACTTCAAAATAGGGGTGATTATGGCTGTCTTCCAGGCCGAGGGGAATTGACTAACGCATAGTGACAGGTTGAGAATTTTTGTGAGATGGGGTAGTGTCACATCCAAGGTCAGCCGAATGGGTTTGAGATCAAGGGAGTCATTGCTATATTGAGCATTAGCCAGGGCTTTAGAGAGGTAGCGTTTTACCTCGGAGCAGGATATGACTCTTAGTCTAAAGGGTGTTGTATTGTTGTTGTTCAAGGTGGTGGGGGGAGGGGTTGTAGAAGTTCGGAGGTAGTAAATGGGAGAGGTCCGAGAAGGAGGAGTTGAGGGCTTCAGCGATAGCAGTAGAGTCCTGAGTGGAATCCCCATTTACTATGAGTTGAGCAGGGGTAGGGGAGTGTGATTTCCCACTGAGTTCCTTTATATTGTTCCAGAATTGTTTACTGATTCCCCAGGAGGAGGTTAGGATTTGTTGATAATACACAGCTTTGGCTTGCCGTAAGGCCCAGGTACATTTGTTGTGGGCATCTCTGTAAAGTTGTCTATCCTGTGGGCATTGGGAGTCTAGGGCCTTATGCCATAGGTTGTCCCTATGTTGGAGTTGTTTAAGTAGCGATTGTGACATCCACGGTGTGTATCTGGTTTTCACTACTTGTTTAGTGAAGGGAGCAAAAATGTCACAGGCCTCATTAAAGATGGCTATAAAGTAGGAGAGTGCCGAGTCTACAGACTGTGTGGTGTGAATGGTGAACCAGTTGCTGATGGCTAGGTGGGCTTTGAGACATGCTAGGCATCCTTTTTTAAGTCGCCTATGTATGGTGACTTTGGGGGGGCAGGGGGATTTTAGCCGGCCACCGGCAGGTCACCGGGGAATGGTCACTAGTAGAGTCACAGAGCACAGTGACTTGGGAGAGATTCTGTGGCCTGTAAGTAAAGATGAGGTCTATAAAGGTTGAGATCCCTGTTCTATGATCCAATCTGGTTGGGGAGTTGACAATTTGGGTAAGATCGTAGGCAAGGGCTGTGTCTTTGAAGTTGGTTGAGGAAGGTGATAGCCAATTGACATTAAAGTCTCCCAGTAGGATGACTTCACTCTTAGGGGGGAGGTGGGAGATACTGTGGAGGATTGATTCAAAAGCAGGTTTTTGGTTGTTAGGGGGATATGGGCCACTGTGATGTGGATGGTTTTGGTGCCCAGACTAAGTTTGACTGTGAGGGTCTGGGCACCATATTTGAGTATCGGGGTATGTTCCTCTGTGGTGTTTAGTGAGGATCTAACATAGATGGCACAGCCACCACCTCTCTTACTAGTCCTGTCTGAATGGAAGATGGTGTATTCACTGAGGGAGACAGCTCCATTGGGTATTCTATCCGAGAGCCATGTCTCAGATACAGCTAGGATGTCGGGTGCATGCTGGGAAATCCAGCACTCGAGGGGGGGTGTTTTTTATTGGAGGCTGCATATATTAAGAGCAGCCAACAGGAGACTCCCATGTGGGCTGCTAGAAGAAACCGCTGTATCGGGTGGTCCAGGGTTGGGATGAGTATTACCAGATAGTAGCAGTAGGAGAAGGGTGTGCCACAGAAGAGCTAACCTGTGAAGTTTGGGTGAGTGACATAGGGACTGGGAAGCCGTGAGTCTGTTAACGTGGGTGGTGGGGACAGGGAGATTGAAAATGACACTGGTTAACAGGGTGACGAGAGTTTGGGGGCCTGATTTGGAGCTAACAGAAGGGGTGGGGGACTGTGAACTGAAAGGAGGGAGTGCAGAAGTACAGCATGTATTGTGAGTGACTGAGATAGTTAGTAAGGATGGGAGTGGGAAGAAGCAGGTGGGGTCATTTAAGCTTGGATGGGAGGGCTTGGAGGTACATTGATTAGTATCATAATAGTTAACTTTGGAATGAATGGAAGTGATGTTGCAATGTAGGTTAGGTTCCCCTGGGGGGGGTGGGTGAGCCAGTGGTAGGTTCATTGAAGTAAGGAGGACTGCTAGTAGCAGGGATAGCATTTTTTTTATAAGCATTTTTTTTATAGGGAGGGCAAGGTATAGGTGGTTGGTAAGAGTGGCCACTAGTGTTGATCTGGTATAACCTGCAGCTGGTGAAGTGGGCTGATAGGTTATTTGCAGAGTCATGTAATCAATCCTGACTATAAATGTGAGTGCCAACCAAGGGTGGTGGTGGGGGCAGTGGGGAGCTGAATGCATAGCGTTCGGCGGGGCTAAGCCTGTGCTTTCAGAAGGGACCAATGGTCACGACCATGCGAGCTGCTCCCAGGATTGGAGTCTTTACCTGGGCAGCTTCAAGCATGGATCCTACGGGGGAGAGCTTCTGGTAGGTAGCCCTCATGACCTCCAGGCTTCTCATGGAAGGGGGGTACGCTCTGGGTCTGACCTTGCCCCTGTCTTGGATCGGGGGATGACATCAGCCATTTTTCAGTCCTCTGGCACTATCCCAGTTGATAACAAGTCCATGGTCATATCCAGGCTGTGTATCTCCTCCTCCCGCCGCCACAGCTCCTGCGGCCATCCTCACCACCAACAGCGAATGACTGAAGCGTGAAAACCAAACGCACGGCACAGTGTACAGGCGAAAGAGTTGTGCCCCTCTGAAGCACATAGTTTTAGTTTTTTTTATAGTTAAGAACAAGTTTATTGCACTTAAACCATGGTTCTAGGGCCTCAAAGCTGTACTGGAGTTCTTGAATAAGGCTGTACTGCTTTGTGGCAACATCATTTAAAATTACTGCATCTCAACTGTTAACCTAGATGTGTTTCTGGTTGGATGTAATATATGGATATTATTTACAATCCAAACGTGGCCCCTAAACAAACCTTTTGTATTACTGGCTCATGAGATTCTTGGCTGTTGCTTCAGAATTATATTCATGATGCTGCCTCAATGAACAATAAGCATTGGAGACTGCTTAATTTTTCACATGGACCATTCTGGGTTAAGGAGAGAAATGAGACAATAGATCATATATTTGTCTTGAGACATCTTATTGGGACATATGTGAAGTTGATGCACCATGCATTTTTAAATGCCTTTATACTGCATATTGCAGAGTAGCTTTTGTGTTAGTCAGCTGAGAACATCTGTGGAAAAATCTCATTAATTCAGTTGTAGAAGGACATTTAATTCTATTAATTAAATATGAATACATTTTAATTCCTTTCCTGGATAAAGTAAAATAGAATCAAAGAAGGAAAATAACAAATGTTCCATTCTTATGACCAGAAAAAAATCCATATGGCTGCCTCATCTCCAGTTAGGGCAGATTGTCCAAGGAAGATAGTAGAAAATATGTCTGCAATTTCCTCTAAAGATTCTGGCATCAAAGCACTCATGATGGAAACTGATAGACTGTTGACCCAAGACTTAGCAGTATTGTCACATGAGGAGGCCATAATGTTAGACCAAAACCGAACACAATCAAAGAAACTACAAATATGATAGCAGATAGAAAGGAAGAACAGGTCAATAATTACTGATCTTAAGCACATTGTAAAGCAATAAAAAAGAAATAAATTAAAAAGTACCAGGAAAAAATAGAGAATCAGCTCAAAACGATATTTTTCATTTTGAGAAAGCTATGACCTATACAACAGAAATAGGGAAAAGCTGGAACATTAACAATTGAAACTAATACCGAGATATTAGCTGGTAGAAAGAAACAAAGTGTGTAAATGTGCATCATGAGCAACACACACATAGACTGCCAAAGCCACAGTAAAGAATAAAAACAGATTTAAAAAAATATTTTACCAACTGTTTACTTAAAAAATATTTAAATGGCCCAAACTGAGAACTGTTCTTAAAATGACATTGCATAATATACTGAAAGGTGCATTAGGCTCTAGATTTGACTGGGGTAATGTTATCTTTGTATACAGATACAGGGCAAGATGGTACAAAGCTTGAGTGTGTTTGGTTTTAAAAATGTATAGTATTAAAGAACAGGCATTCACTGCCAGAAAAGCCCTGGAAAACTTGGGCCTCAGTTCCAGGGAAAAAAAGGAACAAGGTATTATTAATCAAAATTGAAACCAGGCCTGTGGAGAACAAAACAGAAAGCTACTGTAACTGTAAAATATTCAATTAGTAAACAACAGCAAATTATTAAATTTCTGGTGCGTATGATTGAGTTGTGACAGAGGGTGGTGATGAAAGTTCTGAAGCATAGATCAGGGAAAGAGAGAAAAACAAACAAGAGGTACAAATATTAATAATAGCATCATTTTGGAGGAAAATAAAGGTCAGCTAGATTCCTTCAGTTGTAGAGGCATGGGAGAGAATGAGTATGGGAATGGAGACATAATAACATTTTTGAAGTGTTGGACTCTGTTTTCAGAAATATGTGATTAACAGAAGTGACTTCGGAAAACTTCAGTAGCTGTTTGTAAAGCTAATACAAGAAAAGTATTATTGTCCTGCAGCATAGCAAGCCTTTTTAATAAAGTAAATGGTAGCTTTGTATAGATTTTTTAACTCCCGCCACATTATACTCTTACAAGAAACCTGGAACTATGATAGAACCTATTGTATCAGTTGAATGGATATAGGGCATACTCTATGCACTGCATGGATAGAAACAATTAGGGACAGCAGGCAGTGGTATAATTGCTTTAATATCCATTGATGTAAATTAGCAAATTGAGTATCTTCTTGACATGGGACAACCCTACTTAATACTTGTTTTAAACATACGTCAGCAAAATATATTGCATGTAATAAATATGTACCTGTCACCAGCAGATGGAAAAAGTAAAGCTGACAATACTCTGAAACTGTTATATTACTTGTTGGAGTTGATGATTGGAAAAATGGTGGGATCTCCATCATTCTCTCAGGTGACAGTAATGCTAGAATAGGAAGACAAAATGAAACTAATTCTGGCTGTAGAAACCTTGATGAATATTTTAGTATACCAAGATGAAGAATCTTATGATTAAAAATCTACGGCTCTAGCAAACAAAATTTCTAGGGCTTACAGAAATATTCAGTCAACGAGTTGTAATTGGCAGAGCTCCAGGAGATTCAGAGGGGAACGTTACCTTCCCAGTAGAAAAAAAAAATGAAATTCTATTGATTTGTGTTTTTTGGATGTTTTTATATTTCACCATGTTGCCAACGTTGAAATTGGTAATCAAACTGAAAGTGGCCATATGCCTGCACAGCTCTCTCTCACAATTGATAAAAATGTAGTGGATCGGTTGTCTAATACAAAAAGTTATTAGTGAAGCTTTTTGACAAATGCAAATGCAAGAAAGGTGATCATGTGCCCATTTGTGGAGCATAGGCCTAATTAAGCAAATTGTAAATGATGATATTGCTAGTGTATTCCAAGTGCTTAAGGAGAAAGTGGTGCTTGGCCAGACACATGATACTTCAGAAGACATTGTTAAACAATATGATTTGCTGATTGAAAATCTGACTTTAAATTTAAGTTCATTCAATAGGAATGTAAAAGTTGGAAGAAAAGGGAATAAATGTTGATTTGACAGTTGTTGTAAAATTAAGAAAAAAGAGGTTCATAAAATGAATATATTGTGCTGATCCAACATAATTAATTTTTTCAAATTATGTTACATAAGATCTGAATATAGAAATTTATTAAAAACAAAATGTATTAAAAACAAAAAAGAAGATGTTCCAGGAACATATATCTGTCTCCTTTGTGTAAAAAACATATTCAGTCTACTTTACTCATAATGAGTGACAACCAGCACTTCTGTGAGATTTTATCAGTTAATATTAATCTAGGGAATGGAAGAAAGAGCATTACAGTTGCATCTGTTTATATTTCACCAGGTCTGGTTGAATTAGCTTTTAATGAGTTTCAAAATTTGGTCCAGACTTTAAATAGAAATCATGAGAAAATGATATCAGGGTATTTTAATATAAATTGGTTGTCAGAGAAAAACCTTCCTTTTAAAGATAAAGTAGCCAGTTTTTTATTAACCAAATTGTAGATTCCCTAACTCATATTAATTATAAGGGTAATACTGCATCTTTGTTAGATTGGGTCCTTGTGACACATAAGGATAGATTTAGGAAGGTTGAAATATTACTTGATTCAATAAGTGACCATTCACCTATACACTGTTTTTAGTCACTAAAAAAAAGAAAAGACCTTTGCCCAGGTTTGTTTTTACTCAGAATCTTAAGATGACAAAGGTTCAGGCTTTTAAAGAATATTTAGCTCAGATGGACTGGAGTTACCTGGATTGTATATTCAGATATAAATCTGATTTTTGATTTTGTTTTGGAGCACTTTAATAAAGCCTGTGATTTGTTTGCACTGCTGAGGAAGAAGAGGGTTAGAGGGGAAAATAACAAGTGGGTATCTGCTGAATTGTTTGAACTTTTTAGAAAGAGAAATACTGCTTGGACTAAATATAAAAATAGTGATTTGAGGCTACATCTTCGGGAATATAAAAAATTAAGAAACAGATAGAAAATATTAGTGAAAAAAGCAAAAACAAAATGATTATAAGCAAAGGGATGCCCAAAACAATTCAAATCAACTATGGGTTAATATAAGTGAATTGTTAGGTAAAAGTAAAGTTTCTAACCCCAGTGTAATAAATACTGATGGACAGATTATTACTGACACAGTGGCTATTGCTGAAAATGTTAATCATTTTTTGTTAATGTTGGTAAGGGTTCAACAATGGGAAATATTTTTCCTGTTCAAGATGTTGCTGATACTACTAAATTGAAAAGGGCTGGTTTTTATTTTAAATATCTGACACTAAAAACTGTAAAGAAATATTGTATTAAATCATTGTTTAAACCAGATTAGGACCTGCCCAACTGGATATGAATCTTTTTAAAATGGCTATTAAATTGGTTGTACCAGTATGAAAATTGTTTAATTTTTCTTTGCAGTTTGGATTACTCCCTGATATCTGGAAACAGGCTAATGTTACGCCAGTATTTAAGTCTGGGAACCATGCCACTGTGTTGAACTATAGGCCCATTTCCATCTTGCTCCCCCTATCCAAGGCTCTAGAAGGGGTAGTAAGAGATCAATTGCAGGATTGCATTGCTAAGTATTATTTGCTTACACAGGAACAGCATGTTTTTTTGGAAGCTACACAACACTATGACTGCCATGATTGAATTAACTGCGGACTTTCAGAGAGCCTTGCACAGGAATGAGTATGTTGGAGCTGCCTTCCTTGATTTATTGAAGGCTTTTGATCATGTAGATCACAGATTGTTAGTGAAATAATTATGTGAAATGGGCCTGTCACTTGATGCAGTGACATGACTCTCTGTTCATTTGACAAATCGAACGTGAAGGGTAAAATTCAATGATCTGTTTTTTTCTACCTTGCCTCTGAATATAGGGGTTCCACAGGGGTCAGTTTTAGGGCCTTTATTGTTTAGTATTTTTATAAATGCATTATTTAGTCCCAAAGTATTCCCATACAATTGTATATGCTGATGATATTTTTCTTTTTACTTCTGGGGTGAATGTTAATATATAGGAACATTTACAATTGAATTTTAAGTTAATTTGGGAATGGTTTGAACAAAATGTCTTGATTATTAATAGAAAAAAGACTAAGATTATGTTATTTTGGAGTAGACACAATCTAGGAAAATGTTCGACTCTGACAATAGTGACTCCTAGAGGTAATTGTATTGAGCAAGTGCATTCTTTTAAATACTTAGGGGTCTTTTTAGATCCATTGTTATCTTTTACTTGCCATGTTGATTATGTGATAAAGAATGTAAATTGCATATTGGCTTTCTTTATTGGAATAGGAATAATTTTACTTTTGAGGTAAAAAATGTGTTGGTCAACAGTTTGATTTTTTCAGTTGTTGATTACAGACTAGTGGTATATTCAGCAGCCAGTAATATGGCACTTGAGAGAATTAAATGTTGCTACAAACAATGCTTGTAGATTTGTTCTTAATAGTAAAATAGATAATCATAGGTGCTGTTTATATACTACTCTTAATTGGCTACCAATATTTTCTAGAATTGATTATAATTATGCAATTATGTATAAAAAGGCTCTTTTGGGTTATACTCCTGTTGGAGTTAAAAAGCTTTTTAATTATGTTTGTAATAGATATTGCACAAGGAACAGGGCTGCTGCAGTATATCACAGCATAATCCATGTTTAGCAGCATCTTTGCCCTGTTACTCACCCTAGGCAGGTCATTGATAAACAGGATGAAAAGTAGAGGGCCCAAGATTGACCCCTGTGAGACCCCCACCATGACACTTCTATCACTTCAGAAAACCCCATTTATATTCACTCTCTGTGATCGACCTGTGAGGTAGCACCTGAACCACAATGCAGCTTCCTTAGAGAGGCCAAGAGAGTGTAGCTTTGTGAGTAGCAATGAGTGGTCTGCAAGATTGAATGCTTTTATAAGGTCTATGCAAATAGCACCAACTAACTGCCCTTTGTCTAGGGCCTCGTGGAGAGTGTTTGTACACTGAGTAAGACCCGTGACTGTACAGTGCTGCTGTCTAAATCCATGTTGTTCCATGCATATTAGGTTATACTTGATTAAATACTCCACGAGCTGATCTGACACTGTCCTTTCTAGCTCTTTAGACAGTTGGGACAGAATTGAGATAGACCTGTATTTAATGACATCTGAGCTGTCCCCATTCTTAAAAACAGGTGTGACTATTGCTTTCTTCCAGACCTGGGGAAATTGGAAGAAACTCAGTGAGAGTTTGAAGATTTTTTGCAGGGTTGGAGCTACTTTGTTAAGGGCTATAGCTAACAGCTTCATGTTAACCCCATTACTACCAATTCTGGTTTTAGTGAGGGCTTACTTAATGAGTTTGGTGGTTTGTCTTTAGGTGACATGTCTGAAGTAAAATTTAGGGATGGCTGGGCTGGTATCCATGAGAACCTCCACAGCCATTTGTGAGTATGGCAGATTGATAGGGGGCACTGAGCTTAGATCAGTGAAGGCTCTTTTGAATGCTTAGGCTATGTCTGCTGGGGAGATGACCACCCCTCCTGGGATGCTTAGCAAAGTAGGCAGGGCCTTATGACTCTTTTCTATTAGTTCTTTTAGGGTAGCCCAAAATTTCTGGCTATTGTCATGGCTGTCTCTAAATTGGGCTTTGTAGAAATTTGCCTTTGAAGTTCTTATTGCCCTGGTGCACTTCTTTCAGACTTCCTTGTATTTGTTTACATTAGCAGGAACCCCAGTGTCTTTGGCCCTACTCCATAGATTGTCCTGTATCTGTATGAGGGTGAGAAGGGAAGGGGTGATCCATTCTGTGGCAGATCCTTTGACTTTATGCCTCTTGTAAGTGGCAGACTTATCACAGATTGCAGTTAAGTGCATTGTAAAGTATTCGAGGGCCAAATTAACATCCAAAAAATTCTCTGGGGGTGAGGGGTCCACTCTGTTCTGGCTAAGTACTCCCTGAAGTCATTGACAAGGTGCTTGCATAGAACCCTGCTGTTGATTATTCTAGGAGGGGATTTCTGTATCTGTGCAGACCACACACACAGTATTGGTGAATGATCACTAATGTCATCTGGTAGCACTTGAACCCTAACCAACCTGTCAGGGTGGCTGGTGAGTACCCAATCAATTAATGTCTTGGTGCCTGTCCTGTAGTTTACCCTCATGTGGACCTTTACTACCTGAGTTAGGTAGAGGCTTGCGACTAGGTCCTTGTGAGTGGTGCTTGAGCTAGATGACAAAGTTGATGTTGACGTACCCTACTACTGTTGTTTTCCCATTACGGCAATCTTGGGAGTGTTAGTTAATGAACAAGTTTAGGCCTGCTTGTTGTTTCTCCAGAGAGATGTAGACTGTAAGCAGGTTGATGACTGAGAATTCTCATAGCTAGACATTCATAGTTGGGTTAAGGGGAAACAAGTGCCACTTTCTGTGCCTGGAGCAAGGTCTGATATATGTGAGACACCCTCCGCCCCTCTTTCCTACATGGTCCTGGTGATAAACATTATAGCCATCCATGGAGATAGTTTCATCAGATATTTTAGGGTTCAGCCAAGATTCTGTGATGGGTATAATGTCGGGTTCAATCTGATCCACCCAGTCTTCAAACAGGGAGAGCTTATGAACCAGACTTTCAATATTATTAAAATGTTTCACCCAATCAGCATGCAAGATTCTTAGTACCTATTTTTTCTAAGCTAACACAGAAAATTTAAATGGACATAGCACTCTAGTGATTTACTGTATTTAACCAGATGCAATATTGTTTCAAACAGTACTGTAGTTAAGATTAGTTATTTTGAATCAATTAATATATAGTGTTGACAACAGGATAAGTTAACTCAAATTTTTTCAAGTCTGCAGCTGGTTGCACTAGTCAGCCATTATGATGAAAAACTTGAATATGCAAATCCAGCAATATTCCATGATTACTGCACCTTTATCCTTCTCATTAATTGCTTCTTGCCCTCAACAAAAATGACATGCCTTGTAGGCACACACAACAGCCTCTCACTGTTTTATGCCACTGCTCCCTGTCTTCCTTTTCCTGTACCCTTCCTCAGAACCAAATGATTCCATGGTGGCAGATATTCAGTCAAGCAACCCTTTCTCCAAACACAGTAGCTTACACCATCATATCCCTGACCATGCTCTTACCCCATCTACAGGGCAATGAACAGTCAAGTGCAGAAAAGCAGGTTCAACACCAAGCTTAGGACCAAACAAGAGACTTGCACTTCTGGAAAGGTTTTTGGTGCATCATGTGAACCAGGGCCAGATCTTAGATTTCTATAAAATGGTGGGTTAGGCACAGACAATCCTAGGGGCTTAGGACATACAATTTTGTGACATTTTTATCTGTACATATATAAACTACATTAATGCCAACATTAGGGCTGAAGAATGCAAAATGAACAAATAAGGAAATGATAAACATTAGGGTTTGGAGTTTCAGAAATCTTGGCAAATCAGTGATGTGGCATTCCTTTGGGTTGCCAACCCTAACTGCCTACCCCCCCAGTCTATAGGCTGCTGTCTGACAGGTCTAATACCACTCTTTATTGGGATTTTCCCCAACAGGGCTAGACCTATTGGGGGTGGAGGCTGCTTGTGTGATGGGGAGAGAGCAGGCAGTGGGGGCATATAATAGTGCTGCCATTGCAGCCTTTGACTCTATCGAACCCGTCCATGTCCAACCTCTATCTTCCCATCAAATTCTTTGGTTTTGTGATGAACTGCAGGAACTGAAGACTAGAGGTCAGAGGTTAGAAAGGTGCTGAAGGAGTTCTGGCCTGTTGGAGGACAAATTAGCCCTGAAGTCCCATTTCAAGGATGATCAGGAGGCAATCTCTCATAAGAAGGCAGCTTTTCTGTCAAGAGAGATTGCTTCAGAAAGGAACAGACAGGCCCAGGTCTTTTGTGTGGTTGATGGGCTTTTACATCTGACCTGTCTCTGTGTGGGAGGAGCTGGTTCTAGTACAAGTTGTGATGAGTTTTCTCTGTTCTTTGCCAACAAGGTGTCCTCCATCATGTCTGATATATCCTCCAGTGTCTTTCATGGGGGTTGCAGGGCTCATTCTGTGACATGCCACAGCTCTCCTCTGGTGTGGACTGAGTTTGACCCAGTTGGGGAGGATGAGGTGGTGGAGGTTGCCTTGAAGCTACGGGCAGCACACTGTGATCTCAACCCATGTCCAACCTGATGCTTGGTCAGATGTTTAGACCTGACTGGACTTGTGGTTGCTGAGATCATCTGGAGTTCCTTGAGGAATGGGGTCTTCCCATTGCCTTAAAAGAGGCCTTGGTTAGACCACTGTTAAAGAAGTCCTCATTGAACCTGGACTGCCTCAGCAACTACAGACCGGTCTCTATCCTCCTATATTTAGGAAAAGTTATTGAAAAGGTGGTGGCTGTTCAGCTTGAGGGGTGTCTTGCCTCCTCCACCACCTATGAAGTCTTTCAGTCTGGGTTTAGGGCCCGGCATAGCACAGAGACTGCCTTGGTGAAGGTGCTGAATGACCTCCTGATTGCGAGAGACAGGAGAGGATGTACCATCTTGATTCTCCTAGATCTCACAGTGGCATATGATATGGTGAACCATGAGGTGTTACTCAACTGGCTGCGGTTCTGGTGTAGTCTGTCTGGTATAGTCACCAGTGGTTCAGGTCATACCTGACAGACAGGATGCAGAGAGTAGTGGTGGGGCTTGCCTCATCTATCCCAAAGCCTCTGACCTGTGGAGTTCTTCAGGGGTCAGTCTTGTCACCTCTGTTGTTCACTGTATACATGCTGGCACGGGGGACATCATCAGGAGGTATGGACTGAGTTTCCAGTGCTATGCTGATGATACCCAGCTATACCTGTCCTGTGCACTGCGTAGCCAGATGGTGAATTCCATGCTTAACAGCTGCCTGGCTGAAATCCAGGCATGGATGTCTCAGAACTAATTAAAGCTTAACTCAGACAAGACTGAAGTGCTGGTGGAGGAACCAGGTCATCAGAGTGGGGATGGGACATGGTGGGATCCCCCCAGTCTTGTTCTGGGGGTTACACCTGGCCCCATCCATGGAGGTCAAGAACCTGGGCATAATCCTTGATATGGGTCTACCATTTAATGCTCAGGTGTCAGCTGTCGATAAGAGTGGATTTTATCACCTGAGGAATATTGCCCGGATCCTGACATCTTCTACCACCTGAGGACTTGACCTCACTGGTACATGCTTTTGTTACATCTATACTGGACTACTGCAATGCCCCTTACCAGAGGCTTTCTGGAGGTAAACTCTGATGGCTGCAGCTAGTGCAGAATGCAGCGGCTTGACTATTGTCAGGTGTATGAAGATACGATCATATTACACCCATTCTCTGTGGACTGCACTGGCTGCCTTTCAGATGGAGGATTATATTCAAGGTCAATTTACTGACCTATAAGGCCCTGCACAGTCAGGGACCAGTCTGCAAGATCTCCTTGTGTCTAACTGCCCATCTTGGACTCTCAGTTCCGCCGAGGGTTGCCTACTCAGTGTTCCTAAGGTGAGGCTTAGGAATTCCGGTGATCGAGCCTTTTCAGTGGCTGCAGCCACATTCTGGTACCTACTTCGGGAGGCACTCTCAGTGGAATCCTTTAAAAAGGGACTAAAAACCTTATTTCACCGGGCATTTGATGGTTTTTAATTATTATTCTATATGTTAAATAGTTTTCTGTATTTTGCTTCTTTGCTCTGTATTGGATTTATGTATGGTTACTTGTTTTATTGTGTTTTAAAATTGAATTGTAAAGTGCTCCTATTCCCCAGAGAGGGATGCTATATAAATAAAATATCTATCTATCTCCCTATCTATCTATCTATCTATCTATCTATCTATCTATCTATCTATGAATAAGGCACAGCTCCAAGCCAGTGCCTCATAAGTATATACTCTTTTGTGGTAGTGAAGTATGTCTCATCACATGTAGCCATCAGAATCAGTTGTACCTTTCTTCATGAGCCCTGTGCTCATGGGAGGGAGTAGACATTAGGGTTGACAACCCCAAGGAACACCAAACCACCAATTCACCAAGCTTTCAGACACTCCAAAACCTAATGTTTTTCATTTCTTTACTTAGTTAATTTTGAATTTTTCAACACTAATGCCTATATTAACAACATTTTCTGAAATGAATTCCCTTTCTTTTCGTGATATTAAAATCATATCCTCATTCATGCAGGTCCCTTTTAAACCTGCATGAACAGACTCAGACATGTGGGGCCCTCTGGGCACTGTGCCAAGGGAAAAGTCAATCTGCCTGTGGAAATGCAGGACCCTCTGGACCCAGTACTTCTGGGAAATTATGGATGCAAAAAAAAACATAGGGCTGTCTGGGGGCGGTGGAAGCACAAGGCCTTCTGGGCCTGTACTTTCATGTGGCTACAGATGCAGAGGCACAAGGCCAAGATTCCCTCTGGTTACAGAAGTGCAGAGCCCTTGGGTCAGCATGCCAAGAGAAGAGTTCTCTTCAATATATGCTTACTTGCCGCATGTGTGACCAGCATTCCACCATTCCTTCCCATGCTGTGTGTGGTACCACTTTGTCCTGTACCAAGAGCAGAGTTCATCTTGCTGCTTTGCAGCTAAAGATGCAAATGTTCAGGGCCCCAAGGCAAGCTTAGGGGCCTCTGGGTCCTATGCTTCCATGCGACTACAGATGCAGAGAAGCAGGGCCATCCTGGTCTTGCAAAAATGGAAGAGTATATTTAGTTATAGTCATGCAGGACCCTCTAGGTCCTGTGCTTCCATGCAGCTATGGATCCAGATGTACAAGCTCTGGACCCTGTACTAAGAGAAGAATCATTTTCACAATAGGATTACTTTTTTTCAATGAACATACTTTTCAGTAACAATATTTTTTTTGAAGTTTTTACTACCCAGTTTTTCAGTTTCATATTATTTCACTGTAGCATCATGAAAGTGTTTCTCAAAAATGTGATTCTCATGAAATAGAAAATGTTTGTTAGTAAAACCATTCAAAAGTGAAAAATTTGGTAGTGAAAAATATGAATATGAAATAAAGTTACAGAAAAATACATTAGTGGAAAAAAAAGTACCCATATAGTGAAGAGAATTCTTCTCCTGGCACAGGGCCCTGTGCATCTGCATTCATTTGTAAAATGGGAAGAGACAATCCTGCTTTCTGATTGGTTATAACCTGTGCATGAAATCTGTTTCATGCACAGGTATTAACAAGTTCCTAAAAGCAGGACCGCATTACTCATACAAAATCAGTGTGTCATTATAATACACCAGTTTGAAATGTGACCATTACAGTAAAACCATTCAACTGGGCCCTACATATAAAACTACCTTAAATAAAAAATAAAACAAATTAATTAAATGTTGTTTCCTTTGGTCATCACACTCTCCTTATACACAAAAACAAATTAGAAACATTAAGTATTGTTTATAGTTCTTATTATAACTGTTTCTTTGCTGACTAAGAAAATTTGAAAAATCCCCCTTCTATCTTTATCTGCTCATCAGAGAAATCTCTTCTGCTTGCCCTGACAGTGAGATAAATGAGTCTTTGGCTCCAAAAGAGGCCACTGTTGTGTAAGCAATAAGACACAATGGGGTGTGCATGGAACCACATGCCCAGGGGCGTAGTGAGGCATGAGGCCACAGGAGTGCCTTATTGCTCTTATAAAATGCTCTCCTTTTTATGTTGCTTGCATGCACGTGCAAGAAACATAGTGCCATCATCCGAGTTTTCGGAGGTGTGTCAGCCCGTCTTCCAATGCATTCAGTGTGTTTGCAGGCATGGCCCCAGTTAACCAATCGCTGTTGCAGCTGTCTATGACAAGCTGAAAATGCAGTGGCATACAGTTCAAAGGGAGAGCTCTGCTTCAGTGAGCAGAGCTCTCCCCCCTCATGCACACACATGCTCAAGCACGCATATTGCGTGCTGATGTGTTCCCCCCACGCACACACTGTATGGCCGACGAGGGTGCCCCAATCCTCAGTCAGCTCCATCCCCCAAACAGCTTTCCTGCGTCTCCGCTGTCTGAATAAAAACCGTAACAAGAAAATGTTCCATCGCTGTCTCCCACCCCCCCACAACTGTCTCCCACCCACTGTGCACCCTGCCTCCCCACATCCTCCCTCACCCCATACTTACCACGGAGCTCGAGGTGACGATCATCGGTGGACTGGGAACACATCTGCACTCCTCAAAGCCAACTGAAAACTGAGGAAATGCCGGTGAGCTGTACAATGGGATAGAGAGGGGTTTTTCAACTTTATTGCGTATCTCAGGCATTTTTTGGAATTTTTGCACCAAATGTTCAACATGGGGTTTTTGGGACCCCTTCTCATGAATGCTGTCACTATCATGGCGTTATTCGTTCTAAAGGGTGATTTCGCAGTCACTGCATGAAATCACCTTTCCAGAATGATTAACAAAATGACACTGCCAGTGTTCATAAGGTGGGCTCTCAAAAAGCCTATTTTGAAAATTTGGTGGAAAAATTCCTAAAAATGACTGTTTTACAAGTGTGCATTGCGCAGTTCCTATGCACGCTCGTAAGTTCATGAATTTTCAATATTTTCACTCCAGATTTTCAACATTTCCATTTTACCACATCTCCTTTTGAGCAGTACAGCTGTCATTTTTCATATCCTGCCCAAAACGTGTTTCTGCCTATGTAGCGCACAATGGCACAGTCGGTGTGCGAAATCAATGTATGGGACATGTTAAGAAAATCACAATGACACTGTTCATTAGCAGAGGTCTTAAAATGGCTATGTTGAAAATTTGGTGAAAAAATTCCTAAAAATGACTGTTTTGCGAGTGTGCGTTGCACAGTTCCTACACACGCTCGTAGGTTTGCGAATTTTCAATATTTCCACTCCAGATTTTCAACATTGCCATTTTGCCACACCTCTGGGCAGCATGGGCAGAGATTGCATGCCTCAAATTTCATATTGAAGAGGAAATACATTATAAGAACCACCCGCCATTTCCCCAGCATCCAACAGAAAAACCTCGACCGCAGAGGGTAGTTGGTCCAGGAGGTTGGCAGGTGGTTAGGAGGAGCAAATCAGGTGCCCCATCACTCTCTGCTCTCCAACACATTACCTCCAAAACCATATAAACACTACAAACAGGTATCTGCCTCTATCTCTGAAATCAAATAAAGAGGCAGAAGACACTGCAGAGCAGGACATCATGCACAGGAGCTAGCACAACAAAACTCACCCAAATCAGGAACCAAAACAAAACAAGCACAAAGGAAATCCTAAAACTTCTGATCATAGAAGACTCCATGATCTGGGAGTTGATACCCATCTCCAGCCAGGGTGATGGTCAGATGTCTCCCAGGTACATCAGCATGGAGAGACACTGACAGCATTGCTAAAATTGTTCAAAGCAGGAGAAAACATTGATGTCCTAGTACACATAGGGACTATCGATCTCGCCAGCCGGGTCAGTTGTGGAGACCAAGGAACACCTGACTAGGCTGGGTGACAAACTATCATCTATTTTGCCCGGCATCTCCTTCTGAGATCCTGCCAGTCTGGGAGAGAGGAGCAGATGGACGGAAGGTCAGAGAAGGGGAGATAGGGAGCTAAACATGTGGCTCAAGGGCTGGTGCCAGGAAAAGGACACAGATTTGTAGGAACTGGCAACAGTTCTGGGAGCGAAAGTTCTTTAAATTTGATGGACTGCATCTGACTAACGAGGAGTCAGTGCATTGGGGCAGAAGTTTGACGCCTTTGCAGAATATTTAGACTAGCAATGGGGAGAGGGTGCAGCACCCCATACGTCGAATGGGAAGAACACCCTCCCCTCAGCTAGTGGTCAAACAGGAATTCAGCATGTTTGCCGCTCATTTGCATCACCAGGTAAGAAAAAGGTTTGTCTCCACACACACACAGGGTAATGCCAAACTTCACCCAACAACTAACACACCAAAATCTGGCCAATGGAAAATCATGTACACAAATGCTCACAGCCTGGGAAATAAGATCCCAGACCTGCAGGCAATAATGTCAGAGGATAAACTGGACATAGTAGAAATTAGTGAGACGTAGTTTACCAGTAACCACACTTGGGAGACTTCAGTACCTAGCTATGTATTGTTCAGAAGAGACCGAGGTGCAAAAAGGGAGGAGGAGGGCCTGTATGTTAAATGAAAATATCAAAGCTACAGAAATTCAGAATACACATAAGGAGCCAGAAGAACTGTGGGTCACCCTGGAAACCGAAATGGGACAGCCATAAGAACTGGGGTTGTCTACAGGCCTCCAGACCAGGGGGAGGACATAGACACAGTACTGTTAGAAGATATACAAAACATGACAGCTAAAGGAGGTTCTGATAATGGGAGACTTCAACATGCCGGATACAGATTGGTCAATACCAGCAGGAACATCTGCCAGAACTAGACTCATAGTGGATTCCTGCAGGGGAGGGCCTCAAACAACTGGTACAGCAACCCACAAGAGACAGGGCTATCCTAGATCTAGTACTGACTAACAAAGAAGAGATCACAGATCTCCAGGTAGAAGGTCACCTGGGGCCAGTGACCATCACATGGTATGGTTCAATTTGGCTACTACATCTAAATCATCCCATTCCAAGGCAAAAATATGGGACTTCAGAGGAGCTGACTTTGATAAGATGGCCAACAGAGTTAAGCTAGCCCTGGCAAAAAGAAACACAGGTGAGGGGGTACAGGCAAAGTGGGCAAGCATTAAGGATGCAATACTTGAAGCAACATCCCATTGTGTTAGACAGAAAAGGAAGTGCAAAAGAAGAAGGAAACCACTTTGGTTCTCAAATACAGTAGCAGAAAAGGTCAGAGCCAAAAGCTGGCCTTCAGGAAATATAAGGGAACACAGCAGGATGAAGATAGGGAGGCATACCAAACTGCCCTAAGGGAGAAGTAGGCAGTAAGGCAGGCAAAGTCCCAAACTGAGGAAACACTAGCACAAACAGTAAAAGAAGGTGACAAGACTTTCTATAGATACATTAGTGAAAGGAGAAAGTCCAGAGGGGTATTACAAGTTTAATGGAGAAAATGGAGCATGTGAGGAGGAGGACCTGTAAAGGCATCTATCCTAAATAGATACTTTGCTCAGTGTTTACTGAAGAGAAGGTAGGGCAGGGCCCACAGCTCAGCATCATGGACACAGGGGAGAGGGAGGTGAGCAATACTCCCTTCACAAAAGAAAGGGTCCTACAAGAGCTTGCTAAGCTCAGGGTGGATAAGGCAATGGGACCTGATGGCATACATCCCAGGGTACTTAAGGATCTAAAGGAGGAACTAGCAGAGCCATTAGCATAATTGTTTAGTGAGTCTCTGAGCACAGGAGAGGTCCCAGAAGACTGGAGAAGGGCTCATGTGATCCCACTCCACAAGAGTGGTAGCAGGGAGGAGGCGGGAACTACAGACCGGTCAGTCTTACCCTAGTAGTGGGCAAGATTATGGAGGCACCTTAAGGAAAGGATAGAGCAACACCTGGAATCCATAGGGGCACAGGATCCAAGACAGCATGGGTTTACAAAAAGGAAGGTCCTGTCAAACTAATCTCATAGATTTCTTTGACTTGGTAACCAGAGTGGTGAACCAAGGGGAGCAGTTGATGTTGCCTACCTTGACTTCAGCAAAAGCTTTTGACACTGTTTCACATAGAAGATTGATAAATAAGCTGGGTAGGCTCGGGTGGGTCAGAAGTTGGTCAACTGGGTGGCAAACTGGTTGACTGGCAGAAAACAGAGAGTGGTGGTAAATGGTATACAGTCAGAAGAGATGCAAGTCACAAGTGGGTACCTTAGGATCAGTCCTGGGGCCAGTCCTTCAACATCTTCATTAGTGACCTTGCAGATGGACTAGAGGGTAAGGCTTGTCTGTTTGCAGATGACACCAAGATCTGCAACAGAGTAGATGATCCAGATGGGGTGGGCAGAATGAGAAGAGATCTGGATAAACTAGCAGAATGGTCAGAAGAGTGGCAACTGGGATTTAATGCAAAGAAGTGCAAAATCATGCACATAGGGAAGAGAAACCCTGAAGCCACCTATAGGCTGGGAGGGAAGTTGCTAGCAGTCACAAAGGAAGAAAGAGACTTGGGCATCATCATCACTGATGACCTAAAATCATCCAAGCAGACCTCTAAAGCAGTAGGTAAGGCTAGGGGGGTGTTAGGGTGTATTAGTAGGGGTATCACAAGTCATAAGAGGGAGGTAATAATACCTCTGTACAAGACACTGGTTAGGCCCCATCTGGAGTACTGCATACAGTATTGGAGGCCAGCCCTTCACAAGGACATTAACCAAATTGAGGCAGTCCAGAGAAGGGCAACCAAAATGGTGCAGGGACTGCATCAGAAGACATATGAGGACAGATTAACAGAGCTCAATATGTATACCCTTGAGCAAAGGAGGGAGAGAGGTGATATGATCAAGGCATTCAAACACCTTAAGGGCATAAATAAGATGAAAGAGTCTAACATGTTTAAATATAAGAAAATAGCAGGACAAGAGGACACAGCATGAGATTAGAGGAGGCCGATTAAGGGGGAATGTGAGGAAATTCTTTTTCACAGAAAGGGTGGTGGATGCATGGAATGGCTTACCACAAGAAGTGGTGGCTATGAATACAGTGAAGGGCTTCAAACAGGCATGGGATAGGCATAAGGAGCAATACAAATGACTATGAATAGATAGGCCACTGACAGAGCAAAGGCCGATGGCACATTTATAAGGTAGAAAAAGAAATGGGCAGACTGGATGGGCCTTGCGGTCCTTATCTGCCATCAACTTCTATGTTTCTCCTTATGAGCAGCATAGCTGTCATTTTTCACATCCTGCCCAAAACATGTTTCCACCCATGTAGCGCAGAATGGCGCAGTCGGTGTGCGAACTCAATGTATGGGACACATTAAGAAAATCACAGTGACATTGTTCATGAGCAGAGGTCTTAAAATGGCTATGTTGAAAATTTGGTGAAAAAATTCCTAAAAATGACTGTTTTACGAGCGTGCATTGCGCAGTTCCTACGCACGCTCGTAAGTTCGCAAATTTTCAATATTTGCACTCCAATGACTTCCAAATACCTAAACAGCACATAGAAGCAAGCAACATTCGGCATTGACAAATGCTTGTTTTATTACTTTTTACAGTTGGGAAAAGCATGTTTATATGTAGAAACAATAGAGTTACTTGTGTGCATTTATAATAAAATAGTCTTTCTGCCTACTGCAAATGATGTAATTGATGATGCCATTGTATTACTGCTGGACAAAGTTTGTCCTTTGCTGGCATCAAGATTCAAGATGTGGAATGCTTATCATGGAATGTTTCTCATGGAATACATTGATTCAAAATTCTGTTCAGTTCCAGTGGCAGAATGTTCCTCTCCTAACATACTGTATACACTCACACGCACACAGCACACACACACACACACACACACACACACAAAACAAAAAACAAAGGCCTCTTCTACAGTTAGAGACTCAATTATTTCACTGTCAGGGCAAGCAAAATAGATTTCCCTGTTGAGCAAGTGAATATAGCAGGGGGATTTTTCATTGTCAACAAAGAAACAGTTGTAATGATGACTGAAAACAATACTTAATGTTTCTAATTTGTTTATGTGTGTAAGAAATCTGTGATGATCAGGGAAACAACATTTAATTAATTTGTTTTATTTTTTATCTAAGGTGGTTTTATTTTTAGGGCCCAGTTGAAGTTTTTTTACAGTGTAAAGGTAGCAGCCATGTTTGTGATGGAAGATCAATTCTGGTTGTAGGGTGAGTGATGGAAGATAGCTCTGGTTGTAGGAAGACCAAATTTCTCATTGTGTGATGTGGTTTAGGACCAGGTTGACTGTGCATGGAACAGATTTCATGCATGGTCACATGATATATTTTTTGACCAGTGAGACTTCCTTATTTTGGATGCCCATTGAAGAAGTATATGTATACAGTATGTTAGGAGAGGAACATTCTGCCAGTGGAACTGAGCAGGATTTTGAATCTCTGTATTCCACGCTAAACTTTCCATATATTGAATGTGGTGAAAAACAAAGAAAAATAAAAACAGGATGAAGAAAGTAGGCAATAATACTTTATAGACAAAGAGAAAATGTGTGAAAACAAGTATTGTTTTCTGTTCTTTTGAGTGATACTCCTTTGCTTTGCGTTTTAAGTTTTAATGTGTCAAGACACCAAGGTTACATGGATTGAGAGAGAGAGAGAGAGAGAGAGAGGGCATTTAGTAGAGTGGCTGCACTTCCTTGTTGCCCTCCCCCTTCACTAAGCAAAAAAAATTATAAATTAGATGCAATTTTTTTTTTCTAAACTGTGAAATGTCAATGCCGAGGGGCAGGTGAGACAGCTTTCCTGATGCATTAAAACTTAAACAGCAAAGCAAACGTACATCACTCAAACAACAAATGTATATATAGTATATATATATATATATATATATATATATATATATATATATATATATATATATATATATATATATAAAATGGTAGCACGGTAGTGCTACCATAGTTAGGGTTGAGGAACCATTTACATGTTAAACCTAAAATTTTGCACCTGAATAATTTTGCAACTGTTCAATGGATTTGCCTGACATTTGTAATACACAATCAAAAACCATACATCTTGGGATCTGCCAATTTTTGTACTGTTTGGATATACAGCTGCAGAGTTATTAAGCGTGATCTGCGTGTGCGTTTATGCTTTTTTTGAATTCTTTGCACGTCTCTACAGGTCACACAGTTTGCATGACTGGTCCTAAATCTTCAGGGAATGTGCATCCAGGGTCCCCGATGTACCTTTTGAAGATTTCGTGAAAAAAAATTAAATGGTTCAAAAGTTATTCAAAAAACAATTTCCCATTATAAGTCAATAGGAAAAGTTAAAAAGTTTGACATTGTCGCAAATGCAGTTTTTACTTTTGCAAATGGCCCTTTTACTGTCATAAATCTGCCATTTTGTTTTCAGTTGGTCATCAGAAAAATGCTTGGCATTTAAATTTGGGACCCTCTAGCAACCTAATTCTTTTTGTATTCACATAGTTGGATCCTGAGGATGCTAGGCATGTCTTTATTTTGGGGTAAAACACACCAGAAATATGTTTTTCAAATTTCTGGAAAAAGTACTTTCGCAAAATACTTTTGCATTTGCGACACTGTCGCATGAATTTGTGAAAGCTTTTGCAAAGTTCGACAGTACTTTTCCAGGCTGTGGGAAAATGACAGTAATTCTTTGCCACCCTGCTGCAAAAGAACGGTTTGGTCTTTTGGGCTAAAATTTGAAGGGAACACAGCCAACATCTCACAGATGTGCCTTTCCATGTTTCAGTGAAAAAATATTACAGGGCAGCAAAGTTACGGCACTCCAAAGTTGATGCCTTTTCCCATAGGATAACATTACAGTGTCCGCTGCATTACAGGAATCCTTTGCCGCCCTGCTGCAAAATAACAGTTTGGTCTTTTGGGCTGAAATTTGGAGGAAAGAGAGTCAACATCCTACAGATGAGCCTGTTAGTGGTTTGGTGAAACAATATTACAGGGAGCCAAAGTTATGGCACTCCGAACTTCTCTTTTTTCCCCATAGGATAACATTACGGCGTTCGCCGCGCCTAGCCAGGAAAGTCATAAATCATATGACTTTTAAATTTTTTTCTGCATCATACAGTTCCTGAGATATAAGCAATTTAGTATTCCAACTCCTCATTTTCTGCTCTGAGATCCATTATTATGCATACATTCTTTGTACTCACTGTGTTTCTCTATGCAGCTTTTGGGGAAAACCAGCCTGTGCACTTACATTACTGTTATCCTTACCACTTTTGCTTGTGGTTCTGTACCCATTCCACTTACTGTTCCCGTCTACAGCACCATGTGCATTACCCTTTGCATTTTCATTTGCGCTTGCGTTTGCGTTATTTTAACCATTTGTGTCTACAGTACTGTTTATCTTATATATATATATATATATATATATATATATATATATATATATATACACACACACCACACTAATGGTGAAGAAATAGGGTAAATAAATCATGTTCTTTTGGGATAAATAATTATTTTCACTTAGAACACTATTTATTTCCCTTAAAGCACTATTTATATAACTTAGAACATGTTATTTCCACTTAGAAACTGGAAATGGAACACAGATAACAGTGGGCCAGATAGGGAACTTACAATGGAAAGAAAGGCAGTTTTAAGCTAAATCAAGGCAACACACTGGTAAAAACACTACAAATGGTGTGGTATATATCAAACACATAATGGATTGCAGTAGAACAACACATCTCTGTTGGGGGGGCAGTCACCATCAGTCATGCTCACATTAAAGAACAAAAAATACAACTATGGATGCTGCCAAAGAACTAAAGCTCAATAGCAAACTAGGCAGAAGGACTATTTTATCATAAATTCATCAAATGACTGCCTTTGTTTCATGGATAAACCTATTTATCTAATTTTAGGAATGCTATTAAAAAATGTAGCCCATTTTATAAGCGCAATAAGACACTCTGGGGATGTACATGGAACTGATTTTATCTCACTTCCAGGGGCTGAAGACACTCAGCCTGTGGCCTTGAGCCTCACTATGCCCCTGGGTTTGCAGTAAAATCTGTTCCATGCACACCCCATCATGTATTATTGCTTACATATAGAAACATTCATAAAATCTGTTGACAGATAAGGACCACTTGGCCCACCTAGTCTGCCCATTTTCCCTGCCTATACTGTCAACACAGACCATATCTGATCTCCAGTTACCTGCTGCTTCCCAACCAAGATTCTCTTGTACCTGTCCCATGCATGCATGCTAGAAGTGTACCACTGTTCTTTGCCCCCACTACCTTTGCTGGTAGACTGTTCAAGGTATACACCACTCCTTTCATGGAGAAGTACAGTACTTTCGAAAATCCATAGATGCATGAAAGCACAGGCCCCTGATGAACTGTTCCCTCAGCACAGGACTTGGATGGCCCTGCTTGACTGCATTTGTAGTCCCATGAATGCATAGGGCCCAGAGGGCCCTGCACTCCCACAGCCCCACAGACATCCCCACAGATTCTTGTCTCGTGGCCCTGCATGTCTGTATCTTTGGTACTTTGGTATTGTTGGAGAAAAGAAGGCGGATTGCCCATCACGATTGTCCTCCATATTTATGGATCATTCAATAGGTCCCTGATCGATCAACCATTTATCTAATTTGTTTTTAAATGACAGAATATTTGGAGAATCAACTATTTCCTGTGGCAATTTGTTCCAAATTCTGGGTGTCCTTATAGTGAAATAGTTTATTCTTTTGTTAGTTTTTGCCCTCATGATCTCTAGTTGTTTATTATGCAACCTAGCTACCATTTTTCTGGTAGAACATTTGATGCCACAGATTTGCATCTGTTCTCTGTTTGCTGTTAACTTAAATAGTAGTAACAAGTCCCCCCTAAGTCTTCTTTGGGCTAATGTATGTAGGCCTGTGCTTGCTAGTCTGGTGGTGTAATTAAATTTTGATAAGTAGGGTATGAGCTTTGTGGCTTTATGCTGAGTATTTTCAATCCTGTTAAAGTCTGAAATCAAGTAAGGGCTCCAGAAGGGGGAGCAATAGTCTAGGAGTGGCCTAACATGAGATCTATAAAGTGGCAGAAGACATTGTTCTGTTCTATTTACAAATGTTTTACTTATCCTATGGAGAATAGCGTTTGCTTGATTTGCTATTTTGGTACAGTGGGAGGTAGAAGATAGTTTGTTGTTGACCAGGATTCCTAGATCTTTTTCTACAGTTGAAGTTTTAATGGCCATGTTATTTAAGTAAGATGTATGTAGTGGGTTGTTTTTTCCCAGGTGTAGTGTTGCACATTTAGTAATGTTAAAGTGCATCTCGTTTGTACGTGCCCACTGTTCTATTAATAATAGGTCAGTTTATAGTCCAGAATTTATGTTTTGATTTATAGCTTTTCCCCCAAGTTTTGTATCGTCAGCAAATTTGACCATTTTATTATTGGAGGATATATGCATGTCACCAATAAACAGATTAAAGAGGACCGGTCCAAGCACAGAGCCCTAGGGGACTCCACTGGTCACTCTCCTTTCCCCAGACATTGCGTTATTAACCCTGACCCTCTGTGTTCTCTTATCCAGCCATTGATTAATCCAAGAAGTCAGTATGGGTGACAGTCCTATGTTAATGAGTTTTTTAATTAGTAGTAAGTGAGAAACTTTGTCAAATGCCTTACTATAGTCAAGTAGAATGACGTCCATGGGTATATTGTCATCCAGATGGTAGCTAATGTATTCATAAAAAGAGATGAGATTTGTGACACACGAAAAACCTTGTTTAAAGCCATGTTGATATGTGTCATTTATGTTTAGTGTTAACATTTCATCTTCAATTTTGAGTTTAATAATTTTTTCCATAAGTTTACATGGTATGGATGTGAGACTTATGGGTCGATAATTTTCAGATTTTGAGTGGGAGCCTTTTTTAAAGATGGGTGTAACTATTGCGGTATGCCAGTCATTTGGTACTGATGATTCAAACAAGGATTTGTTGAACATATAGCTATGCTGTAGCCAGGCAGAGTCTTGCCTTGGCACAGGGTCCTGAGGGCCCTACTCATCTGTATATGCAGTTGCATTGAAGTGTAGGGCCCATGGGCAAACATGGTACACACTTCTGCAAGTTTGAAGTTTCAAAATTATATAGTTTTTCAGTAAATTTATTTTCACTTTTTTCACCACCAAGTTTTTCACTTTCATGTTTCACTACCCCATCACGAAAGTGATTCTCACAAAAATGATCTTCACTTTACTGAAAATGTTTGCTAGTGAAAATATCCAAAAGTGATTTTTGAATGATGAAAGTGATTTTTTCTTTGGTTTTCACAAATGCAAAAACCCAGCTGTCCTTACAGTATTCATTTTATGAACTAAGTATGGTCACAAAATGGGACAGTTCTGAACTTATATTTTAAAAGCTATCTAATTTTGAAACTTCAAACTTCAAACTTGAGAATGCCTGTACCTTGAGTCAAAAAAGTCTTATTTCGTGTGAATTTTAGTCATTTTGTACCACCTAGTCCAGACTCTAAGATTACCATGCTTCAGGAGAAACTGGTTGAATGGGAGCAGCATTATTAAGGTGCATGAATTCTCTTCATTGTCTGGTTACTGTACTTGTTTCTTTTCTGCCAACTTACTTTTCAGTAACCATACTTTCACTTTCATATTTTTCAGTACCAAATTTATTACTTTCATATTTCTGGCTACCACACCAAAAAAGCAATTCTTACAAAAGTGAAAACAGTCATTATTGAAAATGTTCAAAGTGATTTTTGTTTGATGAAAGTAATTTTTGTTCCTTGGTTTTCACTAACACAAAAATCCAGCTATCATTATAATGTTATTTTTTTAAGTGAGCATGCTTAGTAAACAGGACTGTTAACATTTGTCAGCAGATAAGGACCACTTGGCACTGCTGATATTCTCATTTTGTCCCTGCCTACATACTATCACTGCACATGCTACCTGATCTCTGGCTCCTTCCCCCCTCCCTGCTTCCCTACCAATATTCATTTGTACCTATTCCATGCATGCTTGAGGCCCACTACTGTTTTCACCCCAAAAAACATCCATCACTCTTTCAGTGAAGAAGTATTTCCTCCCCTCTAAATGCCCCCCCTTTCAACTACATTTATTTTTGTTATTATATTTAACTTTTTTTCTTGGCCAGATAAGCACACTAGACAAATAAATGCCTATTTTCAGGTACAACCCAAGAGGATAGAAACATGTGCAGGCAAGCAGCTTTATCAGTGAAAAGACAACAGTATATGGAAAAAGTAACAACAATTTAAAGCTCATAGAATTAAAACATTATATACATGTGACACAGTTACATGCCCTCTTGTTCTTGTGCACCTCCTGTTCCAAAAAAAAAAAGCCTTCCCTCCTGTACCTTATTAATCCCCGTGAGCCATTTATAGGTCTCTGCCATGTCCCCCCCCCCACTTCCAGGGTGTACATATTGACATTCCTCTGTCTCTTCTCACATGTTTTATGATGCAGTCCCTGCACATAGCTTGGGCAACAAAATCAGTGACCTAGAGGCCACTATGGTGGAAGCAAACCTGGACACAGTGGCCATCACAGAAATGTAGTGTAGTGACAACCAAGGCTGGGAGTTGGTTATTGCAGGTTACAATTTATTTAGAAAGGATAGAGTAGGCAAAAAGGGAGGGGTGGCATCGTATGTGAGATACAATATCTAGGCAACAGAGACACAGAGTAATCAGGGAAAAGAAGAAATGCTATGGGTCACATTACAGAAGAGAAGAGAAGAGAAGAGAAGAGAAGAGAAGAGAAGAGAAGAGAAGAGAAGAGAAGAGAAGAGAAGAGAAGAGAAAGGGAACAGCTATCAGTACAGGAGTAGTCTACAGACCCCATCTCAGGATGAATCTATGGATAAGGAAAAGCTAACATCAATTCAAAAAATGTCACATAAGGAACAAGTGTTGATAGTTGTGGACTTCAACCTCCCAGATGTAGACTGGAGTCTACACACAGCTGCTACATCTAGGAGTAGAAGTTTCCTTGAAGGCCTTAATGAGGCATTCCTAAAACAGCTAGTCACAGACCCAACTAGGAAGGGGGCAATACTGGACCTGGTAATTTCAAAAGGAGAAAATGTGGGAAAGGTCACAGTAGGGGAGCACTTGGGAAACAAAAATCACCAGACAGTATGGTTTGAGTTAGTAGATGAGCATGAAACAAACCCCACAAGGCCAAAACACCAGACTTTAGAAGAGTGAACTATTTGCAAGATAAGAGATTTCATGATAGAAGCTCTAGGAGGAGTCAGAGTTATGTCAACAGTGGGGGAGATGTGAAAAACAATTAAGACAGTCATTGACGATGTAACAAAACTCTTTGTCAAGCAGCTTATCAAAGGAAAGAGAAGAAGGAGGCTGCTATGGTTTTCAGGAGAAGTGGCTGAAATGGTTAGGGCTGAGAGGCTGGCCATCAAGACTTACATAGAAACATAGACTTTGATGGTAGATAAGGCCCACTTGGCCCACCCAGTCTGCCCATTTCCCTACCTATTGGATAAGCTGCAGATTCTAGTTAACCAACAGCCTACTTCCTGCAACCCCCCACTATAATTGTCTTATGTCTGTCCCAGGCATGTTTGAATTCCCCCACTGTTTTAGACCCCACAACCTCTCCAGGAAGGTGGTTCCATGCGTCCACCACTCTCCATGAAAAAGAATTTCACATTACCCCTGAGCCATCCCCTCAACTTTAAATTGTGCCCCTTGTTCGTACACATCTCTTTTTCTGAAAGATGCTACCCTCCTGGACTTTGTTGATTTCCTTGAGGTACTTAAAAGTTTCTATCATGTCCCCCCATCCCTCCTTTCATCAAGGGTATACATAGTAAGCTCTGTCAGTCTCTCATCATATTGTTTCTGACGTAGACCCCACACCATTTTAGTTGCCCACCTCTGGACTGCTTCCATCCTGTCTATGTCCTTGCGTAGATGAGGTCTCCATAACTGCATGCAGTACTCCAGATAGGGTCTCACCAACTGTCTGTATAGAGGGATAACCACTTCCCTTTTCTACTTGTGATGCCCCTCCCTATGTATCCAAGTATCCCCCTGGCTCTCCTTACTGACTTCTCATATTGCTTACCCACCTTTAGGTCATCTGATATGACTACACCCAGATCCCTTTCATTATTGTTGTCATTAGTACCTCCCCTGCTATTGTGTACTCTTCTCCTGGATTTTTATTTCCCAGGTGCATTACTTTGCACTTCTTTGCATTGAATCTAAGTTGCCATATGTCTGACCATTCCTCCAACCTTGCCATGTCCCTTCTCATCCTTTCTAACCCACCTTGTGTATCAACTCTGTTACAGATCTTTGTGTCATCTGCAAAGAGGCATACCTTTCCTTCCAGACCCTCTGTAATGTCACCTATAAAGACATTAAAGAGGACTGGACCCACTACTGAGCCCTGAGGTACTCCACTAGTACCCCCCCCCTTTCTTCAGAATGTGTTCCATTCATTATTACCTTCTGTGTCCTGTTGTGCAGCCAGTTTACAAGCAGACTCAGGAGGATAAAGACAGGGAGAGATACCAGATAAAACAGAGAGAAGCAGAGAAGGTAGTTAGGTTGGAGAAAGCGCAAACATAAGAAAAGTTGGCAATTTCAATAAAAAACACTAACACAACTTTCTGTAGGTACATAAGCAATGGGAATAAATCTGGATGGGGCATTGTCAGACTGAAAACTAGAGAAGGAGGGTGTGTGGAGGATGATGTACTCAAGGCAGAAGTACTGAACGATTATTTCTGTTCAGTACTCACTAAGGAGGGGGAAGGGAATGGTCCATCTATAAAGGTGAGGGACACAAAGTGAATGTAAGGGGAATCTTGTCCATTCTCAGAGGAAATGATCCTCAGGGAACTAACAGGAATAAAAACAGATAAGGCAATGGGTCCAGATGGAGTACACCATAGGGTACTGAGGGAGCTGAGGGAGGTGTTAGCGGCACCACTAGCAGTTTTGTTCAGTCTATCATTGGAGACAGGGGAGGTGCCAGAAGACTGGAAGAGGGCTGATGTGGTTCTACTACATTAGAGTGGTAGTAAGGAAGAGACAGGTAACTAGAGGCCAGTAAGCCTGACCTTGGTGGTATGTAAATTAATGGAAAAACTGCTGTGGGAAAGGATAGTGGACTACATGGCAGTGAACTGTCTCCAAGACCCAAGACAACATGATTTCACTGAGAAGTTATGCCACAATAATCATGTAGAGTTCTTCAACTGGGTATCCAGGGAGGTGGATTGGGGTGGGGTGGTGGATGTAGCATATCTGGATTTTTTTTAAATTTTCTTTTAATTTTTTGTTGTTGTTTAACCAGGTATAGCACATTAAGCTGAAAGCTTTTTTACAGGAGTGACCCGGGAGCACAAGGAGGTTAAGTGACTTGCTCAGGATCACACAGTATTTTAGCAAAGCTTTCAATACGGTACCACATAGAAGGCTGCTAAATAAATTAGGGAGCCTCCTGATGAAGGGGTAGCATTGCCCTGAAGCATCGAGGCTGGAACAGGGTTAGGAGCCTAAAGCACCATTATACTTCATTCAATGTTATTATCTATTGCTTACAATAGTAAGTACACATTATAATCTTTTTGTTGCTAAAATAAAAATACTCTCCCAGAATTTTATGATCTGGAGTGCTGGATTTTTTTTTACATCATTGTAAATTAATTAGGTAGCCTAGGTGTAGGGTGCAAGATACTGAGATGGGTGGGGAAATGGCTAGGAAATAGAACCCAGAGGGTGGTGGTTAATGGAACATGTTCAGCAGAGGTAAGGGTGTCCAGCGGGGTTCCCCAGAGATCAGTGTTGGACCCAGTCATCTTCAATGTCTTCAGCAGTGACATTGCTGAGGGTCTGAAAGTGAAAGTTTGCCTGTTTGCAGATAACTCAAAAATCTGCAAGTGGGTGGACACTCCGGATGGGGTGAATAAAATGCAAAGGGACTTAAAAGATTGGAAGACTGGTCTAGTTAGTGGCAGCTAGGGTTCAATGCAAAAAAATGCAAGATTATGCATATGGTTAACAATAACTCAGGGGCAGTGTACAAACTAGGGGGAGAGTACATTTCAAGTTCCAAGCAGGATCAGGATCTGGGTGTCATCATCTCAGATGAACTGAAGATGGTCAAACAATGTGAAAAGGCAGCAACAAGAGCTAGTAGGATGCTAGGTTGCATAAGTAGTGGTAAACCAGCAAAAGCCGGGAGGTTATACTCCCATTGTATAGAACATTGGTGAGGCCTCACCTTGAGTATTGCATCCAATTCTGGAGACCTCATCTCCAGAAGGACATAAACAGAATGAAGGCTGTACAGAGGAGGGCAACCAAGATGGTGAGAGGTCTACGTAATAAACACTATGGAGACAGGTTGAGGATGCTAAATATGTATTCATTGGAGAAGAGGGGAAAGGGGGGGCATGATTGAAACATATAAATACCTCACTGGTAGGGATGTTGCAAAATAAAATTTCCTTGGTGAAATTGCTGTAAAATTAGTAATTTCACCATGCAACATCTTTCATGTAATTGCAGTGAAATGGCAACATTTCACCACAAATTCGCCCATCGCAAATGAGCATCTCCCAGTGGTGTCTCATATAGTGATCCACCTCCCCCCCCCGCTGCTCACTGGTCGAATTAAAAAAAAAAATTCTCCCTGGTGTCTAGTGGTACCCTCCCAGCCTGATCATGGCCAAAATTTAATAATCCCTCCAGTTACCCTGTGTCATGTCCCAACTCCCGAGTCTGCTGAGTTCAAATTCGACCTTGTGTAAAATAATAACACCACCAATCCCCAACTCCCTCATGTCTGGTGGATCCCCCACCCTGGTATCAGATAGAGCCCACCCCACTCCCCCCACTACCCTGATTGGGCCAACTGCACAGCCCTCTACTCACCTCCATGGCTGGCAGCCCCAACTCACTTCAATGAATGAGCGCATATTTGTACAAGCATGTGCTCATTCATTGATTCAGACAGCCAGCACTCTCACTGCTACTGGAGTGTTGTGAGAGAGCTGGCTGTCTGACAGTGAATGAGCATGTGCTTGTACAAGCGTGCACTCATTCAGCTGTGGAGGTGGGTGGAGGACTGTGCCGGTGACCCAATCGGGGTACTGGGGGAGCAGAGTGGGCACTATCTGATGCCAGGGTGTGGGGGTGGGGGTCCACTAGACACTAGGGAGTTGGGGATTTATATATTTATTTATTTTTTTAATGCAAGGTCAGATTTGGACTCAGTCAGGAGTGACATCACTCAGGGTAACTGGGGGGAGGCTTTATTCAATTTTGACCATGATCAGCCTAGGGGAGGACCACTAGACACCAGGGATAATAATTTTTTTTCTTAAATTTGGGTCAGTGAGCAGCCGGGGAGGGGGGTCCCCTAGACACCAGGGAAGAAAGCAGATGTAGTGGTAAAATTACAGAATTTCGTGTATGACCAGTGAATTTCATTGGTTAGCAGGCAAAAGTTTGCTCACTCCAAGGGCAAAATTTTGCATTTTGCCCAGCAAAATATTTCATGAAATGGGTGAGTTCCGTGAAATATTTCGCTGGATGAAATTTTTCAATTTCACACAACACTACTCACAGGAAGAAACAGAGCACATGTTGATGACATTTTCCAAAGAAAAAAGTGCTCAAGGACTAGAGGACACAACATGAAACTGGAAGGGGGGGCTCAGAGGAAAGATGAGGAAGTACTTTTACACAGATTGTCATGGATAAATGGAATGGTCTGCCGGCTGAGGTGGTGGGGGCAGAAATGGCTACAGGTTTCAAGAAGGCATGGGACAGGCACATAGGAAGCCTGACAACCCTAAGAGAGTAACCATTAGTCTAATTTGGGATTCACTAGGTCACAATAGCTACAAAATAGGGCATATGTGGTGGACCAGAGTGCCCTTCTCTGCTGTCAGTGTCTATGTTTCTATGTTTCTCTTTTAGTTGCCCTCATCTGGACAGCTTCTACCTGCTCTATGTCTGAGACGTGGTCTCCAGACTGGACACAGTACTCCAGGTGGGAGCTCACCAATGATTGATACAGTGGTAACACCACCTCTCTCCTTCTGCTGGTGATACTCCCATATGCACCACAGCATCCCTCTGTCCCTTCCTAATGCCTTGTCACACTGCCTCACCACCAGGAACCAGATGGCTTTGTCCATCACCCAGAGGCTACCAAGTCCATCACTGCTGCCCCAGAGGATGTCTAGTGGAAGGACAGTAGCATGGACAGAGGTGGGCTTTGGAAGGGTGAAGGTGGCAGAGCAGGGGCACATTCCTCCACCATTGCCATTACACAACTCCTTCACTATTAATAGGATGGGACTGCTGGAGGTAGCAGTCAGAGTTGTGGCAGAGGAGGATGTCAGGGTCCCCCAAATGGGGTAACCCAAGGTGGGTGGCAGAGAACCCCAGCAGAAGAAGAAGCAGCTTCTAGTGTGGAATTTGATTGTTAGAGGGATAAATTTTGGAACAGGAAGTGGGGTGGATAGGGAGGTAAGGTGCCTATCTGGTGCAATGGCTTGGAGAGATGGTCAGTGGATCCTAAGGATTGCTAGGGCAGCAGGGCAGGGGGAAGCTGAATGTCATTGTCCACCTGAGGACCAATGACTTAGGATGTAGCTGGGATTGTTCAGGGGGAGTTCAGGGATCTGGGGAGAGACCTAAAACAGGTAGCATACACAGTGTCCTTCACCATGGTGCTAACTGTATATGGCTGAGGGAAGGATGGGGAACTCTGCATCAGGAGCTTTGAATTATGGTTGAAGTAATGGTGCAAAGAGGAGGAGTTCATTGGGTGGAGGATGGGAACTCCACATCATGAGCTTTAACTCATGGTTGAAGGAATGATGCAGAGAGGAGGGGTTCATCTACATTGGGGACTTGGGACTAACCAGGGAGGATGTGGCCCTGTACAAAGGTTTTCACTTCTATCTAGGAGATGGACTGCAGTCCTCAGTGGATAGTTTAAGTATTACTTTGATGATCATTTAAACTAGCTAGGGGAGTGGCAGAAAGACAGAGGGAAGCAGACACTGCCCCCTCAATGCAAACCAAATGAAGCAGGAGAGAAGGATAACCTGTGGGAAGAAAACTCCATGAGGGAACAGGTATAAAGCAAAAAAAAGGAAACTTGAAACAAAGGGACAAGGAACAAATATGGTAATACAAGAAGGGAAAATGAGGCATGGCCAAAGGAAGGAAGGAAGGTGGGATTGCAAGCAGTGGTGGGAGAAAGATATGGAAACCCATATGAGCAAATGCAAGAAGTCTTGGAAATACAATTTCAGATCATGAGGCTATCATTGCAGAGACATACCTGAACATATTGGCTATCACTTAGTCCTGGCACACAGGAAACCACCACTGGGACATGGCTATACCAGGATACACAAACTTCAGGAAAGATAAGGAAGAAGAAAAGGTAGGGGGGTTGTGTTGTATGTCAGGGAAGATTTTAAGACAATAGAAATGCAAGGAGGTAAGGAAGTGTTTGAGGTACTTCGGGTCACCCGGGAGCAGGGATCAACCTTAACTTTTTTTTGCACTAGCCTGCAGAAGTTTGCAGTACCCAGCAGTCAGTATGGTTAACAGTGATTTGTTAAATGAAAGGCAAATAAAATTGCATTTGTCCTGCCAACAGTTTGGACACCTACCAACTGATTTTGCACTGTGCCTTTAACTGCAAACCACACATACACTATCTCAGCTTCTTTGACTGAAGAGTCAGTGGTTCTGTCACTGATGACTGAAATTAACTTTGTTCCCATAATTTTTTCTTGTAGCACCATGTGTTCCACCTCGGCTACATACTGGATAGAGTTGCAGGCATATTTGTCCTTCTAATATGCTGAACTGATATCTGGCCCTTTTATATCATCAAGGCTGCACATCCACACAAAGTCTGTGAAAAGACGTCCTTTCTTAGCAATTGAATGGCATGTGTGAAAAAGTTTATCCAGATGGTTAAGCATTGCTTCATTCATGTTCTTCAGCATTCATTCTGCATTACTTGTCCCTGTAGTATGCTGGCATCCTCCTTTTCCTTTGCCCTAGCATGAGCTTCACTAATATGGGATGAGACAAAGTCAAGCCAGAAATTATCTGTACTGAAACTAAAATTATTGTTATTGCCCACCTTACCCAACTGTATTTTATGTTTGATACACAAATGGCAGAACATCAGATCTTTTGCACCATCTTACCCCAACCATATTTTTCCAGTCAACATTGCTTTATATTTTTGTACTCATGATCATTTATTGGTTTGTCTTCGTTAGCATGCTTTCTATTAATGTCAGCTGGGTTACTGACTTCTTTAATATATTTCCACATTTTCAGATTTGTAGTTAATAAAGTTGTGTTGTGAAAAGTGTGTGTGTCTTTTTCTTCCCTTTTCCCACCCTAGCCACAGATCCCACAAATGCTTGATTGTCCCAGTTCTATTAAAAAATGTTCACCCAAAAAAAGGAAGGATAAATTCAACAGCATCAACCCATACCGTTATTTATTTATTTTTATTCTTTGGCAACCAGGTAACTCCCATTGGTCATAAGACCCACTTACAGGGGTGGCCCGGGAACACAGGGAGGTAAAGTGACTTGTTACATTCTCATCTCACAGTATGCAAGTGGAGCCTGTGGGAATTTAAACCCAGATCTGCTGGATGTACAAAGCCCATTCACAACCTGTTGCTCTCTCTGTTAAACACTCTCCAGTTTTCCCTTCCATGACAGCCATGTATTCGCATATGCTATGACCATCTTATTGATAATTGAACTATCAGTACTTGTGGTATCCTCAATACTACATTGTGTTGACTTTACCTCATCATCAGCTACTGCTGTTTCTTTTCAAATGTCTAAGACATCATATTCCACAATTTCAGACACACCATTCCATGCAGTTTATTCCAATGGCCTGTAAAGGTGTAGCCAACATCATAGAATGTTCAGGTTGGTAGTATAAAAAATAAGAGCAGCAGCTGCTGAGGACTTCAGAGAGAAATAATCAGCATAGTGGCAGAGGCAATAACATGTGAAAACTAATTTGAAAAAGTGGGTCTAAAACATATGAGAATATAAGAAAAACAAAAAGGAACCCATTACAACATATAAAGGTGTAAAAACTGTTTTCTTTCATGGCAGTAAATGACCATACTTAAAATTCAGAGTTGAAAAGATTAGGTTGATTTACTGCTAATGGTCTTAATGGCCAAACTTTATACCTGCTAGACAAATTGGTTTTCCAAACATATGCCTAGTGACATGAGAACTTTTTTGTAACCTGGACATGCATGCAATGGTGAATGATTTGAAACAATCAGTTTTAATACTATCTGAGCACTCAAAATGGCCCCAAAACTGGACTACATTTAATCAAAACAGGATGACTAGATCAGTACCATGAAAAACAGATTATCTGGTCTACAACCGGACAAGTGGCAACCCTAGAACTGTGTTGCTCCTGGATACAGTCACAAATCTGCCTGCCATGAGTACTGAGCTAAACAAGGAAAGGAAAGGAAAAGGAGAAAGGATCCTTAGCAGCAAAAAATAAAATAAAAGCAGTAGTTAGTATAAAATAAAACCGTTTGTAAATGCCCTACACACAGACATTTATTTTTTTCATGTCACTAATGCTAAGGCAGCACATAGTTAAACCTCCATGAAAAGGACCTGGCTTTAAATTAAATAGTAGTTATATTTGTGCATGTATGTATTTATTTGTGTTTATTTATTTGATACCCGGGTTCAGAATGGAACTGCAGCTTTCCACAGGAGGAATTGCACTAGCCCAGCCAGGCAAGTAGCAGAGATTCTGCACTAGCCCATGGAAATCTGCACTAGAACCCGGGCTAGTAAATGAATGCAAAGGTTTACCCTTGCCCTGGAGACAGCAGCTGGAGCCTCTATTTGCATTGGGGGTGATTTACAGACCTCCAGCATGGGAAAAATCTTGACAAAGCAATCTGAACCAGGTGTTTGCTGTCTTTATCTACTGAAAAAAAAACACTATTTTCACGTATTAGTTCCTAACCCCCTACTTTCTTGGATGTACCCTCATGTAAAGTAACATAGGAAGCTGCCTCCTTACTTTACCTTTGTTACCTGTTTTTCCTTTTCGGCTTTTTTTTCCGCTTTTAGTGATACTGCTTGGCTAGTGCAAGTACAAGGATGATCTTTATTGAAAGGGAAGGGAAGTGTTATTTGGATAGCCTTATTCCTTCTTGGTGTTATGGCATCACTATTTAAGTGTATAGAAGAGTGATTTAAACTGGGATCCTTCAGTTTCCCTAATTGGTTAAGCAGTATCTGATTATGAAAGACATCTGCTCTTAATTTAGCAATTTCCTCCTTTAAGGCTGCCAAATTTTCCAGAAGTACAATATGCACATAGTAGGGGTTCTTGATTATTTCTAACATTTGTTTAGAAATTGAAGTGGAGGAGGTAAATTCTCCACATCTATAAAATGTTCTCTATTATAATCTATGGATGGTACCTCCTTATTCTTACATGCCTCAGATAAAGATGAGTTTGCAATAGAGAACACAATCTCCTCCTACCTTTCCCTGTCATTTTCCAGGTTTACTGGGGCTAGCTTCTTTAAGCCCTCCATTGTGGTACTAAGGTCCTGCATCTTACAGAAATAATTATATGTAATGTTTTCATGCTGCACACATAAAACTACCCAAATGATATGCATGCTGCAAGTATGATTTAAATGTTAAATTGGAACTGATTGCATGTATATGGCACGCGTGCAGCAAGCAAGTGTGGAAACCATGATTTTTATGTTAAACTGGGAAAGACTGCATGCATGTGGTATGCATGCAAAAAAAAAAAAAAATAAGTGGTCACTGATAACTGCACATGAAAAAGTTTAGTGACTTGTTCAGGATTGCACCATACATGGGGGGTTGATGAGATTCAAACCCAGGTCTTCATGCCTCCAAGTCTCCTGGCTTACAATTCAGTGCCTTTAACCATCAAGCCATACTGTCTGCACACATGTGGCTCACTTGTACTTCAATAAATACTGTATCTGAATACATCTGCATGCATGCATCATGCTTGCAGCCACTGTTAGTCTTTTCAGTTTTCTTCTCTCCCTCATCTAATTTTTACAGTTGAACTGTAACACACATACCAATGGAAACACATGTGGGTTTTCTCACCTCCAACATACAGATTTACCCACAAAACCACTTAATTACTTCTGTCTGCCCTGTACTCCTGCTATTTCTCTCCACAGTTTTGATTGCTTCACTTTAAAGACATTTTTGGCAAAAACACAAGAGTGGCAATAACTCAACACACACACACACACACACACCTACATGGCCAGTCCCCCACAGTCACACATACTGTAGCAGGTATGGCTATGCTGCTACAGACAGCCCACCAAGGATAAATATAAGTAAAAGTCTCTTACTTAAATACTAGGGAGCCAGAGGCAGGAGTCATTAGGAGATGAAGTCTATGGGTCAGAATGCTGGGGCATACCCCCTTGAAATGAATGGAGTTATTTTATATTTCTATTTGATATGTTATGATGGTGAGTTGGAGAATAATGAAGGCCACTGTTCTACTAACAAGGCCCTTGTTAGTCAAGCGGTGGCCTTCATTAATCTCCAGCTGTCCATCAATAATGTATAAAATAGTTATAAAAAAATACCCCCATTCATTTCAGTGGTGCACACCTCTGCAGGCTCCTTTGCCTTTTGTCACAATGTGCCTGAGCATGGGGATGTGGAAGTCCACTTCACTGGTGGGGGGAGACATAAGCCTGACTATAGTGGGGCTTCAATAGTCTGTGCATACCATATTGCTCAACTGGCCATGAATGCAAGGGACAGCTCTAGGATGTCTGTAACATCTCTGAAAGGTATAACTTATTTGTTTTCACTGAAAAGTGACATGTAAATCAGGAAGCACTCAAATGTATAAGATTCATCTGCATATACCCCAGAGCAATGCATCAGATTTGGGCTTAAACCCACCAATTTACTAACCAACTCTTTTCCTGGCTGAAGTTCTGCCCCCTCTGAAAGAACGTTGTCCCTATTTTTCTCCCCAACTCCATTCCATTCAATACCCATCCCCTATGGTTCATGAAGTCACCCAAAGGTGAAGAAACTTGAAAAACCCATCAGTATTTCAGTCCTTCCTCCTCCTTCCCTTATCCCCCGTAAAAATATATATTTTTACTTTTACTTACCTGGCCATACAGCCAGAATCTGCAGCCCTCAACCCCTTTCTCCTTCCACCAGACACTGGATGCTAGAACTGACCATCACAGGTCCCCAGTGTGGTCCGCGACTAAGTCACCTTGCCATCCGAACTCATCAACCTGGGTTGCTTGCTTCTTGATTGGTTGCTGCTGTGGCTGCTGCTGCACTGCACTGATCAAGGCCTTTGAAGACCACCCACACTGCTGTCACCACTGCTGCTAAGCCTAGCTTGATGTCGTGAGGGTCTGTGCTGTTTTTTTTTTTTTTAAGGTGAGCCTAGTAGAGTAAGTAGGTAGCCTAGTCTTGAGTTCGTTTCTCACCCTCTGTCCCTTCAGCCACCAGGGAAGATGGAGACTCACTAAGAGTAGAACAACAAAACTATGCTGCCACAACACTGCTATTGAGAGTTCAGTGCTCACTGACTCCTCCAAGCCATAGTGTGCAGTCTATCTATTCTGTGGTGGGAAATAAGATGTTGCACTTGCAAGACTCATGTGCTCTTTCTTGGCTGGAACTCATCCACATCACATGTGATTGTGCTGCCACTGATAGGTGGAGAGAGTGGACAACACAATACAGACACAGTCAAATCTGAAGAGTACCTGCAGCGTGAGCACACACAGGCCAGGTGGGCACTTACTGTGCAAAAAATTTAATCCAAATTTAAAGCTATTATTGCCACACCATAAGAACAACCTAGGTACAAATACATTGTGGGGGGGGGCAACTTCCCCCCACCCTACCTACTGTAAACAACACCCCTGCTTAATGGTAGAAAATCATTCTCAGGTGCTAATGCAATGGTTTTTATAGTGTTCTGAGGTACTGTATCTCCATGTTTCATGATGTGTCCTGATCATCATGTGGGTTAATGTCCCTCATTGTCCCTCATTTTGAGTGTCCATGTCCCTCAGTTCAATGACAATATGTGAGGTATGGTGCATGCTTCCAAGACCTTATGCAGCACAAAGAGTGCTGAGCATGGCCATAGTGTATATGCTCAATATAGAATGACAAACAGAAAGTAAGTGAGATGAAACAGTCATGGAGAAACACATTTGTAGCACTAAATATGCATAAGGGATTTGCATGGTCCAAAACAAAAAGAATGGGCTTCACAACACAGAGGCCCTTCTTTGTAAATCTGGAATGGGGGATGTTGGCTGGCTATATCCTAGGCATTTATTGCAGTAAGCAAACAATACTACTGTATAGCAGCTTATTTTAGTGCCCTCTTTATTTAGTGAGGAGAGGGGTGCAGTACTATTTGGCGCCCGATTGAATTAGCCATCAGCTTCTTGTTCAATTACAACACTATGTTCCCTGTAATATTGGCGATCAGTTTATTTTAGCGCTTTTGTAAGTTAAGCTAATATAGCGAAAATAAACTGAAAGCTAATATTTCCTGTTATACAGTATACAAATTAATGGCGATTTAATGACAAAAATCAAAAACCATTAAACAACTTGTTAAAGGATCAGAATTAATGAGTTTACCTCATTTTTATGGGAATTCAAATAAAAATGAATTGTAATGACTCTAATTGCTAGCAGTAGTATAAAAATTAGAAACTGATATTTTTTTTGGATGAGATTTGCACCTGCTTAGCTGCTGCACACATGTCAAGCATGCAGCATGTGAACCTGATGTGATGTTTAAATGATGTTCACACCAGCTTAACTGCTTCACTCATTTTAAGCATGCAACATGTGAACCTGATATAATTTTTAGAAGATGTTCACACCAGCTTACCTGCTGCATACATATCAAGCTTGCAGCATGTGAACCTCATTTGCTTTTTAGACCTGGTTCGCTTAGAATCACTTAGTGTATGCGACCCACAGGCAAACATTGCACAATTAAGCATGTGGTATGCATTCTGCATGTACACAGCACACCTATATTTCTGTAAGGGTGAGGCTAGATTATAAGTGTGTCCCAATGCTAAACTTGCAGTATTTCTTTTAGTTCTCTGAGGTGAAGGGGGAGGTGAAGTTAAGGCATTCAACAAAGAACCCTCTTCCCTTGACCTATCCTGTGGAGAGAAAACTGCATCACTTCCTTTTAAGTTAGTGTCATCTAATTCGAAGGTAGTGGTATCAAATGATTCATAGCCATTTAAGAAAAGAAAAATACCCTCCACTGTCTGCACATAGGTGTTTTATTTCCACTCTCTACAATAGCCTCAACAGACCCAACTTTTGTGTCGGCTGAGGTCCCCTGATATTCCTGAGTAACAGGTATAGGGGTGGAAAGGACTTTTGGAAACAGCATGTAGCCAGTGAACATTTCTGTGATCTTATATTGTTTATTATCTTCAATAGTTATACCGCCTCCTTTAATAGTAGCTTTCTGTTTCTTAGATCTCGAATGCTTTCTTTTTCCCTTGGGTGCTTCAGATTGTAAATCAAGAGTAATAAAGCAAATCTTGTGACTCTCAGTGCTCACAATTTTAACAATGAAATAACATGATAGGCTGATAACTAATAACAAGGCTATAACAAGATAAACTAGCTATATTATTGCATGTTTTCTGCTATGGCAATAATGAACAAATGTTCCAATGCTCATAAGCCCAATGTGCATGTTATGCAGTAACAATATTAATTAGAATGAATGGGCAGAGAGATCCACAAAACAACCAATTATAGCATAAAACATGGGATAGATATAAAGCATATAGCTTTGTTTAAAATGTGGAATATGACCAATGAATATCCAATGACCAATCAGTTTGGTTCCAGTTCAGTTTCAAGGTTTCCAAACTTCTTGTTATTACAGAAAGTGTGAAGCACAATTAAAGTGCAACATCCATTAAGGACCTGTTGACAGACTCCGAGTCAATACTTCTTATTAGGTTCCAAGGTTTCCAAGGTTTCTCATAGTACATGAGTTCTACCAAGTCTGAAACCAGATTAAGACACTTAAGAAGCTTCTATAAATAAGATGTTTTTGCAACAAGGGCAAGAGGACTAAAAGGAAAGAAATGCCTTAAAAAATACTGAAAACAATACTGATTTAGATTTGGTATCTTAATAAATTACGTTGATGAAATTTTAAAACACAATACTTTTCATCGAGTTTGTAATCAATCTATTTGCCTTACATTTAAAATTACAATCAGTACTGATAATTTAAAATGCTGATCCTTTATTAAATTAATTTTTAATTCCAATTTGCTACACCTCTAAAATCCCTGCCTACAGTATGCTTTGCTATGCTGTAATGAATTTTGGAAAAGGTTCTATTATGCTGCCAAAGAAAATTTAAATAAACCAGGTGTTCAGGTAAGAAGAAGAAGAATGGGGGTAAGCTACCTTTAGTTGCAATGTAGTTTTAAAACATGCTGCCTCATATTTCAGAGCATGATAATATGAAGTGACGTGCAAGAAAAACTGAAGAAATGCCGGCACCATTAACTCCAATCTCATAAAAGAGCCAGCCATCTAAAAAAGAAAATTTCTTTCAGTATTTTAGTATTTAAGCTCCTCGTGAGGAGCAATAAAAATTACTGGAGCATAAAAAAGATGACAATTTTACCTTCAGAATGCTGGCGTTAACACTCTTATAATGTACAAATACGTTCAAGTGGCTCTTCTCAGAGCAGCGCCATTCAGGTGGTCAATCTCTCAGTTAATTAACCTGGCATTTCCAGAGTAAAGATGCCAACGCATGTGCTCTTATGCCCAGAGGGACTACTACATGTGGAAAAATCACATTACTAAGGAGTACCAAATTTAAAAGATTTTATTTAAAACTTAGTGATTTTTAGATTCTCCAAAAGTTTTGAGAGTATTTTTGAACTTTTAGAGTATTCAATGAACTCCTGACTAAATAAAAAAAGGCAAAATATATAAGCACAAATGAACTTTACTTCAGTGTGATTGTCTTAAGTTAATATTCCCATTCTGAGTCTAACTGCCTTAGAAATGAAATGTAAGTTATTTAGTAAATTAGTTAAATCAAATGTCTTATTATGTAAATAATTGTATAGCACCCCATAAAGTAAGTTAAAACTGACTCAGCAGAATTAGGATCACAGTGAATTATGGCTAGAGTTTCCCCGATAAACAGGGAAGGGGACAAAGCCTGCTATTGCACTCTGCTTAAGAAAAAAGTGTTCCTCGGCAGCCAGTTAAGAATCCCAGCTATATTTAAAAAATTCTAATGGGTTCCTCAAACTAAAGTAATATTGTGCCGTCTTAGCAAGAGGAGCAGTGCTAGATTTCAATATGTTTTGAGCGTTTTTGCTCCATTCAAGTTGCAGTGGATTTCCTACTTCCAGTTTTAGTTTATTTTTCCTTTTATTTTCCTACTGTCACTACAAACGGCGCAAACCTAGAGCTCCGAAAATGAAGCTTTTATCCTTGAGTTCCTTTATTCCATAATTCTGTTGTTGATCTAGTCCTTAGTCAAACCTCCTGTGAGGCTCTCTGCTTATCCAGCTAGCAGTGCACAGGGTCCTCACCGCACAGACTCCTCATACACCTATAACCTGAAACAGAAACATAAGGCAGTACAACTCCAAGAATGGCCACACAAGAAGTTCTGGGAACAGTTGCATTCAGAAATGTATGGGCAATGTTGAATTACCTGTTATAAAAATTCAGAAAGCCTTATGCAACTCCTGCTAGTGTGGCTACTCCTCAAAACACACAACATGCAGCAGCCATCTTGGAAAAAACACTAATCGACAAGCAGTCCTTATCTGCCATCAGTATCTCTGTTTCTATGAATTGTGAGGCTGAGGTTTGCAGAAAGAGACTTTGCAGAGGATCAGGAAAAAGCAGGCATTCTGAACAAATACTTCTGTCTTCACCGTGGAAGGGGAAGGGGTTGGCCACATATAGATTACAGAACAACTGGAGGGAGGGAAGTAGACCCAAGTCCATTTGAAGAGGAAAGAACCCTGAAGGGACTTGTGAATCTGAGAGTGGACAAAGCTCTGGGGCCAGCTGGGCTACATCCAAGGATAAGAACAAGAGAGGGATCACTCACAGATACAGTGGTGTGTTAGGTAAAAACAGTCAAGTTAGCTCACAAGGAAATCTTGCACTCACACAAGACCTATAAAGTCAGATATGACTCAAGACAAGCATACTCTAAAGTAAAAAAGGCTTTTTACTACACACAATATCTAAACAAAGTGCTGTTGTGCTGGGCATATTGCCAAACAGTGCTCACATTCCCATGGAATCAAACCCAATGGCATTTAATGCCCTAAATGGCACTTTTTAAAAATGGGTGTGGGTGTGGGTATGGTTATGGTTCTGTGACAACTGTGGGAATGTGAGCACATTTTGGCAATATGCTCAGCACAACACTTTGGGAATTGTGATTAATAGAAAGCCTTTTTACTTTACAATATGTTTGTACAATATATTTATCTTGAGGATTTATATCTGACTTTATAGGTATTGTGTGAGTATGAGATTTTCTTCTCAGCTTATATCCAAGGATATTGAAGGAGCTCAGTGGCGAGGTACTGGCTGTAGTTCTGACAGTCATATTCATTAACTCATAAGATAAAAGGGTAGTCCCAGAGGACTGAAGAAGGGCATATGTAGTCCTGCTCCATAAGAGTGGCAACAGGGAAGAGTCTGGCAACTACGGGCTGGTCAGTCTGACCTCAGTAATGAGGAAACCAATGGAGTAATTCTAAAGGAAAGACTTGTATATTACCTTGCATCTGGCAGGTTACAGGACTGAAGGCAGCATGGATTCATGTTAGGAAGATCAAGTCAGACAAACATGATGGATTGCATTGGGTGACCAAAGAAATAGATCAGGTTGAGTGGTGAATGTGGCCTACTCAGACTTCAGCAAGGCCTTCAACACTGTGCCATGTAGAAGGCTCATAAAAAAACAACTGAAGAGCTTGTAGGTGGGAACCAAGGTGGTATGCTGGCTACATATTTGGCTGATGGTTAGACAACAGTGGGTGGTGGTTAATGGCATTCATTTGGGGAAAAGGAAAGTGATGATTGGGGTTCCCAAGGCTCACTAATGGGTCCAGTCCTCTTTAATGTCTTTAAAAGTGACACTGCAGAAAAACTGGAAGGGAAGATGTCTCTTTGCAGATGACACAAAAATCTGCAATAGGGTGGACTCACTGGAGGGGGTGGAAGAACGAATAGAAATTGGAAAAAGCTGAAGGAATAGTCAAGGATATGGCAGCTGAGTTTCAATGCAAAAACAAAGTACAAAATCATTAGCCTTGGCCACAGAAATCCAGAGGCAGAGTATACAATGGGGGGGGGGTAGCGATGGTAACTAAACAGGAAAGGGACCTAGGAGTAATCATAATGGGTGATCTTTAGGGGTTCTGGGTGGTCAGGGTGCCAGCAGCAGTGTGCCAACAATCAGAGTGCCAGTGAGAGGTTGCTGGCAGGCACAGCGCCTGACCCCAAAGCCGCAAGGGAACCGGGAGTGCCATCCAACATAGTGCAGCCAGGCAGTGCCAAACACTGCATACCCACAGACCCACCCACTGTAAGCCTACAGGGCCACAGGTGTCACAGCAACAGCAAGGAGCACTGCTGTGGACAGTGCACCAGAGACAATGCCCCCACAGACCCAATGTGCATGGGACCAGGGCGCCAAGTACCAGACCCAAACCATCTGTGTATTGTCCACCTGCGCAGTGCCAGCCTCATGCCTTGATCAGCCTAGCCAATTCCCTGTGCCCCTGCCCACTAGTGCTGTCAATGCTTGCACTATGCAGTCCATACCCCTTTCTAGTGGCCATCCCCTATGCCCATTGGCAGTCCTGCCTTGTTTGGTTCTGTGCCTCTGTGCGCAGTCAGTAGTGTGTGCCACTGCCTGTGTGCTCCATGTCTGTGCCATTCTACTGTTCATTCCTGGGGCTGTCCCATTCATGCTGGTGCTGCAGTGTACTCCAGAGTGTCAGGTACCTTGTTACATAGGTGCTCTGAGTGCAGAGGAGCCCTTGCTGTTTTTGACCTCTCACCGACGCTCTGTTTGTCGGTGCCCTGCTGATGGTGCCCTAATCACCTGAAATCAATCTTAAAGTGTCAAGGCAATGCAACAAAGCAGTAGGGAAAGCCTGTGGGATTCTGGGGTGCATAAGGAGGGGTATCACCAGCAGAAGAAGGGTGGTAGTGTTGCTACTGTATAGGTCATTGGTGAGACCACACTTGGAGTACTATGTCCAGCTCCGGAGACCACGCCTTAGAAGGGACATAGACAGGGTAGGGGCCATTCAAAGAAGGTTAAAAATGGTGTAGAAGCTGTACCAAATGTCCTATGAGGATGGACTGAAGGATCTAAAACTGTACACCCTGCAAGAGAGGAGGGAGAGGGAAGATATGATAGAGACCTTTAAATACCTCACAGGGGTAAATAAGTACCGGATAGGAGCATTTTTCAGAAAAGAAGGATGTACAAGAACTAAAATGCATGTAATGAAGCTGGAATGGGGAAGTTAAGGAAGGATGTGAGAAAGTACTTTTTCACTGAGAAAGTGGTAGATTCTTGGAGCAATCTTCCAGCGGGGGTGGTGGGACAAAAACAGTGGTGGGCTTAAAGCATACATGGGATAGGTATAAAGGAAAACTGGTATCAAACTGGGGAGAGAAGTTGGCTGGAGACTAGGTAGGGTCTACAAAGGCAGAATAGGTAGGGAAAAGAGGGGCACACTATGTGGACCAAGTGGTCCTTACGTGCCAACAAATTCCATGTTTCTGTGTTCATGCTGCTCTAATGTGGTTTATCCCCTTCCCCTTGTACTGTGAAGACTGAGCAGAAGTATTTATTTATTTAATTATTCTTTCATGCATTCATTCATTCATTTTTTTATTTATTTGTTAACAGAGTTAGTGCACTGATCAGAAGACCTTTTTCAGGCATGGCCCGGGTCAGATACTAGCACATATAATGGTAAGAATACAGTGTGAACAACAGCAGGAAATCATACAAGCATCATAAACAGGAAATCCAGTGCAAGTCAGGCTAACAATGCAGAGGTGGTAAAAATAAACACAGGGAAATAGCCAAGTACATCAACAAGCTGCTTGTAATAAGATATATGTAAACAGTAAACGGGACTATGTAGTAACATAGTCTAAAAATAGGATGGATAAACATCAGAAGAGCCAGCAACATCAGGTAATACCTAGAGTCTAACTGAAAATACATATTCAGGGAGGGAGAGGAGGGATACTAATGGGGGAGGAGGTAAGCGGGGGCTGTATAGGAGGCATAGCAGTGCTAATTAGCCTGTGGACAAATGCAGGTCGAGGAGGATAGGAAGTGGGTTTTTAATAGAGTATTTAGATTTAGAGGGAGGTCAGGGGAATGCAGGGAAGGAGGGAGGTCAATCCATAGTGAGGGTCCAGCCATGGAGAAGGTTCTTTGGGCCATCCTGGTGGTAGTGTTAGGATGGACGAATTGGAGGTGAGATGACTAACAAAGAATGCAGCTGTAAGTTCTGGGCTGGATCAGAAGGGATAGTAGAGAGTAAGTAGGATTGTGTAAGGCATCTCTGACTGTCCAGGCCAGCAGGTAGGATTGTTGTGCTTGAGGGGGGAGACAGTTAAGGGACTGGTAGAGAGAACGATGGTGAGTAAAGGGAGGGGCATGAAGGGCAACACGACATATCCAGCTATAGGTAATGTCTAGCTGGTTCAGGTTGGCATTGGAGATAAGAGAGTACACCGGGCACCCATAATCGAGGAGGGGAGGAGGTTGCCATGGGCTACAGCAAGGCGGGCTTCAGGCATGAGGTGATCATTTAGTCGATAGCAAAGCCCTGTCTCCTAATTAATGCATCAGATCATTGAGGCAATGTGGTCAGAGTAGATAAGGGATGGGTCCAGTGTTACCCCCAGATACTTGAAGTTAGGAACAGTGTTGAGGGCAGATCCATCCAGGGATTGGACAGTGAGAAGGGAGCAAGAGTGGGCAATGGTGGATAGATTTGGTTTGGAGCCGGACAGCATGGCCTTCATCTTGGAAGCATTACTAACATACTAACATATTAAAATGCCAGCAGAATAGGCCTAATGGTCTTTTGTGTCTGCTAGTTTGGTCAGCCCCCACCCTGGGAGCTGACCTTGCTGCCCCTCTCGCCCTCTCTGGCTTCTCCCTTCCCAGTCCTGGATATTCTCGCTGCACTGGACTTTGCTTCCAGAACCCTTCCCCTGTACCTGTACCACCTCTTCTTAAACCCCTCCACCATCTCTGCCTCCACCAGCCCCCTGGGCAGCACATTCCATGGCTCCTCCACCCTCTCAGTGAAGTAACACCTCCTCCTTTCTGCCCTTAATCTCCCCCCTCCATTGACCAATAGTTGTGTGTTATCTGTTCTTTTCTCTCATTCTCTTCTGCATAGTCTGCCTCTGCCCTTCTTAACCTCACAATTCCTGCATTGTCTTTCTCTTTTCACTTACTTACCTAAAAATAGGTATTTCCCCCTTAGTTACTCCTTTGACTATCCTTTCATCAATTTATAACTTTTGTGCCTCTTGCCACCTACCCTGCTGACCTCTGCTTTTCCTGGTACACCTCTCTCCCTTCTTCAGTCTGCATCTCTTTATACCTCCTGAATGCCACCCTTTTAGCTTTTACCTTGGCAGCCACTTCGCTGAAGAACCATTGTGTTCCCTTCTTCCTCTTGTCTTTGCTCACTTCTTTTGTGCAGATGTTTGTTGCCACTGATATTTAAAAAAAAACTGTGTAACATGAAAACTTCAGACTTGAGGAAGTGTGTACCTTGAAACAGATTCTCTCAAACCTGTACGTCTCTGGTTTAAAATAACAGTTTTTCAGTTACAGGTAAGTAAAACAAATCTTAATTTGGGAGAATTTTAGCATTTTACACTTCTGTAACTTTGCCCTCAAACCGTTTGATAAAAAATGTTTAGGATCCAGAAACCCTGGCATAGACTCCATGCCGGCCAAATTTCAGGCAAATTGGTTGAATGAGGGCAGTTATTAAGGTGTAAAAACCAGGGTTTAACAATAAAGTGCTTACTCAACCCTAATATACAGGTGCGACTTTACATGTATTGTACAGTGTGCATGTGTATATATTTTCACCAGGATTAAACCCAATTCTGCAGCATTTTGCAGCATTCTGCAGCATGCTGCAGCAGAATTTCTGTGGCAAGCAATGTCATTTCAATGGCAATTTGTCCCTTTTGTCATGCAGGAAGCTATGACATTTACTTCATCCTGGCAGTGCCACAGTTTCCTGCATGACAAAGGGGATTCACTCCCATTGAAACTACATTGTTTACTGCAGTAACACTGCTGCAGCATACTGTAGAAGTGGATTTAATCTTGGCAAGCATATATATATATATATATATTATGGTAGCACGGTAGTGCTACCATAGTTAGGGTTGAGGAGCCATTTACATGCTAAACCTAAAATTTTGCACCTTAATAACTTTGCAACCATTCAACGGATTTGCCTGAAATTTGGAATAAATGATCAAGAGCCATTCATCTTGAGATATGCCAACTTTCATACTGTTCAGATATAGGGCTGTGGAGTTATTAAGCGTGATCTGCGCGCGCATTTACGCTTTTTTGCAATTCTTTAGTCATCTCTACAGGTCGCACGTTTTGCATGACCAGTCCAAAATCTTCAGGGAATGTGCAGCCAGTGTACCTGATGTGCCTTTTGAATATTTTGTGAAAAAATATTAAACGGTTCAAAAGTTATTAAAAAAACAGTTTCCCATTATAAGTCAATGGGAAAAGTTTACAAAACGTTCAACACTTTCGCAAATGCAGTTTTTACTTTCGCAAATGGCCCTTTTACTTTCACAAATCCATCATTTTGTTTTCAGTTGGTGATCAGAAAAATGCTTGGCATTTAAATTTGGGACCCTCTAGCAACACAATTCTTTTTGTGTTTACCTAGTCGGACCCTGAGGATGCTAGGCATGTCTTTATTTTGAGGTAAAACAACCTAGAAATATGTTTTTCAAGTTTCTGGCAAAAGTACTTTCGCAAAGTAGTGTCACACTCACGAAAGTGCCACAAATTTTTGTGAAAGCTTTCACAAATTGCCACACTACTTTTCCAGGCTATGGGAAAATGACAGCAATTATTTGCCACCCTGCTGCAAAAGAATGGTTTGGTATTTTGGGATCAAATTTGGAGGAAGTGCAGCCAACATCTCACAGATGTGTCTTTCAGTATTTCGGTGAAAAAATATTACAGGGTGGCAAAGTTACAGCACTCCAAAGTTGATACTTTTTCCCATAGGATAACATTACTGCATCCGCCACATTACAGGAATCCTTTGCCGCCCTGCTGCAAAATAATGGTTTGATCTTTTGGGCTGAAATTTGGAGGGAAGAAAGCCAACATCCCACAGATGTGCCTTTCAGTGGTTTGGTGAAAAAATATTACAGGGTGCCAAAATTATCGCACTCTGAACATCTCTTTTTTTCCCATAGGATAACATTACGGTGTTCGCCGCGCCTTTCAGGGCCCGTATCTCAGAAACGGTGCAAGATACGGACTTTTTGCCAGAAAATTGCTTAGCCCCCTAATGGGGTCTAAGTGCAAAAGTAGCCAGGAAAGTCAAACATCATATGGCTTTTCAATTTTTTTTCTACGTTGTACGGTTCCTGAGATACTGTATAAGCAATTTAGTATTCCAACTCCTCATTTTCTGCTCCGAGACCCATTATTATGCATACATTCTTTGTACTCACTGTCTTTCTATATGCAGCTTTTGGGGAAAAGCAGCCTGTGTGCTTACATTACTGTTACCCTTACCACTTCCGCTTGCAGTTCCGTACCTGTTTCACTTACCGTTCCCGTCTACGGCACCAGGTGCGTTACCCTTTGCATTTTCATTTGTGCTTATGTTTGTGTTCTTTTAACCATTTGTGTCTACAGTACTGTTTATCTTTCTGCTTTGCTTTGTGTCACCATGCACATTACCATTTGCGTTTGCGGGCACTGTGTTACTATGTGACAAACTCCTGCTGCCGCATTACATTCACTATTTTTCATTATCATTCTCAAAAAGAAGGGAAATTAGGGGCAAAAACTCTGTTTAATGCATTAGTTAGGGTTGTTCCACAGCAACAAAAGGAAATTGGTGTTAGGTTGAGCCCCTTGAGCCTCACACTGGCCTTCAACCAGCATCATGGTGCCATTGGGGTAGTCGGTTCTAACCTCACCCCATTCTCCTATACCTGTGCTTCTTCACACATCTGATGGGGTGAGAGTTATGTCCGACAATCCCAATGTGCACCCCGATGCCAGTTGGGGGTGTGGACGGGGGGGTCAAAGGGGGGCTTTCAGCCCTAGCATCAAATTTCCTCACTTTTGTCGCTGTGGAACAATGCTAACTAATGCATTAAATTGAGTTTTTTGCTTCTAATACATATATAGGCACAGTAGTGCCCCTATATTAGGGTTCAATGGCTAGTTCTACATTAAACCCAAATTTTGCACTTTAATAACTTTGCAACTATTTGACCACTTTGCATGAAATTTTGCATGTGCTATTGGGGACCATAGGTCTCTGGATCGGTCACATTTCGTTCCAGTCAGATTTAGGGGTGTGGAGATATGGAATGTCCAAAAATGTGAAAATTATCACTTTTATGCAAATTCTTTGTCACACCATTTCTCCAAAACTGCCTGGGGGTTTGGTCTGAGACATTTATGGTATATGGGGGGTTTGGGTCACATATGTGCCTTTTGAAGGTTTGGTGAAAAAAATATTAATTCATTCAAAAGTTATTAAAATTCAAAGTTCCCTTTATTTTCTGTGTGAAAAATTAGATGTGCCATGCGAAAGTACTATACTATTTTGCTTTCGCAAAAGCAGGTTTTGCTTTTGCAAATGCTGCAGATAGTGTCATGCTTCTGCCATCTTGTTTTCAGTTAGTGATGTGGAATAAACTAAATAACTTAAAAATACTGCCTCTTGGTAAACACCAACACTTGTGTTTACCTAATCCAGGCCTGAGGAACATGATTCAGTGGTTAGTTATCAGAAATATTAGCCAGAAATATGTTTATTTTAATTGGCTGTTTTTAATGTTGCAAACTCGCTACACTACTGCAGCAATTTGCAACACTACTTTTGTGAAAGTGCTGCAGATTGTGGCACTATTTTGTGAAACACCTGCAGTAATGCCACAAAGTGTGGCACTGTTTTACAAAACTATGGGGTTGTGCCACAAATTTGCAACACTACTTTTGTAAAACTCTGTTTCTTTGTCACTGCATTGCAAATAAATGGTTTGGATTTATGGGCTGAAATTTGTAGGGTAGAAAGGTCTTGACCCTCAGATATGCCTTTTGCTTGTTTGCTGAGAACATTTATATATGTTACATAATTATAAGATTTTAAAGTTTAGTGATTTCCCATAGTATAACCTTTTGAATGGGATTTGTGTAATGACAGTCATATTGTTCATGTGATGGGGTCATAAGAAGACTACAGTATGTTGAAAATTTGGGGTCAAAATGATTGAAAATGGCGAAGTTATGATCATTCATTGCAATTTCACTATACACACTCATCAGTTTGGAAACGTTTAATATTTTGACCCTATATTTTACCATAGCCTTCTTATTACCCAACTTCATGTGTGCCACAGCTGTTATTTTTCACATTCTAGTCAAATTGTGTTTTTGTAACTGTAGCACAGAATGGCATTGCAGTTGTGCAGAATTACATTTTGGAATGGATTTGAACATTTTCTGTACTGGGTATATGTGGTAGGGTAATAAGATGGTTATGCTGACAATTTAGTCATGAATACACAGACGGATGGGAGCACAGGGACCCTGTGTGCCCACAGTAAAATAAGGATACTATTACACTATCTCAAAAAGTATGGAAATAAATTGCAAAAAACATTGTTAATGCTCCAGTTAGGGTCAAAGCGACAAAAGTTAGGAAATGAGGCATTAAGTTTTCCAACCCTAACACCCCACCCTCCCAAACCAGGCAGAAGAGCAGGTGTGGGGCGAACCTTGGGCTTCTCAAGCCTAATGCTCACCCAATTCACATAAAATCTACACGTCTGATGTTATTTACTGAAGGAATGGGGTGAGTGTTATGCTTCTTTTCCTCTTTTGCCTCTTTTCCCAACATTTGTCACTTTGACCCTAACTGGAACATTAACAAAGTTTGTTGCAACACATCTATCTATCTATCTATCTATCTATCTATCTATCTATCTATCTATCTGTCTGTCTGTCTGTCTGTCTGTCTGTCTGTCTGTCTGTCTGTCTCTCTCTCTCTCTCTCTCTCTCTCTTATATATATATATATATATATGTGTATATATATATAAATTGCAAAAAACTTTGTTAATCTATCAGGGTCAAAGCGACAAAAGTAGGGAAATGTGGTGATATGATTTCCAACTCTAATACCTTATTGCCCACCCTGCACAGACCCACAAGCAGGGGGAGTCTGTTTTGGGGCCCTTGAATCCTAATGCTCAGCCCACTCACCTATGTTGTACCCATGCCACTTAATTTTGTACTGGAATGGAGTGAGCATTAGGGTTCACGGGCCCCAAGACAGACCCTCCCCTCCCACCTGTTGGTCTCTGCAGGGTGGGCAGTGGGGTGTTAGGGTTGGAAACTCTAATGCCACATTTTCCTATTTTTGTCACTTTGATCCTAACTGATGCATTAACAAAGTTAATGTGCTAGGAGTCAGGTGATCCTGGAAAGACTGCAAAGAGGGTTCCTGACTCAGGGCATCACTGAACCAACAAGAGCTGAGGCAATTCTTGATCTGGTGCTCACAAATGGGGAGCAAGTATAGGAAATAATGGCCAGGGAACCACAGGGTGGAAGTGACCATTGCATAGTGCAGTTCCAGTTGGATATGGGCAGAGAAAGCATCCTAACTAAGACCAAAATCTTGGATTTCAGGAGGGCAGATTTTAGGAAAATGGGCAAAGTGCTAAGGAGCCATCTGATGGGCATCAGAGCAGATATGGGTGTGGACCAGAGGTGGTCCATCATTAAGGATGGACTACTGGTTTCCATATATGAGTGTGTTAGGCTCAGGGGTAAGAACACAAGGGCCAAATATACCAACTGGTTCAGTTCTGGGGTTGCCCAGGCAGTAAGGAAAAAGAGGTTGGCCTATAGAAAATTCAGAATGACCAAGAGAGAGGTGGATAGGGAAGTTTACCTAGGTTTGGCTTTTGAGGCAAGTAAGGAAGTCCAGAGAGCAAAGGCACAGAAAGAGCTGCAGATAACAGAAGGAATTAAGGAGGGGGGAAGGCCTTCTTTTGATATATAAGCGAGAAAAGGGACAGGAAGGAAGGGATTTTTAGGCTTAAGAAAGGGGTGGAGTGGGTGGAGGATAATGGGGGAAAGCAGAGATACTAAATAAATACTTCTGTTCCATCTTCACCAGGGAGAAGGATGGATCAGTGCCTTCTGGGAGGGAAAAGAGGAGTGGGGGGACACAGATGTAATGACAGAGGAGGATAGAGTGAGGAAGGGGATGCTGGCATCGAAGGTGGGAAAATCACCAGGCCCAGACAGAGTACATCCAAGGGTACTAAAGGAACTGGCTGAGGATCTGGCAGAGCCACTGGCAGACCTACTTAATAGTTCACTAGGGTCAGGCATGGTACCGCAGAACTGGAGAACAGCACATGTAGTGCCCCACCACAAAAGCAGTCCCAAGGATGACCCAGGGAATTACAGACCAGTCAGTCTGACCTCCATTGTGGGCAAGCTCATGGAGACCATAATAAAGGAAAGGTTGGTGGAATATCTAGAGAAGCATGGTCTCCATGATGAGAGGCAGTGTGGGTTCATGGGGGGGGGTGGGATTGTGTCAAATTAATCTGATTGACTTCTTTGACTGGTGGTCCAGGATCTGGCAGCTAGACTTCAATGCCAAGAAATTCAAAGTTATGCATATTGAAGCCAAGAATCCCAGGACAGAGTACTACCTGGATGGAGTCCGAGTATCTGCATCAGAGGAGGAGGAGAAGGACCTGGGAATGAGGATCACTAGAGACCTGAAGCACTCCATGCAGTGCAAGAAAGCAGCAGCAAAGGCAAACAAGATGCTGGGATGCATATCTAGGGGGATGAGTAGTAGGAGTGAGGAGGTTATACTGCCCTTGTACAGGTCACTGGTAAGGCCACATCTAGAATATGGAATTCAGTACTGGTGCCTACACCTCAAAAAAGGCATTAACCTGCTGGAGAAGTCCAGATGAGGGCTACAAAGATGATAGCTGGTCAGCAGGGTAAGGCATATGAGGAGAGGATGAGGGCACTGAACATGTACTCCCTGGAATACAGGAGAGAAAGGGGATATGGTTGGGATCTTCAAGTACTTTAAAGGGATAAATAAGGGTGATAAGGAGAGTCTCTTTAAGCTGAGTGGCAACCATAACATGAGGGGGCACAGTCTTAAGCTGCAGGGTGGGAGGTTTAGGAGGGAGGTCAGGAAGCACTTCTTCAACAGAGAGAGTGGTGGACACTTGGAATACACTGCTGGAAGAGGTCATCTCATTGGAGACAGTGGGCAGCTTTAAGAGAGTCAGGGATAGGCATGGGGGAAGGTAAGGATCATGGGCAGGGAGGATGGGAGGAGTGGGGAAGGAGGGCAGGGACATTAGTTCATGCTGTGGACCCTGCAATATGAGCAGACTTGATAGACCAAATGGCCTTCTACTGGCTTCTTTGTATGTTTGTATGTAAGTTTCTTGCAATTTATTTCCCTGCTTTTTGAGATAGTATAATAGTATCACCATTTTATGGTGGGAGCACAGGATCAGATGTATAACAGTAGCCTTATTTTATGGTGGGAGCACAGGGTCCAACCCTGCACTCCCATCCCACCATAAAGATTGTATAACAGTATCCTTTTGTTACAGGGGGAGTGCAGGGTCCTTTGGGCCATGTGTTCCCATCCCTCCAGTGACACAGTATAACAGTATCGTTATGTTACTTTGGACCCTGCACACCCATTCCTCCATAGAGGCAGTATAACAGAATCCTTATTTGATGGTGGGAGTGCAGGGTCCTTTGGACCTTGCACTCCCATCCCTCCATTGAGATAGTATAACAGTATCCTTATTTGACTCATAATTTCTAACTTAGCCTTCTTATGACCTGACTACATGTACCCAAAACATAACATTTTCAAATCCCTGCCAAAACATACTTCTGGGCAACTCCAAAGCCATTCTGTGCCACAAGTGAGAAAACACATTTTGGACAGGATTTGAAAAATGGCAGCTATCACTTACATGAGGTGGTGTATGCTGAAAATGTAGGGTGTTAATATAGAAAATTTCCAAAGTTATGAGCGTGCATAGCGAGATAGCAATGAATGCTTATAACACAGCCATTTTTTTTTCAATTCAAAGTTTATTGAATTTTATAACAATTACAGAGCACTGATCCATCATAAATACGACACATACATAGTTAGTTCGAAAGGTAAGAGGAACAGTACTCCCCCCATCCGTAGCCCTCCCTCACCCTTTTTCTCCCCAGCAACCCAACACAGAATCACCTCAATGAGCAATATCACAATACAGAACAAGCATTGTTATCTGTCATTTACAATGAGTATAGGGCTTGCAGGGGGCCCCATATCTTATTAAATCTTTTGAGCCTATGGTTAAGACTAGCAATATTTTTTTTCAGTCTTGAGAGTCACCAGAAGTTCATGTAATCATTCTGTATAAGTAATTTCTTTACTGTCTTTCCAATGTATCAGGACTAGCTTTTTGACTGACATTGACATTAAAGTTATGTGATATTTACAGATAAGTACATGAACTATGGAAAGATCACTAAGTAGGCAAACCTCTGGGTTAAATAGTTCATTCAGTCCCAAGAGAGGGTCCACCTTCTGCTTAATGGGTCCACAAATTGGTCACTTTTGGGCAGGTCCAAAATATATGCAACAAATTACCTTCTTCTTCTGAGCACCTAACACAGGTAGAAGAGGCTGAACAGCCAAAATTAGCTAACTTCTGACGGGAATAGTATAGATTATGCAGTATCTGGAACTGCATAAGTCATAGACTATCTTGAGTGACTAGATGGTGACAATTATGCCACAGGAGAGACCAGTTTATAGTCTTTCCCGGAAAGAGGGTAGCCCAGAAAGCTGTTGGACCAAAGCTTTCTGGGTAGTTCAAGTTATATAGGGTCCCATACATTTTGGAGACTGCTTGTGGGAGTCCTGTTAGTGGTTGTAACTCTGTCCAGAAAGGTGAGTTGAAGGGTTTTGAGGGGACGGGTCTGAATGTTTTTACCAGAAGATGGCAAAGCTGAAAAATATTTTTCAGATATTTGACTTCAGGATACTGGCTTTAGCCAATATTTCGGTAGACATAAGCCAGGTCCCATTTTCCTTAATAAAATAACTAAGTGGACAGTTTCCTAGTTGTAGCAGCCATCCAGGTGAGAGGGTTTTACCCTCTATCTTAATGTTGGAATCACCCTTTATGGTTTGAGACAAGTCACAAGTATGACTGTATTTAAGAAAATTACATAGCTGGGAATGAATTTTGATGGAGATGGCTATGGGAGATGTTTTTAATGGGAGTGGGACAGATTTCAGATTGATGTGCATGAGAGAGGCTGGGGAAGAGTCCCTGTGCTTTTATGTGGTCTATTTCAATTTTAAGCCAAATTGGTGTAAAAGGGAGAGAGGTCTGATGGTTTTCAGAATCAATCCATCTCAGATATTTATTGGCCTGACTGGCCCAATAATAAAGACCAATGTGTGGTAGTCATAAACCTCCTTTAACTTTAGGAGCGGCAAGTTTATAAATTGCCAGTCTGGATCTTTTACCAGTCCAGATAAAATGTGTAAATAGCCCGTGTATTTTTTTAAACCAAGTTAAGGGGAGGCAAAGATTTAATAAGTTAAGAGGGTGAAAAAGGTGAGCAAAGACATTCATCTTTATCAGGTTGATTTTGCCCCAAAGGGATAATGGGAGAAAATACCATCTTTGCAGATCTTGCTTAATTGTATGTATGAGGGAATCTAGATTTAGCTTCTGAAAATGAGTGGGGCTCCTTGTAAGTTCAATAACTAAGTATTGCAGAGAGTCTGCCTTCCAAGACAGCCCCGTAGTGGAAATGCTGTGTTTCAAATCTTTGTTGCTAGGGGGTAATACTACCATTTTTTTAATATTTAACTTATAATTGGACATTTTACTAAATTCTTCAATAAGTTCTAACATATGAGGGATAGAGGGGACTGGGTGTGACAATTGGAGAAGCTGATCATCTGCATATGCCGAAACATTGACTGTATGACCTTGAATGTTAATACCTTGAACCCCTGGTGCTTCAATCAGTCTGTGAATAAGGGGATCCAGATATAGATTAAAAAGCAGGGGTGACAAGGGACATCCCTGTCTTGTGCCAGATTGGAGTGGGAATATTTTGGATATGGTCCTATTACTGGAGTTATGGGATGTTGGAAATTTATAGAGGGTGTCAACACAGCCATTTTTTTTTTATTTTGACTGCAAATTTTCAATATAGCCTTCTTATGACCCTACCTGATGAACAATATGACTGTGGTTACTCAAATCCCACCAGAAAGGTGATTTTGCCAACTGACTGTGAAATCACCTTTCTGGTGAGAGTTGCCTAATGGCAGTCATATTGTTCATAAGGTGGGGTACCCAAGAGTCCATGCTGAAAATGTGGGAGCAAAATCTCCAAAAATGGCTGAGTTATGGCTGAAACATGAACCCCACATTGAAATACATACTGTAGGAGCCCATTTACCTTAGTTCAGATTACAGTCACCAGTTTCAGTAGCAAGAAGTGTCTTTGATCCATTGAGTGGGTCTCAGACTTTGGACCTCAGGAGGTGAATGGGGTCACTTGGGATGTCAGGAAGGTGTGGGAAGGAGGGTCCACAATGGGAGGTTGGGTGCGGGCACAGGAGTGATCGGCAATGAACATTTTTTCTTTTAACAGCAAATAAACAAGCAAAAATCAATGAGGGATGATTTTCTTCTTTACAAGGGAAAAATAAAAGGACTGTCAAGAGGGGGATGCCACTGTCACCAAGGGTGAGGGTGGTGGGATGCAAATAGACACCAGGGCTTGTCGGGTGTAGGCACATAGGTGATTAGCGATGGACATTTTTTCTTTAAGCAGAAAATAAATGAGCAAAAGACAATGAGGGACAATTTTCTACTTTACAGGGAAAAAATTAAAAAATAAATAGACTGTTGGGGGGATGTCACTGCCACCAATGGGGAGGGTGGGGTGCCATTAGACACCAGGGCATTATCATTTCAAAAAGATTTAAGTTGCAGAACACTACAAAAACAATTTTTGTTTTTTAAATTAAAATAAATAATATAGGGATTGAGGGTTGGCGGATGCCACTAGACACCAGGGCTAAAGGGGTACAGAAAAATACATTTATTCAAGACCAGATGGTCTCACAACACTTCCACAATGGTGTTTTTCAGAAGGAGATGGCCAAAAAGCAATCATTGCATGCCATCTCCTTCCCTTATCCACTACCCTGATTCATCAATCAGCTGGTGAACAAGGATTCCCAGTCTGGCCATCTGGTTGACAAATTTTGACAAACAGAGGGCCAGACAGGAATCCTTGTCCGCCAACCAAATTCCACATCCACCACCCTGATTCATCACTGGCAGACAAGAATCCCAGTCTAGTCATCTGGTCATCAACATTTATGGCCAGATGTCCAAATAAGGGATCCTTGTCCACCAGCCAATTTCCTTCTTTGCCAGATGAGCAAAGAATGGCAAACAAAGAATTTAGCAAGTGGTGAACAAGGATTTAAAAATACAAAAAAAAAGCACTTTCTGGGTTCACACAAATGACAGAAACCACACAACAAAGATTATCAGCTCCCTATGAGATGAAATCATATTTAAGAATGGCAAACAAGCTTCCCTGGGCAGTGTTATAACAGTTTATTTGGGGGAAAATCAAAAAACAAGATGGTGGCTGGCAAACAAGGAATTTTTTATGGTGAGCCAAGATTGCCAACTGGCGAACCAGGATTGACTCCTGGCAAACCAGGATTCTGGTTTGCACTTTGGAGCTATCCTGAAAAATGAAAATCTCATTGAAAATGATGGGACCTTAAAAATGCTATAACTCTGGAATGGATTAATGTTTTTTTCTCGCAGACCTGCTCAGCCACTCAAGTTCTTTCTACTATAAAAATTTCAGACCAAAATTCAACACCATCTGTGCACAGTGCGATGATGAAAAAACTGTAAATGTGACAAATTTTAGTTTTTTTTCACTATCTGGATCTCAGAATCCACAAAATCAAATGGAACAAATCTTGGCACATCAAGAAAGCTACCCCAAGAAACTGCACATGCACATTTTGGGCAAATCTGTTGAATGGTTGCAAAGTTACTAAAGTGCAAAATTTGTGCTTTAACATTGAAACTCCGTATTAACCCTAACATCCTAACTATAGTGGTGCTATTGCACATATATATATATATATATATATATATATATATATAGTATATAGTATATATATATATATATATATATATATTCATGGCAAAAACTATGTTAATGCATCAGTTAGGGTTGTTCCACAGTAACAAAAGCAGGGAAATTCGGTGTTAGGGTTTCCACCCCTGGAAGCCACTCCCACCTTGCCCCCACTGGCATCAGAGTGTGCATTGGGGTCATTGGGCATAACTCTCACCCCATCCCATGTGTAAAGAAGCTGAGGTGGTGCAGTATAGGAGAATGGGGTCAGAGTTATGCCCGATGACCCCATGCACACCTGTTGGTGGGGGCAGGATGCATTAATGGAGTTTTTTGCCATGAGTTTCCCTTCTTTTTGAGAATGTGCACTATAAATAGTCAATGCTATGTGTTGTTGGGCCCCACACTCCCACCATGCTGCCCATTTCTGCATAATAACCATGACAGTAACTTTTACGCTAACAGTAAAGGTAATGGTGATGACTGAAGTGTAAACGCTAATGGCAACAGTGATGTAAACTTAAATGGAAATGCAAATGGTAACGGAAGTGCAAACAGTAATGCAAACGGTGATGGAAACGCAAACAGAAAAGGAAATGATAATGCAAACAGAAGTGGAAATGCAAATGGTAATGGTAATGGTGAAGCAAATGGAAACAGTAATGCAAACAGAAATGGGAACACAAGCAGAACCGTAAGGCAAATGCCAATGCTAACCGTAATGCTAACATTGACAGAAACAGAAACCAATGCAGTAACAGTAAAGCTAACAGTGACACAAATGGTAATGCAAGTACAAATGCAAACAGTAACGGTAACAGTAATGGTGATGCAAATGGAAATGCTAACACAAATGGTAACATAAATGCAAAGTGTAATGCAAACGTAAGCGCAAATGCAAATGGTAACGTAATGGTAATACAACTTTAAATGGTAACGTAAATGCAAACAGCAATGGTAACATTAACATTGATGCAAACATTAACATAAATGCAAATAATAACATAAACAGAAGTGCAAATGCAAATGGTAATGGTAACGGTAACACAAACGCAAATGCAAACACAAATGGTAACACAAGCACAAACGGTAACACAAACGCAAATACAAACAGTAACATAAATACAAATGCTAATGGTATTGCTAACGGTGATACAAATGTAAATGTAAATGCAAACGGTAATGCAAATGCAATTATAAATGCAGATGCAAATGGTAACGGTAACAGTAACGGTAAGGGTAACGCACACACAAACACAAATGGTAACGGAAGTGCAAAAGGTAATGGTAAAGGAAACGCTAACAGTAACAGTGAACCAAACGTAAATGGAAACACAAATGGTAATGCAAATGGTAACTCTAACAGTGATGCGAATGGAAACGCTAACGCAAACGGTAATGGAAACGCAAGCACAAATGTAAATGCAAATGCAAACAATAATGGAAACGCAAGCACAAATGTGAACACAAATGCTAATGGTAACGCTAATGTGCACACTTTGTGTCCAAAAGAGGTGCATCCAGAAGCACAGTGAATACAAAGAATGTGGGCATAATAGTGGCCCTCAGACAGGAAAATGACCACTTGGAATACCAAATTGCTTATATCTCAAGAACCGTACGAAGTAGAAAAAAAAATTAAATTTCATATTATTTATGACTTTCCAGGCTATTTTTTCAGTTTTTGTGATGAAAAATTCATATCTCGAACTATTTTCAAGATACGGGACCCAAAAGGCGCAGCAGATGCTGTAATGTTTTCCTATGGGAAAAACAGTCAACTTTAGAGTGCTGCAACTTTGCAGCCCTGTAATACTTAGGCACCAAACCACCAAAAGGCACATCTGTTGTTTTGCAGCAGGGTGGCAAAGATTTCCTGTTGTTTTGGCCAAACTTTCACAAATTACATTCGCAAATCACGATACTTTCATAAAACAAATCATGAAAGTGTCACATTTATGAAAGTACTTTGTGACACTACTTTTTACACAAATTTTAAAAACATATTTCTGGGGGGTTTAACTTCCAAATAAAACATGGCTAGCATCCTCAGGACTTGACTAGGTGAACACAACAAGAATATATATATATATTATAGCTGCACAGCAGTGCCACTACAGTTAGGGTTGAGTACCCTATTGAAGGTTAAATCTCAAATATTGTACCTTAATAACTTTGCAACCATACAATGGATTTTCCTGAAAGTTTGCATTCTCTGTCTGGTACCATAGAGCTCTGGATCTTCCAAGTTGCATTATTGTCAGATGTACAGGTGAGGAGCTACAACACAACAAAAAATGCTTAAATTACAGATGTTTGCATGTTTCTTTGCTCGCACCTACAGCCCACACAGTTTTCCTGATTGGTCCAAAAACTTCAGGGAACATTGCTGATGTGCCTTTCAAAGATTTTGTGAAAAAATATTAAACGGTTCAAAAGTTATTAAAAAGAACTGAATCTCAGTATAGTCTATGGGAAACGTTGAATATGCCAGATGTTAACAGGAGCACTTTTGCTGCAGCCACATCCAAGAATAGGGCCATTCTTGATACCCTACAAGTGGCATGTCTCAGACAGCTAGTTTTGGAACCCACTCATGAGGCAGCAATCTTAGATCTCGTACTCTCAAATGGGGACAGTGAAAGGATCTCAGATCTAGAAGTGGTAGCCATCTGGGAACAAGTGACCACCAAACCATGTGGTTCACAATAAAATCAACTACAAAGTCAAGCCTTACACAAGTGAGGGTACTGGACTTCAGGAGGGCTGACTTTGACAAGATGGGAGAGTGCCTTAGAAAAGCACTAGCAAACAGTAAGAAGGAGGGGTGGAGCAACAATGAGGAAACATCAAAACTGCCATCACAGAGGCAACAAGCCTTTGTGTGAAGCAAATAAATCAAAATGAAAGAAAAAGCCACTATGGTTCTCAGTAGAGGTGGCAGGGAAGGTTAGGGAGAAAAAGATAGCATTTAGGAAGTATAAGGAAACACAGAAGGAGCAGGACAAAGTACTGTACCAGTTAAGGCAGAAGGAAGCAGGGAGGGAAGTCAGAATGGCAAAGGCCCAAACTGAGAAAAAGATAGCCAACTCAGTTAAGAAGGGAGATAAAACCTTTTATAGGTACATCAGGGAGCATAGAAAGACAAAGGGAGGGATAGTGAGGCTGAATAGAATGGACGGTGGGTGGGCAGAGAGGGACAGTGAAAAAGCAGGGATACTGAACTAATACTTCTGCTCAGTGTTCACAAAAGAAGAGGAGGGGAGGTGCCTAATCCAATTAAGAGAAGCACTCTGGATAGGGGGGTCGATCCCAGTCCTTTCACAGAAGAAAGGGTTCTGAAAGAACTCCTAAAACTGAAGGTGGACAAAGCAATGGGGCCTGATGGAATCCACCCCAGAATTCTAAAAGAATTAAGGGGAGAACTAGTGACACCACTGACTACCCTTTTTAACAAATCATGGGAGGATGGTATGGTACCTGAGGACTGGAGGAAGGTGGATGTGATTCCCCTTCACAAAAGTGAGAGCAAGACAGAGGCAGGAAACTACAGACCTGTCAGTTTGACCTCTGTAGTAGGGAAAGTGATGGAATCACTTCTGAAGGAAAGAATTGTTGAGTACCTAGAGGAAAGTGGGGCACAGGACCCAAGGCAGCATGGGTTCACAGCAGGAAGGTCATGTCAGATGAACCTATTTGATTTCTTTGACTGAGTGACCAAAGTAGTAGACCAGGGAGGGGCTGTGGACATGGCCTACCTAGACTTTAGCAAAGTATTTGACACAGTCCCACACAAAAGATTAATAGTCAAATTAACCAGCCTGGTAGTGGGTCCCAGGGTAGTAGCCTGGGTAAAACACTGGCTGGACAACATGACACAGAAGGTAATTGTAAATGGAGTCCACTCTGAAGAAAGAGGGCTTACTAGTGGGGTACCACAGGGTTCAGTACTGGGTTCAGTATTTTAAATGTCTTTATAAGTGACATTGCAGAGGGACTGGAAGGAAAAGCATGCCTTTTTGCAGATGACACAAAGATCTGCAACAGGGTTGCTACACAAGGAGGCATGGAAAGGATGAGAAGAGACTTGGCAAGGTTGGAGGAATGCTCAGAAGTATGGCAGATTGGATTCAATGCAAAGAAGTGCAAAATAATGCACCTTGGAAACAAAAGCCCGGGAAAGATTACATAGTTGGAGGGAGGTAGTAACAACAACAAAAATGGTAAGGGACCTTGGGGTAATCATATCAGATGACCTTAAGGTTAGCAAGCAATGTGAGAAGGCAGTAGGGAGGGCTGGGGGGATACTGGGATGTATAGGGATAGGCGTCACCAGCAGAAAACAGGAAGTTATTATCCCTCTGTACAGGCAGTTGGTTAGTCCCCATCTGGAGTACTGCATCCAGTTCTGGAAACCCCATCTCTGCAAGGACATAGACAGGATGGAGGCAGTCCAGAGGAGGGCAACTAAAATGGTACAGGGTCTGCAAGAGAAGCCATATGAGGAGAGACTAAAGGAGCTTAATATGTATACCCTTGAGGAAAAGAGTGGGGGGACATGATAGAAACTTTTAAGTACCTCAGTGGAATCAGTAAAGTCCAAGAGGGTAGCATCTTTCAGAAAAAGAGCTGTGCAAGAACAAGGGGACACAATTTGAAGATAGAGGGGGGACGGCTCAGGGGCAATGTGAGGAAGTATTTTTTCACAGAGAGGGTGGCAGCTGCATGGAACAGCCTTCCTGAGGAGGTTGTGGGATCTAAAACTGTGGGAGAATTCAAGAATGCATGGGACAGACATTAGGCACTTCTTTTGGGGGGTAGGAAGAAATAGGCTGTTAGTTAACTAGGATCTGCAGCTTATCCTATAGGTAGGGAAATGGGCAGACTAGGTGGGCCAAGCAGTCCTTATCTGCCATAAAAGCCTATGTTTCTAATAACAATTGCAACAGTGTCACAAATGCAGTTTTTAGAGTTGCAAATGCGTCTTTCACTTTCATGAGTCAGCCATTTTTTTTTTTCAGTTACAGCTCAGAAAAATGCTTGGCATTTAAATTTGGGACCCTCTAGGGAAATAAAAACCCAGTGGAAGATTACACAATGGGGGAGAGAAAATAACAATAAAAATGGAAAGGACCTGGGGTAATCATATCAGATGACCTTAAGGTTAGCAAGCAATGTGAGAAGGCAGTAGAGAGGGCTGAGGGGATACTGGGATGTATAGGGTGAGGCATCACCAGCAGAAAACAGAAAGTTGTTATCCCTCTGTACAGACAGTTGGTGAGACCCCATCTGGAGTACTGTGTCCAGTTCTGGAGACCCCATCTCTGCAAGGACATAGACAGGATGGAGGCAGTCCAGAGGAAGGCAACTAAAATGGTGCAGGGTCTGCAAGAGAAGCCATATGAGGACAGACTAAAGAAGTTTAATATGTATACCCTTGAGAAAAGAAGGGAGAGGGGGGACATGATACAAACTTTTAAGTACCTCAGTGGAATCAACAATGTCCAAAAGGGTAGCATCTTACAGAAAAAGAGATGTACAAGAACAAGGGGACACAATTTGAAGATAGAGGGGGGACGGCTCAGGGGCAATGTGAGGAAGTATTTTTTCACAGAGAGGGTGGTGAACACATGGAACAGCCTTCCTGAGGAAGTTGTTGGGTCTAAAACTGTGGGAGAATTCAAGAATGCATGGGACAGACATAAGGCAATTCTTTTGGGGGTTATGAAGAAATAGGCTGTTGGTTAACTAGGATCTGCAGCTTATCTTGTAGGTAGGGAAATGGGCAGACTAGGTGGGCCAAGCAGTCCTTATCTGCCGTCAAAGTCTGTGTTTCTATGTTTCATCCCAGCACAGCTCAACTTGGCTGTGCAGGGGTGTGGACTGAGCGATATTCAACGGAGCTGCACCATGGCTCAGCAGCATTGAATATCGCACCCTGGCCACCTGTAGGTGCATGGCAGTGGCACTGCACCAGCTAAGTGGCCAGAGTGGAGCATGGGATGCGCTAGTGCAAGTTCCATTGCGCTATGCACAGCAACCTCGATATTCAAAACTTGACATGAAAATGGGGCCATAATCTATGCAAGGTGCAAATGGGGCCATTTGCATGTCATTATGGCCCCATTTGCACGCAGGTGCGCTGATCCCCAACCACTTGCGCCTGGCGCTCTGCCAGGCAGCAGCTGTCAGGGACCGATGCCCCTGCAGCTGGCAATGTGCTCCACAGCCCGATCTTGGGCATTTGTATAAATAAACAGGACTATGTCCAATATTCTTGGTGGTTCAGTGGACTATTATCTGCTCGATCGCAGGCATCTGTATAAATAAAGAAATAAGTCCAATATCTGGTGGTCTTCAGTGGACCGCTATTCGCCTCGATCATCGGTATTTATAATTAAAATAGCCGATGTTCTTGCTCTCAGGAGCCCCGGGTTGACTCGAGTCCCACCGTTCGCCTTTCTGGTCAGTTGCTGGCAGCAGCACCACCATCGCCGCCTCGCCACTTCGCCGACCGACACCGTTGCAGTACTGCCCATTGGTTCACAGCCTGAATCAATGGCGCGGTAGCCATACCATACTACACATTCCAGATCACATATCTGGAATGTATAGTATGTAGGTTGCACGCCCATTGGCTCACGCTAGAACCACCGGGCGAGCAGCCCTATCTGACGGTGTCAGTCAGTGGGCGGCGGGTGGCAGGCGGGTGGGTGCTGCTGCTGTCCACCGCTGACCAGGGGAGCTGGATGGTGGGACTCAGTGGGCGGTGGGAAGGGGGGCACACTAGACCACCAGGGATATAGGACATATTTCTATTGTTAATTACAAATGCCTGCAATTAGGCAGATAGTGGTCCACTGGACCACCAGGGATATTGGACAGAATAGTTATTTTTTTAACAAATGCCCACGATTGGGCATGGGGGGCGCCACCAGGTGCAGCGGGAGCTCGGTTGGCCACCCACAGGTGGCAGCTGCCGTGTTGCACCCTGCAATGCGGCAGCTCACCTGCGGGTGGCCATCCATTGTTCCTTTTTTTGGGGGGATCAACTTTGTGCTGGTGCAGTTAGGGTTGCACATGCATGGCTGTGCACATCCCGGGCTGAATATCGGGCTGTGCAGGGTATGCATGGGCATGCCCCTTACCTCGCGCCTCGCATCATTACTGATGTACTCCGGCGATCGAGTTTGTGCCGCACACTTTTCCCTTTTGAATGTCACGCCAGTGCATCAGTGAGTTGCGCATGGCACAACAGTGCTCAACCCTTTCGAATATCTGGGCCATACTGTATAAATATGTTAATAGCCTTGCCCATGTTAAATGGAATTGCATGAAATTTTACATGCACAGTCTGATGGGTAAGGTGTCTTGATATTCCAAGCTTTGTTCCATTCTGATGTGCAGATTCCAAGCTCTGGATAGTGCATTTTTAAGAGAAATTGTGGTTTTCTGCTATTTCTTTTTTTTTATCATTGTCTAGAGGCCAGACAGTCTGGAATTTTGGTCTGAAATTTTCAGAGTAGAAAGGGTTTGCCCAATAATGGTACCTTACACTGGTTTGGTGAAAAATATTAATTTGTTCCATTTTATACAGATTTGAAAAGTTTGTTCTGAAGACCCCACTGAGCATACTCAGAACCAAGATTTTTAATCCTTTCAACTTGGAAATGGATTATTTTTTACCAAACCAAAGACATCATTCCAATGCAAGCTCTTTCTACCCTGAAAATGTCAGACTAAAATTCCAAACTGTCTAGGATGTAGGTGATGACATAAAAACAGCAAAAGAACCTGATTTTTCCTAAAAACACACTTTCCAGACCTCAAAATACATCCATCCTACTGAAACAAAACTTGAAAATCAAGAGAACTTGCCCCCTAGACAGTGCATGCAAAATTGCATGCAATTCTGTTGAATGAGGTCAAAGCTATTAAAGTGCAAAGTTAGGGGTTAAACATTAAAAAGCCTATGCAATCATAATTATACTGGTGCTACTGCTTCACTATAACACTGTATGTACATATATATATACACACTGTATATAAATATATTAATAGCTTCACACCACTTGATTTATTTATTTCCAAAGTTTCATTCCAGTTAGATGTGTTGATCCCAAAATCTGGATAGTGTGTTTTTAGGAAAAATCGTGTTTTTTTTGCTTTTTTATGTTTGCTTGCATGCATGTGCAAGAAACATAGTGCCATCATCGGAGATTTTGGAGGTGTGTCACCTCCTCCTCCAATTCAGGCACTGTGCTGGCAGGCGCTGCCCCTGTAAGCCAATGCATTTTGGAACTGTCTATGACACACTCCAAAATGCAGTAGCATACAGTTGAAAGGGGGAGCTACGCTTGGTGACCAGCGATAAAGCTGCTCACGTGCAGCCCCCAGTCAAGAGGTACATGCAGCAAGGCCTCTGCGACGCAGCTGTGATAGCCGAATGGTGCCCAATCCCCCGTCAGCTGAGCTGCATCGCCTCCTCCTCCCAGTAGTTGATGCCACGCTGGGAGCCCACCCCAGCATGGCAAATAGTCATTTTGCCGACGGGGTGCCCAACCCCCATCGCCTGAACGCCTGGGGTGCCTTCTGTGCCACGCTGGGAGCCCACCCAGCGTGGGCAAACGCCCCACGAGGTTTTTTTATTTGTTTTGCTGACGGGGGTGCCCAATCCCCTCGGCTGAACGCCCCCCCAAACCTTGTGCCATGCTGGGAGCCCACCCCAGCATGGCAAGCGGTCCCACGACGTCTTTTTTGTTTGTTTTAACCTGTAAAACAAAAACGGTCCCACGGCACATCTACCGAACCCCCCTCCCACAACCTGCACCCACCCACTGCGCACCCAGCCTCCCCACACCCCCCTCACCCCATACTTACCTCCGGACTCTGGCGCGATGATCTTCGGTGGACCGGGAACACGTCTGCACTCTTCAAAGCCGACCGCGAACTGAGAAATGCGGTAAGCTGTATAATGGGTTAGATAGGAGGGTTCAACTTTATTGCATATCTCAGGCATTTTTGGATTGCACCAATTCTCAACATGGGTTTTGGGACCCTTCTCATGAATGATGTACACTGTCATGGTGTTATTCGGGCTCGAAGGGTGATTTCACGCAGTGACTGCGCAGTGACTGCGAAATCAACCTTCGGGACTGAATACCACCATGACAGTGACATCTTCATGAGAAGGGGGCCCAAAACCCCCATGTTGAAAATTTGGTGCCAAAATTCCAAAAAATGACTGTTTATCGAGCGTGCGTTGCGCAGTTCCTACGCAGGCTCGTAAGTTCGCGAAATTTCAATATTTTCACTCCAGATTTTCAACATTGCCATTTCACCACACCGTCTTATGAGTAGTACAGCTGTCATTTTTCACATCTCACCCAAAATGTGTTTCCACCCTTGTAACGCAGAATGGCGCAGTCGGTGTGCGGAATCAATGTACGGGACAAATTAAGAAAATCACAGTGACACTGTTCATGAGCAGAGGTCTTGAAATGGCTATGTTGAAAATTTGGTGAAAAAATTCCTGAAAATGACTGTTTTACGAGCGTGCGTTGCGCAGTTCCTACGCACGCTCATAGGTTTGCGAATTTTCAATATTTCCACTCCAGATTTTCAACATTGCCATTTTTCCACACCTTCTTATGAGTAGTACAGCTGTCATTTTTCACATCTCACCCAAAACATGTTTCCGCTCATGTAGTGCACAATGGTGCAGTTGTTGTGCGAACTCAGTGTATGGGACACATTAAGAAAATCACAGTGTCACTGTTCATGAGCAGAGATCTTAAAATGGTAATGTTGAAAATTTGGTGACAGAATTCCTAAAAATGACTGTTTTACGAGTGTGCATTGCACAGTTCCCACGCACGCTCGTAGGTTTGCGAATTTTCAATATTTCCACTCCAGATTTCCAACATTGCCATTTTTCCTCACCTCCTTATGAGCAGTACAGCTGTCATTTTTCATATCCTGCCCAAAACATGTTTCCGCCCATGTAGCGCACAATGGCACAGTCGGTGTGCAAACTCAATGTATGGGACACATTAACAAAACCACAGTGGCACTGTTCATGAGCAGAGGTCTTAAAATGGCTATGTTGAAAATTTGGTGAAAAAATGCCTAAAAATGACTTTTACGAGCATGCGTTGCACAGTTCCTATGCATGCTCGTAAGTTTGCAAATTTAATATTTTCACTCTAGATTTTCAACATGTGCATTTTATTAAACTTCCTTATGAACAGTACAGCTGCAATTTTTCATATGTCACCCAAAATGTGTTATCGCACATGTAGCGCACAATGGTGCTGTTGGTATGCGAAAGCAATGTTTAGGACAGATTAAGAAAATCACAGTTACACTGTTCATGAGCAGAGGTCTTAAAATGGCTATGTTGAAAATTTGGTGACAAAAGTCCATAAAATGACTGTGTTACAAGTGAGCCTTGTGCAGTTTCCACGCATCCTCGTTAGTTCATGACTTTGTAATATTTTCAGTCCAGATTTTCACTAGTGGCATTTTTCAGCACTTCCTTATGAACAGTACAGCTGCCATTTTTCACAACATGGCCGAAGTGTGTTTTCACACTTTCAGTGCAGAGATGCCTGGTCGCTGTGGGAAATCATTGTTCGGCACAGATAAAGAAAATCACAGTGACACTGTTCATGATCGGAGGCACCAAAATGCCTGAGTTGACAATCTGCTATAAAATATCCCCAACCTACTTATATAACAGGTGAGCGTTGCACAGTTTCTATGTACGCTGGTGACTTCACCATTTTTTTAAATATTTTTACTACACATTTGCAACATAGCCATTTTTACACCTCCCTATGAAAGAGTACAGCTGTCATTTTTTTACATCCTGTTCGGAATATTTTTGCACCTGTGGTGCTAAATCCCGTAGTCACTGTGCATAAGCAGCTTTTGGCTACCAAACTGATATTCCCCCTGTTCATGAGGTGGGGTCACAAAACAAGCATGTTGAAAATTTGGAGTTAAAATACCAACGAATGCCTGAGGTATTAGGCTTTTCAACTAAATCGCCCATCCCTATAGATAATGACAGGAATCAGGGGTGTGACTTGGGATTCTTGCCTGTAATGCTCATACCATTCCACACCCTGCAGCCAGTGAGAGGCATCGAGGTATGCCTTGGACTCTTCGGCCCCAAAGTTCACCCCATTCTCCTATATCGCACCCATCTCACCATATTTCCTAATGAAATGGGGTGCGCATAAGGGCCAAAGACCCTCAAGGAACATGTGACACTTGTCAGTCTCTGCAGAGTGGGGTGTGGTGAAATGGCATGGCCGTTATTGTTGATGATCCAAATGCACACCCCAATCCCTGTCACTCTCTGCAGGGTGGTGGTGAGGTTGGCTTCAGTTCAGTACTTCACTGCCATTCCTATTACGCAGCTCTGTAACTTCTACACTACCACTGCCAATGCCAGTAAGCAAACATTTGGCATTGACAAATGCTTGTTTTTGGCATTGCCTACAGCCTAGACAGTTTAAAATGCTGGTCTGGAATTTTCAGGGTATAAAGAGCTTGCCTCAGAATGATGCCTTTCATTGGTTTGGAGAAAAAATATTAATCCATTCCCATGTTACAAGGATTTGAAATTTTGATTCTGAGCATGTTCCATAGGATATCGAATGTCTGTCCAAAACAGCATACAGAGCATGCTCAGGACTGAAATTTCAAATCCTTAAAACTTGTGAATGCATTAATATTTTTTCACTAGACCAATAAAAGGCATAATTCTGGGGCAATCCCTTTCTATCCTGAAAATTTCAAACCAAAATTCCGAAACATCTAGGTTGTGGGCAATGACAAAAAAAAAAAAAGAAAGAAAAAAAAATCTATTTTTACTAAAAACACACTAGCCTGATCTCAGAATCCACACACCCAACTGGAAAGAAACTTGGCAAATCAAGAGACCATACCCTCCAGACTGCACTTGTAAAATTTTGTGCAATTCTGTTGAATGGTGGCAAAGCTGTTAAGGTGCAAAGTTAAGGGTTTAACATTAAACAGCCTACTCAACCCTAACCAGCCTCTGTAATGACATATGTAGATATACTGTATATAAATATATTAATAGCTTCATCCTTGTTCAAAGAAATTGTACAAATGTTTGCATGTGCAGTCTTGGGAGCAAGGTATCTTGATTTACCAAGTCTTGTTCCACTCGGATGTGCAGTTTCCAAGATTGGGATAGTGCATTTTTAGGAAAAATCGGGGGGGGGGGGCTGTTTTTCTTTGTATCATCACCTACAGCCCATATGGTTTGCAATTTTGGTCTGAAATGTTCAGGGTAGAAAGGGCTTAACACAGAATGGTGCCTTGCAGTGGTTAGGAGAAAAAATATTAAGCTGTTCCCAAGTTATAAGAATTCAAAATTTTGATTTTGCGCACGCTCAGTAGGCTATCAAATGTCTATCCTAAAGACCTTAATGAACATGCTCAGAACCAGAATTTTAAATCCTTATAACTTAGGAACATTGATTAATATGAATTTTTCCAAAAAAACACCCTATCCAGATCTCAGAATCTGCACATCCAACTGGAATGAAACTTGCAACCATTTTGAGGTGTTACCTGTCTACAACAAGGTGGAAGACAGGGTACTCCACACCAGGAGTTTCAGTGCATGGCTGAAAGACTGGGGCAGAGCAGGGGGATTTGGTCTCATTGGGGACTGGGGTCCCCACCTGGAGGGATGGAGTTCTATACAGGAGAGATGGCCTACATCTATCCAGGAGGGGGGACCAGGATCCTTGGTGAAAGGTTTACATGCTTCATTGGCAAGTATTTAAACTAGCCAAGGGGGAAGGCAGAATAAAGCAGGGAGAATCAATATGACCCCCCCCCCCCCACAGTAGGAAGCAGTCAGTATACAGGAATCTAAGGATGGGAAATCACCAACGGTACCTAGAACTGGAAAAGGTATAATGGCAGAGAAAAGGAGAATTGGGAGTAAAGATGGGGGGGGGTAAAGAGGGAAGGCATGAGGATGAGAGGGGAGCTGTCAGAAGGGAAGGCAGCATAACTTGGAAGGCCATGTGCATGAATGCTCACAGCCTGGGAAATAGATCTCGGACCTAGTGGCCTTGATGGAAGAGGCTGACCTGCACATTGTCACCATTACTGAGACATGGTACAATGGGAATCATGACCGGGATATAGCCATACCAGGTTATACTCTATTCAGGAAAGACAGGGTGGTTAAAAAGGAAGGAGGAGTGGCTCTATGGCAGGGAGGGTATAAAAGCAACTGAGGTATAGGGAATGCAGGGAGGAATGGAGGTACTATAGGTCACCCAGAAATGGTTAATGGCACTGCTATTCACACTGGAGTGATCTACAGACCTCCAACGCAATGGGAAGAGTTGGACAGGGTTCTAGTGGAAGCCCTCCATATCATGGTAGTTAAAGGGGAGGTGATGCTGGTGGGAAACTTCAGTTTGCCAGATGTTGATTGGAGCATCCCAACTGCAGCCTCAGCCAGGAGCAGGGAAATCAAGGATGCCCCACAGGGGGCTCACCTCAGGCACCTAGTGGTGGAGTCCACCAGGGAGGGAGTGATACCAAATCTAGTATTGAACTCCCCCAGGCTGATGGTACTCAGGAACTTCAATGCCTGGATCGATGATGAACTCTCACAGTTTGGTCAAGACTTCTTCTGTCTTATGAGTTCACTGGGCCTTACACAGGTGGTTTCCTCTGCGACTCATAATAGTGTTCACTCACTGGATCTGGTTTTCCTCCTGGGGTTGGAGATCTCAGACTTGGTGGTGAAACCAGTCAGATGATCCGACCATCACACCATCAGGTTCAATTTTCTGGCTCCCCCTTTTAGGCCTGCCCCTATGGAGATGGTATGTTACCGCCCATTATGGGGTTTGACTCCTGATGATCTTATGGCGGTATTGGACCTATCAGGAATTCCGGAGTCAAGCGAGGGTCCAGAGAACCTACTTCAGGCTTTTAATCGAGCTGTGGAGGAGGCTATGGATTTACTCACTCCATTCCATGTTCACCCGCTTACTCTCCGCCCTTGGTCCCCATGGTTCGATGGGAGTTTGAGGGGGATGAAGTAGGCAGGGCGAAGGCTAGAGCATGCCTGGCGCAGAATCACCTTGGATGCCGACAGACTTAGATTGATGGAGCATTATAAGCTCTATCAGTCAACAATCTCCCATAAGAAGGCAGAATTCCTGTCCAGGGAGATTGCTGCAGCACAAAACTGACCAGCTCAGCTGTTCCAGATAGTGGACAGACTGTGCAATCCAGCCTGTCTACACATTCGGAAGGCCTTGTCACAATTGGAATGCAACATGTTTGCTTGCTTCTTTGCTGATAAGGTTGCTGACATCAGAACTGAGATTCGCCAGTTGCACTGTTGCACTCTATGGGGGTTACGGGTGAATGCAGCAGGGTTGCAGCACCTTTGTTTTGCTGGGTTGATTTTGACCAACCGGCGATCGATGATATCATGCGGTTTCTCTGGAGTGTGCATCCAACTTACTGTAGTTTAGACCCGGGCCCTACTCGTCTCTTAATAGGGTGTGTACAGTACAAGTGATAATAAACTGTTCCCTCAACTCACTGGTGTAGCATTGTTCAATGAGTTTCCTAATCTGTGCGGTGTTTAATTCAATGAATTAGTAAAAGGTTAGTATTGGTTTGCAACTAGCTGTTATGCACTATAAGCTTTATTTTCAGCTGAGTGCTTATGGGTTTCATTTCAGAAGGCAGACTAAACTACTCTTAAGGAATGCTGTGATATTTATAAACAATGCTCTTAAAGAATGCTGTGATAGTTATAAACAATGCCATGAAAATGCATTCCATAAACTCTGCAAAACAGCTACTGCTATTTCACTAAACAGGTACAAGTGAGTGAATAGGAAGTGAAGGATAGTTGGAAAACAGAAGTTTCAACAGTTTGAGCTGCCAATGCAGTAGCATCACAAAAAAAAATGCTACACCAGTGAGTTGATAGAACAGTTTAATGTGATTTGTATTGTAGATGTAATCTGCCCGGCTCTAGCAGAGTTAATCTGGTGTTCACTGGAGTCGGGGGAGTTTCCTAGCTCCTTGAAGGTGGCAGTAGTTACCCCTCTTCTCAAAAAGCCATCTCTTGACCCAGCTCTTCCTGCAAACTACAGACCAATCTCTAAACTTCCCTTTATAGGGAAGGTTATTGAGAAGGTTGTCGCACAACAGTTAGAGAACCATCTTACCATCCATGCTATCTACGATCCTCTCCAGTCTGGTTTCTATTAGAGATATAGTACCGAGACCACTCTGGTTCTGGTACTTAATGATCTCCTAATGGCTAGAGACCAGAAGCACCATTTCATTCTGGTCCTTCTGGATCTCTCTTCAGCGTTTGATACAGTGGACCATGGGATGCTTCTTGATCGCCTATGGTTCATCTGTGGCCTGTCTGGTACAGTCCTCAGATGGTTTCATTCTTTCCTCACTGATAGGTCACAGAAGGTTGTTTCAGGGATTTTTTCCTCTGACTCCTACTCCCTGCCATGTGGGGTCCCACAGGTCTCAGTGTTGTCCCCCATGTTGTTCGTGGTTTATATGCTTCCATTGGGAGACATTATAAGGTGGTACAGGCTGAGTTTTCACTGCTATGCAGATGATACTCTGCTGTACATGTCCTTTGTGCCCGATCAGGATAGTGTGCTCTCAGTCTTTTCGAACTGTCTCACTAAAATCCAAGACTGGTTGAATTCCAGTTGGCTTAAGTTGAACCCTGACAAGACTGAGGTGTTAGTGGTAGAACCACGTCACCGGTTTGGGGGGACGGTTGCTGGGATACCTTCTGGGCTTTGGCTTGGAGACTCCCAGCTCCTGACTTCTGAGCAGGTGTGGAGTCTGGGGGTGTTATTTGACAATGAGCTGACCCTGCATATGCAGGTTTCAGCCGTGGTCAAATTATCCTTTTACCACCTAAGGAACATCTCCTGGATTAAGCACCTAGTTCTGCCAGATGACTTGCCAACTCTGGTTCACGTCTTTGTGACCTTGCGGCTTGACTACTGTAACTTCCTATACCTGGGGCATCTTGGGGTTGATATCCGTTGCCTGCAGCTAGTGAAGAATGCTGCGGCCAGGTTGTTGTGCAGGTCTACCCGATTCAGTCACATTACTCCTGTGCTACGCACTCTGCACTGGCTGCCAGTTCAGTGGCGGATCACCTTTAAAGTTGGCTTGCTAACTTTTAGAGCCCTACATGGTTTGGGTCAGAGTTACCTACAAGAGCTTGTGTGTAACTACTGCCCTGTCAGACCACTCCACTTAACCGATGAGGGATTGCTAGAGATTCCCAGAGTACATTTGAAATTCTCTGGAGCTCAAGCTTTTGCTTTTGCCGCCCCTATCCTGTGGAATTCTCTACCTCATCAGGTAAGAGAATGCCAGACAGTGGAGAGCTTCAAAATTGCTTTAAAAACACATCTTTTTGGGTGTGCTTTCTCTGCTGATTAATATGTTTTTGTTAATTATATAAAATTTGTAATACTGGATATTTATACTAAGTTAGGAGTTTACTTACTCCTATATGTATTTTATATTATTATATGTGATTGTACAGCTCTTTGATATTTCGATATTGCACTTTAAAAATAAATTTTACTTACTTACTTACTAGTACACGCCAGCAGGGACAGGGTTGCAGATGTCATGGTGGGTAGCCACCTGGGTCCAGTGATCACTGTATGGTGTGGTTCAATGTGAGTCAAACCTCACAAAAGCAAGGGTCCTGGACTTCAGAAAGGGCGACTTTGCAAAAATGGGGAAATGTCCCAGGAAAGCCCTAGCAGGGGTGGGGGTGTAGAGGAAAAGTGGGAGAATCTAAAAGGAGCCATAAAGGAGGCAAAAAACTTTTGCATTAGGCAATTAAGCAAAAGCAAGAGGAAACGAAAGCCACTATGGTTCTCAAAGGAAGTGGCCAGCAAGGTAAGGCTGCCATTCAGGAGGTACAAGGAAACATAGAGGGAGGAGGACAGAGAAGTGTATCTAGAAAAAACAGAGGAAGGCAGGGAAAGCAGTCAGGAGCACAAAAGTGCAAACAGAAGAAAAAATAACTCAGGCAGTCACAAAAAGGAACAAAACATTCTTTGGGTACATTAGTAAAAGAAGAAAGCACAGGGGTGGAATTGTTATGCTAAAAGGGCAAGGAGTGGAGTGTGCTGAGGGGGACCTGGAGAAAGCAGCAATCCCGAACAAATATTTTTGTTCAGTATTCACAGTTGAAGGGGAAGGTGTGGGACCTCAGTTGAGTGACAGGAGCATCACTGGGAGGGAGTTGGACACCAATCTATTTATGAAGGAAAGAGTCCTAAACGAACCCACAAAACTGAGAGTGGGTAAGGCAATGAAGCCAGACAGGATACATTCAGGAATATTAAAGGAGCTTAAAAAGGTGCTTACAGCACAACTGACAGCCCTGGTCAACAAATCACTGGAAAGAAGAGTGGTTCCAGAGAATTGGAGGAGGGCAGAAGTAGTCCCTCTCCACAAAAGTGGGAGCAGGGAAGAGGCTGGCAATTACAGGCCAGTCAGCCTGACCTCGGTGGTGGGGAAATTAATGGAATCACTGCTTGGGAAAGGATTGTGGTACAGTATATCTTGAATCCAGTGGATCACAAGATCCTAGGCAGCATGGATTCACAGCGGGAAGATCATGTCAAACAAGTCTGATAGATTTCTTTAACTGGGTGACCAGGGAGATAGATCAGAGAGGGGCGTTGGATGTGGCCTACCTGGATTTCAGCAAGACCTTTGACACCGTTCAACATAGGAGGCTTGTAAACAAGCTGGGCAGCCTGGGATTTGGTCCCAAGGTGGTAAACTGGGTCATAAATTGGGTATGGGATAGAACGCAGAGGGTGGTGGGAAAAGTAATTCATTCTGAGGAGAGACAGATGACAGCAGGGTGCCACAGGGATCAGTTATGGGGCCAGTCCTCTTTAATGTCTTCATAAGTGACATTGCAGAGGGGCTGGAAAGGAAGGTAAGCCTCGTTGAAGATGACACTAAGATCTGCAACAAGGCTGACACTCTGGGTGGGGGGGATGATGAGGGATCTAAGCAGGCTGAAGGTGTGGCTAAGAGTGTTGCAGCTAAGATTCAATGCAAAGACGTGTAAAATCATGCATTTGGGGCACAGAAACCCAGGGGAGGAGTACATGATGGGGTGGGGAGCGTAATGATGACTATAAAACAGGAAAGGGACCTGGGGTTAATCATATCGGATAATCTAAAGGTGACCAAGCATTGTGAAGAGGTTGTGGGGAGAGCCAGTGGGATTCTGGGGTGCATAGGAAGATGTATCGCCAGCAAAAATGAGGTGATGATACCACTGTACAAATCATTGGTAAGACCTCATCTGGAATAGTGCATCCACTTCTGGATGCTGCATCTCCAGAAGGACATATCCAGAGTAGAGACAGTTCACCGAAGGACAGCAAAAATGGTGCAGGGTCTGCAAAAAAAAGTCAGATAAGGAGAGACTAGAGGACCTCAGTATGAATACCCTGGAAGAGAGGAGAGAGAGAGGGAGGATATGATAGAAACCTTCAAATATTTCAGGGGCATAAATAAGGTACAAGAGGGTAGTAATTTCAGAGAAAAAGATGTTCAGGAAAAAGGGGTCATGATATGAGGCTGGAGAGGGGTAGACTCAGGTAACATGAAGTATTTTTCCACAGAAAGGGAGGTAGATACATGGAACAGCCTCTCAGCAGATGTGGTGAGGGAAAAATTGTAGGAGAATTCAAGAAAGCATGGAATAGGCACAAGAGAACCCTAGCAATAGGAAAGAGAGGGTAAAAGCCAGTGATCAAGTGTGATCTTCAGTATTGCATTAGGTAGGGAACATCAGCAGACTGAGTGGGCCAAGCAGTCCTTGTCTGCCATCAGTTTCTATGTTTCTATGTTTCTAAGAGTCCTTGCACCCCAGGCTGTGTGTCTAAAGTTTTGTGCATTTCTGTTGAATGGGGGAACAGCTATTAAGGTGCAAAACTAGGGGTTTAACATTAAACAGCCTACTCAACCCTAACAATAGTGACATGACGTTGAGTAGACTGTATAATGTTAAAGCCCAATTTTTGCACTTTAATAACTTTACCACCATTCATTGGATGTGCACAAAATTTTGCATGCCCCATTGAAAACCTATGATCTCTTGATATGACAAGTTTGGTTCCGATTGGATGTGAGGATTCCATGATCAGAACAATGAAAATGTATAAAAATAAATTTTTTTGCTGTTTTTTTTTTTTGCCCCTATCACCCAGACAGTTAGGAATTTTCACCTGAAATTTTCAGGGTAGAAATGGCCTGGCCCAGAGTAGTGTCTTTCATGGGTTTGGTGAAAAAATAACAATCCAGCCCAGCGTTATAAGGATTTAAAATTTTGGTTCTGTGCATGGCCAATAGGCACGTTAGGATAGGCATTTGAAATGACAAAAGAATTTGAGGCATTCGAGAAAAGATCATTTTTTCATATGGGGCCAAATCTTTTTCATGAGGAAAAATCCTTTTTCATATGGCCGCCATCTTGTTTCCATTTAAAAAAAAAATTCCAAACCCTCAAAAAATGACATCTTGCAGAGTGACAACACATGTATCTTGATCATCAGGACCCTGTTAGGTGGATTAAGCACTTAACTGTTGGTAAAATTATCCCCAAGTGTTTTTTTTTTTTTTACATTTTGACTTCCTTTTTTGTGACTGTCTTTCACTCTCTATATGGCCATATGAAAAGGAATTTAGCCTTACAAAGAAAGATCCTTTCACTCGTAAAAAGATTTTGGACTTCATATTTTTCCTGATTCTTTTTCATTTGAAAGGATCCTTTTTCATAAGCTTTTTTGGTTCATATGAAAAAGGATCCTTTCATATGGAAAAAGATTTTGGACTAATTTTTTACGTTTTACGGGATCCTTTTTCAAGTGCTTTTTTCATTCATACGAAAAAGGATCCCTTCATATGGAAAAAGATTTTGAGCTTAATTTTTTTTCCCCATTCTTTTTTTGTTTGAAGGAAACCTTTTTCATATGGGATTTTCATTTCATATGAAAGAGGATCCCTCCATATGAAAAAAGATTTTGGACTTAGTTTTTTTCCACACATCTGAGCTTCAGCAACACATAACTGCCTCAATATTTGGACTTATGGAACAATCTATATACCAAACTAAAGGTCATAATGAGTACTGCAAGAATGAAACATAATCTCCCCAGAAATATCTAGGGACTATATAAAAAAGCCACAAACATGAAAAAATGCAAATTCCCATAGGATAATAGAAGTTTAAGAAGCTATAACTCCCTCAATATTTGGACTTAAGGAACAATCTACATATCAATTCAAAGGTCTTAACATGTTCTACAAGGATAACACATATACTCCCTACTATGATTTAGGGTCAATATAAAAAATGCATAAAAATTAAAAAATGCAATTTCCCATAGAATAACACTGGAAGTTTAACAAGCCATACAATGAAGTAAAGAAACTGCTATTGTGCCACAAATGCACATGCAGAGCCCAGAGGGACCTACATTTCCACAGCAACATACATGTATGCATCTATGGAGGGATGGGGGTACAGGGCCCTCTAGGCCCTGTGTTACCCTAGGCAAATGAGAATACAATTACAGTATCTCAAAAAGTAAGGAAATTCATAGCACAAAATCTTGTTAATGCACTAGTTAGGGTTAACCTGATAAAGTAGGGAAATGTGGCATTAGGGTTTCCAGCCCTAACAACCCACTGCCACCCTGCAGGCAGCAACAGGAGAAATCATTATGGTTTGACCTCTTCTGCTTCTTCACAAATCAGGAGTGGGGTGTGTATCGGGGTTGTCAACCCTAACATTCACCCCATTCTCGTGTACTCTAGACATTTCAGCTTCTTTAATGATGGAATGGGATGTGCATTAGGACTGACCATTCTGAGGCATACCCACACCTGATTTGTGAAGATGCAGGAGAGGTCAAATCATAATGGTTTCTCCTGTTGCTGCCTGCAGGGTGGGGGTGGGGTGTTAAGGTTGAAAATTCTAACACCACATTCCCTACTTTTGTTGTTTTAACCCTAACTAGTGCATTAACAATTTTTGCAATGACGTGCAAATATATATATATATATATATATATATATATATATATATATATATACAGTATATCTATATATATATGTCTATATACACATATATATATATACATATGCATATATAGAGTGAGAGAGAATGAGTGAGAAAGAGAGAGACAGAGAGACAGAGAGAGAGAGTGAACAATACAGTATTGACTTTAAATGGAAGAGTTTATATTGTAGTAAGCATTCACCATTCTACCCTATACTGCTATAGCAGTTTCTAGCATGGTTTAAAATTTTCCAGCTTGCTTCATATCTTTTATTTTGTCAGGTTAGAGAGTGTACTGCCCATTTTACCTATAGTCCACTGGTCTGCCTTGTTCCCAGAATCCCACTACCATGATATCATAGTGCAATATGTCTTCACTGAGTGTTGCAAAAGAAACTGGGCACGATCTGGTTAGAAAAACTGTGACAGTTTTAATCCTGACATTACAGATTGGGAATGGGCCACACCTGCTGGATTCTGCCTCTGTCTGACATGAGTGGCATAGTGCACACTTCCTTTATCATATTCTGCTCTGCTAAGACAGCTTGTACTGTGACTTCAGTGCTGTAGCAGGACTGTGGGTCGAGTGGTAAGTTGTGAATAACAAGGGTACAATACACTTTCTGATCGGAGTATCTGCAAAAAAAAGGATATCCAGGCAACAAAATATTTAAAATATTTGGAACCATCCTGGAAACCACAAGTTAATGGTTAACTCTTGTTGGGGGTTGGGGCTGAATACTGTAAATATGAAACTAGAAAAATTGAAGCATAGAACTTGATGGCAGATAAGGACTACTTGGCACATCCAGTCTGCTAAGTTTTCTATATTACTACCGCAGATCCTACTTGAGCTACAGTTCTATCCCTTTAAGATACTCTTCCCCAATAATAACTGTGTTTTTTAAACCCTGTCCCTTCATAAGCCTACAGGAACTAGTTCCAAGACATCAATGGAGTCCTAGTGATTCACATTTAGACTTTTACTAGGTCACCATCTTGCTCTATCAGTAGGAGGCAGTATAGCGCGGTAGGTTAAGGCTCTGAGCTGCAGATCTGGAGACCTGGTTTTGAATCCCACAGCCACCTAGGTGCATACTGTGTGATTCAGAGCAAGTCACTTAACTTCCTTGTGCTCCCAGGTCACATCTGGAAACAAGCTTTGGCTTAGTGTGCTTCTCCTGGTTAAACAATGTTCCCTTTCCCTTCCCTATCAGACAATAATAGCCATTAAATTAGCTGTTAATCACACTTAGCAATCTAAAACTCTGAGGGAGATTAGTGTGAGGATCAGAACCTGTTAAAATATTTCAACCACCAATATATACAAAACTATGGATACCTCAATAATGCAAATCACCATGAAAAAATGTAACCTGGTTCTGCTTTTAGCAGGTGTGTGTAGTGCCAAATGGCCTTTCATGTAATCTGCTAAAACTGAAAACAGCAGACAAAGACATGTAGAAACATAGAAACATAGAGTCTGACAGCAGATAAGGACCACTTTGCCCATCTAGTCTGCTCATTTTCCCTCTCTACTGTAACACTGCAGACCCTACATGATCTATGAGTTTACCTCCCTTTCATTACCACTAAGATTCTCTTATGCCTATCCCATGTCTTCTTGAATCCCATTAGTTTTCGTCCCCAACACCTCCGCTGGGAGACTGTTCCAGGCATCCACCACTCTTTCTGGGAAGAAGTACTTCCATTCATCTTCCCTGAGTCTACACCCCTCCAGCTTCATAGCATGACTTCTTGTTCTTGAGCATCCTTTTCTCTGAAAAAGGCTTCCTTCTGGAACCTTATTTATACTTGTGGGTTTTTGAAAGTCTCTATCATATCCCCCTCTCCTTCCTTTCCTCCAGAGTGTACATATTGAGATCTGTCAGTCAGTCCTCATAGGATTTTAGATGCAGAACCTGCACCATTTTAGTTGCTTTCCTCTGAACTGCCTTTACTCTGTCTATGTTCATCCAGATCTGTGGTTTCCAGAACTGGACACAGTACTCTAGGTGAGATTTCACCAGTGATTTATACAGCAGTATCATCATCTCTCTTTCTTTCAGCTGGTGATACCCCAACCTATGCACCCTAGCATCCCACTAGCTGTCCCCGCTGCCTTGTCACACTGCTTGGCCACCTTTAGGTTATCAGGTATGATTACCCCAGGTCTCTTTCCTGTTTGGTAGTTGCCAGTACTTCTACTCCATTTTGTACTCCACCCGTTGGGTTTCTTCACCGCAAGTGCATGATTTTCCACTTCTTCACATTGAAACTTAGTTGCCCCACTTTTCACCATTCCTCAAGCTTCCTTAGATCCCTGTTCAGTTTTTCTTGAGTGTCTACCCGCATTGTAGACTTTAGTGTCATCTGCAAAAAGGCATACCTTGCCTTCTAACCCCTCGACAATGTTGCTAATAAAGATATTCAAGAGGACTGGTCCCAGTACTAATTCTTGTGACATCCTGCTAGTCACCCTCCCTTCCTCTGAGTGCACTTTGTTTACCACAACCTTCTGTTATCTATCCCCCAACCAATTTCTTATCCAGTTTATTGCCTTTGGACCCACTACAGGCTGCCCAGCTTGTTTATGAGCATCCTATGTGGAACGGTGTCAAAGGTCTTACTGAAATCTAGGTAGGCCACTTCCACTGTGCCACCTTGATCTAATTCCCTGATTACCCAGTCAAAAATATTTATCATATTTGTTTGGCATGACCTCCCCCCAGTGAAGTCATGTTGCCTTGGATCTTGCAAGTCACTGAAATCCAGCTACTCCACAATCCTTTCCTTCTGAATTAATTCTATTAATTTCCCCACCACCCAAGTCAGGTCGACCAGCCTGTAATTGACAGCCTCCCCCCTATTAACACTTTCCTGAATTGGGACTACATCTGCCTTGTTCTAGTCCTCTGGGATCTCTTCTGTTTCCAGTGAGTGGTTGAACAGGATCATCAGAGGGGCAGCCAGCAACTCTCTGAGCTCCTTCAATATCCTTGGATGTATCCTGACTGGTCCCATTGCCTTGTCCATATTCAGATTTGTGAGTTTCTTCAGGACTGTCTCCTCTCTAAGTGGACTAGTATCTATTTTCCTCCCTTCAATGCCCCTGGCAGTTATCTGTGGTCCCTCAGCTTCTCTTTCCTCTGTGAACACTGAACAAAAGTATTCATTCAAGATTTCTGATTTTTCCTTGTCCCTCCCACACACTCCCCCTCCCCCCTTCTTTCCTTAGCCTTACAATCCCTCCCCTGGTCTTTTTTCTTTCACTTACATACCTGAAAAATGTCTTGTCCCTTTCTTTACTGCCGGGACTATTTTCTCCTCCATCTGCACCTTTGCAATCCTGACTGCTCTCCCTGACTCCCTCTGCTTCTCCTGATACACCTCCCAATCCTTCTCCCTCTGTCTCTCCTTATACCTCCTGAATGCTGATTTTTTTTTATCTTAACTTCCCAGCCACCTCTTTTGAGACCCATAGTGGTCTCTTTTTCCTCTTGCGTTTGCTTATCCCTGATGTAGAAGTATGTCACCTTCATTATCCCTGCTTTTAGTGTCACCCACTGTTCCTGCACTCCATCCAGGTCTTCCCCTCCTACAGGGTATCACTGAGGCATTACCCCATCTTTATAAAATCGGCCCTCCTGAAGTCCAGGATCCCAGCCTTTGTGTGGTTTGCTTCTGCCACAGTTCTTATATTGAACCACACTGTACCATGATAACTGGTCCCCAGGTGGCCACCCACCATGATGTCTGCAGCACTATCCCTCATGAGTGGACTCCTTTAGTAGTTGCCCGAGGACTACCCCCTGCAGGGAGTCTAGTATGTCCCTGCTCTTAGCTGAAGCTGTAGCTGGGATGCTGCAATCTACATCTGTCAGACTGAAGTTCCCCACCAGCAGTACCTGCCCTTTATTTGCCATTTTTTGGATGGCTTCCACCAAAACCTTATCCATCTCCTCCCCCTGTGCTGGAGGTCTGCAGATCATGCCAGTGTGAAAAGTGGCTCCATTCCCCTTCTCTAGGGTGACCCACAGTAGCTCTGCCCCTCCCTGTGTTCCCTCTATCTCTGTTGCTTTTAAGCTATCCCCTCACATAAAGAGCCATTCCTCACCAGGGTGTACCCTGGTATAGCAATATCCTAGTCATGGTTCGCATTACACCATGACTCAGCAAAGGTGACAATATTCAAGTCAGCCTCTGCCATAATGGCTACTAGGTCCAGGATTTTATTTCCCAGACTTAATGCATTTGTACACATGGCTTTCCAAATTCTGCTACCACCCTGCTTGTCAACCACCCTTTATAGGGCTGCAATTGGAGGAGCCCTGCAGACTTCTTGCGAGCAGAACAAGGACTCCACTCTGACCGAGCAACATTTTGGAGTTGCTTCACAGTCGCCTCCATGTTCTGTGAAGCACTCCACTGTAATAGGCAGTATTTTTCTTCTCGCCATGATAGCAGCGCATCAGGAGTTCCCCCCTGTGCTCCTAGACCCCAAGATCCCTTAGTTGGGGTCCAGAAACACAAGGGCCATGGTGGAGAAGCCACAAAACTATTTGTTTAAAAAGTGGCAATGATTGCTCTGGGATAGAATATATGCATAATAATGAGCTGTTCATACATATTAATGACCCCATTCATGAGCAGCTCATTATTATGTATATATTCAATCCCTGAGTGGTCATTGGTGCTTGACAGAACCTGGTCCATCAAGAAGAGCTGAAGCAATTGAGGGGGAGACTTGAGTTACTGCAAGTTTAGCAGTCCATCCTGCATCAACCACTCAGGCAGCAAGGGAGCTTTTCTAGCTTGAGGTCTGTTCCTATGTCTGTCTTAATTCATAGCTCGCCCCTCTAAACCCAACTTGTGACTTCTTCCTTTTTGCTCTTGATCCTGTGGCCCCAGTTCTGTTCTACTACTCTTTGGCCCAATGGCCCTATCCTGCAATTCCATGTCTAGTTGTGTGCTCCTGTCTGTCCTGAGTCTGTGATCCACTACCTGATTCTTTTCTCCTGCCATTCTTGAACCTGTGCTACCATGTCTGGTTTGGTGCTACTATCGGTCCCGATCCTGATGTTTCCCAGCCAGCTTCTGTCCCCTTATCACTTGCATCGCAATCTTATGATCTTGGTTCAACTGTGCCTAATCCTGCCATCTCCAGCCACCCCATCTCCAGCCACTTTCCATCTTCTGACCTTCCTGATCCTCCGTTGGTCCCGATCTTATGATCTCCAATTCAGTTCTGTCCTGCTACCATTTCCAATCCTGCAACTTCTGGCCCGATTCTTTCCATGTGATGGTCCCAGTTATCTATCTTCCCTCCCTTTTGGTTCTGATCCTGTTTCATGATTCTGCTCATGTCAGGCCTGGCTCTCTCTAGCCTGTTGCCTGTTTTGATCTTGTGACCTTCTTTTTCTGGCAGTCACTGACGGTGATTTCCTGGGGAGGGAAGTGAGTGACTACATGCTGCTCCAGGACCTGCAGTGAGGAGCAGTGAGCTGGCCAGAGCAGAGAAGTATCAGAGGCTGAAGAGACCCACCAGTCTGTCTGTGTTACCCCCTGTTTCAACCTCGACAGCAGCGCTATTGCTCTGGCCAGAGTTTGTTCCCTTTTGCCTTCTCTCCTTACCCCCTCTGCCCTCATTCCCATCCCTCTTCACTTCTACCATTTTGTTTTTTTTGTTCTCAGGTACTCTTAGGGATTTCCCTTCCTTTGGGTACTCCCTACTGACTACTTCAGCTTGCAAGTGGTGGCAGTTTATGTCTCCCTGCTTTCTTCTGCCACCCCCCCTGGCTAATTTAAATGCTCACCAATGTAACATTTAAACTACTCACTGAGGACTGTGGTTCCTCTCCCAGATGAATGCAGGCCATCTCCCTTGAATAGTCCTTTGTCCCTCCAGGTGGGACCCCAGTCCACAATGTAGTGGAATCCCTCCTCTCTGCACCACTCCTTCAACCATTGGTTGAAGCTCCAGGTATAGAGTACCCTCTCTTCTCTTCTGTCACTGAGTATGCTACCTGCCTAAGACTCTTCTACAACTCCCTGAACTCCTTCTGCACTATCCTAACCTTGTCCCTAGCCAGGTTATTTGGTCCCTGGGTGGACAATGACATCCAGCTCTCCCTCCCATCCTGCAGCCTTAGTGATCCTCAGGATCTACTTCCCATCCCTCTGAACCATGGTACCAGGTAAGCACCTAACGTCCTTTCCCCTTCCCTTCCTCCACTAAATGCATTCCCCTCAAAATGGAGTCCCCACCAGGAGTTGCTTCCTCCTCCTCCTCTGGGGTCCTCTGCCACCCTTCATGGGGACTGCATTCTGGGGGACTTCCACATCCTCCCTGGTCATTACTATGGGTTCCTTCATGGGACAGTCCCACTCTGCCAGAGTGGCATAGAAATATGTAGTGGTATTGTAGGGGGATGTGCCTCTGACTTACCATACTTACCCTTCCTGAGCCCACCATACTCCAGGTGCTCCTCTTCCTTGGCACCCTTTGAGCCAGCAGTGGCAGACTCGGTGGTCCCTTGGTGGGGGAGGCAGCTGCCCAAATCCTGGCCAGCTTGGCCTGTAGTCTATCTACCTCCTCCCTCAGTACAGAGAGATGCACACAGATGGGGCAGCACTGCTGTCTACAGAAAGTCTCCCAGAAGATGGCTGCCCAACAGCCAGTTCAATGCACCACTCCCAGCATATCTGTTTAATACCCTGCCTGATTTTGTTTTTGCTCACTTGCTTACTTCAAATCCTTTTTTACATCTACCCTAGATAAGGTGTTTCACCTATTCCAAATGTTTCTGTGACCCTAACTTACTTCAAACCCTTTTTTACCCCTACCCTAGATAGGGTATTTCACCTAATTCCCAAATGTTTGTGTGATCATAACTTTCTTCAAACCCCTTTTTACCTCTATCCTAGATAGGGTGTTTCACCTATTCCCAAATGTTTGTGTGGTCCTAACTCTCCTCGCTCTGGTGCAGTGTGAGCTGCAACAATAATTTAACAGGACACTTAACCACAGTTGTCAAGCTCAACTTCCTGGTCCCCTTCTTCTTTCTGCAGATGCCTGCTGATTCTAGACACTTGTTTTCCTCCTCCACTGCTCCCCTGTCTCCCTGCTGTGGTGCAGAGTGTCCAGCTGCCTCCTTGGGCTGACTCCAGTGGGCAGACTCTGACATCCTTAGCACATTGGTTTTTCACATGGGGGGTGGCAGTGTGGGGGCCAGTTGGTGGATATGGGTTCATAGGTTCACAGAAGTTTACAAGTACAGTAGGCACAAAGCCCTTTATTGGACTCGCCACCCATATGCCTTATAGGTGGAATTCAAACGTTTTATCCCCCATAAAGTCATCCAGACTTTGCTTAAAAATTGTTATATTCCTGCTATTAACAACACTATCTGGCAAGGTGTTCCACATTCTGACCAATCTCTGGGTGTAGAATCAACTCCGTTTGGTTGAAGCACACTTTGCACCAATAAGTTTATAACTGTGACTCCTACTTGATTTAGTGCTAGTGAGTGATGTTAATCCTATTGTTGTTTTTAGATAGTCATCCGCTAATGTTTTATATATGAGGCATAAATTTCCCCTTATCTGTCAGTATTTAGCAGAGAAAAGTTTAAGTTTTCTTAGTCTATCATCATAACTAGTATGTTTTAAGGAATTAATTTTCTTGGTGAATCTACGTTGAACACCCTCAACTAATTTCACACTCCTAATAGAAGTTGAAGCACAGAATTGGGAGCAGTACTCCAAATGTGGACGTACCAGACTAGTATAGAGTGGCATAATTACTTCAGGGTCTCTACTTTTGATATTGCACAAAATTGAGCCCACAATTTTATTAAATTTTGTTTAATATTAATTATGGTGTTTCTATCAAAGGTTAAGTTGTTAGAGATTATAACTCCCAAGTCTTTTTCCTCAACAATATTTTTTAGTGGTATATTGTTCAAATTATAATTGATGAGCATATTGTTCCTATCCAGATGTAAGACTTCACATTTGTGCTCATTAAAAAAAACATTTTGTACTGTATGAGTTTACCCAAGATGCTAAACTGTTTAGTTGAGTTTGCAGGAGAAGCCCATCAGATATTGAACTTACAAGACTACCAATCTTACAATCGTCTGTGTACTTGGATATCCATACTTTGTCAGCAGCAGACATTGTGGACACTAAAATGTTAAAAAGAATGGGTCCCAAGACTGAGCCCTGAGGGATTCCACTAGTCACCACACCTTCGTCAGACAGGTGACCTTTCACGGACACTTTCTGGGTCCTATTCTCCAACCATGATTGTACCCAGTTTATGATGTTAGGATGTACTGTATGTTAATTCTCATTAGTTCTTGTAACACGATTTTATGTAAGACTTTATTAAACACCTTAGCAAAGTCCTAAATTACCACATCTACTGGTATACCCATATCCAAGGCATTGCTAGCCGGCTCAAAGAATTGTAAAAGATTAGTTAGACAGGACCTCCCAGACACAAAAGTGCTGAAAAATGTCACTTTAATTGTTTTTATCTATATGGTTAATAATATGTGTTTTGAATAATCTTTCCATTATTTTACCTATGATGGAAGTTAGGCTTATCGGACAATAAATATTAGGGTCATGTTTTTCACCTCCCTTATAAATAGAGATCACAATAGCTTCTTTCCAAACCTGAATAACTTTGTCTTCTTTAATAGCTACATTAAAGAGAGTTGTTAGCAGTCCGGAAATTACCTGTCTAATTTCTTGTAGAAATCTGGGTGGGATTCCATCAGGACCTGCCGAGATGTTTGTTTTCAATGTTTTTATTATTTTGTCAACCTCACTTCTACAAAAAACAGGATGATTGTTTTTGTTATTGGATGTTGGAGTTCTAATACTTTCCTTACCTTCAAATACTTTTAGGAATTGTTCACTAAGTACCCTGGCTGTAGCTATTTCACCAATAATGGAAGTATTATTAATGATAATGAGGCTGATGGTTTGCTGTCTACCTTTCATAGAACCAATATAATTGTAAAACTGTTTCTTATTGTCTTTTACTTTTGAAACCAAATTATGTTCTACTCTTGATTTTGAAAACTTTATCATATGTTTAGCTTTTTTAACAGCAATTTTGTATTAAGTCCTGAACTAGATGATTTATTTGTGATATATTTTTTTATACAATTTTCTTTTTAGCTAGTTGTTTCTTAATAACAATTGACCACCATGTAGGTACATGTTTATTTTTACTATACTTAATCCTTTCGGGAACCCAATTAGCAATGCAGATGTTAATTTTTTTATTCATTTTTTCTCATATTTGTTTTAAGTTAAGGTTCTTAAATTCAACTTTTCAGTTCCATTTAGTTAAGTAGTTATTTATTTTAGCATAGTCAGCTTTATTAAAGTTTTTCATTTTAGTGAAGCCCCTTAGTATGTATCAGTTCAGTCTTATATTTGAAATGTACGATACAGTGATCACTGTTTCCTAGAGGAGGTAGTAAACTAATATCCTCAGTTTTCTCCTCGGTATCAGTTAGGACAAGGTCCAAGATATTCCTGCCATGAGTAGGCTATTTGACTATTTGTTCCAGGTTGTTTTGAATGAAAACATTCATGAATTTAGTTTCTAAATTTTAGTCGGTTTCATAAGTATCTCAATTTATAGTGGGAAGGTAAAAATCTCCCATTAATATATAGTCATTGTTCACTTCTACCACAGTAATTTTGTCAATTAGTTCTTGGTTCACCTCAGATGTTAAGCTGGGTGATCTATAGATTAGGCCAATTGTTAAGGAGTCAGAAGGCAATTTAATTTGGACCCATATACTCTCATTTTTTATTTGTTTTAGTTTTTATTACATATGCTTTAAGACTTTCCTCAATGTATAATGCTGTACCACCACCTTTTTTATTGTCTCTATTTTTTTAGAACCTGTTGTACCTTTTAATGTCCATATTCCAGTCCCCATCCTTATTCCAAGTTTCTGTAACTCCACAAATAGATATATTTTGTGTTTTTAATATATATGTGAGCTCTTCTTTTTTTAGTATGCAAGCTTCTTGCATTAGTAAGTATAACATTTAGCTGTGTTTTTGAAAATGACCTAAAAAATTTTGGGACTGTCTGATTTGAATCACCTGAAGTATAGGGGGTAGGTGCATGATATTGTGTGTCATACTCTAGAGCTGTATTACATTGATACAGCTCCCCCTTTAATGGCAGTTTAAACATTTTGTTATAGAAAGACCTAAACTCTCACCTAAGAGTTTACTACCTCTCCTACTGAGGTGCAACCCATCCCAACAGTAGAGATTTGATTTACTATAAAAATCCTCCCAGTGGGTGATACATTTTAAATTCTGCTTCAGGCACCAAAATCTTAACCAGCTATTGATTTCTTTGATCTTATATTGCTGGACTAAGTTGGCTCTTGGTATAGATAAAATTTCAGACATTTGTACTTCACACCCTAGGTTGATTAACTTATTTGTTAAGGCCACATAGTCCTCTTTAATTTTTTGATTCGGTTCAAAGAGAACATTTGTTCCTACATGGACTATAACTAATGAATTAGTACCAGTATTGTGTAGTATTGTGTTAGACATCTGTGTAAGATCAGACATTCTAGCTCCACTAAAACTAGACAGGGTTCTATTGGATTTATCTGGATTACAGATTATCCTGTTGGTATGCTTTATAATAGAGTCGCCCATTAATATTACTTGTCGCATCATAATACCTGGTTCAGCCTGCATTTCTATGGTGTTCGTGTTGATGTCTGTGTCCCGTGATATCAAATGAAAATCTTCATTTATATGGCTATTAGAGGGGTCATTTGCATTTATAGGAGGTTCCACTGTACAGGAGTTATAGACAGAATTTGGACTGGGGGACAGATTTTCAGACTCGACATTAACTGAGTTAGTCTTTTCTATCATATTTTCACTATTCGAAATGGAGACCAATGGGCCAAAAGAATTAAAAGTTGAAACAGCAAACTGGTCTGCACTTCTTCCTCTTTTGGCGGGTTTTAGTCTTTGTAAATTATGTCAGTCCTCATCTGTATTATCTTGTACATCCTCTTCTCTAGTTCTCTTCATAGGTTTATGTTTAACTGGGACTAGGTCACTGGAATATTCTTGTTGGGTAAGAGGGTTCTCAGGTGTGCATCCTTTAATTAATTTCTTAGATTTATTGCCATGTTTGTTTATCTTATTTATGTCTGATCTAGTTTTGGTAGGTTGTGGCTTACTTTCATCTTATTTTTTAAATCTACTGGACATTTCCTCTTGACTCTTTTCCAAGGACTTCAGTCTATTGTTAAAAAGTTGAACTTCAGCTGCTAAATCATTATTTAGCTGGCATTTAATACAAGTGAAAGGTAAAGGGAAATTTTCAATATCAGTCACTAGGTACATAGAACAAGACTGACATTTAAACCCAAGGAAACCATTGCTCATTTTAATAATCTCCTCCATGCTATTCAAGTATTGTTCAGAGTTACCTACAGCTTAACAATACTGCTTCACAGAGGGTAATATTTCTAGGGAATGGTAATTATTTTAGTCCTGTGTTAACCATATGAAAATATATATATATACACGCGCATATATATATATGCAGTTAAATAGAAGAACAACAGGAAAGGGGTTTTCAGGGGTGCCTTCCTACTGGCTCTTTTACAATCACAGCCTTACACCTGATTGGTTGTTGTGGCAAGCCCTTCTTGGAGCTCCCAAGTTTGGCTCCTTGCTGCGAAGTGGTGTCTTCTTTTGTCAACTCTTGTGTGAAATCAACACTAGGTGTGTTCCAGGCTGTTGTGCTGAATCCTCCCATCCCCTGCCCTGTACTTTGTCCAGTCCCACCTCTGGGATGAGTTGCTGGGTGCCAGTGTTAAAAGGCCCTAGGAGAACAAAGGGCTTTCAGGGGTACCTTCTGATTGGCCCATTTTTGATTTCTGGGGTTGCAGCCTTGCACCTGATTGGCTGTTGCTGCAATCCCTTCTCAGAGCTCACAAGCTCAGTTTTTTGCTACAGAGTGGTACCTTATTTTGTCTGCTGTTGTGTGAAATTAATGTGGGGGGGTTCCAGGCTGTTGTGCTGAATCCTCTCACCCCCTGCCCTGTTCTTCATTGAATCCCAATTCCGGGATGAGTTGCCGGGTGCCAGTGTTAAAAGGCCCTAGTAGAACAAAAGACTTTCAGGGGCGTCTTCCAATTGTCCCATTTGCTAGGGCCATGGGCATGGCTTCTCACCAGATTGGCTGTTGTGGCAAGCCCTTCTTGGAACTCCCAAGCTCATCTCCTTGCTATGGAGTGGTGCTTTCTTTTGTTGGCTCTTGTGTGAAATCAGCTGGGGGAGGAGAGGATAAGAGGCTGTTGTGCTGAATCCTCCAATTCCCTGCCCTGGCTTCATCATGTCCCGTGTCTGGGTGACATGAGTTTCATCATTGTTAGTACTGTTTGTATGCATATCAATGTATCTTTAAATTCAATTGTACCATACATATATGTAAAACTTCTCTTCCCATATTTACAATTATCATATTTTGTAGAAATGTTTGGATCAATGCTTATAGAACACATTGTTTGCATAAACAGAAAGCAGAGAATCAAACTGTTAATGAAAATAGACCTCTGCTTTTGTACCATATTCTTATCTATATAACAACAAGGAAGAATATATCTACCATGTCTCCATTCATTGTTCTGTAGCCTATGGCAGATTGAACACAATGTCCTGGCAGATTTGCTGCTGAGTATTTAAATGTGATTATACATCTGCAAACATTTTAAGTTAAAAGCGAATGTCTAGAATGCCTTGGCTTGAATGTCAAGTTTTATAAATGATGCTTTAGGGACTGCAGTCTGCTGTAGAAATATGGCTATACTGCACTACATTCAGAATGTAAACCACTTAAATGTTTTAGAATCCTTTCTCAAAGAAAGATCACTCAGCAATGTAATGCAGCACATTTTGTAGCATGGCAGATTCTAGTCTATCTGTTACCTTAAACATTCTGGGCAGGACTTTACAAGCTCATGAGAATGAGTTTGTGAATATTAACTTTGCAGACCTCTACTGAAAAAGTTGGTATGTTTGACATCACTCAGGTGTCTCTACATGTGCCCCCCCTTCCCTATCTTGGAATGATAGATTATGGACTTCATAGTTGTATATTCTTTTTCCAGCAATGTCTAATTATTCACATAGTATCTGATTTAATTATAACAAGCATTTGCCAATGCCAAGTGTTGCTTGCTGTAATTAGCAGTGGAAGTGCAGGAGTTAGACAGATGCAGTATAGGAATGGCAGTGAAGTATTGAACTGACACCAACTCCACCCCCACCCTGCAGAGATGGACAGGCATTGGGGTGTCCTTTTGGGTCATCGCCCATAATAGTAACAACATTTCACCTCACCCTACCCTGCAGTCACTTACAAGTGTCGAGGTGTGCTTTGAAGTGTTCAGATTTTACACTCACCTCATTCCATAAGGAAATACACTGAAATGTGTTCAGTATAGGAGAATGGGGTGAACTCTGAGGCCAAAGGGTCCAAGGTGCACCTTGATGCCTGCCACTGGCTGAAGAGTGGGGGTGGAATGGTATGAGCATTACTGTCAACAATCCCAAGTCACACCCCTGATGCCTGTCAGTCCCTACAGGGTAGGGCATTATGGTCAAAAACCCTAACACCCTGGGTGTTTCTTGGTATTTTTACTCCAAGTTTTCAACATGGGCTTTTTGTGATCCCACCACATGAACAGTGACACTACCAGTTCGTTAGCTCAAAGGTGATTTTGCACTGTGACTACACCATTTGGCACCACAGGTGTGAAAATACATTTCAAACAGGATGTGAAAAATACCAGCTGTACTGTTCATGAGGAGGTGTAAAAAATGGCAATGTTGAAAATCTGGAGTGAAAATATAAAAATAATGGTGAAGTCGCGAGTGTGTGCGTAGAAATTGCACAACGCACACCTGTAATGTACTTAGTTTTGGGATTTTTTACAGCAGATTTTCAACATTTTGGGACCTCCACTTATGAACAGTGTCACTGTGATTTTCTTAATCTATCCCGAACACTGATTTCCCACAGCAACCGTGCTATTCTGCACCAGAAGTGCAAAAACACATTTTGGCCAAGGTGTGAAAAATGACAGCTGTACTGTCCATAAGGAGGTGTGGAAAAATGCCAATGTTGAAAATCTGGAATGAAAAGATTACGAATTCGTGAACTTACGAGGGTGCATGGAAATTGCACAATGCACGCTCATAACACAGTCATTTTATGGACTTTTGTCACCAAATTTTCAACATAGCCAGTTTCAAACCTTTGTTCATGAATAGCATCATTGTGATTTTCTTAATCTGTCATGAACATTGATTTCGCACACTGACCATGCCACTGTGTGCTACCTGTACGAAACACATTTTGGGTGAGATGTGAAAAATGACAGTTGTACTGTTCATAACAAGCATTTGTCAATGCCAAATGTTGCTTGCTTCTATGTGCTGTTTAGGTATTTGGAAGTCATTGGAGTGCAAATATTGAAAATTTGCGAACTTACGAGCGTGCATAGGAACTGCGCAATGCACGCTCATAAAACAGTCATTTTTAGGAATTTTTTCACCAAATTTTCAACATAGCCATTTTAGGACCTCTGCTCATGAACAGTGTCACTGTGATTTTGTTAATGTCCCATACATTGAATTTGCACACCGACCTAGCGCCATTTATGCGCTACGTAGTGGAAACACATTTTGGCAGGATGTGAAAAATGACAGCTGTACTGCTCATAAGGAGGTGTAGTAAATGGCAGTGTTGAAAATCTGGAGTGAAAATATTGAAAATTTATGAACTTAGAGCTCATGAGGAACTGCGCAAGGCACGCCAGTAAACAGTCATTTTAGGATTTTTCACAAATTTTCAACATAGCCATTTTAAGACCTCTGCTCATGAACAGTGTCACTGTGATTTTCTTAATTTGTCCCAGTACATTGATTTCCACCGACTGTGCCATTGTGTGCTACATGGGTGGAAACATGTTTTTGGGTGACATGTGAAAATGACAGCTGTACTACTCATAAGAAGGTGTGGTAAAATGGCAATGTTGAAAATCTGGAGTGAAAATATTGAAATTCGTGAACTTACGAGCCTGTGTAGGAACTTCGCAATGCCTTCATTAAAACAGTCATTTTTTGAATTTTGCACCACATTTCAACATGGGGTTTGGGACCCTTCTCATGAATGATGTCACTGTCATGGTGGTATTCAGGCCCAAAGGTGATTTCACAGTCACTCGCGCGAAATCACCCTTCAGGCCCGAATAACGCCATGACAGTGACATCATTCATGAGAAGGGGTCCCAAAACCCCATGTTGAAAATTTGGTAAAATTCCCCAAAATGCCTGAGATATGCAAATAAAGTTGAAACCTCCTATCTAGGCCATTATACAGCTTACCGCATTTCCTCAGTTCGTAGTCGGCTTTGAAGAGTGCAGACTTGTTCCCGTCCACCAAGATCGCGTGCGGAGTGCGGAGCTAAGTATGGGGTGAGGGGGGCGGGGAGGCTGGTGCAGTGGGTGGGTGCGGGTTGTGGAGGGGGCGTGGAGATGCTCCAGGGACCGCTTTCATTTTTCAGGTTAAAATTTAAAAAAGATGTGGGACCATTTGCCACACTGGGGTGGGCTCCCAGCATGGCACAAGGGCGTTGGGAGGATGTTCAGCTGGCGAGGATTGGGTACCCGTCGGCCTATGGACTGATTGCCCACGCTGGGGTGGGCTCCCCAGCGTGGCACCTGTAACGGGGGAGGCAGCTCAGCCCGGCGAGTTGGGCACCCGTCGGCTACAAGTACCTGTGGTGCGCATGCCTGCATGTCAGGGGAGCTATGCTTCTTATCTCTGCTCACTGAGCGTAGCTTCCCTTTCAACTAATGCCACTGCATTTTGGGCGTGTCATAGACAGCTCCAAATGCGTTAACTTCAGGGAACCTCGCTGCCAGCTCACTGACTAATTGGAGGAGGAGGTGACACACCTCTGAAATCTCCGATGATGGCACTATGTTTCTTGCATATGCGTGCAAGCAACATAAAAAGGTGTGGTAAAATGGCAATGCTGAAAATCTGGAGTGAAAATATTAAAAAAAGGTTGAAGTTATGCTTGTGAGTAGGAACTGCTCAACACATGCTCGTAAAACAGTCATTTTGGGGAATTCTTTCATCAAATTTTCAACATGGGGTTTTTGGGGACCTACCTCATAAATGGTGTTACTGTGATATTCTTAATCTGTCCTGAACATTGATTTCACACACCGACCATGCCACTGTGCGCTACATGTGCAAAAACACATTTTAGGCAAGATGTGAAAAATGGCAGCTGTACTGTTCATAAGAAGGTGTGATAAAATGGCAATGTTGAAAATCTGGAGTGAAAATATTAAAAATGCTTGAAGTTACGAGTGTGCATAGGAACTGCACAATGCACTCTTATAAGACAGTCATTTTGGGGAATTTTTCACCAGATTTCCAACATAGGGTTTTTGGGGGCCTGCCTCATGAACTGTGATGCTGTTGTTTCATTAATCAGTCCCAAAAGGTGGTTCTGCACAGTGACCGCAAACTCATCTTTCAGGATGGAATAACAAAATGACAGTGACTGAGTTCATGAGGTGGGGTCCCAAGAATCCCATGTTGAAAATTTGGTGAAAAAACTCCCCAAAATGGCCAAGATATGCACCAAAGTTGAAAAAAAACATTATGCCATTATACAGCTTACTGGCATTTCTTCAGTTCACGGTCAGCCTTGAAGAGTGCAGGCGTGTTCCCAGTCCACCGAAGATCATTGAACTGGGCTCCGGAGGTAAGTATGGGAAGAGGTGGGTGTGTGTGGGGAGGTGGGGTATGCAAAGGGTGGGCGCAGGTTGGGGGACGGGGACATGAGAATCAATGAGGAATTTTTTTTTCTTCTAGGTCTTTTTTTTTTCCAAAGATGATGAGGGACTTTTGCCATGCTGGGGTGGGCTCCCAGTGTGGCACCAGGCAGTTTGCTTGTGGGGTCAGTGGAGACAATGGGGGATTGGGCACCCCATTATCCAAGGAGACTTTTGCCATACCGGGGTGGGTTCACTGCATGGCAGATGGAAGTTTGCTTGGGGTGCAGTGGAGCCAACGGTGGGATTGGGCACCCCCATCGGCCATACAGTGTGCTGGGGGGGGAATGCATGAGCCATGGGGGAGGTGAATTATGCCAACAGGGATTGGGCTACCCTGTCAGCTTTTTTATTTATTTATTGAAATGTTTCACCAGGAAGGCACACAGAATGGCGGGCAGTGGCATTCCTTTGGGTTCCTGGGGACTGTAAGAGGCCGATGGAGAAGCCGTCACCATGGGGACACCATGCAATCAGCTGTTTTGGTAGCTGGTAATGCACCAAAACAGCTGATTTCATGGTGATGAGGCTGAATTTCCTGATGCATTGTGGCATGCTCCGTAACTTCTTATGGAGTCTTGCTTACGATAGCTCCATCTAATCTTGATTCCTTGTTATTTATTATATGTTTATGTTATTTATTTATTATTATTGTGTATTGTTTTTACATCATTGCTTTTATCATTTTGTAAAGCACCTTGATGGCCCGAAAGGCTCTTATGTGAAATAAATTCATTATTATTATTTATTATTATTATTACTAACTGCTGACACAATGTGTTTCTTGCTCATACGTGCAAGCAACACAAAAATGAAAGCAGATGTAGAAAGTGAGCTTATTATACAGTCAGGATGAAAGATGATTAACTGATATTTTACATCACTGTTCACTAAAGGACCTATGGTGGAGCGGTTATCATTAAGACATCAGAAATAACATCAAGCACAGTAGACCCAATGCAGTCATCACCAGATATTATGCCAATACATGCCCTGGTAGCTAACTCCCTAGCAAATATCCCTACCTTTATGACAGGTTAAGAAGTCCAGAGTAGTGCTTGCCTAGGGATACACACCAACATAATAAAGGATGTACTGTATGTTAATGGACAATTAACACAGAAACATAGAATTTGTTGGCAGAAAAGCATCACTTGCCCATCCCAGTCTGACCAGATAGTCCCTGCTAGCCTGTCTCCACAGATGCTAACTGGTCTCCAGTGAACCTCCCTCCACCCTGCATATTCAGTAATATTTCTTTATGTCTGTCACACTCATGTTTGAAATCCCTTTTTTTTTTTTCAACTCCACCACTTCTGCTTGCAGTCTATTCCAGGTGTTTGACACTGTTTCATTGAAGTAGTGTTTCCTCATATTCCTTTTTAACTTCCTACCCTTGAGTTTCATCATTCGCTGTCTGATCCTTGTGCTCCTTCTTTTGTGAGAGACTACCATTTTGCACCATGTTCACCTTCATGAGGTACTGAAGGTCTATATTATGTTCCTCTCACTCTCCTCTCTTCCAGGGTGTACATGTTGAGATCCCTCAGTTTCTCTTCATAGGTCTTTTGGTGCAAACTATGAACCATTTTAATTGCCCTCCTCTGGAATACCTCCACCTTATCTATGTCATTTCTGAGGTGTGACCTCCAGAAGAGGACACAATATTCAGGTGTGGTCTCAATAGTAAGTGAATCAGTGGTAACACTACCTCCTTCCTCCTACTGGAGCTACCTCTCCCAATGCATTTCAGCATTGCACTGGCCCTACCCAATGTGTTGTCACACTGTCCTGTCACTTTGAGATCAACAGATAAGATAAGTCCAAGGTCCCTTTCCCACTTAATGATTGACAGTACCTCCATCCTAGACTCACTTCCCAGATTCTTTTACCCTAGGGGCAAAAGGTTTGTACTTTGTTGTGTTGAACCCAATCGCCATGCTTTTGACCATTCCTTAAGTTTCCCAATATCCCTATGGATTCATTCCAACCTGTCACGATTGTCCACCCTATTACAGATTTTGGTATCATCAGTAAAAATGCATAGCTTACCTTCAATTTCATCTGCAATGTCACTTATGAAGACATTGAAAAGGCCCAGTCCCAGTACAGAGACCTGCATCACCCCATGATCACTCTTCCATCCTTAGAGTGAGCCCCATTAACCACTACATTCTGTCTCTTATCAGTTAACCAATTTCTAACTCAGTTCACCACCTTGGGTCCCACCCCTAGGCTACTCAATTTCTTAAATAGTCTCCTGTGCTACACAGTGTTGAAGACCATGCTAAAGTACAGCTAGGCCACTCCCACTGCCCACCCCCGATCTAGTTCCCTGGTCATCCAGTCAAAGAAATTTATCAAGTTTGTCTAGCATGACATCTCCCCCATGAATCCATGCTGTCTTTGGTCTTGCAGACAATTTGATTCACGATACTCTACCAACCTTTCCTATAACAGTGTTGCCATTAATTTCCACACCACTGAGGTGAGACTCACAGATCCATAGTTGCTAGCCTCTGCCTTGCTGCCATTCTTATGTAGAGGGATCCCACCCACTGTCCTGCAGTCCTCTGGAACCATGCCCAATTCTAGTAAGTTATTGAATAAGGCTATCAACAGGGCAACCGGTTCCTCCCTGAGTTCTTTTAGTACCCCTGGATGTATCCCACCTGGGGTCATAGCCTGGTACAGTTTTAGAGATACAAGACCTTTAAGGCTCTTTCCCCTGAAAATGGACTTGAGTATGTCTCCCTCTCTCCCTTGTTCTGACTGCTCCTTGGTGTTTCATTCCCCCCTCCCTCCCTCCACTGTAAAAATTAAGAAGAAGTACCTGTTTAGGATGTCAGCTTTTTCTTAGTCCTCTTCTGGAATCTTATAGGAAAGGAAGGGGAGTAGGGAAAATGGGCCAGAGATCAACCAGGATCTGTGGTGATATTGTAGGAAGAGAAAATGGCAGACTAGGTGGGCCAAGTCATCTTTATCTGCTGGCAAATTCTGTTTCTATGTTTCTGTGCCATCTTCCCAGCCATCCTCCTTATCCTCACTATACTTCCCCTTGCTTTCCTCTTCTCACTTATGTACCTGAAGAAAATGTTATCCCCATTTGCTACCCCTTTGGCTATCCTTTCCTCTGGCTGCAGTTTTGCTCTTCTCACTGCCTTACCTGCTTCCCCTTAATTTTACCTGATACATCCCCCTATCTTCCTTCCTCTGCATTTCCTTATACCTCCTAAATGACACTTTTTTCAATTGATGGTGCACTTCCAAATACAGACCAGCCACCAGCCTGACATTGGAAAGGTCCTCATCTTGGTGCTATTATAAAGGACACAATCATGGAGAACAAATTGCACTGTGCACCAGTTTCATGTATGCTTATGAAATGTGGGATATTCTGACAGGGTGTCCTTACAGCCCCTTTTCATTCACAGCTAAAATGAAATGTTTATGCTTTATGCATTACATAAGTCTCATACCAGTGCCAGAAGGTGGGTGAGGAGGTTCAACAGCTTTCCTGACAGGGGGCAGCAGCACCATCTACAACCACAGAAGTTTCCAATGGGACAACTGTTCCTCCCTCAGTCTCTCATGATTTATTAAAAGCTGTTGACGCAAAAGAAAAAGATTACATCAAGAAGATGTTGGGAATGGTTATTTCTCATTACTCCAACAGTTATACAAAGAGAAAGACATTATCAACACTCTGTTTTGTTCAGCTACAGTATCTGGGTTGCCTGTGGTTGCTGCATCCATAGTTTTCTTCTGTGTACATAAGAGGTTGACTGTCATCACTGACCACTAACAGGTGCCATGGGAATGTGGGTGGGAGAAAAACTGAGAAAGAAAACCCTGGGTGCACAACCGTAAGACATGTCCTACACTATGGACCACCACTGTACTTTGTGTGTTGTGAAGTTTTACTTCAGTGAATTGCTGGCAAAGTTCTAAACTTTGTGCTATAGTACATATACAGTGGCGTGAAAAAGTATTTTCCCCCTTCCTGATTTTCCCTATTATTGCATATTTGTCACACTGGATGTTTTCAGGTCTTTAGACAAAATGTAATATTAGATAAAGGGAACCTGAGTGAACAAATAACACTTTTTTTTTTTACTTATTTCATTTATTTAATGAAAAAAGTTAACCAACACCAACTGGCACTGTGTGAAAAAGTAATTGCCCCCTAATTAAATCAACCCAATTAAAGGGATAATTAGAGTCAGCTGATTGAACACAGCCAGGCTTGATTACAGCCAGCCCTGCTCAATATAAACCTCACTTATTTTGACCCTTACCATCAGAGTCACGTTGCCAGCACAAAGATTCAACAAGCACATTATGCCATGATCAAAGGAAGTTCCTGAAAGATCAGAAAAAGTTGTTGCTATCTATCAGTCTGGAAAGGGCTACAAAGCTATTTCTAAGGCTCTGGGACTCCATCGAACCACAGTGAGAGACATAATCCCCAAATAGAGAACATTTGGAACAGTAGTGAGTCTTCCCAGGAGCGGCCTCCAAAATTACTCCAAGGGCGAGCGAAATCATCCAGGAAGTCTCAAAGGATCCTAAACAACATCCAAGAACTGCAGGCTTCTCTTGCCTCAGCGAAGGTCAGTGTTCATGACTCCACAATCAGAAAGAGACTTGGCAAAATGGGCTTCATGGGAAAGTAGCAAGGTGGAAACCACTGCTAACCAAGAAGAACATAAATGCTCATCTCTCATTTGCCAAGAAGCACCTGGATGATCCACAAGCCTTTTGGGAAAATGTTCTATGGACAGATGAGTCCAAAGTGGAACTTTTTGGACAACATGGATCCCATAATGTCTGGCGTAAAGCATACACAGCATTCCACAGTAAGAACATCATACCAACAGTCAAACATGGTGGTGGTAGTGTGATGGTGTGGGGATGCTTTGCTGTCTCAGGACCTGGATGACTTGCCATAATTGTAGGAACCATGAATTCTGCTCTGTACCAGAAAATTCTTAAGGAGAATGTCCGGTCATCTGTCCGTCAGCTGAAGCTGAAGCGTAGTTGGGTCATGCAGCAAGACAATGATCCAAAACACAAAAGCAAGTCCACATCAGAATGGCTGAAAAGAAGTAAAATTAAAGTTTTGGAGTGGCCTAGTCAAAGTCCAGACCTAAACCCAATAGAGATGCTGTGGCAGGACCTGAAACAAGCAGTTCATGCTCGAAAACCTACCAATGTTACTGAATTAAAGCAGTTCTGCGAGGAAGAGTGGGCTACAATTCCTCCACAGCGATGTGAAAGACTGATATTGAATTATAGGGCGTTTGGTTGCAGTCATTGCAGCTAAAGGTGGCGTAACCAGTTATTAAGTGTAAGGGGCAATTACTTTTCCACACAGTGCCAGTTGATGTTGGTTAACTTTTTTCATTAAATAAATGAAATAAGTAAAAAAAACAAGTGTTATTTGTTCACTCAGGTTCCCTTTATCTAATATAACATTTTGTCTAAAGACCTGAAAACATCCAGTATGCCAAATATGCAATAACAGGGAAAATCAGGAAGGGGGCAAATACTTTTTCACGCCACTGTAGCTCTGGTGAAACTGGCACTTGTCCAGCAACTTGCAGCATGAAATTCCTTTCTTTAAATGTTCTTTTCTGTCCAGATACAATGTACACTTTTAAGAACCTTCCCCTATATGAGAACATTTTCCTGATGGCCCAATTTTTGCCCATTATTTAAAATGGCAGCAAAACCTATTTACAAAAACATTCAGCCCACTTATGAAAACATTTCTTGTTTCCAAATGTAGTGATAAATAGAAATTATTGCCTCTGAGTATCCTAAGCCTGGGCTGAATCATCATCTAGTTTTCTGATTAAAATGTCTAAAGTACTGAATGGATGTGTGAAGATGCCCTATGAAGAAGGCAGAACATATTCATTCATAGTTACTGTAGGTGAGACACTGAATGACTTTTGCAACAATAGTCTAATTATTTGAGCAACAGCTCTTTTAAAAAGCTGTGTTATATTGTTTTTAATGAGTTCTCTAAAAAGTAGTTTGAGCTCTGTTTCATCATGTCAGCAATGGATTTGATATAGATGTTCACTGTTTTCAATGACGATAGAGAAATTCAATGACTGGCTGAGGAAATGGTGCAGGGAGGAAGGGTTCACCTCTATTGGTGACTTGGGGGGAGCTGGTCTAATAAAACAATATATTCACCAGAAAGGCTACACATCAGTAGAGAGGGCTCCATGGTACTCAGGTATAAACTGGAAGGAGGTACATAACCAATAAACTGAATTTAAACTATTGAGGCAGGCCAGTAGGCCTGCAGGCCCCAAGACTCTTGGAGGAGGAGGAGGAGGAGGTCAATGGACCTTCCCCTAGAAGAAGTCTGGAGGGTGGAGGTGGAGGAGGAGTGGAGTGATTAGCAACAGTTGGGAGGGGGGAGTGCACAGTGGGGAGAAATGAGAAAAAAAGAAGAGAGGGAAGGAAAGGGAAGGATGCTCAGGTTGTAGGTCAAAGGTGGTGTCTTTGAATGCACAAAGTATTGGAAACAAGATAGATGACCTGCAGGTGTTATTAGCAGAAAAGAGGGTGGACACAGCAGCAATAACTGAGCCACACTACACCATGACTGGTACCTCTTGATCCCTGGATATAAACTATACAGGAGGGACAGGGTAATAGGGAAAGGGGGGATGGCAGTTTATATCAGAGAGGGTATAACATGCATGAGGGAGGAGTCATAGGAGGGTGGAAGCATTGTTGGTTCAGTTATGGTCCAATGGAGGGAGAAAGGTGAGGTTGGTGGTGGTTTACAGACCACGCAACTAGGAAAAGGAAAGGGACAGGGAACTGAGCTCACAAATATTGGAAGTTGCAGGGAAAGGAGAGATGATAATAGTTGAGGATTTTAGCCTGCCTAAGGTAGACTGGAGCATACCATTCATAACTTGTGCTAGTAGTCAGGTGATACTAGAAGGGATATGGAGTGGGTTCCTGACTCATAGTGTCACAGAACCCACCAGGGAGAGGGCAATCCTTCATCTAGTGCTCATGAGTGGGAGCAAGTACAAGAAATAACAGTCAAGGAGCCCCTGGATGGAAGTGACCATTGTGCAGTGAAGTTCTGGTTGGATATGGGCAGGGAAAATATCCCCACTGAGACCAAAATCCTAGATTTTAGGAAGGCAGACTTCATGAAGATGAATGAGGTACTAATGGGGACCAGGTAGGCATGAGAGCAGATATGGTGGTGGAACAATAGTGGGTCATCATTAAGGATGGCATAATGGTTGCCACAGATGAGTGAATTAGGCTCAAGGGGAAGAACTCAAGGACCAAAGCACCCATCTGGTTCAGGGTTCAGAGGTCACCCAGGCAGTAATGAACAAGAGGTTAGTCTACAGGAAATTTAGAAAGACCAAGAGGTAGGTGGTTAGGGAGAATTACCTAATGTTGACTAATATGACAAGTAAGGTAGTCCAGCAGACTAAGGCACAGAAGGCACTGCAGATAGCTGAGCAAATCAAGAATGGGGAGAAGGCCTTTTTTTTGCTATATTGTATAAGTGAGAAAAGGGATAAGAAGGACTGGATTGTTAGGCTTCAGAAAGGGGATGAGTGAGTGGAGGAAGACAGAGGAAAAGCAGAAGTACTGAATAAATACTTCTATTCTGTCTTCACCAAGGAGAAAGATGGACCAGTGCCTACAGGAAGGAGAAGAGGAGCAGCGGGAAGGGGAGCATGGATGTTGTGGTAGAAGATAGAGTGAGCAAGAGGCTGCTAGCATTGAAGATGGACAGATCACCAGGCCTGGACAGCATAAATCCAAGGGTACTGAGGGAATTGGCAGAGGACCTTGCAGGGGCTCTGTCAGGCCTGTTCAGTAGTTCTCTGGAGTTGGGTGTAGTGCCACAGGACTGGAGAATGGCACATGCAATGCCTGTCCATAACAGCAGTCCCAAGGATGACTCATGGAATTACAGACCAGTCAATCTGATCTCTATCATGTGCAAAATCATGGAGACCATACTTATGGAAAGGTTGGTAGAGTATCTAGAGAAGCACAATCTCCGTGATGTGAGGCAACACAGGTTTATGGAAGGGAGACTGTGTCAAATGAATCTGACTGACTTTTTTTTTCCTGTGTCACTAAGACAGTAGACAGAGGCCAAGCAGTGGGCATTCTCTAACTGGACTTTGGCAAGGCTTTTGACTCTGTACCCCACAAGAGGTTGATCAGGAATCTGGTAGATCTTGGGGTTGGGGAGAAGATGACCATATGGGTAGAAAAGTGGCAGAGGAACAGGACACAAAGGGTGGTGGTAGAGGAAGAGTTTTCTAGCACCAGGGAGCTCAACAGCAGGGTCCCACAGGGCTCTGTGCTGGGACCAGTGTTGTTCAATGTCTTCACCAGTGATACTGGGGATGGCTTTAAGGGCAAAATGTGCCTATTCATGGTTTACACCAAGCACTGTGGGAAGGTGAACATAGCCAAAGGGATAAAGGACCTATAGGACAATCTGAAAATGCTTGAAAGGTGATATGGAATTTGACAGCTTGACTTGAATGCCAAGAAATGCAAGTTATACACACTGGAGCCAAGAATCCCAGGATGATGTACTATCTAGGAGGGGTCCAGGTAGCTGCAACAGAGGAGGAGGGGAAGGATCTAGGAGTGATGATCAATAGCAACCCGAAGCACTCCATATAGTGCAAGAAAGCAGCAGCAAGGGCAAACAAGATGTTGGGATGAATAGCCAGTGGGATCAGCAGTAAGTGAGATGAGCTTGTACTGCCTTGAACAGGTCACTGGTGAGCTCACATCCACAGTATAGAGTACAGTACTGGAGCCCACACCTTAAAAAACACATTAACCTGCTAGAGAAGGTCAAGAGGAGGCAACAAAGATGATCACGGGTCAGCAGGGTAAAACATACAAAGACTGGTTGGTAGCCCTGAACATGTGTTCCATGGAAGAGGGGGAGTAGAGGACATGATTGAGCACATCAAGTACTTGAAAGGGATAAATAGGGTAATAAGGAGGGTGTCTTTAAGCTAAGTGGCAGCCAAAACATGTGAGGGAACACTGTCTTAAGCTGGATGGGGAAGGTTTAGGAGGGAGGTTAGGAAGCACTTCTTTGCGGAGATGGTAGTGGCCAGTTGGAATGCACTACTGGAAGAGATGGTCTCATTGAAGAAGATGGGCAACTTCAAGAGATGCTGAGTTAGACACAAGGAGAAAATAAGGGTCATGGGATGGGCAGATGGAAAGAATGGGAGGATTGGGGAGTGTGGCAGGGAAGTAGCTTAAGCTGCGTACCCCACATTATGAGCAGACTAGATGGTCCAAATGGTCCTATACTGCTGGTTACTTTGTACCTAAGCCCTCTTATAAGAACATCGTGGTTATAAGAACATTTTTTTTTCGGCATTTAGGGTGTGCTTATTACAGGGCTCCACTGTAATAGCATTATCTTTTTCAAGCCTCCTGATCCACCCCTTACCACCCACCTTCAACCCAGCCCATCTCAGTTTGAATTCATAGCTTTTCCTCATCCACTGAGCAGCACCCATGTCAAATCTTTTCTCCCCTTCCTCAACAGAGGAAGAGATTTTGGGGTAGTATGGGGGTGAGAAAGGTGAATGGGTGCTTAGTGGGTTGGGTGGGAGGATACTGGATCATCTCTAATTTGGTCATGGCTGGGGAAGAGATTAAGATTGGGTGTGGCAAATGGGTAAGGGAAGGCTTTTTTTTCTTTCTTGCCAAGGCTGCAAGGCAGAGTGGTACTGCAAGTGCTGCTCAGTGGGTGCAGAATGGGGATCAAACCAAGAAGGGTTGTGTGGGGGGAAGAGAATGGCATGGAGGTTCAAGAGGGTGGGGGAGGAGAAGGTTATTATTTGGAAAAAAAACTCATACAGAAAGCATTCAGCAAAGTGGCACTTTATGGGAGAAGTGCTGCTGTATGGTGTCTTCATCCAGCAAAGTGGACAAAGTGCAATTTACATAGTTGTTGCGTGGTAAAGATGTCACTTCAGTATGTTTAATATAATGTAAGGACTATATGAAGTAGTGGCACTTTGCATAGTTCTCCACATAGCAAAGTTAAATCACGTTGCATTTATCTACACTGTACAGATGGATGGTGGTATTAGGGTTAGATAAGATTTGGGATGCTTCCACAGAGCACAGAGCCTAGCACACTGGGTGTATTTTTTGCAGGAGGTAGAGTAAATGGCAATGGATTGTAAAATGAATACTGTTGAGCTCAGAATGCAGGAATAGAAGAGGACAGAAGAAGAAGCCAGAATCCAACCTCCACCCCATGCCACCCTCTAAGCCCACTAAAAGTAATGCCATGGCACACAAGATAGTGTTCACTTGGACTCTGGTGACTGACACAGATGGAATGCAGGAAAACATCATAACACGAAGCTCCACCCACCAAAGTCCCTATCTCATCCCACATCTTCTCCTGTTCAAGGAATAGCAGTATGTTGTCCCCAGAAGCCTGTGCAGTATTTCTAGTCACTTCAGTGACCATCAGTAGCCATCTCAAAAACTACTAAACATGATCACCTGTCACTCACTATTTCCTTCTCTCCAACAATCACACAATCAGCAGTGAAACTAAATTACATGCACCTGCTAAAACTGTGGAATTGAAACCCACCAATTAATGTATATTCCATGGATTACATAGATAACCCTTCTCACAACCGTAGAATGCTATTGCAGCACTTTCAGCACTCATCATTAAAAAGCACACATGGAATACTAATACATGGTTACATTACACAAACAATGAATTTCTGCCAGTTTACAACAGCACAATCAACAAAAAAAAATGTGTGTTGAATCACAATGCACAGTCTCAATAATAAATCCAAGGAATGCTTTTGTAATTCAGCGGAATTGCCCAACACATTCTGATCAGCATTTTTGACATGGAATTGCCATTCTGTCTAAATACCACTGGCACAGTTCAGCATTCTACACAGTTCGCCCCTACCATTAGGTTTTCTCAAGGGGTAGAACCCCCAAATAATTAATAGGAAGGAGGTAACTAAAGGGGAGAGAAATTTGTTAGGTATACTGTATAAGTGAATAAAAGTCTATGGAAGGGGCTGTGAGGCTAAGAAGGCAGGGGGGAACTGTGCAAAGGGGGATCTGGGAAAAAAGCAGATATCCTGAACAAATGCTCTTGTTCAGTTTTTACAGAGGAGGGGGAAGAGGATGGACCACATACAGTATGAGCAGTAGGAGCACTGGGGATAGGGAGGTAGACACATGTCCATTTACAGAAGAGGGATTCCTGATGGCACTCACAAATCTGAAAGTGAACAAAGCTATGGGGCCAGACAGGGTACACCCAAGGTTATTCAGGGAGATTGTGGCGGTATTGGATGCACCTCTAACAGATTTATTCAATAACTCACTGGAAACAGGAGTGGTTCCAGAGAACTGGAGGAGAGCAAATGTGGTTCCACTTCATAAAAAAGTAGCAGGGAGAAGGCTGGCAATTACAGGCCAGTCAGTCTGACATCTGTGGAGGGGAAGTTAACAGCATCACTGTTAAAAGGAAAAATTGCTGAGTATCTTGAATCCAGTGGGTTAAAGGACTTGAGGTAGATGGGGGAGGTCTTGTCAGACCAATCTGACAGATTTATTTGACTGCATGACCAGGGAAATAGATCTCATTTGGGCAGCAGACATGGCTTACTAAGATTTTAGTAAGGCATTCAACACCGTACCACATGAGACTCATAAGGAAACTAAACATCTTAGGGTTGGGTCCTAGGGAAGTAAACTGGCTAAGAAATTGGTGAATGGATAGGTGACAGATGGTGATGGTAAACAAAGTTCACTCTCAGAAGGGGGGGGGACCAGCAGGGTGCTTCAGGGCTCAGTACTGAGACAAGTTATTTTGAATGTCTTTATAAGTGTCTTTGCAGATGAGCTGAAAGGGAAGGAATGCTTCTTTGCAGATGACACTAAAATGAGCAATAGGGTAAACACTCTAGAGGGGTTGGAAAGACTGGACAGACACCTGAGAAAACTCAATGAGTAGTCAAGGACATGGCAGCTGGGTTTTGATGCAAAAAAGTGCAAAATCATGCACCTAGGACATAGGAACCCAAAGGCAAAGTACACAGTGGTAAAAAAGGTATTGATGGTCACCAAATATGAAAGTGACTTGGGGGTAATTATATTTGATGACATCAAGGTGTGAGACAAAGTTGTGGGCAGGGTCAGTGGGATGTTGGGGTGCATAGGGACTGGTATCGCCAGCTGAAAGGGGGAAGTGGTGTCATCACTGTACTGATTACTGGTGAGACCCCACATGCACATCTCAGGAAGGACATAGACAGGATGGAAGTTGTCCAGAGGAGGGCAACTAACATGGTGCAGAGACTGTATCAGAAGCCCTACAAGGGGAGATTAAAGGACCTGAGTATTTACACCCTGGCAGAGAGAAGGGGGAGGACATGATAGTCACTTGTAAATACCTCACAGGGTTAAATAGATACAGGAGGGGAATATTTTTCAGTGGGAACATGCAGAAAAACAAGGAGACATGTAGTGAAGCTGAAAGGGGGAATTTAGGAGGAGAAGGAAAAGAATGTGAGGAAGTACTTCTTCATTGAAAGAGTGGCAGATGCCCAGAACAGTCTTCCAGCAGAGGTGGTGGGGGAGAAAACAGTGGTGGGCTTCAAGCATGCATGGGATAGGCACAAGGGAATCTTAGTTGGGAAGCAAGGGGGCCCAACCAGAGATCAAATAGGGTCTGTGGTGACTGAATAAGATAGGCTGTTAAAACCGGCAGACTGGATGCACCAAGCAATCCTCATCTGCCATCAAATTCTATGTTTCTATATGTCAAGGAGGAACTTTTTGAGTGGAGGCACCATAATAAGGAAGAAACAGAAACTATTAAAATAATCCAGGCAACATCTGCTCTGAATGACAAACTCCCTCAGCTTTTGTTTTCCAAAGAGACTGATAAGTTTAGGCTCTTCTTTGGAAGAATGGATGATTAAACTGGACAAAGACTGGTCTTTAGAAGGGCCAACTTTGGCAAAATGGGTACATACCTGACCAAATGGCCAAAAAGAAGGGGTGGAAGAACAATGGAGAAAAATCAAAACTGCTATCATAGAGGCAACAAGCCTTTGTGGGGGACAAATAAAGAAAACAAAGAGGAGTAAAAAAACACTATGGTTCTCAAAAGAGGTGGCAGGGAAGGTTAAGGAGAAAAAGGCTGCATTCAGAAAGTATAAGGAATCACAGAAGGAGCACGACAGGGAATTGTATCAATTAAAGCAGAAAGAAGTGGGGAAGGCAGTCAGAATAGCAAAGGCCCAAACCAAGTTAAAAATAGCCAACTCCGTTAAGAAGGGGGAGAAAACCTTTTATAGGTACATTAGGGAGCATAGAAAGGTTAAGGGAGGAATAGTGAAGATTAATAAAGGTGAGAGGAGGTGGGCAGAGGGAGACAGTGAAAAGGCAGAGATACTGAATGAATACTTTTGCTCAGTATTCACAAAAGAAGATGAGGAGGAGTTACCTAAACCAGACAACAGAAGCACTCTGGGTAGGGAGGTTGACACCAGTCCATTTACAGAAGAAAGAGTCCTCAAAGAACTCCTAAAACTCAAGGTGGACAAAGCAATGGGGCCTGACGGGATTCACCCCAGAATCTAAAAAGAACTAAGGAGGACCTAGTGACACCACTGACCACACTTTTAACAAATCATGGGAGGATGGAGTGGCAATGGAAGGACTGGAGGAGGGCAGATGTGATTCCCCTTCACAAAAGTGGGAGCAAGGCAGAAGCAGGAAACTACAGACCTGTAAGTTTGACCTCAGTGTTAGGGAAAATGATGGAATCACCTCTGAAAGAAAGAATTGTTGATTACCTAGAGGCCAGCGGGGCACAAGATCCAAAGCAGCATGGATTTACAGCAGGAAGGTCATGTCAGACGAATCTAATTGATTTCTTTGACTGGGTGACAAAAGTAATATACCTGGGAGGGGCTGTGGATATGGCCTACCTAGACTTTAGCAAGGCATTTGACACAGTCCTGCACAAAAGACTAATAATCAAGTTAGCCAGCCTGGGAGTGGGTTCCAGGGTGGTAGCCTGGGTAGCAAACTGGCTGCACAACAGTACACAGAAAGTAATAGTGAATGGAACACATTCCAAAGAAAGGGGGGTTACTAGCGGAGTACCTCAGGGCTCAGTACTGGGTCCAGTCCTCTTTAACATCTTTATAGGTGACATTGCAGAGTGTCTGGAGGGAAAGGTATGCCTTTTTGCAGATGACGCAAAGATCTGTAACAGAGTTGATACACAAGGGGGGGGTAGAAAGGATGAGAAGGGACTTGTCAAGGTTGGAGGAATGGTCAGACATATGGCAACTTAGATTCAATGCAAAAAAGTGCAAAGTAATGCACCTGGGAAACAAAAACCCAGGAGAAGAGTACACAATAGCAGGGGAGGTACTAACAACAACAAAAATGGAAAGGGACTTGGGGGTAGTCATATCAAATGACTTAAAGGTGGGTAAGCAATGTGAGAAGTCAGTAAGGAGAACCAGCGGGATACTGGGATGCATAGGAAGGGGTATCACAAGTAGAAAAAGGGAAGTGGTTATCCCTCTGTACAGACAGTTGGTGAGACCCCATCTGGAATACTGTGTGCAGTTTTGGAGACCCCATCTACGCAAGGACATAGACAGGATGGAAGCAGTCCAGAGGAGGGCAACTAAAATGGTGCAGGGTCTGTATCAGAAACCATATGAAGAGAGACTGAGAGAGCTTAATAGGTATACCCTTGATGAAAGGAGGGACGGCGGGACATGATAGAAACTTTCAAGTACCTCAAGGGAATCAACAAAGTCCAGGAGGGTAGCATCTTTCAGAAAAAGAGATGTGTAAGAACAAGGGGGCACAATTTAAAGATAGAGGACAGCTCAGGGGTAATGTGAGGAAATTTTTTTTTCACGGAGAGAGTGGTGGATGCATGGAACCGCCTTCCTGGGGAGGTTGTTGGGTCTAAAACAGTGGGGGAATTCAAACATGCATGGGACAGACATAAGGCAATTGTAGTGGGGGGTTGCAGGAAGTAGGCTGTTGGTTAACTAGAATCTGCAGCTTATCCAATAGGAAGGGAAATGGGCAGACTGGGTAGGCCAAGAGGTCCTTATCTGCCATCAAAGTCTATGTTTCTATGTAAAGAAATCCTGCCTCACTAGCATCAATAATTATCATTGCCTGCATTTCTTATTATGGGCCTGGCTTTCCAAAACTGGTAAAGGTTATTGCTAGTATGAGTAGTTCTGCCTTGACCTCTGATTATTTAATTGTCCAAAGTACACAGAATGACATTATATGATTATGAGTAGTTATTATGCTTGCTACCATCATGCATTTAAGTAAATCTCTGTGCTTTAAATCCAGTGGGGCCAGTTATCACATAATTTGAAAGAAAATATATATATTCAAAACAGATAGTTCTCAATTACTGCATGTACTGTATACAAGCTATGCTAAATCTGTTTTTGTTTAGCTGAAAGGGATACAAGATGTTTTTTAGCTTTTCTTTCAGAGCAGAAAAGAGTAGGAGATAATTTTCTATGGCACAGATGTTCCATTCCAGGGTCACTTCATGAACATCATCAGTGGTCAAGGATTGATGCAAAACAGATAGCGTGTTTGAGCAACCAGATGTTGAGGCAAATTGAGTTCAGATGCCCATATGGCTGGGGAAATCTTGCAAAATAAAAGAACTAAATAATAATACCACTCATAAGAGAATTTAGTTGAGGATAAAACACATGCACAGTAAACATCTGCTATGCATTATTCCTTTTCTGAATGTTTTTCTTTGTAGAAAGAATGCAGCTTCATGTACCAGGAGATAATGTCCTTGGATCCCTTCTGGGAATGAAACTCTCCAAAACTGCTCTTTTGGATACCCATTGGCAACAGTTTATTTACACCAATTATATTTACATATCAATTAGACGGTCATTATTGACAGCTCCAATTCTAATATATTCTTAAACAGTTCATTCTTTGTATTCTCTGATCTTCCTTCCTGGTCCTCCTCTTTCTTCTGCTTCTTTCATTTAGGGTCCGAACATCAAAATCAGACCCCCCCCATACCATCACCAGTACCAGGTACCAACTTACCAGGACCTCCTCCCTCTTAGTTCCTGACACAAAGATCCCACCCCTAGTCTCTACTTACCCTCCCTCTAAAATCCATGCCTGGGTGCCATCTGACCCCAGCCTGTGTTGTCCTGCCCCTCTCCCCCTTCTGTCTATCCCCCTCTTCCTCCATATTTTGCTCCCCTTCTTCCCCACCTCTCCCTCTGGACCCCCATTGCTTGGCACTTGCTGCTCCCTGGGCTCTGTCAGCCCCCATCTTTGCTGTACAACCACAGCTACCTGCCCACTGTCAGGGCACCTTACCAACTACTTCTGTCACTCCCTTGCTTCCTTGTACTGAGCCTACCCCAATCCTTCCTTCTGCCCTGCTATTCACAGGGAGGGTGAGTGGGTGGGTAAAATTTCCCAGCAAAAAAGGTTGCCCAACAGGCAGTACTGCCTTTTAAACCTACAGGCCTCCCTCCCTCGCGACAGTACCCCCTTCCAAACCCCTCCCACCGGCCAATCAATTACATTGTCTGCACACCTGTGTTGTATGATACCTGTGTTACCTCTCCTAAGTGTCACTAAGCTCTGACCCAACCCCCCTTCCTCCCTCATTCCCATTAGGGCCCCCCTGACAATTCAGGTTGCCCATTAGTGGCAACCCTATTTATGCTTATCTGCAGAATTGCATGATATCTCAATACAAACATTTGTCAATGCCGAATATTTGCTTGCTGGCATTGGCAGTGGTAGTATAGAAGTTACAGAGCTGCATAATAGGAATGGCAGTGAAGTACTGAACTGAAGCCAACCCACCACCACCCACAGAGGTGACAGGCATGGGGTGTGCCTTTGGTCGAATCAGGCATAACGGCCATGCCATTCACACCCACACCTGCAGACACTGACAAGTTTCACGGTGTTCATGGGGTCTTTGGCCTTATGTGCACCCATTCCATTAGGAAATATGGAGAGATGGAGAGTATATAGGAGAATGGGGTGAACTTTGGGGCGAAGAGTCCAAGGCATGCCTCGATGCCTCTCACTGGCTGCAGGTGTGGAATGGTATGAGCATTACAGGCAAGAATCCAAAGTCACACCCTGATGCCTGTCATTCTCTACAGGGTTGGGCGTTATGGTTGGAAACCCTAATACCTCAGGCATTCATTGGTATTTTCACTCCAAATTTTCAACATGGTTTTTTTGTGACTCCACCTCATGAGCAGGGAGAATATCAGTTTGTTATCCGAAAGCTGCTTATGCACAGTGACTACGGCATTTAGCACCACAGGTGCAAAAACATTCTGAACAGGATGTAAAAAATGACAGCTGTACTGTTCATGGGGAGGTGTAAAAAATGGCAATGTTGCAAATCTGCAGTAAAAATATTAAAAAAATGGTGAAGTCACGAGCGTACATAGAAACTGTGCAATGCACATCTGTAATATAATTAGGTTGGAGGATTTTTACAGCAGATTGTCAACTCAGGCATTTTGGTGCCTCCGATCATGAACAGTGTCACTGTGATTTTCTTTATCTGTCCCAAACAATGATTTCCCACAGCGACCACGCATCTCTGCGCTGAAAGTGTGAAAACACACTTCGGCCATGTTGTGAAAAATGATAGCTATACTGTTCATAAGGAAGTGTAATAAAATGGCAATGTTGAAAATCTGGAGTGAAAAAATTAAATTACAAACTTAAGAGCATGCATAGGAACTGCGCAATGTCGGCTAAGTAAAACAGTCATTTAGAGGTGTTCACCTAATTTTCAACATTGCCATTTTAAGACCTCTGCTCATGAACAGTGTCACTGTGATTTTCTTAATGTCCCATACATTGATTTACTTTGTCGACTGCACCATTGTGCGCTACATGGGCGGAAACACATTTTGGGCAAGATGTGAAAAATGACAGCTGTACTGCTCATAAGCAAGTGTGGTAAAATGGCAATGTTGAAAATGTGGAGTGAAAATATTGAAAATTCACGAACTTACGAGCGCGCGTAGGAACTGCACAACGCACGCTCGTAAAACATTCATTTTTAGGAATTCTTTCACCAAATTTTCAACATAGCCATTTTAAGACCTCTGCTCATGAACAGTGTCACCATGATTTTCTTAATTTGTCCTGTACATTGATTTCGCACACTGACTGCGCCATTGTGTGCTACATGGGCAGAAACACGTTTTGGGTGAGATGTGAAAAATGACAGCTATACTACTCATAAGAAGGTGTGGTAAAATGACAATGTTGAAAATCTGGAGTGAAAATATTGAAAATTCGCGAACTTACAAGCATGCGTAAGAACTGCGTAGCGCACATTAAATAAAACAGTCATTTTGTAGATTTTCCACCAAATTTTCAAAATAGGCTTCTTGAGAGCCCACCTTATGAACACTGGCGGTGTCATTTCATTAATTAGTCTAGAAAGGTGATTTCGCGCGGTGATACGCGAAATCACCCTTGAACCGAATAACGCCATGACAGTGACAGCATTCATGAGAAGGGTCCCAAAACCCCATGTTGAAAATTTGGTGCAAAATTCCAAAATGCCTGAGATATGCAATAAAGTTGAAAAACCCTATCTATCCCATTATACAGCTTACGGCATTTCCTCAGTTCGTGGTCAGCTTTGAAGAGTGCAGACATGTTCCGGTCCACCGAAGATCGTCGAGCAGACTCCAGAGGTAAGTATGGGGTGGTGTGGGGAGGCAGGGTGCACAGTGGGTGGATACGGGTTGTGGGGGCGGGAGACTGCGTGGGACCGTTTTTAATTTACAGGTTGTTTTATTTTTAAATTGATGGCACGGGACCTTTGCCACGCTGGGGTGGGCTCCCAGCATGGCTCAAGGATGGCTGGTTGGGGCGTGGAGCCAATGGGATTGGGCACCCCTGTCGGCCAAAGCATCAGTTGCCTCGCTGGGGTGAGCTCCCAGTGTGGCACCCTGTACTCTGGGGTAGGGAAGGACAGTGGAGCCGACAGGGATTGGGCACCCGTCGGCTATACTATGAGTTGCCCACTGGGGTGGCACCAGCATGGCATGTGGAAGCTTTGGGGGAATATAGCACAGCCGACAGAGGTTGGGCACCCCATCGGCTATCACGTGTATGGTGGGGCAGCATGCAGTATGCGTCGTGTGTTTGTGTGTGTGTGTGTGTGGGGAGCTGTCTTATGCGCTGCTCACTGAAGCGTAGCTCCCCTTTCAACTATGCATACTGCATTTTGGAGCTGTCATAGACGGCTCCAGCGTGCGATGGAGGACTGGGGCCGCGCCTGTCAATACACTGACTGAATTGGAAGAGGGGGCGACACACCTCCGAAAACTCGGATGATGGCACTATGTTTCTTGCACATACGTGCAAGCAAACATAAAAATGCTAACTGCTATAAGAAAGATTTGTTAATGTCCCTACTTTTTTTTTGGGGGGGGTTGTAGTTGAAGTACATTACAGTATTATAATACTTACCAATAACATACTGCATAATTTATTTCCTTATTAGCAAACACACGTGATAGTTGCATTTTACCTACTTTATACCATGAAGTCACATTCTTCTGAACCTTTTAATGTATGCACGTCATTTGTATTTATTGCACTTATTTGTTGTTTCTTATTTATGCATTTATTGGCTGTAAGGGACTTTGCATTTCAGAAGAGCACCAAATAAAATCTCCCACCCAACTTCCTACCCACCTCATCCCATAGACTAGTATAACATATTTCAGAGTTCTGAGTAATTAAAGAGATTTTCCAGTTCCCAGTGCAAAATTCACAACTGACATCAGCAGAACTCTATTACAGACCTCTCCTCCAACATTTTAATTTCAGGGCCTCACATTTTTAAAACTGCTTGATATAGCAAGCAGGCATACTGCAGTCAAAACAAGTATGATTATGAAAGGAAGGAGGTAGGAAAGTTTTAGGGCTGCTGTTGCAGCCAGAAGGCTTATTGGGGTCACAAGAAGTACTGTTTGTGACTCACAGGTAGGAAATGAAAAATGTTTCGATTTGGTGTATGCCTCTGCTTAAAGTTAGTAAAGTAAAGTAAAACTTTATTTATATAGCGTCTTTCCAAAATCAAGACACTTTAACAAAGCACAACAGTATCCCACATAAATAAAACAATAACAGTAATATAAGTAACTTAAAAATATTACAAATATAATCATCCAGATTAAAAACCTCAAAGAAAAGACTGGTTAAAAAGATAGGTTTTAAAATCAGCTTTAACCCTGCCTGTACAAAGGTATCCCCATATAGACTGCATTTATGGACTTATACACTATATTAAACTAAACATACACCGCTAAAGAAAACTATTGTCCATATTTCCCATGATGCTTTGCCTTAGTGAGATATGTGGAATTTGTATTTCTTTGAAGCATGCCTTTTTTTTGCAAATGCCTTTCCATGGTAAGCCTTGCTATTATGATTTTAATCTGAAGTTATTATCTTTTGAATTGGTTTTCTATATTGCAGAACATACAGGCGGCTAAAAGCTAAAGGGGAGCCAAATAAGCAAAATACTCGCATGAACCAAATGACATCTCGGCTACATCTCTCCATTGGTGTAAAAAAAACAAGAAGTTGCAGTCAGGTTATATGCTAAAAGTAAAACTTTTATTGCACCAGAAGCCAATACACAGATAAAACAACCTGTCCCTCCCCAAACAGCCAAACGATTTTGCTCTAGCCTCGCACTTTTTCTGTATTGGGCTCACCATGACCGAAATAAATGAACTCAGGAGGCCAGTTCCTTCCACAACCTGGGCAAAGATAGCAGGGGCCCTATAATTAGCTGCAGTAGTAAGTGCTATTACTTGTGGTGAGACATGGTTCCATGGACAACATAATATCAACAAAGCAAGAAGGTGAACATTAGATAGTGATAATAGAGCTGACTGGGTGGGCCAAAGGCCCTTATCTGCTGACAACATCTGTCTTTGTATGTGTTGTCGCCCACTAAAACTGCCACACAGAAATGGGGGCTGCTGTCAGCAGGGAAGGATTTTCTTCACCAACAGCATTGCAGCATACACTTATACAAAACACTTTTACTATTAATGAATGCATTGAATTGTCACTGCTGCAGGAGCTGACCCATGGAATGCCACTAGATACATGGGGCTAGATATTCAAACAGCGCTCTTCTTAGGTGCAAGCCCTTGCGCTGTGCAAAATAGTTGCACAGGGGTGTGGCCCGGGCGATATTCATAGGAGTTGCGCTATTGAGCAACTTCTTTGAATATCACTCCCTGGCCGCAGCCACTGTGCATGGCGCAGTGGAACTTGTGCCACCGCAAGTTGTCAGAGTGGAGCATTCAACTTGCGGTGGCACAAGTACCATTGCGCCATGTGCAAAATCCTGATATTCAAAAGGTGACATGCAAATGGGGCCATAATTCATGCAAGGCACAGGGGGCCATTTGCATCTGATTGTAGCCCATTGCATGCCATTAGCATCAGGTATTCTAATCCCTGAGACTTGTGCCTGGCACCCTGCCAGAGCAGCGGCCGTCGAGGACCGACGCCCTCCTGCAGCCCGATCGCGGGCAAAAGGTGAAAATCCCCACCACCACCCCCACTGACCCGATCGCAGGCAACAGCAGAAATGCCCCCACCACCACCACCAGCCTGACCGCGGGCTGCATTCGTTAAAACAACCCCCACAGCCCGATCGTGGACACTAGTTTAACCCCACCAGCCCGATCGCGGGCAGCAATGTGTCTCCCCTCCGAACACATCCCTGGTGGTTCAGTGGACCGTAGATCCGATCACGGGATGTAATCATTAAACACCCCCAACACATCCCTGGTGCATAGTGTCCCCACCCCCACCCACCCATGAGCCCCACCACCCGCCCCCGGCGGCAGTGAGCGGCAGCATCCACCGCCTGCCGCCCGCGCCCGCTGACTGACTGCGGTAGGGCTGCCGCCCAGTGGTGCAGAGCAAGAGCCAATGGGCGTGCAGCCCTACCTGTACAAGACAGTCAGTTTTGTGAATGAATGTATTCATTCACTATTCATTCATCTTAATGAATGTATTCATTCACAAACTGGACTGCTCTTATACGGTATAGGCTGCATGCCCATTGGCTCTTGCTCTGCACCAATGGGCGCAGCCACCGCAGTCAGTCGGCGGGCAGCGGGTAGCAGGCAGGTGGATGCTGCCACCCGCCGGCTGCTGGGGGCGGGGTGGTGGGGCTTCATGGGTGAATGGGGTGGGGAAACACTAGGCACCAGGGATGTGTTGGGGTGGTGTTTAATGATTACATCCCACGATCGGGATCTACGGTCCACTGAACCACCAGAGATGTGTTCGGGAGGGGGGGAGACACATTGCTGCCTGCGATCGGGCTGGTGGAGGGGGTTAAACTATGCCCGCGATCGAGCTGCAGGGGGGGCATACCTCTCAACCTCTCGTCTCATAAATCAGGGACAAGACATTAAAATATCAGGGACACAGACCCCATATCAGGGACACATCTTAAGATTTGGTAGTATACACTCAGAGCTGATAGAATTAGGGGGATTTATGTAAGATGCATTTTCTGAATAGGAAGGAATCTGTAACTTTAATATTTAACATTATTTTATGCTTACAATCCCCAGTGTTCTGTCATATAAATACAATTGTTATGAGGGACAGAGACAAATTCTGAGGCATAATCAGGGATGTTCCTGAAAATCAGGGACAGTTGAGAGGTATGAGGGGGGGCACAGAGAGTGGGTTGGGGGCCAGCCACAGGTGGCAGCTGCTGTGTTGCACCCTGCAATGCAGCAGCTCACCTGTGGGTGGCCTCAACTTAAGCCTTTTGGGGGCTCAAGTTGTGCCAGAGCGCAGGTTGGGAAGGTTAGCAGCTTGCGCAACTCTGCACAGCCGGCTCGGACTGTGCAGTTTGCTCTGGTTTCCTCCCCACCAGTTCACAGCATGCATTCATTTGCATTGCACTGTTGCTCAGCCTGTTTTCAGTGGTGCAAATGCCTCCTGCTGAATATCGCAGAGTGGAGCAAGTTCGGACTTGCGCAGACGCAACCCTATTGCGCATGGCGCAACCCTTTTGAATATCTGACCCATGGTGTCATGCCATTGTCCTTACTCTGGTCATCCTTCTCCACTGACAACATCTTTTCTTCCACCCAGTTGCCACATTCCTTAATGGCTGCTTAATGGCATTGCCAATATGTATATATATATATTAGCTGGGTAGAAGCTGCAGATTCTGCTTTCACAAAACTTTCATGAAATTTCTTAAATTTTGCAAAATTTTCCACACTGCCATCTTTCACAAAATCAAAACCTTCCAAATGTGTTTGGTGAATATTCACCTGTTCCATGGAATTTTCTGGCTGAATTCTGGGAATAACACACATGAACCATGGAATGACAGTTCTGAGGAATTCTATTCCACAGTTTAATACATTAATTTGCAATACATGTAATTATTCTGCAGTTCAGTGATCATTTCTGCAGAATTTCTGCAGTTTAATACATTAATCCACAATTCATACATTCATTCTGCATTTCAGTGACTCACCAGACTGTGGAATTGTGCAGAAAGAAATCAGTTTTGCAAAATTTCTTTCCGCCATTTAGTACATTAATCTGCAATTCATGCATTCATTCTGGCATTCTAAGTCAGAATTTCTGCAAAAGTTGTCAAAGTGCATTCCAAAATTTTGCAAAAGTGAAAGTCTGACTTTCACCAAAATTCTGCCATGGAAATTAATTTCACACAGTCCTACTATATACTATTCCTCACTGATCATTTCTGGTTACCCGGTGGCCCTGGAATTGTGTAAATTGGTTATATGTATCCCTTGCAACTAGTTCTCCCTAGCCATTTTCATTTCTGTTATTATTAGTGGCTGTTCTATCTGTGCTACCTAACTATTCCCCCTGTTGGAATGAACATTCCATTTTTCAAAGCAGCAATACCTGCAAGAGCTGCTTTTAGCAATTCTATCATGGCAGGTTTCCTGCATCTTGTTACCTGGGGTGAGGGTGCTGGGGAACCACTGTGCATAACACAGCACCACTGTTCATACCAGTTCCACATTCAGTCAGTTTCCCTTCCCCTTTCCGTGTGCTGGTACACTGACCTTTGAGCTATTGCAGCAAAAGATTTGCAACCCTTGTGTACTAGCAAAAAGGGGTGCACCACAGAATTGTACTGCAGTGCAGTCATAAATTTACCCTTCCATCATGAACAATAAAATAACTGTGTAAGCCTCATCCTAACCCTGCCTGCCCAAAGATATTCTCATAGAGATTGCTTAGAAGGACTTATATTGTACCGTATACCAGATTACAAATACCCCACTAATACAAAACATCTTGGTGATTATATGCAAATCACCATGCAAATACACCCCATTATGCTTTGAGATAGTGAGGTGTATGTAATTTGGTAATTCTCTGAAACTTTGCTTTGTTGCTAATGTCTGTTCATGGTAAATCTTGTTACAGTGGTGTTGCCCTTAAGTTGTCTTTTAAATTTAATATCCGTTTTGGATTAGAGCTGGGCAGAAGTTGCGAATTCCACTTTCATGGGACTTTCACAAAATGTCATAAATTTTGTTAAATTTTCCAAACTTATACCATTGGCAAGATTGGAATCTTCCAACTGTGTTTGATGAATTTTCCCTCTATTCTGTGGAATTTTCTGGATGAACACATGACCTGCAGAATGATGGTTCTGAGGAATTTTATTCCACAGTTTAATGGACTATTCACAGTTCATGTAATTAGTCTGCAATTCAGTGATCAGGTCTGTGGAATTTCTTTCTGCAGTATAATTCATTAAAGAAACACTGTCTGACTTTTCAAAAAAAACTTTGTTTTCAAAGATTGTGTTGAGTGTTTTTGTTTAGCAATTCCGTCAGTAAGTATACACAAATCATACATATCTATATGAATCTAAAAAAAACCTTTTTAAATATTTGCATTCTTTGGAATCCTGGTGTACTGAACATTTATGTGTCCAACATCACAGAATTTTGAATCATGGTATTGTGTGAATGAATACATCCTGATCAAAGCTCTACCTCACTATTTTCTATCAAGTATGCACCTGTTTGAAAGATTAATGATGCACATGTTCAGCAAGGGTATGAGAGGGACACACTAGATTGAAAGATTAAATGTAGTTCGCCAAACAACATCATAGCTCCTGTCACATACTGCAAGTTTAAGAAAGACAGACTCTGCAGTACAATTTTTATTTTATGCAACTGATATTCAACATGGTAATTCTTTGTTAAAATATTGTAGAGGCAGCATATCGTGCACAGCATATGAAGTTGATATTACTCATTCGATAAATACATATATATATATATATATATATTTCAAAAAATGTATTAATGCTCCAATTAGAGTCAAAATTACAAAGGTTGGGAAATGAGGCATTAGGGTTTCTCTAATACCCCATCCTCCCAAACCAGGCAGGACAGTAGGTGTGGGATGTGCCTCGGGCTTCTCAGCCCTAATGCTCACCCCATTATCCATCTGTAAATAAGGTCAACTGTGTAGACTTTATGATAATGGGGTGACCGTTAGGCTTGAGAAGCCAAAGGCACGCTCCACACCTGCTCTCTTGCCTGATTTATGAAGGTGGGGTGTTAGGGAAACCCTAATGCCTCATTTCCCAGCTTTTGTCACTTTGACCCTAACTGGAGCATTAACAAAGATTTTTGCCACTTATTTACTTACTTTTTGAGATAGTGTAATAGCATTCTCATTCTACTGTGAGAGTGAAGGGTCGAGCGCAGGGTCCTTTGGACCTGCACCCCATCCCTCCATAGGTGCGTATCTATATATATATATATATATATATATATATATATATATATATATATATATATATATATATGTATATATGAAACTGTGGATGTACATGGCCTTCCGGCCTTGTGCTTCCATTTATAAGACAACAGTGACCAAACTGCCAGCATAGCCTTCTTATTATCTCACCTCATCTACCCATTACAGAAAATTTTTGAATCCCTGCCAAAACGTAATTATGCACAATTGTAACTCCATTCCATGCCACAGGTGTGAAAAAACATTTTGGGCAGGATTTCAAAAATGGGTGGGGTAATCAGAAGGCTATGATGAAAATCTGGTGTCAAAATATTAAGAATTTTAAAAGTTACAAGTGGGCATAGTGAAATTGCAATGATAGTCATAACTTTGGAATTTGCTCATATTTTGACCCCCAGTTTTCAACATAGTCTTCTTATGACCCTACCTCATAAACTCCGTAGGTGAAAATGTTCAAATCTGTGCCAAAATGCCATTCTGTGCCACAGATACGAAAACATGTTTCAGAAAGGATTTGAAAAATAACAGCTGTACTGTTCATGAGCTGGTGTGAAAAAATGGCTATGTTGAAAATATTGACTCAGAGTATTGGAGAATTACCAAAGTTATGCACTTGTGTAGGAAAACTTCAACCAATGCTCATAACCAAATTTTCAACATGGCCTTTTTGGGACCCCACCTCATCAACACTGGCACTGTCATTTTGACAATCAGGCCTGAAAGGTGATTTTGCATAGCAACTACAAAATCACCTTCTGGGCCTGATTAATGAGATATCCTCTACTAGCAAGGCATAGTAGGAATGAAGCAGTAGTTAGCCAACAACAGGTGATTTGCAAATTACCTGAAAACTTAAAAGTGGGGGGACAGCAGATTTGAATATGTGGGAGGTCTGACCTACAGTCCCATGCAGCGGTCCTTACACCATGTTTTTCTATGTAAGCAGTAGTACCCGAGAGGTTGGGCAGTATTGGGAAATACTGGACCACCCAGGGGTGTAATGAGGCCCAACGCCACAGGCGGAGAGCCTTATAGCTCCTGGAAGGTCCAGTATTTCCCAATAATGCCCACCCTCACGGGTATTATTACACTTAGAAAATGGCCCATTGGTAACATATTTAAAAAAAAAGAAAAAAAAATATTTGAAGTAGTCTGATTAATGTTTAAAAAACTTTGAAATACATATTTTTGTAAAATAGTTCTAGAGGACAATCTGGTTTACAACATTTTGTCTGTATGAGGTATGTGGCTGTCTCTTGGGTTTATGGGATTTGTAGTGCTGTGTGAAAGATGGGGATGGGGTTCGAGGCCACGGAGTAATGTGGAGGTGAGATATATTTTTTGTTGCAGGACTTTAGTTTAATACATGGATCCCAGGTACTGGTGGTTTGGCAAGTCAGTGAGGAAGCAGCCATCAGTAGTGCTGGCTATGAGGACGTGGGCGCAGTTTGTGAAAAAGAAGAAAAAAACAACTGAGAAACAGCAGTCGAGTAGCCTGAACATGCAGGCGGAGGAGGTATGTGGACAATAAGTATGACTGTGGTGAAGTTGGGGTGAGGGACTTCTTGTATTTAGCTCCCGATATGTGTAGCTTCTATGATGCCTGAATCACTACTGCGTCGGCTGGCTTTTTAGGAGTGGGAGCCATATGTTACAGCAGGTGACACGTTACCGCTGATTTTAAAAAAAAAAGAAAACTTTTAGACTGAAGTCTGGAATATCAGTGAGATGGCTGTCTGGCAAGCTGCTGTTGTGCTTTTTTGTGTGTTTGGGTTGGGGGAATGTAGCTCGATAAGCGAGGGGGAGCAAATGGTGTCTGGTCAGACTGAAAATTCGGGGTGCCCAATCATATGCTAAGTAATGGGGCACCCAGGATTATCGCTTGTTTTTTGCCGGGCATCTATCGAAAAATAATTGCCCAGCTCTGGGAGCCTGTCAGCCAATCAGATGACAAGAATGTTCTTTGCCATTTTCTAAAGTCAAACTTTGATATATTTAGATAAATTGGTTTTCATTGTTGCTTAAAAAGAATGAGCCTTACTCATCAGAAGTCTTGGCTGACAAGGTTATAAGGCAGGCTGTAATAACCCTCATCTGAGTGTATGATTCTCCAGTACAATTTTTTTTTTATTTTATTTCCTGTACCTATTAATATTAAATTAGTCAGTATTGAAATGCAATTATTGTGCATTTCTGAGTGTAAACAAGTTCTGAAAAAGTACATAAATTTAGAGGAGCTTCTTGAGACACTTATTGCTCAGCCGTCTCTGCCTCATTACTGCTGGGCTACTGATCATCCTTTTTTTTTTGCTTTTGTTGCATTTGATATGCATCTCTAGATGCCACCTACATCAAAAAATAAAAAAAAAGATTTCTATGAATTGTTGTAAAGCCATTGAATAGACAAACCTTTTTTCTTTCTGTAAAATCTGGCTACTATAGTCCAGAAAAATGGTTCACAACCCCCTTCCACCTCTGTCTGTAATCTGATCTGAAGGCTGATCAACCAATTACTTTTAAAACCCATCCTGCATTACATTTGACAGTATATTGCACATTTAATGATCTTAAATTTTATACATAACACTTAAAACCAGAGTGATTCGGCATATGGGTCAAATTTTACAAAAATGCAAATCAGTAATCTGGATTTCAAAACCACTGGATTAGATTCTGTTGTAAAAAAATGCAGACTATGTGCAAGCCCATGACAATTAAATATAACAAATATAATGTGTTGCAATTTCTACATGTTTTTTGTATGCAGTCATGAGAATGCATAAATCAGTTAGCATGAATAATTGTCACCTGAACTAATCAACTGACAAATAAGAAAAAATAATTCATTGCCATTTAACAAAATGACAGTCAAAGGTATTATAACTCATCTGGTTTGAGACCATGGGCTGGATTCACAAAAAAAGGGCAAAGTGCAGCGCAAAAGTTTGCACTGTACCTTGCCATTGCCCAGGGGGAAAACAGTACTAATGAATAGTGACAGGTGACGGCAACACTAACCCAGGGAAAGCACAGGGAACCTGAGTAACGCTGTCTCAGACAGCCAGCTAAGTGAATGGGCTGACGGCAATTGCACTCAAGCACTAGAGAGTAATTCACAAAGGGATGCATGCAAATGAGCCCATTGGGCATGTAAGGTGCTAGAGGCCATTAGCATGCTCATTATGGGCTAATTTGCATACCATTAGTGTGTGATGAAACCCCCCTCAGCCCAAGCCCCATTCAGCTGCACTCCACCATAGATCAGTGTTGCCCACCTCCACTCCAATCATGGCCCCAACAGCAAGGAAACAGTCCCTAACATAGTGTAGTATCTCACCCCAGTCCCCAGTCCCTCCAGTATCCACCCAATACAAAACAGTATTTATTTTCCATAGTATAGTGGACCATCCCCCCACTCCAGTCTCAGATCCCGTTATAATAATAAAAAAAATCCTCATTTCCATAGTGTAGTGGTCCTTCCCCCCTCTCCAGTCACTAATCCTGTTATATTGAAATAAAAAGAGCCCCTAGTGGTCCCTCTCAGGTCCCGATCCCGTTAGAATAATTAAAAAAAAAGTTTGTGGAGCAGATGTTTGTGAATGGGATTGTGGGGCTCTGCAGGTCCCCTCCCACTCATTTGCATTGTGGCCCACTCACTGCTTTGCCCTGGCGCAAACCTAGTTTGCTGGGACAAACTGGGCTTTGTGAATACCAGCTATTCACAAAGCCCATTTTGTGCTGGCCCAGTGGCACTGAGGGCTGAGACACTGGATGCCTTAACTTGCACCATACCAGTGACCCGTGTTCGGGAAAGAGCACGGGCTGCTGGGGGTCGGCAGGGGAGGAGAAGGATGGAGCAACCGGGGACTGCTCTCCTTTTCTGGGGAGGGGAGGCACCAGCTTTTGGTACATGACTGGCCCCTAGCAGAGGCTGGGGGCTGGTGCGCTGACACTCAGTAGAGGGTGAGATAAGGCAGATGCTCAGAGGAGTGCATACGGTAGCATGCATGCTTTCTCGTTGTGGCATCATTGCACACCGCATCTCAGGGCAAATCAAAAATGGAGGAGAAAATGGTCTCTGGCAATGCAGAATGAATCAATCCCCACAGGTGCCACCCCTGCAATGGGCAGTAACCCTTGGCACTGAAGCCTTGTGTTACAGCAGGATAGGGGGATCCTGCCATCCTGCCACGTGGGGCACAGCCATGGGACAGCCGAGTGATAAGCTGCGAGCGGGGGATGGGGCTGGAGGATAGAGAGAGGCATGCTGCCAGCACTAGGAGGTAAAAATGATTAATTTAAAAAAAAAGCCCAGTTTACCCCAGGCAAACTGATTTTGAACTCGGGCAAAGCTTTGTGAATCCTGCCCCATGTTGCATAACATTAATTCACAAAAAAAGACAGACATGTAGATTTCAGTACATTTCAGAAAAAGAAACAGGGACAATGATACCTCTGCTTGTCATTCTTGTAATGAGCAACAGAGGCATGAGGAAGTCAATGTTGTTGTGCATGACTATGCGTATACACACTGAGAAAAGGTGAGCGTGATTGTGCTCATTCAAGAAAAATGTAAACAAATGATGGACAGACTGCTCTAGCAGAACTAATGTTACAGAAAGGAAAACACAACATAAATCATGTTATCAATGTTAGCACAAAGAGATGGTGTCTACAGCACCCATAGCAATAACCCCACACCACAAATGGATATTTAGTTTGCTTACCATTTATTAATGAAAAAAGTGCAGTTCACATCGAAAAAGTAACAGTGAGCAGATAAAAATAGCTATTCAACTTGACCCATGTAAAGCAAAAGTGGGCCAGATATTCAAAACTTAGCCTCAGGGCAAAATAAGCACTGCACAGCGTTCAAAAATAGCCCAGAACCATTTGCACGCTATATTCAAAGGAATAGCCCCGGGGCTAAATCAGTTGAATATAGGGTGCAAACAGGGCCTTGAGTGCAGTGCAAACATAGCCAAGCAAATAAAACAGCTCTGAATATAGCAACCAGGCAGTGCAAACTACAACAGGAGCCCAGTGCGCACAGACATGGAATAAGGCAAAGGTGAAGTACGTGGCAATATGTGTGCTAGTAAAGAACTGACCCCTTGCCCTCTCCTCCTAAGCCTAAATGTCCTATCTTCCAAATCCCCTTGACTTATTGACTGTATGCCCCTACCTCCTCCTAGTCTCCCTACATCGGGTAGGAGTTCATTACCCTCTGGTTGAGACAACCTCCCTGCCCCTCACTTTATATCCTACAACCTTAGTGCCCCCACTCTTTCCCCTCCCATCTCTGCATCCCTATGTTCTTCCTCTCTGTTCTGTGCCTCACGCCCTCCTAGCCTTTCTCCTCCCTCCCTCCTTCCCTTCCCTTCTACCTCCGCCTCTACCTTGTGTACTTTTTCCATCTACCTTATATAACCATGCCCTATAGCTGGCTGTAGATACTTATGTGTATATAATGTATGTTAGAACGCTGTTAACCTTAGGAAATCATCATTTCCTAAGGTTGTTAACCTATCGATGTGACGTAGATATGTTGTTAACCCATCGATCCCACGCCACATCGAGCAGGTTAACAACAGCGAGTGGTTCGCGACATGCGCGCTTTTTTTCACACGGAAACCGACTGAAGGGAACCGACGGGAAGGACTGAAGGGTCACAGTGACTTTTAAAAACGTAAGCCCTTTTTTTTGATAGTGGGACCATACACAAATATAGTATGGTCCTGAATCGGTCCGTCGTCGTAGGCTGTTATGGCGACGAAACCTCTCGAGCTTCGCTCTCGAGGTTTACATGGTCACCCTGGCAACCTCTCGACTGTTAACTGACCGGTTAACGATAGAGGACCATACATTATCCTCTATGTAGAAACCTTGCACACTGTACAGTTTCTGTATAATTCTATGCATATATGAATTACTATGGTATCTTATTTTATACTTGCAACTATTGTTATTCCCTGTTACCTGATTGTTAAATATCTGTGTTGCCTTGTAAATATCTGTGTTGACCTGTATAAACACTTGTCCATGCTCCATCCAGGTCCATCTTGCAAATGAGCTTCACTCAATGGTGACCGCCTGGTAAAATAAAGACTTGATTGATTGATTGATTGATTGATTGATTGATTCACAATAACTGCAAACAACAGTGCAGACCAAAAGACCAAATACTGCAGAATTGTGCTATGGTTCTGATAGTTTTGCTCTGGGCAAACTCATTTGTGTGGCGCTAACACGTTTGCCCGGCGCTAATATATTTGCCAAGCACAAAATTTTTTTATATTCAAAAATGCTATGCAAATGAGCCTATTTAGGCAATCCGTGGGCAAACAGCCACATTAGCATGTCACTATTGCCTGATCTGCATGTAATTCCATGTGGATTGCCCAGTGCTATTGCAGGGTGCACACAGTTCCACCTATAGGTCGGACTGGAACTATAGGTCAATAGCTGCAGGCTGGGTCTCCACACAGCACCATCTGTATGTCAGACTGGAAAAACATGTCAGTAGCTGCAGGCTAAGTCTGTACATAGCAGCAGAGTCTAGTGTGCCCCAGGGGACAAGCATCACAGCCATGGGCGTTGGTGCTGCATGCTATGGACATGTTATAGTCCTTTCTTCAGTGCATCACAGATGCTACAGTACCATAGTGGCCAATTATGTAAGGGACACAGCAATGCCTACGGTGTGTCAGGCATCAATGACTGCTGCTCTCCACACAGTGACAAGACCAGCTGGCAGGTGTGTTCTGAGAGTGGACACCACTGTCATTCATGCTGTCCTGTGTCCCACATGTGCTGCACCACTAGCATGGGATACTCACAGTAACATACATATGGCTGGCCATGTGTGCCATGGTGTCTATACAGATGTGAGGTATGTGCCCAGTGGGGAGGGGGTGGCACATACCATCAGACATGCACAGCAGTGTCAGGGTATTCCCAACACTGGAACATGTGCACTGTGGGGATGACTCCAACCTTGTGGCAAAACCCACTATATGGTGCAGCCTGGCCACCTGTATACCCTCCCCTCAACACCCTCCAGTTCCCCAGTGCTTCATGTGTGTGCTGGAGTGTGTTGGTGTATATCAATGTGGGGACTGGAGGTGTGTTCTGTATTGCCACACTGCCAGTTATTTCATACTTTCATATGTATTTATCGCAGTGTTGACAGAGTAGCCGCAGTGGGACATGGCTCATATTCAGGAATGACCCAGAGCCACTACATGTGATGATGCAGTGTACAATACATATATACAACATACAACAACACACAATTCACTTATAGCAATGCAGTTAGTTTGGTGCAGCAAGTGGAGTTTTAGCTCTGTCGTATAATGTGCAAGATTGTTAGCATCCAAGCAACGTTGAGGCATTGTATACCACAGTTTGGGTGCCTGTGCATATGGAGTGGCCCAGGGTGGCCGTCCACCCTTGCTGCCTCCTCGTTGGCTGCATACAGCCTTGTTCACAGTTGCTGCTGTGTCCATGCCCCCCCATCCTTGGTTTGCCTGGAGTTAAGACTATCTTTTCATAGGCGGTAATTTGCGCTGCGCTACACGTCATGTTAATGCACATAGCCCAGCACAGTAGTTTTGAATATACCAGTGAACCTGTATGCATGTCCCTGCCCCTCACTTTGCATCACACTTACATTATGTTTTAGTGCCAGTGCTAACACATTGCACCAGCACTATTTGGCCTTTTAAATATAGCAATCTGGCACAAATGTGGCGCAATCACAGTGCAATCGGTTTGCGCCCAGCACAAAATTTTGAATATCTGGCCCCCTGTCTCTTTAATCCACAATTCATACATTCATTGTGCAGCTGAGTGACTCATTGAACTGCAGAATGAATTTATGAATTGTGGATTAATGTATTAAACTTCAGAACCAAATTGAGAACTGACCACTGACAGTGATCAGTTCTGCAGAATTATTTTTCGCAATTTAATACAACAATCCACAATTAATACATTTATTCCACTGTTCTAAGTCAGAATTTCCTTGAACATTGCCAAAGTGCATTCTGAAATTTCACGAACACAAAATTCTGGCTTTAGCCAAAAGTCTGCCAGTCTGCAGCTACCATCATGCACTGTCAAGTTAGAGTCTGGAGGTGAGGAGTTAAGTGGTGAGCGATAAGTTGCAATGTAAGCATCCATGAAGCAGATGAAGGAATCGGACATAGTCTTTATGTGCCAGGTAGGAGTAGTGATGTAAATGGTTTTAGAATAATAAAGGAAGATTAGTATATGTAGTAGAGATGGTAACTGAATGTACAAGGAATAACTGGAAGTTTAGTATGAGGAATTGGACAGTTGATTTGGGTATTGATGTCATAATGATACTTGTATAGGCTATTGCTGGTCCGCTGGTAGAAAAGTAGATATGGGTATTTCTGTGGCATAATTGCCCATGAAATGTGTTGATCTGGCCATGACTGTTTTACCTTACAGATAGTCCAATGTCTAAATACTGTGGGAAGCCCGGAAATGGGTATATGAAAGAGTCTATAGATGGATGTGACAATGGAAAGTTGAGAGTAGTGTAGAATACCAGGGGGCCTAGCACTGTAGACAAATATAGATCTGTTGGGAAGCAAGCCTGGGATAGTGAGATAGCCAGATTGGTTGAGGACATTCAGATTGAGAATCAGTGGAAGCCTGCTCTTGAAAAAAGTCTTCACTGGAGGGAGTATGGGAAGTGAATCATGAGGGATGAGCTAGAAGGACCACTGGATGGGCAGGTGATCTGTTTGACTGTAATATGAAGAAGGACTGTAGGTGATTGTATGAAGTATGGTGAAATCCAGGAGTTGGAAAACAGTGGTTTGGATAGAATACCTTTAGTAAGGCAGCTGGGCACTGGAGATCCAATGATGGGAGTTCTTGGAAGGTAGCTGTGAAGGTCTTAGGACATCCAATGGCTACTGAGGAAGTAGGAGTCGAGTAATGTGATCAACAGAGCCAGAGCTCATAGGAGAAGTTAAGAAAAGGTAAGATGGATGATGTCAGTACTGCTATGAGGTATCTTGAGGTTCCCGTTATCCGTGAAAACAATGATGATTACAGAGTCATTGCATGATGGAAGGAATTAGGTCACTTTTCCATGTAAAAGATATCCTATGAGACATAATAGATAGGGAAGCTATTGTGCTTGAATTGACGGGATGCATAGGGAATATCCAGTAAAGCTTGATGAGGGATGAGATTTTCCTGTAGTCCAATCAAATGGGATTCTGGAACTGATCCTGGAGAGACAATTAGGAAGTATAGATAACTCTATAGTGACATAAGAGTCTATGGGGCATGTTGTCCAAGGAATTCTGGAACTGATCCTGGGGAGATGATTGGGAAGTAAAGATAACTCTGTAGTGACTTAAGAGTCTATGAGGCATGTTGTCCAAAGGATGTTTGCTAGAAGCAGCTTTTCTCCGGTAAAATGAACAAGTGCTCCATCGAGTAGTGGATGGGAGCTGTTAGGATGGCCATGGTAGGAGTATGAGATAGATAAACAGGAGGAGTAGTTGATCGGCTAGGAATACTGGCCGGAGATAGCGTAAAAATGCCCAAAAGAGCTGCAGCAAACAGGATGAAGCCCTGAGCTACTAGGGTGGTGAGGAGAAGGCAGTTGACCAAAGATGGAGGGGAAAGTCCAGAGGTGATGTCTGCAGACTGGATGAAGGAGTCCTAGAAGAAAACAGCAGAGGCCAAGCCATACTGACATTGCTGGGGCAGGAAGGAACAGGACTGGGGTCAGCACCATGGCAAACCAAAGTAGGATGTAGCAAAGCCGCTGCAGGCCACGAGTGGTGGATACAAGGAAAAGAAAAAGTGAATCCAGGTACTTGGTGCTATGAAGTCGACGTATGAAAGTCCCTGGAGCACAGAAGGTGGCGACAGCAAGTGCAGAGAAAAATATGGCACTGCAGCAATGAGGCATGAGGTTCCCACCTCCAATGTGAAGGCAAACCCATGGTAGACAGGAAGGGCCAACTAGCAGCATGGAAGTCCAGGAGGCAGTCAAAATGAATGGAGGTAGAAACTGAATAAATTGCCGAAGTCCAAGTCCAAAGCATAAGGAGGCCAAGGCAGGGACGGGTATGATGAGTCCATGGAAGTGCAAGATACAGACTGGTGAGGTAGAACACAGAAAGCAAGTGGGGTACAGTGGTTCTGTTCCCAAGAGGAAGTAGCAACTGGTTATCAGTTAGAAAATGCAGAATGTTAAAACAGTTGAATGCAGACATGGGCTCCCATCCCTGGTTGTCGAGATGAGATGACCATTACATGACACCACCAGGCAGAGGTAGGATGGTGAAGGCAAATGGAGTAAAGTGGTCCCATTCCTGAAGGGAAGCAGCAATTGGGTATTCAGGTAGAGAATGCAGAAGGCTGAAACACTCTATTGCAGATGCAGGTGGCCATCCCTGATAGACAGTGTGAGACAACCTTCATTTGATGCCGCCAGGCAGAGGTAGGATGTTGAAGGCAATTGGAGTACGGTGGTCCCATTCCCGAAGGGAAGCTGCAACCGGTGAATCAGGCAGAGAATGCATAATGTTTGAACACTCAAACATAAACATGGGCTCCCATCCCTGGTAGTCAAGGAGAGACAAACTTGAATGTAGGCTGCTAGGCATAGGTAGGGTGTTGAAGGCACATGGAGTAAAGAGGTCCCATTCCCCAAGGGAAGCGGTGACCATTATCAGATAGAGAATGCATAAGTATGACATAGTAGATTGCAGACATGACTCCCATTCTTGGCAGTTGGGGTGTGCCAACCCTCACTCGATGCCACCAGACAGAGTTAGGGATGAAGGATGTCAGGATCGCACATAGTAGATAGTAGTAATTGTAATGGAATTTCATCCCGGTAGACAGGGGAAGCCTACCTTCACTCAGTGGTTCAGAAAGTGTGAGCTAGAGACAGATTCAGGAAAAACTGCTGGTATGGGCTGAGCATGGAAAAGGCAGCTGGCTGTGTAAGCTTAGGTAGATAAATTGGGAGGTAGTATAAATGGGAAGAAAGCAAGTCAGAGTAGGAAAACAGGAGAAGGAGTCATCAGGAATGCCAATAGAAGGGGGTGAAGCAAAATCCGGGAAGGAGCATATTGGTAGCGGTGGAATGCAATGAATGACTGGGGCCAAGTAGGTTGGAAGGGTAAGTATCCATGCGAGTGTAGCAAAAGCCTTGTAGGCAGGAGGGCAGGGTAGAACATATGGCCGTCATGAGCAGGTTCCTGCTGATCTAAACTGCGATGCTCTACCATGACACTCCGGTCCCCATCATGGGAAAAAAACAGGGGAGCCACAAGCAGAGGATCTGTGAGACTAAATGGGATTTAGCAGGGTAGAGGTGCTGGGGGCCAAACGGCAGAGGGTGCAGGCTCCAGATGAGGGGTAGAGGTAGCATGGATCAGGATGGGAGAAGAGGCATAAATAGGGATGGAATGGTGGTAGGAGCAAAATGCCCAAAAGGAAAATCAGGGGAGCATGGAACAAGGAACAGGGTATGGTAGGGCAGAGGGAAGGGTGGGATGAGCTCTGAAAGGGAGACAGTGGGGGCAGAGAGAAAGAGTGAGGTATGGAAGAATTGCCAGGAATCCAGGTGGGGGTGATGGGTAAAGAAACAAAAATGGAAGCAGTTTATAAACAGCCATCCTATTACAACATGCAAAGGACAGAGTGGAGGCTTCAGGGGAAAGGAAGATGGCCAAAGGAAGGGGAATAGGCCAATCCAGTATGCAGCTGTACGCAAGGATGGATGCAGGAAAGGGAAGCCATGGCAGGTCAGATTTCTCCCCAACCCACAGCAGCCGCCACTGAGGGATGGCAGATTCTCACTATAAGCAAGCAATGTGTAAGAGAAGTGTTCAGCCAAAAGGAAGGGAAGAAACAGCCCATGGCGGAGCCGGAGAGGTGGAGCAGTTAGCATACTGCATGCTCAGTAGTCAGGAAAGAAAGTGCAAGGAATATGAGAAGCAGGGAAGATTAACAATGGAGAATATCCAGTACACGTTTGAAAGTTGTGATTAAAACTAAAGTACAAAAGCAGGTACCAATGGATAAGGTACTGTCAGAACCTTAAATGTGCATGTCAGGTGAACTCATAGTAGAATCACATGGTCTGATCAGGTTAGGCACCAGTCATCCCCCTTCTGCACACGAAGAAGCGAAATGTGTCCGACCCCAGCCCTATGGAGAGAACTGCACAAACCCATTGCAGGACACACTGCAGATGTCTTAGCCCCTCCCCCCCATCATGGTGAGCAAAAACATGCAAAGCAAAACAATATGGGAAGGTTGCATACCTAGAAACCACAGATCAGGCTTACAGCGGAGAAGAGAAGACAACACCAAGATATCGATGAATCACCTACAAGGGTTCCAATTGGAGACTGCACAGGCATCTGACCACAGAAAGGAGAGGTACCCACAAAGCAGTGAAGTGGGGAGCATGGAAGGACAAGGGACAGGGCAGAGGGGAGCCCTGAGGAGCAGGCAGGAAAGTGGTGCTCTGGGGATGACGTGGCACCCTAGAAAGGAGGACAGTGAGGGGCGGAGGCCAGAACATGGTCCCGAATAGAGGAACAGCCCAAGAGGAGCCAGGGCAGAGAGGGAGAAATGGTGAGAAGGGATGGGGAAGGGAAATCTGGGGAAAAGAAGAAAAGGAACACCACAGATGAAGGCAGAGACAAATGGGGGGGAACAGGAGGGAGCACAGGGGGATGAAGGAAACAGGGAGGCAGAGAAGGGAGGAAAGGCAGCTCAGACCATGAGCCACACAGGAGCCCAGAGCACAGGTTCACAAAGGGCTAAGCGGAGAACTGCCAAGGGAGGCTGGCCTTTGTAGGGGATGTGGGAGGAGCTATTCTCCCACATTGAACCTCGGGTTATAGCCCTCCCATTATAGTGAGCCATACACACTCTACCCACAGTAGCCTGTAAATCTTTTGGCAAGCAAGAATTCTTCTGACTGTACCTCGTATGCCTTCACTGTCTTCATGTCAACTGTTTCTGCAGTTCCTTAAGTTCACCACCCACTGGAAGAAGTGCCTTATAACATTACTCCTGAATTTAGCACCCCTATCTTCCAGACTTTTTTCCTATATCCTGTCGGAGGACACAAGCTTAAACATTTCCATCTTTTTGATCTTGTCAATACCCTTAACCATGCAAAACACTGCACCATGCCTATCTCAGCCATGTTTGCTCCACGATGAACATATTGTGTTCTAGGCTCCATCGTTCCCCGTTTCCCCTGAAACACCACAATACATGTCTTGATGATAATGGCTGCAGCCATGTTTGTTAATGAACCTGCATAATGTACAGCATTTTCAAGTGACTTGCACAGTTCAGAAGTCTCGCCAAGACACCAGCAAGTCTACTGCTGGTCAATCCCTTCCCATGAAAGGACTCTCCAGGCATTCTCAAATAATACAAGGATGACCTCAGAGAGAAACCAACCTGTGAGAAAAAAGGTGGTCCTTTGTCTAGGTGGCAAGTACTCATCATACATTTGGAGGACACTTCACCTGTTTATTTCCTGACCTGCCCAAAATGGACACCTATCTGACTGGGTTCTTCACTTTTTTCCTACCTAAAGGGAGCCTGTCCACAACAGAAGTATTACCCCCCTTCCCCTTGCATGACTTTTTGTGACACTCCCATACCACCACAGTACAAACCATGTAAGGCCCCCAAGCAAATCATGCTAAATGCCTCTCTAAGACCTATCATATTCCATTGATAAACAGGTTATAGCCAAAGTCCAACAAGTGCATCCAATCTCCAGCATATAACTCAAGCAGATCTAATGATAATGTTGTCATGCCTTACCATAGTCCCACCAATCAACATCTCCATGTTGACCCTCCTGTGGTCCTTGTCATTTGTCCTGAGGTCTCAAGCACAGTGCCATTACTGCCCCTGTACAATGTGTGACCACATGACCATGGTGCCAGGCCAAACTTCATGGATGGACAATAGATCATCCTTCATCCTTCACAGCAGCTTGTTGGATCTTTCCTGTCCCAAGTCATTCCCACACAGGTGCAGCACCATCACATCATGAAGACCTTGATGCCGAACCTTAGGTGTGACCCTGGGGGGCAAGTACCTCAATTGCATTCCTAGCTGACCAAGCCACTGTATCCATACTTGTGAATGAATGAAGTGAAGATGCTGCCACTTTGCTGCTGTTTTGCTTGCATGGCAGCCCATTAGATAAAGGAATATCCACATAACCAAATTGGTTTTGCATCATGCTGTGGACCTGCTTGTAAAACAAAAGACACAGTTACAAATAAGACTATATGGATCTCTCAGAAACTTGGGATTTCAACTGCCCAAGGCCCTGGATCTGATCATCAGCTAGTCCACTAGCTCCTGCATTGATCACAGCCCCAGTACTGAAGGAATAGGTGTAGAACCCTTTGAGTTCAAATCCGACCTCCAGAAAGTCTTTTCCAGCATGTGCCTGAGTTACCAAGCCATTTCTGGTAGCATTCTCATGGCAAAAATAAACAAACAAACAAACCTAGAAGCATGCTTTAGAGTCAAGCATTGTTGGATGATAGCCTCCAGGTCCCATCCAGCTACAGAGGTGACTATATAGTACACCAGCACCCACAAACCAAACTGTACTGTCTGGCTTTCGGTGAATAAATGTGGAATTTACCAACATGTCTGAATTAATTCATTTTTGCTTTAGTGCACCATTTTTAATGTGTTCCACCAACACACTCCATGGTTGCTGGGCTGATTGGCCACCACCTGTCAACTGGCTTTGGTATCCCCAACTCCATCCCTTCAGGATCACCTGAATCTAGGATACCTGAGTTTTGTCATCTATTCACATGCTTTTCAAAAACCAGGATTTCCCAGCCAAGTGCTGCCCATCACACCTAGTGTCATACTCTCCTTTTTGGTTGTAACAACATATCTAGGTAACTGGTCCACTGGTATCGGCCACATGACTGGCCACCCATGGGATGTCTTGACCCTCAGAAAGTTCTTGACACCTCTCTCAAAGGCATGTTTGTGCTGGGGCAATGGAGTTGCTGAGTAACTCCCAAGCCACGGGTACATTAACTCTCAAAGAAGTGAAAGAACGTCATGCGGATGTTTCTCAGCTGTGGGTGTCTGCTGCCAAAACCTCTGCCACTGCAAATAAGGTCAGACATCTGTGAAGCTATTATCAATCCCAAGAATGGTCACTACCTAAAACTGAATCATCAGCAGCAGACACCTAAGCATGAACACCCATATCATGTCACACAGTGGGCCCCTTGCCCCCAGTTGCCCACTGGTGGTATGAATCACCCCGTGTTGTCAGTTCTAAAAATAATGTTTTTATCAAAGAGGTGGTTACCCCACACCAACTGTGCCACAACTATAGGGAACAATTCCAAGAAGATAACCTGTCTAGTCAAGTCACTCATAACCCTGGATACCAGCCACTTCGAGGCACACCAAGGCCCTGCAAAATATGCCCCAAACGGAGCCCCCAAATACATCTGTAAAGAGCTCTATTTCTTCACTATTGGTCACTGCAGGTCAAATGAATACCTTTATAGCAGGGCAAAAATCACGTGCTGCCCCGTGATGTTCTTGCCCAAGTTGTCTGTTACATGCACACACTGTGGTGTGGCCTATAGACCCTAGACCCTGCTTGGCGATCCACCTATGGAAAGTCCGCATAATAAGGAAGACTTTTCAGACAAAGTCCAAGTGGCAAAGAAGTTATTAACAGCTATGTAATGTGATCTTCTTTAGCCCTGTTTTCCCTTCCTAGCAAGTACCAGATGGCTTGGGCTTTCTCTAGTGTGAAAGAATTCCATAGACTGAGAATCAGTCATAATCCCCAGGAATGATAATGTGGAATGGGTCCCTCCATCTTACTGGCCACCAGTGTGATGCCAACGTCCACGCACACCCTCTGAAATGTCCTCAGTGGGCACCTACAGTCACTAGATACAGCTGTGCTAACAAATAGGATGTCACTCAAAAAATTAACAGTTTCTGTACTGCCCACTTTTGAAGCCACCTCCAAATGCAGAAACATGCTGAATTGTTTGAATATAGTACAGTCTACTGAACAGCACACTGGCTGCAACTGTCAACAAAAAATGTTATACACAGATGTTCCTTGTCCATTGGGTGGACTGGCAGCAGCCTCAAAGCTGACTCTATGCTTACTTTTGTCATCCAGGCCCTGGGACCCACTTCAAGCACATCCTTAATGACATTGTTGAATGACGCACAAGACATAGTCATGAAGCTTGGATCAATATGGGCATTGACTGAGTCCCCCTTCAGTTAAAACAGGTGATTAATCATCCTGAATTACTTAAGGCAATAAAAGGAAACATGAAAAGGGACAGAATTGGGGCAAAGGGAAAGGGTTGCTATCCCTACCCTATGACACCCCCTTTTGGAGTTTTGCTCTGATAAGCTCTGGTTTGTCCCTGGCTGATTTCAAGTTCTTCACCTCAAACCCTCTTCATGGGCCAGTAGACAGAATTGTGATACTTTCTTAAAAAACTAGCACCAGAGACCAAGCAGCTTCCCAGTCCAGGTAACACTCCCACTACAGTGTAAGCCATTTCACCTTTATTTGCATTGGCAAGTTTTTGTCACTTTCACAGAAAAGACTAGGCACAACTTCTCTGACCTGGTCCAGCAGACCTGCATTGAACAAAGGGGTGGGAGTGCCAACAACACATGGAGTGTGCTTGAATCTGAATGCCTCTTTCTTACATATCTCCTGATTGTATCACTAAGAAAGCCCTGCTCCCTTTTTCTGGACCTCAGTTGAGATGGTAAACTCAGATGGGGAGGCCACTGTCTGTATATTGCTCCACACCACTATGCATTACATCCTCCATAAGTGGCATATACAGCACTCCTGCTCCTTTGGGGGGTCATTATTCCTCCATGGGTGGAATGCTTCATCATACTCCAGCAATCCAGAGACCCCTTATGCCTGTACCTTAAGTGCACATAATGTGGTTATAATTGTTCCAGAAGCCCATCATTTTCTCAGGAGTGGCCTGACAAATAGTGCTTGCAAAAACTACAGAAATAACAGACCAATTTTCAAATGTTCTATGGATTTTAACTTCTTCTTCTCCTTGATCTCATCCTGCTGGTTCTCATCTTTTGGCTCCTTGGGCCTGTTAAATGAGAGAATGTATTGACCTGCTCATGACCCCTGCTATTCTGACACACCTTCTTGAATAAGTGCAACCTTTCCAACTCCACCATACTCATGTAATTGCTAGAGGGCAAGGGCAGGTACCTGCACCACTCAAATTATTCTGGATGACTCTTGGTTTGGCCCAGCCAGGGGAGACACCAATGTTTGCTATGCCTTGGCCATTTTGTCCTCAAGGAGCTTGTTGAGCTATAGCTCAAGTACAAAGTTGGGGCATATTGGAGGAAGGGGCTAGGTAGCTGGTTGCCAGGTGGCACCACAAGTTGCTGAGGCTCCCCTTGCAAGGAAATGGGAGGCAGGACCACAAGCAGCACCACAGAATGCTGTAATGTAGCCAAGGGGGAATGGGTGGAAAGATCATTGGCAAACACTGGATGCTATAACACTGCCAGTCTTGGAGTGAGCATGGTGTACACAGAGGTAATTTTTGGTTCCCATGACCCTGCTGGAGAAGGAACTGGAGGGGGAACACCCGAGGCCTCTGATCACTAGTCCTCATCAGGTCTCACTCTTCCCTCTTGGCCGCTAAGGTGCTGGCTCTTCTCTCAGCATTCCCACCACAAAAATGTTCACCAGTATTGCTCATATTTCCCCCTCATTTACATTGTTAAAAAGTGGCTTACTTCCCAATGGCACACCATGTCTGGGCGCTTTAGGCTTTGGTATCCTGGGCCCATTATTTGCTGGTGGCTGATACTTCACTGGAGCCAGCCTCATTTCTTTGCTGGTGATGATCCCCTTCACTGGATCCATTCTCACTGGAGGAGCCTCCCATGTTCATCTTCTTAAAGTAAGCATGATGCTATGCCCTCCATTTCAACACAAGCAGGACACCAGCTGTTTCTCCAGGTGCTGCAGCTGCTTCCTTTTTACCTGTGATCTTCTCTTTGCCAGACATGTTGTACATCCTGGAACTGCTTGGAGACAAACAAATGGTTGCACTGCTACCCCTTCCACATGCAGAATATATATTCCTTTATACAACAGGTGTAAAAATAAATGTGCCAAGATAAACATGTTATCTTGGGCAACGTGCAAGATAAATGAAGTTGGTTGAGTATGCTCAGAAATTTATCTCACTCATTGTGGTCACACTGAACATGCATTCTCACATGTGAAGATAAATTTCTGATCATGCTCGTGACCAGTTTTATTCATTTTTCCCCAGGACACCACTGGAAATGAGCCTCATTAGGCCTTTCCTGGTAAAACTATTTCAATAAAAAAGTAAAATGCAAGATGCCATTTATTTTTTGATTGAATGTACACTAGTCTTAAGTAGTTTACATTGCTTTTTTCTTTTGCATCTTATTACCATTTCTATCACAAAATCACCTAAATACCTGCTGTATAAATCAAATATGACATGGGCCGATGTAAGATATCATTTGTATCTTCATTTGAGGGTATTGGTCTATTGCTGTCTCACTCGTGGCTTCACCACTCGTGAGATATCAACAGACCAATCCCTTCTCATGAAGATAAAAATGATATCTTAAGTCAGCTCATGTCATATTCTCTATATATCTCTATCTATATTTATATTTATTCATGTATTATATTCTTTGCAAAAAATTGCATTAATGTACCAGTTAGGGTTCAGATTACTGTGGCAAACATAGGGAACTATGATGTTAGGGTTTCAACCCTAACTCCCCTCCCCACCCACCCACACAGCAAAAAGAAAAAAACATTATGGTTTTTGCGCTCCTGATTCTTGGTAAATCAGGGGTGGGGTCTTCCTTGGGGTTGCAAATAGTTTCCTTACTTTATGGGATATAAAAATCATATTCTTATTTATGCAGGTCCCTTTGGGACCTATATGAACACATCCATCTGACTGCAGAAGCGAAGGGTCCTCTGGGCCCTGTGCCTCTGTTTCTACATAGATGCGCACATCCATGTAGGTGCAGAAGAGCAGGGTCTGACAATATAAGCATACACATTATATAAATACATATATTTCTATATAATGCACCAATCACACACACAAAAAAAAAACTAAACAAGGTAGACATGTGGGGAGTAGAACAATGTAATGGCTGTGGGGAAGCAGTCTTCCAGGAGTCTTTCTGGAGGCTGAGATGCTGCCCTGTTTGCAGACAACTATCTGCCCTGAGGGAGGAAGTTGCCCATCTTCAGGCCACACTGGACAGTGGCAAGGTAACCTCCCCCATCCAGGGAGCACCACAGCCACCACCACTACCTCAGAGGTTGTGAAGAAAGCACAGCAGTTGGACCACAGTGGGCTCAGGGAGGGTAAGGGTGGTGGAACAGAGGCACACCCAGTCAGTTGTTACACTCCACAATCCATACACCATTCTGGGGGAGCATAGTTCCCCTATGGATGCACCCACAGAGGAGACTAAGGAGGGTGCAGACAACTGTCACAAGGGAGGCCCTCAGGAAGGAGGCAGAGGGCACCACAGGAAAGAAAGCAGCCCTGGTGGGGACTCCAATTATTAGGGGGATAGAACTGGGGAGCAGGGAAACTGAAGTAAGGTGCCTGCCTGGTGCCATGGCTTGAGGGACAGGAAGCTTATCCAGGATCACAAGAACAGTTGCACGGAGTCTGAGCTGGACATCATTGTCCACCTAAGGACAAATGACTTGGTCATCATGAGATTAGAGCAGTGCAAAAGGACTTTGTAGAGTTGGGGAGGGCTAAAGACAAGTAGCACACACAGTATCCTTCTCAGAGGTGCTGCCTGTCAGTGGCATGAGTGAGGCGAGGGTACTTTGCACCATGCAGTTTAACAAATGGTTAAAAAAATGGTGGAGCACAGGGTTTGGCTTCATTGGGGACTGGGGTTCCACCTGGAGGACACCAGCCTATACTGGCAGGATGGTCTGCATCTGTTCAGGAAGGGAACAAGTCTTTTGGCAATCAGTTTAAATGCTTCATTGGCAAGCCTTTAAACTAGTCAAGGGGGGAGGCACTGATAAGCAGAAGGAAAATCCCAGCCTCCCCCTACAAAACAGGGTGCTAAATGAGAAAAAGACCAAGGTAGAAAGGTCAGTGGGGGTTGCCGCTACAGAAGGTAAAGCCATCAAAAAATGGATAGCAATGAGTACCAATGCCCGTAGTCTGGGTAACAAGCTTCCTGAATTAGTGGCCTTGATGAAAGAGGAAGATCTGGATATTGTGGCAGTCACAGAAACATGGTACACACAGAACCATGACTGGGACGTAAACATACCAGGATACACTATCTACAGGAGGGCCAGGGAGGGTAAAAGAGGAGGAGGAGTAGCTCTCTACATAAGAGAAGAAATCAAAGCAACAGAACAAAAGGGTAAACAGGGAGGAGAAAAAGCACTGTGGGTCAATTTGGAGGCAGGCAATGGCACCACAATCCGCACAGGGGTTGATACAGACCCCCCTCTCAGGGGCAGGAAATGGACAAGGAAATGATAGAAAGTATACTTAGAATGGCAGATAAAGGGGAGATATTGCTGATGGGTGATCTGAATATGCCAGATGTTAACTGGAGTGCAGTTGCAGCAGCCACTTCTAAGAGTGGGGTTATTCTGGATGCCCTCAAGGCATGCCTTAGACAACTAGTATTGGAGCCCACTCGAGAGGGAGCAATCTTAGACCTGGTTCTCTCAAACGGAGATGAAGAGAGGATCACAGATGTAGAAGTGTAGCCATCTGGGAACTAGCGACCATCGAACAGTATGGTTCACAATAAACACAGCAACAGAGTCAAGCCACACAAAGACAAAGGTACTGGATTTTAGGAGGGCTGACTTTACAAATGGGTGAGTGCCTAACGAATGCACTAGCAAATGGGCAGGAAGGAGGGGTGGAAGAACAATGGGGAATAATAAAAACTGCCATCACAGAGGTAACAAGCCTTTGTGTAAAGCAAATAAACAAAACAAAACGAGGTAAGAAACCACTATGGTTCTCAAAGGAAGTGGCAGTGAAGGTTCAAGAGAAAAAGAAATCATTCAGGAAGTACAAGGAATCACAGAAGAAACAGGACAGAGAACTGTATCAGTTAAAGCAAAAGGAAGCTGGAAAGGCAGTCAGAACAGCAAAGGCCCAAACCGAGGAAAAGATAGCCAACTCAGTTAAGAAGGGGGATAAAACCTTTATAGGTACATCAGGAGCAAAGGAAGACCAAGGGAGGGATAGTGAGGCTTAATAAAGGGAGGGAGGGTGGGCAGAGCATGACTGTGAAAAGGCAGAGATACTAAACAAATATTTTTGCTCAGTATTTACAAAGGAAGAGGGGAGGTACCTAAACAAACAGTAGAAACACTCTGGATACAGAAGTTGATACCAGCCCATTTACAGAAGAAAGAGTTCTGAAAGAGCTCTAAAACTGAAGGTGGACAAAGCAATGGGGCCTGATGGGATTCATCCCAGAATTCTAAAAGAACTAAGGATAGAACTAGTGACACCACTGACTACCCTCTTTAACAAATCATGGGAGGATGGGGTGGTACCTGAGGACTGGAGGAGGGCAGATGTGATTCCCCTTCACAAAAGTGGGAGCAAGGCAGAAGCAGGAAACTACAGACCTGTTAGTTTAACCTCAGTGGTAGGGAAAATGATGGAATCACTTCTGAAGGAAAGAATTGTTGTGTATCTAGAGGCCAGAGGGCACAGGACCCAAGGCAGCATGGATTCACAGCGGAAGGTCATGCCAGACAAATCTGATAGATTTCTTTGACTGGGTGACCAAAGTAGTAGATCAGGAAGGGCTGTGGACATGGCCTACCTAGACTTTAGCAAGGCATTTGACACAGTCCCACACAAAAGATTAATATACAAGTTAGCCAGCCTGGGGTGGGTCCCAAGATGACAGCCTGGGTAAAGAATTGGCTGGAGAATAGGACACAGAGGTAATAGTAAATGGAGTCCACTCTGAAAAAGGGGTTAGCAGTGGGGTACCACAGGGTTCAGTATTAGATCGGTCCTCTCAATGTCTTTATAAGCAACATTGCAGAGGGACTGAAGGAAAAGTATGTCTCTTTGCAGATGACACAAAGATCTGCAACAGAGTTGATGCACAAGGTGGGGTGGAAAGGATGAGAAGGGACTTAGCAAGGTTAGAGGAATGGTCAAATGTATGGCAGCTTAGATTCAATGCTAAGAAGTGCAAGGTAATGCACCTGGGAAACAAAACCCAGGGAAGAGTACACAATGGGGGTGAGATACTAACAACAACAAAATGGAAAGGGACCTGGGGTAGTCATATCAGATGACCTAAAGGTGGGCAAGCAATGTGAGAGAGCAGCAAGGAGGGCTGGGGGATACTGGGATGCATAGGGAGAGGCATCACCAGCAGAAAACAAGAAGTTATTATCCCTCTGTACAGACAGCTGGTGAGACCACATCTGGAGTACTGCGTGCAGTTCTGGAGACCCAATCTCCGCAAAGACATAGACAGGATGGAAGCTGTCCAGAGGAGGGCAACTAAAATGGTGCAGGGTCTGCACCGGAAGACATATGAAGTGAGACTTAAGGAGCTTAATATGTATAGCCTCGAGGAAAGGAGGGAGAGGGGGGACATGATAGAAACTTTCAAGTACCTCAAGGGAATCAACAAAGTCCAAGAGGGTAGCATCTTTCAAAAAAAGAGGTGTGCAAGAACAAGGGGGCACAATTTGAAGATAGAAGGGGGGCGGCTCAGAGGTAATTTAAGGGAGTATTTTTTCACAGAGAGGGTTGTGGATGCATGGAACAGCCTTCCAGAGGAGGTTGTGGAGTCAAAAACAGTGGTGGAATTCAAGCATGCATGGGACAGTCATAAGGCAATTCTAGGGGTTGGGGGTAGGAAGAAGTAGGCTGCTGGTTAACTAGGATCTGCAGCTTATCCATCAGGTAGGGAAATGGGCAGACTGGGTGGACCAAGCGGTCCTTATCTGCCGTCAAATTCTATGTTTCTATGTTTCTATGTTTCTATGTCTAGAAGGCCCTGCACTTCCATTACTCAAGGAGAGCAATTTATTTGCTTCATTGTAATTGTCTTTATGGGACTTACTTCAAAGAAAAAATATATTAAGTGAGTCTTTTAACTCCCGAAGGTTGATTGTATATGGGTGCCTCTCAACTCCTGGCAGTTGATTGTATATGGGCAAAACTGGGGTCACATTTAGCAACATACATGTGTTGATATCTCTGCAGGATATCATTTTTATGGATTTTCAAAATGTTTTGGGTGGGAAAAAATGGAAACAAGATGGTCACCATATGAAAGAAGAAGAATATTTTTCTCATAAAAGAGGATTACCTCCCTTACAAAAGTGATTTCTCTTTCATATGGCCTAATCCTCCTTTTATATGAACTTGAGCACAGGGAACAGTGCACCCACCACAGACTAGTTTTGTTTTGTACTATGTGGAATACCAAATTACTAAGACAACACACCAAAGCAACTTAAGATAAATAGTACTTACAGTTTATTTTCCTGACATTTCTTGCTCATAGGTGGCATACAAAAACAGTGCAATACATAAAAAACAAGTACAAGATACTTCATAAAGGTATAGTAAGAGGAGAGAGGTAGTCCCATTACTAGCAGCAATTACACCAGAAAAATTGGTGACTGGACCTTATGTTTCACCCAAACTAGGCAGGCTTCATTCTTTCATATTAAACAGCTATTCAAAATACATTACTGAGCATGCTCAGAACTGACATTTCAAAGCCTTGCAACTCTTTGGTTCTGAGCATGCTCAGTACGGTCTTTTGGATAGCTGTTTCATATGAAAAAATAATTTGGTCCATATGAAAAAAGATTCTGTTTCATATTGGAGTAATCTTTTTTCATGAGAAAAAATTATTTTTCATAAGGCTGCCATCTTGTTTTTGTTTTTTCCCCAAAACTGCAAAATGCCCATATTAACTAACTCTTAAAACTCTTAAAGCTGATAGTCAGGTGGTGAAAAGTTCAGAAACTCAAGCTTTTACTTGTTGGATTTTAAAGTCTAAATGTTTTAAAGTTGCAAGTTTGAAGTCAAATTGATGAGATTAGGTTAAAGCAGGGCAACTGCATATTTTAAAGTTGAAAGTCTAAAGTTCAAACTGGCAAGGTCATGTATAAATATGTTAACTAGAGTTTCTGAGCTAGCAAGCTAGGGAGAATGGGGTAAAGAAGGACTCGGAAGCAAGCTAGTAGGGTCACATATGGTATCTGACTACTGCTGTACAGACTGTGTGATAAGGTATTGAGGTTACATTTAAGTTAAGTGTGAATAATGGAGGGAAGGAAAATGGGCCATTATGCAGGGGATTGCACTGGGAGGTGGAAGGGCATGAATAAGGGTGGTGGGAGACATCAGAATAGTGGATGGAATGGTGGACACCATGGAGTGAGGGGGCAGGCACAGGGAGGATAGTGGGGTGCAATGGTTGTGGGGTGGATGTTTAGATGAATATATTATGGAAATTGTGAGGTTGTTGAATTTGTTACAGGCTGAGGAGACTGGAAGACGAGGCACAGGGGTTCTGGAGGGAGCTGGTGAGGGTGAGGAAGGCGGGGCTGGGGCAGGAGTGACCCAGGAAAGGAGTAGCTGGGAGAAGCAGAGGAGGAACAGCAGGGCTAAATCCCATGAGGATGTAGGAGAGTGGGATGAGGACAGCAGAGGGGCAATAAGTGGAAGGAAGGCTCAGAGCATGGGGAAGGAGGAAATTGGCAGCACTGGGGGGGCAGCAGGTAATAGGTTTGGCATCAGAAGTGGTAGTGAAGGCATCAGAGATCATGGGGAGGGGAGGAGAAGGGTAGTGAAGGCTCAGGAGTCAGGAGTCAGGCTGGGAAAGGAAGAAGGGGAAGAGGAAGGCAAGGCGTTTGACTCTGTCCCCTGCAATGGTCTGGTGGAGAAACTGATGGGGTTAGGAGTAGGCCCTTTGATGGTCAGATGGATTGAAAACTGGATAGCTGGACGCACTCAGAGAGTAGTGGTCTGTGGGGAGCTCTCGAACCCTACAGAGGTTGGTAGTGGGGTACCACAGGGCTCGGTCCTGGGTCCAATCCTGTTTAATGCATACATATCAGACATCAGGGATGGTATAGGGTGTGAAATGAGTCTCTTCAAGGATGACTCAAGATGGGAGCAGTAGTTGAGGGAGAAGAGGGAGGTTGGCCTCTGCAAGGGACCTGGACACCCTGGAAAGCTGGGCTCACACATGGAAATTAAATTTCAATATCACCAAGTGCAAGGTGTTGCATCTTGGTCGGGAAACCCTAAACACAGGTACACCCTGGGAGGGAGGTGCTGGAAGCCTCAACAGGAAAAAGACCTAGGGGTCATGGTGGATACATGTATGAATAACACTGAGCAGTGCAGGAGAGCAGCTAGCAAGGCAAACAGGATGTTGGGATGCATCGATGGGATCACCTCTAGGAGCAAGGAAGTGATTCTGCCACTGTACAATGGACTGGTTAGACCACACCTTGAGTACTGTGTACAGTACTGGAGACCACACTTGAAGAGGGACATACAGCTCCTGGAGAGGTACAGAGGAGGGCAACAAAGATGATACGAGGGCTAGGATTTGACTTACGAGGACAGACTTGAGGAGCTCTGCCTGTTTTCATTGGAGGAGAGGGAGACAGGGACATGATTGAGGTCTCAAGTACCTCAAGGAATAAATAGGGGAAACATGGAGGGGATCTTTAGACTAAAGCAGGGAGGCATCACCAGAGGGCATGGTTTGAAGTTGGAAGGTGGAAGGGTGAGGGGAAAAGAGGAGGATGTTTTTCACTGAGAGGGTGGTGGACCCTTGGAATGCTCTGCCTGGTGAGCTGGTTCAGAGATCCACAGTGGAGAGCTTTAAGAAAGGGTGGGACAGACACAGAAAGTGGATGTATCAGATGATGGCCTGTCCCGGGGGGGGTGGGGATGGATGATAGGGGTTTCTGGAGCACAAGGGATGGGAGGGTCTCGGCACCCAACTAAGGATCTAGGTTCGAGCAGACTTGATAGACCATAAGGCCTAATCTGCTGGCAAATAGTATGTTAGTATGTTAGTATGTTAGGAAGTGGAAGAGCAGGGTAGAGGCAGAGGGAGAGGTAGAAAAGGGAGGGTGTAGAAGTCACAAATGGTGTGGATACAGGTAATAAGGAGTAGGGCAGTGTGGACTCTGGAAATGTGGACAGCAAAAACAGGAGGAGTGGGTACTGGACAAGACAATGGGGTACTGGAACTGGAGGATTCTATACTGAAAGGGGCCAGATGGGGTGGAAGGGGAGAAAGGCACAGTCGTATCTGGGTTGAAGCTATTCTGGGGTTGACAGGGGTCAGGGTGGGGTAGGCATTTCTCAAGTGCACATGGAGGGGAGAAACCTCACATAGTGATGCACGTGGGTACAAATGACTTGGCAGAGGAGACATAGAGGTGGTAAAGTGGAGGTTCAAGAAGTTGGATAGGCACTGAGAGGATGTTGGGGGGGGTCAATGGCATTCTCTGAGATGTTCCCAGTACCATGTGTGAGTACAGTGAGGAAAAAAGGGATAGAGGAGTTCAGTGAGTGGCAGAGGGATTGGTGCCATACCAGGAAGTATTGATTAATATCAGACTGGGGCAGGACCTAGGACAATAGTGACCTATACACAGGGAACAGATTACATTTGAGCAGGGAGAGGAAGGGAGTACTACAATGGGGAATAGAGGGGTATATATCAACAAAGATGGATTTAAACTAGAAGGGGGGTGGTGAGGGGACCGCTGATAAGAAAAAGGTCCAGAAAGGGCAGCTTGGGAGCTCACTCCCCTAGTTATGGGTAAAGGTAGTGATGAAACGGCACAGGGAGGGATAGGGGGGAAGAATGGGGGTAGGCAAGGGGAGGAGACAGGCTGGAGGGTGGTCTTACTGAATGCAAGAAGCCTAAAGAATAGAATAGTGGAGTTATAGGCTCTCTTGGTGGTGGAGGGGGTGGACATTGTGGCTATCACAGAAACATGGGCCACCCAGTACCAGGACTGGGCTATGATGATCCCAGGGTTCAGGTTATTCAGAAAAGATAGGGCTAAGGGGAATGGGAGGGAGTGGCAATCTATGTAAGGATGGGGATAAAGTGCGTAAGGGAGGAAGGGGAGGACAGAAGCACTATGGAGGCAGTTCCAAGATGCAAGGAATAGGACACTGAAGATGGGTGTGGTGTACAGGCCACTGGCTCAGGGGATTGACCTGGACATGGAATTAACTAAACAAATTAGGAGGGTCTGCAGGAAGTGGAGAACAGTAGTGCTGGTGGACATCAACCTACCGGGGGGGTGGAGTGGGGCACCACATCCACCATGAGTGCAAGGGAGTGGGTCCTGCTAGAAGCATTTCAAGACAGCTTTCTGACTCAGCTGGTCCAGGGGCTGACTCAGTTAGAAAGGGCTTTGGACCTTGTACTGGATAACGGGGAAGCTGTAAGGAATCTGGAAGGGGATGAACCACTGGCTGGGAGTGATCACTATTTGGTGTGGTTCATGCTCAACATGGGGAGGAAAACAAGGGCATGGGTACAAGGGTGTTTGAGTTTAGGGGATGAACTTTAAGAAGATGGGTAAATTTGGGGAAGGCACCTGGCAGGACTGCAACCACACATGAATGCAGACCAGAAATGGGACATCATAAAGGAAGGGCTGGCTGAGGCAAAAGAGTCTTGCACTAGGAAGAAAAGCAAGAAGGGAAGGGCAAAGAAACCCAGTTGGCTAACACAGGAGGTTATGGTAGGGGTGAGGGCCAAGAGGGCAATGTTTTGAAAGTACAGGAAATCGGGAAGGGGTGAAGATAAGGATACATACATGGGGAAGTCCAGGGAGGTTACCAGACTGGTCAGGGTGTCAAAGGCATCCAGTTAGCTGAGACTGGCACAGGGAATCAAAAGTGGAGAAAAAGACTTCTTCTGCTACATCAGAGAGAGAAGAAAGAGAAAGGATCAGCTGGTGAGGATTAAGAAGGATGGGAGGTGGGTGGAGAAAGGGGCGGAGCAAGCAGAGGCACTGAATGAATAATTCTGCTCTGTATTCATGCAGGAGAAGGGGGGCAGATACCCCAGGCAAGGGGGTGGAGGGGCAGATGTAGGGACTACAGAGAGCAGGGTACTAGATGGGTTGAGGGCATTAAGGGTGGACAAAGCACCTGGACCTGATGGCATTCACCATAGGGTACTAAGGGAGTTGACAGAGGTCCTGGCAGGGCCACTGCCCAACCTCTTCAATACCTCCCTGGACACAGGATGTGTACCACAGGACTGGAGAATGGCCCATGTAGTGCCCATCCACAAACATGGCCCAAAAAATGAACCAGGAAACTACAGACCAGTGAGCCTCACATTGATTGTGGGAAAGCTCATGGAGACCATACTAAAAGAGAGGCTAGTGAGCTTCTTGGAGGAAAACGGTATCTAGGATGGTCAATAGCATGGATTTATAGTGGGCAGATCCTGCCAGACAAACCTTGTAGAGTACTACAATTGGGTGACGTGGTAACTGGATAAGGGCCATGCAGTGGATATCTTATATTTGGACTTCAGCAAGGCCATTGATTCAATGCCACACGGAAGGTTGGGAGGGAATTGAAATATGTGGGGGTAGGACCAAAAATGGTGAACTGGATCACAAACTGGCTAAAGGGAAGGCAGCAAAGGGTGGTGGTGGGGGACCTCTTGTCAGAGAGATCAGTGATGAGCAGAGCACCACAGGGATCGGTACTGGGACCGGTGCTGTTTGGGATTTTTATTGCAGATATCTCACATGGGATCTGGAGCAAGATCAGTCTGTTCACAGATGATACCAAGATGGGAGCTGTGGTTGATGACATGGAAGGGTGGAAAGGGTTGCAGGAGGACCTGACTAAGCTGCAGGAGTGGGCGGAAATGTGGCAGTTGGGGTTCAATGCCAAGAAGTACAAGGTTCTGCACTTCAGAGCCAGGAACCAGGGGAGGGATTATCACTTGACTGGGGTACAGTTTGGGAGCTCCACAGAGGAGAAGGACCTTGGAATGATCATTATGGGGGAGCATGAACAACTCTGCTCAGTGCAGTAAGGTGGCAGCAAAAGCCAGCAAAAATACTGGGGTGTATTGTGAGAGGGATCTCCTCCAGAAGGAGGGAGGGAGGGAGGTTATCCTGCCCCTGTATAGGTAATTGGTCAGGCCCCACCTGGAGTATTGCATGCAGTACTGGTGCCCATTCCTGAGGAAGGACATCAGATTGTTGGAGAGGGTGCAGCGAAGAGCCACAAAGATGATCCAGGGATTGGAGAGCAAGCCCTTTGAGGGCAGGCTGGGAGAGCTGAATATGTATTCACTGGCAGAGAGGAGGGATAGGGGGATGTGACCAAGACCTTTAAGTATCTGATGGGGATAAACAAGACCTAACACAGAAAGGATTTTTCAGATGAGAAGGGGGAGGCACATGAGAGGGCATGGACTGAGATTGGAGAGGGGAAGATTCAAGAGGGAGATGAAGAGACTTTTTTTATGGAATGAGTGGTGGGCAAATGGAACACCTTACCAGATGAGATAGTGTCTTGTAAGACAGTGGGCAGTTTCAAGAGGGGTTGGGACAGGGGAAGAGGAAAGGATATTGGGAAGGGGGGCAGGAAGGGCAGCTGTGAAATGAGGGGCTCGCTGCACACTCGAGCAGACTTGACAGACCATGAGGCCTGTTTCTGCTGGCAATTTCATATGTTTGCATGTAAAACATTTTTTGAAAAGCCATAAATATATATTCTGCAGAGACACCAACACATTCTGCAGTTAGCGTTTGGAAAAAATCATCCAGAAATGTTTTTGTAACACATTTTAAAATATTTATTTTTTTTTGTAACTGGACTTTCTGTTTCTATATCACCATTAAAAAAAAGAATAGGGCCATATAAAATAAAATTTCCTTCATATGAAAAAAGAAATTTGGACTTAGTTTTTTTCACATTCTTTTCTCATATGAAGGAATCTTTGGTAACACTTTAAGTGTCCATAACTACACTGTAACTACTGTATAACTATACTGTAACTGCACGTAACTCCTGTGCAGTTACATGTAACTACTGTGTAGTTGTTAACTAGTTTCATATTTGCATGTTGTGTACTTACAAGTTGCTTGATGTTACTACGCTGTAACTGCACTGTAACAACTGTGCAGTTACATGTAACTATTATGTAGTTGTTAACTAGTTTCACATTTGAATGAAGTGTAGTTACACAATTTGCATACACATGCAACTACTACTGACTCCCTTTTGACACAAATCATTTCATTCTGACTAGTGTACAGTAACTACACATTTAATAGCTGTTGGAAAGTGTAACAGAAAATCTGTTGTGCAACTACCGTAGTGTCTGTTCTGGCATTATGTAATTTTTTCTTAAAAGGCAACTACATATGTAATAGCCATTGCAAATTGTAACAGCAAATCTATTGTGTGACACTATGTTGCTACTTTTGGCATTATTAAATCTGTTCTTACAAGTGTAACTATATATGAATGCAGGTCTTGTGCACTGTTTCAACAGTCTATGTCTATCTGACATTTATTTGAAAGGTAATCACACAGAAAAACTTAAAAGTGTAATCAGAATGGTAACTAAAATATTATTACAATGTAACTTCAGTCTGCTGCACTTAAATACACTGACTGGCAACTCTTTAGATGATGTTCCATGTCTGCATTCCAGTTTTTTCATGAACTTACATGTTATTAAATATGCAGTCTAATATTGTGAATTAATATATAACTGTACACAAAAATATTTCATTTGCATAATTACTATTTGACATTGTAACAATATTATAGGTAAGAAATAATGGCATTATAGTTTATGGTAGAACATTGTTTACCTCAAGTTTTATATCAGCTAAAATACTGTTTTATTACAGCTCAAAGCTCATGGAATGCTGCTCAATCCTTTTGTTATACAACAGCATTCTAGCTGATTTCAGGTGTGCATGAGCCACACCGACAGAAACTGCAGGATCAACCAGATCAAAGGAGGTGACAACGGAAGGAACAGAGATGCAATAAAATAATATGCAGGATCAGCCAGATATACTGTCCAATTAAATAATAAATAAATACAGGATCAACCAGATATTTATATTTACTTATGGAAAATGATCACGTCGTACACGTACTCTAGCTAAGTGAGAAATACCACCACCTTTGTTTTTTTCTTAATAATCCCTCCCAACCCTATTTTAGCCAGTGTGCATGCACAACACAAATGTAGGGAAGTCTAGTCCCTAACAACCATATCACTTATCCCAGCAACCAGATGTAACCCTCAGAAGAAGATGCAGATGGGAAAGTATACTTCTACTTAAAAAAAAACACAAAAAAAATGCTAAAACTACATAAAAAATTATGTCAGGGACACCATACACTATAAAAAATATTGGATGGACAACTCTATGTAGAACCAGTGTGTTCTGCCACCTTGGGGTTTTGGATTACCATGGACCTCTCCAGCTTCGCTCTCAAGGTTATGGAATCAGAACCCATCTGCTGCAGCACATACTGGTTCTGCATGGTTGCCCATCCACTATTCTCTATGTTTTCATTGTTAATGCCTAGGTAACATGTATTTGCAAGTGTGCACATTATCATTTGCCAAATGTCAGTACTGTAGCTGTGATGTAAATTCTCATTCAGAAATTAGTGACTCATGAATTTACTGCTTACTAAGCATATAATCTAATATTTTACCCTATTCACATAGGGACCTATGTATCAATTGCACACAGGTATTCACAAAAGGAGCCTATCCAGCGAGTACAGCTGCACACCCGTGGATGGCTGTGCAGTGACTGGCATTCACAATTGCCAGCTACCCAACACCTCCTATCCACGGTCCCACCCCCCCCAGTGCACTAGTGCATGGGGGGCAGATTAGTGGACATGTGCTAGCATCTAATGGGATGCCAATTCCTGGTCCAGGAGTGGCTCCCCTGCTCTGCATGGAGGAGGGGAGTTAGGGTGGAATGAGGGGCTGAAATGTTCCAAATGCAAGAAATGTTTTTAAAATCACCAGTGTTTGCCCAAACAGCTGTCCCCAGCCCTCTCTGTTGTCCCTGAGGAGTTTTCACAAGTTGCTGCACTCAAGGAAAGCATTGCACTGTCCACAAATTGAAAAGATTTCAAAAGTAGTCTTTATTTCATTAATGGATGAGTCCTGCCACACATACAAGTCAGAACTACTCACCAAAGCACTTTGCCTGAAAGGCTTTGTCAGAGGATTACTAATCCCCAACAATGACTCAAGAGTTTCCACAAGTTGCTGCACTCTAGCAAAGCATTGCACTGTCCACATGTAGCAATAGATTTCAAAAGTAGTCTTTATTTTATCAAAGGACAACTTCCATCACACATATGAGTCTAAACTACTCATTGCAGAGCTTGACCAGAAAGGCTTTGTCAACTGCAGCGCTGCTGGTTTGATCTGGGACTGTTGTCCCTGAGGGCTGGGGTGGCATGGTGGGGGTGACAGCACATGTCCACCATGGCTGGCAGCTGTACCTTGGGGAGACATGTAAAAATTATGGCAGTGTCCCCCGCGCCAAAGCTTGTTCCCCCCTCACCTGGCACTCCATGCTTTAGTGAATGGTGTGGAGTGTGGCCATGCCCCCTGCATCACCCCTAGATTGGCCTTGCACAGACCTACCCAGCCAGTCGGGGGATTGGGTGCACAAGGCATGTGTGCTTTGGAGTATGCTGCCAGGGGTCCACCGGAACCCCACTGCACAGCTTTCTGACTTTGAGTCCCCTATGCCCCTCAGATATGTTGTGCATAGGTGAACTGATTGTTTTGTGCATAGACCCCAAAGGTGGCAGGGAATGTGTCAAATGTGCATACTCACAGCAATCAACAGCAGCCATCCAATAATCTGGACTGCTCACCAGCAGACTGGTTCCTGCTCTCTCTGTGGAGAGGGGAATTTGGGGATATGGCTGGTCCACCCAGTACTGCTGTTTTGCAGTAAGCGGACCCAGTGGTCTGTTCATGTTCATCACCTTGCCCCAGCCCTCATGTTATAGTTCAATGGTCCAGGGTAGCTTGGTGTGAAGGATAGTGCCATGGCCTCCACCCCATTCAGCCAGTGGAAAGGGCATGTAATGGCTAAGGAAGGGTCACTGTCTATGTATCTGGTACCACCCACCACCACTCTACAAAGCAGATCAAAGATAAAGCATGGCATGCAGCCATGCCCCTCCCCCAGCCACCCACCTGGGCAGCAGCAGGACAGGAGTGTGGGTGCAGAAGAGGTGTTGGTCAATGCCACCGAAGCAGCACATTTAAAATGACATAAGTACATAACACACATTGTGAAACTAATTAACAACTACATAGTAATGCAGTTACAGTCTAGTTAAACAGTAGTTACAGTGTAGAAAGTGACACTTAAAATTATCCTTCAGAAATCATTCCCTCATGAACTTACTGCAGTATAGTGTAGTGGTTTACAGCACTGGGCTGCAAACCTGCAGGACTGGGTTTGAATCCCAGAGCCACCACTTGTATACTGTGTAACCAAACATGCAATCTAATATTGTAAATTACTATACAATAAAAATCATAAATTGTTATAGTTACTTATTGGCTTTTTAGCAGTGCTATAGTTACTAAGGAATGTGCTGCTTCTGTGGCATTGTTTCCCCAGTTAATGCCTAACTAACATGTATTTGCAAAGTAAGTATGCAAAAACTGACATTTAAAATAAAGTGTAAGAATAAGGGTGCAACAGTGGTGTAGTTATTAAGGAATGTGCTGCTTCTGTGGCATTGTTTCCACAGTTAATGCCTAGCTAGCATGTATTTGCAAAGTAAGTATGCAGAAACTGACATAAAGTATAAGAAGAATGACATAACAGTGCTGTGATTACTAAGGAATGTGCTGCTTATGTGGCATTGTTTTCACAGTTAATGCCTAACCAACATGTACTTGTAAAGTAAGTATGTAGAAACTGACACTTATAGACATGTAAAATAATGTGTAAGAGAAAAAAGGGTGTAACAGTGCTGCAATAACTAAGGAATGTGCTGCTTCTGTGGCATTGTTTCCATAGCTAATGCCTAACTAACATGTACTTGCAAAGCAAGTACGCAGAAATTGACACTTAAAATAAAGTGTATGAAGAAGGGTGTAACTACTTTACATTTATATTGATCAAATGTCAGTGCTGTGGTTCTGATGTACTGTATGTTCTCCTTCAGTAATCATTTCCTCTTTCACTTACTGCTTAATAAACATGCCGGCTTGTAACAGTGCTGTAGTTACTAAGAAATGTGCTGCTTCTGTTGATCCACACCTCTTCTACACACACACACCCCATCCTGCTTCTTCCCAGGTGGGTGGCTGAGGGTGGGGCATGGCTACATGCCATGTTTTATCCCCAATCTGCTGTGTGGAGTGGTGGTGTGTGGCACCGGATACTCAGGCAGGGACCCTTTCTTAGCCATTACAAGCCCTTCCCACCAGCTGAACGTGGTGGTGGCCATGGCACCATCCTTTACACTAAGCTATCTCAGCCCTCTGACTATACCATGAGGGCTGGAGGCATGGCAGTGAACATGGGCAGAGCAGTAGGTCCCCTTACTGGAAAACAGCAGCAATGGGAAGACCAGCCACATTCCACAATTCCCCACTCCACACAAAGTGCAGAATCCAGTCGGCTGGTGGGCAGTCCATCTGACTGGATGGCTGCTGTTGATCATTAAGCCTGAGTATGCACATTTGACACATTCCCTGCCACCCATGTAAATAGGGTCCAATATTAGATTGCATGTTTAGTAAGCAGTAAGTTCATGAGGGACTGATTTCTGAATGAGAATGTACATCACAGCTACAATACTGATATTTGGTAAATGTAAGTGTGCACATTTGCAAATTCATGTTACCTAGGCATTAACTGTGAAAACAATATAATTATTTCTTAGCCACAATATTGTTACAGCACCAATTAGTAATTACGTAAATGAAATATTTTTGAGTACAGTTATATATCAGTTCACAATATGAGACTACATGGTTATTAACCTGTATATTCGTGAAAAACTGGGATACAGACATGGAACATCATCTAAAGAGTTATCAGTTAACGCATTTATCTGTAGCAGATTGAGGTTGCATTGTAATCATACAGTATTTTAGTTACCATTCTGATTACACTTTAAAGTTTTTCTGTGTGATTACCTTTCAAATAAATATCAGATAGACATAGACTGTTGAACTAGTGCACAAGACTTGCATTCATATGTAGTTACACTTGTAAGAACAGATTTAGTAATGCCAAAAGTAGTATCATAGTAGTTACACAATAGATTTGCTGTTAGAATTTGCAATAGCTATTACATGTGTAGTTGCCCTTATAAGAACAAATTACATAATACCAAAAGAGATACAGTGGTAGCTGCACAATAGATTTTCTGTTACACTTTGAAGCAACTATTAACCCTTGCTGTGCTGTGGACTGATATATCAGTCCAAAATTCCCATATGTTCTAATTCTGTTGGCAGCCTAAGGGTTAAATGTGTAGCTACACTTGTCAGAATTAATTGATTTGTGCTGAAAGGGAGACAATAGTAGTTGCACGTGTATGCAAATTGTCTAACTACACAACATGAAAATGGGAAACTAGTTAACAACTACTTAGTAGTTACAGGTACATGAAACCGCACAGTAGTTACAGTGCAGTTACAGTATAGTTATACAGTAGTTACAGTGTAGTTAAGAACACTTAAAATAAAGTGTTACCAAATCTTTTTTGTATGAATGACACAGCCTCACAAAAAAAGATCCCTTCATGTGAAAAAAGAATTTGGACTTATGTTTTTTCATTTTCTTTTTTCATAGGAAGCAATCTTTTTTCATATGAATGCCATAGCCTCATGAAAAAAGATCCCTTCATATGAAAAACTAATTTAGTTTTTTCCACATTTCAACTTTAATAAGCCATAACTCCATTAATATATGCAGTTATGGGACACTCCATATATCAAAATAAAGGTTTTAAGGAGTACTACAACACTAACACATAACACCCCCCCCCAAAAAAAAATAGAGGCCTTATGAAAAACCATCAAAATTAAAAAAAAAGTGCTATCCCCATTGGATTATATTGTAACTTTTACAAGCTATAACTCTGTCAATCTGTGGAGTTAATGGACAATGTATATATCAACAGAAAGATCTCTTAATAACTAGCACAGCAGTAAGCCCTTAAGAAATAGATGTAATCTGTTTGCCCTGAATCATTGATATGTAACCACAAGTTTAAACCATTATTTGTTTGTTCTCCTGAAACTCAATTTTATTGTTATCTTTGTTGTATATACTGTTTATTCCTGTTGTGTATTTGTTTTATGACATGGAGCCTTTGTAAATGAGTCAATGACTCAAAGGTTGTATTCCAAAATTTTCAATAAATAAATAAAATAAGTAGGCAAAATGGTCCATCCCTACAAAAAAATTATAAGGAAGCACATACATTGTTTTTCTGGATGAATGGAAGCACAGAGCCCAGAGGACCCTGTGCTTCCACACCCACATACTCATGTGGATAAATAAAGGCACAGAAGCACTGGGCCTTTCAGGACCTTCGTGAATGATGATACAATTCTCCTATTTCAAAATGTAAGAAAATTCATTGCAACAAAACATTGTTGGTGCAACAGTTATATTTAAACTGACAAAAGTATATAAATGTGGTGTTAGAGTTTCCAACCCTAACACCCCACCCCCACCATTCACCTTGCAAGCCATGAAAAGAAAAAAAAAGGTTATGTTTTTTGCTGTCCTGAGTCTTGACAAAGCAGGCCAGGGGTCTCCCTTGAGGTTATCATCCCTAACACTCACTCTATTCTCATATAGTCTGCACACCTACATATATACATAGAAACTGTTGGCAGATAAGGGCCTATGGCCCACCCAGCCTGCCCATTTGAGCTTGTAAGATCATTTTAAGTTTTTCTAGAAGTCTGTTGCCCCTTATTCCTGACCTCCAAGATTCCCTTATGGCTTCCCCATGCATTCTTAAATCCTATGATTGTTTTAGCCCCCACCTCTTCCTAAGGCAGGGTGTTGCACTTGTCCACCACCCTTTTTATGGAGAAATTCTTCTTCACATTTCCTCTGAATCACCCTCCCAACAACTTCATCCCTGGCCTCTAGTCCTGGAACATTTTTTAATTGGAAAATAGTGTCTTCTTGCACCTTGTTCCTCCCCATAAGGTACTTGCATGTCTCTATCACATCCCCTCTCTCCATTTTCTCCTCCAGGGAGTAGATATTCAAGTCCTTCAGCCTAAACTCATAGGACTAGTGATGCAATCCCTGTACCATCCTTGTTGCCCTCCTCGGAACCTTCTCCACCCTGTCTATGTCCTTACATAAGCTAAGGTTTCCAGAACTGGACACTGTACTCCAGGTGGGGCATCACTAATGTTTTGTATAGTGGAATTATGACCCCCCCTTTTCCTGCTAGTGATGCCCCAGCCTATGCAACCCAGCATCCAATTTGCTTTACCTGCCACCTTGTCACACTGTTTCCCTACTTTGAGGTCATCAAAGATGATAACCCCATGGTCCCTTTACTGCTTGGTGCATGCTATATCCTCACCCCCAACTGATATGTTGTTTCATGTTTTTTGTGCCCCATATGCAGTATTTTGCAGTTTTTTTGCATTAGATTTCAGCTGCCAACCCCCTGACCATTCTTCAAGCATCTGCAGGTCCCTCCTCATTCTGTCTACACCCTCTGGCCTGTCCACTCTGTTACAGAACTTTGTGTAATCAGCGAACAGGGAAATTCTGCCTTTCTAGGTTCTGCGGAATGTCACCGATGAAGATGTTGAATAGGACCAGTCCCAGCACTGATCCCTGTGGCACCCCACTGGTCACTCTTTCCTCTGTGGAGTGACAGCCATTTACTACCTCCCTCTGTGTCCTGCCACCCACTCACCCACCGCACTACTGTCTTGCCCACTCCAATATCCCCCAGTTTGTTTAACAGTCTTCTATATAACACAGTATCAAAGGTCTTGCTGAAGTCCAGATAGGCCACATCCACTGCACTCCCCTGATTCACTTCCCTTGTCACCCAGTTGAAAAATTTAATGAGGTTGGTCTGGCATAACCTCTTTGGGTCCTGTAGTCTGTTGGCAACCAGATGTTCCACCAATCTCTCCTTCAGCAGTGCTTTCATGATCTTCCCCACTACCGAGGTCAGGCTGACTGGTCTGTAGTCCTCTGCTTCCTCTTTGTTCCCATTTTTGTCTCAGGGGACTACATCTACTGTCCTCCAGTCTTTGGGTACCTCCTCTGTTTCCAGTGATTGGCTAAAGAGGATTGCCAGAGGTTCAATCACCACCTCTCTTAGTTCCTTTAGGATCCTGGGGTGCACCCCATCTGGCCCCATTGCTTTATCGACTCTAATTCCTTCCAGTTCCTTTAGGAGCCTTTCCCATGTAAAGGGACCTCTGTCCATTTCCGTGCCCTTCCCACCCCTTGTACTCCCTTCAGACCCATTACCCTCTCCTTCCCCAGTAAAGACTGAAAAGAAATAGCTGTTCAGTGTGTCAGCTTTACTGTTGTCATCCTCCATGCTGCCCCCGTCCTCCCCCTCCAGTCTCATTATCCCTCCCTTCACCCTTCTTTTTTCAATGATGCACCTGTAAAAGGTTTTGTCCCCTCTAACCACTAATTTTACAATGTGCTCTTCTGTCTGAGCTTTGGCTTCCCTCATTGACCTCCCTGCCTCCCTTTGCTTCTCCTGGTACTTCTCCCTATCCCCTTCTGCCTGTGTCTTTTTGTACTGCATGAATGCAATCTTTTTGGCATTCACTTACTCTGCTACCTCCTTGGAAAACTATAATGGCCTCCTCTTCCTTTTCCTTTTGTTAACCTGCTTAACTCATAATTGTGTTGCTCTTGTAATCCCTGTTTTAAATATCGCCCACTGTTTCTCCGCCCCTGATTCACTCCCCATTCCTATTAGTGCCTCTTTCAAGCATGTTCCCATTTTCCCAAAATCTGCCCTCCTAAAATCCAGGATATGTGTTTTTGTGCAGTTTGGTTCTGCACCTTCTGTGATATCAAACCACATGACTGGTGGTCACTGTTCCCCAGGTGCCTCCCCCCCACTGTTACCCCATCACACTATCCCTATTTGTGAGAATGAGGTCCAGTATTGCCTTCTGCTAAGTTGGTTCCATGGCCAGTTGCTTAAGGAAGACACCCTGAATGAAGTCCAGGATAAATCTGCTCCTGATTGATGCTGCTACTGGGATGCTCCAGTCCACATTCAGAATACTGTAGTTTCCAACCAGCACCACCTCCCCCTTGTCTGCCATCCTTTGGTTGACTAGCATTAACTCCCTATCTGTCTCTTCCTCCTGAGCTGGTGGTCTGCAGATCACCCCTGTGTGGATGGCTGACCCTGTTTTCCTTTCCAGCTTAACCTACAGTATCCCTCCCCATTTTGTTCCTCCTGGATCTCTGTGGCCTTTATGCCATCTTTCATTCACATAAAGTGCCACTCCTCCTCCCTTCCTGCCTGCTCTGTCTATTCTGAATATGTTGTAGCCGGGTGTGGCCATCTCCCAGTCATGGTTATCATTATACCAGGTCTCTGTGATGGCACAATGTCCAGGTCTGACTGCTCCGTGGCAGCCTCCAGATCCTCCATCTTGTTGCTAAGGCTCCTAGCATGAGCACACATGGCTTTCCATAAAGTGACCTCCCTGGTCTATTTTGCTGTTCTACTCCAGTCCTCTCCCAGGTTGTCCTTTATCCCTGGTTCTCCCTGCTGTCTGCCCTTCTGTTATATTTTGCCCTTTTCTGCCTAGCTACCCCTTGGGTGCCTATCTCCATCTTTTGCACACTGCTTTGTAGTGATATCTCCTTCTCCTGTTCTCTGGTTCCACTGCTAGCTATGGGGGTTGGGTAATTTGGTACCTTCCTTGCTGACCTGCCCCCTCTGGCTAGTTTAAATGCTTATCCATGTAGCATTTAAACTTTTCATTGAGTGCTTGGATTCACCTCCAGGATGGATGCAGGCTGTCAGGCTTGAACAATCCCCCATCCTTTCATGTGGGTCTCCAATCACCAATGAATCTGAACCCTTCCTTGCAGCACCAGTTCTTCAGCCATGTGTTAAAGTTCCTGGCGCATGTGCCCCTATGCTCTCCCATGCCTCTCACAAGTAGTACTTCCGAGAATGTGACAGGTGTAGCTACTTGCTTGAGAAACTTCCCCAATTTTGTAAACTCTTTTTGAGCTTCCTTAGGCTTCCTGCTTGCCAGGTCATTAGTTCCTAGGTGAATAATGACATCCATCTCTCTCTCTCATCTTTCCCTCCTGGTGATCCCCAGGATCTTCCTCCCATCCCTCCACACAGTGGCACCTGGTAGGCATCTCATCTCCCTGTCCTACCCTTGGCATGTTCCTAGCTTGATCCCCATTACAATAGAGTCCCCCACCAGGATTCACTTCCTCCTTCTCTGGGGTCCACTGCTTCCCACACTGAGGTCACCTCCTCAGTTGAACTCCACATCATTCCCTTCACTTCTGCTTCTCCAGGTGCCTCTGTCTGGTTGTCCATATTTTCCAGAACAACATATGTGTTCTGGAGTGGAATAGGATTTGGGATGTGCCTTTGCCTGACCATCCTGATCCTCCCCAAGCCCATCATTTTCCACGTGATCCTCGTTCTTGGCTTCCTTTGAGGGAGTGGCATTGGACTGGTGGTTTCTGGATGGGGAAGAGGGTACTCCTGACCAAGTTCACCTCTGCTTTCAGTCTGGCTACCTCATCCCACAGTCCAGAGAGATGCCTGAAGGTAGGGCAGAACCTCAGCATCCCAAAGGTCTGCCTGAATACAGCTGTCCCACATCCACTGTATTGCACCACTCCCCACATTATTCTGTACTTATACAGCTATTACACTATTTGTGTAATTACACCTTACACTATTTGTCTGTTAGCTATTACACTAGTTGTCTGTTTCTGAAGCCCTCCTTCTAGTTCCCCCTAGACACGTAGCTCTTCTTCTTCTAGGTCCCTGTGTTTGTTTTTTTGGAAGTATTTTTACTTGATGTCAATTTTTTTTTGTAATTTATGCTACAGTAGCCCCAAAGTCAACTGCACTTCTATGTTACTGCAACTTGTTGTGTTGAGGGTGGGCTTACTTCCCCTTATGCCCCTCCTACTCCACAGCCCCTGCTATTCCCTGTGCTTGGCTCCTGTCAATCAGATTTAACAGGGCATTTAATTAACAGTGGGAGTGGGGGTGGGGTGGCAGGGTGGGCAAAAATGTACAGCAAGTAAAAACAGCAAGGACATAATAGCCCCACTTAAATCACACCAAAATGCCTTTTACATTTTCAACAGCAAGGAAATAACAGCCCCACTTAAATCACACCAAATAGGTTTTAAATTTTCAATAGCAAGTAAAAACAGCCAAGAAATAACAGCTCCACTCAAAGCACACCAAAATGGGTTTGAAATTAGAAGAAATAGGTTTCTAATTAAAATAAATAACAGCCTCATTTAAATCACACCAAAATAGGTTTCAAATTTTCAACAGCCCCAAAACAATTCCCTAGTAGCCCCTTATAAGAAGTCAAAAAATCAACCTGCTGCCAATAGAAATCAACAATAAGCAGTAAAAGAAGCAATAAAAGCAGCAGTGAGCAGTTACTGCACTGAAATGAATCCTCCCACTTCTTTGGCTTACTCACCTATTCTAAACTAATCCTATAATCAGTGGTTATTAGTACCCCACTATGTGCAATTTGCACTTTTTAGGATTGTAATCTGTTGTTGTGAATGAATGTTACTGATCTACTACTTTTTGATGTTAACTAAGAGGCCTGTCCTGCATTGTGTGGCCAAACTCTTTAATGCCTACATGAGTTATTCCTACCTTTGTATAGACTTTTTTGTTCTATGTGTGTCTGTTATTATTGAACTCTGTACTTCATGCTGCAAATGTCAAGTGTTTTCCCTTATTTGTAACTAATACTGGGTCACTGAGACCAAAGTTCCCTTGGGTCTCAGTTGGCATATGTGATCATCAAAATTCAATAAATAAATAAATAAAATTTGCTGATGGAATGAGTGCACATAGATCATTTATATGACTCTTTCCCATTGCATATTCCATTTATGCAAAAGGGAAAAAGCTTAACTAAATGGTTTTCATGTTTTTTTTTTATTTAGTTTGTTTTAACTTTTTTTTAATATAAAATAATGAGGATTACTTTATGATCTGCTGTGTATTATTCCCTAGTTTACAGCAGGTTGCTAGGGATGCAAGCACGGTTACTATGATCAAAACGTTGTCACATTTCCAGCGCACAGACTATTGGGTGACAGTTTGTTTTTGGGAGAGCTGAACAGTTTGACAAACATGGCAACTCTGTTTCTTGCTTAGTGAGAGTTCGAGGGAGCTGCACTGTTTTATTTTTTTTGTTTGGTGACAGGCTTTTTTGTTGCTATATTAAATCATACACCTGGTTGATCCTGCCTTTACTGAACAGTTCTGGAAAGCAAGTGACTCAGGTGAAGCATGGAACTGGAATCTGGAGGGACTGTGTAAGGAATGGTTTGTTGATCCTTCTCGTGGATTACTGTTGTGGTCAAGTGGAGATACATTGCATGAGACTCCACTACTGACTTCATTGTGACGCCCATGTTTATCTTCTGAAGTGCCATGTTCCACACCATTCTGGTGTTGGTGGAGCCAGAGGGAGAGAGATTATGGAAGTTCTGGGAGGCAGCAAGATTGAGAGGTGAGCCAGTAATGTGGCAGCTCGGGGGGGTGAACAGGGGGCACATTTCACTTTTTTGCAAGGTGAAGCTGCTGCATGCACCCTGGCTCAAGTGAGTCTTTGGAAAAAAAAATTAAGACTTTTCTGTAGATGGGGGTAGTTTGTGTGCCACTGCAACTAGGAAGCAAACAGAAGAGTGCTGGCAGGGAAGGGTGAAGATAGGAGGTGGTAGTGCAAACCATGGAGAAAGTGAAAGGGTAGTGAGTGAAGTAGTTCTGGCAGGAGGGAGGATGACTGACAAGGGGGTAGAATAAATCTGTGTTTATTTAACACCACTGGAAATAAATGGATTTATTTAGCAGATATTGGGGCCGATTCTCCAAGGGGTGCAATTTTCACTTGATCACATATACATTGCATGCCCCCCTATGTGGCTGCGGCCAGGATCAGTGTGCACAGATTCATGACTGCAAAGCACCCACTAGGCACCTGTCCATGGCCCCACCTCCCCGGCTTGCATGTGCATGAGGGTGGATCAGCAGATACAGGCGGGCATCCAATGGGATGCTCAGTCCTGATCCAATAGTGGATCCACTGCAACATGTGGTACCGAGGATGCTGGGACATGTGGTGAGACCACACACTCTAACACTGGGTGAGCACCTGGGTGGCTTCCCCCAGTCCTCACAGTGGTCCAGGAGGCTGGGGTGGCTTAACGAAGGTGCCCTATGGTGTTTGCCCCTGCAGGTGGCTTACAGTCAGGGGGGCATGCAGTGGATACAGCTGCCTCTGGATCATGTAGCCTGTACTCCCCTCACCCAGCACTCCATGCTTTCATGAATAGAGCAGAGTGCAGACAAGAACCCTGTACTGCTCCCCAGACTGGCCCTGCATGGAGCTCACCAGCCGGCCAGGGGATCTGGTGCGTGACAGCCCTGCACCCTTTTGGTGATCTGGGTGCAGGGGGTGCAGCCACTGCAGAGTGTCTATGCACCTCAGATATGCAGTGCATAGACACCATGCCCATAGAAGAATCGGCCTCATTGTGTCCAGCTGGAGTGAAAATGAATAATTTATTTTCACTCCAGCTCAAGAGAATAAATAGATATTTTCACTCCAGCTCCATAACGTTCCGAGCAAATTCTTCCTTTGTACTAACATTCTATCCAGGACTGTCCATACAAAATGGCACAACAAAAAAAAACTTACAAGCATCTGGCACTGTAAAAATAGCATATCCCATAGGCTGCATAAAAATAAATGATTCATTTTGAACTTCTGGGTATGACCTCTATGGACCTCACTTGTGACTTGGCCACTCATGAAGTCATTAGAGTTCATAACAGTTACACTTTATTTTAAATGTCCATTTCAATGTAACTAATCATTATTTACATGCAATAGGGTAATTACACTGTAGTTAGATGTTTTTTGCATGCAGCTACATTGCAATTGCAATGCAGTTACAGTGTAGTTATATGGTAACTACAAAATACATAATTTATTTTCATGCAGCCATGGGAGCTCAAATACATTTTGCAAATAAAAAGTCTTATCTTAACTTAACATGAGCAAAATAAATGAAAATGGTAACTGAGCATGATCAGAAATTTATCTCGCTCAGTTTGGCCACACTGGGCATGCTTACAAATGTGTAACACTCATTTCATCCACACTAAGCATGCTCAGAAATTTATTCTCACATATGAGATACCATCTACAGCTATATGGCAACTGGTCCTTATGGATTAGCATCCCTCATGCTGAGCTATTGAGCAGAGGAGCACAGTTTACATTTTGTACTTTTTTGTTTTGTAACATGTTACCATTTCAATCACAAAAAAAAATCTTCAAATCCCATGTTAAAAATAGGGTATCCCATGAAGTAGCTCAAAATTAGATTGTTATTAGGTGAGAAATGTTAGTGTTGTTATCTTTCCTTTGCTCTTGGGCTTTGCTTCACTCAGCCACTCATACAAGGGATCAGTAACACCAATATTCTACACTAAATAATCATAAAGTATTTTGAGCAACTTCATGGGATATTTCCTTTTTGTCCAAGATGTGTGGGTTACATTTGGCCAAGATATCACTACTGTCTCACTGGCTGCTGTGAAGATAGTGCTATCTTGCAAGTTGATATGCCATAATGGAATACTGAAGCAATCAGAAAGTAGCTTTCACAATGCTAATGACATCAAAATAGCTATGTTCAGCACTGAGGCCAGCAGATATGAGATGCTTTGAGGGGCCCAGTTTAAATGTTGCACTTCTTTTCCTTCTGTCATTTTTCATTATTTCTGTCCCAAAACCACTTAAACACCCAGGCCCAGACATTAAAAGCCTAGTGCCGGAAGCAAAGTGGTTGCCCCCACATTGCACATAGATTTGCACTGAACCCCCATATTCAAAGGAGATCTCTGCACGTGCTAAACCTATTTGCACCTTTGCACAGAAATAATGTATGCAGCACTCAAAGATGGGTTCAGGACCCTGCATACCAGTGCAGCACAATATTCAGCATGCTAGTGCTGCGATAAGGGGTTAACACAGGTCACTTAGCACAGAGCAACTACCACCTATGAAAAGGCTGCCTTAAATAGGGGCAAACTCCAAAGGCGTGCAGAGACACTACAAGCCACAGTTCAAGATGGTGCTCATGGGATCACACATTGTCTACTTGCTTCAGCAGGTCTTAGAGGATGAGGAGAGGTCCAATGCCCACACAGGGCCTATGTGTAGGCCACAGATGTGTTAAGCTGCACATGGACATGAGTCTCATATGAAATTCTCAGTGGTGATCAGATCATGGGCTGGTACATGTTCAACAGGCCCATTCTCAGGCAACTCCATGAGTTGCGGCATGACCAGCTCCAGACAGACAGCTAGCACAGCCATGCATTGTCTGTGGAGCTGACCGTGATGGCTGCAATGTGTTTCCTGGCCAACAGAACATTCCAGACACTGGTGGAGTTGCAACTGGTGTGCGCAGTGTCCTCAGTGACATTTGAGTCTCAGATGTACTGGATAGTCTCATCTCAGCACCACATGGCATGGTGCCTATTGTGGGGTGGCACTATTCCCACAGGACACGCCGGGGCTATGTCCAGCCCTCACAGTGCATGCCACCATGGCTGCAGCCTCCAGCGCAGTGGCACACAGGCAGTTCAAGAAAGTGGTTATGTCCCAGCATCCAGAGCCTGGTACAGGTCACTCAGGGCCACCATGTGCTCAGCAGTGTGTGTGTGTGTGTCTCCACCCACTACTCAGCATGCTGCATGTCCTCATACAGCATGTGGTGGAGGCATGTCAGCTCCTGCTGCATGACACTCTGTGCCTCCAAGGCTTACTGCAGCAGCTGTCAGCTGTTGGATGCATCCCACTATCACTAGGACTGTCCAGTGAGACAGAGTAAGGCTGCGCCCATGGTCATTGTTTGGGCTGGGGCTGCACCATGGTAGATGCTGTTGTCCATGGTGGGTGCTGCATGCTGGCTGTGGCCAACTTCGTGCAATGGACCTAGGGCGGCAGGGCTGTGGTCTTGCAGGAGGATGCATCATGGGTAAGTGCAGCGGTGGCTTGCCCTGCAGTGTCACCAAGGGGTGAGAGGATGTTAGTCATGCTGCAGTTGGGGTCCTAGGGTGGCACAGTGGTGGCTGTGCCAGGGACTGTGATAGGCTGCACCCATGTGACCAATAGGCTGCATTTGGAGAGCTGTGGGGGCTGGTGGGGGAGCCTACCCTGGTCTGGGCCTTGCCCCACCTGTTCCAAGCTATTAGCATAGGTGTCCTCATCATTCTCTTCCATGTTGTCCTCATTCCTTTCTGCCAGCTGGTGCAGATGGGTGGGCAGCAAGGGTTGCAGATGTCAAGATGGTCCTGAGGCATCCTCCTCTTTGTCTGATCTTACGTGGTGTGCTGTTGGGACAGCAGACGGGACTTGTATAGTACTGTACTGGAAAGAGTGATATGCAGGCCAAGGCAACATGCATGCCCAGCATATGGTGCCATATCACTCAAGCTGTGTGTGCAGTGGACTACCCATACCCTTCAGATACTGGCACACCCTTAAACTGGTGAGCACACACTCCATCACCACAAAGCATACAAGCCAGCACCAATGTGCACATGGCCATGCACCAGTATGCTCATGCATATGCTCATGCTTCCCCACCTGTGTACATACATCAAGCATCGGTGAGTATACACCCCATCACTAGTGAACACTCACCCAGCACCAGGGAGCACCCCCCACACACCATTGAACACATACCCAGCACCAGTGGACACACTCCTTAGCAGCAGCAGCAAGCAAAGACCCCTCTCCAGGGAGTACACAACCCAGAACTGGGCGGCACATGGGTAAAACCAAATAGGGCACAGTCGTAGATCTGCACACAGATGGCTATACACTGGGTGACAGTGAAGCAGTAGTGTGGCCTACAACCAAGGTGTTACCCAACTCTGGTGTATGCATGTACCCATGCCTTTATACACACAGACATACACACATGGCTGACTGGGCATTACACCAACAATCACTCACATGGCTGGGCAGGTTCCACTTGGCTTTTGTAGCCACATGGCCACTGCCCTGTACAAGCCCTGAATTAGAGGACACACTGATAGTCAGACCATGATACAGGGGTACAGGGGGCCCACCTGGACAGTGACTACAAAGGCCACCCTCAAAAATCAATTGGGGATGGCCCAGGGAGACTCACTAATATCAATATTTCTCTTCAGTGTGATACAGTAGTTTGGTGTGTGTATCTTACAATCACCTACAGTGCCTCATAATACTCCCTGTAAGTAGAAGAGAGATGATACATACTAAGAGTATCAAGGTTTAGAAGGTGGCCAGGTACCCAACTCAGGGGGGCCCACCTAGACATTTCCAGGTTTTTGGGTGGCTCAGTCCCACTCTGGCCATTTATGTAGGGCTGCACAGGCATTCAAAGGGACAGCGGCTACCTCCAGGCTACATAGCATCATAAACCAGTGTTGTGGTGATTGGAGCACAGTGTGGTATGCACCACCACTGCAGTCATGTGTTACCAGGCCGACTATACACAGTGCTGCCTGACACACCCAGTCATGTACAACTATTTTGTGTATGCCACCTGTGTGTGTACCTGAGCCCCGCCCAAGCTGTCATCCAGGGAGGCTCCTAAATGTCTGTGTCCTGCACACCTGTATTAGCCTGTGTGCTGGATGTCTGATTAGTGGTCGCAGGATGTGTGGGTGCATCTCCTTGCCACTTAGGCATGACACTGTCTGTCAGACACCAGCTTGGTGTTGCTGTTGTGTGTGCTGAAGTCATACCTCTAGCATGACTGCCAATGGTGTGTCTCCCTTCTATGGCCCGGACATGCCCTGGTGTGGCATGACACAGCCACTGCATGTGCACACTTCCACTGTGTGGGTGCACAACGCTGCCTGTGGTATGCCAAGATTGGGCCACTATTGATGTTTGGCTCCTGTCAGCCTTGTGTGGAACAGTGGTCCATGTGTCAGCTGGTTGTACTTCAGTTGCATATGTCATGCCACATCTGCATTTCCTGTCCTGTGTGCACTGCTGCCTGAGTTCATTGTCTTTCTGCCAATAGATGCATGATGGACTGGCAGACATTGGGGCCATGTGGAGGACCAGAAGGGCTGTGAGGACCTGCTGTGCCACATCATCTGCCTGCAGTAACTGCTAATCGGCCAGGTGGCAGAAACTACAGAGGTGCTTCTGGACCTGGCAGCTGCTCAGCAGCACCAGCAACGACCACCAGCATCAGCAGAAGTGGTCCAGGGTTGAGTCAGCAGGTGCATGGGTGTCCCCAAGGGGTGTTGTCCCCCCCCTTTTTGGATAGTTGCAACATTTGTTTTTCCCCACCCCTGTTGTGTTTGCTGTTGATATTGTTGTTGTCATTTTCTTTCTGGTGTTATATAGCCTGTTTCCTTTTTCTACTAGTAAAGATTATTGTTGATACTGAAGTCACTGTGTCATGTGTCTGTCATTGGTGTCCCCCACCCGCAGCCACCCCCAGTGTGCAGTTCCGTACCAAGTGCTCTGGTCAGTGCAACACCACTGCTTGCCCCCTTGAAGGCTGCACTAGCCACAGTGTTATATTCAGAGCTGTGGTACTGCAGTGTGCTGCGCAGTCACCTGTCATGTGCACAGTGTGCAATCAACCCTATATTCCGAGGGTCTAGTGTTGGTGCACTGCCTCTGACTATAACAGGCTCAGGGATCAGTGTAAATGCAGCATAAATATTGCGCTTGCATGCACCTTTGAATATCTGTCACCTATTGTGCAAATCAACTATGATATTTGTGAGAGTGAGATGTTTTGGATAGTACAGTTTACATTTTATTTTTTTTATTTTGTTAGTTTTTATGATTTCTATTATAAAACCACCAAAACATCAGTAGTTTAAATCAAATATGACATGGGTGAATGAGATAGTAGAAATACATTCACTCACTATACTTGAACTCTTCTGACCTCAGTCTTGGCTTTGCCACTCATGAGGTCAGGTGATCAAGTATAGCTCATGAAATTATTTCTTCTATCTCACTCTCACCCATGTCATATCCCATATATATAAATATTTATTGCAAAAAAAAACCTGCAATAATGCATCAGTTAGGGTTCAGATTTAAGCAACAAAAGTAGAGAATTGTGGTGTTAGGGTTTCCAACCCTAACTCCCCACTCCCAAGCAGCAAAAGGAAAAAACATTAGGGTTTTGGTAGTCCCGAGTCTTGTTGAATCACTGGTGGGGTCTTCCTTGGGGTTCTGTTTCCTAATGCTCAACCCTGCCCCAATATTCCTCGCCTCCTGTCCAAAGCGCAATGTACACCTCAAAGTCAGTGCCTCATACTGATGTGCACTTGAAACATGCAGAACTATGGCTCCCCACATGTTGTCAAAGTCTATAGGCCCTGCCTCAAGAAAACAGATCACATCTCACCTTGTTTGCTCATGGCGGGGGTGAGCATCAGGGCTGAGATCCCAAGAAAGACCCCATCAGTAATTCAGCAAGACTCAGGACAGCCAAAACCTAATGTTTTTACTTTTGCTGCTTGGGAGGGGGGTGGGGAGCTAACACTGGAAACCCTAACATCACATTTCCCTGCTTTTGTCACTTTAATGTGAACCCTAACTGGTGCATTAATGCAGTTTTTGTGTTCGCTAGCACGCATGTGCAAGGGATGACTTGTCACAGTACATCTTTTTGGAGGTGTGTGACCCTCCTAACCAATGCAGTGCTGAATGTGGCAGGCACAACCCTACCGCACCAGTAGATGCCAAGCTGTCTATGACAAGAGTTCGGCTGCAGCTGTCTTCACTTGAAAGAAAACCACTGCTGCAATCAGCGGTGGTAATGTGTATATTTAGCATATTGATGTCAGCATTTTCCCTTGCTGCTCAAAATCCCTACCACTTCCTCCTTTGCTGCTGTCCTCCAAGCTCCCTCGTTATTGCCCTCCCTGTTGTGTGCCTTGAAGGGGTGCCCAATCCCCTCGGATCATGCGCCCCCCTCAAGCGCACTGTGTGGCTGATGGGGGTGCCCAATCCCTATCAGTTCCAGCCCCATCCAGCAAATATCCAGGTGGCAAGCTGGGAGCCCACCCCAGCCATGTGCTCATGCACCCCCCAGCACACTGTATGGCCTATGGGGATGTCTAATCCCCATCAGCTTCTGCCCCCCTGCAAAACTACACCTAGCTGGCATGCTGGGAGCCCACTCCAGCATGCCAAAAGCCTCCCATGTTGTCAGTTTTTCTTACCCCCTGTAAAACCAGAAAACAGCCCCTCACTGTCTGTGGTGCCCCTCCCCAATCCACAGCCACCCTCTGCACACCCCACCTCCCTACACCCCCCCACCCCATACTTACCTCCGGAGCTCTGCACAACGATCTTCAGTGGACTGGGAACATGTTTGCACTCTTCAAAGCTGACCCCGAACTGTAGAAATGCCGGTAAGCTGTATAATAGCATAAATGGGATTTTTTAAACTTAAGTGGATATCTCAGCCATTTTTGCTAATTTTGACACCAAATTTTCAACATGGGGTTCTTGGGACCCCACCTCATGAATTCAGTCACTGTCATGTTGTTATTCAGCCCCAAAAGGTGAATTCATGGTCACTGCATGGAATCACGTCTCAGGATTGATTAACGAAATGACAGTGTCACTGTTCATGAAGTGGGCTCTGAAAAAGTCTATATTGCAAATTTAGTGAAAAAATTACAAGAAATGACTGTCTTACGAGTATGCATTCCACCGTTTTCATGCACACATGTAACTTCACGAATCTGTAATATTTTCACTCTATATTTTTCAACATTGGCATTTTTTCACACCTCCTTATGAACAGTACAGCTGTCATTTTTCACATCCTGGCCAAAATGTGTTTTCACACTTCCGACACAGAATAGCACAGTCACTGTGGGAATCAGTGTATGGGACAGACTGAGAAAATGACAGTGACACTGTTCATGAGCAGAGGTCCTAAAATGCCTATGTTGAAAATTTGGTGACAAAAGTCCGTAAAATGTCTATGTTATGAGTGTGCATTGCGCAGTTTACACACATACTCATAACTTTAAAAAAGTGTAATATTTTCAAAAAAAATTTTCAACATTTTCAATTTTGAACACCACCTTATGAAGAATACAGCTGTCATTTTTCACATCCTGCTAGAAATAGTTTTCACACATCTGGCACACAATGGCGCAGTTGCTGTGAGAAATCAATGTTCAGGACAGATTAAGAAAATCAGTGACAGTGTTCATGAGCAGAGGTCACAAAATGCCTATGTTGAAAATCTGATGAAAGAAGTCCACGAAATGACTGTGTTATGAACGTGTGTTGTGCAGTTCCCACTTACACTCCAAAGTCCGAGAATTTTTAATATTTTCACTCCACATTTTCAACAACATTGCCATCTCTTCACATGTCCCTATGAATGCTATAGCTGTCATTTTTCACATCCTGCCTGAGCTGTGTTTTCGCACATGTGGTGCAGAATGACATGGTCACTGTTTGAAATCAACATTCAGGACAGATTAACAAAATCACAGTATCACTGTTCATGAGCAGAGGTCCAAAATACTTTTATGAGGTGGGGGGGGGGTCACGAAAAGGCCATGTTGAAAATTTGTAGTGCAAATACCAACAAACGCCTGGGGAATTAGGGTTTCTAACCATAACATCCCACCCTGTACAGACTGACAGGCATCAGGGGTGTACCTTTGGATTGCTGGCTGTAATGCTCATGCCATTCCACCCGTACCCCCACCCTGCAGCCAGTGACAGGCATAGAGGTGTGCCTTGGACTCTTCACACCCCAAGTTCACCCCATTCTCCTATACTGCACCCACTACAGTGTATTTCCTTATGGAATGGGGTAACTGTAAAACCAAACACCCCAATGCACACCTCAACACTTGTCAGTGTCTGCAAGATAGGGAGAGGTGAAATGTCATGAGCATTATGGTCGACGATCCAAAGGCACACCCCTATGCCTGTCCATCTCTGAAGGGTGTCGGTGGGGTTGCCATCACTTCAGTACTTCACTGCCATTCCTATTCTGCATCTGTCTAACCCATGAACTTCCAATGGTAATACCCGCAAGCAAACACTCAGCATTGACAAATGCTTGTTACAAGTCGCATTGTTACAGCAATTGACGAGTACAGTTGAAGTGGATGCTGAAAGAAACTGCTGTATCAGGAGTCTGCAATGTGGGCATTTCAAAACTTGCCACTTGCTGACTCCCGATATAAAAACACACAGAGGCAAGCTGATGGTGCTTAACATGATGAGCATAAAAATAAATGTGAACTCTAAACACTGAAACATACAAAAAACACACACAAATGCCACTATTTTTTATTTATAACTTATTTAACAGTTAATTTCAGCAGACAATTGTTTCCTATCAATGAAAAATAAACTTTACAGTAATAAAGGCATGTGTTTCCCCAGTGTTCCCAGATTCTACCTCACTGTTTGATGATGTGTATCATATTGTCCCCCATTCTGACCATCAGTATCCCATATTTCAAAGACAGACAGTAAAGAAGTATGAGGCTGAAATGTAAATGAGATGCTAGAGGAGTTGCAGAGAGGTACTGTGTTGGGACATGGGTGCTGAAGGGACATAGATACAATTAAGGGGTGCCTGCATAAATGTCAAACACCACTGCAAATACCTGCAAATGAATGTTCAGCATTGACAAATGCTTGTTTTGCAATGAATTTCCTTTCTTTTTGAGATACTACCCTTTGTGACCTGCATGAACACATTCATCTGGCTACAGAAGCCCAGGGGCCCAGAGGGCCCTAGGCTTCCATGCCTCCACAGAAGTAGACATCAGGCTGCAGAAGCACACTGAGGCACCACTCTTTTTTTGTGATGGCTCACAAAAGTACACTGTTGGGTGACAAAAAAGATTGTGGAAAAACACTAAATCCAAAATGTTTTGAGAGCCCATCTTCTGGTTTTGTGGCATTTTCATGTGCTCCAAGCAAAGTTAAGGGAACTCAGGCAATCTGGAAAGCAATTTATCTGCTCTGTTGCAATTTTCTTTTCTTTGGTTCACTTCAAAGAAAAAAAAATAAAGTGTTCATCTTAAGTCATGGCAGTTTATTTTATACAGGCAAAAATGTGTTTGTTCCTTTTTATCCATAACTTGGTCAAATATTATTGAATTGAACTGAAGCTTGGCATGGTTGTAATCCAACTAGTGATAAACATTTGTTGCATATTTGATGATTATCAGACTTCAATTGTGGATTTGACATCATGGTGAAGTTGGGAGGCAATTTTGGGGTGCTGTGTGCACCCAATGGATTTGTGTGTGTGTGTGTGTGGGGGGGTAACTGTGTATTACTCTTGAAGTACTCATTAAGACCTTTTTTAATACATAGATTTTATGTTTTTATATGTCTATTTTCAGTTGGTATTTGTTAGAGAGTTAAAGGTAGAACTAGGTTGAAGGGTTAGGGTTAGAAATATGTTCCCGACTTACGTTGGCAGGTTAAGGTATGAAAGATGTTTTTGACTTAGGGATATAAATAAGTTGCTGGATTACAGTTAATGGAATTGGGGCAATCTTGAAAGCAATTTATTTGCATCATTCTAATTTTACTATGTTGCGCTCACTTCAAAGAAAAAAACTATATTGTGTTCATATTAACGCAAAGCAACTGATTTTATAGAAACATAGACACTGGCAGCAGAGAAGGACTACTTGGCCCACCTAGTCTATCCATTTTCCATTCCTACTGTAAAACCCCAGGGCTTACTTGATCTCTGGCATAGCCCTGCCTTCCCTAACCATTAAGGTTCCCTTTTGCCTATCCCATGCTTTCTTGAATCCCATTACAATTGTTGCCTCCACCTCCTGACACTTCCCATTGCCTTGTCACCTTGTTAGGCCACCTTTAGGTCATCAGGTATGATTACCCCCAGGTCTCTTTCCTATTTGGTGTTCATCAGTACCACTTCACCATCTTGTATTACACTGCTTGGTTTCTGTGCACCAAGTGCATAATTTTGCACTTCTTTGCATTGAAACTTAAGTTGCCTTACTCTTGACCATTCTTCAAGCTTTCTTAGATCCCTATTAATTTTTTCTACCCCCCACTTCCTGGACTGTCTACCCTACTGCAGATTATAGTGTCATCTGCAAAAAGGCATACATTCCTTCTAGCCCATCTGCAATGTCACTTATAAAGACATTAAAGAGGACTGGTCCCAGTACTGATACTTGTAGCATCCTGTTGGTCACCCTTCCTTCCTCTGAGTGAACTCCATTTACCACCACACTCTGATGTCTATCCTGCAGTTCCTTACCGAGTTTACCACTTTTGGAGCACTCTCAGGCTGCCCAGCTTGTTTACGAGTCTTAAATGTGAAACGGCGTTGAAGGTCTTACTGAAGTCTAGGTGGGCCACATACACTGCTCCACCCTGATCTACTTCCCTGGTTACCCACTCAAAGAAATCTATCAGGTTTGTTTGACATGACCTCCCCTGAGTGAATCCATGCTGCCTCAGATCCTGTAAGCTGCTGATTGCAAGATATTCCACAATTCTTTCCTTCAGCAGTGATTTAATTATTTTTTCTACCGCTGAAGACAAGCTAGCTGGCCTGTAATTGCCAGCTTCCTCCCTGCTACCACTCGTGAGAAGTGGGACTATATCTGCTCTCTTCCAGTCCTTTGGGACTACTCCTGTCTCCAGTGAGTGGTTGAACAGGACTGTCAGAGGTACAATCAGCACCTCTCTGAGCTCCTTCAATATCCTTGGATGTATTCCATCTGGCTCAGTTGCCTTGTTCACTTTCAGATTTGCGAGTTACTTTAGGAATCTCTCCTGTTTAAATGAACTAGTGTCTACCTCTCTTACTTCTATGCTCCTGTCACTTATCTGTGGTCCCTCACCTTCCCCTGCCTCTGTGAACATTGAATTTGCTCAGGATGTCTGTTTTGTCTTTGTCCATCTCCACACACACTCCCCCTTTCCATCCTTAGCCTTACAGTCCTCTCCTGGTCTTTCTCCTTTCATTTACATGACTGTAAAATGTCTTGTCCCCTTTCTTTACTGCCTGGGTTGTTTTCTGCTCTCTTTGCACCTTTGTGCTCCTGACTACTTTCCCTGCCTCCCTCTGTTTCTCATTGTACGCCTCTCTATCCTCCTCCTTCTATGACTCCTTATACTTCCTGAATGCTAACTTTTTTGCCCTTACTTTCACAGCCACCTCTTTTGAGAACCATAGCGATCTCTTTATTTCACTTACTTGCCTGGTGCAGAGGTTTGTTACCTTCCCTATAGCCCCTTTTAGTTTTGCCCACTGTTTCTCCACTCCACCCATATCCTTCCCCTTGCCAGGGCATCCTTGAGGCATTCCCCCATCCCTGTAAAGTTGGCCCTACTGAAGCCCAGGACAATTCCCTTAATCTGGTTTGATTTTGGCTCAGTACATATACTGAACCACACTGTGTGGTGATCACTGGTCCCCAGATGGTCACCTACCAAGATGTCTGCAATGCTGTCCCCATTGGTGAGTACAGGTCCAATACTGCTTCCTCGTGAGTGGGCTCTCCTACTAGTTTCCTGAGGAATGCCCCATGCAGAGAGTCCAGGATGTCCCTGCTCCTAGCTAAAACTGCAGCTGGGATGCTCCAATCCACATCTGGCAGATTGAAGTCCCCCACCAGCAGTGCCTCTCCCTTTGTTGCCATCTTTTGGATGGCTTCCACCAGTACCTTATCCATTCCCCTTTCCCATGTTGGAGGTCTGTAGATCACACCAGTGCAAACGGTGGTTCTAGTCCCTGTCTCTAAGGTGACCCACAGTACCTCCACCCCTCCTTGTATTATCTGTGCCTCTGTTACTTTTATGCCGTTTCTTAGGTAAAAAGTCACTCCTCCCCCTTTCTTACCCTTCCTGTCCCTCTTAAACAGAGTATAGCCTGGCATTGCTATATCCCAGTCATGGTGATCATTGCACCTTGAGTCGGTAAAGGCAACAATGTCCAGGTCAGACTCTGCCATAATGGCCACAAGGTCTGGGATTTTATTTCCCTGACTATGAGCATTTGTGCACATTGCCTTCCAAATTCTTTTACCACCCTTCTTGTCAGGCCCCCCTTTCTCTTTTGCCTACTCACCCTACATACTCTGCCTTTATTCCCATCCCTGTTCATTTCTTCCATACTACTTTTACTGCTATTAGGCACCCTTGGGGATTTCCCTTCCTTAGGGCATTTCCTATTGAATACTTCAGCTTGCTAGGGTGGACAGTTTATGTCTCCATGGTTCCTTCTGCCACCCCCCTCAGCTGGTTTAAATGCTTGCCAAGGCAGCAATTAAATCACTCACTGAGGATTGTAGTTCCTCTTCTGGATGGATGCAGGCCATCCTCCTGTATAGGTCTTCATCCACAAGGTGGGAGCCCAGTCCCCAGTGCTGAAATCCTTTCTCAGCACCACTCCTTCAACCATTGGTTGAAGCTCCAGGTACGGAGTACCCTATTCTCCCCCTGTCATAGACAGGCAACACCTCAGAAAAGGCCAGTGAGCATTCTACCTGCCTGATACCACTCCCCAACTCCCTGAATTCCTCCTGCACTCTCCTAAACTCATCCCTAGCCTGGGTCAAGCGTATTATAGGGGCAAAAATGTGTTTTTTTATTGTTTGTACTTCTGGTCTTATTGTAAACTCCTGGGTCATGTCTGAAAAAAGGGAAATCTTTGTCTAGTGCACTTATCTGGCAACCAAAAATGTAATAAATAGATTACAGTGCTGGACTCTGTTAGGTAAGTGAGGAATGTGGGGGACTGTTGAGTGGTGAGTGCTGAGTGTGGCATCAGGATGGGGTGAGTAGGTGGTGGGAGGAGGAGGAGGGAGTGGGAAGGAGGGGAACATGCTGAAAAAGACAGTGATAGGTGGTTTTCTTTGTTGCAGGTTTTAACGTGAAATAAAAAAAGACTAGGAGGGATGATTTTTCTATTTACATATACTGACACTAGGGATTGAGTGCCCCGTTGTCAATGACATCATCACCGGCAATGGGCCAGTGTCACTGGCAGTGGGGATTAGGCACTCCAGCATCTGTAAAACAAGCAGCAGCATCAGGGGTGGGCATGCTGGTGTTACACAGGATCTCAGAAAAGGGAAGGCAATTTAACCAGCACTAGGGTCTGGGCACCCCAGTGACAGGAATTGTATGCTGGTGGTTGGATTGAGCAACCACCATTTATTGATTAAAAAAAAAAAAGTTACAGGTGCAAGCGGGATTGAGCATCTACCACCATTTAAAAAAAATAAAATCTTGCTGTACAGCTATTGTAATGGCCACTGACAGCAACAGGGAGGCAGGGACAAGCATGCACAGAGGTGCTGACTTGGCCCCGCCATCTGAGAATGGCAGCATGGTGCACCAAATAGAAGCATTAATGCACCATGCAGACAGCCTGCAAGAAAGCAATTTTTTTATGATTCTGTCAAATGAAACCATAACAAAATGCTTTCTAACTAGACAGTTATGTTTAGAATGTTCATTTTTGCTACTGAGCATGTGCAAAAAATGTCACTTTTTACTATTACTTCAAAACAGTGGCACAGTCAACCTTTTTTGCATCTTATTACTAGTTAAAAATCCACATTAATATTGCACACCTCCTCTAAAATTCATTGATGTCACCTGTTGTTTTATCTGCCTCCTTGCTTAGCAGAATTGAAATGCAATCTAATGTATAGCTATACTCAACCTGGTTTCGTTTAAAATTATTGATCTACTCTTACTGCATCCTTCACGAACTTTTAAAAACTCTCCAAAATAGTGCAGTCACTCATGATGCAAAAGCCTCCTCCACTCCCACTGAATTATGAGTGGCAAGACTGTGTTAGGGGTGCTCCTGTGCCTAGAAAAGATGGAGTGGGGCTTGATCAAGGGATGTAAATGAACATGTTTTTGTGTGGTAACACCAGTATGGTGGTCAGTCTGTTTTTCACTAATTTAAAAAAAGAGACTCAGAATCAAACTACCAACTATATCAGCTGCCTCTTCAGAATGTGAACAATCATAAAATTTGTTTTTTAAACTAGTGATACCTTGAGGCCTGAGGAATTGACAGTGTCCCTTTAATGTAGGAAAATAAAAATAATAAACAGAGTGCACCTTCGTCCAAACTCTATGAAACCTGAAGGTTTCAAGTCTAATGCAAGTCATTTTATGATAGATGAGCAAAAAGGCCTTAATTTTGGTGACTTTATGTATTTTTGCACCTGTATAATGTTGCCCTTGCTAAATCTATCATCACAAAAATTGCAAGATCTAGAGATCATGGAATTGACTCTGTTCTGACAAATTTCAGGTACATTAGTTAAATGGGTGCTGGGTTATTAACGTACAAAAATCTGTGTTTAGCATTAAAGTGCTTACTCAATCATACTATACAGGTACTGCCTGTATATTATGGTTGAGTAAGCATTTCTTTTTTTTTAATATAAGACTGTTACTGTTTTTCCAACTTTTTCAATACAACAAGCATGAATACATGGTAATCCATCACATAATACGTACTGTATATAGCAGGTATGCACCGCCGACAGTGACACATTTACAGTGACTGTCAGTACAGCAACTACAGTGCCAGGTCGCTGTACAAATTGTCGCTGGGCCCAGGCACTGTATTTGGGGGATTTGCACCTCTTCGCCAAATCAGCTCCTACTAAAGTGAGGAGGTGCGAGGGCACAGCCCCCATGTGGGGTGTTTGGGGGTGAAGCCACCCAAAGAAAACAAGGTTCCAACTTGGACACCGTCTGCCAACTGCAAATGCGGTCGACATGATGGTTTTGCCGTCCAGTCATTCAACAAACTTTTGGTTGAACACCAGTCGTAGATCCTATAACAATGCACAATAATTTTCTGTTAACATTCTACATGCCAATAGAGGATGTTTACAAGCATCCATACACACTCCTGGCCAGGATTACCCCATGCATATACAATGCTAAACAGTAAATAATATTTTTCTGTTCATCACAGTAACGTTATTTACATACAGCATATAATTATGCCAATATGAGATATGTTTATGTATCTCCCGCTATAAGACTAATCTTATCATTTCATGGCTATACTTGGATAAAAGATTAATTGAGTTGTTAACATCTATTAGAACCATATGAACATGTTCAGAGTTAATATTTATGCAACCTTAAATATAATACTTTAAGAATATTCACTGTACAAGACCTATTCTGGGAAAATTCTGCTGCCTATATTTCTGCTTTCTGTTCTTTAGATGCCAATTGCCTGCAACATCTCATTTTAGTGGAAAAAGCATGCATCATGCAGTCACTTAAACCTAAGCATCTCCTAATGCCAACCTGTGAAAATCCTAAAATCCTGCCTTTAGAATCTGTAGACCCTGTCCGCTTATAATCACTGATCTACCATGTTACCGACTGTATTATTAAAATGTCCTCCAAGTCCGGTAGCTGTAATAACTTGGGCTATGCTAAGGAGAATTAACCCATCAAGGATCTATCACCATTGAACTAGAAGTCCCTGTCCACCTGGAAGATAGCACATACACAAACCGTGGACTCCATGTTTCTTCAAATATAGCCCCTTGCCCTATATTGCCATATAAAACTTTAAGATAAGAATATCAGTTTAGGTACCCATGTGTACCACTCCGGGAACCATGAAAGGTCTACCTACCTCCATTGCATAAGGATTTGGCTTTTAGCTTCCATGGCCAGGTGGTGGTCTAATATATAGTTATTTTTACCTCCCCATCATGAGGGATTCCTAGTATCCATAGATCCGGGGTGTCAGGGATGTATGTGCCTATTACTTCTCTAGTTAGTTCAACAATGTCTATCCAAAAGGTCCTAATCCAGTGACAGAACCAAAGTATATGTGCAATGTTCCCGGGGTCTGCTGGTACCTCCAACAGGTTTTAGGGACCTGAACTGCCATGCACAGTAATTTCTCTGGGGTTCTAGGCCAGCAGCCCAGGATTTTGGGGGGATTCATTGAAGTTTGGGATCTGAAGTAAGTAACTGTACCCTCTTCCAGCAAGTTTCCCATTGTGCTACCGTGACCTGGAGTGAAAGATCCTTGTTCCAATGGGGACACAGCCTGCCATGAGAGAATATGGCATTTTTGTACCACCTTATATGTATAGCCCCCCCTTTCTCAGAATTTTCAAAAGACCCTCAACATTTTTGGACATTTCAGATGTGGGCAAGGTGTAATGTGGACCCATAAAATCTCTTAGGGTGGGCCGGCCTGGTGGCGCTGAGGGTTGAGGCGTTAGACACCACACCTCGCACCACGCTGGCAATCCAGGTTTGGAAATGATCCCGGGATGCTGGGGGTTGGAAGGGGAGGGAGAGGATTGAGCATCCGGAGGATAGCTCTCCTCTCCCGGGGAGGGACAGGGGTCCCTGTTCGGTGCTCTGCTGATCTCTGGCAGAAGCTGGAGATACAGCAGGCACTGAGGAGTAGAGAGAAGGAGTGGGGGAATGGCAGACGTCGGATACACCTTGACATCAGGGCACCAGTCACTCCCCAGAGAAAAACAGAGAAAATGCCTCTCGGCTCCGGCGGAGACGGAGCACTGGAGCTTGCCCCTGATTTGCGGCCACCCACCTGGCATCCTCCTGACCAACATTACTGCAGTGTTGGGGCATTGGGACCCACCCCATCCCCACCTGGGGGGTATAACTGAGGCTACATGGGCGACAGAGGATGGCCAGGCAGGGTGTGTGCCATAGGGGGATGACTCCATGTGCTCCCAAGGAAGACCAGAGCCAAGGAGGTGAGAAGGAGGAATACATAGTAAAATAATAAAAAAAAAGATCTCTTAGGGTGTGCCTAAGTTATAGGTATCACCAGTGATCTCTGGTCAGAAGGCCAAAATCATCTCCTAATTGCGTGAAGGATTTTAATACATTCTGTTGAGTGTCAAATAAGTCCCCCAAGTTTTGTATTCCCCTACTCTGCCAATCTTTCCACTTTAGCAATTTTCTTCCTATGCATTTAAGTGGATTATTCCTTATAGGTTCTAATTTCCCTATCGTGGAGATGGTCCACCCTTTACACTTTACCAATGCTTTCCATGCTGCTCTGGAAAATCTCATTGTAGCCGGCCCGCCGGTGCAGCGGTTGGATTTCCACTTGCGACGCTGGCGACCCGGGTTCGGGAACGGACTCGGGTCACCGGAGGGCCGGCCGGGGGGAGAAGGATCGAGCATCTCACGACTGCTCTCCTTATCCGGGGGGAGGCTGTGGTGAGTCGCCGGTGCATGGTGGACTCCTGGTGGAGACCGGGAGAACCCCAAGCACTCAGGACCTGACGTCAGATGGGGGCGGGGCAGACGCTGCTGTCATTGCACGCTCCGGCCCCCCTTAAAGGGGAAAAACTCCGCTCACCTCCGATGCCTCTATGATGCCCGTCCCTCGGGCTGCAATGGGCTCCCCCAATGAGCATGGCTCCCAGCCTATTACGTCATTCGTGGCACCCTAAGGGCCGAGGGTGCCACATCCCCGCCTTGGGGGTGCAAGCCAGGGGTACTGGGAGCATGGCTCAAGAGGGGGATGCTGCAGCAGGGGATCCGTGACTGGCGGAAAAAAAATCTGGCGTGGAGGAGGGGGCACAAAAAAAAAAAAAAAAACTCTCATTGTAAGGCTAATGCCCATTTGGGTAGGGGATGGGTCTGATATTACAATGCTAATGGCACAGTGTCCATATAAGGCTTGTTCCACATCCACCCATAAGGGGCAGTTGGGGAAGGGTGGCAACAACCAGGCCAAGGCTTGCTTTACCCCTGAGCCATAAAATATGCCCATAGTCATGGCAAATTCCAACCTCCTTTACACAGGGGTACCCTAAGGATTTTTATACTAAAGCAAGGATTCCTACCCTCCCAACTGAAAGAGGTAATGAGCTTGTCTATTCCTTTCCATAGCAAGGGTGGTACCCTGAGGGGTCGACTGTTCAAACAATAAACCAGTCTAGGTAGCACCATCATCTTAAATGTAGCGATCTTACCTAGCAGTGTAAGTGACAGCTTCTTCCACCTGTCCGTTTCTTTAAAAAGGTCCATCTCTAAGGGATCTAAATTAGCATGTACTAGATCCTGCCACTGTGGGGTAACTTTCATGTGTAGGTATGTAATGCTCTGATGTGCTCATTTTAGGGTCTTCTCCCCAACCTGAGCCATATCTAGTGAGCAGCCATACTAACATACTAACATACTAAAATGCCAGCAGAATAGGCCTAACGGTCTTTCGAGTCTGCTCGATTGGTCAGCCCCCACCCTGGGTGCTGACCTTGCTGCCCCCCTCGCCTTCTCTGGCTTCTCCCTCCCCAGTTCCGGATATTCTTGCTGCATTGGATTTTGCTTCCAGAACCCTTCCCCTGTACCTGTCCCAGCCCCTCTTGAATCCCTCCACCGTCTCTGCCTCCACCAGCCCCCTAGGTAGTGCATTCCATGGCTCCACCACCCTCTCAGTGAAGTAGTACCTCCTCCTTTCTCCCCTGAATCTTCCCCCCTCCAGCTTCCACCCATGCCTTCTAGTGGCCCCCTCCTCCTTCCTTCGAAGCACCCTGACTGTTCCTCCCCTATTTACCCTCTTCATGTACTTAAAGACCTCTATCATGTCCCCCCGTCCCTTCTCTCTTCCAATGTGTACATATTTAGCTCTTTGAGCCTCTCCTCATAGGTCCTGTCCCCCAAGCCCCAAATCATTTTGGTTGCCCTCCTCTGGACCCTCTCCAGGAGTTTAATGTCCCTCTTTAAGTGTAGCAAGTGTACAAGCCATGTATGGGCAAAAATTTAGTCTTGGACCAATTAACTCAAAGACCAGAAATATTCATAAATGTCGTTTGGTGGGCCACCAATGGTTCCTTTGCAGTTACGCAAAATGAAGGAAGGAGACAATAACCCATTTGTGAGTACCATCACCTCTGGAGAGGTATAAAGAGTCTTTTTTTTTTACTGTTTTTGTGTCTTGTCCCCCTATTCTCAGGCTCCATCTGCCTGCTGCCCCCAAGTCCAGGATTACCCCCCTGGGTGGGGCCACCGTGGGACTTCCCACTCCCTAAAGGACATCATGGGCAAGCCCTGGATTACCTCCCAGGTCAGAGCCACGAGAGTGGGGCTCCCCCGTGGGCATCGGAGGCAGTGGGCGGCAGGACTGAACAGGCCATCATGCTGGGGATCAGCATTTTTCATGCTTTGCTGCCCTGGGAGCAGGGACATGCAATGATGCCAGAGTCTGCCCTACCCCCTAATGCATTGGCACTGAATGCTGCGGTGCCCCAGGCTTTCTCCAGGGGTCTATCAAGCACCGGACACTCAGCCTCTCCCTCCCCTCCGAGGAGAGCAGTCTTGATGATGCTCAATCCTTCTCCCCAGCCAGCCCTCTGACTCCTTGGGTCTTTTCCTGAACACAGGTTGTCAGCGCCACAAGTGGAAATCTAATCACTGAGCCAGCGGGATGGCTGGTATAAAGAGTCTTGACCATAGATATAAAATCAGAGCCTATCTCCATTACACACATCACTTCAAATAAATAGTTCCACTCCACAGAGTCAAATGCTTTTTCAGCATCTATTGCTATTATGGCAGCTGACTCTGGACTCCGTGGGGCCTGCTGTAATACGTCCACCAAAAGCCTAAGATTGTTTGCTCCCTGCCTGTCCTTCATGAATCCTGCCTGGGACTTGTGAATGACAGAAGGCAAAGCCTGTTCAAATCTAGATGCCATTACCTTAGCCAATATTTTCACATCTGCATTTAGCAGTGAAATTGAGCGGTAGTTGGTACACAGTGCTTTCTCCTAATGAGGCTTTGGAAGAACTGTGATTACCACTTGCCACGTAGTTTGAGGCAGTTTCTTTTTTGACATGATTCTTGAAAGAGAGATGCTAAAACTGGGGTTAAGTTGGTTGAAAAATATTGATAAAAGTCTGCTGGTAACCAGAACGGGCCCAGAGCTTTAGCTTTGGCCAATGCTGCAATGTCTAAACCAACCTCTTGCTCTGTGATAGGACTATCAAGCTGAGAGGCTACCTCTGAAGTAATCTGTGGTAGCTGATCCTCTTTCAGAAACTGCTGCACAGCATCCACCTTAGGCGTCCCTTATGAGGTGTAGAGCTTCTGATAGAAGTGCATAAATGAAGAGTTAACATGGGAATATGGGAGGGGTTGGAAGAGAAGGTTCCATTGGACAGCTGGATATGAGGGATCAATGTTTAACTTTGTGTTTTCTTTAATCATTAAGCCAGGAGTTTAGCAGCTTTTTCCCCATTCCCAATAGTGCTGCCACATGAAGAGAAGTGGCCTCTCTACTTTTCGTGTGTGTAAGGTGCTAAATCTATACTGAAGTCTGAAAAGATTACAGTAGTCCAACTCACATTTAGTGGTCTGGGCATAATATTTTTCTCCCGCCTCATGTAGCTGAGATGGGAGAAGATTAACTTCTTGTCACCTGGTACGATTTTTATGAGCTGCATAAATAATAATCAGGTTGCAGAGAAAAGTTTTTGGAGGCATTCCAAACCACCTCCTCCACCATCCCCAGGGTAGCATTAATTTAAATAATTTAAATTTAAATAAAACACGGAATTTCTGTATTAAACCAAGTCACAAACTTCGATTTGCAAAGGAGGAGAGGGTTGAACCTCCATCTTGGTGATTTACTGGTGGTATCTGCCAAGATCATATTAAGTGTAACTGGTGAGTGGTCAGAAAGTATAATGGACTGTATAGTGGCCTCCGTTACTTCTTGAGCATATCTAGAACTGACCATAATGTAATCTAAATGACTGCAGGTCAAATGGTGTGAGGAATGAAAAGTTTAACCCCTTGCAATAGGGTGTTTTAGGAGGCACACACATCTACTAGGCCCTGTTCCTGACTTGCTTCCAGGAAGGGTTTACTAGCTAGTTTGTGTGAGGGAGCTCCTGAGTTCCTGAAGGTTCTGTCCAGTAGGGGGTCTAGCACTAAATTGAAATCTTCCTCCTACTACCATCAATGGGTTTGAGGAACCCATATCTTGTAGAATCTGGGCCGGAGTCCAAAAACATTGTGAATCATCCCTATTAGGACCCTACACATTGGCTGCAGTGTTGGGCCTTCCCTGCACCTGATAGGACTATCCATCTCCCTTCCTTATCCCTAATTCCCTATCAATTTGCATTGCGTTCCCTTTTCTAATTAAAACAGAGACCCCACTCTTTTTTGGATGAGAAAACACTCGAGAATTCCTTACCTACCTATCCTATTGCTAATTTTGCCACTTCTGCTCTTAATAGATAGGTTTCTTGCAGCAGAACTACAGTCTGTCACATTTAATGGAATTCAAGTAGGGCAACATTTTCTTCCTGTTACTCAGAAGATTAACCTTTTGCACATTCCAAGATACTATCATTAGTTCTGCCATTAGAGATCCATCATTACCTCCTTGTATGCATGCATAGTCCTCAAAAAAGGGTAGATCTTACCAGTGATTATGTGCCCTTGAGACCACCTCCATCTTAGTTTGTCCATGCAGCACCTCCCCCTGAGACATCCTGCCATGGTTCTACCACTAGGAAGGAAAAAGATACAGAAGAATAACACAGAACTGTATAACGTTCAGTTTCACATAACAAATTAACCTTAACGATAGGGTAAATATGTATTGGCAATAGACTTTTCATGTTAGCATCAGAAGTTGCATTGTCATATTGCATAATGGCAAAAAAACACCAATATAAAGACATTTTCACAGATATTCGCTAACCATGTTGCAGATGGGAAGATGAACCAACAAGAAACAGCATGTAACTTACTGCCAAATTTCTGTTGCCCTTTTTCTGCAGTGCTGTCAACCTCTAAAAACATACTGGTTTAGGCTCCACCACTTTTTCCACAACCTTCACCCACCATTGACATGCTCACTTTTGATAAACGAAAATGTATTAAAAGATTCACCCAATGATCTTTAGTACTGAGATATCTAAATAAATTGGTGCAGTAGACCATATGCACCCATCCGTGAGGCCCATCAAGAGATCTTGAATCCATCCATCTTTCAACTTGCACCCCCTGAGTGCCTAAGTGCTGTGTTGGGGGGAACCTTGTGTTAACACAATCAGATCCCTATATGGTGTGGATGTGGTCCGGAGTCGGTGGGGGGGAATGGTACCTTGCATTAACATAATCGGATCCTTATATGGTGTGACTGTGCTCCAGAGTGTGGGGGGGGGGACCTTGCCTTACCATAAGCAGATCCATACATGCTGTGACCCTGCCAGAGGTAAGGGCATCCTTCCTGCATGTTGTGAGCTTTATACTATCATGCCTTGGGGGGAGGGGAGGAAACCCGGCAACCACGTAATCAGATCCACATATATGCTGTGACTCAGGTCCAGCAGCAAAATTGCCCCTCCTGCATGCTATGAGCTTTATACTATCAGGCCTGGGGAGGGATGATTAAGACTTCTTTTCTGACGATGTTACTGGGGGCATACCGTGTACTGGCTTCTTCACCCTACCTCCATGCCACCTTCCATTGGTAGGTCAACAGCAATAATTTGCAAGTTTCCCACACCCTTGCTTCTTCCCCTCACTGTTTTTTTTTTACCATTTATTTATTTATTTATTTATTATTTATTATTTCACTGTCACAGATCTTGCAGTCCTTTGTCCGCCTTTAGATGCCCATGGTCACTGCAACCCCAAATCCCCCTTTTCCCCTGCATTATCTTATACCTCCAGTATTGAACCCTGAACTTTTGTGATATGAAGACTGTACCAGCCTGTTCCCATTTTTTAATCAGATGCACCTTGACTAATAAGAGCTTCTCTACTTATAAGTTAGCTAGACCCATCCCAGGGATGTACTTCCAGTCCATTATTCAGCAATCACAGAAGCCCATCCCTGAGACTAGTAAAATTCCTCATTCTCTTGTTAAATATACCTAGAGCTCCCAGCACAGTCTCATCTAAGTGAGAAAAACAAGACCATAGTCCAAAGCCTTGGAAACACAGTTAACTTTATGCATAGGATGAGGTAAAACAGCCCAGTCAGACTTTCCTCTACAACCCATATATTTACTGCATAGCTCTTATTTTGCCCTCACCCAAAATTTGCTGCCTATGGTGATAAAGCTGCTGCACCCCAAGACTGATGACTCCTACCACTCATAACTAATCCTGCCCACAGAACCAGCTCCCTACTCCCAACAACCAGCTAGCAAGCTGGTGCAGTCTCCCTAATAGATTTACCTGGATATGAAGGAGACCACAAAGGTGAAGATATTCAGTGGTACATGAAAAGGGCTGCTACGCTTCTCTGCAAGGTAAATTCCAATGGTCGGTAATGATATTGGTACAACCTCGCTCCCCTCCCACACCCATAAGTGGCTCGAACATTTGTATCAGGGAGCTTCTTCACCTGAGACGAAGTGGTGAGCCCACATTATAAAATGATCTATTAGATAGAGGTGACCTGAAACTAACAGCAGACCCACTTACCCAATAATCCCTGATCCCATAACCATCTTGAGAAAGCAAGGGTCCCATTTTCACACTGCTACCCCGAATCTCGTATACCTATAGGGAAAACTAAAATGCCATTAATCACAAAGCACAACATGAGTCTTAAGAAGGGATAAAGAAGGATAGAGGACAGGAAACAGAAAGATGAGCATGGAGAAAATTGTAAATAAAAACTGGCAAGGTTCAAAACAGTGGTAGTTTGTCACAGAAGAGTCATAGTTAAGAGGCAGAGACAGAAGACAGTCAGTTGCCAGCACTCATAGCAAGCCATTGCTCAGCAAAAACAGTTGCCACTGCAAAGTTCAGTAAATGTCAATGGGCTGGCCTGCAATCCGGAGCTGGGAAACTCAAAGTATTTTTATTCTGTCTCATGTTCTCCATGTCTCTCTCAACTCCGGATGCCCAGCTTGGTCATGCTGATAGTCTTTCTGACTGGAAACAACAGTCCATGTTCTCGATATCCTGCGATTCGTCCTGCTGTCAAATGTCCTGGTCTCTGCAAGAAGCTTGCAAGTCCATAGTTATTTTATATGGTAGTTCTTTCCCCCAAGATGGGGTACTTGAGTCTGGGGATGAGTGTCATGAACTTCAGCTTCAACTCTGTAGTCATGGCCTGGGTGATACTGACTTGCTGCATGGGTGCGTGTCCCGTGTCCTGCTATGCTGCCGGGACCTCTTTGGTTTTACTATTTGCCAGCTTTCCTGTCCCCCTGATTGGATGTTTCTAACATTTGTCTTGTGGCCCCCCAAGGCTAGCTGGCCTGCTGTAGCTCTGGGTCTGTCCTGAGACTTTTCTTGCAATGGTGAGACCAAGTTTTTGCCCCTGTCAGCTTAGTCCTTCTGTCCCCTTATGTTCTGTTTGAAGAAAGTAGTTTCCTCTGGGGGTGGGAAAGGAATACCATTTTTGAGACCAGTGAATTTGTATTGTAGCAGGGTATTGCAAAGAGTACTGTATATTTGCCCTGACTAAGTCTTTTTTAATTGTAAGATACGCTTTGTGTCGTTCTGCTACCTTCTTCGAAAAATCTTGAAACAAATAAATTCTATGACCATTGCAATATAGTGGACATTTCTCCCTTGCCCTCCATAAGATAAATTCTTTCATACTGTACCTCAGAAATATGCCAGTATTGAATGCAGAGGGGCTCCTCTTACAGGCTTTGGCACCAGCATCCCGTGTGAACATTCCACTTCTGATGGGCCATCCCAGAGAAATTCTATCAGCTTCAGAATTAGGGATTGAACAAATTCATTCATGCTCAGTCCCTCTGACCATATCGGGACTCCCACAATCTGAATATTGTTATGATGACCACGGTTCTCAAGGCAGCCACCTTCTGCCATAACTGTGACATCTGTTTCTCCATTTCAGTGATCCAGTTCTCCCTATTGTTCTCAATGTTTCCACCTCCGTCATTCCTCTGAGTAGTCATGATACCACTGGCTATATCACAGCTGAGTTAGAAGCCATTTATGGGTTTTTCACCCACTACCGCTGTCAGCAGACCATTCCCTGGCTTAACCACTCTTTCTGTAAAATAATGCTTCCTTACAGTCTTAAATTTCCTCCCATTAACCTCCATTCGTGACCCCATGTGTTAGCTTCTCTGCTCCTGGTAAATAGTAGGAGTGTGCGAATAATGGATAGCATTTCCCAAACACTACAAATAATGTACTATTTGTTATTTGGATAGGAATAAAAAATAGTGGCACTATTTGTGCCTATTCTTATTCAGGAAATACTACACTATAAAAAAAAAAGAGAAAAAACAGCCCAATCATCCAAACTACATTCCCTATCCCCTACCCTCTGCAACAAAGCCGAATCAAACCCTCTTCCCCCAGCATAAGCAATTTAAGGTTTAGATATGGTTCAATAAAAAAATCTCTTGAGGGGCAACCAACATAACTTGTCCTTCACCACAGCTGACTGACATCTCTTCTCACACTTTTTTGTTGTTAAATAAAATCATCCCCCATCCCCTACATTCTCTACACCCAAACATCATAATATGAGGAAGCTTTCCCCCTGGCTCAGCAAAGGTGACTGGTACAACCTGCCTTACTCCATGGCTGGCTGCCTTCTTCTGAATGGAAGTGCTCCCATACTTGCTTGCATAGTAAAACAGCTGATCACATGATCAGCTGTTTTACTATGCGAGTAAGCGTGGGAGCACTTCCATTAAGAAGAAGGCTGTCATTGTGAGAATTTATTATTAAACCATATCTAAAGCTCCAGTGAGAATACTAGGTCCAAAGCATGACCGTGTTGATGGGTTGCAGTAGTGACCACTTGTATGAGGCCCACTGATATCATCAACTTGAGGAAATATTGACCAAATTGTGACAATTTGTCTTTGACACAGGCACTGTGATCACCAAGAACCAACCATCTGGATGACTCCAATACCCTCTCAATGACAAAGTCTGTGATTTCCTGCTATGTCCCAGATGCATACTTATTTAATGTTAACATAAGTTAATATAAGGAGGACAGCAGGTCCATTCCAGAGAGTGACATTAAAGCGGCCACTAAGGGAATCCCAGAAATGAAGCAGGCATTGTTCACTAGTGAAAGGGTTCTGAAAGGGCTGGCTGCCCTTGACGTAGATAAGGCCCCAGGACCAGATGGTCTGCATCCGAGGATACTCAGGGAATTATCTGTGGAGCTGGCTGAACCACTGGTATGTCTGTTCAACAGCTCACTTAGGACTGCAGAAGTGCCAAGGGATTGGAAGGTGGCAGATGTTGTACTGCTTCATAAGGGAAGGGTTAAGGAGCAACCAAGGAACTACAGTCCTGTCAGTCTAACCTGTATCGTAGGGAAACTGCTGGAGTCACTGATTAAAGATGATCTCATAGACTACCTGGAGAGCAACAGGCTCTAGGATAGTAAACAGCATGGTTTTGAGACAGGAAGATCTTCTTGGACTAATCTGATAGTGTTCTTTGACTGGGTAGCAAAGGAATTATACAATGCCATGCTGTGGATCTGCTCTACTTTGACTTCAGCAAGGCTTTTGACTCAGTACCTCACAAATGATTGCTCAAGAAGGTGGAAGACTTGGGTGCGGCTAAACCCATATTGAACTGGTTGGGTAACTGGCTAAGGGGAGACAGCAGAGGGTGGTGGTCAATGGGGTTAAATCAAATGAAAGGGAGGTTATGAGAAGGATTCCACATGGATCGGTCCTGGGTCTGGTCCTCTTCAACATGTTCCTTAGTGACACTGGAAAAGGAACCCAGGGCACGTTTGTCTCCTCATAGATGACATAAAACTATATGGGAGGGTGAATAGTGATGAGGGAATAAGGGAAATGCAAAGAGACCTACAAAGGCTAAAGGGGTGGTCAAAGGTCTGGCAGTTAAAAGTCAATGCTAAAAAATGCAAGATAATGCACCTAGGGAAAAAGAACCACAAGGCAGAGTACTGGACAGGGGGAGAGAGACTTAGTACTAACAGATGAAGAATGGGATTTGGGAGTTATCATTAGCAACTTATTTAAGCAACCAAGTCAGTGGAACAAGGCATATAGTAAGGCTAACAGGATGCTGGAGCATATCGGGAGGAGTACTGATAGCAGAAGAAAAGAGGTAATACTTCCCTCCTACAAATCCCTGGTGAGGCCTCACCACGAGTACTGCACCCAGTTCTGGAGTCCTCACCTCAGAAAGGATAAGGATAGATTGGAGACACTGTAGCGCAGAGTAATAAAATGATTCAGGGCCAGCAGGGCAGATCCTATGAGGAGCACCTCAAGGCATTAAATATGTACTCACTGGAGAGCAGAAGGGAAAAGAGATATATAATAGAAACCTTCAAGTTCCTTAAAGGAATTAACAAAGTGAACTGCGGGGAACTATTTAGCCTGAATATCACTTCATGATCACGTGGACATAAATGGAAATTAACAGGAGGTAGGTTCAGGAGACATATGAGGAAGTACTACTTTATGGAAAGGGTGGTGGGACCTTGGAACAGTCTTTTGGCTGAGGTGGTGGATGCAAAAACAGTCAGGGGATTCAAGCAGGATTGGGACTTAATGACAGGAACAGTGTTTACTGTGGGCAACAGGACCAGGGAGGACAATAGACAGATGACGGGGAGGGTTAGTACCCTGGAGGAACAGTAGGTTCCAGGGATTATAGGGAACTTGGGCAGACTGGATGGACTTTTAGTCTTTTTCTGCTGTCTTTGTCTATGTTTCTAAATGTAACTGACCAATTACTGTATATTGCTGGATTTTACTCACCATATAATAATTTATGTTATAAAAATGGGTTTGACAAATTGTGAAACCTGACTGACTGACAGCCATTGTTACCTGTGCTGTTTTCTCAGCACAACAGCACTGGATAAAGATCCAGCAGCCTCTTCACAGTAAAATCAATACTAATCACACATCCCTGACTACCATCACAAATATGGTCCCAACATTTACTCACTTAATTCTATGAATTAGGCCCTAAAAATAAAACTGCCTTAAATAAAAAAAATAATAATACTTATATGTTGTTTTCCCTTCATAATCCTCTTCTTACACTCAAATACATAACATTTAAAAATTAACTAGCACAGTACTTACAGTTTTAATTTCTTGAGTTTCTTTGCTGTTCATGAAAAATCCCTCTTATCCTTATCTGTTTATCAGGGAAATCTCTGTAGTTTATCCTGCTAGAGATAAAACAAAAGCCCTGGTTCCATCTGAAGCCCTGTGTTATGTGAGTGAGGGGGTAAGCATTCTGCCAGTAGAACTGAGCAGAGATTTGAATTCTTATATTCCATCCAGAGTAAACATTCCTTCTATTCAGTTTAGGAAAGATAGAGCAGAAAAATGATTGGGAAAAGGAAGGAATGAAGGAAACAATGTAAAGAAGAAAGAGGAAAGGTGAGGAAACAGGTAATGGGGTGAGACTGGAAAAATAGAGGGTTGACGGACTAATTTAAAAAAATATATTTAGCTGTGCATTATATTTGAAACTGATATGGCATGCCAAATGCTGGGATGTACTGGGAGTATTTTGTTGGGGTTGATGAATATTTAAAAAAATCTTTAAAATACTTTATTTACTTTTTTCTCAAGCATAAAAGATGGCCACCACATTTGACTTGGAATTACCATTGTAGATCTGACAAAAGTTAGGATTGAGAAAATAAAATAAAAATAAAATAAAAAAACTCACAGTATGCAGCATAGGACATACCCAGATAAGTAGATGTGGCAGGTATGCTAATACCTATATTACTTGTAACTGAAACTAGTTTTTTTTGAAAAATATTTCACTGCACTCCTGCTTTAAGTTATAGACAACACAGACCAGCCTGGTGGTGCAGCTGTAGCACTACCACCTGCGATGCCAGCAACCCAGATTCGGAAATTAGCCTGATCTGGTGGAGAGTTAGCCAGGGCAGGATGGTTGAGAGTCCCATGGATGCTCACCTCCTTGAGGGTGTGAGGGTTCCTGGACTCTGCCACATCAGTGCCATCTGGCTGACCATTGCTGGCAGTGCCATGGAGCCGGTGCACAGGGAGGGGAACATCGGCATTCTGATGTCTTAGCATCAGATGCATACATCTCGTGACACTCAGAGAAGAGGAAGAAAACCAAGGAACATTCCCAACTGTGCAGTATGCTGCCCGTTGCTCTGCTACAGGTCCCACACCACCGACTGGGCTCTCTCTCTCCCCCAACTGACACTTCAACTCCACTTGGGGTAAGGGGAGGCCCGAGCGGTCCTTCCCTTGGGGGGCGGTCATAAGTCCCAGGGAAGGGTGGTGACTGGGCTGGGCAGGGAGGAAGGGTTCAACCAGTCAGTGTCATAGGTAAAGTACAGTAAATTAAAAAAGTTATACACAACATGTGTGTCATACAGTACATACTGGATGTTTTATAGGCCTTCATTATATTTCCTTTCTTGAGGCCAATGTCCCCTGGGTGAGGAACAATAAAGATGCAGAGTGACAATCACTACTAAGTGCTACTCAAAGCAATTCTTGTGCACAGTGTATACAGGTTATCATAACTTAGCAGTTACAAAGGATTCCTGGATATACACAGGTCCTGGTTTGACCACATACTGTATTAATAATCAGTTTCAGTTAAATGAAAACTTGTCCTTTTCTCTTCATCCATAAATCAAAACTTCATTGTGGCATCTTACAGGAATGCACATTCATCATTATTGTAACAGAAAACAGGAGACAAAGAGTAGGATCTGCCTATCCACTAGACAACACAACCATCTGCAACCTAGCAAATGTCTTCCTCAAGGAATTATCATAACTTTGCACCATTACTGCAGGGTGCAGTTTAAATGTTTTATAGCAAAACCAGACATTTCATTTGAATGAGGTATGACCTTTTGGGAACTGTTTTGAAATTTAGCTAAACACTGAATCTGCCAGAATATACAACCATCAGACATTTCATAGCCTGAGAATGAAGGGAAATTCTTACTGTGAGGAAAATATGCTAGCCATCCCTTCAGTTATTGAATACCATTGAATGCAGCTAAGGCTGCTGCAATGGGGAAGGTAAAAATAGCCCAGCTGAATCAGTGCATATCTATCTATCTATCTATCTATCTATCTATCTATCTATCTATCTATCTATCTATCTATCTATCTATCTATCTATCTATCTATCTTTCTCTGTCTGCTGTCTGTCTTTCTGTCTTTCTGTCTACCTGTCTGTCTGCTGTCTTTCTATCTTTCAAGTATCTATCTTTCTATCTGTCTGCTGTCTTTCAGTCTGTCTGTCTACCTGTCTGTCTGCTATCTTTCTATCTGTTCTCTGTCTGTATCTATCTATCTATCTATCTATCTATCTATCTATCTATCTATCTATCTATCCTTTTTATCTGTCTGTCTGTCTATCTATCTATCTATCTCCTTGTCTCTCTATCATCACATACACAGTATATTGTATGGACAGTATGTTCATTCTTATGTCTTTTCAGGTGGGGATTACATGAGCTAGCATGCTGGAAAATTAGGTTTCTGCACCAATCATAAGAATGATGGAGTAATGGACATAGATGGTAACATTTTACAGCAGTGGTAGCATATCTTTCCCTAAATATTTTGCATTGTGAAGGCCTAGTAGCATGACTGACAGTGTGCTACACTGCCATGCAGGAGATACAGGACTGATTCCCAGTCCTTATTCTCAGCCCTGGGTTAAATGCCTGCTGCCTCACAGACATGATGTGCTCTGGCTAAAAGCAAGTAGAGAGAGAGTCAGTTATCCAGCAATGCAGGAAGCCCCAGTAATTAACCCGAAATAGCCATGAGATACAATGTGCAGATGCCTGACAATGACAACAACCCTTCCTTCTGTAGGAATGGTATGGGAAGCATAGCCTCACAAAAGGAAAATGGTGTTTTTAAAGAGAGGTACAATTTTCCACTCATTAAAATGGTGCCCAGGCAATCTCTCGTCTAATGCCCCAGCAACAATGGATCCTTTCTTGTGTCGACAAGGGGTCCCATTTTGGGTGGTGGGATGGGGTGAGCTACAAAGCTGATACTGAAAGGTGTGAGAAGCATGATGGGAAATGTATAAGGAAGCAAGGATAAAAAATTACATATTGTACTGTAATGTTTTATTCAGCCACAGTGAGATTATGGCCAACAGTCTCTTGAAGGACACTCTTTCACAGATTTCTCCTATAGATGAAGGAGAAAGGATAGACTGATGCCCCCTATCTCTGAAACGTTTATGTTAGGCAACCATAAGGGCAGTTCTGGCTGTCAGGGGTTTAGTTAATGTTCTGTACTGCTGCTTGAATTCAGAGAATGACAGAAACAAGCATTTTTCAATGCCAAATGTTGTCTCGCTGGCATTGGCATAGGTAGTGCCGGAGTTAGAGATGCATAATAGGAATGGCAGTGAAGTATTGAAGTGACGCCAACCCCACCCCCACCCTGTAGAGGCCAACATGCATTGGGGTGTACCATTGGGTCTTCAGCCATAACGCTCATGCCATTTTACCTCACCCTACGCAGTAGACACTGACAAGTGTCATGGTGTGCTTTGGAGTATTTGGGCATTATACTTACCCCATTCCATAAGGAAATATGCTGAGGTGGGTGCATTATAGGAGAATGGGGTGAACTTTGTGGCCAAGCACTGCAAGGCACACCACGATGTGAGTCACTGGCTGCAGCATGGGGTGGGGGTGAAATAGGAAGCATTACAGCTGATGATCCCAAGTCACATCCCTGATGCCTGTCAGTCTGCACAGGGTGGGGTGTTACAGTTGGAAACCCTAACACCATAGACGTGTGTTGGTATTTTCACTCCAAATTTTCAACATGGGCTTTTGTGACCCCACCTCATGAAGAGCGGCACTATCAGTTTGTTAGCTGAAAGGTGGTTTTGCACAGTGTCTATGCCATTTGGTGACACAGGTCCAAAAACACATTTTGGGCAGTATGTAAAAAATGAGAACTGTATTGTTCATGAAGAGGTGTAAAAAAATGGCAACGTTGAAAATCTGGAGTGAAAATATGAAAAATTGACGAAGTGATGAGCATGCATAGAAACTGTGCAACACATGTCCATAACCCAATTATTTTTGTGATTTTTTTTAACCACATTTTCAACATAGGCATTTTGGGACCTCCCCTCATGAACAGTGGCACTGTGATTTTGTTAATTTGTCCCAAAAGTTAACTTCCTACAGCAACTACGGCATTGTGCGCCACAGGTGCAAAAACACATTTTGGGCAGGATGTGAAAAATGACAGCTGTACTGTTCATAAGGAGGTGTGAAAAAATGCCAGTGTTGAAAATGTGGCATGAAAATATTGCAAATTTGTGAAGTTACAAAGGTGCATAGAAACTGCGCAACGCATGCTTGTAACACAGTCATTTTATAGACTTTCGTCACCAAATTTTCAACATAGGCATTTTAGGACTTCTGCTCATCAATAGAGTCACCATCATTTCCTCAAATTGTCCCAAAAACTGATTTCACGCAGCGGCTGCGCTATTCTGTGCCGCATATGTGAAAACACATTTCGGCTAGGATATGTAAAATGACAGCTGTACTGTTCATCAGGAGGTATGGCAAAATTCCAATTTTGGAAATCTGGAGTGAAAATATTACAAATTCAGGAAGTTACGAGAGTACATGGAAACTGCACAATGCACGCTCGTAAAACAGCCATTTTTTTTTCCACCAAATTTGCAACATAGGCTTTTGAGAACCCCCCTCATGAACAGTGGCACTGTCATTTGATTAATCAGTCCCAAAAGATGATTCCACACAGTGACTGCAAAATCACCTTTTGGGACCGAATAACGCCATGGCTGTGACTGAATTCAAGAGGACGGGTCCCAATAACCCCATGTTGAAAATCTGGTGTCAAAATTCCCCAAAATGCCCGAGATATGCACCAAAGTAAAAAAAAAAACTATTTATGCTAGTATACAGCTTACCAGCATTTCTTCAGTTCGTGGTCGGCTTCAAAGAGTGCAGACGTGTTCCCAGTCCACCGAAGATTGCCACGCCAGACTCCAAAAGTAAGTATGGGGTGAGGGAGGGTGGGGAGGCAGGGTGCACAGAGGCTGGGCACAGGTTGGTGGAGGGGCAGGTAGACCATGATGGACCTTTTTCTGTTTTACAGGTAAAAAAAAGGGAACAACGAGGAACTTTTTTTTTTCAGGGACATTTGGCATGCTGGAGTGGGCTCCCAGCCTGCCACCTGATTATTTTGGGGAGGGAGGCTGTAGCCGATGGGGGATTGGGCACTCCCCTCAGCACATAACAGATGGGGGGAAACATTATGCAATGGGGAGTGGGCTACCCCATCGGCAAAATAAACAGGGAAGGGGGGACTGTAGCCAATGGGGATTGGGCCCCGCGTTGGCAAAGAAAGACTGTTGGGGGAGCACATGATGCCGAGGGGGGATTGGGCACCCCATCAGCAAATGAAGTAGGTTGGGGCATGTGACAGGGGGATTGGGCATCCCTGAAGTTGGGCAGCTGCAGTCAGTGCCACCATGTATGCAACGGGAGGCTTGTTATTGTGTCGTTGCAATGAGAAGTTTGCTTCTTCTTGCAGCGGACCTTTTCTTAGATCTGGTGGCCACATTCCAAATTGCTGGTGTGCACCTACATGCTGGCTGATTGGGGAATGAGGGACGCACCTACTGATGCATCACTTGCCTTCGACCACAGTGACCGCACTTCCAGATCTGCTACTACTGCAATATGTTGACTTGTGCACAAGCGCGAGCCAACATAAAAATAAGCATGTAGACTCTATCTCTGTATGCAGTCTGTTTTGGATTATTCTTGTCTGTCTGATGAGATGAGTATGGCAGATATCATTCCCCATGTCCCACCATTCAGTTACAGCTGGAAAGCATTTTGTAAACAATACTCTAATTGTCTGGAAGATGGTTTACGTTAGACACAGCTCATAATCCCCCAAATTGGACTCCACAGGATGAGTGTGCAGAATGTCAAGTTTCCACAATAGATTTATGTACTACAGTTATAAAATATTACTATGTAGCACTGTAGTGGCTCATTACATGCCATTTGCAAATGGTATTTCAAGGCAGGAGGTATAAAAACAGGAGTTTGGGGTCCTGTGGTAAGAGTAATGAGAACTACATAATGGAAAGGCAGCGATGGTTATCTATCACACACATGAAATGCATGTTTGGATCATCAAAAAGGAGTGTCAGTTCATATTTTGTAGGGAGATGAGGAACATACTTCAGTAGAAGTAAATGCCACTCTTTTTCATTTATCGACTAAACTTGTGTGTTCTGTGTTTATAGAAAATTATAATGGGCACATTCTATGCAAATGTATATAGTATCATTGCAAGAAATAATAGTAATGGATCGTTAGTATTCCATAGTCACAAAAGTAATGTAATGTCGCATTAGGGTTGTTTCAACCACAATGTCCATTCCCCTCCCAAGCCCCTATCTTCATGGCCCAGAGCCAAGCTACAGGTCTGGAGCCAAATCCCACAGGTACACTGCTTCAAGGTACAAGTTTGGCCCCATGCCCCAAAAGTCTGCAGCTCCAAATACAGCCTACAGATTCATAACAAGACCAGTCATAACTTGTCCCTACAAAGCCCTTTAGGCCCTGCGCAAAGCAAGAAATCAGTTATACTTTTCTTTACACTGGGCCTCATGGACCTTATACAAATTATAAGACTAATCATACATGTCTTGGTGCAGGGCCCTGCAGGCCCTGCATGAAGCAGGAGATCTTTCATAACTGTGTCTGCTCAGGGACCTGTGCAAAGCAGGAAATCACTCATAACTTTCTTCACACTTGGCCCTGTGGGCGCTGCACAAAGCATGCAATCACTTATAACTTTCTTGACCAAGGTGACTTGTAGCTTGAAGCAAAAGACCTATGGGACAGAGTCACAGACCTATAGTTTGTCCTTGGGCCATGAAGCTACAGGAAGGGGATGAGAATGGGTGTTAGGGTTGAAAAAACCATACCAACTTCTTTCCTTCTGTGGCTATGGATCCCTAATGATGCATTAACTTAATGAGCTTACTTACTTTTTGAGAAAGTAGTATCGTAATCTGCCTCATACAGGCCCAAAGGAGCTTAGTCCTAACTTGATTTGCACACGTCCTGGGAGGAGATGAATTGTGACTTGCTTCACTAAGGGCCCTGCTGCAGTTATAAAACATGACTATTCAGCACTGTTTTGGCTAATAACATGCCATTGTGCATGATTTGTCCAGAAAGGTGGTACAAAATCAGGAGTTTGGGGTCCTGTACAAAGAGAGGTGAAAATTAGGGTTGAAAACCCCAAGGAACACCATATCCCCAATTAGTCAATACTCATGAGACTTTGAACCCAAGTTTCCACATGAGATAACTGTATATAGAGAAAGCAGTGGTACAGTAGCTCAAATTGACATATTAAAACTGAAAGTGTAAGTCCTTGACCTTAAAAGATATCACCTTGTTGTTGGTGCTCAGGCTTATCATAACTCACCAAATAATGAAACAAACAACCCATTTTACAACTAGGGAATGAGGAAAGAAAGTAAGTAAATAACTATAATAAGTTTAAAATGATTTGTATTCACCTCTGGTCTAGCAGTGAGCCTACACAATTTCATACAAGCCCTAGTCCATCTGGATCAAACAAGCTTTATGAGAGATTGATTTCTTCAGAGCAATATCTGACACCTCCTTAATATCTACACTTTGGAGAGGTCTTTTCTGCAGCTTCACTAAGTCATCTGCATGAATGCTTAGAAAGCCTCTGACTGGGTGGTCTTGGGCTTCCTCACTAGTATACTACAGGAAATGAACTTGGCCCAGATTTTGTGCAACATGTTAAGGAATTATATGTGTCCCCTGAGGCCAGAGTCAAGGTAAATGGGATTAATTTACCCCATTTTTAGATCATCTCTAGCTACAAGGCAGGGCTGCTGTCTTTACCCCTGATGTTTGCTATTTGCACAGAGGCCTTGGCAGCAGTAGTCTGGCAAAACCCCAATATTCGAGGGGTACAGCTGGAGGGAGTGAAGCACAAACTGTCTCTATATGCATAGGAATCATTGTTTTTCACCAGTCACCCTGAATCCTCAGTGACTGATCTGGTTTCTTTACTGTGCCAATATGGGGTAATTGGCTGGATATAAGATAAATTAGCCAAAATCTGAAATACTTTTGCTTACTGTAGTGGCCAACCCCCATCCAGGTTTTGACAAACATTTCCATTCTCCTGGGAAAAGAATAACAATATTGAATACCTGGGTGTGGCAGTCTCACCAGACTCTTCTAAACTGTACACCCAGAACTATGATGAACTCATGGGAGAACTCCTAACAGATATGAACCAGCGGCATCTATATTAATTATATATGGCCAGAACTGATAGGGCTGCAGATGAAGAATTTGTGATAAAATATTGTAAATTATCAAAGTTATGAGCCTGCCTTCACAAGATGTAATGTAGGCTCATAAATGTGTTGTTTTGCAATACTTTTATACCAAATTTTCAACATAGCCTTGTTATGACCCTGCCTCATGAAGAAGGACAGAGAAAATGTTTAACTCCTGGCCTGAGGGTGATTTTGGTCAGGGACTGCAAAATCAACTGCAAAAACACATTTTGGGGAGGAGCTTCATGAGGTGCTGTAAAGAAATGGCTATGGTGAAAATGTGGGTTAAAAAAATGGAATATTACCAAAGTTACAAGCCTGTGTTTGCAAAATCCAATGTACGCTAACGTTGTTGTTATTTTTACACCAGATTTTTTACATAGCCTTTTTATGACCCCACCTCATGAACAAAGACAGAGAAAATGTTCAGCTCCTGCTTGAAAGGTGATTTCGTGCAGGGACCGTAAAATCACCTTTGGGGATGTAAACAAACATTTGGCCAGGATTTGAAAACTTACAGCTATCACATTTATGAGGCATAGTAAAGATATTGCTATGTTGTGAATCTGGGGGAAAAATATAGAAAATTACCAAAGGTATGAACCTGCATTCACAAAATTCAATATAGGCTCATAACTTTGTTGTTTTATTTAATATTTTTACACTAAATTTTCACCATAGCCTTCTTATGACCCTACCTGGTGAAACAAGGGCAGAGAAAATGTTCAACTCCTGTCCGAAATGTGATTTTGTGCAGGGACCACAAAATCACCTTTTGGGACATATCTGCCTAATGACAGTACAATTGTTCATGAGGTGGGCCCCAAAAAAGGCATGTTGAAAATATGGGCCTAAAATATACAAAAATGGCCAAGTTATGCCATTAAGTTCTAAACCCTATTGAAATAAATTGAACTGCTTCCTCAGTTCATGATCTGGCTTTGAAGAGTGAAGATGTATCTCTGGTCCAGAAAGGATTACGTCATTGGACCCCGGATGGGTAAGTACAGGCTGGGGGGGGGGTTGTGGGGTGCTGAATGCTGAATGCTGTGTGGGAGGGTCAGGTGAGGGACAAAGTAACAGCCACAAAAAACATCAATGGGTGTCTTTCTTGTTACAGGTTTAAGAAAAAAAAAAAAGAGGATTCCAGATCATGACATTGGGGGATTGGGCACCCCCAGTGTCATTGTTATGTTTCTGCGGGGTGTGGGCGGTGGGAGTGGGGAGGTGATATTGAGACTGAGGTATGCCCACACAAGATGTGAAGAAACCTATACCACATTACTTGAAGTGAAGGAGGGGGATGGAGACACAACAGCCTGACCACAAAAACAAACAGGATCATCAAAGCTTTATCAGGAATGTAGCAAGAAATGTCAGTTTTGTACACACACTGATAGGGCTGCAACCTTCTCCTCCTTAGGTGTTTTCTGGTCATGTATCCTGGTGTGCGTTTTTAACACATAGGGTAGAAAAAATACTCTATAGTGGTATACTCTCCTTAATCCTTCCCCATTGAGCCTCAAGTCCCCTTCTACCCAAGGCATTATCTGGGGCACTTACCCATTTCTTTAAAATCTGCCCTCCTGAAGTCCAGGACCATCATCTTAGTGTATGTGTGTGTGTGTGTGTGTGTGTGTGTGTGTGTGTTGTTGTCCTATCCATATTCCAAACCACACAGTACAGTGATTAATTGCACCCATGAGACTACCCACTGTGATGTCAACAGAGCTGTCTCTGTTTATGACTACCAGGTCCAGCACTGCCCTGTTTCTAGTGGGTTCCAAAATCAGCTGCCTGAGAAATGACCCATGTGTGAGCCAAGGATGGCTCTTCCTCTTGAGGTAGCTGTGGCCAGAATTCCCCAATCTACATCCAGCAGATTAAAGTCCCACAAAATCAGAACTTCCCTCTTCCTGGCCATTTTGCTAATGGCTTCCCCCAGTGCTCTGTCCAAGCCCCCCTCCCCGGTTGGTGGCCTATTCACACTCCCATGCAAATAATTGCCCCAGGCTCTGACTCTTGGCTGACCCATATTACTTCTAGATTTTCATTGTCCCTCTTTTGCCCCTGTATCTCAGTGGCCCTTATACCCACCTTCACTTATAAAGCAACCCCTTCACCTTTCCTTTCTGAGCTGTCCTTCCTGATAATGGTGTAGCCTTGGATGACCACTTCCCAGATGTGGTTATCCATGCACCATGATTCTGTTTTGGTCATCAGACCCAGGTCTGCTTCCTCAATCATTGCTCAAGGTCAGGAATTTTGTTTCCCAGACTCCTTGCATTGCCACACATGACACTCCAGTCTCTTTGTTCCTCTCTCCCTTTAACCTACCTCCCCTTCCTGCTTCCTCCCCTGCCCATCTGTTACCCTGGTCTGAAACAGGGTCTAAAACAGGGAGTAAATTCAGTGGAGGCATGGGGGAAGGAATAGGATAAGAACTAGTAGGGGCAAAGGCACCAAAACATGGAAGGTCATGTGTACAAACACCCGTAGCCTGGGCAACAAGATCCCAGACCTAGTGACCTTGATGGCAGAAGAGAGCCTGGACATTGTAGCAGTCACAGAAACATGGTACATGGGAAACCATGACTGGGATGTTACATTACCAAGGTACACAGTCTTCAGGAAAGACAGGGAGAGCAAAAAGGGAGGAGGTATAACTATCTATATCAGAGAGGGGATGAAAGTATAGCGGGAGGCAGTATAGCGCAGTAGTTTAAGGCTCTGAGCTGCAAATCTGGAGATCTGGGTTTGAATCTCACAGCCCCCACTTGCATACTGTGTGACCCTGAGCAAGTCACTTAACTTCCCTGTGCTCCCAGGTCGCACCTGTAAACAAGCTGTCAGCTTAGTGTGTGTCTCTCCTGGATAAACAATTGGAAAAAAAAGCAACTGAGATAAAGGGAAAGCAGGGAGGGGAGGAGGCAATGTGGAACACCTTAGAGATGGGCAATGGCACCACTATATGCACAGGGGTTATTTACAGACCCGCAGCACAGGGGGGAGGAAATGCAGTAGACAGGGTCTTGGTAGAAGCCATCCATAAAATGGCAGAGAAAGGGGAAGTGTTGGTGGCAGGGGACCTAAATATCTAAATCTCAATCTTTATTTATTTATAAAATGCTATTCCAGTGAAATCCTAGTGTTGTACACAGAGTCATAAAACATCAATACCACCAAATTATAAACAGAAAAAACAAATCATATTACAGCAGGCTTTTAAATATTGGGAAACTCTTGGTCAAAAAATACATTTTTAAAGCAGATTTAAAGACCTCAACAGATGGCACTCCCTAATCTGATGAGTTACAGAATTCTACAGGGTCAGCACAGCAAAAGCAAATAATCTAGCTGCTGAAGTTGTTAAACGGACCCTGGGAATCTCTAGCAATCCCTTGTCAGTGGAGCGGAGAGGGTGAAGGGGGTGGTAAGGACCAAGGAGCTCTTGCAGGTACCACGGTCCCTGTCCATGTAGGACCTTATAGGTCAGTAACCTGACCTTGAAGGTGATCCTCCATTGCACTTGCAGCCAGTGCAGGCCACGGAGCACAGGTGTGACATGGCAAGATCTTGATAAGCCAGTCAACCACCTGGCAGTCACATTCAGTACCAGCTGCAGGCAACGGAGGTCCACCCCCGGTAGCCCTAGGTATAGGGCATTGCAGTAATCAAGGCGCAAGGCCACAAAAGCGTGGACCAATGTCGGAAGCTCATCAAGTCAGACCTGATGTTTTATCCGGGCAATACTCCTCAGATGGTAAAATGAGGTCTTGACATGGCTGACATCTGAGACTTAAGTGTCAGTTTGCTATCAGTCATAACGCCCAGATTCTGCATCCGGTCAGAGGACATCAGTTGGCTGCCCCTAGCCAAAGCCCGGATGGCTGCCCCACTGATAACCCCTCTATCCAATGATCTGGGTCCACAAACCAACACCTCAGTCTAATCCGGATTCGGCCTGAGCCAGTTGGCACTCATCCAGTCCTGAATCTCAGAGAGCATTTGTTAAAGACTGAAATAAATTCACTTTGTTCAGGCACAAAGGACATGTATAGTTGAGTATCCTCTGCATAGCAGTGAAAACTCAACCCGTACCACCTAATAATGTCCCCCAATGGCAGCATGTGCACCGCAAACAACATGGGGAAAGCACAGAGCCCTGTGGTACCCCACATGGCAGAGAGAGAGGAACTGAGGAGAAAACTCCCGACTCTACTGTCTACATCCTTCCATTAAGGAACGAATGAAACCATCTGAGGACTGCACTGGACAGCCCACAGAATAAATGCAGATGCTCAAGCAATACCCCATGGTACATGGTGTCAAATGCTGCAGAGAGATCAAGGAGAACCAAGATGTAACAGCTCCTCCGATCTCTCACGTCATGAGATCATTAAGTACCTGAACCAATGCAGTCTCGGTACTATACCTCTTCCTGAAACCAGACTGGAAAGGATCGTAGCTATCATGGGTGGACAGATGCTCCTCAAGCTGCAATGTGACTGCCTTCTCAATAACCTTACCCACAAAGTGCAGGTTGGAGACAGGCCTGTAGTTTGTGAGAGAGTCAGGGTCGAGAGAAGTTTTTTTTAAGAGGGGTGAACCACCGCCTCCTTCAGGGTGTCTGGAAACACCCCAGTCTCTAATGAACACCTAACTATCTCAGCAAGGGCCAGTCCAATTACTTCCACGCACCCCACCAAGAGGCGCATTGGACCTGGGTCCACACTACAGTAAGTCAGTGGCAAACCCAGATCATCTTAATGATGTCCTTGATCATCAGCTAGCTAAAGTCTGACCAGACAAACCAGGTACATTCACCCATGCACTGATATCTGCTCTGCCCATTTGAGTGAGCTGTGCAGATCTTAGATCTGATGGTGTCAACCTTATCTGCAAAAAATCAAGCAAACTCATCACACTTCTTCTGTGAAAAAAAACATGCCAGATATGAACTGGAACACCTGTGCTGCAGCCACATCCAGGAGCAGGGACTTACTGGATGCCCTGCAGGGGGTGTGCCTCAGATAGCTAATGGGAGAGTCCACCCATGAGGGAGTGATATTAGAACTGGTGCTCACCAATGGTGTTAGAATAACAGATGTATCGGTGGGCAACCATATACAGTGCAGCAGTCACCATACAGTATGGTTCAAGGTGAAGACAGTAGAAGAATCAAGCCATACAAAAGCAAGGATCATGGACATCAAGAGGGCTGACTTCGCAAAAATGGGAGGATGCCTAAAGCAAACCCTAGCAAAGGAGGAGGGAGGGGGACTGAGGAACAGTGGGAGAACCTTAAAGGAGCCATAGCAGAGGCAACAAGGTTTTGTGTGAAGCTAGTTATTAAAGCAAAAAGAAAGAAAAAAACACTATGGTTTTCAAAAGACATGGTAGGGAAGGTTAGAAAAAAACAGGCATTCAGAAAGTACAAGGAAACACAAATAGAGGAGGACAGGGAACTATATCAGACAAAACAGAGGGAGGCAGGGAAAGCACTCAGGTGTGCAAAGGTGCAAACAGAGGAAGAAATAGCCCTGACAGTAAAAGAGGGAAACAAAACCTTCTTCAGGTACATTAGGGATAGAAAAAAAGGTCAAGGGACGGATTGTGAGGCTAAATAAAATTGGAGGAAGTGTGCTGAGGGGGACCTAGAAAAAGCTGAAGTCCTAAATGAATACTTCTGCTCAGTATTCACAAAAGAATGGGAAGGGGAGGGACCACAATTAGGCAGTAGTAACAAACATGGAAGGGGCACAGGCACCAGTCCATTCATGGAGGACAGAGTCCTTAAGGAACTGTCGAAACTGAAAGCGGACAAGGCAATGAGGCCGGATGGGATACATCCCAAAATATTAAAAGGACTCAGAGAGGTGCTAGTGACAACACTGACACTGATTCAACAAATCTCTGGAGAAGGGAGTGGTAATGGAAAACTGGAGGCAGGTGAATGTGATACCCCCCGACAAAAGTGGGAGCAGCTGGAAGTTGGAAATTATAGGACGGTCAGTTTGACCTCAGTGATAGGGAAAATAATGACATCGATGGTAAAGGAGAGGATTGTGGAATATCTTGAGGTCAGCGGGTCACAAGACCCAAGGCAACATGGATTCACAGCAGGAAGGTCTTGTCAAACAAATCTGATAGATTTTTTTGACTGGGTGACCAGGATAGCTGATCAGGGTGGGGTGGTAGACATGGCCTACCTAGATTTTAACAAGGAATTTGACACAGTCCTGCACAAGAGGTTAGTAAAAAAGCTGGGAAATCTGGGAGTGGGTTCTAAGGTGGTAAATTGGGTTAGAAATTGTCTGAGGACACAGAGGGTAGTGGTAAAGGGAGTTCAATCCAAGGAGAAGGGGGTAACCAGCAGTGTTCCACTGGGTTCAGTGCGGGGACCTGTCCTCTTCAATGTTTTCATAAGGGACACTGTGGAAGGGCTAGAAGGGTAAGTATGCCTCTTTGCAGATGACACAAAGATCTGCAATAGGGTTGACACTCCAGGAGGGGTAGGGAAAATGAGAAGGGACCTAGGCAAGTTGGAGGAGTGGTCAAGAGTGTGGCAGCTTAGATTCAATGCAAAGAAGTGCAAAATCAGGCACTTGGGTAACAAAAACGCAGCAGAGGAATACATGATGGGGGGGAAGAGGAGGTACTGACAACAACTAAACAGGAAAGGGGCCTGGGGGTGGTCAGAACAGATGACCTAAAGGTAGCTAAGTAATGTGAGATGGCAGTAGGGAAAGCCGGAAGATACTGGGGTGCATAGGGAGCAGTATCACCAGTAGAAAACAGGAGGTGGTGATGCCATTGTACAGACAATTGGTGAGACCTCATCTGGAGTACTGTGTCCAGTTCTGGAGACCACATCTCCATAAAGACATAGACATGGTGGAGGCAGTCCAGAGGAGGGCAACAAAAATAGTGCAGGGACTACACCAGAAACTTTATGAGGAGAGGCTGAAGGATGTCAATATGTATACCCTGGAGGAAAGGAGGGAGAGGGGGAATATAATTGAGATATTCAAGCACTTCAAGGGGATAAACAAAGTTTAGGAGGGCAGCATCCTTCAAAAAAAGAGATCTGAAAGAACAAGTGGTCACAATATGAGGCTGGAGGGGGGAAGACTCGGGCAATGTGAGGAAGTATTTTTTCACAGAATGGGTGGTTGATGCATGGAACAGCCTCCCTGAGGGGGTCGTGGGGGCAAAAACAACAGGTGAATTGAAGAATGCATGGGACAGGCAGAAGGCAACCCTAGTGGTAGGAAGGTGAAGGTAAGCTACAGATCAAATAGGATCTGGAGTTTATGCAGTAGGTAGGGAAATGGGCAGACTAGGTGGGCCAGGTGGGCCTTATCTGCTGTCAAATTCTATGCTTCTATGTTTCTCTGGTCCTGCCCTCCCCTGATACATTGTCTTCCCTCCTTCACCTCTCTTCCAACTGAATTATTTCCTCCAGATTTGCCTGTTCTGCCCTTCTCTTTGCTTCCATCAACCTCAGGGAAATTTCTTCTCCCTCGATTAACTTTCCCTGTAACCCGCTAGTCTTGGATGGGTGGGGTGCAATCTCTGCCTCCCCCTTGGCTGGTTTAAATGCCTGTCAAAGCAGTATCTAAACCTTCCATGTAGGACTGCCATTCCCATCCTGGATGGATGGAGGCCATCTCCCTTTTACTGACCTCCACCTCACCAGGTGTGACTGTAGTCCTTGATGTAGCCAAAGCCCTCCTCCCTGCACCATGCCTTCAACCACTCATTGAAGGACCTAGTGTGGAGATCCTTTGCCTTTCCTTGACTGTGCATGGCTAGCACATCAGTGAAGGCCACAGTGCAAGCTACCTGTTTAAGGCCCATCCCCAGTTCCCTAAACCTATCCTGCACTACCCCAACAGCTTCCCTTGCAAGATATTGTATCCCCTGGTGGACAACAACATCCCAGTTCAGTCCACAGGAAACCAGTCATTTAAAGAAGAATGCTCAAGCTCAGATAAATAATTTGGTGAAATTTAATGTGAGCCCAGACATCCATACAGACGTTAGAAACAAAAAGGGCTTTTTGTTTTGTAGCACCTGTATAAAAGTATGGGCTCACATTAAATTTCACCAAATTATTAATCAGAGTTTGAGCATCCTTCTTCAAATGAGTGCTTCCCTGTAGATTGAGTTGTATCATGACTAGGGCTTGGCAGTCTGGGAGCAGCACAGGCACTGCTTTCCTGAAGTTGTTCTATGTTTTCTGGTACAACGACATCCAGCTCCCTCCCTACCCCCCTCTTCCCTGGTGATCTCCAAGATCCACCCTCCAGTTCACCTCACCAAAGCACCTGGAATGCACTGTACCAGGGGCGTAGGCAGGGGGGGTGTTTAGGGTGTTCAAACACCCCCCGAAATGACTGCAAAAATATATTTAAAATTTTTCGGACAGAGCGCGCTGTCTCTTTAAATTTCTGCTGACAGCACCTGAACCACAGTTACACAGTGTGGCAAAGGATTTAGCCAGGAAATGGAGCAGCACACAAAACCTAAATGAGTAGCTGAGTATGCGTCCGGCTGGTATAGAGTAGCCTGGGGGTCGGCCTCTTTGTGCCAACCACTTTAATCACGGTCCTCCTCCTCGCTCCACCTCAGTTGAGCAGACAGCAGCCAATCATGTTGCACAGCATGTATTTGGCGGCTTGGAGACAGAGAGAGGGAGAAGAAGCACGTCGTCAACGTCAAGTAAATGAGAGAGTCGGAGCAGAGTCTAAACTGTGCTGCCTGCCACTCGTCATCGCTGCCTAGTCCTACCAGTTTTCTTCAGTGAAGTTGAGGGTAGGTGCCCCGAACTTGTTTTAATTTCTGAGACCCCAGTCACTGTTGGTCCGGCCGCGCGGGGTGTGTAGAGGGGGGTGGGGGAGTCACGATTGTGATTAGGAGCCAGTGCCCAGGCCTGTCGCTGACAGGATGAGGAGAGATCCAGAGTGAGCCATCCATCAGGCCTGCTGCAGTCTATTCCTTCCCAAAGTGTTCAGAGTCTGGACCGGAGCCTGGAGGTGAATTTAAGCCAGGTAAGGAAATTGAGGAATTGCCTGACTGTCACTGGCAGGGAGGGTGCAACTACCAGTCTGGTAGTACCAGAGTCCTGAGGAGATGTCACAAAAGTTAGAATTTCAGAGAACAAATGATAACACCTCAGTGAGGTGTTATCATCATTTGTTCTCACAAGTTAGTGACCTCAGAGGGCTAGGGAATATGTGGTTTCATGGTCTGAGAATTAAAGGTAGGAGGAAGGAGAAAGGAAGTGGGGAAGAAGGAGGAAAAAGTTGGGAGGGGGGAAGCGGCGCAGGTAGAGGATGCAGGGAGGCACAGGTGGTGGTAAAATACAAGGCATGGGCTGGGTGTAAAAACAGATGTGTCAGACACTTGTGGGGTGGTTTTTCCAAGAGGGCTGAATATATGGGTGTCGGGTAGACATTCGAGCCCAGAAGCAGGAGAATGTGAAGACTGTGGTTTTGTGTGAATGTCATGGTTTCATATGCAGCAATAATCCGACAGGGTGGCGGTGGGCAATACCGGACCGCCAGGCGTACGAGGCCCGACGCCACAGGCGGAGGGCCTTATAGCCCTGGAAGGTCTGGTATTGCCCATACTGCCCACCCTGGAGGGTATTATTGCACTTACAAAATGGGCACCATGGAAGAAAAATTGAATCAATGAATGCTCTTTAAAAACTTGTTCAAAATGAGTTCTGTTATGAAATAGTTCCTCTGCCTGTATTTTCATTGGTCACACACACACACACACACACACACACACACACACACACACACACACACACACACACACCCACCAGCACAGATCGTGATTGCAGGTTATTTTCATTCAGACAGGCAGGAAACTGCACCCCCCCCAACCCACAGCAGAAAAGACACTCAGGAGTTTCGTTTTACCTGTCTTATTTTTCACACTGCAGGCTTCACAGCGCTTCTGTGAAGGAAAGAGGCACGAGGAGATCATAGGGCTCCAAGAGTTGCGTGGCAGTCATTATATTTTAGGGACATCCAGGATTGTTTTTAATGTAGCACGGTCTAGTTCCGAGGGGTGGAGAAATTACAGCGAGTGGAGGGACTGGCTCTGAGAGGTAAGGGATGGAGGCGGCGGAGCAGTGAAGACCGCTTTTAAGAGAAGCTGCAATGCTGGCATAGGAGATAAAAGTAAATCTGTTTTGTCAGTGCTGCAGCCAAATTGTTTTTTTAATAGTTGTTTGAGTGGATTTCTGGAGGGCTCAGTCTGTCTCGCTAATTGGGTTGGAGATGGAAGAGAGCCGCTATTGAGCAGACGGCTTTGAAGAGGCACGAGCAGTGAAGACTGTTTTTAACAGAAGCTGCAATGCTGTCATAGTAGATAAATGTACATCAGTTTTGTCGGTGCTGTGCTAAAAGTAAATCAGTTTTGTCAGTGCTGTGCAGCCGAATTGTTTTTTAATAGTTGTTTGAGTGCATTTCTGGAGGGCCCAGTGTGTCTCGCTAATTCGTGAAACAAATGGTGGCAGTTTTAAATTTTGTTCAGTGCTTTAGCCAATTAAATAGCAGGCTGGGCACAAGGATACCTGTATTGTCATCTGGCAGGTTTGACTGGAGCTTTTATTTGGTGGCATCTACTGAAAGCTAATGTACCCCTATCCAAGGGTACCAGCCAATCAGATGCCTTCAAATAAAAAGCCCATTTTCTAAAACAATGTAGTAGTCATGTAATAAACTGTAATGTGTTTTATGTAAATAAACTTATGAAAATTGTAATGGAAATAAAGGTTGGAGTGAAAGGATTGTAAATATGTGAAGGGTTACATAAATAACACTGCCAAGCCAACTGAGCATCCAATATGATTGCATGGTATGTCATTTCATGAGGGGAAATCCCATGACAAGGGGTTCTAGTTTACGTATATAAGAAGGTGGACAGAATTAATATTTTTAACTAGAGTCTTATTAGCCTCCTGAATTTTTTTTACATGGGATTTACCAGTGATTGGGGTTACGGGTGGGGTGGGGAGGATCCCGATAGACTACAAGGGATATATTTTACCTTTATTTTTGGCTATCACAGCTATGGGTGGGAGGGGGTACTACTACCACTAGACTACCAGGGATATCATTTACACATATGTTTGGCAATCGTGGCTATGTGCGGGGTGGGGGGGTACCTCTAGCCTACCAGGGACATCTGCGTGTGCTTATGCATGGTGTTGGGAGGTTTCCCCTTATCAAAAAAGGCAGATATTTGTATAATAACAATATACCCCTCCAGAGTGTTAGTATTGGTTGATTTACCACTTCTGGTGTGGTTAAGTCACCCGGCTGCACCTCGTGACCGAACCACACCAGTCATGGTAAATCCACCAGTATACCCACACCCTGGAGGGGTATATTGCTTAACTAGTCTTCAATGTGTCTAAAGGTGACTTGTTCATTATGAGAAAGAATGCCTCATATGTGCCTTAAAAAATACAGGTATTACGTGTGTGAAAATTAGTGTGTGTGAATGGCCAAGTCTTTCTAGTTCAAAATAACCCTGGATTTAAAAATACAGTATTTCTAAAAACTAAACATACCGACCGGTTTCTAAATAACTTTAAATCAAGCTTGAAACTGGGATTGAACCTTGTCACCCTTGTGAGTATGGCTAAATTACCTGGTCAATGCCGAATGTTGTCTTGATAGTGTTGGCATTGGTAGTGCAATAGTTAGAGAGACGCATAATAGGAGTGGCAATGAAATATAGAACCATCCTGAACCCCAGCCCACCCTGCAGAGAGTGACATGCATTGGGGTGTGGCTTTAGGTCATTGACCAAGCCCATAACGCTAGTGCCATTTCACTTCACCCTACCCTGCAGACTCTGACAGGTGTTGCATTGTGCCTTGGGGTCATCAGGCCTTGCACTCACCCCATTTCATAAGGAAGTATGTTCAGATGGGTGCAGCGTAGGAGAATGGGGTGAACTTTGAAGTGGAAGAGTCCAAGGCACACCTGGATGCCTGTCAGCGACTGCATGGTGGGGGTGCAGTGGTATGAGCATTATAGCCGACTATCCAAAGGTATTCGCACTCTAAATTTTCAACATGGCCTTTTTGTGTCCGGCCCAGTGGCACAGAGGGTTGAGGCGCTGGACGACACACCTTGCGCTATACCAGTGACCTGGGTTCTGGAGCAAGCTTGGGCACTGGTGGGTCAGCATGGGGCGGGTTGAGGACAAAGTACCCCTATGGTGCTCTCCTCCCTGGGAGATTGGGATGGGACAGCTTAACGTAAAAAGAGGGGCTTATATACTTTTTAACAGAAGATGACTGATTTTCAACCTCTGGCAGACTGCCCCTAGTTTGCCTGTTTCGTTAGTACTTACAGTACTGAGAAGGACCAGGGAGAGTCACGACAAGGAGCAGCTGTAATAGGGTGGCAGTCACATTGTGGAGAATCTGAGGGACGGAAGGTGCTTTTATTTACAAGGGTTCTGGGAGTTCAACCAAGCTGGGAGGTAAACAAAGAGATGGCCTGCAAAAGCAGGTGGATTTAAGTGCCTTTACTGTTTATCAACTGGTGTACTAAAGGAAAATAATTATATTTAGCATGAGAGTTGGTCCGAGGAGTGGTGGTGGTGGGCAGGAGTCTGTACTATGGATGTTCCGAGGTTGGACGGAAGGAGTTTAAAACCCAACAGGTGCAAAACAGGAGTGCGCAATCATGGTAAGTCACCAGTGCTGCACCCCAGTGTAGTCTTTCTGAGGAACAAGTTTTACTAGAGGCAGGAGGCAGTAAAATACATAGAGACACTTCTGAGAGAGATTTTTTTTTTGTGTTGTTTGAGGTAGACAGTACAGCAGGCAGCACAAGCTGAGGCAAGCAGCACATGTGGAATTCATTCCTATGTAGAAGCTCGTGCTGTACTGCTGTTTTGAAAGCCCCACTTCCCACTGCCGGTGATCAGAGGATGATCTGATTGATGATTTTACTTTTGTTACAACTTAAATTAAATTTTTTTTAATGTGTGGCTAAGTGTTTAAATAACATTAATGAAAGAGAAGGGGGGAGGGGCTTGGCCGGATGCTACCAAATCTCTCTAAGCGAGAGAAAAAAATGGTGGATAGCAAGTTTGAAAATTCAGATGGCCCAACAATACCCCAAGTAATGGGGCTCCCTGAATTATCTATTTTTTTTGACAGGGCTCTATATAGCAATAATGCTCCCGACAGAATGTAGGCGAGGTGATGGGCAATACAGGACCGCCAGGGGCATAATGAGGCCGACGCCACAGACGGAGGGCCTTATAGCTCCTGGTCGTCCAGTATTGCCCATACCGCCCACCCTGGAGGGCATTATTGCGCTTAGAAAATGGGCTACCTGTGGCATTTGTATAAGGGGATTTAATAAAATTAAAAAGAAATACAAAATATTGACTAAAAATGAAGTTGAAGACTCTCTGTTGTACAGTAGTCCGTGTCTGTGGTGTTCCATCCACTACCCCCCCACTGAGCCATTCTCTTCTATCCCCCCCACGACAAGCAGAAGAAGACATAGTTACCTCACTCCTTGTAGTGCTTTTTTTAAAAAGGTTTTCTATTTTGTTGCCGATCACTTTACTTTGGGGGATGGGGACTGAGTTGAAGATTCTGACTTGAAGATCTGTGGGAACTGGGAAGTAAAGCAAAGAGACTGCAGCAAAGTGCTGTGGATATGATGGAGGGCAGTCAGTCGAGGAAGGTAATTGTGAACTGTGTTAAAAATGACCTAACGTTATTTCGTTTTGTTGGTTTGCCATTCCGGGAGAGCAGTACTGCATTTCATGGAAGCGGGCCATTTCCAAGTAGTCCTGAGCACGCGACGTGCTAGTGCTACTGCTTTCCGTCACAGAAACCGTTGTTCAGTTGAAAGGGGAAAAAATGAAAAGACTTTGTGGGTAATGTTGTTTGTGGTTAATTTATGTTACCCAGCTTTTTATAACTGCAACTGAGATTAAGCGCAATGTGGCAGCACGGTTCTTCGGCGAGGTGCGTGGCTGTAGTGATTATGGCTCAGCGCAAGAGCGGGGTCAGGAAACTGTTTGCTTTTGAATTGTTTGTGGCTGTGAGGAATGAGGAATCGTCTTTCTGTCCCCGGCTGTAAATGGTGTTTTTTTTTTTTGTTTAAAAAAAAACGCAGTAGGCATCAAACTAGGGAGCTTTGGAGGAGGGGGGGATGTATGTCTCGTTAAGCGAGACAGAAAAATGGCGGCTATTTCAAATTCAAATCAGAGGATTTTAGCCAATTGGAAATTAGGATGGGCACTTGGGTATTTCAGTGGGGTGAAGGGGCACTGGGACTGGTACTTTTTATTTCCTGGGCATCTATTGAAAGTTAATGTACCCCCCTGGCAAGGGTACTAGCCAATCAGATGCCAGGAAATAAAAGCAATAATACCCGACAGGGTGAGCGTGACAGTTACACCGACCGCCACAGGGGCGAATATGGCCCCGACACCGCAGGGTGGTATTATTGCGCTTTAGAAAATGGGAAATGAGTACTATTAATGAGACAGAGACACAAAATAGTTTTTTATAAATGTGAGTTGTGACACTTAAATTTACTACAAAATAGAGTCAGAGAGTGTGACGGTGATCATTCTGATCATGGGATGGCAGTTAGTGGTTGGGAAGTGGCATGACAGGGTTGTTTTTTTTTAAACGCTTTGTGCACTTCATTTGGTAATGGGGTACAGGATGAAAAACAAGATGTTGCAGTCATTTACTCACCGTGACTGAGGGAAGTTCAGTAAAATGGCAGACGCAACAGGAGGAGATCAGCTAACTGCTTTATTGTTTGTAAGTGAGAAGCAACATGGCTGCAGCTGCCTTTCAACGCTCTACTGGCCCAGTATTACTAGAACTATATGAGGCAGCAGAGACTGGGACTAGATATTTCCTGTCTCTGTTGTCTCATACTGGACCGCTGATTGGCACTTTTAGCTAATCAAATGAAGCTTGTAGTCCTATTTTTAATAAAAATAAATGCATGCCTGACAGTGGCTTTCAGCTAATCAGGATGCTTTATTTTTCAAGCCCATTTTCTAAGAGATGGCAATGTTGACAGTTTGGAGTGAAAATATTAAAAATGCTTGACGTTACAAGCGCGCATGAAAACTAGGCAACACACGCTCGTAACAGTCTGTTTTTTTGGAATTCTTTCACCAAATTTTTAACATAGGCATGTTGGGATCTCTGCTCATGAACAGTGGTGGTAGGATTTTCTTAATTTGTCTCAAATGTTGCTTTCCTACAGCGACCATGCCATTGAAGTCAGATGTGCAGAACCACATTTTGGGTAGGATATGAAAAATTACAGCTGTACTGTTAATAACATAGCCATTTTGTGGAATTTTTGACCAGCTGTTTAACATAGGCATTTCGGGACCTCTGCTCATGAACAGTGTCACTGTGATTTTCTTACTGTGTCCCAAACATTGTTTTCAAAAACTGCATAAGCCTAACAGCTCACTCTCAGAACTCAGAGTACATATAACTGCTCATTTTGACATACAGATATATAAAAGGGACGCTTGCACACTGGTAACATTGGGGGGGCAAATAGGGCACCATGACAGAAAACATGGGGGAGTTTAGTTGGTGACCTGGTGCTCATGCCATAATATTCCACCATAATCTGTGTACATAGTGGTACAATGCCTTGTTACCAGGCAGCATTACTAACACAGCAGGTAGAACTATGGTGGTTGATCGCACTGTTAGATAACCAGTTGTCCACAACCATTGGATGTTCTGTAGACTTATGACAGTCACCGTCTCCCACAACCCTGATTCCATGTGAAAAAAAAGTTTTCATGAAATTAGGGTGGAGAACATTAATAATGTGTGTGTTTTCTTCCAGAAAACCCCCAAAATTCACCACAGAACATGTACACACTTAGAGCTTGAGGCCGGTGGCCCCAGACCCCGGCTTTATCTGTCCTTTTCACAAATGTCAGATTTAAACACCCCCAAATAGAATTCTGGCTACGCCCCTGCACTGTACTACCCTCTTCCCTCCCTTTCCCTGCCCCCAACTCAATCCCCCTGACTATGGAGTTCCCCTCCCCAGAAACTGCCTCATCCTCCTTGTCCAGAGGACTCTCCCAATCTCCTTGTGGCCTGCTCCCATGAGGACCCCACCTCCTCTATTACTCCTACTTTGGGTGCTTCCTCTTAACTTCCTCATCCCACCAGAATGGTGAAGGGATTGTGGAGCCATAAGGTCTGAAGGGTTATCTCCCTCCTTTCTTCCCCCCCCCGAGCCACCAAGGTCCAGCTACTCTGCCTCCTTGCTGGTATCCTTTGAGGGAGCAGCGGCAAACCTGGTGACCCCTGAGTGAAACAGATGGTGCCCTGTGCTCATTCCCGTTCAGCCCAGAAACCACTGAGCTCTGCTCTGTGCCAAGAGAGGCACTTACATATGGGGCAACACCTCAATTTCCAGAACATGTCTCTGAAGATTGCAGCCCCACACCCATTACACTTCAGCACTCACATGCCTGATGGTTTCTTTATCCTTCAGACTTTTTGATTTCCTACCTTTTCCAGGCCTTTAGGCTTCCCTTATTGCTAGCCTCCATCTTGGCTTTCTTTTAATTTTTCCCTTCTGAGTCTGTGTTCAACCCCTTACCCTAGATCGGGTTTTCCTTCAATTCTCTGTCTTTGGTCCATTAGTGAATTAGAATAATTGGCTTCCTATATTAACTTTCTTCCTTTACCCTAGATAGGGTGTTGCCGCAATCCCACCTTGTTGTGTGTTTCAGCTGCCCTTAACTTGACTTTTATAGGTTTTATTCTCCCTATCAAACACCATTGTTTCCCCCATCCCACTGACAGTACTCCCTTTTAAACAGGCAACAACCAGTACACAGGTAGTCTACATTACCTTATTGGACCAGCAGAGTTCCACACTTCTCTCCTTCCTCCTGCTGATGTCTAAGATGCCAATCTTACACCTGTCCCACTCCTGTGATCTTTCACTCATGGGCTAGAACATGAACATGTGTGGGACACATTTGGAGTGCCTGATTTTATACATTAGGTGGAACCTTCCCCAGGCAGGACTTCCTGCTGAGCTCTGATTGGTTCTTGTCAGTCACATGACCTACCTTTGTTTTCTTAGGCTTCCAATCCCCATCCCAAAACTCATTACATGTTGGCTATAGCAAGACAACTTTCAAGAAAAAAGTGGTTAGTTTGTTCATTCCTTATATAACCCTCTAGCAGTCTTGTACTTATTTGCTAACAACCCTCCTGATTTGTGTCTCTGGCTACTCATACAAACAAATGAAGAAGATGGCAATTCGATCTATCCAGTCTGCTTATATTGCAGGGTCCTCAGCTTATGCTACCCCCCCCCAGTCTCCAAATCAGCTCCCTTCCCAAACTCATCTTCAATCTGCTGACTACCTCCTAGCTCACAAAAGCTCATCAAGAATCCTGTCCCTGGTCACAAATTCAGGATTTGCACAGTATGTCTTAATTAATTTTATGTTCTTGCTCTTTTAAAAAGAAATACCCAGCTTTATTGATTCACCAAGTATTACTTTTCAATACCCTCTAGAAGTATTTCAGTGGCCCTCCAGTATGTTGCTCAGTACATGTGCCAATGTCCAGAGTTTTCAAACAGGTGCCAAGCATTTCCCCAGCTGATTTACATCTGAGTGTTAGAGATTCCTGAACAAAATAAATATCTTTATTATGAGCCACCACACTTTGTGAAAAGAATATAGACAGAAACATTGGTTCCTTTTTGTGCTCCTAAGAGCTAGTGGAGCCAAAACAGACAGACAGGAAAATAATAAAAATTTTAAGTAGTAGTCAGCTGAGCCTGTAACCTTTTATTTCTGAAGTATTTTTCTTTTTCCTTTTACTCATCATTGGATGAGTGGAACAGCTCTTAGCCTGGCAGCTGACATATCTAACTCTACAGCCTCACACTACATCATCAGCATTATGATCTCACTGACAGTGACTTCACAGGTGAATGACCTGGCAGTCACTCACTTGCTATCCTAAGCAGCAGTGATGTCACAGTCAGTGAGGTCACAATGCTGATGATGTAATGTGGGGCAGTAGAACAAGATATGTCAGCTGCCAGGCTAAGAGCTGGTCCACACATCACACCTACTAACATCAGCTAAACAATATTCTAATTAAACAAAGGGAAAAGAAAATGTACTTCAGATATAAAAGGTAATGGCTGACTGCTTTTAAAATCTAATATTAGTTTTAGGCAGTATACTAGCTCTTTAAGCATGCTGGAGCCTTACCACAGTCTAACAGCACACCTCCCCGACTGCTCTTTAACCTTGGTAGAGGTTTTTGGTGCCTTCCTAGCTGCTGCTCATCCTGGCTCAGGTTACCTGGCACTTGCAGGACTCATAGAAGTCACTACTCATATTCTATTTGTTCTATTATACTTTCCCAGGTCATAACAGAAAACAGGCATTCAGTTGCCTAATGAACTGACCTAGTAAACAAAAACTAAATAAATATTCAGCAATATGTCAATGGGAAAGAGGTAGAAAATCTGGAGACTGGATGGATCCTGGGTCTTTTTCTGCCATTATTTTTTGTTTCAATCAGATAGTTTGCAATGCACCAAACAGACAGCAACGAAGCCTCACCCCAGGTAGGGATTAGGCTACTATCAGTAAAAACACTACTTTACCTTATTGTATCAATGTGGTGGAGTTAGGCTACACCCTTGGCTGTGACTGATGGACCACTTTTCCTTCTCCTTAATTCCTAGCAACAGTTTATGCTTTTCTTCTTTTCCCCCCTTCCCTAGGTTGGCCACCTAGCGTAGCTCTTTACTATCCCTACTATACTTCCTACTAGTTCTCCCTTTTAATTCTTTTTCTATTTTCATCCATTCAGTCCCTGGAATGATGCCAAACACCCGGAGAGGTGCTGTGTAAAGTGCATAAGTGCATTTTGTGTACAAAAACATGAAGGTTATTTTAAATAGGAATACATACAGTTAATAAAGCCTTTTTAAATAAAAGGACTCAGAAGCCATATAAAACAAAAATAATTTCATGATTAATACAGTTATAAGAACGTCTTAAGGTATTTTCATAAATTCACACTATAAACCTGTTACTGTATAAGGTCATAAAAGTGCTTAGTCACTGTAGATCAGAGATAGAGAGTCAATATCTGTGGAGATATACACTGTACCTTTAACTGAACCAGGAAGTCCCCTGAAACAAAACACCCCCCTTGGTTTTGAAACAACATGTTCAGACATAAAACAGCATGTCCAGACATGCAAATAAAAAAGGGCTCAGTCAGGTGACACCACCAAAAGATATAAAAACCCTCTTCACTGAGTTCACTTTAGTTCAGTCTAGTAGAGTTCAGTCTTGAGAATGAAGGAGAGAGGTGCTACTGTAGATTAGCTGTTGAATATAGATGAAAAGGGTCTTATGAGCTCATAGATCCAGAACTGAATTATGTGAGAAACTACTGCTGTTAAGTAGTGATTTTCTTTGCAATTTTTTTGTTTTTATTATTTTTCTAACCTTTGAAAAATAAATAGCACACCACAGTGTGTTTTAAACCTATAAATTTGCCTCGTCTGATGTTTATTCCCACACACTGTGACAAACTTGGTACCAAAAGTGGGATAGTACTGATTGTCCAGAGAAACAAGGGGGAGACCAGTATCCAGATTCCAGCCCTGGTAACCAGACATTGGGACAAAGAGCAGGATGTCATAGCTACAGAATCCTGTAGAGGACAAGGTTCTGGAGGAGGAAGGGCTTACTGGTGTGCATACCAGAGCTCAGGTGAGGAGAACTGGAGAAGAGCTTTTGTCTGGATTGGAGTTCAGTGGAATGTGGAGGTGGACCAGTGCTGGAGAGAGGTGGAGCACCACTGCCAGATGCTGATGGAGGGTTCCCAACCACAGGATTTTGTAGCCAAAGCAGAGGAGCAGGATCCTTGGGTTCTATAGGAGGAGGAGGACCCCTGATGTAACCTTTGTTGCCAGCCACTTTTGAGCTCCTGCTGTTGCCCATTTTTCTGGGCTGCTGCTACTTGGAGGATGACGAGATGAAGGCCACAGGTAAGACTGTTTCAGGACATATACATACTGGAGTGAAGACTACAAGTAACAGGGAAGATGCCATGGTGGCTGAATGGATTTTCTCATGTTTTGAACCCCCTGTGATTTGGGATGAAATGTATGAAACATGTAATGTTTTAAAATGAATATAGCTTTTAAGGCTGGTGCTAAGAACAGTCAGTTGAGGGTACCAGAACGGTGTAAGGATTGAAAGGAACCCCCTGGTATGTTACAAATAAGGGTTGGAAGGAAACCCCAAAGGTTTTGGGATTTAGGAACTGGCTGGTTGATGTTCAGCATGAAAATGTTCCTTGTCTGCCAGAAAATATATGAAAGGGAAATGGATAAATGAAAAGTATGAAATGATTACAAGAAATGTATAACATAAAAGAAATGTCTATACTGTATGATATGAAATGATAAACCTAGGGTCATGGAGGATCTACATATGGGGTGGAACCTATGATTGGGCCCCTGAGTGGAAACAATGAGTTAGAATGGGATTAGAGCTGGTTACAACTTGCCCCAGAGAAAGTTGTAATAAAGGTATGTACACCCACCCTGATAGCTAGATGGAGGAAGCTAGAAGTCAGCATAAAACTGCTATGTATTCCTCTTTTTTAATGTACTGATGAAGGCATGATAGTGGGTGCACAGGGCTAAAATGATGCCAAGTGATGGGTTTTGAAATGATGCTTATTGTTGGGTGCCTGATATTACATATGAAATGTCTGAGTTATAGTAACCAGAGTGAAATAGGGGGTAGACAGTCACTACTGACTGAAGTCCTCTGACAGCATAGATGGGTACTGTGCCGAACTGTATGACAGCCCCAGGGTAATGTTGTGAAAGCACTGTTGTATTGCAGTAACTTGGTATGGTGGACAATACTAAAAATAGCTGAATTATGGGACCCTGGGGAGAAGCTTTCATTGTGGGTGAGAGAAAGTTTCAACCAACCCCCATTCTACTATTTTAGAAGAATATTTATGACTGAGAGGGGGTTCTTGAAAAAACAGTATAGTTTTGAAAACTATTTTTTTCTTAAGGAGGGAGGTGTGTAGCAGAGTTAAGCTACACCTTCGGCGCTGATGGACCACTTTTCCATCTCCTTATTTCCTAGGAACAGTTAATGCTTTTCTTCTTTTCCCCCCTACTCTAGGTTGGCCACCTAGCATAGCTCTTTACTATCCCTACTAAACTTCCTACTAGTTCTCCCTTTTCATTCTTTTTCCATTTCCATCCATTCAGTCCCGGGAATGATGCCAAACACCTTGGAGAGGTGTTGTGTAAAGTGAATAAGTGCATTTTGTGTACAAAAAACATGAAGGCTATTTTAAATAGGAATACATACAATTAATAAAGCCTTTTTAAATAAAAGGACTCAGAAGCCATATAAAACAAAATAATTTCATGATAAATACAGTTATAAGAAATCCTTAAGGTATTTTCATAAATTCACACAATAAACCTGTTACTGTATAAGGTTATAAAAGTACTTAGTCACTGTGGATCAGAGATAGAGAGTCAGTATCTGTGGAGATATACACTGTGGCCCAGATATTCAAACTGCACCTAAAAAGTGCACAACAGCAGGAGCAAGCGCAAGTCCACTGCGCCCATGTGCAAGAAGCACGATATTCAAAAACTGCACAGGTCAAGATGCGCCTGCGGCACACGACCAGGGATGTGCAGTTGTGCAGTCCAGATGTGCCATAGCACAACCAGGGATGCTCAGTGGAGCAGGGCAGCAGTGCAACAGCACAACCAGGGATGCGCAGGGACAGGATGCAGGGGCCCACCACCCATGCCACAGATGGGCAGAGGAGCACACAACAGAACAGACATCGCCCCCACTGCCCAACCGGTGGAGAGCTGGAATAACTACCGGCCCATGGATACCGGCAACAAACCCACAGCTGGGGCATGGTGTCCCCAGCACACCCCCTGGCAAGCTGTGACCGGCACACAATGAGGGCCGACCACCCTGTGCCACACCATCCCACCAATGCAGAGCACACCCCGCACCGTGATCCCCAGACACCCTGCCCAGGAGCAGCATCCACCAGTGCAGGATACCCCATGCGTGCCACCACCGCCACTGTGACAGTGCAACCCTGTGCATCACAGAACCATGCAAGGCAGCCCCACCATAAACAACTGTCAGTGGGTGGCAGCACACAGTGATGCGATGACTGCATACACAGTGCCACCATGCACATCCCCCCGATGTACAGCTGAGAGACTGACCATGCATCGGCACACGAGGTACCACACATGTGACAGGGCATGCCCCGGACCCTACCACCAGTGGTACATCACCCTGCACACCCTCCCAAGGACACATCCCGACCCAGGACTGGCCACAACAGCCAGTGCAGACACCCACAGTGGTGCATAGAAGCATGCACCACACAGGATGCAACACAGTGCATGGACAAACACCCACCCATACCCAAGGGCACACCAACACAGGGACACAGTAGTGGGGCAACCAAGCCCCCAGCGTGTGGCCACAGAAACTGTACACATGGCCAGCACCCCTTCATGGCATAGGAGTGCCAGCCACCCTGCGCAGGCACCATGGAGCTGTACGTCACCAGCATGCACCCGGAACACAAGTGACAGACAGTGGTGCACATCCCCTGTGACACACACAAGTGGCAGTATGAAGGTGAGACAACAACAGAGGAGGCCACAGTGTCACCCAAGGCAGACATGCACCACACCAGTGACAGGAGGCAACCCGGCATTGTGCCGGGTGCAGTGTCTGTCCAGCATGGACAACCACCACTGACATGCCAGTGGACCGAGCAGGTCACAGACATGCAAGGGTGTCAGCTGCACAGGCCATGGATGGTCTGACAGGTGAACCATGGACACAGAGCATGCACCATGGACCACTGCACAAAGTCATCCAATACACAGGTAAAAACACACACACCACAGACAGTGACTGACAGCTACTCCCACACCACAGTCACTTCCCCATGGACACACACACACACGCACATGACTGCACCACCCCTGACGCCATGCACATCACTACAGCTGAGCACCTATAGCCTGCTGCAAATCAGAGACCACCACAGTATGCATATCAAAGCAAATGTATTGAAAAACAGCAAACAAAACTATATACAAATATTTACAAAAGGTTGGGGGAGGGTCACAAACAAGGTGGGGGTGGGTAAGGGGCAGGGGTGAACAAATGGTAGAGGGAAGGAGGGGTGTCAGGGTGGGTCCAGCAGGGTAGGGGAAATCAGGGGCATCAGTATGCTCAGCGGGAGCACCACTCCCCACTCCGGCTGCTCCTCCCGCCCTGCTGCCGTCTGACTCCCAGTCTGTCTATCCTTTCTAGGATTTCCAGTGACGCCCTGGCAACAGGAAGGATGTCTTGCAGCACCTCTCTGATATCCTCCAGCTGCTGTCCACCTAGGACAAGGAAGCAGAGTCAATAGGTGTGAATGCACAGCCCCATGCAGCCCACCCACTGTGCATGGCATATGGCAGTGGGACATGCCTCTGTGATGGTGTGTGACCACCCACAGTGATTGCATCCAGAAGACCTGCCCACCCAGGTGCACACAGCCATGCAGACCGCTGCACACACCCACCGGCCAAGTCCTGCACAGCACCACCATGGCTGTTCAGTGACATGGCTATGCAGTGCAAAGGCAGTGGCACAGCCATGTACCCGGAGCACGCATGGAACACCATTGATGCACTCCCAGATATGCAGTGCCACTGGACAGTGCTGACTGTACCAAGTTGTGTGCATGGCAGTGGTGTCAATGGATAGTGGCCATGCCCCGCTGCCCGCCCCATTACACAGCATGCAAAAGTAATCATGGATGTAAGGCACTCACCATCATCAGGCTGGTCCCTGTGCCTGTCTGGTCCATCCGCCCTCTCGGCCTGCTGTTGCTCACGGCGCAGCCTCCCCTTCCTCACACGCCGGTGCCCCCTTGGGCCTAGGGTGCAAACATGGAGAGAGGAACATCAGTACAATCTGGTAGCAAAGTCCCCCCACTACCATGTGTGTGCAATCCCACACAGCCATACCCATCCTCCCCCCACCTCGATACCACCACCATGGCCCACACTGGACAGCCCCCCCATGTGCTGGATACATGCCACCGTGATACCCGTATGGACGTTAACAGTGTATGGATGGGGCACCTACCTGGCCATGGCACTGTGCCCCTCCTGGCATGTGCCCGCAGGTGGGCAAGCCTTTCTGGGTCCCGGCACTGCAGGTCACCATAACTGTGCCTGCACTGCTCTGTGGTCCTCTCGATGCCTGTGGCCTCCTCCAGGGCCACTGCCACCTCCTCCCACACGGCACTACTGGCCCTGTCCAGGGATGCCTCCCCAAATAGGGCAGCAGCATGGAGCTCCACTACCTGGACCAGATTGGCCAGTTCCAGTTGGCTCCAGATGGGTGCCCATCTCCGTGCCATCCTGTACTGTTTCAGTGTCAAAATGGCACTCTGTAGCACACGTTCACCACGTGCAGATGCTGCGCATTACTGTGCTGTCATTTCCCATTGCGCTGTCACTGAACAGCGGGATAGAGGTGCACCCATTCGGATGCATGGTGCCTAGGGGCAAAGGTCGGCACAGGGTCAGGGGTCTCTAGCGCACGGACCACCACAGCGAGATTGGTACTCACCACGTGTAGCACGGTAGGGTGCCTGTGTGCCACTTCCTGTAGTGGCCTACCGCGCTGTGGCCCCAGTGCGCCTACAGTGCCCCAGTGCCAAAGCACCATACATGTGAACAGTGCGGTAGCACCACTGGCACAATGGTGGCCATGTCCTGCATTGCCTCCCGGGCACAGCACGTCAGCAGCACAGCAGGCGTCAGTGTCAGCACCCCGGGCATGCGCCGTTCAGTGTCCACTGTGCATGTCACAGAAATGCGCCCTTGCCTGAGCACGTTCAACACATTTGCGCAAAGCACAACAGCACAATATTCAGCCAGCATATGCAAATCAGCTAATCAGCTATTCAATGGCACAGATACCACATTAGCATCCACTTAAAATTGCACCTCACTTCATTTGCATGCATTGCACTATAAAAATGTAACATTGGGCTGCAGTGGCCATAGTCTGTTATTGCAGTCTATTGTGGTGAGTTGCATGTTGTTTGGGAGTGTGGACTGTGGTGTGTGGGACATGCATGGGACTGCACAGTCACAGGTAACACCTGTCATTCCCACAGGAGCAAGAATGAGCGATCGTGAGGTGGAGGAAGAGGAACAGAGACGTGGGAGGAAGAGGCGGCCTAACTTCACCAAGGCAGAAACAGATGCCCTGTTTTGAGGCCTACCTTGACTAGGAGCCACTGCTCAGCAGACGGCGGGAACACCACAGGCCCATGCTGCTGCATGGGAAGAGGTGGCGCATGCCGTCAACCTGCATGGCAGCCACCAGTGGTCCATGCAGGATTGCAAAAAGAAAATGGGCACGGACAGGCGGAGGATTAAGGACAAGGTGGCTGCTATCAGGGCAGCACAGGCTGCGACCGTTGGGGAACAGCCGGCCGTGCAACACCTGACCCCACAAGAAGAGCGGGTTGCTGGCAGCATGCAGCATTGTGCCATCGAGGGTGTTCCAGGTGGTGGATTCCAGATGGGTGGTAGCCCATCACTGCATGGTAAGTCCTGATCTGTCAATGGGGGGGAGACAGGGTAGGGCAGATACATTAATGCTACTGTGTTCCCTTACAGCTCCTGAGCATCTACATGGGTCAGCGGTGGTGGGCTTATCCACTGAGGGTGATACCATGGACATAGAGGAGGGCCCGTCCACCTCCACAGGTGTCCGAGGGTCAGGGTGACAGTGGGCCCGCCTGACTGTCCGGACTGATGTTGGTGGAGCAGGTGCGGAGAAGGCCCTGCCCATGTCCCGGTGTGCCAGCGTCCATGGATGCCATCATGCTGAGACTCAGACTGGTGTTTGATCCATCACTTCATGGTCTGTAATATGTGTGGGTCACAGGATGGCCACACAGAAGGTAACAGCATGGACATGGCTGTGGGTAGTGCTGCCGTGGAGGCCTGCATTACATCACAGTCCCAGCCTGTGCCTGTCTGCACCAGTGGGGCAGCACTGGTGTGTGTCCAGGACAGTGGGGCTGTTGTGGCCACTGCGGTGGCACCATTGAGCCCTGGAGAGTGGCAGCTGGAGGGGCAGTGTCAGCAGTCGGCCAATGGCCATGGGGGTACAGTGTCGGGGGGCGGCGTCAGTGCATTGCCTGTGGACATGCCCAGACATGACCCTGGTGTGCAGGGCCATGAACACAATGAGGGACAGCATGCCAATCAGGCAGATGACCTCTTAGAAGAGCACACCCGCATACTCCAAGATTCAGTCGATCAGCAGTTATGGCTTGTGACAGCGGTGGATGCACTCAGTGCAGCCCTGCACCAGACAGAGGAGTGGTGCAGCAGGGACACTGGTCTGCTCCTGGCAGGGATGGACTGGATGCAGGAGGATATGACCGCTGCCATTGACAGGCTGACACAGACAATCACAGCATACCATGGCCACAGTGGGCACACAGTTATTTGCCCATGCATCGCAGACACCACGTAGTGCAATGTCGACCCCCGTTCCCGGCATCATGTGACACCCTCCTTGTCGACACCGGGTTCAGTGGTGGGCATCCCAAGAAAGCCTGGCGCAGGCATGTTCAGTGTGCTGCAGACCCCTGCATGAGCACGGTCACATTCACACAGTGGAACCCCTGGGGAACCGTCAGTGCCACCCCATGAGGCCATTGGTCAGCCAGTCACTGCTGGCGGCCATGGCACTGTAGCGCATGACTGACCTGTCTCCCACCAAGGCTACTGCCTGATGCTGCCCTGTGTGCAGTGTGTTGTTCAACATGCAATGCACGGGTGGGGTACCCGGCCCTGCACACCCACATGTTCCATCTGCACACCATCCCGGCTGCTGTCCACTGTGGCATGTGCATGATGATGCCTGCATTGTGCTGTCTGTCAATGTGCAATGGTGCCCAGCATCTGACACATGCACAATGACAGGCACTGGCATTGTGGTCTCTGGACGTGTGTGTGGCTAGGGGTAGCAGTTGGGTTCGGCGTGCCTCCTACCCTTTGTGCATGTCTTGTGGGTGTGTGTGTGTGTGTGTGTGTGTGTGTGTGTGTGTGTTGTGTGTGTGTGTGACCACGTGCCATGTTAGACCTTGTCCATCCCTGACAGCATGTGCGGTTCCATTTTTTTTTTTTTTTTGAAATTTAAGTTTATTGATTTTACACATAAAACAACCATAAAACATAGACGTATACAACTTCCAGAGAATACATGGTATAACAAAAGACAAAAGGAAACAAACCCTCTAACAAGAACAACAAACAAACAAAAAAATCTCCCCTACTCCCACTTCCCCCACCAAACCCTCCCCAACACCCTCCCCAACCCCTCCCACCCATCTACCACCCACCCCCAACCAGAACCCACCTCTACGCCTCCCACCCAACCAAAATGAGTGTGCCAGGTAATGAATACATCCAAGTTGGGTATTTAACATAGTAGCTGCACAGGGAGTATTCCGCTCTGAATTGTTAGATACAGAACCACAATATGTAAAGAATGGAGTACAATCACGGGCTATAGGGTGAAAGGCCAAGAACTCATTGGTGCAAATATAATGTTTAGAAGCCATCCATTTTTTCCGAACAGGGTCCATGCGGTCAAGACACTGGCTACTAAATGGTAGAATTAAGATAGGGCAGAGAGCTCGGTCAACCATTCGGCATAGGACAGTGCTAACTTTATTGGTCCAATGCCTAAGAACCAGTCTCAACCGCAATGGACACTAAAGCAATATGGTATCTACGCCCACACTATCTATACTAGCATAATCACCCAAAATACAAATCTCAGGGGTAAACAGTCTGAGAGACCTAGTAGGGAATCTAGGTTATCCCGGATAGAGGACCATAAAGGGCAACTTTACTACAGTACCAGAAAATATAGGAATCCCCTCCCTGCATACACCTGGAGCAGAGGGAAGGAAGCTCTTAAGCTTGAAAAGCTTTTTAGGGTATAATACATGTTATTCACTATGTAATATTGAGTAAGCCTGAACCTGTCCTGCAAATGATACTTGTGGAGATCCTTCCAGATACGAGACCAATCCAGAGCAGACTCAGGCAACAGAGAAGACCAAATACTAGAGCCCCCGACAGATTTCGGAAATTAATAATTTAAAAGAAAGGAATATATTAATGAGATAGAATGCAGTTTGGAAGCAAGGGCTACTATTTGAGAGAGGAAGGGACGAATCCTCGGCTCACTAAAAAGGGCGCCGAATTTCCCAACAACGAGGTGTCTCAACTGGTCGACTTTGAAAATCATAGCATTAGAATAGCATACCCATTGAGTATGTCCACTGATGAAAGAAGGGATCCTTGTTGAGAGATGCTCTAGATTAACTTCTTTAATTTATGGAAGCCACTCGGAGTGATCACCGAGTTGCCCAGCTTAATATTGGGGTTGAGCATAACCGTTGGCTCAAATCCCGCTGTGGGGAAAATATTTACAAAATGCCAGCACTGAAAAGAAACTTAAAGGACACAAGAATCGATGATCGCTTCATCCACTGTAGAGCATTGAAGGGGGTATAAAAATGGCATATGGATCTATCCTAGCTTCGAAAGAACTGACCTCTCAATTTGGAGCCAAATCGGTCGATCAGAGTCCGATTAGCAGGAAGCCATCTCCTAACTTAGCAAGGTGAGTCCCTAGTGATAAAGCAAAAGATTAGGGAGCCAAGTCCACCCTTATCTTTTGGAAGGGAAAGTTTCATAAAGGACCGCCGACTCCTTTTCCTCTCCAGACAAAGTTTGAGAACATCTCATGAAATTGTTGAAAATATGAAACAGGCAGCCAGAGATTTAGTAGGTTGAGAGGATAGAAGATACGGGGAAAACATTCATTTTAATGATATTGATCCGCCCCAAAGGGAAATAGGAAGAGCAGACCACCGAATAAATCTTGCTGGATAAGACTCGAAGATCGCCTAAATTAAGCTTCTGAAGGGAAGGGTCCGTTGTAAAATGGATCCTAAATATTTAATCGATCTAGGAGACCATCTCATACCAAAATTAGCAAAATCCTGCTTATAACGTATGGGTATTTAAGGGAAGATTTCAGATTTAGAAATGTTCAATCTATATTGAGAAAGGGATCCATATTGTCTAATAACATCCAATGCAGATCTAAGGAGTCAAGTAGAGATCAATATGCAGAGTATATCTATGTGAAGCAGAAAGGACCAACTCCTGTTGACCCACTAAGCATCCCTTGACAAGCATTGAGGATTTAAGCTTAATAAGAAGGGGCTCTAAGTACAAATTAAATAAGAAAGGTGAAAGAGGGCAACCTTGCTTAGTGCCTGTATACAACCAAATAGTGGGAGAAGACTCATTGCAGTATATTCTGGCGAAGGAGCCTTATAGAAGATCTGAACCCACTCCAAGAAGGAAGCTGGAAACCCATCCTGGCCATCACAGCCCAAAGAAAGGACCAATCCACCCGGTCAAAAGCCTTCTGCATCTAACGAAACTAAAACCATGGGAAATTGAGATGTACGAAGTGATTGAGATATGTGAGAAAGGGTTCTTAAATGGTCAGACGAGGATCTAGAATGCACAAAGCCCACTTGTTCTGGACTAAGTAGCTGAGTCCAGACAATCTTGATCCTTTCGGCTAGAACTTTAGAGAGAATTTTCATATCATAATTTTGAAGGGATATGGGTCGATAACTCGTTGGATCTGTGGGAGTTTTACCTGGCTTGGGAATTAAAATAATGGTGGCTTCAAGAAGAGTAGGGTCTATGACACAGGAAGAGAAAAGATATTTATAAAGTTCAAGAAGTATGGGAGCCAGATCCTTGGAAAAGACTTTATAGAAGTTAATAGAGAATCCGTCTGGGCCGGGAGCCTTATCCGAAGTCATAGAGGCAATAACTCTTCTATCTCCCCAGAGAGAGATGAGCAGTCAAGATTTCCTTATGAGGAGACAAAGCTGAGAATATCCAGACCAGCTAAATATGCCTTAATATCCAGAGGGGCAGGAGACAAGGGCAAGCTATATAAGTCCTTATAGTAATTTTCAAAATTCATACAATTCCTCTAGAGAGGTTTCCACAAACCGGTAGGTGCCTGCAAGGTCGGAATTATCCTGGGACCTTCCAATGCACGGAGGTGCAGAGCTAGAAGCCTCCGGCCTTTTCCCTTGATCAATGTATTTATTTGGTTCTAATCAGACAATACTCGGCTTTCTTTTAAAAGGTCAGTATACTTGTTTTGGCTGCCACAAGGGCTTCTAAGGAGGACAGCGAAGAGGCCGGAGACTGGGCAGCTTCTAGATCCTGATTCTATCATTAAGGAAACTGCCCACCTTAACCGGACTTTCTTCCTTGCAGAAGCTAATTTAATCAGCTCACCTCGAGATAACATTTTAGAGCCGCATCAGATAATATCGAACCTCGGGAAGAACCAAGGTTATCCGCCATGAAAAGAGAAATCAAGGATCTTATTTATGTCACCGTGATGAGGATCCTTAAGTAACTGGGTATTAAGTCTCCAGGCAGTATCTTGGTGAAACTCAGGATCCAAAGAAATTTTAACCCAGACTATTGCATGATCTGAGAGAATTATCGGTTCAATGCCAGACTGACGGAGGCCCGGAAGATGGGTTTTGCTAAGCAAAATATAGTCTATTCTCGACCATGAACCATGGGGTTGGGAAAAAAAATGAGAAGGCCCGGAGAGAAGGGTTATAGAGTCTCCAGGGGTCACACAACCCCAGTATCTGCGAAAAATCATGCAAAGCCCTTTGCGTGGATGTTAGGGGCCGATTATCCTGGGGATCTCTATCCAGAAGATAGGAAGGTGGGATATTCCAGTCCCCCCGCCAAGATAAGTTGCAAGGGAAGGAGAACACTGACTTTATCAGCAAGAACCATAAAGAAATCATTTGAGAGTGCCCTTAACCAAAACGAATCTCCCATCCGGGTCTTCCACTACCAGGTCTCTCGTAAATAGAACATGCTTTTTAATAAGTATGGCTACCCCTCTGCTATAATTAGATCCGCCCGCCACATACACCTTCGAGAAACCAGATCGAGATAACCATTTAACCTCCCCACCATTTAAATGGGTCTCTTGAAGAAATAATATATCTATTTGCACCAAAGTGCAGTGGTTAAAAACCTGAGTTCTTTTGACCTTTTCCCTAAGCCCGCGCATGTTCCACGACGCTATTTTAACATCTCCAGTAACCATTTTAAGAACAATATGAAAAGGAAACAAATATTGGGACATCCAGAAGTACAGCAGAAATAAAGGCACACCTGAAACCCAAAACCCATACCCTCCCAGCCTGCCAAAAGGTGTCCATTAAAAGTAATAGCAGTCCATAAACCTAACCTCAATTGAAATACAATCACACTGATATGAGACTTGGCAGGTGAACTCCCCAAAATACCCTCTCTAAACCCCAGTAAATAACTATATACAATATGAAACCAGAACTGGGAAAACAGCATCAACCTGAAGGAACCAGAGTTCTGGAAACCAACCCTCCAATGCAAACTCAGAACCTCCCATCACACAGACACCAGTTGGAAGAAGGAAATATCTGCAAACTATCCCACTGAGAAGAGCATCCTTCCAACCCACCTAAGAAAAACCAGCAGGAACCCTGCTGATGGGCCTGGATTAGCAACCCCCTGCCATGGGTGGCGCGACTAGCTACCACAAGGAGCCAGGCCCAGAGAAACCCCCATCTACCAACTGCCAAATCTAAATAAGGAAAAAGAAAGCCCCACCATAACAGTTAACGATCCATACTTGGCTACAGCCTCCTTCCCATCTTAGGCTCAGAGAGAGAAACGCCGAAGAAGGCATTATTACTCACCCCTTGGGTAGAATAGGAAGGAGAACACCACTAGGAGCAGAGAATCCCGGAGTAGGGAGGCTAGCCATCAAACCAGGCCGCTTTGCTCTCGGGCATAGTATAGTGTAGGGACCGAACCTGGTCCTGCACCTAAAACCCGAACCCTAGGGAACCCCACCCCTGACACACAGTTCCGGAAAGCGCCAAAAGGTCCACGTCATGGCCTATCCTTGTATAGTCCCGCCAGGATCTCCCACCCAGCAAGGACCCAAGGACTGATCAAGGCAGGTAAGGACCACTAAAGACAGCCAGGAAAGTAGGCAATAGGGGCACCAAAGTACATACCAAAGAGAACTGACAAAATAACCACCCAGAGTCATTTAAAACTAAGACCTTGAAAACACCTCACATATATAATGTCCATTGCACACTTCAGCCATTCGACTTGAAAAGGTCAGGAAGTTTGGCCTCAAGGTCTTTTCGGGCCGCATCCGGCGACTCATAGCTGTAGGTGGCACCAGCAATTGAAACCTTGAGGGTTGCAGGATACATCATCCTAAACGGGATAGACGCAGCAATCAGCTTTTGAACCTTTGAGTGAAAAGCGGCCCTTTTGAGTCTCATTTCTTTGGGGAGATCCTGTGCAATCCGTAGCTTAGCTGATCCCCATGTAATCTCCTGTAGATCTCGGGATTTGCTAAAAACGTGCTGCCTCTCGATGTAGCTCAAAAAGCGTTATAATTATAGGTCATGGGGAGAGCCAGGTGGTGGTCGGGCCTCAGTGACCTGTGCCTCTCAAGATGGTAGTTGGGATTAATCGGTGAGGGCCCACTATTTTGGTGAAGAATCGCTGTAAGAATGCCACCAGATCCGTCCTTCTTCTAACTCCGGCAAGCCCAAGATGAGAAGGTTGTTCCTTCATTACGACCTCAAATCCTCAGTCTTCAGTTGGAGTTTCCGCACCTGTAAGGTCAGCCGGACATCTCTGCTTCAGCCTTCACCTTCCATTGCTCCAGAGAAAATCTTGGCCTCCAGTCTGACACCCTCATCGTGAGGAGGAAAGGTCCCCGTGGCGATTTCAACTCCGTCGTAATATCTTGCAGAATATTCTTTATTGGAGCTAACTCGCTGCATTGTCTTTGTAAAGTAAACCCAGCGACTGGGACATGTCTCCAGTTTTCTCAGTCCCTGTACTCGCCTGGCTCGTGACTTCTTTGGCTGCTTTTTCAGGGTCTGAGGACGCGATGTTTGGTCGCGCCTGTCTCTTATCTACCCATCTCCTCCCAGGATCGAAAGGCTGACAGGATTCACACCCAAGGGTCAATAGTTACAGTTTAGGCGACCCGGTAATAACAATTTGACCGAATTTGTGTCCCGAAGATCGGAAAAAACGGCAGTTGGGACGGTTGGAGGAGGGAGCTCTAAGCCCCTGCTACCATTCAGCAAGCTGCCATCACATGACCTCATGTGCGGTTCCATGCTCGGCCAATTTCCTTAATGACATGCACCCCTGGGGTTTGTCCATGCATGTATGTGGGTTGTGCCCTTGCCACTGGTGGTTGCACATGGCCCCATGACTTTTCCTGGGTTGGTTGAAGTGCTCCTCTGTGATGGTGTCCCGGTGCAGCTGTGCCATCTGGATCAGTCGGGGGTCCCTTTGACCAAGGGGGAGCTGCCCATCACCATCTTCACCAGTGGCCTCATCGTCCACATCGCTGTCCCCCTCTTCGACCTGTACGGCTATCCCACAGTTGTTGCCCATGTTGTGCAGGATGCAACAGGCTAGGAATAGCCTGCAGGCCTTTGAGGGGCTGTACTGTAGGGCACCACCAGATGTGTCCAGGCAACGGAAACATGCCTTCAGCATCCCAAACACCCACTCGATTACATTGCATGTGGTGGCTTGTGCCTCATTGTAGTGTTGCTGCGATGGGGTCGCAGGCCATGGGTATGGTGTGAGCAGATAGGGATGGAGTGGGTATCCACTGTCACCTGTGTGTAGAGGGTGGACATTAGTTTGGTGATCAGCTTCGCCTTGCCATGGGCCATCTAGGCCAGTAACCATGTCACCTCTGACTATGCCCCTCCCAAGCTCCATGTCTTTCAGTGTGATTTGCATAATCACCCACTAGGTGGCCAGTGGGGATATCCCCACTCTCAAACCTGTGGCACAGTGCAGACTTTTGCCAGATGAAGGCATCATGTGCTTCCCCAGGGTACGTGGCACAGACATTGATTATGTGCCCCCTGGCATCGCACACCACCTGACAGTTGATGCTTGCATACCCCTTCTGATTTATGTATGTGGCCCCTATGGGGCCAGGTGGTGTGTGGATGGCCACATGGGTGCAGTCTATTGCCCCGAGCACACCAGGCATACGTGCTAACCTGTGGAACTCCTGTATGTTTGCTGTGCGCTCCACCAGTGTGCAGGGGAAATGGATGTACTCCGCAGCATGTGGCAGCAGTGCACTGAGGAATTGGGTGAGAAGGCGTGACGTGGCTGACTGGGTTATGCCTATGTCCCCTGTTGGTCTCTGGAAGGTACCCGTGGTGAGCAGGCACATGACAGCTGTCACTTTGGTCTCCACTGACACAGCATGGCTCCATCGTGTGGGTGCCTGCATCACATCACTGTACAGCTCACAGAGCCACCTCAGGATTGCCCGGTTCAGGCGGTACCAGCCCACGATCTCAGTATCAGTGTACAGCTCGAAGCTGGTGCAGGCTCGGTACTGCCTGTTGAGGGCATACCGCCGATGGGCCCTTCCACGGCTGCGCCCCCCTGCTGCCTGCCTTCTCACCCCCCTCATTACTGCCTCCATCTGGAAGGTGGCACTGGCCATGTCCATGGCTTGTGTTACCCCTGCTGGCAGCTGTTTTACTGTTCCCCCCGCTGTCCTTACTGGTACTCCCCCTGCACCGGTAACACCTCCCTGTAGTGGCCATACTTCTCACTGTCTGTGCCCTCAGTGCTGTGTGGCACTTCCCAATTTTTGTCTCAAGGCGTGGCACAGGCTCCCACACCTTCCCTGTTCCTGGTGGTTCCAGGTGCTCTGTCCTGCTCCTGCCCTGTCCTGCTCACAGTTTCTGTGTGCCTGTGTGCCTGCCTGCAGTTCACCAACATGTGGCTTCCCTGTAGCGTTCTTGTGCCTCTCTCTTGTTCCTTTTTATTTTGGATCATTTCCGCTATACCTCAACTTCCACTTGCTCCCCTATTGCGCATGGTGCATGTTGTTGAATATTGCACTGTGCCATTTGTGCATCTTTCCTCCCCCTTCAGTTGTGCATGCATTCATTACCATTGCGCTCTTGCACATTGTGATTTGAGGGGTGCATCTGTCTCCAGCTGAATATTGCACAATGGCGCTTTTTCGGACTTGCGCTGGTGCATCCCTGTTTCACATGGCGCAACCCTTTTGAATATCTGGGCCTGTACCTTTAACTAAACCAGGAAGTCCCCTGAAACAAAACACCCCCTTGGTTTTGAAACAACATATTGAGACATGAAACAACATGCCCAGCCATGTAAATAGAAAAGGGCTCAGTAAGGTGACCCCACCAAAAGATATAAAAACTTCTTCACTGAGTTTACTTCAGTTCAGTCTAGTAGAGTTCAGTCTTGAGAGTGAAGGAGGGAGGTGATACCATAGACAAGCTGTTGAATGCAGATGAAAAGGGTCTTAGGAGCTCTAAGATCTGGGACTGTATTATGTGAGAAACTACCGATGTTAAGTAGTGATTTTCTTTGCAATATTTTTTTCATTTATTATTTTTCTAACCTTTGAGAAATAAATATCACACCACAGTGTGTTTTAAACCTATAAATTTGTCTTGTCTAATGTTTATTCCCACATGCTGTGACAATCAGTGACCAAAAAAGCAGTCTCGCCTTACTAGCTGCTCACCCTTTTCCATACTGGCCTGTGTCCTGAACCCATGCAGGAGGCTGCACACCAATGTTACCCAAGCAGAGTCATCTGCAAAACTGTGAACTGCCTGCAGACACACTACAGACCCCATTCTCTTGTTCCGTGGCCCTTTTGCTCCAGGGTCTCACACCCTCCAGGGTCACTTGGCTCACATGGTAAAAAGTACTAACAGCAAACACCCTATTTGCTACTTGCAGTCACATGCTCTAGCAACACATACACAAAGGTTCCAGTTTTACCACCTTCCTCCTACCCCCGTTACTCCCTACCACACAACCCCTGCTTCTCCTCCTCAACCAACAAACCCCCAGCAAATTTTTAAAACTCATAGCATATGTGCCCAGAAAAACTGCTGTGAAATACAGCAGGAGTTTAGCCCCAGCATTTGCAAACTGAACTCACAAACTCAGGGTCTCTTTTATAAATCCCAGTCTAAAATCAGTCTATTGGCTGCTTGCAGACATGTCCTCTTGCTACACACAGACACACACACACACACACACACACACACACACACACACACACACACACACACACACACACACATGCTCCTATTTCAGCACAGTCCTTCTTCTCCCCACTCCCTACCCCACCAACCCTGCTTCTCCTCCCCAACCAAAAACAACCCCCCAGAAAACCTTTAAAAATCACAGCAAAAAATACAGTTTACAAACTATTGCATCAGAGTTTAGCCCCAGCATTTTCCAACATAGTATCATGTAATACTCCATTTTTGGAACATTGATTACTTGAAAAGGTACTGTCCTTTCTTAGACCCAAGGGGACTTATAAAGAAGTTTCATTTTCCCAGGTTTTGTAGTTGAAATGCTGTTTATGTACATTCATTGCAAAGGTCACTGTAAGTCAATGCATTCTGGTGCATTTAGGGTTCTGAGGGTACAATGCTATAATGTTTCAGTTTTCTATTAGGATACCAAACACATCACACAATAGATGCCCAATGTGATTTAGCATAGTTGAAGTCATTGGGGGCTCTGGATCTGCAATAAGGATCACTTCGGCATAGCCTTCGAGCATCAAATTAATCCATGAATTTTGAAACATATGGGGGCACCCTATACATGGAAGTAACTGTTGATATATTCTGAACCATGCCATTGGAATTTGTTGCTTTGAGGATATGAAATGGTTCACATCAACACACACTGACAAAATCAAATTTAGCAATGCATGGTGAAACATTTACAATACAAAATACTGACATCATTTGATGTATAGCAATACATTTCAATGCATTTAGGACTCCAAGGATGCAGTGAAGCTTACCTTTATGTAGCTGCAAGATATCTGATGCATTTAGGTGTACTGACACACTTCATGTGTCAAAACTCTTCAGAGCATCTGGTGCCCTGAGGGTATACTGAAGCACCATGAGTTGTAATGTGAAGAGAGCATCTCATGTTTTTCAAAGCACACTGACCTGTGTAGATGCATTCTGTACTTGAAGAATGCACATGCACTGTATTAACCACAAAGCCATGAAGAGTGAAACTTCACGCAAAAATGAGGCAAATAAGAAACCATGGAAGTTAGACTTGGAGTCTGGACAGAACAGGACAGGTGGCAGGCAGCAGTGTTCTCTGGAGTGGTGTGGTGATAACTGGCAACCGGACAGACCTGACATTTTCTCTTACTTCAGCATTCATTGTTCCACTGTTCCCATTCTCAATCTATTCCTTTCCAGGAATCCCACCCACTCTGTAGACAGTGGCTCCCTCAGGCTATCTGGTGGCTGTGATTACTGGCCAGTCCTGCTGTTACTTCCTCCTCTTCCCAGACGTTCCTAGAGTATACTTGGACTGACAGGCATGTCCTTCACTTAAGCGGTTAGCCAGAAAATGAGACCAATGCTAATGGTTCTCCCAGCCCCCTCCATGGCCATCATGATCCAGTGAGCAGCTGCTGCTGTAGGCATAATAAGGGCAGCCACAAGCACTGTAGGCAATGGAAATGTCAGGGAAACTGAACTGGACACCACAGACATTCAGTGCAGTAGAGGAGTTGTATATTATACTTGTAAGCCACAGACATTCAGAGCAGTAGCGGAGTTGTATATTGTACTTGTAAGCCTAATTGCGGAGCGGGGCAGTGGGGGCAGTGGTGACACAGCACCAGTGGGGGAACTGACACAGAAGGAAATTATTGCAGGCTGCACTTAATAAAACTCCTGGCTGCCATATGTTTGGGCTCTGATGAGTCTCCTCCTGTCCTCCTGATCCCGCCTGGCATGTGCTTAAATTGGAGTTGCAGGTTAGAGCAAACTGGAGAGAGAGAGAGAGAAAGATGTGAATCTGTCAGTATTCAAAGGAGAAAGGGGTCCTAAGAAATAAAGAATTCTTACACAGTTTTGTAAGATTAACTTAGTTCCTGTGAGTGTCCGGCACCGTGCGGCACCGTAAATAGTGTAGTGCTGTGGTCAGTAGGGACAACATGGGCAAACTGCTTCAGAGAGGCGAAAGTGACTGTGATGCAATCCAACATGTTCATTCTGAAAGAATGCAGAATCCCTTTTTCCCAGTGATCATTAAAACACTGCAGGGCTCCATCCACTGCAGCCCTAAAAATGAACATTCTACCCCCATTACTGCTCTTGTCTCAAACCCTGCCTATATCAATTCCAGAAAGATTCTAGAAACTGGTAATGAAAAAGACAAACTTTCTTATGTAAAGGAGCCAAACCTAGAAATCAATTGGCCACTCTACGTTTGGCCAAGAAATATAGGGGTGGGGTTGGGGTTCCAAATTTTAGACTTTATTATTATAAAGCAGCACAACTGGTGAGCTCAGTAACCTGGATCACCTAACAGTGGATGTCAGGATGGTATGGGGCTGAAAGTGAGGCAGCAAGACCCTACCCACTACATACTCTCCCATACATACCAATCTCCACACCATATGTAAAGTCCTTAACCAATCTGTGGCTTGTTCAAATGATTAAAATCATGTTACAGGCCTGACAGGTGATCTCAGTCCCTAACAGAACAGGTCCTCTCATTGTTATTATATGTAACCCTGACTTTCAATCACCAAGAGAGGACAGAGGCTATTCAAGGAAGAATCAGGGGGGCATAGTAACTTCTTTTGCTACATTAAAGGAGAAATTTATGCTACAACATAATGACTTGTTCAGGCACCTCCAGAAATGACATTTTATACTTTCAAATAATAAACTGCCAGATTAAACACAGACTTTATCCCCACTGTATGATTTGTATTACTGGGCTGTTAAACTGGCAGGGAAGCAAATATTCATTTCTTCACTCTTCCAGCTCCTGCTCAAATGCTAGAATATTGATACTACACTAAGGAAAATAAGAAGCAGAGGCAGGGGACTCTATTATAGACCAACAGTGGGAGAAAATCTGAACACTAGAGGAATGGTAACCTCTCTTCATCTTGGAGGGAATAAAACTGAAAGATAATTTCATGTTTTGTCCTCACCCAATTACCAAGCACATGGGGGATCACTCAGATTGATTGACCTGCTTTCATGGCTGTGGAGAGATAGATAGACAGACAGACAGACAGACAGACAGATATACATATATTTTGGTTTTGCCCAATAATTGCTTCATATTGCTTGACCATACAAAGAGGGTTGGAAACGATCTGGGCTAGTATTATCCCATTTACTTATAAATACTTATTATTAGGAATACACAGAAGCATACACCTCCCAGAGAGTACAGTTAAACTCCCTCAAGTAATGCTGCTGATGGTGATGAAAGGGCTGTCAATTGACTCCGTCCAAGATCCCCCCATAGTCAACTCCTGTGTAGACAGGGATATAACGTATTATACAATGGCAAGAAAGAATCCTGGACCCTGATTGGTCAGTGTATGCCTGAGACAGTGATGTTATTACACAATAACATCACTGTGTGGATGATGACATCCCTTTGCTTATCTTTTCGTAAGAAACAAAGATATACTGCCACACTAAAAATCTACTAAAAACATTTTGTTTAATGTTTTTTATTTTGTATAACAATGAGCCATTGTATAATAGCAATAAGGCACTCCAATGTGTGTGTTATTGTGTAATAACATCACTCCTGGGGTGGTGGAAGCACTCAGCTTCACCTTGTGCTTCAACCCACACCAGGAGTGATGTTATTACATGATAACACGCACCCTGTCATGCCTTATTGCTTAAATATAACCCAGAAAGGTATCCCGTAATAGTAGTGACTGAATATAGGTGACTGTCAAAACGGCAGCTCATATTCAGTCGCTATTGTTATAAGCAACCCACAAGGGTAGTGACTACTGCTACTGTAAGGGCAGGGAAAGGTGACCGCAAAGGGGGAATGATGAGGGGAAGGGGAGAGATAGGGAAGAGGGTTATCTCAATGAAGTGTTCCTGCTGCCACTGAGCCAGCTGTATGGTATAGTGGTGAGGGAGGCTGGATCCAGCAGAGCAGCTACTAGGTTCGGGGCTGGGGATGGGAGGGATTGAATTTTGCTGCTGCCTGTGGCTCCCAAACTTAATTTTTTTTTTTTCAGGTGGATTGTGTCCCCTCCCCAACATGTGCCCCTCTGGAGTTAAGAATCCTTTTTTGGGGGTGGTAGGGTGCAAAGCCCCCTGTGAGAGAAGCATAGCCCTCCTCCTGCAAAAACACTTTATTGTGCCTGTTGTCAGTTTGCTGGTAAGTGTATATTGCTGATTTGCTTTTTGGCGATATATACTCACCATAATAGCGATTGCCATTTTGCATTCGCTCTTATGACATAGAACCACATGGGAAGCATCACAGTAGATGCTTGAGAAAAGAAAACATTTTGTTCAAATGGCAGCTGAGGATTGGTGAGGAAAAGAGCGAGGAGAGTGACAGTTCATCAGAAAATGAAAGGTATGCAGAAGGGAAATGTTCTTGGTGTGGGCAAAAGGAGGAGATACTGTTTAATATTGACAGGAGAAGTCACAGGGAACATACTGTATTCAATAGGGAGAGTTCACAGCTGAGGTCATGAGGAGGAGGAGAAGGGATCACAAAAGGAAGGTAAACACAAAATGAAACAAAAAATGATGAGGTAACAGACTGTAAAGTTGAAAAGTTTTAATGTACAGTATTGTTAAATGTTATAAATGTTCAAATGTAAGACAGAAATCCATGTAATATATTCATATCATACTTCGTAATGTGTTTTCCCAGACACAGTTTTGTAGACATTGTTTTGTAAATAATGGTTGTGAGATATTTATTATGATATTGGAAATCTGCCGATGATTAGACCCATTGAATGTTTGTGACTGAAGTTTTAACTGGAATGCTGATTTATTTATATATTTTCAAATTTTTATGTATTTATTGTACGGCGCCCAAAGCCTCTGGGATTGGGCACCTGAAAAATTAAATTTGCCTTGGCTTGCCTTTTAAAAAATAGAGACATGGTGGGGGCTTCCTCCCACACTGAAACACCAAACTATTGAAGGATGCTGAAATGACTGTAATCTATTGCCTACTGTATGTACTGACATGACTTTGAATAAAGCTTGATTTAAAAAAAAAATATTTTCAGGCTCCTTTGAGCAGCATTGGAGGGAGAGGGTGCACTGGATCTGTTCACTTCTGATATTCATCAGACACCAGTAGCACCCATACAACATTTAAGATAAATGCATAAGAAATGTAATTAAATCTCAGTGAATGAGATGGAACTGAGCTTGCTAGATCCTTAACTACTAAATGATCAGGAGAGGTGTGGTCCTCTCCTATTTAGCATGCTCCCCCAACTGGCCCCTAGAATGATCTTATGTTTAACAAGCATTTGTCAATGCTGAATCTTGTCTTGCTGGCATTGGCATTGGTAGTGCAGGAGTTAGAGAGAGCATAATAGGAATGGCAGTGACATACTGAAATGACGCCAACCCCACCCCCACCCTGCAGAGACTGACAGGCGTTGAGGTGTGCCTTTGGATCATCAACCACAATGCTCATACCATTTTACCTCACCCTACCCTGCAGACACTGACAAGTGTTGTGGTGTGCCTTGGGGTTTTCAGACCTTATGATCACCCCACTCCATAACCACATTTTCAACATACAGTAGGCATTTTTGGGACCTCCCCTCATGAACAGTGGTACTATGATTTTGTTACTCTGTCCCAAAAGTTGATTTCCCACAGCGACTGTGCCATTATGTGCCACAGGTGCAAAAAAATATTTTAGGCAGTATGTGAAATATGACAGCTGTACTGTTCATTAGGAGGTGTGAAAAAATGGCAATGTTGAAAATCTGTAGTGAAAATATAAAAAATGGTCGAAGTTACGAGCGTGAGTGGGAACTGTGCAATGCACACTTGTAATGCAGTCATTTTTTGGAATTTTTTCACCAGATTTGCAACATTGACTTTTTAGGACCCTACCTCATGATCAGTGACACTTTCGTTTCATTAATTGGTCCCAAAAGGTGATTCCATGCAGTGACCGCAAAATCACCTTTCAGGACCGAGTAACGAGATGACAGTGGATGTGTTCATGAGGTAGGGTCCCAAGAACACCATGTTAAAAATCTGAAACCAAAATTCCCAAAAATGGCTGAAATATCCACCTTTGTTGAAATCCCATTGCCTGCCATGATAAAGCTTACCTCATTTTGTTCACTTCCGGGTCAGCTTTTGAAGAGTTCAGACGTGTTCCTGCTACACAGAAGATCACAGCGCTGGCTCTCCAGAGATAAGTATGGGATGAGGGGGGTGTGGGGAGGTGGAGTGCACAGAGGGTGGGTGCGGATTGGGGGAGGGTGTGCGGCAGGATGATGAGGGACCTTCCCCCCCACAGGTAAAAAAAAAAGAAACCAGACTTCAGACTGTTTTCTTTATTTACAGGTAAAAAAAAATAATTTGGGCACACTGGGGTGGGCTCCCAGTGTGCCATGAGTATGGGGGGGACATGATGCTGATGGGGATTGGGCAGCCCCGTTGTCAAAGAAAGTGTGTTGGGGGGACATGATGCTGACAGGGATTGGGCCCCCCTGTTAGCAAACAAATTGAATTCAGGGGGACATGCCAATGAGGGGATTAGTCATCCCCATTGTCAACTTTGTGGGGATTGTGTGGTGGGGGACAGGAGCTGCCATATTTACTGGAATGTTTCACAAGGAAAGACACGTCATGGAGCCTTGTCATCTGATGTTCCAATGAGGAAACTGCACCTCATTGGAGCAGCAGATTTCTTTCAACTCCATGTCTCTCTCTGAAACTGCTGTCATTCCCAGCATGCTCGCTAACTGGTGGCTGGGGGATGCACCCACTAAAGTGCTCCCTGCATTCGCCACAACAGTGACACACCTCTGAATGTGCTACTGCCACAAGATGTTGCTTGCGCCTGTGCACAAGACAACATAAAAATCTAAAGAAGCCAGATAATTATCTGCACATAAGATTGAGAAAGCAGTGGGATCACAGCTCTTATTTTGCATGTTAAAATTTGAAGAACAAGTACATGACCTAGTGCATGATGAGATCACATTGTTGTCAGTGATCAGGCTTATCACAACTAGGCCAAATTATGAGACCAAGAATGCTTATAAAAATCGTGGAATGAGAAAAGAAAGTGAGAAAGACAACAGAATACCTTTAAAGTAATTTGCACACTCCTTTGAATAGCATTTGCAAGGTGTATTGGATCCTGCTGGCTTCTGATATTTTCCACACACCCATAGCTGCCATACACAATTTAAGAAAACTGTATAAGAAATGTGGTTAAATCTTAGGGAATGAGCTAGGGTTGACTTTGTTGTGTCTTTAATTACTAAATGATCAGGAGAGGTGTGGGCATCTCTGATTTAGCACGCTCACCACTGGTCACATGTGAGCACCTTATGGGCCAGCACTCTGTTTAATAAAATAAAGCCAGAGAGTGGTTTTCCCCATAAGACTGAAATAAAAAGCAGTAGTATTGCAGTTCGTATTGGCAAGTTAAAACTGAATAAGTAGGTACATGATCTATGAAGATGCCACCTTGTCATTGGTGGGCAGACTTATATTGATACTAGAATAGAAACAGGTGCTGTTGTGCTGCATGGAATGAGCGGGTGATATAATGAATGTTGAAGACAAAAACACAATAAATAAGCACTCAAAAAACCAAAAAATAAACACGCAAAGATTCAAGGCATATGAGCAGTGAGAGACCGCAGCACACTACCCCAGCACTTCATGTCCACTCCAGTACACTTTGTCAGGAGGCAGGGAACTGGTGCTCAAGGTCCTTCTTTTATTTGGGAAAACCTTAAAGTGATAGATCACATATTTTTAATACATTTCTTTTATATGTATATATATAGAGCAACTTAAAATACCCTAATGCCAAACACCCTGTGTGAATACAATTATAAAAATAGCTACTTTATAAATAAAATTGCACAAATCCTTACCAAAATCTTTATTGCACAGCATATACATGTAGGAGGTCAAATAGAGATGCCAAAGGCCAAATTATGAAAATAATACACTGGAGTCAAAATACAATAATGGATAAATGTCCAACAGATTTAAATCTAATCTGATGAAGTTTAAAGTCATTTTTAATTTTAATTTTTTTATCTCCAATCTTTTTCCTTTACATTTTTAAGTTTTCTCTATAGAAGGCATTAACCAGCAAAACTAATAGGTAGGATTTAATTATTCCACTTCAAACAAATACTTCTAAATTTATTATTTAATTGATGAAGAAATCAGAAACAAAAAAAATCACAAAATTCAAACCACAGTTTGAATCCCACCAGAACCACTGACTGAAAATGCAGTAGCACTGTATTCAGAAATGAAAATATATTTCAGTAATTCTAGTTGATGAATAATATCATAATCAGAGAATCAAATAACTTTTTTTGTTTTTATCAATCTTAAGGGACTTATTTATAACATTAATTTTAACTTTTATAGTTTATATTTCTAATGATCAAAGGATTTCAGGTAAACATCAAGAGTTTCCAATATATTTTAATATTTCTAATCAGCAATTCATAATTCATTGAATAATTCAAAGAGGGACAAAAATCAGAGAATATCAAAATCAAAGAAATGGAATAATGTCCAGGCAGTCATTAAGCCCTAAGGGGGTTAAAGTTTTGAAAGTATAAATCCATCTCGACTCTTTCTGTAACAGTAATTTAAGTCTATCCCCATCTCTTTTTAGAGGTTTTATATGTTCCAGACCCATAAAAACAAATCAGTAGGATCATTTTTATGTTGCAAGGTAAAATGAACACCTATTGGTGTATCCCATTCTGTTTTAAGAATAGCACGAATAGGCTCTTGCATACATTCCTTTAAGGGTCTTTTTGTATGTCCAATATAAAGTTTAGTACAAATGCACTGAATTACATTAACAACGTAACTCGTTGTACATGTAATAAATTCCTTAATTGAGATATTTTTAATAAGGTCTGGATGTGGAAAAGTATCTCCCTGGATACAATAGCAACAGATGGTACATCTGCCACAACAAAAATTGCCAGATGGAATAGGTGGTAACCATGTAGGATGAATTTCTTGTGTCGGTTTTGAATAAAGACTATTGGTCAAAATATCTCCTAGATTTTTTTCCTTTTTTATATACAATCAAGGGATTTTCACCCAAACTTGCCAAATTACAATCCCCTTTTAGAATGGGCCAGTAACTTCTGACTATCTTTGATATTTCTGGAGCTATAGAATTATATTCAGTAACAAAAGCTACTTTCTGATCTTTATCAGTTTTTAATTTTTTGGGATCAAAAGGTCCTGTCTATCTAAATGTCTTGTTTTATTTAATGCCATTTGTAAAGTTCCCTCAGAATAGGCCCTCTGTAGAAGCCATTATTTTAAGTTTAATGCTTGCTTCTCAAAATCAGCATCACATGAACAATTTTGTCTTAAGTGGACAAATTGTCCATAAGGAATTGCTCTTTTTGTATGATGTGGATGGGCACTTTTTGCATGTAACAACATATTGCCTGATGTAGGTTTTCTGAAATTTTCCAAGGTAATACATTGCCCATCTATTTATTGAAGTCTAAGATCCAGAAAAGAAATGGATTATAAGTCCACATTTGAGGTGAATTGTAACCCCCAAATCATTTTCATTCAGGTAATCAACAAAAGATGAAGCAGAAATAAAATCCCCCCTCCAGATTACCAAAATATCACCCAAAAAGCACCCCCACATTTGGATATTGGGGAGAAAAGGGTTTCTGTCTGGGTTGGATACCATGGTCCCTTCCCACCATGCCAGAGATAAATTGGCATATGAAGGCGCCACCGTGGTCCCCATGGCAGTCCCCCTTATTTGTGGATAAAATTTCCTATCAAAACTAAAGTAGTTACAAGTCAGAATCAAAGATAAGGCATCCATAATAAACTCTTTTGGAAAGTTTTCTGCTTTGCCATTACTATTTAAATGATAGCCTATGACATTAATCCCCAGGTCATGTTGGATATTAGTATAAAGGCTAACTGCATCGATCGTCAGCCATAAAAAAAATCACAGGACCAGACTAGCCCCTCTAATTTTTGCAGAATTTCCATAGAATCCCTAATATTAGATGGCTGATCCATTACCAGATATTTTAGAAAATGAGTAATAAAAATAGATAGATTCTCAGTAAGAGATCCATTACTGGAAACAATGGGCCTGCCGGGAGGGGGGGTCTGGTCTGGTCCTTGTGTATTTTTGGCAATACATAAATAGTGAGGATAATAGGAAAATCCACTTTCATATATTTAAGTTCTTTTTCAGTTATTTCTCCACATTTTAAAGCAGTATCCAGAAATATATCAAGTCTCTTTTTCATGTACAATGTTGGATCAGTAGGTAATCTATGATAATTTTCCTGATCATCTAACTGACAATAAATTTCAGCTTCATAATAGTTCTTTTCCATCATGACAATTTTTTCCACCTTTGTCTGCTTGTTTAAATTTGATATGATCCATGTTTTTAAGTTCAGGCAATGCTATAATTTCATCTTGCATCAAATTCGATTTATGTCTTGCCCATTTTCTTGCAAATATTTTACACAATTCTTGCATCACCAAAGTCTGATATGTAATCAATGCTGGTGAATTTATATTTGTAGGGTTGAAAATGGATTTTGGACAGAAAGAAGTAGTACGAGGTGGAATGTTAATATTCTTTAATTCCAAGTCCAAAGCAGCCAACTGTGTAAGATCTGAATCCAAATTTGAGTCATTGAAAGACAAACCAGTAGTTAAACTATCTGTAGTAGAAGTCATATCCTCATTTAGATCCAATTCAGTAGATAAATCCAATAATGTCAAATCATCTGAAAGAGGTAGATCTAGAACACGATCACACTCTAGGGGAAGGAAAAATAGTAGAAGTAATAGCTGATCTCAGAATACCACGCAATATCTTTCTGGTATCTCACAATCACAAAATAAACAAGTAAGGTTTTTTTTTTTTACCAAAACAAAACTGGCAGGAGACTGGGGGAAAAGACTAAGAAAAAATGGAAAACAAGATGTGGTAGAAGGGGAGGTTATAAATATGGATAGAACTGTAATCGAGAAATCTCAGGAGCAGAACACCCAAATAGTAAACCTTGCAAATACTATTTTAACACCAACACAGATTAAGGTCCTTAATTATAGCCTTAGCTTTATTTCTGGCCCTAAAGTAAATGAATTTAAACTTTTTTGTGATTTGAAGTTATTCTTCAGAAAATTGAACCTAAAATATTTTTTCTCCAGATCAGAAAAATTGGGGGACCTAATCAACAGGAAATCACTATGTGCTCAAATGATGTTATTTCTTTTCAGACATTATTGGATTTATCTACCGGAATTGGATCTAAATGACGATATGACTTCTACTACAGATAGTTTAACTACTGGTTCATCTTTCAATGACTCAAATTTGGATTCAGATCTTACACAATTGGTTGCTTTGGACTTGGAATTAAAGAATATTAACATTCCACCTCGTACTACTTCTTTCTGTCCAAAATTCATTTTCAACCCTACAAATATAAATTCACCAGCACTGATTACATATCAGACTTTGGTGATGCAAGAATTGTATAAAATATTTGCAAGAAAATGGGCAAGACATAAATCGAATTTGATGCAAGATGAAATTATAGCATTGACTGAACTTAAAAACATGGATCATATCAAATTTAAATGAGCAGACAAAGGTGGAAAAATTGTCATGATGGGAGAAGAACTTTTATGAAGCTGAAATTTATTGTCCATTAGATGATCAGGAAAATTATCATAGATTACCTACTGATCCAACATTATACATGAAAAAGAGACTTGATGTATTTCTGGATACTGCTTTAAAATGTGGAGAAATAACTGAAAAAGAACTTAAATATATGAAAGTGGATTTTCCTATTATCCCCACTGTTTATGTATTGCCAAAAATACACAAGGACCAGACCAGCCCCCCCGGCAGACCTATTATTTCCAGTAGTGGATCTCTTACTGAGAATCTATCTATTTTTATTAATCATTTTCTAAAACAACTGGTAACAGATCAGCCGTCTTATATTAGGGATTCTATGGATATTCTGCAAAAATTAGAGGGGCTAGTCTGGTCCTGTGATTTTTTTATGGCTGACGATCAACGTAGTTAGCCTTTATACTAATATCCAACATGACCTGGGGATTAATGCCATAGACTATCATTTAAATAGTAATGGCAAAGCAGAAAACTTTCCAAAAGAGTTTATTATGGATGCATTATCTTTGATTCTGACTTGCAACTACTTTGTCCCGGATTCCCACCTTTTCCCTCACAAAAAGACAGAGACCATTGTTTGTTGTTGTGCTCAGATTGGCAATGAATTTATTTATATATCAAAATTCCATGTTCCATTTCACCATATTTTATTATTATATCTCTCACAATTTCATTTATTTTCATCCATATATCAATCTCTGATCATCCCTCTTTCTTCCTCTTTTTCTCCCCCCAGGTGAAAACTGGGTGCCTTCTTCTTCTCCTTTTCTGTTAGGTAACGGTGAAAACCGAGACTGCTTTTCTCCTACAGCTTCTTTCTCTTTTGTCTTATTCCTTTTTCTTCCCCCTCCTTCCCCCCCTTCCCCCCTTTTTCCTGCCATCCACCTTTGGCAGACCAATAACCATATTATCATCTGCCATCCACCTTTGCAGTCCAATAACCGCCCTACCGGATGTGCCTGTCCTCCACCTTGACAGACCTACCATACAGTCCCTTCTTGACTGTCTTCCCTCTTGCTCTGTCTTGTAGGGTGGGTGGAGGGATCAAAACTCCAGCAGAAAGTAGCTGAGCCCCTCTGTGCTGTCCATTATGTACCTCGACTTGCCCTTCCCCTTCCTGTTGCCTGACTATTGTTCTATCCCTTGTCCCTTCCCCTTCCTTCCCCCCTCCCTTCTGAGCACAAAATCCTGATGGATAGGGAAGGGGTGCACCAGGACAAGCTGGTCTGCCTCTTAAAGGGCAAACTCCATTGTCCCAGATTCACCCCTTTTCCCTCACAAAAAGACAGAGACCATTGTTTGTTGTGCTCATATTGGCAATTAATTTATTTATATATCATAATTCCATGTTCCATTTCACCATCTTTTATTATTATATCTCTCACAATTTCAATTATTTTTATCCATATATCAATCTCTGATCATCCCTCTTTCTTCCTCTTTTTCTTCCCCCAAGTGAAAACCTGGGTGCCTTCTTCTTCTTCTCCTTTTCTGTTAGGTAACGGTGAAAACCGAGACCGCTTTTCTTCTTCTGCTTCTTCCTCTTTTATCTTATTCCTTTTCTCCCTCCCTCCTCCCCCTTTTCCCCATTAGCCAGTCTCCAGCTTACATTGATGACTGGCTTCCCACTTAGGTATTATTCTCCTTACCCTCAGGGAAACCTGCATCCTAATCCTTCTTCTTCTCCTCTTTTTTTTTAGTTTACCTGCTTCCTCCATGCTTCTATAAAACCCATCATTTCCATGTTAAACATGTCTATGGCTCGATCCAACAGGTGCACCCCATCTGACATGTAGAAATCTTCTATCCACTTTTCCACGCCCCGCAGTATTACCTGTCCTCCCATATGTCATATCAATGTCCTGGCCCTTCTGTTCATCTTTCTCCTGGCTCTATCCATGGCTCTATGGCTGTGCTCCTGTCTCCAAAGCCTCCTTGGTATCATATCTGACCAGGCAATGCTTACCCGAGGCCACCACTGCTGTATTGTTTCTAAGTCCCTTTTTATCTGCAAGTATGTGTTGACCCATGGCTTGCCCACAAGGTCATTTCCCCCTAAATGTATAATAATTAAGTCTGGACAGGGTCATCGTTCCTTAAGTACCTTCAGGTTGGGAAGCAGTTGTGCCCATCTCATCCCCCGGATGCCACGCCGAAGCAACCTATATTGTTTCACATCTTGATACAGCTGCTTTCCCCCAGGCTTTTTCTCTGCTCTCCTTTCTGCCCAATAAATATAGGAGTGGCCACAGATCCAGACTTCTGTGATTCTCCCTTTTTCTATGGGGTTTAAGCCAAAATAATTATCTTATATATATGGTCTTATCTTCCTCACCATAGTATTCCTCTCCCTGTCCCCCGCCCCATATGTCTTCCGATCTGTAACAAAACATAGGTAATATGTTAATTTTAATTTTTTCCTTACTTCAGTGCTCGTATGTATCTCTTATAACTGGCAGACTGCCAGTGTCCTTTTTCCAAAATACTATTCACTGTTTCACCTGCCGCTGCCCACTGTGAGGCAGTCCCAATCCTTAAGGAGTGGGATGAATAATTACCTGGGTCCTGCCCCAGGAATTGCATGCCTTTATTGATCAATGCTGTGACTTGGTAACCGGTGACCCTTCTTGCAGCACCATGAACAAATAATCTCCCTGTCCTGGTCCCCTGCTCTGCAGCGAAAGCCCACAAAGCCTGTACTGGGCTTACTGAGCCCTTTACCTTTCTCGTTAGTGTCACTATGCAACCCTGTCCCCTTTGATCCGTCTTTGACCTCTTAATCTTAATCTGTATCTCTTTCATACCCCAGTTTATATCTTCCCATTCTAATCTTCCTTCCCTCCCTGTCTTTTTTGCCATGGCCTACCACCTCACTCACTCTCATGGCATCTGCAAACATCACAACATAAATTGTGTGAAATAGCTGGGCCTCGGTCTTCGATCTGCATACTGCCGGTAGCACATCCTTTAGTTTCACTAGCCACTGTTCCTCTATTGGTCTTCTATTGTCTAATGGCCCTTGTTTCAACCTACCCCATCCCTGCATCATTCTTCTAATAAACAATGATTTTGTCGGGTCCTTCCATCATTTTAGACTACAGATAACACAAATCCCTGCTAAATAGACCCCCACTGTGGTGTGGGCTGTTCCTTTTTGCCATTGCTCCATGGTGAACTTTCCCAATTGTTCCTCTGTGAGTGGCCTACTTACATCCATTTGGTGTGTTGCCCTGAATATTTGAAACACTAGCCAGGCCCCATCATAGGCCCTCAGAGTCCGAGGTGCCCATGAGCTGTGAAACAACAGTTCTGCTCCTTCTTGCCAACATCCCAGATGTTCGTTGTTATGGGCATTTTTTGCTCCTCCACTGCTGGTGCCAGCTTCCGGAAACAGTCCAGCTGCAGATGGGAAAGGCTGTCAGCCAGGGTGTTGTACACCTTCTATGTGTTTTGCTCTGAATGACATGTTCAGCTGCAAGGCCCTTTAACACTAAATGTCGTAGATTCTGTACCGACTCATTTCTGACCTGGCTCCCCTGATTGTTTAGAACCTCCACCACTGCTCTATTGTCACACCAGAATGTCACTTCTGATCCAGTAACTCTTCCCCCAACCAAGGTACATGCCCAGATGGGCATGATCTCTAGCAATGTTATATCTCTTACCTTGTCATCCCTTACCCAGTCAGAAGGCCATGGTTCTGCAAACCACCTGCCCTTCAGGTAGCCACCCATGCCTAGGCCCCCGGCTGTGTCTGTGTAAAGATCGTGGTCTGTGTTGTACACCCACTCCTCCTGCCAGAAAGAGCAGCCATTATACTCCCTGAGAAATTCCTTCCACACCTTAAAAATCCTCCCTGACACCTCTTGTCAGGTCTACCCAATGGTGTGGTCTGGTCGCCCCGGTTGTAGCCCTTGCTAACCTTTTTGTGAATGCCCTTCCTGGTCCAATTGCCCTGCAGGTGAAGTTCAGGTGCCCTAGTACCTGCTGTACTTGTTTTAGTTGTACCCCTCTCCTGCTGGTATGTACTTAGATCAATTCTTTCAGTTTTTCTACTTTTTTGGACTGCAGCCGGAATATTTCCCTTTGGGCATCTATTTCAATACTCAGGAATTCTAGCACCCTGCAGGGCCCCTCTGTTTTTTCCGGTGCCAGTGGAAGCCCTAATTCCTTGCACAGCTCTTGAAATTTGCCCAGCATTATTTGTCTCCTTTTCCCCACTACTGATGAAAAGGAAGTCATCCAAATAGTGAATGACTGTTCTAAAGCCAGCTCTTTCTTGAAATATCCACTGCAAACAGGTGCTGAATGCTTCAAATGTTGCACATGCTATAGAACATCCCATGGGCATGGCTTTATCAAAATAGAACTGTCCCCCAATTTTGAAACCCAAAAGGTCCCAGTCTTCCCTCCTAACTAGCTGCAATCTGAATGTGGATTCGATATCTGTTTTTGCCATCCATGCATACTTGGTAGCCTGGATTATCCGAACTGCGTCTTCTAGTGTAGCATATGTCACTCTACTATATTCTTCCCCCAAATCATTCACTGAATCCCCTTCTGGAAATGATAGGTGGGGAATTACCCTGTATTCTACTTCCTGTTTCTTGGGGACCAAACCCAGTGGACAGACCCTCATGTTCTGCAATGGGGTGTATCAAATGGTCCTCCTACTCTTCCTGCTGCCTTTTCCTTCTTTGTCTTTCATCTTAACATTTCTTCTTTCCCTTTTACCGAACCCAAGTTGCTTGTTTCTTTCACTTGTCTGGGGCCTCCGCTCTGCAGTGAAAAATCTGTGCGAAAACCTTTTTCAATCATTACCACCACTTTTCTATTCGGGTACTTGTCCAACCAACCCTTCCATGTCTCTATCCTTATGGGGGTTCTAGCTGCCTTAAATTGCTCCCTGCCTTTCTTCTCTTTCCTCCCATCTCCTTCCCCTCCACTCAGTGCTTGGCCTTGCAGGTCAGTGATTTTGACTCCCCCTAGCCACATGCCCCCTACCCCTCTCCCCCATTCCATGCCTGCCTTTATATCCCTGTCCCTCTTGAAAGGATTATTGCCTCGAACCTTGCCCTCCAGATCCTTGGGCTCCTTGGACCCATACCATTCTGAACCTGCTTGCCGGATGCGTTCCCTAGCATTTTGATAATGCGTGCCAAAAATGACATTGTGGCCAGGAACAAAAGGTCCTGTTGTATGCCCAGTAACACCTCTGGAATGTGGCTCCTTTTCTCCCCCACTCCCATTCAGGTGTGGACTGATCAGTTACATAATCCATCCATAAGTCCAGCTGTTTCGTGTCCCATCTTACATCGCCATATGTGGCCATTCTCTGCTGAAAAAATTCATCGTAGTATAACCACCAACACCCCCTTCACCTTTTCCCACTGTATTATTAGGGAGTATGTGATGAGTGGGATGCCCAGCTCTAGTTTCCGTTCCAATATGATGGCTGAAAATGTGGCAAAACCCACAAACTACCCATCCCAAGTCATGCCTTTTGTGAATTTGTCCTCCTCCTTCTTGCCTAACAGAACTACCGCTGCTGCCATTTCACTCTTTTCTATGTTCTCTGACTCTTCATATTTTGCAGCTGCTTCCCAGCTAACTAAAGTGAATATATCCACATACTCTCCTTTCCATATCTTTTCTTTCATGGCCAGTGGCACGTGTTCGCCTACCCTCATCCCAGGAGCACCTATCTCCCTTTTCCTTTTACCTCTTTCTCTGCTCTCCCTTCCTTCACTTTTTACACTGCTTCCCCTGTCCTAATTCCTGCCAGTGCTGACTCCATTTTCCCTAAACCTTCTGTCCCCAGTGCCGACACAATTTGACTTATGCACTCCTTGATACTGTCACCCACTGAGCCGGGTGTGTTACCTGTGTCCTTGTCCATTCCTTGGTGCCTCCCGTCTTCCTGGCACCCCATTATGGACCCTTGTGTTTGAGGGGGTGGTTGCACCACTAGCGGTTGTGGAGGAACCAATATGTCCTGGGGATTCGGTCTGAGTTCCCCTGTGGGGACCCCAACTTGCTCTTGGATAGGTACTGGCGGTGTCAGATCGACAGGTTGCAGAGGTACTGGGTCAGCCACCTTGGTGGTCAATGGCTGTACCCTGGTTGGGCTGCATGGCCTTCCAACTGGCCGCTTCCCTCTGCCCCTTTATCCTTCACCGCTTTCCTTTTCTCCTCGGATCTCCCTGGTTCCTTCCCTTCCACTAGCTCCCACATTTTGTTGGCTTTTTCCACCAATTCGACAATAGCCCTGTAAGCGTCTTCCTTCAAAGGCCTGTTCTTCTTTGGTGCCATGTCCTCTGCTACTTCCAACTGTGAAGACAACTGAAGGAAGGAAAACAAAACACAAATTCATTATTTGATTTATGCCCACACACGCTCCTCTTATGGCCTGGCCCTTGCCCCCAGCTGTCGCTCAATGGCCCGGGCCTTGTTCCCCCCAATTTTTTTCTTTCTCCCCATCTCTGCCCAGGGTCTTTCTTCCTTCCTCTCCTGTGGTCCATGGGCCCCCTTTTTGGTGTCCGCACCGATCTCCCGATCTCTCATGCCTTTGTCCCACCTCTGTCTTCCCTTGCCCCACCCATCCCCTTATTTCTTGCTTTATCCCACCCTGCGGGCCTCTGGGTGGTTTCAGCCTTCCTGCTCCTCAGGCGCTGCCTCTTGTGGGCTTCTAGGCCTCAGCCTCCTTCTCCCTCTCAAGCCCCCGCTGATAAAAGCCCTCGCATGCTTCCTGGGCACCACCTCCTGCATTGCTCCTGGCCTAAAAACTGGCAAACTTTTTCCCCTTTGCATGCTCTTGCATGCCTCTTGCTGCTTTTGCCCCTACAGGACACATGGCGCTCACCCCCCATGCATGACCTCGTTCTGAAACCCCCCCACCCTCTTGTCTCTTATGTCCGCCCCAGCTACTGGTTCCACGAGGTCCCTTGAGGGGCTGCATCTTCCCCTACCCTGCATGTCCTCACATGCCTCTGTTTTTCCTTCCACAGAATCTTCTGTCCCATTCCTGCTTGAGCTGTCCCCTCTCGCCCCCAATGCACATTGCACCCTTTTGTAATATGGTGACCCATCTGCCAGTTTGCTCGAGAGGAAAATTCCCCCTCAATGCTCACTGGTTCCTTTAGTCCCATGGACCGGAAGCACCTTGTAGGCCAGCCTCCCCTTTATGAGTGGGCCACGTGGTCCCGCAGGCTTGTGACATCACGCTCTCCGATCATGCCATGCTAGTCTGGACCCTTTCCTTTCTTAAACCTCAGGCCATCCATTAAATGCCTCGCTCATCTTTTCCTGTCTCCCAGACTTGACCTCCCCCTTTTGCTCCCTGTCCCTCCTCTTTCAACCCTTTCGTAGGCTCCACTTGCTTTGAAGGCTTCTCGTGGCATGTGACATCATGCCACATGGCCACCCACGTCCATCCCTTACAGTACCTTCTCCCCAGGCCCTTTTTTCCATCGGGCCTACCATGTACTGCTGTTTCCCCTTGTCCTCCTCCTCCTCTGATTTAACTCCCCCCCTTACCATACTCCAAAAACTGACCCATTGAGAGCTGTGTGCTCTCTTTCTTCCATTTGCTCCCAGCCTAAACAAAGCCTCCATACATCTTTTGACTCAGCTTCCTTCTGCCTAAGGCCAAATGAAGCAAATACGATCCTTCCCCTCTTAGCACCTTGGCCCCTGTTCAGCTATAAAACTCCCACGGCCATTGCTAGTGCTTCCCCTTGATTTTGGCATCAAGCAATGTTTTCTCACTGGCAAAACCCTCAGGCTCAGTCCCCTGCCTGCAGCTCTTCCTCGCTGCTGCACCACGTGCTCCTGTCCCACTAGTGGCACACACGCTAGCCAATATGCCTCTGCCACGCTATTCAGCCCCTAATACAGGCAATAAACACCATGCAAACACCACAATGAAAACTCAGCCTCCTGCATAAGGCTTCCTTTACTCTACCACTTTCATTTAACTCATTGCAATACTGCCTCTCTCACATTATCAGTCTCTCAAATAATCCAAATTACATTACACTATCCTTCCTCTTCCATTAACCACTAACCAGCTTCAACAACTTCTAGCTTCTATAATTATTATATTATTCTGTGGAATATTATGCATCATATATATATATATTTTTCTTTTCCTTCCATCTTGTTTGTTTCTTACCTCTTTCTCCTAATGCACAAACCTTCCGAGTTAATCTGCCAATCCGACGTGCTGCAGTTCCAATCAAGATCAAAACTCCAGCAAAAAGTGGCTGAGCCCCTTTGTGCTGTCCATTATGTACCTCCACTTGCCCCTCCCCTTCCTGATGCCTGACCATTGTTCTATCCCTTGTCCCCTCCCCTTCTGAGCACACCACCCTGATGGATAGGGAAGGGGTGCACTAGGACAACCTGATCTGCTCCTTAAAAGGCAAAATTCATTAGTTTCGATAGGGAAATTTTATCTACAAACAAGGGGGACTGCCAAGGGGACCACAGTGGCCCCTTCATATGCCAATTTATTTCTGGCATGGTGGGAGGGGACCACGGTGTTCAACCCAGATAGAAACCCTTTTCTCCCCAATATCCATCTGTGGGGGCACTTTGTGGGTAATATTTTGGTCATCTGGAGGGGGGATTTTATTTCTGCTTCATCTTTTGTTGAATACCTGAATGAAAATGATTTGGGGGTTACAATTCACCTCAAATATGGACTTACAATCCATTTCTTTTCTGGATCTTAGATTTCAGGGAATAGATGGGCAATGAATTACCTTGGAAAATTTCAGAAAACCTACAACAGGCAATAAGTTGTTACATGCAAAAAGTGTCCATCCACATCATACAAAAAGAGCAATTTCTTATGGACAATTTGTCTGCTTAAGATAAAATTGTTCATGTGATGCTGATTTTGAGAAATAAGCATTAGATTTGAAACAATGGCTTCTACAGAGGGACTATTCTGAGGGAACTTTACAAATGGCCTTAAATAAAACAAGACATTTAGGTAGACAAGCCCTTTTGACCCCAAAAATTAAAAAAAAAACTAATAAAGATCAGAAAGTAGCTTTTGTTACTGAATATAATTCTATAGCTCCAGAAATATCAAAGATAGTCATAAGTTACTGGCCTATTCTAAAAGGGGATTGTAATTTGGCAAGTTTGGGTGAAAATCCCTTCATTGTATATAAAAAAGGAAAAAACCTAGGAGACATTTTGACCCATAGTCTTTGTTCACAACTGACACAAGAAATTCATCCTACATGGTTACCATCTATTCCATCTGGCAATTTTCGTTGTGGCAGATGTACCATCTGTTGCTATTGTATCCAGGGAGATACTTTTCTGCATCCAGATCTTAATAAAAATATCTTGATTAAGGAATGTATTACATCTACAATGAGTTATGTTGTATATGTAATTCAATGCATCTGTCCTAAACTTTATATTGGACATACAAAAAGACCCTTAAAGGAATGTATGCAAGAGCCTATTCGTGCTATTCTTAAAACAGAACGGGATACACCAGTAGGTGTTCATTTTGCCTTGCAACATAAAAATGATCCTACTGATTTTTTTTTTTATGGGTCTGGAACATATAAAACCTCTAAAAAGAGATGGGGATAGACTTAAATTACTGTTACAGAAAGAGTTGAGATGGATTTATACTTTCAAAACTTTAACCCCTTAGGGCTTAATGACTGTCTGGACATTTTTCCATCTCTTTGATTTTGATTTTCTCTGATTTTTGTCCCTCTTTGAATTATATAGACGCTGCTGATTATAAATATTAAAATATCTTGGAAACTCTTGATGTTTACCTGAAATCCTTTGATCATCAGAAATATAAAGTATAAAAGTTAAAATTAATGTAGTAAATAAGTCCCTTAAGACTGATAAAAAACAAAACAAGTTATATGAATCTCTGATTATAATATTATTCATCAACTAGAATTACTGAAATTTATTTTAATTTCTGAATACAGTGCTATCACATTTTCAGTCAATGGCTCTGGTGGGATTCAAACTGTGGTTTGAATTTTGTGAGTTTTATGTTTCTGATTTCTTCATTAATTAAATAATAAACCTAGAAATGTTTGTTTGAAGTGGAATAATTAAATTCTACCTATTAGTTTTGCTGGTTAATGCCTTCTTTAGAGAAAACTTAAAAATGTAATGGAAAAAGATTGAAGATAAAAATTAAAAAATAAAAAATGACTTTAAACTTTATCAGATTAGATTTAAATCTGTTGGATATTTATTCATTATTGTATTTTTACTACATTGTATTATTTTCATAATTTGACCTTTGGCATCTCTATTTGACCTCCCACATGAATATGCTGTACAGTAAGGATTTTGATATGGATTTGTGCAATTTTATTTATAAAGTAGCTATTTTTATAATTGTATTCACACAAGATGTTTGGCATTATGGGATGTTGAGTTGCTATATATATATATATATATATATATATATATATATATATATGTATATATATATATAAAATTATTAAAAAACATGTGATCTATCACTTTAAGGTTTTTCCCAAATAAAAGAAGGATCTTGAGCACCAGATCCCTGCCTCCTGATGAAGTGTCCTAGAGTGGACATGAAGTGCTGGGGTAGAGTGCTTTGGTCTCTCACTGCTCATATGCCTTGAATGCGTGTTTATTTTTTGGCTTTTTTGAGTGCTTATTTATTGTGTTTTTATATTAATACTAAGCTGAAATATAAGACCAAGAAACCTGTCTAAAATCATGGAACGAGGAAAGGAAGTGAGTAAGAGACTAGAATAATTGGATTTCCTGGCTTCTCTACCACCAACAACCTTCCAGTGGAGTTGGGGGGGGGGGGTGAAAACAGTGGTGGCATTCAAGAATGCATGGAATAGGCACAGTATCCTGTGATGTTGGTGCCTGAAGTAAGGCCCCATCCAAAACGGTGACGCATCATGGGCAAAAGCTTGAATGGTGACGGGGGGATAGGGTGACCGGATGTGGTGGGGTGGGCGACTGCAGTGACAGGATGTCGCTATATGTACACGCACATGGGGGAGCGAGCACGGCAAGCATGGGCTGGGAGGGGCACAGGGGATGTAGGGGGTGGCACTGCAGTCACCTGCCAAGCTGTGCCATGGCATCGGGGATTGGCTTCCACTTGCTGTGTGGGAGGTACTGGGTTCGGGTCTGGGTCCGGGCGCTACTGCAATTTTGTTGAGCCTGGCTTGAAACTTGCTTTTTTTGCTTTTTCCCCCCTCAACATGCACCCCCTGGAGTTGAGAATCCTTTAGTAGGGGGTGCCGGGGGCAAAGCCCTCCATGTGGGGGGTTGCAGCCCCCTCCCACAAAAAGCAAAACAACTAAGTCCCCAGAACCATTCTTCCATGTGCCAAGGATGTCAGGGTGGTGAAAATGCTTTCGCCACCTTAACGTCATGATAACATTGCTCGCTGTTCAGCAGTCACCGTTATCACATAGAACCAAAGGCACAAGGGAATCAGTGTGGAAAGGAAGGAGACAGGGGTCAAGAACTGTAGATAAAGTGGGGTTTGTGATAATGTTGGTAGGGAAAATGGGCAGACTGGATGGGACAAGATGTCTTTATCTGCTATCAAATTCTATATTTCTATGTTTAAAAATATAGAAACATAGAAACATAGAATTTGTTGGCAGAATAAAACCACTTGGCCAACACAGTCTGCCCAGATGTTCCCTGCCTAATCTGTCTCTTCAGACCCTCTCTGGTCTCTGGTGACCCTCCCAACTCCCTGCATATTTTCTTATAGATGCTCATGTCTATCCCATTCATGTTTGAAGTTCCCCACTGTTTTTCCTCCAACATGTCTGTTGGCAGTTTTTTTTCCAGGCATCTACCACCCTTTCATTGAATAAATATTTCCTTATATCTTTCCTGAATGTTTAATTTGTCTCTATTGTATATCCCCTGGATGAAAAACAGGATTAGCTCCCGTGAACCCACAACAACATTTGAAGAATCCTTTATCCAAGTCATTAATCCAGCCTTTGCTGTTATCAACAAGGGCCTCAAAATCTGTTCTTAATTCAGTGACTGCTTCTCTTTGATCTAAAAGTTTGACTAATTTTACTTATACCTCTTCCATAATTCTGTTTCAATAATATTACACAATGGGCAGCAGGGGATATCACGTATCTTGACCAGGTCTTTTTGCATTCAAATATTCCTTGGCTATATCAACAAAATTAATTGACATTAAACTCGGAAGGACCCCTGGTTCAGGATTCACCTTGTCTTTCCTTCTTTGAGCAGCACTGAGGGGAGCACCAGACCCTGTTTGCTTCTGATTTTGGTCTACCACCAGTAGCACCCCTACAAAATTAAGAAAAAATGTATAAGAAATGTATTTAAATCTCAGTGAATAAGCCATGGTTGAGTGTACTATGTCCTTTATCACTAAAAGATCAAAAGAGGTGTGTCCATAACATACAGTGAAACTCATCAGGATAAAACCCAATTCTGCAGCATTTTGCAGCACTCTGCAGCATGCTGCAGCAGAATTACTACGGGAATCAATGTAATTTCAAGGGCAATTAGTCCCTTTTTTCATGCAGGAAACTATGACATTTACGTCATCCTGGCAGTGTCACAGTTTCCTGCATGACAAAAGGGATTAATTCCCATTTAAATTACATTGTTTACTGTAGTAACTCTGATGCAGAATACTGCAGAATGCTGTAAAAGTGGGATTCATCCTAGCAAACTTCATTGTATTTAACATGCTCTCCAATGGCCACCTTTGAACCCCTAATGGGCCAGAACTGCTCATAAAATGAAGCCAGAGAATGGTTTTACATAAGATAGATAGAGAAAGCAGTGGTATCATAGCCTTAATTGGCATGATAAAATTGAAAAAGTAGATAAATGACCTATGAGGGGGTCACTTGGTTGTTGTGGTCAGGCTTATCACCACCCTGCCAAATTATGAGACAAGGAACCCCTTTCTGAATCATGAAATGAGGATAGAAAGCAAATAAGAAACTAGAACAACTTAACATGGTTTGAAGGCTCATTTGAGCAGGTGGGAGTGTGCACTGAATCCTGTTTGCTTCTGATATTAGCCACACATCAGTAGCACCCCTACAAAATGTAAGACAAAATGTATAAGAAATGTGCTTATACAGTATCTCCGTGAATTAACAAGGATTGAGCTTGCTATGTCCTTAGTTGCTAAATGATTAGGAGACATGCTGCCATCTCCTATTCAGCATGCTCTCGTCTGGCCACCTGTGAGCCCGTTATAGCCAGCACTCTTTGTAAGAAATAAAATTAAGCCTGTGAGTGGTTTCCACTTTAAGACAGAGAAGTCAATTTCACATTTTATTGTTAAAGAGCGTATACTCAATGTCTAAAAACAAGATAAAACTAAGGGGCATATTTTCAAAGATCCAAGAATGCCGTAAGCTCATGGTGTGCAGATTATTTGGCGCATGGATGCTTGCAGCATGCTACCAGCTGATGATTTGGATTTTTCATCCGGTGCACAGGTTGCCAAAGGTTAAACCAGCTTTTTGCTGGTCTAGCATGTGTCAATCCCAGGTACCATTTTCACAGGGCTTCTGTCAAACATTTGGCACAAGCTGCCATGAAGTGGGCATTGTATCATAACTGCGCCTCATATGCTAAAATCGGGCACAGTTGTGGCAGAGGTGTTTGGTGAAGCTGCACCTAAAAATGGGGTCGATGTGGGTCTTGAAGCAAGCCCCACATCAGTGTTTGAAAATCCAGCCAAACATTTTTAAAACTGGATAGATATAATAAAATTAAAATTAAATAAATAAGAAACAGTGTGCTACTAAATGTATAAATACGGTCTTTATACTACATAAATATGCAGGCTATTACTATTGGATTGCCATGAAGAATTAAATTAAGACAGTTTTTGATATCCATCTTCCAAAGACAACCTATTTTTAATGCCATCACAATTTTAAAATATTACAGGCTTCCAAATATCACTTGATCACTGCTTGCATACTTGCCTTTTTATTACCGTTTAAAAAAACAACATTTTTTCAGTTGAATTTGTATGATTTTTTTCTTTCTAGATGATTTCCTTACCATTTATTTCTTACATCTTTCAATAAGGTTCATTCCAGTATTAAGCGTACGGAAGAAATCTGGGAAATATTATCACATTTGCAGCTTCTCAAATTCCTATAGTCATGCCATGAACATAAACTGACCTATAATGAAAATGGATATTAGATCTGACCCTTGCCAGAGTCTTCCTGTGCAAGACATTTTCATACCAAAATAAATAATTGTCCTTCACACTGGTATTAATTATAGTTTTGTATATTATGGCCCAGATATCCAAAAGTGTTGCACCCCAGTGCGATATTGAAATGTGGATTGTGCCTGGCTCAAATTCCGATGCGCAGGAGCAAATTAGTAATGTATGCAGTGCAGGTGGGGGTGTGTGCCCATGCATACTTTGCACTTCCCGATATTCAGCCCAGAATGTGCTGAGTCCATGCATGTGCAACCCCTACTTGTGCCGTACACAGGTGAGCCAAAAAAAAGGAACAGTGGCTGGCCACCCACAGGTGAGCTGCCATATTGCAGGGCACAACACGGCAGATGCCACCCGTTAGTTGGCCATCCGAGCTCCGGCTGCACCTCCATGGCAGCGCCCCCCCATGCCCGATAGTGGGCATCTGTTTAAAACAATAATGTCCTATCTCTCCGGTGGTCCAGTGGACCACTGTCAGCCCGATCGTGGGTATTTGTAATAATAATGCTAAGTCCAGTATCCCTGGTGGTCCAGTGATCTGCTCGCAGCCCGATCGTGGGCATTTGTAATAATAATGCTAAGTCCAATATCCCTGGTGGTCCAGTGGACCACTGTCAGCCATTGCAGCATTTGTATTAAAACAAATAGCGTCCAATTTCTGATGGTCCAGCAGTACCACCTCCCCACCCACCCACTGAGCTCTTCAATGCCCCCAGTCAGCGGCGGTAGCAGCACCTTACCTGCCATAATATATATTCCAGATATGTGAATGGATCCATTCACACATCTGGAATGTGTAGTACGTTAAGGGCTGCATGCCCATTGGATCACACTGTGGGACCAATGGGCGTACAGCCCTACCACGGTGTCAGTCGGTGGCAGGCAGCAGGCGGAGGGTGCTGCTGCCCACCACTGACTGGGGAGTAGGGCGGTGAGGCTCAGTGGGCAAGTGGGAAGGGGGGTACCGCTGGACCACCGGGGATATTGGACATCATTTGTTTTTAATACAAATGCCCATGATCGGGCTGCGAGTGGTCCACTGGGCTACCAGGGATATAGGACTTCATTTTATTTCTACAAATGCCTGCGATAGGGCTGCGAGTGGTCCACTGGACCACCAGGGATATAGGACTTTATTTTATTTCTACAAATGCCTGCGATCGGGCTGACAGCGGTCCACTGGACCACCAGGGATATAGGAATTTACTTTATTTTACAAATGCCCGCGATCAGGCTTACAGTGGTCCACTGGACCACCAGGGATATAGGACGTGATTTATATTTACTGAAGCCCACAATCGGGCTGTGGGGCACATTGCTGCACTGTGCAGGGGGCATTGGTCCCTGACGGCTGCTGCCTGGCAGGGCGCCAGGTGCAAGTCACTGGGGATCAGTGCACCTGCATGCAAAAGGGGCCATAATGACATGCAAATGGCCCCATTTGTGCCTTGCATACATTATGGCCTCATTTCATGTGCACTTTTGAATATTGCGGTTGCTGCAGATAGCGCAGCGGAACTTGCGCTAGCAGATCCCCCTGCTCCACTCTGGCCACTTGTGCTGGCACAGTGCCACTGTGCCATACACACTGCTGGTGGCCAGGGTGTGATATTCAATGATGCTGTGCCATGGCGCAGCTCCGTTGAATATCGCCCAGTCAATGCCCCTACGCAGCCAAGTTGTGCTGTGCCCATGCTTGAGCCACAGCCTGGCGCAGTTTGAATATCCGGACCTATATAAATAAAACAAGGCATTATTAATATTTTTTTCACACTCCTTATCTAGACACAATATTTATCCTTTGTATGGATTCTTCTAAATATTTTCTTGAGTTCATAATGGTTGAATTCTTGGAAACAGCATTTAAACCATGTTTCCTTAAAATCAAATTAAGATTAGAGAACCACGAGGGAAGGGTGAGATTATTTTAGTTATAAAAAATATATATTCTTGCCAGCAAACACATAACAAGATGCTACTGGGATTATTAACAAATTTATGCCAATAATTTATAAGTCTAGTAAGTGATTTGACTAGCATGGACTTTTGTCCAGTTTCCATATGCAGATACTCCCTGAAACTATTTGCGGTAGCCCCAGAACCACTCTCAAGAACAGATTTTGTATTGGTTCTAATGATGGGACTTTTGAATCTAGACCCCATATTTCCATGCCATATAACAATACAGAATCCACCTTAGTATTAAAAATATCTATAATAGCTTTACTGGAATTGTGAACTAATTTTTTGCTAAACTTATTTATGCCCAGCACAATTTGGCTGCCTATTTTGTACTCTGAATATGTGTTCACCACCCATTATTTGTCGATATAACATCCTCTAAATATTAAAACTCTTCTACTTCTTCAAGAACATTTCCATTCACTTTTTATTTATACCTCAGTGAATGAGATTTATGAATAATCATAACTTTATTTTTTTGTACATTCAGCTGTAATCAGACACTGGAAGGTAACAACATTATCCAATGCTTTCTGAAGCCCTTGAGAAGATTTTGACATTAATAGGGCATCATCTGCATACAGTACACTAAAATCTTTATTGGATAATTTATAATTTTTGAAACATCAGTGTTAATTATTTGCAAATTTCTCATCACCTGATTAATATAAATATTGAACAAAACAGGTGCCATAAGGCACACCTGTTTCACTCCCTGATTTATTAAAATTGTTCAGGTTAATTTCCCATCTACACGATATCTGATGCTTTCAGATTCGATAGACCGTGAGATCTGTTTCTGCTGGCATTTTCATACATTCGTATTTGTATGAAGAGCTATTATCAATTGAAGCAGATGGAAGTCCATACCTAAGTTCACCAGTAAGTTCCATAAGATGACTGTCAGCATTATCAAATGTGTTTTTCAGTCAACAAAACAACAATATAATAGATGCATTTCAAGCCATACACATATCTTAAAAGTACTGTACTTGGCTAGTCCTTTCTGGACCCCACAGTAGGCAGATACTTTTACACAACTGTCCTGGTGAAAAACATGGGCTCTATGTCAGTGCAGACTCACCATGCTTCACAGGTGCCCCAGGGCTTCTCTCAGAGGAAACACACAAAATTCTCTAGTAACTCAGAACAAACTCTTGTCACGCAGCTTTTCCCAATCCCAGCAGGGCTGGGGATTTCCCCTGAAATACTGGATTCTTTCTCCCCCATCCCTCTGGGGATGGGGCACTGGAACAACTCGGGGAGCAGTCTCTACCACTTCTGCTGGTATCTTCAGTGTTCTTCTCTAGGGTGAGAACACACTACCCTGTTTCTGTTGTAGCTGTATGACCGAGCTAGGCCCTAAGGTGCTGCCAGCTGCAGCACACCTCCTCCTTCTCTTGAGTCTGACTGAAGACTGACTTTGAAAACCCCAACATTCTAACTGAACCCCTGTAGCCAACATTCCACTGTGACTTATGCTGCTGTGAGAATTCTGTAGTGATGTCATCCCTCTAGCTCAGCTGAGACTGAGGACAGAGTGAGACAGTGTGAAATCCATTTAACTGGTGTCTCACAAGCTGCCTTTCCCTGCCTGCCACTAGTTCTATGTGGGATTAGAGTAACCCTGGGTGACAGGGGGGTTACACCTATCTTCGGCCAGGAAAATGACTGTCTGCAGTTATTACTTACCCAGTCCAGGCCATCGTACCTTATGTGCTACTTATGGAGATGGGTGATCAGGCCCTCTCCTACCATGTGCTATTCACAGGCAGGCAACACTAAGGGCCCAGAGGCCATCGGCTGATGCATCAACTTCTACTCTACGATTTTGCAGTGCTTACCTAGTGGCCCTGGTAGAATTGTCCAGAGCATAGCCCTCAATAGATCAGTACTCTGGCCCCTCTGGCCAGTCAGGACCACAGCCCATCTATCCCCCCCCCCAGCCCTCTTGGGAAAACCTATCTGACCAAAAACCAAAATTACCCAAAAACACAGGGGAACCTCCTCCATCCCTGGACACCTGCAACCAAAACACAAGGGAGCTAACAGTACTCACTAAGCATTTGTCCCACACTCTTTCATAACCATACCTGTGGAAGGAAAAGTTAAACACAGTCAACAACAACACCGCACTTTGAACACTACTACTTTAAAGCACTTGAGGGACTCTGATGAGTCCCTCCTACTCTTCTTGTCTTCTTTTCTAGTCTTCTTCAGGATCACCTGCAAGTGAAAAGACAAAATGACCCCTAATCTGCAAATACAGTACTATCTAACCCCCTACCATCAAAACACTGGGGAATCCCAAAATATTTTTTTTAGAAAAATAGAAAAACAGTAGAAACAGTAGAAAAACAATGACATTATTTACAATACACTTTTTGGGGATGGAGTCCCCTTAAAGTCCCATCTAGTGACAACAGAGCCTGAAGGCAAGTCCAAAAAAGAGTCTTTCCTGGGCTGGAGCCCAGTGAAGCATAGTTCTGGTAGGACTGTAATCCTGAAGAGGAGAGTCTTTGAGGACAGTTCAAGCACTCTGAAGTTTGCTAGGTGTAGGGTGTGTACTGCAATGCCATTAAAATACAAAAAATTTGGACTTACCAGTCTCTTGAAGAATGAAATCAATATGACACCTGGATTTCAAGACAAAGACTCTCCCTGGCAACATTCTTCGGATACAGCTGGGTAGACATCTTCTGGAAAACAACAGGATGGCACCTCTGGAAACTGCTGGGTTGATGTCATCTAGGAAATGGAACCTTGAAACAGGAAAGAAAACAGCTAGTCTGAAGTCATCCGAAATCCCAGGTGATGAATCCGGATACAGCTGGGATTGTGTCCTCTCTGGATATGAAGCCATCTGGAAGGCCAGGCGATGGAATCTGGAAAGCCAGTACACTGCAAGGCTGATGAATCTGGGTCTCCTGGTTCCTGGAATGCCAGTTTGGTGGAATAACATAGGTACGGAAATGGCTGGATGGCAGCACTGGCTACCACTGCTCTGCTTTCCACTTGGTAGGCGCAGGCACATTCACAGGAAATGCCTGCATTGAGGAAAGTAACACAATGGGTCAGGTGCAAGAATTATTACCCCATCTGGGCACTCATATTTCATGTTGAAGAAGGTTTCATATCCCTCTAAATCCATGATCCAAACAGTGTCTATGAACAGTGTTCTACCCACTTTCCATTGTCTGAATTTCTCTTGGAGCACTCTGTCTCGGACATACCGACTTGCACCAGGATGCACATGTTTTGTTGCCTCTTCCACTATCCAGGATTTCCTGTTTCTTTCAATCTCCTCCCAGACTCTCCAAGGAAAGGTAGGAAAGTATCCCATAGATCTCATTCACCTTCCTACGAATCAGGCTTTCCTCTTTACTACACTTGGTCAACTTAAGACCTCTGGCCTGACTTGGGGGTGGCCAGTCCTGGTTCTGCCAGCTATGCATACTTAATGCAATGTAAAATGGATGTTTGACTCCTCCTTGTGGGGACAGGGCTGTGGAGTCACCAATCTCTCCTTCTGTTTGCTTCTTTGAGGCAAGAGCCTGAGGCTGTGGACCTGCACCTTCTTCATAAGGCCTCATAGATTCCCCCTCATCTTCTTCCTCTCTGAGGATCTGAGCCCAGGAGTGAGCAGTCGTCCTCACTCCTGAGACTATCCACTCTTTGTTGCTCATGGAGGTCAACACCTCCCATTTAAAATTCTCTGTCATCTCATCTTCTCCTATGAGACTAGGGTTTGGTCTCTCTCTCCATGGATCTGCAGATGCTCCCTCTGCACTGTCTCTCTGTGACCCAGACTTGGATACATCAGCAGTTTGCTCTGCCTGTAGATCTACACCCTCTTGCTTTGTACCACACTCTGCTGAGCTTCCTCCAACAGGCTGCAACTGGTGTTGTGTCCTGCCAGCTGCAGATTCTTGAAACTTTGTCCATGTGGGAGCCAAACGAATCGTGGGTGCTTTGGTTAGGCCATGTCTCTCTAGGCACCCAGAACAGTGAGGAACCATGAAGATGTCCCTTATAGCTTTTAAACACATTATGCACACTCTTACTGGATATACAGGAATCGCCACATGAGGTGGCAAATGTCCCCCGTAGTAATATCTCTCAATATCTTTCATTCTGTTAACTTCTTCTACTATCATAGCCCAGGCATGATCTGGGTAGCAGACTGATCCTGAAGCCATGATTGCAGAGAGAAACAAAACTCACTCTTATCTCAAGTCCCACTCTGTTGGAAAAAAACTTTTACAAAATTGCTCCCCTGCTGCTGTGTTTACTTTACTACCCCACCCTGTTATGGTGGCGGCAGCACTCCTGGAGCATCAACATTCTGTTTCTGACTCAAGCCACTAGGCATCGTCGGATTTACATGCTCTACTCATAAAGTTCACTCAAGCTGCTTAAACTGCACTGTGCATTCTCTTAGCACATTTATATGGTTTTTACTGGACTTTTCATTTGCTGTAACTCACTGTTCTTGCTTAAAAGTCCCTAAAGCCACAGTATTTCATTGCACAGGATTGCCTGTATTTCGTTGCATCTATCATACAACCCCCAGTCTCTCACTTTGCTTTGAAAATCATACTGTTGTGGAACCCACAATTATTCTCACAGTCTAATGCTTAGAATTGCTGCTTAGCTTGATGCACTTGACACAGTCCTTCTTTGCAAAACAATAGCACTGCTACACACAGATTCAGCTGGCTTTAGCTAAAATCACACACAGTTTGAGTTGTTTCTCAGGTTGGTACTCACTTAATCAGTAGCTTGTTATTGCGATGGAACAATTCAGCCTACAGCCAGCTTTGGAGGCCTCTGGAATGAAGCTGGCTGGCAGTCCTGCTGATTGTCCCTCTGAACACCTCACTTTCTTTCCAGAAGACTGAAATGTGGGTTGAGCCTGATTTTTAGCAGAAAAGTCAGATTTTATTACTTTTATAACATTTTCAGTCACCGTGATGCTCCTCCTGTCAAGTCAGTTCGCACACTACTCTTTCTCTCCCTCTCGAACACTGTGCAGTTACTCTAGAGCTGGCTTGGGGGCGGGACTGACTGCAGTCTCAAGAATCACTCCGCCATGCAAATGAGCCTCTTTCTTCTCGTGCTCTTCTCCTACACGGCAATCGTCGAGCAGGCAAAATTTAAACTGCAAGCCACACTTTTTTTTTTCAACTGTGGCTCCTCAGCAGGAGCACCATTTTGACCATTTTCCATGGCATTTCACTCAGTGACTCTCTCTGTCCATACAACAAGCACTTCCAACTTCTAGGGCACACATCTCTCTTTGTTTCCCACAGGTTTCCATACTTTCTCTTGTCACACATAACTTTAAAAAGCTGGCAAATGTTATAACTTTGATGCAGGATAAGGGGCATACTCAACCTGGCTTTACTGCTCCTCAGTAAACTGGTAGTGCAATTACAGCAGCACATGAACAGCAGCACACAATGACACATTTGGGTGGCAATGCTTCCAACTTTTTGGGCTACCTACTGCCAGACAGCCAAAATGCTAGCCCTAATCCGAGCAAATCTTTCTTGTTTTCTCCCTATATTCCAAACCAAATCCTTAGCAGTGCCTCCAATTTGTAACTGCCTATGGTCCGGGGCTTCTATTTTTGTAACCCACTACCTGGCTAGCCTGGGTTTGGGAAGAAAACATTTGCTCAGCATCAGGGCTAGGTTTGTATTTCTGGTCAGGGGCACCCGAATAATTCCAGACACAGGAAGCAATAACTGAAAATGTCCAAACCAGGAGTGGGATTCTAAAGTGTGGTTTTATTCACTTCAACACAAGAATACAAAGCAAGATGGACCCCCACAGGGCTACACTCACTGGATATGCAAATCTACAGAGGTCAGAACACATCTTCTTCATCACATGACAACCCTCAGGTCCTGAAAACATCTGGGCTCACATGCCCAGACTGGTACTCTCACTCTTGGATTCCCTGGCATGGCACCCTGGCCAGCACTAGTACATTTTTCCATATGTCATGGAGTTTGGCGGTGGCTCCCTCAAGCACCCTTGAGTGCTTTCTAGCTCTAAAGGGAAAATCTCATCCTTAAGCCCACATCTGGGTACTTTCTGCAGACACTGGCCAAGTGCCTGGGAGAAAGCTATAGGTGCCTAAAGTGAATCCATGGAGGTAAACCCGGTTACTCCAGATGGGGGGGGTCTCCCACCTCTTGTTCCCAAATCCATACCCAGCCATTCATTTGGAACAATACCTTTCTTTGAACTCTCTGGTTGTAGATTGCTATCTTGAAATGTATGTCACATTTAACATTCTACTCTCTATGTAGCTGGTGTCCTGACTTGCAACGTACTGTAAGTGGCAATGTCCATCCCTGTAGACCCCCAACTGGTTAGATGCATTTCAAGCCATACACATATCTTAAAAGTAATGTACTTGGCTAGTCCTTTCTGGATCCCACAGTAGGCAGATACTTTTACACAACTCTCCTGGTGAAAAACATGGGCTGTATGTCAGAGCAGACTCACCATGGTTCGCAGGTGCCCCAGGGCTTCTCTCAGACGAAGCATACAAAATTCTCTGGTAACTCAGAACAAACTCTTGTCAGGAAGCTTTTTCCTTTCCCAGCAGGGCCAGAAGATTGCCCCTGAAATGCTGGATTCTTTCCCCCCATCATTCCAGGGACAAGGCACTGGAACAACTCTGGGAGCGGTCTCTACCACTTCTGCTGGTATCTTCAGTGTTCTTCTCTAAGGTGAGAACACACTACCCTGTTTCTGTTGTAGCTCTATGACCGAGCTAGGCTCTCAGGGGCTGCCAACTGCAGCACACCTCTTTCTTCTCTTGAGTCTGGCTGAAGACTGACTTTGAAACCCCCAACATTCTCATCTAAGCCCTGCAGCCAATATTCCACTGTGGCTTGTGCTGCTGTGAGAATTCTATAGTGATGTCATCCCTCCAGCTCAGCTGAGACTGAGGACAGAGTGAGACAGTGTGAAATCCATTTAACGGGTGTCTCACAAGCTGCCTTTCCCTGCCTACCACTAGTTCTAAGTGGGATTCTAGTAACCCCGGGTGACGGGGGGGTTACACCAAATTTTGCCTGACAGTTGCAACTTATATTAACACAACATAAACGTGCAGAATCTAAACCATGTTCCCTATCCTTACTGGCTACTGAGTGTAAATGTGTGAAATAGTTTTCCTGATCTGTTCGATAAATCATGGCATCAATATCTTCTAAAATTTAATTTTCTCCATATGCAATTAGAGGCCAACATATTTAGCATCTTTATCCACAACAGCAGCCTAAAGTTTGCCCCATAGGTTGTTTTGAAATGTCTTTTTCTTTTATACTGGATTGGTCCTGTATTACTTCTTAATTTTAGTAAGAACTCTTTCATTATTAATTCAGGATACTTTATTATCAGTCTCTCTATTTTATTTACTATTGCTTTGCATCTGATACACTCACTATTAAACTGGGGGGGGGGTTGATTTTATAAGAATCTTTCCTTTTCTTCTATCTTTAGGACTGGTTCTAGTTGATATTAAATATGTTAACCTTTCAGAATTTTCCAGCACAGATATTTTGGCCAAAATAATATCTCTCGGTACTTTACCACAGTTTTTCTCTGAAGATTTTTAAATTTTGTATGTGTTACAGGGCTTCAGTTAATATTGTTACTGTTACTGATAAGTGGGAGGTGTTAATTGATAGAGTACTGATTTTCCAGTCACTTTTTACCAATATTTCATCTATATCAAGATGAAAAATAATGGCAAGTGATCACTACTAAAATTGGGACATGCCACAAATGCTTAAGTAGTTGCCAGTCAAATACACCACATATAGCATAATCTAATACAGAATCACCCATTTTATCCTTTTTAAGAAAAGTGAATTAGCCTGCAGAATCTCCTGGTAGCCTACCATTGATAATGTAGAGATGATTCTCATAAAGACAATTTAAAAGGGGTCTAGTATGGTTGCCCATCATTAAATTTCCTGACTATGTTTATCCCGCAACCTATTTCCCGTCTTCACATTTCCCGACGCGATCTTTCCCCACATATAATTTGATCGCATAGTGCAATGTATTACTTTGCCGTGCTTAAATTAAAGTCAGTATCAGTATCAGGTACATGATCTTACTGTAATTGATTCCCACTACATGTAAACATAGCAAATGCCACCTGCAAAAGGAATCTGAAAGGATGGCTGACTCAATCAGGTGATAACCAAAAAGACCATCCAATAGGAAAAACATGCTTGGAAAACTGTGAAAAATGATCTTAAACAAAACAATCAGTAGAACATATTTTACAGTTCATATCTTGTCTCTAAGTGAAAGAAAAAAATAAAATGTAACAGTAGTTTTGAAAATGGAACATGCTAGGTATGCTCAAAAAACAACAACTTTTTTTAAATAAAAATGTGTTAGGTACTAGAGAGAATGCCTTTCTCCATCTCTAAAGGCGTCAGACTCATGCTGAAGTGATTTTAATGGAATCGATAGTCTGTACTGTGTACCTCAATGATAATATCCCTTCCTTTAACCACCAACGAGAATCTTATACAATAGCATTCATCAGATCCATATGTTTTCTCAGGCTAACACCAGAGGGCTCCAAACATTTATTTGCATAGCATTGAAACGCACTGTAATAGAATATATTAAGGCAAGGCTGTCACAGCAGTGTTTTTTTTTTTCTAAAATTTATTTTAGATAAGCAAGCCCCCCCAATGTAATGAGTATGCAGAACACCATGATCATCAAGTCACTGACTGCAAGAGATCCAATAAAAATGTTAGTCACCGTCTTCAGAGTCCTTTTCCTTAAGATGACATGGATAACCAGGGAATTGCTTACTAAAACCAAAGAGAATATCATGCAATACAGGACAGTAAAAACTCCCTATGTGTTCAAATAAGGGAGCACTGATTTCAATTCGCTTGCAGAGCTTTGTCAGGAAACTAATAGTCGGTCAATAATTAAGTCAGGAAAAGTAATAATGGGAAAATAATGATGGTAAACCAAGTGACAGGAAACCTCATGTCGGGCAATCATATGGGTCCCTTTAAAAGTAATTTTCCTTTTATATTAGTAGTAAGATCCAATCACAATTTTGTTCTAATCACAAATGTTCAGAGAGTTTACCTGTCTGGGCATTAAAATCTCTCATTCATACTATGGATAATTTACCATATCTATTTCTTATCTATATTACCTCTTGAGCAACCTCCTCTAGCATTGTATAAAAATCATTAGGAGATGTACTTGGTTCCATACAAAAATGAACTATACATAGGTAAATAATACCTGGCAACAGAATAAGCAGTGATAAACAGTAATCTTTCTCTATAACAGAAGGTCCCCCATTAATAGGAAGTTAGGATGAGATCAAGGTAACCAGACAGCCTTTATTGCGGCCTTTCGAGTTTATAGGTTTTGTGCCTTTAATTTCAAATTTTGTGTACCCTTTCATATTAACTTCATAGTTTTCTCTAGTCCAGGTTTCTTGGAGAAGAACAATGTGAAATCTCTGAATATCATACGTTCATTCAATGTCTAAAATTGTACCTTTTATAGCTGCAATATTCCATGAAATTTTTGTAAGAAGGGGTATTTACAATATTCCCTTATAGGGTAAGTTATTGCCACTGATTTCATCCACTTCCTCAGTCAGTTATTCTAAAGCATCCCCTTATAAGACTGAGTATCTGTTACTTGTCACAATTACTGGGCCATCTTCACTGTCCCATTAACTGTCACTGTAGTCCTGATTAGAAACCCAAACACAATTATTATTCATTCTCATTCCCACCATTTTTTGATATCTTGCTACTGCTTGTTGTACAGGTGAACCATTCAAGAGTGGTTTCACTCCCTTATCCAGATAATCTGTTATAAACTGCTGTTTAGGTTATTGCCCTTTTCAAAAATTCCTTCTGCTTTATAAGTGTTTGTTTATCACAAATATCTTCAGGAATAACATGCTCTTCTGTTAAAGCATCATTCAGATAAATTCTGTTATCTGCCAGTATTAAAGAGTCCACTAAAATGTTTTCCCTAATATGAGCTGCTCTAACTACAAAGCACGTCTTTCCCTTAGCTGGCTTTACTCTGTAGCAGTAAACCAAAAGACTGTCTTCCCATTTAAATCCTTCCTTAAAGATAGTTTCAACCAATTATAAATAGTTATTTTTAATAAAAAAGGTGTTTCTCTTTTTGACTTTGGGTCTCCTTTCAAGTATATTATTTAACTTTCCAGATTGGTTACTTTTCACCTCTCCAGTTATTATTTCCCATTTTCTGGAATAGAAACACTCATTCATGTGAAAGGACCCCCCTCTCTAAATTCTCCCACTGTTTTTGTATTAACCAATGTATTTTCCCCCTCTACATCTATTCCCTGTATATACATAATCTCTAAACTAGATGGTATTTTCTTGTCATCCTTATCAATTGGGATTCTTTTTGCTTTATTTAGTTCTGTTACTAAAAGTTTTGTTTCCTGCACTTCTTTCTCCATTATCCTTTCTGTTATACACTTTATTTGGTCTTGTCTTCTCTGTCACTTGTCTGTCAGTTACTCAAGTAAATTTGTTTGCCACCTGTATTTCTGAATTTAATGTACCCGAGGGAACTTTGGGCTGGGTCCTTCATTGCTAAATTCACTGTTTCGCTTATTGTCTTGTTAATGTTTAATATATTAGATGTATGCACATTAATAGCAACTAAATTGTCTTTTAGAAGTAAATTGTTGTGCAGGAAAGCTTGTCTGATTTCCTGAATATCTTGTATCAGCATAGGATCAATATTAAAGTGGCAATGTCCACTTGGTACATTTTAACTATTTTATTCTCAGAGTTATTTTCTGTTCCAGATCAAATAAAAGGGATGTCTGGACTATTAGAAGGGGGGATCAAATTTTGGTTTATTAATGCAGAGTGTCAGAAATGTTTTATATTCTTCTAAATATACATATTTTCTAGAATTATCACTGAAAGTTCCATCTAATGGGGAAGATAAAACCATTACCTCTTCATACTTTCATCCACAGGCAACAATATTCTTACTTATTAACTGGTTCCATCACAGCATGCTCAAGCTCAGATTCTATAAGTCTAGGAGAAGCAGATTGATTAAGAGGTTCATGTAAATCTTCCCTTTTCTGTGTTTCAAATGATTTCCTTTTTTCTAAAAGGTAATTATCTCTGTCCTGTCCGATATCACTGATAATCAGCTTCTTAGAAGAAGAGGTGGAAGGACAATTCATTCCTATAATTAATTTAGAACTGGGTGGGCTAATAAAACCTGTTATAATTTTACTATTTAAAACAGCCTTACTTTTGCTTCCTTCAGTAATCCTATCCTTATTCTTAGGCAGTACTTTTAGATTTCTCAGTATCATTTCTGAACTATTATTCACACAGTCTTTGGCTATGAGAAAAGTAAAATTAAGGCATATTATCAGGGATCAGAACAGGCAATTCAAAAATACAAGATACAGCTATTACTGGTTACAATGTTCCACCCTATCAGTCGAATGGAAAATTCAAAGTATTAAAAAAATAAACAAATTATTTATTTATTTATGTGAATTTTGTTAACTGGATAAGCCCACTGAGACAAAGTGTCCCTTTTTCCAGGGTGACCCGGAGTTATTAATACAACTTTATGTAATACATAGAGTACCAATTAAAGATATACATTATGTATGATTAAGAGGCATACAGGAATAGGAGGCAAATATGAGATCATGAAGCAAATAATATACAACATTTTACATGATCTATGAGTCAACAATGGGCATCATCCAAATAGGGTAGGAGACATCAGATATTAGTAACAAAAAATGTAATAAGGGTACAAGAACAGTGCTGTTAAATATATAATCATTTTCTATAGGAATAAAGCAATTGCATAAAAGTACCCAAGTTGAGGCAGTGAAATAGGCCAAGAGTGAGGGGCTGGCTCACAACAAAAATTAAATGAGAGTATCAGGGAAGCCATTTATTGGTCTTTGTTCAGCTACATATGCAGTGCACCATCGCCAGTGTATTGGCTTTTAGATTGTTCTTGAATGTAATCAAAAAGTCACATGTTATGATAGTATATGGTAGGATGTTCCAGAGGTAGGGGGCAATGTACAAGAAGGCACACCTGCCAGAGGCAGAGTTAACTCTTGAAATGTTGAGTACTTTTTTTATTTTATTTATTTTGTTTTTGTTGACCAGCAAAGGAGGACTAGACAATTCTGCCTATTTTCAGCCTCATACCAGGGGATAGGGGAGATACAGATGGTAACCAACTAAAGCTGAACCAAATTAAGCTGTTGGTGGTATTTTTAGTGAATTGGGGAAATTTTGCCAGGATATTGGGGAAATTCCCCTACTCTCCAGTGGGGGAGCTGCTGAAAGTCTGACTGTCATGTCAGATGTCTGAAGAGAGAGAGAGAGAAGCAGAGGCTGGTGTACCTGCAGGGGAGTTGATCTCCACAACTGCAGGTGCAGCATTGGAGATTGGCCACATTGTAGCAGAAAATGCAATGGAAGGAAACAATATGGAAAACAGATTGTATCAGACAGAGGGGACATTACCCCAAATGGAGGATACATGGCTAAGAGATTTGGTAACACAGAACCAAACAATATTGTTACGAATCATGCAGGAGGTTGAGGAAGATACTCATGATGCAAAAAAATAAACAAAGTGCAAGCAACACTAGATGATCACAATGAGATAGATGTGGAACAGTATCAAACTGGAGCGGAGCACATAGAGCTTGATGACGCAGTAGCATCAAAAGATCAGAATGCTGATGCAAGGCCAATGCCCTTGTTGGCCATGGAAACAGATGCTGCAATTGATAAAGGCTGCCGTGCAACTGTACAGCTCCAAACTGGGCAAGTAAGTAGTGAAAACAAAGATATTACCATTAATGAGGTTCAAACTGAAATACTGGCTGTTGAATTGCCACTAAGAAAAGGGCGCTCCATACATACTATAACAACCAAATCAGTAGAAGGGCAGAAAACCCCATGGTCAGTAGAAAAAATGCTGACAGAAGCTGGCTGGAAACAAAATCCTTAGGGACAATGGATCTCAGACCCAGAGCATAGCCCAATACTGGACAGCCCTGCTCCCCCTTCAAGGAATGAACCAGAGGAACCTTTTGTCCCAAAGTGCACAGTTAGAAATTAAAGTCTCCATGTGTCCATACAAGGAGGAAAGTCAATTCCTTTTTTAATAGACTATGATACAGAATTAAATTCTGAAACAGTAAGACATTCTCCAAAAACATCCAGGCCTACTACCCCATTACAAAGAGCTTGTACAGTATTACATGAAGTATCACCAGGTGATGGGCCTAGCCATCAAAAACAGACTTGGGGTGATAGAATGGAGAAGAGTAGACCAGTACAAAATGAAAACAAATATATGGTCCCTATTTTGGCAGTGAGAGAACTCATTTAAGAATGCCATCTAAGCACAAAGAAGAAATGCAGTTAGATTACAGTATGTGGGAGATTTGGACATGGCACCTGACTGAATATATGTGGACATACTTTAATAAAGAAGTCCGTGAGATTTTTTTCTGATGAAATCTATGCTATCATACATGCTTCTGGTGACTTCTTGTACATTATTGGCTTTAAAACCCCTATGGGGCTAGATTGATTCTGGGCATCATATGAGAAAAAAGTACACAGCATTATGGATTTCCTTTCAAGCTATACCATTAACCAAACCTACCATCAAGTAAGTTACAGTTCTATTCCGGACTGAAGGGGTCAATGTACATGATATCACCCATTGGTTGGCACAAAGAAGTGACATTATAGGACCAGCTCAACCTATACTGGACAAAGAATGTATATGGATGGGGGGATGGAAATACAGGGTAAAACTGAGAATCATTCCACAAGGCCCCAAACACCTCCCAAGCTGTTTTTTTTCTGGGAAAGCACAGCGGGCACTGTTTTAACCCAGGACAACTGAAGAAATGTTTCAAATGCAGTTCCACTTTACATCTCAGTAATGCCTGCAATATGGTAAAATGCAACCTCTGTCTGGAGTATGGACACAATAGTACTGCATGCATAAATGAAATAAAATGCAATCTGTGTGATGAACAGGGCCATACCTATAGAAACTGTCAATGGGCAGCACGCTATTGGGATGATTGCCCAGATCAGGAGGTCATATTAAATATTGAACAAAAGAACAGTATGAATAGAAAGAGAAGGGAGCAAGAGAGACAAGAGCAATCATCCCAGCAACAGACACAAACTGTCCGCCCATCCACAGGGCCCAATCATGCTACTGAAACAATGACTCCAGAAAGTTCTATTGTACCTAGAACAGAACCAGAGGAAGTCCAAGAGCAACAAAATGAAGGTACTGGGCCAGAACCCATTGAAATATAAAACACAACCCCTGAATTAATAAATCAAAAGGAGAGAGATGAAAACCCAGATAACATGGCAATGCCGCCCCACCTGCAATAGTGGTTACTACAAAAAAAGACAAAAAATCAAAAGCCAAAGGCAAAGGTCTCTAGAAAGACAGAAGGTCAAAGAACTTTGGATTTAAGAACCAAATATGAGGCCCGGAGCATGCAGGATTCTGATCAAGGGGAGGAATCAGAAATCTCCTCTACCAGATCATCATAACACACTTTAACAATGGACTCAGAAGATGAAAATCTGATTACAGAAGTACAAAAAGTAAGGGCAAAACATAAAAAGAATTTGAGAGTATTCTTTAGAAGAAGTAAAAGACTAGAGGAAAAACTTCTAATCCAACTCCTTATGACATCCCCACACAACTATAATATTGCACCACTGAATGTGAATAGTGTAAAAAATGCGCAGAGACAGCTGGTGACATTCTCGATCCTGAAAGATTTAGCCCTAGGCATTTGTTTTCTACAGGACACTAGACTTAACACCATTGCAGATATACCAGCTGCACAAAACCTGTGGTGTTGGGCCCTTCTTTCTTTTCATATGGGACTGAAAGTTGTGATGGGGTGGGAATGCAATTTTCAGGGTATACTTATACTATCACTAAAAGTTTGGATATAAGCCCAGGGAGTGCAATGCTTATAGACTTTAACCACAACAATATTGTTTGGAAAACAATTAATATTTATGCACCACAAACTAAGAAAGCTAGAGTGGACCTTTTTCAGTTGATAAAACCTTATTTATGTAATACCTGGAATGTGATTTGGCGGGGGGACTTTAATTGTTTACAGTACTGGAACTCCAGGACAGAGCGGCAAAGACTGCCAAACAATTCTGTGATTCTAATGCATTAAGGACTATTGTTTCAAACTTGGAGCTTAAGGATGCTTATAAAGAAATTCACCCTAAGGGAGGACACACATTTCTCAAAAGCACATTAGCCACCAGAATAGATTTTTTGTTCACTTTTTAACTGGTACGCATACATACAGCCAAAGTAATCCTGGTAGAAATACTGACTGGCTCCTCCTCAATGCCAAAGTCTGCGTATCAGAAAAATGTACCATAGAAAAGGGTTATTAGAGTTATTGGAAATTGAACTCAAATTTACTTGAACACCCAGAGACAATACAGCTGCTTAAAGATTTCATTTATGGTAGACAATCATTGACTTGTCTGGAACACAATTTTAGCAGATGGTGGATGGATACAAAGGGGGATTTAAAAAAAACACTATTACAGCAACAAGCCAATCAAAACTATACAGAACAATACAAGCAATATCTGACACTAAGAGCACAGCTATTTAAACTAATTTCCCTAGTGAATGAGGGACGGGGAGATTATATAGCTCAGATACATACAATTAAAACTGCAATGGAAAAATTGCAATATTCTAGGGTACTTTCCTTCTGATGGAACATAGAATTTGTACTGCAGGTAAAAACAATTCTAGGGATATATTTGAAAGTTATAAAGAGAGAAGATTAAAAATAGAATGATGGATAAATTATATGATAATTCTGCAACAGTAGTGAACACTAATGAAGACATATTATCTATAGCTTCCTCTCATATGGCTACTTTATATACAGGGCATAGCATACCAGAAGGTTAACCTATGCTGAATTGACAACACCATTGTCAAAGTTTGGCATGGTGAGATCCCCAATGTCAACAGGTGAAATTTCACCTGTCTGACATTAGAGTGTTTCTCTCGGGGGGCTGTGCCCCTTGAGCCCCCCACACAGAAGGCTGTGCCCCCACACCCCCCTTCTAAAGATTATCAATTTTGAGTCAGAGTTGATTTGAAGAGGGGGTGACACACAACGAAAAGGATGACATTTCACCCTTAGGTCCCTCACAGGAACAATTTTTAAACCTGTTGAAATTGTCGCTGTGAGGGATTTCGCTATAAAAGTTTCGATGTTCAGTTGGCACACCTCCAGAACAAGTACATCAGTATCTAGCATCAATACAGTTACTTGCCCTTCCAGCCCAAAATAACAGCAGTTTTAGTAACCCCTATCACAGAAGAAGAGGTTTTAAATGCCATTTCATCTTTGAAAAATAACACATCTCTAGGGTCAGATGGTCTTACCTTCAAATTTTATGAGAAATTTTTTGCCATAATTGAAGGAAATCCCCACTGTAGTATTTAATTGCATGTTGGAGGATGGGGACATAGCACCTCAACTGGGAATGTCTCTTCAAATTTTTATTTATAAAAAAGGGACAGATGTGTTCTTATGAATTGGAGGTCTTTGAGCCTCATTAACACCAATCTTAAAATTTTAATGAAAATACCCTGATTATGGTAGGATAAACTTGCTCTGTACTTGGCAGGAAAATACAAGATGATCACCTTTTAATTAGAGAGATCATGGATATGGGAGACCAGGATGCCCACTGGGCCTACTAGTCAGACTAGACCAGGAACAAGCTTTTGATTGGGTATCCCACAAATACATGGGTGCTGTTTTAAAGAAACATGGGATACTGGATACATTTTGCAACTGGATAACAAAGACATATAGGGTGGCGGCAACCAAGCCCCTGGTAAATGGATTTCAAGGACAAAGGGTGCAGATATAGAGAGGTCTCAGACAGAGATGCCCTATGAGCCCCCTACTTTATGATCCCCTATTGTGATCAATACAGCAAGATCCATCATCACTAGGGATTTCTATACTTCCTACTGATCATGCAACAGCAGCAATAGCATATGCTGATGATATTTGTTTACTAGTAGCAGACACAGCTCAGGCAAAAATCAGACTAGCACATGTGGCAGCATATTTCAAAGTCTTGGGAGCAAGCATAAATCAGACTAAGAGTAAGGGATTAAACGTAATGGAAAGAAGGGGAGGTGAGTGACATAGACAACATCCCCACAGCAACAGACTCCATATAGATATTGGGAATTCAGTTTGGAGATGAAGATATGGCCTATAACAACTGGAAGGCAAAAATAGATGAAAGTATTGAAAAGATTAATATTTGGAGGACATGAGAACAGATAAAAAAGAAAAAGGTTGCCTTGGTTAAAACTTTTCTATTGCCACTATTTACTTATCTAAGTGTACCCCTCCCTGCCAATATATGAATGCTACATTACCTAGCATTGTATACCAAATAGTTTGGGGAGTAGGCTGAATCCAATTAAAAGAGATATACTATATCAGCCATGCAAAAAGGGTGGACTAAATTTGATCAATCCAATTAGTTTTTACTATAGTAATTTAATACATTTAAACATACAAAAATTCACTTCACCTATTAGTGGTGAATGGAAAAAAGTATCTAAACAATGGATTACCCCACTCTTGACAAGATGGAATCAGTCCCCCAGTTTACTAAAGAAACAGATGTGGACTCCACAGTATGTGATACCACTACTTGAGAAAATCAGGAGATGGCAGTTAACAGTAGCACAGGCCATATTACCAAACCGAGTCACACTATATACAAGCATACAAGAAGTAGGACATAATATTACTGCAGAGTACAAGAATGTTGACAGAGGACTATACCAACATATTGAGATCTACCTAATGGATAGTAGGACACCCCCTAAAATGTGGGATAAAGTATGGCTTAGTTGCCACAGGAAACTAGGTATGAAAGGCAATTTATGGCTGTCCTTCTCCCCCACAACCCCCTCTTCCCCCATACTGATGCTCTTCCCTTTTTCCATTTTAGTTTACCCCTATTTTCTCCAGGCTCCCTACTCCTTATCCCTCTTTTCCCCTCTGGTCACCTGCCACATTCCACTTCTCCTTCCTGACCTCCTTTTCTCCCTCCTTTTATGCCTGATCCTGTCCCCTTGCAGGGTTCTCTGTCATCCTGTAGGGGTATAGATCTTAGCTCCCTCTCTTCTACCCCCTTGCTTTACCCCACTTTCTAATCCTGACCCTCTGGCAGGGTTCTCTGCATTCTGAAGGGGTATAGATTGACTGACTCTCTTTTTCCCGCTCTCTCTTTCCCCCCACTTTCAAATCCATCACCTGCCCACCTCACTTCTTCCTTATCCCCATCCTCCCCCTCCTGTTCCCATGCCCCTCTCTTCTCTACCATCCCATTCTGTTTCTCTTCCTTCCCTTTCTGCCTGGTCCTAACCCCCTTGCAGGGCTCTCAGTAATCTGGATGGGTACAGATCTTGGATGTCCCTCTCTCTCCCTCTTCCATCCTCTACCCTCTACCCCTCACCTGTCCACTTCCCCACTTGTCTTATAACTGCCCTCCCTTGGGTATACAATAACACTTCAAAGCTTGTGCTCAGCCTAGTACTTCTGTCACTTCAAATGTCTTATCCATCCTCTAACCTTTACCCTACTGGATCACCTGCTCTTGGGTTGTTACAATGTATGCTATATCCGAATTATGGTTTTGTTTACTCTGGCCAGTTGGTCTGGATTATTTCTGCTCTGTAATTATACTACACTGTTTTGTTTTAGAAATTGTACTTGTATTGCTATGTGTTTGCTTGTTCTTCCAACTCTTGTTCCTCCCCCAGGATACTTCTGGAAACAAGCTGTTTACAGCTCATGTTGTCTTTCCTGGTGAAACATTTTCCAAATAAATAAATAAAAATAAATAAATAAAGGCAATGCAAAATGTAAGAGCCAAGAGGAATCAATGTGCCCCAAAATGACATGTGTGCAACAAATCAAAACAATGCAGCATTTTTTAGTAGATTGTCCATGGGTACAAGATGTATGGGCACAGATAGCACTTAGGTGGAATAATAGAGATTGGGCTACAGTTACTTATGAGAATATTGTCACTGGACAATGGAATGCACTGAGAACCACTGAAGACGGGATCCTTAGATTGATTTTTATGTGTATAAATTTTGTGTTATGGCAAGTAAGGTGTAAATATGTTATACAACAAGTAGATACTACTCCTCTGGCAGCTTTCATTCAGATAGAGAAAGAATTAAGTAGACAATTTCAATATGATAAATCTCATGCACCAGTTACAGTAGTAAATTATAGGTGGGGAACTCTACCAAAATAAATGCTGCAACGTATTTCTTAATATTTTAGGAGCTTATTGACTTCAGAAAATACACCTGTGGAAAAGTACCTGGATTTTTGTTATAAATAAAATAAGAACAGGGTAATGGCAAGGTGTGGTGGGAAAGGGTATTCGTAACAGTGTTAAAGAATTATGTATTTAAATTTATTTGTTGTATGCTGGATAATGCGTTTCTTTGATCTATATGATTTCTGCACATATTGTTTACAATAAAAATTCCCCTACCCTTATCGAGAAGTGCCATGGGATCTTTAACATCCATCTGAACAACCCCAGAATAGGCAGACTGGACTTCGGTTTAATGTCTCATCTGAAAGACGGTGTTAGATGAGGATTGAAGGGGTATGGGAATTTGTTTGAGCTTGAGGACTACTTCAAGGCAGGGGGATGGGAACTTTTATCAATTTGAAGGAAAGGTAGACCAGGGGGAGCTGTAAACATGCAGACAAAAGGGGCCAACCCAGAGAAATTATTACATCACAGTGGTGCAGCCTAGGGGGGCACCAGCTGTGAAGCACCCAATTTTATAATTTTGTAATCAGCAGCCCACAAGGAGTGCAAGACAGGAACGCCATATTTCAGGGTAGACAGCAAAGTGCTGGTGGCAATGGCAAGGCCAGCAGACATAGTGTGGTAAAATAATAGCCTATACATCAGTCCCAGTCTTTGGTGGAGTGATTTGGACATAGCCTCTGCATGGCTAGCAAATGTTAGTTCATGGTCAAGTGTGACCCCAAGATGTTTCAGAGAGTTAACCACCTTGAGGTGAAGATCACCCATGGTAGCTAACTTAAGTTCGGTCGCATTACCAGCAACTAGTCTTCTGGGGCCAGAGAGCATGGCTTTTGTTTATTGACATTTAGAACAAGGCTGTTTCACTGGAGCCATGCTTCGAGCTGTTTGAAGTCATTTCCCTGTTCAGTCAAATCTGGTTGATACTGGTTGAGGACCTGTATAGGGCAGCATCATCTGCATAAAGCTGAACAAAGGCTCTACCACAGTGGTCAGGCATATCTTTTAATAAATAATGAAAACAGCAAGGGACCGAGGGTTGAACCCTGAGGTGTACCATCCAAGATGTGTTTTATCTAATCAATTGTTGGCAGTTAACTAGGTAATGTCTGAACCAGCAGAGGGACAGCTCATCCAGACCAATGATTTTAAGTTTTTCTATTAGTAGGGAATGGCTCACAAGGTCAAAGGCCTTGGTGAGATCTATGAAAAGTGCACCTGTTGCATTATCAGATTCAGTTGCCTGAAGTATATAATTTGTTGATGCCGATTGCATAGATTATGTTGGCAGGTAAGAACTGCTTGGCCCACCTAGTCTGACCAATTTCCCTACCTTTTGTGTTACCATAGACGTTACTTGGTCTCCGGATTTTGCCCTCCCATCTCCAGCTAATAAAATACCCTTGTATCTATCCCATGTATTCTTGAATCCCATTACAGTTTTTGCTTCTACCACCTCTGCTGGGAGACTTTTCCAAGCATCTACCACCCTTTCCATGAAGAAGTATTTTCTAACATTTCCCCTGAATCTACCACCCTCCAGCTTCATAGCATGTACCCTCATTTTTGAACATCTTTTTTTCTGAAAAATGCTTTCCACTTGCATCCTGTTTATACCCATAAGGTATTTGTAAGTCTCTAGAATGTCCCATGTCTCCCTCTTAACCTCAAGTTAATACATATTGAGGTCTTTTAACCTCTCCTCATAGGGCTTTTGATGCAGGCCCAGCACCATTTTAGTTGTTCTCCTCTTGACCTTCTCAATTCTGTTTATACCTTTCCTAAGATGTGGTTTCCAGAACTAAACACGGTACTCACAGATGGTGTCTTACCACTACTTATACAGTGGTATAACTACCTCCCTCTTTCTGTTCATAATATATCTCCACATGCACCTCAACATCCATGAAGCTCTTCCCACTGCATTATCACACTGTTTGGCCACCTTGAGGTCATCAGAGATGATTACCTCAGGCCCCTTCCTGTTTAGTGGATGACAGCACCAGTCCCCTGAATGTGTGCTCTGCCCCTGGTTTTCTGTGTTCCAAGTGCATGACTTTGCTCTTTTTCACATTGAATCTCAGTTACAACACTTTTAACCACTCCTCAAGCTTCCTTATATCACTAGTCTTTCATTTCACTCCCCTGGAGTGTCAACCTTATTGAAATCTTAGTGCCATCTGCAAAAAGACATACCTTCCCTTCTAGTTGCTCTGCAATATCACTAATAAGGACATTAAAGAGGACCAGACCAAGTACTGATCCTTGCAGCACTCCACTCATCACTCTCCATTCCTTGGAGTGAATCCTGTCAACCACCACCCTCTGATTCCTGTCCCCCAACCAGTTTCTTACCCAGTTTATCTCTTTTGAACCTACACCCAGGCTACTCAACTTATTCACTAGCCTCCTATATGGAATGTTGTCAAAAGCCTTACTGAAATCCAAGCTAACTACATCCATGGTACCACCCTGAGCTATTTCCCTGGTTATCCAGTCAAAGAAATCTATCAGATTAGTTTGTCACGACTGCCCTGTTATGAGTCCAGGTTGTCTCATGTCTTGCAAGCCTCTGGTTTCAAGATATTCCCCTTTCCTTTAGTAGTGACTCCATTAATTTCCCCATGACTGAAGTCAGGCTGACTGGTCTGTAATTACCAGCCTCCTTCCTACTGCTACTTTTATGAAATGGGACTACATCAGTCCTTCTACATTCCTCTGGAACCACCTCCATCTCCAATGAGTGGTTGAATAAGACAGTCAGAGGTGCAGCTAACACCTCTCTGAGCTCCTTCAGTATCCTTAGATGTATCACGTTAGACCCTATAGCCTTGCCCACTTTCAGAAGTGCTAGTTCCTTCTCTCTCCACTGTAAATTGGCTTGTGTCAGCCTCCCTTTCCTCAATACCCCTGCCCTTAATTTGGGGTCCCTCACCTTCACCTTCTTCTTTGAATACTGAACAAAAGTATTTGTTCAGGATGTCTGCTTTTTCTTGGTCCCCTTCCACACAAACTCCTTGTTCCCCCTTTAATCTTGCTATTTCTCCCCTAGTCTTCCTTCTTTCTCTTATGTATCTAAAACATGTCTTATCCATTTTCTTTACTGCCTTGTCTATTCTCTCCTCCATCTGTGCCTTTGCATACCTGACAGCTTTCCCTGCCTCCCTCTGTTTCATTTGATACACCTCCCTGTTCTCCTCCCTCTATGTCTGCTTAAACCTCTTGAATGCTAACTTTTTTGCCCAAACAATTTGAGCACCATAGTGAACTTTTCTTCCTCTTGCTTTTGCTTACTTGCCTAACTCAGAGGATTTGTTGCTTTCACTATGACCCCCTTTATTTTTGACCATTGTTCCTCTACTCCTCTCAAATTCACCTCCCCTTGTAGGGCACCTCTGAGGCAGTCTTTTGTCTTTTTGAAATTGGCCCTCTTGAAGTCCAAGAGCCTTGCCTTAGTGTGACATGATAGGAACATATGATTCTGCCAAGTTGTTATGGTGAACCATATTGTACAATGATCACTAGTCCCCAGGTGGTCACCTGCTGTGACATCTGTAACATTGTCCCAATTGGAGAACACCAGGTCCAATATTGCTCTCCGATGAGTAGTTTCTCCTACTAGTTGCTTGAGGAACACCCCCTGCAGAGAGTCCAGGATGTCCCTGCTCCAAGCCAAAGTTGCGACTGGGATACTCCAGTCAATATCTGACAGATTGCATTTACTGAATGCAGATCCTTATTGAAAAATAATTAAAAATGTATGTATGTCTACATGTACCACCTCTATCATTTAGGATAAGGTTTGAGGCTCATACAAGCTCATAATAATACTATTTCACCTTATTCTACTATATATAGTACATTTAAACTGATTGAATGGGGAAGAGGTTAACCTATTTGGTGAAAGAGATGGTGTTACAAGAACTAAGGTACAAAAATCTAAAACACATACTACACCCAAAATAAATTTTATCTTAGTTAATGCTAGGAGTTTAAACAATGAAATTGAGGAACTCCAACTAATTTTACATGATTTGAATATCCATGTCTTGTGCAATCACAGAAACATGGTGGAAACCTGAAGATTGTTGGGGAAAAAATATACCAGGATACACCCTCTATAATAAAGATAGGATAAACACTGGGGGAAAGTTGCTTTATATGTGAATGAAGAAATACCACCAGAACAGAGGGATACATCTAGAAGGGGTAGTAATGAAATTCTTTGGGTAGCAATTTCTCCTGAGCATAATACAAAAATAGATTTAGGCTTGGCATATAGAAATCCCTCTATAACAACAGGAGATGATTCAAACTTGTTGGACTTTATCATTCACTTGGCGGAGTTGAAGAATGCTACCTTAATGGGTGATTTTAACCTGCCAGGTATAGATTGGGAAAATCTTGTAACAAAAACAAATAAAGAAAATGAATACCTAAATACCTTTAGCTTAGTCAGTTTGGAGCAATGTGTAAGAGATAGTACTCAAGGTAACCATATAGTTGACATGATTTTAAGCAATATGGGTGATAGGATAAATAACTGTCTTGTACTGCCACTTTTGGGCTCTAGTGACCATTTAATGGTTAGATTTGACTACTTAGGGGTATTGAGTAAAAATTCTGGCAGTACTATAATATATAGATATGATAAGGCCAATTATAGAAGGCATGCATAGAGATCTGGCAAATTGGAATTGGGAATTAGAGTTTAAAAGAGCATGGGTATCTAGGATGTGGGATATTCTTAAGGCAAAAATAATAAGCTTGATTACAGAATTTGTACCAACCAAGATTAAATATAACACAGCTAAAAAGCATATTCCCCCCCGGATGACAACAACAATTAAAAAGGAAATAAAGAAAAAAAAAATAGAACCTTTAGACAGGCTAAATTAAGTGGAGACGTTACTAGTTCGGCTCATTATAAAAAGTGCTTAAAGTCTACCAAAAAAGCATTGAATTAGCAAAAAGAAAATATGAAAACATGTTAGCTACTAAGGTAAAAGACAACTATAAATCCTTCTATCAGTATATTAATAAAAAAAGGGTGACTCAAACAAGATAGGTCCTCTATTGGATGCTGAGGGAAAATTAGTTGCTGACAACCAGGGTATGGCAGAATTAAGTAACATATATTCTGCTTCAGTTTTTAATCAGGGTAAAGCATTAACTGGGATTAATTGTGGTATATCCAATGATGACCCTGGAGTTATTTTAGATAGGAAGGTAGTTACAAGGTGACAAGGTACCTTTGTAAATGAGCCTATGGCTCAAAGGTTTTCCAAACTGCTGTTTAAATAAAATAAAAATAGTTATAATAAGACTCCAAAAACATGATCAGAATAAAGCACAGGGCCCAGATGGGATACATTCAAGGTTACTTAAGGATCTAGCCTAACAACTTGTAGGCCCAGTCACAGTATTATTTCAGAAATCCATAAATGAAGGAGAGGTCCCAGAAGACTGGAAACAAGCGATTGTGATCCCTATATATAAAAAGAGGCCCCAAACAGGGGGTAAAAAATTATAGGCCCGTCAGCCTTACCTCAGTCTTGGGAAAGGTATTGGAAGGATTTTTCAAGGATTTTATTATGGAGCACCAATATAAGACCAGTAATATTGACTATGCACAGCACGGCTTTGTTAAAGGGCGGTCCTGCCAAACAAATTTATTGGAATCTTATGGGAAAGTAAATTGGGCACTAGATTAAGGAAATTCTGTGGACATTATCTTCTTAGATTTCGCCAAAGCATTTGACAAGGTACCTCACGACAAGTTGCTTGAAACCCTGGTCAATATTGATGTTAACCATAATATCATTTGCTGGATAAAATCCTGGTTGATGGGTAGGAGACAGAAAGCGTGCATAAGGGGGGAATTTTCCAACTGGCAGAGTGTGACTAGTGGAGTGCCACAGGGCTCTGTATTGGGCCCCCGCCTATTCAATGCTTATAGCTGGACAATGAAGGCTTCTCCTGACATTTGGTTTTCAAAATTTGTGGATGATACTAGACTAGGTAGGGTGGTGAACCTTAATAAAGATTCAGAATTATTGCAATCAGCCTTAGGGGAGCTGGAGCATTGGGCACAGAATCATGGATCATTTTTTTGCAGTTAATCTTTTTATTGAGGAAACAGCATAACTGTTACAGTAGATAAAAATATGTCAGAAAAGGACAATCAGTACTGCATTTAACTTTGTATATATCTATACACTTCACAGTATGTGAATACAATTAGTTTGCATAGAGAAGACGTTTAGCTGGTAATTTCCTTTTACAAATTGCATTGCTAGAAACATTACAATGAGGATACAGGGGTTGACAGACATACTTATCCAGGCTGTACAATATATCAGTCCTTAAACATGCAGTTGTTAAATTCAAGGGAGCTTCAACAACTCTTGCATTAGATACCAACGGTATAGAATTAAAATGGGAGACCTGACCTATATATGGCGCCCATATTTCCATCATGGATAATTTTTTAATGTAGAAAAGTGCAGTGTGGTGCATTTGGGAAAATATAACATCTTCCATGGTTATAATGTGGGGGGTAAATTACTTAATAAAAAAGTCGGTAGCATACAGTACTGCATTAAGAAACACATTAAAAGCAGGAATAAGGGAGTCCTTTTGCCATTATATACATCACTGGTATGTCCCCATATGGAGTATTGCTCCCAGTTGTAGTCCCCAGGTATAAAAGGGGATATAGCTTCACTTGAGAGGGTTCAGAGAAGAGCTACTCGCAAACTTAAGAAAGTACAAAGGTTTGATTATAATCAGAGGCTCAGTACTCTGGGGTTATATTCTCTGGAGTTTAGGAGATTAAGGGGGGATATGTGTTTAATTTATAGGGCCCTAAATGATCCAATATTATGGGACCAGCCAGATTTGGAAATCCTAGATCATAATTTCAATACTAGAGCACATCCACTTCAGATAAAAATAGACAGATTTTATTCAAATAAAAGGAAGCACTGGTTGACAGTGACAGCACCTAGGATCTAGAATAAATTGCCAGTAAAGATAATTGTCAGTAGTAATATTGAAAGGTTTAAGAAAGAGTTAGATACTTTCCTAATTAGTAATAATATATTGGGGTATTCTTAAACTATGGCGAGCATATGGACTTTGTCTTTTAAAGCTCTGTGTAACTATGAAACCTATGATATTTTAATGGTTTCTTTATCCCTTCAACCATAGATATTGGGTATAAACAGTGATATAAAAATGGGGTAAATGAAATAAAAGACAGCTTTAATTTGAATCGGCTAACAGATTTTTATACAATAAAACACACCTATAATCTTTCAAATACATATTTCTTTTGATACTTGCAAATACGAGATTATGTTAGCAACAATTGGGATATTTCAATATAGCCTCAGTATAATGAGTGGGAAGGCTAGCTTAAACAATCCAATAATACCAAACTGATTTCAAAATTTTACTCTATGTTCGTACAGTAGTAGCCACAGACATTGCCAGCTATTTCCCAAAATTTCTGTAATATTTCTAGAGAAATCTCCTGCTTTCTGCATTTCCACAGTAGGGGTAGCAGAGAGAAACTCTTTAGAAATGTTGTGAAATAGCCGGAAATAGCTGCCAATGTCTATGGCTACTACTGTATCTAAATGTGGATTAAGTCTTCAATCACTTAAGGTTAGATGGGAAACAAAATTGGCTGGAAATATATCTGAACTGCTATGGGACTATATCATGAACCTCCCTAAATCAGATATTTTGTCCTCCAAATTACTGCAGATTTACTTTAATATAATTCATTGAATTTACTACACTCGGCATAGATTGCACTTTAATGAATTCTAATCAATGTAATTGGGGCCCAAGATGCAGATCACAGAACGGTACATTAGAACATATATTCATGGCATGCCAGATGTTGGACATATTTTGGAATAAAATGATGAATACCCTTTCTGACTTTGGCTACTCAGAAGGTAATAATAGGATTTATCAACAATGATTAGTCTTAACAGGGCTAATAATTGCTCATAAATGCATCTTAATGAAATGGAAGGAATCAAATCCACCTAATTATTACACCTGGATGAATGTTATGGTAAACATTTACAAAATGGAGAGAGTTCATCACATACTAGAGAAAATAATGGATGTATTTTATAGAATGTATCAGAATTTTAGCAAGGTCATTAGATCCAGAGGGGTACTGATTAATTTATTGTAGCATAAGTACATACTTGTACTACTGTTAAGATAGCTGTAATATCAATCAATCAATCAATCAAATCTTTATTTATTCAGGCAAACATCATTGAGCAAGGCTCATTTACAAGATGGACCTAATAAGGTCAAGGTTCAATAGTTGATACACAGCAAATACATCATACGCTTTATAAGACAGTTATACATACAGAGAAAAATAATGTTTATACACAATGATGTACAGTGAATTCACATGTTAAAACTCCGTTAAAGGAAGGTTAAGCTAATATCTACAGTATGTACAGCACATACATATCCCAATGGGGGCCATGACAGACACACAACATAATGAATACTAGGATGGTGAAGGTATTATTGGGTGCCATAAGCTGGGGGTGTCTGACTGGAAGGAATATGCCATATATGATTGGAAGCCAGATTTGTAGGATGACTATTCTAGCTCTAGCGTAGCAACTGCATTTCTCTTGAAGAAGGCTGTACAATGCTGTTTAAAGGATGCAAATGGAATGATAATGGACAGTTTTAGGGATTTTTGTAGGGTGTTCCATGCTATAGCTAGAGAATAGCTGATTGCTGCCCTCCTAGTCTGGTGCTGACTTTGGGCAATTTGAGCAGGATGATATTGTTGCTTCTTAGGGCATAGGAGCTAGGAGTGGTCTGGTTGAAGCAGTCCAGGATATAGTTTGGGAGTTTTTTGATAATGCTCTGTAAATCCATAGAGCTGCATTTCTGCTCCTCCTGATATGAAGGGAAACCCATCCAACTCGTCCATAAAGAGAGCAATGGTGGGTATTATATGGCAGATCTGTAATGAACCTTATTGCTCTATGATATAAGGTATCCAACTTGTGAAGGTAGGAGATGGGCAGTGACTATAAAGAAGTCTGCATAGTCAATAACTGATAGAAAGATGGCCTGGACTAACCTCATCTTTGAGTCTCTGTTAAGGAAGGGTTTTAATCTATAGAGGAGGCCAAGTCTTTGGCAAAGCTTTTTTAACAGTTCTTCTAGATGATGAGTGAAGTTGAGTCTGTTGTCAGTCCACACACCTAGGTATTTGAAGTTTTAAACATACTCCAGATTTTCTCCAAGTATAGTGCATAGCTGGGGGAGAGTGATTGAAGAGGATGTGCTGGTGGAGTTTTGAGTTGTGAACATCATTGCTTTAGTTTTCTTTGCATTTAGCAGAAGCTTTTTCTCGAGTAGCTGATGTTGTAACAAGGAGAATTCTGTTTGTAGGATTTTATGAGCAACTGTAGGCGAAGGGTTGCTGACATACAGAACAGTGTCATCATCAAAGAGGTGTACTGAGGACTTGGTAAGGGTTGAATCAATGTTATTTATATAAATGGCAAAAAGGATAGGACCCAGAATAGAGCCTTGGGGGACTCCTCTTGACAGTGGTCTTAATGGGGATAGGTCACCTTCAGCTTTTACCTGCTGTGACCTACCAGAGAGGTAGAATATGAACCACTTAAGGGAGGGTGGATCTAGGCCAAGGGAGTGCAGGGATGAGAGTAGCAGCTCATGGTCCACAGTATCGAATGCTTTGCTCAGGTCCAGGAATACTGCGCAGACATTATTCTTTTTATCTAATTCGGTTTGCCAGTCATTTGTGACCTTGGCTAATGCAGTGATAGTGCTATGTTTGGCCCTGAATCCAGATTGAGCTGGATTTAATAGGTTAGCATTGTCAAGATATTCCCTTAGCTGATTACTCACTAATTTCTCCAGCATCTTGGATAGCACAGGTAGAATGGAAATGGGCCTGTAGTTATTAAGATCCATAGGGTCCCCTGATTTTAGAAGGGGGACTACTTGGGCTGTCTTTCACAGTGTGGGAATAGAGCCAGAGTTTAGGGAAAGGTTAAAGAGGTGTGTTAGGGGGACTGCAAGTACATGGCACGCAATCTTTAGAAAGAAGGGGTCCAGAAAGTCTCCTCCTGCACTTTTTTGATATCCAGATGCCATAATAGATCCTCAACTTGTTTCAACAGTATAGGTTTGAAGCTAAAGGAAGAGTCAACTCTTTGATCACCAATGTAGCGGGAGCTTAATTGGTCCCTCAGCAGGTTAACTGGGGAGGTGTCAAAGGCAAGGCCAGCCGTTGTGCAGTGGTTGTTGAATGCGTCCAGGATTTCCATTTTGCCAGTGATAGGGCCATAACTATTGTGTAGTTGAGTTGGAAGGGGGTTGATAGCATCCTGTCCCATCATGCCCTTGATGGTGCCCCAAAACCTAGTAGGATTATGGTAGGAGGAGTCGAGCTCGGCCAGGTAGAAGGCAGCCTTTGCATCCCTAACTTTCCTGGTGCATCTATTCCTGGCTCTCCTAAAAATCATCCAGTCATTTGCATTCTTAGTTTTTCTTGCCACTTTCCAGAGTTTGTCTCTCTCCAGCAGTGCAGCTTTGAGGTCAGCTGAAAACCAGCGACAGGATTTGTTTTTTATTTGGATACTAGAGTTGGGGCATGGGTGTTAAGGGCATTTATTATAATGCTATTTAGCACCTGCTGAGCTTTTCTACAGAATGTGCAAGATAAAACTTTTGCCAGTGTGGAGAGCAAGCTAGATCATGCAGATATCCTTCAATATTGATGTTTTTCTTGGATCTCCTCACGAGGAATTTTGCAGGATTTGTTGTTATGCTGGTGGATCTTACCCCTGCGATGGGGCAGTGATCACTTATATCGCATAGGAGCACTCCAGCATGTGTAAATAGATGTGGTTTACTTACTAGCATGATATCAAGTAGTGTGCTGTTACTACTATTCCTTGCATTTATTCTTGTTGGTTCATTAATTAACTGTGGAGCCCATAGGTGTCACAGAATGATACCAGAGGTGTAGCTGCCTGGATGAGCCAGTTGAAATTCAGGTCACCTAGAATAATGACTTCTTCAGTGCTGGGCTTGACCAGGTTCCCCAGGTGGGATAAAAGCTTGTGTTCAGCAGAGGGGGGTCTGTAGCATCCAATTAGTTGAAAAGCTGCTGTATTGGGGAGAGAGACTTTTAGAGATAGGCATTCAAACTCCTTGGGCATAGATGTTGCAGCAGTACAGGATACAGCTATACCAGTTTTTGCATATATGGCTACTTCACCTCCCCTTGTTTGGCGATCAGCTCTGAATAGCTGATAGTTAGGTAGGTTAACATCCCTGTCTGCTGTGGTGGGTTTGAGCCATGTCTCAGTTACCACGAGAAAGTCTGGCAAGGTATGGGTAACCCAGGCTTGTATCAATGTAAATTTTTTCAACAGACTGCATACATTAATATGCAGGAAACTGAGGCCTTTAATTGAGGTTAGGTCTGATGGAGAGGTGATACTTTCAAAAGGTCCATGGTAGATTTCCACATTACCAATACAGAGCAATAGAAAGAGCAGTAGTTTCATAAGGGCTGCCAGTGATAGGGAGAGGGGGCTGTATTTGGGCCTCCTTCTTTTATTCTGTTGCCACTCTTTTTTTGAGGTGCTCCCTGTGGTTTTAAGGAAGTGTGTTGGGATACCAAGTAGCAGTTTGATGACTAGGCTTGGGGGGGGGATCTATATATCCAGCAGTGGAGCCTTGGCTGAAATACATGTGTGGTGGTATGTGTCTCTTTATGGTGATTATACCACTGTAGTCAATGCAGCAATGGTAGAGCATATATGAGGGTTTGAGTGTCAGCCAAAGGGGATGGTTCAGAGAGACTGGGCAGATGGACCACTCTAAATTGTATGACAGGGGCATCTTCTTTGTGGAACCCTATGGCTGATAGTGAAAGGATTATCAGAAGTAAGCTCCCCATTCTGAAGGAGATATTGGTAGATGGCTGTGGGGGAGTAGTGAAGTTGCTGATTGGTTGGATCAGCAAGCTGGTGTGCCTCTCTGTTGGTTTAGAAAAAATGCTGAGGGCGGGGAAGAGATTTCGGCAGGAAGATGCCTATAAATTAACACACAAGAGGGGGGAAGGGCGGGTGTGCAAACTTTTGCGCCTTTCCCGACTGCTCCCTCGCTGTTCCTCCCGGCCTCGTGGTTCCCTGGTTCGACTAAGGTGCTGCCGACCGCCCACTGGCGGAGCGAAGCCCCGGCGCTCAGCTGGGTGCTGTGGGGTGGGAGTTGCAGGCTGGAGAGAGACAGAGGAAGGTGCAGCAGTTAATAAAGGCAGTATCAAGCATTCCTGAGCGTGACTGACCAAATCTGCACTACAAAAGGACTGTGGGGGGGTGCTGTGGTGCCTCAGCATCTGGCCCACCTTACACATGCAAAAAAGGAGCTGTAATTACAGTAAACAGCAGTAAAATGGCAGTTTCCCCTTGCAATACAATAGTGGAAAACAGCACTTTTTAGGTAATTTACACAGTTAAAATAGAAGGAGAGTGGCGCCTCAGCGTCTGGTCCACTGCTGCTAACGGATCCAGCAGAATTCAAAGAAAAGCAACAACAGATTCCCTCTACAGATGTCTCACAAGTTGGAAGCATCTCTTTTGGGGATTTTGCAGAAAAACAGGGGAAGAGTGAAAAGCAAAATCAAGTCCCACACAGATTTCGGCAATGCAGGCTGAGCCAGTGTAAGTCAATGGGGCAGTTGAGCCAATCGGCTGCTGTGCCTGGAGGAGCACTCACTTACCGATTGGCTGCGCCTTTCCCGACTGCTCCCTCACTGTTCCTCCCGGCCTCATGGTTCCCTGGTTTGGCTAAGGTGCCGCCAACTGCCCGCTGGCGGAGCGAAGCCCCGGCACTCAGCTGGGTGCTGTGGGGTGGGAGTTGCAGGCTGGAGAGATACAGAGGAAGGTGCTGCAGTTAATAAAGGCAGTATCAAGCGTTCTTGAGCGTCACTGACCAAATCTGCACTACAAAAGGACTGTGGGGGGGGTGCTGTGGCACCTCAGCGTCTGGCCTACCTTACACATGCAAAAAAGGAGCTGTAATTACAGTAAAGAGCAGTAAAATGGCAGTTTCACCTTGCAATACAATAGTGGAAAACAGCACTTTTTAGGTAATTTACACAGTTAAAATAGAAGGAGAGTGGCGCCTCAGTGTCTGGCCCACTGCTGCTAACAGGATCCAGCAGAATTCAAACAAAGCAACAACAGATTCCCTCTACAGATGCCTCACAAGTTGGAAGCATCTCTTTTGGGGATTTTGCAGAAAAACAGGGGAAGAGTGAAAAGCAAAATCAAGTCCCACACAGATTTCGGCAATGCAGGCTGAGCCAGTGTAAGTCAATGGGGCAGGAGAGCCAATCGGCTGCTGTGCCTGGAGGAGCGCTCGCTTACTGATTGGCTGCGCCTTTCCTGACTGCTCCCTCACTGTTCCTCCTGGCCTCGTGGTTCCCTGGTTCGGCTAAGGTGCCGCCGACCACCCGCTGGTGGAGCGGAGCCCCGGCGCTCAGCTGGGTGCTGTGAGGTGGGAGTTGCAGGCGATTGGCTGCTCCTTTCCCAACTGCTCCCTCACTGTTCCTCCTGGCCTCGTGGTTCCCTGGTTCGGCTAAGGTGCCACCGACCGCCCGCTGGTGGAGCGAAGCCCTGGCGCTCAGCTGGGTGCTGTGGAGTGGGAGCTGTAGGCGATTGGCTGCGCCTTTCCCGACTGCTCCCTCACTGTTCCTCCCGGCCTCGTGGTTCCCTGGTTCGGCTAAGGTGCCACCGACCGCCCGCTGGCGGAGCGAAGCCCCGGTGCTCAACTGGGTGTTGTGGGGTGGGAGTTGTAGGCTATTGGCTGAGCCTTTCCCAACTGCTCCATCGCTGTTCCTCCTGGCCTCATGGCTCCCTGGTTCGGCTAAGGTGCCACCGACCGCCCGCTGGTGGAGCGAAGCCCCGGCGCTCAGCTGGGTGCTGTGGGGTGGGAGTTGCAGGCGAGTGGCTGCACCTTTCCCGACTGCTCCCTCGCTGTTCCTTAGTGAGCAGGGCATAACCCCACTATAGAATTATAGAACCATCAACAAACACTTAGTTATGGAAGTTAGATATACAACGTTATGGATTCCAATGTAACCCAGTGTGATATAATGTGAAAGGAGAATGTGGTAATTCCATGGTTTATTTTTGTATTATTCCTTGCTGAATTTAAATAATTAAAAAGGAAAATATAAAAAAAAATCTCTGGCAGATTGAAGTCCCCCTCCAGCAGTATCTGCCCCTTGTTAGACATCTTTTGGATGTCTTCCATCATAATTTTAACTTATTCTGCTCCTTGAGATGGTGGTCTGTAGATCACCCCAATGTGAACAGTAACTTTATTTTCCATCTTCAAAGTGACCCACATTACCTCCGCCCCTCCATGCATTCCCTGTTTCTCTGTTGCTTTTATGCTATCCCTCACATAAACAGCCACTTCCCTCCACTCCTTTTTGCCCACTCTATCGTTTCAGAACAGAGTATACAGTCTATATCACAAGTCATGATTCACATTGTACCATGGCTCAATAACTGCAACAATGTCCAGGTCAGCATCTGCCATCATGGCTGCTGGGTCACTTAATGACGCTTAATGCTTGAAGAAGCAAAAGAGGCTGAGGCCAAGGGAACTTATTACCCAGACTTCTAGCATTTGTACCCATGGCCTTCCAAATATTGTGGCTACCTCTCCTGCCAGCCCCATTAATACCGTTATACATCCTCCCATTATCCCTCTGTCTACATTCCCTTCCTGCTTTATTTCTGCCTTCATGTTTTCCTTGCTACAAGTACACATAGGAATTTCCTTCCCATAGAGATCACTATATTGATTACAGCAGCTTGTCGGGGGAGGGGGCAGTCTATGCCACCCTTTTTCCTACTGTTTCTTCCTTGCTAGTTTAAATTAACCTCTAAGTAGCATTTAAACCATTTACTAAGAACTGCAGTACCCCTCCCAGATGGATGCAGAACATTCACCTTATATAGGCTCTCATCCTTCCACGTGTGACCCCAGTCCCCTATGTAACTGAAACCCACTTTCCTACACCACTCCCTCAGCCATAAATTGAAGCTTCTGATATGGTGCACCCTGTCTTCCCCTTTGCTATAGGCATACATCACCTAAGAAAAGATCACGATTGTGCCACTGTCTAAGACCCCTTCCCAATTTCCTGAATTCCTCCTGAACCACACTTTCCTTATCATTAGCTAGATCATTTGTCCCTAGGTGGATAATGACATCCAGATCTCCTCCTTCCCTACCTGCTACCCCAGCAATCCTAATCCTTGCTAATCTAATAAGGGTAGTATCCATGCTGTGTTTTTTTCTAAACCTAAGTTGATAGTGAGTAAGACTATGGTGAGTCTCAGAGTATTCAGTCAGTTGTTGGGACACTAGCTTGTCCTGTATTTTTGCAAGGGTACAAAGCAGAGAGATCTGCCTCTAATTTTCAATAGGGTCATGTTGTCCAACTTTGTGGATAGGTACTACCACAGCAGTTTTCTACTTTTCCAGGATGACACCCAGGAGAAGTGATTTATGTATTAGGAATGTAAGAGGGGTGGCAATGACAGCAGCCACCATTTTTAGGAATTGGGGATCTAGCGTGTCATATCCTGAGGCGTCATTTATTTTGCTCTGTTGTAGCTGCACACGGACGTCCTCCTTTCTTGTTACTAATCTAAAGTGGAAATTGTGTCAGTGCCATTGTACTGCAGTTGTGGATGAGGTAGGAGGGCATTTGGCATTAGCTTGAGAGGGGGATTTAAATCTATCCAAGTCAGTAAAAAACTTACTGAAGGTGGAGGCCACAGTGAGGAGTTCAGATGTTATTTGACCATCAGAGTGAATGTAATGGTTAGGTGGAATAGTCTGACTTTTTAAAAGTAGATTAATTTGGACCCCGACATTTTTGGGGTTAGGTAGATTTTTGACCTGTAGATTTTGCAGATAGTTGCACTTGAAATGTTTTTGATTAGTCTTGCAAGTGTTTCATTGCCTCTGATAGGACTGCCAATCTGACATTAAACCAGTATTTCTGTATTTGTTGCAAGCTCTGCCACAGTGTCTCATAGCAGCTCAGAGTTCACTTGTCAGCCACCTTGAGCAGTGGCCTTTAGCTCTGCCTAGTTTGATTGGGGCATGTTGATTTATAACGCTTGTAAAACTGTGTATAAAGAAATCCAGGGCACTGTCTGCATCAGGCAACTAGGGATGTGCAAAGATGGCAAAATTTGCCCCAAGAAATATTTTGCAAATTGCACTCAATTCGCAAAATATAATGCATGAAATTTTCCAATTTGCACAGGGCCAGATCAAATGCGAAGTGTGGAATTTCACATGTGAAATTCCACACTTCACACACAAACTTCCCTGATGTAGTAGTAGGTGCCTCCCTCTGCCACAATGTAAAAAAAAAAAATCCCTTGTGTCTAGTGGTCCCCCCCACCAGCCTGCCAATCACAGGCCACAGTGTAAAAGATATATATATATATATAATATATATATATATATATATATATATATATATATATATATATATATATATAGAAGCAAAAAACTCAGTTGAATGCATTAGTTAGGGTTGTTCCACAGTGACAAAAGCTAGGAAATTCGGTGTTAGGGTTGAAAGCCCCACTGGACCCTCCCGCCCACACCCCCAACAGGCATCAGGGTGCATGTTGGGGTTGCCAACTCTAACTTTCACCCCATCAGATGTGTGAAAGAAGCAGAGGTATGAAGAATGGGGTGAGGAGTAGGAATGATAACCCCAATCGCCCGATGCTGGTTGGGGTGGGGGCGAAGCCAAGGAGGCTTTCAACCCTAACACTGAATTTCCTCACTTTTGTCGCTGTGGAACAACCCTAACTAATGCATTAAACAGAGTTTTTGGCCTCTAATTTGCCTTCTTTTTGAGAAGGATAATGAGAAATAGTGAATGCAATGTGGTGGCAGGAGGGGCCCTGAGCTCCCTCCACGAGATGTCTTGTCACATAGTAACACGGTGCCTGCAAATGCAAATGGTAATGCGCATGGTGACGCAAAGCGAAACAGAAAGATAAACAGTACTGTAGACACAAATGGTTAAAATAACGCAAATGCAAGCGCAAATGAAAAAGCGAAGGGTAATGCACATGGTGCTGTAGACAGGAACAGTAAGTGAAACAGTTACAGAACCACAAGCAGAAGCGGTAAGGGTAACAGTAATATAAACACACAGGCTGGGTTTCCCCAAAAGCTGCATAGAGAAAGACAGTGAGTATAAAGAATGTATGCATAATAATGGGTCTCACAGCACAAAATAAGGAGTTGGAATACTAAATTGCTTATATCTCAGGAACTGTACAATGTAGAAAAAAATTAAAAGTCATGTGATTTATGACTTTCCTGGCTAGTTTTGTACTTAACCCCCAGTAGGGGGCTAAGCATTTTTCTGATGAAAAGTCCGTATCTCATACTGTTTCCAAGATACGGGCCCTGAAACGTGCGGTGAATGCTGTAATGTTATCCTATGGGAAAAAAAGAGAAGTTCAGAGGACCATAACTTTGGCTCCCTGTAATATTTTTTCACCAAACCACTAGAAGGCACATCTGTGGGATGTTGGCTTTCTTCTCTCCAAATTTCAGCCCAAAAGACCAAACCCTTATTTTGTAGTAGGGCGGCAAAGGATTCCTGTAATGCAGTGGATGCCGTAATGTTATTCTATGGCAAAAAGCATCAACTTTGGAGTGCTGTAACTTTGCCGCCCTGTAATACTTTTTCACCGAAACACTGAAAGGCACATCTGTGAGATGTAGGCTGCATTCCCTCCAAATTTCAGCCCAAACCGTTCTTTTGCAGCAGGCTGGCAAAGAATTGCTGTCATTTTCCCACAGCCTGGAAAAGTACTGTCAAACTTTGTGAAAGCTTTCGCAAATTCATGCGACAGTATCTCAAATGTGAAAGTACTTTGCGAAAGTACTTTTTCCAGAAATTTGAAGAACATATTTCTAGGGTGTTTTACCCCAAAATAAAGACATGCCTAGCATCCTTAGGGTCCGACTAGGTGAATACAAAAAGAATTAGATTGCTAGAGGGTCCCAAATTTAAATGCCAAGCATTTTTCTGATCGCCAACTGAAAACAAAATGGTGGATTTGCGACAGTAAACAGCCATTTGCGAAAGTAAAAGTGCATTTGCGACACTGACAAACTTTCTGTTAACTTTTCCCATTGACTTATGATGGCAAATTGTTTTTTGAATAACTTTTGAATCATTTAGTATTTTTTCATGAAATCTTCAAAAGGCACATCGGGGACCCCAGTCTCATGTTCCCTGAAGATTTCAGACTGGTCGCTCAAACCGTGTGTGACCTGTAGAGATGAGCAAAGAATTCCCAAAAAGCGTAAATGTGTGCACAGATCATGCTTAATAACTCTGCAGCCATAAATCCAAACAGCACAAAAGTTGGCAGATCCCAAGATGTATGGCCCTTGATCAAGTATTCCAAATTTCAGGCAAATCCGTTGAATGGTTGCAAAGTTATTAAGGTGCAAAATTTTAGGTTTAACATGTAAATGGCTCCTCAGCCCTAACTATGGTAGCACTACCGTGCTACCAAAACATACACACACACACATATATATATGTTTTTAATTGAATTTCTGGTGTCTAGTGGACCACCCACCCTCTCACTCCATCAGGGAGTGCCCTCTCCACCCTCCCAAGCAGGTGACCAGCACAGCCCTACACTCTCCACCACAGCTGGCTGCCCAACTGATCTGGAATGAATGAGTGTGTGTGTACAAGTACTTGCTCATTCATTCCCGGTCAGTCAGGTGGCAAGCCACGTTGGAGCGTGGAGGTCTGTACTGGTCACCTGCTTGGGATTGGGGTGGAGGGGACTGGGGTTGTGGTGCACCCCTGATGGGGTGGGGGTGGGGATCCACTAGGCACAAGTGATTTAACAGAAAAAAATTATATATATATATATATATATATATATATACACACACACACACACACACACACACACTGGAGGACCACTAGACACCAGAGATTTAATTATTACACTGTCATTTGCGATCAGCAGGGTGGGGGGAACTGCACACTTGGGATTTGAGGTATTCAACTTCTCCTTGCTTTGTGGGTTTTTAAGTGAAATTTTCACTTAAAAAAAAAAACCTGAAATAAAGGCAAAGTTTCAAAAGGTGAATTCTCATTAAACTGGGAAACTTCGCAAACTAATTCGCACAGGCAAATTTGGCAACTTTGCCAAAAATTTGCCAGCGAGACAAAACTTTGCTGCATCTCTACTGGTAACAGACAATAATCAGAATAAACAAAATGGCAATTCTCCTTGGGTGCAAAGGGACAGAAAGAGTACAAATTAGTTACAATACAAAGGAAAATAGGGCCAGCGCTAATTAACTTTGAGTGCTTCTCAAAGCGTATTTAAATAAATTATTTAGTGGCCACGTATTAAATAATATAGTGGCCACATTTAGAAAGTTGTTTCTTTTAAATTAATAACAGGCTGCACAAAAAAAGAAAACCCTCTCTCTCAATGATATGAAAGTTGAACTATAATACAGATCCCCTGAAATGGACTAACAGACGTATGATGTCCTCAGCCAGGCAGGCAGGCAGCCAATAGGCACAACAGACACAGTTCAAATGTTCAAATATTAAAAATATTAAAATGCAATTCCAGGTGCTAAATAAAGTAAAATATATTAAGAAATACCAAAAGGCATCAAGCACTTAATCCACCCTGCAGTAGACATGGCAGTAGATGCCCATAAAAACACAAATATCAGATGGTAGAATCCCCCAAAAAGGTGCAAGTAAATACACACTAGCAATAAAAAAAAAAAACTCAACAGCAGTACTTTTCTTTCTTTCCTTTGGGTAAAAGTAAAAAATGGCAACTGAACACAATCCAAAAACACAGATATGTGATAAAATTATAAAATCCTTCATACCACGGATTCTATCTGCTCCTCCAAACCTTCTGTCCTCCTGCAGCTACTCGTACTATACCTTAGAAAATGGGTCAGCAAAACCCTGCTCTCTGATTGACTGAGAGCTCACTCCACCTGGGTAGGTATCAGGCAACAGACACCTGTGAATAACTAGTTCCTGTGCCAGCCTGCCTTTTTACAGAAATTAGTGTGCCCCTAGAATGTTAGGAAACTTGATAGCCATTTTTCTACTCAATTAGCGAGCGAACAAACTCAACAGTCGGGCTGCCCCCCCCCGCCCTACAATACCTCAACCCCAAACCTTGACTTTCCCCACTACCCAACCTGACATTACACTGTAATTAACTGCTTTCACAGTTAAAAACAAGTAAAAAAGAAAGTCTCTCAAGCCATAACACCGCTATATACTGTATGTGGCCATGCAGTGCCCTGATACTGCTCAACCCACCTCGCATTTGCTGTGTCAGCTCTATTGTTTTTACATTGAACAGGAGGGCAGGCTGTATACTGGTAACTCTGTTTTATTTATTTTACTTACTTCTTTTCTAAATGGGCACTGTTAAATCCCATGGGTGGTGTGGGCAGAGCGACAGTAAAGTACTCTTTTCAGCAGCTGTAGTGCAGCTCTCAAAGACCCATTGGCACTCTCATGCCCACCTCCTGCAGCTAACTGTCTGCTCACAGTGAAGACTGCAGCAGAGTGTAGTAATCAGCTAAATGAATACAATGAAGCTGCTTCTGTGGCTGCTTGGTTGGGTAGACATTTATGATTAGAGAGTGGGTGAGTCTGTGCCATGTAAGGAGTGGGGGCAGTGCGAATCTGAGCAGGCAATCTGCAAAAGGGACGGTCTAAAGCCCACAGTGCTACCATTCTGGCAGACTTCTGTTTTCCTGCTCAACTGGAGCCCGGTAACACTTCTTCCCCGATGGCACATTTCAGCAGACTATCTGGTCTCCTGCCCTACTGCAGCCCAGTAACACGCTCCCCCAACAGTTATCCAATTACTTGCTGCTCATTTTATCGATTTACTGTCAGCCTGTGAGCTTTATTGATTGCTTCAGTTACTGCACTTATGGTGCTGACGTGGAGGCACATTGATTTCTATTATCTTCAGAAATGTAGGGGGAGAGAGGTAGAGGCTTACTGTAACCAGCATATTACTGGACTCCACATAGCTTAACACACACACGCACACACACCCCATTCTAATGCAGGCAGAGGAATTATTTTATTACATAACTTACTTTAAACTAATTTGTTATTAAAGTTTTTTTATTAAAATAATTTTTTTTACAGTGCCCATTTTCTAAGTGCAATAATACCCTCCAGGGTGGGTGGAATTGTACTATACCAGACCTTCCAGGGCCTATAAGGCCCTCCACCTGCTGTGTTAGGCTTCATTTTGCCCCTGGGTGGTCCGGTGTAGCACAAAACCATCCACCCTGTCGGGTATTATTGTTTACTTGTCCAGGTCCCACTGTCTGTCTGCAGACCTGTTGCAAACTGTCACAGTTTTTTATCTTTGACCAGAGTCTCCTGTTTTGTCACTGCTCCAGTCCATACTCCAGTCCATACAGGGTCTGGTGTCCCATGTCTGTTGAGTTTGCTGAATCTGCCAACTCCCTGCCACTGCTGCTGGCATCTCTCATATGGGAAGCAGTGTCTCTTTTGATCACTGTGCTGTTTGGGGGACTGTAAGGACTCTAAAAGAATAAAAAAACTACTTCAGGACAGTGGAACAAGCAGATGCTAAATGTGTTATTAAAAATTTCAATTCAAAAAACTAGGCAACAGATGGCATACCTGTAGAAATACATTCACTGCATAGAAATCATTGTGTTAGGAGCTCCCCCACAGCACACTAGCACAGAGCTGCCATCTTGTTTCTCCCAGTCATGTAAAAAATAAAATTAAGCCTGAGAGTAGCTCCTACTTTAAGGTGGCTAGAGAAGGCAGTAGTATCACAGCTCAATAGCATTTTAAAATTGAAGGAGTAGTTACCTAACATATGACTAGTCTCGTTGTCATCGGTGATCAGGCTTATCACAATACAGCCACATTATAAGACCTGAAACCCCTTTTAAAATCTTGAAATGAGGAAAAAAGTGATTGGGTAAAAAAACTGGAAAAAGTTTTAAATGATTTGCAGACTCTTTTCAGCAACATTTTATTTTGTAGGGGGATGCACTGGATCCTATTTGTGTCTGACAGTGGGCACACACCAGTAGCACCCCTACAGAATTTAAGAAAAATGTGTAAGAAATATGATTAAATCTCCATGAATGAGATAGGGTTGAGCTTGTTGTGTCTTTAATTACTGAAAACAGTATATCGTCTTCAAAGAGTATTCTGACTAGTCTTTATTGGACAGTAATTCTGTACTGAGGAAAAACAATACAAGTTTATACTGCCAATATGCAGATAAATGGTCTTGTCAAATGTGCATAAGCAACAACAAATGGATGGTTATTTGCTCTTAATGTCACTCTAACTGCATGCTACTGTATGCCACATGTGCATGAAAATAAAGTTTTGTTATATAGTTAATCTCAGGACAACCCACCTGTGATCTAACATTCCATTTCCAGTGGGACACTACTATCTGATTTTGCAACTAGGAGAACCAAAGCAAAGGGAGGACACAAGACTTTTGCAGGAACACAAAGTGAGGCTGGGGGTACAGTAGGATTCAATCCTAGCATTTTCATTTTCCCCAGCTGTGCTACAAACACCAGATCACCCTGCCTTTTTAAGGTTACTTTGATTTTAGTTCCACTTTATCAGCAGAGTGAAACAAACATTTGGGTTGGATAAATATTGTATTGTGGCCAGTACAATAATGAAAAGTAATAACACACAAAACAAGCTGAAATTTCACCCGATGCACAAAGAAGGAACATATGGCTATGACAGCAGAGATCAGTAGTGATCTGTGTGAGCCAGTATGTTTCCGTTAAATTAGGGCATTACTTCATCAGGGAATAAACAATGGTTCCTAGACTTCATATTTGCAGACATACTTAACTACAGTATGGAAACTGTGACTAAGAGTTAAGTAACTTGTTTGGAAAGCAACAAGGATGGTTTTTAAAATTCATTAGTACTTTTCTGGATGAATTTTACAAGTGCAGACTTGTTTTCTTGGATCGGAATTAGTTCTTCCACATATAAGAAACCCTTTGTTTTTTTTCTGTCGACTCCCACTAATGACTAGAATTGAAGGTTTATTCTCAGTGTGGGCCTTTGTGTGTGTCTGTGTGTACAAGTTTTTTAAGAAAGTTATAATGATGATATTGGGCTCTATGCATGAATGCCTATGCACCAGGCAGGGGCAATGCATAAGCATGCATATGTCTGAATGCCATGCAGCGGTGTCCAGCACACCCCAGTGACATTCACCACAGGTGCACTTGCACCTTGCACACAGGATCCCCTAGCTGGCCATGTTCTGCTGCACCAGTGGTGGGCTGAGGGCATGTCAGGGGGTGTGCCCACACTGCATGCATTCACAATGGCACTGTGTGCTGAACCAGGGCAGAAAATGCTACGTGAGGGGGGAACCCTGCTATAAATATTTATGTGCCCCCCCAAAGTTTACTGGTGAGGTGTGGGTGCAATGAGTTCCCCATGCACACAGCTAGCCTCGCCCAGTGGGCTGCCTAGGAGGTCTGGGGGTGGCCATTATGGCAAACATAGTTTATTCTCTGTCTGGGTAAATGTCATCCCAGGATTCCCTACATGATTGCAGCAGGGATCCACTCTGGAACCCAGGACAGGCAGCCGGTTGGATGTCTGCCTACATAGCCATGCTCCTCTAGCACGCCGCTGCACAATGGGGGTGGGGGTGTTGACAGGCACCCGGGAATGGTGAATACCAGCCAGTGAGGACCTGTCCACAGGTGTGGGGGCAGCGCAGGACAGGGATCTGCCTTTCACATGTACCCATGCCTGGGTTGTGCTTAGGGCCCATTAAGCATACAACTATGGGCAGATCTGCCTCTGAGAATAAATGAATTAGATTAGGGCATATTGTGCCTCTCCTTGCCTTTTCAAAATGGTGATCTGATAAAGAAGGAAATTTGAGTGGACATCATCACTTTTCTATGTCACATTTTTCTTTTTGGGTAAATAATATTTATTATTTATAGCAGAAATTATCATTTTAGTTTAACAATATGGGAATGTGGAGAAAACCACCCGATTAAAGTGATTTCAGCATAAAAAATAAGGTCTTGCTACAAATCTCATCTCCCATACTGCCGGAGAGGCATGATCTGCACTAGCTTCCAGTTGATATCCTACATTTGGGGTTGGTTCAAGGCAGCATGGTCAAGAAGCTAGAGTACAGCCTTGGGAAGCTAGAGACACAGAAGATCTTGGTTCAAATCTTCCATTTCACCCATCTCTCCCTCCTCCTCATCCTTCCCTTCTTCCCACACACTCCTTCTCTTTCTCTTCTACCACTCCCTCTGCCTATCTTAAAGCCCTTCTAGTGCATAACCCACAAAAGGTTATAAGCCCAGATGGCCTTGACCCCATGCTTCTGCACCAGCCATCATCTTTCCTTTTACCCTATTCCTAACCTCTCTTTCTCCTCTGCCTCTGTCCCTGATGCCTGGAAGGGGGTCACTGTCATCCACCTCCCAAAAAGGGGGTGATCCTTTCTCTCCTGGTAACTTTCATCCCATTTCTGTTCTCCCAACACTGTCCAAGCTCCAGGAACATCTTGTACTCATGCAACTCACCTTTTTCCTTGACTCCTCTTCCTTTTTCACTCTTTTCCAGGCTGGCTTCAGGTAATCCTACTCCACATCTACCTCCCTTCTTCAGCTCACTGACTCTATCCTGTCCAGTAGAGACAAATTACTTCTGCCATATTTGTCAACCTGGCCAAAGTCTTAACACTGTGTTACACCCCATTCCCTTTGACAAGTTTAAGGAAGTGGGGCTCTCTGCCTCCTCTATCAGCTGGTTCTACTCCTACCTAGAAGGCAGGTCTCAAGCTGTCCATATTGGTGTACTGGGTCAATCTGCCATATGTATAATGGTGAAGTCAAAACTGTGCACCACATACAGCGTAGGGAACTAAGGCGACAGGGTACAAAACCCCTCAGGGCACAAATGTAGCAAGCACGGTTTTGTACCATGTCATGCATGGCTGATGGGGAAGAGTGACGCAGAGGTCAAGACCTCTGCTGTGGAGGTGGTCCACCAAGCAGTGGCTGTGGCTCAGAGGGACAAGACATTGCAGTGCATGGCAGCTACATGTCTGTGGACTGGGGCTTGAATCCTAGCCCCAGACTTTTGCAAACCGCATTGTGCATGTTTTTTTTCTCCTCATCCTTGTGTTGAACCCTCCCTCGAGTTGATTATATTAATGGGGGGGGGTCAGGAGTGGAACCCCCCTGCAGAAAACAAAGAAGTCCTTCGCATTCTTCACCAATTTTGCTTTTTCCATTCTTTTTCAGTGCCAGCAATGTATCTGCTGTATTTATAGCGTGGTACATTGCTGCACTGTTTTTTTTATGGCGATATGACCCCCATGCCTCATATTGGAGATACCCATTTTCCTGCACTTCCAGTCTGCTCAGGCATTCCCCAAGGTTCTCTCCTTACTCTTTTCCATATTCATAAATGACATCCCTTCCAACTGTTCCTCTGTTTCAGTCCATATATATGCAGATGACACTGTGCTGTTTGCCTCTGACTCCTCTGCTGCTGACCCTGCTGTCCATCTCCAGCAAGATTTTAACATTATTCAGCACTGGTTCTGTCCAAATCTGCTGTCCTTCAAGGCCAATAAAACTGTCTCCATTACCTTTGGCTCAGGGCAGAGGCTTGCCAGACTCTCCTCCCTCCTTCTACACCATTGATTTAACAGCAGTTCAGGATGTCCACTCCTTTAAGTACCTTGGTGTCTGGCTGGACCAGCACCTTGATTTCTCCATATAAATTGATGCTGTCCACCTCAATTTTGACCCCAAACTGAGTGTGCTCTATAGAAACAAATCAAATATCTTTCTCCCTGCCCATCTGCAGCTAGTCATGAAGATATAGCGCTCTGTCTTCTACTACAGCGTCTTTGTCTACAGTGCCACTCCAAAGTCCACTTTTGCTGAACAGGACACACTCTTTCACTCTTTGTGCCATTTTGTACTGGACTACTTCCCTCATGCACACCACTACTCTCTCTGCTCCTCTCTCTCTCCCTCCCTTCTCTCAGTGCCAGGCATATCATGCACTGTGCCCCATTCACCTCTAAATTCTGTCTGGATCTCTTCCCCCTTGCTTTCTACCCTCCTTTCTCCCCCACCCCTTCCACCTACCCCATTCAGAACACTGCTTCCTTTCCCTCTATCTTTCCTTCAGAAAAAACTTCCATGACCCAAGCTGCCTTCTCATATCATTTTCCTAAGCTTTTGTCCTCTCTTCCCTGTCTATCCACTTAGCCTTTTCCTTCTCCTCTCTTGAGTCCCTTCTTCGTGACTTTACTGCCCCTTTCTGCAACTGTTCCTGATGACTGACCTCATTCTTTTCTCCCCATATTGTTGATGTCCCTCTTGTCCTCCCCACCCCCAGTTCTGAGCAATGACCTACCTCCTCCAGGCTAACTGCACCTGTATCAGTTAATTGAAACTCCTTAGCTTCACCCTGCACTGGCTTTATTAGCTCTCACAACTTAGCAGGCTGGGTGGTAGTAATTTACTTCTATCTATCTTTGCTTCCAGTTCTGTTTTGCACTTGCACCCCAGTACTGTACTGCACTTGTAACTTACTTTCACATTGTCTTCATATTTATTTTGTGTTACACTATCTGCCTGTAATTTGTGACTGTGCCTTGTTATGTATCTTGTTGTTACTTTTACTGAAAGTAAGTATTACTGTACTTTACTTTTATTTGTACTGCTCCTTACATTATGCACTTTCACTTGCCCATCCTGTATTGTATAATCCTCTTTCACCATCCTCAAGAACGCATCTGGAAACAAGCTGTTATAGGCTCAGTGTGTCTTTCCTAGTGAAACTTTTGAAATCAATCAATCAAAAATCCCTTTACACAATGTGTGACCTAGAGAAAGCATTTAACTTATCAGGGTTTCTGTTCACCCAGCTGTGAAACTGGATGACAGCAGGGCCCCACTAAAATCAGCTGTTGGTCTCTCCTGTTTAAATAATTTTTTAAATAGTGAAAGAAAGAAAATAAGTAGATAAAAGTTGATCCCAAAGAGTGTTTCCAGCTTAAGTCTTTGCCTATGGGGATGGCCAAGTAGTACAGCATGAACAGCAGCACTGCTCACTGCCACCTGTGAGACTTGGTTTGCGTGTGTTCCCTGGACTCCTTCAACAGGGCAGACTGGGGACCAGGGTCATCAGAGAGGTGAAACTCTTGGCTTCTCTTGAGAGATGTGGAGGGTACAGACTGCCTGATATTTATGCACAGACTAATAGTCAATATACTGTAGGATCAGAAATACTGACACCTATGTAAGCATCTGCTTGCCTGGCCACCAGACCAGAGACATGGTGCAGTCATGGCAACAACATCATTGAGGTAGGTAGGAGATGGGCAGATTTTGGAAAATACAAAGAAAATTGAATGAAAAAAAAATAACTACATTCAGTTATACCTTACAAAACGATCTTTCACTAATGAGATAGTAAAAACCCTTCAACATTATTTCATCACACACTGTGCTATCACCATTAAACATAATCACTGTGGTAAATTAGGAATCACCTTGGGAAAATAAATAGATTGGAGGATGGAAAGGTCTAGACCTCAGCTAAAGCCTGTCCCACCTGTGAATTCAAACAATGTGGGCCCTATTCATACATGGTGCTGGGATCCATTTGATTCTTGCATTGCCAGCCCAGGAATCTCAGCCCCATGATGCCATTCTGTGTGTCTTGCACACCAGTGGAATTTATGATTCCTGGCTACCCTACACATGTGTGCAGAGCAGTACAAAGTTGGTGGGGCAACCAAAAGAAAGAGTTGTGCCAGACTCAGGATGTAAAATTTAAAGCATAATCCAGCCGCAAAGTTGATATTCTGCTCCAAAGCAGCAGGGGATCAAGGGATAAAGCAGTTCACAGGCAGAAAGACCATACTCCTGTAGGTAGAACAGCATGTAAAACAAGAGTGTGACATCCAGTCTCACACCTTCCTGCCGACTATGCAAAGGAGACAATTAGGCACTGGCTGGCATATTACGATGAGGGCACTCACTGCCACAAACAATGTGACTCCAAAGGTGAATAAGCACTTATGGCAGGATTCCTCTGTTCTGTGGTCAGATCTCACCACATCACCAACAGCAACACTGCAGTGTCTTGAAGAATACTAAGCTGGAATGTCCATTCTGGCAGGGGTACTGTTAGACACCACACAGTACCACCAAATAATGGACTGCAGGGAAATAGGGAATTGAAGGGGAAACATAGAAACATAGACTTTGACAGCAGATAAGGACTGCTTGGCCATCTAGTCTTCCCATTTCCCTACCTACAGGATAAGCTGCAGATCCTAATTTACCAACAGCCTATTTCTTCCTACCCCCACAAGAATTACCTTATGTCTGTCCCATGCATTTTTGAATTCTCCCACAGTTTTAGACCCCACAACCTCCTCAGGAAGGCTGTTCCATGCGTCCACCACCCTCTCTGTGAAAAAATACTCCCTCACATTGCCCCTGAGCTGTCCCCGTTCTATCTTCAAATTGTATCCTCTTGTTCTTGCACATCTCTTTTTCTGAAAGATGCCTCCCTCTTGGACTTTGTTGATTCCACTGAGGTACTTAAATGTTTCTATCATTTCCCCCCTCTCCCTCCTTTCCTCAACGGTATACATATTAAACTCCTTTAGTCTTGCTGTGTCTGGCTTCTCTTGCAGACCCTGCACCATTTTAGTTGCCTCCTCTGGACTGTCTCCATTCTGTCTATGTCCTTGCAAAGATAGGGTCTCCAGAACTGGACGCAGTGCTCCAGATGGGGTCTCACCAACTGTCTGTACAGAGGGATAACAACTTCCTCTTTTCTGCTGGTGATGCCTCTCCCTATACATCCTAGTATCCCCCCAGCCCTCCCTACTGCCTTCTCACATTGCTTGCTAACCTTAAGGTCATCTGATATGATTACCCCCAGGTCCCTTTCCATTTTTGTTGTTACTACCTCTCCCCCCCACATTGTGTAATCTTCCCCTGGGTTTTTGTTTCCAAGGTGCATTATTTTGCATTTCTTTGCATTGAATCCAAGCTGCCATACTTCTGACCATTCCTCCAACCTTGCCAAGTCCCTTCTCATCCTTTCCACACCTCCTTGTGTATCAGCCCTGTTGCAGATCTTTGTGTCATCTTCAAAGAGGCATACGTTTCCTTCCAGTCCCTCTGCAATGTCACTTATAAAGACATTAAAAAGGACTGGACCCATTACTGAACCCTGTGGTACCCCACTAGTAACCCCTGTTTCTTCAGAATGGACTCCATTTACAATTACCTTCTGTGTCCTGTTATCCAGCCAATGATTTTCCCAGGCTTCCACCCTGGGACCCATTCCCAGGCTGATTAATTTGATTATTAATCTTTTGTGTGGGACTGTGACAATGGGTCAGAGGTCATTCACGCACAGGGCTCCTCAGTGGTACAATACCCTTAACAAAGAAACTCTTACAAATGTGACACTTGGTCCTTTTAAAATGCAACTCTGACTATTCCTTGCCTCTACCACTCCATGTGACTGCCTCTCCTAAGTAACTGCCTCCTCATTTTACCCTATTTGAAGGTGACCTGTAACCTCCCTTAGAACTCCACTTTTTTGGCACTAGTTTCCCCGACTCTCATCCCTTCCCCCCCCCACACCACACTGCCTCACCCACCCCTTCCCCTCTCTAATGGCACTTTCAGATATGGGGCCTTCCAACCCATCCACCTGGCACTTGTGCCACCCAACTGTACCCGCTGACAATGGCCCTTTAGTCTGCCTACTTTTTCCTGACTCCCTCCTAATCTATACTAACCATATACTGTTCACCTTGAAACTTGTCTGAAGCTGGCTTATGTTGTCTCTCTCCATTTTTGGCTGAATAATACATTTTTAGACATCTTTGTATTTTTAAGACTGTAACTATTGTTGACCTTTGTATGTATGTTACCCTACATCCTTTGACGTGGAACCTTTGTAAATGACCAGTTCCTGCACAAAGGTAGTTGTAATCCTAGAGTTTAATAAAATAAATAAATAAATAAAAAATGCCTTGCTAAAGTCTAGGTAGGCCATGTCCACAGCCCCTCCCTGGTCTACTACTTTTGTCACCCAGTCAAAGAAATCAATCTGACAAGACCTTTCTGCTGTGAACCCATGCTGCCTGGGGTCCTGTGCCCCACTGGCCTCTAGGTACTCAACAATTCTTTCCTTTAGAAGTGATTCCATCACTTTTCCTACCACAGAATTCAATCTGACAGGTCTGTAGTTTCCTGCCTCTGTCTTGCTCCCACTTTTGTGAAAGGGAATCACATCCACCTTCTTCCAGTCCTCAGGTACCACACCATCCTCCCATGATTTGTTAAAAAGGGTAGTCGGTGGTGTCACTAGTTCTCCCCTTAATTCTTTTAGAATTCTGGGGTGAATTCTGTCAGGCCCCATTGCTTTGTCCACCTTCAGTTTTAGGAGTTCTTTTAGAACCCTTTCTTCTGTGAAAGGACTGGGATTGACCCCCTTATCCAGAGTGCTTCTGTTAATTGGATTAGGCACCTTCCCCTCCTCCTCTTTCGTGAATACTGAGCAGAAGTATTCATTCAGTATCTCTGCTTTTTCACTATCCTACCTACCCACCCACCATCCTTCTACTCAGCCTCACTATCCCTCCCTTTGTCTTTACACGCCCCCTGATGTTCCTATAAAAGGTTTTATCTCCCTTCTTAACAATATTGGCTATCTTTTCCTCAGTTTGGGCCTTTGCTATTCGGACTTCCCTCCCTGCTTCCTTATGCCTTAACTGGAACACTTCTCTGTCCTGCTCCTTCTGTGTTTCCTTATACTTCCTAAATGCTATCTTTTTCTTCCTAACTTTCCCCTCCACCTCTTTTGAGAACCATAGTGGGTTTTTCCTTTCATTTTGATTCATTTATTTGCTTTACACAAAGGTTTGTTGCCTCTGTGATGGTGGTTTTGATGTTTCCCCATTGTTGCTCCACCCCTCCTTCTAGCCGGTTTGCTAGATCTTTTCTAAGGCACTCTGCCATCTTGCCAAGTCAGCCCTTCTGAAGTCCAGTACCTACACTTTTGTATGGCTTGACTCTGTAGCTGAGTTTATCATGAACCACACTGTTTGGTGGTCACTTGTTCCCAGATGGCTAGCCACTTCTAGATCTGAGATCCTCTCACTGTCCCCATTTGAGAGTATGTGGTCTAAGATTGCTCCCTTGTGAGTGGGTTCCAAAACTAGCTGTCTGAGGCATGCCACCTGTAGAACATCGAGAATGGCCCTGCTCTTGGATGTGGCTGCAGCAAAGGTGCTCCAGTTAACATCTGGCATATTCGGTCCCCCATCAATAGTATCTCCCCTTTCTCTGCCATCCTAAGGATGCCTTCTATCATATCCTTGTCCATTCCCTCCCCTGACGTGGGGGCCTGTATACAACTCCTGTGTGGATTGTGGTGCCATTTACAGTCTCTAAAGTGACCCACAGTGCCTCCTCTCCTCCCTGTTTACTCTTTTGATCCATTGCTTTCATCCCTTCCCTTTCATAGAGAGCTTGTCCTCCCCCTCTTCTCCCCTCCCCTCCCTGTCTCTCCTGTAGGTTGTGTACTCTAGTATGTTAACATCCCAGTCATGGTTCTCTGCGTATCATGTTTCTGTGACTGCTATGATATCCAGGCATCCCTCTTCCATCAAGACCACCAGTTCAGAGAGCTTGTTGCCCAGACTATGGTCATTGGTACTCATTACCATCCATTTAATGATGGCCTTACCCCTTTTTGCCCCATCCCTGTCCTTATTGCCTTTGTCATTTTCTCCATTTACCCTTGCCCTTCTCCCTATCGACATCTCTGTCTTGGTGTTTGCCACACTTATGAACTGTTTGCCAGGAACATGGAGCCCTACCAACAGGAACCACAGGTCCCATGAACCACCAGGAAAGACCAATAGGGGGCACCAGAATTCCCTGATGACATTCCCATCAAGTGGGAAGTAAGGTACAGGGTGAGGGACTGGGGGAGAAAAACTTCAGAGGTTGCACTGTGTGCCTGGGAAAGGGTAATTGCATGCTACTAAGTACATTGTACCATACCATGGTTTGACCCCTGTGGCAGTTGCAATACAGTTTGCCAGTGCACATACATCCGATGTGTGCCACTGCCATGTGGACCAGTGAAAGAGTACAGTATGAATAATTGCATGCATCAATCTTGCTGTAGTGGAGAATCTACCCCTCCCCACAGTGGCACCTTATTGGGCATCACAGATTTGGTAGGTGTCATGTGGGGAGGGAACCCTTCATGCCTCAAATAGTGCCAGCCCCCTCTATGATTGTGCATAGGGCCCATGGTCTTTTTCCATCTAGCCAGTGGTCCCACTTTTCTTATTTGCTCTGTTGGTAATAACAATGAATCTATCATTGATATTCTTAAAATTGAGAGTGTGCTGAATGTGTTTTAAACTGTATCTTGACTATATAACTAGGCACATACAAAGAAGTAGCACCTTAAAAGATAGCATAAAAACAGTTATAAAAGATTTTTGTTTTTATATGTTTTCTGTTAGTTTATAGCGCATAAGTATAGGACAATATAAATAATTGAACTGGCCTGATACTACCTAACCCCAAACCAAAAAAGAAAATGAATATAAGTGGTACATTAACAGTCCTTCCTTCTCCAAAATCTTATCAAACTCTATTCAATGTTCTATATTTACAATTCATTACTAATTTTCAATCCAGAATAGAAAATAAACCTGACGTTATTCTGCCCCAGACTTGCAAAAGAAATAAGTTGTTGGGGGGTTATATAGAATCATAAGACAGAGAGTATGGTGATTTCAAAAGTTTGTATTGTGTCTTACATTATGTGTGCATATATTCTGAGGAGGGTTGAACTAATAACTTTTTATGACAAAATGTTGCTCTTTGTTTGTGCTCCAGTACATCTGTAATCCAAGGCAAACAAGGAAAAGACAAAATCATAGAAATTTCCAGGGGAAAATATGCTGTCAAATGAGAACAGTGTTCCAGAGGAAATATACTGCAGATTTAATGAAAGGAAATATATCTTCTTCCCTCCAAGAGCTGTGAATCCATTAACACAGATAAGGTTTTTAGAACAATATAACATAATATATCCATTTTTTTTTAGTCTAATTTTAGTATAGTACCTTGGCAGCTACTATGCCACATAAACGGGTAGCTCAAGAGAATCCAATTCATCATCAAAGCTGCATGTTTTTTTTTCCTTTCAGCTCTGCATTCAAAAACCATAATGCCTCATTGTATCGCAGACAAAACTTTTCTAATCTTGGGAGAAACCCACATCTTGGCAGTAAATTACAATAGCACAGATATCAGGAAATGCAAATACTTCAAATCAAAATAGTGCTATCTCCTCTTCCACAAATCCACACAGGCCAGGACAAGATAGATATGTATTTGTAATTGAATCACTGCCACTCCTGTTGATCGGCACCTGGGGCATCAGTTCTGAGGTAAATACACAATATATTATATGTATATGGTAGATACTGTACATATTGCTCCATTGTCCTAATGCTACCTTAGTCACTGTTATTACTGAAAAATGTACTTCTGTAATCTTGCATGACAGTACCTGTATATCATGTTTTTGCCTTACTGTATATCCCATGACCCTCCCCTCCAAGTTGCACTGAGAAATAAACCTCAGCTCAGTATACTTTTCCAACATTTCAAAACAAACATACAAACAAGCAAACAAACGAACAAATAAATGTTATATCCTTGGTAAGCAGTAAGTGGTCTCATGTTTACCAGGATTTATGACATTGAGAATAATGCACTGGATGGAGTGTATTATGGGAATTTAATACACACCTGAGGTGTGTGATTCTACATAAACCTCCGAGAGGAAAGCTCAAGGGGTTGTCATCATCACACAACGAGAGCGTGTATTAAATTCAACTTACACATCACCTCATGCATTAGTTTTTATGTTTGCTTATGCATGCACAAGAAACATTATGTGACAGCTTAGGAGAGAAGCGGGGTTTTGGAGGTGCAGCACTGTGGCGGCCATTGCACCTACTGCATTTTGTGGCTTGGCCCTCTTTCCCCAATGCAGTAGCATGCTGCTTCTGACACTAGTTCAGCAAGCGTGCCAGCAACTTGAAACAAATTCACCACTGCAATGAGGGAGTGACCCATCATTGCAGTGCAATACGTTGCCTGGTGTAACATTTCCATTAACATGGCAGCAGCTGTCACAGTCCGCCTCAAGTCCCCATGAAAGGTAAACCAGCGGGGTGCCCAATCCCCCACGCAGACATGTCCTCCCAGTTCATTTGCTGGCCAGGGTAGCCCACTCCCCTTTGGCATAATGTACCCCCCTACATTTTGTTTGCTGAGGAGTGCCCAGCCCCCTCAGCATCACGCCCAAACACAGATCCTTTTTCTTTGATGATGGGGGCCCAATCCCCATTGGCTCCAGTCTCCGCCAAACATGCAAGTGGCATGCTGGCAGCCCCCAGTGTACCAAATCTACCTGCAAAAAAATAAAACCTTCCCATGATGGTCTTAATTTTTTTTTTTACCTGAAAAGTAGAAAACAGTCTCTCCTAGTGTCCGTTGCCCCCTCCCCCAACCTGCATCCACTCTATGTGCACCCCACATCCTCTCACCCCATACCTTCCTCTGGAGCCCAGTACAATGATCTTTGATGGAACAGGAACACTTCTGCACTCTTCAAAAGCTGTCCACAAACTGAAGAAATGCAGTAAGTTGTATAATGGCATAAATGGTTTTTTTTTAAACTTGGGTGGATATCTCAGCCATTTTTGTGAATTTTGGCACCAAATGTTCAACATGGGGTTCTTGGGACCCCACCTCATGAATTCAGTCACTGTCATGTCATTATTAAGTCACAAAATGTGATTTCACGGTCACCAGGTGGAATCATCTTTCAGGGTCAAGTAATGAAATGACAGTGTTACTGTTCATGAGGTGGGCTCCCAAAAAGCCTATGTTGCAAATTTGGTGAAAAATTCCCCAAAATGACTGTGTTACAAGCGTGCATTGCACAGTTTCTATGCACACTCATAACTCTGAGAATTTTTAATATTTTCATTCCAGATTTTCAGCATTGCCATTTTTTCACACCTCCTTGTGAACAGTATAGCTGTCATTTTTCACATCCTGCCTGAAATGTGGTTTTACACATGTGATGCACAATGCCGCGGTCGCTGTGGGAAATCAGTGTTCGGGGCAGATTAACAAAATCACAGTGACACTGTTCATGAGTGGAGGTCCCAAAATGCCTATGTTGAAAATCTGGTGAGAACATTTTACAAAATGACTGTATTATGAGCGACAATTGCACAGTTTCCACACGCTCGTAACTTCGAGAATTTTTAATATTTTCACTCCAGATTTTCAACATTGGCATTTTTTTACACCTCCTTATGAACAGGACAGCTATCATTTTTCACATCCTGCCCAAACTGTGTTTTCACACATATGGTGCAAAATGGCGTGGTCGCTGTAGCAAATCAACATTCGAGACAGATTACCAAAATCACAGTGCCACTTTTCATGATCAGAAGTACCAAATGCTTTCATGAGGTGGGAGTCACAAAAAGGACATGTTAAAATTTTGTAGTGCAAATACCACACCCTGGGTGTTATGGTTTCTAACAATAACATCCCACCCTGTACAGACTGACAGGCATCAGGGGTGTGTCTTTAGATTGCTGGCTGTAATGCTCATGCCATTCCACCCCCATCCTGCAGCCAGTGATGGCTTCAAGTTGTGTCTTGGACTCTTTGGCCCCAGAGTTCACCCCATTCTCCTATACTGCACCCAATTTAGCATAAGTCTTTATGGAATGGGGGTGACTGTAAAGTCGAACACCCAAAAGCACATCTCAACACTTGTCGGTGTCTGCAGGATAGGGTGAGGTGAAATAGCATAAGCATTATGAGCGATGTCTCAAAGGCATTCCCCAATGCCTGTCCATCTCTGTAGGGTGGAGGTGGGGTTGGCGTGAAGTTCAATACTTCACTGCCATTCCTATTCTGCATCTGTCTAACTCTTGCATTTCCAATGCTAATACCAGCAAGCAAACTTCCGGCATTGACAAATGCTTGTTATAATTTCTGATGCAGCAATTTTTCCCACAGTAATACATGGTTCCAGAGTACCAGAATAAATGCCAAACAGAGTAAACACTGCAGTTGTAGCCTGGACCCAAACAATAAAACTGAATTGTTGTGACAGAATATAGCATTAGAGAATGCCCAAGTAAAGGTAAATGCTGTTTACAAAAGCTGACATTATAAAGGGCACTGGTTCCCTCAGAATTGCATCTGCAGGTTTGGTAAGACACTGAGCACAAAGGTTCTCACAGCGGCAGTGCAAATTCTTACTGTCAGCAGCTGCACAGCTTTAAGTACTGGGCTCTTGCTTAGAGTGTCAAATGCAGCACGTGTTTGCCATAATAACTGGCTGTTTTTCTATGGTGAATAATAACTGGATGCACCTATAGAAAAACTGCTCACCAGTTATTGTAATATGTTTATGCTGGAAATTATTTTCAGAGCAATAATAATGAGTGGACTAGACCATTTATACCATTCTTATTCTTCATATCACCATTACAAACTGTTTTGCCAGAAATACCTTCAGCTCTCAAAGTTGGACTGATACTTTCCAATGGACATTTTGAGGGGGTTCTACAAATTCAGTCCTTTGCAACTGACCTTGTTGAATCCAGCATTTTAACTAGAAGACCTTCAATAAAATAAAGGAACATGGCAGGACTTTTTCTTATGGTTGAGGTTTAACATAATAACATATGGTAGTAACATGGTAACTTAAAGAGCAGGTTTCTACATATGACCACCCTCTCCCCCACTTAGCTGGTTTAATAGCTTACCCTGCAGTTTAGCCATCCTTCTGATGGTGTAATTTTATAAGCAATATATTTTTTGTTATAATCCTCATAAAATCAGATCACCAGACCCACAGCTAAAACACCCTGACTTCCTATACTGCAGGCATGCCCCAACACTGCCACGTTTCATGATGTCAGTACTGGAACTGCACAGGGGCATGCTCCATAGACTGTATAGGGGCTGGTTTTTACATGAATTATTAAACACTTGTACGTGGCAGTTTTGATAAAAGAAGGCCACCGATCAATTTACAAGGACCCTTGTTAGTTGATCAGTGGCCTTCTTTTCCCAAAATTGCCATGTACAAGTGTTTAATAATTCACGTAAACACCGGCCCCTATACAGTCTATGGAGCGCGCCCCATGCAGTTCCAGTACTGACATCATGAAACGTGGCAGCGTGGGGGTGTGCCTCCAGCATAGGAAATCGGGGCATTTTGGCTGTGGGTCTGGCAATCTGATTTTATGAGGATTATAACAAAAAAATATATTGCTTATAAAATTACACCATCAGAAGTATGGCTAAACCGGAGGGTAAGCTACTAAACCAGCTAAGTGGGGAGAGGGTGGTCACATGTAGAAACCTGCTCTTTAAGGTTGCAAGAAACTGTAGATCCATAATGTTTGCCCCCCCCAACTTCATAAGCACATATAGACAAGTATTTTACAGAAGAAGAACCACAGTGCAAAAGCACTGAGCCAATGATTACCCATTTGCAGTAGTGACCAGTAATCTCAGGTTTCAACGTAATACCAAATTTCACATACCTTGCCAAAACAGAGCATCATGGACACTTACTTCTTATGATGCTCTACATCAGCGGGGTATGTGGAATACTGTATTTCTTTTGGTAAGTAAGGTATCATTTAAATCAACACTCTTTAGTTGGTCTCATGTATAAAATATTCTCTATATATTTTTATTTTATGCCTTCAATGATATGCAGAAGGCCCTGCACATGTTGCAAAGTTCTCAGAGTCTCATCTCTTATCAGAAATAATCTTATCATAGAAATGTTTTATGTGAAGGACTCTCTATAATTTTATGAGCAACAATGCAAAAAAGCACATCCATTGACACTGACTTTCTAGAACCATCAGTCAAATGTTCAGTTAGAGAGATAGTTCCTACTATAAATACTCGGTTTTTCTTGCATCCCCTATATTTAAAGGGATGCCGTCAAGCTGAAAATTCAGCTCATCAATTACATTTTTAGTGGGACCTTTGGAATCAGTGATTACACTGAAATTCTATTGAGCTGACAGACATTTTTCTTTTAACATTCCCCTTCACATTCTTCCCTAAAGTTGTTTATGAATGACATATTTTCTGATTGGCTTACGTTTGGTTGTACTGATTTTTGTCCAGTTGTCATTTTAATAAAGTTAGAGGCCCCAGTATTCAGACAGCCAGGCTTGCACTGTGCTGCGCTAGTGCTGGGACACAAATAGCACTGGGACACGGACACTAAGATATTCAGACTGTAAGCCACACACAGCACCTTTATTTAATTTTTATTTATTGTGATCTAGGAAAACCATTGAGAACAAGTTCATTTTATAGGTTCCACATCAGAGTTTGTACAGAACAGAACAGACATTAAAGTTACAGTAACACAGAGAAAATTGTAAAACATAACTCATTTCATAGGTTCCATGTCAGAGTCCATACAGAACAGAACAGCCATTAAAGTTGCAGTAACACAGAGATAATTTTAAGACATACTGTAGGTCATTGTAAACGCAGTAAGTAAACCTATATGAGACAATCTAAATCAGCATAGTAACAGGCCCAAAGGTAGATTAATGATTCAGATTTAAATATACAGTAGGGTAAGTTGAGGGGGCAAAGTTGAAAAAAGAGCAGAGTCAGAGGCTATAGGGAAGTGAGAGTGGGCAGCCACTAGGGCCATGGGGATGGCATGTACTAGGGATCAGGGACATATCAGCCAGGGGTAGGCCACATCAGGTTTATATAGCTGAGCTATGTCCAGAGTCAAGGTGGCTTTTGAGGTAGTGATTGTGGAAGGGGGTGAAGGGGAGGGTAAGGTGAGGGCGTATTGAATTGGAGGAGTGGGTCAGTAGACAGGTAGTAAGAGAAAATGTGAATTAAGGAGCTTACAGAGCAGTTAATTCAGGGAAATGGTGATACTGCAGCCTGTCCAGTCAGTCAAGGATTAGATGAAGCAATCACAAGTAGATAGGGAGACAAGGTGGTTCCTGAGATTCCATTTGAATGTGGCAGTCTTGGTTTCAGAGGACAGTGCTGGTGAAAGGTAATAAATCATTTGGGAGCCCAGTAGGCAAAGACTCTTTGTCACAGGGCAATGCGACAGTGGGGTATTTTAAAGATCCTAGTATCATAACTTCTTTTTGGGTGGCTACTTTCATCGGGAGAGAGGAGCTGCTGCATCCCTGGTGGCACAAGGACCAGAGTAACCTTCTTAGCCAAGAGCCAGGTTTGGTACTTTAGTCTGCATGAGAGCTGGAATCAGTTAGACTCGGTATATAGATCACAGGTATGTGTTAGTCTTGCAGCCTCTGTAAGGAGATGGCACCTGCCTTAACACAGCTGAATATCTGCCCACAACACAGGCCACAGTTGTAGTGGTAGTAACTCTTAAAATAACACAATGCTAGTTACAGGCACAGTGATAGTAGCCATAGGAGCCGGGTTTGTAAAATGTTTGGTGGAGCCCAGGGGTCGGGGTCATGCTCCCACCCCTGACCCAGGCCCTGCCCCCTGGCTCAGGGGTCAGAGGTGAATCAAGAATAGAAGAGTAGAATAGGGACATATTTCTACATCATACAGTTCTGAAATAGCTCTTAACAGTTATAAACACCCACAAGGACAACTAAAAAGCCTGGCTAGCTGAAGCAATAACAACATTTGAACAAGTATCTGAAAACAGCCTCTATGAGAGATGAGTTACATATTCAACACAGTTATCCTTTAAAGCAAGGCAACACTTAAGCAGAAACACTGGATGCATGTAAGCCAAAGTCCCATCTCCAACCCCTTAGTGTTAAACCATCAAGCAGCAAATGCCATGGGAGGGTAATGTGAAACACAATCTCCTCCCCAAAGAAACTATCTACATCTGTTGCTGCCACCACCGTGACATCTAGTACAATAAAACAACAAGTGTTAGGTACCCACAACACGTGCACAATCAGGAGAAAAGAGAAGGTGATTACACAGGCTTTCTCAATAAACAAGTTAGCCTGGCTTGGAGTGAGTCTCAGGGTTGTAGCCTGGTTAAAACATTGGCTAGACAACAGGATGCGGAGGGTAACAGTAAATGGAGTCCACTCCAAAGAAAGGGGGGTTACTAGTGAGGTACTGCAGGGTTCAGTACTGGGACCAGTCCTCTTTAATGTCTTTATAGGTAACATTACAATGGGACTGGAAGGGAAAGTATTCCTCTTTGTAGATGACACAAAGATCTGCAACAGGGTTGATACACAAGAGGGGGTGGAAAGGATGAGAAGGGATTTGGCAAGGTTGGAGGAATAGTCAAAAGTATGGCAGCTTAGATTCAATGCAAAGAAGTGCAATATAATGCACCTGGGAAACAAAAACCCAGGGGAAGAGTACACAATGTAAGGGGAGGTACTAACAACAACAGAAATGGAAAGGAACCTGAGGGCAGTCAAATCAGATGACTTAAAGGTAGGCAAGCAATGTGAGAAGGCAGTAAGGAGGGCTGGAGGGATACTGGGATGCATAGGAAGAGATATCACCAGTAGAAAACAGTAAGTTGTTATCCTTCGGTACAGACAGTTGGTGAGACCTCATCTGGAATACTGTGTGCAGTTCTGAAGACCTCATCTCCGCGAGGACACAGACAGGATAGAGGCAGTCCAGAAGAGGGCAACGAAAATGATGCAGGGTCTGCAACAGAAGCCATATGAAGAGAGATTAAAGGAGCTTAATATGTATACCCTCAAGGAAAGGAGTGAGGTGGGGGTATGATAGAAACATTTAAGTACCTCAAGGGAATCAAAGTCCAAAAGGGTAGCATCTTTCAGAAAAAGAGATGTGCAAGAATAAGGGGGCACAGTTTGAAGATAAAGGGGGACGGCTCAGGGGCAATGTAAGGAAGTATTGTTTCATAGAGAGGATAGTGGATGCATGGAACGGGCTTCCTGAAGAGGTTGTGGGGTCAAAAACAGTGGAGGGGGGAATTCAAGAATGCATGGGATAGACATAAAGCAAGTCTTGTGAAGGATAGGAGGAAGTAGACAGTTGGTTAACTAGGGTCTGCAGCTTATCCAATAGGTAGGGGAAATGGGCAGACTAGGTGGGCCAAGCAGTCCTTATCAGCCATCAAAGTCTATGTTTCTGTGTTTCTCTTCCCCTGCCCCCTAACTCAACCCCCACTTCAGGCAAGTCCCAATTAAGAGCTGTAAAAGCACATGCATATGTGAGGACATGAAATTAGTCTAGAAAATAGAAACATAGAAACATAGACTTTGACGGCAGATAAGGACCGCTTGGCCCATCTAGTCTGCCCATTTCCCTACCTACAGGATAGGCTGCAGATCCTAGTTAACCAACAGCCTATTTCTTCCTACCCCCCCCACAAGAATTGCCTTATGTCTGTCCCATGCATTCTTGAATTCTCCCACAGTTTTAGACCCCACAACCTCCTTAGGTAGGCTGTTTCATGCGCCCACTACCCTCTGTGAAATAATACTCCTTACATTGCCCTGACCCGCCCCTGTTCTATCTTTTAAATTGTGTCCCTTGTTCTTGCACATCTCTTTTTCTGAAAGATGCTACCTCTTTGACTTTGTTGATTCCACTGAGGTACTTAAAAGTTTCTATCATGTCCCCCTCCCTTCTTTCCTCAAGGGTATACATATTAAGCTCCTTTAGCCTCTCCTCATACGGCTTCTCTTGCAGAGCCTGCACCATTTTAGTTGCCCTCCTCTGGACTGCCTCTATCCTGTCTATGTCCTTGCGGAGATGGGGTCTCCAGAACTGGACGCAGTACTCCAGATGGGGTCTCACCAACTGTCCCTCCAGATGCTGTAATTTACTGCTCCCCTGTTGTAATTACACAACCTGTAATATATCCTCAGGATCATGAAAAACTGCACTGTGTGGTCCAGCCACCCAGCAGTGTCCCGACCCATCCCCAAACTTACTAGGCCTAGGTGACATTTCGCCAGGCATGCTCCCATAATAACACAACACACAAGGCCTGCTGAAACACATACACAGCAGATAAAGGTAATGCAGCAGGTCAGGGACATCCCCCAATTGGCCATAAGGGCCACAATAATTTTAATTTCCCCCCCACTAGGTTCTGCCTCACCTCTGCAGACTTTAAAATAGCCGATAGTTTAGTTGCTTTCCTTTGGCCGGAGACTTGTCACCATATTAACCAGTTACCAGTGAACATGGTCCAAAACAGCAGGCAACACCAGGTTTTGTTATCTGTAGGCTAGTAGAGGAGGCAATAGACATGAGAGGAGCCACCCTCAACATTCCAGGTCCCTCACATCAAGTCACTCACACATCATTTCTGAGCACAGTGCACCCCATTCCTGACTGATGGCTGCCCTATCTGTTTAGCAGAGGTCAGGAGAGAGTGTGGCATAAAGGGTGTCAGTACTGCATTTCACTGCAGCAGCATATGTCATGCCAGTATCACCAGGTAGGTAGGTTACAGACAGAAAGAGAGAGAGTCTGAGAGATACTTTATTATATATACTTTTTTGAACATGGCCATGGCATGGGCACATGGAAGACCAAGGGTTAAAATGTTGCCACTAGCCAGCAGGGCTAGTGACTAGGAAAAACAACATCAGCTCAGTAGACAATTCCAGTGACCCAGTTGGTGTACATACTTAACTGTTGCCTTCCTCAGTACAAGCCCTCTGGTCCAGTTAAAGGAAAGCAGTCCTTATGTAGAACCCCTTAACCCACGAAGCTTAATCACCCAATTAGACTTTTTAGCTGGAATAAAAAAAATGTCTCCCATCAGAACTTACTTTACTTTCTTTTGTAAAAGTCTGCAAGCTCAAAACATGGTGGACGCGTTCTGGATCCATTTCCTATAAAAGTGCAGGAGGAGAGAGATGCGGCATAGCAGTTTCATTGGAAATGGATCTGGATTCCGTGCAGTGTCCACCATGTTTGGACAGTGCAGACTTTTACAAACTAAAGTAACTTCTGATGGGCGAAATTGTTTTTATTACAGCTGAAAAGCCTAATTTGGGGGTAGCCTGATATTACCATCATTTAGCTAGAGGCCTGGTACCAACTTGGGCCCCTGGAAGACGCACTGTAAAACCCATGATGCAGCAGCACATTATGACATTAAGGTAAGTTCACCACCACCACAGTCCACAACGTTACAACACAAACAATGATACCTGTGCTGTCCTAGCAAACCAAAAGCCATATACAATAAAACCTTACTTATAATATTTAAATAGCCACATTACAAGAGTGTAGAACCCTAGTAACCCAGCTGTTGTTTTTTCATTCTTCCCTGTCCCTGACCCTGTGCAGTATAATAAGAAATGCCATTTAGCTCCTCCTGTTCTTCTCACTGCACAGACAGAGTTTAGTTTCCCCCATGTAGCTAGGGAAGTACAATTTGTAACCCAGGCCTCTCTGGTGCCTATTTGCCATCCCCCACCAATTGCTGACATGATTGTATTTGTTACCTAGATCTTTATATGCCCAATAGTAGATGTCAGGAACTGTATAATAGGGGCAACAAGTGCCTCAGTACTTTACCTTATGCACTGTATTTATTTGTATGTGAAATAGAGCATACCCTTCTTATCACTCCAGTATGGTGTGACCAGCAGACAATAAGTTACCAAAGTCAGTGGCCAAGGCACTGCAGGTACAGACTGCCCAGCCACCCTATCTCCAATCAACTTGTAAGCCATGGTGGCTTACTTGTTATATGTGTTTCTACACCCATGCCCCCATGTATCACAGTTCAGAGACATACATGAGTCAGAAGAAACTCATTACAGTTAGCAGACAGTACTCAAAAGTCATAGTCACTAGTCATAGTAGTCTATGGACTCAGCAGCCAGCATCCTTCCCCATTCCCACCACACCTTACCTGGTTAGTAGTAGTGTGCTCGCTGCTGCTGCCTGGGCTTGGACTTAAACTATGACTGAGCCTCTGAGGTGAGGGGCTCTTGGGGGGGTACATTGCCACCCAGGCCAGTGCTACTTCTCTGGACTCGCTAGCTGGGCCTTCTTATCAGGGCCGACTGCTGGGCTGCTTGGCTGGTGCAACGCCGCTCAGTCATACACTCCTGCTACTTGCTTGGCCACCTGCTTGACTCCTCCTTGTCTTCTTCTGGTGCTGCCCAGACCTAAGAACCCAAACAATCACCCACCCACCCCGGCCACATCCTACCCCAGTCCCGGAGTACTCGCCACCTGTAACTGCCACACTTTTTCACACCAAAGATTCGGAGTCTCACTGGACTGTTCTGTAGTGTTCTGCTGATTACCTCACACAATCCCAAACCCACTCCTTCCTTCCCTTCATTCTGCTGGCGGCACTGCTGCTGCCCCTGAGCTGGCTCATGACCTCCACCACACACCAACTTGCAAAGCGTACTACAAGCTGTGTCCACCCCACCGCACCACCTGTTTGCTGCCTGCCACTAGTGGTGAACTGACGGTCCCACTATCCGGGCTCTCACCTCTTCAGTGACTCTGCGTGCCTTGTACTGCAGTGGCTGCTGCTGGTGATGTCCCCCACCCGCGCCGGTGCTCTCTAAGTTCTGCCTCAAAATTCAACCCATCTCCCTCTTGTCACCTGACTTGCCTCCCTGTCCTTGCCATGCCACAATCACCTTCCTCGATGGGCCGATGCACACATCTCGCACCCAATAAGCCCTCCCCCCCTTGCCAATCACAGTGTGCCAAGTTTTGAATCGTGGGAGGGGCAAGTCGACTCGACTCAGGATCTCGAGGTGGAAGCTAAAAGGCAAGGTGTGGTGCCAATTTTAAATAATAGCTCGTGCCAGCCCAATTAAATTATGACGGGGGGGGGGTTGTCACATCACACAAGTCACACAGTCAGCAGTGCACAATACCATAAAAAAAATGATGCATTATGTTTATGGTTTCAATTTTGCTGGGGCTCAGCCCTGGTCACAAAATATTACTGGGCCCCATGCCCCACGGGCCCATACAACTCGGCGCCTATGATAGTAGCACTGAATATAACACAACTCTGACCACAAGGACAGCATTTGTAGTGATGAGTACAGAGAGAAAGAGAGACTGAGAAAGCAGCGACAGCTTCCTTGAATCAAGGAGGCTATTTTCTAGACTGCACTGAACTGAATTATTACTTTTTGGACCTGTGTAAGTAACTAGTATTGATTCTGTTTTTGGGGTTGACTTTTCTTAGTTTTAGCTTTAATTTGCCAGGGAGGAACTGTAGCTGGGAGATATTTGCAGTCATTTGTGACTAGACTTGTTACTTAACCTCTGTGAAATAGGTGTCTGAAAGGAAGGAAGGCACTCCCTGGGGTGGAAAGGCAGAGTTGCAGTTGATTGTTTCTGGATGGCATAGGTTTACTCCCTCCCCCCCTTCCCCTCACCCTACCTGCCCCAAGCAAATAACTTCCTTTATAGCAGAGGTTCTGACCTCACTTCCCCAAAACTGCTAACAACATACACCTGTGCATATCCTTAAAGGCACAGCACACTGAATAAGGGGTAGAGACACTCACAAGCTTGCACACACTAAAAGAAGAACAAAAAACAACAAAAGAAAAACATCTGTAACAGGTAGGGACTCAGACATGTGGGGGGTGGTGCAATGCACTGGCTATGGAGCAGCAGTCTTCCAGGAGACATTCTGGAGACTGCGTTGCTGCCCTATTTGCAGACACCTCTCTGGTCTGAGGGAGGAGGTTGTTTGTCTCATTGCTGACCTGGCAAGGATTAGGGAAACCTGCTCCCCAACCCAGGGACCACCCAGGCCATCACCACTACCTCAGAGGTTGCCAAGAAAGAGGAGTGGTTGGACCACGGTGGGCTCAGGGAGAGGAAGGGTGAGGGTGGTGGAACAGAGGCTCATCCCTCCAGTTGTGCCTCTCCACAATTCATTCTCCACTCTGGTGGAGCATGGTTCCTCTATGGAGGCACCCGCAGTGGAGACCAAGGAGGATGCTGGGAACCTGACCAGTGCCATGGCTTGGAGGGACAGAAAATGAATCCTCAGGATCGTGGGAGCATCTGCAAGGGGGAGAGAACTGGATGTCATTATCCACCTAGGGATAAATTACCTGGCTAAGAATGGGAACAGAGCAGTGCAACAGGAGTTTGTGGAGTTGGGGAGGGGCCTTAGACAAGTAGCACACATGGTAACTTTCTTGGAAGTGCTACCTGTCTATGGCATGGATGAGGCTAGGGTACTCTGCACCATGGAATTCAATGACTGGTTGAAAAACTGGTGCAGCGCTCAGGGATTTGGCTTCATTGGGGACTGGGGCTCCACCTGGAGGGATGCAGGCCTATACAGGCAAGATGGTCTGCATCTATCCAGGAGGGGAACCAGGAACCTAGGTGATAGGTTTATATGCTTCATTGGCAAGCATTTAAACTAGCCAAGTGGGGAGGCACTGGAAAGGAGAAGGGAAATCCTAGCCCCCCCAAAAAAATCAGGGTAATTAGTTAGGTAAACACCAAGATAGAGCAGTCGATAGGGAGAATGGCAGGGGTAAATGGAGAAAAAGACAAAGGCAGTAAGGACAGGGATGGGGCAAAAAGAAATAAAGCCATAGTAAAATGGTGGGCAATGAGTACCAATGCCTGTAGTCTGGGTAAAAAGCTCCCCGAAATGATGACCTTCAGGGAAGTGGGATGTCTGGATATTGTGTCAATCACAGAAACATGGTACACAGAGAACCATACCAGGGTACACAATCTACAGGAGGGACAGGGAGGGAAGAAGAGGAGGAGGAGGAGGAGCTCTCTATGTAAGGGAAGGGATCAAAGCAACAGAACTAAAGGGTAAACAGGGAGGAGAGGAGGCACTGTGGGTCACCCTGGAGACTGGAAATGGCTCCACAATCCAAACAGGGGTTGTATACAGACCCCCATCTCAGGGGGAGGAAATGGACAAGGAAATGATAGAAGGCATCCTTGGGATGGCAGAGAAAGGGTAGATATTGCTGATGGGGAACCTGAATATGCCAGATGTTAACTGGAGCACCTTTGCTGCAGCCACATCCAAGAGCAGGGCCATTCTCGATGCTCTACAGGGGGCATGCCTCAGACAGCTAGTTTTGGAACCCACTCGGGAGGGAGCAATCTTAGACCTCGTACTTTCAAATGGGGACAGAGAGAGGATCTCTGATCTTGAAATGGGTAGCCATCTGGGAACAAACGACCACCAAACAGTGTGGTTTACAATAAACTTAGCTGTAGAGTCAAGAGACACAAATGTGAAGGTACTGGAATTCAGGAGGGCTGATTTTGTCAAAACTGGAGAGTGCCTCAGAAAAGCACTAGCAAACAGGCAAGAAGGTAGGGTGGAGCAATAATGTGGAAACATCAAAACCTCCACCACAGAGGCAACAAGCCTTTGTGTGAAGCAAATAAACAAATCAAAACTAAAGAAAAAAACACTATGGTTTTCAAAAGAAGTGGCGGGGAAGGTAAGAGAAATAAAGATAGCATTCAGGAAGTATAAGGAAACACAGAAGGAGCAGGACAGAAAGCTGTACCAGTTAAAGCAGAAGGAAACAGGGAAGGCAGTCAGAATAGCAAAGGCCCAAACCGAGGACAAGTTAGCCAGCTCGGTTAAGAAGGGGGATAAAATCTTTTATAGGTATATTAGGGAGCAAAGAAAGACTAAAGCAGGGATACTGAGGCTGAATAAAGAGGAAGGTGGTTGGGCAGAGAGTGACAGTGAAAAAGCAGGGATACTGAATGAATACTTCTGCTCAGTATTCACAATGGAAAAGCAGGGGGTGATACCTAAGCCAGTCAATAGAAGCACTCTAGATGGGGGGTTGATATTAGTCCTTTCACAGAAGAAAGTATACTGAAAGAACTCTTAAAACTGAAGGTGGATAAAGCAATGGGGCCTGATGGGATTCACCCCAGAATTCTAAAAGGGGAAAGGGGAAATTGTTTAACCAGGAAAGGCACACTAAGCCAGAGCTTTTTTCCAGGTGTGACCTGGGAGCACAAAGAAGTTAAGTGACTTGCTCAGGGTCACACAGTATGCAAGTGGAATCTGTGGGATTCAAACCCAGGTCTGGTCTGCTGGATGTCACCAGATTTGCAGCTCAGATCCTTAGACCACTGTGCTATACTGCCTCCAAAAGAACCTCTTAAAGAACTAAGGGAAGAACTAGTAACACCACAGACTACCCTTTTTCATAAATCATGTGAGGATGGTGTGGTACCTGAGGACTGGAGGAGGGCAGATGTGATTCCCCTTCACAAAAGTGGGAGCAAGACAAAGGCAGGAAACTACAGACCTGTCAGTTTGACCTCAGTGGTAGGGAAAATTATGGAATCACTTCTGAAGGAAAGAATTGTTGAGTACCTAGAGGCCAGTGGGGCACAGGACCCAAGACAGCATGGATTCATAGCAGGAAGGTCATGTCACACAAATCTAATTGATTTCTTTGACTGGGTGACCAAAGTAGTAGACCAGGGAGGGGCTGTGGACATGGCCTAACTAGACTTTAGCAAGGCATTTGACGCAGCTCTGCACAAAAGATTAATAAACAAATTAGCCAGCCTGGGAGTGGGTCCCAGGGTGGTAGCCTGGGCAAAACACTGGCTGGACAACAGGACACAGTGGGTAATAGTAAATGGAATCCACAGTGAAGAAAGGAGGGTTACTGACTATCTTACAGGGTGCCTTCAACAAGTTAAAGCCGAAGGAGGCCTGTCTCCCTTAAAAACTTTGCAAAGAGGGGTACCTCATGGTTCTATATTAGGGCCCTTACTTTTTGCAATCTACATTAATAACATCGACTACTGTAGAAAAGAAGCCAACATCCACCTGTTTGCAGATGATTCAGTTCTCTACATGAGTCGCCCAACACCTGAAGCTGCCTGCAATGACCTACAGTCAGAATTCAACATTTTGCAAAGCCAACTCCTCCAAAAAAAAGCTACTCCTTAATGCCAAAAAAACTAAAGCGATGGTCCTCTACCCTTTCATCCGTACAGCTAACCCTGTGTCCAGTGGGACTGTTCCCCAAATTACCACAGTTCTAGGTGAAAAACTAGAATTTGTTACAAAATTCAAGTATCTGGGAGTTTGGATAGACCAAAGACTCTCCTTCATTGAACATATCGAGGACTTGCTAAAACGACTTCGGCAAAGGCTTGGCCTGTTTTTTTAGAATCAACCAATTTCTCACCAGAGATGCCAAGAAACAACTGGTCCAATCCATTTTTGTATCATTGGTTGATTATGCTGATTTCCTCTACAGCCAATGCCCTAACTCTTACATGGCTAAACTGGACACACTCTACCATCGAGCACTGAGGTTTATAACGGGACTTCCCTTCGACACGCATCACTGCACCCTATATGCGGCAGTGGGGTGGACATCACTAAAGTTCAGGCACCACAGAAACGCCGCTTTCTGAACCTATAGAGCCATCTCTAGTAAGCTGCCTTACTATATCTCCTGATGTCTTCCCCTGAGTATAATTGGGAAATAAGCGTTAAGAAGTTACTCAGCTATTACACTTAAAGTACCCAAAGCAAAATCCGGCTTCGGCAGGGCAGCCATAAGCTTCGTGTTACCTACCTTATGGAACGATCTACAAAAAACCCTCAAATTAAGCACTCTAATCGGTATAAATGCCTTCAAGATGCTTTATTTCCATACAATCAGAGAAGTATGCAACTGCTTCACCCACTCAGACCCAGTACCAGTGTCTGCACTGGTATATAGCCAAGTCTAGACCCAATTTTAAGTACTGACCTCCCAGCTTGCTCCTCACCAGCCTAATTGTTCTCTCTCTTATCCCCCTGTCTTATCAACACTAGGCCCGTCTATCCCCTTATCCTTCCTTTCCCAACCTCGGATAGGAGCTCACTACCCCAGGGTTGTGACATCCTACCATGCCCCGTACTTTATAGCATTCAATCCCGGGGCTCACACATACTCCTTTCCTACATCCACCTTCTCTACATTCCTTTTTACCAACTCCTCTCTGTGCACCATGCCCTCCTAGCCTTTCTCTCCCTACATCCCTCCCTTCCCCCCTACCTTCGCCTCTACCTGGTGTATATTTTTATTTTATTTTTTTCTTCCGTTACTTCCTCCTGCAACCTTAGATAACCTGCTTTATCTTCCTATAGACACTTCTATGTATGTAAATACCCTGTAATCTGTACAATATCTGAATAATTCTATGTACATATAAACTTCTTTTTCTTCCTCTCTGTAAACAGTATTATCTTTATTGCCTTGTAAATACCTGTGTTGACCTGTATATACAATTGTTCATGCTCCACCCAGGTCCATCGTGCAAATGAGCTACTGCTCAACGATTGATTGATTGACTAGTGGGGTACCGCAGGGTTCAGTACTGGGGCTGGTCCTTTTTAATGTCTTTATAAGTGACATTGCAGAGGGACTGGAAGGGAAAGTATGTCTCTTTGCAGATGACACAAAGATCTGCGACAGGGTTGATACGCAAGGTGGGGTGGAAAGGATGAAAAGGGACTTGGCAAGGTTGGAGGAATGGTCAAATGTATGGCTGCTTAGATTCAATGCAAAGAAGTGCAAAGAAATGCACCTGGGAAACAAAAACCCAGAGGAAGAGTACACAATATGGGGTGAGGTACTGACAACAACAGAAATGGAAAGGGACCTGGGGGTAGTCATATCAGACAACCTAAAGGTGGGCCAGCAATGTGAGAAGGCAGTAAGATGGGCTGGGGGGATACTGGGATGCATAGGGAGAGGCATCAGCAGTAGAAAACAGAAAGTTGTTGGCCCTCTGTACAGACAGTTGGTAAGACCACATCTGGAGTACTGTGTACAGTTCTGGAGACCCCATCTCTGCAAAGACATAGACAGGCTGGAGGCTGTCCAGAGGAGGGCAACCAAAATGGTGCAGGGTCTGCACCAGAAGACATATGAAGAAAGACTAAAGGAGCTTAAGATGTATAGCCTCAAGGAAAGGAGGTAGAGGGGGGACATGATAGAAACTTTCAAATACCTCAAGGGAATCAACAAAGTCCAAGAGGGTTGCATATTTCAGAAAAAGAGATGTGCAAGACAAGGGGGTACAATTTGAAGATAGAGGGGGGACGGCTCAGAGGTAATGTGAGGAAGTATTTCTTTACAAAGAGGGTTGTGGATGCATGGAACAGCCTTCCTGAGGAGGTTGTAGAGTCAAAAACAGTGGAGGAATTCAAGAATGCATGGGACAGATATTTCTAGTGGGGGGGGAGGAAGTAGGTTGTTGGTTAACTAGGATCTGCAGCTTATCTGTTAGATAGGGAAATGGGCAGACTAGTTGGGCCAAGTGGCACTTATCTGCCATCAAATTCTATGTTTCTATGTTTCTATAAGTATAGTACAGCACCAGCCACAGGCACAGTGCTAGTAGCACTGAAAAAAGCACAGCACGGGGTAGAGGGAATGGCCACCAAAGAAAGACACACAACACAGCATCAAATATATAGAAGGGGGTATTTACAGCCAGGGCAAAGAAACAATACAGAACAAATAAAGGAGCACTTGCCTGTAAATAACACAAAAATGGCACCCTCCAATAAATAACAAAAGGCAGCACCCACGCATAAATAACAAAAAAGACACATGCAAGTAAATAACATAAAAAGGACACCCACCCGTAAGTTATACAAAAAGGGCACCATTCCGCACTGTGGCAATGTTGTCCTGCACTGCCTGAGCAACCTCTCTGCCAGTCGCTTTGACTGCTACCAGGTGTCAACAGAGCACCTATAATAATAGGACCTGGCATTGCAGGAAGTCATTCCTGCCATATGCCTCCAGCACTGACCACACCTGACTGGAGGCACTCTGGGCACCGATGGACATAAAAACGCAGAACATAGAAAGCTGTGCACACAGAATGAGGGAAACATGACTATCATACCATACTTTGTGTAACAGATGTACAACCAGAATGTACATGGGGTGACCAGCCACGCACAGCTGGACAGAGTCATGCTGCTGCAATGGTATCATGCATCATGTGTGGAACATACCAGAGACAGCAAGGGGTATTGGAACTGTGGTTTGGGTCTGACTGCACAGAGTGTGACACAGTCATACAAGGGACACAGGACACCAGCAGACAGGCCAAATGTGAACATGCAGCACAAGACACAGTAGCACCATGGAAAAGTGAAATAGGCAGTATCTAGGTCCCAGTAGGCATGAGTAATGGGCACAAACACACATCTCACTGGAGATCAAGCATTACATCAGACATGTAGGAGCCACCCCCCAACCTGTAGGAGGAGCAGAGCACAGGTATACACACCACCAGTGCGCACACACAGCACAGCTGCATGAAGTAGTTGCACCACTGGAAAGCAGCAACACATGTGATTACAACATACACCATACACAGCAGCAACAGGGTACAGACCAACACAAAAAGGGCAGGTGGCCAACAGCAACTGGGGCCAAGGGCGCAGGGTGAGAGTACAGGCCCACACATGACACATGCTCAGCAGGAGCGACATGCAGCACTGGGTGTATTGGGTAAGTGAACACATGTGTACAGCAGGGTATTCAGTGAGTGCGGGCACTGCAGCTGACCTGTGCATGTGCCAGACATGCCATACTGTAGTGAACAACTTAGTGTGAGATGCAATAGCATGACACCCAAGCACAGCTGTCATGGCAGACAGTAAAAATGCAGGCAGGTTGCCAGGGACTGTCCATACATGTTGTATGCCACACATGGCATGTCACAGGGGGTGTACTTTTACCACAGTGGTCAGGGACTACCACCACCAGACAGGTATGCATGCTGTCAGCCATGCAGCACTGTTGACCAGAAGTCAGCCAGTGCTAGCACAGAACACAACAGTAGTAGCAATAGGATGGTTATGTATACTGCATTCTTCCCGAAGAGCTCAGGTTGACTTACATACAGTAAAAACAATATAACAGTCATTATCAAATATAGTGCCAGTAAAAATACAATCAACAGTAGAGAGATAAATAGATAACAACTAAATAGATACACACTAATGGCTTCAGCATCTCATGAAGACATACAAGCCATCAAATATGTCCAAAAGCATCCTCCAAAAGGAACATGTGCCAATGCTGCCTGTACCAGCATGACGATAGAGGAGAGGCCTGGATGACCCCATACAGCAGAAGGTGGGCTGCATGATGGGAGCCATCCATAGTCGCCTTGACATGCAATATGTACACACCCAATGGCGGTACACCATACTAATATGTACTATATATATGTGTATATATGCCAATGCTGTTGCCTAGGAAAGGGGATCGATACAATTGTGCATATCATCGGCTATGTCTTGAGGGGAGATGGATACAGATGGAAACCAGTAAAAAGTGTATCTCCTGGGATTGTGGGTAGCAGTACTATCTGGGTGTACCAAGGCTGGGAAACAGTGGAAAGGCCATTACATAGTGTGATGCATGCCTTGTTGCCCTCAATGGCCATCTGAGCACCAATGGAACAGGGACATCAGCAGAACAATCCCCAAATGATAGACAGCACCCCAGTAGTGGAGTACCCCCTCATGCTTCACCACAGTGCCAGTAGTGTGATAGTACCCCAAGGTCCTGGTGTAGGGCTAGAACCCACAACCCTCCAAGCTGCCGGCTTCAGAGGCATGTGTGCAACCTGCTCAGCCACTGAGAATGCCATCTTTCTCTGTGGGCAACAGCATCAACAAGCAGCAAAGCATAACATAGACATGTTACACAGACTGAGCACTACATAGGTAGGGTAATCAGGATGTCTTGACCTGGATGCTTGGCCATCTCTGCCCACCTGCCAATCCTGTTCCTGGTGATGGTGGTGGCACCTGGACCCTTGTGTTGCATCCCAGCCTTCCCTGCCTGCCCCCCCTTCACTGGCATGTTGGCATACTAGAAGCTGTAAAGGGAAACAGAGAAGACAGTACACTACCAGAAGAATGGAGGGGATGACACTGCTCATGACTCAGACCGAAGTGCCACTGGTGCACAGTGGTGTATGGTGGCCCTGTATGGAGGCAAGCTCACACAAGGTCCCAGCATCACAAGTGACTTGCGTTCTGTGATCTGTGACCAGCTCATACAGTAATGCAGTTACCACTGTGGCGGTATGTCCATGGCAGTCCTACACCATTATGTACCCACCCACCAGTGCTGGTCTTTCCGTTACTATTTTCTAAGGGCGGAACTGGGTATTCCCAATTTACAGGCATTGACAGATTCTAAATTAATTAACTTCTGGATTAGGCTATTAAGACTGCCTAAGGAAAGATGGGCTAAGTTATGCTTAATGGAGAATGAGGTTGAGGCACAGCACCAGCATAAGCAGTCGGTCTGGCTTTCCCACCTGTACAATTGCCTCAATAAATAGTGTGTGAGTATCAGTGAGAAATACAAAGTCTATGTAAAAAACAATAGTACAATTCCATAGAGAGCTGGATTTGGCATGTACTGCTGCTTCAAAATATTCTAATTGGTATACTCACAGTATTGATAATCATGCATATAGACTTTATCTTAATGTTTTGGAAAATCCAGATATTTGTAAAACATATACGGGATTTAAGCTTGAATTTTTGAATCCAATGTTAACTGCTTTATATAAGAACTCTAGTAATCCTGAGGAGACCCTCTGTGGCTGTGATCAGGGAGAAAGGGAGGATTTGGCCCATGTTTTTCTGAGGTGTCCCTAGTATACTAAAATTAGGCACAAATGGCTATTTCCATTGATCTCCAGAATAGCAACATCCAGTGACACAGAGCTCATTAGGGTTTTTCTTTCCTGTGAGGATCAAACTATTATACATTCTGTGGGGAAATTTGCATTCCTAATAAGGAAAATTAGGAAAAGAAAAGTGAATGTCCTTAAGAGCGCATCTTTAGTGGTCTAGTGGGGTCTTAATTCCTCATTGTGGTGTACTCTGGATTCATTCTCCTGTTCTCCTGCTGCTATTTTTGTACATAAATTCTACACTTTGAAGCTATTTACACTTTTTATGGCCATCGTTGTACTAAATGTGTCATACTGTAAATCTTTGTTTTGTGATATTGCTTTTCTATGTATGTTTGTTGTTGTTATAACAATTTTGAACTTTGTGATAATCATTTTTTTAAAGATTGAACAAATAAAACCAAATTGAAACTGCTGGTCAGTGGTGTTCACATACCATTGTGGAATTTAGATTCACCGTTTAGAACCTCCAGTAATGATGTCCCAGGTATCAGACATTGGTGGCATGGAGTAGGTGATTCACCTTTCCTGACAGTGCACATACCTCCCCCCGTGGACATACCTATCCAAGCTAACCCACACAGTATGTGCCATAGTCACTGAGCTAGTGCAGACAGGTGTCCCACCCAGGCCACAGCTGGATGAAGTATGTACACAGAGGTCTGTGTACAGTGCTTACAGGGTATGGCTGTGCCTGTGTGCCCATTGCACAGACAGTCCATAGTGGCATGGCTAGAGACAGACCCAACCTGTGTCAGTCAGGCTACGGTGGTATGGCTAGGCTGTGCACCATGCATAGCTCACCCAGACACAGTGGGTCATTCACAGTATGCATGTATATATACACATGAAGGTGTGTGAACACACCACACCGTGCACATACACACCTGGAATATGTGTTACTACACACCCCAGGTGTGTACACCCTTTCATAATGTATTCAGCTTCATTCAATAGTCTGTATTTCTATGAAGATACATGTACGTATGTATGGCTGAACTCACCCACCCTAGACGCACTGCCACTATGATTACTGCAACAGTGCTGGCATTCATCCTCGGTCTGCACAATGCCTGTCCTCCACAACTGAAGCCTGTTAATAGAGTCCCAGAATCGCAACAGGGCCCCACAAAGCTGGAACCTTTCTCTCCCATTCTAAGCAGTAGGGCCTCCCTAGCCATCATGAGGTTGACCTTGACAGTGAGCTCATTCAGCCTCCTCCTAGTGTATAAGCCAGCACACAGTACAGGGCCCCGCACACAGTCCAGGGTGACTGGGATGAACTCTGTGGGCTTGGCGCATTAATGCAGTGCGATGTTCACAGTACAGGGTTATCATCTGTTACTGCAGCATAATGGCCAGGCCCAGGTGGGGATGGTGTGTCCCCACATGCAGCAGGCCATGTTTTGTGACCACTGACTGCACATGCACAGGGCAGACCTGCACATGAGCACCCACATGGTTGCTGCATAGCATGATGCATAGCTGGTGAAGTACTACGATGTCAGGCCCATGCTGTGCTAGTCACTTACCCTAGTACAACACTAACCTGCAGTACTGAACCACTGTATGCAAATGACCTAAATACACAATCTATGCCCAAAGGCCACTTCACATGTCATTACTGGAATATATTCATTCATTTGCATACTCAGTCATTCTCTGGTGCACATATAAGGAGAAGAAAGCAATACATTACCCCATAGCTGACACTCAAGTAATGCAGACAGGTGGTAAGTCTATTCACTATGGTCTGACAACATGGGACTATTATTCTACTATACTGTGCATACAATGCTCGTGGCTGACTGTTCTCCAGTTCCCAACAGGTTACAATGGTTGATGCAGATCAGAGGCATAAATCTGGTGTGAAGGTGGTAACAGCCCTGGTTCAGGCCTTTTTTACCAGGAAGATCCTGTTGGCCCACCACTGGGCACACCAGCCCAGATTCCACAGGACTGGCAAGAGGGGGTGGATGCTGCCAGTGCTTAGACAGCAGAGACAGGACACCCCAGGAAATCAAGAAGCAGGCCAGTGGATTGTGTATGCACACAAAGGAGCTCCTGAGACAGGTGCAGGCAAAGAAGATGGCCACGGGTGCTGGCCCGTCAATGTCATCTGTGTTGATAGTTGTCGAAGAAATGATGGCAGCCACAGTCCAGGCTGTGTCCAGGACCTGAATCATGGGAGAGGATTAGGAGAACCAGGTTGGCCCATCAGCCATGTGAGTGACTGCAGTTGTCCTTGACAACTGCAGTGTTCTGCATGAGCATGGGGAAAGGGGTGCATGTCACATTAGTGTTGGGTGTTGCATGGCTGAACTGAAGTTGGGGGACCCACAAGGTGTACTGATACAGGAGACAACTGCACTACCACTGGGGGTGGGCACAAGATGCCCTGCACATCTCAGTTTCCCACCAACAATCAATACACTAGCCCTGGGCTTGCATCCTGCATGTCCATGCAAAGTCCATACTACCCCACATAAGAGAGCTCTTGATGACACATACACTGACTGTCACAATGTACTTGATAAGTGGGTTATATACAGAGAGGGGCCTACTTGGTGATTTCCAGGTATCCTGGTGGACTAGCCATCCACAGGGTGATCCTTTACTGTGCCACATACAGTAGGTGTGTCTACTGTAACTTCACTGGTGATGAATGGTGTGTATGATGTGTACAGTACTGGGGGCATGTGGGCACTGCATTGCATGGGTGGCATGTGTATGACTATCCACAGTTTACTGGGCTTGCATGCTGGCATTGTCTTATCACAGGTACATGCAATGCCAGCCATGTCCATTTCTCTCTCTCAACAGTCCAGTCCCTGTCCGGCACAGGGGTAATCAAAAACACTGAGCTGTAATGGAAGGACCAGAACCATGCACAGTGCCATTGCACCCAGTGGAGGGAAGCACCATGGCCACTGCAGTACTGGTAGAGGATGACTATGAGGATGACTATGAGGATGACAGCCAGACCCAGATTGAAGAGTTTTGGGGAAGGAGGAGTCTGGGAACTCAGAGGAAGGTGAAGAGCAAGCTGGCAGGTGTTCACAGCTCCAGATCAACTAACCATGCTGCTGACAGCCATCCACACCTTTACAAGTCCTACAACTCTGTAACATCCCAGCCCCCCCTGCAGGCCCAGACCCTACTGTTGCACCACAGCTACCCTGCAGGCCCAGTAACTGCTGTACTGCTACAGCCCCCCAGTAGGCTCATCTGCTGCTGTGCCACCAAGGTTGCATCCTAACCCTGTCTTCCAGGACAGTTCCCAACAGCAGCAGGCAGCTGGCACTAGGCTGCAGTTGCAGGAGATCATTGAGGCCTGAGAGGGTTTGTAGGCTGAGGTGGGGTGCATGAATGCCATGTTTCAGGACCACGAAGTGTGTGTGGAATGGTGTCCAAAGGAGTACATGGAGGTACTGAACATCAGGAGAGCATATTCTAAAAAAAATGTGAGACTGTCCTAGGAAATACCTTGAAGGGGGATAGTGGGGAGAGAGTGGAGGCACACTGGAGAGTGGAATCCCAATGAAAAAGAATAAAGAAGGGAATAACTATTGTAATGGCAAACTGTTTAAAGGTAGTAAGCACGGGTAAGGGGAGAAAGAGGCCACCGTGGTTCTAAAAGCAGGTGGATAAGGTGGAAAAGGAGAGAAACAAATCAGCTTTCAGGAAGTGCAAGGAGGCTTGGTCGGTGGCAAACAGGGAGGAATATCTAGAGAAATAAAGGTAGACAGGAAGGAGAGTAAGGATAACAAAGGCTCAGAATGAGGAAAGGATCACCCAGGAGGTCAAGAATAGGGATAAGAATTTCTTGAGTTATATCAGTGAAAAGAGAAAATCAAGGGGTTGTATAGTAAGGATCAGGAGATTGGAGGGGACTGTCCAGAGTAAGATCAAGAAAAAGCTAAAACTTTAAATGAATACTGTACTTCTGCTCAGTCTTCACAGTGGAAGGAAGGGATGGGCCAAATTGCATTAACAAGCACTGTGGATAAACTGTGTGGACACAAGTCCATTTATGTTAAAGAGAGTCCACAGGGGGTTGGAAGCCCTAAAGGAAAATAAGGAGATGAGGCTGGAGGGGATCCACCCAAGGATACTAAAGGAACTAACACTGTGCTAGCTGCTCCTCTGGCAAAACTATTTATCACCTGACTGGAGATGGGAGTGATTCCAAAGAAATGGAGGAGGGTTGATGTTGTCCCTGTGCACAAGAGGGGCAGCACAAAGGAGCTTGGAAATTACACACCAGTCAGCCTCAAATCAGTGCTGGGGAAATTAATGGAGTCCCTGCTGAAGGAGAGACTGATGGAGTACCTGGAGACATATGGACAGCAGGACAACTGGCAGCACGGCTTAACAGGGGGGTGGTCATGTCAAACAAATCTCATAGATTTCTTAACTGTGTAACAATGGAGGTGGATCAGGGGAGGGCAGTGGATCTGGCCTATCTGGATGTCTGTAAGGTCTTTGACACTGCACCATACAGGAGGCTGATAAAGAAACTTAGCAACCTGCAGATGGGGGAGAAGGTGGTGAGAGGGGTATCAGACAAGTTGATAGATAGGAGTCAGAGGGTGGTGGTAAACGGCAGTTACTCAGATGATGAAAGAGTGACCAGTGGAGTACCACAGCAGTTGGTACTGGGTCTTGTCCCCTTTAATGTCTTCATAAGTGACATTGCTGAAAATGTGGAGGGAAAGATCTTTGCAGATGGCACAAAAATCTGCAACAAGGTTGACACCTGGGAAGAGGTGGAGAGAATGCAAAGGGATCTGGGGAAAATAGAGAAGTGCTCTAGGGAGTGGCAGCTGGGTTTCAATGCCAAAAAGTGCAAAGTCATGCACCTATAGTGGGGAGATCTGGGGGGCTATGTATAAGATGGAGGGAGGTTCTTACAATTATCAAGCAATGGAAGGACAATTGGGGTGATCGTATCTGATGATCTCAAGGTAGCAGGGCAGTGTGATAAGGCAGTAGGCAAGGCAACATGTATGCTGGGGTGCATAGGGAGAGTGATTTCTAGAAGGAGAAGGGAGGTGGTGTTGCCTCTGTATTGCTCACTTGTGAGACTCCACCTGAAGTGCTATGTCCAGTTCTGGAGGCTGTACCTCCACAAGAACATTGACAGGTTAGAAGCAGTCCAAAGGAGGGCTATTAAAATTGTGTTTGGGGTGCAAAAGAAACCATATGAGGAGAGGATGCAGGAGCTCAAGATGTACTCCCTGGAGGAGAGAAGAGGAGAGCAAGAGGGGACATGATTGAGACCTATAAGTACCTCATGGGGTTGAACAAGGCACAGGAGTCTCTTTCACAGGAGGATGAGCACCAGACCATGGGGAATGCAGTGAAGCTTGGGAGAGGGAGAGTTTAAGAAGAAAGTGAGGAAATACTTCTTCACAGAAAGGGTGGAGAATACCTGGAGCAGCCTACCAGAAGAGGTGGTGGTGTGAATACAGTGGAGCTTCCAACATGCATGGGATAGGCACATTGGTGTAATAAATAGAGGTAAGGGAAGAGAGAGGAACACCTGTAACAAAGCAGAGTTCAGAGTGTAGTGACAGATGGGGAAAATAGGGCAGACTAGGTGGGCCTGCCTGTCTTTTTCTGCACATACATTCTGTGTTTCTATGGTAGTCTTGAGCTGCCTGGAATGGACCATGGCAGCAGGCCTTGGGGGCCTGGCTGCTATCATGCTGTAGGCCATGGCCACAATGCATAGGGGTCAAGAGGCTGGCCGGTGTGGTGGACATGCATGGGTGATGTGTGTCATGCCAAGGTGAACACCATGGGGTGTGGCTACACTGGACAGTATGGGTCATCAGTCATCATGCACCTCATGTATCCCACATACCCTCATCCATGGAGGAATGCTTCCACTGACTCCTGGCCATGACCTGCTCTTCTCTGTGGCCACTACATAGTGGGGCTGTGAGGAGGAGCATGGGTGGCAAACACTGCCACCACATCTCACCACATCTGGACCCCTGTAGGGGTGGGTGTCCCACTTGCAGGCCATCTAAGCATGTGCCAATGCCTGCCCCATGCCAGTGGTGAGGGCAGGGGATGAATGTCAGGTTGCAGTGGCCACAATTGTGGCCAGTGCCCTCAATCCTCTCAACCCCCTGATCTATCACCCTACAGTACTGGCTGTATCATTTATTTGACCCAACCCTTCTGGTCCCCCCCCACCTGGAGGGCTGTACCAATTTTATTTTATACACACCCTATATAGTTCACCCTGCTAGGATGGTTACACCATTTCTTTTAACCCATCTTGTGTACCCCCCACCAACCCAACAGGATGGCTGTACCATTTCTTTTGACCCACACCTTATTTGTTTTTTATGGCTTTTTTTTTGGGGGGGGGGGGCAGGGCAGAAGACCTACTTCTTGTACAATGACTTCCACCCCAAAAAGTGAAGGAAGTCCACAAGTGAGAGTCCTTCATCACATACCCGTTGGGCCAGTGTGAGATCCTTAGGACAGATTTTAAATTGCATCACATTGTATTAATTCACCTCTACATAAATTAATCATATACTGTCTATCTATGGGTTTTAGAAGGGAGCAAGGAATATGCTAGTTATTACCCAGTAGATTCAGAAATGGTTTCCGAGTCACGTGATGCTTTCCATGTAGATAGACACCTCTTTAACCCGCTCTCACCTCACGGCTATTAAACTCAAAGAATACTCAAAATTTGTGCTCATTAACCACCAAATACCAACTAGATCATCTGCTTAAATCTCCAGGAATTCTACGAAGTTATAATCAAGTATTTAAAAGAGGGAGCAACTCGGAAGAATGGAGGCCGAGATGAAGCAGGCCCTCCCTGCACGCACACCACCTACGACTCCCGACAAGCAAGCTAAGTGGCCTAAGACCCAAACTGCGGCATCAAACAAGTCCTCATAGGGTCTGAGTGCCATTATTCCACTGTCTGAAGATAAATTTCTAGTGGAATTGGCCCCGCTAAAGACAGCCTTTCAAGAATTCGCCTCCGACTTAAAATCTATTAAGGAAGAGCTAAAGGATACTAACTGGGCAGTAGCAGATGTTTCAGCACGTACATCCTCCCTTGAAAACTGGCAATCCAGAATGGAACCTGACATGGCCTCCATGTGGCAAAAAATGAGTAAGCTGGAACTGAAATTAGAAGATCTGGAAGGTCGAAACAGGCATAACAACCTGGTAATTTTTGGCCTTCAAGAATTCACTGAGGGTCATTCGCCTGTAATTTTCAATCAGAAGTTACTTTTGAAGATAGCCGGCCCCCCGCCTCACTCGGCCACATACGTTGTGGAAAAGGCCCACAGATCCCTATGACCAAGACCTGCTCCTGGATCTAAGCCCAGGCCATTCATTGTGCATCTACTTAGCTATCTGGATCGCCAGCACATATTGGCCAAAACCAAGGAATTACAAGAGATCAAATGGGATCATGCTGACCTAAGAGTTTCACAAGACCTCCCAGTAGCTACTCACCAGAAAAGGGCTGAATACCATCTCAGTATCACTAAATTGCTTGTGGCCAGTATTAAATTTTGGATGTTATACCCAGCTAGGCTCTCTGTTTTACATCAAGGTACATGGAAATCCTTTGATAATGCCTAGCAAGCTGCCCAAGACCTAGCTATCGTGTATCTGGATTTATTTGCTCAGCATTGATCCTGATATCTAATGGGTAAGAGGTTTTGACTTCAATGTGGATCTGCTGTAATTTTTGGATGGGTTTTGCAGGTTGAATAACTGGACTGTTGAGAACTGACCTTATATTTTAATTCACTTTGTAAGGAAGGGAATTTCAACAGAATTAATCCTTGAGTTATTTGGGGTGCCCAAATGAGTGTTCACATTCTTTTTTTCTCCAGTGGAAGTGATCCCTGGACAGTGTCTAATTTTGTTTCATCCTTTTGATCCTAGGGAGATGGCTTGGATGCTGGTAAGAATATTGGTCCTGAGGGGCTCTCCTGATTTTCAAATGAGCCTCTGTAAATATACCTGTGGAGGATCCATTTGAGGGTGCACACAATAGCATTTCTGAGATCATTACCTGAACCTTCGGGTTAAATTCACCACACGGGGCAATAACTGGCCAGCCAATTGGCATCCCAGTATCACTAAATTGCTGCAGCAAGTAGTTAATTCCAAATGTTATACCTGGCTAGGTTCTCTGTATTACAGCAATGAACATGGAAATCCTTTGATAAAGCCCAGCAAGCAGCCTGAGATCTAACAATATTGTATCAGGTTTTATTGTTCAACGAGGATCCTGATATTCTACTGGTAAGAGGATTCGATTTCAATATGGATCTGTGGCAATTTGTGGTCGGGTTTTACATGTTGAAGGTCTGGGCTGGTGAGAACTGTCTTTAAATCAAAATTTGCCTTGTGTGTGATGGAACCGCTACAGAATCGCTCCTTGAGTTATTCGGGGTGCCCAAACGAGTGATCATGTTCCTTTTTCTTTAGTGGTGGCGAGCTCCGGTTAGTGTATACTTTGATTTCACCCTGTTGATTCTGGGGAGATGGCTTGGATGTTGTTAAGATTGCTTGTCCCGAAGAGCTCACCTGATTTTCAGCATGCGCCTTTTGTAAATATACCAGTGGAGGATCTGCTCGAGGGTGCGCACGATCGCAATTCTGTGATCATTAACTAGACTTCCTGGTTAAATTCACCAAGCGGGGCAATAAATGGCAAGCCAATCACTTTTTTTTTATTTAACCCTAATCAAGTTCAGTACAATAATTTGCAGTTTGCAATGCTGTTTTTTTTTTCTCCTTTTTATGTTTGCTTGCACGCATGTGCAAGAAACATGGTGCCATCATTTGAGTTTTTCAGAGGTGTGTCAGCATCTTCCAATTCAGTCAGTGTGTTTGCAGGCGTGGTCACAGTTCTCCAATCACTGCTGAAGCTGTCTATGACAGCAGTTGAAAATGCAGTGGCATACAGTTGAAAGAGGGAGCTACGCTTCAGTGAGCAGCTCCTCCCCCAACACACACAGATCAACTGTGTTGGTTGCCTGATAGAATGGTGTAGTCTTGTCTAGCTTAGAGAGACAAGCCACACATCATTACTTTAATAAACTGTTCCCTGCCAAAGCAGGACCACCAAAATGTGTGGGTGCCTAACAGTCCTTACACACGCCAGCTCTCCAAAGCACACCTTCATGGACTCCATTGGTTCTAATCCTCCAGAAAAAAAATACCTCAGCATTTGATGTGAAAACTCAGACTTCTTTGTATGTGTAATTCCAAGCATTTTCTCTTACTAGACTCTGTCAATGTGAACTCCCGCTGCTAAAACCTATGCAAACGAACTTGAGCGTACTGTACTACCTGCAGCTGAAGCAAAGAACAGCCAGAATGCACAAAGAACATACTGCTATGCATTTCAGCAGCAGCCAGTGGGGGAGGTTTTCATGACTGAAGCACTTTAATGCGCCTTTTAGTGCTGTCATATACACACCCATGTGTGGTAATTCACTAAACTGTACACTTAGTCTGGTAATGCAGCTTCAAAATATTTTTTTTTCTCTGAATTGCCGTGAGCTGGCATTTAGATAGAATCACACAGCTTTTTCTTAAATCAGATGCTCAATGAAGTGACATCACCTTGTGACCCTAAACATCTTAGGGTTGGACATGTGCCCTAACAAAATAGCAAAAACTAGGTATAGAAAAAGAAAACACAAATTCAACTGTAGCTCAATCAGATCCACCCTTTTCTCCGGTGAATCTGAAGCCGCTAACAGCCCACCCCTGGGTGCTCATGCACTCCCTCCACCCGCACAACATATGGCTGACGGGGGTGCTGTTGCATTTTATTTCATAATTTCCTGATCCTGTTGCTGCCACCATACTGATACAGTAATATTTTTTATGGCTCGAAAACTGCTTGACATTAGCTGAATTATAAATGGCATCCCTGTTTGATGCTGTGGTGCGGAATATGGTGGTGCTCAAATTTTAAGGCAAGTATTACATGCAGATATGTTGTTATTGACTCATGTCACTTACCATTTTATACATCTATTGATTTTTTTCAATTCACTTTTGCTGACAAATGTTGATCGCAGGAATTCTGGTGTCACAATTCAGTTCAGCAACGTGTAACATCTTAGTGCAGATGCTAAGTAACTGTTTTAAAATGCAGAAAAAGTTAACAGCGATGAACGTGCATGAACTTCTTTCTTCCGTGTCTGGAGTTGTAGTGGTGTTATTGGCAAGTGCATGTCCCTTTGCTCCAGATCTATCAGTGAGATGTCTATTCTGTGCAATGGACAGTGGCTGAATGTTATCAGCTGACAGTTTTCATTTCATTATCAACAGATAAATATTCAGGGCTTTGCAAATGCAACTTTGCTGGTAGCACAGTTTCATGCCCCAAGTGTCTCATCAGTTAGTGGTTATATCTTAACCGATGATCACAAAAAGTATGAAAAAGATTTGCCGCTGAGTAATGTAAATGCCAATCCACCTAAGCACCTTTAGGCTGCAAACATAATTTAAACATAAAGGGATTCTGGACCGGTGTATCACTCCTTGGCACAGCAACGGTTAATAAGTTTAAGCACATTCTCAGGACATTGTTTCACTTGCCCCCTCTCCCCACTACGATCCTGGTCACCTGAAATAAACCTGACATTTTAGTGTCTGTTTTACATCTTGGCTCAGTTAGGCAATCAGCGCTGTAAGAACATAAATGGACATATACATGGGAACTATAAGAACTTGCCGTGGGTGCTTCTGCCTTAGTCCAGCTGTGCAACATCAGCCTGAAGCTCAGGTAGAGCTTACTGTCTACCACTTTGTTCACCCCCCAATGTACCTGTACCATTTCACATCCTCCCTTGCCTTAGTCCAGCTGTGCTACATCAGCCTGAAGCTCTGGTAGGGCTTACTGTCTACCACTTTGTTCACCCCATGTATCGCTGTGCTACATCAGCCTGAAGCTCTGGTAGGGCTTACTGTCTACCACTTTGTTCACCCCCCATGTACCTGCACCATTTCACATCCTCCCTTGATCTACAGTGAGTGGATCCCTCATTCATATGTCACATATGCACGCACAAAAAAAAAAAATGGTCTTCAAAAATTAAGATACATTTATTATGTTTGTTATGTTTGCTTGCACGCATGTATAAGAAACATAGTACCATCATCCGAGATTTCGGAGGTGTGTCACCCGCTCTTCCAATTCAATCAGTGTGTTTGGCGAATGGCCTGTAAGTCAATGCATGATGGAGCTGTCTATGACAAGCTCCAAATGCAGTGGCATACAGTTCAAAGGAGCTATGCTTCAGTGAGCAGTGATAAGATATCGCTTGCTTATCTTGGCTCCCCCACACACGCGCGCATGAGGCATGTGTGCTCCTCCCCCGACGCACACATTGGCCGATGGGGGTGCCCAATCCCCCATCGGCTGTGCTGCACTCCCCAGCCCCCCAAAGCCTTCCAAATGCCATGTTGGATGCCCACCCCAGCGTGGCAACTCATGATACAGCCGGGGGGTGCCCAATCCCCCATCGGCTCCACTGTCCTCACCCCCCACCCGAGTACTGGGTGCCATGCTGGGAGACCACCCCAGCATGGCAATCGATGCTTTGGGCAACAGGGATGCCCAATCCCCCATCAGCTGAATGCCCCCAACCGTCCTTGTGCCATGCTGAGAACCCACCCTAGTGTGGCAAATGCCCTGCATGCCATTGGAAACAAAAAGAACACCTGGAAGAAAAACGGTCCCACATAGTCTCCTGGCCCCTCCCACAACCCGCACTCACCCACCCACCCACCCACTGCACACCCTGCCTCCCCACCCCCCTCACCCCATACTTACCTCTGGACCTTGGCGCAACGATCTTCGGTGGACCGTGAACACATCTGCACTCTTCAAAGCCGACCGCGAACTGAGGAAATGCCGGTACGCTGTATAATGGGCTAGATAGGGGTTTTCAACTTTGTTGCATATCTCAGGCATTTTTTTGGAATTTTTGCACCAAATTTTCAACATGGGGTTTTTGGGACCCCTTCTCATGAATTATGTCTCTGTCATGGCGTTATTGGGGCCCGAAGGGTGATTTCGCAGTTACTGCTCAAAATCACCTTTCGGGACTGATTAATGAAATGACACTGCCAGTGTTCATAAGGTGGACTCTTAAAAAGCCTATTTTGAAAATTTGGTGGAAAAATTCCAAAAAAATGACTGTTTTACTAGCGTGCGTTGTGCAGTTTCTACGTAAGCTCTTAAGTTCGCGAATTTTCAATATTTACACTCCAGATTTTCAACATTGCCATTTTACCACACCTCCTTATGAGCAGTACAGCTGTCATTTTTCACATCTTGCCCAAAATGTGTTTCAGCCCATGTAGCGCACAATGGCGCAGTCGATGTGCGAAATCAATGTATGGGACACATTAAGAAAATCACAGTGACACTGTTCATGATCAGAGGTCTTAAAATGGCTATGTTGAAAATTTGGTGAAAACATTCCTAAAAATGACTGTTTTATGAGCATGCGTTGCGCAGTTCCTATGCATGCTCATAAGTTTGCAAATTTAATATTTTCACTCCAGATTTTCAACATTGCCATTTTATTACACTTCCTTATGAACAGTACAGCTGCCATTTTTCATATGCTGCCCAAAATGTGTTTTCGCACATGTAGTGCACAATGGTGCTGTTGGTGTGTGAAAGCAATGTTTGGGACAGATTAAGAAAATCACAGTTACACTGTCCATGAGCAGAGGTCTTAAAATGGCTATGTTGAAAATCTGGTGACAAAAGTCCATAAAATGACTGTGTCATGAGTGAACATTGCACAGTTTCCACGCACCCTCATAAGTTCATGACTTTGTAATATTTTAAGTCCAGATTTTCACCAGTGGCATTTTTCCACACTGCCTTATTTACAGTATAGCTGTCATTTTTCACACATGGCTGAAGTGTGTTTCTCACACTTTCAGCGCAGAGATCGTGGTCGCTGTGGAAATTATTGTTCGAACAGATAAAGAAAATCACAGTGACACTGTTCATGATCGGAGGCACCAAAATGCCTGAGTTGACAATCTGCTGTAAAAAATCCCAACCTAATTATATACGGGTGTGCTGTACAGTTTCTATGTACGCCATGACTTTACCATTTTTTAAATATTTTACTGCAGATTTACAACATTGCCATTTTTACACCTCCCCATGAACAGTACAGCTGTCATTTTTTACATCCTGTTCGGAATGTTTTTGCACCTGTGGTGCTAAATGCCGTAGTCGCTGTGCATAAGCAGCTTTCGGCTAAGAAACTGATTTTCCTCCTTGTTCATGAGGTGGGGTCACAAAAAAACCATGTTGAACATTTGAAGTGAAAATACCAACGAATGCCTGAGGTATTAGGGTTTCCAACCATAACACCCAACCCTGTAGAGAATGACAGGCATCAGGGGTGTGACTTGGGATTCTTGCCTGTAATGCTCATACCATTCCACACCCTGCAGCCAGTGAAAAGCATTGAGGTATGCCTTGGACTCTTCGGCCCCAAAGTTCACCCCATTCTCCTATATTGCACCCATCCCAGTGTATTTCCTAATGGAATGGGGTACGCATAAGGACCAAAGACCCCAAGGAACACTGTGACACTTGCCAGTGTCTGCAGGGTGGGGTGTGGTGAAATGGCGTGGCCGTTATGGCTGATGACCCAAAGGCACACCCCAATGCCTGTCACTCTCTGCAGGGTGGTGGTGGGGTTGGCTTCAGTTCAATACTTCACTGCCATTACTATTACGCAGCTCTGTAACTTCTACACTACCACGGCCAATGCCAGCAAGCAAACATTCAGCATTGACAAATGCTTGTTTTATACAACCTAGCCATGTAAATCAGTCCTGCTACAGCCTTACTCATTTCCAAAACAAAGTGCTGGACAATATTTTTATTTTTTCTTGTTTTCAGTTTGAATTACAGTTGAACTAATAAAAGATGGTGACTCTGACTAATATACCTGTTTGTTACAGTCAAGGGACTACTGTTTATAGTTAAAGCAGACTCTAATGCCTTTTTGATGCATTATCAAAGCATACTAGTAAAGCTACGGTAAAGGCCAAGTTCTATTAATGCATATATTCATCTTTAGGGGTTTAATTCTTTAGATTAGTGGGAACTATACTAATATTTGAGTTTAATGGTGTGTTATAGGGACAACAGCCACATAATTATTCAGTTCAATGTTGTTAGGTGGGAACTACATACAGTTACCACAATTGTTCTTGGAATGCAGTAAGGTTTTTTCTTGTATAAGTCCTTCTGTTATTATAGTCTGGGAGAGGCAGGGGAAGAGTGGGATTGTCTGTATCTTGGAAGCAGTCACGAACCAGATAGTGGGTTTTGATCTTCCCATACCAGTTTCCCCAGATTGGGCTCCTTATAATATTAATAATTAAAAGTATAGTGGGAAGATCAAGGGAGTACTTCCAGAGAATTGGAAGTCAGGGTTCAAGTAAATGGGGTTGGGGAGGGGGGAGATAAAGGGACAGTACAGGGGATGTCTGCCACTGATCTGAGAGTAATTGTTATTAAAATAGATGTTCTGAACTTGCTTTCTTCTGGTAACACAGACTTCACCTTGCTAGGTTTCAGTCTCAGTCATGATGGGTCTTAATTACTGTTCTTGGAATATAAAAGAAGTGCAGACTCCAGCAAAGAAAAGCAAAGTTCTACTTAATCTCAAAAGCCTGCAAATAGACGTAGCTTTTCTGCAGAAGACACACTTGTTACCCAATCAAATAAATTACTTACGGAGAAACTGGGTGGGTCAGGTATTTGGCTCTGGTATTGATTCTCATAAAAGAGGACAGCTATCCCTATATCTAAGAGAATCCCATTCCAACTCATTCACCAAACCACTGACCCTGTAGGTCTATATATGATTCTGAGGACCATATTAGGTCACTCAGAATTAATACTAGGATCCATATATGGACCCAACACTGATGACCCAGAATTTTTTGCTGGTCTTATGACCACCCTTGCCCCATGGGCTACAATTCCAATACTTTTAGGGGAGACTGGAATCTGGCCTTGTCTAACCAGCTAGATAGAATGACCCAGACAAAACAAAAATCAACCCCAGGGCAAAAAGCATTACATGAGCTAATGCACTCCATGAGTCTTACAGATCCATGGAGGCTTTTGCCCCAGACAGTAAGGAATTTTCATTTCATTCCCTTCCTCATCACTCCTTTTCCCAATTGGATTACTTTCTCTTGCCAATAGACCTCTTGCCAGGTGTCTCATTGGCATATTACTCCTCCAAAGTAATTTCGGACCATCATATTGCCCATCTTCTTCTTGATGTTTCACCTAACATACAAAGGGATACAATCTGGAAACTAAACAGTCAACTTTTGAAATCAGACGACCAAATACAACTCCTTCAGGCTTTCATATCTAATTTTATGGCTCCTACAATGCCTAAAAAATATTTTTTATGGGGATCCTTGAAATGTGCACTGAGGGGTGAATTTATTCGCATGGCAACTAAACGAAAAAAGCAGAGAGCGGTAGCCCTAATCACAATCCTGGCCCAAATAGAGGAACAAAAAGGCCACCTTTCACCATCTGCCCCAATAGAAGACTGGGTAAAAGTAGAATCTCTTTGTGCACAATACAATCAGTTATTAGCTGAGAAGGCCAAATTTCTTATGCTCTGGTCCAGAATATCTTACTTTGATCAGGGAGAAAGGGCTGGGAGGCTTATGGCCCTCCGTCTTTGTTCTCAAATGGCCAACAAGATAGTCACCTCTATTTACTTGGCTTTGGGGGTTTTATTAACCTCCCTTCCAGATATTGTGAATGCATTCCAAGAATACTATTGGCATCTTTACTCAGCCCCAGTCCACTCTTCCTTGCCCCAACAAATTGATAATTTTCTCCAAGATATTGATCTCCCAGTGTTATCAGAGTCCCAGAGTAAAATCCTGAAAGCCCCCATTACCCTATTTGAAGTCCATGAAGCAATGGAGTTCTTATTACAGGATAAATCACCTGGTCTGGACAGATTCACTACAAATTTTTATCAAGCATTTAAAGAAACGATTGCCCCCATTCTCCTTGATACTTTTCAATACATTTTTAACAAAGGTATTTCCGACACCTCCCTGAATCAGACCTTTATAATTGTCCTTCTTAAACCAGATAAAGATCCTCTCCTTATTCCAAACTATAGACCAAACTCTCTAATTATTGTGGATCTCAAGATCATAGCTAAAATACTCTCATCTAGATTAGGTCAGGTCTGGGAATTTCTTGTTAGTATAGAACAAGTTGGGTTTGTTAAAGGGAGACTATCATCTGATCACCTTAGAAAAGTAGCATATCTCTCCTCTGCATCCAGGGATCTCACTTCTTCTGCAGCTCTTGTATCCCTGGATGCAGAAAAGGCCTTTGATAGGGTCTCTTGGGACTATCTCTTTTGGTTACTGGCCAAATACCATATACCGCAGGAATTTATACAATGGATTAAAATGTTATATACACTACCAAAAGCTCAAATGTATTGCAATGGCGTTATCTCTCCACATCTTTTACTTTATCTCAGGGTACCTGACAGGGTTGTCCTCTTTCCCCATACCTTTTTAACTTGTACTTGGAACCACTTATTAGGAAAATTAAAAATTCTGCGATGGTATCCGGGATACTAATTGGCCATACGTAATACAAAATATTGGCCTATGCAGATGACTTACTCTTGCATATCACCAACATTACCCAATCCCTCCTGGCAGCCTTCCACATCATATCACAGTTTGGGGCCATTTCGAACTATAAGCTGAACATTGGAAAAATGGATGTTTTCCCCCCTTAATAAATTTGCACTCAAGAGTGATAGCAATCATTGGAGCCTACGTTGGAATACTGAAAAATTCAAATACCTTGGAATACTACTGCACCCCCTTCCCCAAGTAATGAAAACACTTTATTTAGATGTTCTAATCAAGACCCTATCAGAGGACTTCAAGCGGTTGTCAAATTACCCATTTCTTTATGGGGCTGCATGAGCATAAGAAAAATGAATGTGCTACCTCGAATCTTATACTCTTTGCAAATGTTCAATGGGGTCCTCCCGTTGTCATGGTTTTCACAGATACACAGAATCCTTAGTACCTTTATCTGGCAATGGAAAAAGTTAGATAAAACTATCTTAAACTTACATGTCAGAAAATTGACGGAGGTCTTCAAGCCCCTAATTTTTATATATATTATTTAGCTATACAGAACAGCTTAATCTGGTTCAAGGTCAGTTGGCATTCATCTGTATCCCCTTCCCCCAGGTCGTGCCTGAAAATAGGCAGGATTTGTCTAGTGCACTTACCCGGTCAACAAAAACTAAATAAATAATAAATAAGTTGGAAAGGATCAGATTCTGCTTACACTTCCCAGAAGCTGTTTTAGAATCCTTCAATTGTCCCTCCTGGGTCAGAATTGAACAGGCTCTATGTTTGGTGAATGGTATCGATCCTAAGACTCTTCATTTTATTACTAGGAAGAATCTCCCCAAATCTTTATAGGATACACCATTAATGCCCTAATTTACACTCAGCATTAATTAAACAATCTCCTTAAAGTAGATGCAAATAGAGATATTGCTCAGCCCCTGTTCTCTAACCCTAACCTCTTAGTCTCTGGTAAGACAGTTAAACAGCACCTTTTTTGGCCACATATGGGAGTGAAAAGTGTAGACCAGTTTGTCTGAAATCAAAAACTGCTCTCTTTTATAGAAGCAAGATCCATTTTTAAATGGCCTATGAATCAAGTGTTTAAATTCTTTCAAATATCCCACCTATTAGTATCTCATTTTGGCATGGGGGTATGGAATAGCCCCTTAATGTCTACCTTACTCCCATATTTAGAATCCATACCTACATCTCACATTATTTCCTACTCATATAAATCTTTCCTTAAGAAAATTGCTACCCTCGAAGGTCAACGGTTCTATTAGTGGGACAATATTCTACCACCGAACCCCCCCTCATAGGAATTGGTCCAGCATCTGGAAACATCTATATAAATACATCAAGTGGGATAGGTACAGACTCATGCAGTACTATATTATAGTATACACCATCTAAACTGCACCAAATAGGGGCTTTATCATCCAGTCAATGTCCAAAATGTCAACAAGCACCTGTTGATTTATTCCACATGTTATGGGCCTGTGATAATATCCACTCTTTCTGGATGAATATACAAAATCGTCTTAATCCGTTACTTATGCTTGCTGACAACTTTAATCCTGAAGTATGTATTTTGGGTGATTTCAGACAGATTCAAGGGTCGCAGCAGAAAGCCCATATTGCTTTAATTAGATACTTGTGCTAAAAAAGTAATATTAAGGCACTGGTTAGACTCATCTACTCCTCTCTGTTTAGAATGGTTAAAGGAAATCATGTTTGCTCTACAAGCAGAACACACAATTGCTGGAACCATAAATAGACTGGGAAGATACAAGTAAAGATGGGAAACACTACACACTGTTATTGCTGAATCACCCATATACCATAAACAGGTTCTGGGCAAAACTAGAATGGGAAGTGACTCCACTTACATTATATTATTTGCCTCTGCCCTTGATATCCTGGCCCAGCCCCTCACCACCCTTTTCAACCACTCCCTAAGAAACACAAACTTCCCTAGCCAGTGAAAAATAACAACTGTCACCCCAGTATATAAAGGTGGGGACAAAAACTCTATTACTAATTACCAACTCATCTCATTACTATCCCCCCTCTCCAAGGATCTGGAGCGAATTGTCTCAGACCAATTGGTAGACTTCCTAGAACAATACAACCTGAAGTTCCCTCAATAGAATGGTTTTAGAAGAAATCATAATACTAGAACTGCTCTCCTACAGTACACTAGTGCATTATACAACAAACTTGATGGTGGTCACTTGGTTGGATCAATTTTTATTGACTTAACCACAGTATTCAATCTTGTTGACTAACAGTTATTACTCAACAAACTATACCAACTAGGTCTCTTGCAGGAGATTTCCAACTGGTTTGCCAGGGTATCCCATGACATGGGCATTGGCGGTTTGGACCCTGCAAAAAAAAGGTGACCCAATCCCTGGGGCATGTCAATGGGGCTAGTGACAGGGTAGGGTTACCAGTTGGTGAATATAGTGACAGGATGTCGCTATACATATGTGCGTGGAGGGGGGGAGCAAGCATGCATAGCAAGGGGCAGGAGGGATTGTGAAGGGTGGCACCATGGTGGGTTGCCAAGCTGGCCCCATGGCATGGTGGGTGGGTAGGCAGCTCTGATAGGTAGGGTGATGAATTCGGGTTTGGGCGCTGATGCGTTTTTGTTGCACCTGACCCAAATTATTTTTTTTAATGGTTTTGCACCCACCTGGACATTCACCCCCTGGAGTTGAGAATCCTTCAGTACTGGAATGGGGGGGCAAAGCCCCCCGTGTGTGGGGTGTGGGGGGCACAGCCCTCTGCATAAATGACTCCATTGTTGGCACTTCCTCTTTCCTCCAATTAAATAATATGAATTGTATGCATTGATTAACATTCGGTCTATTAGGTGTGCTTTATCTGACAATATAAACTCCAGATTCCTATGTGTTATTCCCAAAAGTTTAATATCAGACCAAAAAGATAAGTAGTGTCCAGTATTTTACACAGTAACTGCTATATTTTATTCCAGAATGTTTGCTGCTCTCAACAATCCAAGGACAAATGTTTTAGTGTTCCTTTTTCCTGTTTGCGTCTTGTTCATATCATTGATAATTCTGGACTGAATTTATGTAGCTTAACAGATGTAAGATAAGTTTTGCAAGCAATAAGACACAATGAGGTGTGGGTTATGGCCTGATAAGAGCATACCCAGGTGCATTATGAGGCATGAGGAGCTTGCACTGAGTGCCTTTTGCACCTGGGCATACTCTTATCAGGCCATAACCCACATCTCGGAGTGTCTCATTGCACTTATAAAATGGGCAAAAAATTTCTGTTTAACAGCCAGGATGAACTTGTAAAGTTTTTATTAACTTTTCTTTCTAAACATTGTTAAACACTGTTTTTGCAACTTTTTAAAGAAAAACAGTCACTTTAACTGTAGGATAAAAAACGCTGTACTGGACTGTAATAGAACTTTTCTTAACAGAACTAAGTATAACATTAAGTGTATTTTTGTAAAGTTATTAATAAATTCTTTTTTTTAAAACAGAACACTTTAAACTGTAGTGTAATTCATTTTTATATGGCACTTTGAATGCCCACTTTGTACTGTTAGGAAATTAAATGGAAACCGCAGTTTTGTTATTTGTTAACGTTTATAAATTCTGGAACTCCATCAAGAGCCTCCTTGGCAAAGAGGACAAGACTGCACCTACCATGATAACTCATAATGACTTGACACTCACTGACCCTACCCAAATAGCGAATGCATTCAACGCATCCTTCACCGACCTAAGCCACTTACTCTCATCACTAGACTCCTCAGCTCAACCTTCTAGTTGGCACACTGCCCATGACAACATACTCTTGGCCTCACCCCAGACTTCCAAGTTCTGCTTTAAGTGTGTAACAGTTGCTGAATCACCCATATACCATAAGCAGGTTCTGGGCAAAACTAGAATGGGAAGTGACACCACTTACATTATATTATTTGCCTCTGCCCTTGATATCCTGGCCCAGCCCCTCACCACCCTTTTCAACCTCTCCCTAAGATGCACTCACTTCCCTAGCCAGTGAAAAATAACAACTGTCACCCCAGTATATAAAGGTGGGGACAAAAACTCTGTTACTAATTACTGACTCATCTCATTACTATCCCCCCCCCCCTCCAAGGATCTGGAGCGAATTGTCTCAGACCAATTGGTAGACTTCCTAGAACAATACAACCAGAAGTTCCCTCAATAGAATGGTTTTAGAAGAAATCATAATACTAGAACTGCTCTCCTATAGTACACTAGTGCATTATACAACAAACTTGATAGTGGTCACTTGGTTGGATCAATTTTTATTGACTTAACCACAGTATTCAATCTTGTTGACTAACAGTTATTACTCAACAAACTATACCAACTAGGTCTCTTGCAGGAGACTTCCAACTGGTTTGCCAGGGTATCCCATGACATGGGCATTGGCGGTTTGGAGCCTGCAAAAAAAAGGTGACCCAATCCCTGGGGCATGTCAATGGGGCTAGTGACAGGGTAGAGTTACAAGTTGGTGAATATAGTGACAGGATGTCGCTATCACATTATGTCTTGAGGCGAGCATGCATAGCAAGGAAGGAGGGATTGTGAGGGTGGCACCATGGTGGCTTGCCAAGCTGGCCCCATGGCATGGTGGGTGGGTAGGCAGCTCTGATAGGCAGGGTGATGAATTTGGGTTCGGGCGCTGATGCGTTTTGTTGCACCTGACCCAAATTATTTTTTAATGGTTTGCACCCACCTGGTCATTTCACCCCTGGAGTTGAGAATCCTTCAGTACTGGAATGGGGGCAAAGCCGCCCTGCGTGTGGGTGTGGGGCATGCCCCGTGAACCATTAAAAATCAAGTCATCGGTGCCATTTTGCTGTGCGCCGGGGAGTCAGAGTGCTGAAATTGATTTTTGGCACTCTGACTTCTCGATAATGGTGATTGCCTTTTGGCTTTCACCATTATCACATGGAATCATTTGCCAGCTATCTCTCAGGGTGCTCCCAGAGAGTAAAAATCAATGAAGCACTATTTGAATTAAGGCCTGTGACAGCTGGGGTCCAACAGGGTTCCATACTGGGTAAACTACTGTTCAGACAATTAATGACCTACCTATGGCCTGCACAGGATCCCAGATCCTAATGTATACAGGTGATGCAGTCATTTACTCCAGCAACAAGAACCATTCTGATCTTGCTCCCAGAAAAAGAAGAAGCTACCCTCTTTCAAAATCAGGAGCAAGGGAGGTATAGTCCTGACCAGGTTAATACCTTCAAATATCCTGAGGTCTACCAGGATGATACACGAACCTTCTACCACCACATTGACCAAGTCATAAAAGTGCTCAACAGAAAACTAGGACCATTATACAGGCATAAAGTGTACATCACTCCTAATGCTCTGAACCTTGCAGTTTCTGTGTCCATCCTTCCAGTCATAGATTATGGCTTAATGGTCTATGGTGCAGTATCAGATACAGTCCTAAACAGAATCAAGATACTACTCAACAAGGACTACCGCCTTTCCCTGGATGCTTATCGGTATACCCATACCTGTAGTCTGTACTGAAATGCTAACTAGCTACACTTAGAGCAAATAATCAAATTTCAGTCTTGCCTCATGGTAAAGAAATCCCCCATTGGACTTACCCCCTCACATTGCAGTCTATCTTCTGACAAACTGCCAATACACAGCAGACAAGAAATGTGAGTAGAAATGCTCTCCATGGTCCATTTTGTATGACCAGCCAAGCTATGAAATCCTTCTGCCGAAGAGCACCTTACTGGATGAACAAACTTCCTCTACCACCAGTAAAGCTACCCAAAATTGAGCAGTTTAAACTGGAACTTAGAAAATATCTCACACCCCCTTTCCTTGTCCATGCATAAGACAAACCACCCCTCCTATCACTCTCTTTGCTTCCCTTGCCCCCTCCTCCTCTCCTCTTCTTCTCACCTCACCACTCCCCACCTCCCTCTCTCCACTCCCCCACCTCCCCACCCCATCAACTCATCACTCCCCCACCTCCCTTCTCCCCCTTCAACACCCACCCCACTATTTCCCTTCACACTCCCACCACCTCCCTTACCCTCTCTTCCAATGTCCACTAGGCCTAGTCACCCTTTCCTCTCTCTCTCTCTCTCTCTCTCTTTCTCTCACCTCACCACTAACTCCCACTGTGCATCTTATCCCAATGCTTCCTGGCTACTCTCCTCTATTCTACACACCTCCTCTCATTGTACACCACATGTATTCCATGACAATACCATGTACTGCTGTTATGTTTACATCATCATTGTTACTATTTGTTTTCTTAAGATTTTCTTAATGACATTCTGTATGTAATTTCATACTGATGTGACACCTTTGCGAACAAGTTATGTTCAGAAGTGTCTTCTGAAATATGAAAATAAAATAAAATAAAATTCCACCTTCTCCATGCAAAAGTTCTGAAGTATGAGTGGTGTGTTTGTGCTGCTTTGTTTGGTGAAGGTCTGGATGAACATGGTCTGTTTACCAATCCCATTGCTGTCAGGACCTGTTGTTATTTCAGTACTAACTGCAGCTTCTGTGTGCAGAGAAGAGGTTGGCTGTATGCAGGAGCTGCTCATTCATGATGGCAGAGGTACTTTACTTTTGAGTTGAAGGGATTCCTTTTAGGACTAGCATCTGACTAGAGCTGTGTAATGGAAAAAGTCTGAATATGCTGAATGTTGACGAAGTTTCACAAAATTCTGCAAAATTGCAGGGAATTTCAATGGAATTTTGTGGAATTTTTAAATTTCCATAATTTGGTTATAACACAGCCACCGTTAAAGCTAGAACTCTGAACTTTGGAATGGACACTCCTGGGGTCAGTGGCCATAAACCTGACAAGTATCATGATGTTGGGAAGTATAGTTTCAAAATTATAGGTGCTCCAATGTTATCATTTTATTGTTTGTGCGAAAGTTCGTGAACATTTTTATCTGCATATACCTTAACTGCATATTTGGTCAGGGATCTTAAATTTGGCATGATTTCATGATGATAGGTGTTCTAACAATGTGCCTGATTTCATGTCAATATGATGCGTTGTCTCAAAATTATATGTGCTCAAAATATGTCATTTAATTTTTTTCAGGAAATTTAATGAAACATTTGATTTGCATATAACTCAGGCACCTTTGGAGCTAGGCATGTATAAATTAGTAAGGATAACCTTTTTGTAATGCTTATAGAATGATCTAAATATGGACAGAATTATAAAAGATTTTTAAGTTACAGGGGTTCAAAACTTTACTATGTAAATATTTGCAAAACTTTGTGAAAACTATCAAAAATGTGGATGTTTGTAACTTCTCTGCTCTTGAATGCACAGAGTAAACATTTAACTTGCATATCCATAGTCAGTGTATCCTAGTGTCTAACACAACTGGATAAATTGGTTAAGCGGTATTAATTTTGCAGAAGAAAAAAATGATTAGTAACATTTTCTGACATATTTATGGTAGCATATACTATAGATTAAGCATCCAGAAATTTTTTGTGGAATTTAACATTAACAATGCACATATCACTACTTCATTTGGTAAGCTGGGCTGAGCTTTTTGCAGTCCTGCTGTTCCTCTCTGGGTGACTATCCCCACCTTGTTTTTTGGCATAGCCGGATTGACAGTAGAACTATTGAGCCCACTGAGATCCTCTTTGTTCTTTACAGTGACAAACTCCCTTAAAACAGGAGCCACCTACTGTACTTCTTTTCCTATCAACCTACCCTGTTGGAATAGCCAGAATTCTTTCTTCCTGCTGCCCAGGACATTGTCTTCCCCACTACATATTTTTGAGTACCCTAAGTCCTAGACTTGCATGTACACAGGGCTCCCCAAATCATACATTTACTGGATGTGATCCTTAAATATCCTGCATTCAGGTTGGAATTGTTGACACTCTGTGCTTTCTTGCTCCAATCTGGGGATCTACCACTGCTGTGCTACCCAGCTCAGCCATCCATTTCTTGGTGAAACTGTGCATCTAGCTCCAGAAATTGGTGATCCCCTGCACTGCCCCATCCTTTAATTAGAATCCGCCAGATAAGGCTGAGTGCAATTAGAAAATTCCAGTTTTATGAAATGCTTCATGAAATTCTTCAATTTTCTCAAAGACTCATGGGATTTGACTTTAAGTACACAAGTTATTTTGCAATTTCTCACAGCAAGCAATTAATAAAATTGGCACATGCAGTCTCCTTGTAAGGTCTAAGAACCTGCCAAACTTAATGGTACTGCATTATCTAGTTTTAAAGTTTCAGGGGTTTATAAATTTGTAGTTTCCATTCTTGCAAAATTAAAATTTTAAATGTGAAAGTTTGATTACTTTTAATTCAATCCCATTTAAAGATGAAAATATGAACTTTTCCAGAAATGACCATGTGGTATAGTAGTTTAAATGTTTCGACTATGATTAAATTTGGCTATGTAATTTTAAAATTAGAGGACACTAACCTAAACTTAATTTTTGGCAACATGTTTGGCAGGCTTTATAACTCAGTCCCATTTAAGGCTAGAAATCTGAAACTATGTGCATATACAAATGTAGTGATAACCTGTGTACCTGTTAATTGTTATAACATTTCAATGAATACTATCATAATTATACTAAAATTACAGAAATCCAAAATTTGGCAAACTATTTGGCTACCTATAATTCAGCTCCCATTGAAGCTTGAGACTTACAGCATGGTACATGTACACATTCTAGGTGCTTCTTTAAATCCTGATATTGTGGAGAAATTTGGCCAAGAAATTGTAAAGTTGTCTCACAATAACTGACAATTAAATTTTGATTCAATGTTTGGCCACCCATAACTCTGCTCCCTTTTAATCTACAGATATGATATTTAGTACACTCTTGTAAGCCATTATGTACTCTTTATGTTCCAAATTTGGTGTTATTTGGATATGTACTTTAAACTGTTAGTGAAATAAATGCAATTTAAAATTTTGCAAAATTTCTCAAAATCTTTGCAAACATTCCATGGAATTCTACAAAATCAGAGTGGTCATTCCATGGATATTTCACAGGTGGGATTTTATACTCTGCACAGCTCTAGATTTGACTCCATCTCTTTCTATCTTGGTTTGATGCTGCCCAACATAATCTCAGGCTGGACTCTTACTTATGGCCTGTCACTGCCATAAACTCTCTAGCTTTGAGTCCCACCTCTGACAACAGCTGCACAGCAGTTGCACTCACACTGTGATTTACAGTGTGTATCTGGTTCACAGTCCAGCCTCAGAACTGATTTTTGGCATGAGGTTGGATAGGTAATTTATTCCCCATGACTCTCTACTGTACCAGATGTCAGCTTTCTCATATTCCAGTGGTGGTATTCACAAGGGTGGTAATAGAAAGTCAGCGGGTTCAGGGGAAGTTTAATTATATATTTTTTTGAAGGCGCTGACTGTGCATAGTGGATTCTCAGGCATCGTGTATATGAAGCCTCTGTATTGTTCTTTTATGGCTTCATTTTTTATAATGTCTTGTGAATTCATTGAAAGTAAATGTAATGAATTCTGTGCCATCTGATCTTTTTATGTTGGTGCGCTTGTGCAGCCAACATCTTGTGGTAGTGCAGATTTGGAGGTGTGGTCACTGTTGGGTGAATGCAGGGCATGCATCAGTATGTGCGTCCCTCATTCCCCAATCAGCCAGCATGCCAGCGCCACATCATGCATACATAATGTGGCAAGCACATCTAAGGAAAGGTTCATTGCAATGGGAGCAAAGCTCGTCACATGCAGCAGATCTCCCGACATGCTTCATCGGCAACAGAAACATGGCGGCACACTGCCCACCAAACCGCTGACTTCAGGAGTGACCAATCCCCATATCAGCTGACCCTGCCCCCAATGTATGTGCTGAAGAGGGAGCCCACTCCCTGTCAGCATAAAGAACCCCCCATTTGTTATATGCTGAGGGGGGTGCCCAAATCCTCGGCTCTTGACCCCAAGCCTTTGTGTAGCAACGGGGGTGCCCAATCACGGGCATGGGGCAATCCCCTTTGTTGAGGGCTGACAGGGTGCCTAATCCTGTTGGCCAAGCAGCTGCCCCCACAAAAGACTCCATTGGCATGCTGGGAGCCCACCCCAGTGTGCCCTGTGAACAAAAACTGTCCTCGGATATTTTTTTTTTGTTACCTGTAAAAAGAAACGGTCCCTCAGCAGTCTTCCTGCCCCTCCCACAACCCGCACCCACCAACTGCGCATTCTGCCTCCCACACTCCCCCCACCCCATACTTACCTCCGGAGTCTGTCACGATGATCTTCGGTGGACCAGGAACAGATCTGCACTCTTCAAAGCCGACCGCAAACTGAGGAAATGCCGGTAAGCTGTATAATGGAATAAATAAGTTTTTTTCAACTTTGATGCATATCTCAGGCATTTTTTGGAATTTTGGCACCAAATTTTCAACATGGGGTTTTTAGAACCCCTCCTCATGATTTTCAGCACTGTCATGGAGTTATTCTGTCCCAAAAGGTGATTTCGCAGTCACTGCATGGAATCACCTTTTGGGATGGAGTAATGACATGACAGTGCCACTATCATGGAGGGGCTCTCAAAAAGCCTATGTTACCAAATTTGATGACGAAATTCCCAAAAATAACTGTTTAAGGAGTGCTTTGCGCTGTTTCTGTGCACGCTCATAACATTATGAATTTGTAATATTTTCACTCCAGATTTTCAAAATTGGCATTTTTCCACACCTCCTGATGAACAGTACAGCTGTCATTTTACATATCTTGCCCAAAATGCGTTTTCGCACATCCGGCACAGAATAGCGCAATCACTGTGGGAAATCACATTTCGGGACAATTTGAGTAAATGATGATGATGCTGTTCATGAGCAGAGATCCTAAAATGCTTATGTTGAAAATTTGGTGCCGACAGTCCATAAAATGACTGTGTTGCGCAATTTCCACGTACCCTTGAAACTTCGCAAATTTGCAATATTTCTATGCCAGATTTTCAACACTGGCATTTTTGCACAGCTCATTATGAACAGTACAGCTGTCATTTTTCACATCCTGCCCAAAATGTGTTTCTGCACCTGTGGCACACAATGGCATGGTCGCTGTGGGAAATCAACTTTTGGGACAGATTAACAAAATCGCAGTGCCACTGTTCATAAGAGGAGGTCCCAAAATGCTACCAAACTGCAAAAAATAATTGGGTTACGGATGTGTTGTTGCGGAGTTTGTATGCATGCTCATTGCTTCACCAATATTTCTTATTGTCACTCCAGATTTTCAATGTTGCCATTTTTTTACGACTCCTCATGAACAATACAGTTGTCATTCTCCACATCCTGCCCAAAAATATATTTTCATCCCTGTGTCACCAAATGCCACAGCCACTGTGCAAAACCACCTTTTAGCTAACAAAGTGATTGTGCTGCTTTTCATGAGGTGGCCTGACAAGAAAGCCCATGTTGAAAATGTGGAGTGAAACTACCACCACACGCCTACGGTGTTAGGGTTTCCAACTGTAGCACCCCACCTGGTACAGACTGACAGGCATCAGGGGTGTGACTTGGGATCATCAGATGTAATGATAATGCCATTCCACCCCCTGCCCCCACCCTGCAGCCACTGACAGGTATTGTGGTGTGTCTTGCACTGTTCAGCCACAAAGTTCACCCCATGCTCCTATACTGCACCCACGTCTGCCAATTTCCTTATGGAATGGGGTATGTATAATGCCCAAAGACCCCAAAGCACACCACAACACTTGTCAGTGTCTACAGGGTAGGGTGAGGTGCACTGGCATGAGCGTTATAGCTGATGACCCAAAGGCACACCCCAATGCCTCTCACTCTCTACAGGGTGGGGGTGGGGTTGGCATCACTTCAATACTTCACTGCCATTCCTATTATGCATCTCTAGCTCTGGCACTGCCAATGCCAGTGCCAGTGCTACGACATTCGGCATTGACAAATGCTTGTTTTATTTTCAAATGGTCCAGTGTGAACTGTCTCAGATCATCTCTTCCTCTTCTTACCATACATAATTACACATCTAGCCACACTTTATACAGGAGTCCTCGAGGGGTGTCCATTGATAGAACTGGAAAGGTTTTCAGTATGGCAAGGTTTGGATTCGAAATGGGAGGATGGTGCTGTGACATGTCTTTTCATTTACTCCGGTATCATTTTGAGACAGCAGTGAACATGTTGTTTGCAGCTTGAAGCTGAGGATTGTTGCGGATGTTCAGATTTCTATTCAGAGGCAGGCTGTTGAGATGGTGATTTATGCCAGCTCGCAGGGCTACAATGCTGGTCAGACTGTATTGCATGACATTAATTTGTCACACCTCAGCATAACATTGTCACAGTATTTGGCAGAGATCAGAGACAGTTTCAAAACAGAGGTTTATTTTCCGAGCTGTACACCAGTTCATTAACACTGTTATTGCCCACACAGTCATCTTACACATTAACACTATTATTGTCCACACAGTCATCTTGCGTCTTTTTTTAACACAAACACCAGCATCAAGCTTAACAAGTCCTGTTTAGCAAGATTCACTGAAACACAGAATTTTTCAACAGAGTAGGACCACTTGGTCCACCCAGTCTACTCATTTTTCCCTTTTTATAATGTTACTGCATGCCCTACCTGATCTCTGGCTCCCCCCATCCCCACATTTCTATCAAGATTCCTTTGTGCTATCCTATTCATGGTTGAATCCCACCACTGTTTTCGCCCCCATCACCTCCACTGAAAGACTGTTCCAGGCATCCATCCCTCTTTCAGTGAAGAAGTACTTCCTCATATCTCTTCTAAATTTCCCCCTTCCAGCTATACTGCATGCCCCCTAGTTCTCAAGCACCTTCTCCTCTGAAAAGTACTCCCCTCCTGTACCTTATTCACCCCACAAAGTACTTATAGGTCATTATCATATCCCCTCTCTCCCTCCCCTCTTCCAAGGTGTACATATTGAGGTCCCTCAATCTCTCCTTATTGGGCTTTTGATGCCTCTACCCTGTCTATGTCCTTCCTGAGATGTGGTCTCCAGAACTGGACACAGTACTCCAGTTGGGATCTTGTTAATGATAAATACCATGGTAGCACCACCTATCTACTTCTGTTGGTGATATTCTCTCTACGCACCAAAGCATCCTACTGGCCCTACCACGTGTTTTACTTTTTTGTTAAACAACTCAGTTTTATGTATTTTCCTTTTTCCCAAGGAAATAAACAAGATGGTGACCATTATGGCCTTAAGAAAATGTCCTCACAACCCAAAAACACAAATAGCCATGACTTAAAAATGCCCATGAAAGGAGAATGTTTGGCTCATATAAAAGAGCTATCTCAGAAACCCTACTGAGCATGGATAGAAGCCAAATTTCAAAACTTTATGACTCTGCAGCAGATTAATATTTTTTTTCATAAAACCTTCGGAAGGCACACCCTTGGGACAAGTCCCTTCTGCTCTACAAGTTTTGGATCAAAACTCCATACCATCTCAGCTGTAGCTGAGAGCAAATAATGTCCAAAAAGTGGTGATTTTATGTATTCTTGATATTTCCAGATCGATGAATCCTGTTTAGCAGCCATACCAAAACATCCCACATCTCAAGAACCTGCCACCCAGACTGCACAAGTGAAATTGCAAAATATTTTACCGAATACCACCAAAGTTATTAATGCACAAAGACTGGTGTTCAACACTGAACATGCTGCTCAACCATATAGTTGCACTACTGTGCAAATGTAATATATATACTGTACATTATTTGCAAAAAAAAACACACTAATTCAACAGTTCGATGACCTATGCAGCCAGTATAGTGTTATGCTTGTGCAACTGTGTTACTTGGTTTTGGCTGGTTGCACTCTCTATTCCAAAGGAATTACCACCCTGTAGGGGTATCAAAGGCAAGGAATCCTCGAAGAGGGTTCCAGCCCTAGAGGTGCTGCGGGACAATTCCCTTGGCTAAAGGTACCTTAGGAAGGATCCCAAGGAGAGAGGTGCTGCCACTGAAGGAGGAGAGGAGGATGGTGGGGCAAAGAAAAAGTGCTTCAGAAGGAGGCTGAGAGGAACTGCTTATATAGCTCAGGAAGTGGGAGTGGCTGGCTGCTTGTCCTATGAACTACAGGCCCAGTCTTCCAATTCAGTGACCTACATAGCCAGTATAGTGTTATCCTTGTGCAACTGTGTTACTTGGTTTTAGCAGTTTGCACTCTATTCAAAAGGAATTACCACCCTGTAGAGGTACCAAAGATAAGGAACCCTCAAAGAGGGTTCCAGCCCTAGAGGTGCAGTGGAATGAGTCCCTTGGCTAAAGGTACCTTAGGAAGGATCCCTAAAAAGAATATATAGTAATACGAAGCATATAAGCAAGCAGTAGCTGTGAGATGTAGTAGTAGATAAAGCATCAGGCAGCTTGATAATGAAATGAAATGCTCAGGTTAAGGTGGCATGATTTTGATGGGTTGCGTTAGAGAAGGAGGGGACCTCCTAAGGAGAGAGGTAATGGCAGGGACACCATCTACCTCCATCCAACAGTGGAACCTACCTAAAGAAACTAGGTAACACCACTATGCTAACTAACAGTTATGACCTGAGGCACAGAGGAGAGGAAAAAAACCCTATGAGGAGGAAATCTCCAGGGATCCGAGGCCTAGGTCACCTTCCCTCCAGGCTTGGGATATTTTATTTAGTGATAGCTCTGCTGCTGCAATTTGGAAACCCAATTAAAGGGAGGTGGAAAATATTCTAATGTGGAGGAAAGTTCTCACTCAAGCTCTCTAATGGGAATGCCATCTAAGGTTGAGAGAGTGCTCTGCAACATTGGGGCAACCAAGGCAGGAGGAGGAGAGCAACGACTGTTGAGGCACTCACCTGGCCTACCCTACTCACCCTAAAAACAAACCAGGTGAACCAGAGGCAATCGTATGGAGAATGCGGTGAAGGTGCCTTGCTAGGTAACCACTAATGCCAATGGATAACCATTGTAGTGGAAACCACTAGAGCCAAAGGAGAGTGGAGTAACCACCCTTCACAGCTAGTCTTAAATTCTATAGCAGGAGCTGCTGTTGCATCAGCAAACAGCTAAAGCCATGCCTAGAGCAAGGACCTTCCCAGCTATGGGCCAGGTGAGAAGGACCCCAATCCAAGTCAGGCATACTCAAGATGTGGACTTAGAAATGCAGAGTGAGACCACTGGCTGCAGGGGAACCCTGCACCAGAATGTTATGGCTGGCATGCTCCAGAAACTGATGAGGAGCTGAATGAGCATTAAGTGCTGAGACCTTGCAGAGGTCAGATGCAGTAAGTGAGCATTAAGCAATGATTGTGTAAGTAAGACTGGACCTGCACGTAGGTCAGTAAGGCAGTGTAGCAATAGTCGGACCTGCACATAGGTCAGTAAGTAGTAGCAATAGTTGGATTTGCATGTAGGTCTGTAAAATGTAGTAGCAATGGTAGGATCTGAACGTAGGTCAGTGGAGCAGCACTATGAATAGTGGGGCAAGACAGCCAGACATTTCAAAAAGCCAATGAAGGTGACAAATATTCTGAGGATTTTCGGTGGCAGAGGCAGGATTTAGAACATAAGTAATTAGCCACATGGGACCACGACTCCCCAGACACTTCCAAGTCCCCACCATAGGAAAAAGAAGAAAGTGATGGAAGGGTCAAGACCCACATGCAGTTACTGTAACTAGTTTACAGCATCAGTAATAGCTTAGCTGACCTCAGAGTATAACAGAGTGTACAAACAGAGAGCAGCATCTGTATTGAGTAACTGTGAGCTGTAAAATTCAATAAACATAGAATGAAGGGAGGCACAATGCTCTGAAAGCAGCTATCACCAGGCAGTGCAATGAAACTGCAGCAATAAGATAGGTAGAATGAGTTGAGAGAGCATGACTGAGCTGCATAACTAGGTTTCAGAATGAGCCTGAATAAGGTGAAAACAATTGAATGTGCAGTATAGAGGGCAGCTATGGTTGAGCTAAAACACACAGATAATGATTGCAGTTGCATTGCAAGTCATTTGAAAGTTGTGAGTAGCTGAGAGCAATATGCTACGAGCTTAGAAACAAAGCACCCCCAAAAAGACAAAACCACAACCCAGAAAACAGGGAACAATGACAGAAAGAAGTACAGGCAAAATACAAACCAGAAGCAGAAAAATAAACACAGAAGTCCAGCAGAGACAAGCATAAGCAGCAAGGTGAGGGGGGGAGGTAGGCCCCAGCTAGCTCAGAGGATAGACTGACAGAGCATCCGGCTGGCAAAGAAAAAGTGTTTCAGAAGGAGGCTGAGAGGAACTCCTTATATAGCTCAAGAAGTGGGAGTGGCTGGCTGCTTGTCCATTGAACTACAGGCCCAGCCTTCCAATCAGAGTTCAACTTAATGCAAAAAAGTGGGGAAATATGGTGTTGGGGTTTCCACCCCTAACTGCCCACCCAAATCCCAAGAAGCAAAATGTTAAAAAACATTTTGGTTTTGGGTCTCTGGAGTCTTGGTGAATCAATGGTGTGGTCTTCCTTGGGGTTTTCAGCCCTAATGTCCACCCTATTCCCTGATCAAAAAACGTCAGATGTGATCTCTTTTCTTCATTCAGAACCTGCAGAGCCCTGCGTGAAGAAAGTTACATCAGATTCTGTTGGCAACATGTGTCGAGACATACTTCTCTACTTCAGAAGAGTGCATCACTATGAGGTACTGGCTTTGCACTGTACTTTGCACTACGAACAGGAGGCTACAGGTGGGGGGAATGGTAAACATTAGGTTTGACAACCCCAGGGAAAACCCCACCATTGAGTCAGCAAGACTCCAGAGACCTAAAGCCCTCATTTTATTCCCTTTTACTGCTTGAGGGGTGAGGTTTGGGAATTAGTGGTGGAAATCCTAGTGCCACATCTTCCTACTTTTATTGCATTAGGACAAACAATAAGTAATGCATTAAGGCAGTTTTCTTTTAGCAAAGAATGTCCTTTCTTTGTGAGATAGTGGAATCATATCACCATTCATGCAGGTCCCTTTGGGACCTGTGTGATCGGATGCAGATACACCGGGTTCTCTGGGCCCTGTATCATGGAAGGAGTATATTTGCCTGTGGAAGTGGAGGGACCTTCAGGGCCCTGCACTTCACCATGGCAATAGAAGTCAAGGATTTGTGGGGTTGTCTAGTGAGCTGTAAAATAGCAGGGACCTCTGGACCCTGCACTTTCATGTGGGTACAGATACAGACATGCAAAGCAAGGAATTCATATGTCTGATTAAGCACAGGACCCTCTGGCAGCAACTGGTACAGATGTGCAGGGCCATATGTGAAAAGACAGTTTTTCTTCTTCACTATATGGTACTTGAGCCCATACAAGCAACTCTGCACTGATTTTATTATAGTGCTGCTACAGCACTCACACTGACATCCCCCACAGCAACAGACACAATGCCAAGTGTCAGCATTGTACCATCAAGGATGTGGGTGTTTTTCCATGGGGGGGGGCTGCACACCCCATCCCCCCCCATGTGGGGGGCTCTGCCACCCACACCCCCATCTCTAAATTTCTAACTCCAAGTTGGTATTGGACCAGGGAGGAGGCACAACACCAGGATCCGCACCGCCGGTGTCTTCCTTGAGCCAGAACAGTGACTCGCTGCAGACAGGTGAAATCTGTTGCTGTGCTGGTGTTCACGGTGGAGGAGTCGACCTTGCATCGGCATACCCTCTACACCTTCCCTTCCAAGCTGGGGTGGGTGGTGCCATATGACAGCACCATTCCCCCAGCCTTAGTCCATCAAGCTGGCTCACTAAGCTCACCCCTGACCTCAGCTCTCTGGCATGAGATCATAAAAATATACCTGCTGGAGTAAAGGCTGACACTACATATTTCTGTAATTTTTTTTTAATTTTGACACTAAATTTTAAAAATACTTGTTTTATGATGACTCCCCCTTATAAACATGACAAGTGCCATTTATAAAATACTGTTCAAAATATCATTTTGCTCCACAAGTGTGAAAAAAATATTTCAGCCAGGATTTGAAAAAATCACACCTGTCACATTTATGAGCTTTTTTGAAAACATGGCTGTGTTGAAAGTTTGGATTAAAAATATTGAAAATAAGAGAAGTTGTGAGTGAACATTAAAAATATTTCAATGTTCAATTGTAACCCAGTCATTCTACTGTATTTTCATCATAGTTTTCTTATGACCCCACCTGATGAACAAGTTATCTGAACATTTTCAAATGCCAGCTGAAGCATGATTTCACTGAGTGACTGTGAAATCACCATTCAGCCTGGATTTTAACAATTTTACCTACATTGTTCACCAGGTGGGTTCCCAAAAAGGCCATGCTGAAAGTTTGGTGAGAAAATATTGAAAATCAGTTATGAGTGAAAGTTGACCTATTTAAATGTTCACTCATAACTTGGTAATTTTACCATATTTTAACACCAATTGTTCGTCATGTCTTTCTTAAGACACCACTTCACGAACCTCATAGTAAAAATGTTCAAATCCCACCTGAAAGGTGAGTTCACACAGCAACCACAAAATCACAATTTATGTTGGATTAGAATAACTCCACCTCCCATGTGTATGAGCTGGGATTTCAATAAGACCACGTTGAAAATTTGGTGTCAAAATATTAAAAAATAGCAACGTTAGGAGTAACAGTTTAAACCCTATTAAAATACATTAAATCAAACTTACCTTCATTTTCTTATATCACAGACTCTGATTCCAGCAGCAAGATGTGTCTTCAATCAGAGAGTGAATCTACATTGTGGAGCAGTTGTATGTGAGTGAGGGTGTGTTAGTGTGTGGGGTGGGGAGTGCTGAGTGGGGGATCAGGGAGGGTGTGTGGATGGGATTGTGGGGATGTCAGATCAGCAATGGACCATTTTTAATTACAGGTTGTATCATAAAACAAGATCAATAAGGGATGGTTTTCTTCATTTCTGGATGACCTAGCAGACTCTGGGGAATGGGCACCCCAGTTTCAGGATTCTGTTTGGTAGCACCATGGGTGGGCACCCTGTTGCTGCCACCATACATTTGGGAGAGTGGGTGGGCTACCTGGGGGAGAAGGGGTTAAGGCAAGCAGTATCTGGGATGGGCATCCTGGTCTACTTATTTATTTATATAAAAAGCAATATTGGGAAGGGGGAGGAGGTGACCTGGAGGGGTGGGGGTGAGCAAGCAGTACTGACGGTGGGCACCCCAGTCCACTATTGTACTTAACACAGAGAAAAATCAGGACAGAATGAGGGAGGGCTGGGAGAGCTGAGAGAGGGAGGAAATAAACAACATACAGATAGATAGATAGATAGATAGATAGATAGATAGATACTATGGATTGACGAGAGAAAGAGATCCTGATTGTCAGCTCACTTCTCCAAATGACAAGCAAGGAAGTGGCACTCAGGTCAAAAAGTCTATAATGCTGAAAATACTTCAGCAGTGAAGTTATTGTGCTACAGCCAAGGTGGACGCTGACAAACTAAGCCCTAGCACTTCGACTACATGGGTCTACCTGAGGGGGTTTGCCAACTGAAGCCTGCAGCATGACTCTGTGGCTTCATAAACCAAGAAGGTACCTCTGTGCTCATACAGAGAATATGGGTGAATGTCTCCTCTTGCTAATCTGAGCATGCAGGATTTAGTGTGCACAGAAATGTTATTTCCATGGCAATTTCCAAAAAAAAAAAAAAATCACTTAATCTTGCTAAATGGTTATATTTACATTATATGTAAGTTGCCTATCATTTCTGCTTTTTATGCATAAAATAAGTTTAGACAACATATCTGGCTGAAAGGTACCATTTTTGTAGTCTTGCTCATAAGCACAAATCAACAGTTATAAAATGGGTACTGAAAATCCTGCACTCTGATTGGTCAATACTCGTGCATTAGATCTATCTAAGCAACTATTCCCCCTTAATTGGCATGCTCAGAAAAATAAACTGACAGGTGGATGGTGTGATTTAAAGTAAACTTAGACTCCACCTTTGTTAGAAACTTAGGATTTGTACACAAAGACACCCTATCTTTGTGAAAATCAAATAAGAAAGCTCACACATTAGAGCCTGTAGCAGTGAAATCCTCCATGCAGAAGTGATTGCAACTAAAAACAATGCTTTCCAAGAAAGAAAGTGCAAGCCACAAATAAAATTCAGGGCCAAAGCCAGGACTGGATTACAGATAGGAGGCTTCAGATTTAGAATGCCTCTTACTAACATACAGGCCACCTCCAGATGGTCAACATATGACCTTCAATAGGCACATGGAAAGAAGAGGGATAGCACGTCTCCCCAGAAAGCTCCATGCCCTGGAACAAGCAAGCAGAAAAGTGGCAGGTTTGTGTTGTGTGTGGACACAAAAAGATCCAGCTCTGGGCAACCCCATCTGTCGAACAGGTCTTTGAAAACTGAGGTCAGCTATTCCTACTTGTGCATCCTGGACTGGGACCTGCTTAGCTTGTCTGTTAAGACATTTTGAACACCTGGAACATGTATTGCTGACAGTTCTAGATGGTGTTCCAGAGCCCAATACCAAACTCTCATCACTTTCTGGCATAGGTGGTAAGATTGAGTCCCCTTTTGCTTATTGATGTAGTTTATCACACTGACTTTGTCCATCTGTACTAGCAGGGAACCCAGGAACAAATGAGTCTGGAAAGTCTGTAGCCCATACAGAACAGCTTACATTTCTAGGACATTTATGTGCATGGTATTCTCTACTGTGGTCCATGTACCCCATCTCTGATGGAAGCCCAGCTGTGCACCCCAGCCCATCCCCGAGGCATCTGTTGTGAGACTATGGTAATGTGAGGTGATCAGGAAGGGGACCTCTTTTAACAGATTGCTGGGTTCTATCCACCATTTGAACCCTTTGTGTACAGGAGAAGTGACTAGAACTCTTTGTTCTAGGTCATCTCTGAGTTGATCCCACTGGACACTTAGGGTCCACTGGGGTATCTTCATGTGCAGTCTGGCCAATAGTACTGTGACAATGGCTGCTGTCATAAGGTACACAAGGTCCAGGAACCAAAGAAATGTCCTGGCTGAGACATACCAGCTGTCATGTACCAGCTGTGCCTGTGCAATCAGGAATTGGGACCTACCCTGGGGCAGGAAGGCTGAGCCCTGAGATGTGTCCAAGACTGCTCCTCTGTACTGCAGGCACTGACAAGGCATCAACACAAATTTGGGAATGTTGATAGTAACCCCCAGAGCACTGGACATCTGCCTGGTTTGAGCTAATGTGTGCAGGAGCAGATCCCTGGACTGGGTTTTCAATAGGCAGTCATCCAGGAAGGGAAAAACAGACACCTTCCCTGCAAAGGACTGCTGCCACCACTGACAAGCATTTGGAAATGACCCATGGTGCACAAAACAAGCCAAAGGGCAACACTTTGAATTGTCAATGTTCCCCCTCAAACAGGAACCTGAAATATTTTCTGTGAGGCTTGCGAATTTTGATATGACATTAGGCATTGTTCATGTTGAGGGAACGGATCCAGTCTCCTGCAGCAGTGGGATTAGCTCTTGCTGGGTGACCATTATGAACTTTTTGTACTCTATGAAGAAGTTCAAGTCTCTGAGACCTAGAATAAGCTGCAGGTCTCCTGTCCACTTAGGGACTAGGAAGTACCAAAAGTAGAACACCATGTTTCTTTGTTCAAGGGGCACAGGCTGTATGGCACAGGGTCATTATGTTGCAAGTCATTATGCTACATGGAAAAATTGCACTGCCAATACAGTGTGATTTCTTCCATGAGCCCCCCTACCTCTCCTTATAAGGATTCCCAACTCCGGGGGGGGGGGTACACAACACTGCACAAAAGTTGAAAAAAAATAAAAGTTTCTGGCACCAGGTATCAAACTTGGTCCTAGAAGCAGTGCCTGGGTTTCTTGTTGCAGTGGCTCAGTCCATTGAGCCACGGCAGCTGCTCAGTGGAACCCCATCCCAGCAGAGGTCTTATGCTCTGTCTGGGATAGTGCGAGTGGTGCAATACCACATACAGCAGTATTAGCAGTATTGCACCATTCGCTTTCTAGTATGGGGCTATTCCGGGTTAGCTGTAATGTTGTATGCTATTAAGAGTATGACATTATGACTCAGTAGGGGCTCTATAGCCTTCTTTTAAATCAAAGTCTGAATTTCCTCCAGGAGCAGAGGAAGGTGCTCTGGAGGATAATGAGTTGATACTGGTAGATGATATGAAGGTGTTTCCAAAAGTTCGAGAGCATGTCCTCTATGATTTCTAGAACCCAGGTATCTGTGGTTCCACTGAGTTACATGAAGGGAAAGATGACCCCCTACAACCACCCCTGGAGGTAATGGTGGTGGAGGGTGTACAAGGAGTTAGGTGGAGCTGATTGTCATGGCTTCTCCTTCCCCACTAGCTCTAGAGGCTTTTGAATGTGTGCATAGAGCGGGCAACACTCCTGCTCCTTTGTCTCTACCCTGATGTCTGGTGGCTGGATGGTGCCTGCCACTAGCTGGGTGAAAAGTTATCTTGTGCCTACCCCTTGATTGGGTATGGTTTGAGGGGGTGCACTGACTTCAGGGTCCTCACTAAGGCTTGAAGGTTAAAAAGAATGTCCTGGACATCAGAACCAGATAGCTTATGTCCTCTAAAAGAGGCACAGAGAATAGACTGTTGTACATCATTTGCAAACCTTGCTACCCTGAGCCATGAGTACCTCCTTAGACAAATACCTGAACCAGCAGCCCTGGCAGAAGAATTTGAAACCTGGCACATCAGCACAGGCCATTGAAAGCAAATGCTTGCCCACATTGGCCCCATCAGTAAGAACCTTAAAAAGCACTTGTTTGGGCATGCCCTCTGGCAAGGCTTGTGCAGCTGCCTTGGCCTTTCTCCAGTGGTTATTCTGGTACTTAATCCTGTGTGCCTCATAGTTAGCAATCCATAAGCCCAATGAAGAGGAGGCATAGGTCCGTTTGCCTAACACATCCAACCTCCTGGACACTTTATCAGGAGCAAGGGAGCTCAGGTACTTAGATGCCATTAACACCAGGTTACACTCTATTCAGAAGAGACAGGGTGGGGGGAAAAGGGACGAGGAGTGGCTGTCTATGTCAGGGAGGGAATTAAAGCAGCTGAGGTTCAGGGAATGCAGGAGGAGGATGTGGCATTGTGGGTCACCCTGGAGACTGAAAATGGCACTGCAATCCACACTGGAGTGATCTGCAGACTTCCAGCAGAAAGGGAGGAGAGGACAGGGTACTAGTGGATACCAGCCACAAAATATCAGCCAAGGGTGAAGTTCAACTGGTGGGTGACTTCAGTTTTCCTGATATGGTTTGGAGCACTCAGGCTTCAGCCACAGCCAGGAGCAGAGGCATCCTGGATGCCCTGTAAGGGGCATACCTCAGGCAGCTTGTGACTGACTCCATCAATGAGGGAGCAATTTTGGACCTGGTACTCACCAATGGGGACAGAGTCACAGATGTAATGGGGGGGTATCCACCTGTGGTCCAGTGATCACCATATGGTGTGGTTCAATGTGAGAACAGTGAAGGAGTCAAACCACATGAAAGCAAGGGTCATGGATTTCAGAATGGTCAACTTTGCAAAAATGGAGGAATGTTTCAGCAAAGCCCTGGCAGGGGAGGAAGAGGAGGGTGGAGTGTAGAGAAACAATGGACTAAGCTTAAGGGAGCCATAGCAGAGGCAACAAAGCCTTTGTGTTAGGCATAAAGAGAAAGAAAAAAACACTATGGTTCTCAAAGGAACTGGCCAGGAAGGTAAGAGAGAAAAGGTTAGCTTTCAGGAGGTACAAGGGGACACAGAGGGAGAGTACATGGAACAGTATTCAGAAAAGCAGAGAGTGGCAGGGAAGGTAGTCAGGGAAGCAAAGGCACATATGGAGAAAAAATATCTCAGGCAATTAAGAAAGGAGACAAGACTTTTTTTAGGTACATTAGTGAAAGGAAATGACCAGGGGTGGGGTTATAAGATTAAAAAAGTAAGGAGGGGTGTGTGCAGAGAGGAGCTTAGGAAAAGCAACAATCCTGAACAAATATTTTCTTCAATATTCACAGATGAAGGGGAAGAAGAAGGACCACAGATATGCAACAGGGACATCAAGGGAAGGGAGGTGGACTCCAGTCCATTTTTGAAGAGAGAGTACTAAAAGAACTAGAGAATCTGAAAGGGGGCAAGACTACGGGGCCGGGAGACATCCCAGAATACTAAAAGAGTTTAGAGAGGTCCTGACAGCACCACTAACAACCCTATTCAACAAATCATTAGAGACATGAGTGATTCCAGAGGACGGGAGGAGGGCAAATGTAGTCCCTCTCCACAAACATGAGAGCAGGGAGGAGGTTGGCAATTACAAGCCAGTCAACCTGACCTCAGTGGTGGGGAAACTAATGGTGTTATTGCTAAAGGAAAGGACTGTGATATTTCTTGAATCCAGTAGTACACAGGATCTCAGGCAGCATGGATTCACAGTGGGAAGGTCTTGTCAAAAAAGTCTAATAGATTTATTTGACTGGGTGACCAGGGAGGTAGATCATGGAGGGGTGGTGAATGTGGCCTACCAAGATTTCAGCAAGGCCTTCGACACCATTCCACATAGGTGGTTGATAAACAAGTTGGTGGTAAACTGAATCAGTAATTGGTTGAGGGATATAACACAGAGGGTGGTTGTAAATGGAGTTCAATCCAAAGGGGGGGTAACCAGCAGGGTACCACAGGAATAGGTGCTGGGAACAGTCCTCTTTAATGTCTTCATAAGTGACATAGCAGAAGGGCTATAGGGGAAGGTGTGCCACTTTGCAGATGACACTAAGATCTGCAACAGGGTTGACACTCCAGGAGAGGTGTAGAAAATTAGAAGGGACCTAAGCATTCTTGAGGAATGGTCGAGAGTGTGGCAGCTAAGATTCAGTGCAAAGAAGTGCAAAATCATACATTTGGGTCACAGAAATCCAAGGGAGGAGTATAAGATGGGAAGGGAGCTCACAGATCAAGAAAGGGACCCGGTAGTAATCATGTCTGATGACCTAAAGGTAACCAAACTATGTGAGAAGGCAGTAGGGAGAGCCAGCGGGATGCTGGGATGCATATGGAGGGGTATCACCAGCAAAAAGAAGGAGGTGTTATGCCACTGTACAGATCACTGGTGAGACCTCATCTGGAGTACTGTGTCCAGTTCTGGAGCCTGCACCTCTGAAAGGACATAGGCAGACTAGAGGCAGTTCAGAAAAGGGCAACAAAAATGGTGCAAGAACTGCACCGGAAGTCATATGAGGAAAGACTACAGTAAAACAGATGGTTTCCTCACATGAAAGGGGGCTGATGTACTGCTAAAGAGCTATGCTTATACCTTAAATTGTGAGACATTGTGAATCCTTACTGTAGTTTTAGAAGAAGGGCCTGCAGTACTAGTGGAGGACATTGGGAGTTGTAGTCTATGCCTTTTGGGGGACTACAAACCCATACATCCTATTATAGCTAGAGCAGGACTTTATTCAAGTTTTTTGTAACAACTGGTACCTTGGAAAAAGGTCTTCTAAGACCTAAGGAGTGGCAATAACAATTTTTCAACTTTTTTTGTGAAGTCTGACCAGTGAGGGCGAGTGGTCACGTGATCCACCACTTCCTGGTTCCAGAGACATCAATTCTCACAACAGAGTGAGTGGTGCAGTAAAACAGACAGTTTTCTCACATGAGAGGGGGCTGATGTACTGTCAAAGAGCTGTGCTTATACCTTAAATTGTGGGACATTGTGAATCCTCGCTGTAGTTTTAGAAGAAGTGCCTGCAGTACTAGTGGAAGACATTGGGAGTTGTAGTCTATGCCTTTTGGGGACTACAAACCCATACATCCTATTATAGCTAGAGCAGAACTTTATTCAAGTTTTTTAACAACTGGTAACTTGGAAAAAGGTCTTCTAAGGTGTAAAGAGTGGCAATAACAGTTTTTAAACTTTTTTTATGAAGTTTGACCAGTGAGGGTGAGCAGTCAAGTGGCATGCCACTTTCTGGTTCCAGAGACATAAATTCTCTCCTCAGAGTGAGCGGTGCAGTAAAACATAAATCCTCACCACAGAGTGAGTGAGGCGAGCTCGTGCAGGGTGAGTGCTTGGCAATGCATGTGGAGCCACACGCAGATACACGCACATCTTAGCATGTGCCTGCTGTATCCACTGAGAACCGCTGGGGGCCCTGAGATAGAACTATACCCCAAATCAAGTCGCTAGCACAAGGAGTTACCACAATAAAAAGGCACACTTAAGTGAGTACCCTGAAGTAGTATAAGTAGGCAGGTATTCAGCATATTGTACCAATGCCGCAATGCACAACATGTCAAATGTTCACAGAGGGGGAGCAGGAGTCAAACTTTGTTTGTGATAACTGCATATTAATAAACATTCTTCAGGAAGAAATTTTTACCTTAAAGCAACGCTTACAGAACAGTGACCAGATTACAGAGTTAGAACAATTTATTGACTCAGTAGCAGAAGAGGTAAATGTAGATAGGCATATGAATCTGGAAACATTAGAACCCCCAGCCAAAACTCCTATACACAACACACTAGGAACTATATCTAATGGCCCTAATCCCACAGACAGCAGTGTGGAAGAATGGAGTCAGGTACGAAAAGGTTTTAAAAAAGAGAGAAGAAGTATTGTTGGTTCATCCAACATAAAGCTTCAAAACACATTTAGCTGTCTTGACCATGAGACTGACACTTTAGAAAATGATCAGAGAAATAGACCAAATGATGCAATTAACCAGGGACTGCATGAACTATTGGTAACTAGGGATTCCTTGTAAAGAAATACTGACAAGATTATATGCAGAGATTCCAAGGAATCAATAACAGTCAGCATTCTCCCCAGGGCAGGAATAGGGAACATAAAGTCCATATTACCAAACATAACTAAATAGAACTATGTACCTACTACTGTACTGCATTTGGGGGTCAATGATGTGGCAAAAGAACACTGGGTGATATTCAAAAGGACTTTGAGGATGTTGGCAGATTTCTGAAAACCAGCAATATCCAAACCTTCAGATCGGAAATACTCCCAGTTCCCAGGGCTGATAGTAGGAGACAAAGGGATATCTGGCAGCTAAATAGATGGTTCAGGGGGTGGTCCCCTCAGGGAATGATTTGTATTTATTAGCCATTGGGCTAGCTATCAGGAGGGCAATCTATTTGGCTAGGATGGTTTGCATGTAAACAGATTTAGGACCAGAAACCTGGCACAAGAGATTGAGAAAGCAGTGCAACATTCTTTAAACTAAGAATCAGGGGGACGGGGGTGGCCCCATCTTATCAGAAACCAACAACAATACACAAAACAAAATGAATAACAATACTAAAACTACATGGACATGCATATCCCTAAATGCACAGAGTCTCACAAACAAGATGGAAAAACTAATTTACATAATGAACACAGAAAATTTAAAAACATGCACAATAATAGAAACATGGCGGGACCCAGAGGATACGTGGGACAGGCATATACAGTACCTGGTTATAAACTATGTAACATGGACAGAGTAGAATTAAGGGGAGGGGGTAGCCCTCTATGTGGGAGAAGAATTAAAAACAGATAAAATGGAGACAAAAACATTGAGGATATCAAAATGATTTGGGTTAACATCACCCCTCAGCATAGTGCTAAAATTAAATTGGGAGTGATCTACAGACCACCATCATGTAATTATTCAAATAGTGACCAATTAGAGGTTCTCATAGAAAATATGCCACCAAATGAAAACATTATTTCGGGAGATTTTAATATGCCCAGTATAGACTGGACCAAATAAACATCAAATTCATTAAAAGAAACACAATTTATACAGGCATGTACTATGACCGGATTAAATCAGTATGTTACACAACCAACCAGGGGCACAAATCTTTTGGACCTGGTACTAAGCAATATGGTTGAAAAAATCCAGGAATGTGATGTAAAAACACCCCTAAGCACCAGTGATCAAACATGGTCTGTTTTTCGGTAGCAAAACAGGAAAACTATCTTTCTGGCTATACTCTAACTGAGAATTATGAGTCAGCAGACTTTAACAGTATCAGAAAAGAACTTATTAAATGGGACTGGAAGCATGCCTTTTTTGGAGGCTCACTAAACGCCAAATGGCTAGCATTGGAGAATAAATTAATCACATTATTAAATAAACATGTGCCTATAAAAAAAAAGTATAATTCAGCAGGCAAAAAAATCCCAATATGGCAACATCAGACACAAAATAAACAGGAAAAGTAAATTATACCCCAAGGCAAAAAGGAGTAGAAACCATAATGATTGGCTAAATTACAAGAAATATTTAAAACTGACATAAAAAGCAATGAATGCATCTAGAAGGAAGTACAAAGTACAACTAGTACATTAAGAAAAAGATAATTACAAATCCTTTTACAATTACATTAATAAAAAAGAGAGGCGTCACCCAATTGAGATCACTAAAAAATCACGATGGGACACAAACTGAAGGCAACAGTCAGGTAGCAGAAGCGTATAACAGCTACTTTAGTTCTGTGTATAAACCCCTAACTACCAGTGTGGAAAAACATTTAGATAATGAGAACCATAACACTGTAATACTAGAAGCACAGGACATTAGAGATAGATTAAGCAGATTGGACCCCTGTAAATCTGAGGGCCCAGATGGTCTACATCTTAGGGCCATCAAGGAATAAACAAATGAGTTGGCAGAACCAGTAACAGCCTTATTTCAGTGCTCACTAAATCAAGGTGAAGTCATTGAAATATGGAGGGAGGCAAATGTGCCAATACACAAAAAAGGATCCAGACAAGAAGTAGGGAATTACAGACCCATTGGTTTGACCACAATATTGGGTAAGGTATTGGAGCGCATTATAAAAGAATACATTGAGAAGTGTATGGCAATATCAGGAAACATCGACCATTCACAACATGGTTTTAAGAAGGGACTTTCATGTCAAACAAATCTGTTGGAATTTTATGAGACGTGAGCTTGGCATTGGACCAAAAAAAACGCTGTATATGTTATATTCTTGGATCTGTGCAAAGCCTTTGATAAAGTTCCCCATGGGGAACTGATTGATTCCCTCATCCGACACAAGATCCAGGGTAATATTACAAGATGGGTGGCATCCTGGTTAAGCATCAGGAGACAGAGAGTCTCTGTCATGGGAACATATTCTGACTGGGCTGCAGTGACCAGCAGTGTGCCCCAGGGTTCCATTCTGGGGCCCTGTTTATTTAGTATATGCATCCAGGATATGACTATACATGGAAGGAGCATGAGAATCTAAATTTGCAGATGACACTAGGACTGGAGCAATCATAAATAATCAGCAAGACCAAGAAAAACTCCACGCTGCATTGGAATCACTAGAATCATGGGCAAAAATGGATAAGCTAGCTTTCAATACAGATAAATGCACAGTAATGCATTTTGGTCACAACAACCAGTTAGCTAGGTGCAATTTAAATGGGCGAACATTAAGGGTTGCACATGGAGAAAGGGACCTGGGAATCATAGTTACAAATGATCTTACTACAGTGTCAGTGGCTCAGTAGATAGCACACTCACCTCTGAGGCCGGGAGATCAGAGAGCTGTGGGTTCAGTTCCCACATGTGGCACTTGGGTTAATATCCCAGTACTGATACTGTAGTGCAGCATGAGAGGGGTGCTGTACTTCTGAGGTGCTGTCTTTCGGATGAGACATTAAACCGAGGTCCCATCTGCTTGGATTGGTGGTAGTTCAGGTGGATGTTAAAGATCCCATGGCACTTATCGAAAAGAGTAGGGCAATGTTTTATTTAGAATAACAAAAGCAATAAACAACACAACACAATACAGTGGCATCACAAGTCAAACAGAAAATGCAAGCAATAAACAAGTCAAGTAAAAAATATAGACATTCAGATATAAACTGAAACCAAGAGTAGAAATGAGACAAAAGCAGATAGGTAGAACCAAAAGAAAAACTTTCTAACAAGAAAAAGTAGGGGAATATATATCAAAATCAAAAAAATAGGTATTAAAATATCATACAAAATCATAATGAAAGGAATGGAAGCAAGAACAATCACATGTACTAAACTGGAACAGAGAAACTAATTGAGACTTTATAAACTTGAAAGGGGTTCCAAATGCCCACTAAAAAAGGAAAAAAAAATTCAACCAGTATCCAACCACTGTATCACCTTCCATTTCCCGTGAAACTGGTAAGACGATAAAGAACGTGAATCTCTATTCCAAATTTCAAAAAGCCAAACATGAATTCTCCAAAACAATTGGTCAGGGGAAATAAATAAAGCTCGCAGGGACCAAGTACATCGAACCTGCCAGATATGATATTTTATGCCCCAAAAATCAATCTAATAGTATCAGCATTAAAAGAGTCCCAGTCCGAGGATAAAATTCCAAAAATAAACAAGTAGGGCCAATACTGGAAAATGAAAATGAGCCCAATGAACTGAAATTATCAACCAAAACAATGCAAAATAAAGGGACATTCAAAAACAAATGTAACATAGTTTCAAACTTAGTTGTACAAGTAAGAGTTCTTGGACAGTACCTCTTCTATACCTTTGTGTTTCAGGTTATCCTTAACATTTAATTTGTCATGCACGGTAAGCCATGTGACATCCCACATATAATTGGGAATGCTAGTAGAGGTAAGCTGGAAACCTGTAGCAAGTCTGTAGCTAACAAACCTCAAACACAAATCGCTCTAAAAATATTGATCTAATAAAGAATAGTACATGCTTTTCGAGAAAATTGAGTAAAAGAAATATAAGATATGTTCCATTTCTTAATTTTACTAAAACAGGAATTGAAATAAACAGGTAAATGAGCAATAGGTTTTGTTTGTGTATGAGGCCATCCTTAGACCACCCATCCAACAAGGTGAAACATGATCTAAAAGCCATAAAGTCCAGACTTTAGGATTACCAAGGACAAGAGGAGAAACATTTTATATAAAAAATACTAAAGAAAATAAAACGGATTAATCATATTCAGTCCACCGATTTAATGGACATTATAAAATATTCCTCTTAATGGGGTTCAAGCGACTACCCCAGATTGTCCGAAAAAAAAGACTATAAAGTGTTGTTTCCTTAGAAATCGGCAAAGCATAAACCTCACTTAAATGTAAGAATAAACCAATAAGAAAAGTATTGACCATATATATTCTTTTCTTTTTAGACATGTTCCACTTATTCCAAATGGTGATTTTCCAACTAGCAGTTTGAATAAGCTTGTCCCAATTGTATGTGGCTGTATCCATCCCACAAAAAAAATAAATACCCAAAATTTTACAAACTTGAGTAGTAACGGGAATCCCCATAATTACAGAATGTGAGGAGGAATGATTACCAAAAAAACAACACTTACTTTTGGATAAGTTAAAAGAAGCTCCAGTCCCCTTCCGGTAAGCCACAGTTAATGCTTCTGTAGCGGTACAGGAAGGAATATCTGCTAAAAAAAACCATAAATCATCCTCATGAGCTACAACAGTAATTTCTGCATCATTCGAGCCGAAAGAGGGACCTCTAATAACATCCATATGAGAGATGGCAGAGATAAATGGTTCTAAAGATAAAATATAAAGCATAGGACTGAGGGGACACCCTTGACGTACACCTTTGCCACATTTTCGTTTAGTGCCAAACCAGCCATTAACATATGGAATAATTTCAGCAGTTAAATAATATTGTTGTAACCAGTGAACAAAATGAGGAGGAAAACCCATAGCTAGCATACATGTCCAAAGATAAAGGTGAGACACATTATCGAAAGCTTTTGCTTGCTCTAAAGTAACACAAATACCAGCAAGTTCATTTCTATTTCCACGTTCAATGATTTCCCGGATAAGAATCAGGGCATCTGTAATAGTACGACCAGGCACTGAGCAAAACTGTGTCGGAGAAATAATATCTGCTAAAAGACATGAAATTCATAAACCCAGAATTTTAGTAAAAATGTTACAATCAGAATTCAAAAGCGTTATAGGACGCCAATTATTTAGATCACCTTTATTCCCAGTTTTATGAAGAAAGATCAAAAGCCCCTCATTCATACTAGGAGGAAAGTTACCAAGGGAAAGACAATCTTTGAACATAGAGACCAAACGATGATCTAAAATGGAACTAATTAAACTATAAATTTCATTAGGAAGGCCATCCTTACCAGGGGTTTTACGTTTCAGAAGAACCTGAATAACTGCACGGAATTCTATCAAAGAAATAGGGGCCAACAGAGATATCAAAAATGTGCCAGGAATCCGTTTCAAAGAACTGTATGCCAACCATTCAGCAATTGAGTGCAGTGTAATCTTTAAATCCTTGGCAAACAATGATTGAACATGAGCATCAATAATTTGAAAGAGATCCTGTTGAGTAGTAACCTGAACACCATCAGAATTCAACAGAGTATGCACATCCTTCTTACTTCTATGAGACATATTAATGTCATAAGGATTAGTATAAATTGAAGAACCCTGTGTACTAAATCTTTGTTCCCTCTCGAGTTGCTTTTGCTTAGAATTATGTAACTTTGCTAATTCAACTTTTACCGCATTCAAAGTGTGAAAATCTACAGGTAAACCCAGATTAATTTGGGAATAAAAAGTAGTCAATAAATTTTGAAGAGATCTGTGATAGGATTTACGGGAAGCTCCCAATATGTGGCCAATGTCAAGAAAATATTCCTTAAAAATAAGTTTAGAATCTTCCCACCAATCCTGTTGGGAGTCATATAAAAAAAAACAGAGTCAAGCGCCTTTAAAATAGACAGAAAACCTTCTTTTACCGCTGGAATATCCAAAAGAGATAAATTTAACTTCCAGCACCCTGGGGCCCTTAGAAGTTTGTTGATAATTGGAAAGCGAAAAACTTAGAAGGCAATGATCAGAAGAAGCAACCAAAGTAACTCGTGGGGTAAAAACTTGAAGTGAGGAAGAAACAAACCAATAATCTATCCTTGATTTTCGAAGGCCTTGTAAATATGTGAAGGAAGGAATATTCTCAAAAACATCACAGAGGCCTGTTACCTTTAACAAGTCATTCAGACAATTTGTGTCGCAATAAATTTTAGAAGTAACAGATTTGGCCGTCCTGGAAATATTGAAATCACCACCCAATAAAATATTCCAGCTAGAAAATAAATGGGGCCTAAGAAGGTGTAATAACTGAATGCGATCCCATTTGGATTGAGGAGCATAAATATTGACTAGTCTAAAGGGGGATGGAATGAATAGTAACATCGAGCAACAATACCCTTCCAGGAGAAATATGCACCACATCCATCACTTTAATGGTATTAGAAGTAAAACAGATTCCAACACCTGAGCAGAGGTCAGTGCACCCTGACCAATAACAAGGACCCCAGCCCAAGAGATCTGTAGCAACAGAAAAATCTTGAATTGTGTACAACCTGGTATCCTGAAAGAATATAATGTCGTGACGTAAATCTGAGAATAAAGCAAAAGTGACCCGTTTTTTGTATAAGGACCTAAGGCTATTAGCATTAAGACTAGCTAAAGAAATATCAAGTGAGGACCGAGAAGTAAGTTAGGAGTGAGAGTGCAGTTTTCTGCTACCCTTACGCAACCCAAGGCGATTAGTTTTTTTGATTTTACATTTTGCTCCCTGTCTCGGATCTAAAACAGTTTCTTGATCTGAGGTCATGTCTACTTGTGAGGGATTTTGGGAAGTTGAATCAGAAACACGGTCCTCAGTATCCATAGAGGCCAAAATTCCAAATTTATTCGATACGGACACTGGGGCTGGAGATTGAGCACAATCTAGCACTGAACAGTGTTCCACCTCCGTTGGAACAGGGGATAAGGAAACCGTATCCACCACAACCTGATTATCCAAAGAGCGCACTACTAAAGAAGGTGTCTTAACCATAAGGGGTGGGGCTACAGAACTGGAGGATACAGGAGGAACAGCAGGTGGAGGGGGAGCACAATTCGGAGGGCGAGAAAGAGCAATAGGAGAGGTAGTTGTCAGAGCAGCAGAATATGACTTCGGTTTCTGGAAAGTAGGAGGCCCAACCCGATCCAAAAGAGTCCTAGCTGCTTTAAAAATAAGTAAATCCTGCATAGCATAATCAGAGTCTTTAGTATTATGGACTGCTTTCGGACAATCAGGAAAGAAATGCCCCATTTCATCACAAAAAGTACATTTCACCGGGTTCTTACACAGATAGCCAGAATGGCCACTCTCTCCACATTGAAAACAAAAAATCTTTTCACATGACATGCTAATATGTCTCAGAGAGCCACATTTATAGCAACATCTTGGTTGACCGGGATAAAACAAAAAGCCTTTATCTCGGCCAATGAAAAAACAATTAGGAAGATGTACAAATTCATCATGAACACTATGCAGTTTAATTTTAAATCTCCATCCCCCATTCCAAAATCCTTCCCCATCCAAAATAGGTTCAGGCATGCCTTGAACCTCACATCTCTTTTGTAACCAAGAAAGGATATCGACCAAATTCACTCCCTCATTACGAAATAGAACAGTAATGACTCTGAAAGTTTGCTTAGTTAACGGAACCACATGAAAAGGGGACCATAAAGGGTTAGTTTTTAAAGTTGTATATCGCAACCAAAAAGTTTCTAAAGTCGCAGGAGTTCTAAAACTAATGTCAAAGGAATGTTCCCCTGGAGCATGAATAAGGGCATAAATATCAGCAGGCGTAAATCCCAGGGATTGTTTGATCAATACCCTGCCCACATAAAAGCGATCTGGTATTTCAGCCAGCCCTCCCAAATAATGCAGTCGAATAGCATTACGTCTTTTAGCTTGCTCAACAAGTTTCACAAATAGATCAGCTGAATTAGTGTTAGGAGGGGTTGGCAAAGGAGCCGTAGAAATAACCGGAGTGTCTATAGTAATGTCTACAGTGTCTGAATCAGATGAAACAGGAACAGTACAACCTGGAGCAACAGCCGAAGGTGTAGTAGTTGTCCCGGAGTCTAAATGCAGAGCATCCTGCAAAACAACATTGACACCAACCTCAGTAACAGAATGGGCCAATATATCTGTCGGTGTAGTCGGATCAACTACCCAGGAACCGTCTTCAAGCTGCTTCCAGCCAGCTTTGGAAAGTGCAGATTCAGGAGACCAAGGTTCTTCCAGCATGCAAACTATCGAATCTGCAGTTGAAACAGTAGCTGAGTCAGATGCTGGCGCAGAAGAAACCACGTCATCAGTGGAGCCAGGACCCATCTTGAAAGTACGGCGAATAACATCGGGAGAAACTCCAAGTAAGCGTTTTCGCTTTTTCTGTTCCAATAATTCAGCTCTGGCAGATGGGCGTCATTTCCGTTTGTAATAACTGACCTTTAAGACATCTCGCTTAAAACCATTGTGGTGACCGTACTGTCTTCAATTCCATCCTCCACTGTGTTTAATTTAGCTGGGTAGTAACGAACAGACAGAGGAAACTAAGGGAAGCAACAAAACATCTTGGGTGAAACAGCTCTCACCGGGTCCGACATCCTCCTTGCGACCATCCTCTACCAGAACCAACAGTGAACTGTCTTCTCCATAGGCGCCCACGTGAGACAACGCCTTCAGAGTAGGGGAATTTCCTCGGTGTCCTGGGCTACTTTCCCTCATTCACTAAAAATACCACCAACAGCTTAATCTGGTTCAAGGTCAGTTGGCATTCATCTGTATCCCCTTCCCCCAGGTCATGCCTGAAAATAGGCAGGATTTGTCTAGTGCACTTACCCGGTCAACAAAAACTAAATAAAAAAATAAAAAAATCTTAGCCCCAAAACTCATTGTAAAAAAATCATTAGCAAGGCTAGTGACATCCTAAATTGCTTGCTTAGATATATTGAATCTAGAAAGAAAGAGGTATTGCTCCCATTTTGGGGTTTCTTGGTAAGGCCTCATGTGGAATCTGGGGCCCAGTTTTGGACGCCATGGTTCAAAAATGACATCCAGGCTCTAGAGAGGGTACAACGAAGAGCTACTAGAATAATAGCAGATGTGGGAGGCAAGGATTATGAGGAAAGATTGAAAGATTTGGGTATGTTTAGACTGGAGTATAGGAGACTGAGGAGGGATATGTGTATGGTTTATAGGGCCCTTCATACTGAAGAATTGTGGGAGAAACTGGGATTCACATTTAAAGAAATACATTATAATACAAGAGCTCACCCTCTGCAACTAGACATGCAAAAGTACTTGATTACAAAAACAAAACATTGGTTTAGCATCAGAGTGGTGCCAATTTGGAATAAACTACCAGTGCATGTGGTTGCCAGTACAACAATGAATGAATTTAAAAACAATCTGGACATCTACTTTAATACTCAGAATATAAAATGATACAAGTAGAAAAAACAGGCAAGCAAAGTGGACTTCAGTCTATTAGGCTTTGTAACTACCTATGAGACCTATGAGTCCTACAGAACCTCAATATGTATTCCCAATAGGTAAGGAAAAAGAGGTGGGACATGATAGAGATGTTCAAGTACCTCGGGGTATAAACAAGCTACAAGAGGGTAGCATCTTTCAGAAAAGAAGATGTACGAGAACTAGGGGTCATGATATGAAGCTGGAGGGGTGTAGGCTCATGAGCAATGTGAGGAAGTACTGCTTTACAGAAAAAGTGGTGGATGCTTGGAACTGCCTCCCAGCAGAGGTGGTGAGAGCAAAAACGGTAAGGGAATTCAAGAATGCATTAGATCAACATAAGAGTACCTTAGCGATAGGGGAGATATGGTAAACTGCAGATCGGTTAGGGTCTGTGGTATTGCATTAGGTAGGGAAAATGGGCAGACTAGATGGGCCAAGAAGTCCTTATCTGCCATCAAACTCCATGTTTCTATGTTTCTATGACATATCATAGGCACATTAATAACCACAGAGCCTGCCTCAGGCTGGGTGGAAAAAACTGGCTTCCAAAAAGGGGCCATGTTCATTTTATCTGCCTTTCTTGGTATTACTTGAATAAGTTTTGACCTATATCAGGCAGCAAATGTGGCACCCTCCAGTGCAGGAAGGAGAGGTGGTACCACAATAGGAGAAGAATCAGGCAGTTCCTTGAAATTTATTAAATTTTTTTTGGTTGTGTCCTGCTCTTCTTGGTCAAAGCCCATGGCAAACTGTAATTGTTGTATCAAGGTGAGGAATGTTGAGTCCTCTGATAAGGACGTACTGAGTCTTCACTGCACGTGGACACTAGAACTGACGCCCCTCTCATAGTGGCTCTCAACACAGTCCTCCAGATCCTTACATATTAACACCAACTTGGTTGAGCTACAATCTGATCATTTCTTACAGAGTTACTATATTTAGCTAATATGTATTGCAAAGGGTACATTAAAACCCATGGAGAATGTTTGTCAGGGTTATCCCCCCTGGGGTAATGGAACAGGATGGGATTATGCTATTCAGCAGGCTTATGGTAAAGTTTGGTGGGTGGTGTGTGTCAACAGGGTCCAATCACTTGTATCCCCATGTGTTTCTTCATATAGGCATGCCCACCAGCTCACCAAGGAAACACCCCCATCATAACAGCTTCTAACAGCCTACTCCAGGTTTTCTCAAATTTGTGTGTGTCCCCAGTGATGGTTGACTCAGCCTGTTCTATTTTTAGGCAGTACAGAAGGTTTTGTGCCCATTATTGGATCATGGGAGGATTTTCTGCCATCTAACAGTGAGCCAATATTTTTGTAACATGTATTAGTGTGAGATCACAGATCAGCTCCACCTTCTAGAAACCGTCTTCTTGGATCTGCCCCTAGCCGAAACTCCAAAGGCGATTTGTGTGGTGTAACCCCCAGAACAAGTGACATAATTCTATGAATTTCATGCCAATATCTGAGGATTTTCTGGCACATAAGTGTTATATGGAGAAAGTCCCCATCTGCTGCTCAACATTTAGGGCAGGATTTAGGTTTGTCAGGGCAGATGATGCAGACTAGCTGGAAAAATATATGTTCTGAATAAAAAGTTAAATTGGGTTTGTCTTAGTCTGTTATTCTTAGAACAGTTCTTAAACATTTAAATGGCCATGGACCATATTTCCAGGATAAGGCTAATGTCCAGGTCCTGCTCCCACACTTCCTGTACATGATGGGAGGGATTCTGTGAACCGTTTTGCAGTATCCTGTAGTATATAAACAATGGCTTTGTGTTAGGTTGAGGAGCAAAAAGCTCTTCCTCAAAATGTTCGGGATTTGCACTCAGCACAGCCAGTCCATTTGTGATCTGGAGGAAAACAAAAAAATTGTCAGGAGTAAAGCTTCATTGGCCCTGAAATTCTTTAAATGAGAGGAGTCGGCCACCTACATATAACTGGCTGATATATTTCTATCCCCTCTTATCCCATCTAAGAAGGCCTCTATGTAGGAACACATTGTACCCCATGGTGGTCTTTGGTATTGACCAAATGGATGCATATTGGGAGATTCTAAATGGTTGTCCTAGGGCCCCATGCATCAATTACCCCACTATCAGTGAATTCTTAGTAAAAGGGTCATTACAAGTTTGTTGAACCACCATGAGTAAGGAGGCAGGAAGGAGGCCTCTCCTGATATCCACTCCTATCTTTTCCCCTTCTCTTACTAACCACAGATAATATACTGGAGTGTCTCCTACCAAAAGGAATGCTAATTGTGCTGCATAGGAGTAACTTTAAAATTTGGGAGTCCCCCCCCCCTTCTTATAGATTGTTACAAGATCCCTTTACATATCCGGGCTGGTTTCCCTCTCCATAATTATCTATGCACAATGCTATCCAACTGCCTAAAATATTTATCAGGGAGGAGTACCATGAGAGACTGAAATAAGTATAAGCATTGAGGTAGTACACTCATCTTAACTGATGCCACTCTCCCCAGGAGTGTCAGGGGCAAGAAGGATCATCTTTCACTGTCTTGAGCCAATCTGGTCAGGAGGGGCCCATAGTTAAGGGCTACCAACTGTGTATATTTAGCCAAAATTTGTACCCACAAATACTTAATCTTCTGGAGCACTTGTACCCCCACGACATTTCCCACAAAGAGATGCCTGTTTCTGTCCCCTATTGGAAGGATTTCACTCTTACTCCAGTTTATTTTGTGACCCAAGAGAGAAGCATATTCCTCCAGGATTGATTGTACCTTTGGTAGACTTTTATGCAGATTTTTTAGATAAAGGAGAAGGTTATCCACAAAGAGCTAGTTTATGTTCCCCACTGGTTCCAAATTAGAGATGGGCGAAGTGGCCCGAATTCGCTCTGCAAAATGAATCGTGAAGAGAAAGCAGATTCACGGAGTGCTCCGCAATGCGAAGCGGAGTACTTCGCGTTATAATGGGTAACACGGAGTCCATTGAAAACAATGACTTTGTGTTACTCCACCATTCCACACCACTACTCCACCAATTCTTAAGGTGAAGTACATTGAAAGCAATGTACTTCGCCTCACTTCGCCTTGTTTTTAAGCTCCCAAGGTGAATTTTGTAGTGATTCATGGGATTTCAAGTCACATGGGCTCTACATTGTTCTGCACAGCCTCAGTTCGGGGTAGTGTGTGTAGGAAGCTGTAGGAGACAGTCTGCTTTGAGAGCTTTCTGTGATTCAAACCTTCTAAAAGCTATTAAAAAAGCCTTTTTAAATATTTTTTTTTGCTGAAACTTTAGTTCATCGATTGTAGGAAACCCTCCTGTGCTCATATCATCAAGAGTTTAATCTTTGTGCATGGAATTTGAATGTTAATGTATGACATTCAGTCTATGTACTGAGAGACAGTGGAAGTGTGCTTTGGGGAGGGGCATTTCTATGGTGTAGGTAGACAACTTGGAGAAAAAGACAGTTCTTTCTGTTTTGGTGATATTTTTCTTGTATAACTGTGTTAATGTACATGCAGTAATATTTTCAATAATCCTTGCCTTTTTTTGCTGATTGTTGTGGTACAGCAGTGCATAATTTTAGTTTGTTTAAAATATGTGATTATATTACTGAAGTTTTCTATTTGCTACGCATTACTTAGTGTGTGCGTCAGTATATGTGTGACGCGTGTCATCAAATCAGACACCTTTTATTGTGCCACATAATAATTTCAGCAATGTGAACCTGCTATCCACTGCAGCTGTGTGATTTTTGTACTTCTTTGTGGTATCTTTACTGGTACTAGTTCTAGTGACTGTTACTGCAACAGTGCAGTACCCTGCCCCCCCCCCAGAGCCCTCCCCAACCGGCGAAGGTATTCTTTTCCAGATTTGAATTTCTGATGGTGAGCACTGGTTAGGTGTTGTGCCTTTGTGTCTGCATCTCTTCAGCGCGCAGCGCAATCTTAATCTGTCTGAGCATTTGCATCTCTTTAGGGCCCAATCTCCATCTGTAACTTAAGTCACAGTTGTTTCTTTGACTTGCCTTCAGAATACTGGACTTGTGTGGTGCATAATTCTGCAAGAACACTGTATCATTAATATGTGTTTTTAAGTCAGGACCATCATCACAAGTCACCCGTGATACAAATCACGTTCTTCATCATCACAGTCACAAATGCAGTCACAAATCATGATTCACGATTACGTCATGAATCACAGCATTAACTTTTTACTAGTTACTTGGATGTATTGTAAGCCTGTTTTGTAGTATCTCTCCAGGCTTCACCACCCCACCATTGTACTCATTAATAAGCGTTTTTAAGTCAGGAAGTTTTGTTCTACAGCTCATCGAGGAAGTACAGCCATAGGCATTCACGTTCCCAATATAGTTCCATAATGGTTATCTCACACCATCGACACTGAATCATGTTCTTCATCATCATGGTCACAAATGCAGTCACAAATCATGATTCACGATCACGTCACTAATCACAACATTAATTTTTTACTAGTTACTTGGATATATTGCAAGCCTGTTTTGTAGTATCTCTCCAGGCTTCGCCACCTCACCATTGTACTCATTAATGAGTGTTTTTAAGTAGAGGAGTTTTGTGCTACAGCTTTTCGGGGAAGTACAGCCATAGGCATTCGCATTCCCAATATAGTTCCATATTGGTTATCTTACACCATCGATACCAAATCACGTTCTTCATCATCACTATCACAAATGCAGTCACAAATCACGATTCACGATCACTGCACGAATCACATTAATTTTTGTGCTAGTTACTTGGATGTATTGCAAGCCTGTATTATAGTATCTCTCCAGGCTTCACCACCCCACCATTGTACTCATTAATAAGCATTTTTAAGTCGGGGAGTTTTGTGCTACAGCTCATTGGGGAAGTACAGCCATAGACATTCGTATTCCTTCCTGTACATCATGTGAGTTACAGTACTGTAAGTAGTGGTGGGTGAAGTGGCCCCAATTCGCTCCACAAAGTGATTCACGGAGTAACGCGGAATCCACGGAGTACTCCACAATATGAAGCAGAGTACTTTGCTTCATAATGAGGAATGCGAAGTCCATTGAAACCAATGACTTTATATTAGTCCGCCTTCCCCAAACTACTTCTCCACCCATTTTAAGGCAAACTACATTGAAATCAATGTAATTCACCTCAGTTCACCTTGTAATTGAGCTCCAAATGAAATTCTGCAGTGATTTATGGGATTGCAGGTCACATGGGCTCTAGATTGTTCTGCACAGTCTCAGTTCTGGCCTGGGTAGAGTGTGTGTGTAGTGGTAGCTGGAGACAGTCTGCTCTCAGAGCTCTGTGATTCAGAACCTCTAAAAGCTGTTTAAAATGCCTTTTTGAGTCATTTGTTTTGCTCAAAATTTAGTACATCAATTGTAGGAAACCCTTCTGAGCTCATATCATCGAGTGTGTATTGTTGTGTATGGATTTTGAATGTTAATTTAGAACTGCCAGTCTGTGTACTGTGAAGTGTGCTTTGGGGAAGGGGCGTATTTGTGGTGTAGGTACATTAACTGGGAGAAAAAGGCAGTCTTTCTGATTTGGTTATATTTTTCTTGTATAAATGTGTTAATGTACACACAGTTATATTTTCAGTAATTCTTGAAATTTTTTTGCTGATTGTTGTGGTGCAGCAGTGTATGATTTGTCTGTTTAAAACATTTTGTTATATTACTAAAGGTTTTCAATTTGCTAGGCATTCCTTGTAGTGTGTGTGTGTGTGTGTGTGTGTGTGCGATGCGTGCCATTAAATCAGACACCTTTTATTGCACCACAGAGTAATTGCAGCAGTGTGAACCTGCTATTCACTGCACCTGCATGAATTTTTTATACTCTTTGTGGTATCTTCACTGGTCGTGGATTGTTACTGCCGTGCACTAATCCCCCAACTGGCAAAATGTATTCCTTTCCAGATTTGGATTTGTGACTTGTGAACACTGGTTAGGTGTTGTTGTGCCTTTTCATATGCATTCCTTGAGTGTGCAGTGCAATCTTAATCTGTCTGTGCGTTTGCAGTGCACCATTAATTCTGGGAGACTGTATTTCTTGTTACGCTCTCATTTCACTTCGTCAGCACTGGGGAACTTTCTGGACACAAGACAGTAGCATTTCGTCAGCACCGGGGAATTTTCTGGACACAAGACAGTAGCATTTTGGGGATGCACATTAATTCTGGTGACTCTGTGTGTGACCACTGCATGCATGACTGAGTGCACCATTAATTCTGGGAGACTTTGCATTTCTTGTTATGCTCTCATTTCACTTCATCAGCACTGAGGAGTTTTCTGAACACAAGACAGTAGCACTTTGGGGATGCACATTCATTCTGGTGACTGTGTGGGTGGAGGGCTGCCAATATTGTTGTCAGTCCGCCTTACTTTGCGTTTAAGGCGGAATGACAATACAAAGTAATAAAAACAAGGTGAAGTGAGCCTTTCCTATGGGGCACTCTGCGTAGCGAAGTGCCAACGCGAAGTGGCCACTTCACGTTCACTTCACCACAGGATTTTAAATTCACTTCATCTCTATTCCAAATCCCTCTATCCCTGGGTGGTTATGCATCACAGTTGCCAAAGGCTCTAGAGACATAACATACAATAAGGTGGACAAGGTGCAGCCCTGGTGAGTCCCCCTCTGTAGAGTGAAACTTGGGGAAAGGGACCTATTAACCATAATCTGAGAAGTGGGGTTTGTATATAGTGTTCCAGTAGATTTAATGATTCGGGGTCTCAGGCCAAAAGCCCTAAGAGTAGCAAACATACCCCCATTCCACATGGTAGAATGCCTTCTCTGTATCTAGTGCAAGGACTGCTGCCCCATAAGATTTCCTAGTCTTGGCCCATTAATGGATAATATTTAGAGTTTTCCTCATATTATGCTTACCCTGGAGCCCTTGAACAAGCCCACAATGGTCCGTGTAAATTACACGGAGCAGAAGAGGTTCCAATCTAGCTTCAATAATGTGAGCAAGAATTTTATAGTCAGATGTGAGAAGTGATATAGGACGCTATGAGGCACACTGTGTAGGGTCCTTGCCTGGTTTGGGTAATACAGTAATAACAGCTGACTGCATGGACAGGGACAGCTGCCTGCTCTCCATCCCTTCTCTGTACACTTCAAGTAGTGGACCTAGGAGTTCCTTTGGGAATTTTTTGAAGAACTCTATTGGCAAACCATCAGGGCCCAGAACCCTGCCACCCCTTAGTTTCCCAACTGCTCTAATGAGTTCTGATTTCTCAACAGGGCCATTCAAAGTTTCTGCCTCCTCCTCATCTAGTAACATCAGGAGAGCTTTATCTAAGAATTGCTGTATTTGACTTGAGGATGGGGAAACCACAGAGGAGTATAATCTTTATAAAAAGAGGCAAAGACCTCACCTATGGATTTTGAGTCAGTAGTGATACCCCACTGTGGATCTTTCAAACTCCTTATGGTGTGTTCACTTTCCTTTTTCTTAAGTTGCCAGGCAAGAAGCTTATCACCCCTATCCACATCAAAATAAGGCCCCACATTGCCCAGAATCAGTTTGCGCTCTATTTGGGAACTACTTAGTGTGCTGTACTTTACTCAGTTTAATTCTATTGTATAACCCAGCGGTAGGATGTGTCATGTGTGCCTTTTCCATCTCCTAAATGTTCATCTCCAAAAAGGTTAGGTCAGCCTCCTCTAATTTTCTCATATGAGCTGAATATGAAATAGTATGGCCCCTTAATATATACTTTTAAGGCCTCCCACCTTGCTACATGCAAGGTATCCCCTTTTTTATTCCTTTTAAATATTCAGAGATAGACTTACACATGAATTCATTGTATTGGTTGTCAAGGAGTATAGTGTCTAGTTTCCATTGCCTTACATAGATTTGTCCTTCCCACCTATCAGTCTGGGCTGTTACCGGGGCATGGTGCAAGATCAATATATAGTAGCTTCATAAGTGGCATGTCTTACATTTGAGGAGGATGACACCGGCATTCGCAGCTTGTCTATTCAAGCAGAAGACTGATGAGAATGGGAAAAAAAAGCTATACTGAGACAATGCCACATATCCACCAGTGAGTAGGTGTCTTCAATATCCCTAAGTGCCTGGGCATTTTTTGATAGTGCTACCAGAAATAGTTTAGATCTATCCAGCACCATGTCAGATAAACAGATAAAGCTCCCTCCCGCCCCCAGAATCTACTCTCCCTGATACACAGCCATATCTAAGTGCAATTTGCGGTAGAAACCAGGGTCCTCTATATTCGGTCCATAAACAATACCCACTGCAATGTTCTCCCCTGTATTTAACTGGAGCTGTGCTAAAGCATATCTCCCACCCAGGTAAGCATAAGAGCTGATGATCTGCCCCTGAAATCCTCTTGAAAACCAAATAGCTGTCCCCCTGGCCCATGAACTGTATGTCTCTGACACCCATATCCCACCCCAAGCATCACACAGCTTTCCTATCTCCCCTACTGAGAGGTGAGTCTCTTGCAGTAATACTACATTAACCTTTGATTTTTTTATTCTTGTCAGTACCTTTTCCCTTTTGACCACATTTTTAACCCATTCATATTCTATGATAATACTTTCATGGGGGACCCTATAACACCCTTTCCTTTTGTGGACCCATGTAACTCGCTATTATACATATTTGTGTATTGGTATACCTTTGGAAATATAAAACTCTATTAAACAGATGAGTAACAACATAAGAATAAATGATTACAAAACATTTTAGCATCTACTTTGCAGTTTTACCCCATTTTCTGTCACCCCTTGCCCCTCCCATTTCCTCCTTTCCCCCAACCCATAGCCTCCTTTATCCTTATGTACTGACTCATCAGTATATACTAACCCAAGGATCAGTGGGTAAATGGAAGGTTTTTAGCCTGAAGTTCAAAGGGGGGGGATAGTTCCTCCCACATCCCCTATTTAAATGTCAGGCTTCCGCTCGCTGTCCTTCGAGCGTTTGGAAATGCCGGGCATCTGCTGCTGCTCTGGATCTTTACTTACGCTGGCCAGGCCTTCTTTCATCCTCTTCATGTCATGTCCCCTCCTTCTTTCCGCCATTGCTGATGCTCTATGCTTGTTCCCCATGCCTTTTCCTTCTCCCCATTTTTTGCTCCTTTCTTTTTTCTTTTCCCTGACTCTTCTTGCCTGCTCATGTTAACCTCTCTGTTTCTGTCACCCCCGGCAGCTTGTTTCGCTTTCTTCCTCTCTCTCTCTCTCTCTCCTCTCTCCTCTCATTGCCTCTGCTGTGACTTTGTCCCCCCTCCCGCTGCCTCCCCTTCTCTCTGTCTCTCATTCCTCTGCCACCCCCGGCTCTTTCCCCTGTCCACTTGTGCCTCCTGCTCCTTCCGCCTTGTCCCATCTCTCTCTTCAAAGCTCAGCCTGCATTTCCACCTGTGTCCTGCCCACCACTCATGTCCTTCATCTGCTTTGTTTCCCCTTCCTGACTTTTTGTTTTCACCATTTTTTTTTTGGGGGGGGGGGCTTTCCCCTCAAATGTACCCTACTGCTTTACCTCTTCTTGGAGGCTTCAGCTCCATCTTCTGTCTCACCCTTCAGCTTTCCTGCAGCCAGTGGTGCTCCTTGCAGCTTTGGCTCTCTGGCACATCAACTTTGCCTACACTCCCCGAGTGGTCCATTCCTTCCATGATACTGTCAACATTTTCATCACCATTCTGCACATCTCACAGGGCCTTTCACACTTCTTGACTAAGAACAGCATTTTCCCTATGAGCTGGTTCACTCATCATGGTACCATATGTATCTAAGAGTGTCTATAACCCTAGACTTCCCGTATCTTTCAACCTATATCTAGGAACTCTGGGATATGAATACTCGAATTGCAGGACAATGCGGGACACTGTGGGGCACTGCTTCCCTTATTGTGACTTTTTCTAACCTGGGGACGCCTACTCAGAGTACCTCATAACCCACTGCTTCCCTTGTAATATGAACCGATGACCGACGGAGTACTTTGTTTCTGTGGCTTAATGTGAAGATGTCTCTCACAGAGGGATGTTTGGGAGATATTACTGGCTCCTTCACTCTGCTTTCTGGGAGCTTCTAACAGTACCCTTTGGTGAGCACCCGTGGCTTGTACCTAGGAGGTCACTTACTACTTCTAGATTGTTTTTTTTCCTCACTTAATCAACTGGGAAGCTATCCACAACAGTTTAAGTCCCTAGGTTTTAGGCCAATGAAGTTTAAGCTGCACATGCAGGGGCTTTTTCCAACCACTTATGCTGTTCATCTCCACCATTTTGACATTTCTATATTTATTTATTTAGTTCATAAATCGGATTTACAACCTTTGAGTCACAGACTCATTTACAAAGGCACCTCGTCATAGGGAGGGGAACAACAAATAGTGTGGCAAGACAGGGTGGAACAATACAGGTGCGATACATACATTATACATAGCATAAAACATAGGTAATTTCCCAGAGTACAGAACAAAATTCATTGGTAGGTCCTAGCAGGTCATGCAGGCAATAGCCAGAGGAAAATGGAGTGGGGTAGGCTATCGAGCCTGGGGGGCAACGGCAGGCCCTACCGTAGGCACGTACACTTCCGAGTGCTAAGTAGGTGGTTGCGTAGGGCAGCTTTGAACTGACCAATTTTAGGGGTGCTTGAGGTATGCATGGGGAGGGAGATATACCAGGACAGTGCTCTGTAATAAAAGGACCTTTGGGCAAGTGAGGTCCTGGCTCTAGGCACCTGGAAGGTGGCTTTGCAGGCGGTACGGTTGGTGGCCGAGTGGGAAGCAAGCTGGAGCTGTGCAGTGATACCAGGGGGACACAGTCCAAGGAGAGTCTTTTTTGCTAGTATACCAGTGTGATATTGCAGTTGTTCTTCCAGATTGAGTATATTCGTGGTGGTATAGAGCCGACATGTGTGGGTTCCGCTTGGGGCACCGGCCAGGAGCCTGCAGGCTTTGTTGATGGAGGTCTGGATTTTGGTGAGGGCATTGGGGCCAGTGGCTGCGTAGATGGGGAGGCCATAGTTAACTAGTGACAGGATGGAGGAAGTGATGGCCAACCGCAGGGCGAAGCCAGGGAGGCAGTCTTTGTGTCGATAGAGGATCCCAATCCGGGTGTTCATGGCAGAGGATAGGGCAATGACAAGGGCATGGAAGGAGAAAGCCGAATCAAAGGTGATGCCCAGATATTTGTATGTTGATACCTGCTCAAGGGGATGGAGGGTGTTGGGAAGGATGGAGAGGGGGGCATTTTTGGAGCTACTTTGGTGGTGTGCAAAGATCATTGACTTTGTTTTCTTGAGATTCAGGACCAGGCGGTGGTCGAGGATCCATTTTTCAGCTTGGCTGAAGGAGGATTGCAGGCTGTTCTGGAGAGTGACCGGATCGGGGTGCGAGGAGAGTAGGACAGCATCATCTGCATATAATAGCAGCTTTCCTGCACAAGAGCTGGGAAGAGTGTTCAGGAAGAGACTGAATAATGTGGGGCCCAGAATGGAGCCTTGTGGGACTCCCAAAAGTACAGGCAGTGCCAAGGATAGGCCACCAGTTAGTTTGACGTGTTGGGATCTACCACAAAGGTAGCTGGAGAACCAGGCTAAAGGGCCAGATGATAGTCCCACTTTACAGAGGGTGTCTAGCAATAGTGGGTGGTTCACAGTGTCGAAGGCCTTGGACAGGTCAATGAATACTGCCCCTGCCAACTCTCTGGAATCTAATGCAGAGTGTATATGGTGGGAGAATTCCAGTAGAGCTGTGGTGGTGCTGTGACCTGGGCGGAAGCCATGCTGTTCAGAGCACAGAATGTTGTGGCTGGATAGATAAGTTACAAGTTGTGTGGATACTATTTTTTCGAGAGCTTTGGCGGGGGAGGATGGAGATAGGTCTGTAGTTATTTGGTACAGTACAGTTTCCATTTTTGTCTACCGGGATGATTTCAGCCTGTTTCCATGCCCTCGGGAATTGGCCGAGACACAGGGATCGATTGAGGAGGTCAGTGAGGGGGACTAGCATGACATCCAATGTTAGGCGAAGTATCCAGGAGTCGAGGGGGTCATCACTCGGGTTGCGGGAGGAGAGAGCATTTTGGAGGATTGGCTTCACGTCCTGTGGTGAGATAGTCCTAAAGAGAAGTGGGGGCCGAGCATCAGCTGGACTGTTGCAAACCGGTATGGGGTCAAAGAAGTGGGTCGGGAGAACTGAGCTTAGATCAGTGAAGGATTCGTTAAGGCAGTTGGCAATATGGGAAGGGTCAGCGTTAATAGCGCCATTTATGATCATCTGAGAGGGAGGAGGGGAGCAGGTCATCCCGTTTAACTCTTTCACGTTATTCCAGAAGGTGTGGGCATTGCCACAGGTGGATGTCAAGGTGGATTGGTAGTGGCTGGCTTTGGCTTTTCTTATGGCCCAGGTGCACTGGTTGCAAGCTGCATTATAGGCTTGCCTGTCTGCTAGTTTGCCAGTATTGACAGCAATGTGCCATAGGTTATCACGTTGCTTCAGTTGTTGGATCGGGGGGGGGAGATATCCAGGCAGCCGAGTGTCTCTTGGTACGAGTGTGGGTGACAGGGGTGAAAACATCACAGGCCTTGCAGAAGGCATTGGTGAGGAAAGCAAGGGCGACGTCTATATCCGTTGCGAGGGAGATTGGGGACCAATCAAGTTGTGCAAGGTGACGCTTAAGTTTGCGTAGACCTCCAGGGCGAAAACGGCTTAAGGGAGTGGCGTGGTGCGCAGTTTTGAGCTTGGGGGTGGACCAGTGGCAAAGAATTGGCGAGTGGTCACTGATGGATTTGGGTAATACATTAATATCCTTTATTTTGTGAGGGCGGTTAGAGAGCACAATGTCAAGAAGCGTGCTAGTCCCACTTGATTGGTTAAATCTGGTGGGTTGAGTCACTAGCTGGGATAGATCAAGGGCTGTGAAGTTATCTTTAACTTGTGCTGAGGTAGCACTGAGCCAGTTGATGTTGAGATCTCCCACTATGAGTTGTTCTGTCTTGTGTGGCAGGGTAGTGAGGTAATCAGTGAGGAAGCGGATAGCTTGGTTTTGTTCTCGTAGGGGTACATATGTAGTAGTGAGGTAAAGAGGGCCACGGCCTGGGTCAGGGGAGATTTTTAAGGTGATTGCTTGGGCCCCATGATCGAGCTTCGGGGTAAGCAGGGCATGACCCAGGAGGGAATTCAGGTAGATTAGACAAGACTTCCCGCCACTTCACACAATCTTCTGAAGAGGGAGAAGCCGGGGAGGGAGACCGTCGAGTCTGGGGTCAACGGTGAGAGCCAAGTTTCCACTATGGCAAGGACGTCGGGCTTATGTTGGGAGACCCAGCATTGGAGTGCAGCAGTCTTTTTTGGTAGACTGCAGATATTCATGTAGGCAATGCGGAGGCCATGCCCTATGGAGGGCGATGTACCAGGTCCTGGGCCTGGGTTGGGGTGGACATTACCAGATAGTAGGAGGAGTAGAATGGTGAGCTGGAGTAAGGAACTGTGGCTGTGGCGGTAGTGATGTCTGGGCAGTCGGGAGGATTTGCGGGGGACAGTGCAGGGGATGGGCAGGGAGCTAAGGGTGGGCAGGGCTAGCACAGGGGTACCACCTGCTATTGTGGTCTGCGGAGGGTATGGGTACCAGGGGGTGAGAGCTGGGGGTGTTAGGTGAACCACGTGTGGGGTGTTGGTGGAGAAAGGTGGGTAGAAGGAGGGGTTAGAGGGAGTTGGGGGTGGACGAGATGCTAGCATAAAAACATATATCGCAGTGTCAGGGAGATTTAGAACGGTGTTTTTTTGTAACAGGGTTGGGGTGAAGAGGAGCAGCATGAACAATCCAAGACCTAAAGGAGTAATTATGTTATACTGCTGGTAGAGAGATAAGAGGGCTTAGGCAAGCAGGGTCCCTCTAGTGTTCAGCCAGTATAATCTACAGATGACAAAGTGGGTTGATTGGTTCTACAGCTTCACGTGATACTGGCTATAAAGTGGAGAGCCGACCAAGGGTGGTGGTGGGGGCGGTGGGGAGCCGGCACACAGTGCCGGCGGGGTTAAAACTGAGCACTTCAGCAGTCCTGTACTCCACGGTCTGCCATACCTGTGGTCCGGGGGGGGGTGAGCGACAGTGATCCAGTCCCTGCTTGGGCTGCTGGTGCTGGGAAGGGCGGTCTGTTTCTTGAGCCCTCATGACCCACACTAAGATCTGTGGTCCGGGGGGGGTGAGCGACAGCGATCCGGTCCCTGCTTGGGCTGCTGGTGCTGGGGAGGGCGGTCTGCTTCTTGAGCCCTCATGACCCACATATATCATGCCATTTGTGACCTTTCAATATACAAGTGGACTATGTACTCTAAGTGCATGTCAGCTCTGCTAGCATGGACTACCCACTTCTGGTGGTTGATGGCCTCTGGTGATGCCTCATCCACTGAACCTCACAATATTAAGGTGCTTCTAGATCAAGTGGGGTCACTCTGTCCCACTGTCTACGCTGCAAGGGGATCTTACATTTTCCAGCATACTCTGTGCTGGCCTGCTGGTGCAGAGGCAAGGTGCTGACCTGCGTTGCTGGCGAATCAGGTTCGGGAACGGACCTGGGTTGCTGGAAGGGCTGGCCGGGGGAAAAGGATAGAGTGTCCCAGGACTACTCTCCTTCTTTGGGGAGGAGGGTGGGAGTGCATTCGGTGCACTAGGGACACCTGGCAGAAGCCAGGTGCACCACAGCACCAATGCCGGCACATTGGGGCCGGGGTGGACGCTGGCCATCATTGCACATCCCCGCCCCCGTATACAGGAGAAAAATCCCACAGTTGGCCACCTCCGTGAAGCCAGCCTCTGGCTTCAATTAGCCTCTCGGCCAGCTCCCACAGTTAGTCACAGGTTTCATGGCACCTGGAGCCAGTGCCATGACCCCACCCCCTGGGGGGCAAGCCAAGGGTCTCAGGGACTGAGCTCGGCCAGAGGTGGAAGCCAGGAGGTGCCGTGACTTGCGGATGATCGGCGGCCAACTGTGGGGCCAAAAAGTAATTACAAAAATATATATATTTCATATCTCTGCAAGCAAGCTCAAGTGGGGGGTCTTGCCCTCCTTACTTTGGACTTTGCAACACTCTGGTGATGGCAGACTACGTGGGGTCCCACCATCCCACTCATACTCACCCTGTCAGGGGGCATCCACTCATGGATCACATGGTATCCCACCATCCAAAACATACTGTACTCCATACCATAGCGATGATGAATCACATGGGGTTCTGCCATCCCAATCACACACTACTAGGTGATTCGGCAATGGCGGACCACGTGGTTTCCCACCATCCCAATCAATGGCGCCCATGAGGGTACTTTTGTTTATTGCTCAATACTTCTTTCCATTTCCTACGGTGGACTCACTTGGGGTTTTGTCCTCCTTACATTGGGCTTGTGCTACTACTGAGATGGCTGACCTGTGGGGTCCCACCATCCTCATCTTCAGTGGGGCAATACTTTGACAGTGGTGGACAATGTGGGGTCCCACCATCCCAATTATTCTTTACTTCATGCCATGGCAATGGTGGACCATGTGGAGTTCTCACCTTCCTTAGTCTAACCACCTGAGACCTACTCTTTGCTCAAACATTGCATACAAGGACCTACATGAGACCACGCTCCAACTAGCCCATGTCCTGGCCTACCTTACTTCAATTCATTCACTCTTCTACAGCAATCCACCTTCCTTCACTTCCAGCTTAGTTTCTTCACCAGACATCCTTGGGAAGTACACCTCAATTCCTCTGTTGTCTTAGGACCAATCTCCTTTCTAACAAGGTTCTCAAGCATACCCTAATGTTATAATCGATCTACTACAGCCATGGAGCCTCCCAGATTTGCATAGACTCATGCCCCATCATCATCATCATCATCATCCCCAGCTACCTAGAACACACATTAACCAGCGTCTCATTCAGACAGTGCTCTAATGTGGATCTCTTTCATCATCCTGAACCTTCATCTTCGGTGTTGACCTTCCTGCTCATCGTTGATCTCAGAAACTGGACTATTCAACCATCAAGATTCCGTTTAATTCCTGACATACCACAACTAAAACCCCAGCCTTTATTTAGAGTTACTGGCCACACTTTCTGGAGTTGGAGGAGGTAATCACTTTGCTATTACACTCTTTTTGGGCCTTTCTTTTTTAATGTTTTTATATTTAATGATATCTTGGAGAACACCTGTGAGCGGATGCTCATTTGTAGGTTTCGAGTCAGTTACAAGAAGAAAGTGAACAGGTACATCGCATTACATACTGTACAAGGCATTACATTACAAGCAAGTACAACATTGCATTGGTACAAAACAATACATTACAAGCTGGGTAGAAAATAAATTGGTGTGGATTACAAAATTAGGATAGCATTTAGCTTAAGGTATAACATTTAGACATTGCTTCGGCATTGGTGAGAAGGTGCCTGCTTCAGAGAGTTAAGCCTGCTTATGGGGGGAGAAACAGAGTGGAGAACAGGCACAGCTGTGGCATAGTGAAGTGTATGCCTGTGTAAGGGTTAAGAACATATTTAAGGAAGGTTGGAGACAGTGGGACTAAGAAAGCAGCAGTCAGGGGGGCATGAAGGCTAGGACAGAGAGGGGAATGGGTGCCCAGTGGGGAGGGAAGGGGGTTGACAGCGGTGGGTTGGGACAATGAAGTGCTGTAAAGGTAGGTGCCCCTAGGATTAGGTAGAACACTAAGTGCTACTACTATATGGTGGTCCAAATGTAGGAGAGTTGTTTTGGTCATCATGAATGGCCAACGGTGTCACAATTATCTGTGGCAAGATGCTGCCTGAGCCTTCACTTGAAAGCACCAATGGCTGTGGTATCAGAGATGTCTGAAGGAAGGGCATTGGTCCAGTGTGGTGCACTGTAGTAGAATGCATGTTGACCCTGTGCAGTGCAGCATCTAGGTTCACTGAAAATTTGGCTGTGGGTGCTTCTGGTCAGCTTGGCACATACATGGCATTTGAGCAGGTTCTGCACTCCTAGTGGCATCAGATTTAGTGCGATTTTTGTGGCCAGTAGACAGGTATGGTACTTAACTCTGCTCTTTAGCTGGAGTCACCCTGCCTGTGAATATAGCTCACAGGTGTGAGTAAGCCTTGCAGCACCGTGAGGAGTTGGCAGGCCTTAATAAGGGCCAGAAAGGTGCGATGGAGGGCTGAGTCTGGTGCAGAACCATAAACTGCTAGGCCATATTCAATGAGAGTAACAACTGAGCTGGTGGTGCCCATGTTAAGTGCTTCATATGTAAGGCAGTGCTTGTGGCAGTGGAGTATCCCAATTCTGGAACTGATGGCCTTGGCAGTGTTGTCTGTATGCTGTGCATAGGACAGAGTGCAGTCAAGGGTGATACCCAGGTACTTAAAGTACTGCACGAGGTCCAGCACATCACCACTGTTGTTCGAGATGGATAGTGGGAAGGTCTTGTGTTTGCTGTAGGATACCCAGTATCCTACAGAGGGTGAGATACAGAGAAATGCCAATGCTCAAGTTATAAACATTAGGCATTTACCATTCTTCTCACAGGTATACACAAGCACTGAACTATGTACCACGATTGAAATGGAAGGCTTTTAGCCTGAAGTTCAATGGGGTAAATAGCTCCTTCCACATTGAACAGAGAACATGAATAATTTTTTATTTATTTGTTTAGTTTTTGTTGACCGGGTAAGTGCACTAGACAAATCCTGCCTATTTGCAGGCACGACCTGGGGGAGGGGGATACAGATGAATGCCAACTGACCTTGAAGCAGATTAAGCTGTTGGTGGTATTTTTAGTGAATCAGTGAAATTTGGCCAGGACACCAGGGAAATTCCCTGACTCTGCAGCAGGGGGACCCTTTGGCTGTCTAGCTGAGATGGCCACTTCTCTGCAAACCTCGGGAGAGCAGGATGCAGGAGAGACAGAGAAGCAGGCCTCCTACTCTGTCACTGGAAATCTAGAGGCTGCTGTGTTGCTGGATGAAATGATTTTGTCTGACCTGCCTGAAGAATTTTTTGATGCTGATATGGCTGCTACTGGGAAGGATTCTGTTGTGGGTGATTTGCAGTCCGCGCCCACGGAAGGTAAATCTATGGCTTTACTTGAGAAGGAATGCCTCTTGCATATTGTCCTGGCTGAAGAATCTAAATGTCAATCTAAGAAGGCTGAATTGCTTCCCGATGTTGCTACTCTATGCTCTGCTTCGTTGTCAGTTCATTCTGATGCCCTGTGACCTGTACTGTCTCCTAAAAATGACGTATGCGTTGTTGGTGAACCGAGCGGTGAAACGAATGGGGAGATCAAGAAGCAGCATTCTGTAAAGGCTGGCAGTGATAATCGTCAAGGTGATGTGTGCCTACAGCCTGTTTTAAGTAGCATTTCTGTTTCTAAGGTGAGCGCTCTTCCCTCTAAGCAACGTTTGGGTATGGATGGGCCTTGTAAGCCCTTACTGAGTTGTTTCTTTCCCGATGCATTGGACGTCCCTCTTGTTGGGAAGGAACAGGAATGGGTGGCCATAAACACTGCTTCTACTTTGTCTGCTGTTTCTTCCCCATTGGGGGATATTGTTATTTCCCGTACACATAGTCGAGATCCTGAGTTATATGATTTGGGCTGATCTCCTGAGCGTGCTATTTTAGAGGCTGGGTGGCGTCGGCAACCAGATGGGAAGTGGATACTTGATTATTCTAAAGACTGCACCCTCCACTACGATGCTTTCTACCTCAGTGCATCCCTGTTCTGTGTCTAAGGATCGGCATGCTTCTTCTTTTTCTATGGCTCAGACTGTGGACAGTTCGGTGGATGACGCTGTGGTGGTGGATCCCCGAGTTGGTGGTTTATTGGTCCCTGGTAATGATTTTCTTCATGGGGTTCAGATGGGACCTTCAAAACAGGTGTTACAAGATCCTAAACAAGCTGCATGGTTCAAACCAATGTTCAAACTGTTGGATTTATTTTACAACAAAGGGGAACCTGCCCCTAGGAAAAATGCAGTTTGTTTACTTTATAAAGGTGGACTTGAGGACCCCCCTGATAGATTGTATATTGCTAGACAATTATTGAAGGGTTCTGTGAAATGTTTTTCCTCTGAAATATTTGCTCTTATACATTTTGGTAACTCGAATTATGATAGTTTCAAAACCATTTCAAGTTTGTATAGGTTTTGGTCACAATATCAGAAAGTCAAAAATACACCTTTATGGGTTCCTTTTCTAGCGGTTCCATTGACTAAACCTGAAGTTAAATTGATTACGGTAATGTTTCGTAATGAAGGTGTTAATATTGAGGACATTTTATTTTGGTTGCGTCAAAGGTGTGAGGTTTTGGATAAGCCCTCACCTATTCTTGACAGTGAACATATATGGAATTTCCATCAATGCTGGCACTGTACATCTCCCTAATAGTTTCTTTTTGGGGAAGGATAGGGGGAGTTTGTTTTATTTTGGCCAGCCAAAGTCTTGTTTTAAGTGTGGGTCCAGGACTCACCTTAACACTGCTTGTGATACTCCTCACTGTAATCATTGTTTTGAGTTTGGTCATCTTGCCACTGATTGCCTTAACCTTTTTAAATGTAATCTGTGTGAAAAGACAGGGCATGGTTATGGAAAATGTCCTTGGGCATCCCATAATAGGGATGACTGTCCTTCCCATGAGGGCTTAATTAATATTGCACAACAGTTACAGGCTAAACAAGAGATAGTCCTGAAGAGTGATGTTTCGACTAGGCCTCTGGTTCCTCCTCTTCCAGAGACAGCCATGGGACAAGCAGTAGTAGAGGATATGGAATCACAGACGTTAGATCCTCAGGTCCCTGATCCTTTGTTACAGACTGAGGCTACTCCAGTTCCTGATGCCCCTTCTGGCTCACCTGTTGCTTCTACTTCAGTTGTTATTTCTCCTGATGACTCTTTTTCATCTGAGATGCCTCCCCCTCCCCCTCCTGCTTCTCAGCAGTCATTTAAAAAAGTCACTGCTAAGAAATGTAATAGATCTGGGAAGGTGATATTCTCTAAGGCATCTAATTTATCTAAAGATGATAAAGATTACACAGACAATTGGGTACAAGGTAACACATTTGCGGTCCTGACTTCTAGGGATGACTCTGATGGGGAAGAATCTGATGCCTCTTCCCGAGCCTCCACTATTCCTGATATGGCTTCTGATGGAGATGATGGGGAAGGGAAGGTTGAAGAATCTTCCTTGAGGTGTTCTAGGCGATGGCGGGTATCTAAACCCCCTTGAAATTCTGCTTGTGGGTCCTTCCTTTTCTTTTTATGTCTTTTTTGACTATTTCAAACTTAATGTCAATAGCATTAAGAGTCATAAAAAGATGGTTACTACCTTGTCTCTTTTGTCCCAGCAACAATGTGACATCTTTTGTATTCAGTATACCAGACTTAAATCTCTTTCTGATGTTACGCTTTGCAGACAATCTTTGGACTAATGGTGTGACCTTTTGGTCTAATGGGGAAGATTCTTGTTCTGGTGTTGGTGTATTGTTTACGAATTCTGCTTTAAAAGTTTCTCATTTAGTTGATGTTTCTCCTGGTAGGGCCTTGTTATTAGATATTAGTTATTCAGGTGATAGATTTGGATTAATTACACTTCATGCACCACAAACTAAGGCACAAAGAGTTGCATTGATGAAGGAAATCCATCCCTTTCTTCACACTTCTAGGATGGTAATGTAAGCGGGGGATTTTAATTGCTCTCTGAGTGCTTCTGACAGAGGGATGAAGACGTCTAAATTATTTTGTGATTCAAACGCTCTCCTTAATATTACTGCTACTGTAAGGTTAGTAGACGCCTACAGACTCAAATATTCTACTGGTGGTAATACTTTTTTAAATCCTCCTTATCAACCAGAATTGATTTTGTGTTTTTCTCTGCTATTTTACAAGTTAATACGATATTTTTGAAAGATTGGGAATTTTTCTGATCACAGATCTGTGACTGTTCAAATTGCTTGGGGTATTGTGCCCAGAAGTAAGAAAAATCAGTGGCGCCTTAATAATAATCTATTGGAGGATATGACTGTAAGGAGGGATTGGCATCGAGAGTGGGTGGCTAGGCTTTCGGTTTTTGATTTCTATGATGATCTCGGCTCCTGGTGGGATGATACTAAAATTGCCTGGAAGTATTTTTTTCAGACACTTTCAAGGACTATTGCTAATAACCAGTACCTTGAATATGTGAATCTGAGAGGACAACTTCAGAAGTTGATTTCTTTAACTGAAACTGATAACAGGGATTACAGTGCACAGATTAAACATGTTAAAAAGAAAATGTTTGATTTTCAGTAAAATACAGCTAAATCTTTAGAACATGAACATTTCTGCTGCACATTAATCACATGTTGATAAAAAGAAAACCTAACTAACAGCTGCATGATCCCATTGCAGCATCCTTCCCTTTGTAATACAGTTTGTCCCCCTTCCCATCATACCCGGTCTCCTGCCCCCAGGCCCATCATATCCACACCGCCTTTTTATATCCTCCATCCCCCCCCCATCATTCATCCATCTTGTATTAAAGAGATATATACCTTTTTATATTATGCTTTGGGGGGAGGTAAACTTTGGGAACCACACACATTGATTGCCTGCTTTGTAATGCCCTGTTGCTACAGCAGAGCCCCTTAAAGTCTGAGCTCTGTCGATGTTTACTCCAAACCTTTATAGAATGTCCACCTGATTGATACCTGTACCCCAGTAGGCACAGTCAAGGTGGACTTCAGAAGCAGACCAATTCGGTGGCAGAGCAGCAGCCTTACGTCCAAGAAGCTATCAAAAAGACCTGCATTTCCCAGTGCAAGGCTGCAAGTAGTAACAGTTAGTGTTAATGTTAGTGCTGCACAATGTGATATTTATTTTATGGCTCTATGCCTGGTCATCATGACCTTACAAACTCTGGTAACCCATAAAGGGTCAAGACGAATGAATTCATCCCCTCCCCCCCAAAAAAAACAGCACCACTAGATGCCACTGCTAGGAGAAAGAGGAGAATCCTCAGCATGTCGATACCTTCTTGCCCATATTCTAGGGGCAACATAATCCCGAGGGAGGAGAGGGATGCCTCAGAATGTGTCCCCTTACCTAGAGAAACAGACAATAACTGCTCAAGCTTGAGGATTAAGGATCCAGTGCAGTCAAAGGGCTTTGTTCCACCCCGACCAGGTAAGGCTGCCCAGTGCACACAGCAGTTGAACTTTCAACTGCTTCTTTCAGAGTTGTGGGGTGATAATTTCATCCTGGCTAGTCTCTAACTACAGAGGATCAAGGCAACAGTTTTGTCCAAGCCTTTCCTTGTTTTCTGGGCCTGCGCTGCACCCACAGCCTTGAGAAAGAGTTTGATAGGTTGGAGGCTCAGATTTGTAATTTACAAAATGGCAGCTTCTGTGATAGGTTCAGCTCATCAGTTTCAGTCAGCGGGTTGTTGTCAAAATTGACAGCTGAACTTCGCTGTGTATTGGCATCCTTTCCCTCTTTTACATCAAAAGGATCATCCTCAAAATGTAGTTAACATATTGAGGCTCCGATTTCTGACATCACAACATTAAAGGCACTTCCCATTTAATATAATGCAGGTAAAAGTTTTTAGGAAGTGGTTGGGCTTACTAGAGCATGTAAAGTCAATCATAAGAACACAAAGAGCATAGGGCATACCCCCAGGAGACCAGAACATCAAGAGGTCAGCATCAGGGTAGCAGGCTTTTTAAAAGGAAAACACTTCAGGCTGCAGAGTTTAAGCAGAGGTTGTAGTGAGGACATTTTGTCTGCCTTCTCCTGCCATAAGTTCTTCCTCAATGAAGGCTTTGGCTGCATGGAGGCTCTCAAAAAACCTCTGTGTTTGCCCCAGGTGGGAGATCCGAAGCCTGTTAGGGAACAGATGGGCAAATTCCCACTCACACTGGTATAGTATATTTTTCACATTAGAAAATTGTTGATGACGGGATTGGAGAGCCCAACTATCATCTTGAACAATGAACACTTTCTGTCCGGTTTCAAGAATAATGGCTCCCTTAGACTTTGTGGCATGCAGCATTTTTTCTTTATCTGTATATCTTAAGTATATAATGAAAAAATGCCTTGCTCTCTCACCCTGTCTTGGTTTTGGGCCCACCTGGTAGGCCCTCTCGACTTCGTAAGTCCCCAATGTTTCCTCGATCATTAGCTGTTTAGCTAGCCAGCCATGCACCGCTATCTCAGGACTGTTCTTTTCAATATCTTCCAGCAAACCAATGATCCAGAGATAAGACCTTCTGGTTCAATTTTCCAGATTGTCCATTTTGCTCAGTAGGTCTTGGATTTCTTTCTTCGGTGTGGATCTTTCTTTTTTAATTTCTTCCAAAGTGTCTTCAGCATTGCTGATTTGCTTCTCTGCTTCTGTTAGCTTCACAGTATGGGACTCTATGTATGTTCCAATAGCCACAAAACTACAGACTAAAGATACATAATTTGTGCTGTGACATTTTCAAAACCTGCCTTCATTTAATTCTGCATGTTGATTAGCATTGCAGGCATTCCAGCTAGCGATTTTTCTAATTCAGACATTTTTCCCCTGCTCATGTTGGTGTGTTGCTGTCCTGTTAGCACCTCATGGTCTGAGGGTAAAGCTGTTGGCTGTTCTCTTGAATCTAACTGTAGCTTTGCTTGTATGGTTTTTGGATTATTTGTTCCCAGAGCACTTCTATTAGCCATCAATGCAATTAGGTCATTCCAGTTTACAGCAGATACATTTTTTCCCACAAATAAATATGCTAGTCAAGTTGCTCTAACTCAAAGGACCTCCACCATCTTGACCCATTGGCCACACCCCCCATCCTGCATTATTAAGTCAGGATTATATTCAAAATCATTGTGAAGTGGGTCGACAGGCAATAGAGAATGCACCGACGATGTCGGCAGTGCCCTAGGAGGTAGCTGAGGCAAGAAACTACTTTCAATTTTCATGGAAACATTAGTAGATATGCCCATTGATGGATCATGGGACAGGAGGAGGAGGAGGAGGAGGAGGTAGCAGGTGTCTGAACCTGTCTGTAAATGAAGACAGAACTGTCTGAATGTCGGTGCCAATGAGGTCACCGAGTGTGCCTGGAGTAGTCGATGGGGAGGCTGGCCCTTGACATTGATGATGATGTACCAGCCATACTGGGCCTAGTAGTGCCTGCGCCATGCCCTGACCTTGGAGCTATGTCAACAGTTGGGTGGGTGAGTGTTGTCACTGCTGTATCAGTCGACAGTGCAGAGGAGACTGTGTCTGCTGTGCAGAGGGGTGACCTGGAAATGCGCCAGGGATGTTTTCACCTTCTCTTTGTCTCAGTGATTATATTTGTGGCTTCCTGATTACTTGTCCCATGATCTGGAGGACCTGGACCTAGAAGTGAGGGTAAGTGACATGGTGGTGCTCTTCTGCTGGAGCTCCTTCTCCATGTTGGCTATCTGTTTTTCAGCAGATGTTTTTCTAGATCCCCTTTGTGATGTTGCCATGTGGCAGAATTAAAACCTCAGGAGATCATGCAAGCTTTCATGTTATGATATAGGCCTTGGCAGCAGACACAGACATCATGGTAATCACTGTGGTGGATCTTCTCAGTATAGTCAGAGTACCAGAATAATTTTGAGGGTTCCTTTGATGACATACAGGTCATCAAAAATAACTTGTAAAAGTGATTATTTTTCTATTAAGCAAAAATAAAACAGCTATTGCAGTCATGTTTCCAGCAGCAGTCCAGGTATGGTCAATGGTGAAGGAAAAAACTGAGGAGAGAACAGTCCGCCCATATTTATATAGCAGTCAGCGTCTGATGTCATTATGGGTGGCTCCAGGTGGACTGCTTGCAAAAGTTTCTGTGCTGTCCTAGTACCTGGTGGCTTATAGTTCCATAGATGTGGCCTGATGAACCAGATATCCTCGAAGAAGATCTCTTGTTCACTCTGCTCCAAATCATGCTCACCCATTAGCTCCATCAATTGACAACAATAACTCCCAAAAGATGCCTCTTTATGCCTGGACCATTACCACACACACACACACACACACACAGACACACACACACACACACCCTCTCGCTCTCATTGCTGTCTCTCTCGATGCCATAAAGTAGTCATCACCTCTCTGGTTCACTCGCTGTCTTTCTCTTTCTCCCTGCATTGCAGTCCTCACACATAGCCTTTCAACTAGTAGGAGTTTGAATTTAACCTCTCAATTACCCTCTTCCTCTCTGTCCCACTCGCTGGCTTTCAGCCATTCTCCATAGAACTAACGACAGCCTTGGGGACAAAGGTAAAAATTGCTTGCCAGTACCCATTTTTTAAATTGTAACTGCAGCTTTGTTTGCATTAGTGCCCCAGATTCCATCAGATGGACATGCAGTTCTCTACTCTCCATGACACTGATTTTAAGAAAGAAAAAAAATTGATTATTTAAAGCCAGATAATCTCTAAATATTGCTGCAACTTATTGCCTAGCAATACACTGTTCACTCATTCTCCATGATCTTCAAAAGGAATAGCACTAAAAAGAAAACTGCAGTTATGGAAGCCTGCTAAAAACAAAAAAGCTAAAATGGAAGAGAGCCTCAAGCTCATGCAGGTGGAGGAACTGTTTCATACAAAATTTAGATAATGATTTTATTTTTGTAGTCTATTAATTTTACATTTTTCATGCATTTGAACTAGAGTCCCATTTTATAAGCACATACGTGCAATAAGACACTCTGGGGGTGTGCATTAGACATTTCCAATGCACTTCCAGGGCAGAAGACACTCGGCATGTGGCCTTGTGCTTTACTATGCCACGGACACACCTTAGAAATGTCTAATGCACACCCCACTGTATCTTATTGCTTACTTATGTGTGTGCATTTCCTCATGTGAAATGGGCTACAGGACCAAAGGGGCATGGGGGGGGAGGTAATGCCTTAAATAAAGTAAACAGATAAATGTAATTTAATTAGGTTGGGTAATCAGTGATGGAAATTGATTGGAATGTGTGCAACAGTTCCAGTAATAAAATTAATTACCTCACTATATAGCCTAGCAACAAGAGTGGAAATATATTGCTGATGCATAGGCAAGAAGGGTAAAACACTGAGAGAAAATCATATATCATGTCTAATTGTATGGCAAATATAACACCGAATGTATGAAAGTTCTATCAAATAAAACCAAGAAATGAGAACTCAATATGAAGCATGCTGCTAGACTCTACTTCAGATTTTCCATCTTGCTTTGAAGGTGATAGGTTCCTTAGTTTATTTTCCTGTTCTCACCACTGATTGCCAAATGACCAAGATAGAATACATAAAAAAAACAAGAAAAAAAAACAAGAACCACAAGTTCACAGTAATCATGAAAATGGGCAAAAGTGAAATAGGGGTTCTTTACACATTTGAATTTATGACACTAAAACAATAAAAGTAAGAAATAAAGTAGTAATTTCAAACAGCAAATCTACTGGAAGTCTATAAGGTTCATTATAGACACTAAAACACTCATTTTTACGTTTCCTGAAAATAGTTTTGCTGTACAGTACTTTATTTAGATGAATCATTTTTTTAATTAGTTTCCCATTTGTTTTAGTTTAAGAATCTAACTCTATCCATAGCAACAGCCACATGTCTGAAACTGAGAACTGCTCCATAAATTCATGTTGAAAACATTTTGTTGGAAAAAAAAATATTAAGAATGCCCATGCCTCTGAGTTTGGCAAACATCTGGGATAAGTTCTAATAAATGGAAAACTTGTGTAAGTCTGGAGTACTCAAAATAGGATGGAGGAGAAACACATCAAACATTTTTAAATAACTATAAGAAAGAAGTCATCATTATTTGACTTCAAACTAGAGATGCAGCAAATTATAAATCTGCCCACGAAGTGGACGCGAAGTGGCCACTTTGTGTCTGCGGAGCACGACACGAAGTGGACCCTGTAAAGTGCTCACTTCATGTTATTATTACCACTTCTCATTCTCATTATGCCTTAACGCAAAGTAACGAAAAGAGAGAAGAAAATAGGTATATCACAAGGCCTGCAGTACTGTAAGTCACATGCTTTAGCCAGGCAGGAAGGAAGTGAGTCAGAGAAGCATTTTCACTTTCTCCTTTGCATTTGTACAGGGAGAAAGCAAAATTGTTTTGTGAGAGGAGTTTGCTTGGCTCTTGGAGTCGTTACTGCCAATCCAATTCAAACAGCTTTTTTAAAAGCTATTTTATGTAGTATTTGTATTGTGTTAGTGTTTTTTTTGTTAGTGAATTTTTGTACAAGTTTTGTTTTTGTTTTGTGTGTGTGACTGACTCTCTGTGTGTGTGTGTGTCGTCCCGTGGACCCAGGAGGATGGAGGGTCATGTTGGAGTCAGGAAAGGTGAGTTGCTGGCACATGGGAGCGTTAGAAGGGGAGGAGTGCAGACCCGTGGGGGAAGGGCGGTCTTGTTATGTTGGACTGCTCCAGACTCCTGGCCAGTATTGCTTGCCCCCCGCAGAAGCAACAGGAGCTGCAGCAGCACCAATGCCACCGGTTGATGTTGCTCATCCACCTTCTCCACCACCACCACTAGCAGAATCTGTTGGGGTTCCAGCAGCACTCCCTCCACCACCTCCACAGCCACAGGAGGTGGGTCTGGCAATAGTGGGTGGTGGTGGGACTTGTACCCACCAAGTGCGTACTGTGTCTGGTTCCCTTCCCCCACAGCTCCTCAGTGTGGGAGTTTTTTAATTGTGTGGGGAGAGACAGCACAGTGGTGCAGTGCCGTGTGTGTGGTGTGCTGGTGTGCCGTGGTCCTCCTGGGACACATTTGGGGACCAGTGGCCAGTGCACCCACATGATGAATCACCACAGGGCAGAGTGGCAGGCTGACATGGAAGGGACCATATGTCCACCTGCTGGCCTTTCTGTGGCAGTGGCTGGTGGTGCTGCTGGGGTGGGAGATGTGCCTCGCAGCAGTCACTGCCACAGCAGGAGGAGGAGGAGGGCTACATCAGGTGCTCCACCACCACCACCACAGCCACCAGCACCACCCTGTCCACCACCAGCCCCACTACCTGGATTACCCGCTGCAGTGGACCCCAGCACTGTCCCTGTTAGCCAGTCTGACCTCCTCCTGGTGTGGGCAGCACTGGAGTAAAACAACAAGTATTTCATTAATGTGGGAGCAGCAAGTTACCAGAGTGGAAGCACAGCAGCAGCAAATACTTTCACTGCTGCACCTGTTGCTGGACCACCACGGCATCCCACGGCCATAGTAAGTACAGGTATTGTTTTCTGCCCCCCCCACCCCACTATTGTGTTGTAGTTTTGCTGTGTGTTTTTTGTTTGTTATTATTAAATCATACACATTTTCCCTTCCAGGGGAATCTTTCTTGCAACACATAGTGCAATATTTTTTTTTTGAAAACAATGCATAAATGCATTACAGTAAGTCATGTGACAGAGGCATTCCCATTCTGAAAATCTGCCCACATTCTGCCTCCCTTCTCAACAACGTTAGGACGTGATGGCAGGGACAGCGCGTGTGCATGCTCTTTACAGTGAATATCCGATTGTCCGGCAGGTTTCCGAATGTTTCTTTATGTTATAATGGTCAGTTTGTAGTGAAATGTGTGGCCATGTTTCCAGTAAGAAGAGCCTTGGTAGTGGAAACACTCCACATTTCACCACAAAGTGAACCTTATAACATTAGGAAACATTGCTTGGGATCGCTGCTGGACATTCAGTATAGTGCAGCATGCACCTGCTCTCCCCCTGCCATCACGTCTTAACGTTGCTGAGGAAGTGTGGCACAAATCTGGTTGCTTTTCAGATTGTTAATTACTCTGTCATGTGACTCACTGTAATGAAATTATGGGTGGTTTTCACATACATAAATTGCACCACGTGGAGCAAGAAATATTCCAGTGGTTGTAATGCCCCCACATATAGTTTATGTGCATCACTATAACTATGTAATGTGGTAACTGTCTGTAAATTTGTTGATAACTCTGACCTATATTTTTTAATGCTATTTTACAACTTCCTTTACTTACATCATGACTGACTGGAATGATATGATAATTTGCAGTAGTTGAGTGTGCTGTACTACCTTTTTTCATGTGTGAAATAATAAAAGGAGCATTCCTTTTAAATTGGTGTTGCTGACAGTGAGTGTGACCAGGTCTTTGTCATTGTTTTCCTCTGCTTTTCTCCATCACATCAAGTAGTTGTCATACATGACTTCTGTTTTTAACTAACAGTTATGCATCAGTCAGTGTTTTATATGACACCACGGAACAATGGTTATTGAAAAGCAGCTGCAAATAAATACAAAGCTGGTCAGAACAATATTGGAAGACGTGCTCATTTTGTTTTCATACAAGAAAAAAAGTAGGAGTAAGAGAAGCAGACATAAATTGTGAGAAGAATCGAACATATGAACATACGAAATTTGCCAGCAGATAAAGGCCTAGAGGTCTATCAAGTCTGCTTATTCTGCAGCTGCCCCTCCCTTCCACCCTTCCCCTTCATTAACCCTCCCCCTTGTCCTGTCCCATCCCCTTTTGAAGCAGTCCACTGTTCTACTGGATACCACTTCTGCAGGTAACGCATTCCACCCAGCCACCACCCTCTCTGTAAAAAAGTGTCTCCTCATCTCCCTCCTGAACCTTCCTCCCTCCAGTCTCATATCATGGCCCCCTGGTGTCCCTCCCCTCCCTTACTTTGAACAGCCCCTCTGTACCTGTCTTGTTTATTCCTTTCATGTACTTAGAGGTTTCAATCATGTCCCCCCAGTCCCTCCTGTCCTCCAGTGAGTACATGTTCAACTCCCTCAACATCCTCTCGTGTGATAAGTCCCCCAGCACCTTGATCATCTTTGTCGCCCTGCGCTGCACCCCCTCCAGTAACTTAATGTCCCTCTTCAGACATGGGCGCCAGTACTGCACGCAGTACTCCAGGTGCGGTCTAACTAATTACCTATACAGTGGCAGAATCACCTCCTCCTCCTTGTGGATATACCCTTGCATACAACCCAGCATTTTGTTGGCCCTTGCAGCTGCCTTCCTACAATGTGCCGAGTTGTTCATTGACCCTGGAATGAGCACCCCAGATCCTTCTCCTCTCTATCTGGGCTAGCTACACCCCCTAGCTGGTAACTCCTCCTTGGGTTCTTCATCCCAAAATGCAGCACCTTGCACTTTTGCATTAAACCCCAGTTGCCAGGTGTCTGACCAGGTTTCAAGCTTTGCCAGATCATTCTGCAACCCCTGCCATCCCCTAGGTCATCCACCACCACTCCTACCTTGGTATCATCAACAAACAGACTGATCTTGCTCTTGATGTCCCATGATATGTCTGCAATGAATATCCCAAACAACACTGGTCCCAACACCGAGCCCTGTGGAACACCACTCATCACTACCCTTGGGTATGAGAGCTCCCCACCCACCACCACCCTCTGTTGCCTTCCCTGAAGCCAGTTTCCTACCCATCTCACCAGCTTTGCACCCGCCCCTGTGCCTACTAACTTACTTCCCAGCCTTCCATGCGGCACCGAGTCGAATGCCTTACTGAATTCCAGATACAGGACATCCACTGCATAGCCCCAGTCCAGTTGCCTAGTTACCCAGTCATAGAACTCCACCAGGTTGGTTTGGCAGGATCTGCCCCATATGAAGCCATGCTGTCTGCTGTCCTGTAGTCCTTTGGCCTATAGGAGGGCCACCGGCCTCTCCTTCATGATAGTCTCCATTAGCTTACCCACGATGGATGTGAGGCTCACTGGTCTGTAGTTTCCCGGTTCATCCTTGGGGCAACTCTTGTGGAGGGGCACCACATAAGCCATCCTCCAGTCCTGATGTACTCACCCCAAATGTAGAGAGGCATTAAATAGGTCTGCCAAAGGTTCTGCAAGGACCTCTGCCAGCTCCTTCAGTACCCTGGGGTGGATGCCATCTGGGCCTGGCGCCTTGTCCACCCTCAGTACCTTCAAACCCTCCCGAACACTGCCATCCATGATTTCCCCATCTGTCACCCCTCCCCCCCGTTTCTGCCATTTCTCCCTCCTTGGGTGTCACCCCCCTTTTCTCTTTAGTAAATACTGAGCAGAAGTACTCATTTAGTGCTTCTGCCTTATCGCACTCCTGCTTCCACCCAACCCCCCCTCCTTCCTAATCCTTACCATGTGGTCCTTACAGCTCCTTTTCTCCCTCATGTACCTAAAGATGTCCTTCTCCCCCTTCTTAATGCCTTGTGCCAGCCTGAGTTCTGTAGATGCTTTGGCTCCCCTTACTGCCTTTGTCGCCTCCTTCGATTCTGTCAAGTACTCCTCCCTGTCCTCCACCCCTCCCTGTTTTCTTGTACTTCCTAAAGGCAGCTCTTTTTCTCCTTACCTTTTCCATGACCTCCTTGCTCAACCAGCTCGGTTTCTTAGCCCTAGCCTTCTTGCTCTAGGCCTTGCAGCAGGTTTTGGTTGTCTCCACTATCCCCAGCTTTATAAGCTCCCACCTCTGGTTAGTGTTCATACTAGATTAAATTCTGGCCAGGTACCCTTTTACCACTTCCCCCAGCCTCCCAAAGTCAGCCCTCATGAAGTCCAGCACTCTTGTGCCTGATTCCACTCCTTCCTTGCCCATATCCAATGTGAGCCATACTGAGTGGTGGTCACTCCCTGACAGCGGTTCCTCCACTGTAAGTTCTCTCACAAAGTCCCCATTTGCCAGCACAAGGTCAAGGGTATTTCCTAACCTGGTTGGTTCACTGAACATTTGCAGCAGGAAGCTGTCCTGGAAGGCATCCAGCAGTACCTGCTCCCTTCTGTTCCTGGTTGTTGGGGTACTCCAGTCCACTCCTGGCATGTTGAAGTCAACCACAATCACCACACTACCCTTCTCGCAGGGCCTCCTGATCTGTTCTGCTAGTTCCCTGTCTAACTCCTCCGTCTAAGATTGTGGCCTGTACACCACTCCCATTCTAAGAATCCTATTCTTAGGATCCTGGATTTGCATCCAAAGTGATTCTGTATTACCCTCCTCCCCTTCCTTCCTTACACACTTTAGTCCTTCCTTCACATATAGTGCCACCCCCCTCCTTTCCCAATTACCCTGTCACTACGAAATAACCTGTACCCTTGTACAGACAGGTCCCAGTCATTGTATTGGGTGGCCCATGTTTCTGTGATGGCTGCAATGTCCTGCTCTCCCTCTGCCATGAGCACCTGTAACACTGCAGTTTTCCTCCCAAGGCTCCTAGCATTGAGGGTAACCACCTTCCACCCTTCCCCCCACATCCCCTCCTTTCCTAGCATCACCAATAGTACTTGTCACTTGTCCTTTGTCACTGTTATGGGGGTAAGCTCATATGGTTTCCCAACCTGTGGTCTCTGCATATCTCTTTGCCCAATTGCCACCCCCACTCCTAGTTTAAATTCCCAACTTCCTCACGTTCCTCCATCCTCTGTTTCAACACTTTCTTCCCTCCTCACTCAAGTGTAGTCTGTCCTTGGCATATAGACTACTGTCCTCCCAGGTCCCTCCCACCCCTCAACAGCCCATACCCTTTAGCACAACACCAGGTTCTTAGCCATCCGTTAAATTCCTCTATTCTCAGCTTTCTTGGTGTGCTTGCCTTGGGCATGGGAGTATCTCTGAAAAAGTTACTGGTCTTCCTGCCCCCTCACATAAATGTGCTAGTTCCTCAAACCTCCTCTGGACTATATCTACTGCCTTGTCAGCCAGGTCATTTGTCCCAAGATGTATAATTAAATGAGGCTTGTCCCTACCCCTTCTAGCATATTTCAGAACAGATTGTCCCACCCTTTCCGCTGTCATTCCTGGCATGGCCTCCACCCAAATGCAACTATGCCTCTCCCCCTTGGCACCCCACCTGACTCCTCTTAGTATTGAGTCCCCCAGCACTGAGATTTCACCACTCTTACTTCCTGCTTGCTTCCATTCATCTCCCTCTCTCATTTCCAGCTCCTCTTCTTCCTCCTGCATATTATTTACCCCATTTGCCCCTGTTGCAATTCTCCCAGCAGAACTTCCCCTCACTCCAGTTTGGTCCAGGCATTTATCAATTACTCCTCTAATTTCATCATTTCCCTCCTCCACCTTCTTCCTCTCTAGCAGTGCAAAACTATTTTCTTAAGACCCTTCACAAATGCCCGCTCCCTCTCTCTGCATAGTAACCTGTTCTTTCCTTTCCACTCCATGACTTTTGCCACTTCTTCGCCTCCCCTCACAAGTCCCTATCTCCTCCTTCCATTTGTCTTTTGTCTCCTGACCCTGGTTTCCTGGCAATCGTTCTTCCTGGCCTGGGCCCCTTTGTCTCTGCTTCCTTCTTCTGACCCTCTCCTCACCACTGTTGGCTTAAATCGCCCTTCCTCATCTCCCCTTCTTCCTCCCTCCAGTATTGGGCTAAACCCACCCTCAATCTGCCTTGCATGTCTTAGTTCCTCCTGCAGACCCTTGATCTCCTTTCTAAGTTCTCTGTGTGGTTGCACACTAAACATCCTCCCACACTCCAGACAATTTTTAGAAAAATTGGTGCACCGCAGTTGTTGCAGCCTACCACCCTACCCATTGCTGTCGTTGCCCACCAGCGACCCCCCACCCTTCCAGATGCAGGATACCAAACACTCCCCCAAGTCTCCCCTTTCCCCCTCTATCAGTGCAAAACATTTTTTTCTTTATTTCCCTTACCCCCTTTATTGTACATGTTTCGATAGACTGAGTAACTGCTTTTTATATTCCTATCCTTCCTATCCACACTCAGAAAGAGACTTCAAGTAGCTATTGCACAACCTTCTTCAAACTCCTACTCCTTCTTTCCCCAATGCAATATCAATGCGAAGTAGTAACAATGAAAGCTCCTAGATTTGCAGTTACTTCCCTTCCACTGAGATAGCAATCACCTCTTCACTTGCTGCTGTTCCTTTCCTGGATGTCTGTTTCTGCTATGACAGGTGCATACCCTTTGCCCGTTTGAGGAACTGATGTCATAACCCCTGGTATAAAGGAAATGATGGACCAGGGGTGGGTGGGGTGAGGGGCTTGGGGGGTGGGACCAGCCCAAGTCTTCCAGAAACAATCAGGTAGCTGAGGCCCCTGGTCAGACCATTAGCACCCTTCCCCCACTCTGCACTAAGCTTTGCAGCTAGTGAAGCCAGCAACAATGAATCACAATTCTACTCAAAGACCCTCAAATAGATTTGCTACCCAAAGAAACAGGACTCCAAAGAGCTTCACCAACAGCACATCAAAATAGGCTTGAAATTAAAAGATATAGGTCTCCAATTCAAAGAAACAGACCCAGTTAAATCACACCACTTATGTTTTTAAATCAGAAGAAATAGGCCTCTACCAATGCAGCCTGCCACACAGTGAAACATCAAACAAATGAGCCCACTTATAGCTACCAAAACAGGTTTCAAAATTCCAACAGCCCCAAACAACACCCTGCTAGCCCCTCAGAAGTAGTAAGAAGGAAAAGAAATAACCTTCTACCAAGTAGAATCCACAAGAAACAATGTAAAAACAACAAGAAGAAGCTACTGTACTGTACAGATCTGATCCTGTCCCCCTTCTAGTTCCGTCATCGTATCATTCAAGTCACTGACGACTCACACGTAAGTAGTGGTTGCTGTGGCAATTTAAAGTAGCATAAAAAAGTACAGTTCAGAACTGTGAGGACATTCTTGCAATGCTGCTTTAATTGTAAAAATGTCACTGTGACATCATGACTGTGAGCTCACAGCAACAACCACAGAACACACAAAAGTGGCACAGAGTCCCCAGATTTTTTCTGCAGGCCCACAATGCATCCTCTTTGTGTGCAGAAAATTGACAAGTGGTAATGAAGTGGAATGAGACTTTTTCAGCACATACCCCGTCCCCAGTATAAAATGATGACTGTGAGGTTCGTGTTGCTGGTCCAATGTGCTGTGTGAGATGATTCCACCAAATGAAATGCAATCATCTCCACTGGATTGAAAGGTGCCCTTTGGATGTACACTAATAGCATGCTTGGTGAGTAGATATACTGTATATATAGATATATGGTTTTGTATTTTGTAGGTGAAGATGAGGGGGGATTGAACTTGACATGGACATGTACTCATGCTATTGTTCTACATCACACAGGTGACTCCAGACTGTTGCTGTGCACATTCCAGTGCTCAATGAGAATTTTTTGCACTTAAATGGAAATGGATAACTCTCAAGCACATGAAGGTAAGTATTTCTTTTTTGAGGGGGAATCATATTTTCAGTTTTGTCTGTAATGGTTTCTTATTTTTTACTTCTTTACAGATTTCATTAGCAGCCTTCTGGAGTCTGGTTGTTAATGATGGTCATGGTCATCGAATGAAATGACTTCTGCGTGTTGCATGTGTGCCCATGCTTGGGTCGGGGGAGGGGTGTGCCTGATGTTGAAGAACTTTTTTGGATAAGGACACTTTGACAGAACAAAGTATTGCAAATTTTCCTAAAAAAAAAATGAATGACTTTTTAAAAGTTATAACTTCATTGATATGTGTCCCTCCCTGGTTCTCGAATCTCAATTCCTATTGTCAAGTTACATTTCAGAGACACATCTTGTCAACTACTAAGACAACCTGTTGAGTGCAATATTTTCAGCAGTCTTTACAAAGCAATGAAATGGATGAAATAAAATCTTCATACTTACCAGAATGGATTTCACATGGACACTACATCGGTTCCTCTCTGTACGGTATAGCTACAGCATCTTTCCCAATGAGTATTAGCGATGGATCCTGTTTTTGTTCTCCTGTAAAAGAAACAAAAGAAGTGTACTGTATGTGTTTTGCCACTCTGAAAAGATACAGAAAACACAACAGACAACTTAAGGAAATGAGGCAGCATAACAAACATAAGTGTACATACTCACTTTATGGTTTAAATATTAAGAAGCTGGTGGTGGTGGTGGTGCACTGGTGGGCTGGAGGTCTGTGGGGGGCAGACAGACTCATGGTGGCAGATTTGCATAACATCAGTCCCAGTGGTGGTCGTGGTCCGTGGGGGGTAGACAGACTCATGGTGGCAGCAGAGTTGGATAACATCAGTCCCGGTGGTGGTGGTCCAGGGTGGGGAGGGTACACCGCCTTTTAAATACTGCAGTTAAAACCTGCCAACATTAACCACATCATCATCCTCATAAAGAAAACTGCCCTCACAGTCATCGATGTCTGAAGTCTGACCACTGGGAAATTCTTTCTCCATTGTGTCATCATCTACGTCAGTGGTGGGCAATTTCAGGCGGCCACTGCCAGTGCCACCAGGATGCTCCATTTCCACATCAGCAAGACCACCATGACTAGGCTGGGGTATGAATACTGAGGCTGCAGTCTGTGCTGGTATGTGCCTCTCATTCATATTAATGAATGTCAGCAAACTAACATTTGCAGGAGACACGTTTGTCTGATGATCCCTGACTATTGCACCTGCTGAGCTGAATACCCTCTCAACACTTACACTGGAGGGTGGACATGTGAGGTACTTCAGTGCCACTGCAGTCAACTCTGGCCATTCACTGACCTTTCCATTCCAGTACAAAAGAGGATCTTCACTTATTGTCAGATGCCTGTTTTCAGACAAATATGACTCAACCATTCTCTGTGCCCCACTAAGTCCAATTGTTGATGCATCAGCCTGTTCCCTGGAATCACTGATTTCACAAATACACACTTGGGACAAAGCCTCCCAAAGCGGGTTGACACCAACCACTTTGGATGACAGACCACCAGGAACTACAGTCCCCTTACCTTTGCATGATATGCTTGCTGGTCCTCCAGTTACACCTTCAGCTGGATTATGCTGCTGAGGTTTGCAAACCTTGGCACGTGATTTCTGTGCCCCATGAACCAAGTGAACCAGTTGACCACTGATATTTTTTACCTGTACAGGCCCTCCCTCCAGTACTGATGCAATTCCACGTTTGTATCGTGGGTCCAGCATTGTTGCCATGGCAAAGTTGTCACTATGCTGAATACTCACAATGTGATGATTCTGGTCGAACACTGTCACCATGTGTTGCAGCAACATACTGCTACCACCGTCTCCGGCAACATCAAGGCTATACTGTACATTCACCAATGTCTGCCTCAGCACCCGCAGCAGTGGAATTGATTGGCTAATGGAGGCAGAATCACCACTCACTGCCTGTGTGGCATGTTCAAAAGGCTGCAAAATTGTTATTACAGAGTCCATAAGGCTCCACTGTTGAGTCGTCATAGACATGGAGGCCCCAGAACTGTCACGGCTACTGTGCATAACAAGATATTCTGAGATGGCTTTGTATTGTTCATACAACCTCTCTGCCATGTACAACGTGGAGTTCCATCGGGTGACAACTTTCAGCTTCAAGCAGTGCTGAGGCAGGCTGTTTTGTATCTGCAACTGCTGCAGTTGGTCACAGGCCTTTCCAGATCTTGAAAAGTGAGAGCAGATACGTTGTGCAATGGTCAGCATTTCTTTTATGTCAGGGTGCTACAGAAACTCCTGAACCACAAGATTTAAACAGTGGGCCATGCATGGAACACGAAAAACACACCATTCGTGATGCATTTCACCACATTTGATCCATTGTCACTTGATATGAACCCAGCTCTCAGGAACAGAGGATTTAGCCTTCTGTCAATTTCAGTCAGTACCATGTCCAACATGTTCTTACCAGTGTGTGAACAGGTCACACTGTGCATAGCAATTGTTGCATGCTGGTGAATTCCAGGAAGATTGCTACTGCGACAATCCACCTTCCTGCACTAATTATTCACACTACCAGCATCACAAACAACCCCCTGCACCTGCGCCCAGTGTGCAGTTATACCCAGATATGAACTCCCCACTGTTTTGCCACTTGTCCACATATCCATACTTAAATGGATGAATGGAGAGGAGTAATGCTGAAGGGCATGTCTTACTGAGTCTGAGACAGTGCGGAACAACTCAGGAACAGCACGGGTAGAAAAGTACGTCCTGGATGGGACTTTCCATTTTGGACAGGCATGGGCAGCAAACAGCCAGAACCCAGAATTCTCCACAAAGAAGGGCAAAAGATCAATTGCCAGCATTTCCGCTACAGCAGCATTAAGTTCACATGACACTGTATGATTGGGGGGTACTTCAGCTTATGCGCAAAAACACTGTAACATGGGCTGACTTAAACATTTTACACGGGGTGTGTTGTTGGTCACAAATGGTTGTGCTCTGTGATGAATGGCATTGGCAGGGGGTGGAGTGTGGACATTTGATGAAGACGGTTGCACAGGTGATGATGACAAACCCAGAAATGATGTTATTTTTCCAGATTTGCCAACTGGGGTTGATGTACCACTTGCACTAGACATACTGCATTCACCACCACCACCAGCACAAAAACTGCTACTCTCACCAGCACTGGGCAACATTTCAAAGTCATTATGGTCCTCCACCTCATCATGCCTGTAGTAATTCTCTGCTCTTATTACTGCACTACTGCACACGTTTAATTTCCTACTGGGCTTAACAGTCATGGAAGGGGATAACATGCTGGCTATGGTTGCCGGTGATACGGGTGAACGCCAAGTCTGGTATTAGCTGCCAGCTTGTGCTGGGTCCACAGAGCCAAGTGCCTATTCTTAAGATGCGTATGCTGTCATCCTGTCCCAAGATGGCTCCCCTTTTTACCTCGACTCACACGCACATGGCAAACCTGGCAGATTGCAACTGAATCATCATTTGCATCTTGAACAAAAAAAATCCCAAACAAGGGACTGTGATGCTCTGCTTTTAACACGTCCATGATGATGTGGTTTATTTAAGTCTATTATTTTAAGCACTGAAGTGGGAAGGGGTCACGTGATGTTTCTGGCACTGCGCACCTGGACTGCAACTGACCACCACGTCTACCTGTCATATTGATTACTGGGTCGTCATCATCATCATCATCCACTAAAACCAGTAAATCACAAGTTTTTATTGGGGGGGGGATTCCTGCAAACAGATTCAGACACAGCCACTTTTAATTTCTTTTTCTCTGGTTCCCAACTGTGGTCAATTACATCATCATCATATTCATCAACATCACTGTCACACACATCCACCTCTTCTGCTTGGATGCTAACATGTAGACTGCATCATCATTATCATCAGCATCATCACATTCATCATCAGCATCTACACCACCATCACCTGATATTGTTTCACCACACTGTGAATCACTGCATGGAAAATGTGTGACATTAAGTGCCACGGTGGATGGAATATCACATTGTATTCTATCTTTGACAAGATCATCAGAATCAGGTTCAGTTAATGGGATGTTACTGGGAAGTATGACATCATCTGCGCTGTCACTCACTTACATTGCTTCACACTCAATATGTTTGGATACGGTACACTGGTCGGAATTAGAACTTGACACAACAATGCTAATACTACCTCCACCACCACTAACACCAGTAACACTAACACCACCGGCTGGTAAAACATCATCTCTTCCAACTATCAGTGAAGTTACTGATTGGGCTGTAAAAAACATTGCAAGAGAAATACCTTTCCTCACATCAGCAATGCACTTCTCCATCCGCGTACCACTACCATGCCCACAGACCCTCTTACTGCCAACATTGCCATGGTCAGAAACAGCTTTACTTGCATGTCTCTTTGCAGCCATTTTGGGGGGATCAACCACAAATATTATTATCAAATTCAGACTTTGATACATTCACTTTCTGACTGGAGGGATGCTGGCTGGATGTGAAGCAAAATAAACAACAGTGGCTTCAGCAACAGATAAGAGACTACTGTGTTGTGACACTGTCACAGAATTCAAACAACTTCAATATCCAGTGGTGCTGATGGGGTCACAAAAACAATCCAGTCTAGTAAAAAATACTTTTTCAATGTGGGGGTGGGGGTGGGGGCACTAAATACAGACAGTGCTGATTTTTTACGGCACTACAAGCAGCAAAACTAACAACAGAGAACACGATCACAGTACAAAATCAGGCAGCTGCAATGGATAGCAGGTTCACACTGCTGCGCTTAGTTGCACTTACACTAATCTGTGTCACAAATGTTAAAAGGTGTATTATATTTCATGTATGCAACACTGCACACACAACACAGAACACTCTGTGTACAATGCTGAATGAGGAATGCGATGCAAATGCAAAAGTTCAGTGTACTGCCACGTAATGTAAATTTGTAATTTAAACAACCTGACCTTATGAAATGCTGCACCACATTCACACAACAAACAGCAAGAACATTTGTATTGTACTATTACTGACAATTTTACTATGTGTACAGTAACAGTCAGTTGTATAACAAAAATATAACTAAAACACAAAGAAATCACTAGTTCTCCAACTTAAATCTACCTACACACAGATACGCCCATCCCCCACACAGCACACTTCACTGTCTTTCACCACACACACTCAATGTTGTAAATTTACATTCAAAATCCACACACAGACAAAAACGCTCGATGATGTGAGCACAGGAGGGTTTCCTACAATCGATGAACTACAGTTGGATCCCCCCCAAAAAAGCAAAAATTCATTTTGAACAGCTTTTAAAAGATTCCTACAGACAGCTATCAGAGCACACTGTCTCCTACTCCTTCCTACTCATACTACCCTGAACTGAGGCTGTGCAGATCAATATAGAGCCCATGTGACCTGAACTCTCATGAATCACTGCAAAATCCACCTTTGGAGCTCAAAAACAAGGCGAAGTGAACTGCCACCAATGTACTTCGCCTTAAAATTGAAAGAGTAGTGACCAGTGGAGGCAGAGTAACGAGAAGTCCCTGATTTCAATGAACTTTGTGTTCCTCATTATAACGTGAAGCACGTCGCCTCGCATTGTGGAGCACTCCTCGAATCCACCTGTGCTCCACGAAACACTTCATGGAGTGGATTGAGCCCACTTCACCCACCACTACTTCAAACATATTGATATATGGTGCACTTGTAGTTTTTTTTTTCAATGGACTGTAAGAAGATATTGGTGCAGTAACTTACCTCTGGGTGGGGCAGATGCTCCAGTTTTCTTCATTCATGTTAATTCGTGGATGACATGAAGGTCTACAATAGAGATGATATGCTGGAGGGAGTTGAGAGTATGCGCAAGGATCTGAAAAAACTGAAGGAGTGGTCCACGGAGTGGCAACTGGCCTTCAATACAAAAAAATGCAAAATCATGCACTTGGGCAAAAAAAGAAAACAGGAAGCAAAATACCAGATGGGGGGCTTGCCTTAGAGGAAACCAAGCTGGAGAGGGACCTTGGTATAATCATTTCATGAGACCTGAAGGTGACAAAGCAATGTGAGAAGGCAGTGGCAAAAGCCAATAGGATGCAGGTTGTATCAATAGGGGGAATCACTAGCAGGAACAGGGAGGTCATACTGCTCTTGTACAGGCAACTGGTCAGGCCTCACCTTGAGTATGGAGTCCAGTTCTGGAGGCCATACCTCAAGAAGTATGTGGATAGGGTAGAGCGGGTCCAGAGGAGGGCAACAAAAATGGTGAAGGGCCTCAGACACATGTCATTCGAGTAACGGCTGAAGGACCCAAATATGTACTCTCTAGTGCAGAGAAGGGAAAGGGGGAACATGACTGAGACCTTCAGATATATCAAGGGTATAAACAGGGTACTAGTAAGGGACATTTTCCAGCTAAATGGGCAATCAAGACAAGGGGGCACGGTTTGCAGATAGTAGGGGACAGATTCAGAGGAAACATTAGAAAATTCTACTTCATGGAGAGGGTGGTAGACAGCTGGAACAAACTCCTGGTGGAGGTGGGGGGGTGAGGACTGTGGAGAGATTCAAGGTATCATGGGCTAGACACAAGGGTCTGTTGGAGCTGGGGGGGGGGTGTTAGGAAATAGTAAAGACCAAGCAGTTTAGCTAGGTAAACTGGGCAGACTGTGCGGGCCTGGTGGCCATTCTCTGCTGACACATTCTATGTTCTGTGTTTCTATGTTTCTATTTGTTCCCCTGGTATCCCCAGGGTTCTAAACTGCCACACTGCTATACTCAAGCTGTCTCAAGTGGGGGTCTCCCTTAAAGATCTTACTAACTTCCACTCATAAATCAGACAAAGGTGGTTCTATTAAAGTAAACAAAGACAGTATTCTGGAAAAGTTTGGCATGGAAGTGGGATTATAGGAAGCCCACACATTTAAAATGGGCATGATTGCTAAGTAAAATATAGATTTGTCAAAAGGTGTGCACTTTGTTTCCATAGTAATCTTGATGTCCCTAAAAAGATATACTGGACTGCCAAGAGAGCAGGCTAGAGATATGAAAAAAAAAATGATTCATGCTCTGCTAGAGCACATCAGCTCCCTCCTCTCAGTGGAATGAAGTTGCTTTTTTTTGCCCAGACCCCACCTCTTATCCCACTCAAAACAGCAGGGGAAGAGAGATCTACTAAAAATAAAAGTAAGGAGGCACAACCTTCCAGAATGGTGTCCAATTCCAGAGACATCCACTCCTGCAGCAGATTTGCCTAAGTCACATAAGGATAGGCCAGCATCCTGAGTGGTGACGAGGTTGAGGAACTCTTTACAATGACCTCAAAAAAAACTCCTTTTTGAGCTTAAAAAACTTGGCACATCCATGGAGCAAATGAAAAAAATCAACCACTGAAACTACAAAGGGGTTAGCAGAAGTGATGAAAAGAACTACTGATTTAGGGGAAGGCTTCACCACAGCAACCATCCTGTTAGGGTATGATGACATTGTGTTGCAGTTCCTCTGCCATTGGGATTGGTAACTCACAGAGAAACTGGACAACCTGGAGCTCTGATCCCAACAGGAAAACATGCACATCCATGGCCTCTCTGAAGGTACTTAATTGGAACAGATGGGGCAGTTTCTGTAGTCCTTGCTTCATGGCCTATTGGACTAGATAAAGGAAGAGCCATTAAACATTATGAGAGCTCACTGTGCACTTGCCCACAGCCCACAAACCCCAAAGCGAAACCATGTTCTATAGTGTTTAAATTCCTGGATTATCTCTCCAAGTCAAAAATTCATTAGTTGACATGGAACAAATAAAAAATTGCTTTTTGGGGACACAAAGTTGCTTTCTGAATAATTTCACCTTACACTTCTAAAAAGGCTCACTCTGCTGGCAATAAAGAAGCACCTGGCACAGAAGGAGGTTAGGATGCAGATATTCACTCCCATTTCGTTTAAGATTCACACACTCAAGGGGGCACAGTTCTTTCACACACTGGCAGAAGCAAAGCGAACCTTGACAGGGTACATAGCATCCTGGAGGGGTTAGTTCTAGGCATGCCTCCTCCTCCCTCTGTAATGTACCTCCCCGATACCCCACTGTACTTAATTTAGGAATCCCCGAACCTAGCATACAATGTACTAAACTACTCTCCCTCTCTCTCTAAACTTTTTGTTCCTACAGAGATATTGCTTCAGCCCTCTCTAGACCTGTGTTATATGTAGGGCCCCTAGTGCTCTGTGGCAGAATATTCTAATTTCTGCAGCGGGGCTCCTTGGCTTCTGCGGCACCATTTTCTGATTTCTGTGGCATGATTTATTCATTTCTCTGGCAGAACGCAGTCCTACCATTGGCTAAATATGTTGTGATGCCATTGATGACATCATATGCTGAACACAGAGGAGGGGCTTCAGGATAAATGTGATGAGAAAGAAAGAAAGCCTGACACTATGGAAAAACAGTAAATTAGAATGAAAATTCACCAAAACCAATGAACTCTGCGACACTATATATATTCTGTGGCATGATGCAAATTCTGCGGAAAATTCTGCAACCGCAGAATCACAGAATTCTAGGGGCCTTGGTTATATGTCTCTCTCAGTTAGACTTTGTACCTCTTTTAACTGGTAATGTCCTGGCCCTCCCTGACACACTAGCCTTTCCTTCCCCTTGCTGGCTTCCCCTTTCCCACTTTCTTTCCCTTCCCTTAGCACTTCAATTGTGTAATTGTACTGTAATTGTAATCCAAGACTTGAATAAATAAAATAAATAAATACTGTTTACCTGTTTCTTAATTGTAACGCCAGTCCAGCAGTGGGTTGGCAATATTGTTGATAATGTTGTTTTAATCTATACTTAATTTCTCATGTATGTTACTGTAATTGTATGTACAATCACTGTGTTAAATCCACTGTACCTCCCCCCCAGGTTGCACTGAGAGAAGAGCAACTTGTTGCTCAGTGTGCCTTCCTGGTGAGGCATTTCAATAAATAAAGAAGTTGGGAGTGGCTGATGACCTGTTTTCATCTCCTGTCCCTACCCTTGAGTTCCTGCCCAAGATTGAGGCCTGGCACCAGGTCTCTAAAGCCAGAAAATGCCAATGCCAGCAGAAGGAGGAGACCCAGGCATCTGCGGATTGCAGACTCAGAGATGATCCCACCATGGTGCCAAGCCAAGGCATCTGCTTCAGTTTTAGAGCCCTGCTGAAATGTTTACTTCTGGTGCTAGATACCTGTACATGGACAATAATTTTTAAAGAGACTAAGTGATGGTAAGTCTCAGTCTGACTGCAATGTATTGGTTGGGGGTCTCATGCTCTAAGGAAGACTCTTTAGGGGAGGGATCCATGCCTCGTACAAACAGCCTCTGATTAATGCTAATCATGGAGTGTCTGTAGAAGGGTATGGGGTAAGTCCAGAGTTCCTGCGAGCAGGGTTCTAGGCTTTGTGGAGCAGTAGGGAGCCCTCATGCAACCCAGTCATGTACGGAGGGGGGGGGCTCAGACTCTGAGCACTGGAACCAAATTATTAAGGAATGGCTCAAAGCACTGACCTACCAAATAGACCTAGTACACTGATTAGGAAAGGTGAATGGACACGGGAATGGGTGAGGGACCTAAATTTGAGTGACTTGTGAGCCTAGACCTGCCGGGTAAGGTCTCAGACCTCACTCTTGTGCTGTAAAGCAAGAAAAAGACCTGCTATTTCTCTAGACAGAGGCCCCTCCACTTGGCCTGGCTTTTTTCAGAGGGAATATGGATTGGTGAATGGGGAGGCAGACCTAAAAGAGCTGCATAATGGCCACTAGCAGGCATGGTTTGCACTGGCTGTGTGAGGGTAGCAGCAGTGCACTCTTCCATGGAGCTTGTGGTTCAGTTACCAAATTGGGGAGTCAGCTTAGGTCCCCAGCCTGGTTGAAGAATGGAAGGGAGATTAAAGAGTTAACCTCCTTGTCTGCCATTATTAAGGATTTAGGGCCCAGGCCTATTACTTCAGATGCTGTGGGAGGTTCAGTGGTTGGGACCATGGAACCACAGTGAGGAGTGACTACAAGGACATGGCCTCTCATGGGATACAGCACCTGCATGGCCCCACAAGCTCACTTGTCTAGAGAAGTGTCAGGGAGCCAGGTCAGCTTGAAGGGATCTTCCTTGAGGGTTGGATGATGCTGCATGGACTAGGTGGCTAAGAGGATCACTCTACTTAATGCTTTTTGGTCAGATGCATGCCTTACTATACCTCTTCCCGTGCCCTTCAGAGTGGAACAAAGCCAAGAATGGTACAAACCAGATAAATAGTCTGCCCTGTATAGTGGCAATGGGTATCAGCCAATGCGGAAGGGACCATTTTTGCTTGATGGCATGTGGGAGGGATCTGTCTGGTCTGGGACCCAATGTAACCTGTACATGGGAATCTCTTCAGTATTCCCCGAGGGGGATTCCTTCTTCTGCACTAGCAGTCAGGTGCTGAATGCAGCCGGCCACAGTGGGCTCCCCAGCCTACCCTCAAGAGCAAGATTCCAGGATTCCCTGAGGGGGATTCCATCTTCTGCACTAGCAGTCTGGTGCTGAATGCAACCAGCCACAGGGTGCTCCCTAGCTTGCCCTCAGGAGCAAGATTCCAGGACTCGCTGAGGGGGATTCCATCTTCTGCACTAGCGGTCTGGTGCTGAATGCAGCCAACCACAGGGTGCTCCCCAGCCAGCCCTCAAGAGCAAGATTCCAGGTACGCTATGAGAAAGCAGCTCCAGTCCAGCTTACTAGCTGTGAACTCAGTTGGTGGATGGTGCCTGAAATTGGGCCTATTATAGGCAGATTCAGCATTTCGTCTCTCCCCAACTGGCTTCAGCTCCTGGAGATTTGAACTGCCTGGCACCTTCCCTTGGAGCTCATCTCTCTGCTGCTTAAATTTCTTTTTTTTTCGCTAACCTCTGCAACTGAATCTGTAATGTGCCTATGTGCCCACTGCTGAATTTGAATTGTTAGTGTAGGGAACTACAACCAGTTTTGAACTGTTAAGAGTAGGAAACTACAGCATTTTTGGAGTGTTTCAACTGCCTTAAGCTAAACCAAGTTAAAACTGTATTAACAAAGTTTCATGTTAAAAACTGCTTTGTCTAATTGCTGAATTGCTGTTTTCCCCATCTGCCCCCCCCCAACCCCACTTGCCTTTTCCTCTGTACACTGGTGATGCTGCTGGTGCTGAATACCAGTCACTCCCACAGCCATTCTCTCCCTCACTGGCTAATCTAAGCACCCTTTATTTCTCACCTTGTTACTGAATTTTTTTGTCACCGTAGTTCCCTTGCCTCCCAAACTCTGAAGCCTTTGGTCTGTTGGTGCATAAAAGCTGACTTCTCCCTTCTCTCCTTCTCTCCTTCTCTCTTCAGGATTCCCTGAGAGGGATTCCATCTTCTGCACTAGCAGTCTGGTGCTGAGCGTAGCTGGCTGCAGAGTTCTCCCCAGCATGCCCTCAAGAGCAAGATTCCAGGTACGCTTCAGGAAAGCAATTAAAGTCCAGCTTGCTAGCCGTGAACTCAGTTGGTGGATAGTGCCTGAAATTGGGTCTACTATAGGCAGATTCAGCACTCCATCTCTCGCTGCTGACTTTTCCATTAGCAGATTTATATCTTCTAGCCACTAGAGGGCCAAGTTATAAGCACACTTACCCAATCCAATCCAATCCAATCCAATCCCTGTTTAGTTTCACTGATTGTGTGGCCAGTCTATCACTATTCATCAGTCTTTGCCCCTACCTCTTCTCCTCTTGTCAAGGCCTGTGCTTTTGGATTCGCCCCATTTCCTAACACTCAACCCTGTTCTAATCCCTTCCACCACCCTAACTTTATAAGCTCTGCACTCTCTCCTTACCCTCTGCTTTGGACACCTGTACCCCTTTTTGCTATATCCATGAACGCCTTTCTAATGCTGCCTCTACTTCTATTTTTCATACCCCTCAACTCCACTAGTACTGGTACCCCCTCATTCACCAGCATTGCCACTCTATGTTGGGATATATCCCTTGGTGTACTCTACCACCTTCCAAAACACACTACAATACTCCCATGCTAGCCTCCCTCATTAATAACCAAGATAATCTCCTCCCCATCCTTGAGTACCCCCTTCTCCTTCAATTTCTCTCACCCTGCAGTAACACATCTGCTAAAAATTCCATCAGAAGTAGATGGCGTTCGGCTCACAAGCTCCTTGCTCACTATCTTGCTAGGATTGCACTTCTCCTCCTGCTCCTACCTGAGAACATACACCCAAACCCTGGTCCGCCCACCTCGGCATACGAACGACACAAGAAACAAGGTTCCATCAATCTGGCATCTCTCAACATCTGCAGCCTGCCAGCTAAGTTCGATGCACTCTGGTTGTTACAACATAGGCCGGACATCATAGACCTCAGTGAAACTTGGCTCTCTCCTAAGATCTCATACAACACTGTATCCATTCCAGGCTATACTCAGTTCCAACTCGACAGAATTGCCAAGTGAGGGGGTGGCTATACCATTTATTTGAGAGACACTCTTGAAGGGCTAGTCATCCCATTACTTCCCTCTGCAAACAACTCTCAAATTCTAGCAGTTAAAATAATCCTTGGCCAGCAGGGAAAATCCCTCACAGTTGCATCGGTATACATCCCCCCGCTTGAACATGTTACAGGCTTCCAAATGATCACAGACTTCCTGGACGATAGCACCTCCAGTGGTGAGACAATTGTAATGGGTGACCTAAATGTTAACCTGCTAGCTCCAGAAGCCGTTTTTGTTTCCCAGGTGCATTATTCTGCACTTATTCGCATTGAATCCAAGCTGCCATACTTCTGACCATTCCTCCAACCTTGCCAAGTCTCTTCTCATCCTTTCCACGCCTCCTTGTGTATCAACCCTGTTGCAGATCTTTGTGTCATCTGCAAAGAGGCATACTTTCCTTCCAGTCCCTCTGCAATGTCACTTATAAAGACATTGAAAAGGACTGGACCCAGTACTGAACCCTGCAGTACCCCACTAGTAACCCCCCTTTCTTCAGAGTGGACTCTTTACAATTGCCTTCTGTGTCCTATTATCCAGCCAATGTTGTACCCGGGCTACCACCCTGGAACCCACTCCCAGGCTGGTTAATTTGTTTATTAATCATTTGAGTGGGACTGAGTCAAATGCCTTGCTAAAGTCTAGGAAGGCCATGTCCACAGCCTCACCCTGGTCTACTACTTTAGTCATCCAGTCAAAGAACTGAATTAGATTCATCTGACATGACCTTCCCGCTGTGAACCCATGCTGCCTTGGGTCCTGTGCCCCACTGGCCTCTAGGTACTCAACAATTCTTTCCTTCAGAAGTGATTGCATCACTTTCCCTACCACATAGGTCAAACTGACAGGTCTGTAGTTTCATCCCTCTATCTTGCTCCCACTTTTGTGAAGGGGTATCACATTAGCCTTCTTCCAGTCCTCAGGTATCACACCATCCTCCCATGATTTGTTAAAAAGGGTAATCAGTGCTGTCACTAGTCCTCCTCTTAATTCTTTTAGATTCTGGGGTGAATCCCGTCAGGCCCCTTTGCTTTCTCCACCTTCAGTTTTAGGAGTTCTTTCAGAGCCCTTTCTTCTGTGAAAGGACTGGGATTGACCCCCCATCCAGAGTGCTTCTGTTAACTGGATTAGGTGTCTCCCCCTCCTTCTCTTTTGTGAATACTGAGCAAAAGTATTAATTCAGTATCCCTGCGTTTTTACTGTCCCTCTCTGCCCACCCACCATCCATTCTATCCAGCCTCACTATTTATTTATTTATTTATTAGAATTTTGGATAAATACCTTTGAGCCAATGGCTCTTTTACAAAGGTTCCACATCAGTATAAGAAGAAGAGAAGTACATTTTGTGTGAGATTAGCAGGCGAGCAGTTTGAATACAAAATTTAATACAGGTTATACATGGTCTAATGCTACAGGTAAAATAAATAATAGAACAACACAATCAAGCATACATTAAGAATGATGAGTCACAACAAACAATATTTACATGAATTAAAGCTGCCAGAAGGGCATTGTCAAAGGGAAAAGTAGAGTGGGAAAACTGAGTTGCGGCCAGTTGTGCCAGGTAGTGTAGGAAAGTGGAAGAGAGAGTGGGTGTAGAGGGGTAACTGGAAGGGAGGTAGAAGGAGAGGTGGGTGGGCGGCAAGGATCGGGGAACAAGTGCAACACTGTCCCTCCCTTTGTCTTTCTATGCTCCCTGATGTACCTATAAAAGGTTTCATCCCCCTTCTTAACTGAGTTGGCTATCTGTTCCTCAGTTTGGGCCTTTGCTATTCTGACTTCCCTCCCTGCTTCCTTCTGCCTTAACTGGTATAGTTCTCTATCCTGTTCCTTCTGTGTTTCCTTATACTTCCTAAATGCTATCTTTTTTTCCCTAACCTTCCCCGCCATCTCTTTTGAGAACCATAGTGGCTTTTTCTTTCATTTTGGTTTGTTTATTGGCTTCGCACAAATGCTTGTTGCCTCTGTGATGGCATTTTTGATGTTTCCCCATTGTTGCTCCACCCCTCCTTCTTGTCTGTTTGCTAGTGCTTTTCTAAGGCACTCTCCCATCTTGCCAAAGTCAGCCCTCCTGAAGTCCAGTACCCTCACTTTTGCATGGCTTGACTCTGCAGCTGAGTTTATCGTGAACCACACTGTTTGGTGGTCACTTGTTCCCAGATGGCTACCCACTTCTAGATCTGAGATCCTCTCACTGTTCCCATTTGAGAGCACGAAGTCTAAGACTGCTCCATCATGAGTGGGTTCCAAAACTAGCTCTCTGACCTCAGACTCCTCTCTCTCTCTCTCTCTCTCCCTTGACGTTGTCCTACAACCTCTCACTAAACTTCTGAATCTCTCACTCTCTCATAAACAATTCCCCCAGCTCTGGAAATCAGCAGTGGTCATACCCATTCTTAAAAGTAGAGACAGGTCTCTTCTCTCTAACTACCGCCCCATCTCTGTCCTCCTACCACTCTCCAAGGTGTTGGAATGAATTGTAGTTGACCAGTTATCTAAACACATCAACAAATATAGCTTACTCTGCCTGCAACTACATGGCTTTAGAAAAGCCCATAGTGCTACCAACACCCTGCTTGACTTCACCAGCCATATTCATAAGGCGATTGACACTGGCCACCTACTGGGTGCGGTGTTCATTGATTTGACCAAGGCCTTTGACACCGTGAGCCACCAGCTCCTGCTTTGCTCACTCTCCTCCCTTGGACTATTTAATGATGTAGCCAAATGGTTTGAAAGCTACCTCTCGGCAAGGAGCCAAAAAGTCAAAATCTTTGCCTCTCTGTCAAGTGCCCTTCCTGTCTGCTCTGGTGTACCCCAGGGTTTCTTCCTTGGCCCTCTACTTTTCAGTCTTTTCATCAGTACTCTTCCTGCTGCTTGCAATAATAACTTAATACTCTATGTCGATGATGCAGTCCTCTTTTCCTCCAATACTGATCCCATCTCATTCTCCAAGGTCCTACAGACGAACTTCAGCCTAGTTGAAACCTGGCTTCTCCAACATAAGCTGTTGATGAATTACAAAAATACAAAGTCCATGCTGTTCCATAGCTCTCACAGCAAATACAGATCCATAAACTTCACCACACATAATGAGCTCCAACAGCCATTTGAGCAAGTGCAGGAGTTTAAATACCTTGGTATTGTCCTTGATTGCACGATGTCTTTCAGCTCACATGTTCAACATGTCTCAAAATCAGTCAACTCAAGAACTGGAGTCTTCAACCGCCACCGTCGCTGTCTTACCAACGAAGCTATGCGCTCAGCCATAACTGCCTCAGTCCTAACCGTCATTGATTATGGATTTGTCTTCTACAGGGCTGCCATTGATACCACCCTAAAACAGGTCAGGATGGCCCTTAACAAATGCTGTAGACTTCTCATTGCTGCAGGGAAGCATATGCATACCTGTGATCTCTACAAGCAATCCCACTGGCTCAATCTAAATATTAGACTTGCCTCCCAGACCTGCCTACTGGCTAAGAAAATCTGTCTTAACCTCACACCCCCTGCAACTCATGCCTTAATGTTGGCCGCAGTCACTGCACATTTTACACGCAGTTCCCTCAAACCAGCATTTATCGTTCCACTCTGCTGTTCCAACCAGGCTCAATGTGCTTTCCACACCAGGGCCCCCCTGCTGCTAAACAACCTTCCCCCTGAAATTGCAGCCAAATACAAGGTTGGCCTATTCAAACATAAATTCTGCCAGCACCTCACTGACCTTAGCAGTTGTGACTGCTCTGCCTAGGCTTCTGGCTTTGCTTCACCTTTCCCTCTCCTTCACTCCTCTTTTGCTGCCCTCACCACCTCTCTCCACCCCTCCATCCCTTCCTACTCCCCATCTCTCCCACCCCACACCTACCATTCTACTCCTCTCACCTCCCACCTACCATTCCACCCCCTGTCCCGCTCCTCTCCTCCTGTCTCCCCTTCCCTATCACCCTATCACTTGTTGCTCCACCCCCAGACCACCTAGCACTTATCTTTCTGTTCTTGCACTTACAACAATGTCAGATCCTTATGGGAGACCCCCTTGAAGAAGTTACCTCAAACTTACTCGGCAGCGACGACTTGGAGGGCTCCAACTACCAGACTTTTATGCTTACTACCTTGCGATCCACCTGGCTAGGTCGAGTGCCTGGGCGTGCGACGAGGACCTAACATACCCTGGCCTTCATTTAGATCGTTTATTTGTTAGTGGCCTTAAGCTGGATTTGGAGTCTTTACTTTATGTTCCATAGGTTAAAATTCCAAAGAGGGTGAGGGATACCCCGTTAGGATGGGATATTAAAGCCTTGCAACAGTTTTACACGAAATTTCAAATCTCACAACGATATGACTTATCCCAACCTATAGTAGGAAATCTGAATTTGATCATCGGGAAGCAACCTATATCTAGACGGGGAACTGAAGGGGAAACGAAGTGGCGGGTTCAGGATCTTTTTCAGAACAATAGGCTTCTTTCACTTCAGGCTCTGGTGGAGAAATCGGAAGGTAAATGTCAATCCTTCTTAAAATTAAGTCAAATTTTAAGCTGCGTCAAGTCGTATTTTGGTAAGAGGCTGGGGCAAAATATTTTGGGACCTATGTTTGTGGAGTTGAAAGGGTTTACGCAAGCGGGTAAGGTGATATCAAAAATGTATAAGTATATTATAGTCAAAGACTCTTTGAAAGTGTCACCAGTTCCGATATGCGAATTAAATCTGTCTTTAGGTAAATCAGCAGAAATTTGGGAAAAGGCTTGGGTCGATATCTATAAATTTGTCAAGCAGGACAGATTAAGAAGTTCAATTTAAGTTACTTCATAATCTATATTTTCACCAGCTAAGCTTTCAAGGATGAGTAGTCGCTTTACGCGAATTGTACTGAGTGTAATGATTCTCTGGCTACCAGCTACCACAAGTTTTGGACCTGCCCTAAGGTGGTGGGACTGTGGCATTTGGTGAAGCAAATGATTGGTCAATTCTACGATCTGGACAGATTCTTCACTCCAGAGGCTTGTATATTTGGCGTGTTTGATAAAATACACAGCAAATTAACTAAATGTCGATTAGCTATGGTAGCAGCAGTAACTAAACTGATAATTCTGCGCCACTGGAGAGGTGATTGGACTCCTTCGTGTACGGAGTGGTGGGAGGAGTTTATGAGCGCATTGAATGCAGAAAGATTGGCTCTTTCTTTGTATAATGCTTCACCAATATTCTTGCAATGTTGGGGGAAGCTATTCCAATGTTTGAAGGATAGGTACGGGTTAAAACTTACAACACTCGCTTTTAATTACTGGAAGGATATCGACCCCAGTTTGGCACATTATTTGGGTGAATCCTCTCCTCCATGTTACCTCCCTTTGAAGACTGAGTTATATTACTTATATTTGGGTCTTATTTTGTTTGTTTTCCGAGGTCACATTATGTTTGTACTCATTATATTAGTGAGTCAGCCATAGGGATAGCTGCCAGGGGTGGGGGTTAGGGTCTTGTTCTGCTTTGTTACATCTCCTTTTTTTTTTTTTTTTTCTTTTCCATTTATTGTTTTATGGTGCCTCTGTATTATGTACTTGTATGATATATATGTTATGTTTGATAAATTTCAATAAAGTTTGGTTATTTGCAAAAAAAAACAATATCAGATCCTTGACTGCCTACCCCTCCTTATCCCCACCCTTCCCCCTCTTATCCCCAACCCCTTGCTCCACTTATGTCACCCCAGAACGGTTTTATTTGTATCTGTGACTTGCTATATATACACCTGTATTGTTAATTGTGCATTGTTATTTGCCACTGATTGTTTGCCACTATGCTAGTCTATGCACATGTACTGTTTTTGTTACTAGTTTAACCTCCTGACCTGTATTGTATCTTACCACTGTTGGTTTCTACGTTAACCTCCTGACCTTGTATTATATCTTACCACTGTTTTGCTTGCATCCACTGCTGACTCAGAACCTTTGTAAAAGAACCCTTGGTTCAAAGGTATTTGTAATCCTAGTAATTAATAAATAAATAAATAAAATAAAAAGATGCAATGCCAAGTGTGGGAGAACGGAAGTTCTTAAAAATGATAGCTATGGAGTAGGAGGTGGATAGATGATCGCTGGCTGCTAGGAAGTTTGAATGGGGCTACCACCATGTCAGATAGACACTCAGCTGGCATTCAACTAGCTCCACCTGCTGGCTCAGTTTCCACCTAAAGAGTCTGGCAGGTGAGTTTGTAACCATTTGAAGTCATGTATCCTCCTTATAGGTGCACAAACGACAAACTTTCAATTGTTATGATCTTTTAAAGTACTACTCTCCCAGCCTTCTGTGTATTTCTGAGTCCTGGCTCTCTTTAAGAGTGCCAGACTCAAATCTGTTCCTCCCAGACTTTCATCTTTTCTGCCAGTACTGTGACAAGTGTGGTGGTGGAGAAGCACTGTAAGTGCAACATAGAGAATAGTGGATGGACAGACATCCACAACAAGGCTGTGTTTTCATCGAGGGAGTTGATGACATCATAAAGACCTTGACAGCGAAGCTCGAGAGGTCTCATTGATGTCATCAACTCCCCGAGATGGAAACGCTGTCTTAGTTGTGGATGTTCAGCCATCCACTGTTTTATATAGTATATTTTTTTTTTGTTTTGTTTCTCATTATTTTATTGAAATTACTTGCTGTGGGTGCTGGTCCATTCCTCCTGGTGCTCCTGCTCACTCTCTATCCCCCTGCTGCTACTCCTGCTCCGTCCGATCCAGCTTCTAACTTTAACTTCTCCGCAATGCTTAGTTTTAAAAGTAGGAAAAAAAATTTGTTTTTCCAAAATGGAGCCATGTATGGCTCACCATGTCCCGGCTCTGAATACAACTGTCGGTGGTACCACTGCCCAGCGCTCGCTAAATTGTGCCACCATGTTTGTTTTTATTTTTTTACAGACAGCCTTTGCTGAGCCAATCATGTGGCAGGTCAAGGGTAAAAAGTTGTTGTACTATCGATGTGATGTCACAACGATAGTACAACAGTTTTTTTGACCTTTGAACTGTCCTACAACAACATTTGGAAAACAATCGTTTTCCATACACAATAATCTTTAACCATATACTAGAAACCTGTCCTGCACAATCATCCTCAAAGAATCAGTCCCTTCCTCTTATGAACTCCTACTTGCCAAACTGTCTCTACCTTCAACCCTCCTTATTTAGGTAGGGGTCCTTTATGCCTCCCCTAAGATCTCTGTCTCCTCCCTTCTGGATGCCCTGTCTTCCCTTGTCTCCCTTGCTACTTCTGGTGAGCTCATCCTCTTGAGTGATTTCAACTTAAATTTGCTTTCCCCTACCTTCAAACCCATACTTCAAAACACTGAGTCCCAAAACCTTACATGATTAATTTCAAAACCAATCCAACCCAACCCTCACTCCACCAATCACTCCCCTCCTGGACTAGTACTTGCCTCCCACCCTTACTGCATCTTAACAGCAGGCACACTCCCTGATGCAATCAGTGGTCACAGCATGACCTACTATATCAGGCAAGTGAGACCTACCCAATCCACCCCCCAAATAAATATGGATTGGATCTCTCAGATCTCTTGACATTCATGCCCTACTACATGACCTTACTACCTCAGACTGGTCACTGGTATAGCATGCCCCTGATGCTGATACTGCCCTATATCACTTCCTAGCCATTATTACTCATATGTGGAACCTTCATTCACTCCTAAGAAAATTAAGAGTCAAATATGCCCACCATCCGTGGATCACTTCTGACCTTATGGCCCTGAGCAAATCCTGTAACTATGGATGGGTCTGTTACAAATCATCCCAATCCCTATCTGGTTTACTATATTACAGGGTATTAAAGAATTCATGCTGCAAAGCTATCCACACTACAAATGCCCTCTGTTTCCAAAGTAACCTGCAGTCCAGTCTTAGTTTCCCTGAAAAATTCTAAAAAGTTATCCACTCCATCTTTGGACCTCCCCTCACCCAATCCTCTCCCCCTGTCTCATGGTAAATGGTTCACAGATTCTCTGACCCTTCCTCTGTTGCTGCTCATCTTGATAAGTTCTTCACCACCTGTGCCCTACCCTCATCCTCTACTCTCCCTTCCCAGTCCCCCATCTCATCTCATCTCCTCTCATCTCCTCTCATCTCATCTCATCTCATCTCATCTCACTCTTATCTCCTATAAGCTACCATTTCCCCATCACCTCCAAAGAAGTTTTCTTCATCCTAACTTTGCTCAACCCCTCTGTCTAGTCCTGATGAGACAGACCTCTAATTTCTACATATCTTGGCGCTAGCCATCGTTTCCCCATTAGCTCACATTCTGAACATACGAACATACAAATGTACCAGCAGAAATACCACCCAGTCTATCTAAGTCTGCTCGAGTGTGCAGTCAACACCCCTAGTTTGCAGCTGCCCTACCCCCTTCCCTTTGTCATCCCACTGCCACCCCCACCTCCCCCATCCTCACTCTCCCCAGTTCTCTGTCCCATGCCCTTTGCAGCTGTTTCACAGATTTACATGATACCACCCATTCTGGTAGGGTGTTCCATTTTGCTACCACCCTCTCTGTGAAATAGTGTCTCCTCATTTCCTTCCTAAATCTTCCCCCTTCTATTCTTAGCCAGTGCCCCCTGGTGACCCTCCCTCTCCTTAACTTAAAGACCCCATCTGCTCCATCCTTATTGATTCCCCTCAGACACTTGAATGTCTCTTCTATCCTCCAGGGTGTACATATTCATGTCTCACAGCCTGCTGTCATAGTATCTCCCCTCCATTCCACATATTATCTTTGTTGCCATCCTCTGCACCCCCTTCAGTAGTCTGATATCATGCTTTAAGTATGGCCTCCAAAACTGCACACAGTACTCTAAGTGTGGCCTTACCAGCGACCTGTAAAGGGGCAAGATCACCTCTCTTTGCCTGGATGAAAAACCCCTCGCTATGCACCCAGCATTTTGTTCACTTTTGCAGCCACTCTTCTGCACTGGGTAGTATTGTTCATGGTCCCTGTTATCATTACCCCAGGTCCTTCTCCTCCTCAGTGATCCCCAGCTTAACCCCCCCCCCAGCCAGTATTCTCTCCTTGGGTTCTTCACCCCAGAGTGCATAACCTTACACTTCTTTGCATTGAACACCAGCTGCCACCTCTCTGGCCACTCCTCTAGCTTGCGTAGGTCCCCCTGCAGCTGCTTCCATCCCTCCTCTCCATCCACCACTGCTCCGGTTTTGGTATCATCTGTGAACAGACTTACCTTGCTCACCACCTTGTGTGTAATGTCTGATATGAAAAGCCCAAACAATACTGGCCACAACACAGAGCCCTGTGGCACCCCACTCATCACCGGCCTTGGAGTTGAGAGATCCCCTCTCACCACCACCCATTGCAGCCTGCCACTCAGCCAACTTGTAATCCAGTTCATAATTTTCGCCTCTACTCCTACACCAGTTAGCTTCCCCTAAGCCGCCCATAAGGCACCGAATTGAAGGTCTTGCTGAAGTTCAAGTAAAGAACATCTACCACATGACCCTTATCCAGCTTACCCGTTACCCAGTCATAATATTGTATGAGGATAGTTTGACAAGACTTCCCTGAAACAAACCCATGCTGCCTTACATCCTGGAGGCCATTGTCCTCTAGGTATGACACCAGTCTTTCCTTTAGTACCATTTACATCAGTTTGCACACTATGGAGGTGAGACTTACCAGACAATAATTACCTGGTTCATCCCTTGGCCTGCTCTTGTGTAATGGGACTACATGTGCCATCCTCCAGTCCAGTGGCACACATCCCGACTCCAGTGAGGTGCTGTACAGATCTGCCAGTGGCTCCTCCAACACCTCCGCCGTCTCCCCCAGTACCCTGGGGTGGATACCATCTGGCCCTAGTGCCTTGTCTACCTTCAGTACCATCAGTCCCTCTAGGACTCTTCTTGCCTCACTTCTTCCATCTGTCTCCTCTCCCCTGTCCCCACCCTCCCAGCCCATGCTGGTTGCGGTCCCCCCATCTCTTCTGTGAACACTGAGCAAAAGTATTCATTCAGTGCTTCTGCCTGCTCCTTCCCCTTTTCTGTCCACTCCCCACCCCTTTTTATCCTCACTATTGTCTCCTTGCACTTCCTTTTCTTCCTAATGTATCTGAAAACGTCTTTCCCCTCCCCATTAATTTCCTGTGCTAATCTCAGCTCCCTCTGTGCTTTGGCTTCTCTCACTTTTCTGGTCACCTCCCTGGACCATCTTGCATATTCCTCCCTGTCCACTTCCTTCCCTGTCTTCCTAAACCTCTGGTGCGCCACGCGTTTTTCCCTCACCACCTCCACAACCTCGCTGTTCAACCAGCATGGTCTCCTTGCTCTGCTCCTCTTACTCTATGCCTTGATGCATGCTTCTGATGCCTCTGTAACCCCCCCATTTAATAATATCCCATTTCTGCTCCACATCCATCTCCTGCCTTATGTCCTCCAGTTTCCCTTTCAGTACTTCCTGCATCCTCCTAAAGTCCACCCCCCTGAAGTTTACCACCCGAGTAACTGATTTCTCTGGCTCCCTGCATATGCGTGATATTAAATCACTACCATTTGGTGATCGCTGTGCTCAGTGGGTCTCTCACCTTATTTCCCTCACTGCCCCATTGGAGCAATACCAGGTCTAAAGTGTTCTTTAGCCTAGTAGGTACAGTAACCAACTGTGTCAGGAGACCCTCCTGGATCACATCCAGAAGCACTTGCTCCCTAGCACTGGAGGTGGCCGGAATGCTCCAGTCAACCCCGCAGGTTGAAATCCCCCCACAATGACCACCTTCCCTTTTCTACATACCTTTTTTTGTTGTCCTGCTAACTCCTGTCAAGCTTCCTCGGGATCATGTATGGTACTGTGTATACCACCCCAAACCTCACCTCCTACCCCCCTTTAGTCTAGGAGCTGCAGCCAGATTGCCTTTGTTCTCCTTTCTTTCCCTCGTCCCCTTGTGCATTTGATCCCATCCCTCACAGAGACTGCCACCCCACCCCACCCCACCCTCTCCTTATGGTCCTTCCTGATAATTTGTATCCTGGGATTACCAGATCCCAGTCCTGGTGCCTGCAGTTCCACGTTTCTGTGATAGCTGTAATGTCCACCTTCCACACTGCTAAGAGTGCCTGTAGCTCAGCAGATTTGTTTCCTAGGCTTCTTGCATTCAATGAGACCACCCTCCATAATGCCCCCTTCCCTTCACTAACCTCTCCTTCTTCCTCTGCTCTGTCCCCCAGTTCTGGGAAGTTGCTAAGGTACTCCCCCTACATAAAGGGATGACCCTTCCCTTGGTAATTACTGGCTGGTCTCTCTCCTTCCCTTCCTTGCTAAGTTCCAGGAGATCCTTGTTTACTCCAGACTCTCCAACTTCCTTCACTCCTCTGATTTTCTGTCCCCTTTTCAGTCTAGTTTCATGTAGCACCATTCTACTGTTTCCTCCCTGCTGCATGTCACTGACTCCATCCTCACTGGGATGGATCAGGGCCACATCACCTCTGCTATTTTCATTGATCTGGCCAAATCCTTTGACTCAGTGTCCCACCCCCTCTTCTTTAGCAAACTGTGTTTCACTGGCCTCTCAGCTGATGCTGTTGCTTGGTTTTGATCTTTCCTCTCAGGCTTTCAACAAGCACAGGTAGGAGGAGTTCTGCCCCCCCCATCCTAGCTGTGGTCCACAGGGCTCCATTCTAGACCCCATCCTCTTCTTCATTTTTCTCAGTGGTCTCCCCTCTATGTGTGCCTTCTCAAACATTCATACGTATGCAGATAACATGGTTCTCTACACCTGCAGCCCAATGACCTCTGCTATGACAGGTCTGCTCAAGCAGGATTTCCACAATGTCCTATGCTGGTTCCATATTACCAGCTCAAAGTCAACACCAAAAAGACAGTGCCCATGAACTTTGGAATCTGCCAGAAACTGGCTTGGGTGTGCCCCCTCCCCCAGTTTTCACCACTCTAGGTGACACACCTTTGGAGGTGATCCCTGTGTTTCAGTACCAAGAAGTCTGACTTGACAGCAAGCTCCATTTTTCCATTTATATAGGCGTCATTTATTTTATTTATTTATTTAAAAGTTGGTAACTGGGAAAAGGCACATTGAGTCAGGGCTCATTTCCAGGTCCAACCTGGGGAGAAGGGTACAGAGGAGTAAGTAGCAAACACTTCAAATAAACTGTAGGGGGCAATAAATTTATTTATTATTTATTTAGTTTTTGTTGACCGGGTAAGTGCACTAGACAAATTCTGCCTATTTTCAGGCACCACAGGGGGATACAGATGAATGCCACTGACTTTGGAACCAGATTAAGCTGTTGGTGGTATTTTTAGTGAATGGGGAAATTCGGCCAGGACACCGGTAGAAATTTCCCTACTCTTTCTCGGAGGGGGAACCTGGTGGACGGACGCAAGATGGCCACTGCTACCCAACCTTTGGAGAAGATGGATGGGATAGAGATGGGGAGGTTTCTCCCGCACCAGAAGAGTCAGGAGCTTTGAGTTCAGTTGCTGAAATGCAAGACGCTCTATGCTGGAATTTTTGCTACAAATGACGGTTATTGAATCGCGTTTGACAAACCTGCCAAGTGCTGTGTTCAGCTGGACTCTGTCTGATGTTCTTTCATAGAAGGAACGCTTGCTCAACGATGTGATTGCTGAGGCTGAAAGCTGTACGAAACGTGAAGAATCGCGTTACTGAGGGAAATTGCTGCTTTGCAGTGTGATGTCTCAAGTTTGTCCACCCGGATGCTCAGAGCTCCTGGTCGCCATCTAGTGACGCCATCGGGATTCACCTGTTTGTCTGCCTCATAGCGTCAGCCTGTATCAAGTGTACTGCCCTGTTAAAATCCTGTAAGTTTTTAAATCATGTTTTGGTGAAGGGCAATCGTACTGAAGGTGCAGGATTCCTGGAGAAGGTCATTGGAGGCTCCACATTCTGCTAAACGCTTTGGGTATGTCATTATTGTTGTGAAGGGAGCTTTATTGATACTACTTACTGACTTCAACTGAGAAGGGAAGAGCAAACAGTAGGGAAGAGGGAATTGGTTCTCCAGGTATTGAGAATAATATTGAACTGCCGTCTCTTCTGAGTCCTTGCAGTGGGCTGTTTGTCTCCAGTTCAGTCTATTAGACCTTCTTTGGCCTCTCAGTTCCAAAGTTGGTCACCTGAAAAAGCTATTCTGAGGCAGGGTGGCGGCAAACTCCATCCGGTGACTGGTGCCTGATCCTACAGATGCCGCAGTGCAGCGGTATACGCCTGCTAATGCCTCAGTGGCTTCTTGTTCTTACAATGTACTACCAGGAACTGTCTCTTTGACACAAGCTCTTGTTACTGAATGTACATTACAGTTCCTCTTCCTTCTGGTCAAGCCTCAATATGTCTGTACCGCCTACAACTACGGTTTTGAATCCTGTGCAGATGAGGGGGTCCCCAGTTTAAATATCAGACCTATTCTCTAACAAAGGAGAGCCTGCATCACGTAGGAATGCGGTGTGTTACTTTATAAAGGTGGTTTAGAAGACCTCCTGATAGGCTCTACATAGCTAAAGTTTTGCTGAAAGGCTCCATGAAATTTGTGTCTTCAGACATTTATGCTCTAATTTATTTGGGTAATGCTAATTATGACATTAGTTTCAAATCCCCTGCAGGTTTGGAACGTTTTTGACCAGTATTTCAGGTAGTCAAGAATTCCCCACTCTGGATTCCGTTTTTTGCAGTTCCTCTTACTAAACCTTCTGTAAAGTTAGTTACCATTTTGTTTCGTAATGAGGGGGTACATATAGAAGACATTCTTTTTTGGTTACGCAGGAGGTGTGAAATTCTGGATAAACCTGTTCCAATCCTGGATAGTGAACAAATTTGGAATGGGGGTTGGAAAGTAAGAGTTAAATTGTTTTCTTCTAATAATGGACCTTAACATTTACCGAATAGTTTCTTTTTGGGGAGGGATAGGGGTAGCTTGTTTTATGTTGGACAACCTAAGGCTTGCTTTAAATGTGGTTCTAGAACCCATCTTAATACTGCTGTGACACTCCTCGTGCTCTCATTGTTTCGAATTTGGTCACTTAGCTGCTAGGTGTTTAAATTTATTCAAATGTAATTTATGTGAACAGACTGGCCATGGATATGCCAAATGTCCTTGGGCTTCCCATAATAGGGATGATTGTCCCTCTCATGAAGGGTTGATTATGGGGGCTCAACATGTTGATTTGGTTCAGACACAATCCCCCGCCATAGTCTCCTCACTCCCTCAGCCCTCTTTCCCATGTGCAGAATCTAGTTCAGTTGCAGAAGCTGATCTGGATGTTTCTGCTGCGGTTGACATGCAAGAAATCGTGCCTCGGTCCCCTTTGGGGGTGGGTATCTCATATGTTCCCTTGTCCACTAAGCCTGATCTCACTTTAACTGATAAGTCCGAGGATTCAGAGATGCCCCCTCCTTTGTCCCAAGTAATTTCTTTTAAAAAAGTGACAGCAAAAAAACACCACAGATCAGGGAAGCCGGTTCCATCTCAGCAGGTGCCTAAGGCCTTTACTAGTGGCGACACTTCTGAGTCATGGAAGTTAGGTAACAGCTTTGCTGTTTTGGGAGCGAAGGAGGATTCTTATGGAGAAGAATCTGACTGTTTTCCAAAGCCTCAGTGGTTACAGACAATTTTTCGGAAGGGGATGAAGGTGACATAGTACTAGCTGAAAGTTTTCCTAGACACTCGCAGCGAAGACGAGTTTCTAAAGTTATTTGCTGATATCTACTTAAATGGGTAGTAAAACTGAGTTTAATTTCTTTTGTTGTTGTTTTAATATTATAATGGCTTCTTTAACAATACACTTAATGTTAATAGTATGAAATGTCACAAAAGATGGTTACTACTATGTCCTGTTTGCAACACTTAAATAGTGATGTCATTTGTCTCCAGGATACAGGTTAAAAACTATTTATGAAGTGCAACAGCTCGGAATCTTTGGTCTTAGGGATGTCATTTTGGTCTAATGGAGAAACTCTTTGTGATGGGGTTAGGTGTTATTTTCTAATCCGGCTTTAAGAGTATTCTAGGATGGTGATATTTGTCCAGGCTGCACGCCATTACTAGATATTAATTTTGGGAGGAAAAGATTTCGTTAATTACTATATATGTCCGAAACCAAAAGCTCTAGAGTTGCACTTCTAAATGACATCTCATCCCTATTTTGTACACTCTCGCTTAATTGTCTGGGCTGGTGATTTTAATTGTGTTCTTAGTGTTAATGATAGGGTATGAAGACGCCAAATTGTTTTGTGATTCTCAGAAGTTGATTCATATTTTAGATACTGCTCAACTTAAGGATGCTTATCGCAGCATTTACTCAGAGGGTGGTAGGACGTCTTTAAAAATAGGTTATCTACCCGATAGATTTTATTTTTCTTTCCATTTTTACATGTAACTAACGTTAATTTAAGGGTTTGTGAATTTTCTGACCACAAATCTTTATCTGTCCGCTTGTCGTGGATGGTGCCCCTGTAAAAAGAATTTATGGAGACTGAACGCCTCCTTATTGACCGATGAATCTGTTAAATTAGCTTGGCAGTCAGAATTGTACGCTAGATTGTCAGTTCTGGACTTTTACGATGATGTTGCTACTTGGTGGGAGGATACTAAAAGGGATTGGAAAGCTTTTTTCCAATCATATTCTCGATCTAAGATTAATTTACAATATTTAGAGCATTTAAGACTGAGAGCACAGTTGCAAAAGTTAATCTCTTTAACTGAAACTGAAGGGTTAGATTACAGTGTTCAAATTAGTAATGTGAAAAACCTTATGTTCAAGTACAGATATGATAGAGCAAAGTCTTTAGAGTTTGAACATAGGTTTGGTTTGAGATTACATAAGGGTGCATTGGACCCCTTTAATGATTGTAAAAATATGGTAGTTAAACGAGTTCTAACAGAATTAACATCTGATTCTGGGGACTTAGTAAAGACTCCTTCTGCTTTACTGGAAGTTGTTGGCAAGTATTTGACTGATTTGTACATGTTGATGACAATGTTCAGTGTGAGTTACTTAGACTTGATGACCTTCAATTACCTCTACTTAGATTCAGTGGAAAGCCAACGACTGTTGTGTGATATTTCTGATGCTGAAGTGAAAGATGCTATTTTTCTCTAAACGCTGATTCTGCTCCTGGTAATGGATGGCTTTGGGGTTTCATTTTATAGATCTTTTCATAGTGATTTAGTCCCACTTTTGACTTCTTTGTTTAATAATATGTTGTCCTCGGCCCGTTAGCTCCTTCAATGAATCAAGCATTGGTGATATTACTTCATAAAAAGGTTTGAAAACAGACTTCGTGACTGGAGAACGCTAAGTTTATTGAATACAGATTCAAAAATCTTAAGCAAAATTTTATTATGTAGACTGACTCTGGTAGTGGACTCGTGATAAGTCCTTATCAAACCAGTTCAATACGGGCAGAACCCAAAATGATAATTTATTGATAATACGGAACTTTTTCAGCATCTCAGTTGGGTAGTTTAAATGGTTATCTGTTTAGTTTGGATCAGGAAAAGCATTTGATCGAAGTTTTGCATAAATTTCTGTTTTCTGTATTGCATGCTTATGGAGTACCTAAAGGTTTCATTGACTGGATACAGTTGTTATATCGATCTGCTTCTCTTATTCCGAATGTTAATGGTTGGTTTGGTTTCCAGTGGCGTATCAGAGAGGAGTCAGGCAAGGTTGTCCGTTGAGTCCGCTTATTATATGTGTTCTTTATTGATGTTTTCATTCTGTATGGTGAGTGTTCATAATGGTTAGAAGGTGTACGCCTAGCTGAGAATGTATTACTATTAAAATTTTAGCATATGCAGATGACTTAGTTGTTTGTTTATCTACGCACGGAAGAACCTATGATTAGTACTGCCATTAGATTTGTTTTCCAAGGCTTAGGTTCTAAGATTAATTATGAGAAAAGTAAGGATTTCCTTTGGTTCTTCCCCTATTCCTGAATCTGGCACACTTGCTTGGTATACCCATTTCTAAAGATCCAGTATCTATTTTGGGGATTGAATTTGGTGATGATGACATGATGTATATAAACTGGTCTCATAAATTGAATTTGGCTCAGTCATTAGTTGCGCGTTGGAAACGTAAACAAATAGCTAAACGTAAACGTGTTTTGCTTATTAAATCATTACTATTACTGATCTTTTTGTATATTAGTTATGTGTTTCCTCCACCATTGTCCTTATTTACTTCAGTGTGTAGTATCTTCTTTCAGGCTTTTTGGGGGAGCAGACTGAATCCCATTAAAAGGGGTTTCACGTATAGAAGTGTAAGACAGGGTGGAGTTGGTATGGTCCACCCTGTAGCCTTCTTTCTAAGTATTTTTCTTTCCTATAATTTTAGTCCACTTTTTCGGCCTGGTATGAAAATTTGGTTTCCTTACGTAAAGTTATGGTTTTTGTTAGGTTTACCGTTTTGAAAGAAAGGTAACTTGTCTTCTTTTCATAAGATTTCTAAAATTCCTAAATATGGTAAAGAAGTTTTTTGTCTATTGAAGAAATGGAAATTAACAGTTTCTAATTTGGAACATTGAATAGGAAACAATTGTATAGTTCTATTGTTTCAGTTGATTTTCAGAGCCTTTATTTTTCCTGATTGTCCTTCCCAGTCTCAAGAAAGAGTTTAACATTGCTCTCCATAAACGTATACCAGCCTTTATATGGATAGTGTTTGTTAGTTCTTATGGCAGATTACCTGTGGGTACATGCATAAGCACAAACAACTTCGTGACAGATGGTGTACGGAAAATCTGTGTCTCGTGTTGGAGACACAGAAATATTCTTTTTTTGGATTGTTCTTATATTAGACCCTTCTTGGTTTGGTTGGCAAAAAATGGAAAGAGTTTCATTTTCTTCAATTTCTTATGAGATTCTAATGTACGGTACAAATAGGGGTGAATGGTCCAAGTATCCTGCTGATCGTTACATTATTAGTTTTCTTTGTTATTCGTTTTTATATTTGGCAATCTAGATGCTTTTGGTCTACCTAACACGTATTGTTTCATTTGATGAACTCCTTCTTCAATATAACCAATTCTGTGCACACAGTACATAGCTCTGATATGAAGTTGTAAAGGCCTAAGCTAAATGTTCTTCTTTATGGGTGAATTGTGATAACTGGTTGAGTTGATGTTCTGCTTTTTTTGTGGTATGTTTTTTGTTATTCTATAATTGTTTTGTATATTGTTTAGAGTCCTCTTCTCAATAAAAATTCCCCTACTCTTTTCGAGAAGTGCCATGGGATCTTTAAAATCCACCTGAACTACCACCAGAACAGGCAGATGGGACCTCGGTTTAACATCTCATCTGAAAGATGGCACCTCAGGAGTACAGCACCCCACCCTCATGCTGCACTGCAGTGTCAGTATTGGGATATTAACCCAAGTGCCTGCTGTGGGGATAGAACCCACAGCCTTCTGATCTCCCGGCCTCAGAGGTGAGTGTGCTGCTTGCTGAACCACTGACACTGACAACAAACATTACAAATAAGCACTTTGAAGTAGAGGCATCACTATTCAAGATAGAAGCAGTAAGGACTACAGTAGGTCAATATTTAATATATAATATTTACTCTGTATATAATAGAGGACATAGGTAAGGGTAAAGCTACACAACTGTACAATCATGCTTTGTAACTATACAATTTATGTACATACCAGTCTGAACTGGTCTGAAAAAAGCTTAGAGATTTACATTCAGGAGGGAGGGGAAAGCAGGTGCAGGATGGGAGAGGGATGAGTTTTATTTGCTAATTGAAGGAAGGGAATGATTGGGAATCACAAAACCTAGGGGGTAGCTGATTCTAGAGGTGGGGAAGACAGGATGAGAAGGCAGAGAGGCATGATGAGGACCGGCTAAGAGGGATGGAGAAGGTATGGGAGTGATAGGAGTGCAGTGAGTAGGAGGGTTCAATGGTAGGGGTAAGGGAGCAGGTGAAGTAAGGGAAAGGAGGTCGAGCCAATACTTGGCAATGAAGGTTAGAGAGTGGATGTGTCTTCTGTGTGGGGGGGGAGGTCTAAGGAGGAGGAGAGGAGGGAGCAGTGATGAATCTGAGGTGGGGAGTTTGTGGAGAAATGGCAGAAAGAGTGGAGAAGGGTATAAAGGTGGGAGATTGTGGTGGTGGGGGCCAAAGTATAGATGACACTGCCGTGGTCGAACAGGGAGAGGATGGTCTTGGAGAGCAGGGTGTGGCGGAGGTGGAGGGGAATGGGGTCCTTATTCTGAGTTAGCATTCTGAGTCTGGAGCAAAGTTTTACACACATGAAATTGACATGCACGGAATAATTGAGGTGCTGATCAAGCCAGAGGCCCAAGTATTTATAGGAGGTTACAGAGTCAAGGGTGGAACCATCCAAGGTAGAAAAGGAGGGGTGGGGAAGCAGCTTAGCCAACTTGTGAGGGGTCCCGAAAATCATGGAGACTGTTTTCTTGGTGTTGACTTTTAGAGAGCGGTCTTGAAACCAGCAGAAGACAGAGATGGAGTCAGATTGGAGGTTAGGCTGGACGGAGTTAGGGTGGGACCGGAGGTGTAGAAGATAGTGTTGTCAGTGTAGCGGTGGATACTAGAGTGTTGGGAGACATTTGGAAGTCCATTAATAAATAAAGAAAAATAATTGAACAAAAATAGGCCCTTGGGATACCCCAGAGAGGATGGGGAGTGGAGGTGAGATGGAGTTGCCTATTGTGACTGACTGTCCTACCGCAGAGGTAAGAGCTGAACCACTTAATGGTGAAGGAGGACAAGCCAGCACAGTGGAGCTTTTGGATGAGGAGTAGCTAGGAGATGGAGTTGAAGGTTTTGCTGAGGTCTATAAAATTTGCAGTGGTGACGTGCCCACGTTCCAAGGCAGCAAGGATGGAGTTGAGACTCAGAGGATGGAAGAGATTGTGGAGTGTTTTTTGTGGAAGCCAGATTGGTAGTCGGAGAAGGAATTAGAGGAGGAAAGGAAGTCAGACAACTTGGAAAGGATTAGTGTCTCTTGGAGCTTGGCGATCGAGGGGAGAAGGGAGATGGGGTGCGTTACAGGAAGGGAAAGATCCTCCGACCCTTGGGAAGGGGGATTACTGTGGCATGTTTGCATAGTTTGGGGACAGAGTTTGTGGTTAAGGAAAGACTGAGGATATGGGTGAGGGGGTCGGTGATAGCTGGGGCAGAGAGTCACAGGAATAAGAAATGGAGGCCATCAAGGCTTGATTTGGCAGTATTTAAGGATATTAGGGTGAGATAGACCTCTGTGGTGGAGATGGAGGGGAGTTGAAGCCTGTAGACTGGGATGGGGGGGTGAGTAGGGGAGGGCCCAGGATGTGAAGTATTTGTTAAAAATAGATGCCACTATTAGGGGGGGTCAGAGATTTGTGTATCAATATTAGTGAGGGGAGGGGAGGGGAGGCAGCATGGGTGGGAGGGTTGAGGAGGGCCTTGATGGCTGGCCAGAAAAAGGACAGATTGGGGCTGTGGGAGAGGTGAGATCTGAAGTGGTTTGATTTCTCTTGGCGTGGTGCACCTGTTCCTGAGGGAGCGGTACTCCTAAAGGTTTGAGGAAGAGCCACTGGCTTTGAAGAGGGACCAGGCTTGGTCTCTGGCTTTACAAAGGGAAAGGATTTCAGGCGTAACTCAGGGGAGATGGTGATGCCTTACCCAGGATGTGCGAAGAGGTGCGTGATGGTCCCAGATTGAAGTTAGGATGGAGTTAAAGTGTTGGAGGGTAAAATTGACATCTGTGGATGAAAGGTTAGGGGTCCAGTCTGCAGAGTGGAAGTCAGAGAGAAGGAGGTCAAGGGATATACATTTGAATGCTCAATAGGTGATGTATTTAGGGGGCAAGCAGGGGAGATGAGCCCGACAAACACAGTAGGTAATGCAGTGGTAGCTTATTGCATCTGGAAAGACTCCAGCTAATGAGATACGGTGGGAGTGGGAAGTGAGGATCCAATCCAGTAGGGTGTGGTTGGAGGAGTGGGAGTTAAGATTGGTGTGCTTGGAGATTAGCTGGGTAAGGTTGAGAGCTTCGATCGAGTGCTTAGTGGGACTGGAGGAAGGAGAGAGCCAGTTAAGGTTGAAGTCACCCAGCATCAGTAAATCCCCTGTTGAGGAGAGGGAGGGAGGAGATGGCATTAATGCAGGAGGTGAGAGACAAGGGAGAGAGTTTGGGGGAGGCGTAAAGGGTGCAAATAAAGATGAGGCTGTGGATGGGAGGGCTACATGGGCAAGGAGAACTTCATAGGATGTTGGCACAGCTCTGTAGTATATGATGGAGCAGTGCATAGAGCTGTGAATGTACATGGCAACACCTCTGTCCCTCTTACCACAGTCCTGATGGTAGATTTCGAAACCAAGTATTGCAAGACTAGAATCAGGGATGTGGGCAGAAAGCCATGATTCGGAGATGTAGAGTAAGTCCGAGGGGTGTTGAGACATCCAACCTTTTTGCAGGTCTAGTTTTGGGAGACGACTGCAAGCATTTATGTGGTAAATGTAGAGACCTTTGTGGGGAATTGGGTTTTGACTGGGTACAGGTGGGCCAAGGTTGGGTTCTACATCACTTGAAAGAAGGAGGAGATGTAGGAGGAGAAAAGGCAGGAGATATTTAGTTATAAGGGGGCACAGAGCTGGGAGCTGCATCATTGGAAGGGAGAAGGGCACTGAGAGATAGCTATCTTAGATAGGATTGAGGAAGGTTGGAGGTTTAGTGGCTTCTAATGGTCGCTTATAATAAGATGCAGATGGAAAAGTGGGGTGTTACACTAATGAGTCACGTGAGCTCAACTAGCTATAAATTTCTGATGACCATGGGGGGGGGCAGCCACCACGCTAGCAGCAGCGGGCGAGGAGCAAATGTTCTCAAACAGTTTGAAAGTTGCCTCCCTCCTCTGCTATGCTTAAAATGGATCCGCTGAATAAAATCAAATTATTTAGACACAAACAGAGAGGAGAGAGTCTGTTTTGAAAAAGGCGCCAAATGCAGCAGCTAAACAAAACACGCAGTGTCTGGCTTTCTCCTCTTGCACCCACTGATCTCCATACATGAATCGGATGCTTCAAACTGAGCCTGGGGTGGGGGTCATGGCTTGCTAGGCTGCTTTCTGGGCTTGGGTCCTGAGGGAAGAGAACAGTAAGTAAAAGGGACAGGGAATTTAATGTCAAACTCCATTCCAAACCAGGCACCCTATTTCATAATAAAGCCTGCCTCTCCTTCCAGATCCGCAAAGAACTAGTAACCAAAATGGTTCTCCCTGTCTGATTATGCAAATATAGTCTATGGTGTCATCCCCTCCTCCTCCCTTGCCAGACTGGATACCCTGTGCAATGTCTCCCGCCATTTTGCTACTGAATCTTCCCTCTGTATCCATCACTGCTCCCCCTACTCCTTCCTCTGCATTCTACCTCTGCCAGCATATTTGCCAGGTGCACTGTGCTGCAATCATCACCAAATACTGATTTGGGACCCTCCCTTCCTATCTCACTTCCCTGTTATCCTCTGCCCCATGCTCTTCCTACTTGCTTCACTCCAGGGATTCCCACTCCTACATTCCTCACACTCATTCTTTTGTCTGGTCAAGCTGCCTTCCCCTACTGCCTCCCCTTCATCTGGAATCTGCTCCCGTTCCCCCTCTGCCTCTCACCATCTCTCCCTGCCTTTAGGCTCCTCCTAAGTCAACTTCCAGCACCCTCCTGTTCCTGCCTGCCCCTTCTCTAACCCTATACCCTATCACGTGCTCCCCTACTGCTCAATCCCCTAAGCTCTGCCCTTCACCTTATTACGCGTACCCAATACCCACTGTGTACATTTCTTCACACATAGTTATTTTCTGTCTTTACTGTGTACTATGATTGTACTTACTGTATATTATTACTTACTATCATCAGCTATTGTACCGTTGCCTCTGTGTACTCCTATTAACCTTTCCAGCATTTACTGTGCACTGTTCTTTACAGATTGTTGTTCTACTCTTCTGTACTGTGCACAATGATGTACCTATTTACTGCCTATACTCGGTAAAGATGACACAGTGTATGTCAGTTATCCTGTTATTTTTTTGCTAACTCTGATTTACGTACGAATATATGAAATTGCCAGCAGATAAAGGCCATATGGTCTGTCAAGTCTGCTTGAGTGTGCAGCTAGCAACCTCTTACACTGCAGCTACCCCCCATGGTGACCCTCCCTGTCCCATTCCTTTTTAAAACCACCCACTGTCTTAAAGGATACCATCACCTCTGGTAATGTGTTCCACATTGACACCACCCTTTCTGTGAAAAAATGTCTCCTCATTCTCTCCTGAGTCTTCCGCCCTCCAATCTCAGACCATGCCCCCTTGTGTCCCTCCCTCCCTTCAACTTAAAAATCCCCTCAGTACCAATCTTGCTTATACCCTTCATGTATTTAAAGGTCTCAGTCATATCTCCCCTGTCCCTCCTCTCTTCCAGGGAGTGCATGTTCAGCTCCCTCAGCCTCCCCTCGTAGGGTTTGTATTGCAATCCTTGGATCATCCTTGTTGCCCTTTGCTGGATCACCTAGAGTAATTTAACATCCTTCTTTAAGTATAAGCACCAGTACTGCATGCAGTACTCCAGGAGTGGTCTCACCAATGCCCTGTGCAGAGGCAGGATCACCTCCCCCCTCCTGGAGGTAATTCCTCTAGCAATACACCCCAGCATCTTGTTGGCTTTAGTTGCTGCCTTCCAGCACTGTTCCGAGTGGTTCATTTGCCCTGCTATTATCACCCTGAGATCCTTCTCCTTCTCTGTAGTGGCTATCTGTACCCCCCTCAACTGATAACACCTTCTTGGGCTCCTTGCTCCAAAGTGCATGACCTTGCACTCCTTCGCATAAAATCCCAGCTGCCACATGCCTGACCAGTCCTCAAATTTAGCCAGATCATCCTGTTGCCCCTGCCACAATGCTGTGTCATCCATCACAGCGCTGATCTTAGTGTCATCCACAAAAGACTATTATTGTTCTTAATGCCATGCTAGATGTTGGCTGTGAAAATGCCTAACAACACTGGGCCCAGTACTGAGCCCTGTGGCACTTCGCTTGTCACACCCCTCAGAGACGACAGTTCCCCTCCCATCACTACCCTCTGCTGCCACCCCTGCAGCCAGTTCTTGATCCAGTTAACCATCTTTGTCCCTGCTCCCTGGTATTCCACCTTACTAATCAGACTCCCGTGTTTGGCACTGAATCAAATGCCTTTCTGATGTCCAGATTCTTCCACTGCATGGCCCTTGTCCAGTTCTCTAATCACCCAGTCATAACAGTCAGCCAGGTTTGTCTGGAAGGATCTGCCAGAGACAAATCCATGCTGTTTCCCATCCTGGAGTCCATTACCTTCCAGAAAGGTTACCAACCTCTCCCTTAGGATTGTCTTCATTTACTTCCCCACAATGGATATAAGGCTTACCAGTCTATAGTTGCCTGGCTCATCCTTGGGTCCACTTTTGTGAAGGGGCACCGCATGAGCCATACTGCAGCAGTGGGGTACACACCCTGTTTCCAGAGAGGTGTTGAACAAGTCTGCCAATAGCTCCGCCAGGACCTCCGCCAATTCACTCAGTACCCGTAGGTGAACACCATCTGGTCCTGGTGCCTTATCCACTCTCAGTGCCCTTAAACCTTCAAGTACCCTGCCGATTGTGATTATCCTATTTGTTACCTCCAAGCCCCTGAGCCTACCATCCCTAACCCTTGTGGTAGGGACCCATCCTTCTCCTTAGTTAATACAGAACATAAGTATTCATTTAGTGCTTCCTCCTGCTCTGCTCCTTTCTCTGCACACACCCCCATTCTTCCTGATCCTTACTATCTGATCTTTGCAGATCCTTCTCTCCCTTATGTACCTGAAGAAGCCCTTTTCCCCATCCTTGATGCCCTGAGCAAGCCTAAAATCTCTGGAAGCCTTGGCTGCCCTGACTGCTGTAGTCATCTCCTTTGATTTCTTCAGGTACTCCTCTCTATCCTCTCCCTGCCTGGATCTCCTAAATCTCCCAAAGGCGGCCCTTTTTGCCCTCACCTTTTCCAATACCTCCCCATTCAACCAACTTGGTTTCTTGGTCCTAGCCTTTTTTGATTTGTGTCTTGGTACAGGATCTAGTGACCTCCATGAGCCCTAGCCTGATTATTTCCCAGTTCTGGTTAGCATCCATGTGTGGGTGGATGCTGGCTAAATACCAGATTTGTATTTGTAATTTGTCTCTTCATACAATCACTTCTCCCGGGTTGCACCTGGAAATGAGCCTTGGGTCACCATGACTTTCCTGGTTACCAACTTTTAAATATAAATACAAAGTTAACCGACAAGTGTCATGGGGACATTATAGTAGTGGCTGGAGGAGTACAGGAGGGTCCTCTGTTCGAATAATTACATGGCAGAAGGAAGAGTGGTGACATATAATGTTTGAGGTCTGAATAGCCTGGTGAAGCAGACCAGGGCACTTCAGGACCTGTAGTATATGGAAACCTCCATCACAATCCTACAGGAGACACACATGAGCAAGCAGGAACACACAAAACTGAAAAGATCCTGGGTAGGGATGTCTACTTTTCTGCATACAAGGCTCACCCTAACGGAAGGGGGTTCATGATACTGATACATAAGTCATGCCTGCTGGAAGTGACAAGGTTACGGAGGACCCAGAGTGGAGGTATATCTATCTCAAAGGTTCCTACCACTCAGTTCCCTGTACACTGGTTAATTTATACTCCCCCAGCTATGACAGGGATACTATCCTTTTTCTGAAGGGCAAGCTGGTAAAATGGATATCGCCTGCTACTGATCTGTAACTAGTTAGAGGGGACTTTAATGACATCATGCATCCTACTTAGCCAGATCGGGCCATTCACACCAGGACATTTTATGGTTAGGCACCTGCACCAGGGGACTGCCCAGGGAATTGGGCCTGACTGATATCTGGTGATTCATGCATCCCTCTATAAGATACTATGTGATGGTTCTATTGACAAACTGGGTTCACGCAGTGGAGGGCTGCAAAATCAAAAGCATCATGCTTTCTTTTTTTTTCCCCATTTAAAGTTTATAAGCATCATGTTGTCTGATCACACACCAGTGTTGCTGGACCTGAAAGTGTACAAGAAAAAGCCGGGCTTCAGTATGTGGTGTCTGTGGCAAAATTACTTAATCAAACTGCATGAAAGCCAAGAACACACACGCCAGTCCCCTCACATGAAGAAAAATGCTGCCTTAAAGTATTTCTTCAGAGGTTGCTACTTTTATTTCTTCAAGCATAAAACAGCATACAAAGACCATGCAAGCCCCCCTTCCAGGCACAGACCTTCAACATTTTACATTTACATACTTTGCCAAGAGGATAATTAACACCTGAATACTACGCTTAAATAGTGCTCTCTTAAAGGCATAGCATACTATTTGTATTAGGTGACTTGAGTGTGTCAGTTCTCAAATATAGTAAAAAATTTAAAGTTTAACAAAATTTAAGCAAAATCATAAACCTAATCATTCTTATTAATAAACATCAATAAACAATAAATGATACAGTTTGAAAAAGCTAATATTCTACACAATTAATTTCTACAATTACAGAACTGCTTGCTGCCAAACACATTTCATTCTGTACCCTAAAAAAAAGAAGGCTGGCATATATTTTTATTGCAATGTTATAAATATATGCATATAAATATGCTAAATATACACCATAATAAATAATTAAATATATGGTAAAATTTTAATTTTATCATTGAGACCTGGTAAATTCATTGCATTTGTTTTAAAAATCCAAAATTGCTCTCTTTTGGCTAATTTATCATCAGTACTGCCACCTCTAGGATGTACTCTTATTTTCTCTATTGCTACAAAGAACCACAAATGTTTTTCAGAATCTTGTGCATTGCATATATGTAGAGCTGTGGCATAATCTTTATTTCTAGCAGCTATAGCCCTAACGAGGTCACCTACTCTTTCTTTAAATTTTCTTTTTGTGTGACCTATGTAATATGCCCTGCATAAACAATTAGCCATATAAAAGACATATGTAGTGTCCCAATTTATAAAGTCCAAAATATGAATAGTGGAATAATCACCCCTAGTAATAATCGTGTTAGTACAAGTAACGTACAGTATTCACAAAATTTACATCTTTTACAGGTAAAACAACCTTTTGGTAATCATGGAAGCCAACTTCTACTTTATCAGGACTCTTTTGATAACTATTAACTACATCGTCACCTATACTTTTAGCTCGCTTATACACGAACCTAGGCATAACATTTACATAAGGTTTTAACTTATTTTCTGTTTGTAAAATTCTCCAGTTCTTCTTAATTATATTTTCCACTATTTTGGCTTCAATACTATAAGTGGTAATGAAATTCAGCCTATCATTATTGTTACTTACATCCATCTTGTCTCTGGACCTGCTTGTGGCACCAGTCCTGAAGACCCCTAGTTAAAGATTCAGTGGCTCCATGCTGAATGACCCAGAGGGCCAGATATTCAAAACTTTGCCCTGGGGCAAAATTAGCCCTCCTAGGTGGACAAACTTAGCGCAGACACAAAAGCCTGCTATATTCAAAAGGAATAGCCTGGGGTGAACGGCTTCTGAATGTAGCATGCAAATAAAACCAGGCAATGTGGGCTGGGAGTGCAGGGCAAACTTAGTCCTGGAATAAGACAGCTCTGAATATAGCAACCAGGAAGTGCAAACCACAACAGTGACACAGTGCACAGCGACATGAAGGTAGGTAGAGGTGAACTATGTGGCCAATGTGTGTGCCAGCAAATGCGTGGACCAAGTACAGCTTCAGGCAGCAGCGCATGTGAAAGTACAGTGTGCAAAACTGTATAATATTCCCCAAACCATTTGTGTGGTGCTAGCACGTTTGTGGAGGTTTAGCGCAGAACTAAGCCATTTGCCTGGTGCAAACATGATTGCCCAGTGCTAGACTTTGCCATATTCAAAAGTGACATGCAAATGAGCCTACTTAGGTAGTCTCTGGGCAAACATTCAGATTAGCATCTCATTATACCCTGATTTGCATGCAGTTTGCCCAGCGCTACTGCAGGGTCCCATAGCTCCACATGTAGGTTAGTCTGGAAGTACAGGGGCTGGCCAGGTCTGCCTGCAGCATCTCACAGCTCCACCTGTAGGTCAGTCTGGAAGTACAGGGGCTGGCCGGGTCTGCCTGCAGCTCCATCTGTAGGTCAGTTTTGCAGTGCATGATGGTAGCTGCAGGCTACGTGTATACAGTACAGCATAGCATATTGTGCCTCAGGGGACAACACAGCATAGGCGCAGGTGGTGGTGGTGCTGCATGCAACTTGTCACACTGAAGGTCATGCTACAGTGCACAGCAGACACTACAGTAGCAAGGGGGCCAGTATTGTGAGGGACACAGCAGTGCCCATGGTGTCTAGGGCAGTGATGACCACTGCACTGTACACCGTGACAGGCCCATCTTGCAGGTATTTACTGACAGTGGACATTACTGTTATGCTGTTGTGTGACCCACAAATGCTGCACTTCTGACATGGGATGCTCACAGTGACATATACATGGCCAGCTGTGTGTGCTGTGGTGTTTGTGCAGCTATGCGGTATGTGGCTGGGGGGCACATATGATCAGACAGGGACACTGGTGTTGGAGTATTCCCAACACCCGCCCATGTGCTCAGCGTGGCTTGCCCCAGCCATGTGGCTGCACCCAGTCTGTGGTGCAACCTAGCCACTTGAACACCTTCCCTCAACATCCCCCCCACCCACAGTGCTGCATGTGTGTACTGACAGCCATTGGTGTCCACCGAAGGGTGGTCTACAGGTGTGTGCTGTATGGCTGCACTGCCATGGTGTCCACTGGGAGTCAGATCACCACTTACTGCCTGGCATGGCTGGGAATGGTGGCAGATGATGGCATCATTGTGATGCCATCATTGGCAGCATGCTTCCTCTATGTCTGGCTTTTATTATGTGTCATACTTATTGGTTATGGTCGTGCAAAGCCATGCAACTGCCATGCTAATGCTGTGCAAAGCCACAGTGTCACTCAAAACTGGTTTGCCTAGGGGTTAAGACTACCTTTTCCTGGTGGTAATTTGCACTGCACAATGTGTCGCGCAAAACCACTTTGTGCGGTACTATTCATTAAAGATAGCATTGTGCTGACATGTCCTCTCAGTTTGCTCCTTGCATACATTATGAATTTGCCCAGTGCCAATGCAGATTGCACCTGCTATTTGGCTTTTTGAATATAGCAGACCTGCGCTAATCCTGCACTAAACCTGTGCAAATGGTTTGCGCCCCAGCGCAAAGTTTTGAATATCTGGCCCGAGTATGTTACCATGGTGGAAAGATGCATTGAGGAGTACAGGGCCCACAACACCCTCAGGCACCATGTGAGATCCTCTCTGGTGGGGCAGCCTTAAAGTAGTGATAATTAGCCACACAATCAGCTTTGTCACACACAAGTTAAGAAAAAGAGAAAGAGTGGAAACAGGTGTCTTTGGAACAGTGATTATTTGACCTGGATGTGGAACACAAAATTGTGTTCAATGCACAGGTTAAGCAACAACTCAAAAAGCACCAAGCAGACCTGAACTGTCTCCTTCAGTTAAAGGTGGAAAGTGCTTTGCGTTACTTCCACTAGAGACAATATGAGTCTGGCAGAAGTGCTGTGAAGCTCCTAACCTGGCAATTATGAACTGAAGATAAGCCACACTGTCTACAAGCTCCACAAATAAGTGACTTCTAACACCTTTGAGTCAGTTCCTGCAAAAATGTTAAGGCTTTTGGTGAATTCTAAAAGAAGCTATACACTCTAGAGAGACCTGAAAGCTTCATATAAAAACTAGACACCTTCTTTGGTAAGGTGACTGTTAACCACCTCATTGAGGAGGCCCAGAAAGCCCTAGATGCTCTGATCACTCAGTCAGAAATCCTAATGGCAATAAGGCAACCTGAAGTCAGGAAAGTCTCCATGCCCAGATGGTCTGGCCCCAGAATTTTTAAATTTCCACAGAACTGCTAGTACAGCCACTGGGGGTGGTCTTCAGAGCAGTGTAGGGAGACGGCGCCACCTTCATGGTAATATGCATGTATCTCGGTACTGCCAAAACTGAATAAAGATCCCATAGTATGCGGTCCTACCATCCTAACTCCCTCCTCAAAGTGGACCTTAAAATATTCACAGTCATAATGGCAACCTGATTCAAGGTGTATGTGTGTGTGGGAACCCTGGACCACATGGATCAAACTGACTTCATTACTGGCCAACTCATCCATTACAATATCCAAAGGTTTTTGAACACTATGTTGTGGCAGTATCAGTACCCTGATTTAGCAATTGCAGTCTTTGTGGATGCAGAGAGGACCTTTGACCAGGTGGGCAGGAGTTTCCTAGACTGCACTTTGGAGGAGATGAGGATGGGGGACATATTCTGCATGAACATTAAGGCCCTGCACATCTCACCCCACAGGCAGTAGTCAAGGTTAATGAAATCCAACCAATGTTTTCACTAACCAGAGGCCCAAGGCAGGGTTGACCCCCCCCCCCACACCATTCCTGTTCATATTATGAATTGAGCCACTAGCGATAGCGGTGCAACAGAACCCGGACAGCTGGAAGACCCAAGCAGGAGGAGGGAGCACAAGATTTCTTTGTATGCCAGCAACTCCTTATTCTTCTTCACTTCCCCAGAGCAATCAATTCTATCCCTACACCAGGAGCTAGAAATATACAGCTCTTTAATAGGGTATAAAATTAACTATGGTAGATCTAAGATGGTGTAGCTGGGAGACACCTGCCTGAGGTCTTCAGAGCCTCCTTTCGCTTCATGTGAGCCCCTAGGAATGTTGTCAGATATCTGGGAGTCTAGTTCACCTCAAATACTGTAGAACCGATTATATTCGCGGGTGCCAGTAATCGCGATCAGCTGTTATGCCATTTAATCGCGGGTGATTGAATTCGCGCATTCCAACGAGAAAGCATGCAGGCAATTAGTAAATAGTCAGGTAGCATGTATTTAATCAGTCACTGAATCCATGAATCATTCTTAGGACATCATGTCGCTGTTCAAATGGTTGAAGCCCTCCCAGCATAAACGCAAATACCCACTTGAAACTTCAGATCTTGATTCTGAAGCACTAGCTGTAATCTCCGGTGTTGAACCTAATGTAGCAGCCTCTGTTATGAGAGAGATTGCAGCAGCTTCCCCTTCCTCAAAGCAGCAGACCAGCAAGCCTAAGCTAATTATACACGGAGAGTTCGGTTCCAACTAAGCAAGTATGCGGCTGAACACGGTGTCATGTCTGGTACGAGCTCATCATTCTTTAACTGGGGATATTGTCAATGAGTACTATCAGAAATTTAAACTGCACTACAAATCAGCTTTGCATACCAACTTGACCCTGCAACTCTCTTCAATTTGCCCGGAAGTCAGAGAGGTCGTCCCACACATTTGGTATCCGAATTGAAGACCAGTTAAAGAAAATCATACAGTCTCTAAGGGTGGAGGGTGCGGTAGTGAATGGTCATGTTATCCAGGCAATAGCGATGGGAATTGTTAAGGCAACCAGCCCTCATGTTCTGATGGAGAATGGGGCACCTGCAACTAAGCAATGGGCTTGGGGCTTGTTACATAGAATGGGCTACAGTAAACGTAAAGGCACAAAGTAGCACATAAGGTTCCTTCCGACTTCCAAAATTTAAAGGCTGCATTTTTACAATGAATATCCAACTGTTGTGCACAGGAGCTCATACCTCCACAGCTAGTAATTAATCTAGATGAGACTGGAGTTAAAATTGTGCTGGTATCTGAGTGGACTTTGGAGGTCACTGGTTCACGTCAAGTGTCACTGACAGGGTTTGGGGATAAAAGGCAGGTCTCCCTGGTTCTTGCTTGCACACTTGCTGGCCATATGCTTCCCCCCCAAGTCATCTACCAAGGTAAGACAACAGCATGCCACCCACAGTACAAATTTCCTTCCAAATGGGACATCACGCAGTCAATTAATCATTGGGCTAATGAGGAGACAACCATCTGGTACATTGAAGAGGTACTCGCAACTTACTGTGAGACTGTTAAAGAACAACTCGAACTGCCTAAAGAACAAAAGGCAATCCTAATTTTTGACTTGTACAGAGCTCACTATACTGCTCCCATACTACAGAAGCTGGAGGAAGTAGGTATTATACCAGTGTACGTCCCAGCATCTTGCACAGATTCACTCCAACTGCTGGACGTCTCAGTAAACAAAATTTTCAAAGACCTAATGAAAGGTCACCTCACTTCATGGTATGCAGCACTAATTTCAGACAAATTGGTATCAGGGGTTAGTGATGCAGAACTGAACATTGATCTACGATTATTGGTGCTAAAAGAACATCACGCGAGGTGGCTGCAGGCAAGCATTGAATACCTCAAAGTAAAACCAGATGTCGTTATTCGTGGATTCAGACAAGCCGGGATACTGGACGCACATAACAACTGCCTAAACATGGTAATTTTGATTATAATTGTTGCTAACACCAGTTTAAGATTAAGATCATGATTTAAAATATTAAAGTTGCATTCTAAGGTCTGCGTTCTTATGTTTTTGCAGACACAGCTAAGGGAGCAGGAACGAACCGCTAAGTGAGGAACAGAACAGTGCTGCTGGGATGAAGATACAGTTTTGTTTTCTAATAGTGCCTTGATTTTATTAATAAAGGGACGTACAGTATTTACTAAATAAAAATAAAATAAAAATCTTTTTAGAATCATGTAGTAGCTCTGCTTCCTCATGTTTGCTCAAGATACTGCACTGCAACACTGTTTAAAAATGAATACTGTAGCTTTCATTTTATCTTTTGACATCATGAAGTCACTCCACTTCCTCATCATTGATGTTGACTTTCTAAATTAAATCACGTTCTGTTTATTTTCACTTGCTAATTGCGTTAGCGAATATAGTGAAATTAAACAGAGCGCGAAAATAATCAGTTCTACAGTATATCTGAGAGTTTTGGCCTTAACTACAAGAACTTACTAGGAGAAGCCCAGGTGGCACAGTATAATGAGATCTGCTTCCCCTGAGTGTGGGTGGCAGAGTAGCAACCATCAAGATGAACATTCTCCCTAGATTTCTCTTCCTCTTCCAGGATCTTCCCCTGAAAATCCCAGAACCCTCCTGGAAATGTCTCCAACAAAGCATTGTCCCGGATTCCCCCCTTTTCCCTCACAAAAAGACAGAGACCATTGTTTGTTGTTGTGCTCAGATTTGGCAATTAATTTATTTATATTCATAATTCCATATTCAATTTTCATTTCTTTATTATCATATTCCATAAATTTATTTTTATTTCCATCCATATCAATCTCCGATTATCCTTCCCCCAGGTGAAAACCTGGGTGCCTTCTTCTTCTCCTTCTCCATTAGGTAACAGTGAGAACCGATACCGCTTTTTCCTTCATCATCCTCCTCTTCTTTAGTTATTCCTTTCTTTTTCTTCCTTTTCCCTCCCCCTTTCCCCCAACTTTCCCCTGCCATCCACCTTTGGCAGTCCGTACCCATCTCTTCACCTGCCATTCACCTTTGGCAGTCCTTACCCATTTTCCACCTGCCATCTACCTTTGGCAGTCCATAACCATCTTACCACCTGTCATCCACCGTTGGCAGTCCATCCTCTTATCACCTGCCATCCACCTTTGGCAGTCCATAACCATCTTGCCACCTGTCATCCACCTTTGGCAGTCCATCCTCTTATCACCTGCCATCCACCTTTGGCAGTCCATAGCCATTTTACCACCTGCCATCCACCTTTGGCAGTCCATCCTCTTTTATCACCTGCCATCCACCTTTGGCAGTCCCAAACTGTCCGACCAGACACGTCTGTCCTCCACCATGACAGACTCACCATACAGTCCCATCTTGACTGTCTTCCCCTCTTGCTCTGTCTATTAGGTTGGGTGGGAGGGATCAAAACTCCAGCAAAAGTGGCTGAGGCTCCCTTGTGCTGTCTTTTATGTACCTCCCTTGGACCCTCCACTTCCTGTTGCCTGCCCATTGTTCTAGCCCTTAGCCCATCCTGTCCCTTCCCCCCTCCCCACCTGAGCACAACCATTCTAAGAAGGAGGGAAGGGGTGCACTGGGACAACATGGTCTGCCCCTTAAAGGGCAAACTCCATTGTCCCAGATTCCCCCCTTTTCCCTCACAAAAAAGACAAAGACCATTGTTTGTTGTTGTGCTCAGATTTGGCAATTAATTTATTTATATTCATAATTCCATATTCAATTTTCATTTCTTTATTATCATATTCCAAAAATGTCTTTTTATTTCCATCCATATATCAATCTCCAATTATCCCTCCCCCAGGTGAAAACTTGGGTGCCTTCTTCTTCTCCATTAGGTATCGGTGAGAACCGATACCGCTTTTTCCTTCCTCCTCCTCCTCCTCTTCTTGTGTTATTCCTTTCTTTTCTTCCCCTTTTCCCTCCCCTTTTCCCACTAGCCAGTCTCCAACTTGCGTTGGCTGGCTTCCATCTTAGGTATCGCTCTCCCTTACCTTAGGGCGCTCTTTTTTTTTTTTTTAAACACAATTCTTTCTTGCTTTTCCATTCCTCTATGAAATCCATTGCCTCTGTATTGAAAATGTTCTATTAGGTCCAACAGGTGTACACCATCTGACCTGTAGAAGTCCTCCCCCCATTCTTCAACTCCCCACAGTATCACCTGTCCACCCATCTGCCTTATCAATGTCCCCACCCTTCTATTCATCTTTCTCCTGGCTCTCTCCACTGCCCTGTGACTGTTCTCCTGTCTCCACACTCTTCTCTGTATCCTATCTGACCAGGCCAGGAACACCCGAGGCCACCACTGTCATATTGCCACTAGGTCCTTTTTTATTTTTAATCTGTAAGTAAGTGTGTACCCATGGTCTGCCCGCCAGGTCTTCCCCCCTAAATGTATAATGATTAGGTTTGGACTTGGCCACTGCCTTTTGAGTTCCTTCAAGGTGGGAAGGAGCTGTGCCCCTCTCATCCCCCGCACGCCGTGCCATACCAGCCTGCACTGCCTTATATCCTGGTATAGCTGCTTTCCCACAGCTTTCTTTCTCTGCTCTCTTTCCAGCCCAATAAATATAGGAATGGCACGAGATCCAGACTTCATGATTCTCCCTCTACCTATGGGGTGTAAAGCAAATTAATTAGTTACATATCCTCTTATTTTCTTTGAAATATCCCCCACCTCTTTTCCCCTGTTTTTTTTTTCAACGCTCTGATGTATCTCCTATAACTGGCTAAATGCCAGCGCCCCCAAAATGGCCTCGACAGGCTCCCCTATTGCTGCCCACTGTGAGGCAGCCCCAATCTGCAAGGAATGGAATGAATAGTTAGCTGGGTCTTCCCCCACGAATTGCATGCCCTTTTTGAGCAATGCTGTGACCCGGTAGCCAGTGACCCTTTTTCCATCACCATGAACAAATAACTTCCCTGTCTTGTTCCCATGCTCTGCGGCGAAAGCCCACAGAGCCTGTACTGGGCATATTGCTATCTCTGTATGCCCTTTCAATGTCACCATGCAACCTTGTCCTCTTTGATCCATTTTCGACCTCCTAATCTTGATCCGTGTCTCTGATACCCGCCAGCTGATATCTTCCCAGTCCAACCCTCCTTCCTTGTCTTCTCTCCCGTGCCCTACCACATCACTCACTCTCATGACCCCTGCAAACATTATGACATAATTGTGTGAAATAGCTGGGCCTCGGCCTTTGATTTGCATAACGCCGGGATCACCTCCTTCAGCTTCACCAGTCGCTGATCCCCTATAGGCCTTCTGTTATCTACTAGCCCTTGTTTCAGCCTGCCCCATCCTTGCATCATTCTTCTGATGAGTAATGATTTTGTCAGGTCCTTCCACCCTTTTAGACTGCAGATAGCACTAATCCCTGCCAAATGAACTCCCACTGTGGTGTGGGCTGTAACTTTTGCCACTGCTTCACGGTGAACATTCCTGACTGTTCCTCTGTGAGTGGCCTACTTACCCCCATCTGGTGCTCTGCCCTGAATGTTTGAAACACCCACCAGGCCCCATCATAGGCCCTGAGTCCGAGGTGCCCATGAGCTGCGAAATAACAGTTTTGCTCCTTCTTGCCAACGTCCCAGATGTTCGTTGGTATGGGTGTGTTTTGCTTTTCCGCTGCTGGTGCCAGCCTCCGAAAACAGTCCAGCTGCAGACGGGAAAGGCCGTCAGCCAGGGTATTGTGAACCCCTTCTATGTGTTTTGCTCAGAATGACATGTTCAGCTGCAAAGCCCTTAAAACTAAAAGCCACAACACCTGCCTGACTGTGTCTGCTCTGGCTCCCCTGTTATTCTGAACATCCACCACTGCTCTGTTGTCACACCAAAATGTCACTCTCTGGTTCCGTAACTCCTCCCCCCAGACCAAGGTACACGTCCATATGGGCATGATCTCCAGTAATGTTATATCCCTTGCTTTTCCATCCCATATCCAGCTGGCAGGCCAGGGTTCTGCAAACAATCTACCGTCTGTAACCCCCATGCCTAGCCCCCAGGCATCTGTATAGAAGATTAGGGGTCTGTGTTGTACAGCCACTCCTCCTGCCAGAAACAACACCCGTTATATTCCCTAAGGAATTCTTCCCAGATTCTAAAATCCTCCCTGACACCTTGTGTCAGGTCCACCCAGAGATGTGGTGTGGTGACCCCTGCTGTAGCTCTCGCTAATCTCTTTGTGAATGCCCTTCCTGGTCCAATGGCCCTGCATGCAAAATTCCTGTGCCCCAGTACCTGCTGCACCAGTTTTAGTTGTACCCGTCTCCTGCTGGTGTGCACTTGGATTGGTTCCCTCAATTTACTTACTTTTTCATCCGGTAGCCTAAAAACTTCATTTGGGGTGTCTATCTCAATCCCCAGAAACTCCATAACCCTGCTAGGCCCCTCTGTTTTTTCTGGAGCCAGTGGGACCCCTAGCTCCCGGCACAAATCCTGAAACTCACCTAGCATCCTTTTGTCTCTCTTTCTCCCTTTCTCCCTTTCCAGTGAACAGGAACCAGTAGGAGACGGGTACAACTAAAACTGGTGTAGCAGGTACTGGGGCACATGAATTCCACATGCAGGGCCATTGGACCGGGAAGGGCATTCACAAAGAGATTAGCAAGAGCTACAGCAGGGGTCACCAGACCACATCACTGGGTGGACCTGACGCAAGGTGTCAGGGAGGATTTTAGAATCTGGGAAGAATTCCTTAGGGAATATAACTGGTGCTGTTTCTGGCAGGAGGAGTGGCTGTACAACACAGACCTCGACCTCTATACAGATGCCGCTGGGGGGCTAGGCATGGGGGGTTACCTGAAGGGTAGATGGTTGCAGAACCCTGGCCTGCCAGCTGGATACGGGATGGAAAAGCAAGAGATATAACATTACTGGAGATCATGCCCATATGGACGTGTAGCTTGGTCTGGGGGGAGGAGTTACAGAACCAGAAAGTGACATTTTGATGTGACAACAGAGCAGTGGTGGATGTTCTGAATAGCAGGGGAGCCACAGCAGACACAGTCAGGCAGGTATTGTGGCTTTTAGTTTTAAGGACTTTGCAGCTGAACATGTCATTCAGAGCAAAACACATAGAAGGGGTTCACACTACCCTGGCTGACAGCCTTTCCCGTCTGCAGCTGGACTGTTTCGGAGGCTGGCACCAGCAGCGGAAGAGCAAAACACACCCATACCAACGAACATCTGGGATGCTGGCAAGAAGGAGTAGAACTGTTGTTTCGCAGCTCATGGGCACCTCGGACTCAGGGCCTATGATGGGGCCCGGCGGGTGTTTCAAACATTCAGGGCAGAGCACCAGATAAGGGTAAGTAGGCCACTCAAAGAGGAACAGTCGGGAATGTTCACCGTGAAGCAGTGGCAAAAAGGTACAGCCCACACCACAATGGGAGTTTATTTGGCAGGGATTAGTGTTATCTGCAGTCTAAAAGGGTGGAAGAACCTGACAAAATCATTACTCATCAGAAGAATGAGGCAAGGATGGGGCAGACTGAAACAAGGGCTAGTAGATAACAGAAGGCCTATAGGGGAGCAGCGACTGGTGAAGCTGAAGGAGGTGCTCCCAGCGTTATGCAAATCAAAGGCCGAGGCCCAGCTATTTCACACAATTTATGTGGTAATGTTTGCAGGGGTCATGAGAGTGAGTGAGGTGGTAGGGCATGAGAGAGAAGACAAGGAAGGAGGGTTGGACTGGGAAGATATCAGCTTGGGGTATCAGAGACACAGATCAAGATTAGGAGGTCAAAAATGGATCAAGGAGGACAAGGTTGCATGGTGACATTGAAAGGGCACACAGGGATCACAATATGCCCAGTACAGGCTCTGTGGGCTTTCGCCGCAGAGCATGGGAACAAGACAGGGAAGTATTTATTCATGGTGATGGAAAAAGGCTCACTGGCTACCAGGTCACAGCATTGCTCAAAAAGGGCATGCAATTCATGGGGGAAGACCCGGCTAACTATTCATCCCATTCCCTGTGGTTCGGGGCTGCCTCACAGTGGGCAGCAATGGGGAAGCCTGTCGAGGTCATTTTTGAAAAAGGGCACTGGCGTTCAGCCAGTTATAGGTGATACATCAGAGCGAAAAAAAAAAAAAACAGGGGGAAAGAGGTGGGGGGATATTTCAAAGAAAATAAGAGGATATGTAACTAATTAATTTGTTTTACACCCATAGGTAGAGGGAGAATCATGGAAGTCTGGATCTGTGGCCATTCCTATATTTATTGGGCTGGAAGAGAGCAGAGAAAGAAAGCTGGGGAAAGCAGCTATACCAGGATATAAGGCAGTGTAGGTTGGTATGGCATGGCAGGCGTGGGATGAGAGGGCACAGCTCCTTCCGCCTTGAAGGAACTCAAAGGCAGTGCCCAGTCCAGACCTAATCATTATACATTTGAGGGAATGACTGGCGGGCAGACCATGGGTACACACTACTTATAAAAAAAAAAAAAAAAGGACCCAGTGGCACTACGACAGTGGTGGCCTCGGGTGTGTCTTGCCTGGTCAGATAGAGTACAGAGAAGAGTGTGGAGACAGGAGAACAATCACAGGGTGCCCCTAAGGTAAGGGAGAGCGATACCCTAAGATGGGGGGAAGCCAGCCATCCAACGCAAGTTGGAGACTGGCTAGTGGGGAAAAAGGGGGGAGGGGAAAAGGGGAAGAAAAAAGAAAGGAATAACACAAGAAGAGGAGGAGGAGGAGGAAGGAAAAAGCGGTATCGGTTCTCACCGTTACCTAATGGAGAATAAGAAGGCACCCAGGTTTTCACCTGAGGGAGGGATAATCAGAGATTGATATATGGATGGAAATAAAAAGAAATTTATGGAATATGATAATAAACAATGAAAATTGAATATGGAATTATGAATATAAATAAATTAATTGCCAAATCTGAGCACAACAACAAACAATGGTCTGTCTTTTTTGTGAGGGAAGGGGAATCCTGGATAATGGACCTTGCGTCTCTACCAGCAGGTGGCAGCCTAGCAGGACTGCTTGGCCTCTCATGTCCGATCGCTTCCCTCTGCCACCTTTCCCCGGCCCGCTTTTTCTCTCTCCCCAGATCTCCCTGGTTCCTCCCTCGACCAGTTCCCACATCCTATTGGCTTACTCTGCCAATTCCATTATAGCTCTGTAAGCATCTTCTTTAGATGGCCTACCCTTCTTTGGTGCCATGTTCTCCTTGTCTTTTGCTCTGTGAAGACAACTAAGAGAAAAACAAGGTTAATTGTGTCTATATCCTGTCCTGTAATGCTTTCCTTCTGTCTCACCTGCTCCAGAGCCCACGTGACCCACCGGGCCTCCCCCAATCACGGTGTCCATTCTGCTCAACAGGTCACCGGGTCCACTGGCTGATCCTTGCCTTGTCCCTTGTGGTTAAACCCACGCTTCCCAAGCCATCCCCCCCCCTTGGTCCCGTTTCCTGGCCCCTAATAAATCACCATGTAATTAGGTGATTGAAATACTAGGCTGCATGGTCTGTAAAGGTTCTGCTGCACCCTCCAGTCCGCATGGTCATGCCACCTTATTATTATAAAATTTTTTTTTTTTTTTTTCTTTTAATAGTGCAGTGCTCTAGCCACTAGGCCAGCCAGACTGCACGGCCACCCTTGGGCGTCGCCACCCAATTCCCTCAACCATTGCCAAGAAAGTGCCCAGAAAACACTAGCAGATTTCTCCCCAGCCCCCCCACGCGGTGTGTGATGTCGCACCACATGGTGCTGAATCACAATCCTTCCCTCCTGCTTCTGAGGCCTCCACCTTATCCCAGGCCTCCTCCTTTGACCAAAACCCCCAAATCCCCAGCAAGAACCGAAAAAACGCACCAAAAAATCCTGTGGATCTTCTCCCCCTCCTCCCATGTGGCGTGTGATGTCACACCGCGTGATACCTACTCTACCTCACACTTTTTTTTTTTTTTTTTTAACTCCAAGGCCCCCATCTTACCCCCCCAGGCCTCCTCCTTGGGCACAGCCCCACATTCACAGTAAACTTGGCCGTAAAGCAAACCCCCACAACCAGTGAAGCTCTTCCCCCATCCCCCATGAGGCGTATGATGTCACGCCGCGTGGTCCTGAGGCACCCTCTTGCTCCCCCAATCTACAAGGCCCTTCCAGGCCTACCAGTGCCTCATGCCTTGTAATATTTCAAAAACAAACGCAGGCAATTGCAAAACTTCCCCTCTGCATAGTTCCCATATGTGGGCCAAGCTTTCACCACATGCACCATGCGGTCAGGCCTTTGTTCCAATCTACTAGCTCATATTCCTCCCAAACCAGCACTGCTAGAGGCCCGTGGAGGCCTAATCAAGCCAGCTGCTTAAACCACCTACTTTATACCATAAAATACCTCGGTTTTCTCCTTGAATGACCTTTTCCTGGGCACAAAAACTTGCAGCAAAAATCACTCACTTAAATCTAGTCTTCTCCCAATTTAACACAGCGCCTGCAAAACAGTGAACTTCAAGAGTTTGACCTAACCAGCTAAACTCACATTCCCTTGCAACAAAAAATTTGCATTTAAAAGAAAGCTAGCCTCTTAGAAAAGCTTCACACACTGCTCCCAGTAAATGATTACCATCAACATTTCATTAAAAACAACGTCGTAGCATCATATATATATATATATATATATATTTATTTTAAATCTCTTAGCCTAACATGTTGTAGCTTTTAATCTCTTACTGTATGTCGTTGAACAACCTTCCAAACGATATGCCAATCTGAAGTGCTGCAGTTTCTCGTAAATCAAAACTCCAGCAAAAGTGGCTGAGGCTCTCTTGTGCTGTCTCTTATGTACCTCCCTTGGCCCCTCCACTTCCTGTTGCCTGCTCATTGTTCTAGCCCTTAGCCCATCCCTTCCCTTCCCCCCTCCCCACCTGAGCACAACCATTCTAAGAAGGAGGGAAGGGGTGCACCGAGACAACATGGTCTGCCCCTTAAACGGCAAACTCCATTGTTCTGATGAAGTTACTCTCAGGGTTTTCCTTAATTTGATTCTGCTCCCCTATATTGTTAAAACCAGTTTCTAATAGTGAGGAGGGAGGCTTGTAGTTCTTCCTCTTCTATATTTTGCATGTCTTCACTCACTGAATCATCTTCCCAATCTTTTATTACAGTAATGATGTTATTTTGACTTTTTACTAATGACGTTTATAGCAAGTGTTTCATTTATTTTTTTGTCCAGGAGTTATGTTTGCTGAAGGCTCCTCCCTCCTTTCCAATCCTCCATTTTTTGTCACTTTATCCTTTGTAGAGATTTCTTTCCCTGCAAAAGTTATAGGGAGGTTTGTATCCCATCCCATCCCATCTAAGTTTTTTATCCATCCTGCACTCGGTAGGGCTTCTGTGACCCAACCTTTGGTATTTATGTTAAGCCTAGAGGAAGGGCCTGCAATATTATTGTTGTCTTTTCTTTTGTTTTGTGGCATCTCTTCTTTCTGTCCTGGATACCCTTTTTTTCCTTTACTTGTTACTTATTTATTTATTTATTTGTGAAATCAATTTACAACCTTTGAGCCAGAGGCTCGTTTCCAAAGGTACCTCGTCACATTAAAGACATACATAGAGTTTTAGGTTACATAGCACAGGTTTGCTAAAAATAGGCGTTCATCAGAGGTGCCACGTCACATTGAGGTCAGACAAAATACATTTAGGTTACAGAGTACAAGTAATTGAGAACAGGTGTTACACAAGTTGGTATCAAAAATTGAGCAATCTAATAGGCATACCATGAAACAGCTGGCACTGGCCAGGTTAGATATAGGCACGGTGCACCGGGAAGAGGTGGTGGGGAGGGCTAGGTGGAGGGTCGCCCGGTGGGCGTTGTCATGAGAAGTCGAGGTGGAGACTGCCTTCAGAGACAGGAGCAGCTACGAGTGTTGAAGAGTTGGTTTCGAAGGGTGGTTTTGAACTTGAAGATGGTGGTGGCATTGGTGATGGGGGCAGGGAGAGAGTTAAACCAGGATGGGGATCTGTAGCAGAAGGACCTCTGGCCACGGCTGGTTCTTGATCTGGGGACCATTAGAGTGGTCTTGTTGGATGACCATGTTGCAATAGTGGGTGGGATCCAGTGGATGGATGCCGTCACCCCAGGAGGGGAGAGCCCGAGTAGGGTTTTTTTTGTGAGGAGGCACCTGATTTTTACCTGTGCCCCCTGTAGTGACTGCAGTTGTAAAGTTAATTTTCTTTTGCTGTAATAATGGAAAGCCTAAACTACCTGTCTCACTTCTCTGCCCTGCTTCCCCCTCCATTCTTTCTAATTCACATGTTCTCTGTTTGCTGTTCTTTTGCCCAAACTTCCTGCTGCCATCTGAATCCTCTACAAGTATTTTTGTTTGTACCTGTATCCTTGGAGAGCTTTCCCAATCAGTCTGATCAGCTGCCTCTTTTCCTTTGATTCTGCCAACTCCTCGGGCTTCCTCACTTCTATTGCCATGTCGGTCACTTTTTCTTCCTGGACCATCACGTCCATCTCTCATCTGCTCCCCTTCTCCTACAATACCCTTTCCAGGTGGTTTCTGCATTCCAGGAACCAATGCCCCTCTTCTTTTATTTTCCTGGGTATATCCTTCTCAGTTTCCTCCAGCTGGACACTCACTGCTTTCTCCGTTCACTGAACTGTATACACATCTGCTGTCTGGTAGGTATGACCTTCTTCCCTATCTTGTATTTCCTCCATTGCTAGAATGAAAGCCTCCTCAGCCACTGTTTCAATTTCTACTTCCATTGCAGTCTCTAATGGTAGTGAGACTGGGGAGAAGACCCACTCCTCAGCCTCACCGACATCCATCCTCATCTCCAAATCCGGGAGACTGGCCATTGCAGCACAAGTCACAGCACCCCCTACCACAGAGTAAGGTATTCAGAAAAACAAAACAAATACATATCATAAATATAAACCAAAACAGAACTTTAAACAACAAAAATGTAAAGTCAGCAAATTAGGTAAGTACAAAGGAGATATTAGAAACAAACCAGAAATCAACAAATGTAATCCTTCAAAAACAGAATAGCATTCCATCTTTTAACCCACACTGGTCTAGTAGTCCGATGTTGTTCAAACAAACATTATGCATATAATTCTGTCTCCAATGAGTGAATAACTTGGTGCAGAGTAAGTTCTTGTTGTTGAAATATCAACTTACATCTTGTCTGCTACAGTATAAATTTAATATAGGTAAATATGAGTTGGATTGTACCAGAGTAAGTATTTTGAAAGTGTAATGAAAAACCTCCTACAACTTCTTCAGATGTAGTCAGCTGCCATCTAGCATCATGCCAAGTCTGTGATAATAGTTTATTTATCTATTTATTTGCTTTTGTTAACCAGGTAAGCACACTAGACAACAAGTGCCTATTTTCAGGTGCGACCCTGGAGGTTACAGTACATAAGATACAGAGTACAAAATACAGAGCCAGGGTAACATGCTGTCCCACAGACAGGTGGGAGGAACAGCAAACGGTACAGGTGGCTATACAAAGGTACAGTTGGCAGTGTGTCAGCGGGATACATAATGGCAAAGAGGGGTAGAATATAAACAGGAACATCATCTCAGAAAGTTGGCACAAAATACATTACAGCAATTGAGAGGTTGAATAGCAACAGGTAACATCAAGGCAGAGCATACATCAAAAATAAATATAAGTACGGTGTATATTAGCATGCCATGAGAGCCTATCCTGAACTACAGTGATCATCGAATCAGTACAGCTAGAAACAAGTACTGATATGACAGGATCGCCCTCTCCAAACCGAAGGGTGGAAAGTGCCTAATGCTGGTTCTCAGCAGAGATTAGCAGCGGTCAGTGAGTCAGCTCACAGTCTCCCATTAGTGAGTCGGGGTCAGGGGTGAGGGAGGAGACTACTCAATGCCTATATAGCACAAAGACAGGCAGAGGCAGCTTTGAGGAAGGTCCATAGAGAGGTTTTGAATCAGGGATGGGAGGGAGAGGCACGAACTAGGGCAGGTAGAGAGTTCCACAGTCTCAGCACATAGACAGAGAATGCCCTGTCACCTGTAAGGGTGTGGGTCTTAGGGACCAGGCGGAGCTGGGCAGCACTTGATCTTAAGTGGTAGGCAGGGGTTCCATGATTGAGGGGGAAGGGCAAGCATGGAAGGAGTATCCATTCTGACTATGTTATCCACGAAGTTGCCAAGGACAAAGGTGCAGTGTTTTTCAGGGGAGAGCCACTCCAGCAGAGAGTAGAGCTCACAACGATACATAAAGCATGGGGCAGTGAGTGCGAAGTGACATACATTGTTATAGGCAGTGTCCCATTTTGCTAGGCTAGAAATTGGGACTGGTGCAAAGGCTTCAAGCCCATAGCAAAGCATGTGAAGAAGTATACCTCGAGCTATAGCAAGTCATGCAGCGGGGTGAGGCAGTCTTTGGCTCTGTAGACAAGTCCAAGCTTGCCATTCATGGCTTTGCAGATATTTTGAAGATGTGGGGTGAAATCCAGTTGCGGATCCAGAGTTACTCCTAGATACTTGATGGAGTCAACGACCGGCAGGAGGACAAGGTCACCAGTCTACATCTTGCATTTTATTTACTGCTAACATTAACAGCAGCACTGAAAGTGCAGTGAAAGCAGATATTCAGTGAGAACAGAAGATCAGGGACTTTCCTAGTCTGGAACTTCTCAAGATGCTGACCCAAAGTTGGTGTCATCTCCTTCTATGGGGTGCTTGGGGGGCATCCTCTGAATCTGAAGATAACATATGTTGAGAGGAGATGGTGGAAGAAGTCTCTGACTCAGCGCCTTGATTAGACTCCACTGGTCCAGAGATAAGGATTTCGTATTTATTGGACAGCAAAATCCCCTGAGGTAAAGCAATGGATTTGGCAATTTTGGGTTTGGGTCTCATTTGTTGCAAGGATCTCTTTTTGGACACTACAGTCATGTCAGGTAATGGCATATCTGTAAAGATATTGATAGGAGGGGGGTTGCACAGTAATAACCCCCTGATCAGATGATGAGGGAACAGGAATCACATTGCCAACTTCCACAACCAAAACAGGAAGGGAGTCAGTCCCCACCAGAGGTTGGGCTGTGAGCAAAGTATCAGTGAGTGAAACTGAGTTGGGGGGGGGGGGGCACCAGATACTGAAATCAATTCCTCAGATACAGAAGGCTGAGTTTCAGCAGTGGCCTCTGCTGCAGGAGGCTCCTGCAACACTTTGTGTGCCACAATATCTTTATTTTGAGCTTCATTAATAATGATTCCTGATTGGGCTGGTCTGGTCTGTTCTGTTATGATTAGCCCACAGACAAGAGTGATAAGAATGCCCTGTCTCATCACATAAGTTGCAAGTCATTTCATTTTGACCTTATGTACTAGTATGCCCATATGTGAGGCACAAATTACATTTGATGCTGTCACTGGCTGAACTGAGGAGTAATAAGGACCTGCATTTAAAATACATCTCGGTCTGAGCACGGTAAAAGCAATGACCGCAGTCCCTACCCAAAAAACAAACTACTAGGTAGGTGTAGAGGGCCCATGTTAGAACTACAACATTTAACTTTATACCTCCAACCCCGTCCAAATGTGCTCCTCATCAAAAATAGGTTGTGGGGAGCCTAGCAGGTCATATCATTGTTGCAACCAATGGGTAATATGCACTGCCACACTCTTATTGTGAAACAAGATAGTGACTGTCTTCACAGCAGGTCTAGTAAGGGGAATTGCCCTATAGGGCAACCGAAAGGCAGAATAATTCCGTTTCTCATACTTCACCCAGAATCTGTCTAAGCCTTTGGGAGTTTTAAAACTGACATCATATAATGAATCACTAGAAGCACATATCAAGGCATAAAAGTAATTTGTGAAAAAGCCCATGGACTCTTTTATTAGTCTTTTCCCAATATATATTCTGTCAGGCACATTATCCGGACCTCCAATGTATTGCAACCGCACTGTGTTCCGTCTCTGTGCAGGAGGGAGTTGCTGGTAAAACTGGTCTCTCTTTTTAAATGAGGCCCATGTTGTTTTGGCTTGTTCAGCTGTAGAAACAAGATGGGGGGGCAGCATCTCAGTTTCCATCCTATTCCCCCAGGAGTCCTGACGAGTACTGGGCCCTTCATCCCCAGAGTCTGAAGCAGAGTGCATAGTCACAGTTTCAGTGTGCACAGGTTATTGGGGTTCATGCCGAACATCATCCACATCTAAGTCCAGATCAGAGTCTGACAAAAGTGATAGGAGTAGATTCAGTTATAGTAGCAGTATCGGTGCAAGTCTGTTGTTGAGTCGTAGTGGGGGACCCCAGTATTGGACTATGTTGAGGATCCAGAAGTCATTGTCCTGCAGATGGTTTTTTTCCAATCTGCATGTGTCAGGGAATTTTCTAAAAACCAAGGCAACTTTATTTGCATAAAACCAGTAGCGCATTGTGAAAGGGAGTCCGTCTCCTCTTGACAGAGTCTGAGTTTTTTGCCAGCATTTACCACATTCTTATGAGCTTCAGAAGTACTGACACCCTGTTCATGTACTGTGTGCAGGTTAGCAGAGGTTTAAACAGCTGTAGAAGGAGCTATCACATCCACCATTGAAGGTGCAGTAGCCGAGGGCGCTGAGTCATTTCCACTCTTTGATGCTACTGCATTACTTACAGCTGGGAGTGGACTGACAGTGGATTCAGAGTTGTCAGGCCACTGCAGTTATTCTGGCAGCACGGGACTAAGTGATGTCAACAAACAAGGTGCAGGCTGCTCTGTAGGAATCAAATCAGCGGGTATATCTATGACAGGCACCTGCATGTTCTCAGGCTTGCATAGCTGTACTCAGTGGTTCAGCGTCAAGCAAGTGCAAAATAAACTGATGTTTTTCATGACAAAGTTGTATCAATCAGTCCTTCTTGCTCTGCCCACTCGCTCAAGTAAGGGATACCTTGGTTTCCATTTCCACAGGTACAGCACTCTTAGAAACATTATTTTCAGTCTCCAGAAGTGGACCTGCAGAGAGGGAGATCTGCTCACTTGCAGGTACACCAGCAGACTAACCAGTCTCAGGAACAGCGGCCATGGGAACAGCCACTCCCCCTACTGACAAGAGTAGGAGAATTTCCCCAGTGTCCTGTCAAAATTTCCCCCATTCACTAAAAAATACCAGCAATGGCTTAATCTGGTTCATTTTCAGTTTATTACCATCTGTATCCCCCCCCGGGTCACCCCTGAAAAAGGGACTTTTAGTCTCAGTGGGCCTACTGGGTCAACAAAAATAGATACAGCTAAATGGAGAGCTTTGGAGCTTGGGTAGTGATGGTAACAATAAAGGAATCCAATCCTTGTGTTAACTAACCTGGAGACTTGGTTAACATGAAGGGTGTAGGATAGCGGCAATCAGGTGTTACTCTGAGGTATTTGAATTCCTGAACTTGTTCGAGGAGGTGGTTAAGGTTATTCTGAATAGATAGACTTGTGGATTTATGCTTACTTTGCAGGCTGGAGAAAAGCATCATCTTTGTTTTTTTTTGTAATTCAGGAGTAATTTATGTTGTACAAACCAAGTTTCAACTAACTCAAAGTTAGCTTGTAGGTCTATTGAGAGGGGGAGTGTGTTAGTATGGCTTGAGAATAGGACACCATCATCCACCAAGGACCACGTTGGTGTAACAGGCAATGGGAAGGTTATTGAGAAATAGACTGAAAAGTAAGGGTCCAAGGATGGACCATTGCAGAACTCCTGAGCACACAGGGTGTCTGCTGGGGAGGGTTTCACTAATTTTATCTTGTTGTGACCTTCTTTCTAGGTAACGCTGGAACAAACAGAAGACCTCATTGGAGAGGCCGAGTGAGGGGAGTGAGTGCAGAAGGAGGGAATGATTAATGGTGTCAAAGGCCTTAGTGAGGTCTATATATTGAATATACTACATGGCCTCAGTCCAGAGCCTTGTGGATGAAGTCTGTATATTCAAAAAGGATGGTAGCAGTGCTGTTCACTTTTCTGAATCCATGCTGCTGGAACACTGTATGTTATATTTAGCTAGGTATTCAGGTATCTGATTGGCAACAATACACTCAAGGACTTTAGAGAGTGGGGGGAGAATAGATATAGGGCAGTAGTTGGAGTACTGTGACCTGTCTCCACTTTTGTGTACTGGTGTGACAATTGCCGCTTTCCATTGTTGGGGGAACTGCATCAGGGAGAGTCACAGATAGTATCAATGGGTATGCACCAACATTTATTTATCCACATATCCCTTGAAGAATAGTCAAACATATGAGAATTACACTGCTATCACATAAAGCAAGTAACACCCCTTTGCCCTTCAACATGTTGAATTGCACATGACCCCATCCACATTGGGAGGGCCTGTAGAGTATAATAAAGGAGGCTCATCTAATCACCTTCACTAGGTGAGTGAATACCATTACATATTACCCCCCTTATAGTACTGTGCAGTTCATACTAGTGGGATCACTGTAGCAGTGCTTGAGCTACCCCAATTGTGGGTGGGAAAAAATGAAAACACTGACTTAGGTTGGATTTGTCACAGCCTGAAGGACCGCACTGCCAAAGAAGCTCTAGCAGCTGACACCACATCCAGACAATAATGTCTAGTAGTCAAATGCAGTATTGACCAGGTGGCCACAGGTCACATGTTCTGCAAAGAAACCTGACCACTTCTATTCCAGAAGGTGGCATCCACTCAGGTGGAATGCACCCTGATTAACAGGGATGGGTTGAGACCCCCGTATGCTTCAGCAATTGTTGAGTGGAACCAATGTGCAATCATGTCCTTAGGCATAGTGTGGCCCAGTCTCTTGCCTGCTGTAGGGTAAGCAACCTATCTCACTTGTGACTAGCCTCTGTGACCAAGAGATAAAGGCAGAGTTCATGCCTCACTTTCAATGGGTGAGGAATGCCAGTAGACAAACTCTGGTCAGCAGGAAAAGTGGGTAAATGAATTTCCTGTTCAAGATGGGACTGAGTCGCTGCTTTAGGAAAGGAAGAAGGGGGATGGGGTGCAGGGTAATGCTGTTACTATGGAATACTAAGAAATGCTCCTTGCAGTATAGAGATTGTATATCCACAGTTTCCTTGACCAAGCAAATAGATGGTAAGAACATTGTTTTAAGCATAACCCATTGTAGGGATTTCTGGAGGAAAGGTGGTTTTTGAAGGGCACCAAAAACAAGGTTAAGTTGCCATGGGGCATAAGTTGGCTTAAAGCATGGGGAAGCAAGTTGTTCTACTTTCAAGAGATTAACTACATTGGGCTGAGCACCACTCTGACCTATCCCTGGGAAGGGGCCCCTAATGGCCAATATAGCCAAGGCTTGTAACCTGAGGGAGGAAAGCTTAAACCCTTGTCCACAATATCATTTAGGAAGTCCAATATGAGATGAAGCTCCACAACAGATTTTATTTTATTTAAAAGCTGCATAAGATGCAGGATAAGTTCTATAAGGGACAAGTCTCATTTACAGAATGTCCAAATCATTATAAACACAATAACAACATAAACTGACATACCCAAAATCAGCTAAAAGAAGTACAATTCTACAATGGGGGTGAGAGTTCTCAAACCGGATTTGCTTACTGGCACCTTTCAGCCAGAGTAAATCCCAACTTTATCCATGGCAAAGGTGCCAGTCAACCACAGTACGTGAATCCATCTGACCCCAGAAGATCAACAATGAAATCTGCCATAGTGGCTCCCATTAAACCACGATTGTAAAGCATGAGTTTTAAACAAACCACAGTTCTGAATGAACAGACCACAAGACTCCCCGTGGTCACTGTGCATACAACCAACCTTTTTTTTTAATGACTTCTTGTCCTGATCTACACCACCACTCCACAGTTTAAATGTGCAGCCACACATTTCCTCGCACTTTGCTGTCTCTCTCCACTCCACTCCTGCCAGCTTGCCATCTGCTTCATCATAAAAGTGTGTCTCTTCTGTGCAGTCCTGCTCTCCCTCTCTCTGTCACCCATAAATATAGAAAAAACTCAAAAGAAAAAAAATGCAAAAATGAACTGTTACCAAGTCATGACATTACTCTGCAATGATCCAAACTGGAACCCAGAAGGAAATGCTTTGCAGTGGCAGCCTGTTAATGCTTAGAGCACACACATTACTGGCACACTCTGTAATGAAAATAAACAATCAGATGACCACTGCCAGGCTCTTTTAAACAAACAAAAAAAATGATAACATGACAATATATAACTGCTTCCATATGGGCCTGAATTCGGATCAGCATACTGCAGCCATAGCAACCCAGCACTATTTTTGAGGCGCAGTAACAAATGCAATAAATATAAATAAGAATGCCCTAGAAACCTTTTTCTTATTTTTTCTGTCTCCTAAAAATGGGGGACATTGTATAGTCACAATAAATCACTCATGGGTGTGGGTTATGCTGGGGTTTAACCACTTCTGGTGTGAATTTGGTCACTCAGCTGCACCTCGTGACCAAACCACACCAGGCATGGGTGAATCCCAGCATAATCCACACTCTGTCATGGATTATTGCTTCAACAGGTTGTTCCTGAAACAGTAATCTTTTCAGGCCACATTGGAAAATACCAGGGGTAGGTGAAATTCTAAGCTGAGGAAAGAAGTTGCTCCATGAAAATGGAGCAGTAAGAAGCATTCTTTCCTAAAATGTGTTTGAAACTTGGGCAAGGAGTGACCATGATGAGGTACATCTCTAAGGCTGTATTTGTGTACAGGGACAACAAGCCTTTCATATAAGTAAGTAGGTGTCTGGTTGTTCACAGTTTTGAAAATAAAAGGATAGCCAGTTGAACATGTGTCTGGAAGAGGGGGCCAGCCAATTCAATTGATGCAGTAGGGCACGGTGGTGCTCATCCCATTCAGATTTTAAAATGAACTGTAGTGATTGATAATAAACAGCGTTCAAGGGAAGACGTGAAGAAGAGGCATGGCAATAAATAGTTTACCATAATCTGAAATAGGGAGAATGGCTTGCCTAATAATATGTTTATAATTCAAGCTTGACAGACACTTGCTGGCATGTTTTTAGTGGCACAGACACTGGCAGACATTTAAAACAGTTTTGTCAATGTGAGTTTTAAAGATCAAGGATGAACTGAAGATGAGACAAAGATATTTGAATTCACTTTCAAGCTGGAATGTTTGGTTATTCAAACTGATTGAAAAGGAAGCAGACTGAGATGCAAACAGAATAGGTTGAGTTTTTTTTTACTATTTAAGAATAGTAAATTTTCAGAAAACCAATTCACAATTTTTCTGTCACACTGGAGAGTCATGGAAAGAAGAGATGTATTTTTATGAAAATAAAAAAGAATCATGTCATCAGTGTAAAGTCTGACTGAATAGTGGTCCACAACAGAGGTGATGGGAGCTACGAAAATAATAACTAGAATAGGACCAAGTATGGGCCCCTGTAGGACCCCAGTGGAGATAGAGACAGGAAAAGAAAGATAACCATTCCAGGAAACAGACTGAGTTTTCCCATGTAAATATGATAAGAAAAAAGTAACACATTTTTTGGAGAAGCCATAAGAAGATAGATGTGTTAGAAGCCATCACTGATTGTTAATATCAATGGCTTTAGGTAAATCAATGAAAACAGAACCTACAAGACACCCTCTATCCAGAACCTTAGAGACAGAGTCATGAAAATCAATCAATACTGTTTGGGTAGAATAATTTAATCTGAAGTCCAACAAAAATTGGAGAGTATCCGATAGTCAGATATTCAGTAATCTGAGATGGGACTATTTTCTTCAAGAATTTAGAGACTATTGGGAGCAAAGAAATTGGGCAGTAATTTTCTACTAAAGTCTTGTCCCCACCTTTATGTATAGGGATAACTAAATCATTTTACCATGCTGAAGGAAAAGTTTGGGCAATAAGAGAAATGTTAAAAATGTAGGCTAAAAGAGGGGCAAGAATATCAGCACCGTGTTTAAGCATAGAAAGTCTAGATTATCAATACCCTCAGCAGTGTCTTCTCTTAGTGAAGTTCATTTAAATATCTAATCTGATTTAATACACCTGAAGAAAAATGTAGGACTTGATAGAGGGGATCCTTCTAGGGGATCAAAAAGCAATCCAGTAGAAGATGGTTTACCCACTTTGGTGTGGCAGCCACTGTGTGACTGTCATTAGGGCAACAGCACATTGCCAATGGCAATCATGCGGCCCAGCAATTGTGATGCCACACCCACATGGCACTCAATACAGCATGACAAATGCCAGCTGTTTGAGTGGGCATCGCACCCACACCTCCCACTGTGAAGGGCTTCATCCGCTGCACCCCCAAACATTTATAATAATCACCTCCATGGCAGAGGTGTATCGGGAAGAGAGCACAACACTCGTGCAGTGCTCTCAATGCAGGTCACACTGACAGTCATTTCACCACTGTGACAGGCGAACTGGTTACGTTGCCCTCATTCCATCACTATCATGCCATCGCTCCATCGAAGGGATACCATAAAAGATAAACCAGCCTTTTTCAATAGCAAAGTCGTGGCCTCAGCAAAACATGAATTAAACATACCACAAATACCTTCCTTAGAGTACACAGTAGAGCCATGATAGGATGTATTTGTAGTGGAAGACATAAAGGGTACCTTTCAAACAGAGTCTACCATGTGCCATAATTTCTTATGATTATTTATAAGATTAGATTTGCCTTGAAGAAGGAGGATTTAGATTTTCTTATAATAATGGAAACACTGTAATTATGAAATTTACAAAAGGTCTGCCATGCTTCTGAAGTATCTAGTTTCCTGGCCTTTTGATATAATTTATCTCAGGACTTCAACTGGATAAGAATAAAAGGAGTTACCTAAGGAACGTGCTTGGATTTGACTCTTTTTTTTCTAAAAAAAAAGGGGCGTGTTGGTTTCAAAGTAAGTGAACTGATGAAAGAAATAATCCCAGGCAGTCTATTTTAGAGAAGGAAAACATCTTCCCCCAATTCATTTTGAGCAAACCAGAGTGAAAAACCTCCAAATTAAAGTTCTTAAAACAATGAAACTCAGTAGTTTTAGGAGTAAATTTAGGAAGAGAAAGATTCATCCTTCAAAAAATGAGAGCATGATCACTGAATAAGTTTCCCTGACAGCCAGAAGGAAAACAAAAACCAAATCTAAGGTAGTAAAACCTTACAATGTGAGTCATAATGTATTGCAGGTTTTTCAACCGGGGTCTGTGGCCCCCAGGGGGTTCATAATCAGCTCCTGGGTGGGGTCCATGGAGCAAGGACCGAAAATGTCAACTTCAGTAAAAAAAGTGCTCAACTGCATGGAAACTAATACATCATATGTTAGCCACTGACAGTTACCATGTGAGCAATGAGCACTGAGTGTGTGTCTCTGACACAGAACTCCAGTTTTAAAATCTGCTGTTTCAGCATTGTTTCACTTTTTATAGTAACATCACTGTCTGCTGCTCATTTTGTTGTGTGGATCTATTTGCCCTGGTAACTTTTATGTGGCTCAGAGTTCCAGTTTTCATGACCGTAATTGTGGCTGCTCTATTCTGTTAACCTGGGACTAATATCTCCATTTTTATTTCTGTCACCTCATTTGCTGCTAATTTTGCTATTCCTGCCTCAGTAACGCAGCTGTGAAGTAAATATAATTAAGTGTGGGTTTATCTTATTGATGGCGGCTGTTGCCCTCCATACTAATCATTTGCTATAATTGCCCATACACTTAGATCAGCTGTACCCCAACCCCCAACACCTATTAAGTAAACAACCTCTGCCTCGGCTGTTACTTGGAACTCTGGTTTAGTGATTCCAATGTGCTGCTCTGTTTTTTATTACAGCCCCACTTCAGTTTCTGAATCTATTTGCCCCAGTTACTCTTATGTGTCTCAGAGCTCCCGTTTTCATTCAAAGGTGCTCCGTTTTGTTAATCCAGCTCAGCTTCAGCATATATATCCCCTAGTAACTCTACTTTGACTAATAGCTCCGTTTTGAATCCTGTAACCTCAGCAGCTGTTACTATGAGGTCCATTTTACTTGCTGTTAATCTCTGTTAAGCAAGGGACCTCTGCTATATCTCAGTCGCAAGGAATATCTTCTTCAGGTGAATGCAAGTTAAAGTGCTTTATTATACAAGTGCTGGAGTAAGTCAGGTCCATGGCTTTTTCTTTTTTATGTATGGTGGTGTGCTGTCAGCTGTTGTAAATAATTTCTTGAACAATGCATAAGTCTTGTTTCTGAATGGTGAATTCCTGCCAGATCAGCTATGCCCCCTTCCCCACTAATTAACACATTAATGTTTGTAATGGCATTCATGCATAATGTTTCTTCATTTTAAATAGAAGTGTATGAAATATACAATAAAAAGCATTTTTGATATTGGTTTATAATGGTGTGTTGTTTGTATTGTTTTATTTTTATGTTGGGACATAAATTCGTACCCCTCCCCATACTGCTGCAGAGTCTGCACGATGCTCAAGAAGGGGGTCCCCACCTCTACTGACTTTTGGTTAGGGGCCCCGGACACAAAAATGTTGAAAACCCCTGCTCCTTGGTATACATGTTGAACTCCCTTAGCCTTTCCTTATATGGTTTGTCCTCCAGTCCAAGGATCATCTTTGTCGCTCTACACTGGACCCCCTTCCAGTAGTTAAATAGGGATACCAGAATTACACACAGTATTCCAAGTGCGGTCTCACCATTGACCTGTACAGCAGCAGGATGACTTCCTCTCTGTGAGAGGTGATTCCTCTGGCAATGCATCTCAGCATCTTATTAGCTTTGGCTGCTGCCCTCATGTACTGTTTATAATAATTACAATATTACTTCCAACCTTACAAATGAGAACAGAGCCAGTCAAGTCATGTTCCCAATAAACATCGTGGCTAGAGCACGAAAAGTCATGGCCACAAATACTATAAAAGTGCCACCAATGAACCCTGGACAAAAAATGTGAAATAAACAATTTTAATAAACTGCATCAAATAAAAATATATATATATGTCAAAAAACACCAAAGGGGGACAGAGCCGAAAAGTCTTATCACCCTATTGTGGACAGAGCATGGACAGGTCATATCCACAAATACTAAATATTACATCAGAATCACAAATAACTATATATTGGAAAATCATCATTCAAGCCAAAGGGAACCATGGTATTCAACTCGAAAATCCAAAAAGCTTCCCTTTGTAAGAGTTTGGAATTCAAATCTCCACCTCGAAATCCCACTTCCACTTCCACTCTTTTGAGACCAATGAATCTTAAAGTGGCAGGGGACCCATGTTGTGATTCATGATAGTGTCGTGCCATTGCATAGTCCATATTCTTATTTCTAATGGCTCCTTTATGGTGTATCAGCATCATGCTCTGATGAAGACTGGTTAGTCGATACATAAGCGCATCATTGCTTGACGGTCTGTTGCCTCTTCCGGGTTCATGTGTCAGCCGGCTGCTCGAGATTGCGGCATGCATGGCATGTACGGATTGTAAGGCGGATTTTAAGCTCCTGGGCGTTCAGACAAGAAGAGTGGTATGATTATTAAATTAGTTTATTTTTTCACCACGCTACTGAAGTTGCGTTATCTGATATACACCTTTTGAATTGTTATGCTTTACAAAAGCTTTTTCGCCAGCTGTATGCCATGCTCTGTTTGGTTGCACAGTGTTGTTAAAGCGGCATTTTTTAGTAGACCATTATGCTATATTCGCACTTTGGTTTTTCTTCTCTCAATTTTTTAAGCTTTTAAAAGCATTTGTTATGAGAGAGTGTATTATGTGCTGCTTTTTGGTGATGTCTGTTTGCACACAATAAAAAGCCTGAGTGGTTTAACACTTTTTAATAGCCTTCTTGTACTGACTCCACTTACAATTGTGGTACTTAATAGGTGTCGGTGGGTGGGGGCACATCTGATCTAAGTGTATGGACAATTACAGCAAATGATTAGTATGGAGGGCAACAGCCACCATCAATAAGATAAACCCACACTTAATTATATTTACTTCACAGCTGTGTTACTGAGGCAGGAATAGCAAAATTAGCAGCAAATGAGGTGACAGAAATGAAAATGGAGCTATTAGTCCTGGATTAACACAATGGAGCAGCCGTGATTATGATCATAAAAACTGGAGCTCTGAGCCACATAAAAGTAACCGGGGAAAATAGATCCACACAACAAAATGAGCTTCAGAGAGTTATGTTACTATAAAAAGTGAAACAATACTGAAACAGCAGATTTAAAAACCGAAGCTTAATGCTCACTGCTCACATGGTAACTGTCAGCAGCTAACATAAGAAGTATTAATTTCCATGTGGTTGAGCACCTTTTTACTAACTTTGATATTTGCTGTCCTTGCTCCGCAGATACCCAGGAGTTGATCACAGACCACCTGGGGGCCACGGACCCCTGGTTGAAAAATCCTGCCATGGAGGATAGGATGGAGAGAGAGAGAGATGATATGAATGAGACCTTCAAGTATTTAAAGGGCATGACTAGGGTCAGTACTGAGGGCAATTTCAGACTAAAGGGGGGAGGGGAACACGAGGGGACACAGTCTGAAATTTGAGGGTGAAGATTCAGGATTGGATATGAGGAGACACTATTTCACAGAAAGGGTGGTAGCTAGGTACAACAAGCTGCCAGAGGAGGTGATAATGCTGAAAACTGTGGACAGTTTAAAGAGGGGGTGGGAAAGGGTCAAAGGTAAGGTCAGATCTGAGAGGAAGTAGTGGAGGGGAGAGTTAATGGACTGGAGTGATAAATCGGATGGGAAAGGGGTGGGGGCAGCTGCAGTAGAATAGACTGGGAGCTTCACACTCGAGCAGACTTGATAGATCATATGGCCTGTATCTGCTGACATTTTTTTGTATGTTAATATATGTACAAGCTGCAGACAGCTGATCAGAAATAAGTCAGCTTTGTTAAAGTCCAGATACTTCCAACTGGTAAAGAGACGGCACAGTTTTTAATGGAAAATTTTTCCCAAGTGGCACTTGTGCCACTCAAATTTGTGCCCAGCACCCATGCAGGTGGATGGTGCAGGCTTCTGTAGTGTAATAGCCCCACCCACTTGCTCTGTAGCACAGTTGCTGGCTTGCCTCCAAGCCCATTGACTGCTTTGCCTCCACTGGCTTGCTGGACAAGTATCATGAGCTGGTGCAGAGCAGAGGTTGGATGCAACAAGCAAAAAGCTTGAGTGGAAGCAGAAGTGAAGTCCCTTTTTCTGTACACCTCTTCTTAAAAATTGATCATTGTCTTTGGTACAATCTGTTTGTGGACTGCCTTCTTGACTGTAACAAGTGTTCAACCACACTGGAACGGTAGCCCAGGGCTAGCATCATGGTCCTTTCTGAGTAACCAGCCTATCAGGTTGAAGCCTAATGGATTGTGATGAAATATCAGAAACCTGTGTGCCTTTGGCCTCGGCGATTGTGCACATTGTGCATATGCACATCCCACATGTGCCTTTGGCAATGGGATCCCACTTTCCCTATGTATGACCATGATAAGAACTCCTCTTGTAAGCCTAGGACAGAGGGGCAGAAAGAACTGGACGAGCATGGGACACTGCCTCTGTTTTCCAGACATGTTGAAAACAGTGCCATGGAGTATCACAGGGTGAAGTGGGGCTGGTGGAATGTATAATGTGTCACCTAAAATGGCCATTGCAAGATTTTGCAGTAAAAGGACCACATCTGGTGAGATTAGGGGCATAGATGTGATCAAAGTCCCCAGTAACATGTTGTTGGTGAATTGGGTATGTAAAATGGTCTCTCTTCTCACTAGAACAGAGGCCAAAGGGCTACTCAGCAAGCACCCCTGTCATGGTCACTGAGATCTCACAAGATTTCATGGCTCCAATACAGAACTTGTTAATCTCATGAGGCTAGACCCCTTGGACTGGAGCCACAAGGACATGTCTCCTTTGTACTGGAAAGCTGCAAAATGGTTGGTGATAATGGTGTCAGTGTCCTACCAATCATTCAAATGGAACATCAGGACACAGCATGCAGTACAGTCAAGGAGCTAGGAGGGAGATTTAAGGAGGATAACAGAGAACATGCAGGTAAGGCTCTTTATAAAATGTTTCAGCAGCGGGGTAGTCCCCGAGGCAAGCAGTATGAACAAAATGCAGAGCCTCTGTCCATCCCCTCCATCTATCTCTCATGTGGCACACAGTCTTAGAAAATGTGGATGCTTCAGGAAGGTCCAAATGCCCAAGTCTGTAAAGCAGTTCTGTGATCACCTGATCATAGAAAGGGATGCTACAAGAGGGTCCTTACCATCAAGGATGCTGCCCATCTGTAGAGATGTGTGAAGTCCTAAAAACTGGCTCCGCAGATAATTTAGTGGAGAAGTATAACCTCACGAAATGCTCTGCTGCATGAAGTCTGCATTTTGCCAAATTTGGATGCTTTGCGAGTGGAACAAAATTGTGACTCAGAGGGGTGAAGTGTGGAATTTTGTAGGTGGAATTCCACACTTCACACTAGGAAAACTACCTTTAATAAATCCCTGGTGTCTATTGCCCCCACCGATTGTCATCCCATTCTCTCACTCCTCAAGTCCACCCCAGTCCTTCAAAATAATTGAATATATATGTAAAAAATAGTAATTTAATTCCTGGTGTCTAGTGGACACTTCCCCCTCCACGGCCAATTGCCATCTGACTCCCTCCCTTCCCCCAGTCCCAAACCCAAGTCCATCCACATACTTTAATATTATAAACAATAATAACTTCATGCCTGGTGTCTCATGGAATCCCCACCCCCACCCTGTCAGGTAGTGACCCCCACCTCACCTAGACCCTGAGTGGGCCACCAGCACAGCCCTCCACTCATCTTCATGGCCAGCAGCCCAACTGAGCTCAATGAATGAGCTTGTGCTTGTAGAAGCATGCACTCATTCATTCAGCTCGTGGTTATTTCACATAGTTTTTCATGGTGTAGAGAAGGGAAGGAGGCTTCTTTGATTACCAGCAGGGGGTCAGAATGGGGGAATGGCATTGTGGACCCTGGAAGGGGTCCACAACACTATCCCCCCATCCAGCCCCTCGCTGGTGACCAGAGAAGCACCCTATCCTGGAAAACTATGGGAAATAACCGTGAGCTGTCAATGAATGAGCACGGCTTGTACAAGCATGGGCTCATTCATTGAGCTCAGTCAGGCTGCCGGCCAATGAGGTGAGTGGAGGACTGTGCCGGTGGCCAGCTCAGGGTCTGCTGGGGGGGGGGTGAGGGGTCACTACCTGACAGAATGGGAAGGTGGAGGTCCATTAGACACCAGGGATGAAATTATTATTTTATAATATTAAAGTACATGGATGGACTCAGGTTGGGACTGGGGGGGAAGGGGGAGAGTTGGATGGCAATTGGTGGTGGAAGGGGGGTGTCAACTAGACACCAGGGATTAAACTGCTATTTTTTTATATTAAATTATTTGGACGGACTGGGGTCGGGACTTGGTGAGGGAAGGAGAAAGTGGGATGACAATCAGTGTGTGCGTGTGTGTGTGTGGGGGGTGCCACTAGACACCAAAGATCAATTTTTTTTTTGACTCAGGTCGGGAGAGACTGTTGACCATGGGGGAGATGCAACTTCTCCTTGCTCTGGTTGTTTTTAAGTTTTTTCACTTTAAAAATCCCCAAAGCAATGCAAAGCCAATTTTGCGAAGTTTGAGGTGGCAACTCTGTGAAATGCTTCCCAGAGGAGGATTTTGCCACTGTGCCCAAACTTTGACAGGCAAGTAAAACTTCACAGCATCTCTTGTGGAGAGGGAAAGGGGAAATTGTTTAATGAGGAAATGCATACTAAGCTGAAGCTGAAGCTTGTTTCCAGGTGTGACCTAGGAGCACAAGGAAGTTAAGTGACTTGCTCAGGGTCACACACTATGCAAGTGGGGCCGTGGGATTCAAACCCAGGTCTCCAGGTTTTCAGCTCAGAGCCCTAGACCACAGTGCTATACTGCCTCTAATTATTTCTACCCATGTGCAGGGTGGCCAAGACTCTACAGGAGGTTTCCAGCACCAGCAAAAAAAACATCTGCTGACAACAAGCTGGATGCTGTAGTGGGGTCCAGCTTGCTGTGCTGCCACTCTCTCCACTGTGCTACTTGAAGCAGTGTTTTGGAGCTGCAGATGGCTCCAATCCACATTTGGTTAGAGAGTCAGCACATGCATGTAAACAAAAGCTGATGCAAAGCATTGTTTAACACACTGCAGAAAAATCAATAGCTGGCAAGAAAATGGAGACAGCAGAAATAGTTCTACAAAACAAATACCTGAAGGTCTAGGAGCAGTCTAGGACTGCAACAAACCTTTAAGGATGCATGAAGTAAACTAGAGTTTTCTGGGATGAGCTAAGGGGCTGACCTTGGGCCAGTCCAAATTTCACTGGATTGTGCATCATCCTATTCTATGAACAAGGGCTATTCCCACTAGTATGGACTGCAGAGTACTATAAAGGGGGTGATATGTAATCATTTTTAAATAAATATGTTGGACTGATGATGTGTTTATTTTGAACCCCAACATACATAACAGATCTCTTACTTTTTAAAAACTTGCAGCCCTAGCCCAATGTCACCACACCCTCCTTTTTCAACTTCTGGCCAAGCCAAGATGCCATATTGACATGCTTTGATAATTATTTCCTCTGGTTGGATGCATAATGATTCAAAGCCTTTTGAAAAGACTGACTGTGACCGGGCTTAGATGCATGCATACAGATGGAAGAAATGTGCATGCCCAGCGATCTATAAAAAGCTCCTACAGATTAGCCTTAAAAGAGAAGAGAAAACTTTTTATTTCATCATCTATGTATTAGTAATGCTTCAGAGGTGTTTGTGCACTGCAATGGCACAACGTTGACAGATTTAACAGAAAATTCCTATAAAAGTTGTAGAAAAATGTATGATGATGTGTCTTGCTTCCAATATGTTCCACATGTGAAGATTTATTCATCTTCTAACACTCTGTCATAACTCAGTTTTGTGTTAAAATATATATTTACCAATTCAAATAAAATAGCAAGTCATTATTCTTGGCTACCTGAACTCCGATTGGCTATCAAGTGCATCAGCTCCCTTGAAATCCTTTTGTGACACTTTAGGGCTGGTGCAACTCATTGGTGAGCCTACTCACCCAAAAAATAAGAACCTTAACAACAGCTCCCTCTTAGATGTAATTTTGGTTAGCAAGCCACATCTGTTCTTTCATGTCGGAACTTTTTTCTCAGACATTAGCAATCATTGCATAATCACCACCATTAGAGCCGTGCACAACCAACAGTTTGTGGCAAAGTTCTCTATCAAGAGGTGCAAACGCAACTTCGATTTGTTTGCATATGTCCACAACTTGAAACATTCACAGCGATGGCAGGAATTCTTCCTAGCCAAAATGGTTAACAGGGCATATACTACTTTTTACGATATTTTAAGTGAGGCTTTAAATAAGCATGCACCCTTGGTTAAGGTGTGGGTCAGGAGCAGAACCTGCCGTTGGTTCTTGCCTAAGTTCAAAGCTTCCCTGTTAGAAAGGGATACTTTATGGAAAAAAGCCTGAAGAAGCAAGAACGACTCGGATTGGTGTCTTTCTAAGAGAGCACGTAACAAGTGCACCTAGTTGGTCAGAGCAGCCAAGGCCGCCTACTATCGTTCAGAGCTAGCCTTTGCCTTAAGAAATCCTTCAAAGCTCTGGAAAACATTAAAAGACATGTCTGGACACATACCTGGTAATTTCATTCCAGCAAAAATTAAGTCCAGTAGCAGCATTATCTCTAACCGATCGGAGATATTGGAAACCCTCAATAATCATTTTGCAATGGCGGGGCTAGCATTTGATACTTCACCTGCCAATGACCTCCGCACAGCTCGGGGCCCACAAATCCATGAGTCCCCCCCTACCGAGGAGGCCTTCTCCCTCCTGTGTGTCTCTCTAAAAGAGGTGGAAGATCTACTTTTGCAACTGGACACCAGGAAGGGAGCAGGCTCCAACTTCATAGAGCCATACTATCTGAAATGTGCCTACCATGTGCTTGCAGTGCCAATCACCCACCTATTCAACATGTCACTTTCCCAGGGTAGCCTCCCCCCTCAATGGAAAATAGCCCATGTCATCCCTCTATTAAAAGCAGGTGACCCCTGCAATCTACATAATTACAGACCGATCTCCCTCCTCCCCATCCTGCCTAAATTACTAGAAAAAATAGTGTGTGGCCAGCTAGGGGTATACTTAGAATCCAGAAGCCTATTAAACCCAGTTCAGTTGGGATTCAGAGCAAAGCACAGCACCATAACAGCCCTAGCTAAGGTGACCAATGATTGGCTCCTAAGCCTTGACAACAAGGATCATGTCTGTGCCGTTTTCTTGGATCTTAATAAGGCATTCGACACAGTCGATCAGAGCCTGCTTCTTTCCTCCCTATGCACCTAAGGCCTGGACCATAAATCTATGTGCTGGTTTGCAGACTACCTTGGAGAACGGAAACAGCAGGTTAAAGCTGAAGGTGCTCTTTCTCCATTAAAACCTATGCTGAGGGGCATGCCCCAGGGCTCTATCCTTGGTCCCTCCTCTTTGCAGTCTACATTAACAACATCAATGATCCCATCAAAAAAGCCAACATCCACTTATTTGCGGACGACACTGTACTGTACTTGAGTTGTCCCATGCTGGAAGCAGCCTGTGAAGACCTCCAAGCTGAATTTAACCTTCTACAATACCAGCTCATAAACAAAAAGCTTTTGCTCAATGCAAAAAAGACAAAAGTCATGCTCTTCTCCCCCTCCTTGCATGCAGCAATTCCTGCTGGGTGGGGCTACCCCACAAATTACCACTGTTCTTGGAGAAACACTAGAGTATGTAGCTAAATTCAAATATCTAGGAGTTTGGCTCGATCATAAACTTTCCTTCACCTACCATCTCGAAGAACTACTGAAGAAACTAAGGCAAAGATTAGGATTATTCTACAGAATTAACCACCTGCTCAAAAAGGAGGCCAAGATTCAACTGGTTCAAGCTACCTTCCTATCTTTAATAGATTATGCGGACCTGCTCTACAGCCACTGCACTGCCTCTGCACTGGCTAAGTTGGACACCATCTACCACAGAGCTATCAGGTTCATTACTGGCCTTCCACTTTCCACACACCACTGCTCCCTGTACTCATCATTAGGCTGGACTTCCCTTCACTATAGGAGGGATAGAAACGCCGCCCTATGGGCCTTCAGAGCGGTAATCAACAAGCTCCCGTCATATGTCTCAGATTGCATTCCCCGGAGTGTGTTAGGCAACTACGCTCCAAGGAGCTATTCCCTAATTGTCCTCCAAGTTCCAAGGGTCAACACTCATTTCGGCAAAACTGCTCTAAGCTTCTCTTTACCCACATTGTGGAATGTTTTACAAAGGAACTTGTAGCTGAGCTGCCCTGTTAGCCTGAATATCTTCAAGACGCTCTATGATCTCTACATGAAAGCACCTTGCAAATGTTTTCCTCACCGCTAATCCACTAATTCTGCAACTCCTCCTTTCCATCCTGATGCTCGCCATGTTTCTACCTCTGGCTCTCACTCTTTCTCTATTAACTCTTCCTGCTGCACCCACCCTTCCCTGTCCACTCCAGCCTGGCTAAAGTCCCACCCCATCCATAGTAGTGTCCCAATTATCTACCCCCTCCTCTGTCATTATCATAATAAACAAGCACATGACAGCCATAGTCACTTTCTGTGGTTTTAGCCCAATTTTTCCCACAGTCATTGGTAATATATCCCTCCTCTTCTTTACCTCTTTAACCTGCCACCCCATACACGGCCTCTTTCCCCTATAAGTGTAGTTGCTGGCTGCCTCACTCAAAAGATCTCTGCTTATAACCCCTGTATGCCTATGGTTGATTGTACTTCTGCTGACTTCTTCAATTGTAAAATAATGCTGTTTTATTTATTTATTTCAAGCTTGTACTGTACTGTATACACTGTATATACTTTTTCTTCCTTGTACATTGTTGCTTTTTGTATACCTGCTTCTGTACTGCACTTTGATGTATTCATGACCAGGTCAACCTTGCTCAATGGTGCCCACCAGATAAATAAAGATTTTGATTGATTGATTGATTGATTGGATCTTGACTCATATTAATGATGGATGAGATTTCATGGGGATTCTCACCCATGAACTCTCACATGCTACAGTATGTTACCAACTTACACTGCTTGTGGCTCAAAAGCATGCCAGCTGGTGGTTTAGTTGCTTTATAAACTGGCCAGTCCACTGAGTCCCCTCACCTCGCTTAATTCCCGCCACCCCTGACCATGCGTTGCTGCCACTCCTGACCACCCTAGTCACTCTGACCTACCACCCACATCCCACCTGGCCCATATTAACATTACTACTAGCTACTAATACTAATGCTACCACTTTAATAGTTGAACATGTGCACAGTATGAAGAAGAGAGAATTAGAATCTTGTTCTGAGCCTATATGATTCACTGTCTAGACTCAGCACCAAATCAAAATACATGTGCTAGCCAAATGATGAAGTAATAGTGTGCTATGCTGCCACCTGAAACAGTGGGGAGTCATCTGAGGGCTGGGCATGAAGTGAGATGATCAGCTCACAGGAAGGGAGGACAAGGGCACCCCCACATTCACACACCGCTATGGGCCAACCAAGGAACAGGACTTGCTGTGGCTGTGTTAGCTGTTAATGCAGTCACTCTTCCTCTCCCTCCCTCTCTCCTTCCCCACCATAGGAACACTAAAGTCATGGCAGCCCACAGTAACCAGGGAGATGGATTGTATAAAATGATAAACAAATAAATACATCAACAAATAAATAAATAAATGAATACATACAATAAGTACACCTGCAGTACTGATTGCTGGCAATAAACATGCTGCTTCTATACTAACTAGTCTAGTTGTACCTTTGTATTAAATGTTTAGTTTATAGAAATTATTCATTACTCATCTCAGAATGCTCACCACTCAAAGAGTTAGACTGCATTCTTGAATTATATGCATAGAATAAGTCACAGGCTTACCATGACTGATTGATTCCAGGCTTCTGTGAAGTCTGGAATGGTCATATGAGTGAAACAGATATTTTTCAAAGGAAAAAACATAACTGCTTAAGCATTCCATTTATAATTATTGCTAACTAGAACACAAACCTTAGATATAATGCATTTTAATCTGTACATTAGTACCTTGTGTGTCAGCAAAAGGTTATGTATGTTAGCTTCTACCTTTTGATCTTGTATAGCTTGACATGAAATAGAACATAGTGATTAATTTCATGGCATCTGTTAACCCTTGACCTTTGCTCACTTCTTAAGGCATGATGCTTTCAAGATGGGTAAAATCTGGAATTGAACAGTGAACAGGACAATCACCTTTCTGAAGAATTCTCACAGCATTTGTAGTAAAACATCATTATTTCTTGATCCTGTCTCTTGAATTCCCAGAGGAGTATGTAGACTCTACTAATAACTGAAGCAAAGTGCGGCATGTTTTATGGAAACCTATTGTACTACTTGTGGGCTTTTCTACAAGTCTTTAAGACTAGGGATTCTAATTTCACATTCTGCCATGCCAGTTCTCATTTTCTGTTAACACATTGGTCCCTCCTGTACTGCTTACAGATGGGTTGTTCATCCACCTGCACCTCATTATAAAGCAATAGTTTTGCATGCCATAGCAGAAACCCACAATGATGACATAGCAGCTTTAGAGTGCAGCGTAACTTTCTTTCATGCTTTTTTTTGTCAGTTCTGTACCACAGAGTTTTGGCAGCAATTTTTCTTTTCCTGAGACCTCTTCAAGCATATAATCCTTGATCGAATCTTTTGAATCTGCTTTGGGAATTAAAGGAAGAAGCTTCAGGACCAAAGGTAAGCACTTTTAAAAGTGTAGAATATTGAGTACTTGGGAACATTTTTAGTCAATACAAACGCTCTGTTTAATGTTTAGTTGCACATGCCTGTATAAAAACTCAAATGTGATTTACTCTCAGTACTTTATGCATTGCAATCTGGAGTGGAGTGGTAAAGCTGAATCCATATACAAGGGTGCTGTTTATAAAGCAAAAGAAACTTGATGAATATAAAACTAACTGTTTAACTAGCAATTTATTCTGTATGTCAAACTAACCAGAATCAGCTAATATATATTGGTAAATACTGCACTGGTTACCCAACGAGTACTTCTGTACTTGCTGTGTAATTTTACTTTAACACAAGATGGTATGATCACAATGTATATAGACATTTACTTATTTTTAGAAAATAAGCTGCTGATTTTATAATTTTGAAAGGTAATATAAAGTTTAGACCTATGATACTATAAGTTCACTGATTTGATGTAGAGCAGGATGTTTCTGGTATTCAGTTCAGATCAGCATTTAAGAAAACTTTAAAAACAGCACAGTAATATACAACACATGCTGTACTGTACTGTTTATAAAGAAAAAAGACTGAGTTATTAAGTACATGGCCTGATATATTTCTTTCAGGAAGGGGATATTTCTTTAACATTTCTGGATAATCTCATGTTCCCCTATCTGTCTTTCTTTCTCTCTGTATCTCTAAACTGTATACATTTTCAGTCTGTTAGAAACTGCATTCTTGAATTACTGTAGTAATATTATATTACTTATCTTCAAAACATATTTCTGTGTCTGTATTACTTGTGCACTGCGTTCTGAATCTGCCAAAAGTACGATATAGCTATTTCAAAAGGCTTTATGTGTTAAGGCAATATACTTTCTAACAACTATTAAATTATGAAAATAAAAGAGAAAAATGCTAGTCATGTTCAGGTTTAATCAATTGTTAAATGACACTACTGTCATTTATATTTAAATGTTTTCAGATTTCAGTTTAAGATGTAGATGTGTTTCAAATGTATTGGAACATTTTGCGTATGCTTTGCAAAATACCTTGTTAATATTCTAATTAATCATACCCTATCTATATAACTTACACCTGGTTTCTGCCTTTATATAAAGTTGCTTGTGAACTTTTGCTAAGTTCTTGTAAAGATCGATTATGGAAAAGAATATTTGGCCTAAATCCTAGCTATTCAGCTCAATATGACAAGATGTCTTTCATTTTGTCAAGCTTTCTCTGCAATTTGTGTACTATTTTTGATATGTGTTTTGTATGGTGTACTACAGAAGTCTTTTTCTATGTTGGTGTCTTTTTCAGGAGTTTTATATAAAAGCCTGAGTCTATTGACACATACAGCATATTGCCATTTTGAAAATGTTCTTATGATTGGTGCAATCAGTATGCTTTTTTTCAGGAAACAATATTTTGTTACATAGACATTTTACTAGAGCTAGATGGTGGTACTGTCTAGTACACCAGTATGGACACATTTATGTAAAATACTCTACATCTTTCTAGAGTTGGTGGAGTGCAAATGTTTGCCTACTTCCATTTATGTGTCATTTCCTGTGACTGATAGTATTGCACGGTGCTGTTTTATCTTTCCAAAGAATTACATATCCTTTTGTGTGTAATGAGAAAATAACAAAACTTTCAAATTCACATTTAGAAATATGAGTGTCCTTTGCTGTCTTAAGCTTGGCAACATAATCCCTTGTGCAAAACTTTCAAGAAAGTGGTTTATAGTGATAAAGACATTGGCCTACAAAGCACTGCATGTTCAAACTACAGTACATTTAAGTGGAACACTATGTGCTCAATGAATACATATGTATAAGAAAAATACACATACAGTATACGTTCTTCCATCTATTCAGTTATCTATCTTAAAGCTACACTTAACCATTTGCATTAGTCTGAAATGGTTTTCAATACAGAAAGGTTAAATGATTAAAGTTCATTTGAATAAAAAAAAACAGATTTCATTTGAACTAATCTTGGCTATGACTTGAATTAGAGACAACTCACTTTCAATGTGCACAGTCCATAGGCAAGACCACAGGAAAAAGAAGGGGCATCATTGCATTTATCTATGCCACCACTTAAACTTTGAAGTTGTGCTGAGTTAAGCTTCATCTTCTGTCCTGTAAATTCCAAAAACTATTGATAAACAAAATCACCTTCCTTATTTCTTTACCTACCTCTTTCATTTTTACTAGTACTGTATCTACTGCTGTTTCAGCATTAAATGTCTACTAAATATCTTCTTTTTCCACTTTCCTTGCTGCCTCTGGGGATTTTCTCTTCATCTAGGATGTTGAATAAGTACAAATTGAATTGACCCCTTTTCTAAAACAGTTATTTTGATAATCTAGGGCATTCACCTCAGACAGTGTATAGTATATTGGATCCCACCTGCCTTAATATTAAATCATAAACTCAGTCCCTAATTGACAGGATAATTTCCACTCATCCAGATTAATTGGCTTTAGAGCACTACCAGCCATCTTTAGTGAACAGCAGGTTGCTTACAGTGTTTTTGAAAACTCACATCCTCCCCCCAAAAGTAATCTCTGCAAGGTCCAAGTAAAACATGGACAAAGATGCATTTCCTGTTTTCCTCCAGGGTACTCACTCAGATCCTTTATACAATCAGTGGATGTCAAACTGCCTGTCCTAGTTCCAAGAGAAATTTCTGTAGATATGTGATAAATACCTATCCCTCATAAAAGCCAATGAAAAGGGCACCATCTTCTATGGATTTCCCTATGCCCACAGATCTTTTCTGAACTCATGACTCATGTTGGCTCAACTGCAAGTCATCTGGAAGCCTGGCAAACCTTTACATCTATAAAAACGTTACTTAACCGAAGTTACTGAGGGTAATCTAAGCTACTTATTTATCCTCAGATTTTCATAACAACCTTAATAACACCATTAAATTTTGAAAGTTGGAGCACTAGCTTTTTGACTCTACTCACTAGACTGCCTTACCCATGCTAAGATAATGTGTTGAGTTTCAGATCTCTTTCTTTAGAGGTCACAAAGTTATAGGCCTCCAAACATTCATAACATTTAAAATTACACCACAAGTATTTAAACTGCAGAATTTCAAGCCCCTAGCTTTAAAATGAGACAACGCAATAACACCAGTTTTGTTACCTCACTGGCCATACAAATGAGGCTCTGTGTGTGTGTGTGTGTGTGTGTGTTGTCAACTATCTAAGCTCTTCCTCAGAGGCTGCCCAAGTTATAAGCAGTCAAAGACTGCAGAATAACATCAGTAATTAAAGTTGAATTTCATGAGCTTGTGTGAAAATTGTGGAATTTTGTGATACTTTTGACAAAGCCATATCCATACATTTTGCCCAGCCATACACTTCAGTCATCGTTGTGGAGGTGGAAAGAGACTGTGTAGTGTGGCAATAAACTAGAATTAATAGAATGCTTTGTAGCAAAATTATAGTGGTGCCAAGCATCAGGGCAGTATCTTGAGTCAAGAACCACAAAGAATGGCCATTGACATCACTGTGCACTAGCCAATAACCACTAGAACTTGCTGACTAAATGACTTGTGCAAGAACATGCATGTGCAGCACGTTATGTGTACAATGCCACCTGCTGACTTTTTAGCAATCCTGCAGACAACAAAGTGCTTTTTTAGCATTGAAAACAGTGGTACCCAGTGATGCCAAACATTACAGTTAGTCGGGACTAAGGTCATTGTGGCAGATGTATCTGGATATCTTAAGTCATGAAGGAGCATGATGCTGGGCATCACTGTCTAAGGAGTATTTGAGGGGTATGCAGGGTCATGATGCTAGCACAGAAAATGTGATTTTCCTGCCTGAAGTACAAGTCAAAAGAATGTGAAAAACAGCCAACCCAAGATGGGGATGTTCTGCAAAGAAAGAGGTGGTATGGTCATGTCAATGGAAAGAAAAGTCAAGGGGATTTAAACTGTAGGACAGGGAAAGTAGCTAGTCCAGGAATCACAAATGGTAGGACTTAGATGCATGAGTTCACCAAGGGAATGACAACTAGACCAAGTAGCAAAAGAATTGTAGACCACCAGTTTGAACAAGAAAACAAACAGACACAATTCTCGCTTGAAAGCAGGATATATAAGAATCACGCCACACAAAATTAACTGGTCTGGGCATGAAATACACTTCAAAGTCCATAATTTAGAGGAATTTACAGAGACATGGTGGGGGAAGAAAAAGACTGGGAACCAAGAAGGATAAATTTGGGGTTTTCCAATAGGATATGTCCTACAGGAAAAGGAGCAGGTGTATCTCTTTTGAAAAGAGGTTTTCTGTGAAAAATGATGGAATCAATGTGGCAAACAAGTCCACAGAGTCCACCTTATCAAACTCAGAGAAAAAAGTGTGGGGGGATGACAAAATAGTCACCTAGAAAGGAACTGCAAGCATGCAAATAGCTCAAAATAGCTTCATGAATTCAGTGGTGATAACTGCTTTGTGAAAGTTAAATTCCACACATGGAATTCTAGCATCATTACCTATTATGCATCCATGAAGTTTTGATCAAATCTGGCCAATCAGTAATTTCTTAAACTTCCACAGTAAATGCTTACCTATTTAAAACCACATGTGTCCAGTTTTACTGGATTCTAGGGCCTATTTATGTTGGATATGCATGTTAAATTTTGGGTGTGAACCTGAAATAGTAGTAGAGCTACAAACAGTTGGTGAGCAGGTGCCTCGGGAGATGGTGCAAGGTCTGTAGAATTACCAATGTCATCCTATTAGTGGTGGTGTTTTTTATGTGTTTTTCTCCCCAACCTGGGCTGGAATGCATGCCATTGCGTGCAAGTGCTGTATTAAGATGCAGCACAGCTCTGCACCTGATCCCAGCAAAATAGGTATGCAACCACTGCTGTGGCAATGAAGCAGTGGTTTGCACTGCGCCCTCTCCCTGTAGGGGAAGAGCTGTGACTGGATGCTCAGTCCTTCCTCCAGCAAGCCCCCGAGAGGCTATGGTATTCGCCCAAATCTGGGTCACTGGCATGGAAGAGTTAAGGCATCCAGTGCCTCAGCTCCCCTTGCCACTGTGCAAATACAATATTCACACAATTTAACAAATAGTTAAACTCTTAACTCCTGCAAGTTATAATTTACTTAATTGGCTACCTCCTTATTATGGAGTTTCTAAGAGTGTTTCAAGAAAGTATGCAGATAGATTTTCAATTAACTAGCTCCAAAGGTGGCTAGATTTTAAGCAAAAAATATTTTCAGAACTTGTCACTAAAACAAAACATTGCTCACATTTGAGCCCTTAAAAGTTAAATGCCCCTTATCCAAATGTAGGACACTTACAGAAAATTAGCAAGCCAAATTTCAGATCTCTTACTATAAGAATGACTGAGTGATGACCAGCTAAATAAATAAATCAAAATTATAACATTTTGTGAAAATTCCACAAAGTACTGACACTCAATTGTAGGCACACATTGAGAGCCTTAGAAGATTTTAAAAGGGTTTGAGGTTAATGGTTCTGTGTATGTGTGTGTGTGTGTGTGTTCCTCCAGTAGAGGCCGGAAGTGTGGGGAACACTTTTAGTGAGTAGAATGGGGTACAGTAAAACTTCACAAAATTTGTCTTTGACTTTGCCTCCCACTAGACATTGGCAAAGTTGATTACTTTGCATCACAATTCACTATAGGGTGGGGTTCATGTGCAAAACACATGTAACTCACCCAAGCTGCCGCACTGGGGTGCACCAGCCGGCATTCATGGCTGCTTGTCACCTATCCATGCCCCCACCCCCCCTTGGTGCACAGCTGCCTGACAGGAGAATGTGGCAATGCAAAGATAGGGTGCCAGATGCTGGTTAGCATCCAGTAGGATGCCCAGCACAGGTCCAATAGTGGATCCCTGTCTGAGTGTGGGCAGGGGGTCATAGAATGGTGCACACCATCCGGTGATTCCCCAGCAGGTGTTTGTACTAACAGCAATCCAAAGACCACCCAAGTAGCACAATGGGCTGAGGCAACAATGTGGAAGGGATCCCAATGACAGTGCTGCCAATGTGTAATGGGGGGTGCATAACCACACAGGATGGTACCGCAGCATCCTCCCTTGCACATATGTCCCATGCTGGTGTGGCATGGAAGTGCCTTTTTGCATACGTGCTGGCGTGGACACCCCCTTGACATGCCCCGATCCTGCTCCTGGCATGGTGTCCCTTTGGCCTGCAAGGGATCCAGTGAACAGGGTGCTAGCATTCCCATTAGTGAATTCCATGGGAGGGGTCACAGAGCATCACTGTGTGGCATTCGGTCATAGGAATGACTATGCACTGCCTTTGAGCAGTGCAATGGCATTCATGAATCACAGCCATTGATATTACATACGTTGATAACAATTTTGCACAGCATCATGACTGCAGGCTATCTTCCTGCCACTCCCAGGCGAAATAACCTGAGCACATGGTACAGTACTAATACATCTATTTCCTGAAGACCTTAGATTTCCTCAGTCCATTCCAGTACCAACTTCATCAACTTAGCCAAATCCTTAGTGGCACACCTTCTTGTCCTGTCAAAATTATCTATGGCACGACTTTCACCCCAGGTGGTTAACTTGCTCATTTTCTATTGTCCCTTGAACCCCCTCAAAAATGAACCACAACCACAACATTTTGAAATCTTTGGATGCTCATTGGCAAACATATTTATTAATTCTTTTGGCACAATCCATCCATCTACAGTTCAATTGTCATGTACAATCAAATACATTTATCATAACATAATTTAGTCTTCAACATTCTTCTCCTTCTAGCCTCATCTTCCTCCTGGTTGTTCTCTTGCTTCCATTCTTCCAGGTCCAGACACTGAATCTGGCCCCCTCCTTTGTCACCAGAACCAGGCCGGTTCCCTCTTGAACCCAGGCCTCGCCTTCCAGGCCCGGACACTCTATATTCAGCACCCAGACCTATTCCGCCTCCCCCTTTTAATCCATGCCTGGGCTTCTTCATCCCATGGTATTACCCTCCCCCACTTCCACTTTTATTTATTCTACCCCCTTTTTTCTCTTCTCTTCCCCTAGCACTCTTCACATATGCTCCTTGTTATACCTTTTGTCCATTGGGCTCCACCTAGCCCCCTGTCCCTCAGCTACCTCTTCACAGCTCCATATGTATGGTCTCCATAACCCTGAGCCCTCTGGCACCAACCATTCTTGCCTGCTCTAAGCAATGTGAGAAAACCTGTTCCCCCCACGTCTCCTCCTTATAGGGTGGGTGAGTGTGAAAATCCCAGCAAAAGAGGGCTAGCTGCCTGTGAGCTGCCCTTAACTAGCCCATTAGGACCCCAATCAGGACCCCTTATGGCCCCTCCCCTGGTCAATCCCCAGGCCCCTGGGCTCCTTGTCATATGATGCTCACCCTTGTCCCCGCACCTGCCTTGTGATGTCACTGGCTCCTCCTCCCTTCCCTCTCTGCAGCCCTTGGCTTCCTACCTTGATTTCTGGGAAGGCTTGGGACAACCTGGCTTGCCTTTTAATTGGCAAGATTAATTGTCCATTGAACCCCCCCCCCTCAGAAATGAACCACAACCACACCATTTTGAAATCTTTGGATGCTCATTGATAAACATATTTATTAGTTCTATTGGCACAATCCATCATTCTACAGTTCAATTGTCATGTCCAATCAGATACATTTATCATAACATAATTTAGTTTTCAACATTCTTCTCCTTCTGGCCTCATCTTCCTCCTGGTTGTTCTCTTCCTTCCATTCTTCTGGTCCAGACACTGAATCTGGCCCCCTCCTCTGTTACCAGAACCAGGCCGGTTCCCTGTTGAACCTGGGCCTCACCTTCCAGGCCCAAACACTCTATATCTGGCACCCAGACCTATTCCCCCTATCCCTTTTAATCCATGCCTGTGCTCCTTGCCCCCAGCCCGTGGTCCTCCCCCACCTCTAGCCCCTCCCCCATTTTATTTCTTCCACTGCACTGCCTACCGCTTGCACTTGGATGGTGGAGTCTCCCCCCTTGTGGTTTAAAACATCAGGCCTTTTTTGGCTATCCTCCCCACTAGCTCACTAATTGGCCTTAGGAATAGACACATCCCGAACTCAGTCAGGTGCACCCCATCCAATATATAGATCACTGCCTGCTCATACGTTATGTCCCTGTGCTGGATTTATACCCCCCCTTCTCTATGACTGCTCTTGCCATCCTCCTGTTGAGCTGCTTCTGGACCTTTTCTATAAGCTTGACATCCTTTGCTCCCCTCCATACCCTCCTGGACGTGACCTCAGACCAGCCGATGGTGATGATCAGCCACCACCCTCAAATGGTTTCAAAAATCCCCCAACATTTGTTGTCCTAATTCCCCCCAGGGTATCACTCCCAGGTCATTGGCACCCAGATGTACCACTATGCACTCTCGCCTGCCCCATTGCCCTTTCAATTCCTGCAGAAGAGGCAACAGCTGGGCCCATTTCATACCCTGATGCCTTTCCATTGTACTGTGGTGCAATTTGACTCTGGGTGCAGTTGGGTCTCTCTGCCCATGGTAGCTGCAAACCATTCTACCCAGTACACAAATGGATGCCCCATGATCCACACCTTCTGTCTGGTACCTGCCATGAGACCAAAAGAAAATAGCATGAGTCATCATCTGTTAGCACCTGACATACCGCTTGTAACTGTCTGACCTCCAGTAGCTGATTCCTTTCAGTTCCTCAATGGTGTCTCCCCTTTTTGCCACATCTGAGGCTGCACCAATACTAAAACAGTGTGGGGAAAATTTGCCCTGCTCTTCCCCTATGAAGGCCAGTGCTTTCCTCATTACTGCCCCACCTGGAATGCTGTGACTGGCGTTCCATCCCCATGCTGGAGCATTGCCTCTCCAGCACTGCCCCTGTGGTTCTCATACTCCTCCCATGTAGCCACTACACAACTCGGTGCCCCAGGCTTCCTGTGCAGGGTCACTGTGGTCCCCCGCCCATTCTGGTCCATTTTTGACCTGGTTAAACTGATGTAGATAGTGTTCCCCTTGACCCATACCCTTTCATGTTGTAATGAGAGTTCAGGCACCTGTTTTCGGGGGGCCACCAATTCCCCCACCCTGAATGCCCCAGCTGTCATTACGGCAAAGACCACCCTGAAGAGGTGGACCTCCTGGGCTGAGCTGCATACAGTATGCTCCTTGTGGCCCCCAACACCTTGTCCAGCAGTTGGCCTTCAATCAGATGCCTGCTGTCCTTCCTGCTCCCCTGTCCCCTCCACCATCAGGCAAGCATCCTCTTGACCATCCATCCTGTAGTGACATCTGGCTATCCTCTGTCTAGGCATGCCCAGCTCACTCCTGCTAATTGAACCACTATCATGACATGCACCACCCCCAACTCCCATTTTTCTTCCACAAACCTCTCAACCTTCTCATCCTGGACCAGTTTTGTCCTGTCCCACTCCTGTCTAGCTCTAAACTCCTGGAAGTTGGCCCAACCCCCTTTGTGCATGCTCAGGGTCCTGGTTGCCCAGGAGCCCCAGTACAGAACCCTTGCAGTGGACCTCCAATCCCCCATATCCAGTCCAATACCCTGGTCCTGTGTGTTGCTGCCTGTGGTGCCAGACTCTGGAACCTGTTGAGCTGTAAGTGGGAAAGACTGTCAGCCAATTCGTCCTTGATCCCTGGGATATGCTGTGCTTTGAAAAACACATTCATCTGCAGCCCCAACAGTACCAACTTCCTCATTACTCAGCCCACTGTCTCCATGTTCTCACCCTGCCTGTTGATGATCTGCACCACCCCTTTATTGTCACACCCCAGCATGATGCATTTAACCCTCATCTGCTTTCCCCACACCTCCATGGCTGTCCAAATTGGGAATAATTCTAAAAATGTGATGTCTCTGAACAGGCATTATGCCCCCTATTGGCTTGGCCAAGCCTCTACCATCCATTCTCCCTTAAAATATGCTCCCATCCTGAGTGCCCTGAGGCATCGGTGTATAGCTGTAGGTCCATGCTGCACTTGCATTCCATATGGCAGAATGTTACCCCATTATATTGGTTTACAAATTCCTCCCAAACCTTGAGGTCCTCATGTACTCCCTTGGATGTGTCCACCCAGTGGTGCAGCTTCTTCACCTTCCTGGTCACCCTCCCTAGACCTCTCATAAATGTCCCCCCGGGCTGATCACCTTGCATGCAAAATTAAGGTGCTCCAGCAGCTGCTGTATTAGCACCAGTGTCACCCTCCACCTCCCTATTACTTGGACCAATAGCCCCCATACCCTGGCCACTTTGTCTCCCAGTAGCCAGAAACAACCCTACTCCATGTTGATCTTGATCCCCAGGAACTCCAGCTTATGTGCCACATCCTCAGTCTTCCCTTCTGCCAGCCAGATACCAATCCACTCGCACATCGCCATGAAGTCCCCCAACATGACCTGCATCTCTCCGTGGCTTCCCCCATGATCAGAAAATCATCCAGGTAGTGCACTACCCTCTTGCTGCCATTATTCTCCCTGAACACCAACTGGACCCATGAGCTGAAAGCCTCAAATATCAAACAGGCCACCAAGCAGCCCACGGGCATGGCCATGTCAACGTATAAGTCCTCTTTGAAATAGAACCCCAGCAGGTCCCAGTCAACTGGGCTGACCAGCAGCAACCAAAAAGCAGACTCTTTTTCTGTTTTTGCCAACCAGACCCCCTTTATTGCCCTGACCAGCTCTACTGCTTTATCTAACAAGGTGTAGGATACAGTCCGCAGGTGGTTTGGAATGCCGTCATTCACCGATTGCCCTTCTGGGTATGACAAATGGTGAATCAGCATGTATTCACCTGCCTGCTTCTTGGGGACCATCACATATGAAGATATCTGGAACTTGGGGCACAGTGGCACTGCCAGTGGCCCCTCCACCCACCCCACCCTTATCTCTTTCCTTATCTTTTCTCTGACCACCCCTTCCTTTCCTCTCACTGACCCCAGGTTCTTGGCCCTCATCCCTCATCATGGTCCATGGAAACCCAGTGGGAAACCTTTCCTAAAATCTACTTGGATGCTGTCATCTACCTCCTTGTCTGGGTGCTCCCTGGTCCATGCCTCCACCACCTCCCATACAATGGGGGTGTGGGTCAGCGAGTACCCCACCTACCCCTTTCCGACTTCTGTCTACTAACCGTAGGTGGCCACGAGGCCTCCTCTGTTATGCCCCCTACCTCTATTGGAGCCTCTCCCCCACTACCTCAAAAGGGGAGGCCCTGTTGATGGCCACTTCACTGTCCTCCCCTCTCCCCCCCTTGCCTGCAGGTTGTCAATGGGTGCGCTTCCTGCATCTGGAGCAAACATGCTTGAATTTACAGTGCACCCAGTTGCAGGATGCCTTTTTGAACCCCCAACAGTTTTTTTGTGCCTGTGGCAGGCGTGGTCTGCCTCCCGGTGCCCCCCCAGTTGGAGTCCCCTGGCCTGACATGGACATGGTTTTTACCTACAACTCAGAATGAGTACTGTCCCACCTCAAGTCTCCCCTTGCTTCCATGTGCCTCCAGAAGTCCTCATCGTATTTGAGCCATCTGAAACCCAATTTGGCCTTGTATGCATCCCTGATGGTTGCTATGTAGGTCAGTAGTGGGATGACCAGTTCCAACCTCTTTTCCAGGACTATGGCACTAAATCCCATGAACCCCGCTTGCCAATTATCAAAGGTGTTCCCTTTCAATTTTGCCTCCTCTGCCTCGTGGTCCACCACTGTGAGTGCCACGGACATCTCGGACTTTCCCACTGACTCATTCTGCTCATACATCTTGGTGGTATCCTCATCCACCAATCCAAATATGTCCACAAACTCCCCTTTCCATATCTGCTTCTTCAGTGAGGCTGACACATGGTCACTCAATGTGAGTCCTGAGGGTCCTTCATGTTTCTGTCCCTTGGCTTGTGCCCCTGTCCCCCCACCCCTCTTCCTTCCTCGTATGTCCTGGAGCGCTTTTTCCATTTTGACTATCCCTGCCTCCCCCATGTCCCCCAGCAGCCCCTCCAAGTATTCCTTGAGGTTACCATGTTTGGTGATATCCACCACGTTCTTACTCCCATCTTGGCTTCTATTATCTGACTCCAGTTTTGGCCATGGAACCGCTGCTGGCTCATGGTTGGCCCTTGCTACCTGGGGCTTCTTGGCTGGTTGCCCATTTCCCACTCATTTGTCCCATTGCTTCCATTTCCACTGCACCTCCTCCTCCTCTTTCCATTTTGCCACCACCATCATCTCTGACATCTGTCCCATCATTTTAGTGGCCTCCTCCATCATCCTCTTGCTGGTCATCTGTTTTTTCTTGGGCACCATCTTTGTAAAATTACTATGGGCAGAAATCAGAGAACATGTCAAAACCATGATCCTACCAGTCCTCTCTCTGCTGGCCCACCCTGGTGTTATGCCTCCAGCTGTAGCCAGGCTCATCTCAAGCTGGGGGTTATCCACTACTTGCCCAGGAGCTATGCCTCCAGCCATAGCCAGGCCTGCCTTATGCTGGGGGTTGTCCACAACTGATGATCAGCCCCCCTAAAGCTTGCCCCATGGCACACAGAGCCTAGACCACCAGCCCAGGGCTTTTCCAATTGACAGATGCCTAAAACCAACAGCTCTGGGGGGACCAGAGCTCACAAACTACCTGCGTGTGACACAGATTTGACCTGAAGCTCCTCTAGGCACTAGGACTTCTACCCTTGAGCTGGCCCAATTAAAACTGGTACTAAAGCTCCTGACAGGCATGAGAGAAGCCTTGGTCCCATCACCCCACCTGCCCATCTTCCAGTGGATCCACAAGCAGGTAGAGAAATAACAAGAGTGAGCACTACAAATTACAAAATAAATCATGCAGCTGCATTCAAATCATAAACCAGGCAAGACATGCTTCACCGACTGTCCTCACATTAGCATCAAAACACTAAAGTCCTGTCCTATAACAGTATCAACCTTTACAAATGATCTCACTGATCAGCTTCAATGCAAAACACCAAGCAAATGATTAGCATGAACTCCTTTTTATTTATTTATTTATTTAAGAGATTTACCAGGAAAGCATACTGAGCAGAGTACCATTCGATTCCAGATGCGCCCTGGGGTAGGGAGTTTACAATGGTACAGTAGATACAGAAACGAATCACAAAACAACTGCAATAATAACAGCAATTTTTACATAATACGTTTGGTGCAACAATGGATGAGGCAGTCATAATATAAGTAGAGAAGTGCATTTTCAATAGCATTTAGCAGTATTAAGTGCAGACCAAAAAGGGAAGTCAGGCAGGCGGTAGCAGATAGGTGGAAGGAAATGAGATTGAGGTCAGCAGGGGGGAGGGGAACAGGAGCATATGGAAGAGAAGTGAGTTTTAAGAAGGGAATACCATTGTGGAGTGCTTGTGGAGTGTCTAATATTGGCTGCCAGGGAGTTCCATAATTTGGGCAGCCTGTAGCTGAAAGCAGACTGGCCAGACCGGGTGGATCTGTGTGGAATGTGCAGGAGCCTAGAGTCTATGTTTCTGAGAGTGTAGGCCGGTGGAGAGAGGGCAGTAAGGGAGGATGACAGGTAGGATGGGAGTGACTGTGCCCAGAACTTGGCAGAAGTTCTAGCACAGTGGAGCAATCATCGGTTATGTAGCGAGGGGAGGCCCAAGGACTGGTAGAGGTCACAGTGATGGGTATTGGGAGGCTGGTCCAAAGAGAAATGGCAGAAGGAGTTGTAAAAGGGATCAAGTCTCGCTAAGGAGGTTTGGGGGGTGGCACAATAGACAACATCACTGTAATCCATAATAGGGAGGATCATTTTCTGAACTATTGCTTGCCTGGTTGGTAGAGGAATACAATTCTTGTTTCAGTAGAGGGCTCCCAGCATGGGGTGCAATTTTTTGTATAGACTGTCTATATGTGCCAAGAAGTCAAGGTATTGGTCTAACCAGATGCTGAGATAATGATATGACGTGCAGGTCTATAGGGGAGATCTGTCCAGAGTGTAGAAAGTGGGTGGTGCAGTAAGTCGGGTTAGCTTGGCCCGAGAACCGAAGGTGAGGGAGACTGTTTTTTTTTAGTTCAAGAATAGTTGGTTTGAAAGGAACCAGTGTTGGGTGGAGTCGAAGTCTTTCTGTAGACAGGCTGCCACGGCGGTTGCGGATGGGCCAGAAGGCAAACAGCACCATATGGTCTGCGTACATATGGATAGCTGATTGAGAGCAGGCCGCAGGTAGGTCATTTAGAAAAATGGAGAAAAGTAGTGGGCCGAGTACAGACCCTTGGGGGGACTCCACTGGTGACAGGAAGTGAGGTGGATCTAGAAGAGCCTATGCAGACTGATTGGGACCTACCTGTCAGGTATGAATGGAACCAGTTATTTGCGTTCATTGACAGACCAGCTTGGGCAAGTTTTGCCAGCAACAGGGGATGAGAGACCATGTCGAAGGCTTTTGCTAGGTCTATAAATATGGCTGCTGTAATTTCCCCTTTATTATTGCCCATAAAGATGGAGTTAGTGAGGCGAAGGAGGGAGGTGGTGCTGGAGTGATTCTTTCTGAAGCCGGCTTGGTAGGGGGTGAAAAATGATATGGTATCTAGATGGTGGTGGAGCTGAGATAGTACAAGGCGCTCTTGAATTTTGGCTAGGTTAGGGAGCAGAGATATGGGATGGTAGTTGGATGGGGAGGAGAGGTCTCCACCTTTGGGGAGGGGAATGACCGTGGCTTGTTTCCAAGCTGTGTGGACTGCCCCCGAGTTTAAAAGGTAGATTATAGAGCATGGTTAGAGGGTGGGCTATGGCTGGTGCTGAGAGTAGGAGCATTTTGGAATCAAGGTCTGATGGACACTCTCCTTTGGTTGGGTTAAGTGACTGCAGTAATTTTAGCACCTGGCCAGTTGAGACTGGGTGGAGTGAGAAGGGGGTCGGGCAGGATACGATAGGGGGCTTAGTGGGTGGGGAAAGGGGGTGGGAGGAGAGAAGATTAGAAGTAGTGGTGGAAAAATGTGAGTTAAACTCAGTGGCAACCAGACTGGAATCCATGATGATTCTTCCTTCCAGCTTGAGAGTTGGAGTGGGGAGTTGGGTTGGTGGGGAAAGGAGGGATTTTATAGACTTCCAGAATTGAGAAGGGTGAGCAAAGTTATTGTTGAATGCAGATTTAAAGTACTTTGATTTGGCCTGACGTATAAGTCTTGTACAAGCATTTCTTAGTGATCGGTAGTGTTGCTGGGCCATTTGAGTACCTGTGGCCTTGAAAGATTTCCAGGCACGGTCTCTGGCTCTTAGGTGTTCCAGGAAGTTAGATGTTAACCATGGTAAGTGGGATCCTCTTACTCGGGATCTCCGGAGTGGAGCATGGAGGTCCCAGATGCCAAGAAAGTTAGTAGAGAAATATTTTAGGGCCACATCCATAGAGGTGGCCCTGGGGATGAAGGACCAGTCAATGCTGGTGAGGTCGTTTAGAAGAGCTGTCAGATCAAGGGATTTATAAACTCTGATGTGAAGCGTGCGGGGTGGAAGGGCCATGGGGCGGAAGATTTTATGCACCATATAAATCATATGGTGGTCATTAAGGGAGTCTGGTAGTAGGCCAGCTTTAACTATCCGGTGAGGGTGGGTAGTAAGTGCCCAATCCAGTAATGTGTGTTTATTGGATTTATGGTTTAGGCGAGTGGGTTCCATTATTTGCTGGTGCAAGTTTAGAGCATTTATTTGGCATTTTGATTTAGAGGCTGCGCTGCCTAGCCATTTATGATTAAAATCACCAAGTATATGGAGTTCTCTGCCTTCAGTAAGGGACCTCAGGTTACCTAGGTGGACGAGAATGCTACCCAGAGGTGTGTCAGGTGGACAGTAGGACCCTGCTATGTATAATGGGATAGTGTGTGGCAGGGGGATTTTGACCAGGAGTGAATCAATAGTTTGCATGGGTGCCGCCAGAGTGATTATGGAGAACTGGAGTTTTACTGAGATATATATGGCAGTGCTGCCACCCATCTTTCTGCCCTGTCTGTCCTAGCGGATTAAGGAGTAGCCGGGTATTGAGAATTCTTCATCTCGGTTATGGGGTTTCAGCCAGGATTCGGTGATGATGACAATGTCAAGGCAATGGGCTAGGACAGTGGTTTGCAGGGCTGCTATTTTGTTTAGGATGCTACATACGTTTAGGTGGAGGATTTTAAAACCCTTAGGGAGGTGCGTAGTTGGTGCAGGGGGTTGGCCAGCTATGGGGGTCGGGGGACCCGGGTTCAGTTCAACGTCCCCGGCTATGATGAGAAGGATAGTCAGGGTGTGCCTTAGTAAGCGCATGGACTTTACAGATGACTCCCGTCGGGTGGGATGGTTGAGATTTAGTGAGTTTGTCATTTGGTATGAGTAGCGTGGGATGTAGAGGACAGGTTGCTCAGCATGAAAAGAGGGAGGTAGGATAGAGGCCCCCAGGGACCAATTGTGCCAGTGGTACCATTTGTGGTCCACTAGTACTGAGGAGGAGTGGAGTGGAGGCTTAGTAACTATAGAGTGAAGTGGCACAGGGCCAGGTAGAATAGGAAGGGGTGAGGGTGGAAGGGAAGATAACGTTAGGAACAGCATAATAATGGTTAATGTGAGAAACTGCAGTTTTTGGTTTTTTTTTAGTAGTAGTTGGAATCTGCTCAGTGGTGGCCACTAGTGGCAGGAAAATATAAGGAGCAAATGGCAAAGTGGGCTGATAGGTTTACGAGCTCATGTGATAACTAGCTATATAAGGAAGAGCTCACCAAGGGTGGTGGTGGGGGCGGTGGGGAGCCTGCGCGTAGCGCAGGCGGGGCTAGAGCTCTGAGAAGCTGCAAGATGTGTTTCTACCTCACTTGCAACAGATGCTGCTCCCGATGTCCGCTGGGGGATTTTCTGTTTCTGTGGGGAGGACTGGGGACAGCTGAGCCCTCGCGACTGCACTACAGGAAGGCACAAAAGGAAGCTTTAAGTAAAGGTAGGTAGGAGGGAGAAGCTAAATTTTTAAGTCATAAAACAAAGGAATACTGGCTGTATCAGGCTGCAAGGCAACCACAATTACTGGCTGTTTAAACAAAAATGCTGACTGTATCAGGCTATAAGGCAACCGAAATACTGGCTGTTTAAATAAAATTGCTGGCTGTATCAGGCTATAAGGCAACCGAAATACTGGCTGTTTAAAATGAAATGCTGGCTGAATCAGGTTCGTTTTTAACAGAGAAAGATCTTTTGTATGCAGAGTTACATTTGGTACAATTAATCACTGTAAGGCTGTATTTACTCATAATTAGTAAATATCTGTCTAAAAAGTGAGCAGTTTTAAGATTTAGAAGCAGCCTTTAGGTGAGCGCCGCCCTGCTCCCCCAACACCAAAGTCAATAGCACAACAGTCTTTATCCAGAGAAAAAGGCACCAAGTTTAAATCCGTGGCACAGCTCTGAGAAGCTGCAAGATGTATTTCTACCTGGCGTGCAACAGATGCTGCTCCTGATGTCCATGGGGGGATTTTCTGCTTCTGTGGGGAGGGCTGGGGGCAGCTGAGAACTCGAGACCGCACTGGCTTGCAACAGATGCTCCCGATGTCCCCGGGGGGATTTTCTGCTTCTGTGGGGAGGGCTAGGGACAGCTGAGCCCTCGCAACCATTTTTAAACCGTAAATGCTACCAAAATGCCATTCCATTTAAAACACCAGCATCCAGCATACCAAGAACGCCATCCCAAACTCTGTGAAAAAGGAATGCTCCATTTTCAACCAGCAGTAACCAACTAATCAGTCATGACAAGCTTGGATTTGCTTGGATTTGGACATGGTCTGTCTGGGGGCAGTGGACATGGCCTATCTAGACTTCAGCAAGGCCTTTGACACTGTGTCACATAGAAGACTATTACACAAACTAGGGAATATGGGTGTGGGCAGGACAGTAGTGTGGTGGGTAGGTAACTGGCTTGGCAGCAGGACACAGAGGGTGGTGGTAAATGGCTTTCACTCCACAGAAGGAAGAGTGACCAGTGGGGTACCACATGGATTAGTACTGGGACTGGTCCTATTCAATATCTTCATCAGTGACATTGCGCAGGACCTAGAAGGCAGAATTTCACTGTTCGCTGATGACACAAAGCTCTGTAACAGATTAGACACACCAGAGGGTGTAGACAGAATCAGAAGGGACCTGCAGAAATTTGTAGAATGGTCAGGGGTTTGGCAGTTGAAATTCAATGCAAAGAAGTGCAAGATAATGCATATGGGGCACAAAAACCCTAGCACAATATATCAACTGGGGGGTGAGGATATAGCATGCACCAAGCAGGAAAGGGATCTTGAGGTTATCATCTCTGATGATCTCAAGGTAGGGAAACAGTGTGACAAGGCAGCAGGTAAAGCAAATAGGATGCTGTGACGCATAGGCAGGAGCATCACCAGCAGGAAAAGGGAGGTCATGATTTCACTATACAAGACACTAGTGAGGCCTCACCTGGAGTACAGTGTACAGTTCTGGAGACCTTACCTATGTAAGGACAGAGACAGGGTAGAGACGGTTCAGAGGAGGGCAACAAAGATGGTGCATGGATTGCATCACAAGTCCTATGAGGACAGGTTAAAGGAATTGAATATGTACTCCCTGGAGGAGAGGAGGGAGATCGGGGACATGATAGAGACATACAAATATCTTACAGGGAGGAACAGGGTGCAATAATACACTATTTGTAAGCGAAAAAGATGTTCCAGGACTAGAGGGCATGGGATGAAGTTGGAGGGAGGATGATTCAGAGGAAATGTGAGGAAGAATTTCTTCACAGAACGGGTGGTGGACAAGTGGAACACCCTGCCTGAGGAAGTGGTGAGGGCTGAAACAGTCACGGGATTTAAGAATGCATGCGATAGACATAAAGGAATTCTGGAGGTCAGAGGTAAGGGGCAACAGAGTTCTAGGAAAACATAAACTGAAGTTACAAACTCAAATGGCCAGACTGGGTGGACCATAGGCCCTTATCTGCCGACACTGTCTATGTATCTATGTATCTACGCTTCCCCAGCCCCTAACTGCTCATCCTATATACCCGCAAATGTTATCTTTTTTTTAAATGCCTGTTATTGTGCATCTTTTAAAATGCTGAAAAATAAACACTATTCTTGTTAAACCCAATTCTTAAAACCAGTCAGATGCCATACATACTTTACTGGGCCTGGCGTACCATATGGTCAGCAGGCCTCAAAGCCTATATTCTCTTATTTATCTTTATTAATTCTCTAAATAATTTACTTTCTAGTCTCCACCAGGCAAGACAAAACCTCTTAGCAAACCCGCTTGTAATATGTCTGTCTCCAGTGCCTGTTTTAACCTATTAATCAGCAAAACATAAATTCTTAAGTCACTTTTTTTTTACAACAGCCAGCAAGTGGTGGCCAATCTTCCAGCATATCTTTTCTTTTTTACAGATCATTGAAATACATACCTTAAACCATGAAAAGTCTATTCTTTATTAAAAAACTGGCTCTCTGTTGCTCTAGCGAAATTCCCTTACAAAAGGACTCTGCTGACTGCCTGAACCAGAGTACTAGGCCCTAAATTCCATGTGGTTAGCCATGCGGCCAGCAGGCCATGACTAAAACCTCTGACCAAACCAGCCTGTAACTTGTCTGTCTGCAATGGCTGCTTTAACATATTAATCAGCAAACCATAAATTCTTAAATCACTTTTTTTTCTTATTACAACAGTGGCTAATCTTCCAGCGTATCTTTTTTAAAACAAATCTTAGAAATAAATACCTTAAACCACAAAAATTCCATCCTGTATTAAAACTGGCTTCTACAGCCTGCAGCCAGGCCATGCTCGAGCCTCAGGTTGGCTTAAGTAGCAAAACCACAGCAGTTGCTACATTCTTTCTCACACAAATACTGAAAAACAATTCCTTAAAGCAACAAAACCACAGCAGTTGCTAACATACTTCTTAAAACCAATCTTGTATCTGCATGGCTGGCCCTTTTAAAAACCAAGCCATTGCCACTGGGCCTAGCCATTCTACCACTACATGGCCTGAAGAGGCCTAGTTAAACCAATTGTGCCTTACATTGTTCGCCAATGAATGTGCTGAAGCTGTAAAAAAATCCCAGCAAAAGAGGGCTAGATGCCTGTGAACTGTCCTTAAATTGCACATTAGGACCCCAATTAGGACCCCTGATGGCCCCTCCCCCTGGCCAATCCCCAGGCCCTTGGGCTCCTTGTCATATGATGCTTGCCCTTGACCCCACCCCTGCCTTGTAATGCCACTGACTCCTCCCCCTCCCCCTTCCCCCCTACAACCCTTGGCGTCCTACCTTGATTTCTGGGAGGGGCCTGGGACAACCTGACTTGCACTTTAATTTGCAAGCTTAATTATACAGGACACCTCCAGTCAGTGCAGCTTTGGGTTTCCGTATTATTTCCACTCCCTGTAGAACCTGGATCCTACAAGGTTCCATTCTAAGACATATTCTAACTCTGTTTTTTTGAACAGCTCCTCACAGCCTGTATCTTAACATATATACATATGTGTTCATGACAGCAATGCCCTTTTTGCTTCAGGACCTCATGCATCTGACCTTTTTTGTCATCATTTGAAACTGTTTTAATGAATCTGAATATTGGCTTGATCGAACTACCTTACCTTTATCACTGGCAAAACCATTGTCAAGATGTGTGGCACAAAATGTAAATTCACAAAGCCCACCACTTGCCCTTCACTTACAATCTTTTTTGGTTCCCAGTTGATCATTTCAAATATCACTGGGTACTGTAGATAAATACGGTTGGTTCTCTTATAATATTACATTGAGTCCATTTGCTCAGACCTCATCCTTTGTCTGGTGCATTGCCCCAGAACAGATCCTACCTCCTGCTTCTGGTAAGACATGAAAACATCTCTAGTACGGCATACACATTATTGACTATGTAGACTTTTGTCCATGTTGCTGTCTCCGCAATACTATCTGATTTTGTTCCCTCACAGGCATTCTTTAAATTTTTCCCTTAGATCCCTACTATAATTTTGTACTCCCACACTTCTGCAAATTTTGCACCTTCCCATTTCTTCAAAATTGCGTGTTCCTTTCCCTCCTTAAACTGTTGCACTCAAACGCTTCTTGAAATGTGTAACCCCATATTTTTCTCAAAATCTGAGCCCCAGCACCTTTTCAAAATGTGTACCCCAAACAACTCTTGAAGTATATGGCTTGGCATGTGTACTGAAATTTGTTTTTCTGCACCCTTTCCTAATTTTCTCATCCTTTTTTCAGTCAGACCTCACCATTCTGTTATTCTTGAAATTCATTAACAACATGTCTCCAGCCAAATTGATAACCTTTAGCATTTATCATTATTTTTGACAATTTATTATTAAAGAACCATGTAATCTGATTTGTCAAATTCATTAACATTGGCAAGCACATCCAAAGAATGCATCCATGCAAAGAATTTACTGCACTAAGAATAGGGTATCTAAAGGAGGGTATAAAGGTGACAGAGGTGCAAGAAATGAGAAGAGGGAGCAGAGGCACAGTGGGTCACCACACTGGAGATGGGCAATGGCATAGCAATTCACACAGTTGTAATATATATATATATATATATATCAATCACCAGCACAAAAGGAGGAAATGGACAGAAAACTTCTGGAAGCCATCCTAGTGATGGCAGCTAAAGGAGAGGTTTTACATATGGGAGCACCCCATTGGCTGCAACAGCCAGGGGGCAGAGATATCCTGGACTTCCTGCAAGGGGCATGCCTCAAGCAGCTGGTGCTTGAGCCAACCCTAGAAGGAGCAATTTTGGACCTGGTATTGACCAATGGGGACAGAATTATGGATGTCAGGGTGAGAAAACACCTGGGGTCAGTGACTATTTCACAGAATGGTTCAGTGTGAAAACTACAACAGGGGCATGCCACACAAAGGTGAGGGTTCTGGGCTTTAGGAGGGTGGACTTCAATAGGATTGGGCCATGCCTCAGGAAGGCCGTAGCAGTGGGCAAAAAAAAGGGGGGATAGTTGCGGTACAGTGGGTCCAACTAAAAGGAGCTATAGTGAGGGAAACAAACCTTTGTATAAGGCAGATAGACAAAGCCAAAAGGAAAAGAAAACCACTATGGTTCATGCAGGAAGTGGCTGGGAAGGTAAGGGCAAAAAAGATGGCCATCAGTAAATGTAAGGAGACATGAAAGGAGGAGGACAGGATTGAGTATCTAGAAAAGCAGAAGAAGGAAGGGGGTCATTCAGGGGTGCTAAGGCAAAGGCAGAGGGAAATATAGCAAAAGGATTTAAGAAAGGGGACAATAGTTTCTATATATACATTTGCAAAAGGAGAAAGACAGGGGGGGATTGTAAGGCTGAAGGGGAGGAGTAGGAGTGGAAGGGGACCAGGATACAGTATCAATCCTGAACAAATATTTCTGTGCAGTTTTCATGGAGGAAGTGGAAGAGGAGGGACCTCAGTTATGATTTGGGATGGGAAGGGAGATGGATAACAGGCTGTTCAAAGAGGAGAGGAGAGAGTCCTAAAAGGACTTACAAAACTGAAGGTTTTTAAGGCAATGAGACCAGACAGGATACACCCTAGAATATCAAAGGAGTTGAGGGAGATACTTGCAGCACCACTGGAGGCCCTGTTCAATGAGTCACTGGAAATGGGAGTGGTTCCAGAGGACTGGAGAAGGGCTGATGTAGTCCATCTCCACAAGACTGGGAGCAGGGAGAAGGCTAGAAATTATAAACCTGTCAGTCTGACCTCAGTGGTGGATAAAATTATGGAATCTCTGCTAAAGGAAAGGATAGTGGAGCACCTTAAATGAAGTGGAGTACAAGATCTGAGGCAACACAAATTCAAATCAGGAAGGAAAGTCACTTCAAACTAATCTGTTAGATTTCTTTGACTGGGTCACTAAGGAGGTGGATTGAGGGGAGCAGCGGATGTGGCCTACGTTAACTTCAGCAAGGCATTCAACACTGTTCCACATAGGAGACTTGTGGACAAGCTGGTCAGCCTAAGATTGGGACACAAGGTGGGAATAAATCTGAAGTAGGGAGTGTGACCAGTGGAGAGCCACAGGGATCAATTCTTGAAATAGCACTGATTAATATCTTCATCAGCAACATTGCAGAGTGGTTGGAGGGGAAGGTATGCATCTTTGTAGATGACACCAAGATCTGCAATATGGTAGGTAGTCTGGGAGGAGTGGAAAAAATGAGGAGGAACCTAGCTAAGCTGGAAGAATGGTCCAGAGTGTGGCAGCTAGAATTCAATGTGAAAAAGTGCAAAAGCATGCACTTGGGGCACAGGAACCCTGGGGATGACTACACGATGGATGGGGTGATATTTGCAGCCGCTAAACAGGAACGTGATCCGGGGGTGATCATATCTGATGACCTAAAGGTGGCCAAACAATGTGCCCAGGCATTGGAGAGAGCCTGTGGAGTGCTGAGGTATATATGGGAGAGGTGACACCAGCAGAAGAAAAGAGGTTGTAATGCCACTGTACAGCACATTGGTGAGACCTCACTTGGGAGTACTGTGTCCAGTTCTGTAGGCTGTATCTCCAAAAGGACATAGACAGGGTAGAGGCAGTTTAAAGAAGGACAACACAAATTGTGCAGGGCCTGTACCAAAGGTCATACAAGGAGAGATTGGAAGAACTTAATATGTGTACCCTGGAGGAGAGGAAGGAGAGGGGAGACATGGAGGAGACCTTCAAGTAGCTCAAGGAAATAAAGTAGAGGAGGGCAGCATCTTTCAAAAGAGAAAATGCTCTAGAACAACATGAGGGCATGACATAAAACTGGAAGGGGGTAGACTAAGGGGTAATGTAAGAAAGTACTTCTTCACAGAAAGAGTAGTGGAGGCATGGAACAGCCTCTCAGTGGAGGTGGGGGGCAAAGATGATGGGGGAATTCAAAACTGCATGGGATAGACATAGGGGTGCCACAGCAGTACAGATAAGAAGATGAAGCCAGAGATTAAGTAAGATCTGCAGCATTCTTGCTAGGCAGGGATACAGGGCAGACTAGATGTTGGTCCTTATCTGTTGTCAAACTCTGTGTGTGTCTAAGAAACTATGCACACAACTAAAATTAGAGAAATGCAATTCTCAGAGTATGTTTCAACATTTTTGAATGAGTTCCCTTTTGAATAGCCAGTGCCAGTCAAAAGTAGTGGGTAGTCTGACCTAGCTTCCTCTTGACTGGACAGAAAGATCCATTTTTTTGCAACCTAGAGCAGTGGAATGGTTCAAGTGGGGAAGCAGAAAATGGGTGGAGATAGTAGTGGAATTCAGAATGTTGTGACAGTCCATATTTTTAGTCAGGTGGCCTCAGTAGAAGTGTAAGTCCAGGACAATACATGATGGGGTAGGCAATGGGTATCTTGAACTGGTAGCTGCTCCACTAGGCCTAAGCTTAAGGTATTGCAGATGGGTTGAAGGAGAGTCTAACCCTCTGGATAGGGATAGAAGAATGGAAAGTAAAACATTACATACAATTCTGGCCAGCATACAGCCTTGTATTACTCCTTTATTAAAGCTGTGATTATACACCAGTGATGCCAAGTTCAAGGTTAACATCAAGTTAGTTTAGGTGAAACAAAGGTTATCACCAACATGATAAACAGTTTTTTGTGACAATTCACTTTTTAATGCATACATTTTTTTGAAAACATTGTCAAAAAGTTTTGCACAAAACATTACTCACAGAGGCCTTTTACACAGTAAGTGAATATCAGCACATAGATGTAAATGAAACTAGTTACAATACAATTCTAAGACAATCTTCAATAATGTAGTTTTTCACAATGCACACAATTGTTATACCAGCTTGATATTTATAAACATTTTCATGAAAAAATTAACAGTATTATCTGAAAATTCTATTAGCATGAGTAATAAATACTGCTGGGTCATACGCAATTAATTCTTTTGATGAGGACATCATCAAACTAATTTTGTCTATTGAAAATTTTTTTATGTTATGCAGTATATTAAAGAAAAGGCTTAACCATTTGTTATTGAGTTCTATCAATAATGCACATTTCAAAAAGAAGTTAGTACCTATTGAAGAATAATAATTTCTACATGTAAAAAGATTAGTAAAACCTGCACACCCTTTATGAACCATGAACATCTGAAAATGTAACCTTGTGAAATTTCTTCTTTGTGATGCTTTCAAACAACCATAGAAATTTGGTTGCCCAAGTTTGTGGACAATATCAAAGTTGGAGCAATTGTTGATACAGAAGCATCAATGGAGGCAATTAAGAAAGAGTATGAAAAATCTAGAGCAATGGGTTTAGTTACATCAGCTTGACTTTAATATAGATAAATGTGCTGTATTACATATGTACAATAAGAATAAAAGATCCACTGATGCCTTACTACAGAAAGAAATAAAGTTTCCATCTGAAAAGTACCTGGGTATTCATGTAACAGAGGAGTTAACTTTTGATAGACATTGTATTGAAGTCACAAAGAAATGTCACAAAATCCTGGGGTGTGTCAGGAGAAATATAGTGAGTTAGGGACAGGGAGGTGATATGCCCCAGTATGGCACTCTGGTGAGACCCCATATGGAACATGGTAGTCAGCTTTGGTCCCCTCACAACCTAGGGAGCATGAGAAAATTAGGAGTACAAAGGAAAGCAATCAAAATGATGATTGGCTAAGAGATATGAAATACGAAGAAAGAAAACATTAACTTATACACATATTAGAATACTGTAGGTTAAGGGGCAGTCTGTGTTTAACTGTTAAGGCCTTCAAGGTCACTGAACTATGGGAAAATCTAGGCTTGCAGTTGAAAGCAACCATCTATGATGCCAGAACTCATGATGTCAGAACTCCGAGCTGAGATGTCCTCCAGCATTACTTATAGGAATTGTGGGGTCCATGCTGAAGGGAGTCAGAGCATGCCTCCTGTATGGGCTGAGTTTGGTCTGGTTGGGGTGGAGAGGTGGTGGAAGTTGTCTCGAGACTGTGTCCAACACACTGTAATCTGGACCAAGGTCTGACCTAGCTTTTGGTCAGATGTTTGGACCTGATTGGATCTGTTGTGGCTGGGATCATCCAGAGTTCCTTGAGGAGTGGGGTCTACCCATCAGCCTTGAAAAAGGTCCTGGTTAGACCTCTATTAAAGAAAACCTCATTGAACCTGGACTGTCTCGGCAATTACAGACCAGTCTCTAACCTCCCATTCTAAGGAAAGGTTATTGAAAAAGTGATGGCTATTCAGCTCGAGGAGCGACTTGCCTTGTCTTCCACCTATGAAGTTTTCCAGTCTGGGTTTAGGGCCTGTCATAGTATTGAGACCACTCTAGTGAAGGTGCATAATGATCTCCTAATAGCGAGTGACAGGAGAGATCATACTATTTGATCCGCCTGGTGTGACCTGTCTGATAATGTCATTAGGTGGTTCAGGTCATACTTGACAGGCAGGGTGTAGAGGGTGGTGATGGGGTTAGCCTCATCTAACCCGAAGCCTCATACCTATGGTGTGTTGCAGGGGTTGGTCTTGTCACCCTTATTGTTTATGGTGTACATGCTGCCATTGTGAAACATTACCAGGTGGTATGGGCTGGGTTTTCACTGATATGCAGATGGTGCCTAGCTTTATCTGTCCTGTGCACTGAGTAACCAAATAGCTACCAACAATTATCTTCACAACTTCTTCATTGATATAACAAGAGCAATTTACAGTTCTCTTGGCAGAGAAAGTCATCATTTTTTATTCCAAAAATGAAAGTATTCATGAAAAGACATCAAGTGAACATTAAAGCCTGTGGGGGTATACAGGAAAAGTGCATCATCGTCAGCTGCATAATGGAGCATGGGTACATGTAATTCCACAATTTTTGAAACAAAGCACTCTTTATATAGCTCTGGGTATGCAAGACAATTTACATACATACTGGAAAGAAAAGGAACAAGGATATATCCTTGTCAAACTCCTTGCTCAGTTTTTAAAGACCTGGGTAGATGACTGGCTGCACTATATTTAATTTAAATTTCTGAGTTACTATACATTTTTCAAAATGTCAAGTAGCTTTGCTTCCAAACAATAGTTCTCCAACATTTTCCGCAAAATTGCTCTGGGAATTGAGTCAAAAGCTAGGCTAATCCCAATGAATAAAAAAAGAGATAAGTTGTACCAGTCTGGATATACTGTATTTGTTGTAAAGATATTTAATAGTAGCTTTGTGATCAACTGTAGATCTTCCTTGTCTAAAATCTGCTTGATATTAAAAAAAATATACTGTATTATTCTCTTGTTCCCATTCTTCCAAACTTTTTAAAAGAAATTGTGTGTAAACTTTTTGAGGTATGCTTAACAGAGTAATTGGTCTGTAATAGAATGGATTGGACCCCCCGTCCCCATTTTTAAACAATGGATAAACTATTACTGTATTCCATTTCTCTAGGAGACATGTTGTGGTATTTCAAATAGTGAAGACTATGGTGAAAACTTTGCCCAATAGCTTATGTTTACATGTAGTGCTTCAGCAGGTAACAGGTCTTCCCCAGGGCCTTTTTTTTTTTAATTAATATTTCTAAATTTGGAGGCTCACGTAACATCATTCTAGGATATTTCCAAAATCTATAAGCAGTTCAAATTATGCCCCACCTAAGTTTTTTAAGATCTTTCTCTCTGTACGCAGTGCTAAAGTGTTGTAATCATTCTTTGTCAGTTATAAAAGACATTATATTTGCCTTATCAGTCGTCATACCTTAGGCAACTTAATCATCTGTGAAGTAGCAGATCTTGCCTTTGATGCCTTCCCCTATGTCACAAATGAATACTTTAAAAAGGACTAAGCCAAGCAGTAATGCGTGCTGTACTCGCCTTGTTACTTTCCTTACTTCTAAAACCCCCCATCAATTATTACCCTTCATGTTCTTCTTCTTAACCAGTTCTCCACCCAAGTTATCCATTTTTCCCCACTCCTAAGTCCCTTATCTTCTTCACCAACCACCAGTGGGGGACTGGGTCAAAGGCTTTACTGAAACTCAAGCATACCATATCTACTGTCTCTCCCCTCTCTGCTGCCCTTTTTACCTAGTCAAAGAAGCCATCCAGATTTGTCTGGCAAAACCCTTCCCACAGATATTCATGTACTCTGGGTCCCTGTAGCCCATTTTTCTCAAGGAAATCAACCAGTTTCTCACTTGGTAAAGACTGCATTATTTTCCCCTCAATATATGTCAAGCTGACTGGTCTATAGTTCCCTTGTCCATACTGCATTCCAATCTTGTATACGGGGACCAACCACAATTGTTCTCCAGTCCCTAGGGACCACCCTCTAGCCAGTGAGCAGTTGAATTTGTCTGCAAGTGGCCCCACTACCACTTCTGCTACCTCCTTCAGCATCCTTGAATGCAAGCCATTAGGTTCCATAAGTTTACCAACTTTTAACTCTGTAATCTTGTCCAATCCTCTGTTCTCTATTATTTTGACCATGCCACTTGAGCTCTTACTGTCCTCCCTTCCCCTCTTAACCCTACATTCTGACAGTGATCCAACCTTCTCCCTAATAAATACAGAACAAAAATGTTTATAGTGGATGGTGGAATTCTGTTATGCTTGGAATGCCATGCCTGGAATATGCTTGCTGTGCTAAAGTAGGCTGCAGTACTGATGTCATTACTGTAGCACAACAACTTAGAATGCTGTCAAACAGCTGTTTTTCTATATCTACTTGAGCTGGAAGCTGTTTTTTCAAACTTGAACTTACAGAAACAGTTGTAGCACAGTGGATCAATAATTTGAGCCTGTCACCAACCCTTGAGTGCTTCCTCCCAATTGCTAATTCACTGAAAGGAAGTGGGGTGTCTGTCTTCATCTTGAGTTTTCTATGGCAACTAATAAACTCTTGAACTTCACTGTCAAGCTTTCTGGTTTCCATATAGCCCTCCTTGTGCAGACACAGACTCATTGTGTACGGCTGCCCATACACTATCCTCTGTATTGAGTATCTCTGCTTTCCTTTTGACCTTTTCCTCCTATCCTTCCTCACTCTTTAGCCTTGCAATACCCCTTTGAACATATCTGTCTTCTGGATGTGTCTGAAGAATGTATTTCCCTTTTGCTTTACTGTACTCCCTTTGCCAGCCAGAGTTCCATCTCTGCCTTGGCCTCCATCACCTTCCTGCTGGCTACCTTTATTGCCTCCAGATATTTCTCCCTATCCTCTTCCCATTGGTTTTCTTTTATACTTTAAGAATGTCCTCCTTTTGACTCTTACAACCATCTTTACTTTGGCCATGAACCACATAGGACCCCTTGTTCTTTTACAGTTTGACACCTTCACAACTGATCTTCTTCTGCTTCTATCATTGCTTTCTAAAATTCTTCCCATTTTCTTTGGCCCCTCCACCTGCTCTGTACTCCTTGTGTTTTTTTTCCAGCTGTTCCCTCATCTTGCCATTTTTTTTTTAAGTTCCATACCCTTACTGAGTTTGGTCTATTGGCGGTCCCTATTTGGACTTCCAGTACCGATGTTCTATGGTCACTTGAACCGAGTTGTTCCAGGACTGTTATATTTTGGATATTCTCACTGTTGGGAAGCACCAGCTCTAGTTCATGACAAGCTAAACTAGGAACACCTCTTAGCATACATCCACCAGACACTTACAGTATTCCTAGTACCTACTTTCTGCAATTGACACTTTCCAGCCTACATCTATTACAGTCACATGCTGGTGATTTCATGAAGAAACTGCAAAAACATGTTTTGGAGGGGAGTTGTAAAATTACACCTGCCTTGTTCATAGACTGGAGTAAAAAAGACTATATTGTAAATTTTGGGCAAAAATGCTACAAACATGACAAAGGAATGAGTGAAAGATTAAAACTCATCAAGAAGCCATTAACCAGACTTATTGTTTTTCAGTCAGTTGGGTGGCTGAGGGAGAGGAGATTTTGCTGTTGTGAGAGGAGTGTATCATCAGTCCTTAGAGAGGTAAGTGAGGATAGTAAGGTCCTGGGGGCTGAGAGGAGGTTTAGGAAGGAGGTAGGGTTGCTGGGCAAACTAGAAGAAATTGATGGACAGCTTTCTTTGTTTCAGAGTGTTTTTTTTTCAACATAAAAAAAGAACACTGAGGAACATTTTGTTACAGGTTCTGACACTGGGGACTGGGCATCCCAGTGTTGTGGGGTTGTTTTACAGCTTAGTGGGTGGGCATCCTTGTGTTGCCTACAGTAGTGGGGGTGTTAGCAGGCACCAGGGGTTAGACACCCTAGTGTCAGATGTAAGAGACAGGTCAGGTGGGGGATTACCAGAGGCTGGATTGCCAGTTTTATTGAAAATGTGGTTGGGCAGGAGGGGGTGATACCATCAGAAAGACTGAACACCCACTGTTAATTTTAATTAATAGCTGGGTATGGTGGGAGGGAGGATACTGGTGGTAGGGTTAATCACCCATCGCTAGTTTTCTGTACTGACTGGATCAGGTGGTGTGGGTTGGGGGATAATGGTGAAAGGGTTGAGCACCAACCATTGGTTTTGTGCACTAGCTGGGTCAGGCAGGAGATATCAGAGGTGGGACTAAGCACCTGCTGCTGGTTTTATTTAATAGAAGGGTCAGGAGGAGGGGATACTGGTAGCAAGGTTGAACACCTCCCACTAGTTTTGTTAAAGGGCTGGTGGATATTAACATGGTGGCCAAAGACAGGAAAAAAAACCTCTTGCCACTGTGCAACATTTCTGCTATTCTCTGTGAAACAACCTTTAGAATTATATCACATACTGTATGTGGTGTAATCAGCACAGAAAACATTGCTAGTAGGAACTAGAAGATGCACAAGAAAACCCACTTCCACCCTACATTTTAAGCCTGCTTTAGGCTAAGAGTTTACTAATATGTTCACATGCTTAGCAAGTGAAATTGAAAAGGAGGTTTGATATAAAAGTTCTTATTTTGCTATAAAGCAAGAAAACATTTGCACCACAGGGATATAGGCTTTTTCATCAGACTGGTTGCTACCAGTATCACTCTGGTATTGTTTTCTGGAAGACAAGTTAGAACTCCTCCTTCCAAAGTTTCTTATTTCTAATTGAAAAATGAACATAATTGTTTTTAACCTGATTTACCCCTTGATGGATTAATTATTACTGTTGACTTGAAATGTGCTGTATTTCCTTGTCAATCTAAGTTTTTGTTCTCCAGCATTAGGGATGTGCAGAAATTAATTTCTGCTGGTGGAATTTTGGTGAAAGTACGAATTTCACTTCCACAAAAGTTCGGAAATCATTTTCAGAACCTTTGAGGAAATTCCGCCTTAAAACTGGGGAAAAAATATAAAAAACTGCGGGATAATTTATTAAACTGCAAAAAAAGAATCTGCAGAAAGGATCACTGCCAGTGGTCATTTCTGAGGCTTTTTTTAACTGCAATTTATCTCATTAATCAAACCCCACTGATCAGGGGTCCCAGTAAAGACCTCCAGTCCCTTCCTTGGACCCTGATGGTTCTAGTGCCCCCCCACCCACTGATCATGGCTCCCAAAGCATTTTATTTCCCTGATGTCTAGCAGACCCCCTACCTATCCTGGATTCCTTAGTCCACAAATAAACAGCCGTCAGTCCACCAACTCATCCTCCTCTAGTCCCAGTATTCCCTGGTGTCTAGTGGACCTCCCCATCCCAGATCCCTTGTAAAAAATAAATCTCAATTCCCTGGTGTCTATTAGACCCCCACAAACACCACCCTGACAGTTCATCTGCAACCACCTGACTCCCCTCCCCACCCTGCCCCTGAGCAGGCCACCAGCACAGCACTCCTCTCTCCTCCACTACCAGAGGCCCACTGAATTGTCAGTGAATAACTGTCTGGTTGTACAAGCAGGTGCTCATTCACTGACAGTTCATTAAATTGTGGCAAGAATAAATTCTGCAGTTTATATGCATTTTTCTGCAGTTCACAAAAAAAGTCCTCAGAACTCGGCAAAAATCCACGGAAAATCCTACTTTCGCCAGTGGTGAACATTCTGCAATTTCTGCAAAATTTCCGAAATTTCACAGAAGTTCTGCAAAATCATAATTCGCAACTTTTGCCCACCTCTATCCAGCATTCACTGTCACACCAAGACTTGGAGAATTGTTTGCCATTGGTCTGGGTTTGGACCTATTTGTTGTCCATATTCTTGGACAGCATTGTACATCAGCAAACTCTTGATCCTGTTAATCCTTTTGTGACTTCAAATAGTTAATTACCTTGCAGAAAATATATTTTCCACTCAAAAGTTGGAAAAGATCTGATTTTGAAATTAACAAAGTTGGTGACTTGATACCTTTTATCACAGTACCCTCCCTCGAATCTCTTCTTGACCTGAAAAAGGGCTCTGTGAGGCCTGAAAGCTTGTGTACTGAAAATGTCTTGTTGGACCCATAAAAGGTATCACATCATTGGCTCTGTTATCTGTTTTTACATGGACTGATAAAACCACAAACACTTCTCTTTAAATTATATCATGAGTGCTGATTATTGTTTCGTTACTTTTAATATGAAAGGTGCCCAACAAAAGACAAAGCACTATATGATCCTTAAACACCTTAAGAGGCTTCATGCCCAAATTGCATTTTTACAGAAAACTCACTTTGTAAGAGAGGATGTTCACTAGTTAAGAAGGGAATGGGTTGGACAAGCGTATGGGGTGGGAAAGAATACTTACAGAGGGGAAGCTGTGATTTTACTTACACATTCTGTATCTTTTCATTTAACTAATGAAATTTGGGATCTAAAAGGGTGGTATCTCTTTTTACATGGTATTTTAGGGTCTCAAGAAGTTGTAATGTACATGGTTTATGGTCCTAATATTGTTTCCCCTTCCTTTTTTGTCAGCATGGCTGCATTACTTGCTCCTTTTCCTAATTTTCCTTTTTTATTCACTGGTGACTGGGATCTTACCTTCCAGTCCAACCTTGACAGATCTGGACACATAAAAATGGACTCTCTCTGGGGCAGAGAGGTCTACAGGATTTTATGGATAGTCTTGTGCCCATGGAGAACACTCCATCCCTAGTACCGCCAATACACTTTTCATTCTATACTCAACAATTCTCTTTCAAGAATTGATTTATTTTTAATATCACAGGAAATGCTTCCCAATGTATTTACATGCAAAATCTGCCCATCAGTTATATCAGATCATGCGGTAGTTTATTTAGAACTCTCTTAAATCATACCATGGTTCGAGATAGGGTCTGGCACCTCAATTCTCAACTTTTGAAAGACTCAGCAATTTTTACCAGACTTAAGGAATACATTCATCTTTTTTTTGCTACTAACAATGGATCAATGAACTTACTGTTGGTCCTGTGGGAAGCAGTTAAGGCATCTTTTAAGGGTGAATGTATCCTTCTAGCTTCCGAAAGACAAAATTCCAGGAAAGATCAATTAGTTCTTCTTTTGCAAGGGATACAGAAAATAGAGAGGAAGTTAAGTCTGCATACTCCTGATTTGTCTTGTTACATTTAAATGTTTTATGAGCTCAGTATTCATGTTTACTTTCAGAGAATGCAGAGCTGGCACTAATTTGTGCCAAAGTCCGTTATATGGAATCAGGAGAATGCACTGGCCATCTTTTAGCTCTTCACCTTTGTCATTAAGATTATAAATGGGTTGCATCAGGGGCCTAATTCTGAATTAGCTACTTCATCTTGAGCTATGGCCCAAATTCTTCATAATTATTTCTCTTCTCTCTATCATGTGGACTCTGGGAACCCATTTTCTCTGCAGGATATTAATTCATATCTCTCATAACTTAATCTTTCCTGCTTATCATATCTGCAAAAGGCTCTTCTTAGTGGACCTATAACTTTGCCTGAAGTGGCCCAGGCAATTCAGGTTCTACCTGCAAACAAAGCTCCAGGCTTTGATGAGTTTTTGACTAACTTCTATAAAGCAATTTTAGGTATTTTAACTCCTTTTCTGACTCATCTTTTTAGCTGCATTCTTTCTACTAATGTATCTGCATCTTCTCTCTTGGAGGCTTGGCTTGTTTTACTCCCCAAGCCTTGAAAGGATGATCTATCACCAGAGAATAACAGGCTTATATCGCTTTTGAATTCAGATTATAAAATATTAGCAAAATCTGTGGCTACGCATCTTCTAGCAGTTTGGGATTCACTTATCAGTAGGGAGCAAGTTGGTTTTATGTCAGGAAGACTCTCATCTAATCATTTAAACATAAATTAAAACATAAATCTAAACATAAATTGCATCACCTTATAGTCATGCCCAGAGGGGGCAGAGTGCCTGCTGCCCTTGTCTCTCTGGATGCAGAAAAGGTTTTTGATTATGTTTCTTGGCCCTACTTTTTTGCCATCCTGCAGAGATTTGGGGTACTAGATGACTTTATTATTTATTTAGTTTTTATTGACAAATTCTGCCTATTTTCAGACACAACCCTGTGGAGAGGGATACAGATGAATGCCAACTGACAATGAATCAGATTAAGCTGTTGGTGGTATTTTTAGTGAATTGGCTAGGTGAAAATTTTATATCAGTCTGCTTTGACTCATGTGTGATGTAATGGGATACTTTTGGATCCTATTTGTTTGGAACATGGGACTAGACAGAGTTTTCCTCTATCTCCCCTGATTTTTAGCTTATATTTAGAACCCTTTCTTCATAGTTTAAAAACTAATCTGAAGACTGATGGTATTATTATTGTTGGTGGCATGATATATAAAGTTTCAGCATATACTGATGTCATTTTGCTACATGTTGTTAATCCTCAATTATAGCAGTCCTGGAGGAAATTTCCCATTTTTCTAAAATTTTGGGTTACAGATTAAACATTGATAAATCTGAAGTTTTGCCTATAAATAACTTTACTGCTAATCAAGATATTTCAGATATTGGACTCATATAAGGACCACTTGGATATTAAAATCTCTAGAGACTCGGCAACCCTTATTCAAAATAACTTAGCTCCCGTGCTTCAATCTCTTAAATCAGACATACAAAGGTGGGCTGATTTACCTTTCTCTCTCTCTCTCTCTCTCTCTCTCTCTGGGGTTGTATAAATATTATTAAAATGATGTTTTTTTTTTTTTAAATTGCTTTACCCACTTGATATTCTGACTCTTTTTTTTTTTTACCAAGGAGATGGTTTTTCAAGCCACATTTGGTCTTGAATAATCTTTCTATGACATGTTAAAGCAATTAGATTCTCTTATTTTAAATTAATGGCACCTCAGCGTATAGAGGGATTACAGTTCCTCAACTTTTTTTTTATATTATTGGGATTTACATGCTTGTAAATATTTATGGTGGGCTTTACCAGATTCTCGACTATCCAATATGAAATACATTCCACTATGGTATAAGACTGAGTGGGATCTGTGTCTGGCAGAGGGTATTATACTTTGAGTCTGTTGTATATTACTCCATCACAATTACCCACAGGTTCATGTGGTACCCTGATTAATTGATCTCTCCAGAACCATGCTAAATTGATAAGATATTTAGGCCTTCAGCCATCTAGGGACACTTCACAACCTTTTATCAGCAACCTCAATATACATATTGGGCATTCCCCAATTCCACTATAGTTTTGTCCTTTTTCTGTTTCTCCTGTAATTGACTCCCTAATAGAGGAACAGGCCCTTCTTTCCTTTTCTACCCTACACTCAAAATATCATATTCCTGCCTTTTTCAGTTTGAAATATTGTATATTGTCTTATGCTATTAAGGCATTTTTGGGTTCAGGGCCTTGGTCCAATCAACTGAGTTCCATGTATTGTCATCTTATTGATTTTTTTGGCCAGCCTCACCCTAGCTTGGTATAACCAGACTAGACCTGAGTTTGATTCTCACAACCTCCACTTGCACACTGTGTGACTCTGAGCAAGTCACTTAACCACCCAATGTTTCCAGGTCGCCCCTAAAAACAGGCACTTGTGCCCAGTGGGCCTTACCCAGTTACCAAAGACTAAAATAAAATAAATAAAAATAAAATCTCTGGTTTACACAAAGCTTTTCTAATTTTAGATCCCTATGCACCTACTGGGTATTGTTATTACTCGTAATGGGCTTTGGGGATGCCTTTGACCCCTGATACCTGGCAAATAATATGGCAACATCTTTACAAATATGTCAAACAAGATAAATACAGATTGTTACAATATCAAATCCTCCATCATTTACATAACACCCCCCAAAAAGTACATAAGATGAGTAAACTGTCTTCTTCCTTATATACTAGATCTGGTTAAGAAGAAGATTCTTTAAAACACATTTTTGGCAATGTAATAAAGTGGGCCCTTTTTGGAATAAGATTAAAGATTTGTTTAAATCCTTCATTGGGACTTTCTGATTTGTTTACACCAGATGACTGCTTGATATACATGTATCCCTCTCAAAAATCTGAACTGAAGAGCAGTTTTATAGCTTTGGTGGCTCTCACAGCTAAATTAGTATTATAAAAATAGTCTCAGAAACATTGCAATCTGTTTGACTGTAAGTATTCTGAGAGCCTTGCATTAATCCCTGTTTCACTGACATGTGCAGCCTGATCACCATAGCACATGTATTCTTCCTGTTAGCATTCCATCCTTCTAGCACTGCTGAATGACTGAAATGCTTTCTGATTCTGAATCAGCATTCTTAAACTGTTGGAGGAAGAACAATTATATTAAAAATCACCCTGTTAATGAGGAAAACATTTAAAAATACACTTTCAACATTTTATTTTGAAATAATTGTTAGAATAGCAATAAGGCACTCTCAGGAATTAGATTGACAGTCCATTAACCACCCCAAGGGGGAAATATTGCTTAAATATTATGTTATTGGAGGGATGATATGATTCCTACCATACAAGAGTGGAATCAGGAGCTTCTTCAAGTACTGAACATAGAATGTCACATTGTAACAATGAATAACCGGCTTCATTTAACCCAGTAGCAGTACAGCGCAGTGGTTTAAGGATCTGAGCTGAAAACCTGGAGACCTGGGTTTGAATCCCACAGCCTCCACCACAAAGAAGTTAAGTGACTTGCTCATGGTCACACAGTATGTGTGAGCCTGAGCAAGTCACTTAACTTCCCTGTGCTCCCAGGTCACACCTGTAAACAAGCTTTCAGCTTAGTGTATCTCTCCTGGTTAAAGATAAAAGAAATGATCTCTTTAGGCAATATATAAATTTTTCTCCTTTCTTTTTGCTTCTTAGAACCTTCTCTTTTGTCGGACTTTCCTCGTTTTCTTATTTCTAGTTCTTCCCTTGGGTCACTATTCAGTACTTTTTTATTGCACTATCCATTTTCTTTTTATCAATTTATATTGTGGCTTCTCTTTCTTTTAATATTTTTTGGACCTCATGTTGGGGGGGATTCATTGAGGTTGGTATCTTACTTGGTGGTTCATATAGTTTGTTGTCTTTTTAGTAAGTCTTTTTTATAGTTGATATACTGTTACTTAGCCAGTGTTTTTCTTACTGTGATGTTATTTGTTAAATATTCAATAAAAACATTTAATGACAAAAAAGACCACACACAATTCTCATAATTCGTTATATTACTTAGAGTGGGAACCAATGTGTTCTGACATGAAACTTTTTCCTTGCTTTAGCATGGTCTGTTAACAGTTCAGCAACTTCATAAACCTTTTACTTATATACAGTTCATGAACTGAGTTGAAAAAACTGTTGGTGAACTTTGCTGGATGTTGTTAAACCATTCATAAATATTCATCAAAGTTCATTTGTAGATGGACTTCATTTTTATTTGACATGAACAATGATGCTTATGGTCTGGTTTCATCATGTCTATTTATGTTGTGACGTTATTGTCATGATGCTCTGAGTAATGAAAAGACATAATGATAGGAAACACATTGCAGTTAAACAGTTAGCAGTAATGCTTATGTCCATTCTTGCCAGTTCATGTCTGAAGGTGCTGATTGAAATGACTAGACAAGAAGGGACCAGACATTAAGTACCACTGTAGAGTAAGACAATTAATGATTAGATCAGCAGTCCTATTTGGAACATGGGGGGGGGGGTATAATTATGTGAATGTCAACTCCCATAGAAACACTTAATCTGTAGCAGAAAATGGTCACTAGCACTGTTATCATGTTCCTCAAAGATGATATATTTGTCAAGAGAGTAAGGCTTAACTAGTAAATAATCTACAATAGCCTCCCCCCAATAGCTTTGAAAAGTCATTTGACTGCATTTTCAGACAATTGCTTTTCCAGCACAATTACACTGCATGCAACATGACTGTTAGACAGCAAAAAGGTGGTCTAGTTTCATGTCACATGTGATGCAAATTGCTCATACAAAATGAAACGTGTCATATGACATGCAAACAATCCAATGCATTTGTAGTGACCAGCAGTGGCAGAAAAACTGCTGCAAGTACTACATGAAAACTTATGAAAATCAGACTATTTAGCCTAAATCATTTTTGTGAACTTTGCCAGTCAGGATAAAAAAAAAAGATTCCCAACAAAATCTCTGCGTACTTGTGCCTGAATTCTTAACAAAATATATAGGATAGCCCCTACCCTGCTCCCCCACATCCATTCCTAGAGACCTTAATATTTTCTGTCACAATGTTAGGAGGCTCTTCACTAAACTGGATACTGTTACTGTATGGGTCTCTCAATCCTCTACAGACCTCCTCTGTGTCATGGAATCCTGGTTTTCTACCAGAATTCCTGATTCTATCCTGGTCATTCCAGATAATCATGTCTCCTGGCAGGACTAGAGTAAATGGGGGGGTGGTGTTGCCCTTTATGTCTGCCAACGTCTCTCTTTCTACCATCTCTGTCTCAAGGAGGCTGCACCCTCCTCCCATGAGTTCTTGATTGCTAAACATTCCTCCCTCTCTTCACTACCCAATTTTGTTACTGTTTTCCATGCTTTAATGAAAATGTCATCCTCCTCTCTGGTGGATTCACTCTCAACTCTCTCCTCACACTCCTCTGATGGTGAGCTCATGCTCATGGATGATTTCAAATTAATTCACTTTCACTGACCTCCAGATTGATTAACCATAGTAGGACTGAGTCCCTTACCCTTTTGGAACTAATCACTGAACCCACCCTGCTCAGTCCTTACTCATCTAACCACATCCTGGGTTCTTGCCTCACAACCCCACTGCATGGCTGCAGCAGGTATATTGCCAGATGCCTTCAGTAACCATTGTATGACATTCTCTGTCAGAAAAGTCTGCTCCTTTCCTCCTCTCCAAAGTATATCTGGTCAGGGTCCCTCACAGAACATAAAGGCTCTGCCGAGCAACCTGGCTACTACTGACTGGTTCCCCATGATCACCACCCAAGACATTGATTTGGATCTATTGCTATCTCACTCTTTTTTCAGGTCTGTCTGGGATAAGCACACCACCATGAGGAGATTCATGGTAAAACCATCTCACCACCCCTTGATCACCTGTGATCTCATCAACATGTGCAAGAGTCAAGACCAAGCCTGAGCCATGTACTAATTATCCTGCTCTCTGCAGAACCTCCTGTCATACTTGGTGCTTAGAAACTCTTGTACTAAGGCCATTCCTGTTGACAAGATCCTTTATTTCAAGGTTAAACTCCAGAATAACATTAACTCTCTTGCTAAATTCTGAAAAGTGGTTCATTCCCTTTTTGACACCCTCCCCCAGCCCAGTTCGCTATACTGGTCTTCTTGGCAAATTTCTCAGCAGTATCTGACCCTCCATCCATAGCCACTCACTTCAATGAGTTTTTAACCACTTGTGCTTTCCCCTCCCCCACTTCATAGTTTCTCCACTCTACCCCCTCTTCCCTCTCCCCTACCTCATTCTCCCCAGGTTTTGACTTTCCACCTGTCACTCCACAGGAGATCCTTTTCAGTCTTTCTCCACTCAACCCTTTCAAATTTAACCCAGATGACTTGGACCCTAAACTGCTCCATCTGTAGCTCCACCCATCACCTCCTCCAACACTTACCTCCTAAATCTCTCCTTCACCCTTCAGACTGTCCCTTAATTTGGAAGTTTGCCAAGGTTCTCCTCTCCATAATAATAATAATAACAATAATAATAATTTTATTTATAAGGCGCCTTTCAATTGCCAAGGCGCTGTACATAAATAACAGATTAAAACAATAAAAATCATTAAAAAATTCAGCTGGAACAAACTATTAATTCAATCAATATTCTAAGAATGCAGTTTCCCACAAAAAAGTTTTCAAACCTCTCTTGAAGCCCTCCACAGAAGTGCACTCCCGCAACCGACGGGGTAGAGAGTTCCAGAGGGTGGATGCCACATACGTAAAAGCCCAAGCACCCGAAGATTTCAAATTCACCCTTGGAACCTCTAGCAACCCCTCATTGGCTGAGCAGAGTGATTAATTAGGGTGATAAGGAACCAGAAGTTCTTTCAGATAGACTGGGTCCAGATCATGTAGGGCTTTGAAAGTCAGCAATCCGACTTTAAAGGTGATCCGCCACCGAATTGGCAGCCAGTGCAGTTCGCACAGCACCGGAGTAATGTGACAGGATCTACTAGAACCTGTCAAAAGCTGGGCTGCAGCATTCTGCACTAGCTGCAGGCAATGGATTTCAACCCCAGAAAGCCCTAGATAAAGGGAGTTGTAATAATCCAAGCACGAGGACACGAAGGCATGGACTAACGTTGGCAGGTCGGCAGACAGAACAAGATGCCGGAATTCTGGTGAGGTTCCTAAGATGATAAAAGGAAGTCTTGAGGACTGCTGACACCAATGCAGTGTCAGCCCGTCATCAAGAACTACCCCCAGGTTCCATACCCATTCAGAGGTCTGGAGAGAAACGCCTCCAAGAAAAATTCTGGAAGATGCACCATAAAGGGGGAGATTCCTCCACTGTTGGCAAGTTCCATTCTATCTCCTTCCTCCCATTTCTTGCCAAGCTGCAAGGGAAACTGGTTCACTCACAGCTTACTGATCCAAAGCTTTAGATTCAGTGTCCTAATCTCCCCTCTTAGACAGGCTAAGCACTGTCTGCCTCTTTGCCTCCACTACCGATTGATTCCAATCTCATCTTATACTTGTAAATGAAAGAAGTGCCCTAACCCTACTGTTCCCTATCCAGGTTGGAGTCCCATGGGGCATCATATAGGGTCCAATCCTATTCTCAGTCTTCCTCAATGACTTCCCCTATGCCTATGCCAACTTGCATATTCACATACATGCATGTAACACAGTCCTCTATACTTCAGGTTTCTCAAATGCCTCTGTGGAAGTCTCATTCCAGCATGAATTTCACAATTTTCTGTGCTGGTTCTAGGCCATCCAGCTATGGGTTAACACAAAAAAAGTATCTATGACCTTTGTTACCAGCCAGAAATTGGCTCAGCTCACCTTTCCTTCCCATTTTCTCCATATTGGATGCCTCCCCACATATGAACATACAAATATGCCAGCAGAAATAAGCCACCTGTTATATTAAGTTTGCTCAAGTGTTGAGCTGGCACCATCACCTTGCAGCTGCCCTGTTCCCCCTCCCTCCAAAAATGGTACATGTGGTTGTCCCAGCCTTCAAGTATGTTTGGTTTGGTTACACAGCAAACTTGACTTCTCAGATCAAATTGATGCCATCCATGCCAAACTTCACCCAAACTTGATGCCCTGTACTGCAACAAGTAATGCCTCTCCCCACTGGTCTGCCAGGAGTTTATCACCAAAATGGTTTTCCAGGTCTTTGACTATGCTGATGTGGTCTATGCCACCACCCTGTCCAGTTCCTGGCCAGATTAGCCACCATCTGCAATACCTTCTGCTGCTTTTCAAGGTTCTATTTGATAACAATGATTGCAGAAAGGCGCTCACCATTAGGGAGAATGTACATAGTTGAAAATCAATTGAATTGATTTACACTCTCCGTGCAAACTGAAAGGACACTGAAAAGATAGGTTTTCAGTTTTTGCTGGGGACAGCACCCCCTCATACCTCCTGTGGGGGGCTTCACCCAACCCGCACCCCCCTACTAAAGGATTCTCAGCTCCAGGGGGGTACATTTTGGGGGGGTGAAAACAAAAAAATATTTACATGGACCAGTGTAAAAATCCTGAAATGCCCAGCACCAAACCTGGCACCCACCCAACCCTAGCATTCCACAAACCCACCATGCCACATGGACAGCTTGGCAACCCACCATCATACTACACTTCACAAATCCTCCCCTCACCTTCCTCCCATCACATCGCATGCTTGCTCCCCCCATGGACATGCTTATGTTGTACCAGGTCGGAATGTCTTTTGCTTAATAGCGTACGGCATTATGCGCAAACCCTGGACCTGTGCACTCTCCGTGTTGGACCCCCAGAGTTAGAATCCTAAGTGGGGGGGTCCAGGAGTCACAGACCCCCGTAATGGGGGTGTGGGGGTGGATCCCCCAGAACAAAATAAAACTAGAAATCGCGCAATGTGATTAAGTCGCATGGCATTTTGCTGTGCGACAATTTGACCCCGTGCCTGCTTATACATATAGCGACAGGATGTCGCTATATCTGTATTCACCCCCATGTCCAGTAGCCCTATGAAAAGGCATTGCTATTGAGTCACTCTTTTTGCAAGCACTAAACAGCGGATTCCCTTATCATGAGATACTACTTTACATCAAACATACTTTCTCACACCCAACACTGCTCCCTTTACCTCTCCCTATCCATCCTCCCACTCCCTATACATTGTCAATTCTATTGTGCTTCCCTCATCATTTAATAACAATATGGGTGCCTCCCCTTCTACTTATCCCATCTCTTCTCCCCATCCCTATCTCCTTCTGCTTCTTGTGCTCCAGGGACTTGTGTACTTTCTCCCTCACCAACCCTCACTCATCAGTTGGAAAATGTGCTTTGTCATATTTGCCTCTCCTCCTTCTGGAGTCAGCTTCCCTCATCCATCCATTTCTCTCCAACCCTTCTCTCCTTCAGACACCAACTAAAATTTCTCCCCCTCCTTCTTGTTCCTGCCAACCACTTTTTGAACCCTTCCTTGACTCGCCTGACCCCTCCTCTCAGTATTAATTTCAGCATCCCATTATCCATACTCCCTGCACTTTTAGAATTTACCATATTTGCACCATTGCTTTTAATTTTGCATGATGTTTATTTGGCACCCAGTTGTAATATTTGGCATTACCATCTGTATTTTACTTGTCTTACATATTACATGTTATTGTTCTTGTAATTTCATTGTCAGCCTGGTCTGTATTTCTTTGTAACTGTACTCTCCACTCCCCTCCACTTTCTCTTGGATAATACCTGGAAATGAACCTTGGCTCAGCATACCTCTCCTGGTCACCAGTTTTCAAATAAATAAAACATTTCATAGTTTAACATGGTAAATCCATGTTTTATTTAGATAATCTGCTATTATTTTGAAAAGTCAGTTCTAGCCTTGAAACCTCCCACAAGAAATACATCTGAGCCATAAGGTATGCTTGTGTCCTGTTACATCAAGCATCCCCAAAACAGAAGGCTGTATTCAGGGATCCAAGGCACTCCACCATAATTAGTGACTGAACTACTGCTCTCTGCCTCCTGTAGAACATAGAATGCAATGCCTCAGCAGTAGCAACAGAGGTAGTCTGTCTGTGATTCAGGTGGGTAGCAGCTCAAGAATATGCCCAACCAGTGTAATTGGTGCATCATGGCAGAGGGGACAGTGAGGCATACCATGGTCATCACCCTCAACGGCCATGGTAGCATTAAACATGATGGAAGACAAGTAAGCCACCAGATGCCTATGGATTCTGGTCCAGTGCCAGAGACATTGCTATAGTCTTGTAGCCTGCCGTCCAGTTCCTAAGTTCCTTGGGTGGATTCTAGATGGTACAGGTCTGGACAACAATGCAGTTGGGAAATATTCTGATTCCACTTGCATCTGTATCTTTGCTGGGTGGTCAGTCATGTATGCAGTGCTCCATAGCAGCATGCATGCAAATGAGGCCAGTAGTTCAGGACACTGTATTGTCTGCTACTGCTGCTGCTATTTCAGAAGGCAGCTGCCAGCCTGGGACTGGAGCCCCTGTCCAGCACTGAACAGGATTTGACCACCATCAGTAGGAGAGAGACTGCTGGAATTACCAGAAGTATCCATTCCTGAATTCAGCCCACACTCTCTATAATGAAGTGATGAAAGAGAAGGAAAGGATGTGAGTGATCAGTAATACATGATAAGGTAATATACACACAAACTGTGTAGACAGTGACTTCTAACCACATAGGAGTTATTAAAACATCACCACAAATCAAGAGTGCACTATAACAGTTTTTTAAGGCCCCTGGAATTATGCACATACAGGACTACAGAAGTCAGCTCTGCTCCTCCAGTGCTAGAAACTGAGTCTAAAAAACAAAAACAACTTGGTTTTGTAACTGTAGTCACAGCCAACAGCAGGTGAAACTATTGTTTGATAATTTCTATTGGACAGTTTAGTGTAACGCACTTCTTTATCTTGTGCACTGATTTTCATACTGATTTTTAATAGGCAGATTGCAATTGCTTTGCCTGTCCTTAATGTCACAGTTTTAGGAACCATAGAGGGGTTTATCATTATACCTGTGGGAACAAAGACAAACATTAGTTGAAAGCAAACCTCTATAGCAGAATGAGATTCATCAGTGTTTTATCTATTGTTAGTATTATCAGGAGATGAATCTTTTTCAGGCTAATATAGTTTTGCATGTGGATACCAGTCCCATAATTCATCACTATACATTCATAACCTGATCACTTTTCTTCTGGTGCAAAAAGCACATTTATCAAGGACCCCATATAATCACCCATACATTCTACTGTATATACCTGAGTAAAGGGGGACATTCATCACCTCTGGTAGTAGAATGCCATGACTTATTTCTCTGTCTTTTCACAGCAGCTCTAAAAAACAAACATTCTGAGAATGCATTCAGCTTCATAATCTGCTGAGAATCAAACCTGTTCTTGGCTGCATGTTTTAGAGATGAATTTTCTTGTCTCACGTTTTTGGTACCATGTGAGAAGTAGATTGGCTTAGAATAATAGTTTAACAGGTTCTTGGTTATATAATTGGATAGCATAAGTACACAATTTGGTTTCAAGTATAGGAAGATGTTTTTGTTTGTATTGAGGAAGGCTGTGAGACTGGTTCAATTAAAAAGGAGACCACATTATCTGGCATGGTATGAACCCATAGCTCTATAAGCACATCCATTAGCAAAAAGATAAAAGCTGTACAATCTTGTCAGGAATTATAATATAAATGAACATATCTAATAAAACAAGTTATCTTATTACCACCCAACTCATCATTTATCTGTTGACCCATGAGACATGAAATATAACTAAGATCCTAAAACTGAGCTAAGGAGTTCAAAAAATAAAAATTCAGGAGGCCTGAAGTTTATATATTTCTCAATAAAAGTAGGATACCAAGGACTTTATAAGGATTAAATATATCCATGAATACAACAGCAATTTCCATTAGTGTAGTAGCTTAATATTTTTCTCTTTTTTTATTTCTTTTATTTCAAGTTTTCTCCTCACGTGATCAGAAGAAATACTTTACATTTGAAGTAGAGGAAATAGTAAATAGCATTTACAAAATGGTCAGCAGAATCATGATATCCTTAGGTTCCAAGTATTATTGAAGCAGTATAGCTCACTATTTATTAATTATTAATGAAAATCCATATCCAAGGGATTCCCCTCTTTCATGGGCTAAGAAGGGGAGTTCACTCCTAATGTTGTAGGAAGGCCAATTGTAAATTAAAAAGGTTAAATCCTTAAATAAAAAGATTATTTTCCATCCTGATGCCCCAAATTCCATATGTTTTATTTGGCTTTAATTATGAATAGTTACCCATCCCACCCACAAGGTCATGGACAAAACTTGAGATCCACTGAGGAATGGTAGACAACCCATCTCTGCCATTTCAACATGTGAGATAGACCTTTGTTTTGTATTTTAGCATTAAGGAACTCTAGCTGGTATATGTCAGACATAATAAAACTCCATTCTTGAACTGTTGGTATCTGTGATGACATCCAACGTCGGGTTATAGCTTTTTTAGCTGCTAGAAAACATACTGAAAGAAGAGTATTCTACCATAGAGAAGTGTGGTCCAGAAAGGCCTCCAGCAGAAACTGCTCAGATGTATGTTCAGCTGGTTCACTGAATAAAGTTGAAAGTTCCTTTTGAAAAATAAGCCAGAATGGCATAAGTCTGGGGCAGAGCCAGAACACATGATGCAGGCTGGCCCTAGGACATCCACAACCTCTCCAGAATATCCCATAATCATCCAGGAGGAATTTAAGAAGGACCGCTGGAGCCCAAAAGTAACAGAAGCAGCACTTCCATGCAATTTTCCTACAAAGGGGGGATGAAGTGGTCTTCATGACTCTTAAAGAAGCCCCCAACCATGTCTCCATGGAAATTTCCAGAGAGAGGTCTCTGTTCCATTCCTGCAGGATAAAAGCAGTGGACTCTGATTGTTTGTTCCTCAATTATTTATAAATAAGACCTATAACATGAGCTCCCAAGTTCCCTCTAGTTGCTTCTATAAAGATTTTTAATAAGTCTGGGGTAGGGGAGGGCATTTTTAACTTGGATGGTTCTATTTCGTAATATATGATTACAAGCTTGAAAATAATGAAACAGGTCAGAGTTACGAAGTGTGTACAGGGCCTGTAACTTTTCAAAGGGAGAATCCCCTGTGGGGGTAGAAATTGAAAAACATGGGAGAGTCCCATCTCTCTCTCCAGGTAGAGAAGACATGATCCATGAGAATAGGAACAAAAGTCTCATCTTCAGAGATTAACTTACAATATTCATATACTGTATGGATGGGACCGGATCTTCTCATACTTTTCCATAATTTATAGTTTTGGGATGTAATATTCATAAAGGTTGTAGCTGACACAGATCTCACCTCTGAGGAAAACAAAATTATCTTGATATCAAACAGATCATTTAAGTAAAATTCAATGGTTTTCCAAAGAGACTTACAAGACTCTATCAGCCACAGCACCAATATTCTCAAAAATGCTGATTTAGCGTATAAGCTAAAGTTGTAGAGGTTAAACCCCCCCCCGAGCCAAAGACAGTGTTAAAATTGAGATCTTTATTCTGGGACATCCCTTGCCCCAAACAAAACCAGATATCAGTCTATTCCAAGATTTAAAGTAATACTTCAAGGGAAAAAAGGGGATATTCTGAAGCAGGTATAGAATACGGGGGAGAATGTTAGTACAGACAATCTCAATTCGTAGATGGAAAGAAAAAAATCCTGTGGCCCACCTGTCTAAGTCTGACTGAATTAATAATGTAAGAGACTCATAATTAATTGTCTCCATGACACCCGGGTCTAATGGAACCTGGAGGCCTAAGTATTTTATTTTTGTTGACAACTACATGAAATGGTAAGCCGTATTCAATTGTTGAGGGGGGAATAAAATGAAATGCTAAGATTTCTGTTTTGGCCACATTTAACTTAAAGCCTGCTATTCTTTCTAATAGAGTCAATATTTTCTATGCAGCTGGGATAGACACCGTGGAGGACAATACAGTTAACAATATGTCATCGGCAAACATGCTGATTTTATTTTCCTGCTGGCTAATTGGTATGCCTTAGTCCTGAGTCATGTTCCACAGTACAGATGCCAAAGGTTTGAGGTATAGTGCATAGAGGTAGGGAGACAGGGGACATCCCTGTCATGTCCCTCTAGCCAGTTGGAGAGGAGGAGACAGCACCATTAACTCAGACATAGGACCTTGGAGATTTGTAGAGGTTAGTTAAACAAGTAATAAATGAAGAGGGAAAATGGAAGGCCCCAAGGGTGTCTCAAAGAAACTCGGTTGAAGACCTTTACCATGTCAAAGCTAATAAATACTGATGAGATTTTTCTGGAACGTAAGAACTCCTGCAGGACCAATGCTCTACGAATGTTATCAGTAGTATTTCTATTTTTAATAAAGCCTGATTGATCGGGATGTATTATTTGTGAGATAATGAATTCCAACCTAGAGGCCAACATGGCCATGTAGATTTTATAATCTACATTTAAAACAGAGATAGGGCAATTGGATCCTGGATCTGAGGGATCCTTATGTGGTTTAGATATTGGGGTGACTGCTGCAAATTCCCAGGATGGGGGGGACAGACCACCTCGGGAAATTCCATTAAATAGGGAGTGCAATTTAGGGGTTAGTTCCTTTATAAACTTCTTGTACCATCCCGAATGCAAAGAAGTGCAAGATCATGCACATAGGGAAGAGAAACCCCAAAGCCACCTATAGGCTAGGAGGGGAGTTGCTGGCAGTCACAAGGGAAGAAAGAAACTTGGGTATTATCATCATCACTGATGACCTGAAATCATCTAAGCAGACCACTAAAGCAGTAGGTAAGGCTAGCAGATGTTAGGGTGTATTAGTAAGGGTATCACAATTCGGAAGAGGAAGGTAATAATCCCTCTTTACAAGACACTGGTTAGGCCCCATCTGGAGTACTGTGTACAGTACTGGAGGCCACACTTTCACAGGGACATTAACCAAATTGAAGCAGTCTAGAGAAGGGCAACCAAAATGGTGCGGGGACTGCATCAGAAAACATATGAGGACAGATTAACGGAGCTCAATATGTATACCCTAGAGCAAAGGAGGGAGAGAGGTGATATGATTGAAACATTCAAACACCTTAAGGGCATTAACAAGGTGAAAGAGTCTAACATGTTTCAATATAAGAAAAATAGCAGGACAAGAGGACACAGCATGAGATTAGAGGGAGGCTGATAAGGGGTAATGTGAGGAAGTTATTTTTCACAGAAAGGGTGGTGGATGCATTGAACAGCCAAGCTCAGGAAGTGGTGGATATGAATACAGTGCAGGGTTTCAAACAGGCATGGGATAGGCATAAGGGAGCAATACAGATGAATATGAATAGATAAGCTATTGACAGAGCAAAGGCCGATGGCACATTTATAAGGTAGAAAAAGAAATGGGCAGACTGGATGGGTCTTGCGGTCCTTATCTGCTGTCAACTTCTATGTTTCTATGTTTCTATATTTCTATGTATAGCCATCCGGACCCAGAAAGCAGCCCAATTTAAAGTTTTTTATTGTCTCCATTAGCTCCAGATGGGAGATAGGAGATTATAATGTACTAATTAGGAGAGGGATAATGTAGGAAGGTTGGCTTGTTTTAAATATTGTAAGGATTAAACTTGGCAGGGGGACAAGTCTAGGGAGTACAACCTTCCACAGTAGTCTGAAAAAGCCTGTAAGATATGACTATCGGAATGATGTGATTTCCCAGTTGATAGAATTTTTAATCTTCAAAATAGTGGAAGAGCATTTTCAAGATCTTAGCTTATGTACTAATTTCTTAACCCCCCTGGGACCCCCCTCATGAACTGTTTATTGAAGATAAAATAAGGTCTGTTGTATTTTATTGTCCATAATCTTCTGCAATACAGCCTTAGTGTCTTTAATTTGTTTTAGGAGTTCAGTGTCGCCCTCTCTATATAACATCTGGTATTTTAATAGTTGGTTTGAAAGCATTCAGTATTTAACCTCGCTTTCCTTTTTTTTTTTAGTCATAAGTGATATTATTTCTCCCTGGATTATTGCCTTTATTGTATCCCATTGCATCACCTCAGAGATGTCTGGAGAGGCATTCTCTGAGAAAAAAAAAGAGGAAGTCTGTTTTTTTATTGCCTGCTGTAATTCCCCATCTGCCAGAATCACCTGATTCAATCTCCAAAGGGTCCGCTTTTTCTCTCTGCCCATATCTGACGCCAGAGTCAGGGAGTGATGGTCAGACAGTAGTTTTGGGCCTATAGAAATAGCCTGGACCAGAGACAGATGTTCACAAGAGGTCATAAAATAGTCAAATCTAGAATAGGACCTAAATCTTGGAGAATAATAGATGTAGCCAGGTGTAGAAGGGAACAGTCATCTCCACATATCTACAAAACCTAAGTGGTCCATGGTATTTTTGAACTGTTTTGTAGTGGTAGAGTTCCTGGGCTGGATATTCAAACTGCACTATTCTGTGGTGCAAGCCCTTGCGCTGCACAAAATAGTTGTGCAGGGGTGTGGCCGGGGCAATATTCAGAGGAGTTGCGCTATTGAGCAACTCCTTTGAATATCACCCCCAGGCCACAGCCACTGTGCATGGCGCAGTGGAACTTACGCCACTGCAAGTGGTCAGAATGGAGTATTCATGATGTGGTGGCGCAAGTACCATTGCGCCATGCGCAAATTTATGATATTCAAAAGGTGACATGCAAATGGGGCCATAATTCATGCAAGGTGCAGGGGGGCCATTTGCATCTATTTATGGCCCCATTTGCATGCCATTAGCACGCAGGTGTGCTGATCCCCGAGGACTTGCGCCTGGCGCCCTGCCAGGCAGCAGCCATTGGGGACCGATGCCCTCTGCAGCCTGATCGCAGGCATATAGTAACCCCCACCCCCGACTGGCCTGATCGCGGGCAGAAGTTCAAACATCCCCACCCTCCGACTGGCCGATCGCGGGCAGAAGTTCAAACATCCCCACGCAGACTGGTCCGATCGCGGGCATAAGTGAAAAAAAAACCCACCCCACTAGCCCGATCGCGGGTGGAAAAGTTCAAACCCCAAGAACATATCCCTGGTGGTCCAGTGGACCTCGAAGCCTGATCTCAGGGTGGAAAAAGTTCAAACTTGCATGGGATAGGCATAAGGGAGCAATACATTCATTCACATATCTGGACTAACTTGTACAGTATGGGCTGCAGGCCCATTGGCTCTTGCTCTGAACCAATGGGCATGCAGCCCTTGAGTTGGGCAGTCAGTCGGCGGGTGGTGGGGAGGCAGGTGGGTGGGATGCTGCTGCCCGCCGGCTGACAGGGGAGCGGGGTGGTGGGGCTCCATAGGTGGGTGGGGTGGGGCCACTAGATCACCAGGGTAGGTGGTCCTTGGGGGGGTTTGAACCTTTTTTGCCCACGATCGGGCTTCGAGGTCCACTGAACCACCAGGGATATGTTCTTGGGGGTGGGGTTTGAACCTTTTCTGCCCACGATTGGGCTTCGAGGTCCACTGGACCACCAGGGATATGTTCTGGGAGGGGGGGTTTGAACCTTTTCCACCCACGATCGGGCTTTGAGGTCCACTGGACCACCAGGGATATGTTCTGGGGGGGTTTGAACTTTTTCCACCCGCGATTGGGCTTCGAGGTCCACTGGACCACTAGGGATATATTCTGGGGAGGTTTGAACTTTTTCTGCCTGTGATTGGGCTAGTGGGGGATGGGTTCTTTTTTCACTTCTGCCCACGATCGGGCCAGTCAGGGGTTGGGAGGATGTTTGAACTTCTGCCCACGATCGGGCCAGTTGGGGGGGTTACTATATGCCCATGATTGGGCTGCAGGGGGGGCACAGGGAGTAGGTTGAGGGCCACCCACAGGTGGCAGCTGCTGTGTTGTGCCCTGCAATGCGGCAGCTCACCTGTGGGTGGCCCCGACTTACTCCCTTTTTTGGGGGCTCAAAGTTGTGCAGGTGCAGGTTGGGGATTGCGCCTGCACAACTCTGCACAGCCCGCTGAATATCGGGCTGTGCAGTTTATGCATGGTTCTTCCCCCTCCGGTTCAGCATGCCTTCATTAGCATTGCGCTGTTGCTCGGCTTGACTTGGGGGGGCGCAACTGCCTCCTGCTGAATATGGCAGAATGGCACAATTTCAGACTTGCACAGGCGCAACCCTATTGTGCATGGCACTGCCCTTTTGAATATCCAGCCCCCTATGTTTTTGCAGGTTGGAACAGTCAATGTGTAGAGACAAGGTTAAATTGAGGTCTCCTCCCAAAATCAGCTGGCCGTGGAGAAGGTCTAACAATGGTGATATGAAACCCCCAAAAATGGGAAATTTTGTTTGTGGGGGGAAATAAACACTGGTCAATATAACCTGCTGGCCATATAAGAGACCCTTAACTATGACATAGTGTCCTTAGGCATTGGTATGTTTTTGTAGTATTTCCATGGGAGTGTTTTGGGGGATTAAAATAGACACCCCTCATATTCTACCCCTTGGGTGTGACGCTCCATATTTTTAATCATTTTATTAGAAGTTAATATGCACCTGAGCTAGTAAAGGACAGAGTGATTTAGAATTGTTAGAATATTCTTACCGATCTTGTAGTGGCTTCAACATGGTTAGTTCTAAGGAAATCACTTAAGCCATTCTGCGGGTTAATAAAAAGAGAATAACATATGATGAGGGATTTGTAAGAAGTTGTTGCTTACATCTGAGGTGTGTGATGCCACCTAAATCCCAACAGTGGAGTCTGAGGGGTTTCTATGTTTATCCCTCACCAAGGATGTGTGAAAACTCTTGTTACATAATGCTTCCATGTACATTATTTTATGTAATCAGTGCAGAAGGAGAGATTGCACAAGGAACTCTTACAAACACATACTGATCTTCAGGTGATTTAATGGTGAGTCAAAATGATTTAAAGGCCACAAACCGGCAAAAGTCCTGGCACTAGCACCACTTAAAAGGTAATCAATTTTATGAAATTGTTGACTAGTATGACTGCTAAAATGTAAATGGGAAATTTGGCAGGCCTGATGCTAGTCACCTATTCCTCCTTTGAAGGACCCTTCACTCCAGGTCATGGTACTATATAACAGTGAGAAAATGCAAAACAAATTTGGAAAACAATAATTGGAAAGTTTCTATTCAGAAAGCACCACATTTTTTCAGATACGCTCTGTTACAAAGTTGAACTGGAATGTTATTTTATTAAGACACTGTGTCTCAGTTCAGTAAGGGAAGACAAGACTAATGCTTTACAGAGTGACTGATAGCTCTCAAATGTCTTATGCTCATCATTACACTCAGCCATGAGTAATAGCAGATTACATGCCAGTTTTCCATAAGTAATCAAGAGTAGTCGGTAAGTGTTTTGCTTTAAAGTCTGTTTTTTTTTTTCCTTTTTGTTAAGCATAATACATGCTGACTGTCTGGGATTTCCATATTAAAGGCTATGAGAGGATCTAGTAGAATAAACCCTCACAATTTAAAAGCATAAAATCTGGAGTCAGGTGGTGAACTAGATAAATTACCCGACTTTTGCCTTGACTCAAGATTGTGTAATTCTTGCTGAACCAAGAACAACAATGTAATGGACAGAAAGGTGTCCATACTATTGAGAAAGTCAGCTGCATTCAGCATAACAAATGCATTATGGAATACATAAAAAATGCATAAATATTAAATTCTGTAAATGTTGAAAGTTTAGAAGACAACATTTCAAAAAGGCAAAGTACTGATGATAAATGGACATCAGCAAAATAGTTCAGTTTTCTATTATCCTCCCAATGCTTCCCATCACGATCATTATGGGTGGGGACTTTAATCTGGCTTTGGATTCCAACATGGATAGATCAGGTGGTGGATTGAGGGGGCTGTCCCCCAGGCAAAGGGCATTCAGGGACTTGGTGGATCAGTGCGGGTTATGTGATGCTTGGCGTGTGCTGCATCCTAGCTCCAAGGATTATACATTCAGCTCATCGTTTCATGGTTCGCAGTCCTGAATTGACTATTTACTATTCTCACAGGGGCTATTGCCATGGATCATGTCCGCCTCAATTCAGCCTGGCCCTATTTCTGACCACTCCCTTGTGATATATAATTTATCTTTCCTTAATACACTGAGGAGGGAGACTCATTGGAAACTTAATGAACAGCTATTAAAGGATACCAGGTATTGCAAACTTATAAAGGAACAGATTGAGCTTTTCTTCTCAACTAACCCGATTGATAGTGCAAAACCTGATATTTTATGGGGTGCCTTCTAGGCTTACATGCGTGGAATTCTAATCAGTTTAGCAACAAAAAGGAAAAGGGTACAAGAGGAAGAATTATTATCTTTACTATCCCAAATACAATCTTTAGAAGCTAAATCCTCTCTTCACACTTCAAGCGAAGACAGAAAGACACTTCTGGTGGCCAGAGATAGATATTTAGCCTTGCTGAGGGAAAAGGCAGAGTTAGCTATTATCTGAACTAGAGCCAGTTACACAGATCAGGGAGAGAAGGCAGGGCATTTATTAGCATTACGGTTAAAACAACAGGAATCTGCAAGATTCATTCCCCCAATTCGGGCGCAGGTGGACGGGTCTCTGAGAGAATCCCCTTCTGAAATAGTACAAGAGTTTGCACTGTACTATGAGCAATTATACAGGGACATGGATAGTCCTCCTCCCTTGGAGACCCTGGAAGCGTACTTAAGGGACTCCCAGCTGCCCACCCTATCTGAACAGCACAGGAGCTTTTTAGTCTCTCCAGTATCCCTGGAGGAGATTTCGGAGGTTATCAGGGCCTTGCCCTTGGATAGTGTCCCGTGGCCGGATGGATTCTCCTCACTATTTTATAAAGTTTTCCAAGAACTCTTACTGCCTGTGCTCCATCGGTTATTCCAACACATTCTCTCCAGGGTTGTGGTAGACACCTATTTGTTTGAAGCCCTGATCGTCCTTCTCCCCAAGCCAGATAAGGATCCAGAGCTAGTACAAAGCTATAGGCCCATATCCCTTTTAAATCAAGACATCAAAATTCTCTCGAAGATACTGGCGGATAGATTAACATTGGTTCTCCCAGACCTGATAGGTATGTCCCAGGTTGGGTTCATGAAGAGGCACTCATCTTCAGATCATTTGCGCACTCTTTCACACACCTTCTCTGAGTCCAGGGATGCCACCTTTCCTGCGGACTGGTCTCCCTGGATGCTGAGAAGGCATTTGACCGTGTGAACTGGAATTTCTTATTTCAGGTTCTCAAAGCCTTCCATTTCCCTACCATGTTTATAGACTGGATCCATGCACTGTACAGAGCTCCATCAGATAAGATTTCAGGAAACAGGGCATTTTCCAAATCCTTTTTTTTACACTCAGGCACCAGACAGGGATGCCCCCTCCCCCCCTTTTATTTAATCTTTATTTGGAACCCCTTATTCAAAATATCCTCAGCAATGCGGGGATACAGGGCATTCGGGTGGGATGCGATGAGATTAAGATCACAGCCTATGCAGATGATCTTCTCCTTTATTTATCCAACCCGGTGTCGTCTATTCCGGCTTTGCTGGGCGAAATAGCAAGATTTAGTTCCTTTTTGAATTATAAATTAAATAACAATAAATCCTCCTTTTTTCCCCAGAACCATAAGGTCTTTAAGCCCGATATTACTTCCCTTGATTTGTGTTGGGCTCCCCGGATGATAAAATATTTGGGTATTAAATTGACGTGCAACCCCTCTGCCTGGTTCAAGGTAAACTTGGAACCTCTTTCCCAGTTAATTGTTCAGGATCTTGATAGATGGTCTAAACTTTCAATTTCATTATGGGGCCGAATCAACATAATTAAAATGAATGTCTTACCATGTATTTTTTATCCCCTTTCCCTTCTTAATTCTTTTATTCCTTTATCCTGGTTTCAAAAGATGCATGGAATTTTTACCAATTTCATTTGGTCAAAGAAATACCCCCATTTGGCATATCATACATTGGCTGCCTCCAAAATCGATGGAGGACTACGGATCCCCCATTTGGCAATCTGTCACTGGGCCAGCCATCTGGCAAGATGTCTGAAGTGGGTGTGTCCGGGTCACAAGAGCCTGAGACCAGCTTGGCTCAAAATAGAATTAGATGTAATCTGGTCTATGAATATGGATCCCGCAACATTGTTTCATGTTAAAGTATCTCTCCTACCTGGGGCCGGGAAATGTCCCACCCTTATGACCTCTCTAAAAGTATATGCACAGTTCTGCTCTTTCCTGCGTTATACACCCTATTTGGATCTGTTCCAGTCTATTTGGAATTCACCAGCCTTTACTATAAACAAACAATTGATTCCTCGTACATGGTTGCCCCAGCTGGGCGACGGGATAGTATCCACGTTTTTGGACAACGATGGAATGTGGCTTTCAGTAGCTCAATTTATACGGAAATTTAGTATCCTAGCTTCTTTACAGTTTAAGGTGCTCCAATTAAAACATTTGCTTACAACGGTGCTGGGCAGCACACCACCCATCAGCCGGTTAAGGCACTGATCCCTGAGATTTCCTCCCTGTCAGGGTTGTCGGGTATCATTTCTAAATTATATTATGTCTTGTTTCATCGATGGTACAGGGGTCCTTTCGGGCCGTCTAGGTTCTGGGGATTTTTTTCCCCCAACATACTCTCAACTGGCAAGCCTTATGGAAGTCCTGTCGTAAATATGTGTCCCAAGATAGATTGCGTCTCACGCAATACCACTTTGTACACAACATGTATTATACCCCAGTCAAGTTACCAAAATGGGGTCTCCTTGACTCAGCTGTATGCATTAGATGTTCTCGGGGTGAAGGAACTCTCTTTCACATTTTCTGGTCATGCCCCAAAATAACCCCCCTGTGGGATTCAATCAAAACTAATTTGGATCCCCTGTTAGGTCTGCAGGATTGTTTCACACCAGATATTTGTCTCCTGGGAGACCTGTCCTCCATTAAGGTCAAGATTAGGAGATTTCACATTTCCATGATTTCATTATCTGTTAAAAAACTTATACTAAGACATTGGAAAGATAAGACTAGTCCGACACTTCAGGAGTGGGTGAAGGAAATCCTTGCCAACCTTCGCACTGAGAAGGCCATAGCTAGTCTTCACAAAAGTTTACCAGTGTATAAACGTATCTGGGATCCCCTTCACACCCTAATTATGTGTATTTGGATTTAAATGTTGTTATGTATTAACTTTTTCTGCGCATATATGCTTACTGTCTTAGGCTCTCATGCTATTATGTGGCATAATACTGCTGTGGGGGGCGGGAGGAGGGGGCAGTTTGAGTATGGTACTGTGATCTAGTGTATATGTAATATATGCTGCCTCCAATTTTGGGGAAAATTAGTTAATAAAGTTTGAATTATAAAAAAAATAGTTCAGTTTTACTCCAGCTTCCAAAACAGGGCAATTTAGCCTTCTAAAAATGCAGAAAATACAATTTTGAGTAATATCTATATTTAAAATATTACAATACCAGAAAGCTGTAAAGTGAAACAGTATACCTTATTTTATAATGCTGTAACTAACACTGTGGAAAAATAAGCCTATTCACTCCAAACTGAAAATCCTCAACTCAAGGTGAAAGTGTAACACACTAAGAAGCATTACATGAGGCCACAGAGCCTTCCATTGACTTCCCACCAAATTTTCTGATCCGATTCAGTTCAGACCCACCCAACTAAAGTTGTAAGATGAAGGTAAGCAAGTTCTAGAAGGACATGCATGTCACCCTTCAAAACATGTAGAATACATATGTTAATTAAAAAATCCAATTAAAAACACTCTCATCAATCATTTGTGTAAGATAAACAAAGAACTTTAGGGGGTATTCTTTCTCAGTTGTGACCTCCATTTAGTGGAGGTACATTTTAATGTGTTTGAAATTATGGCTGGGATATTCAAACATTTATATAGACACAAATGTGGGTAGCAAGTGCTGAAATGCATTTGAACCTTTTCAGCAGTCACCTATATTGGACCTCTGGGATTAGTGATATCACTATTGCTAGTAATTTGAAATTTAGCACCCATAATAATAAAATAATAAAAAAAGTGTCACGGTATCATTAACTGTATTCTGAAACATGTTAAAAGTAGAGAAATTGAGGTCATCATACCGCTTTATACTAGTCTGGTTTGATCGCATATTGACTTTCGTGCTCCATTTTGCTCATCTACCACAATCAGTGGCAAATCTGCTTTAGAGAAGATCCAGAGGGAAAGTTAGAAGGAAATTGAAGAGCAAATAAAATAAGTCATATAGTGATAGACTTAAAAATCTGAATTTGTACTCACTTGAATCCAGGACACTGAGGGGAGAGTTATTAAGCTTTTAAAGCATTTCAGGACCCTGTGTTATTTGAAACCCTTTTTTTGGTAAGATAGGTATCAGTTGTGAACACTAGGTTGCATTCCTCTAAATTCTACACAGTGACCAATAAAACCACAAAACGTAACAACTGTTTTACCCAAAGATGACCTCTCATCTGGAACTCACTACCACCTATTGTTATAGCCAATAATTCTATGGAATAATTCAAATATAGGCTGGATCAGTACATGGGAAACAACATTTTTTATTTCCTCCAGTAAGATAATGGTGAAGAGTTTCTTGTTGGTCTTGCCCTCAAACTCGTATATACCTATGAACCTATGAACCTATGAACAGTATCACCTGTGAGTACTAACAACAATGCATGTAATCAACATTTAAATGGGGACACTGGCCCTGCATATCAGGTGCAGTTACATATTAAATGCATCTGCAAAGTGTTTGCATGAGATTTCAAATGAAATGCCCACAAAAGGCAGGCAATAATCTGGTGCAAAGTAACAGGGATGCAGAACACCTGTGCAGGGCACAAGAAATGGCAGGTAGGCCTGTGTGGGACACAGTCAGACACACACCATGCCGATGCACTGGTTGCTGCTGAAGCACGCTTGGACTAAGGGAGAATGGCATGGGGATAATCAGGACAGGGGATAGAACAAAAGTTATAACAGTGCAACTGGCACAGGGAGTGGTATGATGATGCCACCTTCCACATCCTCTGACAGTCTGCAGCATGTATGCATGACACAAATTTTTTAAATGTTTTATTCATAACGTTTTATGAACAGGGTTTAACTTGATTGAGCCAGGACTCATTTACATATAACTTCAGATTAGATAATGTCTCAGCCAGATTTGTTAGTGCTTGCTGGAGACCGGTTGTAATTTTTGATATTAATATGATATAATCTGCATATAACATGATATTTAAACTAGAATCTGCTATTTTTGGAGCTACATTTATCCAGCCTATACACAATCTGGTCTATGTATATGTTAATGAGCAAGGGATCTAATAGACAACCCTGCTTAACTCCCTCAGTGGTATTTATTGGTTCAGTTAACTTTCTATCTGTCGCAAACCACACTTGAATCATAATATCTGTGTATAATTTCTTTATTAGGGTCAATAATTTACTTTATATACCCCATGCTGTTAGAATCTCTCACAAAATGTCCCTAGTCACATTATTGAAGGTGGATGATACGTCCAGGAAAGCCAGAAATAAAGGTTGTTTCATATCTTTAAATTTTCTACTCAGATCAAAAATAAAAATACAATCCACTATAGAATATCATTCCCAGAAACCAAACTGTCGATTGTTCAAAATGTTATTCTCCTCCACTCCTATATTAAGCTCTTGGAGTAGGATCCAAGTAAAAATCTTTGCAGAAATGTTTTATAGAGCTATTGAACGATAATTACTGGGAGAATAGTTATCACCTTTTTTACAAAGTGGAACCAGTTCTGCTATTTTCCAGGATTGGGGGATCTCTGCCTCTTCTATAATATAGTTAAATCATTTACTGAAGATGTCTATCCACCATTCCACATTGCTATGGTAGAACTCAACAGAGATACTGTCAGTACCTGGAGCTTTATTCTTTTTTTGTGCACATATTGCCTTATGTATTACTATATTCGTAACCCTATATTTGGGCACGAAATCATTTCTTCTTGTACATTGGCTTCTATGGATAAAGATTTCTTTTCCACCCCTATTTGTTCAAAATTATATAATCTTTTGAAATGTGAGATCCATTCATTTTCAGGTATATTTGCATCTATACTTCCATTATAGCCTTGTTCTTCATATGTAGTTAGATTCCAAAATTCTTGCGTATTCTTTTCATGAATTGCCATTTGCATTGAATCTCATAGTATTATAGTATGATTTTCTTCATTTTAATAAGCATCCTATATGCTCCTCTTAAAAACACAAGAGTCCTACTATAGTTAACATTAAGATTATTCCTGTATAATCTTGCAATTTTATTTAAAGGTTTTTTATACTTTCTATAGTGACTATCATAGCAAGGGTATCTTCCAAGTACATTCTTCCATTCTTCTTATGTTCACCTGTATTTAATCTTATTTTTTCTTTCAGATACAAGTTTAAATGTTCAACATGTTTAATAATTTCATTTTCCATAGCTTCCAGAAGTTATTTGTAATCAACAAGACTCCCTCTTGACATTATAAATTACCAATTTTTTCTTTCACTAATGAATTCCATTGCACTCATTTTTTTAGAGATGGTCAGGTGTTTAACCAACTCTTTCTCCATAACTCTGGAATAGATCTCACTACAATGTGCAATATTCAATGACAGGGAAATTGGAAAATGGTCTGATACACTTTCTGTCAAGACTTCAAACTTGGTAATTTATAATAATATAATGTGATATGTAGTAGAGCTAGGTTTAATACAGAACCCACATTTTTTTTTTGTAGGGAATTTTATTTCACCAGACCTGTCTTCCTTGGTTCTCCCATTCGCCACACAGAGATTATGATTAACTATAAATTCAAGAAGCACATCATCTTTTTTTTATTTTTAGGCTCTTTAGAATTCCTTAAAGGAATATTATAAAAATACCCCATATCTTTAAGATTTTTAAATAAGTCCAATTCATTTTGTTTTCCCAGATGGGCATTCCGATATCCCATGATTATTATGAGCTTATTTTCCCATTTTCTTGTAATTTTCTTTTAGTTTTACCAATATAAAAGGCACAACAGGCACAACATTGTTGCATGTAAAAATCATTTGGAGTATTGCAAGTAGCAAATTCTCTTATCTAGTATGATGTGCTAATAACTGGATGTACAAAAGAGGAACCTGTTTTTATGTACTGTCAAAAGGTACAGTTTCCACATGTGTGGGTCTCAGATGGTAAATGTTGATGTTTTAGTCTCCCAGTGTTCTGTTCCCAGAAAATGCTGTTTACCAAGGTATCCTTTATGTTTTTACCCCTTTTAAAGACCATTCTTGGAGATGGCATAACTGATTGTCAGCTTTTTTCAGTCTTTAGAATATGCCAGTTTTTTGTAAATGATCTCTTTAACCATAGTGGCTTGAGGGCAGAAGGTTGTGATAAAAAAAGGGGGACTGTCACTTGTTGGTTTGGGATTCTCAGTTCTGTTGCTGGGGCAAGAATGATGTCCTTATTAAGGTTATCCACCCTGTCTCTTGCTTTTTTAATAGCAACATTGTCATATCCCTCAGATTGAGTTCTTTTTATTAGGATGTTTGCTTGATTTTGATAATTCATATCCAATATGCAGTTTCTTTCATGCCTCATGAATTCTTCCACATGTATGTTAGTCATGATATGTTTTGGATGGAAACTCTCAAAGTGTAATAAATTATTTTCAGTTAGCTCTCTATATAGATGGGTGACAATGTCTCCATTAGCATTTTTATGGACTGTGAGATCAAAAAAGTTAATGTGTTGAAAGTCAAAGTTCAGTTAAAACTTCAGATTTTTGTTTGTGGATTCTAGGTAACTGACAAAGTGCAGCAACTCAGTTTCTGTGCCTTTCTGAAAGAACTCCTAATACTGAAGGTGGATAAAGCAATGGGGCCAGATGGAATTCACCCCAGAATTCTAAAAGAATTAAGCAGAGAACTAGTGACACCACTGACTACCCTTTATAACAAATCATGGGAGGATGGTGTGGTACCTGAGGACTGGAAGAAGGCTGATATTATTCCCCTTCACAAAAGTGGGAGCAAGACAGAGGCAGGAAACTATAGACCTGTCAGTTTGACCTCTGTAGTAGGGAAAGTGATGGAATCACTTCTGAAAGAAAGAATTGTTGAGTATCTAGAGGCCAGTGGGGCACAGGACCCAAGGCAGCATGGGTTCACAGTGGGAAGGTCATATCAGATGAATCTAATTTATTTCTTTGACTGGGTGACCAAAGTAGTAGACCAGGGAGGGGCTGTGGACATGGCCTACCTAGACTTTAGCAAGGCATTTGACACAGTCCCACACAAAAGATTAGTAGTCAAATTAACCAGCCTTGGAGTGGGTCCCAGGGTGGTAGCCTGGGTAAAACATTGGCTGAACAACAGGACACAGAAGGTAATTGTAAATGGAGTCCACTCTGAAGAAAGAGGGGTTACTAGTGGGGTACCACAGGGTTCAGTACTGGGTCCAGTCCTTTTTAATATCTTTATAAGTGACATTGCAGGGGGACTGGAAGGAAAAGTATGCCTCTTTGCAGATGACACAAAGATCTGGAACAGGGTTGATCCAAAAGGAGGCATGGAAAGGATGAGAAGGGACTTGACAAGGTTGGAGGAATGGTCAGAAGTATGGCAGCTTGGATTCAATGCAAAGAAGTGCAAAATAATGCACCTGGGAAACAAAAACCCAGGGGAAGATTACACAATGGGGGGAGGTAACAAGAACAATAAAAATGGAAAGGGACCTGGGGGTAATCATATCAGATGTCCTTAAAGTTGGCAAGCAATGTGAGAAGGTGGTAGGGAGGGCTGGGGGATATTGGGATGTATAGGGAGATGCATCACCAGCAGAAAGCAGCAAGTTGTTATCCCCAGTACAGACAGTTGGTGAGACCCTATCTGGAGTACTGTGTACAGCTCTTGAGACCCCATCTCTGCAAGGACATAGACAGGATGGAGGCAGTTCAGAGGAGGGCAACCAAAATGGTGCAGGATCTGCAAGAGAAGCCATACAAGGAGAGGCTAAAGGAGCTTAATATGTATATCCTTGAGGAAAGGAGGGTGAGGGGGAACATGATAGAAACATTTAAGTACCTCAGTGGAATCAACAAAGTCCAAGAGGGTAGCATCTTTCAGAAAAAGTGATTTGCAAGAAAAAGGGGCACAATTTGAAGATAGAGAGGGGATGGCTCAGGGGCAATGTGAGGAAGTATTTTTTCACAGAGAGGGTGGTGGATGCATGGAACAGCCTTTCTGAAGAGGTTGTGGGGTCTAAAGTTGTGGGAGAATTCAAGAATGCATGGGACAGACATAAGGCAATTTTTGTTCGGGGTATGAAGAAATAGGCTGTTTGTTAAATAGGATCTATAGCTTATCCTCTAGGTAGGGAAATGGGCAGACTAGGGGGGCCAAGCAGTCCTTATCTGCCTTCAAAGTCTATGTTTCTATGTTTCCAGATCATGAGCAAGTCATTAATTTATCATTTTTATAAGTCGATATTTGACAAAAACAAAATGTTATTCTCTTCATTATACACAAATTGTTTTACTTAGAATGCCATATAGATGATGTCATAATTGGGGGCCATACCTGCCCCCATTGCTGTTCCTTTTGTTTGGAGAAACATTCTGTCTTTAAAATGGAAGGTACTATATTTTAACTTTTTTTCTGTTAAAGTAAGGAGAAATTCCACAAAGGTTGGAGTTCATCCAGTTTCATCATTCAACATTTCTCTGAGACCATGCAAACCATCATCTTGAAGAATGTTAGTATATAGTACTCTAACATCCATTGTTACAAGATACCAGTCAGGCTGTATTTCCACATCCTCTAGAATGTTCAAAAGGTGTGTGGTGTCACATAGCTATGATCTGGTTTTCTGTGCTATTGTTTTGCTGTGTCCATCAATAAATACAAAATGTCTCCATAATCTAAGACCGGCAAAACTTTTAAATTTTTTTGCCCTTTTTCTGGTTTCTTGGGACTTGCATAGTTTGATTCGGTACAAAGTACCCAATTTTTACCTACATTTTTCAAATAGTAGTCTACAGTATGTGGTCATCTCATCTCATATGACTATATAGCCACATGCCTAAATAACTATATGCTTAGACATTCCTTATAGCAACTCCCTCTATAATATCCAAAGTTACTCCTGCCATTTTTTAATTGTTTCTGGTGAATAACATTGTCTGGGGTATTTTCTGAGTTGAGAACTAACTTTTGACTCTACAAAAAAAAGTCTATTTCTTCAATGGTTCCATGAAGTTTTGTTTGGCTATTTTGTATAGAGGGATCTGTAGTGTAAATGATTGGGTCATCCACATAAACATGATAAGATATTATCAGGTCAGAACAACTCAGGTTGTTTATGTAAATATTAAACAATAAAGGCCTAAAATTCAGCCCTGTGGGACTCCTGAAATAAGAGGTGCTAACTTGGATGTGTAGGAGCCCATAATGACTAACTGTTGCCTTCCCTTAAGGTAGGACTAGAACCATACAATACAGTACCCAGCCATACCCAACAAGACGAGACTGGTCAGGGGGACATCATGTTCCAGGGTATCAAAAGCCCTGGAAAGGTCAACAAATATGGCCCCCATAGCTGTTCTCCTGTCCAAGGCTCTCTGGATGTTACTTATTACATTTACTAGGGTAGATTCAATTCCGTGTTGTTGTCTAAATGCAGATTGAAAGATGTTAATTTTGTTTTGTGATTTAAAGTAATATGTTAATTGATCTGAAATTAGTTTGTTAAAAATGTTCATAAATTGTGGTAAAAGTAATATTGGTCTGTAATTTCCAGATCCATTGTTTTACCTTATAACGTTTCCAGGCTTCAGGATATTTGCATATTCTGAGAGAAAAGTTAAATACATATGTTAAGGGAAAAGTTATCACCAGAGAAGCATATTTTAGGAGTCTTGATATGATATTATCAAATCCAATTGACTTGGTAATGCCTAAATTCAGAATTTCTTTCCTGACTCTCTCAACTGAAAAGTTATTAAAGGAGAACTGATATGTAGATGTTACTCCTTTTTAATCTAATCATTTTTTTAATTTTTAAGTTTTCCTAGTCCTTCATTCCCTAGTTTAACAAAGAAACTGTTAAATCCTTCTACCACTACCTGTGACAGTGGGACTATTTGTCCATCTGTATTAAATATAACTGGAGCATGTTGTTGCTAGATTTTACAACATGTTCCAGAAGTCCCATGGGCTGTGTAAGTGTTTACTATCAAGTTTTTGCTTGTAATGCCCATTGTTTGCTAATTTAATTTCCTTTACATATTGATTATACAGATATCTATACCTGTCCCAATCTATTTTGCCATCATTTTTTTTGGCTGTATACCAGCTATGCCTTATCTCTTTTTTTTTAAATGTCTTCAGGTCCGACGTATACCAAGGGGCATTGTTTTTCTTTAAAATTTTAGTTTTTATCGGACCATGTTTATCACAAATTCCTATGAACTCATTAACAAATAATGTCCAAGCATTATCTACTTTAGAGATCACTTCTAATTTATACAAAGAAATGTTCTCCAGATCTAACATATATGTTAGGTAATCAAAGTTTGTATAGCAATGCAAATAAAAGATCTATTGTTTGCCAAATGGCATGAATTCTTTCTGGAACAATAGATAAATTGATGATCTGATACTGAATCAGGGAGTGCTCCATTTAAATCATATTTTGCAGGAACATTTGTAAATATTAAATCTGTTGTAGTAGATGTTAAGGGATCATTTGGATTGAAACTTGTAGGTTCTTTTATCAATTGCTTAAGCCCCAGATTCAATGTTAGATCAATTAAAGGATGCGTATCATTTATAGTTGGCTAGTTTGTTTTGTAGTCCCCCAACATTAAAATTTCATAAGTACCCTTATACTCTTGCAAAAGATCCTGCAATATATTGAAAACTTCTGGTTTACTCTTTGATGGTGATAAATTCCTACAGTCAGCATTCATTTTATATATGGTGATCTTAGTTCCATTATAAAAACTTCTAAGCCAGTCAAATCCAGGTTTATACTAACGTCTAACATTGTACGTTTGTCCTTCAGATATATTAAAATACCACCTCCTTTTCATTTCTGTCCTTTCACCATAACTGATATCCAAGATGTTTATCTGGTCATCATCTATTTTGTGGTTTAACCAGGTTTCCATTATTATTTCTAAATCTGGACTATAATTAAGAAACCATGTGCTGAGTCCATTTTATTTAATATGCTTCTGGTATTGAAATGCACCATGTTAAAGTCCTGTTTTCTTATGGTTTCAAATGTAATCTCATCAATGCCAGATACATGACAATTGTATTGAAAAGGATCTGAATTTGGGTGGACATCTTCACATAGGGTCAAGAAAATCCAAAATAAGTTTCAAGACCCTGAAGGATTCATGCATACATCTTTTCCTTTTTGTTTCTTTGAACATCTGTTGAACCACTAAGTTGGAAATAACTTTTATTGAACCTGATTTATATTTTATAATCAAAATGAAGGATGTGTATATTTGCAGCTAGTCCTTCCCTCAGGACTAGCCCAGAGAGGGCTCTGCCATTCCTATGGCACCAGGATTCCCCCGGTCAGCTACAAAGCTCCTGCTGAATCACCTAACCTCTCCAGTGACCAGAACTAGTCCAGAGAGGGCTCCACCATTCCTGCTGTGGCACCGGGACTACCCCCTGTTGGCCATAAAGCTCCTGCCAACTCACCCAACCTTTCCAGCAGCCTGGACTAGCATGGAGAGGGCTCCACTGTTTCTGCTGTGGCACCAGGACTACCCCTGGTTGGCTGTAAAGCTCCTGCTGACTCATCCGACCACTTCAGTGGCCAGGTACACTTCATCTCCTCTGGGACCATAAGGTTTGAAACCTCACTCTCTGACTGACTGCATACATGTACTGCAGTGCTCCCATTGGTGGAGAGCACCACTGGCAGTTTGCCCATTGGACTGCTTTTCTCTGGGCTGCCTCAGGACAGTTGGCACTTTTTCTTCTACTTTTCCTAACCGCTGCTTACAGAAACTCCCTTGCTAAAAGTTGTTCCCCGCCAGCACTGTGCACCGGGTCCCCACCCACTCCCACCTTTCTGCCCTATTTCAGCTTTTTTATTTATAGTCTTTGGGTGAAGTTACCACACCATTCTCTAGTGAATAACTAAGTACCTAAATTCCCCTCTGCAACTTATACAAATCGGCCACTAGAATGCCATCTTATACTAAAAGCTTTCTCCTTAGTCCTGTTATAATCTCCCATCCCTCCCCTCCTCGCCCCAATTAATCTGCAATTCCCCTGCCTCTTCTGTCTCAAATAAACAATTTATACCCCCTCCTTCCCTTCTTCAACCTTCTGGACAAACTTGCCTCCATCCACCTCATCTCCCCCTATTCAGACAAACCATCTCTCAATCATGCATTCCTGTCACTCCACGCTCCCCCTCCTATTGTTTGTTACCTTCTCCTTACTGCCCCTGCTTACTCTTAAAGCAATACAATCTGACAGCTACACCCAAATCCCCCATCTCCTCTCCTGTCCCCAACTTTCCTCCTTGCTATCTTCCCCTCCTCCCTCTTCAAAACCTGGGCACATTCATCTTGCCGCCCATCTGCTTCCCTGACTGCAGTGTCAGCTAATCTAGCATTTCTTCACCAAATATTCACCTTCTCACCCCCTCCTGACCCACCTCAGGCACAGCACCTCCTCTCCCCTCACTTGTAAGTGGCTTAAAATCCACTTCTTGGTCATCAGCCTACTCTTGTTCACATCAGGGAACATCCACCCAAATCCTGGCCCTATTACACCACCGGACCAAACTTCTGCTACTACCTCTCCATCCTTCCACCCTTCTGCACTCCCTTATAGCCTCAAGCTCCTGCTTCTAAACATTTGCAGCCTCCAACTAAAGATTGACCTTCTCCAAACTATGGTGTATACCCTAAAGCTGGATATACTCATCATTGCGGAAACCTGGCTTAAGGCTTCAAACCCTAACCATTCTGTCTCCATTCCAGGCTACTCTATACAGAGGTAAGACTGGGCTGGCAGAGGAGGTGGCATTGTTATGTATATTCTCTCATCACTACAATACTCTACTTTCTACTCTTCCTTAAGTCCAGCTACACATGACACTGTAGCCATACAAGGAAACCCTACCTTTTACTCTCCCAATCTTCATGGCTGGAGTCTACTGCCACCCTAACATAGAGACAGACGTTGCACTAGACCTAATCACCTCTATCTCAGCCCTTTCATAATCTGGTGAATTGTACATCCTGGATGATTTTAACCTAAACAGGCTGTCACCAAAAACTGCCAAAACACAATGTGAAATAGGTTCCAAAAACCTCACCCAGCTGATCTCAGAACCCACCTGCCCAAGCCATAAAACACAAAACCACTCACTGTTAGATTGGGCACTCACCTCACAGCCTCACTTAGTTATCAATTCAGGTATTCCCCCCTGATGTTTTAAGTTACCACAATCCAATTTTCTTAGTCTGAAAAGTGCACAGGCCAAAATCCCCACACAAGACCTTACTAATACACAACTTTAACTCACTGAACCTTGAACTCATACTGCAACAAGCTGCCCTAGTTGACTGGTTCCCCTAAACCTCCTTTTCCTCATTAGCCTTGGCACTCTCTTACTTCAAATGTATATTTCTAAATACTTGGAATATCTTCGCCCCACTAAAATCTACCAGAGACAGGGGCAACCACCTTCCTTGGATTACTCCTGAACTTCTGACCTTTTTCAGGGCCAGAGGTTGTGCGTAGAAGCAACATAAATCTAACCTGTCCCCTAATTATTTCACCACTTACCAAAAGCTATGTAATGCCTGCACCAAAGCTTTGACGCTAGCTAAGTCTGAGTACCTTAAAGCAGCCTTCTTCACAAACAAAAATTCTCTATCAAAATTTTGGAAGGTGATTCATGCCCTCTTCACACCCCCAGGCTCACCCCCCTGCCCTGGTCCTCAATATAAATAATACTTTTGTGGCTGACCCAAGCACAGTTGCTACTGAATTTAACTCCTATTATACTACTTGCTCTGCAAATCTCCTAAAGGACCTCCCTATCTACCTCTCCCACTCCCACTCCTTGAACATGGATTCCTCCCTTAATCCTCAGCCCCTTCCTTCTCCTTTTCAACTATCTCACCAGTGGATGATTTAAAAGCCTTACTCACCATCAACCCTTCAAAAGGATCATCTCCTGATGATCTCGACCCTAAACCTCTCTCTCTCTCAACACATGCCATTGCCTATCCCCCTCCCTTATTTTAAATCTCTCCTTCACCACAGGCTCAGTTCTGACATCATTAAAACATGCAATGGTCCTCCCACTACCCAAAGGGGTGATTCCTCTTCCCCATGTAACTACCACCCCATCTTCCTTCTCCCCACCTTTGCGAAACTCCAATACCTGGTTCTCTCCCAACCTGCTTCTTTCTTATCTGAATCCTCCTTTTTCATCCCTTTCCAATCTGGATTCAGGAAAAAACACTCCACAACCACTTCCCTGCTCAGGCTGACTGACTCCATCTCAACCGGGATGGATAATGGTCTTATCATGTCAGCCATTTTTGTCGACGTTGTCAAAGCATTCGACACAGTCTCTCTCATACCCTTCTTCTGGACTGCCTCTCAACAGCAGGACTCTTTCCTTCTTCCACTAACTGTTTCAGGTCTTACCTCATTGGCAGACTCCAATCAGTCAGAATCTCCGGTGTCATCTCCTCTCCCCTCCTAATCACAACTGGAGTTTCACAGGGCTCAGTCCTTGGTCTCCTTTTATTCTCTATCTTCCTAAATGACCTACCCTCAGTCTGCTCCTCCTCCATCCACATCTATGCCAATGATACAGTTTTGTATGCATCTGGCTCAAGTCCTGCTGAGGTTGCAACCAGGCTGCAGCATGACTTCAACAAAGTTCAGCTCTGGTTTGCTAACCATCAACTCTTCCTCAATACCAAGAAGACCATCTCCATGACCTTTGGCACTAGGCAGAGACTCTCTAGACTCCCAAACCTCCCCTCTTTCCACATTCTGGATGGGACTTTACCTGAGGACACATCCTCCTTTAGATACCTCGGTGTCTGGCTGGACCAACACCTCACTGTCTCTGGGCACAGAGATGCCATGCTGAGTAAATGGGGTACCTAACACAGGAACCATAGCAGCATCCCTACTATGATTAGGCATGATCTTATCCAGAAGATGATCCTCCCCTTTTTTGACTACTGAGATGTAGTCTACAGTGCTGCTCCCAAATCCTCCTTGGCCAGACTGGATACCCAGTTTTGCTCTTTCTGTCACTTCACCCTTGATTCTCCTTCTTGCACCTACCATTGCACCCTCTACCACATACTGTCTCTCCCCTCTCTCATAAGCAGATGCCTATCCTACTGTGCTAAGCTTACCTCTAAACAGTGGCTGGGAGTACTCCCTAACTACCTCTTCTCCTCTTTTGTCTCACCTCCCCTCTCCCTCCCATTCCTTTAGATCCTCTGACTCTCATACCCTGGTCATCCCTAGGAGTTTCACCCTTTAAAGTGAATCAGGCTTTTCACATCAATTCCCCCAAATTTGGACCCACCCTCAAATCAGGCAGTCCTGTTCCACCTACTCCCTGAATTTTGCTCTGCACATTTATCTCTTTAAACTGCTCTGCCATGACCATCCTTAACTGTTCCCCTATCTAGACAATCTCTCCCCACCTCCTTATTCCTACCCCTTTCTATTCAGTCCTTTCCCTCATCACCTGTACTCCCATCTCTCCTCCTCTATTTACTGCCCTTTTGCCCCTTAAAGGGATTTCAGCATCCTGAAGGGTATGACTCTCTTTCCCCTCTCCATCCACCTCCCTCCTCTAGCCCTTATTTTCTTCTGTAACTTACCTTTCTATCACTACATCTCCTATCTCCTCTCATCACCCCTGTATTTACCTTCACACTATCTTCCTACACCTCACAACCTTCCTGGCCCCTTGCAAGGTTCTCTGCATCCTGAGGGGGTCCCAGTCAGGTAGCTCCCCACCCACCCACCTTCCTCCTCACCTCTGCCTACACCTCTCCCCTTCTCTCCTCCTGTATTTACCTTTTCCCCTCCTTTCTATTACATGCAACCACCCTGGGCCCTTGCAGTGTTCCCAGCATCTTGAAGGGTTCCCCCACCTAATTCTGTGTCCTCTGGCACATTGCAACTAGCCTTTTACTATACACTTATACCACATTTTTTCTCCTAATTTATCAATCTATTCCCAATCAACATGACTTTCACTCTATCTATCCTCACACTACACCTATAACCTTGTCAGTATTAGGTCACTGTCAGAATCTGCTCTCTTTCTCCCCTCCTCTGTCAGGAAACTACATCTCAGCATTGATGCTGGTATTACTAAATGTTGAGTTTTAATGTATGTACCCATGTATGATGCAACCTAAATGTATTCTGTTCATACTTTTTGTACCCCCTTCCCCCAGGTAGCACTGGGAGATGAGCAACTTGTTTTTCAGTATGCTTTCCTGGTGAAACATTTCAATAAATAAATAAAATAAAAGCCTGTACATTAACAGACCTGACATCATCACCTTTCCCCAACCTTCACCCATTGTAAGTGATAAACTATTACAATGTTTAATAAATGGCAGATTTTTTAGTGTGTCCCCACTTTCATTATTACCCTCTCCCCATAAATATGTTTGAGTTCCATATCATGGTATAGACACATGCTCACATTAATATTTTGATAGTCATTTTCATGGTCATCTTATAGATTGAATTTTTATGAAACAAAATATTCTCATAAAGTACTTTACGCAAAAATATTTACTAAGGTTTTTTTTTATTTCAGTATTTAACTTTTTCTGCAAATATATAAACATATAACACAATACGACCTTTAACTAAATAAAACCTAACTTAAACAGAATAGAAAAACTGTAAGTGCAACACATATACTGCGGGATTAAATATTCTTATAAGGCATCACTTTATAACAGAGTCCTAGGCTCAATATTATTACTTAGTATCCCTAGTGTTCAGTCAAGCTATGTTCAAATCACTGTTATACAATAAATTTCCTTGCTGCTATTTAATTTCAAAAGTTTGCACCCAAATGCTGTGTATTCTATATGCTTACATCCCTTAGCAAATATTTAACTCAATTAAAATTGCACTAAATAACCAGAACATATTGTCCTTAATTTATTAGTTAGAACCTGCTACTAGAGTATCAAATGCTAATACGTTCCCCTCTGAGACACATGATAATTATAATAATATTAAAATGTAATCAGCCTTTATTAATTTGGTCAACGCTCTGTGACTATCTGATTATCAATTAGTAATTAACCTATACAATTACTTCATGCTGCAGTTACTCACATAAATTAATTAATATGAATTAATATGGGGAGTGCCCTACTTGTACTGCTATATGCCCAATTAGCCATTCTGTTTGTATACATGTTTGCCAATGGCAGCTAAAAAGTCTCTTTGCAGATTATGTTTATAGTGCCTAAGAATATTTTATTCTAAGAGGCTCCCAGGTAAAATATTAATAAATACCTTTACATCTTAAATGCTGCCCCTCTAAAGTACACCAGAGCCCTGATATAAGTAAGGAAGATCCCTCTTAGTCTGAGAGTTATTTCCATTTCCACTAATGTAACTTGCTATTCCCTCTTCACTTCAGAGTAGACAGTCACTCAGTTTAAACTGGAGAACCCTTGCCACTCTGTAACTCTTTACAGCTTACTCTATTACTTGACACTTACGAGTATATGACAGTAAACACCCCCTTCCCAGAATCCACCCAAAATTATAAATACAAGCAATATATAAAACAGTTTATATAAAACAGTTTCAACAACTGTAATATAAATTGTAGGCCTACCTATTTCTTAGTATAGATAGTGTCATTTAATCTGCTTATATAACCTTTGGATAAAATAACCTAAAATTCTCCTCGACTTGTGCTCATGCACAGTGCATGAAGTAGTGGGTGGCATGCACTTTTAGGGTGTCTGACCCCAACCCCTGAAACAGACCTGCTTTTTTGATTGGTCTGTCACTGAGCCTCCACAACAGTGGTCTGAACAAAAGTTCTGTAGCAGGCAGGCTTTCAGTTCAGTTCAAAGGCACAGCAGTAGATGTCTTCAGTGTACTGGCAGACTTAAAATGTTTTCTTGCTTGCAGACTGTAGATGTCTGGCAAGAGATAATGAGTCACACAGTTTTCTGTTAACCATGTACAGCACCTGTTGGAGAGGTTATAAAATGTTAGTTGTGCTATTGAAACTACATTTTCTGTGTAGATAGTTGTCTATAACAGTGCTGCTGCTCCAGATTGCAATGAAATTTAGTGTGGACTGTGACCCTTGTGGGAGATCCACTGTGATAATGAGGCAGTAACATTCAAATTATAATATGCAAATTACATTTTGTAGATTTTGTAGCTCAAATGTTAGAGTAGGATCATTTGTATGTTACATTCTTGTAAAGGGCTGTTTGCAACTGTTTCTAATATGTTAGTGATCACTAAGGCCATCTCACCATCAACACTGAGATTCTGGAACTGTCACCCACAAACCATTCGCTGCTCTACCTCCACCATCTTTTTCAAGTCTGCTTTCAAAGGCCATCTCTTCCTATCTATGACCTGCAAATACCTGAACCCCCGACCTTAAACACCATAACCACTCGCTCCTAGTTGATTACTGTATAGACCTCAGTCTCTGAAAATCTTGCTGTCTATGATTGTACCCTTTCCAGCATTATCTGCACTGCTTCCTGTATGTTGTTGCTCTATACTAAAACCCTTGTTGTGTATAGTTTGCTCTCTATGACCAACCCTCTCCTGACATTATGGTACTACGGCACTCCTTCTTAGTTTTGTGCTATTGCTGAACTGCTGTCTGTATATTGTCTCTATGTACAAAACCCTTGATGTGTACAGGTTGCTTTCTATGCAGTACCCCTCCTGACATTGTACTATTGTTTGTATATGTCACTATGTACAAACCTTTGATGTGTATAATTTGCTCTTTATGGCTGTACTTCTCCTGACTTTATTGTACTGCTGCTTGTATACCGAGTGTCTCCACTTGTCAAATTGTACAAAAATCTACTTGACTTGCTCTTATGTATGTAATCTTCCAGGTCATATGTGAAAATAGGCACTTGGTTGTCTAGTGTACCTACCCAGTTACCAAAAATCAAATAAATAATAATAAATAAATTAAATGAGGACTGCACCACATTGTGCTGTTGGGGGGTTTGTGGTACTACCTGTGGTATGTCACTCATGCTCTTATAGTTATTTTGTGGTATCTTCATGATCACAGGAGGAGTTTACAGAGCACATTGCAGCTACTCTTGCAGTTACAACTGTGACTGTTGCTAATGTCTGCTATATAGGTACACATTTTGCATATGCAATGTCAGTTTGTGATCACTCCAATATACCATTGTATACTGACTGGCACTGATCTACAATCTGTAATGGTGGTTTGCATCACAATTAGTGACTGTTCAAATACCCCACACTATTTGTTTCATACATTTGAAAAGGGACAATAATTTCTACCCTGACTAGGATCTAACTGGTATTTACACAAAGAAGTAGAAAACCTCTGGTGCAGGCTGTAATGCTATCTTGGGAAATGATACTGTATGATAATACACTGAAAACAAATTTCCCAGTTTTGTGACTTAAAAGAACTGAGGCCAGAAAGTCTTGATTTCTCTAACTTCTTTAGATCTTTTCTAATAATGAAAATAAAATTTTGTTTCTCAAATCTAAAAAAGATTTTTGTCACTAAAAAATAGTTAATAAAGTCATTAGATCAGAAGGTATTATTAACCACAAAAACAACTAGCAAGTGCCAGCCCAATGGTGTGGAGGGCTAAGATACCTATCACTTTGCCTCCTGCCACTCCAGCAAACTGAGTTCAGGAACAGCATTTGGTCATTCAGGGGCTGGCTGGAGGAAGGAGGACTGAGCATCACATCCGACAGCTCTCCTCCTTCAGTGGAAAGGGGTTGTGTGACCCGCTGCTTGCCTGCCACCTGAAGGTGTCCAGGTGTGAGTGCAATTCAGGCACACACAAGCAAGCCAAACACAGCCATTTGAGGATGTCACCATGGAGGCAGGGCTCATTTGTTATGCCACCGTATGAGGGCAGCTCTGGGGGCAACAGCTCAGGAAAGGAAAATATCAGGTAGAAAATTGAAGGCTGGGCTACATGGAGACCAACCAGTGAGCATCAATGGCCTGCCCAGTCTTGGTGAGAGAAAACAGAAAATGGAGACTGAGGCCAGTCGGAGACAGTGGGGCAGGCTGATACAGCCACCCAGCCTTCCATGGAGGAATAAAATAATCCCTGTTGAAAAAGAAAAAAGTAACTAGCAAGCTCAGCTTGCATCAGTCAGAAATACTCCAGTCTGCATGTAATTGCACCAATAGAAAAGGACTGAATGGCAACACAAGTTACCCCTATCCAAACGGGATGGTTTTTGGAGCAAGGCAAAGCAGTCAGTGTGATAAGGAAAACACTAGTAGTAGTAGTTTATTAGTTTGTGTGGTTGCAAACCATTACAAACATTACAAAATGCTACATAATACACAAAACATTGCCTCCACAGGCATGAATAGAATGCACAGGTTAGTCAAAGACAAACCAAATAAAACATAAATTACCTCATTGTTACATAACACAAAAAGTTAATACAAAAAAAGTGATTAATGTAAAATTATAAACCTATTCATCACTGTTTCTTTGGGCTATAGATTCATTTCAGAAATCACCAAAGGCACAGTTAATTATTAATTACTTTATGTGCTGCAGTTTTATGCATAATGGTTCAAAGAAGTAGCTGAGAAAGACATATCATATTCTTTATTTAACCCTTAGACTACCAACAGAATTAGAATGTATAGGAATTTGTTCTGATACATCAGTCCATGGCAGAGCAAGGATTAACAGAGAGTGAAAAATATTTTCTAGTCTGCCCAGTGAATAGGGGTAGCAAGTTTTGCTATCATGTAGGCAACTTACATTTGGGAGGCAGTCTGGGTCCTGTGTAATTGCGCCCCATGATTGAAAAGTGCTACACTTCAAGAAAGCATCCCAACTAAGACCAAAATCTTGGATTTCAGGAGGGCGGACTTCAGGAAAATGGGCAAAGTGCTAAAGAGCCACCTGATGGGCATCAGACCAGATATGGGGGTGGGCCAAAGGTAGTCCATCATTAAGGAAAGAATACTGGTTGTCACAGATGAGTGTGTTTGGCTCAGGGGAAGAATACAAGGGCCAAAGCACCCAGCTGGTTCAGTTCTGGGATTGCCCAGGCAGTAAGGGAAAAGAGGTAGGCCTACAGAAAATTCAGGAAACAGTGAAACATAGAAGTTGATGGCAGATAAGGACCACAAGGCCCATCCAGCCTGCCTATTTTTTCTAGCTTTTTAATTGCGAAATATAAACAACACATCTTACAAATGCAGTCAAAGTGTACACTCATAGTATGTATAAATACCAAAGGATATAGAAGGAGCATATATGTATACATATGTATATAATTTTAGTTAATCCATAAACCCATTTCATGTGAGGCATAAAAGCAATGAATCATGGTCTTATTTACTTGCATCTTTTCTCCCTTCTATACCGAGACTAACCTCTTAATTTTCTTAATTTTTTTTAGTTTATTCAAATAGTATGCTCTAGTGCTGGAGATTTAATCTGAACTTCAAAATGGCCCCCTCATAGATTCATATTTATTCAACCTTGACTGTCATATAGAAAATATTTTCCATTCTATGAATCCCAGTCATGTACTTCAACCACATGCATATATCTAGAGGTATATTATCTTTTTATTTCTGGAGGATATACTTATAGGCTGAAATTAAGCCAATTCTAACCAATTTGTCCTTTGGCTCTGACATTCATATTATTGGGTCTACTTGTCCCAATAGCATCCAATATTCTTGTCTTTAAGTGTAAACCCAGTAGATCTGGAAAGAATAAATAAAATATTCAGCTAAAAGAGATTTAATTGGGGAAGCTAATCAGCATATGTTCTAAAGTACCGGGTTCCTTGCTACATCTAGGACACATATCTTTAATGTTAGAATTAAAGAGGTTCAGCCTATGTGGTGTGTGATAAACTCTGTTAATAATATTAAAGTGAATTTGTTGCAGTCTTAGGAATTGTAAGCCAGTCACCTTAATATCTATAGCATTTTTTCAAACATAATCTGAGATGTTATTTGTTTTATTTATCCATTTATGTTTTAGCTGATCCTTGTACTCATTTTTAGAGGGCATCAGCCATTCATATTTAGAAATAATTTTCCTTGGACTTGGAGACACAGAAGAATCCATTATGTTCTGCAATTCTTTTTTTGTGTTTATCTTTTTATTGATTTTTAGTATATAAAGACATACAGGCATAGATAATAAAAGGGAAACCTCATATATATTACAAAGGTATCACTTAACAAGGCACATAGTTTAGGATGGATATCGTGGAGATGCCTTATATATACATGTATATAATAAAATTAGGTCTTAATTATGTCATAGGTACTGAACAAAGAGTTACAGTCATAAAAGTATTATGCATTTAGAGATGTCAGTTTAGTATAAGATGAATACAAGAACAAGTTATAGCAAGGTTTTCAAACCATTACATGAAGTAATACCTATAAGAATACAAACAATATGTAGTATAGGGGAAATATAAATAAAAAAGAAATATATGTTGAAAATAAAGGATAGTGCAGGATAGAAGAGGAAAGAAAGAAAGAAGGAAGGAAGAAGAAAGGGGAAGATATCTATGCACAGTGTGTTAGAAAGACCCTTATCTAATCGACAGAGTAAATAATATACAAAAAAAAAAAAAACAGATACATCTTAAGGAATAGGGTCTTGAGAACCAGCTGATTCAATGTATTTAAAGTAATCCTGCCAGCACCGATCATATACGGTGAGTCAGTCATGAATAATGTGAGATAGATGGTCTAGTGAGGTGTACTGAGAAAGGCTTTGAAGAACATTAGAAAGGGAGGGAGGGAACAAGAGTAGATTTCAACTTAATAAGAATCAAACATTTAACCAATAGAAAACATATGTTTAGCTATCTAAAATGTGCATGTGTAAGGGAAGGGTTACTTGAAGTATAGAAGCCCAGGAGGAAGAGTTTTGGATCAAAGGGAAACTTTTGTCCTATTACTTTGGAAGGAAATTAGTGGATTGTATGCCATAATGTGTTACTAGGAGTACAGGACCGAAGAATGTGAATCAGATCTCAATTAGCTTGGTTACAGTGCCAACAGTTATTATTACTTAGCAGGCCCATTCGATGAAGAGCCGAAGAGGTTCTGTACCAAAGATGCAAGATCTTGATTTGTATTAGAGAGCTGCAAGTATCTTTAAATGTGTTATGTGCAAGATGCCAACATTTATTCCATTGTGTTTCTGAGATATTGTAGTTAAGGGCAGCGCTTCATTTATTTTTAGCTTATATGGATGGATCAGGAAGATTGCCAGTAATGTTTTTGTAAATGGTGCTGCTTAATTTTGTAGATATATTAGCCCAGTGTGAGATGTGTGAATCTAGAAAAGTGTTTTTGTATATAATTAGAGACGGAGTTGAAGGCTGATTGAATTTGTAAAAACTTTCAGAAGTCCTATTTAGGAAGTTTCCATTTGACCTGTAAATCTGAGAATGTTCTAAGGGTAAGAGAGTTTGGGTCCAAGATATTTCCAAGAAAAAAATACCATTATTCCTCCACGTATGACAGAAAATTGGATGATTTTCCAATGTGAACAGTGGGTTGCCCCATAAAGGGGCATAAAACCAAGGTTTTAGGTTTGATTTCAAAAATGTGTAGGTTAATGCCTAATATAGAACAGAAGCTGATATGGTTGGATGAGTTTTTAATTTTGAAGAAAGAAGGTTAAAAATAAAGGAAGTAAGAACCCCTCCAGGACACAATGTGGATTCCATTGCAATCGAAAGAGGGGAGTTAGGGGAAGGTTTCTAAAACCATTTAATGGTTTGTGCAGCCCAGAAGGCCCATAGATAACATTTGAACCAAGGGAGCCCAAATCCACCTTTTTTCCAATGAGATCGAAGTTTGTTATAATTAAATCTTGGAATTTTTCCATCCCATATAAAGTTTCCTATCAGTTTATCAATTTTAGCAAGGAAAAAGGTTGGTAGAATTAAAGGCATGTTAGCAAACAGGTAGAACTTTTTGGGGGATATAGACATCTTAATGGCTGCAATTTTCCCCATGAAGGAAAGATTAAGAAGCCTCCCTCTATCTATAATTGTTTTGATATTATCTAGTAAAGGATTAAGGTTAATATCCCATATTTTCTCTAAGTTACTAGTTATTTTGATTCCTAAATATGTTATGCCATGTGGTGACTATCAAAATCCAAGAGGGAGATTCATAAAGACTTTGCAATGATTATTACGAGGCAGAGTTTCTGACTTACCATAGTTTAGATCAAGGGCAGACATATTTGTAAATTTGCTAAGTAAATCAACCAGTACGGGTCCTGCCTCATCCAGATTCTGAAGTAGAATCACAAGCTCATTGGCATAAGAAAGAGAGACATATCTAGTACTTCCCACTGGGATTCCATTAATGCCGGCAGATTGACATAAGCAGGCAGTTGAGGGCTCCATGGCTAAATGAACAAGGAAGGTGATAAAGGACAGCCTTGCCTGGATCCTTTTGCCAATTGAAAGTAGGGGGAAAGGGTGAAATTAGTAAGTACCCTAGCAACAGAGAAATTATATAATAGTTTAATCCAAGAGCAGAAGGTATACAGAAGGCCAAAGTGAGATAATACTTGATAAAGATAGTTCCAGTTTAAAGCGTCGAAAGCCTTTTTGAAATCAATAGCTATGGCTGCCACTGGAGAGTTGAGAAATTTGGCTTTATGAATTAGATTGAAGAGAGAATGTAAGTGATCTTATCCAGATCTATGTTTAATAAAGCCGGCTTGTGAGCAGTGAGTCAATTTGGGTATCAAATGTTCAAGTCAGGAGGTTAATAGTTTGGCAAATATCTTTCCATCCGTGTTTAACAGAGAAATTGGCCTATAACTTGCTGGGTGTGTGAGATCCTTAGCCTTCTTAGGAAGTAGAGTAATAACTGCTTTAGTACAAGAGGGAGGAAGCTTGCCAGTAATCGAAGCTTCTTGATAAATGTTAAGAAGAAGGGGGCATAAAGTATGAGAAAATATTTTATAAAAATCAACAGGAAATCCATCACTTCCAGGGGACTTACCCAATTTCAGGAAGGACAAAGCTTTCTGTACTTCTTGTAGTGAAAAGGGTTCATCTAAGAGATTCACTTCATGAGGAGAAAGGTGGGGAAGATGTAAAGTTTTAAGGAATTGTTGGATTGGTATGGTAGAAGGAGGGTTTGTATTAGAATATTATTTTTAATAAAAGGTAGACATAATACGGTTTATAGAAGAATTATCAAAATGAGTTTTGCCGTGTTCATCTTTGAGACTTAGAATATGATTTTCCATTTGTTGTACTTTAAGCTGGTAAGAGAGGAGTTTCCCATTTGTATCACCATGTTCCCAAAATGTATGCTTAAGTTTAAAAAGGGTCAATTCAGTTTTACAGGAGATTAGTTCATTTATTTTGACTCTGAGTTGAAGGATTTTGAAATGTAGCTGAGAATCAAGAAGGTGTTTGTTAGAGGAGAAGTATAGATTCTCTTTAGCTTTAAAATATTTTTCCATATCAGCCAATTATTGCTCTTGTACCCTCTTTCTATATACAGCATATCTAATAATTTTCTCACAAATTGTGGCTTTAAGAGCTTCCCATACAGTAGACATAGAAGATTCAGTGGGGGAATTATGAAAGAGGAAGTTCTGAATTTGTGCTTTAATCATGGGTAAAAAAATCAGGATCTTTAAGAAGGAGAGAATCTAACCACCAGAAGGTGGATTTGGGTACTGATGGGCCCCACAAGAGATGCAGTTTAACTGAAGCGTGATTTGAGATGATGATGGGAGAAATGGCTGAATCAATATTTTTTTTCTATTATGATAGGACAGGCTAGCCAGTAGTCAATACTACTATATGTTTTATGTAGAGAGGAATGAAAGGGAAAGTCTCAATCTCTGGGATGTAAAAGGCACCAGACATTGGCTAGTCCAGTGTCCTGCATAAACGGAGAGAGGGCTTTAATCCTTCTGGGGTGAGCATCTGTAGTAGGGCTACTTCTATCAATGGTAGCTTCTAATGCTAAATAAAGATCACTTCCAACAATAAGTGGTGTGTTGTCCATACTGAAAGATAAAATCTGTTGATCTAAATTATGAAAAATCTCAGGGGAGTCAAAATTAGGAGTGTTCACATTGACAAGTAGAAGAGGACCAGAATTAGTATTTAATTTGACCATCACCCATCTGCCTTCATTATCTGAGAGGGATTTTATAAGAGACCATTTAAGACTCTTATGTATAAGAATGGCAACTACTCTCTGTTTAACAGTATAAGGTGAATCATAAATTTCACTGGCACATTGTTTCTTGAGCCTATGAACATCCTCTGCTAATAATTAAGTTTCTTGAAGGAAGCAATTTGTGTTTTAAGTTTTTGAAGATGTGTGAGGATTTTCTTTCACTTACAAGGAGGATTAAGTAATTTCACATTCCATGTGTATGAACGTATTTCACTCATACTATCACTATCAAAAAAGGACTATCACTGGAATGGGAAGGGACAATAGGTAAAGCAGAAGATGAACAGAGTATGAGTAGAGAAGAAACGTATATATGGGTGGTGGTAGGAGCATTTAAACCATAGAAAGTAGAATAAATAAAACATAAGAGGCACAGATATCTCACTGAAAATAGAATAGAAGGGGAAAGAAAGAAAAGTCATTAATAACAGCAACATCACTATGTTAACATCAACTAGAATATCAATATCATAACCATGGAAAGAGACAAAGTCATTTTGTAGATGTGAGTCGATATGAGTCATGCAAAACTCAGAAACTCTCTCACATGCATCTGGGCACAAGTAGTTGAAATAGATTGGGAGAGCTTGCATAGTTATATACTCCGAAATCTAAATCTTATAAATAACAATAGGTGTGAATTCACAATAAACACTCAACCAGGAGATATTATATCATGCAACAGGAAAGGAACCAGATAATTAACCTCAACAAGGGACAAAAATAGCAACAATCCTATATATATAGAACAGTGATCAAGGAAATAAGCAAACTACCTACTGTAGTAATAATTTGCATATTTATCGGTAATAGGTATGTCAACCTATGTCATATATGTACTTGTGTAGCATATAGTAGAGACCAGTCTTGCCACAAAAGGAAATGAGTGCAAGTAACGTCTGGACACACAAAAAATCAAAACATCCCAGAAATAACCTCATCGTGGAAGGATACCGCAAGGCAAACCTGATTCCCCTTTGATGCAATGTAGGTTTAAGATAATTGTAAGCCTTCCATTTCAAGAACAACTCCTTAGATGAATCCCGAAAAATGGATATTTTAAAATCTTGCCACATTGTTACCTATTTCTCTTGCTTGTTTCAGAATAAGCTCCATATGTGTAAAGTTGAGAAAACGAGAAATTATCAGTCTGGGCCTCTGGTCTTTGCTGTGCTTAGGATCTAAAGAACAATGTGAACTCTTGATTGTTAGCTGCAGGTTGGTGGGTAATTTTAACATCGCAGGGAGAACATGCAGCAACAGTGTAGTGGTGTCCCCAACTTCTGACCCTTCTGAAAATCCAAACAAGCACAAATTGTTTCTGCAGTTGCAGTTTTTGTAGTCATCTAGTTTGTCCTGCATAAAGTTTATAATATGATCACGTTCTCTCATGGCAGCTCAGAGTTCTTGGATGGAGTCCTCATTAGTGGCAGGCTTGTTCTCAGTCAGGGTAATAAATGTGTCAAATGATTGCAGTGAGGTTGCATTTTGCTAAGTTGTAGTTTTTATATAATTAATGTCATCAATTAGTTTTGAAAACATTGCCTTAATTCTGTCTAAGGAGTTTGTTTGTAGATTGGAGTCAGCCATGATTAGATATATAGGCCCAGCTCAGAGTTGAAACAAACAGCAAAGTTAAATTACCAGAAAGCTCCAGGAAAGCTCTAAATAACTTGTAAAAGAGCTTCAAGATGTTGCAATCTATTAAATCTTCAAAGGTGACACCAAAGAGACGGTCTGTAAAGGGATAGTTTAGGTTAGATTCTGTAGTTCATCTGGAGAGACAGATGTATGCAGCCATTTTCTGCTTGGGCAAGCCACACCCCCCATGTTTTGCAATTCTTTATCCCGTGTTCCAATTATATTCTTATTAATATTGTCTCTTACCTGTAGAAGGGCATAGAAATGATTATTGGGCAAAGGGAATCGATTACTAATAGACTCAAAGTCAATACATAAATTATTTTTAATCAGTTGACCCATTTCAGCCCATCCCCTCTTATGCCAGTTCTTAAATATTGGATCAGTTAAGGAGAGTGGAAAATATGAACTGAAAAACATAGGTGTAAAAGTTATCCCTTTTGGTACTATTTTCTTAAGTTTACATGCTAAATACCCTATTATGATTCTTGCATATGTGGTACTCAGTAACTTTTTTAAGAACCACATTATTCTGGCTATTTAATAAATGTAATCATATCTTGATATATTGAATGTTTACATTCTACTGAATTTACACTATCTCAATTTTCTATTTTGAATCAATTATAGATTGTAGCCATATTAGTGTCCAATAAAACATTTTAATGTTAGGAAGGGATAGCCCTCCATCTGAATGTTTATAATAATGTTTATTTATTTTTAACCTGGGTTTCTTACCGTTCCATAAAAAAAATTTTAACAGTCTTCTATATGTTTGAAAAAGGAGTCCGACAGTAGAATGGGAATATTCTGAAATACAAATAATTTGGGGAGAACCGCCATCTTGATTGTATTAATTCTGCCGATTAATATAAATGATAATGATTGCCAGTGTTTTACTTCCCTATCAATCTTCTCTCTTAATGGCAGGAAGTTTAAATGATAGAGGTTTTTCTCCGATGGTCTAAATTAATTCCCAAGTATTCAATCACTTCTGCTGTTCTAATAGAATATCCCTGTGGCGATATGCATGGGTTACTATGATAAGGATTTTCCATTAGTTCAGATTTAATCCAGTTGATTCTGAACCCTGAGATCTTACCAAAGTCGTCCATCACTTGAGTTATAATCGGAAATGTCCAGTTCATATTTGATGAATACAAAACTGCATCATCGGCATATAAGTCTGTACAGTGCTCAATTTCTGCTTTTCTAATACCTTTATATTCTTTGTGCTGATGTATAGCTAAAGCTAATGGTTCAGCTGCAATTATGAATATTAAGGATGATGGGGGCAGCCTTGCCTTTTGCCCCATTGTAGAGAAAAACAAGTAGTTGTGATGTCATTTGTTCTAATTCTCACCACCAGGCCAGAGTACAGTATTGATATGCTCCTTATAAAACCAGGACCAAAGCAAAATCTACCCAGGGTCTTTATAATATATAGCCATTCGATTTAATCAAAGGCTTTTTCAGCGTCAAGCACAAGTACTGATAGATCTCTGTCTTTACAGTGGTGAATGATATTTAATGTGTGTCTTATATTTGCCTTCATTAACCTGCCTTTGATAAACCCTTTTTGGTCTTGGTGGATAATAAAGGGCAACACCTCCTCTAGCATGGTGGTGCAAAGTTTTGCCAGGATTTTAGCATCTGAATTGAGACGTGAAATAGGCCGATAAGAGGCTGTTAACAAAGGATCCTTGTCCTTTTTGAGAAAAACTTTAATAAGCACTTCCCTAAGTGATGGTGGCATTTGTCTGGTGTTAATTATATGATTAAACAGGGTGTAAAGATGGGGTACTATAATCAAAGATAAATTCTTAAAAAAGTTTATAGGGAGACTGTCAGGTCCTGTTGATTTACCTGTAGATAATTTATGTATCCCTTGCTTAAATTCTTCCATCGAGAAAGGTGGCTGTAACTTAATTTTGTGTTCTTGTGATATTTTAGGTATTCTGATGTTTGAAAAAAAGTATTCCATGTCCGTCTCCCCACCCTTCACTTTGGTTGAGTGTAAATCCTGGTAATAGTTCCTAAATACCTTATTAATTTCTTCTGCTGTTTCCACCCCCTTCTCTATCTTCATCATTTATTCTGTGAATAATCATTTTTAATTACTGTGAGCATAATTGCCAAGCCATTATCGTCTCCTGTTTCTCACCCATTACATAATATCTGGACCTAGTGTAAAGTATCTGTCTTTCTACATTTTCTGAGGGGATTTTATTACATAGATACATAGACAGTGTCGGCAGATAAGGGCTTGCAACCCACCCAGTCTGCCCATTTGAGCTAGTAAGTTTACTTTATGTTTTCCTAGGAGTCTGTTGCCCCTTAACCCTGACTTCCAGAATTCCTTTATGTCCATCCCATGCATTCTTAAATCCTGTGATTGTTTCAGCCCCCACCACTTCCTAGGGCAGGGTGTTCCACTTGTCCACCACCCGCTCTGCGAAGAAATTCTTCCTCATGTTTCCTCTGGATCATCCTCCTTCCAACTTCATCCCATGCCCTCTAGTCCTGGAACATCTTTTTTGCTTAAAAATACTGTATTCTTGCACCCTGTTCCTCCCTGTAAGATACTTGTTTGTCTCTATCATATCCCCTCTCTCTCTCTCCTCTCCTCCAGGGAGTACATATTCAATTCCTTCAACCTGTCCTCATAGGACTTGTGATATTGTTCTCGTAAGACTGTCACCTCTTGCAAAATACTTGAGTCATTTGTTGTTGCATGCAAGTTTTCTTTTGTTTTGATTTGTTGTTCTAGCTCCATTAGAACCTGTTTTTTTCTTTTATTCCATTTTATGGCATATGCTATGGTGGACCCCTGACCATAGCCTTAAATGCATTCCATCATGCTGAAACAGACTGGATAGTTAAATCTAAAATATGTTTCAATTTCTTTTTTAATATATACAAACTATTGTTTATCTTTCAGTAAAATAGGGTCTAATTTAAAACCTAGGTTTCTAATATTTTTGGAAATGGTTACATTTAAACTAACCAGGCCATGGTCTGAAATATGGATGTTATAATAATTCACATTTCCCACCCTAGATGTAAGTGAACTAGATATCAAAAATAAGTCTAATCTATAATAAGTGATATATGGGTAAAAAAAGGAATTTTCTTGTCATCGGGGTGTCAATATTGTCAGATACCCACCAAATTATAGCTTTCCATATACTGTATAACTTTCTTTGCTGAAAAAGATATTAGATCTGAGTTGCAAAGGATGTATTCAATGATGGATTTAAAATAATATTCCAGTCCCCTGCCATAATATATGGTGATGGAAAAGGAGCAATATTCAAAAAAAGACCATCATAAAATTTGGGGGAGTGTTGATTTGGTTCATATACATTGATCATAGTTATTTTCTGGTTCAACAATTGTATCTCAGCAATGATATATCTGTCCTCCTTATTTATTTTAGAATTATTGATCTTTACATTCAAACTTTTATGAAAGAAAATTAAAACCCCTCTAGCTCTGTTTGCATAGGGTGTGTTCAGGCCTGATCCCCACATCTTACTATAGTAGAGAAAGTCCTGTGGTAACAAATGAGTCTCCTGTTACAAGATACAGTTGATCCTATATTTATCTGCATATGTGAAGATTTGTTTCCCTTTTACACTGGTCCTTCATACCCTTAATATTCCATGATAAACATCTTAAATCACTAGTTCTTGTCATGGTTATCTGTTCCTAAATTAAGTGTCATTGGCTCAGTAGGTAGCACAATCGCCTCTAAGGCAGGGAGATCAGAAGGTTGTGGGTTCAGTTCCCACATCTGGCACTTGGGTTAATATCCCAGTACTGACATTGTAGTGCAACATGAGAGGGGTGCTGCACTTCTGAGGTGCCGTCTTTCGGATGAGATGTTAAACTGAGGTCCCATCTGCTTGGATTGGTGGTAGTTCAGGTGGCTGTTAAAGATCCCATGGCACTTCTCGAAAAGAGCAGGGGAATTTCCCCGATGTCCTGGCCAAATTTCTCTCATTCACTAAAAATACCACCAACAGCTTAATCTGGTTCAAGGTCAGTTGGCATTCATCTGTATCCCCTTCCCCCCAGGTCGTGCCTGAAAATAGGCAGGATTTGTCTAGTGCACTTACCCGGTCAACAAAAACTAAATAAATAAATAAAAAGTACTCTCTTTTCTGTATTGCTATCCTGGAAACAACAGATATCTTAATACTCATTATACATTGTATGCACTATATATGCTTTAAATTTTGCAATTTGTTTTGCTTATTACCTCCCCTTTCTTATTCCATTTATTCACTAACTTTAAATCCTCATATCACAAAGGGATAATTAATAAATTAGCAGAACCATTTATGGACAAAAAGAGCCATACTACATCACAATCCCCCCTTTTTCCTCAACATTAATTCTGAGTGGTTTAGCCTCAGCTCACCAAATACCTAATTTATTTATTTATTATATATATATTTTATTTTATTTTATAAGGTTACCCACTTCTTATCCATAAATCAGCACAGTAATTAAAAAAGAATCCATATTTACTAAGCATCTTACATCATCCCATCGAGGGAGAGTGGGGGCCAGAGAGAGGCCCTCTTACCTCTCAGTTCCCTCCTCCCAAGCACTTTTGTACGATTTCACACTTCTTTTATTTCACATCTTAATTATTGTGTTCTGGGACACCAATGCCTAATTAGCTCAGATATCTAGTCCCCTGATCATTTTCTCCACCACTTCTGGGTTTCATTGCATGTGCCGTTTGGCATTCAAATAAAATTTCAACCTAACTGGATGCAGAAAAATGAACTTAGCCCCTCATTCTTTTCACTTTGTCAAAAGTTCTCAGATTCTAAATTGTTTCCAGAGATAGTCAGGAAAGGTGGAAAATTTGATATTGTCACATACTAGCCCATTATTGGTTCTTGCTTATTTTAGAATGAGTTATCTATCCCTGTAATAATGTGGTTTGATAAATATAGGTCTTGGATGCTTTGAGTTGCCTCCTGAAGCAACTGAAGCTGGGTTTCCACCTCCTGCACACTGGGCCCAGTCCAGAATATTTTGTTGATCAGAGTATTGTAAGTCTAAAGCTTTAGAAACAATTTTTTAAATGAGGCAGAGGATTCCAGTCCCTTCTGAACCCTCTGGAATAGCAAACAGTTTTAAATTATTTCTGAGATTAGTCTTCCAAATTGATAACTTTATCCGTAAGATCTTGAAGCTGAGTTTTGACTGACAGTAGGTCAATTTTCACAGACCCCATGTTATCTTCTACACAGATGATTCCATTTTCTACTTTTGTCATGCATATGGTTATGTCTGACATTTTTTTATCCAGCACTGAAATAACAGCTTTAATCTCCGATAGTGCAGTTGACAATGGGGCTAAACCTGCTTTAATTTCATTATGAATTTCAGTCTTAATCAGTCCTGTCAAGATTTGTTAGTCAAACCCATCATTCCCCCACTTATCCATACACCAGTCTTGATTTTGACTGCTCTCGCCATTAGGCCCATCCTTGCTATTTTTATCCTGTATAGAAAAAGCCCCCTCCAGATGGATCTCAGCATTATTGTTCCAATATGGTCATTTATTAAAGTCAGAACACTCAATAGACAGTGTACTCACAGTTCGTGTCTCCATGATTTGTTCTGTAAGCATCCAAACTTGTTGAGTCGCTTCCTCTACCTTTCTCCCCTCATTGCTCCCTGATATTTGTACAACTTCGTATTCTCCCCCTGGACACCTCAAGCATCTCTGGATTAGGAAGCTGTTGCGATCCAAACTCCACCGATGAAATCATGTGGGCCTCTGGTGCTATTGCCCCTATCTCACTGGTCTCTGCCTCATCTGCAGTTTGGAAATGAACGTCTTTGGCATTGGATTCATGTGCTCTGATTATTGAAGTCTGAAAGTTTCGGTCATTTGCAGCTGAGCTTTTCCCTTCTTTTTGTGTTTTACCATTTAGATCATCTTAAATAGGGAATAATAAATTTTTGATGGCTGTATTTGAGGTTAGGAAAGTGTTTAGGGTCTATTATTTCTGGGTTAGAGGCCTGGTATGATTTTTGGATGGGGAAGACTTTGAAGTCTTTTCTGGCCCCTCCATATTATGCGAGATGGATTATTTTCTCTTTTTTTCCTACTGGCATTCAGCGGTTCTTTAGAGTTCAATGTCATTTGCACAATTTATCTCAACATGTTTAAACAGATGCAAGGTGCTCATGGGTCCGGTTTTTATTTTTACCCAGTCATTTCTGTATTGCTTTTCAGACTTGCATGCAATCAACTTTTACATCAAATATGGCTCTTACATGGGTTTTTGGCACAGTGTTGTCTTCATAGGGGGAATTACGCCCTTATGCCTATCCCATGCCTGTTTGAAGCCCTGCACTGTAATCATATCCATCACTTCCTGAGGTAGGTCATTCCATGCATACACAACCCTTTCTGTGAAAAAGAACTTCCTCACATTACCCTTTAATTGGTCTCACTCTGATTTTATGCTGTGTCCTCTTGTCCTCCTATTTTTCTTATATTGAAACATGTTAGATACTTTTACCTTGTTAATGCCCTTAAGATGTTTGAATGTTTCAATCATATCACTTCTCACCATCCTTTGCTCTAGGGTATACATATTGAGCTCCATTTATCTGTTCTCATGTTTTCTGATGCAGTCCCTGCACCATTTTGGTTACCCTTCTCTGGACTGCCTCCATTTTGTTAATGTCCTTGTGCAGGTATGGCCTGCAGTACTGCACACAGTACTCCAGATGGGGCCTAACCAGTGTCTTGTAATTAGGGGTTATTACCTCCCTCTTACGACTTGTGATACCCCTACTAATACACCCCAACATCCCATTAGCCTTACCTACTGCTTTAGTGATCTGCTTGGATGATTTCAGGTCATCTGTGATGATGATGCCCAAGTCTCATTCTTCCCTTGTGATTGCCAGCAGCTCTCCTTCCAACCTATAGGTAGCTTCAGTGTTTCTCATCCCTACGTGCATGATCTTGCATTTCTTTGCATTACACCCCAGTTGTCACTCTTCTGACCATTTTGTCAGTTTATCCAGATCTTGTCTCATTCTTCCCACCCCACCTGGATCATCTACTCTGTTGCAGATCTTGGTGTCATCTGCAAACTGGCAAACCTTAACCTCTAGTCCATCTGCAATGTTACTGATGAATATATTAAAGAGGACTGTACCAGGACTGATCCCTGAGGTACCCCACTTGTAACTTGCATCTGTTCTCACTGTATACCATTTACCACCACTCTCTGTGTTCTGCCCAACAACCAGTTTGCCACCCAGTTGAGCAACCTCTGACCCACCTGAGCCTACACAGCTAATTAATCCATCTTTTATGCGGAACAGTATTGAAAGCTTTGCTGAAGTCAAAGTAGGTGACATAAACTTCACCGACTTGGTCCACCACCCTAGTTACCCAGCCAAAGAAATCTATCAGATTAGTTTGGCAGGACCATCCTGTTGTAAACCCATGCTGTCTTGGATCCTGTGCTCCTATGAATTCCAGGTGTTACATTATACTTTTCTTAAATCATTGCCTCCTAGAATACACCTGTAGGCAGCAGCAAATGTACTGCAGTGTGTCCCAGAACAACTACAGAAGTCACCTACAGTCTTCCTATGTGCACTAGTAATGTCTAGAGACATCACTCACATGTTTTAATATTACTTGCCAGCCATAATTGATTAGAATTGACTGCATAGCATCATTAGAAAGGTAATACTGTGTTGAACAACTTAGCCACTGACACTTTGGGTGTATCATGTTCACTTTAGGAGTTACTCACATGTGTTTATGACATGGTATTTATGGCAGACATTTTGTCCATCAAGAACCACCTAAACACTTCAAAGAAATCACATATGCTGGATAATCCAGCTAATATAAAACCAAAACTGAACTGAGCACAGTTAATTGCATAGCACCATTGGGAAGGTAATTTTGTGTGGAACAACTTTGCAACTGATACGTTGTGTGTATCATGTATACATAAGGATTTATATGCATTTGTTTATGGTATGGTGTGTATGATTCAGATTTGTCCCCTCAAACCTCACTGGTGTGCCTTGACTAAAGTGGAGAACATTATGTTTAATACTACAGAAATCTTTTTTTTTTTTTTACAAACAAATTATTAAAACTACATCTAATGTCTGGATGGTTAATTTGGTGTTGCTATGTTACAAATCCCCCCCCCCCAAAAAAAAAAGGCTTATGGTGCATTTTTTAGTGGAAAAAATGGTTTTGCTGTTTTGACTATCACAGAAATAAAACTAAATTACCTACTATTACTTGCATACCACCGTTGGAAAGATCATTTTATGCTGAACACGTTTGCTACTCATACTTTATGTCTAGCACTTGTGGGTTTTGTGCTCTTAGCAATTGTTTGTGGTATGCTGATTATGACCTGATTTTGCTTAGAAAGGCCCAGGATTCACTGTTAACAGTATACAGGGGACAAGTGTTGCAACTTCAAAGAGCTCCTGTGGAGGGGAATGAGTTAAGAAATGCCTCTATAATCTTGCCCACTGTTGAGGTATGACTGACTGGTCTGTAGTTCCCTGCATCCTCCCTGCTGCCACTCTTGTAGAGCAGGATCACATGAGCTGTTCTCCAGGTCTACTGGGACCTCTCCTGTGTTCAGAGACTCACTAAACAGTTGTGATAATAGCTCTGCTAGTTCCACCCTTAGATTCTTTAGTACCCAGCCTGCTTGTCTCCCTAACACAATGGGAAGTTGTTTCAAGTATTGCATCCTTAATGCTTGCCCACTTTGCCTGTACCCCCTCACCTGTATTTCTTCTTGCCAGTGCTAGCATATCTAAGTTGGCCATCTTATCAAAGTCAACTCCTCTGAAGCCCCCTATTTTTGCCCTAGAATGGGACGATTTAGTTCTAGTGGCCAAATTGAACCACACCATGTGATGATCGCTGGCCCCCAGTTGACCTTCTACCTGGAGATCTGTGATCCTTTCCCCATTAGTCAGTACTAGATCTAGGATAGCCCTGTCTCTTGTAGGTTGTTGTACCATTTGTTTGAGGCCCCCCAGAAGACCAAGAGAGAGGTGGCTAGGGAAAATTACCTAATGTTGGCTAGTGACTCAAGTAAGGAAGTCCAGCGAGCAAAGGCACAGACAGAGCTGCAGATAGCTGAAGGAATTAAGGGGGGAGGATTTCTTTCACTATATAAGTGAGAAAAGGGACATGAAGGAAGGGATTTTTGGTTTAAGAAAGGGGAGGAGTGGGTGGAGGAAAATGGGAGAAAAACAGAGATACTAAATGAATACTTCTATTCTGTCTTCGCTGGAGAGAAGGATGGACCAGTGCCTTCAGGAGGGAAAAGAGGAGCATGGGGTGGGAGGGGAACACAGATGTAGTGATAGAGGAGGATAGAATGAAGGAAGGACTGCTGGCATTGAAGGTGGACAAATCACCAGGCCTAGACAGAGTACATCCAAGGATACTAAAGGAACTGATTGAGTAGCTGGCAAGGCCACTGGCAGACCTATTTAATAGTTTGCTAGTGTCAGGCATGGTGCCACAGGACTGGAGAACAGCACATGTAGTGCCCCTCCACAAAAGTGGTCCCAAGGATGACCAAAGGAATTACAGACCAGTCAGTCTTACTTCCATTGTGGGCAAGCTGACAGAAACCATCCTCAAGGGAAGGTTGGTGGGATAGCTAGAGGATCATGATCTCCAGGGTGTGAGGCAGCATGGGTTCATTGGTGGTGATCATGTCAAGCAAATTTACTTGACTTATTTGGCTCTGTCACTAAGACAGTAGACAGGGGTCAAGCAGTAGATATCCTCTATTTTGATTTCAGCAAGGCCTGTGACTCTGTGTCCCATAAAAGGTTGATCTGGAAGTTGGTGGATATTAGGATTGGGGAAAAGATAGCCAGATGTGTGGAAAACTGGCTGAGGGACAGAGCCCAGAGGGTGGTTGTGGGAGGAGAGTAATCTGGCACCAGAGAGGTAAACAGTGGTGTCCCACAGGATTCAGTGCTAGGGCCGATGTTGTTCAGTGTCTTCATCAATGTCATTGTGGATGGCATTAAGGGAAAAATGTACTTATCTGTGGATCACACCAAGCTCTGCGGGAGAGTGGACACTGCTGAAGGGATACAGGACCTACAGGATGATCTGGAACAGCTGGGGAGGTGGTCCAGGATCTGGCAGCTTGGCCTCAATGCCAAGAAATACAAAGTTATGCATATTAGAGCCAAGAATCCCAGGATAGAGTACTACCTGGGTGGAGTCTGAATATCTTCATCAGAGGAGAAGAACTTGGGAGTGATGATCACTAGTGACCTGAAGCACTCCATGCAGTGCAAGAAAGCAAGATGCTGGGATGCATATCTAGGGAGATCAGTAGCAGGAGAAAGGAGGTTATACTGCCCTTATACAAGACCCTGGTAAAGCCACATTTAAAATATTTGGTTTAGTACTGGTGCCCACGCCTCAAAAAGGATATTAACCTGCTGGAGAAGGTCCAGAGGAGGGCTACAAAGATGATAGCAGTTCAGCAGGGTAAGGCATATGAGGAGAGGCTAAGGGCACTGAACATGTACTCCCAGAAAGACAGGAGAGAGAGAGAGCGGGGACATGATTGGGACCTTCAAGTACTTGCACAGGATAAATAAGGTGGATAATTAGAGTCTCTTTAAAATGAGTGGCAACCATAACACTAGGAGCACAGTCTTAACCTCTAGGGTGAGAGTTTTAGAAGGGAGGTCAGGAAGCACTCCTTCACAGAGAGGGTGGTGGACACTTGGAATGTGCTGCTGGAAGAGGGGATCTCATTGAAGACAGTGAGCAGCTTTAAGAGAGGCTGGGATAGGCATAGGGGAAGGTAAGGATCATCATGGGTAGAGAGTTTGGGAGGTGTGGGGAGGGAGGGCAGGGACAGTAGCTCACACTGTGTAACCTGCAAAACAAGCAGACTAGATAGACCAAATTGCCTTCTTCTGTTAGCTTCTTCATATGTTTTATGTTCATATGTAAATCCTCAACCAGTGATGGAGATACCACATTTCTGTGGCCACAGCACAACAACCACTACAGAAGAACAATGGTGGTTTCATTCTGTACTGCACATTAACAAGACAGTCCTAGCTGGAGATGAGACCACTAGGGAGGCATGCAGTGAAAGGAAACATGTGAAAAGAATGAGAGTAAAACACCAGAGGCCTGTGAGAATTGTGGCTGATGTTGAACTTCATACTGCTCACAGAGTCTCACAGGGACCCAGTGTTGCTGTGACCTGGAGGTCTCCAGCCTGAAATAAGAAACAGCCTGAATTTTATGTCAGGAATAGAAACCTACAGTACATTTCAAAAATAAATCTTTCTAAGGTTGATATTTTTAAATGGAAATAAGACTACTTTTAGAGCATGCCAAAGCATTATTTACATTTTTGCACTGGTTAATATTATGTCTGACATAGAATATTATGTCCTACATCACAATAGTTATATTTTCTTTTATGTACTGGATGATGTTTTTATGTTAGAGTAGAGGCCAAACGTACGGAAGTATTCATTTTAAGATAATGTGCTGCAACAACTGTTTGAGTAATTTGTGTTTTACATGTAATTCTTTCTGTTTACAGATTCCATACAAATCTAAAATGATGAATCACCTTCCTTTCTTTGCTGTTCTTATCAGTGGAATTTTCTGTCAGTATGACTATGATTATGAACAACCTGCACCAGCTTACAACTACCCATATTACCCAGACTCTAGTCCTGATATCCATTCCATGCCTTCTGCTCCAGGTTGCCCTGAGGAATGTGGTTGTCCTATTAATTTCCCATCAGCCATGTATTGTGATGATCGAAAACTAATTGCGGTGCCACCTGTGCCAGCTGGTATAAAGTATCTCTATCTTCAAAACAATCAGATAACAGAAATTAAAGATGGTGCATTTGATAATGCAACTGAACTTGCCTGGCTAATCCTTGATAACAACAAAATAGTTAATAGCAAAGTTGGTAAAAATACATTTAACAAATTAAAGCATCTGGAAAAACTGTACATTAGCAATAACAACCTCACTGAACCCATTGGACCACTTCCAAAGACACTGATTGAGCTAAAACTTCCTAATAACAAAATCTCAAAGGTCTCTCCTAATGTCTTTGAAGGACTTGAGAACCTGACTGTACTTCATCTTCAAGAAAATGATCTGAAGGATGGCTCAATTGCTGGTTCCTTCAAAGGTTTAAAATCACTACTGCAGCTTGATTTAAGTCATAATAAATTGAAGAAATTACCTACTGGACTTCCACCTACAGTACAGGAGCTGTATATTGACCACAACACTATCAGCAACATTCCTGATGAATATTTCCAGAGGTTCATTAACCTTCAGTACCTACGGTTATCATATAATCAGCTCACTGATGCAGGCATTCCAGGAAATGCATTTAACATCTCAACTCTGATTGAACTGGATCTCTCCTTCAACCAACTGAAGACCATCCCAAGTGTTAGCGAAAATTTAGAAAACCTCTATCTTCAGGTCAACCAGATTAACAGTGAGTTAAATTTTTGAATTTTCTTGTTAAGTATGACAAAAAGATTAGAAAGCCCTCCTGCTAACCTTTAGCCTCCTTCAGTTGCATTTTATGCAATCTATGCAGCTAGATAGTTAGACAGTCATACCACCTGCATTGTATCCTTTTTTTGACATAAACTGCTGCAAATCACAAAAAAATCATTGTAAAAATGTTAGCACTTTTGAAATTAAGGGCCAGATATTCAAAACTTTTTCCTCGGGGCTAAATTAGCACTACCCAGAGGGCAAACTTAGCCTGGAGCACAAAGCAAGCTATATTCAGCAGGAATAGCCCGGTGCTAAACCTGTTGAATATAGCAGTCTAAGCAAGCTGGGCAACCCGGTCTGGGAGTGCAGGGCAAAAATAGCCCGAGAATATGACATCACAAATATAGCAACAGGGAAGTGCAAACTGCAACTGCAGCTCATAGACTCTATAGGAAGCCAGTGTTGCAGGAGGAGAACATTGTGTGTGATTGCACAGAGATGTCTCACATCTACTCTGAAACAACAATGTAAGCAGATCTGTGCTATGTTGAAGTGAGGTTTGCCTGGGGTTAACCTGATTGCACCGTGCTAACACATTAGCCTGGTGCAAACTGGTTAGCCTGGGGCAAATGGGAGCTATATTCAAAGCTCCCATGCAAATGAGCTTACTTAGGTAATCCGTGGGCAAACAGGTACATTTGCATCTCATTAACTGCTGCTTAGCATACATTACCATGCAGTTTGCGCAGTGCTACTGCATGGAGCACAAAGCTCCCCCTTTTGGTCAGAATGGAAGTACAGGCTGACACTGCAGACCAAGGCAGACCAACAGCATCCCCTGTTGGTCGGAATAGAAGTACAGGCTGGAAGTGGCAGGAGCTATGTTCTGCCAGGCACAGTTGGTGTATACATATCTCACAACACCTTGCCTCCTGAAACAGGGACAAGGCTTAAACAAATCAGGGGCAAAGGACCAAAATCAGGAACACATCTTCAAATATAGAGATATCCAACTAGACAGCTGCTAGAATATGGGGCATAGTGCAAAATGCATGTCTGTAAATTTAATGCTTGACATTATTTTGTGCTTACAATTTCCACTGTTCAGCTAGGGAAACACAACTGTGATAAGGGACAGAGTAATAATTGTGAGGCAAATTCAGGGACATACCTGAAATTCAGGCACTTTTGAGAGGTATGAAACTGACCCATTCACAATAAAAGTAAACATAATATCCCTGGTAGTCTAGTGTTCCCTCCACCTCACTGCACGGATCCTGACTCATTTTTAGTTACATTCAAAGTAATATCCCTGGTAGTCTAGTGGTCCACCCACCCCGCAGCACGAATCCCAACCCCTGTTAAATGTAAAGGAAAATCTTTTCCCTGGTAGTCTAGTGGTTCCCCCACCCCTCAGCATGAACCCAGACCCCAGTTAAATGTAAAAGTAAATAATTACCCTAGTAATCTAGTGGCCCCCCCCACCCCCAGCATGAATCCTGACCCCTGTTAAATCTAAAAGATAATCTTTTCCCTGGTAGTCTAGTGGTCTCCCCACCTGGCAGTAATGCCCTCACACATCCCACTGACAGTCCACACAGGAAGCTGGCGACTGGCTCTGCCCTTCTCTCACTACCACAGCCAGCCACCGACTGCGGTATGCATGAGTGCTATGGAAATGAATGTAGCGCAGTGCTAGCCCTTTGAATATGCTGTGCTGCTGGCATTCATGGGCACTCTTCTAACCCCACCCCTGCATGCCATTATCTATTAGTGCTGGTGCGACCACACAGTGCCAGCGCTAATAGGGCTTTTGAATATTGCAGCCTTGCAGAAATCCAACACTATGCCAGTGCTATTGTTTTGGGCTAGGCACAATAGTTTGAATATCTGGTCCTAAGTCTCTTAAGTTTTGGGACCACTTGAAGGATGCTGACAGAGCATAAAATCATTCCATAGGCTAGATTTTCAAAGGCTTAAGAATGCCTCATACCCCTGTTGTGCCGATTGTTTGGCGCACTCGGCTTGCAGCATTCTCCTGACCAGTGATCAGCATTTTCAATCCTAAGAGCCAAATGCTGCAATTTATACCAGCATTTCCCTGATCTAACTTGTGCCATTATGGGGAACCTTTGTACAGCACTTGTACCAAATATTTGGTGCAAGCTGCTGTAAAATGTGGAAACTGTCACAAGTGCTGATGTACTAAACTGGGTGCAGTTGCATCAAAGGAGATTGGCACAGCTGTGCCAAAGAACAGATGTGATGAGGGACTGATGCCAGCCTTGCATGACCCTTTGAAAATTGAGTCCCATGTCTCAGCGTCCACCGTTTTGAAAATCCAGTCCCATATTTTTGTTATAGATGGATACTCTGAATTCAATAGTCACATGTTTGATAACTTGGTGTAGATTGCAGTAGCAATATTTCAAACCTGTAAATGATGTTTTGATATTTTGTCGGTACACTGAACAAATAAAAGATAAAACTTAGAGGTGCAGAGTGTTAACAAATAAGACCTCTCCCCACCGTTTGTTATTCAGATTGCCTAATTGGAATGAAGATAGTGAGATAAGCTTAGCTGCCACAAATTTTCTCTGCCAGTAAAGACAGATAGCATAGAAATTGCACTACCAGGTGGCAAACCCTATAATGAAGAACATCATCCTGTTCATCTGCCTTCTTGGATGCATTAAATACTTTACTTTGCATAGATACCACCACAAAAGAATTACAAGAGTCATAACATTATACTTGAATCAAAAAGGAAGATCCTGACACTTTGACTCAATGGGGCTTTATGAGACAAAGTTCTTTGATTCTGTGATCTGATTGGCTTTCATAGTCTTAAAATTTATTCTTTTCAGTCTTTACCCATTACATCTGTATTAGTTCATATGTTTAGTAGAAAATTCATGATAATAGCAAGCTCATATGAAGAATGACATTCAATACTCAAAAGCAGTTTTCCTGATCTGTGAATTGGAATATGTCTTATTGTAGTTTCTTCAAAAACTTGAAATGCCTTTACTATCTCTGCTGCTTTATATTTTAGCTGCAGTATTAGAATCTTCTTGTTCAATGAAATTACCTACAGCAGAGGGAGATGATTATAAATGTGTTCTTCTCTGTGAGTTGTTGCATACAATACATTATTTCAATTACTCATAACTGCAGTGTTCCTTTTACAACATTAAGTCAACACACATAGGACTTGATTTCCGAAGATTCTGAACTGTGCCTACTAAATGTTATATTCCAGGTGCAAATTAGTGCCTGGAATAAACCAGATGTATATTAAAATATGCTGAAGCTTATTGAGAGTGCTAAATAGTATGTACCAGCCAGGCACTATTCTGACTGTGCCCACAAACCCAAGCCTATTACTGGCCACAGGATGTATGTGGCCAGTAGTGTGCAATGGGGTTTGCAGGAAAAATCTGACTGTTATGTCCACAAATGATTGCTCCTCTGGAGCAATCTGCCATAGTCATACCTTTAGGGACAATGTGGTCATTCACATTCCATTAGGACCTCATTTCAGGCCTTATGCAAACAGAGTTTTGAAGCCCCTTCACAGCCCCTGTCAGGGGTATTGAGAGGCTATTCCCCAGTGCCCAGTGATATACTCATGCCCTTAATCAGCCAACAACTATTATAACAACAGTTCTGTAGTGCCCAAATATCCCCCTGGCTCCCATTATCACCCAGCCTTTATGAACAGATCTCTAGTGTCAGAGTGACTCAGTTGGTAGCACATCCGCCTCTGGACCAGAAGGTCATGGGTTCTCGTCCCACACCAGGATTGAACTTGCACCTGAAACACTGGCATCTGAGTGCGTTATTAGTGGAGTACTGTACTGCTGGGGTGTGCCGTCCTTCTGAAGAGATGTTAAACCAAGGTCCCTTCTACCCATCCTGGTGTTGTCCTGGTGGGTGTCCAGGTGGAAGTAAAAGAACCAAGGACACTCTTTACAAAGAGTAGGGAACATTCCTGGTGTCCTGGCTAACATTCCTCTTCCCATAAACTGGTTCATGCAGTTGTCCAGGCTGTGTGTGGTTGTTGATGTATGATATGGCCACAACTACACATTGCCACTTCACTACCAGTCTAACATTGCTTGTAAAGTGCTTTGAGATACACTGCGTGAAAAGCAGTATACAAATGTGGATTTTTCTTCTTCTTCTACCTCCTCCCAGTCAGTCATCTGGTAATAGAAAAACATTTCTGTGGTGTCCAGTGGTCCCCCAGACCACTGATCACCCTGGTATAACTAATAAAGTACACTCCTGGTGTCCAGTGGTACCCCCTCACCCCAATAAGAATGCAACTCCTCCTCACCCTGCTAACCTACCCAGTTTCATCATTGCCACCCCTGTGGCCTACCTTCCACTAGAGGTCCACCCCCTTGACAGACACCAGCCCAGTCCTTCTGCTCACCTCTGCAGCTAGTCACTGTCTAAATTATAGAGCATGAGTGTTCATTGTAATATGAATGACTTCTTGAATGTTCCACCTTTGACATTAACACTGAGTCTACAGAATTCCTTTTCATCAAGCAAACGTTTATAGATTTATGGTATAAGATATAATGCATATTTTCCACCACCACAGTTACCTTTTCGTACATGGCAATTCAGAACAGTAAGGATAATGGTGTGCAGAAATGTGTAACTTTCTTCATAGTGGTACAGAGCGTGTTAAACTTTGAGATGTGTTCATCGTCTACTGAAACAGAATATTAAAACTTACATTAATAACTATTCATCAAGGAACTCAGAAGCCAGAATTTTTCTTTTACTGTTCTTTCATTTTTTCCATCTGTGACCCATCTGACAGATCTCAGAGTCAGAGAGAAGATGGTTAAATGGATGGAAAACTGGCTAGGGAATCGGACCCAAAAGGTAGTGTTTGAGGAAGAGTTATCTAGCACCAGAGTGGTCACAAGTGGTGTCCCACAGGGCTCGGTGCTAGGGCTGGTGCTATTCAGCATTTTTATTAATGATATTGGAGATTGCATCAAGCACAAAATGTGTCTGTTCATGGACACTACCAAGCTCTGTGCAAGGGTTGACTCAGCTGAGGGGATATAGGACTTTAAAGAGGACCTATCAAAACTTAAAGTGGTCTGGGATCTGGCAACTAAGCTTCAATGTCAAGAAGTGCAAGGTTATGCACACTGAAGCTAAAAACCCCAGGATATAGTACTACCTGACAGGGGTCTAGTTATCTTCAGTAGAGGAGAAGGAGGATATTGGAGTGATGATAGCTTGTGACTGGAAGCACTCTATGCAGTGCAAGAAGGCAGTGGAACTGTACACCACCAAAAACAGCCAGTACTCAAATAAGAGCTTTGCAACAGCAAGGGCCCAACTAAAGAAAAGAAAAATAAACCTTCAACACCATGCTGGCTCTAGCTAGAGGTGAAAACATTGGATGCACTTGTATGCTTGTACTGTAGATATTGTCCTGTATCAATGTATTGTTTGTGTTCATTTTTATGTTGCTTGCACGCATGTGCAAGAAACAGAGTGCCATCATCCGAGTTTTTGGAGGGATGGCACCCATCTTCCAATTCAGTCAGTGTCTTTGCAAGCGTGGCCTCATTTCTCCAATGAACACTGCAGCTGTCTATGACAGCAGTGGAAAATGCAGTGGCCATACAGTTGAAAGAGAGAGCTATGCTTCAGTGAGCAGCGATAAGCTCACGTGCTCATGCGCACCCCCCCACACACACATGTATACTTTGTGCTCATGTTTTCCCCCCATGCACTCACTGTATAGCCAACAGGGATGCCTAATCCCCCGTCTGCTGTGCTGCACTCCCCCCCAACAGAGTTCCAGGTGCCACGCTGGGAACCCACCCCAGCATGGCAGCAGTCTGTATGGCCAACTGGGGTGCCCAATCCCCCATCAGCTCCACTGTTTCCACCCTCCAGAGACTATCGAGTGCCACTTTGGGAGCCCACACCAGCATGGCAACAGGTACTATGGCCGATGGGGGTGCCCAATTCCCCATCGGCACCACTGCCCCCCCAAATAGCCTTCCAGTTGCCATGCTGGGAGCTCACCCCAGCGTGGCACAAGTCCCGCGTCACAGTTCCACATCCTCTAAGTAAAAAAAAAAACTAAAAGAAAAAACCTTCCCTCGTTAACTGTCCTGACCACCCTCCCCACATCTGCGCCCACCCTCTGAGCCTCCACCTCCCCACACCCCCACTTCACCCCATACTTACCTCCGGAGTCCAGTGCGATGATGTTCGGAGAACCGGGAACATGTCTGCACTCTTCAAAGCCGACTGCAAACTGAGGAAATGCCAGTAAGCTGTCTAATAGAATAAATAGCATTTTTTTTTTCAACTTTACTGCATATCTCAGGCATTTTGGGGAATCTTTTTATCAAATTTTCAACATGGGGTTTTTGGGACCCCACCTCATGAATTCTGTCACTGTCATGGCGTTAATTGGCCCAGAAATGTGATTTCACAGTCACTGCGCGAAATCACTTTTTGAGACTGATTTATGAAATGACAGTGTCACAGTTCATGAGGTAGGCCCCAAAAACCCTATGTGAAAATTTGGTGAAAAAATTACCAACGAGCATTTGTCAATGCCGAATGTTGTTGCGCTGGCATTGGCAGTGGGAGTGATGGAGCTAGAGATGCATAGTGCTGTGATTTTGTGAATGTGTCTGAAAATGTGATTTTGCACAGCGAGCACGCCACTGTGCGCCACAGCTGTGGAAACACATTTTGGCAGGCTGTGAAAAATGGCAGCTGGACTGTTGATAAGGAGATGTGCACAAATGCCAGTGGTGAAAATGTGGCATGAAAATATTGCAGATTGATGAAGTTATAAGGGTGCATGGAAACTGTGCAATGCACGCTTGCAACACAGTCGTATGGAGTTTCGGAACCAAATTTTCAACATAGGCATTTTAGGACATCTGCTCATGAATAGTGTCACCGTCATTTCCTCAAACTGTCTTGAAAACTGATTTTGCACAGCGGCCATGCAATTCTGTGCCAGTCGTGCGAAAACACATTTCAGGCAGCTGTAGTGCAAATAAGGGGGTATGGAAAAATGCCAATGATGAACAGCTGGAGTGAAAATATTACAAATTCACAAAGTCATGAGCGTGCGTACAAACTGTGCAACACATGCTCATAAAACACTCATTTTATTGACTTTCGTTCCCAAATTTTCAACATAGGCATTTTAGGGCATCTGCTAATGAACAGTGTCACTGTCATTTTCATCATGTGTCTCAAACACGGGCTTTCCAGAGCGACCACGATATTCTGTGCTGGAACTGCGAAAACAGATTTTTGTCAGGATGTGGAAAATGACAGCTGTACTGTTCATTAGAACGTGCAGAACAATGGCACTGTTGAAAATCTGGAGTGAAAATATTAGATGTTTGCGAACGAGCGTGCGTGCATACTGCGCAACGCACGATCGTAACACAGTCACTTTATGGAGTATTGCCACCCAATTTTTAACACAGGCATTTTAGGACCTTTGCTCATGAACAGTGTTACTGTCATTTTCGTAATGTGTCCTGAACACTGATTTCGCACAGCGAATGTGCTATTCTGTGCCGAAAGTGCGAAAACACATTTTGGCAAGGATGTGAAAAATGACAGCTGTACAGTGCACAAGAAGGTGTAGTAAAATGCCAATGCTGAGAATCTGGTGTGAAAATATTGCAAATTCGCTAACTTACGAGCGTGCATTGCACAATTGCTATGCACGCTCGTAAAACAGTAATTTTATGGCGTATTGTCGCCAAATTTCAACACAGGCATTGTAGAACCTCTGCTCATGAACAGAATCACTGTCATTTTTGTAAAGTGCCCAAACACTGATTTCACACAGCAACTGTGCTATTTTGTGCCAGAAGTGCGAAAACACATTTCAGCCAGGATGTGAAAAGTGACAGCTGTACAGTTCACAAGAAGGTGTGGTAAAATGCCAATGTTGAGAATTTGGCATGAAAATAGCTTGAATGTGCTAACTTACAAGTGCGCGTTGAGCAGTTGCTACGCACGCTCATAAAACAGTCATTTTATGGAGCATTGTCACCAAATTTTCAACACAAGCATTTTAGGACCTCTGCTCATGAACAGTGTCACTGTCATTTTCGTATTGTGTCCCAAACTCTGATTTCACATCACAACTGCGTTATTCTGCTCCGGAAGTGCAAAAACACATTTCGGCCAGGATGTGAAAAATGACAGCTATACGGTTCACAAGAAAGTGTGGTAAAATGCCAATGTTGAGAATCTGGCATGAAAATATTGTGAATTCGCTAACTTACGAGCGTGCAGTGCACAGTTGATATGCACGCTCATAAAACAGTCATGTTTTGGATTTTTCCCACCACATTTGCAACATAGGGTTTTGAGAGCCCCCCTCATGAACAGTGGCACTGTCATTTCATTATGTGGTCCCAAAAGGTGATTCCATGCAGTGACTGTGAAATCACCTTTCAGGACCGAATAACGCCATGACAGTGCAAGAATTCATGAGAAGGGGTTCCAAAAATCCCATGTTGAAAATTTTGGGCCAAAATTCCCAACAATGCCTGAGATATGCATTAAAGTTAAAAAAAAGAAAATATTTATTGCATTATACAGCTTACTGGCATTTCCTCAGTTCACGGTCGGCTTTGAAGAGTGCAGACATGTTCCCGGTCCACTGAAGATCATCGCGCCGGACTCTGGAGGTAAGTATGGGATGAGGGGGGTGTGGGGAGGCAGGGTGCACAGTGGGTGGGTGGGTGCAGGTGGTGGGAGGGGGGCACGGAGACTACAAGAGACCATTTTCATTTTTCAGGTTCAAAACGGAAAAAAAAAAAAAACATTGCCGAACAGTTTTTTTTTTTTTTGCAGGGGCTTTGGCATGCTGGGGTGGGCTCCCAGTGTGCCACATAACTGTTTTGTGGGTGTCTGTACCTAATGGGGGATTGGACACCCTCATCGGCAAACAACAGCGGGGGGGTTATTGGTTATTTCTGCCAACGGGGAGTGGGCTTCCCCATCGGCACACAAGGAAATGGGGGTGTGTGGTAAGAGCCGAGGGGGATTAGGCACCCCTCTTGGCATATGACAAATGGAGGGATGCTTTATGCTGACAGGGAGTGGGCTCCCCGTCGCCATATTCACAGGTGGCAGGGGCAGCCAACAGTAGGATTGGGCACCCCCGTAGTTGGCGGTTCGGTGGCCAGTGTGCTGTCATGTACATAATGGTGGCAAGCATGGCAAGAAAAGGACCACTGCATCTGATGAGCTTTACTCAGATTGCAGCAGACCTTTTCTTAGATGTGCTCACCACATTATGTATGCATGGTGTGGCACCGGCATGCAGGCTGATTGGGGAATGCAGGACGCACCTACTGGTGCATGCCCTGCATTCACTGAACAGCGGCAGTGCCTGCAAAGCTGCACTGTCCCAAGATGTTGGCTGCGCAAGTGCACCAACATAAAAAATGACTGTTTTATGAGCATGCATTGTACTGTTCCTACGCACGCTCATAAGTTCACAAATTTTCAATATGTTCACTCCAGATTTTCAACATTGCCATTTTACCACACCTCGCGTTATGAGCAGTACAGCTGTCATTTCTCACATCTCGCCCAAAATGTGTTTCCGTACATGTAGCGCACAATGACTCAGTTGGTGTGCGAAATCAATGTTTGGGACAGAGTAAGAAAATAACAATAACAATGTTCATGAGCAGAGGTCTTAAAATGTCTATGTTGAAAATTTGGTGAAAAAATTCCCCAAACTTACTGTTTTACGATCATGCGTTGTGCTGTTCCTATGCACGTGTGTAAGTTTGTGAATTTTCAATATTTTCACTCCAGATTTTCAACATTGCCATTTTACCACACCTCCTTATGAGCAGTACAGCTGTCATTTTTCACATCTCACCCAAATTGTGTTTCTACCCATGTAGCGCACAATGGCGCAGTCGGTGTGTGAAATCAATGTATGGGACACACTAAGAAAATCACAGTGATACTGTTCATGTTGAAAATTTTGTGAAAAAATTCCTAAAAATGACTGTTTTATGAGCGTGCATTGCACAGTTCCTATGCATGCTCATAAGTTCACTAATTTTTAATATTTTCACTCCAGATTTTCAACATTGCCATTTTACCACACCTCCTTATGAGCAATACAGCTGACATTTTTCACATGTCACCCAAAATGTGTTTCTGTGCACGTAGCATACAATGGTGCAGTCCATGTGTGCAATCAATGTTTGGGACAGATTAAGAAAATCACAGTGACACTGTTCATGAGCAGAGGTCTTAAAATGGCTATGTTGAAAATTCAGTGAAAAAATTCCCTTCAGCCATTCTGCAATGTTACTAATGAAGACATTGAACAGGACTGGCCCCAGGACCGATCCCTGCAGCATCCCATTGATCACCGCCTCTCCCTAGACTGCAACCCATTTTCCACCACTCTCTGCCTCCTGTCTGTTAGCGAGTTTCTAACCCAGTTTACCACCCTTTCCCCCATGTTCAGCCTACCCAGCTAGTTTATCAGCCTCCTATGTACGATGGTGTCAAAGGCTTTGCTGAAATCAAGGTAAGAGTTGTCCACTGCCCCACCCTGATTCACTTCCTTTGTCACCCAGTCAAAGAAATCAACCAGATTTGTCTGACATGATGTCCCCACTGTGAATCCATGTTGTCTATGATCCTGAGCTCTGATGACTTCTAGATGCCCTACTATAATTTCTTTAAGCAATGTCTCCATGATCTTCCCCACTACTGAGGTGAGGCTGAATGGCTTATTGTTCCCTGCCTCCTCTCTGCTGCCAGACTTGTGCAGAGGGACCACATGTGCCCTCCTCCAATTCACTCATGTTTAATGACTCAGTGAACATGGCTGCCAGAGGTACTGCTATCTCCCTTTGTAGTTCTCTTAATATCCTTGGGTGTATGCCATCTGGTTCTGTCACTTTGTCTACCTTCAATTTAGTGAGCCTCCTGCAGGACTTTTTGCCTTTGAATGGACTTTTGTCCACCTCTTCACCCCCATGCCAATTGCTGTACTGCTGTGGCTCTTGCCCCTCCCACTCTTCTGTGAATACTGAACAGAAAGACACAGTGGATGTCTTGGGAGGAAGGCATGAAACTATCACTTCCAAATACCTAAACAGCACATACAAGCAAGTAACATTCGCCATTGACAAATGCTTGTTTGTTTCCTTTTCCTTTGCAATCATCCTTGTGCATTACCAAAAAAATGTAGTCAGATGTTAGAAGGTGGACACAGGGCTAGCATAAAGAACTGCATCAAACCCTATCACTAAAGCAGCTGTGGCACTGATAATTGCTGCAACTGCACCAAATTTTGTAATCTTGACCACAGTTGTGAAAATTGACATAATTTACAGCAGCCTGCACCAATCCTCAGGCACAGGCTGTATGTAGAGGGACCCTGGTTCAGATGCAAGCTAAACCACAAAAAGATGGCCTAGTGAGCATCACGTTGGTGGAAGGTATATAAAATCACTTTAGACTGCTGCAAGCCCAGTGCACCATATCTTTGGTGAACCTGGAGCTTGTGGCTATACCAGGCATCTGATATCTGGGCCAGGATCACTGTCCATTATATTTCATCTATTCCAGGTGCCTATCTACAACATCAGAATCATAATGCCATGTTTATTACACTATAATCATTTGTACAACAAGAGGTTCTGAAGTTAGAAATCAAGGATTGTGATGTGAATTGTGGTTCCTCTATGGAGGCACCTGTAGTGGAGACCAAGAAGGATACTGGCAACCTCCACAAAGGAAACCCAGAGAAGGGTGGCACAAGACATCATTGCAGAAGGAAACAACTCCTATTGGGGGACTCAATCATTAAGAGGGTAGAAATGAGGGGGTGAGTGGAGAGGGAAGTATGGTTCCTTCCTGGAACCATGGCTGGGAGGGACAGGAAGTGAATCCTCAGGATTGCCTGAGCAGTGGCACAGGAGAGAGACCTGGACATCACTGTCCACTTAGGGATGAATGACCTGGCTGGGAATGAGATCAGAGCAGTGCAGATGGGGATTCTAGAGTTGGAGTGCGGCCCTAGACATGTAGCACACACTGTAACCTTCTCAGAGATGCAAACTATCTATGGCATGGGTGAGGCTAGGGTACTCTGCACTATGGGATTCAATGAATGGTTGAAAAACTGGTGTGTAGCTCAGGACTTTGGCATCTTTGAGGACTGGGGGGTCAACCTGGAGGGATACAGGTCTATTCTGGCACAATGGTCTTCATCTGTCCAGGAGGGGAACCAAGATCCTAGGTGATAGGTTTAAATGCTTCATTGACAAGCATTTAAACTAGCTAAGGGGAGAGACACTGAAAAGAAGCATGGAAATCCTAGCTCCCTCCCAAAAACAGGGTAGTTAGTAAGGTAAACACTAAGGTAGAGAAGTTTATAGAAAGCAGGACAGGGATCAATGGAGAAAAAGGCAAAGGTGGTAAGGACAGGGATTGGGCTAAAAGGGGCTAGGCTATCAAAAATGGAGAGTGTCTAGGGTAATAATAAATGGAGTCCAATGCCAAAGAAATAGGGGTTACTAGCAGGGTACTACAGGGTTCAGTGCTGGGACCGGTCCTCTTTAATGTCTTTATAGATGACATTGCAGGAGGACTGGAAGGAAAAATATGACTCTTTGCAGTAGACACAAAGATCTGCAACAGGGTTGATACAAAAGGGGGCAGAAAAGATGAGAAGGGACTTGGCAAAGTTGAAAGAATGGTCAAAGGTATGGCAGCCTAGATTCAATGCAAAGAAGTGCAAAGTTATTGCATCTGGGAAACAAAAACCCAAGGGAAGAGTACTCAATGGGGGGTGGGGTATTGACAACAAGAAAAATGGAAAGGGACTTGGATGTAGTCGTGTCAGATAACCTCAAGTTAGGCAAGCAATGTGAGAAGGCAGTAAGGAGGGATGGGGGATACTGGGATGCACAGGGAGAGACATCACCAGTAGAAAACAGGAAGTTGTTATCTCTCTGTACAGACAGTTGGTGAGACATCACCTGGAGTATTTTGTGCAGTTCTGGAGACTCCAGCTCCATTAAGGAATAGACAGGATGGAGGCAGTCCAGAGGAGGACAACTAAAATGGTGCAGGGTCAGCACCTGAAGCCATACAAAGAGAGATTAAAAGAGCTTAATATGTATACCCCTGAGGAAAGGAGGGAGAGGGGGGACATGATGGAAATGTTCAAGTACCTCAAGGGAATCAACAGAGTCCAAGAGGGTAGCATCTTTCAAAAAAAAAGAGATGTGCAAGAACAAGGGGCACAATTTGAAGATGGGGGTGCAACTCAGGGGCACCATGAGGAAGTATTTTTTCATGGACAGGTGGTAGATGAATGCAATGGCCTTCCTGAGGAGGTTGTGGAGTTAAAAACAGTGAGGAAATTTAAGAATGCATGGGACAGACATAAGGCAATTATAGTGGAAGGTAGGAGGAAGTAGGCTGTTGGTAAAACTAGGATCTGCAGGTTATCCAGTAGGTAGGGAAATGGGCAGACTGGGGGGAGGAGGGGTCCAAGCAGTCTTTATCTGCTATCAAAGTCTGTTTTCCTGTTTAGGTGTAATGAAGCAGCCATTAAGGCCTGCACTTCTGTGGACAAAAGAACTACCGTAATTTGGGTATCATGGATTTATATCTGTGGCTACAGAGATCTGGGCTTCTGCACATGGAAGCAGTGTTGTGATTTGAGAATCACAGATATCAATCTGCAGTGATAAGTGAGTGCATTTGGGTGTGCAAGCCACAGATACAAATCCACAAAGGTAGAACATCTGTGCTACTGCATTTGTGTCATCTTGAAACAGTTGTACAGTATGTTGCTTGTCTTACCTGATGCTGGCTATCAGTGGTTACTTGTGTGGTCATGTCATTTTTATGGTTGGGGAGTGGGAAATTAGGGTTAGAAACCCTAACACCATACTTCCCTACTCTTGTGGCGTTAAGTTGAACATTAACTGGTGCATTAACACAGTTTTTACAAACAATTTTCTGTTTTTTTTTCAGATAGTGGAATTGTATACTCATTCATGCAGGTTCCTTTTGGACCTGGGTTAACAGATGCAGATATGCAGGACCCTTTGGGCATGTGCCAAGTGAAGGCTCCATGTGCCTTTAGAAGAGCAGGGCTCTGCAGGCTCTGCACTTCTATGCAGCAATGAATGTCAAGAATTCATGGGGTTGTCTGGTGGATTGTAGAAGAACAGTGCCCTCTGGACTATGTGCCATGCCAGCAAATACAAATGCACAGGACAAAGAGTTAATTTCCCAACCAAAGCACAGGGTCCTCTGGGACCAAGTAGTGTAGATTTGCAGGGCCTTATGCTAAGAGAAGACTTCTCTTCACTACATGGTACTTGAGCTCATGCTGGCAACCCTGCACTTTCCCTTCACAGGGGTTTGGTGTTGCATGACAGTATGACCCCCCTAACTTTAGACCATCCAGTTAACTCACTGTGCTAGCCCTTAAACCTAGCTCACAGGCACAGGATCACAAACCATTACCCACTATGGTAAAGACTGGTGCTACACATAACATTTCTTAATATTTCTTTTTTATTTTGACTCCAGTTTTTCAGAATTGTTGTTTTAATACTCCCCCATCTAAACATGACATGTGGCATTTATAGAATCCTGGTCAAAATGTCATTTTGGACCACATGAGTGAAAACATATATCCTCTAGGATTTTAAAAATTACACCTGTCACATTTAGGCAAAGGCAAGGCAAATTTTATTTTTCTGGTGCCCAATCACAGAGGCACTGGGCGCTGCACAAATAATACAAAAGTTTAAAAACATCAAATAATAAAATATAATAAATAATTACACAACCATATGGGCTATATTAAGCATATACATAATAACCCTATTTACTTAAAAAGGGCTGATAATCTGTGTTCTCATCAAGTATCAGGGAATGCCTGGCTGAACAGATGGTATTTTAGTATTTATGAGATGATGTGAGAAAATGGCTATTTTAAAAAGTTATGAGTAAATGCTAAAATATTTCAATGTTTGCTCATAATTTGGTGGTTTTATTAAATTTCTACACCACATTTGCAACATAGTTTTCTTACGACCTCACGCAAGAACATGATATGTCATACTGGTTTCATACTGGATTTCATACTGGTATATAGGAAAGTCATAAAGGCATAGCCCATGTACTGTAAGCTTTCCCCACAGTTCAGTGGTGGCAACCTGAGTTACCAGCATCATTTAGGTACTGATCTACTCAAACCTTGAAGGCCTCTGCAGTTTCTACTTCCACTACCTCCTGTGGTAATTTATTCCACATTCTAATTGCTCTATTCTTGAAACCATATTTTCTTATATCCGTCCTTACTTTTCATCTCCCTTAGTTGCCCATTATGCCCTCTCATCTGACATATTTGATCTTTAAATTTTATTCCCATCTCTTTTCTTATACTCTCATCCTTTAGAATTTTATAGGCCATATCATATCCCCTCTAGTTCTTCTATCCTTTAGGGTCTGCAGTCCCAACTTCTTCAATCTTCCTTCATAATCCAGATCCTTACACCTTACAATCAATTTTGTATATGTCCATTGTGGCCTTTCCACCATTCTAACATCCCCCACTAAGTGAGGACTCCATACCGTAGAAGTAGTCCAATAGGGGCCTGACCAGGGTCATAAATAATGGCATTAGTACCTCTCTACTTCTAGAGTGGAAACCTCTTCTAATGCTGCTTACCAAAATACATTGCTCTATTTGATAAATTCCTACACTGTATATTATTATTTAAATCATTCTGGATGTATACTACTAAATCCTTCTCACATGTAGAAACCTTCAATTTTATACCCTTCATGCAATAAGTCTGGTGAATATTTTTCCTTCCCAAATGCATTATGACACATTTATTCTCATTAAATTTCATTCCATTTCCCTCTGCCCACTCCAGAATTTGTAAAATGTCTCTCCCAAATTTTAACCTATCATCTAAAGAGTTGACAATCTCTCCAATTTTTACATCATCTGCAGATTTCACCAACCTATTTCCACTATCTATTCCCAGATCACCTATGAATAATCGAAACAATAGGGGTCCCAACACAGACCCCTGCGGGATGCCACTCCCCACCCCCTGAGATTTTGACAATAGTTAGTTAGTTAGTTAGTTAAAACCTTTATTTTTATACAGGAATTCAGATGGAAAACATCACAGCGTTAGGACAAAGTCCTATTTTCAAGATGGTCCTGTAAAGTACATAGATCATAAGTTATAACAACAAAACATTACAATACACATAGATCAAGCATTCACAATATAATACACAAAACATCTAAACAATCATCTATAACAATCAAAGTGTATTTTTAGTTCAGGCATCAAACTTATTAAAAATACCTTCAAATCATTAATCTGGTTACAATATATAGATTTCAAGGCCCCCCATAAATTTTTAACAATAATCAGAAATCTAAGAGCACTATATGCATTTATGGACCTTGGGAATACGTAACCCCTTAAATTTATGTCTCTCAAATTATATACACATTTTCTTGGTTCTAATTTATCATAAAGACTTTCAGGTTGTTGAAATTTTAGTAACTTAAAATCTGTGTTAACCCAGAAATCTCATGCTTACTCTTTCCTGTGACCCAAACCTAGTTCACTAAGCACTTGGCAGTGATGTGCCCTATAATCCCTTTTGTATTATAAATCTAGCCATCTTATAATATAATTGATCAACCTTAATTAACCATCTATTTGCTGCAAAACCATATATGTGATTTCCGTATTCCAAAATTGGAAGGAGAAATTAGTTTATAATTTGTTCCCTCATTAATCTATTCAGACAAAAACTAAAGCACCTAAAAGCTCCCAATCTTTTATTTAACTTAGTTATAGTCTCTGTTATATGATGTTCAAATTTCAATGATGAATCTATCCAAACACCCAGATATTTATAAACTGTAACCTGTTCTAACATTTCGTCACTTAAGGTTTTTATATTAATCTTTGTGTTTCCAAAACCTATAGGGGTTTGCTTTCTTCCAAAAACCATTAACTTAGTCTTTTTACTATTAAGTATTAAGCCAGATTTTGTTAACCAGTTCGATAAACCAGTAAAGTCATTCTGTAAATTTGTTTGCATTTCATCAATTGTTTGACCACTAGATATTAACGGAGTATCGTCTGCATAAAGATTTATACTACAGTGTTTTATGCAATCTGTGACCTTATTAATATAAATCAGAAACAGTATTGGGCCTAAAATGGAGCCCTGAGGTACTCCTCGTTGCACATTTAATTTATTTGATAACACTCCATTAATGCAGACCTGTTGAGTTCTTTTTGGAAGGTAAGATTTAAACCAATTTCCTGTCTCCTTAACCATACCAATTGCTGCCATATGTTTAGCCAGCAGACTATGATTAACTGTATCGAAAGCCTTGGATAAATCCACGAACACCACTCCCACCGATCGGCCCCCCTCTAATTTAGATGCAATAGCATCAACCACATCAGTGAGAGTGGTGCCCGTGGAACATCCCTTCCGAAAACCAGATTGTTGTTTGGTTATTAATGAATGCCTTTCCAAATGGTCAATCAATTGAACTTGAATTAATAGGCCTCTTATTCTAACCTGTTGTTTTCTGTTTGTTAACCACTGTTCCACCCATGTTATGATGCTAGTATTTATCTCATACATATTCATTTTTTCCACAATCTTATTATGTGGGACCATGTCAAATGCTCTGCTAAAATCCAGCAGCACCACAGCCACACTCCTTCCCTCATCCACCGATCTATGTATGTTTTCATAAAAGGTTATAAGATTTGTTTCACACAACTTCCCCTCAACAAATCCATGTTGTCTGAACATTTTCAAATGCTGCCGAAACATGATTTAGCTACGTGACTGTGAAATCACCTTTTGGGACAGATTTGAAACATTTCACCTGCTTTGCTCATGGAAGGGGTGGCATCCTATAAAGGTCATGTTGAAAGTTTGGTGAAGAAATATTGAGCATTAGTGAAGTTATACATGAACATTAAAATATTTTGATGTTCACTCATAAAATTGTCATTTTACCACATTTGTGCACCAGATTTTTAACATAGCCTTCTTATAACCCCATCTCATGAACCCAGAAGGTGAACATTTTCAAATCCAACTTGAAAAGTGATTTAGCACAGGAAATGCTAAATCATCTTTTGGGGCAGATTTGAAAAATGTCACCTACCTTACTCATGAGGTGGAGTCCCAAAAAGACCATGTTGAAAATTTGATGTACAAACATTGAAAAATGACAAAGTTATGAGTAAACGTTCAAAAGCCATTGAAATACATTACACTGGTTTTTCCTTATTTTCTCATATTGGTTCCAACAGCAAGATGTGTTTTCAGTCAGAGAATGGATCTATGGAAATATGTCGTGGGACATATTTAGTTGAGTAAGGATGTGATGTGATCTTGGGTTGTGAATGCTGAATTGTGGTTGGGATGGGGTGGGTCAGATTAGTGAGGACTGTTTTCTTATTTACATGTTTAATTATAAAAAAGCATTAAAAAGATTGAGTGATGGTTTTCATTTTTCTGCTAGAATCCAGTGTGGCCAGCCTCCTATGAAAAGAAACAACAGAGAGGGGTCTGCTCTAAACAAAAGCCTACCTATGTCCAGACTACCTCAGGAGATAATGACTCACTCACCAAACAATGTAGTCGACTTTTATCACATTGTATTATGCCCTAATTGGTGACAGTATTGTTAAAAGTTGCCTTGCCAAGGTTTCAATGGAAAACCTTCTTCCTCAGGGCAAACAGTTACTGTCCCAGTGGCTTCTGTTCTTCAGGCTCTATTACAATTCCTTTTAAATTCAGTAATTTCCGTTCATAGTTGTAAATAGAGCCTTGTTGTCATTATTCAGAGACCTAGGGCTCAATTTTCAAAGCCCAAGGAATGATGCCAGGTGCCTGCGTCAAACATAAATGATGTTAATTGGCACCTTGTGTCAAAGATGCAGCATTAACAATTTTTGAATGCTGTCTGTATAGAAAAGTTGAGCCACTGCACCACCCTCGCAACCTTCAGCACAGTGTGCCAAGTCACACAGGGGCTTGCACCACATCAGGGCTGCACCATCCCCTTTTTCTGTATTCTGGAAGCCCCACAGTGAGCACATCAAGAGGCTCAACTTAGACCATCCATGAGGTGGTTTAAACACCTTGCACCAGTGCCAAACAATATGGTGAATTTGGAGGCTCCAAATGTGGTGTCCAGGGAAGAAAGTGCATGGGGGTGCCATAGGCAGAGTTGGGGAGATAGTGGGCATGCGAGGGAGTGATGTGGCACCCTACAAGAGTAGTATTTATAAAACTATAAAGCACATGGGATATGGGATGGTACTAGTGCCAAACAGTGACATGGCATCAAGTTGGCACAGCCCTGGCAACCGCCCCAGCCTTGGGGCTGCTGCTAGGGCTGTGACCTCCTGGGTCCATGGCACCATTTGTTCCAGGATCCCCCCACAGTACCATCCCATTGACTTTATAGTTATATAAACAACACTCCTGCCAGGAGCTACATTACTGTCTCACATGTCCACTCTATCCCCAACTCTCCCTATGGCAACCCTGTGCCCCTTCTGCCCCAGATCCCTCCTGGAAAGTTTGTTTCACTCCCCAACCATCCAGGTCCCTATTGTGTTGCTCTGAGTGGGGGGCCAGATCCCTGCAGCAATTCCTGCAGGTGTACCAATTGTTAGGTGTTAAATATAAAACAATTAACTGTAAGTGAAAGAGTTCTAAAAGCAATAAGTGAAAAAGTCCAAACAAGTGAGGTAGTAATCCACAAGGAAGTTCCCCAAAACATGGTCCAAGCACAAGGAATCCACAACTTTAGACTACCAGAGGACCATAAGCTTGGTCTAGGAGTAAGCAATTTGAGACAATCAGAGAGATACTGTAAACAGGACACTCCTCAGGATACCTTTATCAGTAAACTGAACAAGACGTAACTTTATTCTGGCAAAATATCATGCCAGTTTTACTGTACAAACATAGAACAACAATTAACTGAATAAAAACAATGGAGAACTAACCTGACCAGTTTATTATGAAAAGCACTTACTATCTTTGGCATATTAGCAGGGTCTAAATTATAAAAGAAAACCTCAATAGTCCAAAATGGGAAGAAAAATTTCCTGAATCTGGTGTGATAAAGCCACTTGCTTAAATAATTTTGATTTCTGAAAAGAAAACCAATTCCTGAATTTAATTTATTACATAGAAAATTGACATGTTTAGAGCATGAAAGATTACTTCTAAGCCATAGTCCCACATATTCATAATGGCAAACCTGCTGGAGAACAGCAATAAGACTGAAGTTATGCTCTCTTTCCATCTAGCAGCCAAAAAGCACTCACTTAGTTTTATTGACATTCAGCACTAGTTTATTACTGTAGTTAGAACATGATTCTGTATAGCAGAAAAACCCTTGTTGAGCCTACTTGACACTGTCATCCATTAGGTATTTCACTACCTCCACTACAACACTGCCAGCTGGGTAACTATGGGTAGCAGTGAAGCAAAGGTACTACAATAAGGAGGCAATTGGTCAGACTCCACAAGGAATTTTTCTTATACACATGTTTGGGGCTTTATGTATGCTGGCATCTTAGGGAAGAGAACCACAACAATGAAAAGTCCTGGTGCATGCAAAAGGATTCTAGCATGCTCAGACCCCACATCCTTCCAACAGCTGCTCCTTCACCAGAGGCTTCCCCTACACCTAGACTCAGGAGAGGGCAGTAGATCTGCCATGCTATGACCAGGCCCCACCACAGAGAGGTAAGCACTGGGTATGGTGAAGATACAGTTGGCCTGCACAGGGGATAGAGAAAGCGGTCATAAAGAATAAAATCAAGTATTTTGGCATAATACTCATTGGGGTCCCACTCCCAGGGACATCTCACAACCAAGTTACCCAGACAGTCTTTGAGTGAAATTAGATCAGTTAAAGGAGCAACACTGCACTTCTGGTGGAAGAGAAGATGTATGCCATATGGGGCTACATTCTGTACAGGCACCAACGGACTTCCTTCATTGAATACAAAGACTGCCCATGCACAAACTAGCATACAGTGCTTCAGGCCCCATTTTCAAAAGCTTAGCGTGGCACCAAATGGGTTTGTATCATGCTAACCAGGAATAGCACCTGCTGTCAGGGGTGTGCCCATATTCAAAGGGCGCATATGTTTGGCACACCCCTGATGGCACCATTGTGCAAAATATTGTGCTACGCCCTATGCAAATGAGGGTTCCCTCATGCATATGTGGTGCATCACAATATTGAAAGTTTTCAGAGGCACTAAATGGCCACCAGCAGTGGCTTCTGAAATCCATTCCTTAACAGTGTGCAGACCCATCTGCTGCACTGACAAGGGCTGAGTACCCTGGTGATTCAATAGTCTCTTCCTTGCCCCAATTCTTTCCCCAGTATCTCATGCATCATCTCTGGTGGTCCCTCCTTAGCCCTGATCACATCTCCAGTATTACATTTCACATCCTTTGTGTTCTAGTGGTCCCTTTCTAGCTCCAATCCCTTTCCCAGCATTACATTTCATATCCTTGGTGTCCAATGGCCTGTGGTCCCTCCACCTCCCCATTCTCCAATCACTGTCCCCACCCAAAAAATTAATTCCCTGGTTGTCTAGTGGCCCCCCCACCCTGGCAGGTAGTGACCCATTACTCTTCTTCCCCAACCTGACTCATGCCAGTAAGTGGCACAGCCCTCTTCACACAGCCAGCTGTACATTGAATTGTCAGTGAGCATGTATAGTACATAGAACACTCTCACTGGTTGACTGGTCAGCCAATGAGCACATACTATGTACTGTACATGCTTACTGACAGTAGAGTCAGTGACTTGCAGCGTAAGTATGAGGAGGGCCAGTTCACCGGCATGGGTTCGGTTGGAGGTTGGGGTGGTGGGTCACTGCTTGCTTGGGTGGAGATGCCACTAGACTACCAGTGAAATAATTACTTTGTGTCAAGATGATGATCAGAGAATGGGGAAGGGACCACTGGACCACCAAGGATGTGAAATGAAATACCAGGGAAAAGATCAGGGGACCTGTCCTTGTGCACTCAAGCCGGGTGCTCAAATGCAGATGAGCCCATAATGGGCATTCAAATGACCCTTAACACTGTGCATGCCCAACGGGCTTATTTGCTCACCAGTGTACACCGTGCTTTACCCCTATGGGAGGTCTTCAGCTCTGCCATCTGGTACTGCTGCACCAAACATGGTGACTGCTTGCTGTGGGCAGCACTACCAGGGTACAATATTCAAACAGATAGTGCTGTCAGTTTAGTTTGTACTGTTTGAATATGGCACCAGAGTCAGCTGACCCTGTTTTTTCACATGGGGCACCTGTTTGCACATGCAGCCAGCAGGCTCTGAAATGAGGCCCATCATGAATAGTGTGATTAGCAGCAACCAGACTGCATACTTTAGTTGGGCTTATATTTTAAGATAACACTCTTAATACTCTTAGCTATGGGCAAAGATGTAAAACACATACCTTTTACACAGCACTACTGTAGACAATGTCACACACTCAATTTACTGAAGAGTTGCAATTGGAGAATTACTATCCCATTAAACAACTTCATCTGGTCAGTGTGAGCATGAAAACTGTAACTTTATTGGAAGGCTCACACACAGACATTTAAGCTAATTATATGTGTAGTACTTTTCACACACAAAAAAAATTAATAATAAGAAAAGCTGGGCAAAATTGACAAATTCTGCTTATAGAAAATGTTTACGACATTCAGCAAATTTTGTGAAATTTTGTGGAATTCCGTGAAATTTTGTGAATTTGTTTAATGTGTCCTAACATTGTCATTCTAACAGTGAAATGCCTGCTAGTTCGTAATGTATCTAGGAGCTCTCCAAACATCATGACAATTAGCTACATAGATTTGAACCTACTAGAACTCAAAAGGTGCTGTTTTATTTCTTTGTGAAATGTGGAAATATTTTGTTACTTATATCTCTGCTGCCTTTGGAGCTTAATGCAAGACCTTTTGCACAAATAACATTTTAGAAGGGTCTTAGAAACTGCTAAACAGGTGAGATTTGATTAAGTAATTGTTTTAAGTTACAAGGGGTTCTAATTTTACCATTCAAACATGTGTAATTTTATGAAAATTGCCTGAAAGTGTGTCTGAATATGTGCTGCCATTGCAGCTATCGACCTAACGTTGCTTACGTGCATATCCAATGTCACTGGGTCCTAGAATAAAATAAAGCTGGAGAAATTTGGTTCAATAGTTTTAAATTTACAGTGGAAGATCCACAGATTACTAATTGGAAAATAGTTAATGCCACCATTATTCCCATTGTGGAATTTTATTTTCACAAAGCCCTTATCATTGCTTGCAGTGAAATTGACCATTTTCTTAATTCTCCCATCTGAGCAAAGTTGTTTGCAGTACTATAGTATATCACTGTGTAACTGTTTTCTCCCATCCTTTTGTTTTATTTTGCCCATATGTACTATTTGAGCTATTTGCCCTCCTGATGTCCTCCTCCGTTTCTACAGTGGCACCCTTCTTTTAAAAGAGATACACCTTATCTTTTAGCTTTCAGACCTATCCTATCAGAGTGGGAATGATTTCTCCTCCTTGGTGTACTGGTCATTTTCTTCCTCCTGCAGGTCTCTGTGAGTGCCTGTACTGTAAGTCCTGACCTTCAAGTACATTTGGCTTTCAGGCTACTCAGTTGTATGAGGTATGATTCTCATATGACAGATTCAAATGAGAATTATTGCCAAGCTATACGTCCTTGCCCATTTGGAGAATTACTATGCAGTGGCCACACTGCTATTAGCAAGTTTTATATCTCCCAGTTTTCCCCATCCCCCCCTACTTTACCCCTTCCCTTCCTCCACTCCCCCACCCCTAACATGACAAGGTCTTAGGCTGCTCTGCTCCAGGACCAGTATCCTCTTCTCCTGATTTTTCCCTACCTCACCTTCCCACTCAGCCCTCCTCCTCTCTCATAATGAATTTGTATTAACCCATTTGAGAATGCTTTCATTGTTATCATATTCAATTTACTGTTGTTAGTGTGATTCAGTATTGCTCTTCATAATGTATTTTGCTTTACTCTTTTTGTGATGTTGCTCATTGTTATTGTCCTAGATTCACTGTTGTTTAATGTCATTTTTAGTTATTGTTATTCTTCTTGTGTATGTATGTTACCCTTCCCTTGGATGTGGAACTTTTGTAAATGAGTGCCTGCACTCCGAAGGTGTTAATCCCAGACCATATAAATAAATAAATAAAACTATTCTTCTGCTTCCCAGCCAGCCCTACTATCATTCCCTTGGTTCACCCATGCATCTCATACCTGCCACTTGTGATCCCCTGAGCAAACTTCCTCTCCCATCCTTTAGTTCAAATCCCCCTTACTGCTCTGGCACAGCTGCAGTCCATCTACAGCATGTATGCAATCCATGCCCCAGGATGCTGTTATATTTGGACTTCTTTCAAAAGACTCTTAAAAAGAATGATCTTATCTTATAGTCCATTGCCATTTCTCACACACCCCCCGTAACCATGAGGATCTTAAAGTTCACTCTGAATATCATTCCCTTTATGAATGCCCCTGCTTCTGTAAATGACCACCTTATGTCCACAACACTTTTCTTTATGTCATTTTATGTCAAAGTGAACAACAGTCAGCTCGTCCCTCTAGCTCTAATGCTTGGCTAAGTATTGTAATCATTCATCCTGTACTGGACATAGGCAAGTCATCATACCTGCAATAGCATCTTGGTTGTATAATGCTCCATCCAACTGTTCTGCTTTTAGTTATTTATTTTACAGTTTTTGGCCAGGAAAGATACACTAAGCCAAGGCTTGTTTCCAGGTGCATCCTAGGAGCACAGGAAAATTAAGTAACTTTCTCATGGTCACCTAGTATGCAGGTGGTGGCTGTGGGATCCAAACCTAGATCTCCAGGTTTGCAGCTCAGTGCTCTTAATCACTACACTCTACTGCCTGCCTCAGCTCCCTCCTACATTTACTATGGAATCTCCTGTGAATGCCACCATATTGCAACTATACCCAGCCTTTCCGTATTCATCCATGGCAGGGCAGGTGTATACTGAGAAATAGCTATGGATATGAATTCCACAAAATTATCACAAACTCCCATGATTTTCACAAAAACTCATGAACTCATTAAACTAGATAAGTATGTATGCTATTTAACTTCTGATAACAAGGCCATCCTTTATTTCTAGTTGGATAGGATTCAGTGGCCAGCTCATCAGGTCCCTTCCTTATTTTAATCCCCACTTGACCAGCACTCAGTTTCTAGCTAGCAGCTCTCCACCTCCCACCCCTCTTTTGTCTCTGGCACTCTTGACTGTGGAACTTTCATTTGGGATTTCCAGTCAGTACTTCCTTTACCTTTGCATTCACATACCCATGTCACCTCTTAAGGGCAGAAATACTCAGGGAACTTGAAGTCTCGGATTACAACCGTTGAGCTACCAGCTCATTTACAAAGGTTCCATGTCAGGAAGAACAATACAAACATACAAGCATAAAACACAGTTTAACAAAGAGCATAAGACAAATGTCAAAAGCACTATGACTTAACAGTGGACCTGGGAATAGGAATTGTATCTTGACACACAGACAGAGTCAGGGCTGAAGCAGAAGACTGAGAGGGTGGGGGAAGGTAATTGAGTGAAAAGGGGTGGAATAGAAATAGGTATACAGCAAGTGGGAAACCTCTGGCTGGAGCTCACCTTGTCAGGAGGGCGTGGGGATGGAAAGGTCAGGGGTAATAAAATGGGTAGGGCATGGGTCCCTGGGGAAAGAAGAGGGGAGGGTGGGACTAGGATAGGGGGCAGGGGGGAAGGTATGTAGAGGATGGTGGGGGAGGTGGGAGTAGCAGCGGGAAGTGGCGGAAAGGGTGAGTAGCATAAGTGCACATTTGGTGGGGTAGTCAAGCAACTTGTACCAGGTGGGTTGGTCAGGTAGGGCAGGTGCATTGCCTTTGATTGGACAGGCGGGATCTAAGTGTGGATTTGAACAAGCCGATTTTGCTAATGGTGGTAAGTTCCAGTGGGAGTGAGGTAAGCCATAGCGGGGCACGGTATTTGAAGGATCACTGACCTTGGGTGGTGCGACAATAGGGGATTTTGATGGAGATCTTGTTGGATGTCCTCGTGGTCCTTGTTGGTGTGACCTGGTGTATGACGGGAGCTGGTCCTGCTGGCAAAAGGCCCAAGGTGGATTTTTTGGCAAGGAGACAGATTTGATAATGGTTCCTGTCATTCAGGTTTAGCTATCTGGTTTGCTGGTAGAGGTGGCAGGTATGGGTCAGTTGTGGGGCTCCAAGCGCAAGTCTGCAGGCTTTGTTGAGCATGGTGGTGAGTCTCTTGAGGGTGTTGTCTGGGGCTGCGCTGTAGATAGCAAGGCCATAATCAATAGTTAAGAAGACCAAACTGGTTATGGCAAGCAGCTGGAGGGCTTTATCAGTGAGGCAGTTGCGATGCTTGTATAGCAGGCTGAGCTTCCTGTTAGCTGTAGAGGCCACATGATCGATATGTGAGGTGTATGAGAGGGAGCTATCAAGGGTGAGGCCCAGGTATTTGAATTTGGGGACCATTTCAGTGGGGCTCTTTTGTAAGCTCTGGATGTTCAGGGTTGCAGCACTGTGGTGGCCATGCACTGGGGCAAAGAGCATGGATTTCATCTTTTTGTGGTTGACTAGGAGTCTAGCTCTGTTAAACCAGTCTTCCACTTTGTAAAACTCCTGCTGAAGACACTGCTCCAGTGCGATGGGGTCAGAGTGGCTGGTGTAGATCACAGCATCATCAGCATAAAGAAGATTTTTTGATGGCAGGCTAGTGGAAGGTTGTTTAAAAAGAGGCTAAAGAGGAGGGAGCCCAGGATGGATCCTTGGGGGACTCCAGTGGACACTTGGAGGGCGTCAGAGAGGACATTGCAAATTTTTACCTGCTGAATGCTTCCAGAGAGGTAGCTCTGGAACCAGCACAGTGAGTCTGAGGAGAGCCCAGTTACCTTTAATTGGGCCAGCAGAAGGTCATGATTGACTGTGTCAAAGGCCATGGTGAGGACTATGAAGGTTGCCCCCACCAAGCGGCCTTGGTCTAAGGTACTGTGAATGTAGCCCATGAACTCGAGAAGCGCGGTGGTGGTGCTGTGGCATTGCTGGAAGCCATGCTGCTGCTGGCATCATAGCTGGTATTTTCAAAGTGTTCCACCAGCTGATCATAGACTATCCGCTCAAGGGCTTTAGAGATAGGCGGGAGGATTGAAATTGGTTGATAGCTGGCATGGTCAGTCTTGCTACTGGCTTTGTGGATTGGGGTGACAATTGCTGCTTTCCAGAGTTCTGGGAAGGTACCCAAGATAAGGGACAGATTTATGATACTGGTCAGTGGGGTTAGCAGTTCATCGAGGGTAAGAGAGATTAGTTTTAGATCAAGGCCCTCTGAGCTGTACCTGGACTTCCCAAGGACTTGGGAGATATATTTTTTTTACCTCACCTTTAGATAGAACTTTGAGGTAGAATGGGGGAGGGCTTGGAATGTTGGGGTCAAGCTTTGGGGGGGTGGGCTGGTTGGTACTGGCTTGGAATTGGAAGCTAGGGGGGAGCACTAAGCTGAGGTCCGTAAAGGCTGTATTGAAAATGTCTGTGATGGATCTGGGGTCCTGTGTTGGGGATCCATTGTGTCTCAGCATTGTGGGTGCTGAGGTATCATGTTTCCCTAAGATGGTGTTATGGTTATCCCAGAACCGGCGGCTGTCACCTCAAGTGGAGTTTAACTCGAGTCGGTGGAAATTAGCTTTTGCCTGCCGGATTGTGATGGTGCATTTGTTCTGAGCAGCCTTGTAGTTTTGCAAATCCTGGGCAGAGTGAGTATGTATGTACTTATACCATAGGCAGTCCCTGGAGCTTAACATGGCAAGGAGGTGAGGGGTTATCCATGTTTTATGCGAGCCACTGATTCTCCTTTTAGCTAAGGGAGAAAACATGTTGCAGGCTGCATTGAAGATAGTTATAAATTTACTCAGTGCTGTGTTAACATCGTTGGCATTTAGGATAGGTGCCCAGTTCAGTTGTAGGAGGTGTTGCTTAAAGAGCCCTAACAAGCCCCTTTTTAGTATGCAGGATGTAATCACCTTGGGGGGTGGTTTCAGGGCCTTGTTGGACCAGGTGAAGATCATGGTTGAGTGGTCACTTAGGGAGTTGGGGAGCACTTTTAAGCTGGAGATATGTTCTGGGTGGTTAGTTAGTACCCAGTCTAGCAAGGTACAGTTTCCTGATCTGCAGTAGGAGCAGGTAGGTTGGCTAACTAGTTGTAGGAAGTTAATTGAGGAGACCGCATCCTTATAAGCAGCAGGGTCATGAGACAACCAATTAATGCTGAAATCACCCAGCACAATGACTTCGCTGCTAGAATGGATGCCAGCAAGGTGCTCATGCAGTACTCTGAAACCCTCAGCTGCTTCCCTGGGGGGTAAGTAGGCTGAGATGAGAGTAAGACCTTTACACTGGGTGCCCAGGGTTAAGTGCACAGAAAGTACATGAATGTTTTATCCATGTTTGAATGTGGGAGAGCTGTCCCTTGCAGGTGGTCTTTTATGTAGATTATGCAGCCGCCTCCCCTCTTGCCTAGCCAATCGTGGTGGAAGGGGGTGTACCCATGGAGCTGGACTTCACTGTCCTGGTACTAGGGATGAGTCATGTTTCAGTTAAGGCCAGGATGTCAGGGTTGTGTTGCACTACTCAGGCTTGCAGTAGGTCAAGTTTTGGCAGCAGACTGCTGATGTTAAGGAATGCTATGGTGATCAGATGTCTTTCCCTGGTTTGCCTGTGGCATTTTGGCAAGGGTCGGGGTTGGGATGAATATTACCCGAGAGCATTAAGAGTAGCCAGGCTACTCTTCTTGCGAGGAGTTTGAGTTGCTTAGAAGAGTGGGGTGGAGGGCATAGGGACTGGGGTTGATACCAAGTATTGTAGGCAAAGTGATTTGAAAAAGTTGTGGGTGGTGGGATTAGGTAGTGGTGGTCCATGGTTAGTGGGCACAGTGACCCTGACACCAGGGAGGCATTGAACGTTGGGATACAAGAACATGTTGTGGAGTTAGGGATCTCTTCTCTGTAAATAGGAGGCAAATCCAGTGCTATGGTACAGCAGGCAGGTGGCACGGCAGTTGGGAGCAGTAGGAGGGTCATGTGAGATGTTACTAGCCAGGCTGCAAGCAGCAGCTTTGCTGGTTTTAAAGTGTCAGGCATTGGTGGTTGGGGTAGTTCGGGCAGTGGGAGCATTTTGTCTTGGTGCACCCTTTAGCAGCACACTAGGTTGTGTGGGGTGCAGGTACCTTTCCTGCTGGTTTGGGGTATGATCCTGGGTAAATGACTGTTATCAGAGATAGTATGTAGGTTCCAGGGACTAATTGGGAGCAGGTCCACCCTTTGTGTAAGCAAACAACCATTTGCGTAAGCAAACTTAAGCCACAGTATATGTTACACCAAGCACAACACAAATGATCAGCATCTTTCTAGGGTCTATAGACTTACCAAAATTGGTGTCATTGTTTTATCTAGTTATAAAGTTAGAGGGGCTTAACATCTTGACTTTTACACTTAATATTTCATACATACTTGTAGAATATTGTGCTGCATATAACTTAGCCATCTTTACTGCTAGACACCTGTGTCTTGGTACACTTGCCCACATGAAAAATGTCTTTAAACTTGTCTTATTATATAGCATTTGAATTAGGGATGGGTGGCTCAGATGAGACCTGGTTCTGATCCCGAATCTGATTTATTTCCAAAAGGTTCTGATTTAATCAGATTTACTCTGGTGAACTGTAGAGCTATTTTTTTTATCTGAGCATGATAAATGCATCAGTATTATTCTTTTAGATCCCTCTATTAAAAAAAATGTGCCTCTATTTTTGTGTCGTTTCAAGGTCAGCAAGCAGTCAACAGCAATAAAAACTAAACATATAACATTCACCAGTTCTGTAGTAGTGAGTCACTTAAAAAGGAGGTCAGGCAGGGTACCAAAAGTAAAAAAAAAGAAAAGATATATTTTTCTGGTCTCTTTCTGAATACTCCCTGGACCCTCTTTGCCCAGCAAATTGTATGAAAGGCAACACGTGTGATACTGGGGCACTGAAGAGAGCCAACCCATTAGGGTTTTTTTGTTTGATTGACTGTTGTTCTTGTCAATCCTGTGTGTCAGCCAGAGTGTCACACAGATTTTGAAAAGGGGGGTGTTACCCATGTCTCACACTCTGTGTTGCCCATTTATGTGCCAAAACCACTACTAGGCCACAATACCATAGACTCTGTGTTACCCATCTCTGTGCCTGAACTACTACAGGGAAGGTCACAGTAGTGCCACACAGAATGTGAAGGGGGGGGGGTCACATCTCAGGCTCTATGTTGCCTGTCTCTGTGCCTGAACTACTACTACTAGGTCATACTGCCATACTACATTTTGAAGGTGGGTATCACATATTGGACTCTGTGTTGCCCACCCCTGTGACTGAACTACTACTAGGTCATCGTGCCTCATGAATGTTGAGAGGAGGGTGTCACATGTCAGACTCTGTGTTGCCCATCTCTGCATCTGAACTAATACTACTAATTGAATAATTAAGTTGGATCCCATAAAATGGATTCAGAATCAGAATCTGTTATGGAACATGTGGTCAGCACCAGCAGAATGGCTGAAATCGGTACACGCAACAATAAAAATATTTCCTGACCAGAAATTCAGGAAAAAAAAGGAAACTCACTGCTGCAGATATTATTCAATACAAAATGATGAAAATGAAGCGCCACAACCAGAAAAAGAAAATAATATTAGTGAATCCCCTGATCAAAATAATTCAGCACTGTTGGCAATGACAGAAATATCAGATAAAACACAAAAACAGGTAGCCAAAGCAGATAGACCTAGCAAGTAAATGATTAAGGAAAACGCTCAGTCTAGTACCACTAGACATAGCACCTGATGATATGCCACTCATGCATATCTGGCTTCTTCATCAGAAAGCAGTGCCTCTGATGAAGATGTTGCAAATGTACAAGAACAAGATCACAATTAGGATGTATCGCAGTTACTGTATGATCTTCCAAATGTAACTAATCAGAATGTGATACCGTTGAGGTAGAGAATGCCACCTGGGTTCCTGAACCCAAAAAGAGAAAAAAACCAAAAACACATAACAAATACCATTACTAGCCATGGCCAGTAGTGAGAAAAAATCAATAGCAATCATAGTAGCTCTTTTGGGGACAGTCACAGTGTGCATGAATCAGGGTCAGAAACACCAGCCACCAAAACTATTGCAGTTCCTGGCATGATAAAATGTTCCACCTCAGTTGTGTGGAACAATTTTCTTATAAATCCCAAAAATGAATGTTTTGCTGTCTGTACATTTTGTCATCAGTAGAGGTGGATGAATGTTGTGATTTCTGCCTCAGTGGAACTTTTGCAAAATTTCACAACTTTCACCTAAAGTTTCCGAACTTCTGCCTGTGTGGATCAGAAATCTTCTGAATTTGTCTGGGCAAATGTTCACCCTCTCCCTCTAATAGATACAGTACTTTCCCTACTACTCAGTGTCCCCCACCAAAACCCTGAAATGTATTTCCTGGTGCCTAGTAGCAACCCTCTGCTGGTCACTGGTTGCCAATCACCAATTGCCAGCTGATGTAAAAATAATAATTCCCTCCCAGTGACTAGCCATCACTGCCCTATGTGTTAAAGAAAGTCCCTAGTGGCTAGTGGTCCCTCCCCCCACCCAATCACCTTCCCAATGTGTTAAAAAAAATCCCTGGTGGCTAGTGAACCCTCCTCCACCCGATTGCCAGCACCATATATTAAAAAATCCCTGGTGGCTAGCGGTACTCCCCAACCTGAACTCTACCAAATATGTTAAAAAATCCTTGATGGCTAGTGGTCCCTCCCCCAACTGATCACCCAACTGACCACTACATCATGCCCTGGTGTCCAGTGTAACTCCCCCCCTCATCCCAAGCCCTGGTCTGTAGTAAAAATAATGGACATTTCTCCCTGGTGATCTAGTGAATCTCCCCTCGGTATCCCAAATCCGCAATCTGTAAACTGGAATTCTATTCCCTGGTGGTTTAGCACATCCCCCATCTCAGCTGGAAATGTCCTACCACCCTGTTCCCCCCATCCCAAACCTGAAAAAGAAACCAGCACATCCCTCTGTTCTCCTCTGCAACCAGCCACCCATTGAGCTGTCAATGAATGAGGGTGTGCTTGTACTAGCATGAGCTCATTCATTGACAGCTAAGTGGGTGTCCAGCTGTGGAGGAGAGAGGAGGGCTGTGCTGGCTGCTCATTCAGGTTCAGGACCGCCAGTGAATAGAATTCCAATTCATAGACTGGGGATTGGATATAGTTAGGAGGGGGTTCACTAGACCACCAGGGAGAAATGTTTATTTTTTTTTTTACTTTTCAGGGGTCAGGATGGGGGGGGGGGTTACACTGGAAAGCAGATAATGATGTCCTGGTGGGGCGGCTGATTGGGTGGAGGGGTGGGACCGCTAGCCACCAGGGATTTTATTTAACGTAATGGATGGAAATTGGATGGGAGGATGGACTGCTAGCCACCAGGGATTCTTTTATCATATGAAGCAGGTGATCAGGTGGGTGGAGGGACCACTGGCTGCCAGGGCTTTTGTTTACATATGTGGTGGGTGATCAGGTGGGGGGAGAGACTGCTAGACACAAGGGAATAATTTCATGCATATGGGGTGGGTGAGCAGGTGGGGGGACTGCTAGCCACCAGGGAATTATTTTTACATTAGGCGGCTATCAGCAACCAGTGGGCTGGGGCACTAGACACAAGGGAAATATTGGTACTGGTGGTCAGACTGTAGGGTGCAGGCGGAATTTCCATGAAAGTTTGGAAATGGATTTTCAAACTTTTGTGGAAGTGAAAGTTTGACTTTCACAGAAATTCCGCCAACTAATGTTTTTTTATCACACACCTCTAGTCATCGAGAAGTTATCAGGTGGAAAGTGAGGGGCCAGTTCAGCATAGCATCACTAAAAAGGCATTTACAAATAGCACGTCCAATCATTCAGCTGGGCAGCAGTCTTGAACAAAGGAAAATATATGTGATGAAAATAATCCTACAGATAGTGATGGTGTAGAGACCGAAAGACTGGACAGAAACAAATATGTTTGATTTCACTAACAAAAGTATTTGGACAAGCTAGAGCTTTGCCACTGCAGTCCCGTGTTTTTGGCCCCCTGCATGAATTAAACAGCAGACCATTACTGCAATGCTTGAACAAAAAACTGCCTTCAGTATATCCATCAAGATACGTTAAAAATGAGTCAGTAAATACGTGACTTTATTGTCAAGTACCTGCAACCATTTTCTGTGGTGGAGAATGATGGTTTTAGAGCACTTTTAAAATATTTTGCTCCACTTAACTTATAACATATCAAGCCATAAATATTTTGCAGCTATGGCTGTTTCCAAAATGTATGAATGCATGGACAGTAAAAAAACAAGCATTTGTCAATGCCAAATGTTGTCGCACTGGCATTGGCTTTGGTAGTGCAGTGCAGAAACACAGCTTGGGCAGGAAGTGAAAAATGTCAGCTGTAGTGTTCATAAGGAGGTGTAAAAAAATGGCAGTGTTGAAATGTGGCATGTAAACATTGCATATTTGCGAAGTTACAAGGGAGTGTGGGAAATGCACAATGCACGCTTGTAACACAGTCATTTTATGGACTTTCAGCATCGAATTTTCAATATAGGCATTTTAGCACCTCTGCTCATGTATACTGTCACTGTCATTTGCTCACGCTGTCTGAAACAGAGATTTCGCACAGCGACCGCACTATTCTGCGCTGGACGTGCGAAAACACATTTTGGGTAGGATATATAAAATGACAGCTATACTGTTCATCAAGAGGTGTGGAAAAATGCCAATAGTGAAAATCCAGAGTGAAAATATTACAAATGCACGTTACGAGCATGTGTGCAAGCTGCACAACGCATGCTTGTAACACAATCATTTCAAGGAGTATCATCACCAAATTTTCAACATAGGCATTTTAGGACCTCTGCTCATGAACAGTATCACTGTCATTTTCGTAATCTGCCCCAGACACTGATTTCCCATAGAGACCACGCTATTGTACGCCAGAAGTGTGGAAACACATTTTGGCCAGGATGTGAAAAATGACAGTTATACTGTTCACAAGGAGGTGAAGAAAAATGACAATGTTGAAAATCTGGCTTGAAAATATTGTGAATGCACACAGTTAAGAGTGTGCATAGCAACTGCGCAATGGACACTCATAACACAGTCATTTTACGGAGTATCATCATCAAATTTTCAACATAGGCAATTCAGGGCCTTTTTTCATGAACAGTGTCACTGTCATTTTTGTAATCTGTCTCAAACACTGATTTCCCACAGCAACCGTGCTATTATGCGCCAGAAGTGCAGAAACACATTTTGGCCAGAGTGTGACAAATTACATCTGTACTGTTCACAAGGAGGTGTAGAAAAATGTCAGTGATGAAAATCTGGTGTGAAAATATTGTGAATTCATGAGGTTATGAGCGTGCATAGCAACTGCGCAATGCGTACTCGTAAAAGCTATTTTTGAATTTTTCCACTGAATTTGCAACATAGGCTTTTGGATAGCCTACTATGAACGCTGTCACTGTCTCAGATAATCCGCCCCAAAAGGTGATCGCTTCAGTGACTATGAAACTCACCTTTTGGGACTAATTAACGCCATGACAGTGACAGAATCTATGAGGAGGGGTCCCAAAACCCATGTTGAAAATTTAGCGAAAAATTCCAAAAATTCCTAAGATATGCATCAAAGTTGAAAAACCCATTTATTACATTATACAGCTTACTGCATTTCATCAGTTCTCGGTCGACTTTGAAGAGGCGCAGACATTTTCCGTCCACCAAATCATCATCGCAAGCAAGTCTGGAGGTAAGTTTTGGGTGAGGGAGGGTGGGGAGGCAGGGTGCGCAGTGGTGGGTGCGGTGGGTAGGGAGACCTACGAGGGATCATTTTCTGTTTACAGGTGTAAAAAAAAACATCGTGGATGGTTTCTTTTGTTACAGGTATTTTTTATGGGGGGAGGATACAGTAGCCAATGGGGGATTGGGCACCCCCATCAACAAACAGGAAGTGGGGGACACTAGCTGAGGGGGATTGGGCACCCAATCAGTACAGAAGAAGGAGGGATGTCATGTCGATGGGGAGTGGGCTCCCCCCACGGCACATTAAAATAGGAAAAGGGGTAACAGATGCCAACAGGGATTGGGCACCCCCATCGGCAAACAATGAAAGTGGGGGGCACAAGCCCCTGAAGTCAGTAGTTTAGAGGCCACTGTGCCGCTATGTTTGTAGCGGCGAAGCATGTAGGAAGGTCCACTGCATGTGACAAGCTTTGCTCGCATTGCAGTGGATCTTTCCTTTGATGTGCTCACCATATTAGTTATGCATGGTGTGGTGCTGGCATGCTGGCTGATTGGGGAATGAGGGACGCACCTGCTGGTGCGTGCCCTGCATTCACCCAACAGCGACTGCACCTCCAAATCTCCACTGCAGCAAGATGTTGGCTGCGCAAGCACATCAACATAAAAATGGCTCTTTAAGAGAGTGAATGTGGTGCTGTGCACCTGACCACAGACATGTGGATGAGTTTTTGACTCAAACAATTGATTATATGTGCATCACAGCACATTAGGTGTCACAATCACCTTCAAATACCACCACAAGCAACAGTGTACACAAGTGAAGACAAAGAATAATAGCTCTTTGCATTAGCATGATTGGTAAGCTTCACATCACTGACAATATTTTGTAAGAGTTGTGTGACAACGTTTCTGAGTGGTTGGAGGCCCTGGAACTCAATACTGAATTGGTTGTTTTAGACAATGGTGCCAATATTGTTAGTGCATTGAAATGTGGTGGGTTTACTCACATTCCGTGATTTGCACACTCAATAAATCTGTTAGCATGAGCTTTCCTTTCCAGTGACAACAGTATAGTAACACTAGTCAAAGCTGCAAAGAAAATCAGTGGCCATTTTAGTCAGTCTGAAGAATCATGTGGTATCTTGGCTGACTTCCAGAAAAAAATGGCTTGCCAGTACAGCAACTAAAACGGGATGTTCCAATGAGATGGAACTCAACTTCTTACATGCATGAGGAACTTCTCACACAAAAGATGACAGTCCGTAAATATACCATGGTGCACAATGGAACAGATGGTGGTGTGCTGAATACATTCCAGTGGGGCCTCATACAACATCTTACATTGCTCTTGACTCCCTTTGAGGATGCGGCTTGAAAGATTAGCAAAGAGAATGCTACTCTAAGCCAGGTTATTCCCATCATAAATTTCTTGAACAAAGAACTCAGAAGGCTGCATAGAGGTTTTGAACCAGAAGGAGACAAATATGGTGTATCCATTAAGGACTGATTGATAGTAATTTCAAAATTGCAGAAGACTTAATATCTAAAACCGATTTCAAATCAGATATATGTACATTTCTACAGATGCATTTTACATTCTCATATTTGGCAAGATGGCGCCGGTGTGTGAGCCACCTGAGCTGTGCTGATTTTCTGAGTGCTAAATGTTTTTAAAGTTTTTATTTTATTCTGTTAATCCGTTGTTTGTTGTTTTCTCATATACTGGTGCATTAGTTATCATTGTGGTCCCGACAAGTTGCGATCGATTTCAACATCTTGCGTTAGTGATTGCTGGCATAGTAGTGCATTCAGCATTGTGGGGTAGTCCTGGATTACTGCTGATATTGTAGGAGGATTTCCTCATACTCAAACGTGGACTTCAGACTTCAGACTCCGAGCGTAGCTCTTTTGCCTACTCCTATTTGTTTAAACCTTTGCTGACTGACTGTGGTGGGAGCGCATGATGTCTGGCAAATAGGTGTGGGTTTGTTGCCTCCTGTGGAACATCAGCTGGGGTGGTGAGAGCACTCGGAGTTCAGGGGCAGCCTATGGAAGATCTTTTTTCTCCACTTGGACTTCTCTGAATGTGTACGGTATTGAGGATTGGAAGAAGCACTACCTTCCTGTGGATTCTCTAGGCAGTTGCTCCTCTCCTCCTCGGGTGGATATTTGGCAGGGTTTGAGCTGTTTATGAAGGAACTGCTTGAGTTTTAGCTGGAGGGTTTTTTCTCCCGTGGTTGTTGGTAAGGGGACGTCAGTGGCTGGAGGGCAGCTGAGGTCACTGTTTCCCCTCTAGAGCAGCCTGTTTCTCTGTCTTTTTGTGGATCTTTTCACCTGGGGGGGTTATTTTCTGCCTTTAGGGCCATGGCACCTGAGTAGGGACTTTGGCTGTGTTTTACAGGGAAACTCAAGGGGTTTAGTGGTAGGTGGGAGCTACTGCTTTCCTCTTGGGAGATCTTTTTTTCTGATCACTGCCTTAACATGACTGAAATCTGGTGTCTTGGCCTGTGTTTTGGGGACTGCTGCTGTGAGAAAGTTTCAGCAAGAGAACTGGCAATTTGGAGGAATTTTCTGATGTCTAGACTTGAAGGGGATGAGAGCCTCTCCTGTTCCTTGTAGAGGAAATTTTTTCGAACCTGATAGACATCATTCATACTTAGATTCTGATTTGTTGGTATCATTCCAAAGCTTGCACTGTTTGACTTTATTTTAAAGTTGAGAGACCTTTTTGTAGACTTCTGGACATTTGGAAATTTGGATATTGCACATTTTATATTTTATTTTACATTTGTTTGTTGACCTAATTTGTTTGTGTGTTATATTATTATTAATTTGGGAAGTTGGGGAAGTTTATATATTTTTGGTTTTTGTATTAATGAGTTAGGTGTTGGGTTTTAATATGTGTAGAGGGCCTGCCACCACGGTCGTATGCTATTCATCCTCCACTCTTGCACCCTTCACCCTTCCCCTTCGCCATTACAGTGGTCAACCTACCAACGCTGTAGAGCATGGGAATTGTATGGAGGGTGAGAAGGGGTTTTACGGGGTGCGAACAGGGGAGGCTGAATGAGTGGGGACACCGTATTGGGGCAGTGGGGACCAGAAGACACCCTGGGCAAAATGGACTCTGGAATGAGGTTCTCTTTGTCTGGTTTCCATACCCAAGGGCACCGCTATTGATGCTGGGCAAGTGGTCTGTGCTGTTCCAGTTTCCCGTCCAACCCAGGCAGTGTTGTGCAATGCCAGATCCATAAAGAACAAGACTGCAGTTATTGCAGATCTTGTCAAGTCTGTGGATCTGGCTTGCATTACCACACCTGGCTGGATGAAAATGCTAGTCCTGTTTAGGAGGCAGCAGTTCCAGCCGGGACCTCGGTTTTACACTGTCTGAGATTGGACCATTGGGGGGGGGGTTGCGGTCTGTTTCAAGATCGAACTGGGACTCACAAGTGTACCAGCTGAGGAAGCTGAGTCCTTTGAGTATATTGTAGTGGCAGGTGTGTGTTGTAGAATTGTTCTCATCTACCATCCACCAGATGATGAGAAACATTTTCTGCAGGAAGTAGCGGACTTTGTCGTCAACATGACATTTGAGTCACCCAGGCTGATGGTCCTGGGTGACTTTAATGCCGGGGTCGATGACGAGTCTCACAGTTTGTATAACACTTCCTCTAATTAATGACATCTTTGGGCCTTACACAAGTGGTTACTGCTGCCACTCATAACAGCGGTCACTCCCTGGACTTAGTTTTCCTCCTTGGGATTGAGGCCTCCGATGTGGGGGTGAAATCTGTCAGTTGGTCCGATCACTACATGGTGAGGTTCTATTTTTGTACCCCCCCTTGTAGGCCTGCTCTTGTGGAGATGGTTAGGTACCGCTCTTTGTGAGATGTTATCTTTATAGGCCTAGCAGCGGTACTTGACCTATCAGAGTTAGCTGGAGTGAGCAATGATCCTGATGCCTTAGTGCTGGCCTATAATAGGGCCATCTCCTCGGCTCTCAATCTTATTGCTGTGGTCCGTGTTCATCCTCTCCCCCTTTGACCTTGGTCTCCATGGTTTGATGGGACTTTGAGGGAGATGCGGCAACAAGGACGAAGATTAGAACAATGCTGGTGGAGAACTGCCCTTGATGCTGACCATCTTTGATTGATGGAATATTATCAACTCTATAAATCTGCAATCTCTCGTAAGAAGGCAGAGTTCCTGTCCGGGGAGATTGCTGCTGCTCAGAACCGACTGGCTCAGCTTTTTCGAACTGTTGATAGATTGTGCAACCCAGCCTGTCTTCAGATTCGGAAAGCCTTTTCACAAGTGGAGTGTGATGAGCTTGCTCGCTTGTTTGTAGATAAGGTGGCTGACATCAGGGCAGCACTCCAGCCAGTGCCCTCTATGGGAGAAGTTATTGATCGGCATTTGGTCGCAGACCCTGGACTTTCTTGGAGTCCCTTCGGCCAGCCTGAGTTCAGTGATGTCTTGAGGATTGTCCATAGTATACTCTACATGCTGTAGTTTGGATCCGGGCCCAACCTCCCTGATAAAGGGTTGTCTTGATATCATTGGCCCAGTCCTGGCACAGATAGTTTGGTGCTCCATGGATATGGGTGAGTTTCCTAGCTCACTGAAGGAGGCAGTGGTGACACCCCTACTGAAGAAAGCTTTCTTGTACCCCGACTGCCTTGCCAACTACAGACCAATCTCTAATTTTCCCTTTATAGGGAAGATTATTGAGAAAGTAGTGGCTGCACAATTGGAAAACCACTTAACCATCCATGACATCTATGAACCACTCCAGTCTGCTTTTCGAAAGAGGCATAGTACCGAGACAGCGCTGGTTCGGGTGCTTAATGATCTCTTGGTTAGGGAGCAGAAGAGCCATTCTATCTTGGTTCTTCTTGATCTTTCATCAGCTTTTGACACTGTGGACCATGGTGTGCTTCTCGCGTGACTGGAGTTCATCTGTGGCCTGTCGGGTGCAGTCGTCAGTTGGTTTAAATCTTTCCTCACTGAGAGAACTCAAATAGTGGTGTCGAGGATAAATTCTTCCCACCCAGTCTCTCTGACATGTGGGGTTCCCCAGAGCTCGGTGTTGTCCCCCATGTTTTTTGCGGTGTATATGCTACCCCTTGGAGACATTATAAGAAGGTATGGGCTGAGGTTTCACAGCTATGCTGATGATACCCAGCTCTACCTGTCTTTTACACCTGACCAGGATAGAACTGTCTCAGTCTTTAATAACTGTCTCGCTGAAATCCAGTGCTGGATGGATTCAAGCTGGCTGAAGTTGAACTTGGGGAAGATGGAGGTAATGGTTGTGGACCCAGGTCATGGGTAGAGGCGATGGAAGCTGGTTTACCCTCAGGTTTATTTCTGATGGGTTCCCAGCACCCTACCTCTGAGCAGGTGTGGAACTTGGGGGTGATTTTTGACAATGAGCTAACACTGCATGCTCAGGTGTCAGCAGTTGTCAGACTTTCCTTTTATTATCTTAGGAACATCGCCAGGATTATTAGACACCTTGTTCCGCCCACCAATCTGCCAACTTAGGTCCATGCTTTTGTGACCTCACGCCTTGATTATTGCAACTCCATTTATCTAGGGCTTCCTGGGGTTGATATCTGCCGCTTGCAGCTGGTGCAGAATGCTGCGGCTCTATTATTGATGGGTATGTCTCATGCCTGTCATATTTCTTTGGTGCTAAGCAATCTGCACTGGCTGCTGATTCAGTGGTGGATCACCTTTAAAGTTGGTCATTTGACCTACAAAGTCCTACACAGACAGGGCCCAGACTACTTGAAAGAGCTTCTGGTGCCCCACTGCCCTAAGCGATCTCTCCGCTCGGCGGATGAGGGGTTGCTAGAGATTCTGAGGGTTTCTCTGAAATCATCTGGCACTCGTGCTTTTGCATATGCTGCTCCAACCCTTTGGAATTCTCTACCCTGTCTGCTTCATCAGTGTGCGACAGTGGAGGAATTTAAAAAGACCATAAAGACCTATTTATGGTCAAGGATTCATTTTAACTAATTATTGCTTTTGGAGCTCAGATTATTATTATTTTATGTTTTATTTATTATATTTGTTAATATTGTAAGGCGCCTTGAGTCTAAGAAAGGCTCAATATAAATAAAGTTTTATTATTATTATTATTTTCAGAATTCCAAGAGATATGTTTTACACTTTGCAAAGGCATATTAAGCAAGCAAGCAAACTTTATTTACATAGTGCCTTTCATAATCAAGGTGCTGTACACAATATAAAATGCAATATGAGCAATAAGATAATAAAATATATCTAAAAATAATCAATTAATCAACTAATTGGAGAAGGCCAAAGAAAATAAACATGTTTTCAGCATAGATTTAAAACTGCTGATGGTCAGGCATTCTCTTAACTGATGGGGTAGAGAATTCCACAGGGTTGGTGCTGCAAATGAAAAAGCATGCGCTCCAGATGTTTTAAGACAAACCCTGGGAATCTCTAGCAATCCCTCATCGGTGGATTGGAGAGGGTGATTGGGGGACTAGGGAGTCAGAAGATCTTTCAGATAGTCAGGTCCATGTTCATGTAGGGCTTTGAAGGTAAGCAAGCCTACCTTATAGGTGATCGACCACTGAACTGGCTGCCAATGCACTGTGTGCAGCACAGGCATAATATGAGTGGTTCTAGAGGTACCAGTCAGCAGCCTGGCCACAGCATTCTGCACTAGCTACAAGCAGCAGATATCAAGCCCAGATAGCCCTAGGTACAGGGTATTGCAGTAGTCAAGATGGGTGGTAATGAAGGCATGGACCAGTGTTGGTAGGTTACCTGGAGGAATCAAGTGTTTCACCCGGGCAATATTCCTCAGATGGTAAAATGAGGATTTGACCACAGAGGACACCTGAGACTTCAGGGTCAGACCATCATCAAAAATAATGCCCAGGTTATGCACCCAATCTCAGGGAGGGAGCTGGACATCATCAAACGACAGGCCCGACATGTGCCCAGCTCCAAGACCCGGCCCCGGGTGACCCTGATCCACAACCAGCACCTCAGTCTTATCTGGATTTAATCTCAAACAACTCAAGCTCATCCAGTCTTTGATCTCGGTGAGGCAGGTATTTAGCATAGTGATCGCATCAACCTGTACAGGCATAAAGGACATATACAGCTGAGTGTCATCTGCATAGCAATGAAAACTCAAGCCGTATCACCTGATGATATCTCCCAATGGCAGCATATACACTGTAAACAACATGATTGCCAACATGGAACCCTGCGGCACCACTCTCTGAGACCTGCCTATGATGAAGGATCTAAACCATTCAAGGACTGTACCACATAGTCCACAAAGGAACCACAGGGTTTCCAAAAGCACCTTATGGTCCACAGTGTCAAAACAGCTGAGAGATCAAGAAGGATCAAGATGGTATGAGTCTTTCAATCTCTAGCCATCAGGAGGTCATTTAATACCTGAACAAGGGCAGTCTCCATGCTATGCATCTTCCTGAAACCAGACTGGAGAAATTCATAGACATTGGGAGTTACCAAATGATCGTCCAGTTGCAGCTCAACCACCTTCTCAACAACCTTCCCCACAAAGGGAAGGTTAGAGACAGGTTGGTAGTTAGCTGAATTGACGGGATCCAAGGAGGGTTTTTTAAAGAGTGGATAAGGCAGGTTATATCTACACACCCCACTAAAAGGGGGGGGGGTAGGGCCTGGATCCAAACTACAACAGGTTGGGCACAAAGTCTGGACAATCTTCACAATGTCCATGAATTCTGGTCAGCTGAAATCCATCCAGACAGACCAGGTGGTCACCACCTCCCATTGACCTGCGCAACCCCTCATAGAGAGAGCTGGGCCAATTCCAGACCTGATGCTGGCAACCTTATCTGCGAAAAACTGAGCTAGCTCATCACACTCAATTTGTGAAAAAACTCTTCCAGACTGGAGACAGATTGGATTGCACAATCTATCAATGGGTAGAAAAAGTTGAGCCAGTCAGTTCTGCACAGCAGAAATCTCCCTGGACAGGAACTCTGCCTTCCTATGGGTGATTTCTGATTGATAGCCCTTATAATGTTCCATCAATCTAAGCCTGTCAACATCCAAGCCAAACTTCTTCCATGCTCTCTCCAGCCTTTGACCAACCCACCTCAACTCATTCAAGGACCCATCATACCAGGGGGATACTGGGCAAAAAGTGAGTGGTCAAACACGAACAGGAGCAATCAAGTCCAAGGCCTCTCCCACTGCCTTATTATAGGCTAGTATGAGATCCTCTAGACTTGTGCTTTTATCCAGCAGTCCCAATGGGTTCAGCACTGCTGATAGACCATCTGGGGCAACTCCCCTTAAAGTGTGGTACCGGACCATCTCCAAAGGGGTGGGTCCATTTAGGAGGACCCCGGAACTGAACCCTATGGTGTGATGGTCAGACCAGCTAATTAGTTCCACCCCCAAGTTGGTGATCTCCATCCCCAGGAGGAACAGCAGATCCAATGAGCGATTTCCTATTTGGTTAGAGGAGGTAACTACCTGGGTAAGACCCAGCATTGTTATTAACTGGAGGAGATTTTGACCAAACTGTGAGAGTTCATCATCGACCCAGCCATTGAAGTCCCCAGAATTACCCATCTCAGAGACTCCAACACCATGTCTACGATGAGGTCTGCAATCTCCTGGAGGAATTCACCCCATCACCGGGTGGACAGTGGATGAGGAGTATCCTTCAACCCACACCCTCACCCATGAAGCACTCAAAGGATCTGGTGGTCCCCACTGGAACATCCACAAGGCCCAGTTCAGTCTTAAAAAAGATGACTATGCCCCCACCCCTACGATCCAACCTCGGGCGGTGAATCACTGCAGCTGGAACTGCAGAAGCCAATACTGGGCCTGCATTTTCATTCAGTCAGGTCTCGGTGATGCATGCCAGGTCCACCGTTTCAACAAGATTAGCTATAATGGCTGTCTTGCTCTTGATGGATCTAGCATTACACAACACCACCCTGGTTGGATGAGATCCTGAGGAAGACCTTGATCACTGACCAGTGTCAATTGCTGAGCCCTTGGGTATGGGACCAAGACAGGGACTACCCCTGTCCTGGCACCATTTTGCCCCAGGGCAGCACCTGGTCCCTACTACCCCAATATGTGCCCCCTTTCCATTCCCCATCAGGCCCAGTTATTCCCCCCTTCCTGCACCTCCTAGCAATCCCAAGGGATTGACAACATTTGTAAGTCTCTATTGGCAAAAAAGGGCAGTCAAAGGGGCGCAATTCCCTGAGCCTGGTGGTGAATAATGCCTAACTGTCTTTTGGACCTCCCTACACATACTAAAATACTAATCCCCGACATATAAAAATAAATTCTAAAATATAAATGATTCAGTCTTCAAAATACAGACAGCAAATTGATTAGCCAATAAATAATAACATTTCTTAAACAATAACTCAAATCCCAAAATATTAAATAAATTCAAGAAAAAATAACAAAAATCATCAGCCCCCTGAGGCCCTCTCACAGCCTGAGGTGGCCAACCAAACACAAATGATATACCCCCCCTTCAGATGCTCCACTTCTCTCTCTCTCTCTCTCTCTCTCTCTCTCTCTCTCTCTCTCTCACTCACTGAGAGGGTAGAACATCCAACAGTTAAAATATGCATGTTTTACTTATGCTATCAAAAACATTTGATTTTTATTTTACTTTTTAAGTTTCCATGGACTCTATAATGACAAATGATATGCTGGTATGCAAGTTTAATTTTATACTATAATTTACATAATAAGTGTATGTTTAACATATGTTATAGTGGCACAGTATCACCACCACAGTTAGGGTTGATCAGAGCTTTCTATGTTAAATCCCAAAATTTTCAGTTCATAAACTTCATAACTGTTCAATGAATTTGCACAAATGTTTGCATGCACAGTCTTGTTGGGTAGAGCTCTTGATGTGTCAATTTTGGTCTGGTCGGATGTGCAAACTCCAAGCTGCACACAGTGAAAAAACATAAAAATTGCCATTTTGTTGCTTTTATTTTTGCTATCACACAGAGCCTAGACAGTTTGGCATGCATTTTGATCTGAAATTTTCAGGGTAGAAAGGATTTGCCTCAGAAGAATTTCCTTTGGTGGTCAGGTGAACAAATTTATTAATCCATTCCAAAGTTATTGCATTTTTTAATTTGTACTTCTGAGCATGTTCAATCAACATTCAAAAATAGCTATATGAAGTTTTCATATAGGGAATCCTTTTTCATGAGGGAAAGAATTGTTTTCATTTGTCACAATCTTTGTTTTCTCTTTTACCCTAAAACATCACATTTGAAAGTCACAAAAATAACATTCTGGAGAGCTACTAACACATGTATAGTAACTTGTTTATTGGGACTCCTTCACCTGGATTCTGCATTTAACTGTTGCAGAAATGCTATTGAACTTTTTTTTCCAGATTATAAATCTTTTTTCATGACTCATAATATGAAAAAATATTCTTTTTCATATCACGAGTCATAAAAAAAGATCCTTTTCATTGATGGAAAATCTTTTCCTTGGTGTCTAGTGGCACTCCCTCCCCAATGCCCAATCTCTGTCCCTTTCATACTTTTATTTCCCTGGTGTCTGGTGCTACCTTTACCCTCTGATAACTGCCCCCTTACAGTTTTCTTTCCCTGGTGTCTAGTAGCAGCCCCCACACATGATCCATGTCCCCATCACTTATTTTTATTATTTCCTTGGTGTCTAGTGGAACTCCCACCTTCTGATTATCCTACTCATACATTATAATTACTTCCCTGGTGTCTAGTGGCACCACCCACCCTCCAATCACTGTCCCATTTCATTATGTCTCATTCTCTTGTGTCTAGTGGCACCCCCCACCCTCAGATAGCTGTCTCAACTTGAAATAAAGAAAATGGTCCCTCAATGTTTTTTTAACCTGTAAAAAAAGAAAGCTGTCACTGGTCAACATGAACCCCTACCCACACCTCACACTCAGCACCCACCACTCTGCACCCCCAACAGCCCCCACTCACACTAACTCACCTGAACAGATACCAGGCTACAGATTCACTCTCTTATGGAAGACACATTTCGCTGCCAGAACTTCTGACTGTAATATGAGAAACTAAGGCAACTGTGGTTCAATGTATTTCAATGGGGTTTTCAAACTTTGATGCATAACTTAGCCATTGTTGCATATTTTGACCCAAATCCTTCAATATGGCCTTTTTGGGACACCAACTCATGAGCAACATCAGTGGAATTTTGCAAATATGGCTGAAAAGATTATTTCATGGTCACTTGGTGAAATCACATTCCAGGCAGAATTTAAAAATGTTAACTGCCCTTGCTTATGAGGTGGGGTCATAACAAGGCCATGCTGAAAATTTGGGTTCAACATATGTAAAAATGCTATGTGTGTGCATTGAAATTTAGCTATGCTGCCTTATAACTCCAGTAATTTTAAATATTTTGACCCCAAATTTACAACATCGCCATATTTTTACATCTAATGAACATGACAGCTATCATTTTTCAAATTCTGACCAAAGTGTACTTTCACATTTGTGGCATGAACTGACATTGTGATGACACAGAATCACATTTTGGTAAGGATCTGGAAATATTCAGTACTTGGTTTATGAGGAGGGGCAACAAGAAAGCTATGACAAAAATGTGTTTTATATGCATTTATGGAGGGATGAAAGCACAGGGCCTGGAGGGTCCTGCCCTCACACAGGCAAATAAGGATATCATAGGTATCATAGGTAGTTACAGAGCTAGCAGACTTTTGCCCATAATGCTCACCAAGGGTTCATCCATAAACTAGGATGTTGTCCTTTATACAATAATTATCTAATCTGATTTTAAATTAGTTTCCTACTACTGCCAGTGGTAGTGAATTTTAAAAAGTAACCACTCTTTGTGAGAACCATTTTTGTCTTCTGTAAGAACAGCATTTTCCCCCCATGGGATGTGTCGAATGGGCATGAGTGTTATATGTTTGATCTCTGAGCTCTGTTCCCAATAAATCCCATATGTTATCATCAGAAATAGATTTAAAGAGCAAACACATGTCCCATTGTAATCATCTATACTCTGGTGTAAACATATCCAATTCATGGAGTCTGGCTTGTGGCTTTTGCCCTTTTGGTTTTTAATGATGTATGTTGCTCTTTTCTGAACACTCTCTCTAGCTTTTGAATATCTGATTTCTTACGTGGTGCCCAAACCTGGGCACAATACTCCAAATAGGGTCTCAGCTGGGAAATGTACATTGACATAATGACCTCCATCTCCCTGCTGGAGATATGTCTTAGTATGTTATTTATTATCCTATTAGCTCTATGTGTAATTTTTCCTCAGTAACTACTTTTACTAAGCAACCATTTGGTATATAATCCACTTGGATATTTTCCCCTAGATGGATAACTGGGCATTTTTCATTATTAAACTTCAATTTCTTTTTTGTAGCCCAGTCCTCAATTATGTTTAGTGGATTTTGAAGCTTAAGTACATCATTGTTTGTTAAATTATTGACCCCACCTGAGTATCATCCACAAATTTTGATAACCATATGCCCTCAACTTCATTACCCAGTGAGGCCACAAAAAGAATGAACAAACACAGTCCCAGGACTGAGCCCTGAGGGACCCCACTTGTGACCTCTACCCATTCGGAATAAATTCCTTGTATGCATATCCTTTTTCTCCTACTGGACAATCAAGATATAATCTAATTGATAATACAGTTGTGCAAACTCAGGTCCACTAACACTGCTATCAATTCTTTTTTTTTTTTGTAATTTCTATTTATACTCCTATGGATGGCTGGGGCAGACATGACCCCTCATCTGCCTTGTGTGCAGGTGCACAACTCCACCCCATCATCCAGCCTTCACCATGGAAGCAGAATCAGGGAGGACCATGTCTTACCCACTAAGGAGACCCCCCCAACAGTGGCAGGACCAGGGGGAGAGACCACCTCAACCTTGGACCCCCACCCTGGCTTACTCTGGGCTTTGTTTGGCTGTGGGGGGAGGTCCCCCATCACTGGCATCACCTTGCTCATCCAGAGGAGTTTTCTTACTGTTTCCCCCTTGGGATGCGGCATGCAAATGGCTCCTACATGATGTATCCTCTATGCCTCTGTGCTGCTGGAGACTGCTGTCATCCAGCCCCCTTCCATGTCTCATGTGCTTACACCACCCCTTGTCTCCACCAGAGGCTGCTACATCACCAGGAACCCCCTACAATCATTTTTGGGAGAGGAGAGCAGTCCTCTGGATGCTCAATTTCCTCCTATCCCTGCCAATCCCAAATGCAGGTCACCAGCATGGCACAAGGTGTGGCATCCAGCATCTCAACCCTCAGTGTGTCACCAGGCTGGCCTACTATCAGTTCTTGATGTGGTAGCTTGTCAAAAGCCTTGTTGAAATCTAGGAATATAATATCTGCTGATCTGCCATGGTCCATAGCTCTACTGATCTAATCATATAATTCTAACATGTTTGTTGTGCAGGATCTGCCCTTGGTAAATCCATGTTGTCTCTGATCTTCAATATTTGTATTTGCTATATGCATACCAATGTAGTCTTTACTAGTAGCCTTTAGGACCTTTAACAGTACTGATGTTAAGCTTACAGGTCAATAATTACGATAGCCCATGACATGCACAACTGCAATTGAGTGAAACCAAAAATGGTGACTCAATCGCGGCGCATGTCATGGGGCCTACTGACAAGGGGGGGCAACCGGATAGGGGGGTTCACTCATATACTGACAGGATGTTGCTACATGTATGCATGCTCAGGGGAGGTGGGAGTGAGTGCACTCATCAAGGGGCTGGAGGGTTTTTGAGGGGTGGTACTCTGGTGGGCTACTGAGCTGGCATGGTGGGTGGGTTTGCAGCTTGGGTGGATAGGGTGCTGGGTTGAGTATGGGCACAGGTACATTTTTGTTGCGCCCAGCCTGAATTTGTTTTTGCAAGTTTTGCACCCCCTGACATGCACCCCACTTGGAGTTGAGAATCCTTAAGTTGGGTGGTGTAGTGGGTGCAGCCCCCCAACATAAAATGGAATAATTGTAAGTCACCGACACCGTTTTGCTGTGCATCAGGGAGTCATATTGCCGCAACTAATTTTCGGTGATGTGACTTTGCCCTACTGGTGACTGCCTTTCAGCAGTCGCTGTTATGACATAGAACCATAATTACTGGGATCCTTTTTACTACCCTTTTTGTGTTATGGTAAAACTGTGACAGACCTCCAGGAATCAGTCACTTCTCCTTTGTCTATATACTTTTGGAAAATGTATGCTAATTGACTGGCTAGTCCAGTTAACAATTCCCTAAAGATTCTTTGAATGTGGCCATCAGGACCAGGTGATTTATTAGAATCCAGTGCAAGCCATTTGTTCTTTAAGACTGCCTCATCTAATTTGATTGGCCTAGGTAAATTTCTTTCATCCATAACCTGCTTAATATTATTTTGTTTGTCATTAAATACAGAGGTAAAATGCCTTTTCTGTATTTCAGCTATATGTTTGGGTTATTTGACCAATATAGCATCTATGTTAACTAAGGGTCCCACCATTGATGTATTAGGTTTTTTTTTTTTTGCTGTTTACATAACCAAAAAATGCCTTATAATTCTCCTTAGTTTGCCCTGCTATTTTTTTTCATAACCACTCTAAGCATTCCTTATTTCTATTTTAATTTCCCCAGGATGTTTTTATAATGACTCCATCCTCCATGGTTGTTTCTTGTATTAGAATACACATTTGCCTTATTTTTCTTGTTAATTCATTTCCTGCTCCTTTTATTAAACCATGCTGGCATTCCTCTATCTTTATTATATTTCTTCTTCCTGGGTATAAAACAATTTATTAGGGTATTTAGCTTGTCACATAACAAGACCCATATAGTTTTTAGTGGTTTCTCTGAAAAATCATGTTGCCAGTCCCACTGTGCTAATTCAAGCCTCATGCTATCAAAGTCTGCTGTTCCCTAATTCAATATCTCCGTTGTCCCTCCATAAGGAAAACCATGCTCTTGGATTGTAAATGAGACCATTTCATGGTTGCAATTACTTAATGGTGCTGTTGTTATACAATCATGTATTTTATCCCCAATATTACTTGGGATTAAGTCCAGAATATGGTTATCTCTACTAGGATCTTCCTCATATTGTGCCAAACCTGTAAGATCAAAAGCTTCCAGATACCATACTTCTATTTGGTTTTAACACCTGGAGATTTGCCCAGTTGACCCCTGGCAAATTAAAGTCCCCCCCAATACTACAAATCTGCCTCATGGGTTCAATTTCTTTTTAAGTTCACATATGAGTAAATTGCCATCCAGATTAGAAGAGGGGGGCCTGTAAATTAGTCCCCAAATGTTCTGTTTCTTGGGGTTAATTTAATCCATAATTGGTCTGTGTACTTATTATCAATTTGATATTCATTTGATGGTATACTATCAGCCACGTGGCTCCCCAAGCCTCCTCCCTTTCTACATTCTCTAGAGTTGCTAAATTGTGTATAACCATCTATTTTATTATCCTAAGTATCCTTCTTCTCCCACTATGTTTCTGTGATGCTACAAGTATGGACGGATTGAGTACTCACTGTATAATTTAATTCCTCAAATTTATTTACCCTGCTTGTAGCATTGATTAGAAGACAATTCCACCCTTGTAAGATGTTGTTCTCAGTTTGTGGCTCTGACCATTATATGGAGTTTTGTGAGATTTAGTCCCCCCACCATTTACTAGTTTAAATGATGGAGTATACTGTTGTTAAAACTCTGGGCAAGAGTCCTTGTTCCAAAACTATTCAAATGGAGTCTATCCCTCCTAAATAACTGAGGATCTTTGAAGCTGTCCCAGTGATCTATGAATGCATAGCGCTCCCTAAAGTACCATCTCCTAAGCCGTCGGCTTATTAAAACAATTGTTTTAATTTTATAACTCCTTGGACCATTTACATGCAAAATACCTGTAACCATATTGTTTCTTCCACTCCATTTTAAGGTGGATGCTGTATCCACAAAATCCTTGTAAACATCTGAAAGGTTTCTGTTCCTGACATCATTTACTCCTGTATGTATTCCATCAATTCTTTTTATTTATTTTATTTAGTTTTTGTTTACTGGGTAAACATATATGGATGGATTGGGTAGTCATGTATATTTTAATTCCTCAAATTTATTTACCCTTCTTGTAGCATTGATTAGAAGACAATTCCACCCTTCCAAGACTTTGTTCTCAGTTTGTAGCTCTGACCATTATATGGATTTTTGTGAGATTTAGCCCCCCCTCATTTACTATTTAAATGATGGCGTACACTGTTGATAAAACTCTGGGCAGTAGTCCTTGTTCCAAAACTACTCAAATGGAGTCCATACCTCCTAAATAACTGAGGATCTTTGAAGCTGTCCCAGTGATCTATGAATGCATAGCCCTCCCTAAAGCACCATCTCCTAAGCTGTCTGCCATATGATCAGATAGTGCTTCATAAGTCCCTGCAATAAGTGTTTGATGTCACCTATCCCTACTCCCAGGAGTGTACTCACAGTACTGTTCTCTTTTCTACCCTTACAAACTCTAGCGTCTGTAGATCTTAAAATTGAATCACACATAATGATTATGTCCCTGTTAATGGGCTGCAGGCCCATATCTTTTATACTCTCCCTGCGATGAATTATGTTATTGTGTAGTTGTGCCACTCATCTCTTTATTCAGTATGCCTACAGTGACACTATCCTCACAATAATTTCTAACATTATGATTACACTACCTCAAAAAGTATGGATGGATGGGAGCACAGGGGCATCTAGGTTCTGTGATCCCACAGGCAAACGAATATGCAAATATTCTATCTCAAAAAGTAAAGAAATTACTTGCAAAAACTTAGTTAATGCACTAGTTAGGGTTAAAGTGACAGAAGTAGGGAAATGTGGCATTACAATTTCCAACCCTAACATCCCACACCTATCCTGCAGGTACAAATAGGCATGGGGTGTGCCTTGGGGTTGTCAACCCTAATGTCTGCACTATTCTCATATACTATAACCACCTCAGCTTATTTACTGATGGAATGAGGTGAGCATTAGGGCTGATAACTCCAAGGCACACCCCACGCCTATTGCTGTTTCAGGGTAGGGGTGGGGTGTTAGGGGTGGAAACCCGTATGCCACATTTCCCTGCTTGTGTCACTTTAACCCTAACTAATCCAGTAACAAAGTTTTTTGCAATGATTGCTACTGAAGAAGGGAAATGTACCAAATATGACCCAGAGAAAGTCAAAATCCTCAACAAATACTTCTGCTCGGTGTTTACCAATGAGAACCCAGGAGATGGCCCAGCCTTGAAAAAACACAACACCCCAGGACCAGGGGTTATCCTTTTCTGAATTTTCAGAATAAAATATTTACTACTACTATTACTACTACATGTTGTGAGATATCAAAGCAAATTAACACATACCCTGGCTACATTATTATTAGACCTCAAATTTATTTATAGAAATTATGCATGATTACATTACTAATTCTGTAAATTAAAATATTACTGTTCAGACGTTCTTACTGCTGAGACTGCTCATTCCAACCACAAACAATACATTTATGTTCAACAACCTAGATTTGGAGGTCCAAAACACAAGAAAAACTCAAGTGTTGTCCCCTACAAATTTCTTTCTGTTATTTTGACTAACTTTTTATAACTCTATATGGGAACATAAGGAATCAGATAATTACACAGATGAATTTCTCACTCATGGTTTGTCAGCAGTTAATTCATTAGATGAGGTCTTCCTTGTCAGGAGTTTGACTGTTTCTCCACCCTTCCCCCAAACACACACACACAAACATACACAAACACACACACACACACACACACACACACACACATGCTCGCACTTACTATAAGAGATCTCAGTAGCTCTTATCTGTTATGTTTGCGGAGCAGACACAGCTCTTGCTGTCAAAAAGAAATGTATATATTTAGTCTGGGTAGTTCACTGAAGACCTGGTATTTTATCAGATAGGTCTTTCGAAGTTAAAAAAACAGTGTAAATGTTATAAATTTGCTGGGAACGGGTAACATTACTGTGGTATGAATCTTTTTTGAAAGTCATTCATGCCAACTGAGGTTAGCAGCAAAATATGTTTAAATGATAGGCATTTAAATGTGCAAGCTATTGCATTTCAAAGGGGGTAAACAAATCTCCAGTTTAATAGGCAACCAATATTTAACAAGCTGTTTTAGTTTCCTAACGGTCATCTGATAAACAGCTTGGAGTTAACATCTCCAACATTCTATATAGAAAGAAGGGATTATTTTATTTTAGTTGCCATAGTGATTTGTAGATGTGGAAGGATACATTGAAAAGTCCAAAAAATGTGTTCCCCGATACACTATTTTCATACTAGAGATAGCAAGATGGCTATCTGCTCCGTCCACAGCCATAAAAATGGGTATGCAAATAGGCTCATGATTATTCATGAGCTATGAGGTAATTCTAGGCACCCAAGCCATGCCCCTTCATATAGCTGTTTTGAAGTGTTTACTGAACATGCTGAGAACAAGAATATTTAAGATTTAGTAACATTGAAAATGATTAGTATTGGTTTAGCAATCTATTGAAAGGCACATTTATTGGTGAAGCCCTTCCTACTTTGAAAATTTCAGACAATAATTCCAAACCATCTGGGTGCAAGGCAATGACAAAAACCAAAAAAAAAACAGCATTTTTTTAATGTTTTCACTATCCGCATCTCAGAATCTGCACATTCAACTGGAGCAAAACTTAGTACATCAAGAGATCTACCCAATGAGACCATGCATGCAAAACTGCCTGCAAAGCCATTGAAAAACTGCAAAGATATTAACGTGCTTAAGCTGAGGTTTAACATAGAACCCACTGCTCAACCCTAACTATAGTGGTGCTACCACACCACTATAAAACTGTATATAGATATACACTGTAGATAAATATATTAATAGCTTTCCATTGATTCAATGAAATAGCACTACACTTTGCTTGCACATTCTGGAGAGCAAGATGTCTTGATCTGCCAAGTTTTGTTTTAGTCAGATGTATGGATCCCAAGATCCAGATAGTGCATTTTTAGGAAAACTTTTTTTTTTTTTTTTGCTGTTTGTCATCGCCTACAGCCCAGACAACTTGTAATTTTGGTCTGTATCTTTTAGGGTGGAAAGTGTATGCCACAAAATGGTGCCTTTCATTGGTTTGGTGAAAAAATATGAATCCGTTCCCATGTTATTAGCATTTGAAATTTTGGTGCTGAGCATGCTCAGTAGGGTATCAAATGTCTATGCAAAAGACCCTACTGAGCATGCTCAGAACTGAAATTTTACATCCTTATAACTTAGTAACAGATTAATGTTTCTTTCACCAAACCAATGAAATGCACATTTGTGGGTCAAGCCCTTTCTACCTTAAAAATGTCAGACTAAATTCCAAACCGTGTGGGTGCTAGATGATCACAAAAAAAAGAGTGATTTCTTTTTAAACTGTTAATCTGCACATTCATCTGGAAAGAAACTTAGCAAGATGTGAAATCCTCCCTTTGAGACCATCCATGGCACATTTTGTGCAAATCCACAGAACGATTGTGAAGATATTAAAGTGCAAAGATGGCATCTCACGATAAAGGATTTTTTTTTCTTACAAAAAAGAACAGGTCCCTCTCAATAAAGAATCCTTTTTCATGAGACAAAATTATTTTGATGTTCCAGGAAGCTATCCAAAAGGCTGAAATGAGCATGGTTAGAACTTGAAATTTTAAAGTTAAGTAACTTTGGAATTAATTAATATTTTTTCACCAAACCAGCGAAAGGCAAGTCCTTTCTATCCTGAAAATGTCAGACAATGGTGAAGACATCACATTTGACCTCATCTGATCAGGGACAGGATGGGTATTAGGGTTGACAACCCCAATTAGGACCCTACCACTGATTTGCCAATACTCCGGAGACCCAAATCCCTAATGTTTTTCATTTCCCTTCTTTCTGAGCTTTGCATTCAGTAACCCTAATGTCTGCATTAACATAATTTATTACAAAGAATATAGGTGTACATTGTATATAAATTGATTACCCTTGTTGTGTCATGCACTGATATATCCTCTCAAAATTCCTATATATGTTCTAATTCTTTTAAGATCCTAAGGGTTAACAGCCCCCCCATTCAAATGAATTGCACTACATTTTGCATACATAGTTTGGGGGCAAGGTGTCTTTATTTCTGAAGTTTCATTCCAGTCAGATGTGCAGATTCCAGGATCCAAATAGTGTGTTTTTACTAAACATTGGGTTTTATTTGATTTATTTATCTTTTGTTCACCGGGTAAATATATGAGACAAGGCTCTTTTTCATATGCAACCTGAGACTATTCTAACAATAGTTAAGAGTTAAAAGATGTTACAAAATTACTTATCAACATACAGTATCAGACATTGAACATTAAACAAAACATTTAAAACAAAGGTGTATAGTTAGGAATAGCAATGCCATTGCACTTATCTTAAGTAGAATTGTGTTAACTTTCTTTTAAAAAGAACATGACTTATCCCAGATGAAAATTCAGTGGGAAGATCATTCTAGTATATGGGAGCTTGAGTGGAAAATGCTTGGTCCCATATTTTTGTTTTGTTTTGTTTTGCATACTTTAGTTAGGACTGCATTAGCTCTTAAATCTCTGTTAATATCCCTTAACCTTAATAGTGAATAAGGTGGAGAAGTTTCTCTCTTTCTGAGTACCTTGTCAATTATATAGCATAATGAGTAGTATGAATGCCATTTGGGAGGAAGTAAACCTGAAATATGGTACAGCATACAATGATGGATATTTTAAGGTAATTTATGAACAAATCTGCAGATACCATGAAATGTTATCATAAGATTATTCATTACTTGTTTAGATAAAGCTGTAAAAAGGAAAGACCTATAATTTAACTGAGACAATAAGCTGTGTTGGGCTATAGGCTATCTGGTTTGCAAAGTTAATGAGTTCTGAAGTTTAAAAAGCATTCCAAATTTTTGATTGACCTGCCTTGTAACATTCCCTAATGATAAATGTAAGTTAGCTGAGGGTCCAAATATATGCCCATATACTTGAAATTATATACTTGTTCAAAAATTGCTCCTTTGTTATCTTTTATTGCAAGATTATCAGACTTTACTGATTTTTGTTTTGAGTGAAATAAAATTTTTCAGTTTTACTACTGTTTAAGGACAATCTTTATTTTTTTAGACAATTTTCAACTTCTTGAAAATCTCTACTTAAATTGAAAGTTATATTTTCCACTGAACTAGAACTTTTATACAAGATTACATCATCAGTGTATAAAAGTGTATTAGTCAAGTTTAATTTGGATGGAATTTTGTCTATAAATATTGTAAAGAGGAGCGGCCCTAATATTGATACTTGTGGCACCCCTTGACCCAAGATTTTCCCGGTGGAGAAAGCTCCACCGTAGGTAACTTTCAGTTCTCTATCAGTTAGGTAGCTCTTTATCCAGTCCAAAGGAAGGTTGGACAAACCTATCTCAGCCAGGCTTCCAAGCAGCAGCCAATTATCTACAAGGTCAAATGCCTTGGACAGGTCCACAAAAACAGCACCAGTGAGCTCACTCCTATCCATCCCCTCATTAGTGTGATTCATGAACTTGGCCAAGGCAGTGCCTGTGCTATGATACTCTTTAAAGCCATACTGCTTGGGAGCTCTGAACCCATCCTGTTGAAGATGAGCACAAAGTTGCTTATTAATGATTTTCTCTATGAGTTTACCAAAGGGAAGGAACAATGAGACTGGGTGATAATTGCCCATATCCTTTAAATTTCCCCTCTTGAAAATAGGTATACTAGTCATTTGCTTCCACTGTTGTGGAAAGTATCCAGCTTTAAAAATAAATTATACAAGTCTGTTAAGGGAAAACTAATATGAGGGGCTATTAGTTTCAAGAATCTTGGCTGGATATCATTAATACCTACATTTTTGGATGCAATATTTTTTTAATAATTTTAGCACTTGGAAAGGTTTGATTGCTTTAAAGTAGAAAGATGTTCCATGTTGATGGGAAAGATCAAGTAATTATGTATGTCTTGACCTTGATTTGATTGATTATATTTACTCATATCTAAGAATTCGTTTAAGAATTCATTACTTATCTCTTGTTTGTTAGTTAAGACCTTACTGTCAACATGGAATTCATTTAGTTGATCATTAACTAAAGGATTTGCCAAAGATGTAATGGAAGACCAACATTTTGTTTTTCTGTTTTTTAATTAGTCTCCTGTTGTTTGAAGAAATATTCAGATTTGCTCTGCCTCAGTTTAAGCTTACACTCATTTCTAAGTGTCCAATATTTATTAAAATGATTTACATTCTTTGTCAAATAATATTGCTTCCAAACTAAATCTCTTTGTTTCTCACTAATTTGAACAAGAGTGGGGTTATCCATTTATTCACAGTTCCCCAGTTCACAGTTCACAGTTTTTGTCATCACAGTCCTGACAGTTAATAAGTTCTTGCTCAGAACTGAAATTTCAAATCATTATAACTTTGGAATGGATACATATTTTTTCACCAAACAATCAAAAGGCAAATCTGTGGGCCAAGCCCTTCTAACCCAGACAATGTCAGACCTAATTCCAAACCATCCAGGTGCTAGACAATGACAAAAAAAAAAAAAACCAGTAAAAAATTATTTTTTAACTTTCTTTTGCAATCCATTTCTTGGAATCCAAACATCTGACTGGAACAAAACTTGGCAAGTCAAGAGAACCACCCTCCAATACCGTGCATGCAAATGTTTGTACCATATATATATATACACTGTAGAGCTTTGCCCCAATTCAACAGAATTGTATTAAATTTTGCACAATTTGGTTGGCAAGGTGTCTTGATTCTCCATGTTTCATTCCAGTCAGATGTGAGTATTCCAAGATCCAAATCTTACATTTTAGGAAAATAGCTTTTTTTTTTGCTTTTTGTTCTCATCACCTACTGCTCAGATGGTTTGGAATTTTGGCCTGAAGTTTTCAGGGTAGAAAGCATATGCCACAGAATGGTGCCTTTCATTGGCTTGGTGAGATCATATTAATTCATTCCCAAGTTATAAGCATTTGAAATTTGGGGTCTGAGTATGCTCAGTAGGGTATCAAATGTCTATCCAAATGACCCTATTGATCATGCTCATATCCAAAATGTCATATCCTTATATCGTCGCAATGGATTAATATTTCTTCACCAAACCAGTGAAAGACACATCTCTGGGCCAAGCCCTATCTACCCTGAAAATTTCAGACCAAATTCCAAACCATTTTGGTGCTAGATGATGACATAAAACAGCAAAAAAATTTCATTTTTTTTTACTTTTTTCACTATCTGGAATTTAAAACCTACACGTGCATCCAGAAGAAAACTTGACTTGTCAAGGGATTTGCCTTCTGAAACTGTGCATGCAACATTTCATGCCAATCCATTGAACGGCTGCGATGATATTAAAGTACAAAGATGGCATCTCACGGAAAAGGATGCTTTTCTCACAAAAAAGAGTAGACCCCTCACAACAAAGAATCCTTTCTCATGACACCAAATTCCATTGCCTTTCCAGAAAGCTATGCAAAATACAGAATGAAACTGCCTTGCCTGATCATGCTGAGGACCTGAAACTTAAAAATTGAATTACTTTGGAAATGATTAATATTTTTTCACCAAACCAGTGAAAGGCATTTCTTTGAGGCAAGCCCTTTCTACCCTGAAACATCAGACCAAAAATCCAAACCATCTGGGTGCAGTGAGATGACACAAAAAGCACAAAAAACAGTGATCTTTTCTAATGTTTTAGCACTACATACAGTTTGGAATCCATAAATTTGACTGGAACTAAACTTGGCAATTCAAAAGATCTATCAAACAAGACTGTACATGCAAACTTCCATGCAAATCTGTTGAACAGTTACAAAGTTATTAAAGTGCAGACTTTGAGTTTTAAGATAGAAATCCCTGCTCAACCCTAACTAAAGTGGTGTTTCTACATCAATATATATAATTGGCAAATAACACCAGAACAAGGAGCTGCTGTTGTGACTGGACTCCTCTACTAGGACTAAAGAAGTAGAACTCTACTACTGGGATCTTAAATTTACTGGGACTAAAGAAGTAGAACTCTACTACTGGGACCTTCAATTTAGGGTAAATAAAAAAAGTTAATGTGTTTGTCTGAGTTGGCTGAAGTGAATTGTTATCTGAGCAGATATCTAGGTGTTAATCTCAGGTGACTGAAAGGGGATTGTTATCTGTGCAAGTTAACTAAGTGTAGAAAGATCTGTTAAGTAGGGGGAGTGGCTTAGCTTGAAGGAAGCCAGATTGAAACCCTGCCCTAGACAGCTTCTGCATGAGAATGGCAGAGAACACCAGGACAAGAAGCTGCTTTTATGACTAGACTTCTCTACTGGGACTATATTGCCCCCCCCCACCCAAAGCCAGTTCTACTTTTATAGGCACAGAATTTGACTGACAACAGGAACTTCCTGTTTGGGAGCAGGAAGTGAGTGATCACAGAGCCACCAAAGACTCACCATCCTTGAAGGACAAGAGTAGCTCTCCATCCCCCCCAGCTACTGGAGGTCTGCCTCTGAGCAAGTAAGGGGACTACTGAGAAATATAGGATCTTCTTGTCCCAGAACAGGAAGATCAGCAGCTTAAAGGGCACAGAGGCAGTAAGTAAGCAGGGAGAAAAAAATAAACAGAGGAAAGAGTAAGGATTCCAAACAACAATGAAGGGGGCCAGAAATAAGACATGATGGGAGTGGTGCAATGCAGTGGTTGTGGAGCAGCAGTCTTCCGGGAGACATTCTGGTGGATGTGATGTTTTCCCATCTGCAGGCACCTCTCTGGGCTGAGGGAGGAGGCTTCTCATCTCCAGGCTGAATTGGCCAGGATTTATGGGACATCCTGTCCCATCTAGGACCACAAAGGCCACTGTCATTGCCTCAGAGGTTGCCAAGAAAAAGGAGTGGTTGGACCAAAGTGGGCTCAGGGAGGGTGAGGGTGTCGGAACAGAGGTGCATCCCTCCAGTTGTACCTCTCCACACTTGATATGCCATTCTGACAAAGTGTGGTTCCGCTATGGAGGCACCCTAAGTGGAGACCATGGAGGATGCTGGGAACCTCCACAATGGAGACCCACAGGAGGGTGGCATGGGACCCCACAGGGAAAGAAAAAAGCTCCTGGTGGTGGACTCCATTGTTATGAAGGTAGAACTAGGGGAGGAAGGTAAGGTGCCTGCCTGGAGCCATGTCTTGGAGGGACAGGGAGCAACTCCTCAGGATCACCAGAGCAGCTGCACAAGGGAGGGAGCTGGATGTCATTGTCCACATAGGGACAAATGACCTGGCTAAGAAAGGGATCAGAGCAGTGCAGGAAGAGTTTGTGGAGTTGGGGAGGAGCCTTAGACAAGTAGCATGCATGGTAACCTTCCTGGAGGTGCTGTCTGTCTATGGCATAGGTGATGCTAAGGTGCTCTACACCATGGAATTCAATCAGTGGTTGAAAAACTGGTGCAGACTCAGGGATTTGGCTTCATTGGGGACTGGGGATCCACCTGGAGTGATGCAAGCCTATACTGGCATGATGGTCTGCATCGGCCCCGGAGGAGAAACAGGATCCTAGATGATAGGTTTAAATGCTTCATTGGCAAGCATTTAAACTAGCCAAGGGGGGGAGGCAGTGGAAAGGATCAGGGAAATCCTTTCCCCAAAAAAAGGTCAGGGTAGTAAGTGAGGTAAACACCAAGTCAGAAATGTCGATAGGGAGAAGGGCAGGGGTAGATGGAGAGAGTGAAAAGGGCAATAAGGACAGGGATGGGCCAAAAAGAGTAAGGTCATCAGGAAATGGAGGGTAATGAGTACCAATGCCCATAGTCTGGGCAACAAACTCCCTGAACTGGTAGCCTTGATGGAAGAGGGATGCCCGGATATTGTAGCAGTCACAGAAACATGGTACACAAAGAACTATCACTGGGATGTTAACATACCAGAGTGTACAACCTACAGGAGAGATAGGGAAGGGAGAAGAGGGGGAGGAATAGCTCTCTATGTAAGGGAAGGGATAAAAGCACCTGAACAAAAGAGTAAACAGGGAGGAGAGGAGGCACTGTGAGTCACCTTAGAGACTGGAAATGGCACCACGATCCACACAGTGGTTGTATACAGAAATCCCATGTCAGGGGGAGGGGAATGAACAAGGATATGATAGAAGGCATTCTTAGGATGGCAGAGAAAGGGGAGATACTGTTGATGGGAGACCTGAATATGCCACATGTTAACTGTAGCACATTTGCTGCTGCTACATCCAAGAGCAGGGCCATTCTCAATGCCCTACAGGTGGCATGCCTCAGACAGCTAGTTTTGGAACCCACTCATGAGGGAGCAATCTTTGACCTCATACTCTCAAATGGGGACAGTGAAAGGATCTCAGATCTAGAAGTGGGTATCCATCTGGGAACAAGTGAACACTAAACAGTGTGGTTCATGATAAACTCAGCTACAGAGTCAAGCCATACAAAAGTGAGGGTACTGGACTTCAGATGAGTTGACTTTGGCAAGATGGGAGAGAGCCTTAGAAAAGCACTAGTAAACAAGCTAGAAGGAGGGGTGAAGCAACAATGGGGAAAATTCAAAACTGCCATCACAGAGGCAACAAGCCTGTGTGTGAAGCAAATAAACAAATCAAAATGAAAGAAAAAGTCACTGTGGTTCTCAAAAGAGGTGGCAGGGGAAGGTTCGGGAGAAAAAGATAGCATTCAGGAAGTATAAGGAAACACAGAAGGAGCAGAACCGGGAGCTGTACCAGTTAAGGCAGAAGGAAACAGTGAGGGAAGTCAGAATAGCAAAGGCCCAAACTGAGGAAAAGATAGCCAACTCAGTTAAGAAGGGGGATAAAACTTTTATAGGTACATCAGGGAGCGTAGAAAGACAAAGGGAGGGAAAGTGAGGCTGAACAGAATGGACGGTGGCTGGGCAGAGAGGGACAGTGTAAAAGCAGGGATGCTGAATAAATATTTCTGCTCAGTATTCATAAAAGAGGAGGAGGGGGAGGTGCCTAATCCAATTAACAGAAGCACTCTGGATTGGGGGGGGGGGTCGATCCCAGCCCTTTCACAGAAGAAAAGGGTTCTGAAAGAACTCCTAAAACTGAAGGTGGATAAAGCAACGAGGCCTGATGGAATTCACCCCAGAATTCTAAAATAATTAAGGGGAGAACTAGTGAAACCACTGACTACCCTTTTTTTTTTTACAACTTATTTTACTCGCCCTGCTGCGGCTACCGGTGGGGGCATCCAGCCACCGGCCCTACCTGCCGGGAAAGCAGCATGCTCACTCACATGATGAGGAGCCCAGCACGACCGTTGCCGGTTGCTGTAGGATCTCCCCATACCCTATCCAGCCAGACCAGCCCCAGACCCCTCCAGTGTGATTCCATATGAGTCATCCAGGTGAGGCAGGGTGCATCTATCAAGCTGCACAGTCATGCCCAGTCATTTTACATTGTTTCTCCCCATTGAGACTGCAGATGTGCAGTGACATCTGTGCACATGCATGCTGATGTCCACTGCAGTCCCCCTTTCAGTCACACTGTCACATGTGGTACCTCTGGGTGTACCCAGGGATTGCCACAGCACAGTGTGATTCCCCAGCCAACCCCAGGACTTTTTTTTTTGTTACCAATTATTTTACCAGGTGAGACACACTAAGCTGAAAGCTTATTTTGCAGGTGCAACCTGGGAGCACGAGGAAGTTAAGTGACTTGCTCAGGGTCACACAGTATGCAAGTAGGGGCTGTGGGATTCAAACCCAGGTCTCCAGATTTTCAGCTCAGAGCCTTAAACCACTGTGCCATACTGCCTCCTCCTTGGACTTGGGCAGCTGTCTCCCAGTGCTCAATCCTCATCTTCCCTTGCCAACTCCAATGACCCGAGCTCATTCCTGAACCAGGATTGCCGGCTTAGCATGAGATGTGGCATACAGTGCCTCAACCCTCAGTACCACCGGGCTCTGACTACGCTTTTTAACAAATCATGGTAAGATGGTATGGTACCTGAGGACTGGAGGAAGGTGGAAGTGATTCCCCTTCACAAGAGTGGGACCAAGATAAAGGCAGGAAACTACAGACCTGTCAGTTTGACCTCTGTGGTATGGAAAGTGATGGAATCACTTCTGAAGGAAAGAACTGTTGAGTACCAAGAGGCCAGTGGGGCACAGGACTTAAGGCAGCATGAGTTCACAGCATGAAGGTCATGTCAGACAAATCTGATTGATTTGTTTGACTGGGTGACCAAAGTAGTAGACCAAGGAGGGGCTGTGGACATAGCCTACCTAGACTTTAGCAAGGCATTTGACACAGTCCCACACAAAAGATTAATAGTCAAATTAACTAGCCTGGGAGTGGGTCCTAGGGTGGTAGGCTGGGTAAAATATTGGCTGGACAACAGGACACAGAAGGTAATTGTAAATAGAGTCCATGCTGAAGAAAGAGGGGTTACTAGTGGGGTACCGCAGGGTTCAGTACTGGGTACAGTCCTTTTTAATGTCTTTATATTGCAGAGAGACTGGAAGTAAAAGTATGCCTCTTTACAGATGACACAAAGGTCTGCAACAAGGTTGATACACAAGGAAGTGTGGAAAGGATAAGAAGGGACTTGGCAAGATTGGAGGAATGGTCAGAAGTAAGGCAGCTTGGATTCAATGCAAAGAAGTGCAAAATAATGCAACTGGGAAACAAAAACCCCAGGGAAGCTTACACAATGGGGTTGGGGAGGTAGTAACAACAACACAAATGGACCTGGGGGTAATCATATCAGATGACCTTAAGGTTAGCAAACAATGTGAGAAGGCAGTAGTGAGGGCTGGGGTGGATACTGGGATGTATAGAGAAAGGCATCACCAGCAGAAAACAGGAGGTTGTTATCCCTCTGTGCAGACAGTTGGTGAGACACCATCTGGAGTTCTGCATCCAGTTCTGGAGACCCCATCTCCACAAGGACATATACAGGATAGAGGCAGTGCAGAGGAGGGCAACTAAAATGGTGCAGGGTCTGCAAGAGAAGCCATCCAAGGAGAGGCTAAAGGACCTTGATATGTATACCCTTGAGGGAAGGAGTGGGGGGCACATGATAGAAACTTTTAAATACCTCAATGGAATCAACAAAGTCTGAGAGGGCAGCATCTTACAGAAAAAAATGTGCAAGAACAAGGGGACACAATTTGAAAATATGGGGGGGGGTTCAGGGGCAATTTCAGGAAGTATTTTTTTCACAGAGAGGGTGGTGGACTCATGGAATGGCCTTCCTGAGGAGGCTGTGGGGTCTAGAACTGTGGGAGAATTCAAGAATGCATGGGACAAACATAAGGCAATTTTTGTGGGGGGTGAGAAGAACTAGACTGTTGGTTAACTAGGATCTGTAGCTTATCTTGTAGGTAAGGAAATTGTCAGACTAGGTGTGCCAAGTGGTTCTTATCTGCTGTCAAAGTCTATGTTTCTATATATCTACCTATATATATATATATATATATATATATATACATACACATATATAAATATATATAATGGATTTGCAGAAACTGAAAATGTGATTGGTCAAACAGCATCACCTGACCTGAACATCCATTGATTAAATGTCATATTTAATCAACAGTCAGGCTGCCAAACTACATTGAAAGTATATAAAAAAAATCCAAGTAACTGCAGCATACTCACACTAGGAATATGACCCACAAAACATGTCCTTTGCAGTATTCAAATCCTTTTATTCAATTATAAAATCAGAAGAACCAAATAACACCTTGATCGCCTTTCCATGCCAACCCACAAAGTGCTCAACATTTTTTGCTGGGCACTGCACTTTGTCATGAGTATTGCACTACACACATAATTACCTTAAATGGTATGTACAATCAGTCAAACCATCAAGAACACAATGTGACATTAATTAACATAAATATATATTCACCAATCACAGGCTTTACTATTAAATAAGAAAGGAACTGTGCACATTGCTTTCCCTTTTTATTTGCAAAGAACACTTGATTTTAGTGCTTGTAATCTTCTTATCTAATCAACTTATAAATGAGGTGGTAACTCCACTTTATCATTGAGCCCTGGATAATTCCATGCTTGCTATTTGAATATCCAAAAATGTTCCCTTTTTGCAAGTATTGTATTCTGGTTCCGTCTCCAAAAGCCAAGTTTAATTTGTTCAATCCCTGTAAACATCCATTTATGTGCTGCGTGTCCCCTCATACTATGCGTATGTCGTGCTGTAGCTATTCAAGGTTACCATTTAAAATGGCCCTTATACAGTATGTTCTCCCACTCATTCTTTTAATTTCCATTTCATTCTGCTTACATAATATGCACCACAGTAATAAACTGCCAGATAAATGACAAAGCAGGTATCGCAGTTAATAAAATCTGTACTCTCTAACATTTTCCCATTCACAGGATTCAAAAATTGCTTAGTCACATTAATACTGCTACAATATTTGCACCTAGAGCATTTAAAACACCATTTGGGTAATGCAGGTAACCAAATGGTAGTATTTTTTTTTAAGTCTATAAATGTTTCTGAAACTGTTGGAGCCAATGGGGAGTGCCTCAGTGTTACTGTAGTTGGTTGATAACTACATGTAAGTATATTGCCCAGATTATGAGGTCTTTTATAGACCATCCGTGGAAAACTAGCAACATGTGTGTATAACCTTTCCTCTGTTTGTAACATAGGCCAGTGTCTATGAATAATGTTTTCAATTTGTTTGCCTCCACACTGTATGTTGTCACAAAATTCATTTTCTGCTGATCCTATTATTGTTATTTTTTCAGCTAATAATGCTGATCTAGACACATTAGAGGCATAACCTCTTGCTTGTTTGATGTCATGTCTACCAAGTGTGTCTAGAGTGACATGAACTGGCCATAAGGATTGTTATGATACAAGGATGTAGTTAACCCATTTTCTGAATCTTTTGCCATTCAAATGTCCAAAAATGGAATTTGCATAATGTCCACAATTGAAGTGAAACGTAAATGAGGATTGCACATTTCTAAATATTCTACAAAACAGTGAAGTTCAACTTCATCTCCTTGCCAAATTAAAAAAAACAATCATTGATGTAACACTTATAAATGGAAATATGTTGAAAACATGGGTTAACATCCGAGTCATAAATGAACTGCGCCTCCCACATCTCCCTATATATAAATTTGCAAAGTTTGGAGCAAATGATGCTACCATCCCTGTACCATACATTTGAATGAAATATTGACCCCCTAAACATGAAAACATTATATTCCAACACAAAACATACTTCTAATATGAACTTAAATGGTGGAACATTAATTTCCCATTTTCCTACATAATATTCTGGGGCTTGTAACCTTCCATGATGGGGAATATTAGTATATAGTGACTCCACGCCGAGTGTAACTAAAAAATCAGTATCCTCGACGTGGAGTTCACTCAAGGTGCTAAGGGCATGTTTAGTGTTAAACATATGACTGCAACTGTGGAATAAATGGTAATGCCATCACATAATGTTTAATGTGGCCATCCACATACCTGGACAAATGTTCCATCAT